>CM039678.1:373637272-376317782 GCA_022496015.1 Hordeum marinum | reverse complement strand
TGGCCAATGGGTGGACTCCCTCTGGTTGATTCTTTCGCCAATAGTTTTTATTAATTCCAAAAATATTCTTCATAAATTTTCAGGTCAATCCGTGAACTTTTATTTCTGCACAAAAATAACACCAGGGCAATTTTGCTGAAAACAGCGTCAGTCCGGGTTAGTTCAATTCAAATCTTGCAAATTAGAGTCCAAAACAAGGGCAAAAGAGTTTGGAAAACTAGATGCGATGGAGACGTATCACATCCCCATGCTCTCGGAGGGGAGTGTTGGGGAATGTTGCATAGGAAACAAAAAATTTCCTACACACATGCAAGATATATCCATGGTGATGAGCATCTACGAGAGGGAGAGTGGATCTACATACCCTTGTAGATCGCTAAGAGGGAAGCATTAAGAAACGCGGCTGGTGTAGTCGAACGTCTTCGCGATCCAAATCTCCGAGCATCCCGCGATCTCATCATGATCCGTCCCGCAATCCAATAATGATCCTTCCCATGAACTCATCACAATCCGTCCCGTGATCTCATCACGATCCGTCTCGCGATCTTGATCATGGTCCTTCTGATCTAGTGCCGAACGGACGACACCTCCGCGTTTAGCACACGTATAGCTTGATGACGATCTTCGCCTTCTTGATCTAGCAAGAGGGGGTGGAGAGGTAGATGAGTTCTCCGGCAGCGCAACGGCGTTGCGGCGATGGTGGTGGAGCTAGTCCAGCAGGGCTTCGCCTAAGCACTGCAGAAAACCGATCTAGAGGAGAAACTATGCACTAGAGGATAGGGTAGCATGTGGCTGAAAAACTAGTGTCAAAAACCCTAAAACCTCTAGTATATATAAGAAGAAGAGAGGAGGCGGCTTGGCCCTCAAGGGGCCAGCCCTAGGCTTCGGCCAAACCAAGGAGGAGAGGAGGAATCCTCCTCCAATCCTAGTAGGACTAGGACTCCTTCCTTTTTTTGCCTTTTTTGCCTTTTTCCACCTTTTCTCTTTGGGCTTTTCTCTCCCAGTCGCATGGGCCTTGTGTGGGACTTCCACCAGCCCACTAAGTGATGGTATTCACTCTACCACAGCCCATGTAGCCTCTTGGGTCGAAATACCCCTCCCAATGGTCTCCCGGTACACTACCGGCACTCCGAGTACACTACCAATGAGCCCGAAACTTTTCCGGTGACCAAAACAGGACTCCCTATATATCAATCTTTACCTCCAGACCATTCCGGAGCTCCTGGTGACGTCCGGGATCTCATACAGGACTCCAAACAAACTTCGTTCACCACCATGCATAACTCTATACTATCGAAACGTCACCAAACCTTAAGTGTGCAGACCCTGCGGGTTCGAGAACTATGTAGACATGACCGAGACACCTCTACAGTCAATAACCAATAGCGGGACCTGGATGCCCATATTGGTTCCTACATATTCTATGAAGATCTTTATCGGTCGAACCTCTATGTCAAGGATTCAGTTAATCCCGTATGATGTTCCCTTTGTTCTTCGGTAGGTTACTTGCCCGAGATTCGATCGTCGGTATCTCCATACCTAGTTCAACCTCGTTACCAGCAAGTCTCTTTACTCATTCCATAATATAAGATCCCGTGACTAACACTTAGTCACATTGCTTGCAAGGCTTATTGTGATGTTGTATTACCGAGTGGTCCCTGAGATACCTCTCCGTCACACGGAGTAACAAATCCCAGTCTCGATCCATGCCCACCCAACAGACACCCTCGGAGATACCTGTAGAGCACCTTTATAGTCACCCAGTTACGTTGCGACTTTTGATACACACAAGGTACTCCTCCGGTGTCAGTGAGTTGCATGATCTCATGGTCATAGGAACAGATACTTGACATGCAGAAAACAGTAGCAATAAATTGACACGATCATATGCTACATTTGTAGTTTGGGTCTTGTCCATCACATCATTCTCCTAATGAGGTGATCCCGTTATCAAATGACATCGACCATCTTTGATCAACGAGCTAGTCTATTAGAGGCATACTAGGGACACGGTGTTGTCTATGTATCCACACATGTATCTAAGTTTCCGATCAATACAATTATAGCATGGATAATAAACTATTATGATGAACAAGGAAATATGATAATAACCAATATATTATTGCCTCTAGGGCATATTTCCAACAGTCTCCCACTTGCACTAGAGTCAATAATCTAGTTCACATCACCATGTGATTCGCATTGTTATGAATCTAACACCCAATTCGATCATGCTTTGCATGTGAGAGAGGTATTATAGTCAACGGTCTACGACATTTAGATCCATGTGTACTTTGCAAATCTCTATGTCAAACTATAAACACTGCTACCACACTCCACTTGGTACTATTCCAAATGGCTGCTCCATTATACATATCCGGATTGCTACTACGAGTCATCCGGATTGGTGTTAAAGCTTGCATCAACGTAACTCTTTACGACAAACTCTTTATCACCTCCATAATCGAGAAACATCTCCTTAGTCTTTTAGTTACCAAGGATAATCTTGACCACTGTCCAGTGATCCACTCCTGGATCACTCTTGTACCCCTTGACGGACTCATGGCAAGGCACACACAGGTGCGGTACATAGCATGGCATACCATACAGAGCCTATGGCTAAGACATATGGGACGACGTTCATCCTTACTCTTTCTTGTGCTATTGTCGAGCTTTGAGTCTCACTCAACTTCACACCTTACAAATCAGGCGAGAACTCTTTCTCTGACTGATCCATTTTGAACTCTTTCAAAATCTTGTCAAGGTATGTACTCATTGAAAGTCTCATCAGGCATCTTGATCTATCTCTATAGATCTTGATGCTCAACAGTTAAGCAGCTTTATCCAGGTCTGCCTTTGAAAAACTCCTTTCAAACAACCCTTTATGCTTTCCAAAAATTCTATCATTTCTAATCAACAATATGTCAACCACGTATGCTTATCAGAAACTCTATAGTGCTCCCACTCACTTTATTGTAAATACAAGTTTCTCATAAACTTTGTATAGACTCAAAAAATTTGATCACCTCATCAAAGTGTATATTCCAACTTCGAGATGCTTGCTTCAATCCATAGAAGGATCACTGAATCTTGCTCACCTTTTAGCATCCTTAGGACTGACAAAACCTTCTGGTTGTATCACATACAACTTTTCCTCAAGTAAACTATTAAGGAAACGATGTTTTGTCATCCATCTTCCAGATTTCATAATTGAAAAATGCAGCAACTGCTAACATAATTCCAATAGACTTTAGCATCGCTACGAGTGAGAAAGTCTCATTGCAGTCAACTATTTGAACTTGTCGGAAACTTCTTTGTGACAAGTCGAGCTTTATAAATTGTGACATTCACCATCAGCGTATGTCTTCATCTCAAAGATCCATTTGTACTCGACAACTTGCCGTCCAACGAGCAAGTCAACCAAAGTCTATACTTGGTTTTCATACATGGATCCTTTCTCGGATTTCATGGCCTCTAACCATTTGTCATAATCCGGGCCCATCATCGCTTCTCCATAAATTGTAGGTTCATCATTGTCCAACAACATGACCTCCAAGACAGGGTTGTCATACCACTCAGGAGCAGTACGCATCCTTGTCGACCTACGAGGTTTGATAGTAACTTGATCCGAAGCTTCATGATCATCATCATTTACTTCCTATTCAACTGACGTAGGTTCCATAGAAACATCTTTCTGTGCTGCGCTACTCTCTGGTTGAAACAAAGGTTCAACAACCTCATCAAGTTCTATATTCCTCCCACTCAATTCTTTCGACATAAACTTTTTCTCGAGAAAGGACCCATTTTCAGCAACAAACACTTTATGCCTGGGTCTGAGATAGAAGGTTCACTCAACTGTTCTTAGGGTATTCTATGAAGATGCATTTGTCCGCTTTGGGTTCGAGCTCATTAGGTGAAAACAATTTTTCCGCACAAGCGTCGCAGCCCCAATCATTAAGAAATGACAGCTTAGGTTTCTACCAAACCATAATTCACATGGTGTCATCTCAACGGATTTAGATGGTGCCCTATTTAAAGTGAATGTAGTTGCCTCTAATGCATAACCCCAAAACTATAGTAGCAAAACGATAAGAGACATCATAGTATGCACCATATCCAATAGAGCATGACTACGACGTTCAGACACACCATCACACTATGGTGTTCCAGGTGGCGTGAGTTGTGAAACAACTTTCACATCGTCTAAAGTTGTATGCCAAACAACTCAGACATTCACCTCCACGATCACATCGCAGACATTTTTATCTTCTTGTCACGATGATCTTAAACTTCACTCCAAATTTTCTTGAACTTTTCAAAAATTCAGACTTGTGTTTCATTAAGTAAATATACACTATATCTACTCAAATCATCAGTGAAGGTAAGAAAATAACGATATCCACCGCATGCTACAAGACTCATTGGATTGCCTACATCAACGTGTATTATTTCCAATAAATCACTTGCCCGCTCCATTAAATCGAAAACGGGGTCCTTAGTCATCTTGCCCATGAGGCATGGTTCGCATGTCTCAACCGATTTGAAATCGAATGAGTCCAAAGATCCATCAGCATAGAGTTTCTTCATGCGATTTATACCAATATGACATTTAGCAGCAGTGCCACAAGTATGTGGTACTATCATTACTAACTTTGTATCTTTTGGCCTCAATGTTATGAACATGTGTATTACTACGATCAAGATTTAACAAACCATTCTCACTAGGTGCATGACCATTGAAGGTATTATTCATGTAAACAGAATAAGCATTATTCTCTAACTTAAATGAATAACCGTGTTGCAATAAACATGATCTAATCACGTTCATGCTCAACTCAAAACACCAAATAACATTTATTTAGGTTTGTCACTAAACCCGAAGGTTGAGAGAGCGTGCAATGTTGATCACATCAACCTTGGAAACATTTCCAACACACATCGTCGCCTCACCGTTAGCTAGTTCTCCATTTATTCTGTAGCTTTTATTTCGAGTTACTAACATTTAGCAACCAAACCGGTATCCAATACCTATGTGCTACTAGGAGTACTAGCAAGGTACACATTAATAACACGTACATCAAATATACTTCTGTTGACGTTGCCATCCTTCTTATCTACCAAGTATCTAGGGTTGATCCGCTTCAGCGACTGTTCTCCTCATAATAGAAGCACTTAGTCTCGGGTTTGGGTTCAACGTTGGGTTTCTTTATTGGAGCAGCAACTAACTTGCCATCCATGAAGTTTCCCTCCTTGCCCTTGCCCTTCTTGAAACTAGTGGTTTTACTAACAATCAACACTTGATGCTCCTTCTTGATTTCTACCTTCGCGGAGTCAAACATCGCGAACAGCTCAGGGATCATTATTTCTATCCCTGGAATTTTATAGTTCATCACCAAGTTCTAGTAGCTTAGTGACGGTGACTTGGAGAACTATATCAATCACTATCTTATCTGGAAGATCAACTCCCACTCGATTCAAGCGATTGTAGCACCCAGACAATCTGAGCACATGCTCAACGATTGAGCTATTCTCTTTCATCTTGCAGGCAAAGAATGTTGTTGGAGATCTCATATCTCACAACATGGGCACGAGCCTGAGATCCTAATTTCAGCTCTTAGAACATCTCATATGTTTTGTGACGTTCAAAATGCTTTGGAGCCTCAATTCTAAGCCATAATGCATGACGCACTAAACTATCAAGTAGTCATCAGAACGTGCCTCTCAGATGTTCACAACATCTACAGACGACGCTAGAGGGGTTGGCGCACCGAGTGGTGCATTAAGGACACAAGCCTTGTGTGCAGCAATGAGGACAATCCTCAGATCACGGACCCGGTCTGCAATATTGCTACCATCATCTTTCAACTCTATTTCTCTAGGAACATATAAAAATACATGGGAGCTACAACGCGAGCTAGTAATCTACAATATAATTTGCAAAGACACTACTGACTAAGTTCATGATAATGAGTTCAATTAATCATATTACTTAAGAACTCCCACTCAAATTGACATCCCTCAGGTCATCTGAGTGTCACATGATCCAAATTCACCAACTCAAGTCCAATCATCACGTGAGTTGAGGTGGTTTCAATGGTGAACATCATCATGTTGATCATATCTACTATATGACTCATGTTCGACCTTTCGGTCTCTTGTGTTCCGAGGCCATGTTTGTACAAGCTAGGCTCGTCAAGTTTAACCCAAGTGTTCTGCATGTGCAACACTGGCTTGTACCCGTTGTATATGAACGTAGAGTCTATCACACCCGATCATCACGTGGTGTCTCGACACGACGAACTTTCGCAACGGTGCACACTCAGGGAGAACACAATTCATCTTGAAATTTAAGTGAGGGATCACCTTATAATGCTACCGTCGTCCTAAGCAAAACAAGGTGCATAAAAGGATTAACATCACATGCAAATCATAAGTGACATGATATGGCCATGAACTTGTGCTTTTGATCTCCATCTTGAAAGCACCGGCATGATCTCTATCATCACCAGCATGACACCATGATCTCCATCATCTTGATCTCCATCAACGTGTCGCCATCGGGGTTGTCGCGCCCAACATGCTTCTACTACTATTGCTACCGTTTAGCGATAAAGTAAAGCATTACATAGTGCTTAAAGATTAACACATAGGTCATACAATAATTGAAGGCAACCCTATGGCTCCTACCGGTTGCCGTACTCATCGACATGCAAGTCGTGATATTCTATACAACACATGATCATCTCATACATCACATATATATCATCATGTAATTGGCCATATCACATCATAACATACCCTGCAAAAACAAGTTAGACGTCCTGTAATTGTTGTTGCATGTTTTACGTGGCTGCTACGGGTATCTAGCAAGAACAATTGTCACCTACACATAAACCACAATGGTGATACATAAGTTGCTTTTCAACCTTCTCAAGGACCGCTTTGTCGAATCCGATCCAACTAAAGTAGGAGAAACTGGCACCCGCCAGCCATATTTTGCAACAATTTGCAGTTGAGGGAACCGGTCTCTCGTAAGTGTACAAGTAATGTTGGTGTGGGCCGCTTCATCCCACAATACCACTGAACCAAAACACAACCAAGGGAGGAAGCAATCTAAGCATCAACGCCCACAAACTCCTTGTGTTCTACTCAAGATCTCATCTACACATAGACCTAGCTCATGATGCCACTGTTGGGGAACGTTGCATGGGAAACAAAAATTTCCTACACACACGCAAGATCTATCCATGGTGATGACCATCTACGAGAGGGAGAGTGGATCTACATACCCTTGTAGATCGCTAAGCGGGAAGCGTTAAGAAACGCGGTTGGGGAAGTCGAACGTGTTGCCGATCCAAATCGCCGAGCATCCCACGATCTAATCACGATCCGTCCTGCGATCCAATCATGATCCATCCCGCGAACTCATCACGATCCGTCCTGCGATCTCATCATGATCCGTAACACGATCTTGATCACAGTCCTTCCGATCTAGCGCCGAACGGACGGCACCTCCGCATTCAGCACACGTACAACTCGATGACGATCTCCGCCTTCTTGATCAAGCAAGAGGGAGAAGAGAGGTAGATGAGTTCTCCGGCAGCGCGACGGCGTTGCGGCGATGGTGGTGGAGCTATTCTAGCAGGGCTTCGCCTAAGCACTGCAGAAAACCGATCTAGAGGAGAAACTATGCACTAGAGGATAGGGTAGCACGTGGCTAAAAAACTAGTGCCAAATACCCTAAAACTTCTAGTGTATATAAGAGGAAGAGAGGAGGAGGCTTGGCCCTCAAGGGGCCAGCCCTAGGCTTCATCCGAACCAAGGAGGAGAGGAGGAATCCTCCTCCAATCCTAGTAGGACTAGGACTCCTTCCTTTTTTTTTGCCTTTTTTCCCTTTTCCCACCTTTTCTCTTTGGGATTTTCTCCCCCAGCCACATGGTCCTTGTGTGGGACTTCCACCAGACCACTAAGGGCTGGTATTCACTCTCCCACAGCCCATGTAGCCTCTTGGGTCAAAATACCCCTCCCGATGGTCTCCCGGTACACTACCGGCACTCCCGGTACACTATCGATGAGCCCGAAACTTTTCCGGCGACCAAAACAGTACTTCCTATGTATAAACCTTTACCTCTAGACCATTCCGGAGCTCCTCGTTACGTCCGGGATCTCATCCGGGACTCCGAACAACCTTCGTTCACCACCATGCATAACTCTATACAACCGAAGCGTCACCAAACCTTAAGTGTGCAGACCCTGCAGGTTCGAGAACTATGTAGACATGACCGAGACACCTCTATGGTCAATAACCACTAGCGAGACCTGGATGCCCATATTGGTTCCTACATATTCTACGAAGATATTTATCGGTCAAACCTCTATGTCAAGGATTCAATTAATCCCGTATGATGTTCCCTTTGTTCTTCGGTATGTTACTTGCCCGAGATTCGATCATCGATATCTCCATGCCTAGTTCAACCTCGTTACAGTCAAGTCTCTTTACTCATTCCATAATGCAAGATCCCGTTACTAACACTTAGTCACATTGCTTGCAAGGCTTATTGTGCTGTTGTATTACCGAGTGGGCCTTGAGATACCTCTCCATCACACGGAGTAACGAATCCCAGTCTTGATACATGCCAACCCAACAGACACCCTCAGAGATACATGTAGAGAACCTTTATAGTCACCCAGTTACGTTGCGACGTTTGATACATACAAGGTACTCCTCCGGTGTCAGTGAGTTGCATGATCTCATGTTCATAGGAACAGATACTTGACATGCAGAAAACGGTAGCAATAAACTGACACGATCATATGCTACGTTTGTAGTTTGGGTCTTGTCCATCACATCATTCTCCTAATGCTGTGACCCCATTATCAAATGACATCTCATGTCCATGGATAGGAAACCTTGACCATCTCTGAATAATGAGCTAGTCTATTAGAGGCATACTAGGGACACGGTGTTGTCTATGTATCCACACATGTATCTAAGTTTCCGATCAATACAATTATAGCATGGATAATAAATGATTATCATGAACAAGGAAATATGATAATAACCAATTTATTGTTGCCTCTAGGGCATATTTCCAACAGGGAGGACTCGGGGGTCTGGCCCCACTCTGCTTCACGGCGTTTTTCGGTTAAGTCTCTATACGCTAAGCTCATATTTGGCTCTCCTACTAATAGGTTCAAGGTGATATGGCAAGCTCGAGTTCCTCCTAAGATTAAAATATTTATGTGGCAGGCCTTTAGAGGGTGGTTTCCGACCACTGACCAAATTTGTAAGCGTAATGGTCCCGGGTCCGATAGGTGCGTGCTTTGTGGCGACCTTTAGGACACGGAGCACATCTTTTTTAATTGTGTTCTGGCTAAGCTCGTTTGGTGTTGCATCAGGTCGTGGCTCCATGTGTCTTGGAACCCTTCATCCTTTTCGGAGCTCAGGACCATGGCCTCTAGTCTGGTTGGGGCCTCTGAACGAATGTTTTGGGTTGTTTTTGCGGTGGTTTGCTGGTATTTGTGAAACACTAGGAACAAACTCACTATCGAGCATATTTTTCTGCTAAGCCTGCTGATTGCTTATTTAAATCTTGCATATTTCTGCAGCAGTGGAGATTATTGAATAAGGAGTCCGGCCGCAATGCTTTTGACTTGATGATCTCCAAGATTCGAGGTTCTGCTACGTACCTCTCGCAACACCAGACGGGCAATTAGTGGACTCGGTGGTTCATTTTATCATGTTGTGTTGCCAGCTTGGCCTACGTGTCGTATGTTGGCCTAGGAGCCATGTACTCCTCTCTTAAGTACTTTTTGTCTTTGATACTCCGGTTGTCTATCCTGTGGCGAACGCTGCCTAGTGGCTTTATCTATGAAGTCGGGCTGATGCCTTTTATCTAAAAACGTATTGCGGTGTTTTTTGCCAATGATGCATGTATTATGGTGGTTTTATGGATTTGACTCCGTGTATTTATGTGTTGATTGAGATTCAATGATGACAAGGAAATGCTTCATGCTCAAAAATTAACAGTTGTGAAATCTATTATACAACTTCGGTCAATATTAGGGCGAATACCTATTTCTAAGCCTAGGCTAATCCGCATCCGGTGAAGAGAAAAATCACGCAAAATACTAAAAAAATTCAAAAAAATACGATTTTCTATTCATGGAAGATCATTTGGTATGTGAGGTGCACTCCAAATTTCCGATTATTTGAACATATGAGTAACTCTCACCAAAAAGAGAAATTGCATCAAAACAATAGATGAACGGTAAACTTTTTCATAGAGCCAAATATGTCGTTTTTGCCGATAGCTACTCAGACATGCAAATGCTCTGAAAATTTGAAGCACACCTTACGCACCAATTATTTTCCATGCAAAAAAATCAGTATTTTTTTGCATTTTTAGTACTCCCTTCATTCCCTTATCCAAGGCCACTTTGTTTTTCGTGTCAAACTTTGACTTATAATTTGGTCAACAGAATATTTATATGTCATAAAAATGTATTATCGAAAAGTTCTTTGAAATGTGCATCCACCGAAATGTATCATCGCTTAGTCCACATGCAATTCATCATGAATCTTATCAATGTTGCGAGACGTAGTAGTAAATCAAAAAAATTCCTACGTGTTGACCAAGATCTATCTATGGAGAAACCAGCAACGAGTGGGGAGAGTGTATCTTCATACCTTTCAAGATCGCAAAGCGGAAGCGTTACTAGAACATGGTTGGTGGAGTCTTACTCGCAGCGATTCAGATCGCGGTGGAATCCGATCTAAGCGCCGAACAACGGCGCCTCCGCGTTCAACACACATGTAGCCCAGTGACGTCTCCTATGCCTTGATCCAGCAAGGAGGAAGGAGAGGTTGAGAAAGAGCTCCGACAGCACGACGGCGTGGTGATGGTGCAGCTGCGTGGTACTCCGGCAGAGCTTCGCTAAGCACTACGGAGGACGAGGAGAGGGAGGAGTAGGGCTACGCCGTGGGAGAGAGAGACGCGTGTCCGTGGTAGCCCGAAGGGCTCCTTTATTTATAGGAGGAGGAGGAGGGAGGGCTGCACCCTAGGGTTCCCACCCTAGGGTGGTGCGGCAGCCTCCAGATCCCATCTGGCTGGCGACCAAGAGGGAGAGTGGTGCGGCTGCCCTAGGGTGGGCCTTAGGGCCCATCTGCCCTAGGGTTTGCCCCCTCCCACTTCAGCTGTGGCTTGGGCCCTTGTGGGGGGTGCACCAGCCCACCTAGGGGATGGTTCCCTCCTACTTGTGGCCCATGCAACCCTCTGGGGCTGGTGGCCCCACTTGGTGGACCCCGGAACCCTTCCGGTGGTCCTGGTACGTTACCGGTAATACCCGAAACATTTTCGATGACCAAAACCTCACTTACTATATATGAATCTTTACCTCCGGACCATTCCAGAGCTCCTCGTGACATCCAGGATCTCATCCAGGACTCCGAACAACCTTTGGTAACCACGTACACTATTTCCCTATAACCCTAGCATCATCTAACCTTAAGTGTGTAGACCCTACGGGTTCGGGAGACACGTAGACATGACCGAGACACCTCTCCTGTCAATAACCAATAGCGGTATCTGGATACCCATG
Organism: Hordeum marinum; assembly: GCA_022496015.1. Classification (NCBI taxonomy): domain Eukaryota; kingdom Viridiplantae; phylum Streptophyta; class Magnoliopsida; order Poales; family Poaceae; genus Hordeum; species Hordeum marinum. Next base: position 376,306,181 of record CM039678.1, on the reverse strand, counting down.
TTGGCTCCCACATGCTCCACGATGATCTCATCGGATGAACCACGATGTCGGGGATTCAATCAATCCCGTATACAATTCCCTTTGTCTACCGGTATGATACTTGCCCGAGATTCGATCGTCGGTATCCCTATACCTTGTTCAATCTCGTTATCGGCAAGTCTCTTTACTTGTTCCGTAATACATCATCCTGTGGCCAACTCCTTAGTTACATTGAGATCATTATGATGATGTCTTACCGAGTGGGCCCACAGATACCTCTCTGTCATACGGAGTGACAAATCCCAGTCTCGATTCGTGCCAACCCAAGAGATACTTTCGGAGATACCCGTAGTGTACCTTTATAGCCACCCAGTTATGTTGTGATGTTTGGAACACCCAAAGTATTCCTATGGTATCCGGGAGTTGCACAATCTCATGGTCTAAGGAAACGATACTTGACATTGGAAAAGCTTTAGGAGACGAACTACACAATCTTGTGCTATGCTTAGGATTGGGTCTTGTCCATCACATCATTCTCCCAATGATGTGATCCCGTTATCAACGGCATCCAATGTCCATGGTCATGAAACCGTGACCATCTATTGATCAACGAGCTAGCCAACTAGAGGCTCACTAGGGACATGTTGTGGTCTATGTGGTCACACATGCATTATGGTTTCCGGTTAACACAATTATAGCATGAACAATAGACAATTATCATGAATAAGGAAATACAATAATAAACATTTTATTATTGCCTCTAGGGCATATTTCCAACAATCTCCCACTTGCACTAGAGTCAATAATCTAGTTACATTGTGATGAATTGAAGACCCATAGAGTTCTGGTGTTGATCATGTTTCGCTCGTGAGAGAGGTTTAGTTAACGAATCTGCGACATTCAGATCCGTATCTACTTTACAAATATCTATATCTCCCTCTTGAATGTAATCATGGATGGAGTTGAAGCAGCGCTTGATGTGTCTTGTCTTCTTGTGAAACCTGGGCTCCTTCGCAAGGGCTGTAGCTCCAGTGTTGTTACAAAATAGAGTCATCGGGCCCGACGCATTGGGAATCACTCCTAGGTCGGTGATGAACTCCTTCATCCAGACTCCTTCCTTTGCTGCTTCCAAAGCAGCTATGTACTCCGCTTCACATGTAGATGCCGCCACGACGCTTTGCTTGCTGCTGCGCCAGCTGACTGCCCCTCCGTTCAAAATATACACGTATCCGGTTTGCAACTTGGAGTCATCCGGATCTGTGTCGAAGCTAGAATCGACGTAACCCTTTATGACGAGCTCTTAGGCACCTCCATATACGAGAAACATGTCCTTTGTCCTTTTCACGTACTTCAGGATATTCTTGACCGTTGTCTAGTGTTCCACTCCGAGATCACTTTGCTACCTCCCTACCAAACTTATGGCAAGGTTCACATCAGGTCTGGTACACAACATGGCATACATAATAGAGCCTATGGCTAAAGCATAGGGGATGACACTCATCTCTTCTCTATCCTTTGTTGTGGTCGGGCATTGAGTCGTACTCAATCTCACACCCTGTAACACAGGCAAGAACCCCTTCTTGGACTGATCGATATTGAACTTCTTCAATATGTTTTCAAGGTATGTGCTTTGTGAAAGACCTATGAGGTGTTTCGATCTATCTCTATAGATCTTAATACCTGATATGTAAGCAGCTTCTTCAAGGTCCTTCATTGAAAAACACTTATTCAAGTAGGCCTTTACGCTTTCTAAAAGTTCTATATCATTTCCCATCAACAATATGTCATCCACATATAATATGAGAAATGCTACAGAGCTGCCACTCACTTTCTTGTAAATACAGGGTTCTCCATAAACCTGTATAAATCCAAACGCTTTAATCACCTCATTAAAGCGAATGTTCCAACTCCGAGATGCTTGCACCAGCCCATAGATGGAGCGCTGGAGCTTGCATACGTTGTTAGCATCTTTAGGATCGACAAAACCTTCCGGCTGCATCATATACAGTTCTTCCTTAAGGAAGCCATTAAGGAATGTCGTTTTGACATCCATTTGCCAGATCTCATAATCATAAAATGCGACAATTGCTAACATGATTCGGACAGACTTCAGCATCGCTACGGGTGAGAAAGTCTCATCGTAGTCAACTCCTTGAACTTGTCGATAACCCTTAGCGACAAGCCAAGCCTTATAGATGGTTACATTACCATCCGCACCAGTCTTCTTCTTAAAGATCCATTTATTTTCAATGGCTCGCTTATCATCAGGCAAGTCCACCAAAGTCCATACTTTTTTCTCATACATGGATCCTATCTCGGATTTCATGGCTTCAAGCCATTTGTTGGAATCTAGGCCCGCTATCGCTTCTTCATAGTTTGAAGGTTCACCTTTTTCCAACAACATGATCTCCACGATAGGGTTGCCGTACCACTCTGGTGCAGAACGTGTCCTAGTGGACCTTCGACGTTCAATAGTAACTTGATCTAAAGTTTCATGATCATCATCATTAACTTCCTCTCTAGCCGGTGTAGGCTCCACGGAAACAACTTCCCGTGCTGCGCTACTCTCCGGTTCAAGTGGAGGTACGATTACCTCATCAAGTTCTATTTTCCTCCCACTTACTTCTTTCGAGAGAAACTCTTTCTTGAGAAAGGATCCATTCTTGGAAACAAAGTCTTTGCCTTCGGATCTGAGGTACAAGGTAAGTCGGTAAAAGATATCATAGATCGCACCATATCCAATAGAGTGCGATTACGACATTCAGACACACCATTTTGCTGAGGTGTGCCAGGCGGCATGAGTTGTGAAACAATTCCACATTTCCTTAGGTGCGTGCCAAACTCGTGACTTCAATATTCTCCGCCACGATCAGATCATAGGCACTTTATTTTCCTATCATGTTGATTCTCTACCTCACTCTGAAATTCCTTGAACCTTTCAAAGGTTTCAGACTTGTGTTTCATTAAGTAAACACACCCATTTGTGCTCAAGTCATCAGTGAGGGTGAGAACATAACGGTAGCCACCGCGAGCCTTGACGCTCATTGGACCACATACATTGGTATGTATTATCTCCAACAAGTCAGTTGCTCGCTCCATTGTTCCAAAGAACGGAGTCTTGGTCATCTTGCCCATGAGGCATGGTTCGCACGTGTCAAATGATTCGAAATCAAGAAACTCCCAAAGTCCATCAGCATGGAGCTTCTTCATGCATTTGACACCAATATGACCAAGGCAGAAGTGCCACATGTAAGTGGGACTATCGTTAGCAACCTTACACTTTTTGGTACTCACACTATGGACATGTGTAACATCACGTTCGAGATTCATCAAAAATAAACCATTGACTAGAGGGGCATGACCATAAAACATTTCTCTCATATAAATAGAACAACCATTATTCTCAGATTTAAATGAGTAGCCATCTCGCATCAAACGAGATCCATATACAATGTTCATGCTCAAAGTTGGTACTAAATAAAAATTATTGAGGTTTAAAACTAACCCCGAAGGTAGATGTAGAGGTAGTGTGCCGACAGTGATCACATCGACCTTGGAATCATTCCCGACGCGCATCGTCACCTCGTCTTTTGCCAGTCTCCGCTTATTCTGCAGCTCCTGCTTGGAGTTACAAATGTGAGCAACTACACCGGTATCAAATACCCAGGAGCTACTACGAGCGTTGGTTAGGTACACATCAATAACAAGTATATCACACATACCTTTAATGTTGTCGGCCTTCTTATCCGCTAAGTACTTGGGGCAGTTCCGCTTCCAGTAACCGGTACCCTTACAATAAAAGCACTCAGTCTCAAGCTTGGGTCCATTCTTGTTCTTCTTCCAGGCAACTTGCTTACCGGGCGTGGCAACAACTTTGCTGTCCTTCTTGAAGTTCTTCTTACTCTTGCCTTTCTTGAAACTAGTGGTCTTATTCACCATCAACACTTGATGCTCCTTTTTGATCTTGACCTCCGCTGATTTTAGCATCGAGTACAACTCAGGAATGGACTTCTGTATACCCTGCATGTTGTAGTTCATCACAAAGCTCTTGTAGCTAGGTGGAAGTGACTGGAGGATTCTGTCAATGACCGAGTCATCCGAGAGATTAAGTCCCAGCTGAGTCAAGCGGTTGTGCAACTCAGATATTTTGAGTATGTGCTCACTGACAAGACTATTCTCCTCCATCTTATAGCTGAAGAACTGGTCAGAGACGTCATATCTCTCGACCCGGGCATGAGCTTGGAAAACCAGTTTCAGCTCTTGGAACATCTCATATGCTCCGTGTTGCTCAAAACGCTTTTAGATCCCCAGTTCTAAACTGTAAATCATGCCGCACTGAACCAGGGAGTAATCATCACAGCGTGACTGCCAAGCATTCGTAACGTCTTGCTCCGCTGGGAAAATGGGTGGGTCACCTAGCGGTGCATCAAGGATATACAATCTCTTGGAAGCTATGAGGATGATCCTCAAGCTACGGACCCAGTCCGCATAGTTGCTTCCATCATCTTTCAGCTTGGTTTTCTTTCGGAATGCGTTGAAGTTGAGGGTGACATTAGCATTGGCCATTGGATCTACAATATAGATTGTAAAGACAATTTTAGACTAAGTTCATGATAATTAAGTTCACATAATCAAATTATTTAATGAACTCCCACTTAGATAAACATCTCTATAGTCATCCAAGTGACACATGATCCATGTCAACTAGCCCGTGTCCGATCATCACGTGAGACGGACTAGTCATCCATGGTGAACATCTCCATGTTGATCGTATCTTCTATATGACTCATGTTCGACCATTCGGTCTTCCGTGTTCTGAGGCCATGTCTGTACATGCTAGGCTCGTCAAGTCAACCTAAGTGTTTCGCATGTGTAAATCTGGCTTACACCCGTTGTATGCAAAAGTTAGAACCTATCACACCCGATCATCACATGGTGCTTCGGAACAACGATCCTTAGCAACGGCGCACAGTTAGGGTGAACACATTTCTTGAAATTTTATTGAGAGATCATCTTATTTACTACCGTCGTTCTAAGCAAATAAGATGTAACCATGATAAACATCACATGCAATCAATACAGTGACATGATATGGCCAATATCATCTTGCTCCTTTGATCTCCATCTTCGGAGCACCATGATCATCACTGTCACCGGCACGACACCATGATCTCCATCATCGTGTCTTCATGAAGTTGTCTCGCCAACTATTACTTCTACTACTATGGCTAACGTTTAGCAATAAAGTAAAGTAATTACATGGCGTTTATGATTGACACGCAGGTCATACAATAATATAAGACAACTCCTATGGCTCCTGCCGGTTGTCATACTCATCGACATGCAAGTCGTGAATCCTATTACAAGAACATGATCAATCTCATACATCACAATGCATCACATCACATCCTTTGGCCATATCACATCACAAGGCATATGCTGCAAAAACAAGTTAGACGTCCTCTAATTTATAGTTGCAAGTTTTTACGTGGCTGCTATAGGTTTCTAGCAAGAACGTTTCTTATCTATGATAAAACCACAATGTGATATGCCAATTGCTATTTACCCTTCATAAGGACCCTTTTCATCGAATCCAATCCGACTAAGGTGGGAGGGACAGACACCCGCTAGCCACCTTATGCAACAAGTGTATGTCAGGCAGTGGAACCGGTCTCACGTAAGCGTACGTGTAAAGTTGGTCTGGGCCGCTTCATCCCACAATACCGCTGAATCAAGATAAGACTAATAGTGGTAAGCAAATTAACAAGATCGACGCCCACAACAACTTTGTGTTCTACTCGTGCATAGATTCTACACATAGACCTAGCTCTGATACCACTGTTGGGAGACGTAGTAGTAAATCAAAAAAATTCCTACATGTTCACCAAGATCTATCTATGGAGAAACCAAGAACGAGTGAGGAGAGTGTATCTTCATACCTTTGAAGATCGCAAAGTGGAAGCGTTACTAGAACGCGTTTGGTGGACTCGTACTCGCAGCGATTCAGATCGCGGTGGAATCCGATCTAAGCGCCGAACAACGGCGCCTCTGCGTTCAACACACGTGCATCCCGGTGGCGTCTCCTATGCCTTGATCCAGCAAGGAGGAAGGAGAGGTTAAGGGAGAGCTCCCGCAGCACGACGGCGTGGTGACGGTGGAGCTGCGTGGTACTCCGGCAGAGCTTCGCTAAGCACTACGGAGGACGAGGAGAGGGAGGAGTAGGGTTGCGCCGTGAGAGAGAGATGCGTGTCCCTCGCAGCCCCAAAGGCTCCTCTATTGATAGGAGGAGGAGGGAGGGCTGTGCCCTAGGGTTCCCACCCTAGGGTGGTGCGGCAGCCTCCAGATCCCATCTGGCTGATGGCCAAGAGGGAGAGGGGTGCGACTGCCCTAGGTGGGCCTTAGGGCCCATCAGCCCTAGGGTTTGCCCCCCTCCCACTTTAGCTGCATCTTGGACCCTTGTGGGGGGCGCACCAGCCCACCTAGGGGATGGTTCCCTCCCACTTGCGGCCCATGCAGCCCACTGGGGCTGGTGGCGCCACTTGGTGGACCCCCGGAACCGTTCCGGTGGTCCAGGTACGTTACCGGTAATTCCAGAAACATTTCCGGTGACCAAAACCTCACTTCCTATATATGAATCTTTACCTCCGGACCATTCCGGAGCTCCTCGTGACGTCCGGGATCTCATCCGGGACTCCGAACAACCTTCAGTAACCATGTACACTATTTCCCTATAACCCTAGCGTCATTGAACCTTAAGTGTGTAGACCCTACGGGTTCGGGAGACACGTAGACATGACCGAGACACCTCTCCGGTCAATAACCAACAACGGGATCTGGATACTCATGTTGGCTCCCACATGATCCACGATGATCTCATCGGATGAACCACGATGTCGGGGATTCAATCAATCCCGTATACAATTCCCTTTGTCTACCGGTATGATACTTGCCCGAGATTCGATTGTCGGTATCCCTATACCTTGTTCAATCTCGTTATCGGCAAGTCTGTTTACTCGTTCCGTAAAACATCATCCCATGGCCAACTCCTTAGTCACATTGAGCTCATTATGATGATGTCTTACCGAGTGGGCCTAGAGATACCTCTCCGTCATACGGAGTGACAAATCCTAGTCTTGATTCGTGCCAACCCAAGAGATACTTTCGGAGATACCTGTTGTGTACCTTTATAGCCACCCAGTTATGTTGTGACGTTTGGCTCACCCAAAATATTCCTATGGTATCCGGGAGTTGCACAATCTCATGGTCTAAGGAAACGATACTTGACATTGGAAAAGCTTTAGCAGACGAACTATACGATCTTGTGCTATGCTTAGGATTGGGTCTTGTCCATCACATCATTCTCCCAATGATGTGATCCCGTTATCAACGACATCCAATGTCCATGGTCATGAAACCATGACCATCTATTGATCAATGAGCTAGCCAACTAGAGGCTCACTAGGGACATGTTGTGGTCTATATGTTCACACATGCATTATGGTTTCCGGTTAACACAATTATAGCATGAACAATAAAGAATTATCATGAACAAGGAAATACAATAATAACCATTTTATTATTGCCTCTAGGGCATATTTCTAACAATCAAGGCCATGTTAGCAGGCTGGAAGGGCAAGCTCTTGTCCTCATGCGTAGTGTTCTCAACGCGGTCCCAACCTTTGCCATGATTGTTCTGAGAGTTCCAAAGAAGTTATGTAAGGAAATTGACAAGGCCAATTGTAGCTTTCTTTGGGCGCAAGACGAGGGGATCACCGAAGGGAAATGCAAAGCCAACTGGCCATTAGTTAGTGCAATGATCGAGAACGAAGGACTGGGGATCTCGGACCTGTAGCGGTTCAGTAGAGCTCTGCGGCTGTGATGGCTCTCGCTCTCCTGGGTGAGCCCAGACATATTATCGGTCGGCTCGCCCCTGCGGTGTGACGATGATGACACAACCTTGTTTAACGTATCCAACATTGTCTCCCTCGGCGATGGTGCGATGGTTATGTTCTGGAACTTTTCTTGGATAGGCTCAGGAAACCTCAAGATGGCCTTCCCCGCCCTTTTCAAGCACTCGAGAAGGAAGAACACAACAGTTCGAGAGGCGCTTGCAAACTAGACTTGGATCAAAGACCTTGCTCATGGATTCACTCAGTCCATTTGGGGGGAGGTAATCAGATTGCACAGGTGGCTTCACTCGAGGAATTTGCAACTGCATGAGCATGCAAGAGACATAATCAAGTGAAACCACGAAGCCTCGGGCGTTTACTCTGCAAGTTCTAGATCCAGGGGTCAATCAAGTCAAATCCAAACAAAAATTCTGGCACACTTGGGCACCGGATCGTCTTAAGATCTTTGCCTGGCTGCTGCATAGAAACCGACGGTGGTGCAACGGCCTTCTACAAAGAAAGGATGGACAAATGAATATTTCTGCCAGCTGCGCCTTCAAAATTTAGATTCTGCTCACCACTTATTTAGGGAGTGCCCAATTTCAGTTTCAGTTTGGTCTGAGGCTGCAGCTAGTCATGGTTGCAACTTCCTGCACCCGAGATCTTGGCAGGGTCTCAGGACGACAACTGAGATCTCTCAAGCGATGATCAACGCAAGCCGACCGGAGCATGAAAAGGCAACCAAATCCTTGATCATTCCGACCTTATCTGAAATTTGGAACGAACGCAACGAATGCACCTTGAGCTCTAAGACTATGAGCTAGACAAATATTACATCGGCCATCATGAAAACTTTTGAGTTGTGGCACCAAGCAGGAGCCCCCCTTTTAGCATCCTTTTGGGGACCCTCTGTGAAGTATCAGACTCTTGATCTTGGGTTGTAGGGATTTTTCCTTTCTTCTTTTCATCTCCTTGATCATCTGATCAATTTTCACCTTTTGTATTCCCATTTTCTCTCTGCTATCAATCAATGCAAACCAGCCATTAGCCAGATCTAAAAATAATAATGCATATGAGGCGGCGGTAGACGACCAACCGAGGACGGTCACAAAGGGAGAGGCTTCCAGCAGTGTGTGAGGTCACGCAGCTTTAAAAACCTTTCGTCTAGTTGTGACTCAACTGCTCTTCCTTCTTCCCAGACGAAATACTAATCGGCGTCATGGTTTGATCAACCCGTGCCTCCTTATGCGTCCGAAGTTTCATCCTGCGCAAGGCATGGGCGATAAACATTTATTTTCTCTGGCTGACATACAATGCGTAGAAAAGACCGTTCTCGTGAATCCTAATGTAGTACGTAAGCAAAGAAATTATGATCATGTTATACAGGATGCAAATGCGAGCTTAGTTATTTTATATCTGGATGTGTCGGCATGGCCTATTATTTCATACAACATGCCACAGGAAGAAGATGGGTGACTGTGTACTTAAACGTTATGTATGTTTTATCTTTACGACGCACTTTGATTTATGTCAAACTTTACGAATCAGGAATTCATGTGTCTTGTTCGTCCTTTGATACTTTGAGCACTGGAACGATGAAAAGTTCACACGTAGATTTTTTAGGTCAGTAATAGGTGAGGAATCAATTGATGATGAGCGACAACTCATGGTAGCTTCAATTAATTTTCATTGAAGAATATGTTGTTGGAAGTGAAAAACAAAGTTATTTGGCTATCAAGGAGAAAGAAAAAAATTAACTTTTACGCATTGGTGTACTACGACGTGCCTCAGTTTTGTTGAACTTTTATTCATCGTACACACGTTACATCAAAACATTTTGTTTCACATGAGGAACTTATTTGTATTTTCAGGAATGTGCTACATTTTTAAATACGATATTATGAATTATACATTGATTTCAATCATTATTGCGATATATATTAGATCATCTATATAATTTCATTTCATTTCATTTCATAAAATGAAAAACATCCTCGCACGCCCAACGCTGCCGTACCATTGGGCTGGTCAATGCCTGCCCAGCGCCGACCCAGCAACACCCACACGGCCTGTTTCGACACCTGCCGTAGCAGGGCATCGGTTTAGTACCACCTTGCCGAGCGAGGGGGCATCGACCGACTTAAATACCCGATGACCTCCCCCCCCCCCTTCGAACTCCTCGCTGCTCTCACTACCGCCCCTGCTTGACCTTGACCGCTTCGTGGGGCCTGTTGGCCGCTGATTAACGATGATGGCAGCGGGCGGGCAACTTTAAAAAAATGTAATTCATTTTTTAACCAGACATTGTAATAAGAAGAACAAATACTTTTAACTTAAATTTTTCTTCTTCTAAACAGTTAACATGTTTAAATTTCTATTCACATATTTTTTTAACTTCAATTTTTCTTCTTCTAAACAGTAATATTTTCCCAAAGACCTAATAAATTTTAAAAGACAATATTAGACAAACAATATTTAACCAAATTCATTCAAACATACTTTAAAAATTAAAATTATTCATTTTATTTATTTTTTAGAAAATACTCCCTTCGTCCGGAAATACTTGTCGGAAAAATGGATGTATCTAGATATATTTTAGTTATAGATACATCCATTTTTATTTATTTTTATAATAAGTAATTCCGGATGGAAGAAGTATTACATAGTAATTGAATGAAATTCAAACGACATTACTAAGAAATAAAACTAAACCATAATCTAGTTGTAGTCGATGCCGCCGAGGTCCTCCTCATCGAAGCCAAACGAGTCATCCAGCGCCTTTGTATCCTGCCTTGAATGAGTGCAGATGTTGTGTTAGCGTGTGTTGTGTTGGCGTGTGGTTGTATCAAAATGTTGTTGGTCATTGCTTTATATATATAAAGCGGGACGAAAGTCTTTTTAGATAACGGTCACAATGTTCCAAATTAGTATTCCTAGCATACTCCAACTTATGTCGTGAGTATGCCCCTCCATAAAATGTGTAAACTCTATAGGCTATTTGTGTGTATTAGTTCAAGATTTGTAAGCCTGCACACCATTACGGTTGTATGTTGCTAAGGATTCTATGAGAATTAGCTATTTTGATCCATGCCTTCCTAAAATGCCTAAAGAATACCCCGAAAAATATGGAACCAACTACTCTGTGTGGTCAAAATCTATTGTAACTGTTTGACTACAAACCAACATGAGCGAGAGAGAGCGCGAGCCCGCGCCACCTCCGGCTCCCCCCTCCCGGCGGCGCCCACGACGTGCGTCCACGCTGCCCTTGCCGCTGCCTCCTGGTCCATGACACTGCCCCTGCCGCCGCACAGGGCCCCGACGGACATCTCCACGCATGCAGAGGCGTCGTTGCAGCCGACGGACCTGGAGCTGTGTGTGCGGTTAGATCTGGCGTCGCCGCCCAGCCGCGCGGTTAGCAGGATCATCTCTTTTGGCTCTGAGGTCGTCCTCGACACGCAGCCACACGCGGATCCATGGGCGCATTCAGAGCTCACGCCGGCTACAGGATCTCCAAGTACCACACCGGATCTGAGCATTCAAGTGCAGGTGGGTGACCGCAGTTACTGCAACTCGATGGCAAGGAGCTCATAGCCAGTTATGCCCGGTCCTTCAATGCCGGAAGCTGCTGCGGACGCGGAGCTCGAGGACGTGTGCGGTGCGGCCTGGCAGATGGTTAAATCTCGGAGCGCTTCGCGTCGTCCGGCTTTAACTGCCCCAGCATTCAAGCCGGCCATCCCATCCTGGCTTAATGGTCACTGCTGCCGTTACTTGTACCCGGGCACAAGGCCGCAACCTGCCGCGACCCTCCCCGGTGCTCTCGTTGCCTTCAAAACGGGCACCGCGCCCGTGGCTGCACCAACAAGTGGCGTCCTCTTAGCGATCTGCCAAGCTGCATCGTCCTCCCTCTGCCGCTTCCTCGACCTCGACCCGCTGCCTCCAAACCTCAAGTCCAGCACCTTGATTCGGTGTCGGTAGGGGCTGGCCTCTCCCCCAACAACGCCAAGTCGCCCCGCTGCAGCTTGCTGGTGCTGCTGCCATGCCTCGACTGGGGGGATCCAGCGTCCAGGCTCGAAGAAGATTTCATCGTCATTCCAGCCACCCCGGAGATGCAGGAGGAGTCCGCGCTGCTCTCCACGCATGCCACGGTGGCCTAGTTTGAGGGAGACCACAATGATGTCCTCTGCGATGTCGTCGCCGTGGCGCTCGCTGCTGCAACTGGTGCGTGCAAGGACGATGTTAGCATCGTCGGGCACTACCCCGAGCAGTACCTCGTCCGCTTCATGTACCCTCACCACTGCACCGACGCCGTCAACCGCAACGACCTCCTCTGCGGCAACTCCAAGCTCTTCATCAGGGCATGGTGGCTCGAGGCCCATGCGGACAACGAAGACATGATGCACCATGTTCGGTTGTGCATCGAGGGGATCCCCGTCCACGGCTGGAATGCCTACATCGCAACCTTCGTCATTGGGCACGGGTGCTTGCTCGATTACATTGAGCAGCGCTCACTACGCAGAGAAGACACGCGCGATCCGTCGCCATGGGCATGAACGGCGGACCCGAGATTCATCCCCAAGGTCATGTGGCTCACCCTCCTAGCCCATGGTCAGCGCTGCTGTGGTCATCGGGGTCTGCGTCACCGTGTTCTGATCCACCTGGACGTCCATGCAGACCACTAAAATGCCCGTGATGACGACAACAATCCTCCTGCACCAGACGTCTACGAGCACACCTGGTACCGCAAGAATGTGGACGGCACGGTGCTGCGCCGTGATCGTCGTGATGGCAACGGTCGTGACATCCGCAACCCCAACAAGCGCAATGACGAAGGAGACCGCGACGGTGACCGTGGGCACGAGGGCGTCCGGCCTCGCGATGGATGGCACGATCGGGTTCGCCGCTCGCTATCGAGGAACCCTCGGGTTTGCGAGCATCAAGATGAGCGGGATCGCACCTGCGATCGTTCTGGAGGTCGCCACCATGCCGAAGCCCCAGCTCTGGCTCTCCTCCCTCTCGTGGCACCGGTGGCGACCCACCCTACTGGTGTGGCTGTTGGCTCGGATGTTGGTAGGGGCCGCAACCCCACTCTCCATGCCTCGCCTCATGCCGGTCGTTGTCGCTCAAGGGACAACCTCACGCTGCCGTCATCACCGACTTCTGTGCTATCGAACAATTCGGGCTCCAAGCGCGATGCCACCCACCCCTCGCTCGTGTCTGCGGCTGCGAGTGCGGCATTGGCCATCTGCTCTCCTGCTGCCTTGGTCAGGCCACTGTTGCAGGTCACTCCAAACCGTCCGCCCGGCTTTGAGGTGTCTCCGGAGCTACTGCCCACGCCACTGGCCACGCCGGTCATCACCAGCACATCTGCTCCGCCAGCCAGTTATAGGATGGTGTTCCTACGGGTCTGGAACCTCTTTTCCAGCTGCAGCCGATCCCACTGATCGCCTCCCCGCCCATGTCGTCGCCCCCATTGCGTACAACCGAGCGTCGCAAAACCCTGATGGGGATGATGATCTCCAACAGCGGAGGGCTCTCTCTCAGGCGCACCAGCGCAAGCCAGTGGGCTGCTGGCTGACGTAAACCTGTTCTGGTGGCTTGTGCTATCGAGCTCCTGGTATGCCGCAATCTAGGAATAGTGCAAGATGGTGAAGATGTGACCGTGCATGCACTTGAAGCTTTTTCTGCAAAGTTCAAGGATCAACTGCCCCAGGATGTTCTTGCATCAATGAGAGCCTTGTTCAAGATTGATGATGAGTTGGAGATGGAGGTAGAAGAAGCCCTGCTTGCCCATGGTGGCAATGATGCGTTAGATTACGCTGATGAACAAGACGGAGTCGCCGCTGCTACGGCCACAGTCACCTGATGTATGTCTCGGAATCTGCATCTCCATGCGTCCTACTAGCTGTTATGTTAGCTAAACTAGGGCCCTGTTTGTTTGGGCTTTAGCTTCGGCTTTTGCAGCTTTTCCATTTTGGCCAAAAAGCCACAAAAGCTCCTAAATAAATGCTTTTGGAGCTTTTATGGCTTTTGAAGCCAGATATTGTTATATTGACTCATCAAAAGCTATAAAAGCTTCAAAATCACCTATTTAAGAGCTTTTGTGGCTTTTTGGCCAAAGTGGAAAAGCTGTAAAAGCCGAAGCTAAAGCCCAAACAAACAGGGCCTAGGTCCAAGTTGTATGATTGCTACTAGAAGTTGCTCTCCTGGCAGGAGCAAGTCTGTGTTGTGCTACTCTATAGCTTATGTTCGAATGTTCCAATCCTGTGTGTCAATGATGTGTCTTTTATGTTAGAGTAAAAGGCAAATATTTTGAGCTGGAACGTTGGAGGATTAAATGATCACAATCGTCGTGCTACTATATCAGAGACGATTGTTGCATCTTCTTGCCATCTCGTGTGCCTACAGGAGACCAAATTGTCCCATGTTGATCAGTTTTGTGCAGCCTTCCTGGGAGGCAACAGGCTACGTGGCTATGCCCAGCGGCCAGCTAGTGGAACCAGGGGAGGGATATTGATGCTTTGGGATCACACTATTCTAGAAGTTCAAGACTTCTCCATGACAGCGTATTGCCTCTCGGCCATGGTCACCATTCGTGACAATGGCGTGACATTCAAACTCACCACAGTTTATGGGCCGACCTCCTCCCAACACAAAGATGATTTCTTCTCTGATTTGCTTGGATTGAAACCCAACGATGGGGTGATGTGGTTAGTGACCGGCGATTTTAATCAAATATATCGCGCCCAGGACAAGAACAAGAGAAATGTAAACCGAAGCCGTATAAATTTCTTCCGTGCAACTCTACACAACTATGACTTAAAAGAAATTCATCTTTAAAACCGATGCTTCACCTGGAGCAACTAGAGGACCAATCCTACGTTGTGCAAATTAGACTCTTTCTTCTGCAATGTCGACTGGGACTTACACTTCAGCTCTCATATCCTTCATGCCCTCTCTTCATCCCTCTCGGACCATTGTCCCCTCTTGTTGGCTGATGAGATGGGACCTCGGCGGCCTCGCACATTCAAATTTGAAAACTTCTGGACCTTGATGCCGGATTTTTCTGAGGTGGTCCAAAAGCCTTGGGTCGACCAACTTCACATTTCGAGCCCTGCCAAGTGCTCCATCACAAGCTCAAAAAAGGGCACCAGGCTCTTGGAGTGGAGCAAGAAATTATTCTCCATGCTGCCCTGTTGATCATCCTTCATCTTGATATTGCCCAGGAGAGCCATGCTTTATCCTTCGGGGAGATGGACCTTCGAAAATGCCTAAAATGAAGGGTGATCTCCCTATCGGTCATTGAGAGAGCTAGAAAACGTCAATGTGCTAAAATGACAAATCTGAAGGAGGGTGATGCAAACACCAAGTACTTTCATTAGAAAATTAATGCAAGACGTCGACAAAATCACATCCATCGACTCAAACTCAACCAAGGGTGGATTATTGAGCATGAGAAAAAAGATGAGCTTATTTTTGATCACTTTAGAGAGGTGCTAAAAAAGGGGAGCCTAGGTCCCTGGACCTAAACAGGGAAGAACTCAACTTCGAGACACATAACCTGGCAGAGATGGATGACCCAATCAGTGAAGAGGAGGTGAAAGTAGCGATCAATGACTTGCCTTCTGACAAATCCTCGGGTCCGGATGGCTTCACGGGCCTTTTCTTTAGAAAATGCCGGCAAATAGTAAAAGGGGATGTCATGCGAGTGATCAGACTCTTCGAGGCACTGCATGGTACCAATCTCCATTGGCTGAACTCGGCCAACGTGGTGCTTCTGCCGAAGAAGGATAGCGCGGAGGGAATCTCAGACTATAGGCCAATCAACCTCATCCACACCATTATAAAGATCATTGCGAAAATCCATGCAAATAGACTGCGCCACCACATGAATGACCTTGTCTCCAATGTGCAAAGCGCCTTCATCAAGATAAGAAGTATCCATGACAACTTCATGTATGTCAGAAATCTTTCTCGTAGACTGCACAAGAGCAAAACTCCGTCACTCCTATTCAAGTTAGACATCCGTAAAGCCTTCGATTCGGTCCAATTGGAATATATGATCGACCTTCTCCAAAAGAGAGGATTCCCAATAAGTTCAGAATTTGGATCACTACCTTGCTATGCACCTCTTCATCAAGGTTCCTCCTAAATGGTGTGTGTCAGGACCCCGATCCTAAGTCATAAGAATCCATACTATAATATATCACATCACCTTGCGGCCTCACGCACGGTAAGCTCCACGGCTACAACCTTACCTTAGCCGGGACCGTTTGCGTCTTTTGGCTCATGTATGTGAACATGTCGCTGGCAATCAAACGACAGAGAACCCAGGCCGACATGACTAGTCATAGAACCCAAGTGGCACATCCGTACGGAAACAGGTATACGTAACCCAACAATGCAGGTGTCGGCCTCAAGCGTGTGTAGACGAGTCATAGCAAGCTACAAGGACTCCATTATGCCGTGGGACATAAATGTCATCACTGCACGTAGACGAGTTGTAGCAGGCTACAGGGACTCCATTACACTGCGAGGCATTTCCCCGAGGGGACAGACATAATAGCAAAGAAGGATAATGCCGGTCAATCAATGTGTCCGGAGCAGTAGCAAGCTACCAAGGCTCGGTGGAAGCACAAAGAGGTAGTTTTCCGTAAAGAGTACTACTAAAGGCACATGACTAGGTGTCGGATCCCATACATATCGTTGCACGTCACACGTACGCACGACATGCCCGATATGCATAGATACAACTATGGCATCACAACATAACCATACATCAACACAACTTTTATTTAAGAGGCTCCGAAGAGCCTTGCATAATATGTTCTTACACGTAGGGGTCACATGACCCGACACTCAAGTCATACAAGCAAGTTCATACAAACCAAGTAGAAGCTTAAAGCTGTCTGAGTACAGACAGTTGAAAGGGTAAAAAGGCACATGGCCTGACTATCTATAGCCCGCCACACGGCATAAGGTCGTAGCTGGGACACCAGCTATTCGGCATCGTCGACATCTAGATAGAACCCACCTGATGGGTCCTGGGTCTCATCTGCAACATTTATTAAGCAAACGTGAGTACACGTACTCAGCAAGTCTTTAAAACAGACCTAGACTATTTATGCTCAAGTATCAACAAGGGGAGTGGTGGAGTTTATGCAGCAATGCCAACTTTGACTCATGGCTATCCTATACTACACAATTTTAACTCTTTGTTTAGATTTTAGATATCGCACACGAGTCCACTAACTCCACATCAATACACCACCATGGATTCACTTCCGTCTCCCATGAGAGTGCCATCCATGGTACTCACACTTGTCTTGATATTTTTATGAGTATCCATAAAATTGTCTATGAAAAATATAAGTTATCCAAATAGTCCATATCCGAGGACATGGCTATTCGAATAGTTTCATACCCTACAGGGGTGTACTTCTTCACACATGCTCTTGCCACTTATCGCTGTGTGCTCATAAAACCATGCACCTCGGCAACCTTCAAGCGGAAGCCCAGCGAGGGAGTCGGACACGACTGTCAATCACACAAGACCTCTTGTACACGCTATCGCCTATTTGAGATTGAACCCGCACGGAAGTCCAGCCGAAGTTTCCGCTACAGCCCCAAACGATGTGCACAGGGTTCCCAAGCCCACCATTCGGGTGACCCTTGGTACACCATGCCACTGCCTACCGCGTCGTAACCCACCCCTAGGGTGAGCGCTATGCACGGCCTTCAACATGCTATAAACACCAAAAACTACTTACAACTCCTGGACCAAGGACTAAGCAATTGATAAGTCAAGCGTGGTCATATTTCAGGGCCTAGCATGTGGTAGTAACTAGTCTTGGATCACAAACACGGAACTCAGTTCCTAAGAACGGTTCCAATGAGACAACCCGCTATGTACTCCTACATAGCCTCTCATCGCTACCTTTACCAAATCGGGTTCATCATAAGCTTATCACATCAGAACAACATTGTTTCACTCAAGTTCATCACCCAAATGAATCATACCTGACACAACTCTAAGCATTGCAAGCATAGCAGGCAAGGTAAGCAAAGCACATCATGGCACAAGCATCTACCAGGTATGCTATGTTGCAAGGTTTAGCTATTTACTATGATAATGAAAGGTCATGCAAAGGAATGGTTTCATCTACCGTGTATGACAGATGGGTGAATGTTTGGCCTAATGCAATAATCAAGAGCAGGAGCGAGAGAAGGGGATGTTATCGGAATGATCAAAGGGGTTGCTTGCCTTGCTGGGAAGCAGGAAGGTTTTCTCCTTCGTTGGAATACTCGGAGGCATCCTCAGAAGCAGGGCCTACCGCAATGCAGATAAATAGCAATCAATACACGGCAAGTGCAACAATATGATGCATGATCATGACATGGTAGCATGTATGGATGAGCTAATGCAACTACTGTCCAAGTTAAATGAAGTGATTTTGAATACAGGTTCAAAATCATTCTCCATTTCATATTTCATATGTTAACCTATTAGTAAATGTCAATGTTCATCTACATAGGTTTCTCTAACATGCATGATAACAGCACCATTGGATTCATTGGATTTTTCTAATAAATTTTCATACATAAATTATTTCAATCTGAGTTATAGATTAATTTCTATGAATTTTATAAGTTTTAAATAGTTTTTGGAATTATTTTAATTTAGAAAATTCATTATTGCATCAGCATGACATCATCATGACGTCATCAAGTCAACAGACCGTTGACAGGTCAAACCTAACTAGTGGGGTCCACTGGTCAGTGACCCAGCTACTAACAGAGTTAACTAACTAACTAAATACTAATTAGATTAGGGTAGGGCCCACTATTAGTGGGCCATTAACTTAATTAAATTAGTTAATTAAATAGATAAGCTAACCTTAATTAGCAGGCCCGGCCCCACTTTCCAGTGACCTAGGGGGTCAAACCCCCGTGGTCAACTCCAGCAAGACCCACCGGCATTGAGCTGCCAGTGGCTCCAGAGACGGCGGAGGGGTCGGGTTCCCTCCTCCGGCAACCAAAAGGACGGTGGAGGGCACCAGACGGGCCTATGCTCACACGCGCGTCCATCTCGACACCTCTGAAAGGCTGAGACGACCGGGATCGACGTCGGCGACGAGCTCGGCGGCTGCCGGAGCTCGGGCGAGCACGAGCTCGACGAACCAGGGCGCAACACAGCACCTACGGACACTACGCGACCCCCACGAGCTTGATGGTGGCCACGGATGGACCAGTTGGTCAGTGGAGCGGCGCCGGCGACGAGCTCATGCAACGGGGCAATCGAGAGCCGGCGCGACCGGGCCTACAGAGGGGGAAAGGCCGGGGAAGAGAGGGGAAAGGGCTAGGAGCTCACAGCGGGCTCGGAGCCGACAAGAGCTTGCTTGGGGAGGGCTTGGAGGTGACGAATCGACGACGGTGAAGGTCGGATCCGAGGAGGAAGATGAGCTTGAGGGCAACGCTTCGGGGCTCCTGGCGGTGTGTGGCTCGGCGCAGAGGACGGGGACGACGAGGCGGAGCCTCTAGCGGTCTCAAGGGGGCGCGGGAGCGGCTGCAGCTACGGCGGCGAGCTAGCGGGGCCGTCGGCCATGGCGGAGCAGAGGAGGGGAAGGAAGCAGGGGGAGAATGAGCGAGAGAGAGTGAGATGGGGATGGCAGCGCGTCCTCATCCGCTTGCCGGCGCGGCGGGGAAGCAGGCACACAAGAGGCTGCGTGGCAGCTCCAGCGCGCACGCGTGGCGGGCACACGCTCGTCCTCCTGGCCGCTAGGAGGACGACGACGGTCCACGGCCAGATGGGTCGGCCCAGGTGATTCCTCCTTTTTTTTAATTTCCAGTTTCTATTTTATTTTTCTAACATTTGTTTCATTTATTTTTAGGCACAAATGCTAAGTATAAAATATCCCAAATATTTTATAGAACTAAGTTTGAATATTTCAAACTTCTATAAAAAGTTTCAGAATATTTTGAAAACCAAAATATTTTAAATGCTTTATTTGGCATTTTCAACAGCTTTAATGTTTATTTTTGAAATGCTATAAACGTTCAAATATTTAGAATGACCCCTTGTATAATCATGTCCACATTTATCAGACATAGGGAACATTTTAGATGGGCATTTTGGATTTGTTGGTTTTTCACAATCATTAAGTTGGTTTGATTCAAATGAAATGTTTGGGGTTTCTTTTAGTCCCAAATTTCAAGCTGATGCAAAAAGTGAAATATGATGCACACACATGCTGTCCTAATAAGCTAGCTAGGGATGTGACAACTCACCCCCACTCAAAAGAATCTTGTCCCGAGATTTGGAAGTCGTCGGGGAGAGCATGAGGTACTCTAGTCGAAGACGATCCTCTCTTTCCCATGTGGCCTCCTTCTTAGAATGGTGTGACCACTGAACCTTGAGAAAGTTGATGTTCTGACGCCGAGTGGTACACTCCGCTTGATCAAGAATACGAACAGGGTATTCTCAATATGAAAGGTTAGCTTGGAGATCAAGCACTTCGTGGTCTACTTCACGGACAGGATCCGAGAACCAACGCCTGAGTTGTGAGACGTGGAAGACATCATGAACCTTGGAAAGATGCGGCAGAAGTTCGAATTGGTAGGCAACCTCTCCTCGTTTAGCTAGAATGCGAAAATGTCCAATGTAACAAGGAGCCAACTTGCCCTTCATACCGAATCAATGGGTACCCTTCAGAGGTGTAACCCGAAGATAAGCCTTCTCGTCAACTTCATAGGTCACAACCTTATGATGACGATCATATTGACTCGTTTGACGAGATTGGGCTGTTTTCAACTTTTCACGAATAATGCGAACTTGACCACTTGATTGCGGGTGGAAAGCAGTGCTAAAGGATAGATGGGTCCCCATAGCGGTTTGGAAACTTTCCCAAAATCGGGAAGTAAAGATACTTCCGCGGTCTGAGTTAATCTCCAATGGAACACCATGAAGAGCAACTATTCGAGAAACATATAACTCTGCCAGCTGGCTAGCAATTATACTCTCCCGAACAGGAAGAAAATGAGCCACTTTGGAAAGACGGTCCATGACCACAAAGATAGCATTATTCCCTCTCTTAGTCCTGGGAAATCCGGTAATGAAATCCATACCGACCTTATCGCATTTCCATTCAGGAATAGCTAAAGGTTGAAGGGTGCCAACAGGCCTTTGATGTCCTACCTTAATGTGACGACAAACGTCGCAATTAGCAACGAATTGGGCAATTTCTCTCTTCATCCTAGTCCACCAAAACCTCTGGCATAGGTCCTGATACATCTTGGTACTACCCAGATGAATTGTGAGAGGAGAATCATGAGCCTCCTTAAGGATCAGCTGCCAAAGATGTTGGTTCTTGGGAACCACCAAACGGTTCTGGAAGAACACCCCGCCTTGTTCATCAATAGAGAAATCCTTAGCGATACCGCTAACGAGGTTCTCTTTGATCCGGGAAATGCCCATATCTGGCCAGCTACTATTTGATCCCTAAGAGTAGGTTTTGCCACCAGGTTGGAAAGGAATCGTTGAGGAACAATAAGGAGGTTCAACTTCCGAAATTCCTCATAGAGAAGACGGGCCTGTCGGCCACCACCAGGCCGAAGAGGGGCCCATCGGCCACCACCAGGCCGAAGAGCCACCTGTTGGCCAGTGGGAGGCCGAAGAGCTGCCTGTCAGCCAGTGGGAGGCCGATGGGCCCTTGGATAAGACCGAGGACTATTTTATTTCTCCTTTGACCACTCCTTTCACCCTTCCCCATCCTCCACGTTCCCCATCTCCACCTCTCACTCCTGCTGCTCTCTGATGCTTCCACCGCCGCACCGATCTCTTCGCTCGACCACCCATTTTCTTATCCAACCCACGTAGACAATAGATCAAGGCGCTCTCCACCATCCTACGGTATTTTTTTGGCTTCCAACACAATCAAATGTAAACTTTCAACTCGGTCATGGATTTAGTTCTTATTGGTCACCGTCCGTTTGTAGGTAAATGGCTTGCCCATTTTGCCGAGCTCCAGGTGGCCCTTGTTCTGCCGTTGATTCTGGTGTGTCTGTATTTGCTGTGGTGCTAGATCGTCGATGTTCAAGGCGTGTTGTAGGATTCTATATCTTGTTTATCTGACTATGGCATATTCGAATGCGTTTGTTTATATGATTATGATGTTTGCTTCCATTCTTGTTGTAGTATGTTCCGTGCAGTGTTAGATCACATCTTGCTCAGTACATTGAGGAGTGCAGAGCTTTAGCTGTTCGGAGAGGTGACATAGATATCAATCTTGCTCTTCACAACAGTGAGGGTAACTTATACCATGTTTTGTTTAGACATGGTCGGATGAGCAGTAAATTCCATGGTCCTTCGTGGGAGTAGCTTGTGAATAATTATGGTCTCCGTCATCGTGACATGATGACTGTTAGGCTTGAGCACTATGGAACTTTGATTAGTGTCGATTTTCATCGGGATGGTGTTATGTTGTTTCCTTTACCCTGTGTTGGTAAGTTATTTGTTTGACTAATTTTCAGTTTTGTTTCAGCTTGTACGTTTTGTTGTTCTGCTCAGTTTGTGAAATTATTTTTTTGTAGCTCTCGAGGATCTTAGTGAAACTCAGAGGGAAGTTGTTGACAACAGTTTTTATAGTCGTGGTGTCACTCTGAATTATCATCAAATGTATGTCGTGTCGCGGCAGCTCTTTGATGACAACTACATATTGTGTACTCCTTTTGTTCATAGGATGGATCACATGAATGTTATTTCTCAACATATGGTAAGCTTTGGTTTTGGGTATTATTTATTTATTTCTTCTTTGATGTATCATAATGTTTTAAATTTGTAAGCTGAATATCATATAACTTGCTGTTTTTGTTAGGCTATTCCTACCATGGTTGTGAGGAGTTTGAAGAAATTTGTGTCAATTCCTAGGACTAGTTTTTTAACTCTTGAAATTACTTTGGATTCTGAAGATGATGATATATTTGTGAGCATTCCTTGTTCCTACTTCATTGGCTTGGGTGATAGAATGGTCAGCAGATAGTGAGGACGACGACGACCTCTTCATGCCGAGCACCAAGGTGAAGACTACAGCATTGTCAACGGGCACAGACAAGATTTCTACATCGACGAAGGGGAAGAGTTCTACATCGACGAAGGGGAAGGGTTCTGAATTGATGGAGGACGAAGATGACATCTTCATGCCGAGAACCAAGGTCAAGAGGACCGCATCGTCAAAGGGCAAGAGTTCTGCATCAACAAAGGGCAAGAGATCTGCATCGACGGATGATGATGATGCATTCATGTAGTCCTTTTTCATGTAGTACTTTTTTTTTGTAGTGCTATTTAATTAACCCATGAAGGGTGTATCATCCAGTTAGACTTTGGGGTGTGAGTGATCAACACATCTAAGTTCGTGCCCGATTTCGTAAGTGTGCCTCGGTGCCCTCTATCGATATTATCATTAAGCAACAGATATGAAGCCATATCTGTAATTAAAACATAGTCCACACATATTACAAATAAAAACATAGTCCAACATATTACAAATTAAAACATAGTCACACACATTATGTAGCTTCTGAGTTATTCATTCCTCGTCCGCCCCTTCAGCCTCGACTGCCACGCTCACCACGACTGTCAGGACCTCCTCTTGCTACCGTTGTCACAGTCGTCGATGTGGAAGCACTCGTCGATGTGGAAGCACCATCTTTCTTCAGGCCGGGGCAATATTTCATCCTATGCCCATAAGCCGCGCAGAGAAAACATTGTCTGGTTGCTCCACCAGCTTCAGATTGGTCCATATTGTTTCAGATGCACTTTACCTTATGCCTGCCCCATGCTAGTTTGCCGAAGTCTAGGATCCGGGATGTATACTCTCTCACCATCGTTTACCTCGTTGAAATTGCCGATGACTCTAAACCCTATCATCTCACCTGTCCAAACATTGAGTACTGCCTCTTTTGAATAGTATGGAGACACAAAGGAGATAGCGTACAACTGAATCTGGCCACAGGAAGCCAACACATGTGAGCAAGGCAAGTGCAATAACAGCAGTTTGTTGCATGTACACTCACAAGTTGGATAAAATTCGGTTCCAATTTTAACCTCATGCGTCTTCACCTCATTTGCAGAACCAAAACCATTAGTAGGAAGCTAAACCTCATATCTCCGTTCCTGATTACCTATGAGTGTGACGGTGTTTTTTTTTGCTTTCTTTATCTTCTGAGCCATGTACTCCATGACACGGCTACAATAAGGAGTGTTTTGATTATCTGCAATATGCTTCTTTGCTAACTCGTTCCTTTCTCTAAAATATCTCAAAGTGCCATGGAATACACCCTCCACAATAGCTGTTAGTGACAATGCTCTATTCCCTCTGAGTACAAAGTTATACACCTCTGCAAGATTGGTTGTCATGTGGCCATACCTAGCTTCATGGGTGTCATGCAACAAAGACCAATTCATTGGAGGCTCTTTCTCTATCCACTCAAAAAAATTCTTTATTGCCCTGCCCTTCTTTCTCTTTGTATTAGGAGGGTCAATTGCTGGCAAGTCACAAAGACCAACTGGCTCCTTAAGCTCCGCGATGAGTGCTGTTAATTTAACTTGGTCTTTTTCCATTTTCTTCCTATCAAGGACCTGCTTCTTAGTGAAATCATCTAGTTTTGACCAAATAAATTCGTATTTGTGCCGCTGGTTCTGCTTGCATAACTTTCTGAACAAGTTCATCAACCATTTGTTCTTGAACTGTGAGAAAAAAATTGCACCCAGATGGCGCATGCACCACCAGATTTGGAAGTCCTTCCAAGGTGTTGGCTCGTCAGCTGTTGGATTACTCAGTGTCTTCACGACCTTCAATATACTAGGATGTCTGTCATGAATAACACACACATTTGTTTGGTCCTTCACGATCGCAATTATAACTTGCCGGAAGAAACATACCCAGCTCGAAAAGTTCTCACCCTCCACAAATGCCACCGCTAGTAGGATGATTTGGTTGTTCCCATCCACATCAATAGCAGTCAGGATTTGCCCTTTGTACTGACTAGTCAGGAATGTACCATCCACAAACATCACAGGAGGACAATGTCGAAAAGCTTTGATGCACATACCGAAAGAGAAGAATACTCGTTTCAACACCTTGTAATCTGGTATACTCTCCAACCTCGTGTGTTGTATGTTGCCGGGATTCCTCTCCTTCAGTATGTCAAGGAGACGGAAAAAATTATTATATGAGTCAAAGAACGTCCCAAACCTTTCCTCCATAGACTTTTGCTTAGCCCTCCAAGCCTTCCCATATGGAATGTCATAATTCCATCTGACCTTCACTGTTGTCTGGATGTGTTTTGCTTCCATATCTGTCTTCTTCACTATCTCAGTATACATGAGTTCCGCTATGAGAGTTGAATTAAGGTTTGGATGATGAACCAACATGTTTTTACTAACACAATTATGCGGGATAACATTGGTGACAAATCAGTGGATGTTATACTTTGGCACGTGGCCATGCACCTTCGCAGGACAACCTGATTCAACACACTTCATGGCATATTTTGTTGGACTCGATATATGTGTCTGGAAAACCCTCTGCGTAGACATAGCCCACTTCCGCATAGTTCATTTTTTTCTTTGTGTCAAACATAGCTCCAATCTGGACTTGGTTCAGATTATATTGCCATGGACTCTCATGGCCATCGTTGACAGGAATGCCGACGGATATGTCCTGATCCCATGCAGCAGGAATCGGTACCTCCACCTCATCCTCGGAATTTTCAGAATCAAGATCCTCCGCAATCCCATCCTTGTCCTATTCCTCCATCACCCTCTGCATTTCATCGCCTTCCTCATCCCCATCAGCAACACCAGAGGCAGCTAATACTATCGACTAAATACTCTGCCCAGTATCATGACCACTAACATTGTGTGGCACATAATCAGAATCTTTCTCGGCTTGGGTAGTGTCACAGCCGTAGAACTTGCTTGAATTGTTTGCATCAACATCAGCATGTGCATCATATCATCATGTTAAAATTACAATTAATTTAAAATGGGGGTGATCAAACCCTAGCACAGATAAAATTCAAATAGGTTAAACTATTAAGATATTTGAGTGAATCCAAAATGCTCTTCAAAAATGTTCCCCCTCTTTGATAAATGTTGGCAACAACATATCAGGGGTGAATTATATTTTAACAACTATTTTGGTAAATTAAATAAAATAGGAAAGTTTCTGAAAATCACTAATAAAGCATTTCAATTATTTTAGTTATCCAAAATTCCGAAACATTTTTAGGAGGTTTGAAATATTCAAACTACACTCCAGAAAATGTGTTGGTATTTTTGTGCTAGGTAATAGGACCCCCAGATCCGTTCGGATCCTTCCCCCCTCTCCATCTCTCTCCCCTCGTTCTCGTCTTCTTTCCCCCTCCTGTCCAAAGCCGTCGGCCGCCATGGATCCTCGCCGTCAATTCGTCGCCGTCGTCGCTTCCTTGAGCCCTCCGACCCCACGAGCGCAACCCCTGTGAGCCCCCTATACTCCTCCTCCTCTTTCCGGTCCCTCCCATTCTCTCTAGGCCGTTGCGCCATAGTGGCCGAGCCACTAGCCGCTGGCAATGGTGTGGCCGTGGCCATAGCCACCACAGCCTGCTCTAGAGCTTGCCATCATGCTCTGAGTGCCCCAAAGAGCCGCAGGTTTCATTTGGTGGGTTCCGTGTGCCTTGGAACCCCCTGTGCTGTCGGACCTGAGCTCATCCGAATGCGGCGACCGCAAAGCTCGCCGCCGGCGATGCTTTGGACCCTCTCTGCCCCGAAGATGTGCTCCGTTGGATGCGCGTGCGAGCGAACGTTCTATAGAGCCCTTCCGCCATCGATTTGGTCGACAAAGGACGAAACCCGACACCACCGCCGTGTCTGGTGACACCGGCTACTCACCGCCGGCCAGCTCCGGCGGGTGCCGACGTGGTACGTTGATTAGTGCCTAATCCCCTGTTAACCAACCCCCAACCACTGACCAGTGGGCCCTGGGGTTGGTCAAACCCCTGGTCAGCTTAGGGATTACCCCCTGTGTCACTGACGTGCGGGCCCCACATGTCAGGTTTGACCTGGACCGCATCTGTTGACCTGCTGACGCAAGAATGATGTCAGGCTGACGCAGTATCAATTTTTTATAATAAAAATAATTACAGAAATTATTATAAACTTCAAAAGTTCATAGAAAATAATCTATAACTCAGATGAAAATAATTATATATGAAAAATGATCATAAAAATCCAAGGAATCTATTTATGCCATTATCATGCATGTTTGAACAAGTTAACATCACCAAGTAGGACATTTTATGAATAGGGCAACATATAAAATATCATTTGGAGTTGGAATTCAAACTTGTTTGAATTCCACTTCACTTAATATGACTACCCATAGCACTAGGTCAATTTAGTAATTTAATAGGCCATTTCATGCCTCATGATTGTTGCATCACATTGAATGTGTTCCTTCTTCCTGTTTGTCGGTGCTTGTTCCTGCTCGGTAGACGATGGTTCCGACAATGTGAACGATGACACTAATGAAGAGAAGTAATATCTCCAGGACTCTCAGGCAAGCAAACCCCCTTGAGCATCCTGATATGAACCCACTCTCTCACACCTGCTCTCTTTTACTGCATTAGGACAACAACGATTCAACTGTTACATGTTCTCGGTAGTTGAAACCATTCCTTTGCATGACCTGTCTTTGCCACAGTAACTAGTTGAAACCACTTGGCATGAGTAGCAACTGCTTGAGCCTTGTTGTGCATACTCATCCATGCTTGCTTACTTACTGTGCCTGCTATGCTGAGAGTCATGTCATGTCGGGTCTGATACATCTGGGTGATGGATCGGAATGGCAGTATTCATGTCTTACTATGTGAGAGTTAAGTGTGTGAACACGATTTGGTAAAGGTAGCGATGAGGGGTCATGTAGGAGTACAAGGCGGGTTGTCTCATTGGGACCGTCCTTAAGAACTGAGTTCTGTGTTTGTGATCCAAGACAGTTAGTACCACACATTGGGCCCTGAAATATGACCCCACTCGACTTATTAATCGCCTAGAACTCTGGCCAGGAGTTGCAACTAGTTTCTAGTATTTGTAGGAAAAGTGTTGGTGGCCGTGCATAGCGTTGCACGACGGGGTGGACTATGATGCGGTATAGGCACAGTGGCATGGTGTATCAAGTGGCACCCGAACGGTGGGCTTGTGAACCTTGTGCACATCATTTGAGGACCTAGCGGAAACTTCGGCCAGAATTCCATGCGGGTTCAGTCTCAAATAGGCGATAAACCTGGATTAGGGTCTTGTGTAGTTGACGGTCGTGGCCGATGCCCAAGCCAGTGCTTCCGCTTGAAGGTTGCCGAGATGCATGACGTGCATATGGTGATAAGTGGCGAGAGCGTGTGTGAAGAAGTACACCCCTGCAGGGTTATGAACCTATTTGAATAGCCGCGTCCTTGGATATGGACTACTTGGAGAACTTATGTGGTTCATAGATAAGTTGAAGTGGATACTCTATAATACGCAAGATAAGCGTGAGTGCTATGGATGGCGTTCTCGTAGGGAGACGGAAGTGGATCCATAGTAGTGTATTGATTAGAGAATATGTGGACTCGTGTGCACTATCCCACCTCAAAGATACTACTTGTAGTCGTAGTATAGGTTAGCCAAGATTCAAAGCTGGCTTGCTGCAATAAACTCCACAACCCCCTTCATTGATACTGATGCATATGTAGATAGTTCTGATGTAAGTCTTACTGAGTACCTTTGTACTCACATTTGCTTAATTTATATTTTGTAGAGGAGACGTCATTCTCATTAGTGGTATTTTTGACGTGAAGTTCGATGTTGATCGGATTAGCTTGGGAATCCTAGACAGAGGTCTGGTTCCTTTGGTACGGTCATTGTAGCCTTTTAGGCTCCTCCAGCCGCTTTTGTAGATGTTTGTACCCAGACATGTTTAACTTCCACTTGCTTGTTTGAATGCTCTGAATGTTGGGTCTTGTGACCCCTGTTTGTAACATCTTATTGTATTGGCTCTTCCGAGCCTTCTAAATAAATGTTGTAATGTTGTATGGTTATGTTGTGATGCCATAGTTGTATCTATGCATATCGAGCATGTCGTCCGTACGTGTGACGTGCAACGGTATGTATGGGATTCGACACCTAGTTGTGTGCCTTGAGTAGTACCCTTTACGGGGAACTGCCTCTTTGTGCTTCCTCCGAGCCTTGGTAGCTTGCTACTGCTCCGGACACATTGATTGACCAGCATGTATCCTTCTTTGCTGCTGTGTCTGTCCCTTCGGGGAAATGTCTCGCAGTGTAATGGAGTCCCTGTAGCCAGCTATGACTCGTCTACATGCAATGATTACATTTATGTCCCATGGCTTAATGGAGTCTTTGTAGCTTGCTATGACCCGTCTACACACGCTAGAGATTGACACCTGCATTGCTGGGTTACGTATGCCTGTCCCTGTAATGATGTGCCACTTGGGTTCTACGACTAGTCATGTTGGCCCAGGTTCTTTGACATTTGAATGCTAGCGACACATTCACATACGTGAGTCAAAAGATGCAAACGGTCCCGGCCCAGGTAAGGTGGCAGCCGTGGAGATAACCATGCGTGAGACCGCAAAGTGATGTGATGTGTTACATGCTGGATTCTTATGGCTTAGGATCGGGGTCCCGACAACATTGGTATCAGAGCTTGACTGCCTATAGGATTACCAAGCCAAACCGGTCGATGTTGAGCCTAGAACTTCTTTAGTTATATAAGGGAATTGATTATGGAAGGGAAGATAAGGCTCTTTTTACTCCTTTCCTTGTGTCATTCTGATTCCGAGTCACCCTCTTGTTTTCTATGGGGATTAAGAACTAGGTATAATCATCTATCTATTAGGATGACAAGTTACTATGCTGGAGACCTATAGTAAAGATGTTGTGTTTCTGGATCGATGTCTCCATATGAATTCATTGTCATGTTGACAATATTCTTGTGCAGGTTGCCTTATATTTCATGCCCGTACAGCCGTTATGCTGTCCGAGTTATCCGAGGTTTCTAGATCATCTGATGCATTTGCAAAACTCTTTCATCTTGAGTCAATGTCTTTTAGGCTAGACAAAGCACACTAATTATGGTGTTGGGGTACTCCATTACCTCGACGTTTTTGATGAAGGTGTTTACGAAATCATGTTGTTTCAGTGAACCACCTAATAGTCTAGTTGCGTCCTTTTTTTCCAGTGTGATAGTTCTGGCCATCATTATCAAAAGCATGCTGTGATGCTACTTAGTCAATAGGTATTCTGTATCTGGGTTCTTGAACCCAAGGATCATTCTACTCATTCCCGTTGATAGTATTTGCTCGTTCCTTTAGGATATTAGTAACCTTATTATAGTCTTCAAGGTTTGTGGTATATCATTCTTCCAATACCATGAATCAGTTATGGCGAAGTTCTTTGTGAACAAAAGATCACAACATGAGTGCTCTTGATGAGTTCTCCATTCTATAATTGAGACTCTGCCAATCCTACATTCCTGCATGGATTGTCTGGAAGAAACATGTTGAACTCCGTTTGACATATTCAATCCATGTATCTACAACTTAGCAAAAATTAGGTGCTCTTGAGTTGCCCTTCTTCAATTGTATTCTGACCCTTGTCTATCAATGGATAGTCAAGAGTATGTCATGCATTGTCTTATCGATGTCGACTATTCTTGTGGTCCGTCAAGCCATTCTATTTTAGAATGACTAGGAGAAGCAAACTCCCGTACCTCATCCATTTCTCGGATTGGGTCAAAGCAGTTGTATTCCGTAGATCAAAATGCCAATCTGGCTTTTGCTTTGTTCTACCTTGAGGTATTACCCTCTTCATGTCCATATTATCATGAGAACTACACTCCCTCTTATGAAATCTCGATGTAGTGATACTTTTAGCAATCATCATTCATTCCCCATTCTCTGTGTTGTTTGCAACGAGAACACCGACATGTGAATCATGATGTGCGTAATCAATAATCCTAGCAACCTTGTTGCTTGGTAGTTAATGGACAATAATTTCACTCTTGGTGTGATGGTAATTGAATTGTCCTACTAAGACTGATCATGCTACCTAGTCCATTTTCTATGGTGCACTTTTTGATCAATGAGTTAGCATTGTGTCAATCCTTTGCTCTGTTCATCATATCATCTTGCCTTGAACAACAAGATTGTTCTCGAGCTTGATAACATATCGGTGGATCGTGATTTTCCGAATATCTTCTCGGAAGTATTACCAAGGTGTTCCTTGACCGTTATGTTGAGTTTGTGATCACGATGGTTTTCTATAAATCACCCTTTCTCCAAGACTCTGTGTTGGATAACCCTGAACTAGTTGGTTAAGCTAAACAACAACTTGGAGAGTTGGAAGATAGAAGCTTGATCTAACTTAGCTCATGTTAAAGGGATATCTTGTGTTTTTGTGCTTGTATGTGTAGAAGAAAGATGATATCTTCATCGATTGATCCTTGTGACCAATTGATGCACCTATCATCTTGTAAAACCATTGATTTGAGTATGGGCTCTCGTCAAATCAAAATTAGAACCAAAGATTTCTCTAATGTTGTTTTACTCATGGATGTATCCTCGAGCACACACCGTTATATGTTTCGGTCTAACCAATGCTATCACCTTGTTCTCATAAGTTGTGGAATTCCATCTATATGGGTATCTTGATGAATTGTTGTTGAGCCCATCGACACTATCTTCATCTCTTCCACAACTCATGATGAACATGAAGCTAGTGTTGGAAACTTTTGTAGGCAATATCTTCGTGTTCCGTACATGAAGTATATGTTTGGTGTAAGAAGTGACTTACTCCAGATTCACACACATTTAGTGCAAGTTGCTACCATGACCTGGGGAAAAGTTATCTTGCTTCCTCCGGAATCATCTCAAGTCAATCATGCATGTGCGAAGTATGCTATGGTTTGATAGCCTTGCAACCTACAACCCATATGCACTACCTAGCACCTAAGCCACTGATTGAGTTGTTCAAGGAAAATAAGTTATTCTTAAGATCATGAATTATGCAAGGATTTCACTATCATTCAATGATGATTTCATCCAGAACTCAGTAGTGTTTTGTTGTAAGATTTCTATGTAGTCACAATTGTCTTGGGCAATGTGTTCACATGTGTCTTGCAATCTAGCTCATGTTTTGGAGTTGTCTTCCGTAGTTCATATCCCGAGAATCTCGCAATGTCATCTCTTTGATTTGTGTTGCAACCTTTCACTTTCAGACATGCTGAGTCTGGAATATCCTGACACCAACCATATCTAAATCTCAGGCAGATATGATGGTTGGAACATTTCCCAAGAATTGTAATATTGGTCTCGTTGTACCTGGCAAAGGGATGTTGTGGCTAACACACCTGCTGGAAGACCTATTACTATAATATCTTATATCAACAACCTTGGCCATCTCCCCATGAGGACCTTTTATGACTTGCTCTAGAAATCTATCTTCATGGACCCTTTGAGATTCCGAAGTCTGACCCTTGCTTGATGTTCTAGTCATAACACCTGACATATAATTGGGGTTATGCTAGTACATCAAGGAGAACATTAGAAGCGGAGTGCTAAATGTCTCTCGGTCGATCATCCAGATTTCGCTCCCTTGGCCTAGCCCAGGTGAAATCTGAGAAAGTGTTGTCTTCCTTTGCATCTGCATCCTCCATCATCGTTCATCATGGTGGTATGAGGTGTTGCCAGGATCCTTGGCACGAATTTTGGTAAACTTTGATGAATATGGAGATGCTCAAGTTCTTGAGAGCACGCTCAGACATTGGGTTATACTCTCGGTTTCAACTGGAAAGTGCCTTCCGTTGCCGAATTATTTTATAACTCTAGTTCCCTCTGATCTGAGTATGCCATTCTTTGAATTCCTTCCAACGATCGTTTGCGAATTGCCTTGGGCTGGTGTGAAGAGTTTCTACGATCTCTGGATCAAAAGTAATTCTTTTTGCCACTTAAAGGATAATCCTACGAGTCACCTTCCCTAAGGTGCCCGTTATGGTCTGAAGGGAAACTAACTCCTCACAACTTTCAAACCTTTTCATCATATGTTTTAGCGTGGGATTGTTGCCTACTAATTGGACCTTCGTCATCTGCCTCATTTATTGTTCTCAATGTGTGTTTTGTGCCTCAGCTCAAGAGATGTTATCACGTCTCATTCTACGAGTTGATCATGAGTTGCTCGATCTCGGAGAAGATCGAATCTTGTAGAGCTTTCTTATTCCTTTTTGTCATCATGTTGGATGAAGATATTGGAAGCAAAGACGTCAAAGTCAAGATGATGAAATAAAGCAACATCTTCGAGAAGGGCAACTAGATCATGAAGAATGTGTTAGTTTTGTGTTCCCTTCTGTCCTCTTACCCTACGCTTGAATCTCGGGACGAGATTCTTGTTTAGTGGGGGTGACTTGTCACAGCCCTAGAACTTGCTTGAATTGTTTGCATCAACATCAGCATGTGCATCATGTCATCATGTTAAAATTAAAATTAATTTGAAATGGGGGTGATCAAACCCTAGCACAGATAAAATTCAAATAGGTTAAACTATTAAGATATTTGAGTGAATCCAAATTGCTCTTCAAAAATGTTCCCCCTCTTTGATAAATGTTGGCAACAACATATCAGGGGTGAATTAAATTTTAACAACTATTTTGGTAAATTAAATAAAATAGGAAAGTTTCTGAAAATCACTAATAAAGCATTTCAATTATTTTAGTCATCCCAAAATTCTGAAACATTTTTAGGAGGTTTGAAATATTCAAACTACACTCCAGAAAATGTGTTGGTATTTTTGTGCTAGGTAATAGTGGCCCAAACAAAAAAATAAACAAATGTCAGAAGAAAAGAAAATAGAAATCAAAAACTAAAACAATGGGGGCTTCCTAAGGCCTAGTAGCCCAGCCGGCCCACCTGGCCCGTGCCAGTCGTCCCCTACCTCTGCCAGTAGGCAGAGGCGAAGGCAGGCACGACGCGCACGGCCGTGGCGCCATGCCTCCTGCCTGCTAGCC
Organism: Hordeum marinum; assembly: GCA_022496015.1. Classification (NCBI taxonomy): domain Eukaryota; kingdom Viridiplantae; phylum Streptophyta; class Magnoliopsida; order Poales; family Poaceae; genus Hordeum; species Hordeum marinum. Next base: position 376,272,229 of record CM039678.1, on the reverse strand, counting down.
TCGCTGGAGGAGGGGATTAGGACCCCCAGAGCCGTCCAGATCCTTCCCCCCTCTCCATCTCTCTCCCCTCGCTCTCCTCTGCTTTCCCCCTCCTGTCAAAAACCGCCGGCCGGCATGGATCCTCGCTGTTGATTCGCCGTCGTTGTCGCTTCCCCGAGCCCTCCGACCCCACGAGCGCAATCCCTGTGAGCCCCTGATACTCCTCCTCCTCTTTCCAGTCCCTCCGATGCTCTCTTGGCCATTGCACCATAGTGGCCGAGCCGCTCGCCGCTGGCAATGGTGTGGCCGTGGCCATAGCCACCACGGCCTACTTTGGAGCTCGCCATCATGCTCTGAGCGCCCTAGAGAGCCGCAGGTTTCATTTGGTGGGTTCCCCGTGCCCTGGAACCCTCTGTGCCATCAGACTTGAGCTCATCCGAATGCCTCCGCCGCAAAGCTCGCCGCCGGTGATGCTCTGGACCCTCTCTGCCCCGGAGATGTGCTCTGTTGGATGCGCGTGTGAGCGGATGTTCTATAGAGCCCTTCCGCTGTCGATTTGGTCGATGAAGGACGAAACCCGACGCCACCGCCGTGTCTGGTGACACCGGCGGCTCACCGTCGGCCATCTCCGGCGGGTGCCAATGTGGCACGGTGATTAGTGCCTAATCCCCTTCTAACCAACCCCCCAGCCACTGACCAGCGGGCCCTGGGGTTGGTCAAACCCCTGGTCAGTGCGGGGATTATCCCCTCTGTCACTGACGTGCAGGCCCTACACGTCAGGTTTGACCTGGACCACATCTGTTGACCTGCTGACGCAAGCATGACATTAGGCTGACGCAATATCAATTTTTTTATAATAAAAATAATTCTAGAAATTATTATAAACTTCAAAAATTCATAGAAAATAATCTATAACTTAGATGAAAATAATTTATATATGAAAAATGATCAGAAAAATCCAAGGAATCTGTTTATGCAATTATCATTCATGTTTGAACAAGTTAACATCACCAAGTAGGACATTTTATGAATAGGGCAACATATAAAATATCATTTGGAGTTGGAATTCAAACTTGTTTGAATTCCACTTCACTTAATATGACTACCTATAGCACTAGGTCAATTCAGTAATTTAACATGCCATTTCATGCATCATGGTTGTTGCATCACATTGAATGTGTTCCTTCTTCCTGTTTGTCGGTGCTTGTTCCTTCTCGGTAGATGATGGTTCCGACGATGTGAACGATGACACTAATGAGGAGAAGTAATATCTTCAGGACTCTCAGGCAAGAAAACCCCCTTGAGCATACTGATATGAACCCACTCTCTCGCTCCTGCTCTCTTTTACTGCATTAGGACACCAACGATTCAACTATTACATGTTCTCGGTAGTTGAACCCATTCCCTTGCATGACCTGTCTTTGCCATAGTAAATAGTTGAAACCACTTGGCATGAGTAGCAACTGCTTGAGCCTTGTTGTGCTTACTCATCCATGCTTGCTTACTTACTGTGCCTGCTATGCTTAGAGTCGTGTCATATCAGGTCTGATACATCTGGGTGATGGATCAGAATGGCAGTATTCATGTCCTACTATGTGAGAGTTAAGTGTGTGAACACGATTTGGTAAAGGTAGCAATGAGGGGTCATGTAGGAGTACATGGCGGGTTGTCTCAGTGGGATCGTCCTTAAGAACTGAGTTCTGTGTTTGTGATCCAAGACAATTACTACCACACATTGGGCCCTGAAATATGACCTCGCTCGACTTATTAATCGCCTAGACCTCTGGCCAGGAGTTGCGACTAGTCTCTGGTGTTTATAGGAAAAGTGTTGGCGTCCGTGCATAGCGCTGCCCAACGGGGTGGACTATGATGCGGTATAGGCACAGTGGCATGGTGTACCAAGTGGCACCCGAATGGTGGGCTTGGGAACCCTGCGCACATCGTTTGAGGCCGTAGCGGAAACTTCGGCCGGACTTTCGTGCGGGTTCAGTCTCAAATAGGCGATAAACCTGGACTAGGGTCTTGTGTGTTGACGGTCGTGGCCGACGCCCACGCCAGTGCTTCCGCTTGAAGGTTGCCAAGATGCATGACATGCATATGGTGATAAGCGGCGAGAGCGTGTGTGAAGAAGTACACCCCTGCAGGGTTATGAACCTATTAGAATAGCTGCATCCTCGGATATGGACTACTTGGAGAACTTATGTGGTTCATAGATAAGTTGAGGTGGATACTCTAAAATACGCAAGATAAGCATGAGTGCTATGGATGGCTTTCTCGTAGGGAGACGGAAGTGGATCCATAGTGGTGTATTGATTGGAGAATATGTGGACTCGTGTGCGCTATCCCACCTCAAAGATACTACTTGTAGTCGTAGTATAGGTTAGCCAAGAGTCAAAGCTGGCTTGCTACAATAAACTCCACAACCCCCTTCATTGATACTGATGCATATGTAGATAGTTCTGATGTAAGTCTTCCTAAGTACCTTTGTACTCACGTTTGCTTAATTTGTGTTTTGCAGAGGAGACATCAGTTTCATTAGTGGTATTTTTGACGTGAAGTTCGATGTTGACCGGATTAGCTTGGGAATCTCAAACAGAGGTCTGGTTCCTTTGGTAGGGTCGTTGTAGCTTTTCAGTCTCCTCCAGCCACTTTTGTAGATGTCTGTACCGAGACATGTTTAACTTCCGCTTGCTTGTTTGAATGCTCTAAATGTTGGGTCTTGTGACCCCTGTTTGTAACATCTTATTGTATTGGCTCTTCTGAGCCTGCTAAATAAATGTTGTAATGTTGTATGGTTATGTTGTGATGCCATAGTTGTATCTATGCATATCGAGCATGTCGTGCGTACGTGTGATGTGCAACGGTATGTATGGGATTCGACACCTAGTTGTGTGCCTTTAGTAGTACCCTTTACGGGGAACTGCCTCTTTGTGCTTCCATCGAGCCTTGGTAGCTTGCTACTGCTCCAGACACATTGATTGACCGGCATGTATCCTTCTTTGCTATTGTGTTTGTCCCTTCGGGGAAATGTCTCGCAGTGTAATGGAGTCCCTGTAGCCAGCTATGACTCGTCTACGTGCAGTGATGACATTTATGTCCCACGGCGTAATGGAGTCCTTGTAGCTTGCTATGACTCGTCTACACACGCTAGAGATCGACACGTGCATTGCTGGGTTACGTATGCCTGTCCCTGTACGGATGTGCCACTTGGGTTCTACGACTAGTCATGTCGGCCCAGGTTCTTTGACATTTGAATGCTAGCGACACATTCACATACGTGAGTTAAAAGACGCAAACGGTCCTGGCCCAGGTAAGGTGGCAGCCGTGGAGATAACCGTGCGTAAGATCGCAAAGTGATGTGATGTGTTACAGGCTGGATTCTTATGGCTTAGGATCGGGGTCCCGACAGGTAGCATCCACATCCGGTGGCTGTGACCCGGATACATAAATCTCGTTAGCCACTTAACTACTCTGGCCTAGTTCATACCCCACATTGAGTTGTATGATATTCTCCTCCTTCGCCACTGGTTGCACTAGGGCATACAAATGTATTCTTCGGTCTCTGGAACGACTTAACAGGGACAACCAATGCTGACTCCTATCTATCGGAATCAACTTCCACTGGACATTTTTACATGATTTGGTGCACAATGCATGAATACTGATGGAACTAACTTCAGGATCCAGACCAAAACTAGAAGTCAACCAGTGCTTCAACTGCCTGATGTCCAGTCTGTCCGGGTCTGAAAGTGTCATGACGCCTTTTTTAAACTCACTAAGATCAACCCCCAACTCATTATATCGAACATTACCAGGCCGTAATACACAGTGAAATTTACGGATTCAAACATTTTCACCTGCCATACATTGTCAGCTTCTCATTATTCGCAATGAACAAATCTACACTAAAATAAACGTACACTAAAATATACCTATGCATACTAAATGAACCTACACTAAAATGAAATTCACTAAAATAAACCTACACTAAAATATACTTACGTTCATTAAATAAACCAACACTAAAATGAACCTATACTAAAATAAACCTACACTAAAATAGCAAGATTCCACTGAAAATGACTACACTAACTAAACTAAATAAACCTACACTATTAACACATACACTAAAATCACTACACTAATAAAACTAACCTAAACTAATTTTACGTACATTAAAAAAATAACCCAAACTAACAAAAAAATGTATACCTTCGACGCCTGTGTGCCCTTCTTCTCCCTCTCCATCTTATTCTTCCTCACCACTCCACCTTCTCACCATTCACACCTCCATCACCCCACCATATGTAACATCCCAAAATTCCATTTTGGAATGTTATGAAATATAGCTATGCATCTATCATCATCATTGCTTGCATGTATGTATTAGTTGAAATGCCTTCTCTGAGTTTCTGAAACCCCTTTCTACTTTCAATGTGTTGCTTTCACCTATTTGAAATCTTGGTAAAAAGTTAAAATAAGAGAGGAGGAACATGACACTCCACACTAGGACCCATTTGGTGATCTATTTGAACAAAAATAACCAGGGGTTATTTTGAAAATATTTGCAAAAAGGTTTTAAAAACAATTAGGCAATTTCTAAAAATATTATTTTTTTCAAAGTGTTCAAATGACAGAATAAATATGTTCAATAAATGGCATTTACTCTTCTGTTAATTTTGATATATAATACTCCTACTTTTAAAAATGTTTTGAATGCTTTTAAAGACGTTTTACTACTCTGGTTAATAAAAACAGTAACGGATTTAGAATTAAACGGGCTGGCCCACAGGATTTTATTCGCGAATTCAATTCGAGCCGGCCGACCGACGCGGAAACCTCGCTCCCCTCTCGCTGCCACTGGGTCCCACCCTGACCGACCATTCGCCCGCGCGGTCGCCTCCTTCCTCTCGCCCGACCACGTCGCCGGCCGTTTCCCCCCGGATCTCTCTCCTCTCTTCCCCCCACACCCCAAGCACTCTATAAATAGAGCCCCAACTCCCCGCATCCATTTTCCCCCCGAGCCCCCTCTCTCCGTCGCCGAGACGCTGCCAAATTCTTCGCCGGAGTTGCACCACCACCGGAGCTCCCATCGCCCGTAGCCATCGCCTCGTTCATCCTCGCCCCTCTCCGACACCACCAATCGGCACCGGAGGACCTCCTCCACCGTCTGAGCCCGTCCGCGCTCCGTTTCGACCACCGGAGCCACCTTCGGCGGCGTCCTCGACCACCGGCCGCCGTCACCATCGCCAGAGTCCACCTCCCCCTCCGGTAAAATCTTCGAGCTCACCCCCTCCCTCCGATCCAGACGCAACGGCCCAGATTAGATCAACTTAATTCCCGAATCGTTTTCCTCTTCGGTCCGGTCGATCGCCCGCAACCATCCAACACACGCGCTAGCCAGCCAATAGGATAGTGCCACGTCACCCCTGGCCGTCCGGTAGAAATTTTCTTCTTTTTGTTTAGTTTTAGTTAAACATAATGTTTTAGAAAATTGTTTTAGCTATAACTTTTAATATATTTAATGTTTTGAGTTGATTCTTTGTGCAATAGCTCACATTTTTCATGTAGTTTCACCCTGTACTTTTAATTTCAAATATGAACTATAAAATTTGAATTGAATCAAATTTGCTCAAAATATTCAAATCTGAATAACTAGAGTTTGAAAATAGATTTTTACATGAATCTTTTTGCTACTGTTTGGTATTAGTTAGGACTACCTTCATGCTTAGTTTGAGAATTTTTAGGCTGATTTTGATTAGTGTCCTAGCTATAAACAGAGTCTGCCTAGTATTATAGTATAGTTTTATTTACTTAGTTTTAGTTAGTTTAACTTAGATTTAGTTTTAATTTGTTTAGTAGGTTCTGTTGTTTAAACATTTAGTGTTTTACTTGTTGATAATAAAAATATAAATTGTTTAGTTTATTTCTTTGTTAATATAGGAATCACAACTTCTTTTCAAATAGGTTTATTTTTGATTAAAACAACTAGTTAGTAATAGTTTTGCTTTCAAACAAAGTTTTATATACTTTAATGCTGTTTTCTAAGACAAGTTTATTTGTAAAATTCTTTTCTGTTAAGAACATGTTTTGCTAATAAGTAATAAGTTTTGTTTTGCTCTTTTGTTAGTAAAAATATAGTTGTTTCATATAGTGTTTATCAAAACTTTTAAAAACTTTACTAAAGTATTCCCAACAAACTTAAATTGATTTTCTTCTGTTTATTAATAAAAATATTTTTATTGTTTCCTTGCTGTCAACAATTGTTTTGTTATTACAAAATAGTTTTATTATGTTAGTAGTGTTTTATCAATCATCTCCTAGTAAACAAAACTTTGTGTTTTTTTCTTACTTGTGATTTGTGCATTGTTTTGTCTTGATTGTTTACTAGTTCTTGGTTGATCATTGTGAGTTACCATATTTTGTTGTATGCTTATTGAGTGCTCTTGTTTGCTTCGTTAGATTATCCGGAGTGCGAAGCTTGTTACTTAGAGTCACTCACGTACGAAGATCATTAATCAGGCAAGTCACTTTGATCATCTTTACCCATGTTTTTATTGCATTAGTTCTTCCATCCCCCCAATTGCATGCAAAGTAGGTAATTGGAAACTTGGTTACTGTTGTAGTATCATGTGGTAGGTACTCCCCCTCAACACTTGACACATTTGGCCCCGGGAAATGTTGTTTTACATTTGGCTATGCTATTAGTAGACGGGGTTGGTTGTGTGATTCATGAGAGTTGTGAGATTAATTTCAAGACCTACATAATGATCAAGACTTCAAGACTCCGAGTTTTCAACATACCTCTGGGTGGATGATGGTTGAACGGCACCCTGGAGAAACCAGTGGATTTGCCTAGGTGATGCTGGAGATGGCCAGTATTGACGCGGAAAGATCCACCCAGGGACAAAGAGATGGATGGGTGCTTCAAGACCCAAGGCTTACCTGCACAGCCACAAGTCATTATGGGATCTGGCTTGGTTGGATATCGTGGTGACCCTGGACAGGCGGTGCTACGAGATGTAGAAGAACGGTAGGAAAGGATGGGCACCGACAGAGTCGCAGGGAAACCCTTTGGACGACCATGTTTTGGTCATCCGTTTCTCAAACACCCTGAAGTGCGAGAAATCAAACGGAGGCGACCAAATGTTGTGGGGAACGTGTGCAAAGCTCTGCAGAGTACTCAAACCTAATCGATTAGCCGTGTCCACGGTCATGGACGACTTGAGCCAAAGGAACTGAAACATTCGGAATTCTCAACACAATTAATATGATGATGTGGGTATTAACAATTTGGGTATGAGAATTGGTTGGTGGAACCATCTCATTAATCAACCAACTTAGTAATAATTTTTGCTTACCCCTCTCTTGATGTAGGAAAAATTGGCTTTACGCAAAAACTTACCACCCCACCTGCCATATAAGCATATAGACTAGATGATTATCTTTTCACCCCTCTCTTGTGACTTTGCCGGCATATTCCATATGCTGACCTACACGGCTGCAACGTATCATGTTGCAGAGTACTTTTCCGACCAGGAGTGAGGACACGTTCTACGCTCGGTGAGATGCCCTTGGAGTCAGATGGACTCATCTACCTTCGACGCTTCCGCAAGACTTAGTTATTCTCATGAGTTGGCCTTCGGCCACTTTATTGTAATGATTATTGTAATAAAGGACTCGATATGAGATTTCGTTAATATAATGTTGTGTGATTTCCCTTTGATATATACATTGATGTACCGTGTGTGTACCAGCATGATCTTGGGATGGTACGGAAACACCGGAGATTCGACCTTTCAGGTCGGGTCACTACACCATATCTCCTCCAAACGAACAACACACTACCCCATGGAAAAAAATGAGACCATATGACAGGGGAGAGGGACATGATATATTGTTCAGTGGACTGAAACGAAAGATGGCTGGAGGATGAAGGAGATGAGGGGGGGGGGGATTTCGGTCAACAAAAACGAGAGAGAGAGAGGGGATGAGCAGCCATAGCGAGGAGGAAGAAGAGGGAACTGGCGTCGGGCCTTATCCAGGGGCTCTTTAGCCTCCTGGAGGCCAACATGCCCTCTTCGACCTGCCGTAGGCCGACGACAGCCTCTTCGGCTACCCTTGGGCCGATGGGCCCTCTTCGGCCGCAAGAAAGCCGACCGTTCCCCCGTCGGCCCAGCTGAGGCCGACGGGGTCATATTTTTGATTTTTTTGATAATAGACATACATTTTTCGAATTTGGTAGAAAAACAGTGCTAGTTTTGAAAAAAAATCTAATAGGAAGGCCATGACGTCCCTGACAATGCTTATGGGATGGACCATTTGGAAGGAGCGGAACACTCGCGTTTTTTAGCACATGAGTACACCAACATCAATCTTGTCCAGCAATATTTGGTGTGAGATCGAACTGTGGATTTCAGCTGGAGCAAAGAAATTGGGAACTATAGTACTGGGAGAGTGAGGCTTATGTAATTTGGGTGATGTAACACAAATTCTATCCTTTTCTTAATTAATATATGAGACAAATATTTTGCCTCCGTTTCAAAAAAAATCTATTGAAAATAAAATAAAAAATGAAGTGAGCAAACATCATACACTTTCGTCAACTTGCCTAGTACACTAGTACTAACTGAAAATAAGAAATCAGACTACCATCTGTCTGAAGTCCCGGAACCAAATAGATCCCTGGTTTAGCAGAGGCTAGAAGCTAGAAACTATGTGGGCAATTAAAAATCCCACATAAGCAAATAGCAAAAAAATAAATAGAAGCAACACATGTAACAGAGGACAAAAGAAAAGCCCTGAGAAGAAATATTTCTCTTGTAATGAATAGTTTAGAGAGTAAAATCAATCCACCAGTTTTTGGTCAAATCCAGGCTTTATAGAAATCAGTTTAACAAAGGTTAAGCGCTTAACATATCACAATGATAACAATTTTTACAGAAAAGTGCAAATAGAATGACAGATTCATGGTAGGCATACTGCAGTTTGTGCTCCTAACCAGTTGGCAACTGCTTATTGGCTTGCTATTAGGACATTTACTGGGTACCAATATTTTCTCTAGCATAACAACAAATGCAGAACAACCATTAGGTGATTTTATCTACAATCGTTTCCAACAGTAATAAGAAACTTTTAATCCCATTTGGCTTGCTATTTGGAAATTATTTTGTTTGACAAAGGTTAATTTTGTTAACTGGTGGAAGTTACATGACACTCTACCATGTACTGTTACACTTGTCAATAGACACATGAAAGTTTTGCCTTTTTGTCCATCTGGTTCCTCTTGTGTTAGAAAGCTAAGGAGGTCTGGAGAAGACTATGATTGGATGGAATTATTCATAGAGCTGCTGGTGAGAGAATTCTTACTACACATGCTAGATCAAGATTTATCTATTATGAGGTTTCAGAATAAGTGTGGGATCATTGCCATCATGACTTGGTATTTTTGGTGTGAAAGACATACACTCGTGCGATAAAGGAAAATTCGTTGCAAGAGGCTTCTGGAGAATCGGCTGGTTTGTGGACATTCTCACGGTGGAAGCTCTGCCACTTGGGTTCGGGCTATCCTTGGCGCAACGGATGGGATGCAATGACTTGTTATTAAGTCCAATAATTTGGGGGGTCACTAAGGATGGTCAGTAGGACTAGCGGTGGCAGTTTTTGATGATTGTTATTTTATTGCTTTTGGTTTTTCTATTTTTAGGTTTGAACATTGTAATAAAGAAGCAAATAAGGTTGGTCATAAGCCTATTAGATTGACTAGATTTTTTTTCTGTTATTGATGATTGGTTTGGGGAGCCTTTAAATAAATTTTTACCATTCCTCATAAATGATGTATTTGTTGTTACGATTTTGATTAAGTAAAGTCTGTATCTATTTCGAAAAAAACCCTGGAGACACATCTACTCAAGCACATCGCAACATACAGAACTGCTTGCCTTTCCTAGAAAAAAAGGGTGCCACTTTGGACATAGCTGAAGATGAAATTTCAACTTTGACTATGCACTCCCTTTGTTCAAGAATATATAACATTCAGAAAATGGCATGACTCAAATGCGCAAGAGCAACTTTAACTATTTCATTTCACATATGCATATGTTAGATCCGAATTATAATTTCCAATATTATTTGGTACTGGTGCATTTTGCTTTACGGCGATATTTGTTCAATAGGGGAAGAAGTCCATGTCGACTTCGAAGACACTTCTGGTGACTTTGTGAGTCTTAAGATGATATGTCGGATAATATGTCGGTTCAATCTTTCGAAGGTGTTTATAGGAATATGGCACGTGTGTGGAAGAGGTTTTGCGGCATGCATGTGCGGGGGCACCGAGTCCCTAGCTCATGCCTTTTCTTCAGGCATTTGATATTCAAGCATTCATATCTTTTAAATAAAAAGTTCAAATTAAGTTATGTTTTCATATCTGTGTTTCTCGTGAAGAGAGCTTTCAAATGAGATACATTTTGTTGAATTTTGAAAAAAGATGTTAAGTTTCAACTCTTGAGGCCTACTTTGGTTCATAGGTAGAAAAATTATAATAATAGAAAACTTGTAGAAAATGAGATGTTACGTATCTATGTCACGCCCAAGATACGCGCCTATCCATATTAAGGCACAGGGGCCTCGACAGGGATAGAGGCGCATCTTGCCGTTCGCAAGTACAATATCATTACATACATTTATGAAGAGAAGAGTATATGGATTGGCTTACACCCACAACATGCTAAATTACAATCCACACCATTTATTCAAACATCAATCCAAAGGCAGGGTCCGGCTACGGACGAAAACAAACAATAAAATGATGCAATGACACTGGCTTGCTAGCCCGAAGGTCTTGACCACGGCCACTCTACTCGTCTGGATATGTGATGTAAATCCTACCACTCTCCTCATCATACTCCCACTGGAGCTGTGTCACATCATCTGGCACGATCTCATCTGTACATGCACCTATATTGTCGTAGTAATCTGTGAGCCACGGGGACTTAGCAATCTCGCGCCCTGGTACGGAGACTATTCAAGCTTATAGGTTGGAAGGGGTATGTGTTTAGTTTGCAGCAGCACTAAGCATTTATGGTGGCTAATCTGACGAAACATGAAAGTAAATATGTGATCTACGCTAAAGGATCGAGAACTAGAATGACCTCTAAGAGATCCTGAACACCTATTTACGTCAAACATAACCCCACCGTGTCCTCTCTTGGTTTACGTTCACGAGCAGAGACGATCACGATTACTCACTCAGTTGGTGCATTTTATTAGAGTTTACTTCAAGTTAACTATAATCGGGTGTTAAACAAATATCCAAGTTGCCACATAAACGCGGACACGGCTTTCCAAAAGTTTTAACCCTCCAGGGATGCTCCAACTAGTCCATCATAAATTAACCACACTCCGTGGGAGTAACCTCGACCACGGATCTCGTGATCATCCTAGGCAACTCCAAAGGAATTCCGACACCTCGAGATAGCCCAAAGAAAATCAGAGTTGCACACGCAAGCCACTCGAGAAAGGTAAAACAAGTCCAGCAAGACCTCCCGGTGAGCCAGATTCGCTTCTAGAGCCATGCGCTCTCTATCAAAGGGCATCATCCGTCTATGCGAAGTGGACGGTTGCCTGAAAATGCCTCGAGTTTCCCCGAGGTGGCACCGCCGACTGCTAGGTGGGTGGACCAACACTCATGCGGAGCACTGGCCCGGGGGTTGATTAATTATCCACGGGGTTGCAAAGCCCTATACAGATTTTATTAAGTTGTTTAAGCAAATAGTATCAATGTTGTGTCTTGCTAGACAAGTTTTAATCTCAACCGAATAATCAAGGGGGTCCCCATAACAACCCAGAGCATGTTAGGAGCGCAAAATATGGAAACATAACATCGATAACAAGTAAGTAGGGCGGTAAAAGTGGAACAAAACACCGAGCAAAAGGCCAAGCCTTCCACCATACCAAGATATATATGTGCATTAAATTAAATAGCAGATAGTATTGTGATATGCCAGATATCCATGTTATCACATGAAAACAACCTGCTCCTGCAACTAAGAACGCTATAAGAGGGGCTAAGAAGCGGTAACTTCTTAGCCAAACAAGGTTTGCTAGGATGTGGAGGGGTTAGAGGCTATCATGGCAATGTAGGAGGCTTGACATTCAAGTGATAGGTAGCGCATATGTAATGATAAGAGCGAGATATCTAGCAAAGAAAAAATAGTGTCGGGATCCGGGTACGATCATCTTGCCTGTTGGTTCTTCAGAGGGACAAAGAGCGGGGTCCTCGTAGTGGTACTCTCCTGGATCCTCATACTCAGGTTCAACAGTCACGTCTACCCAAGATAAACAACAACAATAAACAACCAACCAATGTGCAATGCACAAACAAGATGATGCATGATTCATTTGAAGTATTTATCATGGCAATCCTGAACTAGTCGTGTTTCACTTGCAATAGTTAAGGTATTTACAATTCTGGACAGAACCTCATGTTAATTTGTTTTAACATGCATGATCATGGAAAATATGGATGCTTCATGCAAAAACTACGCAAATACATATGTGGAACATAGGAAATGGAGTTACGGTTCTCACGCTATGCTCACGGCAAGTTACGAAGGTAAAACACAAGACAAAGAAGGCCATGGGCTATTCCTTGGCATTCCAAGGTAGCCACTGGATAAGCAATGAAAAACCAACCACAATAGAGTCAAATATCAAGCAATTCCATGGATCCTAGCTCTCACAAGGCACAAAAATCTAAAACAAACAATCTGCCACAAAACAGCAACATACCAACTTTCACAGCAAATAACTAGAGCTACAGGAAGTCTCCAACCACAAACAAGGCATTTATAGAAACTAATTAGCATGCTTATCAAATCATCCAACTACACAAACTGGAAAGGAAGCACTTATCAATAAGCATGAAGCTCACAAGTTGGCATGATGAAACAAATTTTAGGGACTTGAGAAAATAACAGTTTTTCTGGAATCTGAGTTAAGCTGATAGCAAGTTGACAATAGAAACTAATGGTGATATAAACCACCTCATGGCATGAAAATTAACAGGATGGTAGAGGGCAACATCTACTTCAAAACACTAGCACTGAGGTTGAGTTAATTCACAACATATCACTAGATAGCATCCACTCTTCATGGCATAAAAATATTAACAGATTCTCAGAATTTGAAATATTTAGCATGTTTGAAAACAACAACATTTTAGTAGTCACTTTAGAGCATGGTTTCCACTTTTATGCAAGATTAACATGACAAAAGTAAATACCATGGCATTCTACTCATCAAAGGCTACCATTTTCATGTTGGCACAATTATCATAGCATGCATGGAATAAATATAACTAAAATGACAAAATGACACTTTGAGACAAAATGACATTTTGGCAAACTTTCTCAAATGACCAAACAAGTTGCACCAATGAATTCCTTGGGTGATTCTACCCCAAAATCATGTATCGTACTCATATGTTTGCATGGAGCAACATGGCAAAACACTAGATAGCAAAACACCCATCATTCCTATAAGTGAAAACTTACTAAAAATGCTCATGTCATATTTGTTCATATCCAGATTTGGACATATACTAGAAATAGAAATATCTATTTAGAACACAATTAAAAAAACACAAAACAAAATAAAGAAAACATAACTAGGAGGGGGACCCACCTGGCATACCACTAGGCCCCCCTAGTGGACGAGAAGTGGGGCCAGGTCCCACTTGCCATACACACAACACCACACACACACACACACACATCTATACACACCACATACACATCACTGGATCTGCTGCCACAACAGATCCCACACACGCAACACACACGCAGGCACACACACACTGTGCGCATGGCCACACCAGATCCGGCTGTGGCCACACTAGATCCAACACACACCACACCAAACCCAGTCAATCAGACAAAAGGAAAAACAAAAAAGGGGGCTTGCACCCACGGGGTTTCGACCCAAGTGGGAGACACGCGCGGCTACCAGTCGGGCTAGGAGGGGGATTCTACAACAGAGAGGGGCACGAAACTTATCATCCATCTCAGGAAGGTTGGCTCCCCTCTCCTACCTCTCGCAAACAGAGAGCATCGACAGCGGCAGTGGCCAACTCCGGCCACCTCCAGCGAGGGAGACAGTCAACGGGTGTTCGGAACTGCAAGGCGAATCCAATCGCGGGACAACCACGGGCTGAGGGGCAAGGCAGCGAGGACCTCGAGCTCGTAACCGAGCTCGGGCACGGACGCGGCAGGAGCGCGCCACAGCTCCTCAGCAAGAGGCGACGCGAGAGCTACGCCACGGAAGAGGCTAGGGGGGCTGCGCGGCTGCACGACCCTGGCCGCGAGGGACCTGGCGCTAGCGGTGCACCTGCATCTAAGAAAGGCTGGGCTTTTACAGGGCACAAGGAGCGCGACGGCGGCATGCAAGAATCTACGCGACCTGGGCACGAACACGCGAGGGAGGAGGGCGAGTAGGAAGAAGGGAATACCTATCTCACCTAGGATATGAATAGGGAAACAGGGTCAATCTAGAGATGACGCAACGGAGCTCTGAACCTTGGCGAACTCCGGGTCTTCGCACCGAGAAGAAGACAACAACGGCGGCGGATTTTCGGCATCGATGGCATCGCGCACGAAGAGGAAGAAGAAGCAGGGACGTCCGGGGCTTCGTTCCACGCGCACAGGAGGCCAGAGAGGACACGGAGATGCTACCCCGAGCTTGAGCTCTCGCTCGGCCAGAGCATGGAGGACAGGGTGATGACAAGGGGCTTGGCTACCTTACCTGGAGGCGGCTCGACGAGGAAGGGGGAGGAATGGAGCGAGGGGAGAAGCTAGGGCAGGGAGGACATCTTAAAAGGAGCAGGGGGAGCACCGTCGACCGTCAAATCACTCAAAGACGCGATGTGGCCTCTCTAGATGTACAGCCGTATAGGAGGACGACAACTGTCACTCGGGAGGCCGGCTGGGCTGTGCATAGCTGCTACTGGGCCGCAAGGAAGGAGAAAAGGCCCACTAACTCTCTCTCCCATAGGAACAGCAGGGCTTCACTTATAGAATACAATTAAAACAAGCAAAGGCCCTCGGAGAAAAACAAAAGGGTTTTGTGTAGAACAAAAATACTTTGACATTGAAAATAATATTCCCCTTTTAATAAAAATAAATAGATAATTTTTGGGAAAAAGAAATTAAATACTTTTAAATATAATCAGCCCCTGTTATTATCAAAACCCCATGAGCCCAAAGCCCAAACACTAAAGAGAGCAACACACATAACCACAAAATAATATTATCTACACCATGAACATTTTTAACAGATTTATTTATCAAGTTAATTCTGTTGAAGAAAAACAAAAGGAATAAAAGGCTTAGGTTTACGTTTGAAAATAAGGGAGAGGTGAGGATTTGATGCCCACACATGCACACATCCACAAACACCAAGTCCTACTAACACCTCACAACAAAGTCACATGGAAGCACACTACAAATATATTATGGATGACATGATGATGAGATGACATGATGCATGATGCATGAGACAAGGTTAAAATGGCAAGGAAGCAAACTCAATGCATTCAACACATGACACAAGGGTCACATAGGTTACATGACCCAAAATGGCAAGGGCAGCACTTGGGCTGTCACAACTCTCCCACAGTACAAGAGGATCTCGACCCGAGATCTAGGAACGAAAGAACTCTAGATATTCGGAACGGAGAAGATCCTCACGCTCCCAAGTAGCTTCTTTGTAAAAATGATGAGACCATTTCACCTTGAGAAACTTGATTGATTTGTCACGAGTCTTACGCTTAGTTTCTTCGAGAATAGCCACTGGATGGTCACGATAAGAGAGGTCTTCTTGGAGATCAATGTCTTGGAGGTCAATGGTACGCTCGGGAGTCTTGAAGCACCTCCGGAGCTGAGAGACATGGAATATATCATGCACATTTGCGAAGTTTGGAGGAAGCTCTAGTTGATATGCAAGTTCACCTCTCTTTCCAACAACTCTGAAAGGACCAACAAAGCGAGGAGATAGCTTCCCTTTAATTCCAAACCGCTGAGTGCCCTTCATGGGAGAGACTCTGAGATAGACTAGATCATCAACTTGAAAGGAGACATCCCGATGTTTGTTATCGTAATAACTCTTCTGTCAGGATTGAGCTGCTTTGAGGTTCTCACGAATGACACGGCACATCTCTTCTGCTTCGGAGATCATGGCATTGCCCAAAATTTGACGCTCACCGGTTTTAGACCAATTGAGCGGGGTACAACACTTCCTACCGTAGAGAATCTCGAAAGGGGCCTTACCTGAGCTAGCCTAAAAGCTATTGTTGTATGAGAATTCAGCGTATGGAAGGCAGTCTTCCCATTTCATGTCGAACAAAATCACACAGGCTCTGAGCATGTCTTCAAGGATCTGATTGACTCTCTCAACTTTACCACTTGTCTATGGATGGAACACAGTGCTGAAACAGATCTTGGTACCCATAGCAGTCTGGAAGGACTCCCAAAACTTGGAAGTAAAGATGCTTCTATGGTCAGATGAGATGAGCCGAGGAATACCGTGCAAGGAAACTATCCTTGCCGTATACAACTCTACTAGCTGATCTGTCGAGATAGATCCTTTGACCGGAAGGAAATGAGAAACTTTGGTCAGCTTGTCGATAACCACAAAGATGGCATCGTTGCCTCTCTTGGACTTGGGAAACCCAGTGACGAAATCCATCTCCACATGATCAAATTTCCACTCTAGAATAGGCAAAGGTTGAAGGAGACCTGCTGGACATTGATGTTCCGCCTTCACTCTGCTACAAACATCACACTCGTTCACAAACTAAGCAATTTCATGTTTCATGCGAGTCCACCAGAAGGTTTGCTTGAGATCCCGATACATCTTGGAACTGCCTTGATGAATGGATAGAAGAGAATTGTGTGCTTCGTCCATGATAAACTTCCTGAGATCACCTTTTGGAACCACCAGACGGTCCTCAAAGAACAAGGTATCTTTGTCATCAACGCGAAAGCACTTGTCTTCGGAATGCCCTTGGCCACACCTTTCTTCACTTTCTTCACCATCACATCAAGAAGTTGAGCTTGGTGAACCTGATCTTCCAGAGTTGGAGAGACTTGAAGATTGGCAATAAATCCTTGCGGAATCATCTGAAGGTTGAGCTTGTGGAAGGCTTCACAAAGCTCGGGTTGAAGAGGCTTCAGAATGAGACTGTTGTAGTACGTCTTTTGGCTGAGCGTGTCCGCAATGACATTTTCTTTTCTAGGAGTATACTCAATGCTTGGATTGAAGTCCTAAAGCATTTCCACCCAACGAGATTGCCTAAGATTGAGATTGGGTTGAGTGAAAATGTACTTCAAGCTCTTGTGATCGGTGTACACCTCAACTGATCTACCCAACAACAAATGCCTCCAAGTCATCAGAGCATGCACAACTGCCGCCAACTCGAGATCATGAGTGGGGTAGTTCTTCTCGGCAGGCTTCAACTGACACGAGGTATAAGCAACTATCTTCTTATGTTCCATGAGAACACCACCAAGACCTTGGAGAGAAGCATCATAGAAAACTTGGAAAGGCTTTGATTGCTCGGGAGGAACAAGAACTGGAGCTGAAGTCAGTCTCTGCTTGAGTGTATTGAACACCACATCACACTCAGGAGACCAAACATACTTGACATTCTTTTGGAGGAGATTAGATAGAGGCTTAGCAATTTGAGAGAAGTTCTCCACGAATCTCCTGCAATAAGTAGCAAGCCCGAGGCAACTACGAAGCTGCTTCACATTCTAAGGAGGCTCCCACTTCAAGATTGCCTCAACTTTCTCAGGGTGCACTTTAATGCCCTCGGCAGAGATCACGTGCCCAAGGTACACCACTTTATTGAGCCAAAACTCACACTTGGAAAACTTGACATAGAACCGATGTTCTCTTAGCTTGTTAAGCACAAGCCGAAGATGCTCTGCATGCTCTTCTTCTGTCTCCAAGAACACAAGGATATCATCCAAATAGACCAAGATGAACTCATTCTTGAAAGGAGAGAAAATGATGTTCGTTATTCTTGAGAAGGTTGGAGGAGCAATGGCAAGACCAAATGACATGACGGTGTACTCATAAGAGCCAAAACTCATCCTGAAAGCGGTCTTTGGAATATCTTCTTCGCGAATGCGACACTGATGATAGCCCATGCGAAGATCAAGCTTCGAGAAAACCTTGGCACCTTTCAGTTGTTCAAACAACTCATTGATGTTGGGAAGTGGGTACTTGTTTCTGATTTTCTTCTTGTTCAATGAACGGTAATCGACATAGAGTCGGTCCCTGTCATCCTTCTTCTTGACAAACAAAACACCACAACCCCATGGAGAAGAACTTGGTCTGATCAGACCCAGACGTTCTTGTTCATCTAGCTGCTTCTTCAAATCTTTAAGATCTTCGGGGCCAAGTTGATAAGGGCTCTTGCAAACCGGTTCAGTTCTGGGCTCGAGGTTAATCACGAACTCGACTGGCCGGTGCGGAGGGATTTCTGGCAATTCTTCTAGAAAGATATCTTCATACTCACTAACCACCAGAGTTTGTGAAATATCTGAGATTTCTCCCTTCTCATTGAGAACAAAGAGATGGATTGTCTCATCGTGAGCTGCGAAAACAATCACATCTTCTGAAGAATGAGTTAGCTTGAGTTCTTTTTCTTGAGAATCAACATATGCCTTGTTCATAGCCAGGAAGTCCATGCCCAGAATGAGATCAATGTCGGAATTACTGAGAACAATTGGAGAAGCCAGAAAAGAATAATTTCCCATCTTGATAGAAACATCCGGAACTACCAAATGAGAATACATCACATTGCGAGGTGAAACTATTGACAGACGCTTGGATAAACTAATGGGACCCAAATCATGCATATCGGTGAACGGCCTTGAAATGAATGAATGCGATGCACTAATATCAACAACACTTTTGCAGGAAAAGAATTAACTGAGAGATTACCCATGATCACTTGAGAAGAATCCTCTACCTCTGCTGCGCTCAGCATGTTCACCCTTGCTGACTTGGGATTATGCTTCACCATTGCATTGCCTGGAGTCTGAATTGAGGAGGAGGCAAAAGACGCCGCTGGTTGCACTTATTTGAGTAGTGACCCTTCTGACCACACTTGTGACAAGTAACCTTAGATAGCGGACGGAATTTGCCTGTAGGAGGAACAAAGGCTGACTTTGGCGCCTGGGGTCTCTGTTGATATCCCAGGTTGGGTGGGTGGGAAGAACCACGGCCATTGAACTGCTTCTGCTGCTAAGGACGAAACGGAGGAGGGTTAGGAACCCAATATTTTTGCTACTTAGGGACCATTTGAGAGCTGGAAGAAGAAGAATAGAAATCCCTTGAATGCTTCCTTGAGTTCTCCAACTTGAGCTAAGTTGCCTCGACCATCAAAGCTATATTGTAGAACTGATCAAACTCACGAGGCTCTTGAAGGACCAGACCCGACAGAAGCTCATCCTTGGGACCACCTCTGAACTAATAGATCATGGCCTTGTCATCTCGAACATCTTTCTTAGCATAGCGGGCTAGATTCTAGAACTCGATATTGTACTGATAGACAGACTTGCTCCCCTGCTTCAGGTGCCTGAGCTTCTCACGCATCTCCTCGACAAAGCTTTTTGGAATGTAATGGGCCCTGAAGTCATGACAGAAATCATCCCAAGTAATAACATGATCGCCCTGGAATCCTTGTAGTGCTGCCACCAATCTACTGCCTGACCCTTGAGCTGGAACAATGCGAATCTGACAAAGTCCTCTGGTCTGACATTGCTGCACTCAAAATGCTTACTCATGTCATGGAGCCAATCATCAGCATCAAAAGGCTGCTCACAACAGGTGAAAGACTTGGGCTGATTGGCAAGGAACTGGTTGAGCATCGCAAACTGAGGTTGATTCTAAAAATTCCCTTGAAAGCCTTGATGACCCTGATCTCTTTCTTGCAACATCCCAAGCAACATCTGAGTATTTGCATTGGTTGTGGCCATCACAGCTTGCCAAGCTTCTGGAGGAGGCGGTGGCGGGGGGGGGGGGGGTGGAACGTCAGATTACTCCCCATCAAGACCCGCACTCCCGCGAATTGTTGGAGCCATCCTGAAGATGGACAAAAACATCAACACCTCATTGATAAGATGAATTCAAAGCTGAATCAAATGTTTGAAAGAAATTGAATGAATAACACAAACAACCTTCCTACTAAAAAATTAGTAAGAATGCCTTCTTTGGTTCGCGATAACATCATCAGATATTAGAAGCCACTTGCAATAACAAAAAAGTATTGAGCTAATGTTTCTCGGAACAAATGTATATGCCCTCATACATCTGAAGAAGATGATCCTAGATAACTACATGAGTTCCCACCTAAGAACTTCCAAAAACTTTCTGGTTATGCAATCCGGTGTGGGGGATACAAGGAGGAAATATCTCACACAACTAGCAAACCTACACCCTAACTGTATCCATCCTTCAACACATAACCATAGGCTTTCGCAAATCCATCTAACTCGAATCCTCATGGTACCCCTGACGCCTCCCCAGTACTGGTTGACTCCGACCTTATCTCACCACGACAAGTATTGAAGTAATTCCGAACACCCTCCGTCCTCAGATACTAAGGAAGCTGAATGATAACGATGTGCCAAGAATTCCTTGGATCTCAACTCCCCGGAAGAAATCAAGTCAGATAGAAGGCACCAAGACAGAACTCCGTGACATCGGTATCATATAGATTCCAAAATACCCGCGTGATCCTAATTTTTTTTGAGAGAGAAGAGGAGTAGAATCAAAATTTCTAAGTCAAATACCTCACCAAAGCATAGAAGAGGAGTACAAAGAAACCTACTCTCCGATATAACTAGACTCAAAATAGTTTTACTAGACTCGACTCGGCCAAGTTCGATCAAGCAAAGGGCTCCTATGGTCGTATGGCTCTAATACCAACTTGTCATGCCCAAGATGCACGCCTATCCATATTAAGGCACGTGGGCCTTGACAGAGATAGAGGTGCATTTTGCCGTTCGCAAGTACAATATCATTACATACATTTATGAATAGAAGAGTATATGAGTTGGCTTACACTCGCCACATGCTAAATTACCATCCACACCATTTATTCAAACATCAATCCAAAGGCAGGGTCCGACTACGGACAAAAACAAACGATAAAATGATGCAATGACACTGGCTTGCTAGCCTGAAGATCTCGACCACGGCCACTCTAATCGTATGGATATGTGACGTACATCCTGTCATGCTCCTCGTCATACTCCCACTGGAGCTGTGTCACGTCATCTGGCAATATCTCATCTGTACCTGCACCTCTATTATTGTAGTAATCTGTGAGCCACGGGGACTCAGCAATCTCGTGCCTGGGTACTGAGACTATTCAAGCTTATAGGTTGGAAGGGGTATGTGTTTAGTTTGCAGCAGCACTAAGCATTTATGGTGGCTAATCTTACGAAACATGAAAGTACATATGTGGTCTATGCTAAACGATCGAGAACTAGAATGACCTCTAAGAGATCCTGAACACCTACTTACGTCAAACATAACCCCACCGTGTTCTCTCTCGGTTCATGTTCACGAGCAGAGACAATCATGGTTACTCACTCAGTTGGTGCGTTTTATTAGAGTTTACTTCAAGTTAACTATAACCGGGTGTTAAACAAATATCCAAGTTACCACATAACCGCGGGCATGGCTTTCCGAAAGTTTCAACCCTGTAGGGGTGCTCCATCTAGTCCATCATAAATGAACCACACTCCGCGGGAATAACCTCGACCACGGATCTCATGATCATCCTAGGCAACTCCAAAGGAATTCTGACACCTCGAGATAGCCCGAAGAAAATAAGAGTTCCACACGCAAGCCACTCGAGAAAGGTAAAACAAGTCGAGCAAGATCTCCCGGTGAGCGAGATCCGCTTCTAGAGCCATGCGCTCTCTATCAACGGGCATCATCCGTCTATGCGAAGTGGACGGTTTCATGAAAATGCCTCGAGTTGCCCCGAGGTGGCACCGCCGACTCCTAGATGGGTGGACCAATACTCATGCGGAGCACTCACCCGGGGGTTGATTAGTTATCCACGGGGTTGCAAAGCCCTATGCAAATTTTATTTAGTTGTTTAAGCAAATAGTACCAATGTTGGGTCTTGCCAGACAAGTTTTAATCTCAACCGAATAATCAAGGGGGTCCCCATAACAACCCCGAGCATGTTAGGAGCGCAAAATATGGAAACATAACACTGGTAACAACTAACTAGGGTGGTAAAAGTAGAACAAAACACTAAGCAAAAGGCCAGCCTTCCACCATACCAAGATATATATGTGCATTAAATTAAATAGCAGATAATATTGTGATATGCCAGATATCCATGTTATCACATGGAGACAACCTGCACCTGCAACTAAGAATGCTATAAGAGGGGCCGAGGAGCGGTAACTTAGCCAAACAAGATTTGCTAGGATGTGGAGGGCTTAGAGGCTATCATGGAAATATAGGAGGCTTAACATCCAATTGGTAGGTAGCGCATATGTAACGATAAGAGCAAGACATCTAACAAAGCAAAAATAGTGTCGGGATCCGGGTATGATCATCTTGCCTGTTGGTTCTTCAAAGGGACAAATAGCGGGGTCCTCGTAGTGGTACTCTCCTAGATCCTCGTACTCAGGTTCAACACTCGCGTCTACCCAAGAGAAACAGAAACAATAAACAACCAACCAAGTTTCTATGCACAAACAAGATGATGCATGATTCATTTGAAGTATTTAGCATGGCAATCCTGAACTAGTAATGTTTCACATGCAATAGTTAAGGTATTTACAATGCTGGACAAAACCTTGTGTTAAGTTGTTTTAACATGCATGATCATTGCAAATCTGGATTCTTCATGCAAAATTGATGCAAATTCATATGTGGAACATAGGAAACGGAGTTACGGTTCTCACGCTATGCTGACGGCAAGTTACGAAGGCAAAACACAAGACAAAGAAGGCCATGGGCTATTCCTTGGCATCCCAAGGTATCCACTGGATAGGCAATGAAAAACCAACCACAATGGAGTCAAATATCAAGCAATTCCATGGAGCCTAGCTCTCACAAGGCACAAAACACTAAAACAAACAAACTGCCATAAGATGGCAACATACCAACTTTCACAACAAATAACTAGATCTACATGAAGTCTCCAACCACAAACAAGGCATTTACAGTAACTACTTAGTATTCTTATCAAATCATCCAACTACACAAACTTGAAAGGAAGCACTTATCAATAAGCATGAAGCTCACAAGTTGGCATGATGAAACAAATTTTAGGGACTTGAGAAAATAACAGTTTTTCTGGAATCTGAGTTAAGCTGATAGCAAGTTGACAGTAGAAACTAATGGTGATATAAACCACCTCATGGCATGAAAATTAACAGGATGGTAGAGGGCAACATCTACTTCAAAACACTAGTGGGAGATGCGCACGGCTACCTAGTGGGAGATGCGCACGGCTACCAGTCAGGCTAGGAGGGGGACTCTGCAACAAAGAGGGGCATGACACTTATCATCCATCTCAGGAAGGCTGGCTCCCTTCTCCTACCTCTCGCAAACAGAGAGCATCAGCGGTGGCAGCGGCCAACTCCGGCCACCTCCGGCGAGGTTGACAGTCGGCGGGGGTTCAGAACTGCAAGGTGAATCCAATCCCAGGACAACCACGGGCTGAGGGGCAAGGCGATGAGGACCTCGAGCTCGTAACCTAGATCGGGCATGGACGCGGTAGGAGCGTGCCACAACTCCTCAGCAAGAGGTGACGCGAGAGCTACGCCATGGAAGAGGCTAGGGGGGGCTACACGACTACACGACCCTGGTCGCGAGGGACTTGGTGCTAGCGGTGTACCTGAATCTAAGAAAGGCCGGGCTTTTACAAAGCATTGGGAGCACGACGGCGGCATGCAAGAATCTACGCGACATGGGCACAAACACGCGAGGGAGCAGGGCGAGCAGGAAGAAGGGAATACCTATCTCACCTAGGACATGAATAGGGGAACAGGGTCGAACTGGAGACGACACAACGGAGCTCTGAACCTTGGCGAACTCCGGGTCTACGTGCTGGGAAGAAGACATCAATGGCGGCGGAGCTTCGGCATCGATGGCATCGCGCGTGAAGAGGAAGCAAAAGCAGGGACCTCCAGGGCTTTGATCCACACACACAGGAGGCTGGAGAGGACACATAGATGCTACCTCGAGCTCAAGCTCGAGCTCGGCCGGAGCATGAAGGATAGGGCGATGGCAAGGGGTTTGGATACCTTACATGGCGGCGGCTCGGCAAGGAAGAGGTAGGAATGGAGTGAGAGGAGAATCTAGGGCACAGAGGACATCTTAAAAGGAGCAGGGGGAGCGCCATCGGCCGTCAAATCAGTCAGAGATGCGACGTGGCCTCCCTGGATGTACAACCGTATAGGAGGACGATGACTGTCGCTCGGGAGGCCGGCTGAGCTGCGCACAACTGCTACTGGGGCGCAAGGGAGGAGAAAAGGCCCACTAACTCTCTCTCTCTCTCTCTCTCGCAGGAACAGCAGGGCTTCACTTATATAATACAATTAAAACAAGAAAAGGCCCTCACAGAAAAATTTAAGGGTTTTGTGTAAAACAAAAATACTTTGACATTGAAAATAATATGCCCCTTTTAATAAAAATAAAGTGATGATTTTTTGGACAAAGAAATTAAATACTTTTAAATATAATCAGCCCCTGTTATTATCAAAACCCTATGAGCCCAAAGCCCAAACACCAAACAGAGCGACACACATAACCTTAGAATAATATTATCTACACCATGAACATTTTTAACAGGTTTATTTAGCAAGTTAATTCCGTTGAAGAAAAACAAAAGGAATAAAATGCTTAGGTTTATTTTTGAAAATAAGGGAGAGGGGAGGAGTTGATGCCCACACATGCACACTTCCACAAACACCAAGTCCTACTAACACCTCACAACAAAGTCACATGGAAGCACACCACAAATATATTATGCATGACATGATGATGAGATGGCATGATGGATGATGCACGAGACAATGATCAAATGGCAAGGAAGCAAACTCAATTCATTCAACACATGACACAAGGTTCACATAGGTTACATGACCCAAAATGGCAAGGGCAACACTTGGGCTGTCACAATCTAAAAATCATATGAATAGGAACAGAGAAATAAATGACCTTTGGTTCACATTACAAAAATTGTTTCATTGGGTTTAGCTTAATGTTTATTTTCCATTGACACGTGAAGTACAAATATGATTATATTTCTACAAACCAAAGGACACTAAAGTAAGTTTTTTATAGAAATCCTATCCCATAAAATTCCTCTAAACCATAAGAGGCCTTATTGTGCCCCGTAGAGGATCCAACTACTTTACAAATCATGAGGCAATCGAGCGGCCAGGCACGCCTAGCATGTGTGTGCCCTTGTGCATTTCCGGTGTGCATGCATGTGTTTATAAAGACGAGTGTGTATGCTTAGAGCAATTCTAGCGGACCCCTTAAAACCTTGCGACCCGTAAAATTCCTGTGAGTCTATGAGTTTGGCACGATTTTTTGGCCAGACCAGACCCCGTATAGTCGGGCCGGCCCATAAACTTTTTTATAGTGGCCTGGAAACATACCCCCTCCCTTGCGTAGTATATATACGGGTCTGCTACCGTGATATGGTTCGAAACCCTACACCCCGCCGCCGCGAATCCCCATTCCCCTCTTTGATTTCTTGCCACCGTTGGCAGAAAATCTGCCGCCCCGCCCACCGATACTCCATGATGTGGGCGGGATGTGGAGCTCTCGCGGGCGCAGTGGCAACGACCGCGAGCGGAAGCACTGCTTCGTCACCGATGCAGCAAGGAAGCGGTCCGCCCCGCGGTGCTCCAACCGAGGGTTGAGCCGCCGGCGTCCCTCCTTTGCCGTGAGAAGAAGGAGTAGGACTGCAAGCAGGCACTACTCCATCGCAGGTTGTCCTCCGGCTCCTCCACTGCGGGCAGCTCCTCCGCCGGTTCGTCGAGCTCGCGGGCGCCCCTCACACCTCTCAAAAGAGAGTCAGAGGATTTCCTACAGCTCTGCACGGTGAAGAGGGAGCCGGAGCCAGAGCGGTGGGGAGTCATCTGGCCGGAGGATTACCTTCCTTGGACGAAGGCAGACACCATTGAGGTGTCCATGGTCGCACGCTCCATGTGGGAGAGGGAGGAGGAGGATGAGTGGCATTGATGGGACGCCGAGATCGACCTGATCCTCCTCGAACAGGGGCTTGCGATGGCACAGGAGTTTGCCGCCAACCAAGAGGAATGGCGGCTCATAGCGAAGCAACATGACGAGGTCTATGTTGACCTCGTCTTTGACGATGAGGTCTGAGCTCCTCCACCGCAGCGGTGTGGCTACCGCAATCCCCTGGCTCCGGTGAGCGAAATATTGTTGATTTAGGGATACGGTGGTGGCGCATGGACTCCTAAATATTATGTGTAATTTATAGTTTGTACGACTTTTGTTGATGATCAACTAGTCTGAACTCGTTCTATTTCACTCGCGAATGTTTGTTTTTAAAATATACGGGTTCATATTCGGTTTCTAATCTACCACGGCATATTTCGCCCCGTATCCGAGGGCAACCTCGAACTTTAAACTAGGTTTGAGGGTCCGCAATATACATGGTATGCTAGAGTTGTTCTTATGAGTGTATGGATATGTACTATGTTAAAAGAGAGAGTTGACTAGTTTGTTTGATCCTTTCCCTACGACGACCTTCTCCACCCCCCACGGACTCTATTGCTCCTGCGCTGCCACCCGCGAGGCGACTGCGGAGGGCGCCCTGATATCCTCCGCTCACCCCTCTCCCACCCAACTCCTCCCTGGCCGCCGACGGAGAGCGCGGCTAGGCGAAGCCTGGCCGGCGCAGGTGTCGGTGGGGCTTCCTTCATTCCCTTGTGCGGGTGGTCAGGCACAGGCTAGATCCGCCGGGCCTGTTCGCCGGCCTGGTTGGCGGGTGCGGTGGCGCGGTGTGCTGAGGAGTGGTCGATGACAAGTTGCTGGCGCGAGGCAGTGGGCGTCAAGGTGATTAATGGGGATATACCCCACGGGTATGACCCGCCCAAGAAATGACCCGACTATTACTTGATGGCCCATGAGAAGGATTCTTACCTGAAGCGCAAGGCCCAGGAGGCAATTCGTGTTAAGGTCAGCTCAGGACCGTGGCCTGACGGGTCGGCTCAAAGAAGGAGGTCATAGCGATTCTCCCTAGCCCAAGTAAACCCGATTAATAGGAAGTAGATTAGGGCATGTGTCACACAACAACCTGGACTCTATTGTAATCTTAGGGCCTCAACTTATATATAAAGGAGACCCCCTAAGATAGAAAGATCAAGTAGGAAACCCTCAAGAGATAGGTTAGCGATTCGGTACCCTTGTAATCGAGATGATCATCAGTACATACAATGCATGACGTGGCTTTTACCTCCATCGGAGGGGCATATTTCTACCCTAGTGATTTTGGTGATTCATGGCAATGCATTTGCGGACTAATTGTGTGCACTAAGCCTTTAAGGTATTTCATCATATGCCACAAGACGATTCATGCCCCTCGGTGGATTAGAGTGAAGACATTATTCTTTCTTACGTTTCACTATAGGTGGACTTGAGTCGTAGGAAAAATCGTACTATTAAGAGGGGGTCCACGTCGGAATGGTTTGGGTGGAATCATCATGTACCCATTTTATCAAACCCTTTTTTCCTTCCTGCTTCAATGGAGCCCCATCCTTACCATTGTTCTAGTCTGAAAAGACCTAAGCGGTAGCACCGCTCCTAGGAGTGGTACTACCTCTTATACGCGGTAGTACCACCCATGTCAGTGGCTGTACCACTCTTGGGCGGAAGTGCCTCTGACTTGTGCCGCTTCCTCAGGGTCTCAACACTTTTGTGTCGGACTGGGCGGTTTGTAGCCGGTAGCTCTGAGCGGTAGTACTTCTATGAGAGCGGTAGTACCGCTTATTACTACCGCGCGACTTATGCCCATGTTTTTATTGGGCTGGACTCTCAGCAGATCTAGAGCAATTGTAGGAGGCGGTACTACTCCTTAAGGGAAGTAGTACCACTCCTGGCAGCGGTAGTACCACTTAGAAGAAACTATCCCTACTATCACCCTCCTGATCTATTACTCAGCTGCCGTAGTGGTAGTACCGCTCCGTGGAGCGGTAGTACCACTCATGTGTGGGCTGTGTGAGTGGGTAACGGTTGGAATTGTTCCCCAACTATATAAAGGATGTCTTCTTCCCCAAGAAGACCACCTCTTCCTTTTCCAAGCTCCATTGTTTCCAAGGTCCATTTTTTCCCGATCTCCTTCCCTATCCAAGAAAACTTGTTGACCTTATAGGGTTTGCTTGAGAGGGCCCGAATCTACACTTCCACCAAAATAAATTTGATTCCCCCCCACTAATCCCTTGTGGATCTTGTTACTCTTGGGTGTTTGAGCACCCAAGATAGTTGAGGTCACCTCTGAGCCACAATCCACTACGGTGAAGCTTTGTGGTGTTGTTGGGAGCCTCCAATTAAGTTGTGGGGATTGCCCCAACCTTGTTTGTAAAGGTTCGACCACTGCCTTCAAGTGCACCACTAGTGGAATCACGACATCTCGCATTGTGTGAGAGCGTGAGGAGAATATGATGGCCTTAGTGGCATGTTGGGGAGCATTATGGCTCCACACCGCTCTAACAGAGACGTACTTCCCCTCAAAGGGAAGGAACTCCGATAACACATCCTCGTCTCCATCGGTTCCACTTGTGGTTTTCTCTTACCTTTACTTTGTGCAAGCTTACTTGTGTTGTATTATATGCACTTATTTCATTGTTGTGGTTAGCATCATATAGGTTGTTCACCTAGTTGCATATCTAGGAAACCTATTTGTTGCTAAACCTAATTTGTTAAGAAAGGATTAAAAAGTGGTATTTGCCTATTCGCCATCCTCTAGTCAACCATATCGATCCTTTCAATTGGTATCAGAGCTTGGTTTCTTTATTAAGTGTTTTACCACCGAAGAGTATGGTTAACGATGGGGATAGGTATGTGGAATTGCCAGAGGCCGTGGGTGTGAACGTGGTCTCTCATGAGGATTTATATGTGGCTATGGCCTCACTTAATCCTCTATGACAACCGAGGTCAAATCCATGTTTAAAGAATTCCTTGATGGTCTCAAACTTTCTATCGATCCGTCACAAGTGGTCAGATGTCCACTCCAGTAAGGAGGGGGCTAGTACTAACAAGAAAAAGTTGCCTCAATGAAATAGTGGAACGGGTACCTTTGACTTGGTTCCCCCTCCCGTGGTCTATGGAGGACCGGTGCACCCACCACCTATAGTTAATATTGGTCCTCCTCCTGAACTTGTTAAGAGTGATTTTGCTAATTGGTTTTTTCCTATCAAGTCTCATTTGAATCACATATCAACACAATTTTGGAGAATCATTGATCAAGGGTACTACCCACATGATCCAAGAAACCTCACCCCATGAGAACAGTCCGACAATCAACTCAATCACTCCGCCTTGTTCATTCTTCAGTCTGCTCTTCCCATACAAGATCTTGCACATGTGCGCCTCTTCACTCGTGCAAAGGATTGTTGGCAACACATTGTCTCCATGTACAAGGGAAGCTTGAGTATTCAATGGTCAAACTTTGAGGTGGTTCTTGATGAGGCCGATGAGTTTGTGATGATTGAAGATGAGGACCCTTGTGAGCTCTACTGGAAGTGACAACCCTTTCCATTTCTCTACAAGATCATGGGAGCAAGGATACAGATGAAAATTGGATCAAGCGTAAGTTTCTCAAGGCCATAATGCCATTCAACAAGGCCATGTCCTCAGTTATCCATCAAAGACCATACTTCCACTCCTTGTCCTCAAGCGATGTGTTGGATGAGTTTATTGACATGAACATCTTGAATAAGTCCACTCTAGATCATGTCCAACGGTCAAAGAAATCAACATCCAACCTTTCTTGAAGGCCAAGGCTATTGCGGAAGAAGAAGAATAAGAATAAGAGGAGGAGTGTTGTCCCGAACACACCAAATATGCTTACCGTGAGCACATGGCTCTTGCGTCAAGGCAATTTTGGGGAAACAAGAGAAACTCCAGGCCCGACTTCTCCAAGAACAACTCGAGCGGGTCAAAGGGCAAGCAACGTGTGAGGACTTTCTATAATTGTGGCAATGTGAGTCACTTTGTGGTGGATTCCCCGTATGAGAAGAGGGAATACAATGGTGGCAAAATCATTTGCAAAGACAAAGCCAAGTCCTTCCCCAACAAGAATAACTTCCCCAAGAAAGTACCTCAAAATATGTTGATGGTTCAAGAATAGTACTTCTCTGATGATGATGATGATGAAGGTGCAAGTGGTGAAGGAATGGTAATGGGCACCGTGTCCATCGCAACCTCAACTCCAATCAAGGCGTCTCTCTTCAACCCCCCCACGAGAACCGCATTGCCAAGTGCCTCATGGCCAAGGAAACCAACAAGGTAACCTCCAACATCAAGACTACCATTTCTACTACCCCTTCTTCTACAGATAGCGGAGATGAAAAAGAGGAAGTAAAAGTTGAGTAAAATTCCTTTTATAAGTTTATGACAAAAATCAAGGGTGAGACCAAGAAGCACTTTGTTGCTCTCTTGGAACAACAAGATGAGGCTAGTGATCTCACTGAGTCTCATGAAGAGACCATATCTAATTTAGAAGGGCATAGTTGTGACTATGCCAATGACATTACAGATCTTTCCACTGCTCTTGAAGAAGAGCGAGATCTTCTTTTTACTCTTGAGGAGTCACACAATGATGACCTTGATAAATTACGAAAAGATTATGATCATGCTCTTGTTGTTACTCGTGTGCTCCAATCCGAAAAGGTTGCACTTGGGGTTTACCATGATAGACTTAATGAAGAGTTTGTTACACTTGACAAGGCTCACAAGGCCTTGAAAAGTGCTCACACTTATATAAAAAGGCCCCATGATCAACTCCAAGTAAAACTCACTAAGGAGATATCCATGTGCCCTCCCTTTGTGTTGATTGATAATGCAAATGCTACTAACCCTTGTAGTGAGCATGTGCATCTTGTGGAGGAAAATGCCAAGTTGATAGAGCAACTTAACAAAGGCCTTGTTACATGAATCCAAGGTTATAAGAACCTAAATTACCTTTTGAGCAATCAAAAGGAAGTTGTTGCTAAGGAAGGAATTGCATTCGCACCCAAGTCTAAGAAGAACCAGGAGGTGAAGACCAAGTAAAGTACCCTGCTCAAAGAAACCTTTGTAAAAGCGGGTGAGGGTACTCATGAGAAGAAGGATGGACAAGGTTGTGAGTTGTAATGCCAAGAAGGGAAAAATCACTCCTCCCAACAAAGTCAAAGACTTTAATCCCTCCTATGTTTTATGACGTGCTAGTGATGGGCATGTTTATGATAAATTTGTTGGTTCTTCTTATGAGTACATTGAATGGTGTATTTGGGTTCCTATGACCCTTGTCACTAACATGAAAGGACCCATTAAAGAATGGGTACCTAAATCTAATCATTGATATTTTGTAGGAGTTTGCTTCCGGAGGAGTGTCATGGTTGCTTGATAGTGGAGAAACAAATCATATGACCGGAAGCAAGGACTTGGTGGTGGACGTTCATACCAGTCCATCTTTGGCCACTGAAGTCTCCTTTGGTGATGATATAATTTCAATTGTATTAGGTATTGGCAAGGTGGTTATCTCTCGGAATTGTCCATTGAGAATGACATGCATGTTGAGACTCTTGCATACAATTTACTTTCCATTCGTCAACTTGCACGCATGTGCTTTTGTACCTTCTTTGGTATTGATACCATGGCCCATTTGTGCAGCAAGACTCTTAAAAGTAGCCTTTGTTGGGCATGTGAAAAACTTTCTCTATGTGGTTAACTTTTTGGAGCGACCCACTAAAATCGCGACTTGCCTAATGGCTAAAGTTGATGTGGGTTGGCTTTGGCATCCTCGGCGAGCCCATGTCAATATGAGATTTTTGCAAAGTCTCCTCAGAGGGGATTACGTTCTTGGACTAAAAAATGTGAGTTTTGCCAAAGATCATGCTTGCGGTGCTTGTATTGAAGGAAAGCTACATGACACGGCTCACCAACTCACGACTACCATCTAATCGAAAAGGCCCTTGGAGCTCTTTCACATGGATCTGTTTGGCCCTACATCTTTCGATAGTCTTGGGGAAGAAAGTATTGCTTGTTGATTGTGGATGATTACTCAAGATACACTTGGGTATGCTTCTTCAAGAGGAAACATAAGACTAAACAAACCATTATTGACTTTGCCAATGAAGCTCAACGACAACATGAGGCAAAGATATTGATGATAAGAAGTGACAATGGCACCGAGTTCAAGAACTACACCTTGAATGAGTTCCTTAGTGATGTGGGGATGAAGCATCAATACTCTGTACCATATACCCCTCGACAAAATGTTGTTGTGGAAAGGAAGAACGGAACATTGATGGATGCAGCAAGGACCATGATGGCTGAATTCAATCTGCCGTAGAACTTTTGGGCCAAAGCCATCAACACCGCATGCCATGCATCTAATTGAATCTACCTCCGCAAAGGCTTGAACAAGACTCCTTATGAAATATTTATAGGTAACAAGCCCAACCTCAAGTACTCTTGGGTGTTTGGTTGTCAGTGTTTAGTTCTCAAGGAAGGTGCTCGTTTGTCTAAATTTGAACCTAGATCTCGAGAGGGCATACTTGTTCGTTATGCTACAAACTCTCATGCTTACCGTGTCCTATACAAGTCCAATGGACTCATTGAGGAGACGTGTAACATGGTGTTTGATGAAACCAATGGATCTCAAGTGGAGCAAAGTGGTCTTTGTGATGTAGGTGATGAAATTCCTCCCCAAGCCAGAAGAAGAATGGGTATGGGACACCTCCTACCCGTTGAGGAACCCCTCGTGGCCGAAGGAGAAGGACAATGTTCCACTTAATTGGAACCATCACCAACCTAGGACCCACACACTTCCGAAGAACAAAGTGAAGGCCCTCAACTAAGTGAACAAGATCAAGGGCAAGATCAACCATATTATGTTGGTGATACTCCAAGTGAAGACGAAGTTCAAGTTCACACCCCCGAGCATGCTCAATATCAAGAGCAAGATCATGACAACGCACAAGGTCATGAAAGATTATGCTCCTCCACCATCCTAAAAAGTTTCTCCTCAACTTTCCATGGATGAGATCTTAGAAAGAAGAGCCGCAAGATAGTGTCACACCCTGTGAATTGCCTGATGACTAAGTTAACATGACTAAAAAATTAGGGCCAATTAAAACTTTTTGAGTGCATATGAATGCTTGGCTTGGGTGCCGTTTGCTTGCTTGTTCGACTACTTCCTGGTGCTCTATATTCATAAACTCCCTCCTACTCTAAAAACTCTTGTACTTGATCTAAACTTCTTGCCCAATGATCAGACCATGGGAATAGTACCCAAACTATTTTATCAAAATTTATTTTACCAAAAAGAATTTATTCAAATTAGGTTTTCAAAAAACTCCGGGTTGAGGTTTGCACTTCAAGTACTCAAATTGGGTGGATCCTTTTTCCCCAAAGGCTTTATTTCAAACCTACTATATATATATGACTTCCCAAAACAACCAAGTAATATTTTTAAAGACTATTTTCCTATTTTATTTAAAGGCTTTTTCTTAAGGCTAGAAATGGTCTTTTATAGGGAAAAGTTATTTAAATGCTTTCAAAATATTTGAGAAAATTTAGGGAAACTCAGTGGACATATATTTTCCATATATATGAGTTTCAACACATGGTCATGCTCAAACACATGGGCAAACCCCTCAAAACCCTTTCTTCGTAAATAAAGTTTTTGAAATATTTCTATAAGAAATATTCTCAATAAATTCTAGAAAATTTCCAGCAAGTCACACATGATATATATGATGATATTGCAAAGTTTCACGGCAATCAGAATTGATTCGCTTCATCAAAATATTCCAAAACCATTCTTGTCGAGAGCCAAATTTGAACAACTTTACATTGTTAAATTTTGTTCCCTTGACCCCAAACTTTTTGGGCATGTGATGAACCCCAAATAATGATACTATACCGAGTGGTGGATTTGTGGGAAGTGAAATGCATGCCTAGATCTACAGAAATCTGATTCTGTTGATTTCTAGGGTTTCCCAAAGTTACATTGTGAACTTTCTTCAATCAAGCTCAAACTTGGTGATCAGCCCCATTTCTAATAACCATTTGCCCCTATTAAATTTGGTGGCAAGCAAACTCCATTTGCTTAGCCAAACCATCATCAAGCGCTTTTGCATATTTTGTAAAGGACCTTGTTTGACCCCCTTCTGCTATTCTCCTTGCCTCCAAATTTTACCATAGTCCCTTACTGATGTGTTTCACCTCCAGTAAAAAACCCAAGGCCAGTGATCAATTATTGGTTGGTAACTCCCTCATATTGCCTCTCTTTTCACCATGGCAACACCTCTTCTTCCTATCTCCCATTATTCTATGCACACAAATGCCCCCAAACTCTACCACAACTTCAATTGCATACCGATGCATTAATCCAAACCCAAAGATAGCATGCTCATGTGGAAGATATGAACAAATCATCTGAACCTAGATTTTGGCAGTAAAAACAGCTTTGAACTGCAAGTGCCATGTAGACTTCTTTACCCGAGCTCAAAAATGGTGTACTTGTAGCCCTTGCATACCTAAGCCACTGAGACAACATTTAACTTCTTGATCCTTTCAGTAAAATCCCCTCAACTAGCACCCAAGTTTGCTGTAGCAAACTTAACCTGAGTAATGACCTAACCTAACTAGCTTCTTTTGCCTTGAGACTCCACCAGTGCTCTCCTACATGCGTGCCCCACACCCTAGATAACCTTGGCCTACCAAAAAATGCCCTGGGCGTTCCTTGGCGTGGTGACTACGTCGTTGACATGCAGAAACGGTGCTCTACCACTTCTCCTTGTCCAATCAGAGGCTCCCGACAACATTGGGCCTCGTGGTGCTGTCCTCCGAGACCACCTCGACGTCCATGACACGATAGCGTGTCGGGACCCTCCTCCCTTGCCCTCTGTTGTGCGTGCCCGGCACGGCTCTGCTCGTCTAGTGGCTAACCTCGCACGCGCGAGCTCATGAGGATGCTCCCTCTCTCCCTCTCACCCCTCCCTATCCCAGCACCTCTTTTTTGTCCTCCCACGCCCCTTCCCAACGCAAGGATATAGCCAAGGGAGCTCAGTCACATGCATGCTCGGCGCCCGAGAGCATCTGAGGCGCATCCGAGCTCCTCTCGTCGCCCCCTCTTACTTACACCTCTCTCCAAGCCCCCCACTTGTCCCCTCTAGCTCCCTCTCCCTCCCTTGAGCCTCCTGCACCTTCCCATTCACCCTACCATGCCCTGCATCCATCCCCATGGATGCCATGTCGCCGTCGGCCTCCTCTCAAAATTCGGCCACGGTGCTCAACGTGACGTGCCCTTCATCGCCGGCGGCCACCTCCGCGGCCACCCAAGCCCTCGTTGTTGCACCTCTCCCCCATGGGCATGATGCACCTAGGCGGATGCGGCTCGCCGCCCCGAGTGCTTTGGTAGCCACACCATCCGAAATGATGGCTAGGAGCGCCGGCGGGCTGCGTCGGCATCGCCCCAGTCTGCGCCCAATGCACCTGCGGGAGGAAGGTGATGAACCCTCCAAGCGGGCCCCACATGTTGGCCAGTCAACGGGACCAATCCACTGACGGGTGGGCCTCGCCCATTTTAAGTGGAAGCGGGCTGGCCTCAGAGACGCCTTCGCTCAGGGAAAATGTATTCCCCGAGTGCGCCTTCGACGTCGCGTCTGAGCAGCCCTGCCAAGCCACTGGGCCATCCCATTTGCTATGTCGCGCCCAGTGCAAAGTTTGCCCCCCTTGGTAAAATTCCTTTTCTTTTCTTTTCTAGTGGCACTATGTAATCCATAACAAATTCATTATAGCTCCAAATTTGGTGATTCAGGTTCCTACATATTCCAAAAATTATGTCCTATCCAAATATGTGGGTTTCGAAACTTTTACGACAAACTTTTCTGTATAGTTTAAATTCAAATTCGAATTTGAACTAAGGAATGACCCACTTGTAAATTCTCTAGGGCATTCATCATAGCTCCAAATGAAGTGAGTCAAGTTTATAGGTGCATCTAAAATCAGGACTTAAGACTTGAGCATTTTTCCATATACTTTCTCTGTTATGTGGATTATCGACCATTTCTTCATGAATGGCTCACTTTGAAAATCCCTAAGAAACCATGCCAACTCCAAATCCAGTAGAACAAACTCCTAAATGTTTCTAAAATCATGCCCTATTTGTTGGGTCCATCCACTCATTTTTTCTAA
The DNA here is from genome assembly GCA_022496015.1 of Hordeum marinum. Taxonomy (NCBI): domain Eukaryota; kingdom Viridiplantae; phylum Streptophyta; class Magnoliopsida; order Poales; family Poaceae; genus Hordeum; species Hordeum marinum. The sequence goes on along the minus strand of CM039678.1, from coordinate 376,235,764 downwards.
AACATTTTATGTAGATTTGTAATAGGATCATCATTTCATTCTTTTCCCCCATTCCAAAATCCCCCTTGATCCACATCCAATGAAACCTCCTTGGTTATTTTTCTTATGACCGGAGGTGTCCAAGAAAAATAAATCTCCTATTTTAGAGCAATTTTATTTTCTGCTTGTTGTGTTGCTTATTGTGGTTGTTTACCGACGGTAGTTGACGAGATATACAGAGTGCTCGGAGTTGGACGAGAAGCGTGTGAAGACCTCAAAGACTTTGCGAAACCTGGCAAGCAAGCCTTTGACCATGACTATGAAACCTTTTTTGCATGGCATATAGCACATTATTTCTTGATGATGATCATGTTGATGTGGTATTCCCCTTCGATGGGATGCCTCCGATACTTTACTGTTGATACTTGCATCATGCATGACCCTACCTTCCAATGGGGGTTGTGTGGGTGGGAGTAAATAGGATGCTAGTAGATGCTACGCAAGTGGGATGGGAATATGCATGGTGTTGGAAACAAGATGATTTCGAAGACTTTTTGAAAACCCCATCGGGTGCCACTAATGCCCAAGGGAGATGGTGATGATCTGGGTAACCACTTGATAAAGAAGTGGTGTACTGGAGAAAGTTGAGGGTGTGTTTTCGAAAATGGAGACTTTTAAGATTTGCTGACCGTCCCAACCTTACATGCACAACCACGACACCCCTTATGGGACAGGGCCTTGTTGATTAACTTGATGGTTACTAGCATAGATCCCGCATTACTAGTGGCGGGAGTGATGTGGTCACTCTCGATATGGGGTCGTGCCGTTATGGACGATCATGCGCTGTCTTCACAGGCACCGGGCACACCGCTGGTCCCTTCATGGATGGTACAATCTGGAGCGAGGCTCGTATGATGTACATCATGGGGGATGGGTACCAATCAACTGGACTCTTTGTTTAGTATCGTTAGGGGAAAGGCATTGTTCGGGTGCTTACCTCGGGTATGTTATATACCGCGAGTCGTGGATGTCACGGAAGTTCCCCGAGTCTTGTGGGTAAAGTGTGCAACCTCTACAGAGTGTAAAACTATCTGAATAGCCATGTCCATGGTCATGGACGGTTGGAGGTCCTGCTTAAAATGCATCTGATGTTTTCACAAACTTGGTGTGTGTGTGTGTGTGTTGGCGACAAGGATGATACCTGAGTTGAGTCGGATGACTTGGCATGATGACTGAACATGATATGTTCAAGCGGTACATGAGACAAGTCTGAGGACTTGGTGTGATGGTTGAACATGAGAAGTCCAACCCCTGGTTATGATGATGATTGTGACTTGTTCATATGAACACCTGTCTATGGTTGATGCATGCTTACTTAAGTTACTTGATCAAGTCATTGCTCTCAAAACTAGCTTTCTGCAAAACTTACCTACTTAGTGCTATATCATGCATTGTTATACCTTGTTCCACATCTTGGGTTCCTTGCGAGTACATTCAAAGTACTCATTGGCTTGCCATTGGTTATTTTATTGGCCATGCATGAAAGATCTGGTTATGATGAAGATTACCTTGGTGACGGACATGCGAGCTATGATGCTTCCCAGTCAGAATGCCTGTAGGATAAAGGCAGATGGCATGGGTTCACGCTATCTTTGAAGATTTCTGCTACAAGACATGGCCATAAAGGCCATATTTGAGTGCAAACGGTATGTAATGGATGTAAGACTCTTGTTATTCAGTTTCTGTGTGTTCAATGAGCATTGATCTCTAGGATCACTATGCACGTACATTCGGTAATCACGACTTATGAGTCGGGGTCCCCATAGATAGCTGCCAAGATTAAACATAAACAACACGTTTTGGAGATCATCTATGGTAGTTGGAATAAAGGGGTAACCACTCATAATCAATTAACAAACTTTTGTGCACATCATGCATTTGTTTCTTGCATGGAACCCCTTAAGGTACAACAAGCTCTTGAGGACATGGAGTGGCTTGAAGCCATGCACGATGAACTCAACAATTTCGATCGCAACAAAGCTAGGCGGTTGGTGCCAATACCGAAGGAGAATCACAATGTCATTGGAACCAAATGGATCGTCAAGAACAAGCAAGATGCAAGCGGTGTCGTCATTCACAACAAGGTAATATTGGTGGCACCAGGCTACTCCTAAGTCGAGGGTATCGAGTACTGTGAAACCTTTGCTCTCGTTGCACGTCTTGAATCTATTCGCATGTTGCTTGCTTATGTATCTAATCATGATTTCAAATTATATAAAACGGATGTGAGGAGTGCATTTCTTAATGGTCCACTCAAAGAGTTGGTATATGTCAAGCAAACCCCGGGGTTTGAGGATCCCAAGTCCCCCAATCATGTATACATTCTCGATAAGGCTCTCCATGGCCTTAAAAAAGCCCCAAGTGCGTGGTATGAGCACCTTACCAGGATATTGCAAGACTGTGGGTTTGAAATTGGGAAAATTGATCCCACTTTTTTCACGAAGAAGGTTAAAGGGAACTTGTTCATATGACAACTATATGTTGATGATATTATATCTGGTTCTCCTAACAAAGCTTTCAATGATCAGTTTGCCGCACTAATGACCAAAGAGTTTGAGATGTCTATGATGGGAGAGTTGAAGTTCTTCCTAGGATTCAAAGTCAAGCAACGAAGTTAAGGAACATTAATCAGTCAAGCTAAATACAGTCAAGACATGCACAAAAGGTTCAAGATGGATGAACTCAATCCTCCCAAGGCTAACACTCCTATGCCTCTCAAATGTCATCTTGATTGTGATCCCAATGGTAAAGCCGTCGATCAAAAGGAATACTGATCCATGATGGGATCCTTGCTTTATCTTTGTGCATCTAGACTAGATATTATATTAAGTGTGGGAATTTGTGCACGTTTTCAATCTGGACCTAAGGAAAGCCACTATGTGGCGGTCAAGCGAATCATTCCATATTTGGTTCATACCCCAAACTTTGGCATATGGTACCTCAAAGGTGCTTCATTTGATATCATAGGATATTCGGACTCGGATTGGACGGGAGAACGTGTGGAGAGGAAGTCAACCTCTGGAGGCTGCCAATTCCTTGGTCGCTCTCTGGTATGTTGGTCTTCAAAGAAACAAAATTGTGTTTCTCACTCGTCCATTGAGGCCGAGTATGTAGCTGTTGCAAGCTGTTGTGCACAAATTCTTTGGATGAGGCAAACTTTAAAGGATTATGGTGCCCATTGTGACAAAGTGCCTCTTTATTGTGACAACAAAAGTGTGAATAGGATCTCCAACAACCCGGTTCAACATTCCAAGATGAAGCATATTGAGATTCGTAATCACTTCATCCGGGAGCATATCAAGCATGGAGAAATTGATCTTATCCATCTCAATATAGATGAGAAACTTGCAGATATTTTCATGAAGCCATTGGATGAAGCAAGATTTCGCGAGTTAAGGCATAAGCTAAATATCATTGATTCTAGCAATGTGGCTTGAAGTTTTGCACACCCCACCACACTCATCATATCATCTTGTATAGTCGTAGGCATGGACATAGGGGGGCAGTGTTGTTCTCTAAATGAACACTCCCTCCCCCTATTATGCATAGATCGATCAAGTCTTCCAAATTAGTCATTTGTGATGACACTTGTGCTTCAAAGATGAGTTTTGGTCATGGGCCCAAGGTTGAAATGTTCGCGGTGCCATACTAATTGAGTCAAACATAGATGGCTTCGGCCATCGCCCCCTTCCTAGTTAGGCATTTCCTTTTGGAGGTTATTCATGTTTTCTGTCACCCCAAGTTGGTTGTCTTTGATTTGCATCTTAAACTTGGTATGTCCCCTTTTATTGGTTGGTTCTTGCATATTTTATCCTTTTATTCAAAAGGAAAGCAATATTTATGCATAAGCCACCTCCTGGAGTCACTTTGGGGGCATAGTAAGCAGTACTACCGGGGCCGGAGCGGTACTACCGCGGTCGACAATGGTACTACCTCCCACTAAGCAGTATTACTGCTTTTGTGGGTGAAAGCATAATATGCTCCCTTGGTGGTTTTGATAATTCATAACATACATTGTCTCTTGGACTAATACTTCCATCTAGTGTATCTCAGATAAAAGTCCACAGAGAGGGTTGGCTAAGGAGTGTGGGGAGTATCCCCGAGAAGAAGAAGGAGAAGGATTCGCATTTGTAAAGCTTCAAGCAAGAGGACTCTACATTTTACTTTGTGAGAAATCACTTTGAGTCCATAGGAAAAACCAATACTATAAAAGGGGGTAAGGTACTGTTGGTGAACAAGATGCTCCATGTGCACAAGTGATAGTCACCAAAAACACCTACAAGCTCTCCCACAAATACTTTGTCTAGAGCCCTACCACTCAAATCGGTGAAACCAACAATTTCCACTCGGTCCCACCGATTTCCAAACTCAGTCAGACCCATGCCAATCCCTAGCACATCGGTGCAACCAATCCCACATCGGTGCCACCGAGTTCAGGCTGCCAACTTTTAGTTGCCTCGATTCATAAAATCAGAATTTCCGAGTTTTTGGATTGGTGTCACCGAGATGCGGATTTTGACCGTTGGACACCTGATTGGTACCATCGAGAATTATATATCGGTTTCACGGAGATTCAAAAGTTGCTACCTTTGGAGCAACTCAGTAGCACCAAGATTCACACATTGGTGTCACCGAGTTGGTCACTTAAGGTGTAATAGTTGGATTTTTGGAGATGCCTATATATACCCCTTCACCACCAGTCACTCTAAAGAGAAGCACTCAGAATAGATCCCCACCTATCCTATCAGATTTTCTAAGAGAGATCCACCTACTCATGTGTTGAGATCATGCCATTCCATTCCAACCATATGAATCTTGATCTCTAGCCTCCCCAAGTTGCTTTCCACCCAATCAATCGCTTCCACCAAAGCCAAATCTGTGAGAGAGTGAGTGAGTGTTGAGGAGTCTATCATCTTGAAGCACAAGAGCAAGGAGTTCATCGACATTATCGAGCCTATTACCTTTTGAAGGGTGGTGCCTCCTAGATTTCTTAGGTGTCGCTTGGGAGCCTCCTACTTCGTGCTTTGGAGTGAACCAAGAAGTCTGGAAGGGAAAGGATATCGCCTACTTCATGAAGATCTACCCGAGTTAGGCTAGTCCTCCGTGGACGTAGGCCATCATGGATAGTCAAGGTTGCTTCTTCATGGAACCCTCTATGGGTAGAGCCCTCCGTGTACTCTCCCGACCGTTACCCTCTGTGGGTTGAAGACTCCATAAACATGGACGTATGATAGCACCACCTATCGGAACCACAGGAAAAATCTTCATGTCCTTCATGCGTTTGATCTCCCTATCTCAACTCCTTACTTCCATGTGCAATGTCTTTACTTTCCACTGCCATACTTGATGACTTGCATGTGTAGGGTGTGCTAGACTTGCTATAATTGCTAAAATCTGCCAACACATAACTTTGGATATTGTGTAGACTTTAATTTGTGTTAGTAGTCTATTCACCCCCCTCTAGACATACTCTTCTAGTGATCCCACAATTGGTATCAGAGCATTGGTCTCCATTGCTTCAATTTCATCACCGTGGAGGAAGATGAATATGCCTAGTTTGGAGAGTTTGAGTTTTTGAGTGCCCATTCTGGATGGAGAATACTATAGTCAATGGAAAGATGCTTTGACAAATTTCATTTGAGAAAGCATATTGAAAATCCCTATATGTTCCCCATCGATGAATTACATCCTACATACGAAGTGGAAATTGACATGATTGGTAACCTAAAACTGTCAATCTTATCGTTAGAGGCTTACCAAGATGTTTGCTTATTTAATTGAGGAACTTTGCATGTGCTTATACTTTGTGGAATGATTTGGAGAAATGATGTCCAAATTACTCATTAAGTAATCTTGATGAAATTCTTCATAAAACTGTTGCCTTTCATGGAATGAAGCCTAGTGATCCAACCTTTGATAAATGCTTATTTGAGCTTCGTGATCTTATGTGTGCTAAACGATATGTCACTACCATTAGAAAAATTGTTGTAGAATCTATCGGTGTCTAAACCGGCAGATCTCGGGAGGGGGTCGCATGCTGTGAATGTAGGATCAATGGTAACAGGGGACGGAGGAGACAATGTTTACCCAGGTTCGGTCCCTCCTATCAGGTAAAACCCTATGTCCTGCTCGATTATATTGATGTGTATGAAGGTTACAGATTTGATCTACCACGAGATTGAATAGCTAAAACCCTAGATCAGTTTCTTTGCCCTACAATCTAAAACCCTCCCGGTTTATATAGACACCGGGGGTACCTAGGGTCTACACATGATAGGTCTCCTACCAGGGATGGAGATGTCGATCTCCTCATCATGACTTGGAGTGCACAACATGCCTTCGAGACTTCCTTCTAGAACATGAGGTCTCGATGTATCCGGCCCCTCCTGGGATAGTGAGACAGCGGCCCACCAAGCCGGCCTATTGGGAGATAGGCCAGTGGCCATGAGGACCCCTTAGTCCATGACTCCCTCAATAGCCCCCGAACTAGCCCCAACACCAAAGGTCTCAGCTCTGGTAGCTCCATGTGATCAGAGTCTTCGACTTGTGGGATGATTTCTTCTTTCAATAAATGATCGGCTGAGACTAGTCCGGCTTCCGATGACACATAATTTTTCTGATCATACGATCGTCTGGACACCATGCGTTGCTTAGTCCTGAAGGCCAAACGTCAAAGTGTAAACAATGTTTTCTCACGACCTTTCTGATGAAGGGTCGTGGCCTACCACGACTGCTGAACTAGTTACTAAAACTCGATTCATGGTTCGAGGACATTTTTACATTGGCACGACTCATCAATGCGTAGATCGTGCTCCGTTTCAACGGGATATGATTAACATCCTAGGTTACTTTACATGTGTATAACGACACGCACGTCTTGGGAAGCAGAGAGACTTGCGGCATAGTAAAGGGAGGCTAATCAACGTCACACCTCATAAAAGGGAAAAAACCAAGGCCTATTCATGCTTCCCATTCGCACCCCCCTGCTTCCTCAATCTTCCCAAGCTCCAAGAGCCGAGATCTAGTTTTTCCTCAAATTCTCCTCTGAGCTTAGCCATGGCGGGTTTGGGTTCCATGGGCAAGTGGGAGGCTTCCACGGTCACCGACAAGGACATCCGAGAGTTAAAGCTCGCCGCCTACCTCCCCGCCAATGTCTTCCACTGCGCTCCAAAGGTGAACCAGGTGGTCTTCACACCTAAGCCAGATGAGAGGGTGGTGTTCGTCCCTCATTTCATCCATGGACTGGGCTTCCCACTCCACCTCTTTGTCATGGGCCTCATGTTCTTCTACGGGTTCAACTTGCATGGTCTTCCCCCGAACTCCTTCATGCATATTTCGGCCTTCATTTTGTCTGCGAAGCCTTCCTGTGGGTCGAGCCGCACTTCGACCTGTGGATCAAGGTCTTCAACGTCAAACCGAAGACCATCGTAGGAGAGCACGCAAACTGCGAAAGGGCGGTAATCAACAAGCTCCTCCACGTCGAGTGGCCGCCTGGCACCTTCATCAACACAATCAAGATCTGGTAAAAGGAATGGTTCTATATCATCGAACCAAGGGATGAGGGCTGGGTGGCACCTGTCGAGTTCAGATCTGGACCGCCTGCGAGATTAACCTCATGGCTAAGGAAGGGCCTTGACTAGGGTTTGAATGCAGAGGTGGAATCGCTACAGAAGCACATTTCCTCGATGATCAAGGCCAAGATTGAGTTGGTTAATGTGGTCCTGATCATGCTCCAATACCGTCTTCTTCCTTGCTAGAGCCGGGCCTCCCCAAAGTGGGCTTATCAGCTTGAGGATGAGCCTACCATGCACCAACTCTTCCGCACTACCCATGAGAAATTGTGGAATGCATTATTTAAGCCTCAGAAGAGCTAGCCAACCAAGGAGGAGGACTCGGGTCTAAGCGCCGATAACCCTTCTACCTAGGTACGATATAATTTTAATCCACTGGCTCTGTTCTTTGACAAAAGGGTCGAACACCTTCCCCCCTCATCTTTGCAGAAATGGTTGAGCAAGGCCACGGGAATTAACTGCTCAACACCACAACCCGAAGACCCCAGGTCGGATTTGTTGACGGTGATGCTTGTCGTGACGCCGTACACGACGCCAGAGAAGAAGGAGAAGAAGAAGAAGGCCAGAGAAGGTCTCCACATAAGGGACCCTCTGGACTCTATGTCCGAGGAAACCCATGCCTCCTCTACCCATGAGGAAGAGGATGAGGACGGGGGAGGCAATTTCCCCCTTACAAGAAAGAGGGAAGCATCGCCTGACGCCGCGGAGGATGTACCTCCTCCTGCCCTGAAGAGGCCGTGTCTGCCGAGGTTGATCTTGGCCGACGATAGCTTGGACTCTTATGCTAAGTCCGAGGACTTTGAGAAGGTTCCCCAAAGGAACCTAAGGGTTAACCCCTAGCTCGAAGCTATGAATCCGAAGACTCCGTGGCTCATTTATGCAAAGTTTTTAATATTTTAAATGTATGAACACCTTTTGATATGCAGCCCACCACGCGTTCTCCCCACCGACCAAATATCGAATGGGGAGTCTCCACCCACCGATCTGGTGGAGAGTGGGACTGCGTCACACCCCACACCTCTAGGGGCCGCGAAGGATGCCGCGGAGGTGTCATCCCGCCAGGCTCCTTCGGAGCCGAACACAGGCAGTGGGGGTGACAATGTCATGACCGAGGTTGATGCCTCGACCGCTGAAGACTAGGGGAGGAAACTCCCCTGGCTGCTTAGAAGGAAGGACAGAGGGATGTCCAGTCCCCTCCGATGACATCTCCGGAGCGTACTATGCCTCTAGATTTACCGGCTCAATCCCCGATCAGATATTGGGCCCGCCGGTCACCACAGATGCCACCGATGACTGGGTGGCCGATCATGGAGGAGGATCTATCAAGCGCCTCCATCTCCGAAGATCACCACACTCTTATGGGTGCGGTTTTACCATGCATTCAGTCCGTTGATAGCGGACTGAAAGTGGCCTTGAATGGTCTCTTGACGGGCTTCAAGGTGAGTCACGTAATACCCTTTTCCCAATTTTATTTTATTTTATTAAGTTTATGCTATCTTTCTATACATAGTAGCCCCTGAGCCTTGGGTGGGGTTGAGAAAACTCACCCGGGGGTCAAAATCCCAGGAGTGATCAATGATGCACAAGGCATCATTTGTCTTGCACTGTTCTAAAAGCCCTTAAGAGGACCGAGCACAGGGTCATATCCTTGACCGTTCTAGGGTGTGAACGCACATAACTGGATATTTTTTTGTAGGCATCGTCATCGGTGGCGACCGTCAATGTCACGGAGCTTGCCGAGAAAAATCGGAAGCTCAAGACCTTTGAAGAGGAGCTTGATCACCTGAACAAGAGGTTTGATGAGGTGCAAGGTAAGCCGAATTGTATGATCTGGATTCTCTATTGTTAGTGATCCACACTAGTAACCCGGTGTAATTATTTTTTCATTGCTTCCACAGCTTCGGCTAAGGAGCTCTAGAAACTCATGGCCGAGCTAAAAAAGATGAAGCAAGAGGCGACGGATGAGAAGGCGGCAGCCGTACAAGTAGCAGCCGCACTCTCCGCATTGAAAACCGTGAGCGATAAGCATGAAGCCCGGGTGGAGGAGGTGCATGAGGAGCTCAATGATGCTAGCACTAAGTGCGAGGCCCTTGAGAAGAAAGGCAAAAAGCAAGCCACCGAGCTATCCATTCTAAAATCCGAGCTCCAAAAGGAGCGGGTGGACATGCAGTTCTTTGAAGAAGAAATCTGCCAAGTCAAGGCTGTCACAGATGGCAAGCCATATTTACTATAGTGTACCTTTGGTGGTAGCAGGTTTGCATTCCTCACCCAGGTGTGGCGCTCCTCAGGTGCTTGTGCAGACCTCCAAAAGGGTGCAGCAGACGCGAACAAGTTCTATGCTTCGCGAGATGAAGACGATAAGCCTCGGCTATTCTGGGCACAGTTTGAAGCCCCTCAATGCTCTCCTCTTCTGATCGAGCAGATGAAGCAGCTGATGGAGCTGCACAGGATGGCAGAGCTAGCCATGAAGGATCTCTGCATCAGACTATGGCTTGAAGAGCCATTGCCGGGCACCTACTTTGGCTTGGTGCGGAGGCTTTGCGATGCTCCACCTCAGGTTAATGCGCTAAAGCGTTCTACATGCATCGAGGGAGCTCGGATGGCCTTGCAATGACCATGGTCCACTGGCCGAGGCTCGATCCGACTGAGATGGCCACCACACCTCCCCTTGGAAAGGAGAATAGGTGCCCCGAGCGATACTTCTCTGCAGTGATGGAGGGTGCTCGGGCAATAGAGGCCCAATACTCAAAGGATGTTTTTTATCAATGAGCGCGTTGTAATATGTCCCAAGACTATTAATGCTTTATAATGAGGTTGCATGGTTTATCATGTATTTTTAGTTTTTAGTATTTATTTTGACTCCCATGTGGTCGTTTTATCTGAAAGTTGCGAGTCATCGGCTTTAGCCCCCATGTAGATACTATGCAGGGTGTTTTAGCCTCCACACTGCGACTCTTAGTCGAGGTATCGGTGCCTGAAGGTGCTAGTTCGAGGGGAGCAAGGCAATCAGACTATAGTGCTTTATCGCTTTCACTTAGCCGTAGGAGCTTAAAAAATGTGGGGGCTCATGACAAGCCCCTAGTGTTTTGTGATGTTCGGCTATACGGGGGCAAAATCCAACATCACATGGTTTGTACAAGTACGAAACCCATCGTATGACACAGAATAACCTCTATAGATTTTCTAGTATGACACTTAAGCTCATATTTGCAGACCGGTTCTCGCTTACTATGACGGCCAGTTTTCAGATTTCTCCCCTGAGGTGCTTGACCAAGCGAGCTCGAAACACAATCGCAGTGGTTCTCCATTTGCCCTTTTAGCCGAACGAGCGGCACGTAAGAGGGCAAACACATGAGCCGGGCAACCCAACTATTGACCCGAGACATAGTTCGGATCCGATGCATATAAAGCAAAATCCAAGATGCCAAACACACGATCAGTTGTGTTGGAGTGATGGTTAGGGTGATATTTTAAATTTAATCCCCCGGTCTATGAGCTGGTTGCATCTTAATATATACTGAACAGTTTTGCAAGAAGCATTGATGAGGGAAGAACAAATTATGTATCATAAAATACAGCGAAGTGGCCATGTATAATGGTCTTGTATTTGCACAGTAATTCTTATAACTCAAATTTCCGAAGCAACTATTTACAGGTATTTGAAGATGAAATATAAAGTTTACAAAGGAGAGCTTGTACCGGGGGTCTTTGATGGGTGGCCTGACGTCCTCGATGTGCCCTGTCGCCTGTCTACTCCTGTGCCTCCTAGGGAGTTGCATTCATTTGAGGGTAATTGGTGTCAGCGAGCGGGACTTGGAAAGAAGATCTTGAGAAGTCGCCGAAGTATGGATGACTTTTATGCTTAGCAGGTCCTCGATGGTGCCTGAGATTTGTCCGAGGACATGTACTTGCTGTAGTTCGGTCCAGCCGAACACTTTCCTTTTCATAGTTGTTCCCCACTGCTGCCCATGGAATCTTCAGTGCAAAGTTGTGCCTTCTTGGCAAGTGTTTGATAGGCACTAGGGTTGTGCAATGGGGGGCGTACCCCTGTTTTGAGTGGGGATAAGAAAATTCCGAGAGTTCGGAATGAAACTGAGCTCGTTTGTCAGCCTTATGTGCCTTTATGGCAGATTTCGGCATTTGCCGGTCGTCATCATAATGGAATTCGCCGCCAGTGACAATGCATGTTCCTCAGTTCGGAGGGAACGTTCTATGTTTCCGTTGACAGTAATGACCCCCTTGGATCTGGGCATCTTGAGTTTCAGGTATACATAGTGTGGGACGGCGTTAAAGCGAGCGAACATTGTATGACCCAACAGGACGTGATAACCGCTACGTAAAGGGACAATGTCGAAGATCAAGTCCTCGCTGCAGAAGTTGTCGGGTGAACCAAATACTACTTCCAGGCTCACAGAGCCCATGCACCGGGCTTCGATGCCTGGGATCACTCCTTTAAAGGTAGTGTTGCTAGATTTGATCTTGATGGATCTATACCCATCTTTTGCATCGTGTCTAAATAGATCAGATTGAGGCTACTTCCTCCATCCATTAGGACTTTGGTGAGGTGATACCCATCGATAATGGGGTCTAGGACGAAGGCCGTTGAACCCCCATGATGGATACTGGTCGGATGGTCTCATCGATCAAAGGTGATTGGGAACACCGAAAATGGGTTATACTTCGGTGCTACAGGTTCTATGGCGTACACGACTCAAAGCGCGTGCTTCCTCTTTTTTTTTGGGTATGTGGGTGGTGTATATATTGTTCATAGTCTTTACCTCTGGAGGGAACCGCTTTTATCCATCATTGATAGGACCGCGGGGCTCGTCATCGTCCTTGCTGCATGGGCCCTTGCGTTGCTCTTTGGCTGCGAGTTTGCCAACCTGTTTGAATGCCCAAAAGTTATGGTTGGTGTGGGTGGCGGGCTTGTCTTGATTGCCATGGATCTGGCATGGCCTCTCCATGATTTTTTCCAGTGGGGTATGTCCGTCACAATTGCCTTTAGGAGGCCTCTTTCATTGCCTGGATCGAGGGTTGCGGAAACCGACATTAACGACCGTGTCGTCGACATCACTATTGCTATGCCAAAATTTATTTTTGTCACCTCGTGGTTTCCCATTTCCATCCTTAACTTCGGAGGTGCCCTGGTCTTCGGGGTTGTGGCTCCGTCTAGCTAGCCAGTTATCCTCGCCCGCACAAAAGTGGGTCATGGGTGATGTAAGGGAAGACATGGTCCTAGGCTTGTCCTGACCTAGCTGGTGAGCCAGCCATTCGTCCTGAATATTGTGCGTGAAAGAGACTATTGCCTCAGCATCTAGGCAGCCGACGATCTAGTTTTTCTTGGTCAAGAACCGATTCCAGAATTGTCGAGTGGACTCTCCTGCCTTCTGGACAACGTTGCTTAGGTCGGAGGAGTCCGACGACCGTACATAGGTGCCTTGGAAGTTAGATCGGAATGCATCCTCGAGATTCTCCCAGCTCCTGATAGAATTTTTGGGGAGGCTGTTTAACGAGTGCCGAGATGGCCCATTAAGTTTTAGGGTTAGATACTTGATGGCGGGGAGATCGTATCCTCGTGCCATGTGAATGTGGAGGAGGAAATCCTCGATCCACACTGCTGGATCAGTTGTCCCGTCATATTTCTCTATGTTCACGAGTTTAAACCCTTCCGGGAACTGATGCTGCATCACCTCATCGGTTAAGCACAGTGGGTGGGCAGCGCCTCTCACCCAGGATATGTCACACCGGTAGTCGACGACTGGTCTAGTCCGGTTTTGTTCCCGGCCTTTGTTGTTGCGGTCGAGCCATGGCTGGTATCCGTCCCGTCTATTGGGGGAGTACCTTCTATATCCGTAGATGGATCTCGTACGGCCCGTTCTATAATCCAGGTCGTGTCGTAGGTCATACCTGTCCTCAGGCTCTATTGGCTCTTTTCCCCTTTTGCGGGGTATATCTGGCCTATAACCGGCATTGCCAGCCATCCTATCTTGTCCCCGGGGAGGGCGGTGCGGCTGGTCGTATGGAGTGTGCTTGGGAGACGGTGTATTAGGGACCTCGTCATCAAATTGTGGCAGCAGCCGTGTAACACTCCGTTATGCCTGGCGGGTTCTGGACTGGCCCCACAAACCAACACTAGTCTTTTCTGCGCACTTTGTGCTCATTCGTGCGCACTCGGGACCAACTTCCCGATCGGTCACCCATCCTGGAATTGCTCCTAGCCAAGCGCGCTTAACTTTGGAGTTCTTTTTGAGTGGGCTCCCAGAAAAGAAGGAATTCCTAGTTGATATGAGTAGTCTATCATTCCTATTAAGCCAGGCTCTCACGTACACCCCCGCTTAAAGGAACCGACATCCTCGTCGGACCATCAGGAACGTTCCCTCTTGGAACACGTATGCGCATCTAGTCCAGCACATGTGGCATGCCTTGTGCCACAACGGGCCACACGCGCCATGCGCCACATGGCCGTGCACCTGACCCGCGCATGCCCGTGTAACCGCAAGGGTCGGCTCTGATACTAATTATAACACCCCGTTACGCCTGGTGGGATCTAGACTGGCCCCATAGACCAACACTAGTCTTTTCTGCGCATTTTGTCCTCACTCGTGCACACCCGGGATCAACTTCTCGGTCGGTCACCCATCCTAGAATTGCTCCAAGCCAAGCACGCTTAACTCTGGAGCTCTTTTCGAGTGGGCTCTTGGAAAAAAAGGAATTCCTTGTTGATATGAGTAGTCTATCATTCCTATTAAGACAGGCTCTCACAAGCCATCAACGTGGATAGCTCTTGGGTTGGTCCAATAGACCAGTACCGTACCCTTCCTCGGCTGATAGGACCCTCGTCCATCTATCATTGAGGGTATCTTGTTCGGCCTTAACCTACCGTTCTTTTGCCTTCAGGATTCGGGCAGTGGCTATAAGCTGTTGCCTAAACCGCTCCTGATCCACAAGGTTTTGGGGGACGGTGAAGTCTTCGGCTTCCAAGTTGCCCTCCTCCATGACAGGGGGAGGTAATTGTCATCCTCGAAATCATTTAGATCCTCGGGGTTGCGGTGATCGTTCGGCCTCTCCTGGCCCTCTAGTGGCTGCTCGGGGATATCGGGATTGCCGAGGTTTTCCAGGGTGTCGTTTTCCCCGGTGTCAGCAATGGCTTCCTTTCCTTTTTTGCCTTTGATCGTTTGCGAAGTTTTCGGCGCTTTGATGACGCATCACCCGATTTATCACCATTTTTTCGGGTGTGTGCTCGCCCTTATTGGCTAGAGTATCCACCATGTAGACGTCGTAGGTGGAGGTGATAGTCCATCACCCGGTATTGACGGGGGCAGGATGTAACGACCAAGATGTGGTTCTATCCCGACTAAGGCACGAGGGCCTCTAAGGGGGTAGAAACACATCTAAGCGTTTCACAAGTACAAAGTCATCGCATACATTTAATGAAGAGAAGAGTATAATAGATTGGCTTACACTCGCCACATGCTAAATTACAATGTCACACAACATTCATGCATTCATCCATAACACAGGGTCCGGCTATGGACGAAAACAAACGATAAAACAACACGATGAGACTGTCTCACTAATCCTAGGAATCACAACCATGGTGCCTCTCTACTCATTGGGATACCTAACATACATCCGGCCACGTTCTTCATCAAACTCCCACTAGAGCTAGGATGCCTCAACAGGATAGACATCATCAGTACATGTACCTGTAGTATTGTAATCTGTGAGCCATGGGGACTCAGCAATCATGTAACCCGGGTACCGAAACTATGTAAGCTTTTTGGTGAGGAAGTGTAAGTGGTGAGGCTGCAGCAAGCACCTAAGCATTTATTGAGTGGCTCACTTACGATGACAAGAAGTAATAATGGTGGTCTATGCATAACGGTTGGGAACTGGCATGATCACTAAGTGACCCTGAACACCTACTTACGTCAATCATAACCCCACCGTGTTCTTTGTTGGTTTATGTTCACGAGCAGAGACAATCACGGTTACGCATATGGTTGGTGTCTTTTATTTGAGTTTACTTCAAGTTTGCTATAACCGGGTGTTAAACAAATTTCCAAGTTGCCACGTAACCGGGGCACGACTTTCCGAAAGATTAAACCCTGCAGGGGTGCTCCAACTCATCCATCACAAATTAACCACATGCCGCGAGAATAACCTTGATCATGAATCCCATGATTTCCTAGGCAACTCCATTGGAAAACCTCATCTTCGAGATAGCCCGAAGTATTAACGGAATTCCTTGCGCAATACATTCGAGAAAGGTAAAACAAGTCCAGCAAGACCGCCTGACGTGTCGACGAACCCGATAGGAGCCGCGTATGTCGTTCTTAGGACACGACAGATAAGCAAACCATACGGTGTCCTGATAGAGATATCCCAAGTTGCCCCGGGTTGGCCCCGCACGGTTCTCTCGTTTGGACCAACACTCATGAGGAGCACTGGCCCGGTTTGTTGATTAATTATCCACGGGGTTGCAAAGCCCTATGCATTTTTATTTGGTTATTAAGAAAATGTACTACCAAAGTTGGGTCTTGCCAGACAGGCTTTAATCTAAAACGAATAGTCAAGGGGGTCCCCGTAACAACGCCGAGCATGTTAGGAGTGCAAAATATGGAACATAACACTGGTAGCAAGTAACTATGGCGGCAAAAGTGGAACAAAAGACCGAGTAAAAGGCCAAGCCTTCCATCTTCACCAATATATATATAGGTGCAGAAATTAAATAGCAATAATATTTTGATATCACCAAATATCTATGTTATCACATGGAAACAACCTGCACCTACAACTAAAAACACTACAAGAGGGGCTGAGCACCGGTAACTTAGCCAAACAAGGTTTGCTAGGTAGTGGAGGGGTTGTAGCCTTTCATGGCAATGTATAAGGATTGACTTGTAACTGATAGGTAATGAAAACGTAACTATAAGAGCGAGACAACTAGCATGGCAAAAATAGTGTCGGGATCCGGGTACGATCATCTTGCCTATTGGGTCTTCAGGGTGATACGCAACTGGGTCCTAGTAGACGTTCTCTCCGGGATCCTCGTACTCAGGCTCGTCACTTGGGTCTACCCAAATAGAAACGACACCAATAAACATAACAACCAAAGTGCAATTCACAACCAAGATTATGCATGATCATATTGAGGCAAAAAACATGGCAATCCGAAGCTAGTCATATTGAGGCAAAATCACATGCAAATGCTAAGTTATTTGGTATTATTGATAGAACCTTATGTTTAGTTGGTTGAACATGCATGAACGTGAAAAATATGGATGCATCATGCAAAATCGATGCAAATGCATATTTGGAACGTTGCAAATGGAGTAACGTAGCTCTCGGTACGTTCACAACAAGTTACAAACGTTAACGGGGGACAAATGCAAAGATGGAGAACTCCCTGGCTATTCCTTGGTGTTGAAAGGATACCACTGGATGGGGAATGAAAAACCAACAAGAATAGACCCCAAAATCATACAAAACAATGCAGTGTAGCTACCACCAATCACAAAACACTCAAACACATAATCTGCCCACAAACAGCAACATGTCATCTTGTAACACATATACCAAGAGCTACAACAAGTTTCAAATCAAAACCAAAGCATGTACAGGAAATATACAACATGCTTAAAAAATCATCTATCTACAGAAACTTAAAAGGAAGCATGGATCAATGACAATGAAGCTCACAAGATGACATGTTGAAACAGTTTTTAGGGACTTAGAAAATTCCAGTTTGCACTTGGAGTTGTTAATCTTGTGTCATGTTGACGGCAATAAAACTCTACTCTAAAGCAAGTTTCATGCCATGAATTTTGGTAGGGTTGTACAGGACAACAACTACTACAAAACACTAGCACTGAGCATGAGCTAAAACATCACAGATCACTTGGTAGCATCCCCTAAAAATGGCATGAAAATAACTACACATTCTCAGACTTTGACAAAATTCAAGGGGTGGCAACAGTGCATTTTTTAACAGAATGGCAAGTTGATAGCAAGTTTTAGATACCAAGAAATAACTTAAACCACAAGATCTTGGCGCACATCTACATAGGATGACAGTTACAACAGTTACAATCAAGGTGCCAACTCCAAAGGGACAATATATGCATGGGAATCATCTAGAGAACATGACAACAAAATAACAGATTTCAACACATAGAATTATTTGGGCATTAGAAGAGTAATATTTTCTTAGCATGTTTACAACAAGAAACCCACTAAACCACAAGTTTATCATGCCAAGGAAAAATACGAGGGCCTAGTGCCCACAATACACTACCACTTTCATGTTGTCAAGTTCATCAAAGCATGCATGAATTAAATCGTAACAAAATGCCAAAATGCCACTTCATCAAAAAATAATATTTTCACACACTTGCTCCACTGACAAAACGAATGGGACCACTGGATTCCTGGGATTTTTCTACCTCAAAATCATATATCATACTCATATGTTTCTACAGAAAAATCACCCACAACACATAAAAAGAAAACATAAAACTCTAATTGACTTATAAGTCAATACTTGCCCTATTTGGCTATTGACAAACTCTAATTGACTTATAAGTCAATACTTGCCCTATTCTCGAAGAATCTGAGTGTAAGACTCACAACAAGTCAATCAAGTTTCTCAAGGTGAAGTGGTCTCATCATTCTGGCAAAGAAGCTACTTGGGAACGTGAGGATCTTCTCCGTTCCGAATATCCAGAGTTCTTTTGTTCCTAGATCTCGGGTCGAGATCCTCTTGTAGTGTGGGAGAGTTGTGACAGCCTAGTGCTGCCCCTACCTTTTATGGAATGTAACCTATGTGGGCCCTTGTTGCCATGTGATGAATGTTATGAGCTTGCTCTTTTGCCATGCCATTGTTTCATGCATCATGCATCATATCATTTCATCATCATGTCTTGCATATTATTTTTGTGGTGTGCCTCTTGTGATCTTGTTGAGAGGTGGAGTGGCTCTTGTGTGGTCTTGTGGATGTGTGTGCTTCAGTGGGCATCAAATCCTTCCCTCTCTCTTATCATTTCAAGCCAAAACCTAAAACCCTTTATTCCTATTATAATTCTTCAACAGAATTAAGTTGCCCTATAAATCTGTCAAAAATGTTCAAGTTGTAGGAGATATTAATTTGAGTCTAGGTGTATTGTTCTTTTGTGGTTTAGAGCTTTGTCATTTGGGGATCATAAAATAACAGGGGCTGTTTTAATTTTAAAAGTATTTAAATTACTTGTTAGGAAAAACCTCTTTGTAATTATTTAAAAATGTTGCATTAATGCTAGTGTCAAAGTATTTTTGGCTTTCCAAAAAATCATTTTATTCATTTCATGGGGTTTTCTAAGTTATTTGTTTTATTAAAAAGAATAAATTTTTTTAACTGAGTGTGTGTGAGAGAGAGTTGCCTCTTGGGCCTCTGGTCTCCGCAGCGACCCAATAGAGGACCCGGAGCCCAGCAGGCCTCCCCACGTGCGGTCGTCGTCTTCCCTATACGGCAGGGCATCCAGCCATGCCACGTACTTGCCCCCTTGATTTGACGCCGACGGCGCCCCTAGCCGCCTATTAAGCACGTCCCCGGTGCCCTAGCTTCTCCCCTCTCCCCATTCCCTCCTTCTCTTCCCTCTCCGCCGCCGCAGGTAAGCCCCCAAGAGCATGCCTTCGCCGTGCCCGCCGTGCTCCGGCCGAGCATCAGCTCATGCCCGGAGGTAGCGTTCCCACCGCGTCTTCTTCCTCCCTAACGCATGAATCGAGAGGATTGAGCCCCTGCCATCGTCTTCGTCTTTGCGTGCGCCATCTGCGAGCTCAGAGCGCCGTCCTCATCACTGACATCCTCCTACAGTTCCAGTGCAGCAACACGCCGGACTTCTTCTCCTCGTCGCCGTCGTCTAGCCGTGTCCCTGACCTCTTCCTTGCGCCAAGGTAGGAAAGGTACTCCCTTATCCTCCTCCCTACCTACTCAAAGTGGTAGGTCGCTCGTAGCTCCTGCTCTCGTCGTGCCTCCAGCGTGCTCCCAGTGCTCCATCACTCTCTGATCTTGTAGGTTCAGAGAGCAGCTTAGCCACGCGCCTCCCGCTCCGTGCTGCTGCTCCCTCGCCCTGGGAATGGAGTCCCTAGGCTTCCCGCATCCCCCACCGGGGTTCTCCCTCACCGCAGTCCTCCCATGCGCTCGCCGTGCCGCTGTCGTCACCGCCGCGGTTAGGTTTAGCTTCGTCAGGTTCGGGCTCGTAAGAGTAGTACTAGTGGGATGGGAGCCCTCCGTAGGCAGACTTCCCTCCGTAGTCGAGTGGCTAGTGTCGCACCCTCCCAGCAGGGAGACATGGGTTTGATCCCCCGTGGGCGCAAGTTTCCCCCTTTTTTCTCTCTTCTTATTGGCCCTGGTGTGAGTTCTGCATTCGGATCTGGTGTGGTGCCGGATCCCGTGAGGTGGGGTGTCCTGTGTGCGGATCCCGTGCGGTTTGGGCCAGATCTGGTGTGGCCGTGGTGATGTGTGTGTGTGTGCCTCTGTGTGTGTATGTGGTGGATCTGGTTTGGCTGCCAGATCCAGGGTGTAGCCATGTGTGTGTCTGGTGTTGTGAGTATGACAAGTGGGCCCAGGCCCCACTTATCATCCACTAGGGGGGCCTGGTGCCTATGCCAGGTGGGTCCCCCTATTTTTTTATTTTACTGTTTTTATTGTTTTAATTGTTAGATAAGGTTATTTCCATTTCTGGTATTTTACCAAATCTGGATATGTGCAATTATAGACATGTTCAATTATAGTAAGTTTTCACTTATAGGATTGGTGGGCAATTTGCTATCTAGTGTTTTGCCATGATGCTCCATATTAACATATGAGTATGATACATGAATTTGGGCTAGAAAAATCTCAGGAATCCATTGGTGCAATTGGTTTGGTCTTTTGAGAAAGTTTGACAAAATGCCATTTTGTCTCAAAGTGCCCTTTTGTCATTTTTGTTATATTTAATCCATGCATGCTATGATATTTGTGCCAACATGAATATGGTAGTCCTTGATGAGTAGAATGTCATGGTATTTATTTTTGTCATGATAAACTTGCATATAAGTGGGAACCATGCTCTAAACTAGCCACTAAAATGTTGTTGTTTTCAAACATCCTAAATATTTCTGTCTGAGAATCTGTTAATATTTTTATGCCATGTGGAGTGGATGCTACCAAGTGATATGTTGAGAATTAGCTCAAGCTCAGTGCTAGTGTTTTATAGTAGATGTTCTCTTCTATCAACCTGTTAATTTTCATGCCATGATGTGGTCTCTATCACCATTAGTTTCTGCTATCAACTTTCCATCAGCTTAACTCAGATTCCAGATAACTGGTATTTTCACTAAGTCCCTAAAAACTGTTTCATCATGCCAACTTGTGAGATTCATGCTTATTGATGTGTGCCTCCATTCCAGATTGTATAGTTGGATAATTTGATAAGCATGCTGTTTAGTTTCTGTCAATGCCTTGTTTGTGGTTGGAGACTTCCTGTAGCTCTAGTTGTTGGCTGTGAAAGTTGCTATGTTGCTGTTTTGTGGCAGATTGTTTGTTTAGTATTTTGTGACTTGTGGGAGATATAACCCATGGAATTGCTTGATATTTGACTCTATTGGGGTTGGTTTTTCATTGCCTATCTAGTGGATACCTTGGAACGCCAAGGAATAGCCCATGGCCTTCTTTCTCTGTGTTTTGCCTTCGTAACTTGTCATGAGCGTAGCGTGAGAACCATAACTCCGTTTCTTGCGTTCTACATATGCATTTGTATTGATTTGGCATGAAGCATACATATTTGCCATGATCATGCGTGTTTAATTAACTTAACATGAGTTTCTGTCCAGAATTGTAAACAACCAACTATTGCATGTGAAACATGACTAGTTTAGGATTGCCATGTTAAAAACTTCAAATGAATCATGCATCATCTTGTTTGTGCATTGCACCTTGGTTGGATGTTTATTCCTGTTGTTTCTTTTGGGTAGACACGAATGTTGAACCTAAGTACGAAGATCCGGGAGAGTACCACTACGAGGATCCCGCTACTTGTCCCTCTAAAGAACCAACAGGCAAGTTGATCGTACCCGGATCCCGATACTATTTTCGCTTGCTAGTTGTCTCGCTCTTATCATTACTACTGCACTACCTACCACTTGAATGCCAAGCCTCCTACATTGCCATGATAGCCTCTAACCCCTCCACATCCTAGCAACCTTTGTTTGGCTAAGTTACCCCTCCTTAGCCCCCTCTTATAGCGTTCTAGTTGCAGCTGCATGTTGTCTCCATGTGATAACATGGATTTCTGGCATTTCACAATATTATGATCTGCTATTTAATTTAATGCACATATATATCTTGGTATTGGTGGAAGGCTTGGCCTTTTGCTAGGTGTTTTGTTCCGCTTTTACCCCCCTAGTTTCTTGTTACCGGTGTTATGTTTCCATATTTTGCGCTCCTAACATGCTCGGGGTTGTTATGGGGACCCCATGGATTAATCAACAACCGGGCTAGTGCTCCTCATGAGTGTTGGTCCAAACTGGGTGATGTCCGGTGCCCCTGGTCACCTGGGGTTTTGGCCAACTTGACGTCTTGCCCATCTGGTAATGCCCTGAGATAGAGATACGCGTGACTCCTATTGGGATCTGACCTGCTAGGTGGTCTTGCTGGACTTGTTTTACCTTTATCAAGTGTCTTGCATGAGGGGCTCTGACTTTCTTTGGAGTTGCCTAGGATGATCACAAGATCCGTGGTCGATGTTATTCCCGCGGAGTGTGGTTAATTTATGATGGACTAGTTGGAGCACCCTTGCAGGGTTAAAACTTTCGGAAAGTCGTGCCCATGGTTATGTGGAAACTTGGATATTTGTTTAACACCCAGTTATAGTTAACTTGAAGTAAACTCTAATAAAATGCACCAACTGTGTGAGTAACTGTGATCGTCTCTGCTCGTGAACATGAACCGAGAGAGAACACGATGGGGTTATGATTGACGTAAATAGGTGTTCAGGATCTCATAAAGGTCATTCTAGATTCGATCGCTTATTGTAGACCACATATTTACTTTCATGTTCGTAAGATTAGACACCATAAATGCTTAGTGCTGCTGCAACTAAACACATACCCCTTCCAAACCTATGATCTTGAATAGTCTCTGTACCCGGTCGCGAGATTGCTGAGTCCCTATGGCTCACAGATTACTACAACAATGCAGGTGCAGGTACAGATGATATCCTGCCAGATGATATGACACAACTCCAATGGTAATATGACGAGGAGCGTGGCAGGATGTACGTGACTTATCTAGACGAGTAGAGGACCGTGGTCGTGATCTTCGGGGCTAGCACGCCAGTGCCATTGCATCTTCATTTTATCGTTTGTTTTCTTCCGTAGCCGGACCCTGTCTTGGATTGATGTTTGAACTCTTTGTGTGGAATTGTAATTTAGTATGTGGCGAGTGTAAGCCAACTCATATAGTCCTCTCTTCTTAAATGTATGATGTAATGATACTATACTTGCGAATGACAAGACACGTATCTATCCCTGTCGATGCCCTCGTGTCTTAATATGGATAGGTGCGCATCTTGGGCATGACAAGTTGGTATTCACAGTCATACGACCATAGGAGCCCTTTGCTTGATCGAACTTGGCCGAGTCGAGTCTAGTAAAAAGCTATTTTGAGTCTAGTTATATCAGAGAGTAGGTTTCTTTTTACTCCTCTTCTATGCTCTGGTGAGGTACTCGACTTAGGAATTTTGATTCTACTCCTCTTCTCGCGCGAAAAAAATTAGGATCACGCGGGTATTTTGGAGTCTATATGATACCGATGTGATGGAGTTGTGTCTTGGTGCCTCTTGGCTGACTTGATTTCTTCCGGGGAGTCGAGCTCCATGGAATTTTGGCACATCATTATGATTTAGCTTCCTTAGTACCCCAGGACGGAGAGTGTTCGGAATTACTTCAATAGTTGTCGTGGTGAGATAAGATCGGAGTCACCCAGTACTAGGGAGGCGTCCGGGGTACCACCATGGTTCAGTATCATTGTGCTTTCGAGGATTCGAGTTAGATGGATTTGCGAAAGCCTCTGGTTATGTGTTGAAGGATGGATACAGTTGGGGTGTAGGTTTTCTAGTTGTGTGAGATATTTCCTCCTTGTATCCCCCACACCGGATTGCATAACCAGAAAGTTTTCAGAAGTTCGTAGGTGGGAACTCATGTAGTTATCTAGGATCATCTTCTTTAGATGTATGAGGGCATATACATTTGTTCCAAGAAACATTAGCTCAATACTTTTGTGTTATTGCAAGTGGCTTCTAATTTCTGATGATGTTATCGCAAAACTGAAGAAGGCATTCTTACTAATTTTTCAGAAGGAAGGTTGGGATGTTATTTGTGCAATTCTTTCAAGCATTTGATTCAACTATTGAATTCATCTTATCAATGAGGTGCTTATGTTCTTGTCCATCTTCAGGATGGCTCCACCAACTCGCGGGAATCTGGGTCGTGGTGAGGAGCAGGCTGATGTTGCACCACCCCCGCCACCGCCTCCTCCTACAGAAGCTTGGCAAGCTGTGATGGCCGCAACCAATTCGAACACTTAGATGTTGCTCAGGCTATTGCAAGAAACAGAACAGGGTCAGCAAAGCTTTCAATGGAATTTTCAGAATCAACCTCAGTTTGTGACGCTCAATCAGTTCCTTGCCAACCAGCCCAAGTCTTTCACCTATTGTGAGCAGGTTTTTGATGATAATGATTGGATCCATGACATGAGTAAGCATTTTGTGTGTAGCAATATCAGGCCAGAGGACATTGTTAGATTTGCGTTGTTCCAGCTCAAGGGTCAGGTAGCAGATTGGTGGCAGCAGTACAAGGATTCCAGGGGCGATCGTGTTGTTACTTGGGACGATTTCTATCGTGACTTCAGGGCCCATTACATTCCGACAAGCTTTGTCGAGGAGATGCGTGAGAAATTCAGGAACCTGAAGCAGGGGAGCAAGTCTGTCTATGACTACAACATCGAGTTCCAGAATTTGGCCCGCTATGCTAACCAAGATGTTCCAGATGACAAGGCCATGATCTATCAGTTTAGAGGTGGTCTCAAGGATGAGCTTCTGCCAGGTCTAGTCCTTCAAGAGCCTTGTGAGTTTGATCAGTTCTACAACATGGCTTTGAAGGTCGAGGCAACTCAGCTCAAGTTGGAGAACTCAAGGAAGCATTCAAGGGATTCATATTCTTCTTCTTCCAGCTCTCAGATGGTTCCTAAGCAGCAAAAATATTGGGTGCCTAATCCTCATCCGTTTCGTCCTCCTCAGCAGCAGAAGCAGTTCGGTGGCCGTGGTTCTTCCCACCCACCCAATCTAGGATATCAGCAGAGACCCTAGGCATCCAAGGCAGCTTTTGTTCCTCCTCCAGGCAACTTGCATCCGCTATTTGAGGTTACTTGTCACAAGTGTGGTCAGAACGGTCACTACTCAAACAAGTGCAACAACCAGCAGCGTCTTCCGCCTCCTCCTCTAGCCAGGCCTCCAAGCAATGCAATGGTGAAGCATAATCCCAACTCAGCAAGGGTGAACATGGTGAATGCAGCTGAAGCAGAGCGGTCTCATGATGTGATTATGGGTAATCTCTCAGTTAATTATTTTCCTGCAAAAGTTTTGTTTGACACTGGTGCATCGCATTCATTCATTTCAAAACCTTTCGCAACCAAGCATCATTTGCATCATGAGCAGTTGTCCAAGCCTTTGTCAGTTGTTTTCCCGGGTGTTTTCATGCATGCAAAGATGGTAGTTCCAAATGTTTCTATCAAGATGGGTAGTTATTCTTTTCTGGCCTCTCCAATTGTTCTCGGAAATTCCGATATTGATCTAATTCTGGGCATGGACTTCCTGGCTATGAATAAGGCTTATGTTGATTGTCAAGCAAAAGAAGTTAAGCTGACTCATCCTCAAATTTCGGTGGTTTGTGAGTATGAAGATGTCTTTCCAGAAGAATTGCCAGGAATGCCTCCGCACCGGCCAGTTGAGTTCATGATTGAGCTCGAGCCCGGAACTGAACCGTTTTGCAAACGCCCTTATAAGCTTGGCCCCAAAGAGCTGAAAGAGTTGAAGAAGCAGCTAGATGAACAAGAACGTCTGGGTCTGATCAGACCAAGTTCTTCTCCATGGGGTTGTGGTGTTTTGTTTGTCAAGAAAAAGGATGGCACGGACCGGCTTGGTGTCGATTACCGTCCATTGAACAAGAAGACATTCAGAAACAAGTACCCACTTCCCAACATCAATGAGTTGTTTCTAAAACTGAAAGGTGCCAAGGTTTTCTCGAAGCTTGATCTTCGCATGGGATATCATAAGATTCGCATTCACGAAGAAGATATTCCAAAGACCACTTTCAGGACGAGTTTTGGCTCTTATGGGTACACCGTCATGTCGTTTGTTCTTGCAAATGCTCCTCCAACCTTCTCAAGAATGATGAACTTCATATTCTCTCCTTTCAAGAATGAGGTCGTCTTGGTCTATTTGGATGATATCCTTGTGTTCTCGGAGACAAAAGAAGAGCATGCAGAGCATCTCAGGCTTGTGCTTGACAAGCTAAGAGAACATCGATTCTATGCCAAGTTTTCCAAGTGTGAGTTTTGGCTCAATGAATTGGTGTACCTTGGGCATGTGATCTCCGCCGAGGGCATTAAAGTGCACCCTGAGAAAGTTGAGGCAATCTTGAAGTGGGAGCCTCCTCAGAATGTGAAGCAGCTTCATAGCTTCATCGGGCTTGCTAGCTATTGCAGAAGATTCGTGGAGAACTTCTCTCAAATTGCTAAGCCTTTGTCTAATCTCCTCCAGAAGAATGTCAAGTATGTTTGGTCTCCTGAGTGTGATGTGGCGTTCAATACGCTCAAGTAGAGACTGACTTCAGCTCCAGTTCTTGTTCCCCCCGAGCAGCCAAAGCCTTTCCAAGTATTCTGTGATGCTTCTCGCCAAGGTCTTGGTGGTGTTCTCATGCAAGATAACAAGATTGTTAATTATACCTCGCGTCAGTTGAATCCTACCGAGAAGAACTACCCCACTCATTATCTCGAGTTGGCGGCAGTTGTGCATGCTCTGATGACTTGGCGACATTTGTTGTTGGGTAGACCAGTTGAGGTGTACACTGATCACAAGAGCTTGAAGTACATTTTCACTCAACCCAATCTTAATCTTCGGCAGTCTCGTTGGGTGGAAATGCTTGAGGACTTCAATTCAAGCATTGAGTATACTCTTGGAAAAGCAAATGACATTGCAGACGCGCTCAGCCGAAAGGCGTACTGCAACAGTCTCATCCTGAAGCCTCTTCAACCCGAGCTTTGTGAAGCCTTCCACAAGCTCAACCTTCAAATTATTCTGCAAGGATTCCTTGCCAATCTTCAAGTCTCTCCGACTCTGGAAGATCACGTTCACCAAGCTCAACTTCTTGATGCGATGGTGAAGAAAGTGAAGAAAGGTGTGGCCAAGGGCATTCCGAAGTATAAGTGCTTTCGTGTTGATGACAAAGATACCTTGTTCTTTAAGGACCATCTGGTGGTTCCAAAAGGTGATCTCAGGAAGGTTATCATGGACGAAGCACACAATTCTCTTCTATCCATTCATCCACGCAGTTCCAAGATGTATCAGGATCTCAAGCAAACCTTCTAGTGGACTCGTATGAAATGTGAAATTGCTCAGTTCATGAAAGAGTGTGATGTTTGTCGTAGAGTGAAGGCGGAACATCAACGTCCAGCAGGTCTTCTTTAGCCTTTGACTATCCCGGAGTGGAAATTTGACCATGTGGAGATGGATTTTGTCACTGGGTTTCCAAAGTCCAAGAGAGGCAACAATGCCATCTTTCTGGTTATCGACAAGCTGACAAAAGTTGCTCATTTCCTTCCAGTCAAAGAATCTATCTCGGGAGCTCAGCTAGCAGAGTTGTATACGTCAAGGATAGTTTCTTTGCATGGTATTCCTCAGCTCATCTCATCTGACCGTGGAAGCCTCTTTACTTCCAAGTTTTGGGAGTCCTTCCAGACTGCTATGGGTACCAAGATCCATTTCAGCACTGCATTCCATCCGCAGACTAGTGAACAAGTTGAGAGAGTCAATTAGATCCATGAAGATATGCTCAGAGCGTGTGTGATATCGTTCGGCATGAAATGGGAAGACTAGCTTCCATATGCTGTATTCTCATACAACAATAGCTTTTAGGCTAGCTCAGGCAAGGCCCCTTTCGAGATTCTCTACGGCAGGAAGTGTCGTACCCCGCTTAACTGGTCTGAAACCGCTGAGCGTCAAATTTTCGGCAATGACATGATCACCGAAGCAGAAGAAATGTGGCATGTCATTCATGAGAACCTCAAAGCAGCTTAGTATCGACAAAAGAGTTATTATGATATCAAACATCAGGATGTTTCCTTTCAAGTTGATGATCTAGTCTATCTCAGAGTATCTCCCATAAAGGGCACTCAACGGTTTGGAATTAAAAGGAAGCTAGCTCCTCACTTTGTTGGTCCTTTTGGAGTTGTTGGCAAGAGAGGTGAACTTGCATATCAACTAGAGCTTCCTCCAAACTTCACAAATGTGCATGATGTCTTCCATGTCTCTCAGCTCCAGAGGTGCTTCAAGACTCCCGAGCGTACCATTGACCTCCAAGACATTGATCTCCAAGAAGACCTCTCTTATCATGAGCATCCAGTGGCTTTTCTCGAAGAAACTGAGCATAAGACTCGCAACAAGTCAATCAAGTTTCTCAAGGTGAAGTGGTCTCATCATTCTGACAAAGAAGCTACTTGGGAACGTGAGGATCTTCTCCGTTCCAAATATCCAGTTCTTTCGTTCCTAGATCTCGAGTCGAGATCCTCTTGTAGTGTGGGAGAGTTGCGACAGCCCAGTGCTGCCCCTACCTTTTATGGCATGTAACCTATATCGGCCCTTGTTGCCATGTGATGAATGTTATGAGTTCGCTCTTTTGACATGCCATTGTTTCATGCATCATGCATCATATCATTTCACCATCATGTCTTGCATATTATTTTTGTGGTATGCCTCTTGTGATCTTGTTGAGAGGTGGAGTGGCTCTTGTGTGGTCTTGTGGATGTGTGTGCTTGAGTGGGCACCAACTCCTTCCCTATCTCTTATCATTTCAAGCCAAAACCTAAAACCCTTTATTCCTATTATCATTCTTCAACAGAATTAAGTTGCCCTATAAATCTGTCAAAAATGTTCAAGTTGTAGGAGATATTAATTTGAGTCTAGGTGTGTTGTTCTTTTGTGGTTTAGTGCTTTGTTATTTTGGTATCATAAAATAACAGGGGATGTTTTAATTTTAAAACTATTTAAATTACTTGTTAGGAAAAACCTCTTTCTAATTATTTAAAAATCTTGCATTAATCCTAGTGTCAAAGTATTTTTAGTTTTCCAAAAAATTATTTTATTCATTTTGTGGGGTTTTCTAAGTTATCTATTTTATTAAAAAGAAAAACCTCTTTTTCCTGAGTGAGAGAGAGAGTTGCCTCTTGGGCCTCTGGTCTCCGCAGCGGCCTAGCAGAGCGCCCGTAGCCCAGCCAGCCTACCCTCGCGCGGTCATCGTCTTCCCTGTACGGAGGGCATCCAGCCATGCCACGTACTTGCCCCCTTGATTTGACGGCCGACGGCGCCCCTAGACGCCTATTAAGCACGTCCCTAGTGCCGTAGTTTCTCCCCTCTCCCCATTCCCTCCTTCTCTTCCCTCGCCGCCGCCGCAGGTAAGCCCCCAAGTGCATGTCGTCGTTGCGCCCGCCGTGCTCCGGCCGAGCATCAGCTCGTGCCTGGAGGTAGTGTTGCCACCACATCTTCTTCCTCCCTGAGATCGACAGGATTAAGACCCTGTCGTCGTCTTCATCTTCGCGTGCACTGTCTGCGATCCCGAAGCACCATCCTCGTTGCTGACGTCCTCCTGCAATTCTGGTGCAGCAACGCGCCGGCCTTCTTCTCCTCGTCGCTGTCGTCTAAACGCGTCCTCGACCTTTTCCTTGCACCAAGGTAGGGAAGGTAATCCCTTCTCCTCCTTCCTGCCTCCTCAAAGCGGTAGGTCGCCCGTAGATCCCGCTCTCGTCGTGTCTCCGGAGTGCTCCCGGTGCTCCATCACTCTCTGAACTTGAAGTTTCAGAGAGCAGCTTAGTCGCGCGCCTCCCTCTTTGTGTCGCCACTCCCTCGCCCTGGGGATGGAGTCCCTAGGCTTCCCGCATCCCCTGGCGGGGTTCTCCCTTGCCGGAGTCCTCCCCTGCACTCGCCATGCTGCTATTGTCACCGCCTTGGTTAGGTTTAGTTTCATCAGGTTCGGGCTCGTAAGAGTAGTACTAGTGGGATGGGAGCCCTCCGTGGGCAGACTTTATCTCCGTAGCCCAGTAGCCAGTGCCACGCCC
The DNA here is from genome assembly GCA_022496015.1 of Hordeum marinum. Taxonomy (NCBI): domain Eukaryota; kingdom Viridiplantae; phylum Streptophyta; class Magnoliopsida; order Poales; family Poaceae; genus Hordeum; species Hordeum marinum. Next base: position 376,205,749 of record CM039678.1, on the reverse strand, counting down.
TCCCAATGGGGAGATACGGGTTTGATCCCCACAGACTTTATCTCCGTAGCCCAGTGGCCATGGTGTGACTTGTGCGTTCGGATCCGGTGTGGTTCTAGATCCCGTGTGGTGGGGTGTTCTATGTGCGGATCCCATGCGGTTTGGGCCAGATCTGGTGTGGCTGTGGTGATGTGTGTGTGGGTGTGTGTGCCTATGTGTGTATGTGGTGGATCTTGTGTGGCTGCCAGATCTAGGGTGTAGCCGTGTGTGTGTGGCTGGTGTTGTGAGTATGACAAGTGGGCCCAAGCCCAACTTGTCATCCACTAGGTGGCCCTGGTGCCTATGCGAGGTGGGTCCCCCTGTTATTTGTTGTTTTTCTTTTATTTTTTTATTGTTTTAATTGTTAGATAAGATTATTTCCATTTATGGTATTTTACCAAATCTGGATATGTGCAATTATAGACATGTTCAATTATAGTAAGTTTTCACTTATAGGATTGGTGGGCAATTTTCTATCTAGTGTTTTGCCATGATGCTCCATATTAACATATGAGTATGACACATGAATTTGGGGTAGAAAATCTCAGGAATCCATTGGTGCAATTGGTTTGGTCTTTTGAGCAAGTTTGACAAAATGTCATTTTGTCTCAAAGTGCCCTTTTGTCATTTTTGTTATATTTAATCCATGCATGCTATGATATTTGTGCCAACATGAATATGGTAGTCCTTGATGAGTAGAATGCCATGGTATTTATTTTTGTCATGATAAACTTGCATATAAGTTGGAACCATGCTCTAAAGTAGCCACTAAAATGTTGTTGTTTTCAAACATGGTAAATATTTCTAACTCTGAGAATCTATTAATATTTCTATGCCATGTAGAGTGGATGCTACCAAGTGATATGTTGAGAATTAGCTCAAGCTCAGTGCTAGTGTTTTGTAGTAGATGTTGTCTTCTATCATCCTGTTAATTTTCATGCCATGAGGTGGTCTCTATCACCATTAGTTTCTGCTATCGACTTGCCATCAGCTTACTCAGATTCCAGATAACTGTTATTTTCACTAAGTCCCTAAAAATTGTTTCATCATGCCAACTTGTGAGATTCATGATTTTTGATGTGTGCCTCCATTCCAGATTGTGTAGTTGGATAATTTGATAAGCATGATGTGTAGTTACTTTTAATGCCTAGTTTGTGGTTGGAGACTTCCTGTAGCTCTAGTTGTTGGCTGTGAAAGTTGCTATGTTGTTGTCTTGTGGCAGATTATTTGTTTTAGTGTTTTGTGACTTGTGGGAGCTATACTCCATCTAATTGCTTGATATTTGACTCTATTGTGGTTGGTTTTTCATTGCCTATCCAGTGGCTACCTTGGAATCCCAAGGAATAGCCCATGGCCTTCTTTGTCTGTGTTTTGCCTTTGTAACTTGTCGTGAGCGTAGCATGAGAACCGTAACTCCGTTTCTTGCGTTCTACATATGCATTTGTATCAATTTTGTATGAAGCATCCATATTTGCCATGATCATGCATGTTTAAATAACTTAACAAAAGGTTCTGTCCGGATTTGTAAACAACCAACTATTGCATATGAAACATGACTAGTTTAGGATTGCCATGTTAAAAACTTCAAATGAATCATGCATCATCTTGTTTGTGCATTGTACCTTGGTTGGATGTTTATTATTTCTGTTTCTTTTGGGTAGACGTGAACATTGAACCTGAGTACAAAGATCCAGGAGAGTACCACTATGAGGATCCCGCTACTTGTCCCTTTGAAGAACCAACAGGCAAGATGATCGTACCCGGATCCCGATACTATTTTCGCTTGCTAGTTGTCTCACTCTTATCGTTACTATTGCGCTACCTACCACTTGAATGCCAAGCCTCCTACATTGCCATGATAGCCTCTAACCCCTCCACATCCGAGCAACCTTTGTTTGGCTAATTTATCGCTGCTCTGCCCCCTCTTATAGCGTTCTAGTTGCAGGTGCAGGTTGTATCCATGTGATAACATGGATTTCTGGCATTTCACGATATTATTATCTGTCATTTAATCTAATCACATATATATCTTTGTATTGGTGGAAGGCTTGGCCTTTTGCTAGGTGTTTTGTTCCACTTTTACCGCCATAGTTTCTTGTTACCGGTGTTATGTTTCCATATTTTGCGCTCCTAACGTGCCCGGGGTTGTTATGGGGACCCCCTTGTTTATTCGGTTGAGATTAAAACTTGTCTGGCAAGACCCAACATTGGTACTACATTTTCTTAACAACTTAATAAAAACTGCATAGGGCTTTGCAACCCCGTTGATTAATCAACAACCCGGGCCAGTGCTCCTCATGAGTGTTGTTCCAAACTGGGCGGTGTCCGGCGCCCCCTGGTCACCTGGGGTTTCAGCCAACCCGACGTCTTGCCCATCTGGTAGTGCCCTGAGACAGACATACGCGCGGCTCCTATTGGGATCTGGCCTGCCAGGCGGTCTTGCTGGATTTGTTTTACCTTTATCGAGTGTCTTCCGTGAGGGGCTCTAACTTTCTTTGGGCTATCTCGAGGTGTTGGAATTCCTTTGGAGTTGCCTAGGATGATCACAAGATCCATGGTCAATGTTATTCCCGCAGAGTGTGGATAATTTATGATGGACTAGTTGGAGCACCCTTGCAGGGTTAAAACTTTCGGAAAGCCATGCTCGCGGTTATGTGGCAACTTGGATATTTGTTTAACACCCGGTTATAGTTAACTTGAAGTAAACTCTAATAAAATGCACCAACTGTGTGAGTAACCGTGATCGTCTCTCCTCATGAACATGAACCGAGAGAGAACACAGTGTGGTTATGATTGACGTAAGTAGGTGTTCAAGATCTCATAGAGGTCATTCTAGATTCGATCGCTTATCATAGACCACATATTTAATTTCATGTTTCGTAAGATTAGCCACCATAAATGCTTAGTGTTGCTGCAACTAAACACATACCCCTTCCAAACCTATGAGCTTGAATAGTCTCGATACCCGGGCACGAGATTGCTGAGTCCCCATGGCTCATAGATTACTATAACAATCCAGGTGCCGGTACAGATGAGATCGTGCCAGATGATATGATGCAGCTCGAGTGGTAGTATGATGAGGAGCGTGGCAGGATGTATGTGACTTATCCAGACGAGTAGAGGACCGTGGTCGTGATCTTCGGGGCTAGCAAGCCAGTGTCATTGCATCTTCATTTTATCGTTTGTTTTCGTCCGTAGCCAGACCCTACCTTGGATTGATTTTTGAACTCTTTGTGTGGAATTATAATTTAGTATGTGGCTAGTGTAAGCCAACTCATATACTCCTTTCTTCTTAAATGTATGATGTAATGATACTGTACTTGCGAATGACAAGATGTGCTTCTATCCCTGTTGAGGTCCTCGTGTGTTAATATGGATAGGCGCGCATCTTGGGTGTGACATAGGAGGTCCCGTTCCCGGGGCTAGGTCGCATAGAAGCTGCGGCAGCAAGCACTCAAGGCAGGGGCACAAGCTCGAGGCTTTCAGCCATGGTAGCGGCAGGGCGAGTGCTAACAGCAGGGCTGCATGAGGCAAGGTGCGTGTGTGAGGCAGCAACAGCAAGATCGGGATGCACAGGAGCCAGAGCTCGACGACGCATCCACTGCCGACTACAAGATACCAACACACACAAAAAACACCACCTTGGCAGTGCACCGGGAGCACGAACAACACGACAACTACCACGGACGATGCACAAAGATAAGCGACATGGAAGATCTACAGCTCACCTAGTGTCCACTAGACAAGCAGGTGTGGACAGAGGGTGGACGGAGACGTCGTGACGGTCGGGGGGGAAATGGAGCTACACCGGTTCGGGAAGACGAAGAAGACATGGGCGAGGGCGGCTCCGATATGGGCCGTGGCACTCCCCGGGACGTCGAGGAAGATGGGGCTCCCCGAGGCGACGTTCACACAGCACTAAAGCGCGATGAGAGGCGGCGGAAGAGTCACCCTGAGCTCATGCTTGCGCTCGTTCGGGGCATCGGGAGCATGTCGATGGCAAGGAGCGTAGATACCTTGCCTAGCGGCGGCATTGCAAGGAGAGGGAAGGAATGGGTTGCAGGGAGCTAGGGCTATGCGGGGGACACAACTTATAGGCGACTAGGTCGCCGAACGACCATCAAATCATCGAAGGAGTCGACGTGGCACCGGTGGATGCTCTGTCGTACAGAGCTAGGGGCCGACAGTCGTGCGAGGGGGCTGGCTGGGCAACGGGAATGCTAGTTGGGACACGGGAATTAGAAAGCCTAGCTGGGGAATGCTCCCTCTCTCTCTCTAAAAACAAAACCCTTTTCTTTTAAATAAACAACAAACAAAACCTAAATTCCAGGGAATAAGAAAAGAGGTTTGAGAAAAACCAAAATAGATTTGAGCTCAAAAAAATGCACCCTATTTAAAAAATAAGATTGGGCATTTTTAGGTCAGTAAAATTAATTCACTTATAATTAACTTAGGCATGTGTTTGTAAGGAATGGAGAGGCAACAAATTTCAAACATTGGCAAGAGCCATTTTTAACATGCACAACAGAATATTTAAGAGAATATCAACATTTTTAAAATAGATGAACATGCAAGTAACTCATCACACAAGAATTTATTTCAAATAGGGGAGGTGGCATAGTTGAGAAATAGTTTCACACCAAAGATGCACAAACCTCCATGCACACCAACACCACAACACACACTCACACACACCTAGCACTTGATGCTACCATGACAAGATGACAAGATGCTTATGATGCTATGATGCAGAGACAAAAGTCATGAAGCACAATTTTATTTAACCAACACATGAGGGCACTCTTGGAAGCTTCAAACATGGAAATATTACATGTAAGGCAAGGAGTGCACTTGTTCTGTTACACGGGAGCGCAATCCTATTCATCCACGACTTCTGCCTCCTCGGAGGCATAGTCCAACATATCGGTTAAGTCCTCGACAGTGGCTACTAAGTGGGTGGTGGGTGGGATGAAACATTACTCTTGACTTGCCTTCGACCGATCTAAGCATGGATCAGGGTTGGGTCGTTAGTGATTTTCATCGATAGGATCTGATCTCGAGACTCGTTGAGTGTCGAGAGCTTGATCGGGTCAATCTGCCTAGAGCTTTCAGAGTTAAACTCTGATGCGTCCGCATAAGGAGTGTGTTCGGCAGGAGCTGAGCCGCGACCATACGGTACTATGACTGAATCCGGACTAAAAGCCAGATCATCATCGGGGTTGGCCCCATGGGTGGGGTCGAGAGCGAAATCCAAAGCCAGGGCCTCGGAGTCTTCGGGCACATCAAATGAGATTGTGATCCTGGTGAGAAAAAGATCTCCCTGCGAGTCTAAGAAGAACTCTAGGTTCCCGAATCTGACCTCTTGATCAGGGGCGAAAGTCCCGACTCGACCAAGATGGCCGGTCGGGTCGGTGTACAGCACGACGTTCTAAAAGCAAAGATCTATCTAGGGACGAAGGAGTCCATCTTACAAACTTCTTTGTTAATGACTAAGCGAGCCATTAATTCCTTTGGCAATAACAGTGGAATGCTCAATGAAAGCACCAACGTCGGTGTCAAAACCAGTGAATCTCAGGTAGGGGGTCCTGAGCTATGAATCTAGGATCAATGGTAACAGGGGACGAAGGAGACAATGTTTACCCAGGTTCGGGCCCTCCTATGGAGGTAAGACCCTACATCCTGCTCAATTATATTGATTTTTATGAAGGTTACAGAGTTGATGTACCATGAGATCGAATAGCTAAAACCCTAGATGTGTTTCTCTGCCTTACAATCTAAAACCCTCCCGATTTATATAAACACCGGGGGTACCTAGAGTTTACACATGATAGGCCTTGTGCCGGGGATGGAAATGTCGATTTTCCCATCTTGACTTGGAGTGCACGACATGCCTTCAGAACTTCCTTCTAGAACACGAGGTCTCAATTTATTTGACCCCTCCTACGACAATTAGAGAGCCGCCCACTAAGCCGGCCTATTGAGAGATAGGCCAGCGGCCCGAGGACCCCTTAGTCCAGGACTCCCTCAGAAGCCATTCACATTCATAAGCTTGAACATTGCCTTAGTGAAAATTCTAACAAGACTCTTGGTTTTCATGACAAGGAGATTCTATGTAATGATGACAATGAAGAAGATGGCTACCATGATGATGATGAGTTGTTTGACATCAAATGTGCCAAGACGATGAAGTTCCTAAGTCTCATGGCAAACAACAAGGATTACATGTCCGGTGGAAAAGAGTAGATTCTCGATAGTGGATGCACCAATCATATGACTGATGATAAAGACATGTTACAAGAGATCACACCTAGTCAAGGACCTCGGAGGTACGTGAACTTTGGAGAAAACTCTAAGGGTAAGGTACTTGGCCTTGGTAAGGTGGCCATATCTCATGATATCTCTATTCAAAATGGCATGCTCGTTAAATCCCTTGGCTACAATCTAATTTCTGTATCTAGACTAGCGAACTTCAGTTTCAAGTGCTATTTACTAAAGTAGATTGCCAAGTGTTTTGTCATGATAATCATAAAATTTTCTTTACCAGTATTCATAGAGGTGATATATACATTGTAGATTTCACTAAAAAGGCCCAACCTCGTTGAGGGAGTCCTAGATTAGGGGGTCCTCAGAGAGCCGAACTGTTGTTTATGGGCCGGACTATATGGGATACTTGTCGAACACCGGATGATTTGAAGGCCCAATTTCCAGGATGGAAGCTTTGAGGAGCACGGCTTGCGCTCCATGTTTGATGTAGTAAATAGGCATGTTTATCTCTTTGGCATGTAACCGACCATGTGCAAACCCTAGGCCTCCTTGGCATCTATATAAGCCGGAGGGTTTTAGGGTATAGAGATAGGACAACTCATCTAGGGTTAAACATACGATCTTGAGGTAGATCAACTCTGTAACCGCTTACACCATCCATACAATCAAGCAGGGCATAGGGTATTACCTCCATTGGAGGGCCCAAACCTGGGTAAACTCGTGTCCCCTTCGTCTCCTGTTACCGTTGATCCTAGTCTCATAGTTCGGGACCCCTATCCGAGATCCGCCGGTTTTGACACCGACATTGGTGCTTTCATTGAGAGTTCCTCTATGAGTGAGATGGGATCGATGCCTCACCTTGTCATCAACAAAGAGGTCCAGAACATGGACGTCTTCGTCCCCGGGTAGATCTTCCCCTTCGGCAGCGTTGGGTTGCATGCTGACTCCGCCGGCCATCTAGGCTGCATGGAGAACTTCGACCCCGATCAAGAGGTCAGATTCAGAAACCTGCAGTTTTCTGTTGACTTTCGGGGTGACTTGTTACTAACCGGGCTCGCGGCTTCGCCTGTAGCCTCCAAGGGTTGTGAGGCTTTAACCTCGAGCCCCTTCTCCGCACACGCCGATGGGGTCTCCCATGGCGATAGTCCGATCTCTCATCCCGGTCTGGCTCACGAACCACACAACCTAACATATGTTCCATCCGGACAATCTCCATGGGTGGACTTCATGGGGGTTAACTCCACGAGTTCTGCATAGCTGGATCCGATCGGGCCCTCAGCAGTCGACGAGGCCTTGGAGCAATTATCATGTATGAGGATCACCGATGATCCAGACCCGATCTACGTCCGGCTTGGTTAAAGTTCGGGCAGGGACGGATTTTTCAACTCACCCACCACCCACTTGATACTCACCATCGAAGACTTAACCGACGTGCTAGACTATGCCTCCAACGAGGCATAATACATGGATGAAGAGGACCATGCTCTCACCCCTATTAACACCAGGAGTTGGACCGCCACTTCTACATACGACGTCTACATGGTGGATACTCCTGCCACCAATGGTGACAATATGCCTCACAACGACGGTGACAAATCGGGCGACGCCCCATCAAGGCGCTAGAAATTGCATAAGCTGTCCAAAAGCGAAAAGGGAAGAAGAGCTATTATCAGCAGCGGGGACGGTAACACCCTGCCTATCATGACCATCCCGATGTTCCCGAGCACCCGTTTAAGGGTCCGGACAAACCTGCGGACCAAAACGACCCCGATACCATCAATGACCCCAAAGGTGACGATTACCTTCCCCCGTCGAGGAGGAAGACATACCAGAAGCCGATGACTTGTACATCCCTGATAACCTCGAGGATCAGGAAGAAATCAGGCAGCAGCTCATAGCAACGGCTCGCAACCTAAAGGCCAAGGAGCGGCAACTCAAAGCCGAACAGGCCGACCACACTCATCGATGGACGAAATTCCTCTTAGACGAGGAAGTATACGACACTGGTCTATCAAACCAGCCCAAAAGCTACCTCGTAGAAGGCTGCTGTCACAATTCGACGATGAGCTCACCGACACTCCGTCTCCGCATCATACCCCATATAACAAGCCAGACCGCCCTCCTCGTGGGCGATACAGAGTGGCCAAAGACACCGGTTATGCACTGGCGATGCCCCAAAGACAGGGTAAGGGGCCATTCGAGCCTAATGACAGGTTCGACCTGTGCGACGACTTAAATCACGGAGCAGGCCGTACAAGATCCATCTTCGGTTCGAGCGATTACTCACCGGATAGACAGTGAGAATATAGACCATGGTTCGACCAAAACCATAGAGGCCGGGATCACAACTGGCCCCATACAGACACCGAGTACAGGCGGGACATAGCTCGGGTCAGAGGCGCCGCTCACCCACTGTGCTTCACATATGAAGTAATGCGGCATCAGTTCCCTGAAGGGTTTAAACCCATAAATATAGAACAGTATGACGAGACCACTGACCCAAATGTATGGATCGAGGGCTTCCTCCTCCATATCTATATGGCACGTGGAGATGATCTCCATGCCATCAAATATTACCTCTTAAGTTAAGAGGCCAGCTCAGCACTGGTTAAACAACCTCCCCGAAAACTCCATAGGATGCTAGGAAGATTTGGAAGACGCATTTCTCTCTAACTTCCAGGGGACCTATGTCCGCCAACCTGACTCTTCGGACCTCAATAACATCGTCCAGAAGCCCGACGAGTCTGCCCGGCAATTCTGGAATCGGTTCTTGACTAAGAAGAACCAAATTGTTGGCTGTCCGGACGCCAAGGCCATCGCCTCCTTCCGGCACAATATTCGGGATGAATGGTTGGCCCACAATCCAGGACAGGACAAGCCGTGGACTATGTCCGCCCTTATCTCCCTCATGACCCGCTTTTGTGCGGGCGAAGATAATTGGCTCGCAGGACGCAGCCACTACTCTAAAGATCCAGTGGCACCTGAAGCCCAGGATGGCAATTCCCGACCCGGGCAGCGGTAGAAGCCCCCTAAAGGTACTCGTGACAGACCCACTCAGCTCAAGAAGATCATTGACATGACTTGCCAAATCCATGGAACTTCGGAAAAGCCAGCCAATCACACACATCGCAACTGCTGGGTGTTTAAACAGGCCGGCAAAATACAACCTGAAGACCAGGGCAAGAGCTCGCACAGCAAGGACGAAGAAGAGCCTCGGGGTCCAATAGGTGGTGGTGAGAAGAACCCCCCCCCGAAGTCAAAATGGTGAATATGATATACGCCACACACATATCTAAAAAGGAGAGGAAGCGGGCCCTTCGGGAGGTCTATGCTGTGGAGCCCGTAGCTCCGAAGTATAACACATGGTCAGCATACCCGATCACCTTTGACCGGCGCGACCATTCGACTAGTATCCATCATGGGGGCTCGGCTGCCCTCGTCCTAGATCCCATTATAGATGGGTATCACCTCACTAAAGTCCTAATGGACGGAGGAAGTAGTCTCAATGTGATTTACTCAGACACGGTGAAAAAGATGGGTATAGACCCGTCAAGGATCAAGCCCTGCAGGACTACCTTCAAGGGAGTGATCCCAAGTGTTAAGGCCCGATGTACGGGCTCTGTAACCCTAGAGGTTGTGTTCGGCTTGCCCGATAACTTCCACAGCGAGGACTTGATCTTCGACATTGTGCCCTTTCGTAGTGGCTATCACGCGTTGTTCGGCCGGACGGTGTTTGCTCGGTTCAACGCGGTCCCGCATTGTGCATACCTCAAGCTCAAGATGACGGGCCCCAAGGGGGTCATTACTGTCAATTGCAATACAGAGCGGTCCCTTAGAATTGAGGAAAATGCATTGGCACTGGCGGCCGAATTCAGCTACAAAGACGACAAGCAAGCTTCGACAGTCGCCGTAAAGGCACAAAAGGCTGGGAAGCGAGTTCAAATTCAGACCGACAACTCCGACGCTCGTTCCTCCCCTCAATAGGGACTCGCCCGCACCACACAACCTCGGGACCAGAAAAGTACATGCCGAGGATGCACAACTTCGCACTTAAAATTCCATCGGTAGCGGTGGGGAACTTACGATGGGTGTTCGGATGTCCCGAACTGTTACCATCAACACGTCTCCGGACAAGATGCAGGCGCTCCTAATAGAGCCTACCAATGGCGTAAAGCTCACCTTTCACACTGCAGCCTCTCAAGATATTGTTCGCAAGATCCACCCGCACTAACACCCAGCATGGTGCATCTAAAAGCAGGAGTCGGCTAGCAACAGGGCATATCGAAGACGTCTGGTCACCAATTGAAGACCCCTGGTACAACAGCTCCTGCAGGACTTTATTTCTTATCACATGCCTGTAAACAGTTGCTTCGGCAATCCGATTTATAAGAGTTGTTGAGGAAATGTGAAATTGCATGGCGCACGTACGCCTCATTTGTCTTTTTTTTGGAATATACCAATTTTTCTCTTCCCTCCCTCTTATCACGAAACCTGTTCGGTATGGCTCGAGGTCACCGGCTAATAGACCGGGGGCTCAATTTCAAACACAAATCGCCTTAACCATTTTGTGCTCGGTGTCTTGGCATTCGCTTTATATGCATCGGATCAGAACTATGTCTTTGGTCATTAAGTTGGGTTGCCCGACTCCTATGCTTGCCCCTTTATGTTCCTCTAGTCTGGATAAAAGGGCAAAGGGAGCACTCCTGCAATTGTGCTTTCGGATAGTCCGGTCAAGCACCTCAGGGGAGAAAGCCGAAAACAGACTATCATAGTATGCGCGACCCGATCTATGAACACCAAGTTAGAAGTATTATACTTCAACCCTCGTAAGTGGTTATTCCGTGTTATACGAGGAATTTGCCAGTTGTGCAAATACTATGATGTCGGCTTTGGCCTCGATTCGTCCAAACATCGCAAAAACTCCGGTGGCTAATCATACGCTTCCGGTAGTCCTTTTCGTTCCCCTTCGGTTAAGTGAAATAAATAAAGCATAATAGTCCGATTGCCTAGTCTACCGCACTAAGCCGCCTTCGGGTGCCCATAATTTGGCTAGGGACACAGCACATTGGCATAGACACCCCATGTAGTATATATGTGGGGGTTGAAGCCGACGACTCACATCTTTCAGTATCAAACAACCATAAAGGAGTTATAAAGGAATGCAAAACAATATCAGAGCGGATACTAATATCATTGAAAGTTATAACAAGTCTTCGGACACATTACAAGCTCATTCAAATATATTTTTGCCCGAACACTGCGAAGCTATCACCCCTACACTCTCCATCACTCCATCGAAGTAATGCTTGGGGTGTCGGTGCCCCTTTCCGGGTGGCGGTGGGCCGGTGGCGACCTTCATCGGACTGAGCCCCGGCCAATGCACTTTGGCCTTGGCAAGGCCCATCAGGACTCCCTCGATGTAGGAGGAGCGCTTGACGACGTCGAGGCTAGGCGTAGCATCAATCAGTCACTGCACCAGGCCGAAGTAGCTGCCAGGGAGTGGCTCGCCAGGCCATAAGCGGATGCAGAGGTCCTTGATGGCCGGCCCAACCATTTGATGCATCCCCATCAGCTGTTTCAGCTGCTCCACCAGAAGAGGAGGACGCTCGGGAGCTCTGTCGTCGTTTTCTCATGACAGATGTCATGGGGTGGCTTATCGTAAGTGGTTGGGGTCGAAGGACGCCAACGGGCTCCGGGTGCAAGATTGGGCCCGAGCGGTGGTGACACACGACATACCCAGGTTCAGGGCCCTCTGTGGGAGGTAACACCCCTAGTCCTGCTTGGTCTTGTTGGATGGATGGGTATGTGTACAAGGATGCTCCTGGAGCTGTGTCTAGAGGAGGAAGAAGGAGTAGCCGGCTCATCTTCCTCTACTACTAGAGAAGGGAATGAGAGTTCCGTGGGAGTGTGTGAGTGACCATTTGTCCGTCCCCGTTGCATGGGGGGCTCGGGGTTTTTTATAGGCTAACCCCCCGGCTCTTACAATATCTCATAAGTACAATGGTGGGGGGACCCGGCTGGCAGTGTCTCCGGCTGGCCAGAGAGTCCCACCGCTCGCGTCGTCTTGTCATGGGCGGGGCCTGTTGGCCGAGCAGTCTCATCTCTCGTTGGGGCCTGCCAGTCGGCTTTGTGATTAGTCCTCGCCCACATGCCGTGGCACGGGCCGCCCGGGGGGCGTCGTCTAGCGCCAGCCGAACGAAGTCTCCGGTACGGCTAACGGCACTATAGCCACGCCGAGGCAGGTAATCGACTGGCGAGGGCATGTCGGCACTGTTCCCCACCCGGTCACGCTCACCGAGGCCAGTGGCCAGGACGGTCCGACTGTAGCCACGTGCTATGGTGCGTAAGCGGCCACTGTAGCCACTGGGCTTCCCGTCATGCCGGTCACGTTGCGTTGTCGTACCTGCGCGCAGAGGGACGGGACGGGGCATGTCCGTACCGATGTCAACGAAAGAGTTGGCCCGTGGGCAGCCGGCCGTGCCCAGCTGGCAGGAGGCCCAACCGGCTTCTTGACCAGCCGGCCAGGGCACTAGCCAGCACTGGCTTGCGTTGGACGTCCTCCAGCCGGCCATGGCCAGCCGGCCACGTAGTTTTTCTTCGAAGCGAAAGGGGGAAGAACCAGTCGCTTTGCCCTACCTAGGGGTATAAACCTTGTAAATAGTCCCCGAAGCCGGCGGGGGCCCGCGTCCGGTGGACGGTGGGGACCCGATGGCTTCCGCTTAGCACCAGCCTCCCCCGGCTCGATGGCGAAGGGGCAGCCAGGTCGGCCGTTGGATCCGACGCCTCGGGTTCTCGCACGCCGCCCCGGGACCCATGCCTGCACACGGCACGCCACGTGGCGAGTAATGATGCCACGGGTCCCGCGCACGCGGGGAGACGTGACGTTGCCTAGGCCTAGCCCGGTAGGACCCAGGCGTAGCCCTCGTAGGCCTCGGGGCACAGGACAGGATCCTCTGCGCCCTGAAGCGGCCGTTACGGCCCGAGGCCACCCACGCGCGTGGAATTTCCGAGAGGAGTGGGCGTAGACGATCCCACGTGCCCCGGTCGTGGCCTCCCTTATAAAAGGGGAGGAAGGGCAGGAGGAGGAGGTACCCGCGCCCCACTTACCTCCTTGCTGCCCTTCTTCGTCGTCGCTTCTTTCCTTCCCTCGCACGCCATTGCACCCAAGCCCGCGTCCACGCCCGCTCCCGCGCCCGCACACCGCACCACCGCCGCGATGGCCGATGGATGCGGAGGCAGTTGGGCTGGTTCCTTCGTGGTTGAGGCGGACATCGCTGAGTTGCGCCCCACGCGCATGTTGCCGTCGGCGGAGCGGGTGGCCGCACGCGCGTCGGGCGACGAGATAGCCCCGGCGCCGTAGCCATGGGAACATGTTGTGTTCCTCTGGCACTTCTCTCGGGGCTTTGGGCTCCCGGTGAGTCTCTTTTTCCGTCTTCTTATGGACACTTTTGACCTCCAGCCGCACAACCTCGGGGCGAATTTGATCTTGTACCTCTCCGCCTTCGTAACATTGTGCGAGGGGTACCTCGGCATCCTCCCCTTCATCGAGTTCTTCAATGCCCTCTTCTAACTCAAGTCTTTGATGAGTGACGCGTGCGGGGGCACGGTGGTGTGCTGCCGTGGCATAGCTCGCTTTTCCCCTCTCTCTCTGATCGACTCCGTCAAGGGGTGGCACCGAACGTTCTTCTACATGAAGAATGTCGACCTGAGGACGGATTACATCCGGCTACCACCATTCGAGGATAGGCAGTCCTCTCAGCAGAACTGGCAGGGACATGCCCCACGCGGCGTGGCCTTGGACAAGCTCGCCCGGCTCATGGAGCTAAAGAGCGCCGAGGGGCTGGTTGCCGTCGACCTGGTGGCAGCCTTTGTCTCGCGCCGGGTGTCGCCCCTCCAGATGAGGCCACATCGGATTTGCGACATGTCCGGCCGGCGCGACCCCTGCCGGCAGTCCACCATCGAGCTAACGTCGGCTCAGGTGGCGAAGCGGGTGAATGCCCTCACGACATTCAAGCTGAAGCCCGCCTTGTGGTCCTTCGGCATGGAGCCGTAAGACCGCATCAACCGGACTCCCCTGGTGAGTTTTTTCGTCAAGGCGGTTCTTCTCGTTTGGTTTCCCCAGTCGGCAGCCGGTTGGAGAACTTACGTTGAAGTGCTGACCGCAGCTGCTGGTGCGACAGAACACGCCGGACGGCCCACACCCATAGATCTTCGAGGCGGAGCGTAAGGACTCCGACTCTTGAGACTTCCTGGCGGGAGGCGCCCTGGAGGAAGGAGTGGACTCCTCGGGGGGGCTACGAGCCGGCGGATCCGCAAGGCAGAGCTCCTGGTGGGGCCTGAGGGTCCGGCACAGCCGGGGAACCCAGCGGAGCGGGTGAGTTCCTCTGGCCCCCTCCATCCGGGACTGGACAGACGATGATGATGATGATGATGACGATTTGATGATTCTAGATGGACCTCCTCCCGTAGCGCGCCAGGACCGGAGGAGCAAGGAGCGACCGGCTCGAGGCCCGGCAGCCGAAGCGGTCAGCCGAGGGAAGAGGCCGGCTCACGGGGGCGCGGCGGCCTCGCTGCCCGGCCCGAAGCGGGTGAAGATGGCCGCACAGAAGCCGCCACCACGCGCCAAGCGGGCCCTACCCCTTGTTATCGTGTAAGTTCATCGTCTTTGCACGAGTTTTTGCTTTCGCCTTGCGAGCCGGTTAACGACCAGCTCTTGGACACTGCACTGGCCCCATTGAGCACCAAGATGAGGGGCGGCAGGGGAGACGACGGATGTCGCCGGCTGGCTGGCCCGCGGGCATGCGGCCACCCAGCCGGAGGAAAAGAGGAGGCTCGTGGAGCTGCGAGCCTCCCGGTCCGGCATGCGAGGAGGGGCCACGCACTCCAGGACCTCGAGCGACCGGAGGCGGAGGGGGTCGGCGGACCCCTCATGGGCGTCGAACTCGGCAGCGGAGTCCACCCGCATGTCGAGGCCTCCATCAAACGAGCCGCGAGGGGCGACCATGGACTCGCCAGTGCCTCCACCCGCGCAAGAAATAGCCCATGCGAGGGAGGCAACGACGAAGCCGGCTCCCAAGGCGACCCGGCCTGAGGTGCCGGAGGTGACCCTGCGTGTGGCCGAGCCAGCCTGGGTCGAGATGCCGGAGGTTCTGGCGGTCCTGGAGGTGGCGTCGGAGGTGCCGCCGGAGATGGTGTCCAAGGAGGTGGAAGTGCCTTCCGGCGCAACTGATGCACCGGAGTGGCCGGGAGAGGAGGCGGCTGCGGCACTGGGTGGGGGGCCGGCAGGAGGCGACTCCTGGCCCCTTGTCGTCATTAACCCGCCCCCGGCAGCTGGAGCCACGGCTAGCCCGGGTGGCAGCAGCGTCCGGGCCCAGAGGGCCCTGCGGTCAATGTAGGAGGTCATCCGGGACTAGGAAGCACTAGCAAGCACGCCAGACCTGTCGGCCCCCCAGGCAGCTGGCCTGGTCCCGCCCTTAGCGGACCTGGGCAGTGTCCTGGACCGGTGCCGGCAGGAGCTGGCCCGGTTTGCAGAGGCGGCGGACGCCGCCCTTCAGCGTGCAGAGGTAAGCCGACACTTTTGCCTTAGAGTTTTCAGTGGGGGCGCGCGAGCGCACCCACCTAGTGTAGCCCCCGAGATGTGGGCCGGCTGACCGGCTAACGGGCAGCCTGGCCGAATCTCCGTTGAGCATATCTTGACCTTTGCCCCCCTTTCTTGGGACAGGAGGGAACCTCTCTACGGGAGAAGCTGTTTGCGGAAGCGGTCACCAACCACGAACGCGGCAACATGGCTTCTACCGCCTGGAGGAGGAGCTGGTGCGCGTGCAAGGTACGTTGCACTTTGTAGGAGCGGCATATAGCCCTCGGGAATCGGCTGATGTTGGTTACATCTTGCAGGCGAGCTGGCCACCCTCCGGGGGGAGAAGACAGGGCTTGTCACCAAACGGGACCGGCTAACGTGGGACGTCTAGGAGGAGACGGACCGGCTGGCCACGCTGCTGGTCGACGGGGAGGCGGCCCGGGACCGGCTCAAGGCCGAGGCGGCAAAGGAGGTGGTGGCCCGGGAGGGGGCCGTCATGGAGGTGGCTGACGCCGCCCTGAGGACCGCCGCCCTTCAAGGCGAGGTGACCCGCCATGAGAAGACGCTCGAGGAGGTCAAGGGTTCCCTCGCCACCTCGGAGGCAGCCCGGAAGTCGAAGCGCGCGGCGACGCTCCACTTCGACATTGGAGTGTACGACGCGATCGAAGGTAGGTGTGAATCTCTCTCTTTCCCTATCCGATTGCTCTTCCCTTTGCCGTTTCTCGTGTTTCATCTTGCTTTTTCTTTCCTTCTCTTCTCCTTCCTTCCAAGGCATTTCCCGGAAACTCATTGCCGCGCTGCGCGCACCGTTGAGGGGTACTGGGAATACCTTCGGGAGTGCGGTCGCCCCATCGAGGAGCATAACGCATGGGACAGGGACGAGACTGGGATCGCCGTCGAGGTGCGGATGACCCATCTTGAACGGAGCGTGGAGCGGCTCAGAACCGCCGGCAAGGAGGTCATCACCACGCAGTGGCCGGGCCGCGGGGGAGCTCCAACGCACCGGGTGGCTCAGTGGCTGGAGAATGCCGTCCTCCTCCTCGAGGCCTGCAAGGCATCGGCCGCCCGAGCCGGGGTGTAGATGGCGCTCCGGTTCGTGAAGTCTTGGTACAATGGCGTGGACGTAGGCCGGCTGGCGACCATGCGGGACCTGCCGTCCGCAGAGCGGGAGGCCCGCGAGCCGGCCCTTGTCCAGCGGGCCAACGAGCTCGTGTCATACGTTGACACGGACGAATTCCTGCTGACCCTTGGCGAGGATGGCGAGCTGTTGCCCGAGGACTCCTTCGGCATCCCTCAAGGGCCGGCGGATGACGAAGTCACCGACGAGAGCACCGACTCGAGCGGCGAGACGGCCAAGACTGAGGAGCCCACCACAAAGGCCAAGAAGGCCGACCCAAAGACTGCGACCACCTCCGGGGCGAGGACCGAGCCGCCTCACGACGTGCCGGTTGGGGGCACGCCGGCTGGCGACGCGTCGGTGGCCTAAGCCCCCGGGCATCTTTTTTATCTTCTTTTTTCCTGCAAGTAAAAAACTTGAATCCACCCACTAGGGGTGTTTGTGTAACTAACCGAATGCTGGCCGTGGGCCACTTTTGCCTTAATGTTTATGCCATGAATATTCTGTTGTGTTTGCCTTGTGACTCATGCCACCTCGTCCTTATCCCTTTTCGCCCACCTCGACTCTTTCCGTTCCTACTCCTTTTCCCCTTTGGTTTTGGCCCCGCTAGCCAGACAGCCGGGAGCCGGTCTGTAGCTTGGTCGGGGCGTCCACCTCAGGGGAGCCAGTTCAAAACTTAGTAATCATGAGGTTTTTTTGGGATAAGTAGAGCGGTAGAGACACGGAGTCTCCCTTTGTTTCGAACTTTTGTGTGAGCCAAACCTTGCCGCCCCAGGGCCTTGTCAGCCAGACAGCCGGGGCCCGGTTCTGTTGCTGGTAAGGGTGGGGATGTTTGGCCGGCTCACGCTACTTAGCTATTTTTTTAGAGAGGCGCTTCTAGGCCCAGCCGGCTAGCCCCCGGGCCCAGGAGCCAGGCCGGGGAGCCGGTGAGTGAGGAACACTTTTGAAATAAACGAAACGGGGTGCGCCAAGAGCCGGTTTGGGGTACTCATTGCATTCATAAGCCCAAAAGGACGGGGATACATACATACATTGATTTTCCTCAGCAGTAAAACGGGGCGCAAGAGCGATGCGTTCCATGGGCGCTCCGTTTCTTCACCGGAAGCATCTCTTTTGCGCTTCTACGGCTTCTCGGTGTCTATCAGGTAGTATGCGTTGTTGCGTAGCGCCTTGCTGATGATGAATGGGCCCTCCCATGGGTAGGACAGCTTGTGCTGTCCGGCGGTTCGCTGGATCCGTCTGAGGACCAGGTCCCCCTCTCGGAACAAGTGTGGCTGGATCCGCTTGCTGTGGTAGTGCAGGAGTTTTTGCTGGTAGATCGCCGTCCGGCTCAAGGCCAGTTCACGAGCTTCCTCGAGTAGATCGACGCCGTCTTCTCTTGCCTCCTTTACGTCCTTCTCTGTGTACAGGGTGACCCGAGACGAATCGAACTCTTTGTCGGTGGGGATGATCGCCTCGGACCCATACACGACGAAGAAGGGAGTGTAGCCGGTTGACCGGTTCGGGGTGGTCCTGAGACTCCAAAGGACGGCCGGCAGCTCGTCGATCCAGTAGCCGGCCGACCTTACCAGCGGCGTCAAGAGCTGGGGCTTGATGCCAGATAGGATGAGGCCGTTCGCCCTCTTGACCTGGCCATTGGACTGCGCATGAGTTATAGAGGCCAGGTCGAGCCAGATTCCTTGCTTGGAGCAGAAACGCGCGAGTGCGCCCTTGGCGAAGTTGGTGTCGTTGTCGGTGATGATGCTGTGGGGAATGTCATAGCGTACCGTGATGTCGTCGATGAATCGGATGGCCATCGGGTCATCCAGCTTCTTGATTGGTCATGCCTCGGTCCACTTGGTGAATTTGTCGATGGCCACCAGTAAGTGTTTCATGCCGCCTCGAGCGGTCTTGAATGGGCCCACCATGGCCAGCCCCCAAATGGCGAAAGGCCACGAGAGGGGGACGGTTTGGACGACCATTGCCAGCAGGTGGCTTTGCGCACTTCAGCGTTGGCAGCCCTCGCACTAGTCGACCAATTTCTTTTCCGCGTCGAGAGCCGTCGGCCAGAAGAAGCCGTGGCGGAAAGCCTTGGCCACTAGGGTCCGGGAGGGGGCATGATGCCCGCACTCGCCCTGATGAATGTCAAGGAGGATATCCAGACCCTTTTCCAGCTCGACGCATCATTGGAAGACTACGGTGCTGCTGCGATGGACGAGCTCGTTGTTGATGATGCCGTAGGCTGAGGCCCGGCGCTGGATTTGCCTAGCCAGAGTCTCGTCCGGAGGCAGCTCGCCTCGTAGAAGGAACGCTAAGATGGGTTGGGCCCATGAGGGGGCCGCGACAGCGGCCGGCTCGGGAGCCCCTAGGACTGGTTGATCAGTCCACGGGACCGGGTCCTGAGCTCCTAGGACCGGCTCGAGATCCCGCGAGGCTGGTTGGCCAGCCCCCGGGTTTGGCTCGCCGGCCCCCAGGGCCGGTAGAAAGATGATCACCATGATGGCCATGCTGTCGGGGCTGGCCACCTCGGGCGCCGTCGGCTCGATCATAGCCGGCTGGGCAGCCAACGATTCGAGAGCCAGCGGTGATGTTGCCGGAGAGGCGGGCGGGGCCGTCGATGGCCGGCGACATCCACCGGCACAAAGACTGACTCCGATTCTAGGAAAGGCTTGATCGACGGCTTGAGCAGCCATTCGAGGGAGACGCCGGCTGGGATGGCCTGCTGGGTGGAGCCAATCTTCGCCAAAGCATCTGCCGCCTCGTTGTCCGTCCATGGGACATGATGAAACTCACAGCCCTCGAAGGAGCCGGTAAGCTGTTGTACGAGGAAGCGATAGCTGGCCATGTTGGCATCCCTGGCGTCCCATTCACCAGAGACTTGCTGGACCACAAGGTCGGAGTCGCCGAAGCAAAGGATGCGCCTGATGCCGATCTCCTTGGCGATCCGGTGTCCATGGACGTTGGCCTCGTACTCAGCCATGTTGTTGGGGGTGGCAAAGTAGATCTGTAGGGCGTATTTGAACTGATCACCTTTCGGGGAGGAGAGGACTATGCCGGCACCCAGGCCGGTCCTCATTTTCGAGCCGTCGAAGTGCATGCGCCAATGCGTGGAGTCTAGGGTAGGCGGGACGACTCCGTCTCTGCCCAGTCGACGAGGAAATCTACCAACGCCTGTGACTTGATGGCAGTTCTTGACTCATACCGGGTCTCATGGTCGGCATGGGTGATGACCCACTTGGAGATCCGGACAGTGGAGTCCCGGCCGCTCATGATCTTGCCAAGAGGCGCCATGCTCACTATGGTAATAGTATGCTCTTGGAAGTATTGCTTGACCTTCTTGGCGGTGAAGTATATGATGTAGCACATATTTTGATAGTGGGGGTAGTTTTGCTTGGACGCGGAGAGGACCTCCCTGAGGTAGTAGACGGGTCGCTGGACCGGCAGGGACTGGCCCTCCTCCGGCCGCTCGACCACCAGAACGACGCTGATGACGCGGGTGGTCGCCGTGATGTAGGCGAGCAGTGGTTCCCTCTCGGCTGGCGCGGCCAGGATGGGCGCATGGGTGAGAGCGTTCTTGAGGCTACGGAAGGCCTCGTCCGCCTCGTCAGGCAAATCGAACGTGCCCGACCTCTTGGCTTGACCCGGCTCGATGAGAGCCATCTAGCGAACGAGCCCGTAGAGGGGCAGGGCCTGCTCCCCTAGCCGTGTAATGAACCGGATGAGCGAGGCGAGGCAGCCGATGAACTTCTGGATGTCATGGAGCCGGGTCGGTTTTGGCATACGCTCGATCGTGCTGATCTTCTTGGGGTTAGCTTCGAGGCCATGGGCGGACATGAAGAAACCCAAGAGTTGTCCGGTGGGGACGCCGAAGACACACTTCTCTGGGTTGAGCTTGATCTTGTACTCGCATAGGTTCATGAAGGTCTCCGAAGGTCGTCGAGGAGGCTGAAGGGCTTCTTGGTTTTTACGACAATGCTGTCGACATAGACGTGGACGTTCCTACCTATCTGAGGCAGGAGGCACTTCTACATGAATCGTTGGAAGGTGGCGCCAACATTCTTTAGGCCGAAGGACATGGTGATGTAGTAGTAGGCCTCGAAGGGCGTGATGAAGGAGGTCTTGAGCTGGTCTTCCGGATCCAGCTTGATCTGGTGGTAGCCTGAGTAGGTGTCCAGGAAGGACAGCAAGTCGCAGCCGGCCGTGGAGTTCATGACTTGATCGATCCGCGGCAGGGCGAACGGGTCCTTGGGACATGCCTTGTTCAGGCTAGTCTCATCGATGCACATGCTCTAGGTCTTGTTCTTCTTCAATACCAGGACTGGGTTGGCCAGCCAGTCCGGGTGGAATACTTCCATGATGAACCCAGCTGCGAGCAGCCGGGAAATTTCTTCGCCTATTGTACGCCGCTTCTCCTCAGAGAAGCGGCGTAGGGGTTGCTTGACCGGCTTGACGTCCGGCCGGACGCGGAGTTTGTGCCTCGGCGAACTTCGTCGGAACACCCGACATGTCCTTGGGGGACCATGCAAAGATGTCCCAATTCTCACAGAGGAAGTCGACGAGCTCGCCTTCCTATTTGCTATCGAGGCGAGAGCAGATGGTAACACACTGAGCCGGGTTGGCCGGGTCGGGCGGGATTTGCTTGGTGTCCTTAGACAGCTGGAGGAGGCCTCACTGGTGGATTGCGAGGGTGGAGCCGGCACGGCCGGCTGCCTGGCAGCAAGGGCCACGAGCCGGTCGAGCTATCGTTTCTCCTCGGTGATCTCTAGGGCCTCGTCCAGTCGGCTGTCGTCTCGAGTGCATTCGAGCGACATCTTGTAGTTGCCCTTGATGGTGATGATCCCCTTTTGGCCTGGCATCTTGAGCTTTAGGTAAGCATAATGGGGGACCGCCATGAAGCTGACAAGAGCTGGCCGGCCTAACAACGCGTGGTAGGGGCTCGTAAGGTCCACGAGCTCAGACAGCACTGGCTCGCGGTGGAAATGGCCGGGTCCGCCAAAGAGGACGTCGAGCGTGATCTTGTCGATAGGGGAGCAAGACTTCCCAGGCACAATGCCATGGAAAACCGTCCGGCTCGCCTGTAGGTCTTCTATCTTCAGCCCCAGCTTATGCATCGTGTCGAGGTAGAGAATGTTGATGTTGCTGCCGCCATCTATCAGCACCTGTGAGAAGCGGAAGGCTCGCTCCTTGGTGGCGATGGTGGGGTTAAGGACCAAGGTGTAACTGCCGGGATTTGGCATCATGGCAGGGTGATCGGCCTGGCTCCAAGTGAGCGGCTTCTCCGACCAGTGCATGAACTGGGGAGTTGCCAGCATGGTGGCGTTCACCACTCGGCGGAGCCGGTGCAAAGCATGTTTGCCTGTCTCTTTACTGGTGAAGATGACGTAGCAACCATCCTGGTTGGGGAACTGGTCGATCAGGCGACCGTCGTTCGGAACCGTTGATGGCGCCAGGGTGGCCGCTTGGGCCGGGGCCGGTGCTCGGGCTAGCGGCGCGGGAGGAGGCGGAAGGCCGTCCCCCCGGGCCAATCACTGTGAGAAGATGCACTACCAGAGCATGTGCATAGAGGGCTTGGCCCCTGAATGGTTTTTGCAGGGGAGATCAAGCATTTACTCGAAGGTGAGCTTTGGTTGCCAGGCAGCCTTGCCGGCGCACTGGCGCTGGCCAGAAGGCTGGGCAGCCAGCTCCTGATCCTTGACGGTATTGACCTGCCGGCTCCCGTAGCGGGGATCCGGCTGGTCGTTCTTGCGCTTGTTGTTCTGTGGCTGCCTGTTGTCGGCAGCCGGCCGGGTCGTGGCCGGCGTCGTCGTTGCCTTGGCGGGCAGGGCCGTCTTGACCCGGATGGCCGAATTGGCCGTGGCGTATTTGTCCGCCTTGGTCATGAGCTCGGCGAGCATGGCCGGCTCGGAGCACAGGAGCTTGTGCTTGAGAGGGGTGTCATCCCGGCAGCCCTCGATAAAGTACTGCATGGCTTGGACCTCGTGCACCCCCTTGCAGGAGTTGCGGAGCTCGGTCCACCGGGTGAGGTAGTCATGGAGGGATTCGTCCAGCCCCTGAACGCACATGGCGAGTTCATGGGGACGACCAGGCCGCTTGTAGGTGCTGATGAAGTTGCGGACGAAGGCCTCCTCGAAGTCCATCCCAGTGGTGATGCTGCCAGCCGCCAGGCTATTGAGCCAGGTGCGGGCCGAGCCGATCAGCATAAGGGGGCATAGAGAACGGCTACGCACTTATTCCCCCTGGCGATGCCCACCGCGGTGGTGTAGTCGATCAGCCAGTCTTCGGGTTTGGCGGCCCCATTGAATTTCGGGGTGTCCCTAGGGAGCGTGAAGTCGGTTGGGAACGGCTCTGTGCGAATTCAAGGGCCAAGGCAAGCCAGACAAATTGAGCCCTCCTCCTCGAGAAGGGCGGATTGCGCGAGTTTGTCGATGCGGTTGCGGGCGTCGTTCTCACTGTGGGGGACGCGCGGTCTGAGCCGAGCCAAGAGTTCGGGGCGGATGGTGGGTGGCGCCGACTGTCGTGACTCGCGCCGCGGCGGCGGCTTGTGCCCCTGGCTACACCGGCTACCAGCTGCCGGTGCTTCGTGGTGGCGGCCGCTCCGAGGCGGCTCGTTGGTGCGCCGGCTGCTAACAGCGAGCTGCTCACTCCCCGGCGTCCGAGAGGGCCGAGGGTTGTTCGCTTTGGCTCAATGGCCGGAAATGAGAGGGGAGTAGGAGTACTGGGCCGCCTGACGGCGACAGTTCTTGTGCCCTCGTGCTCGGGCCGGGGGCCTTCAGTAGGAGTGCTGCCCGTTGCGAGTAGATGCTGCTATGCGTCAGCAGCATCGATGAGCTCCTTGATGTGATGCGCGTGGACGGCACGCTCTTTGACCTCCAAGGTAGCCAATTCCTCGTAGGCCACCTTGAGATCCCGCAGGTTTGTCGCGGGGGTGTCGTAGACAGGCATTTTGCCGCCGAGGATTTCAGCGACCATGCAGCCGCGTTCGCGCATAGCCCCATGCTGGCTGGGCTCGGTGCCAGCCGGGGTGAGTCCTAGGCGGAAGCGTACTCCCACTATGCTGCCTCCATGTGGCACCATGTGGCAGTGAGGGCGGTGGCATCCTCGAATAGGATGCGGTGAGCCTCCTTGAGATTGGCCGCGGCGGTGTCGGGGTTCGCCGTCATGGAGATCGGAGTGCTCAAGCCTCGGAGAGCCACACCGAGCGGTTCGGACGTGCCGACGCGGGCGGCGGCCGCAGTAGCCGCGACCGGCGCTCATCCGCACATGGTGGAGGAAGTGATGGACATCACCCCCATGCGATCATGGGACCCACTAGGTTGAGCCGCAGCGAGTGTGCCCACTGTTGTGGGCAGGCCAGCGTAGATGAGCACCCCCATGGGGTACTCGTCAGCGGCCGGAGCCTCGGCGAGGCTGAGCCTACCGAAGCGCTCGGTGAGCGCGTCGATGTCGGTCTTGAGGCCGACGGAGTTGCCTGCAGGGTGTGCTGAGGCAAGCCCCACGAGCTCCCCACGGTCTCGCCGGGATGAGCGGCGACGGCGGGTAATGGTGAGGGGACCCGCCCAGAGCATGAATCTGGCCGGCGATGCATATGGCCCCATGATGGGTGCTAACTGTCATCGTTTTCTCACGATAGATGCCATGGGGTGGCTTATCGTAAGTGGTTGGGGCCGGAGGATGCCCAAGGGCTTCGGGTGTGAGATTGGGCACGAGCGGTGGTGACACATGACGTACCCAGGTTCAGGGCCCTCCGTGGTAGGTAACACCCCTAGTCCTGCTTGGTCTAGTTGGATGGATGGGTATGTGTACAAGGATGCTCCTGGAGCTGTGTCTAGAGGAGGAAGAAGGAGCAGCCATCTTGTCTTCCTCTGCTATTGGAGAAGGGAATGAGAGTTCCGTGGGAGTGTGTGAGCGACCATTTCTCCGTCCCCGTTGCATGGGGGGCTCATGGGGTTTTATAGGCCAACCCCCCGGCTCTTACAATATGTCATAAGTACAATGGTGGGGGGACCCGGCTGGCCAGAGGGTCCCGCCGCTTGCGCCGTCTTGTCTTTGGTGGGGCCCCTGTAGCCATAAGTCTTCGGTACGGACGGCGCCACTGTAGCCACGTTGGGACAGGTAATCGAGTGGCGAGGGCATGCCAGCACTGTTCCCCCGCCTGGTCGCGCTCACTAAGGCCAGCGGCCAGGACGGCCGGACTGTAGCAACGCGCTATGGTGCGTAAGCGGCCACTATAGCCACAGGGCCACCCATCATGCCGGTCACGTCGCATGGTCATACCTGCGCAAAGAGGGACGAGATGGGGCATGTCCGTCCCGATGTCAACGGAAGAGCCGGCCCACCAACAGCCGGTCGCGCCCAGCCGGCAGGAGGCCCAGCCGGCTTCTTGACCAGCCGGCCGGGTGCCGGCACTGGCACTGGCTTGCGCTGGACGTCCTCCAGGCGGCCATGGCTAGCCGGCCAGATAGTTTTTCTTTGAAGCGAAAGGGGGAAGACCCCATTGCTTTTTCCTACCTAGGGGTATAAACCCCGTCAAGCTCCGAACTATGCCCAAAACGTCCGAGCCTCGTCTTCCACTCCCTGCGAGGCAAGCAACTGATTGGCATCCGCCATGCTCTTCTGGAGATCGGAAGCTATGCTTGACGATCGCCACTCCTGGGCCAGCAATTCAAATTTGCTATCCCCGAATACGTACTTTAGGGAGTACGGCTTACCATTGGCTATCTCCTTGGCTTGACGAACTTGTTCCTCAAAGAACCATCTGTTCACTCGCTCCTTCTGGAGATCGGCCTTCATGGTGGACAGTTCGGCCGAGGCCGCCTTGTTATTTTGCTACAAGGACTCGGAGTTATTCCTAGCGTCCTTGAGCTCATCCTGTATCTCCGTCACACGAACTTGGTGTTTATCACTGGCGGCTCATAGGGCGGAGAGAGCGGTGGCCGCTTCCTTGAACGTCGACTTCTCCACGGCCGCTTCATCTTTGACATGTTGAAGCTCGGCCTTGAGATTTTCGATCTCTTTCGACGAAGCTGCAACACGATGCAACTCTATTTAAAAATGAATCTACATTGACATTATTCGGGGGGAACGCATCCAGATTTATTTCGGACTTACCCTGTGCTTCGTCGAACCTCTTGTTGAGGGCTTCCACCTCATCCTCGGAACGTTTGAGCTTCCGATGCAGCTCGTCCAGCTCGGCACCGTTTTTTGCCGCGGTTGATGATGAAGCCTACATTATACACAAAGCATACATTACATCGGCGCTTGTTTCCCAAATTTTAGATATGACCCCTAGGCGAGCTTGTCCATCTCACCTAGGACTCGACGGCTACCATGTCTACAATATGAATAAATAAAAATCTTAGCGAAAACATCGGGCGACTTACTTGAAAGCCCGCAAGGTGACCTTTGAAGGCTTCCTTCAGTCCGTTGCCAATGGACTGGACACTTTGTAATTCTGCACCCATAAGGGTGCGGTTATCCTCAGGGATGAAGGCGCTTGATAGAGATCCTCCATGGCCGACCACCGGTTGGTCAGCGGTACCGGGGATGATTGGATTTCCCGATCACCCACCGGTGATTGGACCGGTGCCTCCGGAGGCACAAATGTGCCAAGAGATGTCCTCAGAGGGGACTGATGGCCCGTCTGTCCGGCATCCTCGGTGTGCGAATGGGGAGTTGGCCCTTGGTCTTCGGTAGCCGAAGCGTTAGCCTCGGCCACGGTAATATCCCCCTCGCCCTGGGTCTGCCTCCATTGGAGTAGGCTCGGACGACACCTCCACGGTGTCCTTCCTAGCGCCTAGAGTGGTCGGGTGCGAGGCATCCCCGCAATCCGCTAGTTCGATGGGCGGGGTCTCCCCATCCGATACCACCTCGGTGGGGATGACGCGCGGGGGCTGTAGGACCAATAACCTGCATGTAAGCAAACTCTAGATTTACCAGTTATGGGAAGGAGAGTCTTTGGATCCTAACCTGGATGGAGGGTGATTGACCCTTAGGCTCCTTCGTGAAACCTCCTCGGGGTCTTCAGATGCGGAGCTCGAGTCTGAGCTATCATAGGACCAGACCACCCGTGCCTGACGCGCCTTCTTCGAGACAGCTGAGGCTGCGTGCCCCAGGGCGTCCGAGGATGCCGCTCTCTTCTTGGCATGGGGGAAGTTGCCTCCCCCTCGCTCTCGACATACTCCTCCTCCTCTTCCTCCTCTTCGGCCTCCTCCTGATTCGAGGAGGCGGGGGTGTCTTCAGATGCAGCATCAGGCTAGTCATTGATGCGAAGGCCAGCTTGACCTGGTTTCTTCTTCTTCTCCTCCTTCGTGGGAGCCTCGTACGGCTTCTCCATGAGCATCCTGGCTAACAGCCCGGTCCTCTCGTCTTCGGGCTGAGGATCCGGCCTATTGATGTTGATGGCCTTCTTATGCCATCTCTGCCAGAAAAAATCGGATAAGAGGATGAAGGGATTCTCTGTGTAATAAAGCCAACCAAGTTAGGGAAAATCTTACCTAGGAGTCCTGCTTGGTGGCGTGCATACCCTTGTCCTCCTCCTTGGATGGCTAGCCCTTCATCGACATGAAGAGCGCCTTCCACAGCTTCTCCCATGTAGTGCGGAAGAGATTCTGGACTGTGGGCTCGGCTTCGAGTTCTCGAGCCCACAGAGGAGTCTTCCAACGCTGACAGGTGAGGATGCGTGTTCGGAGCATCACCTGGACCACATCGGCTAGCTTGATGCCCTCCTCGACCAGGGAGCGGAGGCGCTTCTATAGATCGGCCACCTCTTTGCCCGAACCCCAGGCCAGGCCCTTCTCAGGCTACGAAGCCAGTCTAGTGGGGGCGGGGGCAGATCTGAATGCGGTGGCAGGGAGTTGGCCCTCCTCTCGTGGTTCGGTGATGTAGAACCACTCCTTCTGCCATCCTTTGATGGTGTCGATGAAGGTGCATGACGGCCACCAGACGCAGGCGAGCTTGCCGATAACTGCCCTGCCGCAGTCCGCGAGCTTGGCCTTGATATTGAAGACCTGCAGCAAGAGCCCGAAGTGCATCTCGATGCGTAGGAAGGCCTCACAGATGAGGATGAACGTCGAGATGTGCATGATGGAGTTCGGCGGGAGGTCGTGGAAGTCGAGGCCGCAGAAGAACATTAATCCCAGATGAAGGGGTGGAGTGGAAAGCTTAGCCCCCTGATGAAGTGGGGGATGAACACCACCCTCTCGCCTGGAATGGGAGTGGGAATCACTTGGCCCTCCCGCGCCGCACGATGAGGAATGCCGGCGGGGAGGTAATCGGCCTTCTTGAGGTCGAGGATGTCTTTGTTGGTGAGCATGGAAGCTTCCAATTGGCCATTGGAGCCCGCCATTGTTGAGCTCAGGAGCTGGGGTCACTACAGGAAACAGGTACTTTACTGTTCGCCATCCCGGACGGCAAAGGCATAAAACACGGACGGCAAAGGCTTTGCCGTCCGCCAGCGGACGGCAAACCGTCCGGCTGAATAATCCACAGTAAAGGCCGCTTTGTCGTCTGCTGGCGGACGGCAAAGACCTTAGGTTCTTTGCCTTCCGCTAGCGGACGGCAAAGATCCTAGACGGCACACGTGGGCACTTAGCTGCCTTAGGGGGCTTAATGGCGTGCTTTGCCGTCCGCTGGTGGACGGCAAAGAACCTAAGGTCTTTGCCGCCGGCCAGCGGATGGAAAAACACCTTTTTTTTATAGCTGGGGCAGGCCTAGGTGGGTTCTTTGCCGTCCGCTAGCGGACGGCAAAGAATCTTAATTCTTTGCCATATGCCAGCAGACGGCAAAGAACCCACCTAGGCCAGCCCCAGTTTGCACAGGTAGCTACCACGTGGCCACTTTGCCGTCTGCTGGCGGACGGCAAAGCTCTTTGCCGTCTGCCAGCGGACGGCAAAGTGGCTATATAGCCCTTGTTTTTTTTCTTAAAATCATTCAATTTGACAGAATATTCATATATATCCAACATATACATATCCAGAACATACATATCATTCAACAAGTTCCAACAAGCATACCAAATAAGTTGAAACAAGCATATATATACCAACAATTAAGTTCCAACATACATGTCCAACATATATACAAGTTTCCAACAACACACAATATCGTTTCCAACAACACACAATATCGTTTCCAACAACATATCCATACATATGTATCCAAAACAAGTTTTCCATAAACATAAAGGTAGCAGAAATAGAAGAGTACAGTCCATCAATGCACTCTTCCTCATCTATAGCAAATCTACAAAGTAGGAAAGATATAGTTAGAAGAAGAAGAAGAAGACTAGCTAGAAGAATAAGAATAAAATGAAGAAAAAAAGAAGAAGAAGAATTCATCTTCTATTTCTTTTTCTCCTCTCCACTCCTCTCCTCTTCTCCAAGGTGGTAATGCCATTTTGTAGCTAACTAATCATATCAAGTAATTTTGGAGGAAAAAATGCTAAGTATAGGTCATTTTATAGCTATCCTAGGTAGAATATATCATTTTGGATGTAAGTTTGGTTATTATGTATTTTTGAGGAAAATAAGCTAAGTATAGGTCATTTTGGAGGTAAACCAAGGTTATTATGCAAATTTTTACCTGAGTGAGCATATAATGTCATAAATGAACTAGCTAAGCTAATTATAGATCAATATTGAGCTATCCTAGGTATTTATGACATTTTGTACCTAAGTGAGCTAATGATGTCATAAATGAACTAGCTAGAGATCATTATTGAGCTATACTAGCTACTAATGCCATTTTCTAGCTAACTAAGCATATCAAGTCATTTTGGAGGAAAAAATGCTAAGTATGGGTCATTTTATAGCTATCCTAGGTGAATATACCATTTTCTAGCTAACTAAGCATATCAAGTCATTTTTGATGAAAATAAGCTAAGTATAGGTCATTTTATAGCTATCCTAGGTAGAATATATCATTTTGGAGGTAACTAAGGTTATTATGTATTTTTGAGGAAAATAAGCTAAGTATAGGTCATTTTGGAGGTAAACCAAGGTTATTATGCCATTTTTTACCTAAGTGAGCATATTATGTCGTAAACGAACTAACTAAGATAATTATAGATCATTATTGAGCTATCCTTGGTATTTATGACATTTTGTACCTAAGTGAGCTAATTATGTCATAAATGAACTAGCTAGAGATCATTATTGAGCTATACTAGCTACTAATGCCATTTTCTAGCTAACTAAGCATATCAAGTCATT
Organism: Hordeum marinum; assembly: GCA_022496015.1. Taxonomy (NCBI): domain Eukaryota; kingdom Viridiplantae; phylum Streptophyta; class Magnoliopsida; order Poales; family Poaceae; genus Hordeum; species Hordeum marinum. The sequence continues at coordinate 376,175,586 of CM039678.1, read as the reverse complement.
TTGGAGGGAAAAAATGCTAAGTATAGGTCATTTTATAGCTATCCTAGGTGAATATACCATTTTCTAGCTAACTAAGCATATCAAGTCATTTTTGATGAAAATAAGCTAAGTATAGGTCATTTTATAGCTATCCTAGGTAGAATATATCATTTTTGATGTAAGTAAGGTTATTATGTATTTTTGAGGAAAATAAGCTAAGTATAGGTCATTTTGGAGGTAAACCAAGGTTATTATGCCATTTTTTTACCTAAGTGAGCATATTATGTCATAAGTGAACTAACTAAGCTAATTATAGCTCATTATTAAGCTATCCTAGGTAGTTATGCCATATTGTACCTAAGTGAGCTAATTATGTCATAAATGAACTAGCTATAGAGATCATTATTGAGCTATACTAGCTACTAATGCCATTTTCTAGCTAACTAAGCATATCAAGTCATTTTGGAGGAAAAAAATGCTAAGTATAGGTCATTTTATAGCTACCCTAGGTCAAATATACCATTTTCTAGCTAACTAAGCACATCAAGTCATTTTTGATGAAAATAAGCTAAGTATAGGTCATTTTGGAGCTAAGTAGTTCATTTCTTAAGCTAAGTATGCATTTGTTAATGAAAACACTTGGGAAAACTTACCATCAACATGGAGGTAAAGGACCGGTAGGGTTTGGGCCAAGGTGAGACGTAGAAGGACCGGTCGGGGTTGCAGCAGAAGCAGAAGGATCAGTCGATGCTTGTCGGGAGGCACGATGCACCAAAGATCATTTGCAATGTCTCCTTAGCATGATGCAACTCAAATGTGAATACTAGTGACTAATGACCATTTAAATCAAACTCCCCGTGGGTGCTATTGCAATATGGGGCCTCGACGGAGGGGTCTGACCATTGTTCTGGCACACGGTCTGCACATTTTGTTTTCACGAGTCATTCATATTAGCTAGTGATGAAATGAACATTATGTGCATGATTTGGCTAATATGCAGGAGAAACTTACCACGAGGAGCTCGTATAGGGCCTGGTGAGACGCGTCGTTCTGGTTCCTCTCCTCCTCCAACAGCCTAGTCGTCCTCTCCTCCATCTCCCTCTTCCTCTGCGCCGCCTGCCTATTTGCCTCCGCCAAAAGCTCCTGGGCCCTAGCCTCAATGGCGAGCTCCATTGGCCATGGACGAGGCCTTATCTCGGGATCAGAGCTCGTCTTGCGATTCTTGATCTCTGGGAGAGTTCTAGGACAACTTATCAGTCCATCCCCAATGGCTATCGAGCCATGGGGCCTCCCACCACCAGATATCATCACGAGCTCTAGATCAAAAGGACTCTGGCACTGGTTGAAGTACTCCCCTTTCCTCTCCTTCCCCTCATCTATGTACCTCACGAGCTTGTTGTGGGAGGAGATGTTGCTGAAGCTCTCTGGATGGTCGAGGTCATCCTCAGAGAATGCTTTGGCCTTCTTGTACGAGGCACTATGGGCCATGGCATAGAGATCGAATAGAGGTGGCACCTCCTTCTTGTTTTCTCGCGCCTAAAAGAGGTGAACAAAATATTAGTTAAGGGCTCAAGCTAGCATGAAGAATGAAATTGCATGAATCATGAAGCAAACCACATACCCAGTTATCCTCGTACTCAAACAGGTTGGAGCTCCCTTGATGGTGTGGCACACCTCTCATTTGGGCACGCTTCTCCTTGGCCTTGTTGTGTTCGGCTAGCCATTCGGGAGAGCACCACTCATCCACCAATGCCTCCCAACAGTCCATCCTATCTGCACACCATCTCGGGGGCACCTAAGTTAGACAACAAAAATTTCAGCGCTACGCCTATGAATCAAATCAAAGAAACTAAGTACAAGGCCTTAAGAATAGATAATTACCTTCATAAACTTCTCCTTACTCAGATAATTTTCGCGGCAGTTCTTCTTGGCCCTCTTAATGTTAGTCGAGGCGTAGTAGTCTCGAATAGCCTGCACCCGAGCCTCGTGCCGTAAGTTCTGAAGTAGGCGCTTGCACTCGGCTTCGAGAACAACAGCCGCTCTCGCCTCGTCTTCCTCAAGACACCTATAGAAGGTCTACAATCAAACAAGACAACACATTAGACACTGACTAGTACAATCACTAGGTTTTGTTGATTTTTAATTCTATAAAGGAGAAATTACCCAAAAGCAATGGATCACAGTGTCAGCCACCGTCTCGCACAAGACACCGTCGACCATCTCCTCTAGCGGGGCCGGGGCAGCCTTGTACAGCTACCAGGTCAGTGCTACCTGTGGAGACTCACCCTCACCGGGCTACTGGACCTTCCCCGGGAAGTGGTGCTGGAGAAGCACACCAAAGACCTGGTTGGGCCTGCGGAAACCACCACGCTCGTATTTCCAACCCCTGCAGTAGGACAAGGCCAACACATTAGATGTTAATTTGAAGAAACATGAACTCAACAGGTTAAAAAAGAGTAAATGCACTTACTTCTCCGCATTAGGCGCAATCAACCACCTCTGCTCGTGGGTCATCGGCAGGGGAGGCAGCTTTGTACAACCACGCTGGTAGACCTTCTTGCCCTCCTCAACCAGCTCGCTCTCCCTATAGGTGTCCTCAGACAAGTAATTGTCCTCGCCACCATCAGCATGGCCACTAGCCTCTGGAGTCACGTGGGACGAAGACTCTGGGACCCGAGTCTCGTGGGACGAAGACTCTGGGACCCGAGTCTCCTGGGACGAAGGCTCGGTGACCCAAGGCTCGTCGACCCGAGGCTCGTGGACCAGAGTCCAAGACGGGTCCAAGTCAGACGGGTCCACCCGAGATGGAGCACTCCTGTGGTCAGGAGAATTAGCTGGGGGTGGCGGCGAGGAAGGCGCAGCAGCCTTCCTACCTATAGCACCTCTCTTTGTCTTCCCCGACCTCTCCCAGTCAAAGAAGAAGTGCCCAGTGGTGTATGCATGTTGTGTACCAGCGCTCTCCGAAGTTGCTGGGGTGGAATAATAGCACCCCTCCCAACACGTGCCGAGGAAGGAGGCTCAGAGCGCTCACGACCCCCGCCCACCATCTGTCAACACCTGCAATGACAAAGAGTGAACGAAATTAGTTCAACATAAAAAAATGAATAGCTAATAACATGAACTAATTAATAATATATATGTAAATAATAATAGTTGAATACCTCACATTACTAGTATTAATCTACATCGTCTATATATGCTCCGGGATCAATAAATGCATAATCATCAACACTATCAGTAATGACATGCTCTATGTAATCAGTCAAGCATTGTCAGGTCATTCGCAGCAGTAACCTCTTCTTCTTCTGTCTCTTCTTGTTCCTGCCCAGGGGTGAAGTCGAGTTCACTATCGCCGTCGACCTCAATGTTCTGGGGTGAAGTAGAGCGGTTCTTGAAGCGTTTTCTGGAAACACGTGTTTCTTGGAAGAATTCTCCTTCATATGTGTCTGGGTTAATGTGAGGTTCATAATCATCTTCATTGAGGGGAGGTGGTCTAAAATGTGGCGGCACATCATAAACGACATCCCAACCTTTCGAATTTGGATCCGTTTGGCAAGCCCATGGTAGATAGAAAACTTGGGTCGCCTGTTGAGCCGTAATATAGACATCGGGAAAATCCAAATGGGTGCTTTGTTTGATTTTGACTAGCCCTATATGTTCATGAGTCCTTCTAGTCTCCTTCGGCTGGAACCAATAACATTTGAAGACTACGACGTTTGGTGGGTTTTCACCAAAGAATGTAAGTTCATAAATTGCTTCAACTCTTCCATAATACTCGACCCCTCCTTCGCCGACAGCGGAGACACAACAATTTGTAGTCTTTCGATCGACCATAGATAGCTCTTTGCCAAAAGTACGAAAGCGATACCCATTAATGTCGTATTTGTCAAATGAACGGACCTTAAAGTCAAAACCATTAGCGACTTGTCTCAATTCGGAGTCCATAGACTCTACATTAGCCTACAAGTTTAATACCAAAGGATTGTTACATTAGCCGCAAACTAGGCGAAGAAATGAAATCGTCTAATTAATGGAAATTATCGTTTGCTTGAACCAAGAGATGAAACCGGGATAGCCGCCTCCATGCTTTGCCAGAAGCTCATACTCTTCGATGGAATCCTTTTGGATCACCGGTCCAGCAGAGAATTTGGCGACGTATCGACTGTATCACATATACAGGAATAAGAGCATTTCAAAGGAATTAGAAGTTGCAAAACAATGTACTGAGAACTTACTCGATGTACGGCCGCACTTCTGTTAGGTTGTTGAGGATATACAACGAAATGGTCCGCCATTCTTCGACATCCAACCCTAATGATTTCGAAGCACCGGCTGGTGCGAGCTTCCCTTTGAATAGGCTGAGGTTGGATCGACCTTTTTCACGGTCGCCATCATTTTACCGAGGCTTCGGATTATGCAAATGACGATTCTGGGCTGTGTAGTGTGTTGTCACAAAGTTTGCCGCCTCCTAAGTAATGAATGCCTCGGCCATCGATGCTTCAACTCTACGTTTATTTTTACATTTTGCTCGAAGCGTCTTCTGCATCCTCTCAGTTGAGAAGCACCAACGATTTTGCACGGGCCCCCCAATCTTGCCTCGGTCGGGAGATGCAAAATCAAATGTTGCATTGGATTAAAGAAGCCCGGTGAAAAGATCTTTTCTAACTTGCAGATCAACTCCGGCGCCAACTCTTCCAGTTCGTCTAGCACATCAGGCGATAGTTCTTTCGCACAAAGAGCACGGAAGAAATAGCTCAGCTCTGCCAGTACTAGCCATTCATCCTCAGGGATAAAGCCACGCAACATCACCGGCATTACCCTCTCAAGCCATATGTGCCAATCATGACTCTTGAGACCAAATATTTTCAATTTTTCAAGACTCGCTCCCCTCTTTAGATTCGTTGCATACCCATCGGGGAACATCAACTGCATTTGCACCCACAAGATCATTTCCCTCATAGTTGGCCTTCCAAGATTGAACCATGCCTTTGGCTTCCTCCAGTTCTTCTTTCCTTTCGGTTGTCGAATGTTTTGTAACGGTCTATCACATAGAGCCTCCTGGTCGACTCTAGCCTTAGGATTATCCTTCAACTTCCCCTCTATGCCGAACAATGTACCAAAAGGGCCTCCGCGACATTCTTTTCAGTGTGCATCATGTCGATGTTGTGTGGGCAAAGGAGGTCTTTGAAGTAAGGCAGATCCCACAAACATATCTTGTGAGTCCAGGCGTGTTCCGTATTACACCCTTTGAAATACCCTATACGATTTGGATCCGGATCGAGAGCGTTTATCTGATCCAGGATCTATTGGCCTGTCAACGCAGGTGGTGCAATGTTTTTGACAACTCTACCTTTGATGAAATTCTTCTTGTCTTTTCTGAACTTATGGTCAGGATCCAGGAACTGTCTATGCATGTCGAAGCAAGAAAACTTGCGACCCGCCTCCAGCCAACAGAACTAAAGAGTTGGCTTGCATGTGGGGCACGGAAACCTTCCATGCACACACCAGCCAACAAATAGCGCATATGCCGCCAAGTCATGCATCGAGTACATGTACCACACATGCATTTTGAAGTTCTTTTTTGTAGCGGCGTCGTATGTCTTGATCCCATTATCCCAGGCTTCTTGTAATTCATCCTTAAGCGGTTGCATGTACACATTCATATTCTTCCCTGGATATTTGGGCCCTGGAATTATCAGGGTCAGGAAAATGTTCTTTCTTTTCATAATCTCTCCGGGGGGAGATTGAGTGGAATGACAAATACAGGCCAACAACTGTATTGTGCTGCCGTCATACCATACACATTGATCCCATCCGTGTTGATGGCAACTCGAGGATGCCTTGGTTCTGCCGCTTTATCCTTATGTAATGCATCGAAGTGCTTCCACACAAAAGCGTCCGAAGTGTATCCCAACATCGGATTCCCATCTGCATGTATTTCTACTCTTTTGCCCAATTTATGCCATGTCATCTGTCTAGCCGTCTCTTCGACCATGAAAAGCCGGTGAAGTCTTGGTATGATTGGAAGATACCAAAGAACATTAATGGGGATTTTGGTCTGACTCTTCTCACCCATACCGTTGTCTACCAGAACATATCTGGAAGCATTGCAAATGGGACAATAGTTCAAGCCCGCATACTGAAGCCTAAGTAAGGCAAATCCATTCTCACAGGCATCTATCTTCTCATAGGGCATCTTTAGCGCACGCAGGATTTTGTCCGACTGGTACAGGTTTGGTGGCAATACATGGCCTTTGGGTAGAAAGCGCCCAAATATCGTCATAATCGCGTCATAGCATTCTCTACCTAGGTTGAATTGAGCCTTTAGAGCCATTACTTGCGCGATGGCATCCAGCTGACAAAGCTCAGTGTGCTCGTGGAGAGGACGTTTTGAAGACTCCAACATTTCATAAAAGGCCTTTGCAGATTCCTCCATCTCATCGTCCGAATCCCGAGCATCATCAAAGTCTTGCACCATGTCTTCGATCCCGGTACCATGCTCGTCAGTGCGACAACGAAGCACCTCAGCTCTGGCACGTTGGGCAGACTCACCATGAAATGTCCAGACCGTATAATTAGGCGTAAAACCCCACTTCTATAGGTGTTTGATCATTTCAAACTCTGACTCCTTATAGTTGTCGCAATCGACACAAGGGCACCAGGTTGTTTTCTGTCCATTTGCAAATGCGACTCTCACAAACTCCTTGGTTTTTGTTAACCATTCACGGGTCATGTCTTTCTGACTAGTGTGACCGGTGTACATCCACCCACGATCACTCATCCTGCCTAGCTACTGGACACACACAAAATATATACATAATTCAGCAAACCATATTCAATAGTTAATAGAGATTGTCAGTTTCATTACGTCGATGCAACCTAGACGCTAGTAGGTAAAGATAGGTCCTAATCCCACCCGAGTATGTGTAGATTGGGTTCGTTTTCCCATGCTCTGCTCCGGATCCGATGCAAAATTTTGGCAGCACCTCCCCGCTATTCTCCTGATACACGTCTCGGCAATAAGCAGAGAGGATGTGTACCCGGAGAACAACAGGGAGGCACTGACGAAATTCTGCATCGGATCCGGAGCAAAGCATATGGGAAAGCGAACCCAATCTACACATACTCAGGCTGTCCATGGATAACGTTGGATAATTCAAAAGAATCACGGTTATAAATATGCAAATGTATGCATATTTATAGATGTAACCCTTTCGAACAGGAGACACATAGTGTTCACGCATACTGATGATTCAATCTACCTATAGCTAGCAAGTTTCATCGGCATGAAGACCGGAACAGAGCAAATTAAGGGGGAGGAGGAGATGTCATTTGTGCTCACCCACGAACGCAGGGGCGGAGCTCGTCGAACGCACGGGGAGGTCGTCGAACACCAAACCCTCGCAGCGACGAAACAAATGCACATTTAAATCCACCCGATGAACACAAATATATATACGATGTTTTTCATAACAAAATTGGAAATTATATGACCTAACTCATAATTCACACATATATGACCCGTCGGCCTCTAGAAGACCGAAGAGCACCCTTTCGGTCAACAGGAGGCCGAAGAGGTGTCGAGGGTCAGGGGTGTCGTGTCGGGGTGTCGGGGTGTCGTGTCGGGGTCGAGATGTCGTGTCGGGATCGGGGGTCGGGGGTGTCGTGTCGTGGTGTCGGGTCAGGGGGTTCCTCGACGTTGATGAAACCCTAAATAGCAAGTATCATCGATGTGAGATACATGTGGCGCTCGGCGTTGAACACTAGATCCACATCCCACAAGTGACGTCGGCACCCGGTGTCCCGCACGCAGCAATAGTTCTGGGTCGGTGTACATCGGTATAATACGTGTGTGACTTTCGGTTCGTCGGACCGAAAGCCTCAACGGACCAAAAGTCACACACGTATTATACCGATGTACATCGACCCACGATCACTCATCTTGCCTAGCTACTGGACATGTGTCGGGGTCGGGGTGTCATGTCGGGGTCTGGGTGTCGGGGATGTCGTGTCGGGGTAGGGGTGTTGTGTCTGGGTTAGGGGGTTCCTCGACGTCGATGAAACCTCGTGTCGGGGTCGGGGTATTGGGGGTGTCGTGTCGGGGTCGGGGTGTTGTGCCGTGGTCGGGGGTGCCGTGTCGGGGTCTCGGGGTGTCGTGTCGGGGTCGGGGTGTAGGGGGTGTCGTGTCAGGGTCAGGGTGTCGGGGTGCTGTGTCGGGTTCTCGGGGTGTCGGGGTCGGTGTGCCGTGTCGGGTTGTTGGGGTGTCATGTCGGGGTGTCGGGGTCGGGGTGTCGTGTCGGGGTCAGGGTGTCGGGGGTGTCGGGTCGCGGTCGAGGTGTCGGGGTCGGGGTCGGGGTGTCGTGTCGGGGTCGGGGTGTCATGTCGGGGTCGGGGTGTCGGGGGTGTCGTGTTGGGGTCGGGGTGCTGTGTCGTGGTCGGGGTGTAGGGGGTGTCGTGTCGAGGTCGGGGTGTAGGGGGTGTCGTGTCGGGGTCGGGGTGTCGGGGTCGGGGTCGGGGTCGGGGTGTCGGGGTCGGGGTCGGGGTCGGGTTGACGGGGTGTCGGGGGTGCCGTGTCGGGGTGCCATGTCGGGGTGGCATGTCGGGGTGTCGGGGTCGGGGTGTCGTGTCGGGGTCAGGGTGTCGTGTCGGGGTCGGGGTGTCGGGGGTGTCGTGTCGGGGTCGGGGTGTCGGGGTCGGGGTCGGGGTCGGGGTGTCGTGTCGGGGTCGGGGTGTAGGGGGTGTCGTGTCGGGGTCGGGTGTCAGGGTGTCGTGTCGGGGTCGGGGTGTGGGGGATGTCGTGTCGGCGATCCTCGACCCGGTTACGTCGGTGCCGATGCACCCATCCTCCTCTTCTTCTTATTATTCTCGGGTGAGGTGCGCGGGCGGCGGTGGGTGTGAGTGTCGTCCGGTTCACCGTCTTTTTCTTCTTTTCTTCTTCTTCTCCTCCTCCTCCTCCTCCTTTTCTTCTTCTTTTTCTTCTTCTCCTTCCTCTTCTTCTTCTTCTCCGTCTCCTTCTCCTACTCCTCTTCTTCTCTCTTCTTCTTCTTCTTCATTTCCTCTCCTCCTCCTCCTAACTAAGCAACTAACTTACTAACTTAACCGAAAAACTAACTAAACTAAACTAATTAAACCTAAATTTAAAAAAACAAAAATATCTAAAAAAACAAAAAAGTTAGACCTGTGGGGCGAGGCGACGGTGGCGACGCGGGCCGGTGGGGCGGCGCTGGTGGGTGACGGGGCAGCAGTGGCGACGCGGGCCGGTGGGGCGGCGGTGGCAACGCGGCGGCGGCAGTGGTGCGAAGCTGCGGGGGCCACGCGGCGGCGGGGGCGCGTGGCGGCGGGGGCGATGCGACGACGGGGGCGACGGGGCGACACGGCAACGGGGGCGCACGGCGGCGGGGGTGCAAGGGCGCACGACGACGGGGGTGCGGGCGCACGGCGGCGGTGGCGAGGGTGGGCGGCGGCGGGGCTGCATGGTGGTGGGGGTGCGAGGGCGTACGGCGGCGGTGGCGAGGGCGTGCGGGGGGGCGCGGGGGCGCGTGGCGAGGGAGCGCGGGGGCGCGCGGCGACGGTGGCGTCGGGGGCGTTGGGCGCTGGCGGCGGGGGCGAAGGGCAAAGGAAGGAGAGAGGGAAGGAGAGAAAGAGAGAGAGAGAGAGAGAGAGAGAAAGAGAGAGAGACAGAGAGAGAGAGAGAGAGTGGCAGGCCAGGGGTTAGCTAACACCCCCTCTTTGCCGTCTGCTAGTGGACGGCGAAGGAGGTTTGCCGTCCGCTAGCGGATGGCAAAGAGGGGGCCGTTAGGTCAACTAGCGGGCTGGTTCATGGGTGGGCCCCCTCCCTCTTTGTTGTCCGCTAGCGGACGGCAAAGCTCCTTTGCCATCCGCTAGCGGACAGCAAAGATGGGGGTCGTTAGGTCAACTAGCGGGCTGGGTCATGGGTGGGCCCCCCTCCCTCTTTGTCGTCCACTAGCAAACGGCAAAGAGGTGGCTGATGGCAAAACCACGCTTTGCCGTCTGCCACCTCTTTGTCATCCGCATTCTCCTAGCTGATGGCAAAGCCATTCTTTCTCGTCCGCTAGCTGACGGCAAAGAGGAGGCAGACGTAGGCATGAGCAATCTAGATAAGCTTATCAAAGGCGATCACATTCTTGGTGTTAAGATGTTATCTTTGACAAAGATAGGCTTTGTAGCGCTTGTCAAGCAGGAAAGCAAGTCGGTGTAAGTCATCCAGTCAAGAACATCATGACTACTAGGAGACCAGTCGAGCTACTTCATATGGATCTTTTTCGTCCCTATATTTAAGAGAGTCTCAGTGGAAACTCTTATGGTCTAGTTATAGTTGATGATTTTTCCAGATTTACGTGGGTATTCTTTCTTGATGATAAGTCTCAGGTACAAAAGATCTTCAAGAACTTTACACGCAAAGCGCAAAATCAACTTGAAGTGAATATCAAGAAGGTTCAAAGCGACAACGGATCAGAGTTCAACAACACCCATGTGGATACCTTTCTTGACGAAGAGGGTATTGCACATGAGTTCTCGGCTACGTACACGCCTCAACAAAATGGAGTTGTTGAGAGGAAGCACCGAACCCTCACTGACATGGCAAGAACGATGCTTGACGAATACAAGACGCCAAGACACTTTTGGGCAAAAACCGTGGAAACAACGTGTATGCCATGAACCGACTCTACTTGCACAGGCTTCTCGGTAAAACGGCATACGAGCTTCTCACCAGTAACAAATCCCGAGTTGGATATTTTTGGGTATTCGGCTCTAAGTGCTACATTCTTGATAAGCATCATTGTGCTAAATTTTCTCCCAAATCTCATGAAGGTTTCCTACTTGGTTACGGGTCAAACGCTCACACCTATTGTGTCTATAGCAACTTCACTCGTAAAGTTGAAGAGACGGTAGATGTGAAATTTGATCAATCTAATGGTTCGCAAGTCGAACAATTGCCAAATGATGTAGGTGACAAAGATCCTTCGGAAGCTATCCAAGATTTTCCCATCAACAAGATTTGTCCTAAGGAGGTGAAGGAAAGCACTTCATCAACCCAAGTGGAAGCTCCTACTTCGGATCAAGGCTACCAACAGAACGACATGGGATTCCACAAGTGGTACACGACAAGATGAAGAGGAGGAGGATGTACATCATGAAGATCCACCACCACCTCAAGGAAATGACCACTTCAACAACAAGGAAGATGAAGGAGATGATGAAGAAGAAGCTCCACCATCCAACAAGCCAAAGCTACCCCGAGTTCGAGCACAAGTGACCAAGAACCATCCCCTAAACCAAATCTTTGGTGATATACAAACAGGGAGGATCACTCGCTCTAAAACTCGCCTAGCTAACTTTTGTGAGCATTATTCTTTCATCTCTAGAATTGAACCCTTGAAGGTTGAACAAGCTCTTGGAGATGCGGATTGGGTGAACACTATGAATTAAGAGCTTCACAACTTCGAGAGGAACAAAGTGTGGACACTCATGGAGAAACCCAAGGACGAGCAAAACATCATCGGCACGAAAGGGCATTTCGGAACAAGCAAGATGAAGACGGGCAAGTTGTACGCAACAAGGCTCGCCTCGTAGACCAAGGATATACACAAGTCAAAGGTATGGACTATGGTGAGACCTATGCCCCCGTTACTAGACTCGAAGCTATTCGAATTCTTCTTGCTTATGCCAATCACCATGACATCACTCTTTACCAAATAGATATCAAAATTGCCTTTTTAAATCGAGAAATAGAGGAGGACGTCTATGTTAAACAACCTCCCGTATTTTTAAATCCTAAGAAACCTGACCACATTTAAAAACTTCGCAAAGCTTTATATGGTCTTAAGCAAGCCCCTCGTGCTTGGTATAAATGCCTAACAAAGTTTCTTATTGAAAATGGTGTTGAAATTGGTAAAATTGACGCAACGTTATTCACAAAGAGAGTTAATAGTGAATTATTTTTATGCCAAATTTATGGGGATGATATTATCTTTGGATCTACTAACCCACAATTTAGTGAGAAATTTGGAGGGTTGATGTCAGAGAAGTATGAGATGTCCATGATGTGTGAGCTGAAATTCTTCCTTGGTCTACAAGTCAAGCAAACAACAGAAGGTACGTTTATCTCTCAAACAAAGTACACCAAGGACTTGATCAAGAAGTTCAACATGCAAGAGTGCAAAGGTATGAAAACTCCCAGGCCCACTAGCGAACACGATGATCTCACTACGGAGGGTGAACCGGTTGATCAAAAGTTTTATCGATCAATGATTGGTTCATTACTATATCTATGTGCCCCCCGTCCCGATATTATGCTTAGTGTGTGCATGTGAGCCCGATATCAAGCTGCACCTAAAGAATTTCATCTTAAGGTTGTGAAACGCACTGTGAGATACTTTATACATTCACAAAAATTTGGCATTTGGTATCCCAAGGGAGCTTCTTTTAATCTTGTTGGCTACTCCGATTCGGACTATGCCGATGACAAGGTTGATAAAAAATCCACCTTGGGCACATGTCAATTTCTTGGTAGATCTCTTGTGTCTTGGTCCTCCAAGAAATAGAACTCGGTATCTCTATCTGCCGCTGAAGCTGAATATATTGCTGTCGGATCATGTTGTGCACAATTACTATGGATGGAACAAATGCTTAAGGATCATGGAATCTATGTGAAAATGTTCCATTACTTTGTGACAATGAGAGTGCTATTAAGATTGGTCATAATCATGTCCAACATTCTCGAACCAAGCATATTCAAGTTCGATATCATTTTATTCATGATCATGTTGCCAAAGGAGACATTAATCTTAAGCATGTTCGTACTAACAAGAAATTGGCCGATATCTTTACTAAGCCACTTGATGAAAAAGTTTTTTTTCACTAGAGGAGTGATTTGAACATCATTGATGCCTCAAACTTGAGCTAAGCTCACTCGGATGCATGCAAGGGGATGAGCTTTATTAACCATTCCATGTTACTATTATCTTGAATATCATCTACTTGGAATTCTATGCTCCCTTGTCGTGCATCTAACCCTTTTGTAGGTACTTGGAAGAACAACACTCCACAAGATTGCCATCAGCTCATATCCTAAGCAATCTTGTCATGACCAAGTATCCACAACTTCTCTTTGGTGATGAAAGGAAGAAGACAACATAACATATCCTTGACATATATTTCTCAATTAATATCAACTCACAATTGGTATCATGTCATTTGGATATATCATGTTCTTCCTTGCATTACTAACCCCATGTAGGTGAAAAGTGAACGAAAACAAAAAAGGATTGCTCCCAACTCAAGATGAAGTTCATCAACCTCGAGCATCCTCATCAAGTTCACCTACAAGCTACAGCATCAACATCACTAAAAGGTATGTACTCATATCCTTGATATAGCTTTACTCTAAGTCATGAGATAAACAAACTCCAGCGATATGAAGACACTAAAATGCTTATATGAAAAATGTTAACCCCATTTCTAGCTTAGCGATGAGTATAACCTATGATCAAGTATTCTTGCTTGAATCCTTAAGTCAATATACTCTAATATAGGTGACCTAGTCACCGCCCATTATCTAATCATATGAATTGAATGGAGAACTCTTCTTGTGTTACTCTTTGACATTTCCATTCAACTTCAACCTAGATGCAAATTCATTGCAAATCATTGAGACACGTTTGAGACATTCTGAAAAATTCATTTTGACAAAGTTGCCAAGTTTCTGTTTCCCAACTCAAAGCCTCCAACCAAAACTTCTCGGTGTTACCGATTTTGCAATCCTATTGCAGAACCACATATCGGTGCCATCGAACTTTTTGCCTCGGAGCCACCGACCTCTATGCACTTTATCTGATTTATCTTATGATCAGATCAATGATTCCAAAGATGTAGGGGGAGAAACTTCAAGAGATATAATCTCAAATAATCAAGGATCCCCACATCAAAGGAGGAGATATTCTTAAAAGTTTTTCAGATCTTAAAGGGTAGAAAAACTGTTTTCAAGGAAACATTGTCTCAATACTTTCAATGACCCTATATCTCTAGGATCCCTTCCCATTCAATGATTCCTTTTATATCTCCCTTATCTAACCTGTTTGGAAATTAATGCCGAAGGGGGAGAAATATAAAAGCTTCAAAGGTTATAGTAATACTAAAGCGGGCATATTCATACCAAAGGGGGAGATACAATACCAAAGGGAAGAATATATAAGCATTATTGCTTTAGGGGAGAGATGATGATGCAAAGAAGAAGTGCAACCTTATCATATAAAGGGGGAGAAAAATTATCAAGGATCCCTTATCACACAAACACTTCTTAAGGAGAAGAGAGAAGTATGAATTTGAAATTTGATTCTCATATGTTATAGACTTTTTCTCGGCCCTACCTACTCTCAATATCTATATTATGATTCAGGGAGAGAGAGGAAAACTTTCACAATTGGTGTCTAGGGGAGATGATCTAAACTTATTTGGAGACATGTCATTCTCAAGAAATCATTTCTTATATGTCATCCATATCTTGGTACTCTTGGTTCCATTTGCATTTGCATGATCAAATACACTTGTGATTCCTAATATTGGTTTCTCAAGTGTGTTCTTACTGTTAAATGCTCAAGGACCTCAAGGTAAGTATATGCATCATATTCTTGTTCAAGATTATCTCTTGCTTCTTGCACATATTGTTTGCAAGAGTGAGTCTTCAACATGAATTCATTTCATTCACATACATTTGATGCATATTGCCGAGATATACATGACTTCTCATGTCCTTCCTATCATGTGTGTGTTCATGCATTCAAAAGAAACACTATTAGGGAAAAGCTTAGCAGCAGTGCTGGTTTTGGGTATAGCAGTAGCGTAGGGCAGTGTGCTACTGCTACGGCGCTACAGCTAAAGTGTAGCAGTAGCGTGTGTTAGCCCGTGCTAGTGCTATACCTGCTTAGTAGTAGCGCTTTTAGTAGAAAGCGCTAATGATAGTTACTAGCAACGCGCCTCTCCGCTCACGCTACTACTATTATTATGTATTTCTTTTTTTATGTCATATATTCATACGCCACTATACAAGTTTTCATACAGTATCATCATAATACATCTTTGTCATATAACAACTCCTCCTCATCATCATTTTCGTCAAACAGATAACTAGACTTCAAAAAACTTACAAGTCTAGACCAAAATGCTAGATCGAGACCAATACTGATAAAACTATTAAACCTTAAACTAGAGCTTAATCTTACTACAATACTATTAATGAGATGAATCCGGTGGTGCAGAATCTGATGGTGGTGGGGGCATTCTTGGCGGAAGTATCCCAACAACACTTCCCCATCAGGCTCTTTGAGCCGGGAATGAAGATGTCACTTCTTGTAGTGCCCATTCCATAACCAAGTGGGGACTACTCTGAGGTGGCATCCGAGCATGCTCTACATCGTTGGCCTCCACAAAGATGACGTCTGCTGCAACTTGTAGTTGTGTTTGGGCATAACTCTTGCACTCCTTGACTTCAAACTCCCAGTGACTACACTGAGTCTTCCGAAACATATTCTCCGCCACTTTCAGCTCCCGCATACAATCTCTCCATCCGAACAGTGCATCGTCAACCCTTTTCCTTGCGCAAGCAACTTCCTCCGCCACTTCAACTCCTCTTCACGAGAACTTCTAGGAGGCATGGAATCCCTGTAAATTTGGCATGACATTTGCTTAACAATGGACATATTAAATAGCACAACATATAGGAGACATGGAATCCCTGTAAATTTCCCTGCGCCAACAAATCTAACCATTTACAGCGTGTTAGCCATGCAATCTAACAATGGACATTTGCACAAAGTTTGCAAGTTTAAACATTTTTTTATGGTTATGATGTGAAGCACCTTTGTAACATAATTTACAACATGTGGATGAATTCCGATATGCATCCATACATCCATCTAACCATCTAAATGCATCCATTCATAACCATCTAAATGCATCATACATCCATCTAACCATTTAAATGGGGAATTATCCCAGGGAAAGAGGCACGTTGTTCTGGATGCATCATCCTGGACGTTGTGTTTGGCACGCCTAAAAATTACCGATCTGAAGAACTTCTCTTCCACATCGTCCCCTTCCCCAGTGGCTATCACGTCCTATTAGGACACGATGGCTTCACAAAGTTTGAGGCTATACCCCATTACGAGTACATGAAACTCAAAATGCTAGGACCAAATGGAGTGATCACACTGCCAGTGATCCGAATATAGCTCTCCGGGTCGGAAACATGATGACAACGCTCGCCCTTGAGGCATTAGTGGAAACTTTCGCCGCCGAGGAATTGACCGCTCTACGGTCGATAGTTAATAGCAAAGATGTGATCCTCAGTAAAAGGCCCAAGTCCACATCCTTTAAACCCGCAGAGGAAATTGGTAAATTTCAGGTATATCCAACAGACCCTAATAAAATAGGGTCCATCGGAGCCCAGCTCGATCCCCTTATGGACGAGGCACTACGAAATTTCCTCCACGAAAATTCGGACATTTTTGCTTGGCATCCTTTTGATATGCCCGGTATCCCACGTCGGCTCGCCGAACATAGCCTAAACATTATTCCAGGCTTTAAGCCCATGAAATAGACCTTGCGCTGCTTCTTCGAACCCAAACGACAAGCCATGGGTGAAGAATTAGCAAAATTACCCGAGGTCAGATTTATTCGGGACATCAAACACCCCGAGTGGCTAGCAAACCTGGTGATGGTACCTAAGAAAGACAAATCCTGGTGGTTGTGTGTCGATTTCAATGACCTCAACAAAGCATGCCCCAAGGACCCTTTTCCCTTACCACACATGGACCAGATCATTGATGCCACAGCCGGACACAATTTGTTGTGTTTCCTTGACGCTTACTCCGGATATCATCAAATTAAAATGAAGGAATCCGATCAGGCGACTACCGCATTCATCACCCCCTACGGGCCAGTCAGCTTCAACACGATGACCTTTAGGCTAAAAACGTAGGGGCCACGTACCAGTGCATGATCCAAACCTGCCTTGCCACACAGGTCGGAATGACTGTTGAGGCATACACGGATGATGTGGTAATCAAAACGAAACACGTCGATCGGTTGATCGATGAGCTCTGTCAAACTTTCGCTAATTTGCATGAATATGATATACGACTCAACCTAGAAAAATGTGTATTTGGAGTTCCCTTGGGAAAGCTGCTTGGATTCATTGTCTCCCATGGAGGAATAGAGGCAAATCCAGCTAAAATTCGTGCTCTATCAAAACTTGCAATCCCCACGGAGCTGAAGCATGTCTAGAGACTAGCCGGGTGCGTAGCCGTGTTAAGCCGCTTTATTTACGCCTCGGAGAAAAAGCTTTGCCGCTCTATAAGCTATTGAAATGAACAAACAATTTCGAATGGACCGATGAAGCAGCGGCTGCATTGGAAGAAATCAAAACAATACTGGCAACCAATCCCATACTCACGTCACTAGGCACCGGTGAGCCCATGTTGTTATACATATCGGCCACCAACAAGATAGTCAGCACGGTGCTCGTCGTCGAACAAGATGAGGAGGGACATAAATTCCAAACTCAGAAGCCGGTATATTATGTGTCAGGGGTACTAACGCCATGCAAGTCTAGGTACCCACATTATCAAAAAATAGCTTATACAGTATTCATGGCATCGAGGAAACTCCGACACTACTTCCAGGAGTGCGCGGTAACGGTGGCATCAGAAGTCCCCTTGAATGATATAATCAACAACAGGGACTCTACCGGTCGCATAACCAAATGGGCCATTGAGTTCCTTCCCTTTGAAATAAACTACAAGCCACGTCGTGCCATTAAATCTTAGGTACTAGTGGATTTCTTGGCTGAATGGACAGAGGTCGAGCTCCCCAAGGAGTATAGTGCATACTCCCACTAGACAACATACTTTGATGGATCCAAGAACCTGGCCGGTCTAGGGGCTGGAGTTATCCTCACATCCCCCATGGGCGACAACTTAAGATACGTGTTGCAAATCATGTATGCCGATTCCAACAATGCCGCCAAATATGAAGCTCTTCTTCATGGTCTTCGGATGGCAGTGTCAATGGGCATACGACGGCTAGAGGTGTGAGGAGACACAAACCTAGCCATATCCCCAATTAACGGCAAATTCGATGCCAAAAATCCAAAGATGGTGGCATATAGAGACGCTGTCCTCAAGATATCTACTCGGTTTGAGGGATTGGAATTCCACCACGTTGCTTGAGACAACAACCAAGCCGTCGATATATTGGCCCATATGGGAGCCAAGTGTAGGAGATATGCCCTAGAGGCAATAATAAATGTTATTGATTATCTCCCTGTTCATAATTAGGTTTATGTTCCATGCTATAACTGCTATGGTTCTCAAGTCTACAATAACCACGAGGCTTGAAGGAAGACTCATATGCACGTGTGGAATAATAAACGGTAAATTGTATTCCTAGTCTGGCCTCTAAGACTGGCACAAGTATTGTATGATGATCATGTTTTCCTGATGATGGGCATGGCTATGCCGGCAATTTTGAGGGCACAATGTTAGAAGAACATTTGTGTTGAATCGACCTGAATTGATGTTATTCTATGAGATACATTCATCATAAGTTAATGGTTAATAACACAGAGAAGTTAATGTTTGCATAATTCCTTAGACCATGAGAGTATCGAGTTTCTTCATGCTTGCTTCATGAACTTTGGGGTTTGTTAAACGTCATTCGTAAATGGGTGGCTATTACGACGGCTTACGGGTTAATGGAAAAGTATGTCAAGTAACTTGATAGATCAAGATTGGGATTTTCTCCTCCGATGATGGAGAGATATCTCTGGGCCCTCTCGGTGTTACGGTATCCATTATCGTCTGGCCAGACACTTTGTGATTTGATCACGGGGATGCCGGAACACGGGAACGAGAAAAGAGAACAATACCGGTAACGACGTAACTGGCATAGTGGACAAGTTGTTGATCCACGGGGATGCCAACATGTCTCACCTCGGGTATTTGTAACATATCGCGAAGCAACAGGAATAGCACACGGCAACTGGAGATTCACTCGAATATTCATTCGTGTGGGTATAGGGGTCAATATGGGTGTCGACGGCTCCGATGTTGATCATTGATCAGAAGGGGTTCCGGGCCATGTCTATGCTTCACTGAACCTATAGGGTCACTAGCTTAAGGGTCATCTATCTGCTGAATACTAGACAAGGAGTCCGAGAGAAAGTCGCTGAAATAGTTTCGGAGACAGTGGAAAAGTTCCGGAGAGAACACCGACAAAGTTTTGGTAAAACCAAAAAGTTGTTTCGGAAAAAACCATTGATCCAAAAAGGTTTCGGCAAGCACCGGGAATGTTTTGGAGGTTGCCATATCGGTCTGGTAATTTCTGGAACTTTTAGGAGAGAAAACCGGAAAAGGTTTTCGGAGCTGTCGAAATTGTTTACCAGGTAAACGAAGATGGTTTTTAAATTAAACCACCATACCGGAAATGTTCCAGAGCATGTCCAGATAATTTTAGAGGGTGCCAGAAATGTTCTGGGACCTTCCAAAAATTTTCCGAAGTAATAGTAGCGGAAAACATCTTAACCCAGCGTGACGGGACAAGATCCCACTTTTCGTGGGGCTGTTTTGGGGCGCCTCCCTTTTGGGGGGCAGCCCCTTGTGGCTAGACAAAAGGTGTTGGGGGGCCCACATGGTGGGGGCAGCCTCCACAAATGGTGGAGAGTGTTGGGAGGAAGGTGGGGCCCCATGGGGGAACACCATGGACAAGGGAACATGTTTTCTCCATGTTTGATGGGAACTTACTTCCTTGTTTTGTGGGTGCTTGTCATGTGGCTGACATTTCAGCCACCACCACCCCCTCCTTCCCCTATAAAAGGAGGTGGAGAGGACCTCTCCATCCCCACTCCAACTCTCATACACATGCCATGCATTATCTGGCTTCTTCTCTCCCTCCCACGAAAAGAGTTTCATAGAGCCGAAAGGCTGTGTGGGTTCCGGTGGGAACTAGTTCTAGACGGCAAAGCCCTGCCGGATAGATGACACCGTATGTGTGCAACTCTATAGAGAGATCGTAGTTTCGGTCTTAGTTCGAGAGTGCCTCCCGAATGGCTGTCCATGTGACCATCCGAGTTTTGGAGGTCCTCCCGAAGGGCTGTCCGAGTGACAGCCCAAGTTTCGGAGGTCCTCCCGAAGGGCTGTCCGTGTGCCCGTCCGAGTTTTGGAGGTCCTCCCGAAGGGCTGTCTGAGTGACAGTCCAAGTTTCGGATGTCCTCCTGAAGGGCTGTCCACGACACCTTTCGGGGGACTGTTCGACCGCCTCCCGGAGGGCTATCCGCGGGGCAGATGAGGGTATACATCCTCGCGGTTGGGTGGTTTTAAAATCCGAGCTGCGGGGATTTGCACCGCCGTTCGTCATCGACTCTACTTCCGCTGCGCTCCGAGTCGGTAACGAAAATGATCAAACCTTGGATGCAGTCTCCATAGTGGTCCTGGGCTGGTGCGTAGGTCGGAAATTTTTTGTTTTCTGCTACGTTACCCAACAGTGGCATCAAGAGCGGTGCTATGCGTAGATGCAGGTTGCGATCCAGAATACATAGAGATGTATGGGTGTTGCACAATATAATTAGGTAGTAGATGAGATCTATTGCTGAAAATTATTTGTGCGGGTAGCATATGAAATCTATTACCCGATGTTCCTTTTGCTTCCCCTGAATTTGCATAGTCCTGATCTTGACGGAATGGTCGAATCTCACAAAGTTCTGGCAATCCGCGATCCTTTCATGCTGCTCCTGAGTATGCTGATTGATAGATCAAGGAAGTGCTAACAGTTCTTTGGGTTCCACCATAGTTGAGAAAGATGGATGTTTTACAGACGAAAGGGCAATGCAGATGTGATCTGCACGGGGGGTCACGCGTATGACGAAGTTTATATGGGGCTCGAGATTTTGTGATATCGTGTTTTATACACCCCGGAAAGTTAATCTAGCAACTTGAATTATCATACTTGATGATGGACGTTGGTAGATTTGGTTTGTTTCAAAATCTTAGAAGCCACGTAAAACAATATTTTGCATGAACCGATTAGAGGCGTCTAACTTGGTTTTGCAGGATGGTTTGCATGTGCATATGATGTGGTATAGCAATGCTCATATTAATTTGATTATGTATGAGATGACTATATGATGTAATATTAACATGAGCTGCGTGTCATGATTCGGCATGATGGCTGGAGCCATATGATTGTCACTTTAATGACCTGCGAATCAACCTTAAGTAATGCACTTATTTTATTAGCTATAGAGATAGCAATATTATCTGGTGCATCGATAAGGTGGTGGCAATCTTCGCGAAGGTGAACACCGACGCGAATGTCAAAGACAAAGGAATGAAAGACTTCTCCGTCAGAAAGGGCTATACCATATCATGCTATTATGAATTGCCTGAGATGTTTATCCCTCTTGATGCACCCTTCTTGATTGCACGGTAGTCCCTTTTTATTAGGGTGATCTCTCACAAAATATCAAGTAGTTAGTGTTCTCCCAAGTGTAGCACCGTCACGGCACCTATCTCTTCTGGGTATCACATGGTTACATGGGTACGAACGATTAGAGAAGTGTGAGGCGGGTGAGTTGAGACCTCGCAGCGAGATCACTTGGTTGTCTTGACATTCAGGCATGAAAGTCATGAGCTCAGAACACACGCATCGAAAGATGAACAAGAGTCACATAGAGATGTGATTGGCAAGTTGGTCTACCAATTAAAATTCTCGTCACTTGAGGTGGTTACATCCTTGACGTTGAATTGAAAGTTGGGTCTTGCATCACTCAAAATAAATTACGAGAGATATTGATTTGAGTGGGAGCGCACTGTAGAATTAACTTTTTTAATTCTCAGTGCAATTAATTTTGAACAATGTCTAAGTGTGATTTTCATAATAGTTGTAGAATAATGGCTCGCGTTTCCACCTTCCCTATTAAAATTGAACAACTATTAAATATCTGGTTAAAACTTTATGGTTGGTAACGTAATGTGAGGATTGTCCTCAAGAGTGCCGAGAAGGACTTTGTCCTATCGCATGCTTTTAGTATTCTCTAGCTAATGGTATGGATCATTTCACTCTCGTCCTTCGATCCAAAAGCTAGAAATCCTTTTCAGTCAAAGTGCAATATGTTTGCTTCCATGAGACCCAAACTTCGGAAGTTTGGATAGTTATGTGATATTCATGGAATCTGAAAATCATTTTCAGAGACAAACAAAGGCTAAAAGATATGAGATATCCAAAGCAATGTTTGTTTGCAAACTACTAGTAAAGAAGTTTACTATGCATTAGACTGATAAGAGAGGGATCCAGGAGAACGCCTGTCATATGATGAAAGGTGAATAAAACAACAACTTAAAGAGAAAGGAAGTGTCCTAAGGGTGTTAATGAGACTTTCACGCCTAGGAAGTCCAGGGCTAACGCCACTCTTAAGTTGGATGCTTCTTGTGAGAGTAGGAGAAACACTAAAAAGTTAAACTGTTAGAAGTATGATGGCAAAAGGAAAGAAGACTAGAATATCCAGCTCATGTATGAATGTCATAGAAGTTTTTGATGTATAGAAGGCTGGTCAAAGATATAGTTCTTGGAAATTATGGTTAAACATGTTAACCACTAATTCTTGGGTATGGTGAGTTAATCACAAAGATACCCGTTCGATTGCATTCTGTTGCAACTTGATGTAAGAACTACTATGGTCTGAAAGACTAGCCAGGGGTGAGGTTTAGATACACGCAGGGAACATAGTAAATGTTACTATGCCTTCCATCGGTGTATTCCCTATGTATTAAGTTTCATAATTCATATTAGAGTTTCATACACTCTAGCCCATTGCACAATGTTTGTTGCAAAAGAGTTGTTCATAAAAACAACAATTGTTGTTCAGTATTATGAATAACATGAAGGGCCATGCTTCCATCCTAGATGGGATGTATGTTATGAATATTGATGGAAATATGACACATCCATAACACTGACACTAAATGTCACATGACTAAAAGAATACCACATATGTGTGGCACTGCATTTGGTCACATTGGAGAAACCCGCATGGAAAATTCCATTATGATGGATTTTGAAGTCGTTTGATTTTGAATCATCTGACACTTGCAACTTTCGTCCAAAACAGGTGAACTAACTAAAATACCGTTCACAGGCCATAAGGAACGAGCAAATAACTTATTGGTGACCATACATTTGATGTATGTAGTCCGATAAATATTGTTGCAAACAGTGGATTTGTCTACCTTAAAAAATTGATTCACGTAGATATATGGATATTTACTTGATGAGACGTAAGTCTGGATCTTTTGAAATCATTTGAAAGGTTTTCAAAAATAAAGTAGAAGTTATTGTATCAAGAAAATTATGTTTCTGCAATTTGATTGCGGAAAGGAATATTTGAGTTACAAGTTTAACGAATGTCTGATGAGTTGTGAAAAAGGTTTCATAACTTGCACCTCCTGGAACACCACAGCAAGTGGAAAGTCCGTGAAGATGTAATCGAACCATTTATCACATGGTAAGATCAAAGATGACATAAATAGATTTGCCATTATCCCTTTTATAGAGTGATGCTTTAGAGACTGCGACTTTTACGCTGAAAAGAGATCCATCAGGTCTGTTGAAATGGTATGGTACGCCCAACCATGTTATATCTTTTCTTAACATTTGAAATATGGGGCCTGTGTAAAAGGTTACAAACCTATTCCAAATCAGACAAGTGCTACTTTGTATGGTTATCCCAAGTCATTGGGTATTCCCCCACCACTATACCGAGGCAAAGGGTTTTTCCACAAAATGGTATGCTTTTAAAGAGAATAGTTCTTACAAAAGGTGAGTGGGAGGACAGTGCAACTCGACGAGATAACCAGTATCTTTGTCATCAGTTCAAAGGAAAGAAACCCTAGAAATGATTCTGTTGTTTCCTACTACGACTGATATGGAAGTCTCTACAATAAAATGTATGGACTTCGGTCGAACGTGCAGCTAAAGCACGTAGGCAAAGCTCGTGCAAATCTATCAGGTGCGCAAACGAGATATTGTTGTTAGACAACGGTATACCTACAATACACAAGGAAGCGTTGATGGGCCCTGACTCCAGGATTGGCTAGATGCCAATACAATGTGAGATAGTTTCCATATAAGTGATTCAAGATTAAAACCTTGATACACCTTTCAGAGGACTTAGAGTCTAACAAATATTTATGGAACTAAAAACTGATACGGATAAAAATGTTTTATCTATAAAGCTCGACTTGTTGAAATAACAAGTTCAAGGAGTTGACTACGATGAGGTTGTTTCACCATAGCGATGCTTAACGTCGGTTCGTGTTGAACTAGCAATTAATACATGTATCAATCATGAGATATGACAAAAGTATTTCCATCTGATGGAAATGAAATCTAGGACTTGTATGTGATACAGTCCAAAGTAATTTGTCGATCCAGAGGATGCTAGTAAGTATGCAAACTTCAGAGTTCCAGCAATGGACAGAAGAGAGCAAAATGGTGTTGGAATCTTCGTGGTTTGATGAAATGGTCAAAAGGGTTTTTGACTTCATCAATGGTAACGAAGATGCTTGTGATTCAAGAAAGTAAGTGGGAGCATTATAATATTTCTAAAAATGTTGTGTGCTTGACACATTGTTAATTGGAAATAAATTTCTTGACCCGAATTAGGACTTCATTTGAAAATAGTTTTTCGATGAAGTGCTTAGGCTAAATAGCCTCCATATTAGGCATGATGATCTATGGAGATAGATTCACCTAATGGGGCTAAGCAATGAATACATATTGACAAGGTGCTAAAACCTCTTAGCATTTAAAAACACCAAGGAGTGATTCTTGCCAAAGTCACACGGAAAGAGTTTTTGCAAGACTCAGTGTCCCAAAACACTGACGAGTAAAATACATGATGGAGATTCCACACACTCTAGTGTTTGGATTAATCATGTATTCCATGGTATGTAAAAACAACCAGATATGTCCGATACTCCCAAGTTGTTGCGAGTATAGATACCAAAGTGATCAAACAACTGATCATGGAACAATAGTGAAAGATGTCATTAAGTACTAGAGTAGTGCTGATGACATGTTTTCTCGCAAGCAGAGATTATGAAGTGCTCGTTGTAAGTAATTACATTGATACAGTCTCAATCAATGCTCCATGCGATTTCCGATTTAAGTTAAGGGTTTTGTGTAATACACAATATGGTGGCACGGTAGTTGGAAATTGTTCCAAACAAGATATTGTGGCGAATTCTATAACAAAGGCTAAGTATGTTGATGCTTTGGAAGCGACAAAGAAGTTGTTGAATCATATAGTTCATTCATGAACTTAGTATGGTTCCAAGATGGCTTTGGTCTATGAGACACTATTACAGATAGTTGCTCCATAGCTCAGTCTGAGGAATCAGGTTTCGACCAACGATTTACACATATGCAAAGCCAAGTTAACAAAAAATACAAATTTTGTGATAGCGTGAAAATGCGAGGATATGCAAAGTTACACACGGAGCTGAAGTTGTCAGATCCGTTGGACATCAGGCTATACCACAAGCAAAGCATATTTTACACCAGTATGCCATAGGTGTAAAGTGCATTAGCATTGACTAGATTATTGACTCTAGTGAAAGTGGGAGTCTATAGGAGATATGCCCGAGAGGCAATAATAAATGTTATTGATTATCTCCCTATTCATAATTAGGTTTATGTTCCATGCTATAACTGATATGGTTCTCGAGTCTACAATAACCATGAGGCTTGAAGGAAAACTCATATGCACGTGTGGAATAATAAACGGTAAATTGTATTCCTAGTCTGGCCTCTAAGACTGGCTCGAGTATTGTATGATGATCCTGTTTTCCTGATCATGGGCATGGCTATGCCGACAATTTTGAGGGCACAATGTTAGAAGAACATTTGTGTTGAATCGACCCGAATTGATGTTATGCTATGAGATACATTCGTCATAAGTTAATGGTTAATAACACAAAGAAGTTAATGTTTGCATAATTCCTTAGACCATGAGAGTATCGAGTTTCTTAATGCTTGCTTCATGAACTTTGGGGTTTGTTAAACGTCATCCGTAAATGGGTGGCTATTACGACGGCTTACGGATTCATGGAAAAGTATGTCAAGTAACTTGATAGCTCAAGATTGGTATTTGCTCCTCCGATGATGGAGAGATATCTCTGGGCCCTCTCGGTGTTACGGTATCCATCATCGTCTGGCCAAACACTTTGTGATTTGACCACGGGGATGCCGGAACACAGGAACGAGAAAAGAGAACAATACCGGTAACGAGGTAACTGGCATAGTGGACAAGTTGTTGATCCACGGGGATGCCAACATGTCTCACCTCGGGTATTTGTAACATACCGCGAAGCAACAGGAATAGCACACGTCAATTGGAGGTTCACTCGAATATTCATTCGTGTGGGTATAGGGGTCAATATGGGTGTCCATGGCTCCGATGTTGATCATTGATCGGAAGGGGTTCCGGGTCATGTCTATGCTTCACCGAACCTATAGCGTCACATGCTTAAGGGTCATCTATCTTCTGAATACTAGACAAGGAGTCCGAGAGAAAGTCACTGAAATAGTTTTAGAGACAGCGGAAAAGTTCCGGAGAGAACACCGAAAAAGTTTCGATAAAACTAAAAAGTTGTTTCGGCTAAAACCATTGATCCAAAAAGGTTTCGGCAAGCACCGTGAATGTTTTGGAGGTTGCCAGATCGGTCTGGTAATTTCTGGAATTTTTCGGAGAAAAAACCGGAAAAGGTTTTCGGAGCTGCCGGAATTGTTTACCAGGTAAACGAAGATGGTTTTAAATTAAACCACCATACCGGAAATGTTCCAGAGCATGTCCAGATAATTTTAGAGGGTGTCGGATATGTTCTGGGACCTTCCAGAATTTTTCCGAAGTAATAGTCGCGGAAAACATCTTGTCCCAGCGTGAGGGGACAAGATCCCACTTTTCGTGGGGCTGTTTTGGGGTGCCTCCCTTTTGCGGGACAGCCCCTTGTGGCTGGACAAAAGGTGTTGGGGGCCCCATGGTGGGGTCAAACTCCACAAATGGTGGAGAGTGTTGGGAGGAAGGTGGGGCCCCATGGGGGAACACCATGGACAAGGGAACATGTTTTCTCCATGTTTGGTGGGAACATGCTTCCTTATTTTGTGGGTGCTTGTCATGTGGCTGAAATTTCAGCCACCACCACCCCCTCCTTCCCCTATAAAAGGAGGTGGAGAAGAGCTCTCCATCCCCACTCCAACTCTCATATGCATGCCATGCATTATCTGGCTTCTTCTCTCCCTCCCACGAAAAGAGTTTCTTAGAGCCGAAAGGCTGTCTGGGTTCCGGTGGGAACTAGTTTTGGACGGCGAAGCCCTACCGAATAGATGACACCGTATGTGTGCAACTCTGTAGAGAGATCGTAGTTTCGGTCTTAGTTCGAGAGTGCCTCTCGAAGGGCTATCCGTGTGACCGTACGAGTTTTGGAGGTCCTCCCGAAGGGCTGTCCGAGTGACAGTCCAAGTTTCGAAGGTCCTCCCAAAGGGCTGTCCGTGTGACCGTCCGAGTTTTGGAGGTCCCCCCAAAGGGTTGTCCGAGTGACAGTCCATGTTTCGGAGGTCCACCCGAAGGGCTGTCCATGACACCTTCCGGGGGACTATCCGACCGCCTCCTGGAGGGCTATCTGCGGGGCAGATGAGTGTATACATCCTCGCGGTTGGGAGGTTGTAAAATCCTAGCTGCAGGGATCTGCACCACCGTTCGTCATCGACTCTACTTCCGCTACGCTACGAGTCGGTAACGAAAATGACCAAACCTTGTATGCAGTCTCCATAGTGGTCCTAGGCTGGTGCATAGGTCTGAATTTTTTTGTTTTCTGCTACGTTACCCTACACCAAGCGCTATCCCCTCCCGAGAAACACCTTCCGAGAACAGCTCTTCAAGCCCTTCGTAGTGTGGTAGGACGACCAAAATGACACCAGTCCAAAAATTGTGGACGAGGTTGTTCCCCCTATAAACGAACCAGATGATGGCACCATTGGTGGCTCGACGATGAATGAGATTCCCTCGGTTCATGAGGTAATGGTAGTAATTGCGCCATGGACACATCCCTTCCTTGCCTACCTCCTTCACAAGGAACTCCCCGACAATCAAACTGAGGCACGACGCATAGTTCGGCGATCCAAGGCCCACAAAGTGCATGAGGGTAAGTTATACAACAAAAGCACCACTGGAGTATTACAGAGGTGTATATTCGAGGAAGAGGGATGGGAGCTCCTCGCTGAAATCCATGTAGGCATGGGCGGTCATCACGCCGCGGCAAGATCTCTTGTCGGCAAAGCCTTCCAAGCTGGTTTCTTTTGGCCTACATCTCGGACCGACACCCAGTCACTCATTCAAGATTGCATCTGGTGTCAACTCTTCGCAAATCAAAGTCACATGCCCCTAACAGCTCTTTGGACTATTCCGATCACCTGGCCATTTGCGGTCTGGGGGCTGGACAAGATTGGACCCCTCAAAGGGGGAACCAAGAAAAATAAATACCTACTAGTCATGGTTGACAAGTTCACCAAATGGATAGAAGCAAAGCCTGTTAAATCGGCTAAATCCGGACCAGTAATTGAATTTATATCTAGTGTAGTACACCGTTACGGTGGCCCGCATAGTATAATAACGGAAAATGGAACCAGTTTCACAGCTCAAGAGGTCAAGGACTGGTGCACAAAAATGGGCATAAAGCTCGATTATGCATCGGTCTATCATCCGCAGACCAATGGACATGTCGAGCAAGCAAACTGTCTCATTATAAGCGGCATGAGGCCACGTTTGGTCTGATCTCTTCATGAGTCCAACTGTCATTGGGTGGAGGAACTCGACTCCGTTCTATGGGGCATGCGTACTACCCTGAGCAGATCAACATGTTATACACCATTTTTATGGTCTATGGGGCAGAGGCGGTTCTCCCCTGCGATATTATCCACGACACACCAAGAGTTTGCATGTACGACAAAAAGGAGGCCGAGTTAGATTGGCAGGACGACTTTGACGCCCTGGAGGGGGAGCGGGACATAGCTCTGGCTCGATCCACACTTTACCAACAGCAAGCTTGACGGTACCAAAGTAAGGAGGTCAGGGCCAAAGCATACAATGTAGGAGAACTCGTCTTACGGCTCCCAGAGAAACAGAAGCACAAACTCAACCCCAAGTGGGAGGGTCCTTTCATCATTGCCGAAGTGCACGCGGGAGGGGCCTATCATTTGTCGAATTCATCTCATAGCCGCCTTGAACGAAACCCATGGAATGCAGCTCGTCTTCGGCGCTTCTACGGATAAACCAGTGTCGTCCAAACTCCCATGCACTTTTTCATTTTCGGTTATTTTTTACCTTTTTAGCAATTTCCTTTCCCACTTTGTTGTTCTATAGGGACACTCTGTTTTCCTACGATATGTTCGGCTGAACCAATCTTGTACTACGGATACTCGGCATACACCATAAAGTGTTAAATCTGAACACAACATGTGGGGGCTTCTTTTAAATAGCCAGTATTTTAATTATTCATACTTACCGGGCACGTATGTTTCTTTAGTCATGTTTTAGCCATCATATGCATCAATTCAAACTAAGAATTTGCCAAGCTAGGTTGCCTCGCTCTTGTGGTTACTCTCTATGTTCCTGCTTGTTCGGCTAGAGAGTAAAGGGAGAACCTCTGTGATTGCTATGACCGGGTCATCCGGACACGTACCTCACACGAGTGAAGCTGAAAGCTAACTATCTTACGTAAACAATTGGTCGGCTATGACAGAAACGTCTTATACGACCCCGGTTGCTCTTTTCGTTATTTGGGTCTCTTATTCCCAAAGGACACTTAGTCACGTACTGCAAGTATGCGGATTCCTATCTACGCTCTTAGTAGAACCCCGGCAAAAGTTATCGCTAGAGATACGATTTTCATCGGAAGATGTTTCTTACGCTACATCGTAATATGACATATACTTCCTTGTGCTTTCTGTCTGTTCGCACCACATGGCCGGATTGCCTGGTTCCCCGAATATAAGTTCGTTCTTTGGCGAAGGAATAGTAAAAAGGAACACTCCCGAGCTCTTCGCACGGGAGGGAGAAGCCGATGGTCAGTTAAGACAAAGTTTACAACACGGATTGTTTTACATATGTACATGTAAATTACATATGCGGCTATTGATCGAGATCATCGATTATTGTGTTGTGGGGGCAGTCTGCTTGCGAGAGACGGGCGGCTGGCATCACCTGGTCATATACGAGGAGGGGTGGCACTTCTTTTCCATCTGATCCCACAGGACCAACCCGTGCCATATGCTCGGGGTTAAGTCCGGTGAAACGGGTATTTACCATTGCCCATGCCTCCCATGCTCCTTCACAGCAGGCCGAAGTCTTCCACAGCTCGAACCTATCCCGAGCCCCCCTAAATCGATCCACAAGTGCGGCTAGCCCTTCGGGTGCCTGTTCAGTGGGCCATAATGCCTTCACCATCCGCTTCATCACTTTTTGCACACGCTTGTGGAGGGAGGTTAGCTCCTTCAGCAAGTCCCCTTGGTATGATTCGATATCGTCTTCAGGATGTTCGATCAGGAGACCTGCACACAAGATAACAAGCGCGATTACTATCATTCTCCACATCGGAAATACTTACTCTTAGCAGAATTGTATTTTCCGAATACGCCCCTCCGAAGCTTTTGATTCTCTTCTTGAGCTTGGACCAATTGAGTCTTTAAACTCTTTATTCCTTCGGCTTGTTTTTGTATAACAAGACAGTCGGCTTGCTGCTGGGATTCCGCATACCTTTGTGAAACCCGGGCTTCCTCTAGATGCCTTTCCATATGTCCTATTGATTCGGCTGCTACACGGAATCCATATGTCAGACACGGTAATGTAAAAATATCAACAGCAAAAGCATACTCACCATGGGCCTCTCGCGTGAGGCTCTTCACTTGTGCCAGTTCGGCCTTCACGAACTGCACTTCCATGCGACTCTCCTCGAGGGCCTTGGCCAATTGCTCGGATTGTCGCTTTGAGGCATGTGTCAGCAGTCAAACATTATAGAGACTCTTAATTCATTTTATCTATATCAAATTAAGGCTTAGAGGCTATTAGGCTTACACAAGTATGCGGATTCTATAAAATCTGACCTCTTACCTGAATGTTATCAGCTTCATAGCTTCGCCGAATCTAGCTCAGGTGGCCCCAAGTTGTGCATCCGCCAAGCATAGGGCACCAAACTCCTGATTAGAGAAAATCGGATGTCGCATGGCCTCCCATCAGTGCTGATGATGCATGGCACTCTCCACCTCAGATTTGGTGACGGATACTCGGTCGCCAGATTCGGCAAGCGCCGGACCAGCCATGGCGGTTTTTGTAGAGGAAGCCGCATGGCTCGCGGCCCAGGAGCTCCGGGCGTCTTCTGACATCCAAGAAGCCCCCTCGGTAGGTGAAGATTGGGCATTTTGCCTAGGTAAGCAATGAGAGGCTATGAGATTATAGTGCGTACAACGATGAAGCGGATATCTGAACAATGTACCTTCGGGATGCGCGGACGGGTGGATTCACCCCCACATCCGGCTCCTTTGCAGGGTCCCGGTCGGCCTTTGACTCGCCCGCGACTTCGGCTACTGGCGCATGGCATGCTGATCGGCGACACTTGGGGGCTGGGACGGGCGTGTCTGGGGCGCTCTGGGTAGTAGGCCTCTTGCAGGAGGAGCTTTTCTTCTTACCCGCAGACGGAATGGAGAATGACTCAGGGTAATCAACTATGATTGCCACTGGGGTCTGGACGATGTTGTCCTAGTAGTAGACTCTGTTATCGAAGTTGAGAAGGAGATCCGGGTCCTCGTTGAAACCCGGATCTTTACCACGTGCATGATTATCGGGCTGAGGAGCCGGACAGTTGACTGTCTCGATGAAGCTCCTCCATTCCTATTCATGTCAAGGCCTCGGTAAAGTAGAGTATGGAATGAAGCCCCAAACTATTTCATGATTGAAAGGGGAAGGTTTACCTGTTCGATGGGATTGTGGGCCGAATACCCTTCCTTGGTTGACCACCGGATGAAGTCTTCTTGCTCTCCTTTGTACAGGTCGGCAAGTGTGGTGGTCAGCGCTGTTGGATTGGTAGGACCTAGTTTTCGGGAACGCGTGGCGTCACTTGTCCCGTTGTATCACCATAAGGGGTGCACCCTTTGTTTGAGGGATTGCATGCACAGAGAGATAGCGGCGGCCATGACGTCGATCATGGTCCGCCGATGATGGGCAAGCATCCGCACTTGTGCGGCAAGGTGTTGCACTTCGGCACTCTCCTCCTGGGATGAGCTCTTGGGTCGCCAGTTGTACCTCATCTTCGGGAGGAGGTCAGAGTATTTGGGCAGACCTGTCCGAGTTGTCTCGAATAGGGGGACATCTTCAATATAGAACCAATCCGAAGTCCATTCTTCGGATTTCTTTGGTGTGCCAGCTGGATACCCCGTTCCCACTATGCGGCATACTTCAGCTCCGCCGACCTCTAAGATGGCCTTGTCCTGAGTTCGAGGGATGAGGCAGAAGTATTTCCTCCATAGATCGAAATGGGATTCGCACCCTAAGAACATCTCGCAGAGGGCGACAAAGCCCGACATGTGTAGGATCGACCCTGGGGTGAGATGGTGGAGTTGAATCCCGTAGAACTCTAGCAACCCCCTCAAGAATGGGTGGATTGGAAACCCAAGTCCCCAGAGGAGGAAGGGGTGAAGCAAATACGCTCCCCTTTGTTTGGATTAGGGAAGCGCTCGTCGAAGACCTCGTCACCACAAGATAGCAGACCTACGCGGGTTGCCGCCAGATCTAATGACGGGAGATACCCTTGGGTCTCCAGATTATGGAGCCGCAGGGGAGTGATGGAGCAGCTGGTCTAGTCACCTGGGCGTTGGCCATAAGGGCATGCTAAGGAGCTGGGAGAGTTAGCCATGTTTTGCGTAGAACTTCCGCTATGAGCTTTTGACGAGTGGGAGGAAGAAGATGTGGTTTTGAACCGCGATTTTGTTTGATTAAATGGGTTGGTGCCTCCGTTGTGGAGGGGTAGGATTGAAAAAATCCCTGGCCACTCACCTCCTCTCGAGGCATGAAAATCGAGGAACTTGTGCAGTTATTATAATGACCCGCGCCCACAACGCTTGGGATCTTACCGAAGACTGGTCGGATGCCGAACATAGAAGGATGAGGGACTGGCCTTGCAAGACCAAGATGATGACGTGAAGGAATCAACCAAATATAAATCAGCATTGAAGGCCATTCTAGGGGCTACTGAGCGAGTCCTAGATTAAGGGGTCCTCGGATAGCCGACCCATTGTTCATGGGCCGCAAGGCACGCATCGGAGGATCGAGGACCACCTGCGCCAGGACCGAAGCCTCATGGAGTCAAGATGTATTCTCCAAGTTATTGGTTGTAGTTAGGCAAGTTATCTCTTTAGGACATAACCGACCATGTCTAGGCCAAGGACACCCTCGGCATCGATATAAGCCGGAGGGTTTTAGGGGTTAGGGATAGAATGACTCATCTAGGATTAAACATACGATCTCGAGGTAGATCAACTTTGTAACCCCTTACACCATGCAATCAAGCAGGATGTAGGGTATTACCTCCATTGGAGGGCCCGAACCTGAGTAAACTTTTGTCCCCTTTGTTCCCTATTACCATCGATCCTAGTCTCA
The DNA here is from genome assembly GCA_022496015.1 of Hordeum marinum. Classification (NCBI taxonomy): domain Eukaryota; kingdom Viridiplantae; phylum Streptophyta; class Magnoliopsida; order Poales; family Poaceae; genus Hordeum; species Hordeum marinum. Next base: position 376,141,829 of record CM039678.1, on the reverse strand, counting down.
CAGTTTGGGACCCCCTACCCGAGATCCGCCGGTTTTGACACCGACACCCATTCTTCCTGTTCTGTCTCCAATGTATCGATAATTTATGAAGTATTCATGCCATATTCACCTATGTTTACAATAATTTTATATGGTTTTGTTGCACTTTATATGATTTATTTAGAACTAACCCACACAGACGTTATTTTCAGCAGAACTACCGTGGTGGTGTTTTTGTGCAAAAAATGAAAGTTCTCGGAATCGCCCAAAACTTTTTGAAAATTTTTTGGTACAAAAGAGGCACTAGACGCTTCATGGGAGGTCAAGAAGAGTCACGAGGTGGCCACCCTCCACCAGGGCACGCCAGCCCCCCCCCAAACCGTGCCCTGGTGGAGCATGCTCACCTCGTGGCCCATATCCGTGTGAAACCAACGCCAAAAATTCCTATAAATATAGAAACCATCATAAATAACCCTACAATCCTCGTTCCGCCACCGCAAGTCCTTTGTATCGATGAAAAACCAATCTAGAGAGAAAACGGTACCCTGCCGAGAGGGTAGATCATCTTTGGTGGCCATCTTAATCATCCCGACGGAGTCCATCATGAAGAGGGAGTAGTCCACGCTCGGTGCTGACGGTTTGTACCAGTAGCTATGTGTTCAATCTCTCTCTCTCTCTCATGTTCTTGATATGGCACGAACTTGTTGTATCATGGGCTTTGTTAATATAGTTGGATCACATGGTGTTTTCCCCTCTCTATCTTGTTGTGATGAATTGATTCTTCCCTTCAAGATTTCGTTATGTTGGATTGAATATTGATTTGAGAACACTTGATATATGTCTTGCATGCGAATACCCATAGTGACATTCGGGTATTCAAGTGATTCACTTGATCTATGTCTTGGTACTCAACTTGCAGATTCCCGAGGTGACATTAGGGTAATCTATGCATAGGGGTTGATACACGTTCTTGTCCTAGATTCTACGGTAGAAATCTTGGGGCACTCTTTGAGGTTCTTTGTGTTGAATTGAGTATTATGAATCTGAAATTGTTTGATGTGTATTGTATAATTAACTCATGGATACTTGTGGTGACATTGGAGTATCTTGGTGACATAAGAGTTGGTTGATGCATATCATATGGTGTTATTATAGTACGAACTCTTAGATAGATCGATCAGACTGGATAACTTGGTTATGTTAGTATGAACTCTTGGATAGATCGATCGGAAAGGATAACTATAAGGTGGTTTCGTACCCTACAAACAATTTCTTCTTATACTCTCTGCTAGATAAGAAGTTCGGAGTGTTTATTCGTTGAACGTTGATGGATGGTTATGTGATCCAATTATATTAGCATTGTTGAGAGATTGCAATAGAGAAAGTACGAACTGTAGGTCTTGTTTGCAAGCATTGCAATATCGTTTCTGCTCACTTTTGTCATTTTCTACCTTGCTGTTTTTATATTTCATATTACAAAAATCAATATCTACTATCGTTACTACACTTGTATCACCATCTCTTCGCCGAACTAGTGCACCTGTACAATTTGTCATTGTATTGGGTGTGTTGGGCACACAAGAGATTTCCTGTATTTGATTGGAGGGTTGTTTGTGAGAGACCATCTTCATCCTACACCTTCCACGGATTGATAAACCTTAGGTCATCAACTTGAGGGAAAATTGCTACTATCCTACGAAACTCTGCGCTTGCAGGCCCAACACGAGTCTACAAGAACAAGTAGTGTAGTAGACATCAAGCTCTTTTCTGGCGTCGTTGCCGGGGAGGTGAGTGCTTGAAGGTATATCTTTAGATATTGCAATTAAACTTTCAATTTATTTTTTTATCACTAGTTTGGTTTTAGAAAATAAAACTACAAATAATGGAGTTTAGGTTGCATCAATTGTTTTGTCTCTTTAATGTCTTTCGTGAAAATGATGGTTCGGAAAATTCTGCTCAACTAGTAGTGAAAGAATTTATGAAAATACTTGATGAGAATTCCTTGAATGATGAGCATGATAGAAATATTGTTAGTATGAATTCTTTGAATATTCATGATGCTAATGATATGCAATGCCACAAGCTTGGGGATGCTATGTTTGATGAAGATGATATTTTTAGTGCCCCAAGTTTTGATGAGCAAAACTATTATGATGATAAAATGCTTCCGATGTATGATGATTATTGTGATGTCATGTATGCTATAAAGAGTAATGACAAACATGAAACTTGTTAGCGTGATTTTAATATTCAAAGTGGTTATGTCTATCAAGTACCCCATGATAGTTATTTTGTTGAGTTTGCTCCGACTATTATGAATGAGAAGAAAATTGCTTATGTGGAGAGTGATAAATTTTCTATGCTTGTAGATCATGAAAATAATTTTATATGTGATTGATATATTGTTGAATTCCTTCATGATGCTACTGAAAATTATTATGAGGGAGGAACATATGCTTGTAGGAATTGCAATAATAACATGTTTCCTCCCTATGTGTTCAAATTCTTGAAGTTGCACCTGTTTTGCCTTCCTATGCTAGTTGATTATTTCTCCCATAAATTGTTTGCTCACAAAATACCTATGCATAGGAAGTGGGTTAGAATTAAATGCGCTTGCCATGTGATTCATAATGCTCTCTTGCATGTTTCAATTATTATTCCTATGTGTGCATCATTGAAATCATCATGCCTAGCTAAAAGGGATTAAAGAAAAGCGCTTGTTGGGAGACATCCCAACACTTTTACTTTATGTTTTTGTGTGTTCACATGATTAAGCTACTGTATTAATCATGTTTTGTGTCTTTTATTTCAATAAAGTGTCAAGTAAAGCCTTTGGGATAGTGTGGATACTTGCTTGTTTGATTTTGTGCAAAACAGAAACTTTTGCGTCCAGTATATGAATTATCTAATTTTACTAGACTGTCAAAAAATTCTGAAATTTCTACACAAATTCTCTGCATTCTACTAATTTTTCAGAATTTTTAGAGTCAGGGAAGTATGGTGATCATTCAGATCTTTACAGACTGTTTTGTTTTTGTTAGATTCTGTTTTACATGCATAGGTTGTTTGTTTCAAGTGTTTCCATGGCTTATATTTGGTAATATAAATTGTGGGAATGATATAATATAGTAGGTATCATGTCGGAGTAATTATGAATCTTGTCTTAATAGTACCTCATTGAATGACCTATCTTTACTACACTAACGCATCTCACGAAGTTCCGTTAAGTTTTGTGTGATTGAAGTTTTCAAGTTTTGGGCGAGATACTGATATGAGGTGAATAAGGAGCAGCAAGAACATAAGCTTGGGGATTCCCAAGGTACCCCGAAGGTAATATCCAAGGAATACTCAAGCGTCTAAGCTTAGGGATGCCACGGAAGGCATCCCCTCTTTCGTCTCCAACATTATCGGTACATCTTACTTGGAGCTACATTTTTATTCGTCACATGATATGTGTTTTTCTTGGAGTGTCATTATAATTATTTGTTCTCTGTTAGATGTTATTTATAATCTTGTGTTTCAATAAAAAGTTCCAAGAATTCCATTAGGATGCTTGAGTTACACCATGATGTGTGTTGTATAAAAACAGAAACTTTTGTTGTAGTGTTTGAATTTTCATATTTTACTGGAACATGGAAAGTTTATGAAATGTTTATAGAGTATTGTAGTATAAATTATTTATCATTTTCATAATTTTTTAATTTACATATAAGTACACTGTTTTAATGGATTGCTACAAACTGTTCTGTTTGGACAGATTGCTGTCGTAGTTTTCTTATCTACTTATCCTAGAATTTTTATGGCTTATATTGGTAGACCTAAATTGTGGAACTGATGGTATGCAGTGCCTAATGTTTGAAATTATTATTTAACTTGTCTTTTCATTACATAAAAATTGATTTATTATTCTGTGCACTAACCTTTCTCATGAGTTCTTTTCAAGTTTTGTGTGGATGAAGTTTTTGAGAATAGGTGAACCGGGATATGAGAGGATTGAACGAGATACAAAAGCTCAAGCATGGGGATGCACAAGGTACCCCAAGTAAATATTTCAAGAAGTCTCAAGCATCTAATCTTGGGGATGCTACGCATCCCACCTCTTTTCGTCAACTACCGGTTAGCCTATGTTGAGCCTAGATTTTTATCCGTTCACATGATGCATGTTATTCTTGGAGTTCTATTTTTTAGTTTGTTTTTTGAATAAAATACTAAGATCTGAAAATATTTATTGAGATAGAGAGAGTCCTCACATAGCTCCTTAATTTTTTGAAAACTCATTGATCTTCACTTATATCTTTTGAGTGTAGCTTGTCATTTACTCTTGTGCTTCACTTATATCCTATGAGTAAATTATTGAATGAATTGAATGCCATGAACTTGAAATTATATGTTCATATCATTCTTATTAGTAGCTTCACACATCCTGTTTATAAAGTAAAATCTATTGAAGTTTGACAATCACAATATTGGTCATACAAGAAATTCGTGAATGATTAGTATAAGGAAGAGAACTTTCACATACAAATATATTATCTTGGAAATCTTCTATGATTGTGAATAGCCATTAATTATTTGCAAACTTGAGCAAATTAGTTGGAGTTGGACAAGGAAGATAACGTAATGAGTTATGTTTGTGTATATTTGCATAGAAGTTATATTGTTATGGATCCTCCAACATCTTGTTTAGAACCTTTTGCTAGCCAAAAACTCATACTAAGTAGAGATACCACTTGTGCATCGAAATACTTGAGCTAAGTTTCTTCCATGAGAGTCCACCATACATACCTATATATATGGTATTTCACTGCCATTCCAACTAAATTTGCATGTGTGACCTCTAAAATTTCAAATGAACATATGTTTTGTGTGTCTGAACCACTCAAGGAGCGACAAGGGGCCGTCGGTATCTTCCATGTTAAGCGGGTTATACTCATGATTAGTGTTATTCACTCGTCCTTGCACGAAAGGGGCGGTAATAGGGATTCCCATTCCTGAAACAAAAAAATGCAAATAATTAAACAAAACTCCCCCAAGAATGTTGTTGGTATGGACGGTACCCATGGATTCGGCTAGCCGCAGATTGTGTTTGTTGGTGGATGGGGAGTAAACCTTTACTTTTACCGCTTGGGAACCATCACTAATGTGTTTAACATGGAAGATATTGATAACTCTTGGTCGTGACATTGACAGGAAGGGTGCACCCCCCAAAATTATATTTATCTCTGTTTTAAACAATGAGCTCTGGCACATATGCAAATCCCTGCTTCCCTCTGCGAAGGGACAATCTATTTACTTTCATGTTATTTACTTTTCATGTTGAGTCAACTTATTATTCCAACCTACTTCTATTGGTTGGCAAGCATCATGTGGTGGGGAAAGATCTAGGAACATATGGCGAGTCAAATATATTTGATCATGACTTATTATTGTTGACAGTTATTGTCGTCGTTTTCTCACGGCATATGCCATGGGGTGGCTTATCGTAAGTGGTTGGGGACAGAGGACGTCGACGGGCTCTGGGTGCGAGATTGGGCACAAGCGGTGGTGACACACGATGTACCCAGGTTCAGGGCCCTCCGTGCGAGGTAACACCCCTACTCCTGCTTGGTCTAGTTGGATGGATGGGTATGTGTACAAGGATGCTCCTGGAGTTGTGTCTAGAGGAGGAAAAAGGAGCAGTCGGCTCGTCTTCCTCTGCCACTAGAGAAGGGAATGTGAGTTCCGTGGGTGTGTGTGAGTGACCATCTAGCGCAAGCCGGCCGAAGTATCTAGTACGTCCGGCGGCATTGTAGCCATGCCGGGGCAGGTAATCGATTGGTGAGGGCGTGCCGACACTGTTCCCTCGCCCGGTCGCGATCACCAAGGTCAGCGGCTGGGACAGTTGGACTATAGCCACGCGCTGCGGTGCGTAAGCGGCCACTGTAGCCACAGGGCTGCCCGTCGTGCCGATCACGTCGCGTCGTGGTACCTATGTGCAGAGGAACGAGACGGGGCATGTCCGTGCTGATGTCTAAGGAAGTGCTGGCCCGTGGGCAGCCGCCCGTGCCCAGTCGGCCGAGGGCCGAACCGGCTCCTCGACCAGCCGGCCTAGTAGTTTTTCTTTGAAGCGAAAGGGGGAAGACCCCGTTGCTTTGGCCTACCTAGTGGTATAAACCCCGTTAGTAGTCCCCGAAGCCAGTGGGGGCCCGCATTTGGCGGACGGTGGGGAGCCGGCGGCTTCCCCTCAGCACCAGCCGCCTTCAGCTCGAAGGCGAAGGGGCAGCCGGGTCGGCCATTGGACCCGATGCCTCGGGCTCTGGCGTGCCACCCTGGGACCCGCGCCGGCACACGGCACACCATGCGGCGAGTAATGATGCCGCGGGTCCCACGCATGCGGGGAGACGGGACGTCACCCGGGCCTAGCCCGCTAGGACCCAGGCGTAGCCCAGTAGGCCTCAAGGCACAGGGTCGGATCCTCTATGCCCTAAAGTGGCCGTTATGGCATGGGGCCACCCATGCGTGCAGAGTTTCCGGGGGGAGTGGGCACAATCGATCCCATGTCCCCCGGTCGTGGCCTCCCCTATAAAAGGGGAGGAAGGGCAGGAGGCGGAGGTACCCGCGCCCCACTTGCCTCCTCGCTGCCCTTCTTCGTACCTCTTTCCTTTCCTCGCACGCCGTCGCACCCGAGCCTGCACGCCGCACCGCCACCGCGATGGCCGATGGACGCGGAGGCAGTTGGGTTGGTTGCTTCATGGTTGAGGCAGACATCACCGAGTTGCGCCGCGTGCGCACGTTGTCGTTGACGGAGCGGGTGGCCCCACGCGCGCTGGGCGACGAGATAGCACCGGCGCCACAACCAGGGGAACATGTCGTGTTCCTCTGGCACTTCTCCCGGGGCTTCGGGCTCCCGGTGAACCTCTTTTTCCGTTTTCTGCTCGACACCTTTGACCTCCAGCCGCTCAACCTCGGTCCAAATTCGATTTTGTACCTCTCCGCCTTCATAACGTTGTGCGAGGGGTACCTTGGCATCCTCCCCTTCATGGAGTTCTTCAATGCCCTTTTCTATCTCAGGCCTTTGAAGAGCGACACGTGCAGGGGCATGGTGGTGTGCTGCCGTGGCGTCGCTTGCTTTCCCCCTCTCTCTCTGATTGACTCCATCAAGGGGTGGCACCGAACGTTCTTCTCCGTGAAGAACACAACCCGAGGATGGATTACATCCGGCTACCGCCGTTCGAGGACAAGCTGTACTCTCAGCAAAACTGGATGGGACTTGCCCCGCCCAGCGTGGCCTTGGACGAGCTCGCCCGGCTCACGCAGCTGAAGAGCGCCGAGGGGCTGGTCGCCGCCGACCTGATGGCGGCCTTTGTCTCGCGTCGGGTGTCGCCCCTCCAGATGAGGACACACCAGATCTCTTACATGTCCGGCCGGCACGACCCTTGCCGGCAATCCACCGTCGAGCTGATGCCGGCTTAGGTGGCGAAGCGGGTTAACGCCCTCATGACGTTCAAGTTGAAGACCGCCTCGTGGTCCTTCGGCATGGAGCCGTACGACCACATCAACCGGCCTCCCCTGGTGAAGTTTTTTCGTCGAGGTGGTTCTTTCTTGTTTGGTATTCCCCAGCTGGCAGCCGGCTGGAGAACTTACGTTGAAGTGCTGACCACAGCTGCTGGTGCGACAGAACACGCTGGACGGCCCACACCCATAGATCTTCGAGGCAGAGCGCGAGGACTCCGACTCTCGAGACTTCCAGACGGGAGGTCCCCCGGAGGAAGGAGTGGACTCCTCGGGGGGGCTGACGAGCCGGCGGGTCCACGAGGCGACGCTCCTGGTGGAGCCGGAGGGTCCGGCGCAGCCTGGGAACCTAGCGGAGCGGGTGAGTTCCCTCTTGCCCCCTCCATCCGGGACCGGACAGACGACGACGACAATGATGATGATTTGATGATTCTAGACGGACCACCTCCCGCAGCGCGCCAGGACCGGATGAGCAAGGAGCGACCACCTCGAGGCCCGGCAGCCGAAGCGGACGGCCGTGGGAAGAGGCCGGCTCAGGAGGGGCTAGCAGCCCTGCCGCTCGGCCGGAAGCAGGTGAAGGTGGTCGTGCGGAAGCCGCCGCCACGCGCCAAGCGGGCCCTGCCCCTCGTCATTGCATAAGTTCTTTGTCTTTGCGTAAGTTTTTGCTTCCGCCTTGCGAGCCGGTTAATGACCGGTTCTTGGATGCTACAGTGACCCCATCGAGCTCCAAGATGAGGAGCCGACGGGGGAGACGATGGATGCCGCCAGCCGGCTGGCCCGCGAGCACACGACCACCTAGCAGGAGGAAAAGAGGAGGCTCGCGGAGCTACGAGCCTCCCGGTCCGGCACACGAGGAGGGGCCGCACACTCCGGGACCTCGAGCGGCCGGAGGCGGAGGGGGTCGGTAGAGCCCCCACGGGCGTCGGACTCGGCAGCGAAGTCCACCCGCATGTCGAGGCCTCCGTCAAGCGAGCCGCAAGGGGCAGCCATGGACCCACCAGCGCCTCCGCCCACGCAAGAAACAACCCAGGCGAGGAAGACGATGACGGAGCTGGCTCCCGAGGCAACCCGGCCTGAGGTGCCGGCGGTGACCCCGCCTGCGGCTGACCCGGCCCAGGTCGAGGTGTTGAAGGTCCTGGCAGACCCGGAGGCGGCGTTGGTGGCGGCGGCAGAGGCGGCGGCCATGGAGGTGGAGGTGCCTTCCGGCACGACCGACGCACGAGAGCGGCCGGGAGAGGACGCGGCTGTGGCACCAGGCGGGGGGCCGGCAGGAGGCGACTCTCGACCCCTTGCCGTCATCAACCCGCCCCCGGCGGCTGGGGCTGCAGCGAGCCCTGGTGGCAGTGGCGGCCAGGCCCGGAGGACCCTGCGGTCGATGCAGGAGGTCGTCTGGGACTGGGAAGCGCTAGCGAGCGCGTCGGCCCTGCCGGCCCCCGGGCAGGCGGCCCAGTCCCGTCCTTCGCGGACTTGGGTAGTGTCCTGGACTAGTGCCAGAAGGATCTGGCCCGGTTTACAGAGGCGGCAGTCACCGCCCTTCAGCGTGCAAAGGTAAGCCGACACTTTTGCCTTAGAGTTTTTAGTGGGGGCGTGCGAGCGCACCCACTGGGTGTAGCCCCCGAGATGCCAGCCAGCTGACCGGCTGACGGGCAGCCGGGACGGATCTCCTTTGAGCATGTCTTGACCTTTGCCCCCCTTTTTGCGACAAGAGGGAACCTCTGTACGGCAGAAGTTGTTTGCGAAAGCGGTCACCATCCACCACCGCGACAAATATGGCTTCTACCGCCTGGAGGAGGAGCTGGCGCGCGTGCACGGTGGGTTGCACTTTGTAGGAGCGACATATAGCCCCCGGGAACCATCTGACATTGGTTGTGTCTTGAAGGCGAGCTGGCCACCCTCTACGGGGAGAAGACCGAACTTGTCACCGAATGGGGCCAGCTGACGCGGGACGTCTAGGCAGCCGCACAGGAGACGGACCGGCTGGCCGCGCTGCTGGTCGATGGGGAGGCGGCCCGGGACCGGCTCAGGGCCAAGGGGGCAAAGGAGGTGGCGGCCCGGGAGGCGGCCGTCAAGGAGGCGGCTGACGCCGCCCTGAGGACCACCCCCCTTCAAGGCAAGGTGACCCACCTCGAGAGGACGCTCGAGGAGGTCAAGGGTTCCCTCGCCACCTTGGAGGCGGCCCGGAAGTCGGAGTGCAAGGCAGCACTCCACTTTGCCATAGGGGTAGACGACGCGATCAAAGGTAGGTGCCCGTCTCTCTCCTTCCCCAGCCGGTTGCTCTTCCCCTTGCCATTTCTCGTGTTTCATCTTGCTTTTTCTTTCCTTCTCTTCTTCTTCCTTCCAAGGTGTTTCCCGAAAACTCATCGCTGCGCTTCACGCGCCGTTGAGGAGCACAGGGAATACCTTCGGGAGTGCAGTCGCTCCATCGAGGAGCATGCCGTGTGGGACCTGGACGAGATTGGGATCGCCATCGAGATGCGAATGACCCATCTCGAGCGGAGCCTGGAGCGGCTCAAGACCACCGACAAGGAGGTCATCGCCGTGCTATGGCCGGGCCACGGGGGAGCTCCAACACACCGCGTGGCTCAGTGGCTGGAGCACGTCGTCCCCCACCTCGAGGCCTGGAAGGCATCGGCTGCCCGAGCCGGGGCGCAGATGGCGCTCTGGTTCATGACGTCTTGGTACCGTGGCATGGACCTAGGCCGGCTGGCGACCATGCGGGACGTGCCGGCCACAGAGTGGGAGGCCCGCGAGCCGGCCCTTGTCCAGCGGGCCAATGAGCTCGCATCATACGTTGACGCGGACGAATTCCTACCGGGCCTTGGCGAGGATGGCGAATCGTTGCCCGAGGACTCCTTCGGCATCCCTCAAGGCCCGGCGGATGACGAAGTCGCCGATGAGAGCACCGACTCAAGCGGAGAGACGGTCGAGACCGAGGAGCCCGCCTCGAAGGCCAAGGAGGCCGACCCAAAGACTGCGACAACCTCCGAGGCAAGGACCGAGACGCCTTGCGACGCGCCGGCTGGGGGCATGCCGGCTAGCGACGTGCCGGTGGCCTAAGCCCCCGGGCATCTTTTTTATCTTTTTCTCCTGCATGTAAAAACTTGAATCCACCCACTGGGGGGTTTGTGTAATGAACCGAATACTGGCCGTGGGCCACCTTTGCCTTAATGTTTATGCCATGAATATTCTGTTGTGTTTGCCTTGTGACTCATACCGCCTTGTCCTTATCCCTTTTCGCCCGCCTCGACTCTTTTCGTTTCTATTCCTTTTCCCCTTTGGTTTTGGCCCCGCTAGCCCGACAGCCGGGAGCCGGTCTGTAGCTGGGTTGAGGCATTTGCCTCAGGGGAGCTGGTTCAAAACTTAGGAATCGGGAGGGTTTTTTCGGGATTAGTAGAGCGGTAGAGACGCGGCGATGATCCGGCTGGGCCCCGAAGGGTTCTCCCTTTGTTTCGACCTTTCGTATGAGCCAAACCTTGCCGCCCCGGGGCCCCGTTAGCCGGACAACCGGGGACCGGTTCTGTAGCTGCTAAGGGTGGGGAGGTTTGGCCGGCTCACATTACTTAGCTGTTTTTTCAAAGAGGCGCTTCTAGGCCTAGCCGCCTAGCCCTCGGGCCCAGGAGCCGGGCCGGGGAGCCGGTGAGTGAGGAACACTTTTGAAAGAAACAAAATGGGGAGGCCCCAAGAGCCGGCTTGGGGTGCACATTGCATTCATAAGCAGTAGAACGAGCGCAAGAGTGTTGCGTTCCATGGGTGCTCCGTCTCTTCACCGGAAGCATCTCTTTTTCGCTTTTGTGGCTTCTAGGCGTCTATCAGGTAGTACGCGTTGTTGTTTAGCGCCTTGCTAATGATGAACGGCCCCTTCCATGGGGAGGATATCTTGTGTTGTCCGGCGGTTCGCTAGATCCGTCTGAGGACCAGGTCCCCCTCGCGGAACGAGAGTGGCCGCATCTGCTTGCTGTGGTAGTGCCGGAGCTTCCGCTGGTAGATCACCGTCCGGCTCAAGGCCAGTTCGCGAGCTTCCTCAAGTAGATCGACGTCGTCTTCTCTTGCCTCCTTAGCGTCCCTCTCCGTTTATAGGGCGACCCGAGGCAAATCGAACTCAATGTCAGTGGGGATGATCGCCTCGGACCCATACACAAGGAAGAAGAGAGTGTAGCCGGTTGACCGGTTCGGGGTGGTCCTAAGACTCCAAAGGACGGCTGGCAGCTCGTTGATCCAGCAGTCGGACGACCTTACCAGTGGCGTCACGAGCCGGGGCTTGATGCCGGATAGGATGAGGCCGTTCTCCCTCTCGACCTGGCCGTTTGATTGTGGATGAGCGACGGAGGATAGGTCGAGTCGGATTCCTTGCTTGGAGCAGAAACGCGCGAGTGCGCCCTTGGCGAAGTTGGTGTCGTTGTCAGTGATGATGCTGTGGGGAACGCTGTAGCGTACCGTGATGTCGTCGATGAACTAGACAGTCGTGGGGCCGTCTAGCTTCTTGATTGGTCACGCCTCGATCCACTTGGTGAATTTGTCGATGGCCACCAGTAAGTGTGTCATGCTGCCTCGAGCGGTCTTGAATGGGCCCACCATGTCCATCCCCCAAACGGCGAAAGGCCATGAGAGGAGGGTGGTTTGGAGGGCCGTTGCTGGCAGGTGGCTTTGCGTGCTGAAGCATTGGTAGCCCTTGCACTCGTCGACCAATTTCTTGGCCGCCTAGAGAGCAATCGGCCAGAAGAAGCCGTGGCGGAAAGCCTTGGCCACTAGGGTCCGGGAGGCGGCATGATGCCCACACTCGCCCTGGTGAATGTCGAGGAGGATCTCCAGACCGTTTTCCGGCTCGACACATTGTTGGAAGATGCCGGTGGTGCTGCGGTGGACAAGTTCGTTGTTGATGATGCCGTAGGCCGTGGCCCGATGCTGGATTTGCCTAGCCAGAGGCTCGTCCGGAGGCAGCTCGCCCCGCAGAAGGAACGCTAAGATGGGTTGGGCCCACGAGGGGGCCGCGATGGTTCATCAGTCCCTAGGGCCGGTTCGCCAGCCCCCGGGACCAGCTCGGGAGCCCCCGAGGCTGGTTGGCCAGCCCTCGGGTTAGGCCGCCGGCCCCAGGGCCGGCTGGTTGGTGATCATCATTACGATCATGTCGCCGGGGCTGGCCGCCTCGGGCACCGCCGGCTCGATCGGAGCCAGCTAGGCAGCCGACGATTTGAGAGACGATGGTGAAGTTGCCGGAGAGGCGGCTGGGGCCGTCAATGGGCCGGCGACACCCGCCAGCACGAAGATTGACTCCCATTCTGGGGAAGGCTTGATCGACGGCTTGAGCAGCCGCTCGAGTGAGACGCCGGCTGGGATGGCCTGCCGGGTGGAGCCGATCTTCACCAGCACATCCGCCGCCTCGTTGTCTGCCCATGGGACATGATGAAACTCACATCCCTCGAAGGAGTCGATGAGCTATTGTACGAGGAAGCGTAGCCGGCCATGTTGGCATCCCTGGCGTCCCATTCACCAGAGACTTGCTGCACCATGAGGTTGGAGTCGCCGAAGCAGAGGATGCGCCTGATGCTGATCTCCTTCGCGAGCCGGAGGCCATGGACGATGGCCTCATACTCAGCCACGTTGTTCGAGGTGGCGAAGTGGATCTATAGGGCGTATTTCAGCTGATCACCTTTTGCGGAGGAGAAGACTATACCGGCACCCGGGCCGGTCCTCATTTTCAAGCCGTCGAAGTGCATGCGCTAATGCGTGGAGTCTGGGGGAGGCGGGACGAACTCCGTCTCCGCCCAGTCGACGAGGAAATCCGCCAACGCCTGCGACTTGATGGCGGTTCTTGGCTCGTACCAGATCTCTTGATCGGCGAGGGCGATGACCCACTTGGTGATCCGGCCAGTGGAGTCCCGGTCGCTCATGATCTCGCCAAGCGGGGTCGTGCTCACCACAGTAATGGTATGCTCTTGGAAGTATTGCTTGACCTTCTTGGCGGCGAAGTATATGCCATAGCACATCTTTTGATAGTGGGGGTAGTTCTGCTTGGACGCGGAGAGGACCTCACTGAGGTAGTAGACGGGTCGTTGGACCGGCAGGGACTTTCCCTCCTCTGGCCGCTCGACCACCGGAATGATGCTGATGACGCGGGTGATCACCGCAATGTAGGCGAGCAGCGGTTCCTTCTCAGCCGGCGCGGCCAGGATGGGCGTGTGGGTGAGATCCATCTTGAGGCCACGGAAGACCTCGTCCGCCTCGTTAGGCCAATCGAAGGCGCACGGCCTCTTGGTTTGACACGGCTCGATCAGAGCCGTCTTGCGAAGGATCCCATAGAGGGGAAGGGCCTTCTCTCCCAGTCGGCTGATGAACCAGCTGAGCGAGGCGAGGCAGCCGGTGAACTTTTGGACGTCGCGGAGCTGGGTCGGTTTCGGCATGCGCTCGATCGCGCTGATCTTCTCGGGGTTAGCTTTGATGCCGTGGACGGACATGAAGAAACCCAAGAGTTGTCCGGCGGGGATGCCGAAGACACACTTCTCCGGGTTGAGCTTGATCTTGTACTCACGTAAGTTCGCAAAGGTCTCCCAAAGGTCGTCGAGGAGGCTGAAGTGCTTCTTGGTTTTGACGACAATGTCGTCGACGTAGACGTGGACGTTCCTGCCTATCTGAGGCAGGAGGCACTTCTGCATGCATCGTTGGAAGGTGGCGCCAGCATTCTTTAGGCCGAAGGACATGGTGATGTAGCAGTAGGCCCCAAACGGCGTGATGAAGGAGGTCTTGAGCCAGTCTTCCGGATCCAGCTTGATTTGGTGGTAGCCTGAGTAGGCGTCCAGGAAGGAAAGCAAGTCGCAGCCAGCCATGGAGTCGATGACTTGATCGATCTGTGGCAGGGCGAACGGGTCCTTGGGACATGCCTTGTTCAGGCTAGTGTAGTCGATGCACATGCGCCAGGTCTTGTTCTTCTTCAGTACCAGGACTGGGTTGGCCAGCCAGTCCGGGTGGAATACTTTCATGATGAACCCGGCTGCGAGCAGCTGGGCATTCTCTTCGCTTATAGTACGCCGCTTCTCCTTGGAGAAGTTGCGCAGGGGTTGCTTGACCGGCTTGACGTCCGGCCAGACGTGGAGTTTGTGCTCGGCAAACTTCCTCGGAACACCCGGCATGTCCTTGGGGGACCATGCAAAGATGTCCCGATTCTCATAGAGGAAGTCGACGAGCTTGCCTTCCTCTTTGCTGTTGAGGCGAGAGCCAATGGTGATGCACTGAGTCGGGTTGGCCGGGTCGAGCGGGATTTGCTTGGTGTCTTTGGATGGCTAGAAGGAGGCCTCGCCGGTGGATTGCGAGTGTGGAGCCGGCACGGCTGGCTGGCTGGCAGCAAGGGCCATAAGCCGGTCGAACCTGTCGTTTCTCCTCGGCGATCTCTAGGGCCACGGCCAGTCGGCTGCCGTCTTGAGCGCATTCAAGCGACATCTTGTAGTAACCCTTGATGGTGATGATCCCCTTTTGGCCCAGCATCTTGATCTTGAGGTAAGCATAATGGGGGACCGCCATGAAGCTGACAAGAGCCGGCCGGCCCAATAGCACGTGGTAGGGCCTCGCGAGGTCCACGACCTCGAATAGCACTGGCTCGTGGCGGAAATGGCCGGGTCTGCCGAAGAGGACGTTGAGCGTGATCTTGCCGGCGGGGGAGCAGGACTTCCCAGGCACGATGCCATGGAAAACCGTCCGGCTCGCCTACAGGTCTTCTATCTTCAGCCCCAGCTTATGCATCGTGTCAAGGTAGAGAATGTTGATGTTGCTGCCACCATCTATGAGCACCCATGAGAAGCGGCAAGCTCGCTCCTTGGTGGCGATGGTGGGGTCGAGGACCAAGGCATAGCTGCCGGGATTTGGCATCACGGCAGGGTGATCGGCCTGGCTCCAAGTGACCGGCTTCTCCGACGAGTGCATGAACTAGGGAGTTGCCGGCATGGTGGCGTTCACCTCATGCCGGAGCCCGCGTTGAGCGTGTTTGCCCATCTCTTCACTGGTGAAGACGACGTAGCAACCGTCCTGGTTGGGGAACTGGTCGATAGGACGACCATCGTTCGGAGCTGTTATCGATGCCGGGGCATACGCTTGGGCCGGGGCCGGCGCACGGGCTGGCGGCGCAGGAGGAGCCGAAAGGTCATCCCCCCAGGCCAATCGCTGTGAGAAGCTGCCCTACCGAAGCGTGTCCTTAGAGGGCTTGGCCCCTGAATGGTTCTTGTAGGGCAGATCGAGCATTTGCTCGAAGGTGAGCTTCGGCTGCCAGGTAGCCTTGCCGGTGCGCTGGCACTGGCCGGAAGACTGGGCAGCCGGCTCCTGATCCTTGACGGTATTGACCTACTGGCTCCCGTAGCGGGGATCCGGCTGGTCGTTCTTGCGCTTGTTGTTTTGTGGCTGCCGGTTGTCGACAGCCGGCCGGGTCGTGGCCGGCGTCGTCGTTGCATTGGCGGGCGGGGTCGTCTTGACCCGGATGGCCGAATTGTCCGTGGCGTATTTGTCTGCCTTGGTCATGAGCTCGGCGAGCATGCCGACTTGGAGCATAGGAGCTTGTGCTTGAGAGGGGTGCTATCCCGGCAGCCCTCGATGAAGTACTGGACGGCTTGGACCTCGTGCACCCCCTCGCAGGAGTTGCGGAGCTTGGTCCACCAGGTGAGGTAGTCGCAGAGGGATTCGTCCGGCCCCTAAACGCACATGGCGAGTTCACGGGGACGGCCAGGCCGCTTGTAGGTGCCGGTGAAGTTGCGGACGAAGGCCTCCTCGAAGTCCGTCCAAGTGTTGATGCTGTCGGCCACCAAGCTGTTGAGCCAGGTGCGGGCCGAGCCGATCAGCATCAGGGGGGCATAGCAAACGGCTACGCGCTTATTCCCCCTGGCGAGGCCCACCGCGGTGGTGTTGTCGATCAGCCAGTCCTTGGGTTTGGTGGCCCCATTTTATTTCGGGGTGTCCTTAGGGAGCGTGAAGCCAGTTGGGAACGGCTCGGTGTGAATCCGGGGGCCGAAGCAAGCCAGACCAATCGATCCCTCCTCCTCGAGGAGGGCGGATTGCGCGAGTTTGTCGATGCAGTTGAGAGCGTCGTTCTCGCTGCGGGGGACGCATGGTCCGAGCCAAGCCGAGAGTTCGGCGCAGACGGAGGGTGGCGCCGACTGCCGTGACTCCCGCCACAGAGGTGGCGTGTGCCCCTGGCTGCGTCGGCTGCCGGATGCCGGTGCTTCGTGGTGGCGGCCGCTCCGAGGCGGCTCGTTGGTGCGTCAGCTGCTAACAGCCGGCTGCTCACTCCCCGGCGTCTGAGAGGGCTGGGGGTTGTTTGCTTCGGTCCGGCGGCCGAAAACGTGAGGGGAGCAGGAGTACTGGGCCGCCTAGCGGCCGGCAGTTCCTGTTCCCTTGCGCTCGGGCTGGGGGCCTTCAGTGGCAGCGCCGCCTGTCACGAGCAGATGCTGCTGAGCATCAGCAGCATCGATGAGCTCCTTGATGTGGCGCTCGTGGGTGGCACGCTCTTCGCCCTCCAAGGTGGCCAATTCCTCCTTGAGAGCCCACAGGTTAGCCACGGGGGTGTCGTAGACGGGCATTTTGCCGCCGAGGATTTCGGCGACCACGCGGTCGCGGTCGTGCAAGGCCCCACGCCGGCTAGGCTCGGTGCCAGCCGGGGTGAGTCCGTAGGCAGAAGCGTACTCCTGTTGTCACGCCTCCATGTAGCACCGCATGGTAGTGAGGGCGGTGGCATCCTCGAACAGGATGCGGCGAGCCGCCTCGAGATTGGCCGCGGCGGTGTCGGGGTTCGCCGTAGGGGCGATCGGAGTGCTCAAACCCCGGAGGGCCACACCGAGCGGGTCGGAACGGCGGTAGAGGTAGCCCCGACCCGCGCCCGTCCGGATGTGGTGGAGGAAGTGATGGCCATCACCCCCATGCAATCATCGGTCCCGCTGGGTTGAGTCGCAGCGAGTGCACCCACTGCTGTGGGTGGGCCAGCACAGACGAGCACCCCCATGGGGTCAGCGGCCGGAGCCTCGGCGAGGCTGAGCCTGCCAAAGCGCTCGGTGAGCACGTCGATGTTGGTCATGAGGCCGACGAAGTTGCCCGCAGGGCGTGCTGGGGCAAGCTCCACGAGCTCCCCATGGTTTCGCCGGGACGAGCGGCGGCGGCAAGGAATGGCGAATGGTCCCGCCCGGAGCATGAATCCGGCCGGCGTCGCGTATGGCCCCATGATGGGTGCCAACTTTCGTCGTTTTCTCACGACAGATGCCATGGGGTGGCTTATCGTAAGTGGTTGGGGCCGGAGGACACCGACGGACTCCGGGTGCGAGATTGGGCACAAGCGATGGTGACACACGATGTACCCAGGTTCAAGGCCCTCCATGGGAAGTAAGACCCCTAGTCCTACTTGGTCTAGTTGGATGGATGGGTATGTGTACAAGGATGCTCGTGGAGCTGTGTCTAGCGGAGGAAGAAGGAGCAGTCGGCTCGTCTTCCTCTACCACTAGAGAAGGGAATGAGAGTTTCGTGGGTGTGTGTGAGTGACCATATGTCTGTCCCCGTTGCATGGGGGCTCGGGGGGTTTTATAGGCCAACCCCCCAGCTCTTACAATATGCTTAAAGTACCAAGATGGGGGGACCCGGCCAGCAGTCTCTCCGGCTGGCCAGAGGGTCCCGCCGCTTGCGCCGTCTTGTCGTGGGCGGGGCCTGCCGGCCGAGCGATCCCATCTCCCGTTGGGGCCCGCTAGTCGGCCCTGCGATTGCCCCTCGACCACCTGCCGCAGCAGGCCGCCCGGGGAGCGTCGCCTAGCGCCAGCCGGCCGAAGTCTCCGGTATGGCCAGCGGCACTTTAGCCACGTGGGGGTAGGTAATCGAGTGGCGAGGGCATGCCTACACAGTTCCCTCGCTCGGTCGCGCTCACCAAAGTCAGCGGCCGGGACAGTTGGACTGTAGCCACGCGCTGCAGTGCGTAAGCGGCCACAGTAGCCAAAGGGCCGCCCATCGTGCCGGTCACGTCGCGTCCTCGTACCTACGTGCAGAGGGACGGGACGAGGCATATCCATCCGATGTCAATGGAAGAGCCAGCCCGTGGGCAGCCGGCCGCGCCCAGCCGGCCGAGGGCCCAACCTGCTCCTTGACCAGTCGGTCGAGGTACCAGACGGCACTGGCTTGCGTTGGACGTCCTCCAGCCAGCCACGGCCAGCCGGCCACATAGTTTTTCTTCGAAGCGAAAGGGGGAAGACCCCGTTTCTTTGGCCTACCTAGGGGTATAAACCCCGTCAATTATCTTTATGATAAGTATGTTGGGAGGCGAAACATTAAGCCCCTGTCTTTCTATGTGTTCGATGGATTCCATTTGTTCTAAAAATATGCTTGGAGTACTAGCAATCATAGAAGACTATATATATGATGATTGAGTATGTGGAGCTCTTACTTAGACTTTGTTGAGAATAAGTTGAATTGCAATTGTTTGGTGACTAAGAACATAGGTTGTTAAGTTTCAAGAGAATTCATTGTTTGAACCATAACATGTGAATTGGTTGCTACTTGATCATGATGAGTTTTCTGAGAACGAGTTATTGTTATGATGCTAGTAAAAGTGGTTGAAATTATCATTGATCAAACTTTTGCACTATGTAGCATTCACACTTCATAATTTATTTCTTTTATCATTTACCTACTCGAGGACGAGCAGGAATTAAGCTTGGGGAGGCTCATATGTCTCCAACGTATCGATAATTTATGAAGTATTCATACCATATTCACCTATGTTTATAATACTTTATATGGTTTTGTTGCACTTTATATGATTTATTTAGAACTAACCCGGACTGATGTTGTTTTCAGTAGAACTACCGTGGTGTTGTTTTCTTGCAGAATATGGAAGTTCTCGGAATTGCCCAAAACATTTTGATGATTTTTTTGGAACAAAAGAGGCACTAGATGCTCCGTGGGAGGTCCAGAAGAGTCACGAGGTGGCCACCCTCCACCAGGGCGTGCCAGGCCCCCAAACCATGCCCTGGTGGAGCGTGCTCACCTCGTGGCCCATCTCTACGTGAAACCAATGCCAAAAATTCCTATAAATATAGAAACCATCAGAAATAACCCTAGAGTCCTTGTTTCGTCGCTACAAGGCCTCTATATCGATGAAACAAAGCTGGAGAGAAAACAGTACCATGCCGGATTGGGTAGATCATCTCCGATGGCCATCTTCATCATCCCGACGGAGTGCATGATGACGAGTGAGTAGTCCATCCTCGGGGCTGACAGTTTGTACCAGTAGCTATGTGTTCAATTTCTATCTCTCTCTCATGTTCTTGAGATGGCACGATCTTCATGTATCACGGGCTTTGTTAATATAGTTGGATCACATGGTGTTTTCCCCTCTCTATCTTGTTGTGATGAATTGAGTTTTCCCTTTGAGATTTTGTTATGTTGGATTGAATATTGGATTTGAGAACACTTGATACATGTCTTGCATGCATATATCCATAGTGGCATTAGGGTATTCAAGTGATTCACTTGATCTATGTCTTGGTACTCAACTTGCGGATTCCCGAGGTGACATTGGGGTAATCTATGCATAGGGGTTGATACACATTCTTGTCCTAGCTTCTCCGGTGAAATCTTGGGGCACTCTTTGAGGTTCTTTGTGTTGGATTGAGTATTATGAATCTGAAATTCTTTGATGTGTATCGTATAATTAACTCGTGGATACTTGTGGTGACACTGGAGTATCTAGGTGACATTAGAGTGGGGTTGATGCGTATCACACGGTGTTATTCTAGTACGAACTCTTAGATAGATCGATCAGAAAGGAAACTTGGTAATTTTAGTACGAACTCTTGGATAGATTGATCAGAAAGGATAACTTTAAGGTGGTTTCGTACCCTACAAATAATTTCTTCTTATGCTCTCCGATAGATGAGAACTTTGGAGTGATTATTCATTGCATGTTGAGGGATGGTTATGTGATCCAATTATATTCGCATTGTTGAGAGATTGCACTAGCAAAAGTACGGACTGTAGACCTTGTTTTCAAGCATTGCAATACCATTTGTGCTCACTTTCTCACTTGCTACCTTGCTGTTTATATATTTTCAGATTACAAAAATCAATATCTACTATCATTAGTACACTTGTATCAACATCTCTTCGCCGAATTAGTGCATCTATACAATTTGCCATTGTATTGGGTGTGTTGGGGACACAAGAGATTTCTTGTATTTGATTGCAGGGTTGTTTGAGACTGGCCATCTTCATCCTGGACCTCCCACAGATTGATAAACCTTAGGTCATCCACTTTAGGAAAAATTGCTACTGTCCTACAAAACTCTGCGCTTGGAGGTCCAACACGAGTCTACAAGAACAAGTTGTGTAGTAAACGTCACTTCCTGACATGCTTGTTATACTTTCCAGCCATAAGCTATGTGAGCCTTTGCCTCTTGAACCTCTCCTGGATGTCTTCACCCTCGCTGTCCACATCGTCTAACACCACCTAGACATAGTAAAAAATGCGATGTCCGTATATTTTATAATGCGAATTCGCAAGGCAAAGTTCATGAAACATTCTATATCATACGACAACGTGAACCCTAAATCGAAGCTAACTAATTTGATGCCAAAAGTTGGCATGCCATGTTTTGGTAGCAACCCAATCAACCTATCATATGTATTTACCAAAAATAGGTATATATGACCAACTAGTTCTCCGTCTGAGTCGATGTCATCGCTAGAGTGTTCATTGGAGTCACTGTGGACCACCGGCTTCGGCTGGGGAAGCACGGCGGCGACAACATGTCAAGGTCACGCTGTTGTCCGCGCGATACGCCATCTCCGACGACGGCAATCTCTATGCCCACCTTAACGATGTGCTCGGTTGCTTCGTCGGCACCGATGTGGTTACTCCCTCCCATGGTGCAAGGAGGCCAGTGATGACGATTGAGAGCGGCGGCGAGGATGCGGCGGGAGAGAGAGAGGATTGTGTGTAGAGAGAATGTTAAAACCAATGGCTTGGGTGCGGTTAATAAAGGGGAGTTGCGACATGAGAGGGAGGCGGGCGGCGGTTTAAAGGGACGGCTCGGCTCCTGGTGAGGCGCCTGCACGCTGGACTACTGGCATGTGCATCGTCAATTCACACGCCTAACGGCATGTCTCCCTACGAAACTTCCTTCTTGAGCTCGTTCTTTAGTTCCTTCTTGAGCTCGTTCATGGTCTTCGTCAGCCCATCCACCTTGTCATTGGGGGTCTTGACCCTATTCTCAAAGATCCTCACAAGACTGTTCTGGTTCTCCAGTATGTCCTTGATGTCCTTCTGCATTCCCTGAATGGTAGAAATCAGGAGATCCATCTGCTCATTGCTGGATCTAGAGACTTGAGCACTAGTGGCTCTAGCTACCTCTGCCTCTGCCTATGCCTGAGTTGCAGCTGATGTGGGATGATGTAGGTCCATCACCACAACGTTGTCTTGAAAATCTGGTTGTAGGGGCAAATGGGGTCTATCATAGCAAATATCTGCTTCTCCATCTTGGATTTGATGAGCATCTGAATGTAGGGTGCATAGCAGCATGAGCGCTTCTGATCAGCAACAACCCTCTTCACAGTCTCCACAATCAGATCCATCACTCTGAATCTCTGGTGCTGGTCAATATGAAGCGGCAAGTTGATGGAGTAGCCTCAGATCATCTTCTCGTCTCCTGACTTGGGCATCAAAGTATGCCTCGGAATAGTGTTAATGGTATGGAGACCTGCCTGGAGGTAATAGATAGATCCTAGCTTATGAGACTGAAGATGTGCAGCAGGGATAGCATTGTACATGTCCTTCATGGCATTTTTGTTGGCCTTGGACTCTGAGTACACACAGACATCTCCATCTTGCACCACAGGACTCCTAAGATGGCAGCTCACTCATCAATTGTTGACTCATATCTTGCTCCTTCAGTCATCCATACAATCCTACCATCTCCATAGAAGTGAGCAGTGGAGTAGAACTGCATGATCATCTCATTGTTCCATGTAGTGAATTCTTTGCCAACGAATTCCTCTAGGCCAACACAATGGAAGTTGTCTTGTACATTGGGGAAATAGTCTTGATTTGCCTTGATGTACTTCCAGTCAACATACCTCATGTCACTCACAGTTGGACTCTTGTCAAGCAGCATAGTCTCATAGAAATATTTTTGCTCCTTGGTGTAGAACCTATAGTCCATAGCTGTTTTCCTCCTTTGAGATTAAGGATCAATGGATCTTCACTCTCTCAAACCTGCATCCTTCTTATTCTTCATGTCTACAGCAAGCAGATGGCTGGCATTGTGCTCTGGAAGGTGTGGTCTGAGCTTCATCAATGCAGACATGGCATTCTCATCAATATCTCTAGAGGTAGATCCCTTGTTCTTCTCAAAAGCTAGAATCTATCTGTATGACCTCTTGGACTTGTAAGCAACAATCTTCTTGGGGGCAGACTTGGTGCTCTTAGAAGGACCTTGCTTTGGCATAGCATCTGCCAAAAGCTTCTTCTGCTTCTTCTTGGGAGGGGCCTTGGCAACTTGCTCTTCCTCCTCCTCCTCGGTAGCAGCACCAGCAATCTCCTCTGGGTCCTCATACATGGAGGTAGCCCTGTCAATCACATAGACAATCCTCTTCCTGGCTTTCTTCCCTCCTGCCTTCTTAGGTATAGACTTCCTAGGAGGCTCAATTGTCATTGTGCCTCTGGAGCTCTCACGTGCTCTCATAGTCTCTGGAGGTGCATACTCCTTTCTGACAGGCTTCTTAGGAGCCTTCTTGACAGATTTATCTTGCTTGGTCTTGGGAGGCACTTAACTAGGAATGAAGTCCTCATCTTCCTCATCGGAGTTCAGCTTCCTCCTAACCCTGATAGCAGCTCTGGGCAGATCAGTTGAGCTAGGAACACCAACATCTGAAGATGATGAACCATTGTCTGGACTACTACGAGAGCTCATGTCAACATTCTGCTCCTGCAAATTCTGACTATGCTCTGAACCTAACATAGTTGACCATGTGAATAGAGTGTAGAAGAGTAGAAAAGGATAAGTCATCACAAAATGCAGACATTTTTGAAAGTTGAACACAAAAACCTTAGATGTAGTTCTCAGCAACAAGGAATTTCAGAGTCACCGGGTCAAAAATTTCGGTGCTGCCGAGACTCACACTACTCTTAACCGCAACTTGGCAGTAGTTTCGGCCAGACCAAAAACTGCCACTCGGTTTCACAGAGTACTGTCCTCAATAGCAAAAAACAAAATCGATGGAACCAATTTTTCTGACTCGATGTCACCGAGATGCGGTTTTGTAGGCAACTAAACCTAAAAAATCGTTCGCTACTCTAATGAACTTTCTAGTGGATAGAGAGGTTTGCAATCGGTGGATTATCGATGGAATAAACTTCAATGCACAAGAATTGGACGGGGACCGCAAGAAGGGTCGGATTCATACCCTAACTTGGTGGCAGATCCTCTATGGCGGCGACGGGGGTGTTGATTCCGTCAGTGGCGGCGATTCCCAATGGCAGAGATGCACGGGGAAGCAAAGGTGACGACCAGGGATCTTGATTTGGTAGCTTAGGGTTGTGGATGGGGCGATGTTTAATGAAAATTTTCAAAGGTCAAGTCCGCCTCTATATATACCCGCGGCTGTCGGTGACACCGATTCTAAATTTTCGGTGTCACCGAGTTCCTCAACTGTCAGTTGACAGGGAAACTCGGTGTAACCGAGAATATGGAATCGGTGGTACCGAGATTGAAAACCAGATCAATCCTAGGCATTCGTTGAGGCCGAGATTTTTGAGTTGGTTCCACTGAGATGCACTTGGGAGGTTTTAATGGTCAGCCCTTTGTCGATACGGAACTCCGAGTGCTCCTCACACAGAGAGATCAAAAATTACTTGTTCAAATTTTGTGATGCAGCATGGATAGAATATGAGGTGATAAATCATAGATAGCTACAGAGCGGTCCTAGGCATTCTTGTTCATCCAATTGGCAAAAGAAACAAACAAAATGCCAAATAGCAACAATTAGATGTCCTCGAATGGCTAAATAAATGCAGACCAACATTCTCACACAATAAGATGTCAAATGAAATCATGGCAAACATGCACAAACATACTATCATCTATCAAGCACTTTTGGCGATGACGGAGTCATCTATATATGAGTATATTGACTTAGGAGCCAAGTAAGAATACTTGATCATAGGTCGTACTCATCGTTTAAGCACACATGGGGTTACCACTTTTACATAAAGCATTTAATGTTGTCACATACTATGAGATGCTTTGGCTCAAGTCTTAGAGTAAAGCTCCCCCTTCATGTGAGATCCTCCCATATGAGGGATAAACTAACCTTGGGTTTTGTCGATGAAGACTTCATGTAGGTGAAGTAGTGGTGGATGCTCAAAGTTGATGAAGATCACCATAAGTTGGGAGCATCCTTTTTGTTCCCTTACTCTTCTCACCTACATGGGTTAGTCCCAACACTTAAGAGACAAATACAAAGATATCTATGGACGTGGAGTGAAAAGCATATATGATGATGTCCACTGATTTGTTGATTACCTTGTCCCTTGCTTACCTTTGAGGGAATGTGTGACACCTTGAACTATTGTATGATGTTGATGTTGATTGCAACTAGTTCTTGCCAATAATGAATATGAGTGAATTTCATTGGCGGAGTCACCCCTCAAGAACATCTCTAGTTCTTCTTCTTGGGGAACCACATCAAGTTGATGGGGATCCTTGGTGTTGAAGTGGCACTTGTAGAAGTTGATCTTATAGTAGCCTTGGGAACCCACTTCACCAAAGCTCGGGATTCATCTTCATATGAGTCAATGTCCTCTTGAAGCTTGTTCTTGCCCTTGAGCTTGGGGTCTTGTGGTGGAAGGTCATCTTGAACTTTTGTTCCCTTTGGGAGTATTTTCATACTTCTCCTTTTGAAGAACAAACTTGGGCTTGGGGTATTGACCTTCTTTCCATTCAACTCCATTAGCGTTAAAGTAGCCAATGCCATGGTTCTTCCGGTATCCTCCGTGCTTGCGTACAATCTCCTCAAATTGTTTGCACATGGCAAGACTCTTGTAGATACCTTTCTCTATAATCCATTTCAAATGTTCATTTTCTAGCTCAAGTGTAACTTGGCTAAGAGAAGTCTTAGTGGGATCAATAGAACTACTAGAATCGATATCATTGGATTTATCATTTTTATTGCTACTAGTTGAAGAACCTTTCTTTGCTTTGTTACTAGTTTGCTTAGCTTTAACTTGTGGAATGAAAGTAGACAAGAGAAGTCAATTGGCTAGATAAGAGGAAGACTTCTTTCAAAGATCATCATTGATAGCTTGAAGGAACTCATGTTCTTGCTCTAAATTGAGCTTCTCGAAGCGGAGCTTCTCATGTGTCCTTTCAAACTCTCTATGATCTTGTACAGTAGACTCATGAGCTAACTTAAGAGAGTTTAGTTCTTGAGTTAGTCTTTCTATTTCCAACTTATCAGCATCACACGACTTATCTAGACTAGAATGATTACAAGCAAGTTCATCTTGACTAACATTACTAGATTTGTCAAATAGCAAGTCATCTTCAATTAACAAGTCATCCTCATCACTATTGAAATCAAGATACTCGGGGTGTGATACCTTGGGGCCTTTAGCCATGAAGCAACATCCACTCCCTTCATTTGGTGAATCAAATATGTCATAGGAGTCGGCTGTCACTAGTGCAAGTCGGCAACACCTTCATCTTGACTATAGTCGGAGTTGGAGTGATAGCTTCTCTCGGAGTGATTGTCGGAATCGGAGCCATAAACCCATTCACCAACATGAGCTTGATGTCTTCTTCTCGAGTATCTCTTGGTGTACTTTTCCTTCTTCTTCGAGTCCCTACTTATCCTTGAGGGCCTTCGTTCATAACTATCATCTCTACTCCTCTCTCTTCGAGGTGACTTGTCTCCTGAGCTTCGTCTCCTTGATGACTCTTCTTTCCTTTTGTAAGGAGACGTGTACTCATTAGAGTAGTATTCGGGCTTCCCACAATTGTAGCAGTTTCGGTCATGACTTAACGAATGCTTCTCTTCATATCTTGAGTTGGAGCTTCAACCTTTGCCTCTATTCTTGTAGAACTTGTTGAATTTGTTGACCATCAGGCTTATCTCTTCATTTGTGACAAGGTTGTAGCTTCAAGTTGTCGGAGCATCACTTGTGGCTTTGTAAGCACCGATAGACTTGTTGTGAAGCTCTTTCTTGTCCTCGAGTGTCATCTCATGAGCAACAATCCTTCCAATCACTTTCATAGGCTTGAGATCTTTGTAGTTGGGCATCACTTGGATCAATGTGCATACGGTGTCATATCGATCATCCAAAGCTCGAAGTATCTTCTTAATGATGAATTTGTCAGTCATTTCTTCGCTTCCTAAGCCGGCAATCTCATTGGTGATGAGAGCTATCCTAGAGTACATCTCAGCGACTCCTTCACCATCCTTCATCTTTAACTTGTCAAGCCGACTTTCAAGAACATCTAACTTGGATTCTCTCAAAGATTTGGTACCTTCATGCATATCAACCAAAGTATCCCAAATCTCTTTTGCATTCTCAAGACGACTGATTTTGTTGAATTCTTTGGGGCATAGGCAGTTGAAGAGAATGTCACATGCTTGAGCATTGTATTGCAACATCTTTAATTCATCCGCAGTCGCTTCGCGATCCGGTTACCTTCCATCCGCAAAGAATTCACCTTGCAATCCAACACGAACAACATCCCAAACGGCGGGGTTACGACCAAGGATATGCATTTTTGTTTTGTGCATCCAACTAGAAAAATTAGTGCCATCAAAGTACGGACCTCTATGGTGACAATTTCCCTCACTAGATGCCATACTCTCCTAGGTTGTGAAACCAATGCAATGAAGACCAAAGCTCTGATACCACTTGTAGGATCGAAAGTAGGTCAAGAGGGGGTGATTAGACTACTTGACCAAATAAAAATCTACCTTTTCCCAATTTTAAGTGTTGGCAGATTTTAGCATTCATAGCAAGTCAAGCACACCCTACACATGCATGTCTAGAGTATAGAAGCGGAAAGTAAAGACAAGCATGAGTAGAAAAGGAAGGGTAGGAAGATCAAACGCAATTTGGAGACACGATGATTTTTCCCATGGTCCCGATCGGTGGTTCTATCGTATGTCCACGTTTATGGAGTCTTCAACCCACAGAGGGTAACGGTCGCGAGAGTCCACGGAGGGCTCTACCCACGGAGGGTTCCACAAAGAAGAAACCTCGACTATACCATGATGGCCTACGTCGACGGAGGACTAGCCTAACTCGGGTAGATCTTCATGAAGTAGGCGATCTCCTTGCCCTTACAAACTTTTTGGTTCACTCCACAACACGAAGTAGGAGGCTCCCAAGCGACACCTAACCAATCTCGGAGGCACCACCCTTCAAAAGGTAATAGGATCAATAATGTCGATGGACTCCTTGCTCTTGTGCTTCAAGATGATAGACTCCTCAACACACAATCACTCTCTCCCAGGTTTGGCTTTGGTGGAAGAGATTGATTGGGTGGAAACTAACTTGGGGAGGCTAGAGATCAAGATTCATATGGTAGGAATGGAATGGTATGATCTCAACACATGAGTAGGTGGCTCTCTCTCAGAAAATAAGTTCGTATGATTGGGGATCTATTTTGAGTGCTTCTCTTGCGAGTGAGTAGTGGTGGAGGGGTATATATAGGCATCTCCAAAAATTCAATCCTTACACCTTAAGTGACCAACTTAGTGACATCGATGTGTGAATCACGGTGGTACCGTGTTGCTCCGAAGGTAGCAACTTTTGAATCTCGGTGAGACCGAGACATAAATTTCAGTTGCACCGATTAGGTGACCAACGGTCAGATTGCACAACTCGATGACGTCGATCCAACCAACTCAGTGTGACCGATTTTGTGAACTGGGGCAACAGGAAGTTGGCAACCCAAACTCGATGGCACCGAACCAGAACCAGTTGCACAAAAATGCTAGGGTTTGGCTTGGGTCTGTCTGAGTCTGGGAATCGGTGGCACCAAGTGGGAGTTGGTTGCACCGATTTTGAGTGTTTGTATTTGGACAGACTTTTGTGGAAGAGCTTGTGGATGTTTTTGGTGACTATTACTTGTGCATGTATTAGAATTTTGTTCACCAACAATACGTTACCTCCTTTTAATAGTATTGGCTTTCCTATGGACTCAAAGTGTTTTCTCACAAAGTAAAATGTAGAGTCCTCTTGCTTGAAGCCTTGCCAATCTATTTCCTTGCATCTTGGGGTATTCCATATTCCTTTTGCCATCCCTACCATTGAACTTTTCCTGAAATGTGCGTAGGGGAAACATTAGTTCAATGACATATATGTTGTTATTAACTACCTAAACCACTAAGGGAGCCAATGTGCTTTCATTAATGCTATGTATATCCCATCCCCATCCCCGTCCTGCACGCTTGGTAAGATATTTGACCACCATCTTCCCGATGGGAATTCAAGCAGGAACTTCTCCGTGCCCTAATATAGTAAACACCCATGGGGATGCGAGTAACGGTTTTAACCATTGACGGCTTCAGGTGAGGCACATGTGCCATGTCAAAAGTCATGCATTGGTTACATATTTAAAACATATCGATCATGACCTTTTCATGCATATGTTTGTGTCTTGTACCACCAACACTTCCTCCTGAACAACTCCTGAGAGGGAATTTAACCGAGCACTCATCTATGTGCGTCGGGATATATACTTAATCCTCTTGTTCTCCAGGGTGGTGAGTAAAATAGACTTGCTGGGGCAATCAAGGTTTCCTTCATACTTGGTCATCCAATCCATGCCTAGGATTACATCCAATCCCTGGGATTCTAAGACGATGAGGTCGGTGAGGAAAACATGATTCCCTATATGGAGTTTCAATGCGTGGCATCCTATCCCTGCCATCATCATCCCTCTTGGGGAATTGACCTTAATGGGCTGACTAAGGGTTCTGGTGGGTAAACCATACTTTTCCACAACTACCCTTCATATGAATGAATGAGTTGCAACCGAATAAAAAAGTACCATAACTGGACGTGAATGCAATAAAAACTTACCAACCATAGTCTCTGGCTGATCATAGACTTCTTCCACATCGATGTGGTTCACCTAAGCACGGGGAAACGGGTTTGGCTTCTTAGCTGCGAAGTTGCCGTTGTTGTTGTTGTTTCCATTTCCTTGCTTGTTCTAAGGACATTGAGTGGCATAGTGCCTTGTCTTCTGACACTTGAAACAGGTGATATGGTTCAGATCCTTCTGAGCTGGAGCGAGACGGTGTTGGTTGCCATTCTCGTTTCCTCCATGGTTATGGCCTCCATGGTTGTGCACGTGATGAGTGTGTCCTCCATACTTACCAGTCCCTGATCCAGTATTTCCTGAGTACAGGGAGTAGCGGGGCTTCTGTTGAGCTCCAGAGTGAGACTTCCCCTGTCCATACTTCCTCTTGCGGTTTTTGATTTGCTGCTGCTTCCCCTCCAAGATGAGGGCCTTGTCTACCAGCTCCCGGTAGTTGTTGAAAGTAGCCACCATCAGCTGCATGCTAAACTCATCGTTGAGTCCTTCCAGGAACTTCTCCTGTTTGGCTACATCATCGGCCAGATCTCCTGGTGCATAACGAGCCAACATGCTGAATTCGTCCACATACTGGGCCACGGAGCAGTTCCCCTGGCGTAAGTTGCAAAACTCACGCTTCTTCAGACTCATGGCTCCAGCTGAGACATGAGCAGTGCGGAAAGCTAGCTTGAACTGCTTCCAAGTCACACCAGCAATGGGGTACGTGGTGGTGTAGTTCTCCCACCATGAAGTTGTTGGTCCCTCCAGTTGATGGGCGGCGAAACGCACCTTTTCAGCCTTAGTGCATCCAGCGGTGGTGAGTTCCCTCTCCATCTTGCGGAGCCAATCATCTGCCACAATGCGCTCAGTGCTGCTGGAGAAAGTTGGTGGATTCAGCCTCAAAAAACGGGTGAGGTTGTCGCCTTGAGGTGGAGGGTGGTTGTTGTGGTTGTTGGTCTGGTTCTGGATGAACAGCTGCATCAGGGCATTCTGCTGCCGAAGAAGTTGTGTGAGTTCCGACGGGAAGGTGAAGTCGGGCTCACGTCGCGGAGGCATCTTGCTATTTTCAGAGGGGTGAGAATTAGAATAGAACAAGGACCTAAAAGAAATTTTCACTACCCATATGAAATGCAACAAACATATCACCCCAAACACTCATTCATTTATTCAACTCAAGGTTCAAACATCGAGATACAAGTCTCCAAATCAAACTAAGCATCGACCTACGCTTTAACGACGAAATTAAAGATACATGGGGGCATAACTAAAGTTCTCCTCAAAAGTACTCCTCGGTGATGCTCTCCT
The DNA here is from genome assembly GCA_022496015.1 of Hordeum marinum. NCBI lineage: Eukaryota > Viridiplantae > Streptophyta > Magnoliopsida > Poales > Poaceae > Hordeum > Hordeum marinum. Next base: position 376,110,990 of record CM039678.1, on the reverse strand, counting down.
CATAGTCATCATCGTTGCTGATCAAGGGAGCCATGTCTCCTTCTGGGTGAAGATTTTCCCCCATGTCCATCTGTTCCTCTAGAGTTGCAATGCGAGTGTTCAGCTTATCGATCCTCTCTAAGAAATCCTTCACTTCATGCTCATGCTCGTTCTTGGCTTCCCATAGGTCAGCTTCGAGGTCAATCTCGCGGTTCATCAGCCTCTTGATCGTCTTCGTGTCGGCACATACCCGAAGCTCCAAGATCCTGATATGCGTATCCAAAGTCTGGATGTAGGAAAGGGTGGAGTCTTCAGTGGGAGTGTTTATGATATTTCCATTGGCATCCCTGCGACAAACCACGCTGAGTCCTGGTGAAATGGGACCACCCCTGTATTCCTCCTGAATACGTCCAAGGGCACGGTGTATCGCCATGTCCCTCCCAAGAATCCAGCTGGGTGCCACAAACTTGAAGTCGATGGGTTCCTTACGATTTCCAAAGGTCTTTCTGGAGATGTGCACCTCGATCCTGTAGAGACCGTCTTGTGGAAAAGACATGATAGGAGTCCCGGTGATGCTTGGCAAAGCGATCCTTACGTCCCTGACGATCTTCACCAGCTCCTTGCCAAAAGGCATCGTCGCATCAGGGTGACAAAACTCCGTGATCAAAACTGGTATGAAGGTGGCCATCTATAAATTTTGAAATAAATCGGAGGGAAGTCAGAAACGAGCAGATGAGAGTATAAGAATTTTAAAGACAAACTAGAAATAAATCCTAAGGCTTTTCCAATCCTAGAGGTTACGTCCTACGGTCAACCTCGCTCTGATACCATTTTTGTAGCGACCCGACCTGAAAGGTCGAATCTCCGGTGTTTCTGTACCATCCCAAGATCATGCTGGTACACACACGGTACATCAATGTATATATCAAAGTGAAATCACACAGCTTTATTAATCGAAAATCTCATATCGAGTCCTTTATTACAATAAGAATTACAATAAAGTGGCTAAAGGCCAACTCATGAGAATAACTAACCTTGCGAAAGCTTCAAAGGTAGTGGAGTCCATCTGACTCCAAGGGCATCTCACCGAGCGTAGAGCGTATCCTCACTCCTGGTCAGAAAAGTACTCTGCAACATGATACGTTGCAGCCGTATAGGTCAGCATATTGAATATGTCGGCAATGTCACAAAAGAGGAGTGTAAAGTAATCATCTATTTTATATCCATATATGGCAGGTGGGGTAGTAAGTTTTGCATAAAGCCAATTTTTCCTACAACAAGAGAGGGCAAAAGCATTATTACTACAATGTTGGTTGATGAATGAGATGGTTCCACCAACCAATTCTCATACCCAAGTTGTCATCAAAACCCACATCAATATAATTAATTGTGTTGAGAATTCCAGATAGTTTTAGTTCCTTCGGCTCAAACTGTCCATGACCATGGACACGGCTAATCGATTAGGTTTGGGTACTCTGCAGAGTTTTGCACATGTTCCCCACAAGATTTGATCGCCTCCGTTGGATTTCTCGCACTTCAGGGTGTTTGAGAAACGGATGACCAAAACATGGTCTTCTAAAAGGTTTCCCCGAGACTCTGTCGGTGCCCATCCTTTCCTATTGTTCTTCTACATCTTGTAGCACCGCCTGTCCAGGGTCACCACGATATCCAACCAAGCCAGAGCCCATAATGGCTTGTGGCTATGCAGGTAAGCCTTGGTTCTTGAAGCATCCATCCATCTCTGTGTGCCTGGGTGGACCTTTCCGCATGAATACTGGCGCTTCTCCAGTAACATCTAGGCTAACCACTGGTTTCTCCAAGGCGCCGTTCAACCATCATCCACCCAGAGGTATGTTGAAAACTCGGAGTATTGAAGTCTTGATCATCTTGTAGGTCTTGAAATTATTATCTCACAACTCGCATGATCACACAACCAACCCCATCTACTAATAGCATAGCAAAATTAAATCAACGTTTTTCGGGGCCAATGTGTCAAAGGGTTGAGGGGTACCTACCACATGATACTACATCAAGTAACCAAGTTTCCAAATTACCTACTTTGCATGCAATTGGGGAGATGGTAGAACTAATGCAATAAAAACATAGGTATACATGGTCAAAGTGACTTGCCTTGCTGACGATCCTCGTACTCAAGTGACTCTAGATAACAAGCTTCGCACTCCGGATGATCTAACGAATCAAACAAAGCACACAGTAAGCATAACCACAATACAATTCATACAACAGCAAGGTAAACAAATACTTCAACAAATAAATAGCACAATCAAAAAGAAGAAATCGCTCAAAGTATAAGACTAAAAATTTTGGTGTCAAAATCTCTACTAAGACATAACAAGTCAAAATTTTGTTTTGAACAACTAACCATTTAGATAAAAGAAAAGTAAATACAAAATTTTATTAGAAAACAGAAAGTATTTCATTATAAAAAATTTGTGCAAAAAGAGTTACTACAAAACTTTTTTCTAAACAATACTAAAGGTGAAAATAAGATTTACCTATTCAAACTAGAGCACAAAACAGATTAAAAAAATATTTTTAATTAACAGAAAATAATACACCGAATGTTGAAACAACAGAACCTAATGAAATTAAAAAAACAAAAGCTAAACTAATTCAGATTCAAACTAAAACTAAAATCAAACTAACTAAACTCTATTAAGAACTAGACAGATTCTGTTTTTGTTTAAAACTCTAACCAAATTCGTCCTAAAAATTCTCAAACTATGTAGGATGATAGGTCTAACTAATACAAACCAGTGGCAAAAAGATTCATACAAAAATATATTTTTAAACTCTTGTTATACAGATTTTAATAATTTAAGCAAATTTGGTTAGATTCAAATTTTAAAGTTCAAATTTGAAATCTAAGACTACAGTATGAAACTACATGAAATTTGTGACCTAATGCAAAAAGAATCAATTTAAAACACTAATTAGTTTAAAAGATATAACAAAAATAAAATCAGAACACACTATGTTTTCTAAACCAGAGACAGAAAAAGAAAAAGAATTAGTTAACGGACAGAGGCTACGTGGCGGCTTCCTATTGGTCGAAAGAGCGCGCGTGCGGGTGTTTGCGGCGAACGACCGAACGTTAGAGTATACCGTTTCGAGGTTTTAAGTGATCTAATCTAACGTGTCGGATATGAATCAAACGGTCCAGGGGGTGTGCGGTGGCTTATAAAGGGGATGTCGAGGTTTCCGGCGAGGTCGACGGTGGCCGGACGTCGGAGGTGGTCGGAGGTGGTCGTGCGATTGTTGGGGTAGGCGTCCGAAGAGCTCAGACGACGGTGATGAAGATCCGGCGTTGAATGGTGGCGTCAGACGGGGCTGGGGACAACGGAGACGACGGCTAGGAGCTCTGGGGAGTTCGGTTGGACTCCAAACTCCGGTGAGGGTGTGCGGTGGCGTTCTGGCGAGGGTAGAGGGGGGGCTCGGGGTGGAACGGAGTGCTGCGAGGCAGTGGCTACTTATAGGCCAGGTGCAGGGTCGGGAGAGGGAGAGAGGAGAGAGATTCGCGGGGGAGGGATCGCCGGCGAGGTCGGGGGCCAGAGGAAGGGGATGAGCGCGCTGATGACTCTATCGGACGGTGGGTCCCGTGGGTAAGTGAGAGAGAGGGCATTGTTTGCACGTCGGTGGACGATCCGGAGGAATCTCGGGACTTGAAGACTATGGGCCGGCCGGTTTGCTAATTAAAACGTTTAAATACATTTCCTTTTCTATTTTCCAGAACGTTCAAAATCCTTTAATGCGTTCAAATCATTTGCAAACCTAGGAAATATATATATCAAAATGATCAGGGGAATAAATTCTATTTAATGAACATTTTTCCTCTGTCAAAATGTATACTTAAAAAATCATTTTTTAGAAAATGCCTAATTGATTTTAAATACTTTTGAGATAAACTTTCAAATAAACCTCTTGTTTTGTTGTTCAAATAATTCACCAACATGCTCCTAGTGTGGAGTGTCATGTTACTCCTCTCTGTTTTTGAATAATTCCAGAGATTTTCAAATAAGTGAAACAAGTAAATGGAGAAAATGAAAGTGGCCTTTTAGAAATCCAAAAGAAGAACTTCAACAATTCATTTCATTCAAACAATGTGATGATGATGCATAGCTATATTTCATAACATTCCAAAATGAAATTTTGGGATGTTACAAACCTACCCACCTTAAGATGAATCTCGCCCTCGAGATTCGGGTTGGAAAGAAAATAGGTGCGGGTGGTCTCTACGAAGATCTTCTTCGCGTTCCCAGGTGGCTTCTTCCTCGGTGGGGTGACTCCACAGAACTTTACAAAACTTGATGGTCTTGCTACGGGTAACTCTGTTGGTAGTCTCGAGGATTCTAACAGGCTTCTCCTCATAGGTCAGGTCACTGTCAAGTTGTATGGCCTCTAGGGGCACTGTGTGTCTCAAAGGAATATCAGCCATCTCAGCATGGTATTTCTTCAGCTGGGAAACATGGAAAACATCGTGAACTCCGGACAATCCTTCTGGCAATTCTAGCTTGTATGCAACTTCGCCTCTACGTTCAAGAATTTTGTAGGGGCCTATGAATCTGGGTGCTAACTTTCCTTTAACACCAAACCTCTTGATTCCTCGAAGTGGGGACACATGAAGGTATGCTCGATCTCCCACTTCATATGTCACCTCCTTGCATTTTTTATTAGCATAGCTTTTCTGCCTGGAGTGGGCTATCTTGAGTCGGTCTCGGATCAGTTTGACCTTTTCTTCATAATCTCGGATCAGATCGGGACCAAAAAGTTTTCGGTCTCCAACACCATCCCACATCAATGGTGTTATGCACCTCCTTCCGTATAAAGCTTCAAAAGGGGCCATCTTCAGACTAGTCTGATAACTGTTGTTGTACGAGAACTCTACGTAAGGTAAGTTATCATCCCAACTAGACCCATAGTGTCGTGGGTTTATCACGGCAGATGTCCGGGTGAACGGACTTGGACTTGAGGCCATCGCTAACGGGGTGGACTTAAAGGGGTTAATCGGGACGAAAGACACGGATTTACCCAGGTTCGGCCCCTCAAGTCGAGGTAATAGCCTACGTCCTGCTTGTGTTTGTATTGCCTATGTATCGATTACAAGGATCTAGAAGCTTAACCTAGTTCTTGATAACCTGTCCTCTAAGTCGCCCCGGGTCTGCCTTTATATAAGAGGTCAGGACCACCGAGTCATTACAATTGCTAATCGAGTCTTACTGTATGTCCGAGTCTCTCTCCATCTTCTTGTCCAAGCTGTCTTTGAGACGGCTTACATGCCCGGGTCTTCTCTGTCCGGGCCGTCATACGGCCCACACCTTGATCCGCCTATCTTCCTGGGCCACCAGTCTTTACGGCTCACCCTTGGGCCGGCTCACGAGCCAGCAACATGAACCGCAGCCTCCAGGGCGGGTCATATCGTGGGGTTATATCCCCAACATTAGGCCCCAGGTTGAATTGAGCTTGCTCACTTCATCCTTCTCTTCTGATTTTGGCGAGTCGCCTGGAAATGACCCGGCGTGACGTCATGAGATCTGCTGACGTACCACCGAATCTTTCATTAACTGTCATCCCGAGAATCGAGGCGTCCACCTCGGTCAAACGGTGTCGTCGCCTGGATTTTTGTGCCTTCCTTATTCCCTTTTTAAATACGACCCGTGCGGGTCGGAGCTTTTCATCCTCCCACTCGTGCCTCTTCTTCTTCTTCCTATCACCGTTGCTCCAACGTCCTCATCGTCCAGCGCCGTCTTCGCATCTACATCGACTGGGCCGCTGCATCACCCTGATTCGTACCACAAACCTTCCGACGCCGCCGCGACATCTCCAGTGAGTTCTCCTTCTTCTTAGATCGCCCACCACCGTAGTAGGGTTTCACCGGGGGCTCCGCCGCCACCGCTCGGGCTCCGGAACCGCCAGCGCGAGTATATCTCGACGCCGTTGGCGCCTTTAGATTGCGCTCCCGCCTCGCCGCCGCGGGCGGGCCGGCCGCGCGTAATCCGCGGACCGCGATGGCTCCACTCCATGTTCTTTCTTTCCGCTGTTCATCGCTCAGTCAGGATTAAAATCCTTTTTCTCCGGTTTTGTAGATCCGTAGCCATAGTAATAGTTTACGGAATCTGTTTTTTAGGACTTAGCCGATTTTCAATCTTCCTTTCCTCTATTGAGTCGCTAAGGTTCTCCGGCTCTCATCAACCAGGCCTTTCCACATTATCCGTAGAACCCTTAAACCTTTAAGCCGTCATATATTTGCTTGCGCTTTGACTCATCACACCTTTTACCTTGCACAGTACTTAAGCCGCCAATATGTCTCGTGCATCCAACTCATGCAACTGGGTTGGTTCTTGCGTTATGGAGGAGTACTTAGCACGTTATGTTGAAGTGGGTACTCTCCCTCCCAAAGAGGTCCTTAATTGGCGGGTTCCAGGTAATGAGACCCGGCCTTCTCCCTAGAAAGGAGAGATAATGGTCTTCACTGATCACATCGAGCGAGGGTACACGCCGCCCGGCTCTAAGTTTTTCTGAGATGTTCTTCATTTCTACAAGCTGCATCCTCAAGACTTGGCACCCACCTTCGTCTCAAACATATGCAACTTCCAAGTTCTCTTCGAGGCTTATCTGCAAACTAAGCCGTCCGTGGGGTTCTTTCGAGAGTTCTTCTATGCCAACCACCAAACGGAAATGAAGGGTGGTCCAAGTCTGGAGCTGGGCGGCATCTCTATTCAACTCCGCCGAGACATCTTCTTTCCTGCCAATCCAATGCCAAGTCACCCAAAGGATTGGAATAAGACGTGATTCTACTGCCAATAGACCTCTCCTGAAAAAGAGCACTCGTTGGTGGGTTACCACCCCTCCGGTCTTAGGACAGACACAGAGCTTCCCGGTCGGCTCTCAGCCTCAGAGCGTGCCAGATACGAGCCATTCCACGCCAAGATCAAAGCGCTCCTGGCCAACGGTTTAATAGGATTGGATTTGATCCGCTGCTGGATTTCCTAGCGGTTCATGCCTTTAAGCCGTAGAGGTCGGCTTATGTGCGAGTATGAAGGCAAATGTGACAGCTTGTTGTGCTTCAGCGAATCAACACTGACAAAGGATGATATTACCACTACCATCCGGAGCCTTGTCCACGAGGCCTCCAGCTCATGTAGCGCCATCGGCCTGGCGCCTTTCTGCGTCAATAATCCGGCTCCCGATGTAAGTTAATCTCTTCCCATCTGTCTCTTAGATGTAGCTTGTACTTTGTTGATTTGTTATTCAATCGACGGGTCATTCCTATAGGCCGACTCAAACTTCTGGAAGAAGGAATATGTTGCCCCTCCAAAGAAATCCAGGAAGAAGATCGTGACTAAGAGGGCTAAAAAAGATGCCCCGCAAGAGAATTTGTTTGACCCGCCACCATCATCCAGCTTAGAGGTAATACTTTAACTTCTTTCTTTGATCTTTTACCTTCCTTCTTTATTAATGCTTGTTTTACTCGCAGGATGAAGTGGAAACCAGTCGCGCCAATGCTCCTGAGGTAAATTATGTTTCTTCCGGCTCAGAATGTTTCGTCCCCCAAAAGCCGTGGCGGGTTATCAGAAAAGTTCCTCTTTCTCACCCTCTTGCTTACCTGGCTCCCGATTTTCTCTTGAAAAAGCAACAGCAGGCCGAGCATCGACAGACTCGAAGCACCGGCTCTACTGAGCTTGTGTCCAGGTTACCAAATTCTCCGGCTCCAAAGAAACGCCCCGCAGAGGTTTATGTCAATACTTTTCCTTTGACTTTCCTTTGTAAACTTGACACTTTCTTCATCTTTCGGTTTTATTCTTTTTAGAAATCACCTTCCTCCGGCAACTCTTCGGCATCAATTCTACCGCCGCCCAAGATCAATCTGCTGTAAGCATTCCTTACTATGGTATCCGGACATCCGGCGCTTAATATGATAGCAACATCTTTCAAGTGTTGATCCTTCTATTTTGTAGTGCTCAAGTTAAGCGTTGCAAGACCAACAAGCCCTCCTTCGGCCCTGTTATCCAAGAGCCGGAGCCCGAACAACTGGAGGAGGCTGAAGCAGAAGAAAATCCACCAGCTGCCTCCATAGACCCGACTGCTGTTGATATCATCATGGAGAGCCCTCCAAGGGCTCCTTCAAAACCGGCGACTCCTACCAAGACCCCTGAAACTCCAGATGTTGTTATCACCGGGTCTGGTCATCAAACTCCTCTGGCTCATGTGTTGACCAAGCATACAGAGCCGGCCGAGGCCTCGAAGAAGTTGAACTTTGTCTCTTCGTACAAGAAGATGACAGTCGAAGAGCTCCACGCCGGGTATATAAACCGGGTTACCACCAGCCGGGATCTGGAACTTCGGCTGATCTCTTTAATGAAGACAAAATACGAGGTACCTTTCCTTCTTACCATATCTGTGCTTAGCCCCCAAGAGCCGGTTTAATGTACTCAATTGTTGAACCGGGTCTTTGTTTAACTTTCTGTTAGAACAAATTCATAGTCATTGTCCCCTAGAGTCGGCTTAACTTGCCAAAGTTGAGTGGGATCTTTCTTTAGATAACTTAAACCGCCAGTCGTAGCCCCCAAGGGCCGGCTCAAGCTTGATGAAGTTGAGTCGGATCTTCTATTAGAAGTAAATTGAAAAGCCATAGTGTAGCCCCCAAGTTCCGGTTTAACTTCAAAGAAGATGATCCGGAATTGCGCTGCATGATGAAAGATCAAATATACATTAGCCCCCAAGTGTCAAATATATTGCTTGCAATCTGTTTGAGACTTGCATAAATTTGCTTTTAATACTCGTCCTGTATTTTGACGACTTATCCTATATTTTGATGTATTATAGGAAGCTTTAAACGAAGCCGGCTCTCAATTGTCTGATATGAAGGCAAACTTAGCGGCTCAACAAGAGGCCCGCAGCGTCTCTAACGAAAAGTGTCGGCTGTTGTCTGAAGAGCTGGTCCATATTAAGGCGGAGCTTGCTTCTCTAAAAGAATCTACTGAGTTGGAGAAAGCTGCGTTGAACAAGCGAGTGGATGACGCCGAGCAGCGGCTGATAGCCATGGCGGATGAGCTTCAAGGCCTAAAGTGTCATATAACCAAGATGGCAGCCGCTCTCTTTGGTAAGTTCTTACTCACTTCATGTTTCCAGCATGTCTCATTTATCTGTTGTGATGGCGACTCATCTGGTTTTGTTTGACCTATAAAGGCCCCAGAAGCCGGCAATTGGTTTCAGATAGCCCTTTACCCCTGAAGGCTATTTACACCTTTGCAGAACAGCTTTATTGCGGCGCTATTTTCACGATTAAGAAGGTTCAATACAAGGAGAAGATCCCCACCGCTCTGAAAGGTGTCTTGGAACTCTTCTCCATGATGCCCAAGCAAATAGAGGAGCTGAAGAAGTCCGCCTTCAGCCAAGGAGTCATCGCTGGATTGAGCCGGGCTCTAGCCTTCGCCCCCGAGCTAACGCCGGCCGAAATGATGGATGGTTACCCGTCCAAAAAAGATGACGGCTCAGAGTTCACTGAAGAAGATTACATCCGGTGTGTCAAAGAGTCGCGTTATCTGGCCTCTGTGCCGGCGGATGAAGCTAACTTGAGAACCTATCAGGTGGCTTACGACGCAGAGGAGAAGAGGATCCGCGGGCCTCTCTACGAGTGGAAGGATCTGACACCCGCCCGCAGTAAGGACCTCTTCCCTTGTGAGCTTGATGCGCCCCCTTTCCTTGAAGGGTCTTTCGCTGCTCTGGCTGACTGTAATTGGGAATTGGGAAATCTCCAGATAAAGCCAGTGGAAGAACTGGGCGGGATGAGCCGGCCAATAACTGAAATTTGTTCTTTTAATCTTTCTGATCCCAGACTCATGTACCGACTCATGTACTGACCCACTGTGAGCGGTTGAAACTTGTCAATGCCTTTTGCTCCTTCTGAGAGTAGTTTTTGTAACAGGGTAAGGATGACCTTGCCGTTGCCGGCTGTATATATTTTCATCTCTCTGTGTATACTTTCCTTCTCTCCGTGTTTCAATTTGATGTGTTGCCGGCTTTCCATTGATTACTCATTCCTTTGCATAAATATTCCTTGAGCTTTTCTGATGAGGGGTGTTTGTCTTTGAAGACCTCATTCCTAGAGGATTAGAGCCGGATAACATCTTTGAAAACTCAAATTTTGTCAACCGGAGCAACATGGCTCCGGTTCTTGTCGGATGAATCCATTAAGGAGCCGGTTGTCTTAGGATAACGTAAGCTATACCTAATGGTAAGAAGCCTCTATTGACAACTGCGACTATTGATGAACCGGAAGAGGCCTAAAGCCGGTTGTATGAAGGGTAATGTAAGCTATACCTGACGGTAATAAGCCTCCTTTTAACAGCAAATTGTGTATGTGCGAATGCCGGCTGTCGATGGGAGATGTAAGCTATACCCTCAGGCAAGAAGCCTCCATCGATAGCCGCGGCTAATAATTAGCCTGAGACGGCATAAAGCCGGCTGTTTGAAAGGAGATGTAAGCTATACCCGAAAGCAAGAAGCATGTTTCAACAACTATAGTTGATAAGCAACTGAGGTTTGGCGTAAACGCCGGTTGTTACGATGAGATAAGCGAACCCGTAGGTAAGAAGCCCCCATCGACAACCGCGGTTAATAAGTAACCGAAAGTGGCATAAAGCTGGCCATTAGGGTGAGATAAGCGATACCCGTCGGTAAGAAGCCCCCTTCGATGGCCACAGTTGATAAGCAACTGGAATTTGGTGTACACGCTGTTGTCTTAGGGTCATGTAAGCTATACCAAAGGTAAGAAGCCTCCATCAACAACAGTGCTTATTGTAACCAAACTAGGCATAAAGCCAACTATGCAAGGGAGATGTAAGCTATACCCGAACGCAAGAAGCCTCCTTGCAACAGTTTAATAACAGCTGGCTGTGCAAAGGAGATGTAAGCTATACCCGAAGGCAAGAAGCCTCTTTGCAACAGTGCTTAATTGGGCATAACACCGGCTGTGCAAGGGAGATGTAAGCTATACCCGAAGGCAAGAAGCCTCCTTGCAACAGCGTAAAAGCAGACTGTGCAGGGGAGATGTAAGCTATACCCGAAGGCAAGAAGCCTCCCTGCAACAGCGCTTGATAGGGCATAAAGCCGGATCAGCCGTTTTGACGGCAAACAAACCACTTCAACTCAAATTTTTGAGCCGGAAAAATTTCATCTTGATTGCACAAAGGTATGCATAAGAGAAGAGGCCCCAGTCTTTGCGGGGATGCTAGCTTTTACTCATGTAAGCATGATATATACAATGATAATGGCTTTCAATGTCTGCTAAGTACAGTATGGTCGCAAATGTGCGATATTCCATGGATGCAACATCTCTTGACCCGCAGTTTTCGACTCATCTCGGATATCAATGAGGTAATATGACCCATTGTTAAGGTTTCTTCTGATCACAAAAGGCCCCTACCATGGTGGAGATAACTTATGCATTCCAGATTGGTCTTGAATCAGCCTGAGCACCAGGTCACCCTCCTGGAACGTCTGGGTCTTCACTCTGCGGCTATGATACCGTCGCAGGTCTTGTTGATAAATTGCTGATCTGGCTGCTGCTAACTCTCGTGCTTCATCCAAGGCGTCCAACGCATCTTGGCGTGCTACCTCATTGTCCGTCTCAACATAAGCCGCCACCCTTGGTGAGTCGTGTCGGATATCGCTGGGTAGAACCGCCTCAGCACCATACACCATGAAGAAAGGCGTGAAACCTATAGATCTGTTAGGGGTGGTTCTGATGCTCCATAAGATGGAAGGCAACTCCTCAACCCAACACCCAGATGTTCGCTTCAAAGGAACCATGAGCCGTGGTTTGACTCCTCTTAAAATTTCCTGATTGGCTCACTCCGCCTGACCACTAGACTGTGGATGTGCCACGGCTGAAACATCAAGCCGGATATGCTCCTTCTCACAGAACGCTTTCATAGCCTCTTTGGATAAATTTGTTTCACTGTCCGTAATGATACTGTGTGGGTAACCAAAGCGATAGATCACTTTCTTAATAAATTGAACCGCTGTAACCGCGTCACATTTACTGACCGGCTCTGCCTCTACCCACTTAGTAAATTTATCAATTGCCACCAGAAGGTGTGTCTTCTTATCCTTGGATCTCTTGAAAGGTCCTACCATATCAAGCCTGCAGACCGCAAACGGCCAAGTGATTGGTATCATCCTCAACTCTTGAGCCGGAACGTGAGCACGCCGGCCAAACTTCTGACAGTCGTCACACTTACGGACTAAGTCTTCTGCATCCTTGTGAGCCGTCAACCAGAAAAATCCATGTCGAAAAGCCTTGGCCACTAAAGATTTTGCCCCGGCATGATGTCCACAGTCGCCAGCATGAATTTCACTCAAGATCTGTCGGCCCTCCTCTAGTGAGACGCAGCGCTGAAAGACACCCGTCGCACTACACTTATGTAACTCACCATTGATAATCGTTATAGACTTAGAATGCCGGGTGATCTTCTTGGCCAGATCCTCCTCCTAAGGCAACTCGCCGCGTGTCAGATACGCCAAATAAGGAATAGTCCAGTCTCGGATGGCATGTAGAGCCCCCACCAATTCCGCTTCCGGGTCAGGAATAGCGAGATCCTCCTCGGAGGGTATCTTGATAGTCGGATGATGCAATACGTCGAGAAAAACATTAGGTGGTCCCGGATTTTGTTGAGAACCTAACCGTGATAAGGCATCAGCTGCCTCATTCCTGCGATGATCAATATGATCCACCTGGTACCCCTTGAAGTGACCGGCAATGATACCAACCGCCTGTCGATAAGCCGCCATCCACGGATCCTTGGAGTCCCAAGTACTTGAAACTTGCTGAGCCACAAGATTTGAGTCGCCTAAACATCTGACCCGGCTTAAGTTCATCTCTTTAGCGACTCTAAGACCATGGAGCAGTGGCTCATAGTCGGCTGCATTATTAGTACAAGGAAACATTAACCAGAGCACATAACAAGACTTGTCACCCTTGGGGGAGGTGAGAACTACTCCTGCACCAAACCCCTCTAGCTGCTTGGACCCATCAAAGTGTATAGTCCAATACGTGTTATCCGGCTTCTCTTCAGGAGCTTGACATTCTGTCCAATCATTTATGAAATCCACCAAAGCTTGAGACTTTATTGCTGTATGAGGAACATATTTGATGTTAAGAGGACCCAGCTCTAAGGCCCACTTGGCAATCCTCCCTGTAGCTTCTCTATTTTGAATGATATCTCCCAACGGGGCAGAACTGACCACTGTTATCTGGTGCCCCAAAAAGTAGTGTTTTAACTTGCGGTTAGCCATGAAAACTCCATATACAAACTTCTGCCAGTGCGAATACCTCTGCTTAGACTCTGCCAAAACTTCACTGATGTAATAAACTGGCCTTTGCACAGGATACTCCTTCCCTGCCTCCTTGCGCTCAACCACAATTGCTACACTGACCGCTCTGTTGTTAGCCGCCACATAAAGGAGCAACGGCTCTTTCTCAACCGGAGCGGCTAACACTGGCGGCTCAGTCAACTGTTTTTAAGGGCTTCAAGTGCTTCAGCCGCTGCCTTGCTCCACTTAAACTTGTCTGTCTTTTTCATCATCTGGTATAAGGGAATGGCTTTCTCCCCAAGCCGGCTTATGAACCAGCTCAACGCAGCAATCCGTCCTACAAGGTGCTGAACGTCATTAATGCACGTCGGCTCTCCTAAAGAAGTGATAGCCTTAATTTTATCTGGGTTAGCCTCGATGCCCCGCTCAGAGACCAAGAAACCCAAAAGCTTTCCTGCTGGAACACCAAAGACACACTTCGTCGGGTTAAGCATCTTCTTGTAGACCCGGAGATTGTCAAAGGTTTCCTTCAGATCCTCTAGGAGAGTTTCCTTCTTTCTGGATTTAACCACGATGTCGTCTACGTAAGCATGAACATTTCGGCCAATCTGATTGTGAAGGCAGTTCTGCACACATCGTTGGTAAGTTGCCTGGGCACTCTTGAGCCCAAAAGGCATGGAGACGTAACAGAACGCCCCAAAAGGTGTAATAAACATTGTCTTCTCCTGATATTCCGTTGCCATCTTGATCTGATGATAACCTGAATATGCATCCAGGAAGCATAAACTTTCACATCCGGCTGTAGCATCGATAATTTGATCAATATGATGGAGTGCAAAAGGGTCAGCCGAGCAAGCCTTGTTAAGGTCCGTGTAATCTATACACATACGCCAGGTGCCGTTCTTTGTGAGCACTAGCACCGGGTTAGCCAACCATTCCGGGTGAAAAACTTCCACTATAAAGCCTGCAGCCAAGAGCCGGGCAACTTCCTCCCCAATAGCTTTACGTCTCTCTTCGTTGAACTGTCGTAAAAACTGTTTGATCGGCTTAAACTTTGGATCCACATTAAGGTTGTGCTCAGCGAACTCTCTCGGTACACCTGGCATGTCAGAAGGCTTCCATGCAAAGATGTCCCGATTCTCACGGATGAATTCGATGATCGCGCTTTCCTATTTGGGATCCATGTGAGCCCCAATGATGAACGGCTTGGATGAGTCACCCGGATTGAAATCTACTGCCTTGGTATCATCCGTTGAAAACTTGAGTGGCGGCTCAACTTCCGTTGTAGGCTTCTTCAGCGGGGTCATATCCTCCGGGTCAACGTTCTCCTTGTAGAACTTCAGCTCCTCCTAGGCACAACTAGACTCTGCATACGCCGCATCTCCTTCCTCACACTCGAGAGCCGTTTTCCAATTACCGTGAATGGTAATTGTACCATTTAAGCCGGGCATTTTGAGTTGTAAATAAACATAGCAAGGCCTAGCCATAAATTTGGCATAAGCCGGCCTCCCAAACAGCGCATTATAGGGACTTTTGATTTTAACCACCTCGAACCACAAGGACTCCACCCTGTAATTATAAGCATCACCAAAAGCCACTTGCAATGAAATCTGGCCCACCGGGTATGCCAACTTACCCGGAACCACACCATTAAAGACGATGGAGGAAGGTTTAAGGTCTTTGTCAAGCAACTTCATCTGCCAAAAAGTGTCATAATAAAGGATGTTGATGCTCCTACCTCCGTCCATGAGCACTTTATTCACCATATAGCCATTCACCTGAGGGGCCACAACTAGAGCCAGCCGACCCGGGTCATCTACCCGCGGCGGGTGATCCTCTCGGCTCCACATTATGTCATACTCAGACCACGGTAAGTACCGCGGGAGAGCCGGAGCAACCGCATTAACCGCTCGCCTCCGCAACTTCTCGTCTCGTTTATTGTGACCGGTCGTGAATACGTGATACTGCCCAGAACTGAGCTACTTCGGGTTACTCTGAAACCCGGACTGATTGCACTGCTGTTGATTGTTGTTATTGCTGTTGTTGCCAGGATGTTGTTGGTGCCCCCCTTGGTTATTCTGACCCAGATGCCCGGTTCCTGAACCGTCGGCGCCGAATCCAGCCCCTGATCCGTCGTGCCCTGAGCCACCAGGCGGGCCACCGCCCTGGTTATTACGCGGTTGGGAATGCTGGTTTTTGAATCTCTACATGATAAAGCAATCACCCCACACATGCAACGCCGGCTTGTCAGGCGTGTTGTACTCCGGACAAGGCTTCCTAAGCGCTTCTTCTAAATTGAAAGGGCCTCTGTTCCTTTGGTGAAACGGCCTGAATTTTCCGTTCCCCTTGGGATGGTTCTGTCCTGTGTTGGTGTTTGCCACTAGCTCTGACCCGCCATCAGCGCTCTTCCGCTTATTCTGATTCCCATTGTTCACAAAGCCTTTTCCTTGATTGTTCTTCTTCCCTTGATTGGCTTTCTCATCATCCAAGCCTGGATCCTTGGTGTTACCTGAGTCGGCATACTTTGTCAGGGCCATCATGAGCTCTCCCATATCCTGACACATGCGCTTGAGCCGGTCGAGTTTCTGTTTCAATGGAACAAAATGACAGTTCTTTTGCAGAATAAGCATCGCTTGAGCCGCCGTGATCTGCTCCGAAGAGTGAATAATGGTTGACACCCGCCGGACCCAACGATGGGCCGACTCATTCTCCTGTTGAACACAATGGTCCAAGTCTAAAATGGTCATAGGCTGCTTACAGGTCCCCTAAAAATTCATAATAAACTTCTCTCTCAGCTCCGCCCATGAACTTATCGTGTTAGGCGGCAGACCTTTCAGCCATGTGCGAGCCGGACCCTCAAGCATCATGATGAAATATTTTGCACATACCGCCTCACTGACGTCCAGCATCTCCATGGCTAGTTCATAACTCTCAACCCACGCCTCAGGGGGTAGATCAGTTGTGTAATTCGGAACCTTTCGAGGCCCCTTGAAATCTTTCAGTAGTCGTTCACTTCTCAGAGCCGGAGTTAAACATGGCACCCCTACGGCTCTGGTACTAACTATTCCCATTGAGACAGAAAGCGCCGGCTCTGGATGGGTTGCCGCTATCTCCGCCTCTCGCCTATTCCTCGCCTGGTCCGCGAGGGCTTGTGCATCTAGAGCCGCCTGCTCGTCCTCCAGTGGTCCACGACATGGATGACTGCAGGAACACGCCGTCGACTCGTAGCGCCGGCTGAAACTTCGATTGGGGAGGGGGGTAGAGTGAACCCGGCCCCGGCTATGAGCATATCTCTCTTGCTGGGCCATGGCCGTCTGTAAATATCCAATGGCATTTCGCACGTCCTCCGCAAAGGGTGCTTCATCTGGGATGGGAATCGTCTCAAGCCGGGCAGCCGCTGCCACCATGTTGTTGGCCGGGTTAGAGTAATGACCCGCCGGTGTTGGAAAAGCTCTAGGTGAGATTTGGTTATGCTGGGGTGGCTGAGTTGTCGGGCGTTCCATCGGGCGGCTTTCCGGCGTGCCCATAACCTGCCTCGTACCAGGGGTATTAAACAGGTTCCTCGCTTCGTAACGTTTTGGCAGACGGGATTGATGCCTCCTCCGGTGCACCGCGGCTGCTGACCTTTGTTCCAGCTCCAGATGGAAAGCATCTGCCTTGATACGCTCCGCTTCTTCCTCCATCCAGATCTTCAGCTCAGCCATCCTTTGTCGTTCCTCTGCCATCCAGCCCTTGATCCGTGCCACCTCTAGATTCCTGGCTGCTTGATTATCTGGTGTTACTTTCGTGGCCATGAGAGCTGTAAGTTCATCCATCAATTCCACTAGAACCTGAGCCAGCGGCGGCGGGCTATCACCCGCTGCGGTGGCTCCCGCAGCTGTGTCACCGGCGGCTAGAGCCGATCCTGCCATGAACACCGCCACATGAACCGGGGGTCTCGGAGCATCCGACTCAAAGCCCTCTACCTCAGAATAGGGGTCGTAATAGCCCCCAAGGCCACCGTTCCTGAGCCGATATACTGACTCTGTCTCCCCACTGGAGGACTCATCTTCCGAGAAGACAAGAGTTCCCTGTGACCCAGACGCTTCCAGATCCATACCTTGAATAAAGCCCACGAGAACATGCCTTTGACCTGGATGGGCACGGGCAGGCCGCGCACCACTCGCAGATTGGAGATGCCGAGCCGGCTCGATGATGTTGGTGCAGATGTCTGGCCCGGATGTAGATCCCTCAACCTTTCCAATGAAAACATGGATCCCGCCAAACAGAACCCGGAATCCATACTCCACAGAATCAGCATCAAGCCCCTAGCCGGCGTCGTCGATGTAGAGCCGGCCGCGGCGACTCTTGCTCATCCTTCCAACCACGTATCCCTCGAGCCCTAGGAGAGAGCCCTTTGAGAACTCAACACCACCAAGCGCTAGCCCCACGATGGGCGCCAACTGTCGTGGGTTTATCACGATAGATGTCCGGGTGAACGGACTTGGACTCGAGGCCATTGCTAATGGGGTGGACTCAATGGGGTTAATCGGGACGAAAGACACGGATTTACCCAGGTTCAGCCCCTCAAGTCGAGGTAATAGCCTACGTCCTGCTTGTGATTGTATTGCTTGTGTATCGATTACAAGGATCTAGAAGCTTAACCTAGTTCTTGATAACCTGTCCTCTAAGTCGCCCCGGGTCTGCCTTTATATAAGAGGTCAGGACCACTGGGTCGTTACAATTGCTAACCGAGTCTTACTGTATGTCCAAGTCTCTCTCTATCTTCTTGTCCAAGCTATCTTTGAGACGGCTTACACGCCCAGGTCTTCTCTGTCCGGGCCATCATACAGCCCACACCTTGAGCCGCCTATCTTCCTGGGCCACCAGTCTTTACGGCTCACCCTTGGGCCGGCTCACGAGCCAGCAACATGACCCAGAGCCTCCAGGGCGGGTCATATCATGGGGTTATATCCCCAACACATAGTCTAGCGCACAAGCTCTCAACATGTCCTCCAAGATCTGGTTGACTCTCTCGTTCTGTCCATCAGTCTACGGATGAAAAGCTGTACTAAATTCTAGCCTTGTACCCAAAGTTTCATGTAACTGATGCCAAAACTTTGAGGTAAATTGTGTTCCTCTATCTTACACGATACTCCTCGGAACTCCATGCAGACATACG
This sequence comes from Hordeum marinum, assembly GCA_022496015.1. Classification (NCBI taxonomy): domain Eukaryota; kingdom Viridiplantae; phylum Streptophyta; class Magnoliopsida; order Poales; family Poaceae; genus Hordeum; species Hordeum marinum. Next base: position 376,092,515 of record CM039678.1, on the reverse strand, counting down.
ATCCTGGTCATATATATCTTGGCTAACTTAGCACTGGTATAGGTGGTCTTCACTAGAATGAAATGAGCCACCTTGGTCAAGCGATAGACCACTACCCAGATGGAATCATAACCTGAACGGGTCCTGGGTAATCCTGTGATGAAGTCCATACCAAGCTTATCCCATTTCCACTTGGGTATCGGCAAAGGTTGGAGTAACCCTGCTGGTTTCTGATGTTCCGCCTTTACTCGCTGACAAACATCACATACCGCAACATGTTTGGCAATATCCTTCTTCATACCTGTCCACCAGTAACTTTCCTTCAAATCAAGGTACATCTTGGTGTTGCATGGGTGTATCGAGTAGGGTGAATCGTGGGCTTCTTGAAGTATCAACTTCCTGAGCTCTGGGTCATTGGGCACATAGATTCGGTTCTCAAACCATAGAGTACCTTGTTCATCTTCATGAAAGTCTTTGGCTTTTCCATCCTTCATTCTCTGCTTTATCTCAGCTATCTCCTTTTCCGATTTATGGGCTTCACGAATTCTTTCGGTCAAGGTGGACTGGATCTCTAGTGTGGCAACATATCCTTTTGGAACTATCTCTAGCCGGAGCTCTCTGAGATCGTCGGTTAACTCCTGGGGTAATCCTCCGGCTATGAGTGTGTTCACATAACTTTTCCGACTCAAAGCATCTACTACAACATTTGCCTTTCCTGGATGGTCATGCAGTCTCATGTCATAGTCCTTGATTAACTCTAACCATCTCCTCTGTCTGAGGTTCAACTCCTCCTGTGTGAAGATATACTTCAGGCTTTTATGATCAGTGTAAACATCACAACTATTTCCGATAAGGAAATGTCTCCAGGTCTTGAGTGCGTGCACTACGGCTGCTAGTTCCAAATCATGGGTGGCATAATTCAACTCATGGGGTCGTAGCTGTCTGGATGCATAGGCTACAACTTTTCCCTCCTGCATGAGTACTCCTCCAAGTCCTTGATGTGATGCGTCACAATAAACCTGGAAGTCCTTTCGAATATTTGGCAGTATCAACACTGGGGTTGTGACCAAACGTTTCTTCAACTCCTGGAAACTGGCCTCACATTCCTCAGTCCAAATATACTTAGACTCTTTCTTCAATAACTCTGTCATGGGCTTGGCAATCTTTGAGAAATTCTCAATGAACCTCCGGTAATATCCGGCAAGTGCGAGAAAACTGCGGATCTCCTTAACTGAGGTGGGTGACTTCCACTCAGTGACTGCTTCAACCTTAGCAGGGTCTACTGCTATTCCTTCTCTGGAAATAACATGTCCAAGGAAACTGACTTCCGTTAGCCAGAATTCACATTTACTGAACTTGGCATATAACTGATGCTCTCTAAGCTTCTCTAGAACTAAACACAAGTGTTCCTTGTGTTCTTCCTCGCTCTTGGAGAATATCAAAATGTCATCGATGAACACCACAACAAACTTGTCCAAATATTCCATAAACACTTTGTTCATCATATTCATGAAGTAGGCAGGAGCATTAGTCAAACCAAAAGACATGACTGTATACTCATATAAGCCATACCTTGTGGTGAAGGCTGTTTTGGGTATATCATGTTCATGAATTTTCAGTTGGTGATACCCTGATCGAAGATCGATCTTGGAGAATACTTTGGCTCCTACTAGATGATCAAACAAGTCATTAATCATTGGCAGAGGGTACTTATTCTTGATAGTTACCTCGTTCAATGCACGATAATCGACTACCATCCTCAAGGTTTTATCCTTCTTCTCCACCAAAAGTACTGGGGCTCCCCAAGGTGAAGAACTTGGGCGAATATATCCCTTATCCAATAGCTCCTTAATCTGCTTCTTGATTTCTACTAAATCATTTGCGGGCATCCGATAGGGTCGCTTGGAAATTGGGGCTGTTCCTCGTAGTACCTCTATCAGAAATTCGATCTCTCTATCTGGTGGCATGCCTGGTAATTCCTCCAGGAATACATCTGGAAAGTCTTGTACCACCGGCACTTCCTCCTGAACAACTCCTGAGAGGGAATTTAACCGAGCACTCATCTGTGTGCATCGGGATACATACTTAATCCTCTTGTTCTCCGGGGTGGTGAGTAAAATAGACTTGCTGGGGCAATCAAGGTTTCCTTCATACTTGGTCATTCAATCCATGCCTAGGATTACATCCAATCCCTGGGATTCTAAGACGATGAGGTCGGTGAGGAAAACATGATTCCCTATATGGAGTTTCAATGTGTGGCATCCTATCCCTGCCATCATCATCCCTCTTGGGGAATTGACCTTAATGGGATGACTAAGGGTTCTGGTGGGTAAACCATACTTTTCCACAACTACCCTTCATATGAATGAATGAGTTGCACCCGAATAAAAAAGTACCATAACTGGACGTGAATGCAATAAAAACTTACCAACCATAGTCTCTGGCTGATCATAGACTTCTTCCACATCGATGTGGTTCACCTAAGCACGGGGAAACGGGTTTGGCTTCTTAGCTGCGGAGTTGCCGTTGTTGTTGTCATTTCTATTTCCTTGCTTGTTCTGAGGACATTGAGTGGCATAGTGCCCTATCTTCTGGCACTTGAAACAGGTGATATGGTTCAGATCCTTCTGAGCTGGAGCGAGACGGTGCTGGTTCCCATTCTCATTTCCTCCATGGTTATGGCCTCCATGGTTGTGCACGTGATGAGTGTGTCCTCCATACTTACCGGTCCCTGATCCAGTATTTCCTGAGTACGGGGAGTAGCGGGGCTTCTGTTGAGCTCCAGAGTGAGACTTCCCCTGTCCATACTTCCTCTTGCGGTTTTCGATTTGCTGCTGCTTCCCCTCCAAGATGAGGGCCTTGTCTACCAGCTCCTGGTAGTTGTTGAAAGTAGCCACCATCAGCTGCATGCTCAACTCATCATTGAGTCCTTCCAGGAACTTCTCCTGTTTGGCTACATCATCGGCCAGATCTCCTGGTGCATAACGAGCCAACATGTTGAATTCGTCCACATACTGGGCCACGGAGCGGTTCCCCTGGCGTAAGTTGCGAAACTCACGCTTCTTCAGACTCATGGCTCCAGCTGAGACATGAGCAGTGCGGAAAGCTAGCTTGAACTGCTTCCAAGTCACACCAGCAATGGGGTACGTGGTGGTGTAGTTCTCCCACCATGAAGCTGTTGGTCCCTCCAGTTGATGGGCGGCGAAACGCACCTTTTCAGCCTCAGTGCATCCAGCGGTGGTGAGTTCCCTCTCCATCTTGCGAAGCCAATCATCTGCCACAATGCGCTCAGTGCTACTGGAGAAAGTTGGTGGATTCAGCCTCAGAAAACGGGTGAGGTTGTCGCCTTGAGGTGGAGGGTGGTTGTTGTGGTTGTTGGTCTGGTTCTGGATCAACAGCTGCATCAGGGCATTCTACTGCTGAAGAAGTTGTGTGAGTTCCGGCGGGAAGGTGAAGTCGGGCTCACGTCGCGGAGGCATCTTGCTATTTTCAAAGGGGTGAGAATTAGAATAGAACAAGGACCTAAAAGAAATTTTCACTACCCATATGAAATGCAACAAACATATCACCCCAAACACTCATTCATTTATTCAACTCAAGGTTCAAACATCAAGATACAAGTCTCCAAATCAAATTAAGCATCGACCTACGCTTTAACAACGAAATTAAAGATACATGGGGGCATAACTAAAGTTCTCCTCAAAAGTACTCCTCCGGTGATGCTCTCCTCATAGTCATCATCGTTGCTGATCAAGGGAGCCATGTCTCCTTCTAGGTGAAGATTTTCCCCCATGTCCATCTGTTCCTCCAGAGTTGCAATGCGAGTGTTCAGCTTATCGATCCTCTCTAAGAAATCCTTCACTTCATGCTCATGCTCGTAGTTGGCTTCCCGTAGGTCAGCTTCAAGGTCAATCTCGCGGTTCATCAGCCTCTTGATCGTCTTCGTGTAGGCACATACCCGAAGCTCCAAGGTCCTGATGTGCGTCTCCAAAGTATGGATGTAGGAAAGGGTGGCGTCTTCAGTGGGAGTGTTTATGATATTTCCATTGGCATCCCTGCGACAAACCACGCTGAGTCCTGGTGAAATGGGACCACCCCTGTATTCCTCCTGAATACGTCCAAGGGCACGGTGTCTCGCCATGTCCCTCCCAAGAATCCAGCTGGGTGCCACAAACTTGAAGTCGATGGGTTCCTTACGATTTCCAAAGGTCTTTCTGGGGATGTGCACCTCGATCCTATAGCGACCGTCTTATGGAAAAGACATGATAGGAGTCTCGGTGATGCTTGGCAAAGCGATCCTTACGTCCCTGACGATCTTCACCAGCTCCTTGCCAAAAGGCATCGTCGCGTCAGGGAGACAAAACTCCGTGATCAAAACTGGGATGAAGGTGGCCATCTATAAATTCTGAAATAAATCGAAGGGAAGTCAGAAATGAGCAGATGAGAGTATAAGAATTTTAAAGACAAAAGAGAAATAAATCCTAAGGCTTTTCCAATCCTAGAGGTTACGTCCTACGGTCAACCTGGCTCTGATACCATTTCTGTAGCGACCCGACATGAAAGGTCGAATCTCCGGTGTTTTTGTACCATCCCAAGATCATGCTAGTACACACACGGTACATCAATGTATATATCAAAGTGAAATCACACGGCTTTATTAATCGAAAATCTCATATCGAGTCCTTTATTACAATAAGAATTACAATAAAGTGGCTGAAGGCCAACTCATGAGAATAACTAATCTTGCGGAAGCTTCAAAGGTAGTGGAGTCCATCTGACTCCAAGGGCATCTCATAGAGCGTAGAGCGTATCCTCACTCCTGGTCGGAAAAGTACTCTGCAACATGATACGTTGCAGCCGTATAGGTCAGCATATTGAATATGCCGGCAATGTCACAAAAGAGGAGTGTAAAGTAATCATCTATTCTATATGCATATATGGCAGGTGGGGTAGTAAGTTTTGCATAAAGCCAATTTTTCCTACAACAGGAGAGGGCAAAAGCAGTATTACTACAATGTTGGTTTATTAATGAGATGGTTCCACCAACCAATTCTCATAGCCAAGTTGTCATCAAAACCCACATAATATAATTAATTGTGTTGAGAATTCCAGATAGTTTCAGTTCCTTTGGCTCAAACTATCCATGACCGTGGACACGGCTAATCGATTAGGTTTGGGTACTCTGTAGAGTTTTGCACACGTTCCCCACAAGATTTGATCGCCTCCGTTGGATTTCTCGCACTTCAGGGTGTTTGAGAAACGGATGACCAAAACATGTTCTTCTAAAGGGTTTCCCCGAGACTCTGTCGGTGCCCATCCTTTCCTACCGTTCTTCTACATCTCGTAGCACCGCCTGTCCAGGGTCATCACGATATCCAACCAAGCCAGAGCCCATAATGTCTTGTGGCTGTGCAGGTAAGCCTTGGGTCTTGAAGCATCCATCCATCTCTTTGTGCCTGGGTGGACCTTTCCGCATGAATACTGGCGCTTCTCTAGCAGCATCTAGGCTAACCACTGGTTCTCCAGGGCGCCGTTCAACCATCATCCACCCAGAGGTATGTTGAAAACTTGGAGTCTTGAAGTCTTGATCATCTTGTAGGTCTTGAAATTATTATCTCACAACTCTCATGAATCACACAACCAACCCCGTCTACTAATAGCCTAGCAAAATTAAATCAATGTTTTCCAGGGCAAATGTGTCAAAGGGTTGAGGGGTGCCTACCACATGATACTACATCAAGTAACCAAGTTTCCAAATTACCTACTTTGCATGCAATTGGGGAGATGGTAGAACTAATGCAATAAAAACATAGGTATACATGGTTAAAGTGACTTGCCTTGCTGACGATCCTCGTACTCAAGTGACTCTAGATAACAAGCTTCGCACTCCGGATGATCTAACAAATCAAACAAAGCACACAATAAGCATAAACACAATACATTTCATACAACAGCAAGGTAAACAAATACTTCAACAAATAAATAGCACAATCAAAAAGAAGAAATCGCTCAAAGTATAAGACTCTAAATTTTTTGGTGTCAAAATCTCTACTAAGACATAACAAGTCAAAAATTTGTTTTGAGCAACTAGCCATTTAGATAACAGAAAAGTAAATACAAAATTTTATTAGAAAACAGGAAGTATTTCATTATAAAAATTTTGTGCAAAAAGAGTTACTACAAAACTTTTTTCTAAACAATACTAAAGGTGAAAATAAGATTTACCTATTCAAACTAGAGCACAAACAAATTAAAAAATATATTTTAAATTAACAGAAAATAATACACCTAATGTTTAAACAACAGAACCTAATGAAATTAAAAAACAAAAGCTAAACTAATTCAGATTCAAACTAAAACTAAAATCAAACTAACTAAACTCTATTAAGAACTAGACAGATTCTGTTTTTGTTAAAAACCCTAACCAAATTCATCCTAAAAATTCTCAAACTATGTAGGATGATAGATCTAACTAATACAAACCAGTGGCAAAAAGATTCATACAAAAAAATATTTTTAAACTCTAGTTATACAGATTTTAGTAATTTAAGCTAATTTGGGTAGATTCAAATTTTAAAGTTCAAATTTGAAATCTAAAACTACAGGATGAAACTACATGAAATTTGTGACCTAATGCAAAAAGAATCAATTTAAAACACTAATTAGTTTAAAAGATATAACAAAAATAAAATCAGAACACACTCTATTTTCTAAAACAGAGACAGAAAAAGAAAAAGAATTAGTTAACGGACAGAGGCTACGTGGCGGCTTCCTATTGGTCGAAAGAGAGCACGTGCGGTTGTTTGCGGCGAACGACCGAACGTTAGAGGATACCGTTTCGGGGTTTTAAGTGATCAAATCTAACGCGTCGGATATGAATCGAACGGTCCAAGGGGTGTGCGGTGGCTTACACAGGGGATGTCGAGGTTTCCGGCGAGGTCGACGGCGGCCAGACGTCGGATGTGGTCGGAGGTGGTCGTGCGGTGGTCGGGGGCGGCGTCCGAAGAGTTCAGACGATGGCGACGAAGATCCGGCGTTGAATGGTGGCGTCAGACGGGGCTGGGGACGACGGAGACGACGGCTAGGAGCTCTGGGGGGGTCGGCTGGAGTCCAAACTCCGGCGAGGGTGTCCGGTGGCGTTCTGGCGAGGGTAGAGGGGGGACTCGGGGTGGAACGGAGCGCGGCAAGGCAGTGGCTACTTATAGGCCGGGTGCGGGGTCGGGAGAGGGAGAGAGGAGAGAGATCCGCGGGGGAGGGATCGCCGGCGAGGTCGGGGCGAGAGGAAGGGGATGAGCGCGCTGATGACTCTATCGGACGGTGGGTCCCGCGGGTCAGTGAGAGAGAGGGCATTGTTTGCGCATCAGTGGCCGATCCGGAGGAATCTCGGGACTTGAAGGCTGTGGGTCGGCCGGTTTGCTAATTAAAACAATTAAATACGTTTCCTTTTCTATTTTCCAGAATGTTCAAAATCCTTTAATGCATTCAAATCATTTCCAAACCTAGGAAATATATATATCAAAATTATGAGGCAAATAAATTCTATTTAATGAACATTTTTCCTCTGTCAAAATGAATACTTAAAGAAATCATTTTTCGGAAAATGCCTAATTGATTTTAAATACTTTTGAGATAAACTTTCAAATAAACCTCTGGTTTTGTTGTTCAAATAATTCACCAAGATGCTCCTGGTGTGGAGTGTCATGTTACTCCTCTCTGTTTTTGAATAATTCCAAAGATTTTCAAATAAGTGAAACAAGTAAATGGAGAAAATGGAAGTGGCCTTTTAGAAATCCAAAAGAAGAACTTCAACAATTCATTTCATTCAAACAATGTGATGATGATGCATAGCTATATTTCATAACATTCCAAAATGAAATTTTGGGACGTTACAAAATTGAGCTTCTCGAAGCGGAGCTTCTCATGTGTCCTTTCAAGCTCTCTATGATGTTGTAGAGTAGACTCATGAGCTAACTTAACAGAGTTTAGTTCTTGAGTTAGTCGTTCTATTTCCAACTTATCAGCATCACACGACTTATCTAGACTAGAATGATTACTAGCAAGTTCATTTTGACTAACATTACTAGATTTGTCAAATAGCAAGTCATCTTCAATTAACAAGTCATCCTCATCACTATTGAAATCAAGATACTCGGGGTGTGATACCTTGGGGCCTTTAGCCATGAAGCAACATCCACTCCCTTCATTTGGTGAATCAAATATGTCATAGGAGTCAGTTATCACTAGTGCAAGTCGGCAACACCTTCATCTTGACTATAGTCGGAGTTGGGGTGATAGCTTCTCTCGGAGTGATTGTCAAAATCGGAGCCGTAAACCCATTCACCAACATGAGCTTGATGTCTTCTTCTCGAGTATCTCTTGGTGTACTTTTCCTTCCTCTTCGAGTCCCTACTTATCCTTGAGGGCCTTCGTTCACAACTATCATCTCTACTCCTTCTCTCTCTTCGAGGTGACTTGTCTCTTGAGCTTCATCTTCTTGATGACTCTTCTTTCCTTTTGTAAGGAGTCATGTACTCATTAGAGTAGTATTGGGGCTTCCCACAATTGTAGTAGTTTCGGTCACGACTTGACGAACGCTTCTCTTCATATCTTGAGTTGGAGCTTTAACCTTTGCCTCTATTCTTGTAGAACTTGTTGAATTTGTTGACCATGAGGCTTATCTCTTCATTTGTGACAAGGTTGTCGCTTGAAGTTGTGGGAGCATCACTTGTGGCTTTGTAAGCACCGATAGACTTGTTGTGAAGCTCTTTCTTCTCCTTGAGTGCCATCTCATGAGCAACAATCCTTCCAATCACTTTCGTAGGCTTGAGATCTTTTGTAACATCCCAAAATTTCATTTTGGAATGTTATGAAATATAGCTATGCATCACCATCACTTTGTTTGAATGAAATGAATTGCTGAAGTTTTTCTTTTGGAATTCTGAAAGGCCATTTCAATTTCTTCTTATACTTGTTTCCTCCTATTTGAAAACCCTTGGAATATTCATAAAAAGAGAGGAGTAATATGACACTCCACACAAGGGGCATCTTGGTGAGTTATTTGAACAATAAAACTAGGGGTTATTTGAAAGTTTATCTCAAAAGAATTTAAAATCAATTAGGCATTTTCTGAAGAAAAAAATTTAAAAGTATTCATTTTGACAGAGGAAAAATGTTCATTAAATAGCATTTATTCCCCTGATCATTTTGATATGTATATTCCCTATGTTTGGAAATGATTTGAACGCATTAAAGAGTTTTAAATGCTCTGGAAAAATAGAAAAGGAAACAGATTTAAAGCGTTTCATTAGAAAACCGGACGGCCCACAGCCTTTAAACCCCGAGATCCCTTCGGATCGGTCACCGACGCGCTAACCTCGCCCTCTCTCTCACTGAGACATGGGACCCACTATCCGACAGCGTCATCCGCGCCCCCGTCTCCTTCCTCGCGCCAGACCACGTCGCCGGAGATCTCTCCTCTCCGGATCTCCCTCCTCTCTCCCTCTCCCGGCCCCGCACCTGGCCTATAAAAAGCCCTGCCCTCGCTGCTCTCCGTTCCACCCCGCTACCCCCTCTACCCTTTCCGGAACGCCACCGCGCCACCTCGCCGGAGTTCTGACTCCACCAGAAAAACCCCTGAGCTCCTGGTCGTCGCCACACTCACCCTCACTCCCCTTTGACACCACCATTCGACACCGTATCTTCGCCGCCGTTGCCTGAGCATTTCGGACGCCGCCCTCGACCACCGCAGCACCCCCCCCCCCCCCGAGCATCTTCGACCTCCGGCCATTGTCGACGTTGCCGGAACTCCGACCCCCTCCTCTGTAAGCTGCCACCTCCACCCGCAACCGTTAGATGTAGGATCTATGCTCCAGATTAGAAAGTTTACAAAAATGAACTGGTACGCGTTAGTTTTTGGTCGTTCGCCACAAACACCCCGTGCGCTCATGACCTCAGCAAATCACAGCACGCCACGTAGCCCTGTCCGTTCGCTAGGAATTTTGTTCTTTTCTGTTTTGTTTTAGAAAACAGAATGTTTTCTATTTTTGTTTTAGTTGTAACTTTTAAACTAATTAGTGTTTTTAATTGATTCTTTTTGAAGTAGGTCACAAATTTCATGTAGTTTCATCCTGTAGTCTCAGATTTCAAATTTGAACTTTAAATTTGAATCTAACAATATTTGCTTAAATTACTAAAATCTGTATAACTAGAGTTTAAAAATATATTTTTGTATAAATCTTTTTGCCACTGGTTTGCATTAGTTAGACCTATCATCCCACAAAGTTTGAGAATTTTTAGGATAAATTGGTTAGTGTTTTTAACAAAAACAGAATATGTTTAGTTCCTAATAGAGTTTAGTTAATTTGCTTTTAGTTTAGTTTGAATCTGAGTTAGTTTAACTTTTGTTTTTAGTTTTCATTAGGTTGTGTTGTTTCAACATTAGGTGAAATAACTTGTTGTTAATAAAAATAATTGTTTAGTTTTGTACCTTATTGTTATAAGAAATCTTCATTCCTTTCCATTAGGTATAGTTTTATAAAGCAATTTAGTTTTAATTTTCACAAAACATTTAGGAGATTTAATTCTGTCTTATAATAAAGAATTTTAGTAATTCTTTTCTGTTAAGTGATGTTCTGTTTATAATAATAAAAATAATAAAAAAATTGTCCCATACTCAAATACTATAGGAAACTCTAGTATCTACATTAAGTGGTGTTTTATAAAAATTTATAATTTTAGTAGCATTTCTTTTCACTAAAGTTGATTTAATTCTGTTCACTAAATAAAAAATTTATTATTTCTTTTCTGTTGACTATTGTTTTGTTATTAAAAATAGTTGATTGGTCTTATGTTTTTTAGTAGTTTTGACACACACAAAATTTGTGAGACAAATATTGGTTTTGAACTTCTTTCTCTTGATTGATACTATTGAATTGTTTTATTTTAATCTTGCTGATTGTGTGAGTTGTATTATTAGTTGTATGCTTATCGTGTGCTTTGTTTGATTCGTTAGATCATCCCGAGTGCGAAGCTTGTTATCTAGAGTCACTTGAGTACGAGGATCGTTAACAAGGCAAGTCACTTTGATCATGTTTACCCATGTTTTTATTGCATTAGTTCTACCATCTCCCAAATTGCATGCAAAGTAGGTAATTTGGAAACTTGGTTACTTGATGTAGTATCATGTGGTAGGCACCCCTCAACCCTTTGACACATTGGCCCCGGGAAACGTTGATTTGATTTTGCTATGCTATTAGTAGATGGGGTTGGTTGTGTGATTCATGAGAGTTGTGAGTTAATAATTTCAAGACCTACAAGATGATCAAGACTTCAAGACTCCGAGTTTTCAACATACCTCTGGGTGTATGATGGTTGAACGGCGCCCTGGAGAAACCAGTGGTTAGCCTAGATGTTGCTGGAGAAGTGCCAGTATTCATGCGGAAAGGTCCACCCAAGCACAAAGAGATGGATGGATGCTTCAAGACCCAAGGCTTACCTGCACAGCCACAAGCCATTATGGGCTCTGGCTTCGTTGGATATCGTGGTGACCCTGGACAGGCAGTGCTACGAGATGTAGAAGAACGGTAGGAAAGGATGGGCACCGACAGAGTCTCGGGGAAACCCTTTAGAAGACCATGTTTTGGTCATCCGTTTCTCAAACACCCTGAAGTCCGAGAAATCTAACGGAGGCGATCAAATATTGTGGGGAACGTGTGCAAAACTCTGCAGAGTACCCAAACCTAATCGATTAGCCGTGTCCACGGTCATGGACAGTTTGAGCCAAAGGAACTAAAACTATTTGGAACTCTCAACACAATTAATTATATTGATGTGGGTTTTAATGACAACTTGGGTATGAGAATTGGTTGGTGGAACCATCTCATTAATCAACAAACATTGTAGTAATGAATTTTGCCCTCTCTTGTTGTAGGAAAAATTGGCTTTATGCAAAACTTACTACCCCACCTGCCATATATGCATATAGAATATATGATTGCTTTACACCCCTCTTTTGTGACATTGCCGGCATATTCAATATGCTGACCTACACGGCTGCAACGTATCATGTTGCAGAGTACTATTCCGACCAGGAGTGAGGATACGCTCTATGCTCGGTGAGATGCCCTTGGAGTCAGATGGACTCAACTACCTTTGAAGCTTTCGCAAGATTAGTTATTCTCATGAGTTGGCCTTCAGCCACTTTATTGTAATTCTTATTGTAATAAAGGACTCGATATGAGATTTTCGATTATTAAAGTTGTGTGATTTCACTTTGATATATACATTGATGTACCGTGTGTGTACCAGCACGATCTTGGGATGGTACAGAAACACCGGAGATTCGACCTTTCAGGTCGAATCGCTACATCTTTGTAGTTGGGCATCACTTGGATCAATGTGCATACGGTGTCATATCAATCATCCAAAGCTCGAAGTAGCTTCTTGATGATGAATTTGTCAGTCATTTCTTCACTTCCTAAGCCGGCAATCTCATTGGTGATGAGAGCTAGCCTAGAGTACATCTCAGCGACTCCTTCACCATCCTTCATCTTTAACTTGTCAAGCCGACTTTCAAGAACATCCAACTTGGATTCTCTCAAAGATTTGGTACCTTCATGCATATCAACCAAAGTATCCCAAATCTCTTTTGCATTCTCAAGACGACTGATTTTGTTGAATTCTTTGGGGCATAGGTAGTTGAAGAGAATGTCACATGCTTGAGCATTGTATTGCAACATCTTTAATTCATCTGCAGTCGCTTCGCGAACCGGTTCCCTTCCATCTGCAAAGAATTCACCTTGCAATCCAACACGAACAACAGCCCAAACGGCGGGGTTACAACCAAGGATATGCATTTTTGTTTTGTGCTTCCAACTAGAAAAATTAGTGCCATCAAAGTACGGACCTCTATGGTGATAATTTCCCTCACTAGATGCCATACTCTCCTAGGTTGTGAAACCAATGCAATGGAGACCAAAGCTCTGATACCAATTGTAGGATCGAAAGTAGGTCTAGAGGGGGGTGATTAGACTACTTGACCAAATAAAAATCTACCTTTTCCCAATTTTAAGTGTTGGCAGATTTTAGCATTCATAGCAAGTCAAACACACCCTACACATGCATGTCTACGAGTATAGAAGCGGAAAGTAAAGACAAGCATGAGTAGTAAAGGAAGTGTAGGAAGATCAAACGCAATTTGGAGACACGATGATTTTTCCCGTGGTCCCGATCGGTGGTGCTATCGTACATCCACGTTTATGGAGTCTTCAACCCACGGAGGGCTCTACCCATGGAGGGTTCCACGAAGAAGAAACCTCGACTATACCATGATGTCCTACGTCGACGGAGGACTAGCCTAACTCGGGTAGATCTTCATGAAGTAGGCGATCTCTTTTCCCTTACAAACTTCTTGGTTTGCTCCACAACACGAAGTAGGAGGCTCCCAAGCGACACCTGACCAATCTAGGAGGCACCACCCTCCAAAAGGTAATAGGATCAATAATGTCGATGAACTCCTTGCTCTTGTGCTTCAAGATGATAGACTCCTCAACACACAATCACTCTCACACAGGTTTGGCTTTGGTGGAAGAGATTGATTGGGTGGAAACTAACTTGGGGAGGCTAGAGATCAAGATTCATATGGTAGGAATGGAATGGTATGATCTCAACACATGAGTAGGTGGCTCTCTCTCAGAAAATAAGTTCGTATGATTGGGGATCTATTTTGAGTGCTTCTCTTGCGAGTGAGTAGTGGTGGAGGGGTATATATAGGCATGTCCAAAAGTTCAATCCTTACACCTTAAGTGACCAACTTAGTGACATCGATGTGCGAATCATGGTGGTACCATGTTGCTCCAAAGGTAGCAACTTTTGAATCTCGGTGAGACCGATACATAAATTTCAGTTGCACCGATTAGGTGACCAACGGTCAGATTGCACAACTCGATGACGTCGATCCAACCAACTCCGTGTGACCGATTTTGTGAATTGGGGCAACAGGAAGTTGGCAACCCAAACTTGATGGCATCGAACCAGAACTGGTTGCTCAAAAATGCTAGGGTTTGGCTTGGGTCTGTGTGAGTCTAGGAATCGGTGGCACCAAGTGGGAGTTGGTTGCACCGATTTTGAGTGTTTGGATTTGGACAGACTTTTGTGGAAGAGCTTGTGGATGTTTTTGGTGACAATCACTTGTGCATGTATTAGCATTTTGTTCACCAAAAATACCTTACCTCCTTTTAATAGTATTGGATTTCCTATGGACTCAAAGTGTTTTCTCACAAAGTAAAATGTAGAGTCCTCTTGCTTGAAGCTTTGCCAATCTATTTCCTTGCATCTTGGGGTATTCCATAATCCTTTTGCCATCCCTATCATTGAACTTTTCCTGAAATGTGCTTAGGGGAAACATTAGTTCAATGACATATATGTTGTTATTAACTACCAAAACCACTAAGGGAGCCAGTGTGCTTTCAGTAATGCTATGTATATCCCATCCCCATCCCCGTCCTGCACGCTAGGTAAGGTATTTGACCACCATCTTCCCGGTGGGAATTCAAGCTCGAACTTCTCCGTGCCCTAATATAGTAAACACCCATGGGGATGCGAGTAATGGTTTTAACCATTGACAGCTTCAGGTGAAGCACATGTGCCATGTCAAAAGTCATGCATTGGTTATATATTTAAAGCATCTATATCATGACCTTTTCATGCATATGTTTGTGTCTCATGCATGCGGAGGTGGTCCTCGTACACTCACTCATGCGGTTACCACCGACACACCCATTCGTTGCCCCCGCGTGGTCTATCACCTTGGATGGCGCGCGAGAGGGGTTTGATAAAACATGGATTCATCTTAGTCTCTATTTTGGTGAATAACATGTTGACATTACAGATGAAAGTTTGGGCGCATGTGTGCATGCGCATGCTCATTGTACAAGTTGTGAACCTCCATTTTTCTGATTTGCAAAGGTGCCACATGAAAGGTGTGCATTGGGTATTCAAAACATCAGACAACACCTTCGTACATATTTTAGGACAGCATGGAGGTGGTGTTTGTCCTCGGACACCGTCCCCCTCGCACATTTATTAGTGTCACTCCCATCTGTGGCCTCGCGTACTTTTGTACCTCAATGAGAGAGGTTAATTATTATGGATTCTTTTTATCTCGATGTTTGCGTTAGGCCATGGATGTGAGATTACATGGTATAATTTGAGTGTGTGTAGTGTACGCATGAATGTCTCTCCCATCAGCTCGAATGGGGGGGTATATATATACTACACGTCGTGAACCTCGGTTTCCATGCGGACTTTAAGATTCCTGAGGAAGGTGTGCCACGCTAAAGTTTGTGTGCTGGGTATGTAAATATCACACAACACTTCCATGCATATGTTTGATTCACGCTTAGACGGTGATTGTCTTTGGATACTCCTTCACGTGGTTATCGTTGGAAAGTCCATTCTTGGGCCAGCGTGGATGTCCATCACATTGACTGACAACGCGAGAGAGGTTACTATGGTGGGATCTTTAATTGTTTTGTGTTATGGTATACATTATATAGGTCATTTGAGTTTCCTTAGCTAAGTCTGAGCACATGCCTACGAATGCGTGAATCATTCCCATCGACGCTCGTCATACTAGTTGTACACGTCATGAACACTCGCTCGGGGGGGGGGGACTTTCCCGTTCCAAAGCATGTGACACATCAAAGTTGCACATGATGTATATATTAATGAATTCAAATGCAACACAACATTTCCTTACACATGTTTGCACCACTAACAGGTGATGGTTGTCTTCGACACTCCACCGCGTGGTTAATTATCAGCGTCACGCCCATTCATGGGCCTCGGTGGATGTCCATCCTTTTGACCGACAACGGGAGAGGTTTGACCAAAAGTGTTGATTCTTTGGTCGGGTTGTCCGTGTTTCAAGGCGCATGGGACATAGTCCACCTTTGACCAGAAAAGAGATGGGGTGGTTTGACCATGCTCAATTCATGTATATGTTTCATTTTCGTGTTACGACATGAGTGATACGCAAGACCTGTTTGGGGGAATGTATTCGTGGCTAGGATTCCCCCTCCACCGACACGAAGTGGCGACAAAGGAGACATGTGCCACATCAAAGTTGTGCATTGGGTATTTTGCACGATCAAACCATCCTATGCATACATATTTTTGTTCCACATGTAGGCGTGTATGTGTTCTGACCCCCTTCCCGCATTTTATTAACAAAGTGCTCCTATATATTATTATTCCAGGAGTAAATAGCAAACGATACGAATGTATCAACCGTTTGCGATTGTACACTCAACAGAAACCATTCCATCCGTCGCTGGCACATCAGCACGGTCCACTGGTGTGTGCCGGACACGACTGGGTTCCACAAGACTTCCCTCGTAAAAATATCTACCACCTTGAGCCATTTGAAAAATGGCGGTTTCGCAAGTTTTTCCTATTTGATAGCACACACTTATTATGTTTCTGCTGTGTGCAATGTTTGTTGCTCCCACCCTGGCCGCGCCGCTTCAATCCTGTAATCTAAATTTTCAGTAGCCCCGGCATTCCCTCCTAGTAAAATTTTCAGTAGTCGCGGAGCATTTCCTCAAACACCACCTACCCCCTCCCCACCACAAAACCTCTTCTCAAATAATGTGAAAAAAGGAAAAACCTTTGCTCCCACTCGCACCACTCCTCTCCCTCGCTCGAACCATAGCTAGCCCGCCACCGCCGCCCTTGACTCCATCGTCATCCTATGCAGGCCTTCCCATAACTATCCCAAAGTCTGCATGAAGATCCCTCACAAGAGGGTTGGACAAGATTCGTCCATGCAATCGATAGTAGTGCTCCTCCATGTCGAATAATGCATGCACAACTCTGGTCCAACCCGTAGTGTCAGCCTGCGAAGCACCCTCTTCCCCGCAGATCCCCATCCCCATCATCACCCACACTCCACATCATTATTACCTCAGCCCGGCTATGCTTCCTGGGGAACTGGAGGAGCGAATGGACAACAAGAGGTATATCGAGGCCTGTCCGCTGGATGACAGTGAGGTGGCAGCCGAGGCCCCCAAGGGAAGCTCAGTACAATGACTGACCCGGGGCTTCTAATAAGCGGGATTGCGCATGTATGTTTGTCCCGGCAACCGGCTATGACATCAAGCTCGTCGGCAGCGATGGCTTGACGCGGGTTATGACACAGGTTAAGTATAGCACCCTCCTTGGATCTCCTCCATGCACCCCCTTGCATTGATCTAATCTGCTTCGCTGTCAGGATTTTGCCTTCATTGCCATTGAGACCCTTTTTGTCATTACTAAAGGTCGCGTTCTATATATATGGTGGTGGCTCGGCATCGTTAGCTGCCAAGTCAGACCTCATTGACAACGACAAGGCGCCCTATCCGTCTCTTCCAAGGGGAAATAGCCCATCCACGACATCATGGATGTCCCCCTATAGATGTGGTCTTCCAAAGGCAAGGAGATAAGCTGCCACAATAGGGAGTGCACTGATACGTCTCCAACGTATCTACTTTTCCTAATACCTTTCCTCTTGTTTTAGACTCTAATTTGCATGATTTGAATGAAACTAACACGAACTGACGTCGTTTTCAGCAGAACTACCATGGTGTTATTTTTGTGTAGAAAAAAGTTCTCGGAATGGAACAAAAAAATTTGGAGATTTATTTTGGAATATTTAAGGAATTATGGTGCCCACCCCACACCAGGGCTCGCCATTCCACCCTAGCACGGCCTGGTGGAGGGTGGACACCTCGTGGGTCCCCTAACCCTAATCCCAATGCTATAAATTCACAATTCCCCAGGAAAAAAAATAAGAGACAAGGTTTTACCTCGTTTCATGATACGGAGCCGCCGCCACCTCCTGTTCTTCATCGGGGGCCAGATCTGGAGTCCGTTTGGGGCTCCAGAGAGGGGAATCTTTGGTCTTCGTCATCATCAACCCTTCTGCATTGCCAATTCCATGATGCTCCCGTCAGGAGTGAGTAATTCCTTCGTAAGCTTGTTGGTCGATGAGGAGTTGGATGAGATTCATCATGTAATCGGGTTAGTCTTGTTAGGGCTTGATCCCTAGTATCCATTATGTTCTAAGATTGATGTTGCTATGACTTTGCCAGGCTTAATGCTTGTCACTAGGGCCCGAGTGCCATGATTTCAGTTCTGAACCGTTTATGTTATCATCATTATATGTATGTTCTTGATCCGATCTTGCCTAGTCATATGAACCTATTACGTGCTATGATCCGTCAACCCCATAGTGACAATATTTGGGATACTTCACGGTGATGACCGTAGTTTGAGGAGTTCATGTATTCACTAAGTGCTAATGTTTTGTTCCGGTTCTCTATTAAAAGGAGGCATTAATATCCCTTAGTTTCCTTATGGACCCCGCTGCAATGGGAGGGTAGGACAAAAGATGTCATGGAAGTTCTTTTCCATAAGCGCGTATGACTATATACAGAATACATGCCTACATTACATTGATGAACTAAAGCTAGTTCTTTGTCGCCCTAGGTTATGACTCTTATATGATGAATATCATCCAACAAATACTCCAATTGAGTGCCTACGATCTTTTCACATATTGTTCCTGCTAAGTTACAACTGTTGTTGCTACTGTTACAGAAGCTACAAAACTATTGTTACTATTGTTACCGCTACTGTTACTGTCACCACTGCTATCAAACTATCATATTACTGTGCTACTGATCACTTTGATGTAGATATTTATCTCTAGGTGTGGTTGAACTGACAACTCAACTGCTAATACTCTCAAATATTCTTTGCCTCCCCTTGTGTCCAATCTATAAATTTGGGTTGAATACTCTACCCTCAAAAAATGTTGCGATCCCCTATACTTATGGGTTATCACGCATGATTCACACCCTCACTCGAGGCTCTTCCAAGAGGTATAAATTGTTCAAAAGTGCATTTTTATATGTTGGAGTATGAATTGTTCAGTTCAACTTCAGTGTTGATATGTTTGGTTGTCTATAGTGAGCATATACCTCATTTAGCGTGATATGTGGTTGTTTGTAGTGAACATATGTCCAATTTCATTGCTAGATTTGGTTGTTCAATCATATAATTAGTTCTTGTTAAAGCTGGTGTATTTAACATCCCTTTGTTTATTTTAGTTTTCTCACAATGTGATGTTGAATCATACAATTTGATGTTTAAGCACATGGTGCGGTCTATCTTCTATGCAATTTCAACAATACTGATATGAATGGTTGTTTGGTTGTTTTTAAGCCTGTTGTAGTGAGCATATGCTTCCTTTAAAGGTTTTTTGGTGGTTTGTGGTTATGATTTGTCCAATTTCAATTGCTATATTTGGTTTTTTGGTAGTATGCCTCTGATCTACTCTGCTTTGCTGTTAGCAATGTGCTATGCTGGAGTAGGAATTGTAATGTTCAAAAGTGAGATTTGATATGCTAGAGTATGAATTGTTCAGTTCAATTTCACTGCCTATGTTTGGTTGTCTGTACTTAGCATACTCCTATATTTGGTTGTTTGTAGTATGCATCTCATCTACTTTGCTTTGCTGTCAGGAATTTTCCTTCATCGCCAACAGGACCCTTTTGTATTTTATGGAAGTCGCGTTCTATGGCGATGTTTTGGCATCGTCAGCTGCCAATTTAGTTCTCATTAAAGACGACAACTTGTCATCGACAAGTGTGCCTATGCTCGAGTATGAATTTTTCAGTTCAATTTCACGAACGCCTATGTTTGGTTATTTTTAGTGAGCATATACCTTGTTTAGCTGTTTTTAGTTATTTGTAGCGAACATATGTCCAGATTCAATTGCTAGATTTGGTTGTTCAATCATACAATTGGTTCCTGTTAAAGCCGGTGTAGTTAACACGCACCTGTTTATTTTCGTTTTCTAACAATGTGATGTTCAATCATAGAATTTGATGTTGAAGCACATGTTATGTTCTATGCAATTTCAACAATACCAATATGAATGACTATTTGGTTGTTGTAGTATGCCTTGTTTATTTAGTTATACACCGCTTGTTTTTTTCACTCTGTGATGTTCAATTATACAATTTGATGTTTAAGTACAAGCTTTGTTCTATGCAAATTCAACAATACCATAATGAATTACTTTATTTGGTTGTTGTTAAGCCTGATGTAGTGAGCATATGCCTATTTTAGTGGTTTTTGGTTCACATGGCTATATTTGTTTCCCATGTTATACTGCCTCCGCCCCATAATATAATACGCTAATACATCCAATATGTTTGTGCATTGGATGTAATTACATCTTATATAGTGGGACAGGGAGAGCATCGTGTGAGGTAACTAATAAAGATTGCTAGTACAGTGGGTCAAAATGTGGCAACTAAACTATTTATTTACAGTTTGTCCAAGACAACTATGATATGAAGTATATTGACTCATAACTATGTACCCTAGTTACTGCACATAATGAGTTGTTAGATGAAAATCGCTGTATCTTTTTCCCTTGTAATGGTTCCCAATGCAGTCTACCCAAGATCACCTCTAAAACTACATGATTGTTGGACATTCAAATGTACATGTATATCTACCAGACTAGAATGACTATCTGGAGGTCATGAAGGTATTAAAGGATGGGCGGTCGGCCATCACAAGGGATTGTGCTAGAGTCATGTGTGCATACGACATGGAGGAGGGCACACTACGGGCATTCCGCTTCACCTTTTATAGCAATCAGAATATATTTTTGCCTCTTTCTTTACCGTCTTAAATACAAGTATTCAACCGTCGTTCATCATTCTTTATTTGGTGCTCATGTAATTCTTTCGTTGACGTAATTCTTGAGCGTATGTACCTATGAATGGAATAATGCATTGGTTGATGAACCTATCTATGTACATGTAAAAAAAGCTATTACCTACATTAAAAGTCAAATTCTTTATAATTCTATATTGTAGCAATTAAAAAATGCTCTATGGGTCATTACGCCGTACATGGTTTGTAAGTCTCAACGTTTGGTATACCTCAAGATCTGACATGCTTCACAGATAGAAAACATGTGCGACCATGCACACAATTGCCATTTGTGAACCATATGTGATTTCAGATAATATAACAAATGATGCAACCGAATGCAACGTTGGTGATACAATCTCCTTCGCACACAGTTTAAAATGATAAATTGTTTGTGCTGTAGTATGCATCGCAAACATTGGACAATAGCGCATGCGATACTTATCCCGTCGGACGTAAGTACGGCGTTTCTTAAACCTATCTGATACTTGTACGACGGTTAAGTTATAGCCTTAGTTAAATATCGCCAACAATTTGTCCAATATATTCGTGATATATCCCTTATCATACACGCTTCATAATCGTGAACTGTTTGTGATTTGGTGTATATCGTCTACGGTGAGCCACAGAATAACATGTGCGATGTTAGTGTGATCTCACATGAGTTGCAAGGATGGGTCGAATGGGAAGTCCACCATATCTAAAACGGCTGTCCGATGACTCTCGTTTGTGATAGATGCGGACATCCCATCTCTTAGTTTTGCCAAATGTTTGTGTTCGTTGGGCACCATCCGGCGATTATTTTGTGCCGTGTGGGATGGACCCCCCCCTATCGCCCACACATGCAACGCGACGGTTTCAAGGTACATCGTGGAAAAGGGTTAAAAACTGTTTGTATAGCACGTCGCTGCACGAGTGTATCTGATACGTCTCCAACGTATCTATAATTTTTGCTTGTTCCATGATGTTATATTACCATTCTTGGATGTTTCACCATCATTTTACTACCACTTTATATCATTTTTGGGACTAACCTATTGACATAGTGCCAAAGTACTATTTCCTATTTTTTCTTGTTTTTTACTTCGCAGAAAATCAATATCAAATGGAGTCCAATAGCGATGAAACTTTTTGGAGATTTTTTCTTGACCACAAGACAACCAATGGACCAAAGAAGTGCCTAGGGAGTTGGCCGAGGAGGCCACAACCCACCAGGCCGCGCTAGGGGGCCTGCCTGTGCCCTGGTGGGTTGTGCCCTCCTCGGGGCCCCTCTCCACCGCCTATTACGCCTATAAATTCCCAAATATTCCAAAAATCCTAGGAGAGTCGACGAAACACAATTCCAGCCGCCGCAAGTTACAGAACCTCGAGATCCAATCTAGACACCATCACGGAGGGGTTCATCTTCATCATAGGTGCCTCTCCGATGATGCGTGAGTAGTCCACCATAGACCTATGGGTCCGTAGGCAGTAGCTAGATGGCTTCCTCTCTCTCCCTTATGATTCTCAATGCAATGGTCTCTTGGATATCTATTTGATGTAAACTTTTGCGGTGTGTTTGTTGGGATCCGATGAATTTTGAGTTCATGATCAGTTTCTATCCATTCATATTATTTGAGTCTTCTATGATATCTTATTTGCATGATTTCTTATAACCTTGTATTTATTATTTGAACCTTTGGTTTAGTTAGGCCAACTATATCAATTTTTCTTGCCATGGGAAGAGGTCCTTTGTGATGGGTTCGATCTTGCGGTGTTCTTTCCTAGTGACAGAAGGGGCACCAAGACACGCATGTATCATTGCTATTAAGGATAAAAAGATGGGGTCTATCCCTACATGAATAGATGTTGTCTACATCATGTCATCATTCTTATTGCGTCACTCCGTTTTTTCATGAACTTAATACACTAGATGCATGGTGGATAGCGGTCGATGTGTGGAGTAATAGTGGTAGATGCAGGCAGGAGTCGGTCGAATTATCTTGGACGTGATGCCTATATAATGATCATTGCCTTGGATATCATCATGACTATTCGATTTTCTACCAATTGCCCAACAGTAATTTTTTCCCACCGTGTGCCATACTCAGGAGAGAAGCCACTAGTGAATCCTACAGCGCCCGAGTCTACTTTTCCATCATATTGCTTTCCGATCTACGTTTTTGCAATCTTTGTTTTCAGATCTACAAAACCAAAAACCCAAAAATATATTGCTGCATATTTACTCTTTTATTTTGTGTTCTTGAGAGATCTATCTCGCCTATCTATCATTATCTAATTTATCATATCACCGTAGAGAGCGTGACAACCTCTCTTTCGCGTCGGGTTGCAAGCATTTGTTGTTTTTGTGCAGATGTTGTTTACGTGGGTGCATGACCTTCCTCTATGATTGATATCTTGGTTTCATAACTGAGGGAAATACTTACCGTTGTTGTGCTGCATCATCCCTTCCTCTTTGGGGAAATACCGACGCAGTCTCAAGCCAGATCAAAGGAATTTCTGGCGCCGTTGCCGGGGAGGAAACAATCTCATCTACCAGGTTCCTAATCATAAATCTCATCTCCTTGCAATTACATTATTTTCCATTTTCCTCTCATTTTCCTCTCCCTCACTTCACAAAATTTGCCCTTTTATTCGCCCTCTTTTTCGTTTGCCTTTTTCTCGTCAGACCTCTTGTTTTCTATGTTTGCTTGTGTTGCCATGTGCCTTCTATTTGCTTGCATCTTTGCTTGCTAAAAATCTATTGATATGGATCCTCATCCACTTGCTAATATTTTCAAAAGACAATTTGATGAACCAATTTCTAGTGAGTTGAGTACACTCGATTATCTCTACGAAGTTTTGTTTGGAAATCATGAATCTGAAATTTTTGATGAAGTGTTGAAAGAAGAAATTTATAAGGGGATTCATGATATTTCCTTGAATGAAAAGCATGGTTGCCATGTTGTTAGTATGAATTCTCTGAATATCCATGATGTTAATGATATGCAAAACTACAAGCTTGGGGATGGTAATTTTGTCATGTCCACTTATTGCAATGATCATGATTGGGGTGATAATGTTTCTTACGATCTTGAAAATTTATTTAAGCCTCATGTTGAATATGTTATTGATAATAATGTTTGCAATAGTATCAAAAGTGTGTTTGGAAGAGCGTCAACTTTAGGTAAAAACAATCCCACATATTTGGAGAATGTTCAATCTTATGAGTGTTTTGATAAAAGTGGGTTTGGAGAGGTCATGACTTTAGTTAATGTTCATCCCACTACCTTGGAAGATTCTAAGGATTTTATGCATGTGGATCATGAAAAGAATGTTTTATGTGATATTTATCTTGTTTAATTTATTCATAATGCTACTAAAAATTTCTATGAGATAATAACGTATGCTTTTACATATTGCAATAATATCAAGTTTCTTCTCTATGTGTCCGAAATTTTGAAGTTATACTTGTTTTGCCTTCCTATGATAATTGATTCTTGTTTACATAATTTGTTTGATCACAAAATCCCCATGCATATTAAGTGGGTTAGACTTAAATATTATTTCCATGTGATTTATGATGCTTACGTTTCAATTCTTTACCTTTATGCGAGCATAATTGAAATGAGCATGCCTAGCTAGGGGCATAAAACGATAGCGCTTGTTGGGAGGCAACCCAATGAATAAATAATTTTTTGCTTGTTTCCTTTATGTTTTCGTGTGTTGACACAATTATCCCTCTTTTATGATTGTGTTTTTATGATTTGTTTGGTGTTTGTGCCAAGTAAAGCCTTTAGGATGATCAATAAGATGAGTAGAAACAATGTTGAATCCGAAACAGAAACTTTGTTCTAAGTGCATGAATTTTCATGTTTTACTAGAATGTGATATTGAGCTGAAATATTAACATAGCATTGCTATGCAAATTCTTTACATTTTCCTTAATTTTCAGAATTTTTTAGAGTTCCAGAAGTATGGGTAGAGTACAGATTACTACAGCTATTTTGTTTAAGAAAAAAAATCTGTTTTTGTTGCATTGTGTGCTTGTTTTGATGAATTTATGGTCTATATTGGGGGCTATAAGATATGGTAAAGTTAAAATACAGTATGTATAATACAATAACAAAATATGAATGGGTTTGCAATAGTACCTAAAGTAGTGATTCGCTTTCTTATACTAACGGATCTCACGAAGATTTTGTTGAGTTTTGTGTGATTGAAGTTTTCAAGTTTTGGGTGAGATCACGATGGATGATGGAATAAGCAGTAGCAAAATCCTAAGCTTGGGGACGGTACTGCACCCCCAAGATATATCCAAAGATAAACAAGCAACTAATCTTGGGGATGCCCTAGAGTGGCATCCCCTGTTTCTTCTAACGACCATCAATATTTTACTTGGAGCTATATTTTTATTCGTCACATATCATGTGTTCTTCTTGGAGCGTCTTGTATCTTTCCTTGCTTTATTTTTTTTAGTTTTCCCTTTGTATCCTTGCTGGACACACCTATTTGAGAGAGCCAAAATTATGCTATCATTTGTTAGAATTGCTGTATGTGCTTCACTTAAACTTTTTGAGCTATAGAAATTGCTCTAGTGCTTCACTTATATCTTTTTGAGCATGGTGTGCTTGGAAACTTTTGTAGAAATACTCTCATGCTTCACTTAGATTAATTTGAGAGTCAGTAAATTTTGAACAAAACCTCTCTTGCTTCACTTATACCTTTTTGAGAGATGAAATCTTTATGCTCATGTGCTTCACTTAAATTTGTTTGAGCTTGCCAAAAAGCAATGGAAATATATGAAACTAGTCCCAAACTGATAGATATCCAAGGAGGATATAATAAAAAAATCATTAAGATCATTGGACAAATTAAATTTTATTCTTTGTAATAGTTTTGAAACATGATGATAGTAATATGTGAGTCATGTTGATGAGTAATTATGCTTAGTAAGAATATTGGTGTTAAGGTTTGTGATACCCTATGAATGCACGAAAGTCAATAGTTATGCAATGAAGTTACATCCTACTTTTGGTGCATTATTAGGTGTTAGTTATGTTCAATGCTCACTTATGGGAATTTTCTTTTCTTGATTTGGTCGCTTCCTAATTTATTTGCTAGCCTTCACTTGTACTAAGTAGAAATACTACGTGTGCATCCAAAATCCTTAAACCAAGTTTTGCCTTATGAGTCCACCATACCTACCTATATACGGTATTTCCATGTTGTTCCAAGCAAATTTGTATGTGCCATCTCTAAATTTTCAAAATAAATTTCTCTTTTGTGTGCCCATACCGCTCATGAAACGGTAGGGGGTGACCTATATTTTTTCATGCTAGATGTGTTATTCTCAAGATGAGTGTTTATTCACTTGTTGTTGCATGAAAGTGTGGCGGTAATAGGGATGCCCATTCCCAAAATGAAAAAAGAAAAATATTTACTTTATGTTGTCAAATGATAAATTCCTTGGAAAGTGTTGGTATGGAAGGCAACCATGGATATGGCCCGCCATGGAAAGTGAAAGTTTGGTGCAAAAAGGAATAAACTTTATTTTCTGTTTGGGAACCGCCTATGATGCATCTAGTGTGGAAAGATATTGAATCACTCAGTCATTTTTGTTGACAGGAAAAGCATGCCACCCAAAATATTTTCTCTCTCTCAATTTAAACACTTGAGCTCTGGCGCCTCTACAAATCCCTACTTCCCTATGTGAAAAGCCTCTCTATTTACTTTACGCAATTTTATTTTTGCTCTGAGTCCCCATCTTCTCTTATAAGAACCAACTAGGGGGCACTATGATCGTACTTGAGCATTGGGAATAGCTAATATTTGAGTGTGTTTCATGAATGGATCAATGATTGAGCATGATCAGCTAGGGATAACTTTCTTTAGTATTGATATTTTGAAAGACATGGTTGTTTGTTGACACGCTTAAGTATTGAAGTCATTATTTTAAAACTAGACTATTGCTTTGAATCATTATAAGTCCAAATGTACATGCTATACAAAAGAAAAGAATGTGATGAACATATTAGGCAGCATTCCACATCAAAAATTCTGTTTTATCATTTACCTACTCGAGGACGAGTAGGAATTAAGCTTGGGGATGCTGATACGTGTCCAATGTATCTATCATTTTTGCTTGTTCCATGTTGTTACATTATCATTCTTGGATGTTTTACCATCATTTTATTACCACTTTATATCATTTTTGGGGACTAACCTATTGGCATAGTGCCAAAGTGTGAGTTCCTATTTTGCTTGTTTTTTACTTTGCAGAAAATCAATATCAAACGAGTCCAATTGCGATGAAACTTTTTGGAGATTTTTTCTGGACCATAAGACACGCAATGAACCAAATAAGTGTCGGAGGAGTTGGCCGAGGAGGCCACAACACACCAGGCCATGCCAGGGGGCCTGCCTACGCCCTGGTGGGTTGTGCCCTCCTCGGGGGCCCTCTCCACCGCCTATGATGCCTATAAATTCCCAAATATTCCAAAAAGCCTAGGGGAGTCGACGAAACAGAATTCCAGCCGCCGCAAGTTCTAGAACCTCGAGATCCAATCTAGACACCATCATAGAGGGGTTCATCTTCATCATAGGTGCCTCTTTGATGATGCGTGAGTAGTCCACCATAGACCTAGGGGTCTGTAGGCAGTAGCTATATGTCTTTCTCTCTCTCTTATGATTCTCAATACAAAGGTCTCTTGGAGATCTATTTTATGTAAACTTTTGTGGTGTTTTTGTTGGGATCCGATGAATTTTGAGTTCATGATCAGTTTATATCCATGAATATTACTTGATTCTTCTTTGATCTCTTATTTGCATGATTGCTTATAGCCTCGTATTTCTCCTTCGAATCTTTGGTTTAGTTAGGCCAACTAGATCAATTTTTCTTGCCATGGGAAGAGGTGCTTTGTGATGGGTTCGATCTTGCGGTGTTCTTTCTCAGTGTCAGAAGGGGCACCAAGACACGCATGTATCATTTCTATTAAGGATAACAAGATGGGGTCTATTCCTACATGAATAGATCTTGTCTAGATCACGTCGTCGTTCTTATTGTGTTACTCCATTTTTCCATGAACTTAATACATTAGATGCATGCTGGATAGGGGTCGATGTGTGGAGTAATAGTGGTAGATGCAGGCAGGAGTCGGTCTGCTTATCTTGGACGCGATGCCTATATAATGATCATTGCCTTGGATATCGTCATGACTATTCAATTTTCTATCAATTGCCCAACAGTAATTTGTTCACCCACCGTGCGCTATACTCATGAGAGAAGCCACTAGTGAATCCTACGGCCCACGGGTCTATTTTTCCATCATATTGCTTTCCGATCTACGTTTTTGCAATCTTTGTTTTTAGCTCTACAAAACCAAAAACCAAAAAATTATGTTGCATATTTAATCTTTTATTTTGTGTTCTTGAGAGATCTATCTCTCCTATCTATCATTACCTAATTTATCTTATTATTGTAGAGAGCGTGACAGCCTCGCTTTCGCATCGGGTTGCAAGTATTTGTTGTTTGTGTACAGGTGTTGTTTACTTGGGTGCATGATCTTCCTCTACGGATCAATACCTTAGTTTCATAACTAAGGGAAATACTTACCATCATTGTGCTGCATCATCCCTTCCTCTTTGGGGAAATACCGAGGTAGTCTCAAGCCACGTAAGTATCCAGTACAAAGGCATGTTTATTATGTCAGCGAAGTCTTAACCTTATGAAAACAACGGTACCCGCATTGGCAGAAGTTGGTGTTTGGCATCTTCATGGACAGTCGTAAGCTCAAGCACTATTTTCCAGGTTCTTGATAACCCACAAGTATAGGGGATCGCAATAGTTTTCAAGGGTAGAGTATTCAACCCAAATTTATTGATTCGACACAAGGGGAGCCAAAGAATATTCTCGAATATTCGCAGCTGAGTTGTCAATTCAACCACACCTGAAAGACTTAATATATGCAGCAAAGTATTCAGTAGCAAAGTAGTATTGAAGTCACGGTAACGGTAGCAAAAGTAAAATTAGCAGTTTTATAGTGATTGTAACAGTAGCAGCGAAGAAGTAACTTTGCAAGGATCAATATGTGGAAAGCTCGTAGGCAATGGATCGGTGATGGATAATTATGTTGGATAGCATTCATCATGCAGCAGTTATAACATAGGGTGACAAAGATTAGCTCCAATTCATCAATGTAATGTAGGCATGTATTCCATATATAGTCGTACGTGCTTATGGAAAAGGACTTGCATGACATCTTTTGTCCTACCCTCCCATGGCAGTGGGTCCTAATGGAAACTAAGGGATATTAAGGCCTCCTTTTAATAGAGAACCAGACAAAAGCATTAGCACTTAGTGAATACATGAACTCCTCAAATTACGGTAATCACTGGAAAGAATCCCAATTATTGTCACCCTGGGGGATGCGGATCATAACTCGTAATAGGTGTCTACAACTTTCAAAATAGGATCAAGAACACATATATATTCATGAAAACATAATAGGTTCAGATCTGAAATCATGGCACTCAGGTCCTAGTGACAAGCATTAAGCATAGCAAAGTCATAGCAACATCAATCTCAGAACATAGTGAATACTAGGGATCAAACCCTAACAAAACTAACTCGATTACATGATAAATCTCATCCAACCCATCACCGTCCAGCAAGCCTATGATGGGATTACTCACGAACGGCGGAGAGCATGATGGAACTGGTGATGAAGGATGGTTGGTGATGACGATGGCGTCGATTTCCCCTCTCCGAAGCCCAAAACGGACTCCAGATCTGGTCTCCCGAGGAAGAACATGAGGTGGTGGCGGCTCCGTATCGTGAAACGCGATGAACTATTCTCTCTGAATTTTTTTCTCCACGAATAGGATTATATGGAGTTGGAGATGAGGTCGGAGGAGCCACAAGGGCCCCACAAGCCTGCTAGGTGTGGCCAGGGGTGGCCGCGCCTAGCAGGCTTGTTGCCTACAGGTGGCCCCCTCTGGTTGATTCTTGCGCCAGTATTTTATATTAAATCCAAAAATATTCTCCGTAAATTTTTAGGACAATCCGAGAACTTTTATTTCTGCACAAAAATAACACCAAGGCAATTCTACTGAAAACAACGTCAGTCCGGGTTAGTTCCATTCAAATCATGCAAATTAGAGTCCAAAACAAGGGCAAAAGAGTTTTGAAAAGTGGATATGATGGAGATGTATCAGTTCTCAACTAGCACAATGGCGTGGTGGAAGTGATGGTGGAGCTAGTTCAGCAGGGCTTCGCCAAGCGCTACTAGAACGAGGACGGAGGAGCTACGGCGTAACGAGAGAGAGGGAGAGCCAAGGGCTTGGTGTGTATTCTTGGGGTGCCCCCTCCCCTCTATATATGGGTGGAGGGGCCTGGTGGACAACCCATGAAGACCTAAGTGCACAGCGAAGGGGGAGGAAGTGGAATCCTACTCCTCGTCCTTCCCTTCCATACATAGGTGGACTTTCCACCTTTCCCAATCTCATGGGCCTTGAAGAACTTGTGGGCCTGGACAAATAAGACTAGGGTGATGGTGTCCTGGACTAGGGGGTACTCACCACGTCGTCTCCCGACTAGTGGGTCGGGCCGAGGACCCCCATGATGATTCACTAATGGGCCACTTCGGGCAGCCCATGTCGAATACAAGGAGGATTCCACAAGACTTGGCGCACAAGACAAGGACTCCTCTAAAACCTAGGCCTATGGTGCATATATAAACCAAGGCCAGGCTAGTCAATAGATGAATATATCCGTTAGTACACTCTCGTGGTAGATACATGTACTCTGTACTATCCCCCATATCAATACAATCAAAAGCAGGACGTAGGGTATTATCTCCTTGAGAGAGCCCGAACCTGGGTAAAATCTTGTGTCCATGTTACCATCGCTCCAAGACGCCTAGCTTAGGACCCCTACTACGAGATATGCAGGATTTGACACCGACACAGGGTGCCTCCCCTCAACCCATGTTGTCCCTTGGGACGTGGTGAAACCCTTGGTGGACTTCCGGACTCCTCCGAAAGTTTTCGGGACCTTCTGGAAGCTTCCGGGTACAATACAAAAAAACTAAAACTTTTTACATAACCCTGAAAACAATTTTCCATATATAAATCTTTACCTCCAGGCCATTCTGGAGCTCCTCATCATTTCCAGGATATCATTCGGTACTCCGAACAACATTCAGCCACCAACATGCATAACCCATTAATACTATATTGTCATCAAA
The DNA here is from genome assembly GCA_022496015.1 of Hordeum marinum. Lineage (NCBI taxonomy): Eukaryota > Viridiplantae > Streptophyta > Magnoliopsida > Poales > Poaceae > Hordeum > Hordeum marinum. The sequence goes on along the minus strand of CM039678.1, from coordinate 376,061,541 downwards.
CGCTAAGCGTGCGGACCCTACGGGTTCGAGAATCATGTAGACATGACCAAGAGACCTTTTCGGTCAATAACCAATAGTGGGACCTTGATGCCCATATTGGTTCCTACATATTTCATGAAGATCTTTATCGATCGAACCACGATGTCAAGGATTCAATCAATCTCGTATACAGTTCCCTTTGTCCATCGGTATGTTACTTGCCCGAGATTCGATCGTCAGTATCACCATACCTAGTTCAATCTTGTTACTGGAAAGTCTCTTTACTCGTTTTGTGATTCAAGATCACGTGACTAACTCCTTAGTGACATTGCTTGCAAGCTTCTTGTGATTTTGTAGTACCAAGAGGGCCCAGAGATATCTCTCCATCATACAGAGTGACAAATCACAGTCTTGATCCATGCCAACCCAACAGACACCCTCGGGGATACCTGTCGACTACCTTTACGATCACCCAGTTACAAAGTGACGTTTATACACACAAGGCATTCCTCCGGTGTCAGGGAAGTTCACAATCTCATAGTCTTAGGAACAGATACTTGACATGAAGAAAGCAGTAGCAATAAACTTGGTGATACAATCAAATTCTGTGCTTACGGTTGGGTCTTGTCCATCACATCATTCTCCTAATGACATGACCCCGTTATCAAATGACAACTCATGTCTATGGTTAGTAAACCTTAACCATCTTTGATCAACACATTTATCTAAGTTTCTAATCTAGTAGAGGCTCATTAGGGACACGATGTTGTCTATATCCACACATGTATCTGAGTTTCTGATCAATACAATTCTAGCATGGATAATAGACGTTTATCATGAATAGGGAAATATGATAATAACCAATTTATGATTGCCTCTATGGCATATTTCCAACAGTTTGGGTTTTGCCGGCCGACTCAGATCCCGTTCCTTTGTTCGTCTTTGGAGTGTCTAGATGCAGGGCGGCGGCCTTGGTGACGGGAGCTGCGGGGTCGTGGTCGGATCTTGTAGCTTGGGTGCTGGCAGCTTGCTGTCACGATCACGTGGGCGACATGGGGTGGGCTCTTGATGATCTATGATGGTGGTGCGCCCTGCGCTCTCATGTAGGGACATACGCTAGGCAGAGGCAGAGGGTGGTGGACTGGGAGAAAAACCTCGTCTGGTTCTGGCCAGACCGATGGCGATGGCGTCCGGCGTCTTTCCCTTCTTGAAGGCTCCATCGTAGTGGCCCTGCGTCCTTCATGTTACTCCGAGTAAAAACTTCGATTCTGTGGATCGGGCGGTGGCGTCTCTATAGTGTCGTTTCTTTCATGGAAACATCACTCTGGAGGCCCTGGTTTGTCGAGTTTCGGCTTCGGATCCTCGCGGTGAGTCATTCACGATGGAGAGCTCCTTAGATCCTTAGATATGATCTACTCCCTCCATTCCAAAATATAAGATGTATTGTTTTCCATGCAAGTCAATCATTTAAATGTTTGACCAAGAATATAGAATAAATTAACAACATCTAAAATACCAAATAGATAAAATATGAAACTACTTTTCATGATGGATCAAATGGTATAAATTTTGTATTGTGGATATCGATATATTTTTCTAAAAACTTGGTCAAACATGGCCTCATTTGACTTTTGAAAAAATAAATAGTCCTTATATAAAGGAATGGAGGGAGTATATGTCTACTAGTTGTCTTCTTTGTAGCATTTGGAGTAGTGTTGTTGTTCGTTAGCCCCCTTATATCTGCCTTGGGTGGGTGTGTGGTGTCGGGTGGTTTGCGGGATGTATGTCGATCGTTGCTTTATATATAAAGTGGGACAAAAGCCTTTTTCAGTAAAAAGAGAGTTAATATCACCATCAGTATAAGAACTTGCATAGTGTTAACATATCCATAGACATACTTGCATAACAGTGCCAGAGCGAGGAGATATGGCCCAATCCTGGGTTGAATAGATCCCCTCACCTTATCCCCTCCCGCATCGCTCCCGCGGGCGATGGGGAGGATGACCTTGACACCTCCGCCAGTGCCCCCCTCCTCCCTCGCCGCCGCTAGAGGGCGGGGCCGAGCGAAGCCTGGTCGCCGCCACCAGCGGCGGGGATCCTTTCATCCCTTCGTGTGGGGAGGCCGGCGCGGGGCAACACCCCGGGCTTGTTGGTGGCGCTCCCATGGGGATCCTCCACGCGGAGTCACACCGATGCTAGTGGTGGCACGCGAGTGCAGTAGTGGTGCGATGGGCCAAGCCCTATTAGTGCACAACCAACGTGGTGAAGCTGGCGGCCAGATCCAGATGTGGTGGGAGCGGGCTGCGGGCGGCCTAGGCGGTGGGCGGTCGTCTTTGCCGTGGTGGTCTTCTCGCGGAGGTGGCAGTGCAGCGGTGTGGGTGTCGTCTTACCTCCCCTCTGGTTGCTCGGTCGGGGCCGGAGGTGGGCTATGGTAGGTGGTGCTGGGGGCGGCATGCTCGTCCTGGATTTGGCGTCGGGATCGGGGTGGGCGGCGTGGGTTGGGCAGCGGTCTGGCATGGATGTTCCTCCAAACTTGGGCAGCGGTGTGGGAAGGTTCGACGCATGGACGGTGGCCTCCTAGTGATGCGGCACTACTCGATGCCTCGGCGGCTCTGCCCGCGATGACAGTCGGGTTCTGCTCCGGCGTTGGCTCGTTTGCGGTCAGTTGACCTTCACTTTATCTGCTCGTCATTCGGGATCTACTTCTGTCGAAGGGTTGTCCCTCTCTCAGTTGTGGTCCGTCTCTCATCTCGTGCCCGGTGTGGCAGGACCAACCTCGCCTTGCACATGGTGTGTAGGATCGAGCGTGTCTTATGCATGATGCAGCAGGACCGAGCTCGTCTCGCACACGGTGCCTCATGACCGACCTCGTCTCGTGCCTGATGCTACATAACGAGTCGATGGAGGACATTTTTGGCCTGCCTATTGGGTCTCAAGGCTGGGGGCTGCCTAGGGGTGGGAAAGGGGGGCCTTTCTACTCGTATTTTTCGTTGGGGTAGCGGCGGATCTCGGGTGAGGTGGTGTCAAGGTCTTGGATATCGAGGCAGCACCCTGGAGGAGGTTGTGCTGTGCTCATGGGCAGAGCCCATGGCTTGGTGTTGCCCGGTGGCCATGGCCGTGTGGGCGGCGTGGTAGCCGTGGTGTGGCGATCAGTGGTGGTAAGTGTTGGCCGGGGTGAACCGGCGGCGACAAAGCTCATTCCCTTCTTGAAGGCGTCTCCGTGGCACTCATCGCCCTTCGTTCTATTCCAAGGGAAACTGTGATCCTCGGATAGGGCGGTGGCGACGCTCCGGTGTCGTATCATTCCTGAATGCGTCATCTTGAAGACCACGGTTCATTGTATGCGGTTTTATTTCTTCGCGGTGGCGTGTCCCCAGTTGAACTTGTAGTGCTAGGGTGCTGGTGTTGCGATCAGCGCCTATGTATCCTACCTTGGGCGCATGCATGTATTGAGATGATGTGCGTTTGTTTGGGGATGTTGTTGATCATTATTTTCTATAAAAAAGGGACGAATACCTTTTTCGATAAAAGATTAAAAGTGGTCACTTGACTCACCATGCGGTAACAATTTGCTACAAATGACTCGAAGAACTGCCAGTTGACGGTGCTTTGTGTAATTTTGTTGAAGAATTTTTTTCCTGCATATATAGCAGCAACATCTCCCGCAAACATATTATGTTATTTTTTCTCTCTCATTTTCTCTTGAGGATAAATTATTTTCAAGAACACTAACGATACATTCATATAACACACCGCACTCAGGCTCAATCTGTAGCTATACACATATCAGAGAGAATAGGGAATGAATGATAGTGTGATCAGTAGAGGAACAACAAGAGAGTTCAGAGGAAACATATTTCGGAGGGATGTTGGCAAGCTGCTCCTTGTCGTCCAGTACGGCATGTCGCTCATCGGCGATGAACTAGCGGTTGGTCAGGGCATATTCAAGGATGACCTGCATATTTTCTTTCACATTCGTCCACAGATAAGGAATCAGTCCACAAACACTGATGCGGTAGACGGCTATCCAAAGTTGTTCGTATGCATTTTAAACAAATTTTAAACAAGTAGGACGAGTTTCATGCAAACACAGTGACTTTTATATAAAAATCAAACCAGATTCATGCAAACACGATGGATTTTCATTACATTTCAAACATTTAGGACAAATAAAAAATCGTTTCTAAACCTACACTACGGCAGCGTCCGGAGTCCAAGCCCTCGTTGTTCCCTTCCTTGGACCACATACTTTATCCGTCGTCTTCATGAGCACCGGCGATAAGACCTATGAAGTGAAGTGTGTCACCGGTGAGGAGGAGTAGAACATGAGAGATGGATCAGCCCACATGGGACACAAGGCCTTGCCGCCTCACATGCCCTACTTATCCTCGGATAAGTCCACATGTCCGTTGCCGGTTGATGTGAGGTCCATGATGGAAGAGGCGTCGGCGCTCTCGTCGTCTAATCGGGCCACCCGAAAGTTCATCGCGGCGCATAGGATGCACAACTAGCACTACAGGAATCAGGTACTTTGTCATCGGCCATAGAAGATGGCAAAGGGCAGGACCACGGACGGCAAAGCCTTTGCCGTTAGCTGCCGGACGGCAATGGCACTGGAAACCCCAGCAAAGGAGTGCTTTGCCGTCTGCTTTGGCTCAGCGGACGGCAAATTTTGTTTGTCGTTAGGCTATAGACGGCAACACGATTGGACGGCCTACACTAGGGCTAGCCCCGTTAGTGGCTAACGGCAGTCTTTGCCGTCTGCCAACCTCCCACCTTTGACGTCTGCCAACCTCCCACCTTTGTCGTCCGCCCCACCTTTGTCATCTGCCCCCAGACGGCAAATGGACCAAACTGCACCGGGCCTGGCACTCCCAGGTTGCACAGGTGAGTGCCATGTGGCGCCTTTGCCATCGGTGGCAGATGGCAAAGGGGCTTTGCTATCAGTGGCAGACGGCAAAGTGGCAATATTGCCCCAGTTTTTTCTGTTTTTTCTTATATGCAACAATTTTCATAGGAGAAATATGTATATATTACACAATAAAAATATTATTACCATGCTGATAATCATCCAACAAGCACAAATTAATATCATCCAACAACAAACACAAATATCATCTTGTCATCCAACAACAAGCACAATTCATCCAACAACAAGCACACGTATCATCTAACGACAATTAGCAAGTTCCACATATTAGCAAGTTTAAAATTATTCATCGATACAAAATCATAAGCACTCCATGAACCACAAGCACTCCATCAATGCAAGCTTCCGTGAAGTGAGTCTAATCTGCAAAATGGGAAATACGAAAGTTAGATAAACAAGACTAGAAGAAGAAGAAGAAGAAGAAGAAGAAGAGTTTAATCACAAGGAGCTAAGTTTGTCTAAGTGCTAAGTTTGTGAAGTGACTCTAATCATGAAATAGGAAAGTTTCGTGAAGTGACTCTAATCACAAGGAGCTAAGTTTGTCTAAGTGCTAAGTTTTTCTTTCTTTGAGAAAATGAGCTAAGGTTGGGGCTTACCGTCCTCGTCATCACGGAGGTGAGGCACGGCGGTTGCTCGGGCCGCTTTCACCTAGAGAACGCTGCCCTAGAGAAGGGTTGTGTGATGCGACTCTGGAGTTATGTTGCACCAAAGATGATTTGCAATGTCTCGTTAGCATGATGACATTGAAAAGATCATTGCAGCATTCAAATGAAACTCACCATTGCACTGAATTAATAATAACCTTGATCATCTACATATTCTATGGGATCAATAAATGCATCATCATCATCACTATCATCAATAAATGCATGATCATCATCACTATCAGGAACAACGTGCGGAAGGCCTCCTTCATGTAATCGGTTAAGCATTGACACGTCATCTGCATCAGTAACCTCTTCTTGTTCCAACTCTTCCTGTTTTGGCTCAGGGGTTAAGTTGGATTCACTATCGCTATCTGCTTCAATGTTCTGGGCTGAAGTAGAGCGGTTCTTGAAACATTTTTTGGAAATACGTGTTTCTTGGAAGAATTACCCTTCATATGTGTCTTGGTTAATGTGAGGTTCATAATCCTCTTCATTGAGGGGAGGTGGTCTAAAATGTGGCGGCACATCATAAACGACATCCCAACCTTTCAGATTTGGATCAGTTTGACGGGCCCACGGTAGATAGAAAACTTGGGTCGCCTGTTGAACCGTAATATAGACATCGGGCACATCTAAATGGGTGCTTTGTTTGATTTTGACTAGCCCTATTTGTTCATGAGTCCTTCTAGTCTCCTTCAGCTGGAACCAATGACATTTGAAGACTACGATGTTCGGTGGGTTTTCACCATAGAATAGAAGTTCATAAATTGCTTCAACTCTTCCATAGTACTCTGTACCTCCTTTGCCGATAGAAGACACACAACAATTTGTAGTATTTAGGTAGGGCATAGATAGCTCTTTGCCAAAGGTACAAAAGTGATACCCGTTGATGTCGTATCTATCAAATGAACGGACCTTATAGTCAAAACATTAGCGACTTGTCTCAGCTCGGTGTCCATAGACTCTGAATTAGCTTACAAGTTTAATACGAAAGATTGTTGCATTAGCCGCAAATAAGACAAAGAAATGAAATGGTCCATTAATGGTAATTACCATTTGTTTGAACCAAGAGATGAAACCGGTAAAGCCGCCTCCTTGCTTCGCCAGGAGCTCATACTCTTCGACGGACCCTTTTGGATGACCATTCCATCCGAGAATTGGGTGACGTATTGACTGTATCAAATATCCGGGAATAAGAGCAGTTCTAAGGAATTACAAGTTGCGAAACCATAATGTATCGACAACTTACTCAATGTATGGCCGCACTTCTGTTAGGTTGTTGAAGATATACAATGAAATGGTTCTCCATTCATTGACACCCAACGCTTTTCCTTTAGAAGCACCGGCTGGTGCGAGCTTCCCTTTGAAATAGGTTGAGGTTGGATCGAAATTTTTTTGGGTCGCCATCATTGTACCGAGGCTTTGGATTATGCAAATGACGATTTTTGGCTTCATAGTGTGCCGTCACAAAGTTTGTCGCCTCCTCAGTAATAAATGCCTCGGCCATCGATGCTTCAATTCTACATTTATTTTTACATTTTGCTCGAAGCGTCTTCTGCATCCTCTTAGTTGCGAAGCACCAATGATTTTGCATGAGCCCCCAAATCTTGCCTCGGTCGCGAGATGCAAAATCAAATGCTGCATTGGATTAGAGAAGCCATGTGAAAAGATCATCTCTAACATGCAAATCAACTCTTTCGCCAACTATTCCATTTCATCTAGCACGCCAGGTGATAGTTCTTTCGCACAAAGAGAACGGAAGAAATAGCTCAGCTCTGCCAATACTAGCCATTCATCCTTAGGGATAAAGCCAGGCAGCAGCATCGGCATTACCTGCTCAAACCATATGTGCCAATCATGGCTCTTGAGACCAAATATCTTCAATTTGTCAAGAGTCGCTCCCCTCTTCAGATTCGCTGCATAACCATCGGGGAACATCAACTACATTTTCACCCACAAGATCATTTCCCTCATAGCCGGCCTTCCAAGATTGAACCATGCCTTTGGCTTTGTCCAGTTCTGCTTTCCTTTCCCTTGTCGCATGTTTTGTAACGGTCTGTCACATAGAGCCTCCTAATGGATTCTAGCCTTAGGATTATCCTTTGACTTCCCCTCTATGCCGAACAATGTACCAAAAATGGCCTCGACGATATTCTTTTCAGTGTGCATCACGTCGATGTTGTGTGGGCAAAGGAGGTCTTTGAAGTAAGGCAGATCCCATAAGCATGACTTGTGAGTCCATGCGTGTTCCGTATTATACCCTTTGAAATACCAAGGACAATTTGGTTTCGGCTCGAGAGTGTTTAACTGATCCAACATATGTTGGCCTATCAACGCGGGTGGTGCAGAGTTTTTGACAACTCTACCTTTGATGAAATTATTCTTGTCTTTTCTGAACTTATGGCGAGGATCCAGGAACTATCTATGCATGTCGAAGCAAGAATACTTACGACACGCCTGCAACCAATGGAACTCAAGAGCTGCCTTTCATGCGGGGCACGGGAACCTTCCATGCACACACCACCCAACGAATAGGGAATACGCCGGCAAGTCATGCGTCAAGTACATGTATCCCACATGCATTTTGAAGTTTTTTTGGTAGCGGCGTCGTATGTCTTGAACCCATTATCCCAAGCTTCTTGCAATTCATCCTCAAGCAGCTGCATGTACACATTCATATTTTTTCCTCAGATAGTTGGGCCCTGGAATTATTAACGTCAGGAAAATGTTCTTTCTTTTCATAATCTCTTCGGGGGGAGATTGAGTGGAATGACAAATACATGCCAACAACTGTATTGGGTTGTCATCATACCGAACACATTGAACTCATCCGTGCTAACGGCGACTCAAGGATGCCTTGGATCTGCTGCTTTATCCTTATGTAATGCATCGAAATGCTTCCACACAAAAGCGTCTGAAGTGCGTACCAACATCTGATTCCCATCTGCATCTAGTTCGGTTCTTTTGCCCAATTTGTGCCATGTCATCTATCTGGCCGTCTCTTTGAGCAGGAAAAGATGTTGAAGTCTTTATACGATTGGCATATAGCGAAGAATGTTAACAAAGATTTTTGTCTGCATCTTCTCACCCATACCGTTATCTACGACAACATACCTAGAAGTCTTGCAAATGGGACAATAGTTCAAGTCCGCATACTCAAGCCTAAATAAGGCACATCCATTATCACATGCATCTATCTTCTCATAGGGCATCTTAAGTACATAGAGGATTTTGTCCGACTTGTACAGGTTTGCACGCAACACATGGCCTTTGGGTAGAAAGCGTCCAAATATTGTCATCATCATGTCGTAGCATTCTCTGTCCAGGTTGAATTGAGCCTTCAAAGTTATTACTTGCGCGATGGTATTGAGCTGACAAAGCTTAGTGTGCTCGTGGAGAGGAAGTTTTGAAGACTCCAACATTTCATAAATGCCTTTGTAGATTCCTCCATCTCATCTTCCAAATCCCGAGCATCATCAAAGTATTGCACCATGTCTTCGATCCCGGTACCATGCTCGTCGGTGCGACGACGAACCCCCTCAGCTCTGGCATGTTGGGCAGACTCATCATGAAAAGTCCACACCATACAATTAGGCTTAAAACCCCACTTCTGCAGGTGTTTAACCATTTCACCCTCTCTCTGCTTTTTAAAGTTGTCGCACCGGGGACAGGGGCACCATGTTTTTCCCTGGCCATTTGCAAATACGGCTCTCACAAACCCCTTGGTATTTGTAAAACATTCTTTGGTCATGTCTTTCTGACTGGTGTGACCGGTGTACATCCATGCACGATCACTCATCTTGCCTAGCTACTGGACACACAAGAATATATATAATTCAGCATATATGTTCATCGTTTAATCAAGTTTGTCAGTTTTGTTACGTCCATGCAACCTACATGCTAATAGGTTAAGATAGGTCCTAATCCCACCTCAGTATGTGTAGATTGGGTTCGTTTTCTCATGCTCTGCTCCGAATCTGACGCGGAATTTCGACAGCACCTCCCCACTGTTCTCCTGATACACGTCTCGGCAATAAGCAAAGAGTATGTGTACCGAGAGAACAACAGGGAGGCACTAACGAAATTCTGCAACGGATCCGGAGCAAAGCATACGGGAAAGTGAACCCAATCTACACATACTCGGGCTGTCCATAGATAACGTTGGACAATTCGAAAGGACGGTGGTTATAAATATGTAAATACATGCATATTTATAGATGTCGTCCTTTCGAACGAGAGACGCCTAGGTTACGAAACTTGACATGAAAATAAAATTAAATGACAACGGCATGACAACCGGAACAGAGCAAATAGGGGAGGGTCAGGGAGGAGATGTTTGTAGTGCTCACCACTAGACTGTGTAGGGGACGTAGTCGCACGGGAAGGCCATCGAACACCAGACCCTTCAAGCGACGAAAAATTGTACATTTATATCCACACGATCAAAATGAATATTCAATCCTGGTAGAAAAATCTCTCTATGTATGACTACTTTTCCACTTCTATTTTCATGTTTTTCTCCTCTATTTCTTCTTCTCCTCTTCTTATTCCTTCTCTTCTTCTTCTTCTTCTTCTTCTTTTTCTTCTTCTTCTTCTTCTTCTTCTCCTCTTCTTCTCCTCTTTTTCTTCTACTTTATCCTCTTCTTCTAATATTTTCCTTTTCATCTCCTCCTCCTCCTCCTCCTCTTCTACTTCTTCTTCTTCTTCTTCTTCTTCTTCTTCTTTTCATTTGTCCTTTTTCCTTCTTTTTCTTCTTCTAACAGTATCTAGCTAGCTAATTACTAATCTAACAAGTGAAAAAAACATAAAAATGCAGAAGAGGGGGAAGGGAGGAGGCACAAAGAGCTCACCGGAGGGGGCATCCGAGCGGCGGGGGCGTCTGGCATGCCGGGGCGGCGGGGGCGTACGATTGGTGTGGGCAACGGGGCGGCCGGTGGGTAGTGGCGGCGTGTGGGTGGGGGTGGCGCGGCGGCAGGTGGGTGGGGGTGGCCGGGCGGGGCGGCCGTTGGGTGGGGCAGCGGGGCGGTGGGGCAGCCGGTGGGTGGGGGCGGCAGCCGGTGGGTGAAGGCGGCAGCCGGTGGGCATCGGGGGGGAGGGAGGGAGGCGGGGGTGGGCGTCGGGGCAGCCGATGGGTGGGGGCGGCGGGGCAGCCAGTGGGTCGGGGCGGCGTGGCGGCGACGGTCACTAGGCGTCGGGGAGAGGGAGGGGAGGGATGAGGGAGGGAGGAAGGGAGAGAGAGGGGGAGAAGGGTAGGGGACGGCCGTTATTAGGGCATCACCTTTGTCGTCCGCCAGCCTGCCTTTGCCGTCGGCTGGCAGATGGCAAAGAGCTGACCTAAGCGGCGCAAGGACCCGATGGGCCTAGCTGGCCCTTTGTCGTCTGCCAGCTACCCTTTGTCGTGGGCCGCCTCTTTGTCGTCTGCCCGGATTGTCCTTTGTCGTCAGCTGGCAGACGTCAAAGAAACAGCCTACGACAAATTCCTTCTTTGTCGTCAGCTGCCCCTTTGCCGTCAACTTTCTGCCAGCAAACGGCAATGACTTTCTTTGTCGTCCGCTGGCTGATGGCAAATAGACGGCCCACGGCAGAATTCCTGATTCCAGTAGTGTAGCGTTGTTCTTATCTGTGATTGCCTGCAGTTGCGCCTCGGCGGCGGCCTATTCTCGGTGAGTGGCGGATGAGCATGGGTGGCCTCGTAGATCGCATGCTGATCCCGAGACAAAGTTAGGGTTTGCCGTGGCCATGGTCTCTATGGCCTCCTCGCTCGCGTGCTCACTGTTTATTTGACCCTCCGCTAGATAGTGCTTGAGGAGGAACAAGTTATACCATTGTTCCTCCTGCGCCTGCTGGAACGCCAACGGCGCATGCTGCTTCTCCGCCATGGCGGCGTTGTAGTGCGCCTGCGCCTGCTCCATGGTGAAGCCGGAATGCATATGTGCGGGCTCCAATGTGTTGTCGTCGGAGCCTGTCTCCATTGTGGGGCGTCCTCGTCGTCAGAGATCTCGGGCGTGCTGGTCGGCATGTCGGCCTCGATCTGCCTGACGCGACGGCTCTGCCTTGTGGCCAGCTCGTGCTTCATCTCTGTGATAAGGCTCTTCCACATAGTGTTTCCGCCTATAGTTACAGAGGATATGGTGCAAGGGAGGAGGATGTGGATCGTCTTGCGTTGTGACGTGGATTTAGCCGGGTGTGGCCGCTTTTAAATAGATGATTCCGTGAGGCCAGTCTTCCGGGTGTGTTAACGAGAGACGCCGGACTGGGATTATCGGTCGGCTAGCCTACTTAATGGCAGCCTACAGACGGACGGGGTATTGAACAAGTGTGGTAGATATTCATCCCATCCCCGTCTAGTAACGCGTCTCCAGCATTGAACATGCGCATACATGGGGATGCGTTCTGCCGACACCCTCGCCCGACGTACCGCGTGAATGGCGAATCCATTGAGAGGTCACGTCCGCTCTGGGCAGGTGTCAATATAGAGTGGCCGCTCTATAATAACATGAATGCGGGCACTAGGTCGGATGGGACGCGAGCGGGCAAGAAGGGGAGGGTTTTGGTTGCGTCAGGATAGTCAGAAGCGAACGCGACAGCGGTCCGGACGCCCACATAGCCCTCACATGTTTGTCTTCCGTTTACTGGGAAACATACGTCCAGACAGTCCTGCGGACCGATACAGGACCGCGTTGGATGGCACAACACGTTCAGACCACGCGATCCAGACTGTTGCGGGTGGTTTAAGGGCCAGCACTTCAGATGACCTCTAGACCTGATTTTTTGCAAAATAAAATATTTTGAATAGTTTAACTTCACAGAAATTCTGAAATATATGTCGTTTTATCATGGCGTTGCCTGAAATAAGGAGCGCTGGCGCGTGCCACTCGCTGATGTGGCGTCCAAACTACCAACTGCTCGAGAATTATGGGGTACAAAATTGGTACCGCATAGTGAGTTTTCTGGCCATTTTTATGACTTTTTCATGTTTGTGCATGAAATTATTAATGTTGTGCAAGTTCGTTTACTAATGATGATATTAAGCAATGTTTTAAATAGCGGGCTATGGTAAATAGCGGCAAACCTTTAAATAAGCTATAGCGGAGCTATAGCGGGTTGTAGCGGGCTATAACGTATTACTTGTGCATGAAATCATTTAACGGCATCATACTGAAAAGGCTATAGCAAAGCTATAACGAGGCAATAGCGGGCTATTTAAAACTATGTATTAAACTGTAAAAAAAAGTAGTCGCACTTGAGCAATCCGGCCGTCCCACTACATATACAGTACATGCATGTATGTATGCAGAGCCTCTTACTACTGGCCAGTTAAAAACTGTAGTTGGATGAAGAGTTTCAATCCAGCAGCCGTCGAGGAAGAGATGGTGGCGATGGTGCCGCCGCCTCCTCCAGCAGGGGACGAGATCGTCGACGATCCGGCCGTGGAGCATCAGCCGTCGTCATCACCGGCAACGAAGCCGTGCTGGAAGACGACGACGAGCAGCGGCGTTGGAGTTGTCATCGGCACCATTGTGTTTCTTGCTTTGCTCGTCGGCACCAACTGGATCCACCGCGACGCTGGTGTAAGTATACCTCGTACATACACACACATATCCACTGCATGTCCGTATTTGTATGAGGCCACAGCCTATCAAAGTTCAAAGGGCTTCGTTTATAAAGCCGGGTGTCACATTTCCGGGTGATCGCCTTCTTTGTTCTTTCTAAAATGTAGGCAGTATATACTTCTTCTGATGATACTGAACTTAATTACTCCAATTAACACGCCGTAATCCATGACAAGCCATCCATTAGCTAGCTATAAAATTATAAGGATTAAATCAACTTCTAGCTATGGGTACTAGACTTAATTTGGACGAAGCGGTCGACTGTACAAATTATATAGGTTGCAAACATATACTTCCTCCGTTCTTAAATACAGTAGAAGTCTTTGTAGAGATTCCAGCATGAACTATATACAAAATAAAAGAAGTGAATTTATGGTCTAAAATATATCTATTGCATCCGTGTATAATTGATATTAAAATCTTTAAAATGACTATTTAAAAACGAAGAAAATACTATATGTATCTGTGTTTAAATACTTCTTCTGTCTGATAATATAAAAACATTTTTAGCACTTGTGGCCCATAAGTTACGAGAGTTTTTTACACTTGTGAACCGACGGAGGGAGTAGAAAAGAGTTATTTTGTCATAGCAATTGCCACTATTTTACGGTACTCAAGCCACCTTTGCGTAAATCAACCCCGCAGTGGCCGTCGTAAGTAAGTAATCGCATAGACTAGACTAGATTAACTGCCATTGTTTGTTAGTAGCTTACCAAGCTGACCACTTGGTAGACTAGACTAGACTAGCTTAGTTAATCGAGCTTTCATCACATTGATCAATGGCTTTGCCACCAATTTAAGATACGTATAGATACGCGCACAACTCACGAGTTAATCCTAAGTACGAGAAAATAGATTCAGGGGAGGTAATCCTAAGTAGGAGAAAAGAGATTCACAGGAGGTCTTGTGCATGTCTCAGCATTTCATTCGGTTGGAGGTTCCTTGTTGCATGCATGTTTGTCTTCTTTGTCTCCATGGCTTAGCTCCTAATCATTTCTGGAGAGCCCTATTCATACATGCTTTTGTATAGTTGCATGCGTCATCCCTCCCATTTCCATGTTTTTTTAATTTTAATTTATTTATTTCTGCACCAAAATTTTATATTTATTTTTTATTAGATTTTGTTTTCATATCTGCGTTCGGCGCAGCGAGAATTTTCGAACAAGACTAGTCTTCAACACATTTCGACAATAAATAAATCATGTTTCAAATATTAAAACTTGACAGTCATAACATAAACTATCAAATTTCATGAAGTTTTACCAATTTTTTTATGCTTTTAGGGTTTTAGGGTTCTGGGCTTAGCGCCCAGGGTTTAAATTTTACTTTTAAAACTTGCTAAATTTATCATCGTTCCTATCAAATTTCAGTAGTTGAAACTTGCTCGGCAGCCCGATTTGCCTTGCGGCCCGTGAAGTCATTGGATTTCGCACGAGGGCATACCAAATTTGAAGTTTTAGTTTCTCAAACTTCTGATTTTATCAATCGCTCATAGAAAATTTCAGGAGTTGAAATTTCACAATGATTTAAAAACTCATCAAAATCTATTCAAAATGAACCTTATTTGAAAGCCCTCGACACAAGCAACACGAATCTGAAAAGAAAAATTAAATTAAACTTATTGTTCAAAGCATATTGAATATTTAAAATTAAAAGTCAAAAGAAAAAGGATAAGAGATGGGATGGTTGAAGCTCCAAAAAGTAGCATGCAGGGGCCATCTAAAGTAATCAATGGACTAATCCATATACTGGATCTCCCGTGGGAGAAATCCACACTCTCCTAAGTACGTTTCTTTTTCTTTTTCTTTTTTGGAAAGGCCTAATGCCATAAGTATCACAAGTCTCACAAACACACCCTTAGAAAAAAAGAAAATTATAATCAAATTATTAGGGGTGTCGAATTTTCTTCCTCCTGTGAACAAAGCTCGATGTTGTCTCTGAATCTTCTTTTCAGCGGAACAAATTTGTATAAACTCATAAACTTATAGAACCAATAGTGGAAAAGTCATTAATGTTGTCCAAAACACATTGACGACTTGGACATGCGTAGCAAATCTCTGCTTTGAATAAAAGCAAGGTTAATAATACAGCCAACAATTGGCTATAAGAAATTGTCATGTCATATAGAGTCAACATAATAACCGGCATATACAATAGTAAGTTTTAAGTATGTACTACTTTATTAGTAATTGACCCACATTACAACCTCAAAAGCGTCTTGGGTCTCGTGTTGTAGTTAACTACTCATCAAGAGCCCGCTTCTCTTCTCTCTCCTATTCTTTCTCCTCCAACTAATCAAGAATATAATATTCTAGTCCTTATAGCTTGTTTATGTCACCTTATTATACTTGCTCTAAGAAGACATCGGAAAAAGCGACAATCCACTTCCGAACCCATGCTCATCTGAACCCGTTGAAGAAAAAAATCAAAAGAAATACTAGAAAATTTAAGAAAAATCCAAAAAAATGGAAAGGTAAATAATTTTAGTGCGTCAGGTCCACTTCAATTTTCAAATCATTTAGACATCGAAGTAGCTCTCGGTAAAAAAGACAAATTCAGGACTTGTAAAAAAGTTTGTTGTTCATGCACTTTTTTGATTCAATTTGTGATTTTTGCTGAGAGCTACTCAGATGTTCAGATGAGCTAAAAAATAGAACGCACATCACGCACAAATTTTTCTACCATAATTTTCTTTTTAGAATTTTTCTCGTATTGTTTTTTTGCCCCGGTGCAGACGAGTCTGAACATCAAAACGCTGCACCCCGGAAAAAGGCTTGTAGATGCTTCACAGACCACGGTTGCTGGCTGAATCCAAACGAAGTAGCATGTAGCAAGACATATATCGTGTTAGTAGCATCATGATTTGGCTTAAATTTGGTCAGTATTAACTCTCGTCTGCGCCAACAGGACTACTCGTTCCATCCGGTCACCGGCAGCGGCAGTTTCAGTCGACATGGACGTGCTCCTGGCCGCACCCGCTCATCCACGGCGCCCCTCGTACCCATACCCTTCATCTGCGGCAACGACACGTCCTCCCCGTCACTCTGCCGCCGCCGCGCATCACCGCCAGCACCATCACCATCACAATCTTCATCATCACAGAGACAGTACTCCCCGGGCGTGCCTCCACCTTGGTGCCCGGACTACTTCCGCCACATCCACACAGACATGGAGCCATGGCGACCAACGGGGATCACGCGAGACATGGTGGAGCGCGCCCAGCCGAATGCGCAGTTCCGTCTCGTGGTGGTCTCCGGGCGCACCTACTTGGAGAAGTACCGTGGATCGTTTCAGACGCGGGATATCTTCACGCAGTGGGGCATCCTCCAGCTGCTCGCCCGCTACCCCGGCCGCGTGCCGGACGTCGACATCATGTTCAGCGCCGGCGATATGCCCGTGTTGCGCGCCGCCGACTACCCTGACCATTCCACCGCGCCGCCGCTCTTCCGCTACTGCAAGGACAAGACGGAACTGGCCGTCCTCTGGCCCGACTGGTCCTTCTGGGGCTGGCCAGAGGTCAACGTCCGGCCATGGCGGCCGCTCATGGAGGACTTCGTCCGAGAGAACGCGCGTCTCTCGTGGCCCGACAGGGAGCCCTACGCGTTCTGGAAGGGCAACCCCAACGTCTCGCCGGTGCGCCGCGACCTCTTCCGGTGCAACAACGACTCCGCCGCAGGCAAGGAATGGAACGTGCGGGCGTTCGCGCAGGACTGGAACGCCGCTCACCGCAACGGCTTCAGGGACTCGGACCTGGCGAAGCAGTGCCGGTACAGGTACAAGATCTACGTGCAGGGACGGGCGTGGTCGGTGAGCGAGAAGTACATCCTCGCCTGCGACTCGCCGATGCTGGCCATCGCCACGCCCTTCGAGGACTTCTTCTCCCGGGGGCTCATCGCCGGCAAGCACTACTGGCCCATCGACCCGGCGCGCAAGTGCGCCGCCATCAAGTTCGCCGTCGACTGGGGCAACGCCCACCCGGGTCAGGCGCGGCGAATGGGCGAAGAAGGCAGCGGGTTCGCGAGGGAGGAGATGGGCATGGACTACGTGTACGAGTACATGCTCCAGGTGTTGACGCAGTACAGTGCCCTGCTCCGGTACAAGCCCACCGTGCCCGAGAAAGCCGTGGAGGTCTGCCTCGAGTCCATGGCCTGCCCCAGGCGTGGCCGCGAGAGGGAGTTCATGATGGAGTCCACGGAGAAGTACTTGGCCGGGCGCGAGCTGTGCACGCTGCCGCCGCCGTTCACTGCCGAGGAGGTAAGGGAAATGGCCGTTAGGGACGAGGAGTTGCGAAGCAAACTACTCCAGATGGAGGACGGACACTACTAGACCGCATTCACGAATCTGATTACTTGCTTGATTTAGCATGAACAACTACGTATCAGATAACGAACATCCAAAATCCAAACCAGTAATGTAAAAAGGAACGGGAATGCTAATTTTCATCCGGATGAAATCTTTTGGCTTTCATCCGTTTTGTGAACCGTCAGTTCTGCCTGGAGATTCGTGTTTTCTTTTGGGAGTGTCTATTTGTAATTCGACTGATTTGTAATTAGAAGTCAGTCAATTTTTCCACCCAATGAACCGTTGACAGTTGTCTGTAGAAAACGGGTCGGGTTGAAAACGGGTCAACCAAAAACAAACAAAAAGATTGAACCCATCCCTCGTAGCTGTCGACAGTTGTCCTCCTTTCCTTCTCGCACCTGACATGAAAAAAAATCAGCGAAAGGCTCTTCTTCAACTTGAGACACACGAAAAAAAACCCAGCCTCCTTCTACCCCCTTTTGACAGATCTCATAGATCTCACCTAACACAAACGCCATGGGAGAGGGACATGGCAGAGACGCCATTGGACAGATAGAGGGGGGAGAAGAACATAGCAGAGAATCCATGGGAGAGGGGCATGGAGGAGGACATGGGAGACACGACATTGGATAGAAAGAGGGGGGAGAAGAACATAGCAGAAAAGCCATGGGAGAGGGACATGGAGGAGAAAGACATGGCAGAGACGCCATTGGAGAGAGGGAGTGGGGACAAGAACAAGGCAGAGAAGCCATGGGAGAGGGGGAGGGGGAAGAAGAACATGGCACAGACGCCATGGGAGAGGGAAAAAGGGGAGAGGCAAAGGCATGGCAGAGGGAATTACCTGGAGGTAGAATAGAAGCAGTCACTTGTGCTACACAGCAATATCAATCCAGAGGAAAACAACAGGTACATGAAAATCTTCAACTCCTCTCATTATGTCCACCTAGAAGTCAAGAAATAACAGGGGTAGATCATTAGGAGCTTACATCAGAGAGCTAAATCACCACATAGTTTCGTAAGAAAATACACCACATTGTTTTCCTCTGGATTAACAAAGGATGCAGAAAAGGCATTAACAGTAGATGTAGAGGTAAACCTAGGCATTATCAGTAGATACAGAGGAAAACCTAGGTATTAATAGTAGATGCAGAAGAGAAAAAATACAACACACACTCAAACAAAAGGGGGTAAGAAAATTGTTCCAGTATCTGAAGAAGATTTAATGTCAATGTAATTTATTCCTTGTTTTTTTGCTATTAACTTTCAATACTACGAATTTATTTGCAGGAAGAAAGAAAGCAAAAAACAGTAACCGAAGAAGATCTACTGTCAATGTCACAGGAAGACCTCATACTAAATGTGAGTTACAATACTGACAAAGCAGCCATTTCCTGATTGACAATACTCACAAACATAACGAAAATACTGCAGGGATCATTTTCGTTTATTGCGCTCCTACAATCAAACATCATATACAAGGTTCACTCAGTGAATGGAGAAGCAAATACGAATCACGAAGAAAAGGAAAACTACAACAAACAAGAAGATAGCGCCTACAGCTCAGGACATGCAAATGTAAATAAATTTACTTTCTAAATAATTCAAAACAAAAAATGGTATGTAAAAAGATAACTGAATAACAAAGATTATGATGACTTACTCAGCAGATGCCGAATTGGCAGCAGTCGACAAGCGAAGATTCACAAGCGCAAGTTAATCCGTGGGAGGCAGACCTGTTTGAGAACATAAACATACATGAGGTAAGATGTTACAAAACCAACTATTTCAACAACATATCTTGAAAGACAAATGTCACAAAATAAAATCTAACACATGGACAATGAAAAAATGCAGATGAATGATGATGATGATCATACAGCAACAGCAAAAACTAATAGAAATCAAAACAATCAAGAAGAAAGGGGCGAACAAGGGGACTTGCATCAACAACCTGAAAGCAATGCCTCCCTTGATGAAGAAGATGCATTTCTTGATGAAGATGACATTGAGATGTTCCTGCAAAATGAAGAGGCTGCCGCATCAAAGGGAAATTTGATGAACACCAACAGCAATTTCAAGCAAGAACTTGGCATGCAGTTCAAAATAAAGGAAGAAGCGCAGGAGTACTTCAACTTTTACTCAAAAATAGATGGGTTCTCAGTGGCTACTGTCGCGGCATCAAGAACAGTGAGCAAGAAAAGGAACAATGAAATTACAAGAATTACTATGAAATGCAACAAGTATGGCAAGACAAAAGAAGTGGAAAAGGAAAGTGTAGTGCCTGTAAGAAAGACAACTGTCATTGCAAAATCAGATTGCAAAGTTGTGATGGTCGTTACTGAAAAAGAAGGCGTGTGGGAAATTACAAGACTGCAATTAGAACACAAACATGAGATGACACCAAACAGTAGATTCTTCAGATCGCATAAATACATGTCAGACGAGGAGAAGTGCCTAATTAGAGTTTTGAAGCATACTAACCTAGAGACAAGAAGGATAGTTGTTGTCCTAGCATACTCGAGAGGATGCATGGCTAACCTACCCTACACGAAGAAGCAAGTCACAAATTACGTAGGAACAATCAACAGAGACATCACAAACTCTGACATGATGGAAGTGGTGCAAATGTTCAACAAGAAGCAGGCAGAAAATCCTGGGTCTTGCTACTCGTTTGAGCTTGATGGAGATAATAAAGCAAGAAGCTTGTTCTGGACAGATGTGAGGTCAAGAATCATGTATGACATTTGTGGTGACTGCATAAGTTTTGACACAACATTCCTAACAAACAAATACAATCTCCCTTTTGCACCGTTTGTTGGAATATCACCACATGGAAACACGTACTTGTTTGGTTGTGGATTCATAATCAATGAAACAGCAAATACGTTTGCTTGGTTGTTTGAACAGTTCTTGATGGCCATGGGAGGTAAGCACCCAATATCAATCATCACCGATCAAGACAAAGCTATGCAACAAGCAATAGAAAGAGTTTTCCCTAATGCTACCCACAGGAGCTGCTTGTTTCATATAAAGAAAAAAGCAGAGGAGAAGGTAGGTCCATGTTTTCAAGCAAACGAGGGATTGTATGAAGATTTCCAGGACATAGTGGACAACTCACTGACTGTGGAAGAATTTGAAACACAGTGGACAGAAATGATAGAGAAGTACCAAGTTCACCACATAAAATACTTCAATGACATGTGGGAAAACAGGAGAAAATTTATTCCTGTTTACTTCAAGGACAAATTCTTCCCCTTCATACAAACAACAGCCAGGAGTGAAGGGACAAATGCCCTATTCAAAAAGGGCGTTGGAGCAAAGTTCAGTGCTACAAGCTTCGTAAGGGAGTATGACAGGATAATAGATGTTGTTCATGACAGGGAAGAAGAATGTGACCACAACTCCAGAAACAAAAAGGTTGCCATGAAAGCATTTTGGTCAAAATATGGCATAGAAAGGCAAGCTCATGAACTATATAACCTTGGTATCTTTAGGAAATTTCAACAAAAGATGACAGACACTACAAGACTCAATGTGTATGAACAAGAAAAAGACAAGTTCTACAATGTTTTCCAATCAGAAAGCTATCCTCTGAAGGAGCTAAGGAAAATAAACTATCTAGTGCAAGTTTGTCTCAAGGAAGAAGAGTACTCTTGCATATGTTGTACATTCCAAAAAGATGGAATACTATGCTCACACATATTGCGAGTGATGATCCATCTAAACATTGAAAAGATACCAGACAAGTACATCATCGACAGGTGGAGAAAAAATGGCTACAAAAGAGATTTGACAAAGACACCAGCAGTAGCAGCTGAGAACTCAACATTGAGATACAATGTACTTGCAAGGAAATTGGTCCATGTTGCATCCAATGCATCAAAGAAGAAAAGGAAATATGAATACCTACTGGGAGAATTGGACAGGATACAGAAAAGGCTGCGAGAAATGGATGATGAAGAAGAAAGTGGAGATGAGGGGCAGAGTGTAACCACACGAACAGTTACTTTCATACCAACAACAGAGGAAGGACATGGATCAACCACATCAATGACAATACAAGACCCGGATATTGCCAACACAAAAGGAAGGCCGAGGATGCTAACTATACGAGAAGCAATAAAGCAGAACAAGTTCTACAAATGCTCACACTATGGTTCAAACAAGCACACTATCAAGAATTGCACCAACCTCGACAAGGAATACAATCTAGCTAGAAGCAACCTACGAAAACATTCAAATCCTAGGAATGTAAAGAAAGGTAATAAAAGAGAATGTTGAAGTTCGGTTCATATACTTTACTTCAAAAAATGAAAATAACAAAACAAATTGCAGGAGGGGACAAGGAAGGTAGCAAGCAGAGGAAAAGAGGAAAGAAGAAGGAGGATGAATCGGCAACAACACAAGCCTAGGGATGAAGTATCTGTGGATGAAAGAGAAGAAGAAAGAAAGGACAAGCAAAGAAGACAAGAAGAAAAATGAAAAAGGAGTAGAGAGTACTCTAGAAATGCAAAACTGTCAAAAGGAATGGAGAATACTAGTTCTGTAATATGAGGGCGAGCATTGTTTGCTACCTACTAAAACTGTCAAAGACTACTTTTTGTGAGGCCATTATTCCAATTGTTTTAGATCATATGGCTAAATTTAAAAGTACATTAAGCTCACTTACAAGAAAAAGGTGCAGCAAAAAAAGAGGAAACATAGAATATAACAGCTAACACATGAACATAAATTGTTTATACATAATACAATAGAGATTGAAAAAACAGTTTAGATTTGAATTACCTTTGTAGTCACTCAACAAAAAATGTTGTTGAGAAAAATGTTCAAGAACTTTAGAAACAATAAAATAACACTGCAAAAAATGAGAAGAGATACAGAGTTAAAAAAGAAGAATGCGAAAAGAAAAATTGTAAAAGTACACAAACTAATTATAAGCAATTTCTATATTGTGAGAAACTTACTTAGTACGAGTTGTATATAGAACATTGGCACACCCAACTGCCTCAAAAACATTTGTCTTGTGACACATAGGAAGATGGAAAATACCTTGCAAATTCATAAGAAGGCCGCTCATACAATACATATCAACATATTAAATAGTCAATCAACAAAAATAACAGACACCCAAAAGTATAGAGCAACAAATGTATAAATCCAGTGAGAAGCATTTCCACCAACAAATTATCCTAAATGAATACAACAATAAGTATACAATTCAATAGCCTAAAAGATCATAGAACTCGGAACATTGTTGCACTAATAATCCTGTAGTATGAAAAAGGCTAACAAATCGCTAAAACTATACAAGCCAAAAGAGCCGCTAGAATCTTCACACTTGAACACCGCTAAGAAAATCTTCATGCTTGATCACCAACCAAGAGGGAGAAAATTATCTAGTTTTGCTCCTGTAAAGTAAAGCTAACAGAAGTCAAACACTAAGAAGAAGCCAAAAATAAACACACAAGAAAGGCAGGGTATTATATTAAAATCCAATCAAAGAAAACACTCACATCACCAAAGAAGTTTGTGACAAAAGACTTGTTAGTAGTGTTTAAAGGGCTAAAATAAAGTTTATTTGCCAGCTTTATCCTGATGCTATCGATACCAGCAGAACTAAACAGATTGCCAATGGGAGTCCTAGGAGTCCAGTGCTTCATATACATCACGTTGAAAACACCACAATCATCCCTGGAAAGAAGGAAAAATGTGCAACAAGAACTAGGGCCCAGAAGAATAAGAAAGAAAATATATAAAAAATACTATATAAAAAGGAAAGTACATCCACAAGCATAGAGAAAACCAGCTCACGTACGTGTTATTTTGCTGAGGAACCGCAGGATACACAATTTCAAAACTTTTGAAGTCAATACGCTTTCTCATGATAGGAGACACGAACATATCCCAAAGGTTGATAAAGTTATTGATCTAAAGAACACAATGAACAAAATAGCTAAGAAAAAAAACTAAAGGGAAAGTAGAGAGGCAAAATTAGTTCAGAGAAGAAACTAACCAATCTATCACGAATCTCCAGATGAAAGTCTGAGAACTGACCATAAAATGAATCAAGGAAGACAAATAGTCTCTCCTTCAAGCAAACAACAAATGAAAACCAGTGGTTGAATCTACATATAGGGAAGTATAACTGCAAGGACAAAAACAACACATCAAAAAACTCTGGTGGAAATCACATGTAAAAGCTACACAAAGACTAAAGACAATGGAAAACATTGAAAAGTACAAAACTATGAAGCACCTACCATATTGCTTCTCCATATAGCAAAAGTACTACTAGCACCATTGAAGGCATTACCAACAATCTCAGGATTAATGACATCCAAAATCGTTTCCTAGGGGAGCAAAAAATAAAACAAATTAAGACCAACAACACTAAGTATGACAAACAAGTGACTCTAAAATAACAGAAAAAAAGAACTACTTACACCAATATAAGAGAAGAAGAAATGTTCTTTGAAACAGAGGGATGAGTTTCATTGAAAAGATAACGACATACACACAAGATCAAGAACTTGTCTACATGAGATTTGAATTGGAGAGAAGAAAGACTGCGGTAACTGCAGTAAGCTCTTTCAAATCGAATAGCTTCGTACCTACAAATAAATACATAATATATCAGGACCACGAGAAGGAACATTAAGAAAACAAAAACATCACTGACAAACACAAAAACATTGGAACAAACTTACTTGCACCATTCCGGATGACTTGTAATCCGAATCATGGCGAGATGGTTACACTAGCTCTTACACCTAGCAGTAAAGATTGAGGTTCCAACTTTACGCACATCAACAACTCCCTTATTGGCTTGTATATAAAAAATACAAAAGAAAATGCAAGAAACAAGCTAGCATCGGAGAAATGTACTACTAAAATCAAAAAAGAGAAAAATATACATAATATATACATAAAGTAAAAACACCTTCAGGCCAAGTTGGTGAGATGTCTTGATAACAAAAGCCATATCTTTAAAGGATTACGACCACTTGTTGCAGGGGCAGCAAAATTAGGGAGCTTGTTGTAAGCAACATCATTAGACCTACAAAGCTCTTGACACCTAGGAGTGAAGGTTGAGCTACCAACTTTATGAAAATCAACAACTACCTCATTGACCTGTATATTAAAAATACAAAATAAATGCAAGAAACAAGCTAGTATCAGATAAATGCACTAGGTGAAATCAACAACAATCTTATGGAAATCAACAACTATCAAAATAAAAAGAGAAAAAGAAACCAAGCATATACATAAAGTAAAAAATACCTTCATGCCAAGTTCGTGCGATGTCTTGATAATATCAGGGGAACATAAGTCAACAGTTTGGGGGTTCACATGATTGGTTGAAATATCAGAGTTAGGGGTATTAACCATAACAACACAATCCTATAAGAAATTTCAGTACAAGAAAGTTAATACCGAGAACAAAAAATGGAACTAGAAGTAGAAAGATAGTAACAAGCATACCTCGCTTCTAGGTGAATCAAACGACTTCATATACCTGTCGGCAACGTACTGAGAACATTGCACATCACCCACCTACAAAAAATCAAAAGCAAACAAACCAAAAAGAAAAGAGGGAAAATCAAGAGAAAGTGCGAAAGAAAATCAGGTACAAAAAATAGTAACCTCATTATGGAAATACTGCGACAGACGAATTGGAACAATTGGTGAGAGGCCTCTAAAAGAATTTGTATCTTCCATATGAGATTTTTTGTCACCATTTACCAGGGTGTTATTGCAAACTTCAGCAAGTGATTGTATACCAAGAGCACGATTAAGCTCGGATAAGGACGGGATCCCAAATGTATGAACATCAACTTTTTCCTTAGCAGGACCATCTATACAACAACAAAAAAACAAAAACTCAACTAAAAGAAGCACACATAAAAAATAACATCAGGGAAATAGCACCCAAAATTGGTAAATAGAAAAATATCTGAAAGCACCATAACAGAATCAACATCTGGGATGCCACCTTTACAAATTGAAGGAGAATTACCTGGAAAAAAACAAATGAAAACACAATCATAAAAAAATAGCAACTGAAAAATCTAAACCAAATATGATTACAAAGGGAATACCTTTTGGGGCTGTTGTTGGTTGTGCTGGATGAACTGATGCAAAGTTTAATTTAGCTTCACATATCAATGTCCTTACAGGGATAGCATCTTGACTTACAACAGCCTACAACAAAATTGCAAAATCAAAGTCGCAAAAATAATATATGAAACAACTGAAACAAATAATAAACCACAAAAGAAAACAAACCAACAAAGAAAACATGCATACCTCAGCGCCCACTTTAGCAGGAGTGGAAGAGCTAGATAACACTACTGGATTGTCAAGACCACCATCAAGAACAGGAGGAGGAACAACAGGAGTAACAGGAGATGACAAATGTTGATTCTCTTTCTGGACTTCAGTCTCTTGAATATCAGCAACTTTAACAAACTCCCTATTTGCAATAGCAGACTGAATTGAAACAGACTTATTGCCTATGAACAAAAAAATGAGCATAGAAAAAGCAATCAATAACGCAAAAAACAATTGGGAAAATATAAAAAAAACTATGAAAGAATAAAAAAAGAGGATGGACTAACCAAAAGAGAACTTGCTCATTGAGTGATTTTCACTGGCACACACTTTTGGGATGGATGAATGCAATAGACAATCCAATACATTAAGAACAAGGGACTCTGCCCAATCCAAGAATATCTTTGGTTTGTCTTGGTTTGTAGACTTAACAAGCTGAATAACTTCCAGAGCAGTCTGAACAAACAACAAGATTAGCAAAAACAACAATAAAGTGCTGAAATATATACAAGATTAGTAGAACAGAATACCGGTGAGCCAAAGCGAGGAGCAATAGTTCTTTGTACTTTCATTGCAAAAGTACCGTCAAAAGGGCCAATATCAACACTCTTACTGCCCGACGATTTTCCAACGGAGCCCTAAAACAAAAAACATACACAAAGATAAAGCAAAATTGTAGAATAAAGCAGGAACAACGTAAAAGAACTTTCAAACATGAAAGAAAAGGGATATGACCTGCAAGTTAAGTGGAGCACAGAGCCGCTTCAGTGGCCTCTTTCCAAAAGAGCGGCTGTTATTTCTATCAAGCTTTGCAAATTGCTTGACTATGTTGCCTCTCCATGCAAGTATACGAGGTTTCACATCAGGGACAGAGTGAAGGCCAAAGTTCAAATGGTCAAGGTAAGATACCTACAAAATCAAACACAAAACATCAATCAAACAAAAATGTACAAGGAACTAGTAATAAATACAAACATTAAGCAGTACAAGATAAAAATAAATAAATAAGAAAACTTACAACAAAAGCGTAGTGACACCCACCAAATGTAACTGATCTTTTCGAAGCAACTTTAGTAGCATCCTTGAACTTTTTGATGCTACCCAAAA
The DNA here is from genome assembly GCA_022496015.1 of Hordeum marinum. Taxonomy (NCBI): domain Eukaryota; kingdom Viridiplantae; phylum Streptophyta; class Magnoliopsida; order Poales; family Poaceae; genus Hordeum; species Hordeum marinum. The sequence goes on along the minus strand of CM039678.1, from coordinate 376,034,632 downwards.
GCCACTCATAAACAAAACTAGACAGATCATACTTGCACACGGAACGACAATCCCAAAAGATATGGAGGTACTTTGGACTAGGACTAAGGCTAGAGTTGGGACAAAGAAAAGTAGAGAAAGCGACGATCATGAAACAAATGAAGACGACTTCGTCAGGCAAATCAACTTCGACAGATTTAAGCTTCTTGGCGAAAAAAGATACTGGTGGAATACTGGTAAGATTGAAATAAGAGAGGATAAAATCATGGCCAGACTCCGGACCACAAACAACTGGTTGACCATCTACTGGGAGGTCGAGAATGTTATGGATATCATACTTAGTTAAGGGGATGAATTTCCTTTTCAACTGAAACTCAGAAGCAGGAACATCAAACCTGGATGCAAGCCACTTAACAAGTCTAAGGGGTACCTCAGTACGGACAAAGTTGAGCAGACAACTCATACCAAAATGCTCAATAACACCCTTATATCTAGGACACATGCCATCAACAACAGTAGAGAAGAACTTTCCAAAGTATCTAGTGAATGTGGAACAACTCGGGAAATCAGAAGATCGTTTCTGCCTCTACAAAAAAGAATAATAAGAACAACAATAAGAATGCAAAAAATAAAATAAAGATACATAAGAGAAACATCAGCATAATAACATGAGACTGGCGACCAAGTAGACGAGTTAAAAATAAAAACAAGAAGAGAAAAATGACTAACAACGTTCCTCCTACTAGAAGATGTTATTTTCCTCTTCAGGTACTTCACTTTCTGTTCAAAACAAGTACACAAAATCAGATAAACATAGGAAAATGATAAATCAACAGAAAAATAGATAACACCGAAAAAGCTAAAACAGAATAAATGACTTACATTATTTACACAGAATTTAAAAAGAGCTTTATCAAACTCTGAATCATCACCAGAACAATCCTGGAAAAAACATTCAGACAACAATCACAACAATTAATGAAAATAAAAAGGAAATAGAAAAAGGATGATGAAAGAAGGTAAGAAGACAAAAATGACTACCAAACAAATTGCATTAGAGGCATCATCAACAAAATCATTAGGCACGAAAGGTTCTTTCAACGAATCGACACTCTCCACTGAAGAAACTAGTGGTGCATCCTTGTGAGAGACTTTTCGAAGTCTACACATTGAGATAAGCTGAAAAATACAAAGATAAATGGGGCTCAATTACAGAATTATGGAATAAACTTGGCTTCTATTGATGATTACAAATCAACTAGGTACTAAACTGGAACTGCACTGAAAAAATAGAAGCTTACAGTGGAAATATGGGTATATTTACACTGTAAAAAGGGGCAGAATTACACTATAATTGAGGGTAAAATTACACCGCAATAATGGAATCAACTTACACAGTAATTGAGGGTGAAATTACGGTGTAATTGAACACTCCAAACACAGTAATTACACTACAAAAATTACACACTAAAATGGAATCAACTTACACAGTAATTATAGTAAATTTACACTATAAAAAGAGCGAGATTACACTGTTACACTACAAAAATACACAGTAATTCTAGTGAAAAATTACACTGGAACTATTTGGTGAATTACAGTGAAACTATGGGAAAATTACACAGTAATAGGCAAATTACATTGAAACTATGAAACTGGAATTACGGGACAATTACATAGTAATTATAGAGAAAATTACATTGAAACTACGGGGATTACATGGGTACATTACACTGTAATTATAGAGAAAATTACACTGTAAATCTGGCACAAATTACATTGAAACTCTTGGGCAAATTATACTGTAAATATACTTTTGAATTACAACACCAAATTACAGTGATTCTAATGAAAATTACACTGAAACTACGAAACTGAAATTACGGGACAATTACAAAGTAATATATTACACTGAAACTATGGTGATTACACAGTAAGTATTGGGCAAATTACACAGTAAATATAGTACTGAAACTACAGCGATTACACAGTAAGTATGGGGCAAAATGCACAGTAATTACAGTATTGAAAAACTACGGCGATTACATAGTAAGTATGGGGCAAATTACACAGTAATTAAAGTACTGAAACTACAAGAGGGAGCTGGGAATAACAACTCCGAGATATGCACTCTAACCTGCAGCAGAAATACAGTTCAACCACCTAGGCCAGTTACATGCTATTTATGCACTCAGAGGCAAAAATGGACCAAAATCGAAACAAACAACTTCATCTAAACCTACCAAAAACGAAGGCAAATCCAAACATATACATCCTTAAAACGAACACGGCCAGATGAGGAACGCACATTAAAACACAGACTTGGAGATACACAGAAATTAAAGGACAACTTACACAGTAAAAATAAAAATAACACTGAAATTATAGACATAATACAGTGTGAAACAAGCACAAATTACAGTGATTCTAGCACACACAAAAAACTGTAAGTAGAAACATATTACAGTGTGAAACAAGCACAAATTACACCGAGATGCTAGCACAAATAAAACTGTAATTAGGGATGTAATGCAAATCTAGCACAAAATTATGCAAAGATTATAACACAAAAATAAACTGCAATCATGGGTGTATTACAGTGTAAATTTAGCACAAATTACACAGTGATTCTAGCACAAAAATAAAAACTGCAGTTAGGGATGTATTACAGTGTAAATCTAGCACACAATACACGATAATTGCTGGTTAAACTAAGCTAGTGATTCTAGAGCACATTACACTGAAAAACACATAACTACATAGTAAAAATGCAGGTTAAATTACACTGCAACTATGCGGCAAAAAACACTGTAAATGCTGGTTAAAATTGCACTTCAATTCTGAATGGGGGCCCTAAGGGGACATTGCAAGAGAAGCATGAAATTCAGACTGACATCAGCCACCAGGAGGGATCATGACAAAATCCAGCACAAATCAAACATCAAAACTAGGGGGCTTAAGTGGAGATCTAGGTTATACATGAGGCATTTTACAGTGTATAAGCTACTATGGAGGAAATCAAAACATAAGCACATACAAATTCACATCAGAACAACATCAAAACGGGAAAAACTCCTCACACACTACCAGAATAGAGACACTACCGGAGGTACTATGAAATCCACTGCTAAAAACTACACCTACCTACACAACATCTGAAAACGGATACGGAACCACATACAGCAACAGCAGCAGCCGGGTGGGGGCGGGGCAGCAGCTGGACGGGGGCTGGGCACCACCACCACCACAACAACAACACGGACAACACAAGCTCCTAAGCATGGCGGGGGCGGGGCAGCAGCCGGGCGGGGACGGGCAGCATCAGCACCACCAGCACAACACCAACAACACAAGCTCGTATGCATGACGGGGGCAGGACGGACTCCAACAGCACGACCACTACAAGCTCCTACCCATGGCAAACTAGAACACCACAAAAACAACATACACCAGTAGGGGGACCACACAGTACCGGCGAACTAGAACACCTACCATGAATGCACAGACCCGTGAAATCCCTAGATCTGGAAGCATACAGCCGCAAAACAACGGACAAAACGCGAGAGAGGAGGACAACAAACCACAGCAGCAGCGGGACGAAGGGAGAAGGAAGAGGGAATCAAAATCCACCGGTGGAAGAATTCAGAATCGCCATGAACAGAAGGAACCGCCTCCGCTTTCTCCGCCGTTCTCGCTCTTTCCCTCTGCCTAAACGAAATGAAAGGGAAAAGCACACGCTTCTCCACATTTGAAAACGACAAAAACCAACAGTGAACCGCCCGGGTGGGGCGGGGCAGCACAAACGGGCTAAAAAATAAAACCAACCCGTTAAAATAAAACCAACCCGAAAATCACACCGGACAGGGCAATCGAGCACGAATCTCCGCGCGAGAACGACAAAGATTTGAGTGAAGGCCAATTGCAAAACACTCGACTGAAAAATAGCAAAACTGTTTCTTTTTTCCCGTCCTCTAAGCTGTTGTTTTTCTTATCGGGTACGCTCGTTTTTGGGCGAGACCCGTTTACGTTTCTCTCTCTACAGCCGCGTCGGTCGTTCCGTTTCTCTATCTTCCCTCGCTGTTTTCCTTGTCATTTCGACAAGATCCATGGCGATTTGGCAATTTGTCCCCTCTCCAATCGATTCACTAGGGTAGTGGTTAGGAGTCCGGCGCTCTCCGTCCGTCTGCTCGCGCCCTCCTGCTCCTTCTCCTCCCCCCCCCCCCCCTGCCGGAGGTTTGCCGCATCTATTTGCCCCGGTCCCACCCAGGCCCGTTTCCGTCGCCAGGCGTTTCTGTTCATCTTATTAGGTACGTAATAGTTGTTTTAGTTTGATCCTCGATTCTAATTTGGTAGTGTGTAGGGTTTGTTTGTCAGATCTGCTGCTTATCCCCTTTGGGATCTTCCATGTGGTAGTCCACAGAGTGATTTCTATGGTGTAGTTAATGGCAACAAATCTCGTATGTCTTGTGAGTTGTAGGATTTGTCTTGTGGGGATTGCTTTCTCTGTTTCGGTGAGTTGTTTGAAATCGTCTGGTTGTTACGCGCCGGAAGCTGCTCTGTCGCGTGAATGCCATTCATGTATGCCGGCGGAAATTAGTGTTCCTAATCCTCTGTAAAAGGGGTGGGAGGCTTAATTTGGCCTTTGAATTCCTCTGTTATCTCCGCCCGTGTTGCTGCTGCTATTCTTGTCTGATCCTGATGATGAATTATATTTTGGTTTGTGCCACTAATAAATAGTTTAGTGCCGCTCCAGCTGGTGGTTAATTAGCTAGCCTGAAGTGTTGCAATACAGAGATGGATGGGAGATGAGCAGTACGTAATACTACGTAGATCCGATCTGGCCTTCAGTTAGGTCCAGAGGTGCTGTCTGTCTGTTTCATGTTCTTTGTTTAGTATCCGGTCTTCCAGTTAGGTCTTCAATCCCCACACCATCCCGCTCCCAAACCAACACTCCAGTTCCAGCCATTTCCCCTGTACCATTTTTTACTGCAATTAGTAATAAGGATACATTTGACTGCGTTGTGATTGTCACTACAATCAGTTACCCTGAATCTGTGGAACCAGGTTGTGTTTTGGGTACGAGTAGATTTGAGCTGCCATGGTTCTTCTATATTATTTACAGTGCAACAATAACTGTAATTCTCATGCAAAGCTATAGTAATTTTGAACCATAGTCTGCAAGTTGTTTGTTGCTCGATCCAAAACTACTGTTGTTTGTGTACAATGCATCTTCTGTATTATTTACATTGCAACAGGACTTCTAATTCTCATGGAAAGCTATATTAAATGAGAAACAACCTCCAAGTTGTTTGCTGCTCCCAGTTTTGATACTAAACTACTGTAATTCTCTTTGTGCAATGTGTTCTGTACTGTTTACAGTGTAACAAGAAATGTAATTCTCCTGCAAAGTTTTAGTAATTTTGAACCCTGGCATCCATGTTTGTTTTCAATGCTTTTTCTGTATATTTTACGGTAATTCTCCTACAAAGCTACATTAGTTGTGAACCATATCCTTCTTGATTCCTATCATTCCTTCAAGGTCAATAAATGGAGCTCTATCATGTGAATCCAAAGTACTATCCAAGTAATTTACAGTCTGATTATAAATGGATTACTGTGTAGTCTTCTCTGTACTTTTTGGTTCAATTTACTGTTCTATGATATTTACTGATTTAGTTTTTAATCTATCCGTAGTGAATCTGTAATTCAATTCTTCATTGGCCTCTTAGTGGATTTACACTGTATTTTTCAGTGCATTTACACTCTATTTTTAGTAGGCTTTTACAGTGTAATTCTTGGTGGATTTACACTGTAATTTTTAGTGAATTTACACTGTATTTTTAGTAGGTTTATACATTGTAATTCTTGGTGGATTTACACTGTAATTTTTAGACGATTTACAATGTATTTTTTGTAGGTTTTTATACTGTAATTTTTAGACGATTTACAATGTATTTTTTGTAGGTTTTTACACTGTAATTCTTGGTGGATTTACACTGTAATTTTTAGTGAATTTTACAGTGTAATCCTTATTTGGGTTTTGCACTGTAACTCTTGGTTTTTACAATGTAATTCTTATTGGAGTTACACTGTAATCCTTAGTGATGTTGGTGACTTTACACTGTATTGATTACATTGTAATTCTTAGTGGAGTTTGAGTGTAATCCTTTAGTAAGTGTCCCATTCCATGGGTGTGGTATGTCTGTAACTACCATCTGTCATGTATTCAGATGCATAATATTAAATCCTCTTTGTTCCCGTGGTATTATGATAGCATCTATATGTGTTTTGCGATGTTGAGATTCAGCTGTCTTCATATAGTTTCTTTACCATTCCTTTAGGCAGCATCAGCCCCGGTTCCTTTTGTGTTTTCAGCCTGTGGTGGGGCTTTTGTCAAGATCTTGGCTTTATATGTAATTTTTATTGACCCTTTTTTAGATGAACTTGGTTCAATCCGTGCTGTTGTAACATCATTTGTACATTGTCTTGCTTTTGGTCAAGCTATTCTTGAAGCAAAGAGATCGACAATCTTGTACTGCCCTTGAATTGTAATTTTGTCTGGCCGAAACCAAAGTGCTGTTTTGGTTTTGCTGACATCTTCTTAGTGGATTTACATAGTAATTTTAAGTTGATATACACTGTTTTTAGTGACTTTACACTGTAATTTTTGGTGGATTTACACTTTGTTTTTAGTTTATTTTTACAGCGTAATTCTTATTTGGTTATGCACTATAACTCTTTGATTTTTACAGTGTAATTCTTATTGGAGTTACACTGTAATCCTTACCAATCTTAGTTGACTTACACTGTAATCTTTATTGGATTACAGTGTTGGATTAAAGTGTTGTAATTCTTAGTGGAGTTAGACTGTAATCCTTAGTGATCTTAGTGGATTTACACTGTAATCTTTATTGGATTGCAGTGTAATTCTTAGTGGAGTTAGACTGTAATCCTTATTGATGTTTAGTGGATTTACACTCTAATTTTTTCTTGGATTACCGTGTAATTCTTAGTCGAGTTAGACTGTAATCCTTAGTGATATTTAGTGGATTTACACAATAATTCTTAGTGGGTTTTACACAATAATCTTATTCGATTTGCACTGTAATCAGTGTACCACATCTGAGTTTACTTCTCAGTAGCATGTAATTTATTATTTTTGGTCATTTTTTTTGTTTTTTTAGGTGCTATTATTTTCATATTTGATGCTAATATTAATTTTTGGTATTTTTTTGCAGGTTATTAGTGGATAATTGCCTAATAATGTTTTATTAGTTCTTATTTTTTTCCAGTTTATTTGTGTAATTTATTTTGTTAGGATCTTTAATGTATTCATTGTAATATTTTCAGTTTTTTAGTGGATTTTACACTATAATTCTTGGTGGACATAAAGATTTTCCAGTGCATTCTTGGTGGACATAAAGTAATTCTTGGTGTTTTTCTCCTATTAATAGTGTAATTTAAATAGGTTTTTTTGATGTATTTTTAGGGTAATTTAGTGCTCCATAGTGTATTTTCAAGTGTGCGTGTTGGTAGATGACGTTATCCCGGCCCTTTCCTTCAGCTTAGTGGAGATGGCAAAGTTTGGCTGTAACTTTGGATTTTTTGCTCTCGCTTTTTATGTTTTTGCTGTCCGGGGTGGAAAACTTGGGGTGAGGACCCGTTAAGCTCCCGTTGCTGGTGTGTTTAAAGAGCGGGGACACTGGACAAGACAGGGGGACAGTAGGACAGTAGGACAGTTGTCAGCCTGTAATTCATGGAAAAATATGGATGAAAGCAAATTCGTTTTCATCCGGATGTAAAATAGACACTCCCAAAAGGAATTCAAGGACGCTCTTGATGTCCCGTATTTAGTGAGGTGCGTCCACTTCTAACACCGAGAAATTATCGTTTTCATGTCAATGATCTCGGGTGTTGATTCTGGATCTAACGAAAGTTAAGTAGATGCGCGTTCTCGCCACTAACTAGTAAAAAAGTCCATGTGTTGTAATGGTAAAAGAAATCAGATTTGCTATTTCATATTTAGATGTAAAATAGTTATCTCATATCTAAATCTCCTACCGTTGATTTTTTTTAATATTCAGATTTGCTAAATTCCTAGCACACGATCGATCTCCTGCAAGATTCGTGCGAAAGGACTGCGCGTGCGTACCCTCGTGGTGGGTTGATGTTGTGTTTTGCCTGCCGTGATGATTGTGACTGTGTTTTCTGTGAAACGGACCATGTTTGCGTGTTTTTTTCATGGGCCGTCGGTATGTGACGCAGGCCTTGTTTTGTCCTTGTAGTTGTTTTTCGGGGTTTTCTTTCGATTTTGCCTTTTCTGTTCTTTTCTATTTTCTTTCTTCTTATTTTTTATTTTTTATTCATGAAGTAAATTTTTGCAATTTTTTTTATAAAATTCGGAATTACTTTTAAAAATTGTGGACACGTTCTAAATTTCATGAATATTTTTTGTACATAATTGGTAAATCACATCTACATGATTTTAATTGATGTCACATTTAAGTTTGTTACCGTTCGATTTAGTTTCTATAGTTTTCGTGCAAGCGCTCGATCTTCTGCCTAGCTCGTTGTTGTTTCTTTGTTGTGCATCCCTATTTTTACATGTTTGGCTTTAATTTTGTTGGCCGATCGTGACGCGCTCGCAGCCCGTTTCACGGTGTTGTGTGTAGGCCACGACGTAGAATTTGGAAGAGACAAAAAAAGAGCTTTGTCATGGTCGTTGTCTTCTTAGTTCATTTCGAAACTATCTACTATTCCTTCTAAGCTTCATTAAGATGAGATTTAGCAATGCATCATCTAAGTTGCTATTTGTTGGATATTGTTAATGTACCTTTTGCGGAAACTCTTGATCTCGCATCGTCGGCTGATGTATTCCCGTGTTGCTTTGTTCTGTTTTGTCAACTTGTCGGCCGGTTCGTGTTGCACGTTTGTTTTTTGTCGGCCTTTTTTCTGCGTGCACTCTTTGTGTCCCATTTCATCTTGCATGTGTTGTAGAAGTGCAAGAGACAGGCTATGTCACTTGTCATTGTCTATTTCTATTTCATTTGCAAGTTCAATGTCGAAGAGACAGGCTTTGTTAAAGAGACAGACTTTGAAGATAGACATACTCTTACTTGCGCTCGACACAAAACTATAAGCAAATGGACCTGGTCAATTTTTGTCCTATTTACAAGTCCACCCTCGACATCTAAGTCGAGAGTGATCTATTTTTGCCGAGTTGCAACTCCATCCCTGATATGCAACTGAGGGTGGGGGTGGGGGCCTTTTTTGTCCCAGTTGAAAGTCCTCTGTTGTTCGCTTATTGCGTATTTTGTTGTTGGTGTAGGCCTATTCGACTCTGCTTTTGTTAGCCCTTGATTCGCAACTGGGGCCTTACCTTTTTTCCTAGTTCTAAGTCCATCCTCGACTTGTAACTAGGACTCATTATTTTTTGTCCCATTTTCAATTCCGCCCTTGACTCGTAACTTGTACCTGATCTTTTTTTGTCCTAGTTGCTAGTCCATCCTCGACTCACAATTGGGACCCGTTTTCCTTGTCTCATTTGCATGTTCGCCCTCGACTCGCAACTCGGGCTTGACGTTTTTTGTCCCAGTTGCAAGTCCTCTCTCGAATCGCAACTAGGACCCGGCCTTTTTTTGTCGTAGTTGCAAGTTCATAGTCGACTTGCAACTAGGGCCTGATATTTTTGTTTCTAGTTGCAAGCCCACCCTCAACTCGCAATTAGGGACCGGACTATTTTTGTCCAAGTTGCAATACCCCCCCCCCCGACTTGTAGCTGGGACCTAGCCCTTTTTTGTTAGAGTTGCAAGTCCACCCTCAACTTGCAACTAGGGTCTGACATTTTTTTATCCGAGCTGCAAGTCCATCCTCGACTCGCAACTGGTGTCTGGTCTTTTTGTTCTGGTTGAAAGTCCACCCTCGACTCGTAACCGGGGCCCAACCATTTTTGTTCAAGTTGCAAGTCCACTCTCCACACAAATGGGGCTAGACTTTTTTCTCCAAGTTGAGAGTCCACCCTCGACTCGTAAATGGGGCCTAATCTTTTTTGTCTGAGTTGTAAGTCCATCCTGGACTAGCAACTAGGGCTCAACCCTTTTTGTCCGAGTTGCAAGTCCACCCTCGACTCGCAATTGGAGCCTGGCCTTTTTCGAGTTGCAAGTCCACCCTCGACTCGCAACTAGGGTTTAACCTTTTTTTATCCGAGTTGCAAGTCCACTCCCGATTTGCAACTAGAGCCTAAACTTTTTTAGTCCCAATTGAGAGTCCACCCTCGACTCGCAACTAGGGCCCAACATTTTTCCCAGTTGCAAGTCGACCGTTGATATGAAACTGGGGCTCGACCTTTTCTTTCCTAAATTCCAAGTCCAACCTTGACTCGTAACTAGGGCCCAACCTTTTTTGTCCCAGTTGCGAGTCAAAACTCGACTTGCAACTAGGGCTTGGCCTTTATAGTCCCAATTAAAAGTCCATCCTCGACTTGTTGTTGGAAATATGCCCTAGAGGCAATAATAAAATGGTTATTATTATATTTCCTTGTTCGTGATAATCATTTATTATCCATGCTATAATTATATTGATTGGAAACACATTGCATGTGTGGATATATAGACAACACTGTGTCCCTAGTATGCATCTAGTAGACTAGCTCGTTGATCAAAGATGGTCAAGGTTTCCTAGCCATTGACATGAGATGTCATTTGATAACGGGATCACATCATTCTCCTCATTGGGAGAATGATGTGATGGATAAGACCCAAACTATAAACATAGCATATGATTGTGTCAGTTTATTGCTATAGTTTTCTGCATGTCAAGTATCTATTCCTATGACCATGAGATCATGCAACTCACTGACACCGGGGAAGTACCTTGTGTGTATCAAACATCACAACGTAACTGGGTGACTATAAAGGTGCTCTATAGGTATCTCTAAGGGTGTCTGTTGAGTGGGCATGGATCAAGACTGGGATTTGTTACTCCGTGTGACAGAGAGGTATCTCAGATCCCACTCGGTAATACAACATCACAACAAGCATTGCAAGCAATGTGTCTAAAGTTTTAGCCACGGGATCTTGTATTACGGAACGACTAAAGAGACTTGCTAGTAACGGGATTGAACTAGGTATACAGATACCGATGATCGACTCTCGGGCAAGTAACATACCGATGAACAAAGGGAACAACATACGGGATTAATTGAATGCTTGACATAGAGGTTCAATCGATAAAGATCTTCATAGAATATGTAGGAACCAATATGGGAATTCAGGTCCCGCTATTATTTATTGACGAGGTGTATCGGTCATGTCTACATAGTTCTCGAACCCATAGGGTGTGCACACTTAAGGTTCGGTGATGTTTCGGTAGTATAAAGTTATGTATGATGGTGACCGAAGGTTGTTCGGAGTCCCAAATGAGATCCTAGATGTCACGAGGAGCTCCAAAATGGTCCAGAGGTAAAGATTGATATATAGGAAGTCCTATTTTGGTTACCAGAAAAGTTTCGGGCTCATCGGTAGTGTACGGGAGTGTCGGGAGAGTATCGGGGGACCATGGGGAGGGGCCTCATGGGCTGTGATAGGAGGCAGACCAGCCCTCGGTGGGCTGGCCGAAGGCTCCGCTAAAGGCCCATGCGGCTGAGGTGGAGGGAAAAAGACTAACTCCCAAAAGGGGGAAGGGTTTCCAAGTGGGGGAGGAGTCCTACTAGGAGTAGGATTGGAGTCCAACTCCATCTCCTCCCCACTTCAGCCACAACAAGGGGCTGCCCTAGGGCGCAAGCCTCCCTTCTCTCCCTCCTATATATACTAAAGGGAGAGAGGGCAAAAAGCACTTCAACCTAATAGGCCATAGTGCAGCCCTCTCTCCCGATAGATTTGTTCCTGTAGTTTTCAGCGGTGCTTAGGTGAAGCCCTGCCGGAATAGTTCCATCGCCGCCGCCGCCGTGCTGCCGGATAACTCATCTACCTCTACACTCCCTCTTGCTGGATCAAGAAGGCGGAGATCGTCATCAAGTTGTACGTGTGCTGAACGAGGAGGTGTCGTCCGTTCGGCGCTAGATCGGGGCGGATCGTGATTGGATCGTGGGACGCTCGGGGATTTGGATTGCGAAGACGTTTGACTACATCAACCGAATTTCTTAACGCTTCCTTCTTAGCGATCTACAAGGGTATGTATATCCACTCTCCCCCTCGTAGATGATCATCACCATGGATAGATCTTGGGTGTGCATAGGAATTTTTTTGTTTCCCATGTAACGTTCCCCAATAGTGGCATCATGAGCTAAGTCTATGTGTAGATGAGATCACGAGTAAAACACAACGGAGTTTGTGCGCGTTGATGCTCATTGCTTCCTTCCTTGGTTGTTTTTTGATTCAGCGTTATTGTGGGATGAAGCGACCCAGACAAACCTTACTCCTACGCTTACAAGAGATCGGTTCCATCGACTAACGTGTTAATTTGTTCCACAAAGATGGATGGCGAGTGTCTGTCTCTCCTACTCTAGTTGGATCAGATTCGACAAAGGCGGTCCTTGAGAAGGTTGAACAGCAATTTGTGTATCACCGTTATGGTTTTTACCTAGGTGAGAATTGTTCTTGCTAGATACCCATAGCAGCCACGTAAAACATGCAACAACAATTAGAGGACGTCTAACTTGTTTTTGCAGGGTATGATGTGATGTGATATGGCCAATTACATGATGAGATATATGTGATGTATGAGATGATTATGTTTTGTATAGAATATCACGACTTGCATGTCGATAAGTACGCAACCGACAGGAGCCATAGGGTTGTCTTTAATAATATTCGCCGTTTTTGCTTTACTTTATTGCTATGAGTTAGCAATAGTCATGGAAGCAACAGTCGGCGCGACAACCCCAATGGAGACACATTGACGGAGATCAAGATGATGGAGATCATGGTGTCATGCCGATGACGATGGAGATCATGCCGGTGCTTTGTAGATGGAGATCAAAAGCACAAGTTCATGGCCATATCATGTCACTTATGATTTGCATGTGATGTTAATCCTTTTATGCATCTTATTTTGCTTACGATGACGGTAGCATTATAAGGTGATCCCTCACTTAAATTTCAAGATAAATTGTGTTCTCCCCGAGTGTGCACTGTTGCGAAAGTTCGTCGTGTCGAGACACAACATGATGATCGGGTGTGATAGACTCTTTGTTCACATACAACGGGTGCAAGCCAATGTTGCATGTGCAGAACACTTGGGTTAAACTTGATGAGCCTAGCATGTATAGACATGACCTCGGAACACAAGAGACCAAAAGGTCGAACATGAGTCATATAGTAGATATGATCAACATGATGATGTTCACCATTGAAATCACCTAAACTCACGTGATGATCGGACTTGAGTTGGTGAATTTGGATCATGTATCACCCAGACGAATAGAGGGATGTCAATTTGAGTGGGAGTTTTTAAGTAATTTGATTAACTAAACTCATTATCTTGAACAATAGTCTTAGTAATCTTTGCATATTTATGTTGTAGTCAATGGCTCGCGCAGTAGTTCTCTTGAATTTTAATGCGTTCCTAGAGAAAGCCAAGTTGAAAGATGATGTACGTAACTTTGTGGACTGGGCCCGTAATCTGAGGATTAGCCTCACGGCTTCCCAGAAGGCTTATGTCCTTGATGCACCACTTGGTGACCCACCCGCTCCCATATCGTCCGAAGACGTTAAGAACGCTTGGGAGACATGTTCTGTAGATCACTCAGGAGTTCAATGTGCAATCTTGTATGGCTTAGAACCGGGACTTCAAAGACGTTTTGAACGTCATGGAGCATATGAGATGTTCCAAGAGTTGAAGTTTATCTTTGAGAAGAATGCCCGGATCAAGAGGTATGGGACCTCCGATTAGTTCTATGCTTGCAAGATGGAGGAGAACGGGTGTGTCAGTGAACATATACTCAGAATGTGTGGGTATTCGAACCGTCTGGCTAAGTTAGGGATGCCCCTTCCACCAAAGGCGATCACTGACAAAGTTCTTCAATCATTGCCACCTAGCTACAAGAGCTTCGTGATGAACTATGACATGCACGGGATGAACAAGTCAGTCGCCGAGCTATTTGCGATGTTGAAAATCGCTGATTCTATAGTCCAGAAAGAGCATCAAGTGTTTATGGTCAATAAAACAACTAGCTAGAAACTTAGTGCTTTCATTACAAGGGAACTGGTCACTGGGAGCAGAACTGCCCCAAGTATCTGGCCGACAAGAAGGCGGCCAACACCAAACAAGGCATATATGATATACATGTTATTGATGTGTACCTTACCAACTCTCGTTGTAGTGCATGGGTATTTGATACCGGTTCGGTTGCTCACATTTGCAACTCAAAACAGGAGCTACGGAATAGACGAAGGCTGGCAAAGGACGAAGTGATGATGCGCGTGGGAAATGGTTCCAAGGTTGATGTGATTGCCGTCGGTACACTCGCTCTTCGATTACCATCGAGATTAGTGATGAACCTGAATAATTGTTATTTAGTGCATGCATTAAGCATGAACATTATATCTGGATCTTGTTTATTGCGAGACGGTTACTCATTTAAATCAAAGAATAATGATTTTTCAATTTATATGAGTAATATCTTTTATGGTCATGCACCCAATGTGAGGGGTTTATTCATATTGAATCTCGATAGTGATGATACACATGTTCATAACATTGATGCCAAAATATGTAGAGTTGATAATGATAGTACCACTTTCTTGTGGCACTGTCGTTTAGGTCATATTGGTGTAAAACGCATGAAGAAGCTCCATGCTGATGAAATATGCCCTAGGGGCAATAATAAAATGGTTATTCTTATATTTCCTTGTTCATGATAATCGTTTATTGTCCATGCTATAATTGTATTGATTGGAAACACATCGCATGTGTGGATATATAGACAACACTGTGTCCTTAGTATGCCTCTAGTAGACTAGCTCTTTGATCAAAGATGGTCAAGGTTTCCTAGCCATTTACATGAGATGTCATTTGATAATGGGGTCACATCATTGGGAGAATGATGTGATGGACAAGACACAAACTACAAACATGACATATGATCATGTTAGTTTATTGCTATAGTTTTTTGCATGTCAAGCATCTGTTCCTATGACCATGAGATCATGCAACTCACTGACACCGGAGGATTACCTTGTGTGTGTATCAAACGTCACAACATAACTAGGTGACTATAAAGGTGCTCTACAGGTATCTTCATTGGTGTCTGTTGAGTGGGCACGAATCGAGACTAGGATTTGTTACTTCGTGTGACGGAGAGGTATCTCAGGGCCCACTCGGTAATACAACATCACAACAAGCCTTGCAAGTAATGTGTCTAAAGTGTTAGCCACGGGATCTTGTATTACAGAACGAGTGAAGAGACTTGCCGGTAACGGGATTGAACTAGGTATACAGATACTGACGATCGAATCTTGGGCAAGTAACATACCGATGAACAAAGGGAACAACATACGGGATTAACTGAATCCTTAACATAGAGGTTCAACTGATAAAGATCTTCATAGAATATGTAGGAACCAATATGGGCATCTACGTCCCGCTATTGGTTATTGACCATAGAGGTGGCTCGGTCATCTCTACATAGTTCTCGAACCTGCAGGGTCTTCAAACTTAAGGTTCGGTGATGTTACGGTAGTATAGAGTTATGTATGGTGGTGATCGAAGGTTTTTCGGAGTCCCGAATGAGATCATGGACGTCACGAGGAGCTCCAGAATTATCTGGAGGTAAAGATTGATACATAGGAAGTCCTTCTTGGGTCACCGGAAAAGTTTCAGGCTCATCGGTAGTGTATCGGGGATGCCGAGAGGGTACCGGGGGACCATCGGGAGGGGCCTCTTGCCCCAAGGGGGCTCATGGGCTGTGAGAGGAGGCAGATCAGCCCCTGGTGGGCTGGTCGAAGCATCCCCTAAATTCCCATGCGGCTGAGGTGGAGGGAAAAGGTTAAAGCCCAAAAAGGAAGGGTTTCCAAGTGGGGGAGGAGTCCTACTAGGAGTAGGATTGGAGTCCAACTCCCTCTCTTCCCCACTTCGGCTGCAACTAGGGGCTTCCCTAGGGCGCAAGCGGCAAGCCTCCCTCCCCTCCCTCCTATATATACTAGAGGTAGAGAGGGCAAAAAGCACTTCAACCTAATAGGCCATAGTGCAGTCCTCTCTCCCAATAGATTTGTTCCTCTAGTTTCAGCGGTGCTTAGGCGAAGCCCTGTCGGAATAGTTCCACCACCACTGCCGTTGTGCCGTCACATTGTCAAAGAACTCATCTACTTGTCCACTCCCTCTTGCTGGATCAAGAAGGAAGAGATCGTCATTGAGCTATACGTGTGCTGAACGCGAAGGTGTCGTCCGTTCGTTGCTAGATCAGGACGGATCGTGATTGGATCGCGGGACGCTCGGCAATTTGGATCGTGAAGACGTTCGACTACATCAACCGTGTTTCTTAACGCTTCCCGATTAGTGATAGATCCATTCTCCCCCTCATAGATGCTCATTGCCATGGATAGATCTTGCGTGTGCGTAGGAATTTTTTTGTTTCCCATGCAATGTTCCCCAACACTTGCCACCGGGGGTCCGACCTTTTCTGTCCTAGGTTCAAGTCCACCCTCATCGGCGAACAAACTATAGATGAGCCGGCCCAAGTAGCTAGGATAGATTTTTTGTTTTGTTTCATTTTCTTCATGTTTTTCCACCTTTTTATCATTTTTCTTCATTGTTTCCCTCCCCTTTTAGTTTTTCTATATTTCAAAAGTTGATCTCATTGTTTTGTTTTCTGATTCTTTCTATCTTTTTTATAAATTCTCAAGTTTCAATAAGTGTTTCAAAATTTGTAAATTTGTTCTGGTTTTTAAAATTGTTCATGCTTATCAATTTATTAAAACAATTATAGCATGTAAAGCAGTATCATATCTAGCTATGCGTTGTGCCTCCTTATTACATGTGCGTTGTTCGTGGCTAAATTCACTAGCCTGAAATTGTGTATGTCGGGTTTGTATCTCCTTCAATCATACAATAGCCTCCCATCCGGATGGGTGCACGAAGATCATTGATGACTCTCAGATAGTCTGAAGCAATCATAAGCTTGCGAAAACCAAGATCTTCAGCAAGAACCAGGGCTTCCCAACATGCATAGGCCTCAATAGTGGCTGGGTCCATTACTCCCTCAAAAACGACTGCTGAAGCCCGCTTGAATATACCTTGGTCATCCCGGCAAATAACACCAACAACACACTTGTTTGCAGATTTGGCCACCGCTCCATCTGTGTTAATCTTGATTGTTTCTACTGGAGGTTGGGTCCAACGATCAAGTCCATTAACCCCAGCAGAAGGTGCATCCACTGGTTTGCTTGTAGACAACATATTCAGGTCCTTAGTATATCTATGTATGAACAAATGGGTAGATAACGGAATCTGAAATTCTTGCTCATGTATGGCCTTCCGCCTGGCCCACCATATGGCCCAAAGTGTTATAATAACTTGCACGAACTGTTCACTTCCAAGAGAGTTTCTCTGGCCAAACAACCATAATTTAGCATCAGTTGTTTCATCAGCAATCACAGGTATGGTGGTGTCATCATCTCGAAGTGCCCATACAGATTTTTCCATGTTGTAGTCCAACAGGGCGTGTCTCCAAGAGTCTGTCCCTACTTGTCGGTGTTTTGGGAACGGGGGTACCCAGATCTGCCTGCCTATAGCCTAGGGCATGGCCTAGCACGTCATCTAGGCGCAGCCTGGCGAGACTGCGCCCAAGATGAGGCCCTCGCGAGGGCCCTAGGATTGCGAGGGAGAACAACACCAAGACCCGCGAGGAACAATCCTTCCTAGGCCCCCTCCGGAGTGGTAGAGATCTCTGAGGGAGTCCTAGATTAAGGGGTCCTCGGATAGCCGACCCATTGTTCATAGGCCGGACTGTATGGGCCGCAAGGCAGGCATCGGATAATCGAGGACCACCTGCGCCAGGATGGAAGCTTCATGGGGCCAAGACGTTTTCTCCAAGTTATTAGTTATAGTTAGGCAAGTTATCTCTTCGGCATGTAACCGACCATGTGTAAGCCAAGGACACCCCCGACATCTATATAAGACGGAGGGTTTTAGGGCATAGGCCCAGAACAACTCATCTAGGGTTAGAAATACGATCTCGAGGTAGATCAACTCTGTAACCCCTTCACCATCAATACAATCAAGCAGGATGTAGGGTATTACCTCCATTGGAGGGCCTGGACCTGGGTTAACTCGTGTCCCCTTTGTCTCCTGTTACCATCGATCCTAGACTCACAGTTCGGGACCCCCTACCCGAGATCCACCGGTTTTGACACCGACATTGGTGCTTTCATTGAGAGTTCCCCTGTGAGCGTCGAAGGAATTGATGGCTCGCCCCGTTGCAAGCAGCGAGATCTATATTGAGGGGACTCTCGCCCCCGATCAGATTTTCATTGGCAACAACATCTTGTCGGATGTCGGCCCGGTCGGCCATCATGGTCAGATCGGAAGGTTCCCCCCCAATCAGATTATTAAGTTCGGAACCCTAGAGTCCGTGGCTGATTCACGGGGAACACTCGTTCCAATGGAACCCTTAACCTTCAAAGGAAAACTTGTAAACCCAGATGCGTTGATGTCCAATACATCAGGTCCCACGGTAGAACGGAACATTGATCCGCTTCGGCGTAACTCTGTAACCGTCACACCGCTTGGCAAATCCACTCGTATCAGCGACACGCATCCTACCATCGCCTCGTTCTCAAACGAGTTATTCGATCGGATCGAAGATATGCGTATATCGGATGACCAGGTTCCAATCTATGATCGGCTCGGGATCAGACCCGATAACAGGGATATTCATGTCCCTCAGGTCACCCACCTTGTTGCCACCATCGAGTGTCTGACCGTGGATTCTGCCCGACAGCCAGAATTGAAAACCATCTATACCCCCGTCCACGATCTCCAAGACCTCATTGGAGAATCAGAAGCGGGGAATCGCTTTAGAACTGTACCATCACCGGTCCAGGATCCATCGCATGACTCGAAAACTGCACTTTCGAACACTCGTTGCGACAGGGAACTATTTTTTCCCAACCACCGCCCAAGACGATTATCCAAGTACCATGCCAAAGCCCATGTCTTTGGACTTTCGGGATATCAAGCAAATACAAGGAGAATTAGTTCACCACTTTTGGGCAAGACTCCTACTTGCTAGGAGCAAAGTAAAAGGTCTTAGTGACCAAGACGTAATGGCAATTTTCATTAGCAATTGCCATGATGAAGGGATTCTTAATGCCCTGGCCCGCCGACGCATAAACGACTTTTCGGAATTATCCAAATTGGTACAAAAGTACTGTGCCATGGAGAGTGTCTGGCAATCCGAGCGGTTGTTCTCGGAACCAAAATTCACCGAACACCCTAGAGGAGCTCGGAGAAAGAGGGTACCTCCAAATCGGCCAGCCAGGTATGAACCCATCAAAAAAAGAAACAAGTCCCTTTCCGGGACCGGCACCGTCCTCGACGGACTTTTAGATGAACCTTGCCCCATTAATTCCGTGTTGTTGAACACAAACCCTACTCATAGCCTTTGAGCTTGCTGGGTTGTCAGGCAAGTTGCAAAAAGTGGCGAGGCCATCCTCGACACACCTCTGTTGAATAGGCGTTCTCCTTCGCCAAACGGATTTGATGACGAAGTCCTGACGGTCTAGGAGATCTTCCCCTCGAGGAACAAGCGTAAAAGAGCTCTTAGGGAGCACGAGGAAGTCTACCATGTAGCTGCTACTAGCCCATGGGCAGATGTACCGATTACTTTCGGGGACACTGACTAGCCGCCCATCCTTCCCGGCCCGGTGGCTCTAGTGTTGAATCCCATCATTGATGGATACATACTACATAAGGTGCTCATGGACGGCAGTGGTGGTCTAAACCTCATCTACGAGGCCACTTTGGACAAAATGCAGTTTGACCGATCTCGCATCGAACATAGCAACACAACCTTCCGGGGAATTATCCCAGGGAAAGAGGCACGTTGTTCCGGATGTATCATCCTGGTCGTTGTGTTCGGCACACCCAAAAATTACCGATCCAAAGCACTCCTCTTCCACATCGTCCCCTTCCCTAGTGGCTATCATGCCTTATTAGGACGCGACGCCTTTACAAAGTTCCAAGCTATACCCCATTACGGGTACATGAAACTCAAAATGCAAGGACTAAATGGAGTAATCACGCTTGCCAGTGATTTGAATATAGCCCTTTGGGCCGAAAACAAAACGACAGCGCTCACCCTCAAGGCATTGGCAGAAACTTTCGCTGCTGAGGAGTTGACCACTCTACGGTCGATAGTTAATAGGGATGATGTGATCCTCAGCAAAATGCCCAAGTCCACATCATTTAAACCCGTAGAGGAAATCGTCAAATTTCAGGTGCATCCAGTGGACCCCAATGAAACAACGTCCATCGGAACCCAGCTTGATCCCCTTATGGACGAAGCATTGTGGAATTTCCTCCACAAAAATTGGGACAATTTCGCTTGGCATCCTTCCGATATGCCCGGAATCCCACGTCGGCTCGCTGAACATAGCTTGAACATTATTCCAGGCTTTAAGCCCGTGAAACAGACCCTGTGCCACTTCTCCGAGCCCAAACTGCAAGCCATGGGTGAAGAACTAGCAAAATTGCTCGAGGCCAGATTTATTCAGGATATTAAACACCCCGAGTGGCTAGAAAAGCTGGTGATGGTACCTAAGAAAGACAAATCCTGGCGGCTGTGTGTCGATTTCAAAGACCTCAACAAAGCATGCCCCAAGGACCCTTTTCCCTTACCACGCATAGACCAGATCATTGATGCCACAGCCGGACACGATTTTTTGTGTTTCCTTGGCGCTTACCGCGGATACCATCAAATTAAAATGAAGGAATCCGATCAGGCGGCTACCGCATTCATCACCCACTATGGGCCATTTTGCTTCAACATGATGCCCTTTGGGATAAAAAATGTCGGGGCCACATACCAACGCATGATCCAAACCTGCCTCGCTACACAGGTCGAAAAGACTATCAAGGCATACATGGATGATGTGGTAATCAAAACCAAACACATCGATCAGTTGATCAACGAGCTCCGTCAAACTTTTACTAATATGCGCGAATATGATATACAGCTCAATCCGGAAAAATGTGTATTCAGAGTTCCCTCGGGTAAGCTGCTTGGATTCATCGTCTCCCATAGAGGAATAGAGGCAAATCTAGCTAAAATCCGTGCTCTATCAGAACTTGCAATCCCCATAGAGCTGAAGCATGTCTAGAGACTAGCCGGGTGTGTATCCGCGTTAAGGCGCTTTATTTCCCGCCTCAGAGAAAAAGCTTTGCCGCTCTATAAGTTGCTGAAATGGACAAACAATTTCGGATGGACCAATGAAGCAGCAACTGCGTTGGAAGAAATCATAAAAATAATGGCAACCAACCCCATACTCACGGCACCAGGCGCCGGTGAGCCCATGTTGTTATACATATCGGCCACCAACAAGGTAGTCAGCGCGGTGCTCGTCGTCGAACGAGATGAGGAGGGACATAAATTCCGAACTCAGAAGCCGGTATATTATGTGTCAGAGGTGCTAACGCAGTGCAAGTCCAGATACCCCCATTATCAAAAAACAGCCTATACAGTATTCATGGCATCGAGGAAACTCCAACACTACTTCCAGGAGTGCACGGTAACGGTGGCATCGGAAGTCCATATGATTGATATAATCAACAACAGGGATGCCACCGGTCGCATAGCTAAATGGGCCATTGAGCTCCTTCCCTTTGAAATAACCTACAAGCCACGTTGCACCATTAAATCTCAGGTACTGGCGGACTTCTTGGCTGAATGGACAGAGGCCGAACTTCTCAGGTACTTATTGGACAATGTACTTTGATGGATCCAAGACCTTGGTCGGTCTGGGGGCTAGAGTTATCCTCATATCCCCCAGAGGCGACAATGTAAGATACGTGTTGCACATCATGTATGCTGATTCCAACAATGCCGCCAAATACGAAGATCTTCTTCATGGTCTTTGGATGGCGGTGTCAATGGTCATACGACGGCTAGAGGTACGAGGAGACTCAAACCTGGCCATATCCCAAATTAACGGTGAATTCGACGCCAAAAATCCGAAGATGGCGGCATATAGAGATGTCGTCCTCAAGATATCTGCTCGGTTTGAGGGGTTGGAATTCCACCACGTTGCTCGAGACAACAACCAAGCCGCCGATACATTGGCCCGTATGGGATCCAAGCGCAATCCCATCCCGAGAAACACCTTCCTGGAGTAGCTCTTCAAGCCCTCCATAGTGTGGCAGGACGACACAAATGGCACCGGTCCAAAAACAACGGACGAAGTTGTTCCCCCTATAAACGAACCAGATGATGGCATCATCATCGGCTCAACGAGGAATGAGACACCCTTGGCTCATGAGGTAATGGTAGTAATTGCGCCATGGACAGAGCCCTTCCCCGCTTACCTCCTTCACAAGGAACTCCCCGACGATCAAACTGAGGCACGACGCATAGTTCGGCGATCCAAGGCCTACAAAGTACAAGAGGGCGAGTTATACAAGAAAAGCACCACTTGAGTATTACAGAGGTGTATATCCAAGGAAGAAGGATGGGAGATCCTCGCCGAAATCCATGCAGGCATGTGCGGGCATCACGCCGCGGCAAGATCTCTTGTTGACATAGCCTTTCGAGCCAGATTCTTTTGGCCTACAGCTCGGACCGACGCCCAGTCACTCATTCAACGTTGTGTTGGGTGTCAACTCTTCGCAAATCAAAGTCACATGCCCGCAAAAGCTCTTCGGACTATCCCAATCACCTGGCCTTTTGCAGTCTGGGGGGCTGGACATGGTCGGACCCCTCAAAGGGGGAACCAAGAAAAATAAATACCTACCGGTCATGGTTGACAAGTTCACCAAAAGGATAGAAGCAAAGCCTGTTAAATCGGCTAAATCCGGACTAGTGATTGAATTTATATTTAGCATAGTACACTGTTACGGTGTCCCGCATAGTATAATAGCGGACAATGGAACCATCTTCATGACCCAAGAGGTCAAGGACTAGTGCGCAAAAATGGGCATAAAGCTTGATGATGCATCGATCTATCATCCGCATACCAATGGACAGGTCGAGTGAGAAAACGGTCCCATTATGAGCGGCATCAAGCCACGTTTGGTCCGATATCTTCACGAGTCCAACTATCATTGGGTGGACGAACTCGACTCCGTGCTATGGGGCCTGCGTACTACCCCGAACAGATCAACGGGTTATACACCGTTTTTATGGTCTATGGGACAGAGGCAATTCTCCCTTGTGGTATTATCCACGACGCACCAAGAGTGCACATGTACGAGGAAAAGGAGGCCAAGTTAGATCGGCGGGATGACTTAGACGCCCTGGAGGGGGAGCAGGACGTAGCTCTGGCTCGATACACTCTTTACCAACAACAAGCTCGATGGTACCAAAGTAGGGAGGTTAGGGCAAAAGCATACAACATAGGAGAACTCGTCCTACGGCTCCCGGAGAAACAGAAGCACAAATTCAACCCCAAGTGGGAGGGTCCTTTCATCATTGAGGAAGTGCTCGCTGGAGGGGCCTATCGTTTGCGGAGTTCATCTGATAACTGCCTTGAACCAAACCCATGGAACGCAACTCGTCTTCGGCGCTTCTACGGATAAACCGGTGTCGTCCAAACTCCCCTACGCTTTTTCCTTTTCTGCTATTTTTTGCCTTTTTCGCCATTTCCTTTCCCACTTTTCTGTTCGATAGCGACAATTCCTTTTTGTTGTTCGATAGCGACAATTCCTTTTCCTACCCTATGTTCGGCTGGACTAATCTTGTACTACGGATAATCGACATACACCATAAAGTGTTAAATCCGAACACGGCACATGGGGGCTTCTTTTAATAGCCAGGATTTTAATTGTTCATACTTACTGGGCGCGCATGTTTCTTTTGTCATGTTTTGGCCATCATATGCATCAGTTCGAAGTAAGACTTTGCCAAGCTAGGTTGCCTCGCTCCTGTGGTTATTCTCTACGTCCCCGATTGTTCGGCTAGAGAGTAAAGGGAGCACCTCTGCGATTGTTACGACCGGGTCATCCGGACACATACCTCAGACGGGTGAAGCCAAAAGCTAGCTATCTTATGTAGACAATTGGTCGGTTATGGCGGAAACACCTTATACGACTCTGGTTGCTATTTCTGTTGTTTGGGTCTTTTATTCCCAAAGGACACTTAGTCGCGTACTGCAAGTATGCGGATTCTTATCTATGCTCTCCGTAGAACCCCGACGAAAGGTATCCATAGAGGTACTATTTTCATCGGAAGATGTTTCTTACGCTACGTCTTAATATAACATATCTTTCTGTGTGCTTTTTGTCTGTTTGCACCACATGGCCGGATTTCCTGGTTCCCCGAATTCAGTTCGCTCTTTGGTGAAGGAATAATAAGAAGGAACACTCCCGAGCTCTTCGCACGGGAGGGAGAAGCCGATGGCCGGTTAAGACAAAGTTTATAACACGGATTGTTTTACACATGTATATGTAAATTACATATGCGGATGCTAATTGAGATCATCAATTATTGTGTTGAGGGGGCAGTCTTCTTGCGAGAGACGGGCGGCTATAATCACTTGGTCATATACCAAGTGGAGTGGCACTTCTTTTCCATCCAATCCCACAGGACCAACCCGCGCCATATGCTCGGAGTTAAGTCCGGTGAAATGGGTCTTGACCATTGCCCATGCCTCCCGTGCTCCTTCGCGGCAGGCCGAAGTCTTCCACAGCCCGAACCTATCCCGAGCCCTCCTAAATCGATTCACAAGTGCGGCTAGCCCCTCAGGTGGCTGTTTGGTGGGACATAATGCCTTCACCATCCCTTTCATTGCTTTTTGCACGCGCTTATGAAGAGAGGTTATCTCCTTCAGCAGATCCCCTTGGTATGATTTGATCTCCTCTTCAGGATATCCGGTCAAGAGACCTGCACACAAGATAACAAGAGCGATTATTATCATTCTCTACATCAGAAATAATTACTCATAGCGGAATTGTATTTACCGAAGCTTTCGATTCTCTTCTTGAGCTTGGGCCAATTTTGTCTTTAAACTCTTTATTTCTTCGGGCTGTTTTTGTATAACAAGACAGCCAACTTGCTACTGGGATTCCGCATACCTTTGTGAATCCCGAGCTTCTTCCAACTGCCTTTCCATATGTCCTATTGATTCGGCTGCTACACGGAATCCATATGTCAGGCACGATAATGTAGAAAAATTAGCAGTAAAAGCATACTCACCATGGGCCTCTCGCATCAAGCTCTTCACTTGTGCTAGTTCGGCCTTCACGGACTGCACTTTCGTGCGGCTCTCCTCGAGGGCCTTGGCCAATTGCTCGGACTGTTGCTTTGAGGCCTGCATCAGCTGTCAAACAGTATGGAGAGCATTAATTCGTTTTTTCTAAATCAAATTAAGGCTTGGGGGCTACTAGGCTTACACAAGTATGCGGATTCTATAAAATCCGACCTCTTACCTAAATGTTGGTTGTTATCATCTTCATAGCTTCGCCGAATCCAGCTTGGGTGGCCCCAAGATGTGCATCCGCCGAGCGTAGGGTGCCAAACTCCTAGTCGGAGAAAATTGGGTGCCACATGGACTCCCATTGGTGTCGATGATGCATGGCACTCTCCACTCCCGATTTGGTGACGAATACTCCGTCGCTAGATTCGGTGGGTGCCGGATCGGCCATGGGAGCTTCCGTAGAGGAAGCCGCATGGGTTGTGGCCAGGGAGTTTTGGGCGTCTCCTGACACCCGACAACATTCTAGATAGGAGAAGATTGGGAATTTCGCCTAGGTAAAAAATGAGCGGCTATGAGATCCTGCTGAGTACAATGATAAAGCGGATATCCGAACAATGTACCTTCGGGATGCGCGGACGGGTGGATTCGTCCCCATGTCCGTCTCCTTTGCAGGGTCCCGGTCGGCCTCTGAGTCGCTTGCGGCTTCGGTTGCGGGTGCATGGCATGCTGATCGGCGATGCTTGGGGGCCGGGACCGGCACGTCCGGGGCACTCTTGGTAGCACTTGCGGGATGAGCTTTTCTTCTTACCTGTGGACAAAATGGAGAATGACTCGGGGTAATCGACTATGATAGCCACCTGGGTCTGGACGATGTTGTCCTAGTAGTAGACTCCGTTTTCAAAGTCAAGAAGTAGATCCGGGTCCTTGTTGAAGCCCGGGTCGCTGTCACGTGAATGATTCTCGGGCTAAGGAGCCGGACAGTTGACTGTCTCTACGAAGCTCCTCCATTCCTATTCACGCCAAGGCCTCGGTCAAATAGAGTACGGAACGAAGCCCCGAACTATTTCATGATTGAAAGAGGAAGGTTTACATGTTCGAGGGATTGTGGGCCGAATACCCTTCCTTGGTTGGTTGCTGGATGAATTCTTCTTGCTCTCCTTTGTACAGGTCGGCAAGTGCGGCAGTCAGCGCTGTTGGATTGGCAGGACCTAGTTTTCAGGAACGCATGGCGTCACTTGTCCCATTGTACCACCATAAGGGGTGCACCCTCTGTTGGAGGGGCTACGCGCACCGGGAGATAGCGGCAGCCATGACTTCAATAATGGTCGGCCGGTGATGGGCAAGCATCCGCACTTGCGTGGCCAAGCGTTGCACCTCGGTGCTCTCCTCCTGAGATGAGCTCTTGGGTCGCTAGTTATACCTCTTCTTTGGAAGGAGGCCAGAGTATTCGGGCAGACCTGTCCGAGTTAGCTCGAACAGGGGGACATCTTCAATATAGACTGAAGTCCATTCTTCAGATTTCTTCGGTGTGCCAGCCGGATACCACGTTCCCGCTATGCGGCATACTTCGGCCCTGCCAACCTCTAAGATGGTCTTGTCCCGAGTTCGGGGGACGAGGTGGAAGTATTTGCTCCACATATCGAAATGAGCTTCGCACCCTAAGAACATCTCGCAGAGGGCGACAAAGCCCGAGATGTGTAGGATCGACCATGGGGTGAGATTGTGGAGTTGAATATCGTAGAACTCCAGTAACCCCCTCATGAAATGGGTGGATTGGAAACCCAAGGCCCCGGAGAAGGAAGGGGACGAAGCAGACGCGCTCCCCCTTGTTTAGATTAGGGAAGCACTCTTGAGAACCTCGTGACCATAAGAGAGCAGACCTGCATGGGTCGCCGCCAGATCTGATGATGGGAGATATCCCTAGGTCTCTAGATTACGGAGCCACAAGAGTGTGACAGAGCAGCTGGTCCAGTCTCCTGGGCGTTGGCCGTAAGTGCGTGCTGAGGAGCTGGAGTGTTAGCCATGTTTTTGCACGGACCTTCTGCTAGGAGTTTTTGACGAGAGGGAGGAAGAAGATATGGTCTGAACCGTGATTTTGTTTGATTAAATGAGTTGGTGCCTCCATTGCGGAGGGGTAAGATTGTAAAAATCGCTTGCCACTCACCTCCCCACGACGCATGAAAGCCGAGGAACTCATGCAGTTATTATGATGACCCACGCCCACGACGCTTGGGATATTACCGAAGACTGGCCAGATGCTGAACGAAGAAGGATGAGGGACTCACCTTGCAAGCCGAAGACGACGACGTGAAAAAATCAACCGAATATATATCAGCGTTGAAGGATAGTATGGGGGCTACCGAGGGAGTCCTAGATTAAGGGGTCCTCAGATAGCTGACCCATTGTTCATGGGCCAGACTATGTGGGCCACAAGGCACGCATCGGTTGGTCGAGGACCACCTGCGCTAGGACGGAAGCTTCATGGGGTCAAGACGTGTTCTCCAAGTTATTAGTTGTAGTTAGGCAAGTTATCTCTTCGGCATGTAACCGACCATGTGTAAGCCAAGGACACCTCCGACATCTATATAAGCCAGAGGGTTTTAGGGCATAGGCCCAGAACCATTCATCTAGGGTTAGACATACGATCTCGAGGAAGATCAACTCTATAAACCCTTCACCATCAATACAATCAAGCAGGACATAGGGTACTACCTCCATTGGAGGGCCTGAACCTGGGTAAACTCGTGTCCCCTTCGTCTCCTGTTACCATTGATCCTAGTCTCACAGTTCGGGACCCCCTACCCGAGATCCGCCGGTTTTGACACCGATAATCTCTATGTAGCATTTGGCCTCAAGAGTCCAAGGATGATGCTGTTGGAAATATGCCCTAGAGGCAATAATAAATTAGTTATTATCATATTTCCTTGTTCATGATAATCATTTATTATCCATGCTATAATTGTATTGATCGGAGACTTAGATGCATGTGTGGATACATAGACAAAACCATGTCCCTAGTATGCCTCTAATAGACTAGCTCGCTGATCAAAAGATGGTTAAGGTTTCCTAGCCATGGACATGAGATGTCATTTGATAATGGGGTCACATCATTAGGAGAATGATGTGATGGACAAGACCCAAACTGCAAACGTAGCATATGATCGTGTCAGTTTATTGCTACTGTTTTCCGCATGTCAAGTATGTGTTCCTATGACCATGAGATCATGCAACTCACAGATATCGGAGGAGTTCCTTGTGTGTATCAAACGTCGCAACATAACTGGGTGACTATAAAGGTGCTCTACAGGTATCTCCGATGGTGTCTGTTGAGTTGGCATGGATCGAGACTGGGATTTGTTACTCCGTGTGACGGAGAGGTATCTCGGGGCCCACTCGGTAATGCAACATCACAATAAGCCTTGCAAGCAATGTGACTAATTGTTAGTTGCGGGATCTTGTATTATGGAACGAGTAAAGAGACTTGCCGATAACAAGGTTGAACTAGGTATGGAGATACCGACGATCGAATCTCGGGCAAGTAACATACCAAAGAACAAAGGGAACGTTATACGGGATTAATTGAATCCTTGACATAGAGGTTCGACCAATAAAGATCTTCATAGAATATGTAGGAACCAATGTGGACGTCCAGGTCCCGCCATTGGTTATTGGCCGTAGAGGTGTCTCGGTCATGTCTGCATAGTTCTCGAACCCGCAGGGTCTGCACACTTAAGGTTCGGTGACGTTTCGGTAGTGTAGAGTTATGTATGGTGGTGACCGAAGTTTGTTCGGAGTCCCGGATGAGATCCCGGACGTCACGAGGATCTCCGGAATGGTCCGAAGGTAAAGATTCATATATAGGAAGTCCCAGTTTAGTTTCCGGAAAAGTTTCGGGCTCATCGGTAGTGTACCGGGAGTGCCGGTAGTGTACCGGGAGACCTCCGGGAGGGGTATTTCGACCCCAAGAGGTCCATGGGCTGTGGGAGAATAATAACCATCCCTTAGTGGTCTGGGAAAACAGCCACAAAGGCCCATGTCATAGGATAGAAAGTCCTAAAGCAAAAAGTGGAAAATCAGCCAATAGGAGGCAATCCTACTCCAACTAGGATTGGAGGTGAAGTAGGATTGCTTGCCACCTCCTATTTCGGCCGACCCAAAGGCCTTGGCTGCCTCTCCTCTCCTCTCCTCCTATATATACTAGTGGATTGGGTGGTTTTTGGACAGAATTTCTGGCCACGTGCTACCCGTTCCACCGGTGCATAGTTTCTCCTCTAGATCGGTTTTCTGCAGCGCTTAGGCGAAGCCCTGCCGGAATTGCTCCACCACCATCATCGGAGCGCCGTCACGCTGCCGGTGAACTCTCTCTCCTCTCCACCTCCTCTCGCTGGATCGAGACGGTGGAGATCGTCATCAAGCTGCACGTGTGCTGAACGCGGAGGTGCCGTCCGTTCGGTACTAGATCGGAAGGACCGTGATCAAGGCCACGAGACGGATCGTGACGTGATCACGAGACGGATCGTGACGTGATCGCGAGACGGATCGTGATGAGCTCGCGAGACAGATCGTGATGTGTTCACGGGACAGATCGTGATGAGATCGCGGGACGGATCGTGATGTGTTCACGGGACGGATCATGAGTAGATCGCGGGAGGGATCGTGATGAGATCGCGGGACGCTCGACGATTTGGATCGCGAAGATGTTCGACTACACCAACCGCGTTTCCTAATGCTTCCCGCTTAGCGATCTACAAGGGTATGTAGATCCACTCTCCCTCTCGTAGATGCTCATCACCATGGATAGGTTTACGTGTGCGTAGGAAATTTTTTGTTTCCCATGCGACGTTCCCCAACAGATGCAAGGCAGGACAGGCGGGCGCCAGTGTGCCAGGCGGACAGTTTCCCCTTTGGTGCAAAGGGGGCAAGGACGGACGCGAGTTCCCAAAGCGTCCCCCAAAGGTTTCCATTCCAGTGCAACGAGATCATGAGCACGAGCCCAACAGGAAGGATGTCATCGCCGAGACCACCATCGTGGTCGTGGTCTTGTTGCACCGGAATGGAGACTGGAACCCGCGTACGTCCTTGCCTCCTTTGCACCAAAGGGGAAACTGCAATGCCTGGCGTGCTGGCGCCAGCCTGTCCTTCCTTGCGTCATCTTTGACTCCCGAGGCCGGGTTTTGCATAGAGATCTCCGCTGCTTCGGAGGGAGCCTGAGGAGGCTCGTCCTTGCAGATCTTGATGTCGCTCTTCCTCGCGAGCCCAGGGTCCTCACGAGGGCCTTGTCTTGAGTGGATCCACGCCGGGCCGTGTTTGGCTGGCGAGGTGGGCCATGCCCTGGGTCGCAGGCCGGCAGGTCTGGATACCCCTATCCCTAGAACGCCGAGAGTAGCCCCGGGCCCAAGGCGCGCCTGAGTTGGCTTCTAGGCGAAGCTGTCGAAGGTGGCCCGAAGCGCCACGGTCCCACCATGCTTAATGGCCAGGCTTTACACGTGTCGAGCGCCCGGGCGGCGATGCCCCCGCTCCCTGAAGGCATCAGGAACCACCTCAAGTCAAACTGATGCGACACCCGGGTGCAACACCGACCATCATTGCCCTTCCTTGAATGCTGATGCCGCCTCGGGCCTCTACTCCTCGGCCCACGCGAAAGTGACCTGTCAGTCGGTAGAGGAGGCGACACGGATGGTACTGCACTGATCGAACCGCTCGACGACGCCCGAGAGGCGCACGACACCCACTCTCCCACGACGCCTTGTGGCTGTAGTTACGCTTATAAGTCCGCCTGCCCTCGGTAGGGTGGGCATTGCAGTCTCGAGGTGTCTCCTTGCTTCCATCGCTCTGCGGAGAAAACCCCTTCTCCTCTCAGTTTCTCCTCCCCATGGCGTCCGAAAGAAGTGTTGCGGCCGCGGGGAAACATACGGCTCTGACGGCTCCCTCGCCCTCCTCCGGAGATAGTGGATGAGGGCCCTCAGGTTCGGCGCAAGTTCGTCGATGATGGGCCATGGTCGACGAGTGAGTTCTCCGTCGTCTCCTTATTTCTTAGTTGACACTTCCAATGCACTGGGCCTGATCATCTCCTCCTTCCACGACGCCGGCGGCCAAGAAGCGCAAGCTCGGCAAACTCCAGGAGGAGGTGGATGCGCTACGAGCAGTTGACGACCGCCAAAGCCGCCTTCGACGTCGCCCTCAGGGGCGAAGCGGAGGCCAGGGCGGAGCTGGCGTCCCTCTAGGCCCAGGTTAAGGAGGCAGCCGACGCCGTATAGGCCACCCAGGATGAGGCGACGCACGCCAAGATGCTGGAGTCCCAGCGCGCGCGGTAGTACCTTGACATCGCCCACCACGCGACCAGCGTGATGAGCCGGTTCCGGGGAAGCCCCCATGTTGCCGTGTACGCATGGCAACGGGGGTTATCTCGACTTCTTTCGGAGGGTGGTGGAAGCGTTGGAGGCCAGTATCTCCCATGTGAACATAGACAACGAGTCTGACGCGCGCGACCTCCTCGACATTGCCCTGACGTTCGTCTTCTCCAACCTGCGCCGCCACACCCCGTAGCTCGACCTCCGGCTCGTCGTGGAACAGGTGCCTGACTAGCTCCATCGTCTGGTTCAGGATGAGGTGCGCCCGCATGTGGAGTCCCT
Organism: Hordeum marinum; assembly: GCA_022496015.1. NCBI lineage: Eukaryota > Viridiplantae > Streptophyta > Magnoliopsida > Poales > Poaceae > Hordeum > Hordeum marinum. The sequence continues at coordinate 376,002,678 of CM039678.1, read as the reverse complement.
GGTGGAGCGGCTCATCCAGGTCCCCTCCTCTAGCAGGGAGGATGACTCCGACGCCGAGGCGGCCAGTGATGCGGGCAGCGACAACGACTCCTCTCCCTAGGCGTCCCCTGTTTTCCTTTTGTGGTACCTGCAACAGTTTAAGAAGAACTCGGCCCCCATGGGCGTTAATCTTTTGCACATTACCTTTGCCTATGTTTCCTTTTCTTGAATCGCTGGTCGGCTGCTTGTAGTGACGCGGCTTAGTTTCCTTGTGTGGGGCTTGGCGCCGCCGCTGATGTGGTCCGGCGGTGGTGGCTGGCTGGGCCCTCGCGAGGCGCTCCCTCCTGAGGGGCAGCCCGTGGCCGCCAGCCCCGGGTTCGTGGTCTTGCTGCTCGTCATTGCAGGGTCTTTGTCCTCGCATTGTTTCCCCTGGGGCTCTAGGCCTTAGGGGTTTTGGCAGCCGCATGTAGTGGCCCGTAGCACATGCATCCTCATATTAGCGCACACAACCCTTGTGCTCTCCTCGGGAAGCCATTAAACCAGGAGGCCCTTGCTTGGTTTGGTTGTGTACTTAGCTTGTGGGCTGTTGACGATCTCATGCGCTGCAAGACACGGCCATGTTGTCCACTGTGCCGCCTGGGCGTTTCTTCCTTGCTTACGAGTGGGGCGGGTGGGGAGTCCTTTTGGCCCTCTGCGTCTTCAGGCCCCAGTCCCTCACATTTCCCTACCATCGTAGTGTACGACCGGATCACCAAGGACGCAACTACAAGGTGAGGCCCCGGCACCCTCGATGCTGACCGGATCACCAAGGACGACATCGAGAGGCAAGTGGCTATGTGACCGGTAAGGCTCCTGAGGCGTGTTGCTCAGGAGCCCCCTTTGACGGTCAAGCAGCTCTATGTCGGCAAGTCCCAGTCCCATACATTTCCCTACCACCGTAGTGTACGACTAGATTAATCAAGGATGGCATCGACGGTGTCGAGTGGCTATATGACCGGTAAGGCTCCTGAGGCGCGCTCCTCAGGATCCCCCTTGATGCTCGAGCGGCCCCCATTCCGCCCTGCCGGGTTCTGCCTCACGAGGCCCAGGCACTAGGGCCTCCTGAGACTCCATGCTGTGCATCTGTACTGTGGCCAGAGCTCCCGAGCAGGGGTTGGCTGCCAAAAGACACAAGTCCCTGAGGCGACAGGGCCTTGCTATCCAGCTCCGAGGTCCCCCGGGGAGGGACGTAGCGCACGGTCTTCTTGCGAAACACCGATCCAGAAAAAGGAGAACTCAAGATCGGTAAAAAAGAGAGAGCAATGAGAGAAAATTCCCGGCCCCTTTTCTTTTAAATATAGAGTTCTAAACTCTTCAAACTTCATTCCAAAAAGTGGCAATTCAAACACAAAAAGAAGCAAGCAAAACGCCGTGTCCGCAACCTAGGCTAGTCTTCGTCTTCCCCCAGTGCTGAGCATAGGGCATCCATGTTGCATCGGCATAGGCATTGATGGGCATTGTTGACTTGTCCGCCAGCGCGGAGATATGGCTTCCACATTGCGTGGGAAGGAACCCCTCCGAGTCCTCGGGGGGCTTCGGCTGTATACAACCCACTCATTATTTTGTGAGAGTGTCACGGCCGTAGATAGTTGGGCAAGCCCCCAGTCGCTCGGCCTGGTTGCTCCCAACTCCGTTAAAAGCTACCCCTGCATTCCTGCTTGGTTGTGCGCCTCTATGACCCAAACCTGAATGCACTGTCCCCCGTGTAGCTATAGGATTGCGCTCCCATAGCCCAAACATGTGCACAATGCACCCAGTGTAGCCATAGAGGTGTTTTGCTGATGAAGCTGCCTCGTGAAGCATTGGGACGCTGGCCGGGCATCGCCCCGAGGGCTTCGTGAGGCCACACCAGAGTTCCAGTTGCCGCGGGTGGCCCGCGTTACCTGTGTCTTGTTGTCCCTCAGGCCATCACTCCTGAAGCCCTAGGGCTCTTCTCGACATTGCTTGGTCACGAAGGCGATAGCTTGCGCCGTGCCTCGCGGGCCCGGGGATGTCCTCCCCTTTCTCCTACTTGTGTTACCCAGACTTGGTGCTTCGTCGGGGGGATCCCCCAAGCCCGGCTCGGGCAGGACGCTCGGGGCTCCCCCTATTCTTGGGAGGCACTGGCGCCTGCGACTGGCGCCCGATCCGGGCTGGTGTCCCTAGGTATGACGTAGCATGGTACATAGGGCTCCACATAAGGGCCCGGTTCTCCTTCTGATCCGTCTGATGGGGCTTCGGCGATGACCCCTCCAGGCGTCCGTGGGGTGCCGTGTAGGATCAAAAGTAGTGCTAGAGGGGGGTCATTAGACTACTTGACCAAATAAAATCTACTTTTTCCAATTTTAATTCTTGGCAGATTTTAGCACTCATAGTATGTCAAGTACACCCAGCACATGCATGTCTAAGAGTATAGCAACGGAAAGTAAAGACATTGCACATGTAAGTAAAGAGAGGGTAGGAAAAGCAAACACAATTGGTGACATGATGATTTTTCCCGTGGTTCCAATAGGTGGTGCTATCGTACATCCATGTTCATGGAGTCTTCAACCCACGGAGGGTAGTGGTCACGAGAGTCCACTGAGAGATCTACCCACTAAGGGTTCCACGAAGAAGCAACCTTGACTATACCATGATGGCCTACATCCACGAAGGACTAGCCTTACTCGGGGTAGATCTTCAGGAAGTAGGCGATCTCCTTGCCCTTACAAACTTCTTGGTTCACTCCACAACACGAAGTAGGAGGCCCCCAAGTGACACCTAACCAATCTAGGAGGCACCACCCTCCAAAAGGTAATAGGCTCGGTAATGTCGATGAACTCCTTGCTCTTGTGCTTCAAGATGATAGACTCTTCAACACACAATCACTCACTCACATATATGGCTTGGTAGGAGAGATGGGATTGGTGGAAAGCAACTTGGGGAGTCTAGAAATCAAGATCCATATGGTTGGAGTGGAAGATCTTGACCTCAACACAAGGGTAGGTGGTTATCTCTTAGAAAACTGATAGGATAGGTATGGAATGGTTCTGAGTGCTTCTTTTTCGAGTAGGTGGTGGTGAGGGGTATATATAGGCATCCCCAAAAATCCAACTGGTACACACAATAAGTCAGACTCGGTGACACCGATGTGTTAATCTCGGTGGTACCGAAGTGACAAAAAGGTGGCAACTTTTGAATCTCAGTGAGATTGATATATGAATCTCGGCTGCACCTCTGATCTTGGTGATGCCAATTAGACAATCTCAGAGGGACCAAAACTGTGAACTTGCATAACAGAAAGTTGGCAGCCCAACTCGGTGGCACCGAATGCTGTATCGGTTGTACCAAAAAGCTAGGGGTTTGCTGAGTCTGTCTAGGTTGGAATCGGTGGCATCAAATGTAGAAAGTTGGTTGCACCGATTTTGAGTGTTTGGTTTTGGACAGACTTTGGTGGGAGAGTTTGTGGGTGTCTTTGGTGACTATCACTTGTGCACGTATCAACATTTTGTTCACCAACAAAACCTTACCCCCTTTTAATAGTATTGGCTTTCCTATGGACTCTAAGTGATTTCTCACAAATATAAAATGTAGTGTCCTCTTGCTTGAAGTTTTGCCAACCTATTTCCTTGCATCTTGAGGTATTCCACAATCTGTTTGCCAACCCATCATTGAAATTTTCTTGAAACATACTTGATGGAAACATTAGTTCAATGACGTATATGTTGTTATGAAATACCAAAACCACCAAGGGAACAAATGTGCTTTCAATCTCCCCCTTTTTGGTAATTGATGACAACATATAGATCAAAGCTTCGACATATGATATAATCAATGAATATAATCATCGCTTTGAGAAGTATGTGATAAGCAAGAGTTCCCCCTAAATTTCTGCATTATTTTGAATTTGCGTTTCAATGCAAATGCACAATCAATTAGGTACATGGGGCACTTCTTCCATGTCACATACGTCTTGGTGGTGTGCGAGAATAATTAGAGTTAACAACATAGCACAACACAATCAAGCAATGTGAGTGATCATCACATAATCATCAAATGATAGAAAATAGTAGCAACACACATAACAACGTATGATCACACACAAACACAAAAGTATCTCACGTCAAACGAAAAGAACCAAATGTTTTGTAAAACCGGCAAATAAAGACAGATGCTCTCTCACTCGAAGCCTAAGATCTATAAACACTTCTCCCCCTTTGGCAACAAGTTACCAAAAAGTTCAAAGGCATAGAGCTAATCATTCTGCGGCTGATCTCCTCCGGTCGTCGATGTCGGAGTCGAGAGAACTGCGTCGGCGAAGACTTCCACTGAAGTCCGGGATGGAGCTGGAGTAGATACTGGAGGCACTGGAGCTAATGGAGTTGAAGATACTGTGGCTGGAGCATAAGATGAAGGTCTCATCTCTGGAGCTGGTACTGTAGGAGTCCTGGCCTTAGTCATAAACTCGGAAGTCGTCCTGACAGGTGCACTATCTTCCTCATCATCATTAGAAGAATCATATTCTGAGGAGTGGCGACGGATTGGGGCTTCATCAACCTCCTTCTTGAGCTCATTGACGGTCTTAGTCAGCCATCAACCTTGTCATTTAGAGATTTCACTCTATCATCAATAATGTTCACAAGGCTCTCCTGAGTATCCATGATGGTCTTGATATCTTTCTTCATCTCCATGACGGTGGTGATCAAAAGATCCATCTGCTCGTTCCTGGACCTAGAAACCTAAGCACTAGTGGCTCGAGCTGCATCTGCTTCTGCCTCTGCATGTGCCTGAGCTGCAGCTAATGTGGGATGATCTGGGTCCATCACCACAACGCTATCCTCAAAGTCCGGCTGAAGTGGCAAATGGGGTCTATCCAGAGCAAAGATGTGCTTCTCAAGCTTAGAATTGATAAGCATCTGAATATAGGGTGCATAGCAGCATGAGCGCTTCTGATCTGCTGCAACCCTCTTCACTGTCTCCACAATCAAATCCATCACTCGGAATCTCTAGTTCCGTTCAATATGAATGAGCAAATTGATGGAATATCCTCGGATCATCTTCTCGTCACCTGACTTGGGCATCAAAGTATACCTCAGAATGGTGTTGATGGTGTGACGACCTGCCTGGAGGCGGTAGATGGATCCTAGCTTGTGGGACTGAAGCTGTGCAATGGGAATGGCATTATAAATGTCCTTCATGGCATTGTGGCTTGCCTTGGACTCTGAGTATACACAAATATCTCCATCTTGTGCCTCTGGGACTCCTAAGATGGTAGCCCACTCATCAACATTAGATTCATATCTTGATCCTTCAATCATCCAAACAATTCTGCCATCTCCATAAAAATGAGCGGTGGAATACAACTACATAATCATCTCATCATTCCAGGTAGTAAACTCTCTGCCAACAAACTCATCAAGTCCAATGCAATGAAAATTGTCTTGGACACATGGAAAGTAGTCCTCATTGTCCTTGATGTACTTCTAGTCAACATATCTCATGTCACTGACTGTTGGGTCTACCAAAACTGTCTCATAGAAGTCTTGCTGCTCTTTGGTGTAAAATTTGCAATCAACAATAGTCTTTCTCCTCTGGGCATATGGATCAACAGCTCTCCATGCCCTCAAGCCTAAATCCTTCCTCTTCTTCATATCCTCAACTACTGGGTGGCTGGCATCATGAACTGGAAGGTGAGGACTGAGCTACATCAGAACAAACATATCATCATCATCATTTGCTTCTTTGAAAGTGGATTTCTTGTTCTTCTCAGAAGCAGATATATCTCTGGTAGTCCTCTTGGACTTCTGTGCAGCAGCTTTCTTTGAAGTTGCCTTGATGCTCTTGGAGGGGCCTGGTTTGGACATAGCATCAGCTAACAGTTTCTTGGCTTTCTTCTTAGGAGGGGCCTGAGCAGCAGGTTCCTCCTCTTCCTCCTCAGCAACAGACTCCTCTAGATCCTCAAACATGGAGGTAGGCCTGCCCTGCACATGGATGATCCTCTTCCTGGTTGTCTTCTTTGACACAGCCTTCCTGGGGACCTTAACAGACACTGTTGCCCTAGCACTCTCATGTGCTTTGAAGGTTTCTGCAGTAGCATAAATTTTGCTGACCACCTTCCTGGATGAGGTGGCCTCATTGGCATCCTTCCTAGCAGCCTTCTCTTGCTTCTTGGCTAGAATCTCTTCCGGGACAAAATCTGAATCCTCTTCATCTGAGTTGAGCTTCTTCCTAGTCCTTTTTGCAGCCTTAGGCAACCCATGAGAACTGGGAGTGCCTAGATCTGAAGATGAACTGGACTCAGGACTAGTGCCTGAACTCATCTCAACATACTGCTCTGGCAAGTTCTGACTGTCTGACCCTGACATGCTGACCCTGTGAAGAGAGTATAGAAGAGTGGAATAGGATAAGTCATCACAAACTGTTCAGCTGGTTTTTGAAAGTTTGAACAGAAAAATTACAGATGTAGTTAACTTCAAAATTGGATTTCGGTGTCACCGAATCAAACATTTCGGTGCTGCTGAGAATCACAAATTCTTAACCAAAACTTGGCAACAGTTTCGGTCAGACCGAAAATTGTCACTCGGTCGCACCGAGTTCTGTCCTCAGTAGCACAAAAAGGCAATCGGTGGAACCGATTTTTCTGACTCAGTATCACCGAGATGCAACTTAACGGGCAACTAAACCTAGATTTTTTCGATTCGCTATACTATGGAGTTTATCTTGTGGATTGAACGATGTCAAATTGTGGCTAGATAATGGAGAAACCCTAGTGCACAAGAATCGGAGGTTGGAGCGCAAGAGGGGGCCGAATCCATACCCTAGCTCGGTGACGGATCCGCTACGGTGGCGACGGGGGCGAAGATTCCGACGACGGCGGTGATTCCCAGCGGCGAAGGAGCGCAGGAAGACAAGGGCGACGACCAGGGGATCCTTCTGTGGCAGCTTAGGTCTTGGGGTGCGACGATTTGAAGAATGAAAATTTGAGCCGTTAGGACCACTGAATATATACCCTTCACTGTCGGTGATGTCGATTCTAAATTTTCGGTGTCACCGAGTTTCTCAACTGTCAGCTGACAGGGAAACTTGGTGTAACCGAGAATATGGAATCGGAAGTACCGAGGCAAGAAATCCAGATCAACCCTAGGCATCCGATGAGACCGAGATTTTGGGTTTGGTTCCACCGAGATACACTTGGGAGGTTTTAATGGTCAGTCCTTGTCGATACGGAACTCTGAGTGCTCCTCACACATAGTGATCAAGAAGTACTTGTTCAAATTTTGTGATGTAGCATGAATAGAGTATGAGGTGAGAAAGCATAGACAACTAAAGAAGTGGTCCTAGGCATTCTTATATATCCAATTGGCAAATAAATATGGAAAGCCAAATAGCTATAATTGGATATCCTCGAATGAGTAAATAAATGTAGACCAACATGCTCACACAATAAGATGTCAAATGAAATCATGGCAAACATGCAAAAACACATTAGCATCTAACAAGCACTTTGGCGATGACGGAGTCATCTATATATGAGTATAGTGACTTAGGAGCCAAGTAAGAATACTTGATCATAGGTCATACTCATCGTTTAAGAACAAGTGGGGTTACCACTTTCACATAAAGCATTTAGTGTTGTCACATTCTTATGAGATGCTTTAACTCAACTCTTAGAGTAAAGCTCCCCCTAGATGTGACATCCCCCCATAAGAGGGATAAACTAACCTTGGGTTTTGTCGAAGAAGACTTCATGTTGGTGAGGTAGTGGTGGATGCTCAAAGTTGATGAAGATCACCAAGAGTTGGGAGCATCCTTGTTGTTTAATTACTCTTCTAACCTACATGGGTTAGTCCCAACACACAAGAGACAAATACAAGGATATCTATGGACATGGAGTGCAAAGCATATGTGATGATGTCCATTGATTTGTTGATTACCTTGTCCCTTGCTTACCTTTGAGGGAATGTGTGGCTCCTGAACTATTGCATAATGTTGATGTTGTTTGCAACTAGTTCTTGCCAATAATGAATATGAGTGAATTTGATTGGCGGAGTCACCCCTCAAGAACTCTCTATCTCTTCTTCTTCGGAATCCACATCAAGTTAATGGGGATCCTTGGTGTTGAAGTAGCACTTGTAGAAGTTGAGCTTGTAGTAGCCTTGGGAACCCACTTCACCAAAGCTTGGGATTCATCTTCATATGAGTCAATGTCCTCTTGAAGCTTGTTCTTATCCTTGAGCTTGGTGTCTTGTGGTGGAACGTCTTCTTGAACTTTTGTTCCCTTGGGAAGAGTATTTTCATACTTCTCCTTTTGAGGAACAAACTTGGGGTCGGGGTATTGACCTTCTTCCCATTCAACTCCATTAGCGTTGAAGTAGCCAACACCATGATTCTTCCGGTATCCTCCATGCTTGTGTACAATCTCCTCAAATTGTTTGCACCCTTCAAGAATCTTGTAGATACCTATCTCTATAATCCCTTTCAATAGTTCATTTTCTTGCTCAAGTGTAACTTGGCTAAGAGAAGAGTTAGTGGGATCAAGAGAAGAACTAGAAGCAATATCATAGGATTTATTATTTTTATTGCTACTAGTTGCAGTACCTTTCTTTCCTTTGTTACTAGTTTCCTTAGACTTAACTTGAGGCATGAATGTAGATAAGAGAAGTCGTTTGGCAAGATAACAGGAGGTCTTATTTTGATGATCGTCATTGATATCTTTAAGGAACTCATGCTCTTGCTCTAAATTGAGCTTCTCAAAGCGTAGCTTATCATGTGTCCCTACAAGCTCTCTATGATCTTCTAGAGTTGACTCGTGAGCTACCTTAAGAGTTTTTAGTTCTTGAGTTACTCATTCTATTTCCAACTTATCATCATCACACGACTTAACTACACTAGAGTGAGTACTAACAAGTTCATTTTGACTAACATTACTAGTTCTGTCAAATAGCAAGTCATCTTCAATTAACAAGCCATCTTCATCACTATTGAAATCAAGATACTCGGGGTGTGATACCTTGGGGCCTTTAGCCATTAAGGAACTTCCACTCCCTTCGTTTTGTGACTCAAATAGATCGTAGAAGTTGGTAGTCACTAGTGCAATTCCGGCAACACCTTCATCTTGACTATAGTCGGAGTTGGAGTGATAGCTTCTCTCGGAGTGGTTATCGGAGTCGGAGCCGGAAACCCATTCACCAACATGAGCTTGATGTTTCCTTCTTGAGTAGCTCTTGGTGTACTTGTCCTTCTTCTCCGAGTCCCTACTTCTCCTTGAGGGTCTTCGTTCATAACGATCATCTCTACTCCTTCTCTCTTTTCGAGGTGACTCGTCTCTTGAGCTTCGTCTTCTTGGTGACTTTTCTCTTTATTTGTAGGGAGCCGTGCAATCATTGGAGTAGTATTCGGGCTTCCCACAATTGTAGCAGTTTTTTCACGACTTGACGAACTCTTCTCTTCATATCTTGAGTTGGGGCTTCGATCTTTGCATCTATTCTTGTAGAACTTCTTGAATTTCTTAACCATGAGGCTTATCACTTCCTTTGTGACAAGGTTTTCGCTTGAGGTAGCGGGAGCATCACTTGTGGCTTTGTAAGCACCGCTAGACTTGTGGTGAATCTCTTCCTTGACTTTGAGTGTCATCTCATGAGCAACAATTCTACCAATCACTTCCGTTGGCTTGAGATCTTTATAGTTGGGCATAATTTGAATCAATGTGCAAACGGTGTCACATCGATCATCCAAAGCTTGAAGTATCTTCTTGATGATGAATTTGTGAGTCATTTCTTCACTTCCTAAGCCAGTAATCTCATTTGTGATGAGACCTAGCCTAGAGTACATATCAACGACTCCTTCGCCATCCTTCATCTTGAACTTGTCAAGCTGACCTTGAAGAACATCCAACTTGGATTCTCTCATGGACTCAGTTCCTTCGTGCATATCAACCAAAGTATCCCAAACATCTTTTGCATGTTCAAGACGGCTGATTTTGTTGAATTCTTCGGGGCATAGGCAGTTTAAGGGAATGTCACATGCTTGAGCATTGAGTTGCAACATCTTCAATTCATGTGCAGTCGCTTCGCGATCGGGTTCCTTTCCTTCTGCAAAGAATTCACCTTGCAATCCAACACGAATAACAGCCCAAACGGCGGGGTTATGACCAAGCAAATGCATTTTCATTTTGTGCTTCCAACTAGCAAAATTTCTGCCATCAAAGTCGGACCTCTACGGTGATAATTTCCCTCACTAGACGCCATACTTCTCCTAGGTGGTGAGACCAATGCAATGGAGACCAAAGCTCAAATACCACTTGTAGGATCAAAAGTAGTGCTAGAGGGGGGTGATTAGACTACTTGACCAAATAAAACCTACTTTTTCCCAATTTTAATTCTTGGCAGATTTTAGCATTCATAGTATGTCAAGTAGACCCTACACATGCATGTATAAGAGTATAGCAGCGGAAAGTAAAGACATTGCACATGTAAGTAAAGAGAGGGTAGGAAAAGCAAACGCAATTGGTGACACGGTGATTTTTCCCGTGGTTCCGATAGGTTGTGCTATCGTACATCCATGTTCATGGAGTCTTCAACCCACGGAGGGTAACGGTCGCGAGAGTCCACAGAGGGCTCTACCCATGGAGGGTTCCATGAAGAAGCAACCTTGACTATACCATGACGGCCTATGTCCAGGGATGACTAGCCTTACTCGTGGTAGATCTTCACGAAGTAGGCGATCTCCTTGCCCTTACAAACTTCTTGGCTCACTCCACAACCCGAAGTAGGAGGATCCCAAGCGACACCTAATCGATCTAGGAGGCACCACCCTCCAAAAGGTAATAGGCTCGGTAATGTCGATGAACTCCTTGCTCTTGTGCTTCAAGATGATAGACTCCTCAACACACAATCACTCTCTCACCAATATGTCTTGGTAGGAGAGATGGGATCAGTGGAAAGCAACTTGGGGAGGCTAGAAATCAAGATCCATATGGTTGGAGTGGAAGATCTTGACCTCAACACAAGGGTAGGTGGTTATCTCTCAGAAAACTGATAGGATATGTATGGAATGGTTCTGAGTGCTTCTTTTTCGAGTAGGTGGTGGTGGAGGGGTATATATAGGCATCCCCAAAAATCCAACCATTACACACAATAAGTCAGACTTGGTGACACTGATGTGTTTCGATATAGGAATCTCGGTTGCACTGATAAGGTGACCAATGGTCAGAATGCCCAATCTCGTTGACGCCAATTCGACAATTTCGGAAGGGCTGAAACTGTGAACTTGTGTAATAGAAAGTTGGCAGCCCAACTCGCTGGCACCAAATGCAGTATCGGCTGTACCGAAAATCTAGGGTTTGGCTGAGTCTCTCTAGGGTTTGGAATCGGTGGCACCGAATGTAGAAAATTGGTTGCACCGATTTTGAGTGTTTGGTTTTAGAAAGACTTTGGTGGGATATTTTGTGGGTGTCTTTCGTGACTATCACTTATGCACGTATGAGAATTTTGTTCACCAACAAAACCTTACCCCCTTTTAATAGTATTGGCTTTCCTATGGACTCAAAGTGATTTCTCACAATTATAAAATGTAGAGTCCTCTTTCTTGAAGTTTTGCCAACCTATTTCCTTGCATCTTGGGGTATTCCGCAATCTCTTTGCCAACCCATCATTGAAGTTTTCCTAAAACATACTTGATGGAAACATTAGTTCAATGACTTATATGTTGTTATGAATTACCAAAACCACCAAGGGAGCAAATGTGATTTCACGCCACCCTGCGTGCGCAGCCCGCAGACCCTCCTGCGTCGAGCCTCAGAGCAGAGTTGCTTACCTCTGCCACCGCCATTGGGTGGGCCGTGCACCTCCTGGCGTAGGTTGCTTCCTCGGCGATCCGACGCGCCTTTGATGTTGTTGCTTGTTCGTCCGGACGCCTGTGCCACTTTCTCCCTGCGTAGGATGGTGCACTCCCGCCTGGTTAATCCAGGTTGCTGAAGGTCCACTGGGGAATGGAGGCGCGTGCAGGTGTGCCCGCAGGGTGCCTTGTTGTTTCCTTCGCAAACTCGATTGTCGTGGTCGGGCTGTGCCCCAAAATCGGTCACTGGAATTTGAAGGAGAAGGAGCACGACGTGCGGTGGTCCCCGCTCGGGCTCGCCCAAGGACGGAGATGGCGCACCATTGGTGGGATGGGGGATAGGCGCAACGAACGATCCTCGAGCGCCTGAAGAAGGGTGAGGAGCCATGGCCCTCCACGCGACGACGATCAGTTTCGCGACGTGGTCGGCCCACGCATCGAAGCTCCCGTGCGACAGGCAGTGGCAGAGCATCTCGCTTGCCAGCAGCAGCGCATTGTGCGCGTTGAGGTCCTCCACGTAGGTGCGGCGAGACGCCGATGCTGAAGGTGCCGTCCGCCTGTCGTGTGTTTGGGCGGCACGAGGGGTGGCGACGACGAAGGTGATACTACCGGCTTGATACTATCTGCCCAGCACTATGCCGTTGGGTTGTGGGTCCCTGGTGGCAACGGTGGGATCGACGGAAGCTGATCCACCGTGGCCAGGGGAAGCTTGTCGTGCGTCGGTCATCAGAGCGGTGGAGCGGGGAGAGCGAGCCTTGAAGTAGACTACGACATGCCCCTACCTGGCATGCCAAATGTTGGATTTTGGGCTCCGCAAAACCCTCAAGGTTCGAACACAGGGGCGTGTGCGAATATCCCCTTCAGCTTCACCCTACATAGCTCACTACACAATGGTTACTACGGCGAACTCGCATGATGGCGAGGAAGAAGATGAACTCGCTGGTTTACCCAGGTTCGGGACACTAAGAAGCGTAATATCCTACTCCTGCTTTGGTGGATTGCCTCTCGAGGAGGTGTGGTGGATGAACTAGTACAGCGGTTTCGAGCCTCGCGAGGAGGCTCTGGTGGTGTTCTTGGCTCTCTGCCTTGCCTTGCGGCTCGTCAGGTGGTTTTGTCGTCCATCCCCTTCTATGGTGTGACCTAGCCTCTATATATAGCAGTGGCCCAGGTCCTCTTCTCTGATCTCAATGGTGGGAAGGGATGACAAAGGCGGTCTTCGCCTACAAAGTAGCTGTCGATGATGGCGTGGTGGGCTCGGTGATGACATCTGCTCTGTGGGGCTCGTGGTCGTGGTCTTGTTGCACCAGGATGCAAACCTTTGGAAGGTGCCTCGGGAACCCGCGTACGTCCTTGCCCACTTTGCACCAAAGGGGAAACTGCACTGCATGGTGCGCTGGGGCCCGCTTGTCCTTCCTTGCTCATCTTTGACTCCTGAGGCCGAGTTCTGCATAGAGATCTCCGCTGCTCTAGAGGGGCCCTGAGGAGGCCTATCCTTGCAGGTATTGATGTCATTCTTCCTCGCGAGCCCAAGGTCCTTGCGAGGGCCTTGTCTTGAGTGGATCCACGTCGGGCCGTGTTTGGCTGACGAGGTGGGCCATGCCCTCGACCACAGGCCGGCAGGTCTGGGTACCCCCGTTCCTAGAACGCCGACAGCAACACCATCAGAACCCTCTCGCAAGGCAAAGCACACTATACTAGTTCATCCACCAACCTCCTCATGAGGCAATCCACCAAAGTAGGAGTAGGGTATTATGCTTCACAACGGCCCAAACCTGGGTAAATCATCGTGTGCATCTGCTTCCTCGTCATCGTGCAAGTTCATCGTAGAAATCATTGAGTAGCAAGCTAGGTGGGGCGAGGCTGCATGGGATCTTTGCACACACCCCTGTGTTCGAAATTCCCGGGGTTTTGTGGAGCCCGGAATCCGACATTTGGCGCGTCAAGTAGGGAGCATGTCGAAGTCTTCCTCAAGCCATGCTCTTCCTCCGCGCTGATGTATGATGCTCGCCGAGCTTGCGCCAAGCGTCGGGCTGCCCGCATCGCTCAGACAGCGCCCATGGGTCGCGCCGCTGCGCACCGGTCCCCCTATCATGTGGCCAACACTGCCACAAGCGCGGAGGCGCACGAGCAATAAGACTCCTCCTAGCCAGTCACCCCATGGCGCAACGGCTACACCACACTCCATCGATCATTCCAGCTACAGGGTCGTCATCCCACACTCGTCCCGGACTGATGCGCGGGTCAGGCGTGCTTGCCATGGCGCGTGAGCTGCTGCGTTACGACCCTGCTCCTGACCACCATGACGACTGGCTCGGGCGCATCGCGCAGCTCGCCAGTGCCACTGGTGATGCCTCGGCACTCTCCTATTCGTTCTGTCCCCAGCCATCTCTAGCGGATGACGAGGCTCATGATGCACCACCCCTTCTCCGCAACGTGACGTTGACCCCGGGCCAAGGCATGAAGCATGCCCGTGTGACCCGCCTCGCGAGGCGTGGGCAAGAGTGAAAGATGAAGCTAGCTGCCAGGTGGTGCCGAGGCCGCGTGTTGACGCGCGTGCGCTCCCCGCGCTGCCAAACCAATGCCGTGACCGGGCACCCCTCGAAGCGGCCCCCAGGAGCGTCAAGACCAGGCCCCTGCCGAGCGCGCAACGCTCACTGGGCCGATGGGGTGTCATGCCATCGCTCTGGAGTTTGTCCCGACCGTGTGGCTGCCAAGTTCAAGCCCGACTTACCCCCACTCTACGACGGCACCGCAGATCCTGTTGAGTTCCTACAACTCTACTTGCTAAGCATCCAGGAGGCAGGTGGCGACGACTAGGTCATGGCAAGCTGGTTCACCATGGCGCTCAAAGGCGATGCACTCTCCTGGTTCCTCAACCTCCCCGAGGGGTCCATCACCTCCTGGGACGACCTGCGCAAGTGCTTCGTCGCCAACTTTCAAGGTATCCGAGACCATGCGCTTACCGTGAACGACCTGCGGTGTGTGAAGCAGCTGGAGGGAGAGACCCTGCACAAATTCATACAACGCTTTACGATCACCTGCCTCAAGATCCCAAGGGCATCGGATGAGGCCGTCATCTCCGTGTTCTCCGATAGTGTGAGGGACCTCAAGATGAAGGAAGAGCTCACCATCCACGATGAACTGTGCTCAGCCCTGGAGATGTTCAACCCGACAAACAAGTGTGCCAAGGCCGAGGAGGGCTGCCTCTCGCTCCGCGGGCTTCCGACAGCAGAGGTAGAGGACAAGAAGGCCAAGTCCAAGAAGGCGAAGAACAAGGCCCCCGCGGTGCTTGCGGCCGAGCGTGTGGCGAAGCATAGCCGAGGCGAGGAACCACCCTTAAGAGGACGACTGTCCTGCATTTCCACAGCACCAACAACCATGACACCATCGACTGCGAGGAGCTCAGGCTGGTCCGTGACGAGCACTTCGGCCAGCGCCCGGGACGCAGTGACCGTGTCTTCGGACGTGGCGGAGGCTGCTGGGACAGTCGGGAGTCGCGCTAGGAGTGGCGAGACAGGCCTGGAGAGGACCACTGGCGCGACGACCCTCCAGAGGGATCACGCCGTGGCCAGCCTCGTGAGGTCCACCCTCGTGAGGCCGGCCTACCCCCACTACTGCCGCCACCCAGAAGGAAGGAAGAGAACAGGCAGGACGACGGGCTGGGGGCTTTTAGGAGGTCAAGGTGATAGCCTGTATCCTGGGCGGCTCCCAAGCCCCAGCATCAAACCACATCTTCAAGTAGTTCACTCAAGAGGTCAACGCGGACTTCCCGAAGCCCGAAGCCATGCGCCCTCTCAAGTGGTCCTAGATTACGATCACATTTGACGTGAAGGATCAGCTCCGGTGTTCATCCATGGCAGGCATGCTCCCCATGATGTGCATGCCAACCATCAGCATTGGAGCAGGACTCAACATCCTCTCCATCGAGACCTTTGAGACACTCCAAGTGTCGTATGACCAGCTTATGCTGACCAAGCCATTCTCAGGGTCACTGACGGGTCCACCGTCCCCATTGGGCAAGTGTGCCTGCCCGTCACCTTCCTCTGGAACAAGAACTATCACATCGAGATCTTTGTCTTTGACGTCGCCCACATCCACCTACCGTACAACGCCAAACTTGGGTACCCAGCCCTCGCTAAGTTTATGGCAGTGACTCGCCATGGCCACAACATCCTCAAGATGTCAGGGAGCAGTGGCGTCATCACTGGCACCTGCGAAGAATAGAACGTTGTTTGCTCCCTCGAGCGTTCCTACCGAGCAGCTGTGGCCAAGCAGTCGGACGACGAAGGAGATGCCCTTCCTTGTGAGCCCCAGGAACAAGAAGCAGCTTCTCCATGCAGGGCACCACGGGGTGGAACCTCCAAGGATGGCGCCTCATGATCGGAGCCCAAGACCGGGGCCCCTTCTACCATAGCATAGGAAGGCGCGCTCGGTGCCACCCTCGGGTTGGGCTCGGGGGCTTCCATCCGGGAAGCTATAGGCCTGACCGGTGAGACAAGGGAGGCATCCAGGCACAACCTGGAGGTGCATTCTGGCGCACGTCCGCCCAAGCCAGGAGCATGGTGCGAGGCTCCAAGCTCGCGAGAATTCGTCACCAGAGCGATCGTGGAGCTTTAGGAGGCACAAGCCATGCGGGGCAGGAGCTGCCCTGCGCCGCCAAGTGCGGCCGCCATCGTCGGTCCTGCCGACAAGCACACATATGCGTCAGTGCGCTCGCGATCAACAGGGCCGCGTCCTAGGGCGTCTTCTGGCCAGCGCGTGCCGACCGTAGTGGGGTCTACCCGTGAAACTATGTCTGCATGCCCTTTGGCCTGGGAAACTCGGGCGCCGCGTTCTAGCACCTTGCCCAGGCCATGCTCATGTTGTATCGGGCGAGGCACAACGAGGAGTTGGAGGATGCGCCCGGACCAAGCAAAGTCCTGGGCCCCAGGAAGCGATGGGCTCGTGAGGATCACACCACAGAGGCGCAAGGCCAGGCTACGTCAACCGCTTTAGTTCTTCAGCGGCATGGCCGCTAGGTAATTTTTTGGTTTTTGCCAGGTAACTTTTTGGTTTGCTCCGTTTGAGGGCGCCCACCGGGCCACATTGTCCTCAAGCGACCAGGGACACCCCTACAGTCGCCCAATTTACGCATATTTCAGTAACTTTTCGTGCATGTGGTCTATATCCCAACGTTTCACCTTGTCTGCATGGCTCTTTGCCGACATGAATGTTGTCGTGCCCGAATGATCCTACCTTCGATCGTCTCATGAGAAAACTGGGCACTGCGTCTATGCTTGGGTCCGTCCCTATAGCATCGATAAATCTAGTGACTGAGTTGTGTCTGGTGGGCCGGCCCTGTTCACGTCACCTCCTGGGGTCACTGGTGCTTGGCCTTCTCATGCGATGACCCTTGGGGAACACATCCAGAACAGGCTTCTCAAAATTTACAGGACCCCGGACGACACTCTCCACAAGAAGATTCAGGCACAACCCGCCTTTGAGGTAGGGCCCTCGCGAAGCCAAAGTGCCCTCGTGAGCGCCCAGATACACCTCATAGTTCTACCGTGCAAGCCATGCGTACGAACTTAATGGGCTAGACATGCTCGGAACCCCTTGAAGACGCGGAGGGGTTCCTTCCCATGCCCAAGTGGAAGCCCCATGCTTTGTGCTGGCGGGCGACACGGTCCACCAATGACTATGCCCATGCAACGTGGAAGCCCTTATGCTTCCCGCTGGGGATAAACAACTGAGGGTGCCCCCGTGGCTACATCCAACCTCGGGAAGGCTCCTCGCGGCCCCGTCTCATTGCATTCCCCTGGGATGTGCGTGTGAGGGGGCTGCATGGGGGCTGCTACCGGTCCAAGCCTGGTACACACCACGTTCTCAGGTCTACAAAACATGGTCTTCACGCGCCCCTCTTAGGAAAAGCCGGTGATGAAAGGTATGGGAGCTGCTCATACATCAAGGGGGACTCTTGAGCATCGCGACTCAGGAGCCTCACTGGCCCTATAGCCCCTCACCCCTTGGAACCGTCCTGGTGATCCAGACAGCCCAACGGTTCCTGAGGTATGCGCGGGGCCGGGTCATGCCGCCGAAGAGCTCAAAAGCTCTCAAAATCCCTAAGGAGGATGCGAGAGCTCGTACGTCAAGGGGGACTCCTGAGCATCTCGACTCAGGAGCCTCACTGGCCCTATAACCCCTCTCCCCTTGGAACCGTCCTGGTGATCTGGACGTCCCAACGGCGGCTGAGGTATGCATGGGGCCAGGGGCCTACCGACGCAGAACTCAAGGTGTTCGAAACCTTCAAATCGATCCCATCTCCCATCTTCTCTGTGTTCCCTTCATGAGGGTTGCTCGTACGTCAAGGGGGACTTCTGAGCATCAAGACTCAGGAGCCTCACTGGCCAAGTAGCTCCTCACCCCTTGGAACCATCCTGGTGATCTGGACGGCCCAACGACGGCTGAGGTATGCGCGGGACCGGGCCCTGCCAACACAGAGCATCACAACAAGCAACAAGGAAACGAGGCAAAGAAAGAGACCTCACAATTCAACGGTTATTACAAGCCTTAAGTATTTTTGAAATGCAAACAAGTCTAACGCCTCCACGAGGCATGATGAACATTGCAGGAAGGAAACCAGGAGGAGGAATCAGGAGGAACCGTCGCCGCCACTTGTCACAGGCGCCGGGAATCTCGTCGTCAATGTCGCTAACATCGTCTTCTTCGCCGCAAACCCTTGCAGCTTCTGGAGCCAGAGTAACAATGATGCAGGTGAACTTCTTCATCAGTGCTTCCACGACGCCCTTCATAGCCACTACCTCGGCGACGCGAACCCCGGGATCGACTGGGCGGAACACGGAGCTAAAGTCAAACCCCGACTTTAGGATTGAAAGTAGTGCTAGAGAGCGGGATTTGACTACTTGACCAAATAAAAATCTACTTTTTCCAATTTTAATTCTTGGTAGATTTTAGCACTCATAGTATGTAAAGTATGTTGGGGAACGTCGCATGGGAAACAAAAAATTTCCTATGCACACGCAAACCTATCCATGGTGATGAGCATCTACGAGAGGGAGAGTGGATCTACGTACCCTTGTAGATCGCTAAGCGGGAAGCGTTAAGAAACGCGGTTGGTGTAGTCGAACTTCTTCGCGATCCAAATCGCTGAGCGTCCCGCGATCCAATCACGAACCGTCCCGCGAACACATCATGATCCGTCCCGCGAACTCATCACGATCCGTCTCACGATCTTGATCACGATTTGTCCTGCGAACTCATCACGATCCGTTCCGTGGTCACATCACGAACCATCTCGCGTTCTCGATCACGGTCCTTCCGATCTAGCGCCGAACGGACGGCACCTCCGCGTTCAGCACACGTGCAGCTTGATGACGATCTCCACCGTATCGATCCAGCAAGAGGAGGTGGAGAGGAGAGAGAGTTCACCGGCAGCGTGACGGCGCTCCGGTGATGGTGGTGGAGCGCTGCAGAAAACCGATCTAGAGGATAAACTATGCACCGGTGGAACGGGTAGCACGTGGCTGGAAATTCTGTCCAAAAACCACCCAATCCACTAGTATATATAGGAGGAGAGGAGAGGAGAGGCAGCCAAGGCCTTTGGGTCAGCCGAAATAGGAGGTGGGAAGCAATCCTACTTCACCTCCAATCCTAGTTGGAGTAGGATTGCCTCCTATTGGCTGATTTTCCACTTTTTGCTTTAGGACTTTCTCTCCTGCGCCATGGGCCTTTGTGGCTGTTTTCCCAGCCCACTAAGGGCTGGTTATTATTCTCCCACAGCCCATGGACCCCTTGGGGTCCAAATACCCCTCCCGGAGGCCTCCCGATACACTACCGGCACTCCCGGTACACTACCGATGAGCCCGAAACTTTTTCGGAAACCAAATTGGGACTTCCTATATATGAATCTTTACCTCCGGACCATTACGGAGCTCCTCGTGACGTCCGGGATCTCATCCAGGACTCCGAACAAACTTCGGTCACCACCATACATAACTCTACACTACCGAAACGTCACCGAACCTTAAGTGTGCAGACCCTGCGGGTTCGAGAACTATGTAGACATGACCGAGACACCTCTACGGTCAATAACCAATGGCGGGACGTGGACATCCACATTGGTTCCTACATATTCTACGAAGATCTTTATCGGTCGAACCTCTATGTCAAGGATTCAGTTAATCCCGTATAACGTTCCCTTTGTTCTTCGGTATGTTACTTGCCCGAGATTCGATCGTCGGTATCTCCATACCTAGTTCAACCTTGTTACTAGCAAGTCTATTTACTCATTCCGTAATACAAGATCCCGCAACTAACAATTAGTCACATTGCTTGCAAGGCTTATTGTGATGTTGCATTACCGAGTGGGCCCCGAGATACCTCTCCGTCACACGGAGTAACAAATTCCAGTCTCGATCCATGCCAACTCAACAGACACCATCGGAGATACCTGTAGAGCACCTTTATAGTCACCCAGTTACGTTGCGACGTTTGATACACACAAGGCACTCCTCTGATATCTGTGAGTTGCATGATCTCATGGTCATAGGAACACATACTTGACATGCGGAAAACAGTAGCAATAAACTGACACGATCATATGCTATGTTTGTAGTTTGGGTCTTGTCCATCACATCATTCTCCTAATGATGTGACCCCGTTATCAAATGACATCTCATGTCCATGGCTAGGAAACCTTAACCATCTTTTGATCAACGAGCTAGTCTATTAGAGGCATACTAGGGACATGGTTTTGTCTATGTATCCACACATGCATCTAAGTCTCCGATCAATACAATTATAGCATGGATAATAAACAATTATCATGAACAAGGAAATATGATAATAACTAATTTATTATTGCCTCTAGGGCATATTTCCAATAGTCTCCCACTTGCACTAGAGTCAATAATCTAGTTCATATCACCATGTGATTCGCATTGTTATGAATCTAACACCCAACGAGTTTTGGGGCTCGATCATGCTTTGCATGTGAGAGAGGTCTTATAGTCAACGGGTCTGTAACATTCAGATCTGTGTGCACTTTGCAAATACCTATGTCAAACTGTAAACACTGCTACCACACTTCGCTCGGTACTATTCCAAATGGCTGCTCCACTATACGTATCCAGATTGCTACTACGAGTCATCCGGATTAGTGTTAAAGCTTGTATCGACGTAACTCCTTACGAAGAACTCTTTATCACCTCCATAATCGAGAAACATCTCCTCAGTCTCTTAGTTACTGAGGATAATCTTGACCGCTGTCTAGTGATCCACTCCTGGTTCACTCTTGTACCCCTTGACGGACTCATGGCAAGGTACACACAGGTGCGGTACACAGCATGGCATAATATAGAGCCTATGGCTAAGGCATAGGGGACGACGTTCGTCCTTTCTCTTTGTTTTGCTGTTGTCGAGCTTTGAGTCTCACTCAACTTTCACACCTTACAAATCAGGCGAGAACTCTTTCTCTGACTGATCCATTTTGAACTCTTTCAAAATCTTGTCAAGGTATGCACTCATTGAAAGTCTCATCGAGCATCTTGATCTATCTCCATAGATTTTGATGCTCAACAATTAGGTAGCTTCATCCAGGTCTTCCTTTGAAAATCACTTTCCAAATGACCGTTTTATGCTTTCCAAAAACTCTACATTATTTCTGATCAACAATATGTCATCCACATATACTTATCAGAAATTCTATAGTGCTCCCACTCACTTTATTGCAAATACAAGTTTCTCGTAAACTTTGTATAAACTACAAAAACTTTGATCACCTCATCAAAGTGTATATTCCATCTCCGAGATGCTTGCTTCAGTCCATAGAAGGATCACTGAAGCTTGGTCATCTTTTAGCATCCTTAGGACTGACAAAACCTTCTGGTTGTATCACATACAACCTTTCCTTAAGTAAACCGTTAAGGAAACGATGTTTTGACATCCATCTGCCAGATTTCATAATTGAAAATGCAGCAACTGCTAACATAATTCCAACAGACTTTTAGCATTGCTACGAGTGAGAAAGCCTCATCGCTGTCAACTCCTTGAACTTGTCACAAACAACTTTGCAACAAGTCGAGCTTTACAAATG
Organism: Hordeum marinum; assembly: GCA_022496015.1. Taxonomy (NCBI): domain Eukaryota; kingdom Viridiplantae; phylum Streptophyta; class Magnoliopsida; order Poales; family Poaceae; genus Hordeum; species Hordeum marinum. The sequence goes on along the minus strand of CM039678.1, from coordinate 375,980,774 downwards.
GTGACATTCACCATCAGTGTCTGTCTTCATTCTAAAGGTCCGTTTGTACTCAGCGACCTGCCGTCTAACGAGCAAGTCTACCAAAGTCTATACTTGGTTTTCATACATGGATCCTATCTCGGATTTCATGGCCTCCAACCATTTGTCGGAATCCGGGCCCATCATCGCTTCTCCATAGCTCGTAGGTTCATCATTGTCCAAAAACATGATCTCCAAGACAGAGTTGTCGTACCACTTAGGAGCAGTACACATCCTTGTCGACCTACGAAGTTCCATAGTAACTTGATCCTGAAGCTTCATGATCATCATCATTAACTTCCTCTTCAACTAACATAGGCTTCACAGAAACATCTTTCTGCGCTGCGCTACTCTTTGGTTGAACAAAGGTTTAACAACCTCATCAAGTTCTATCTTCCTCCCACTCAATTCTTTCGCGAGAAACATTTCCTCGAGAAAGGATCCGTTTAAGCAACAAACACTTTGCACTAGGATCTGAGGTTGAAGGTTCACCCAACTGATCTTAGGGTATTCTATGAAGATGCATTTGTCCGCCTTGGGTTCGACCTCATTAGGTGAAAACATTTTCCACACAAGTGTCACAGCCCCAAATATTAAGAAATGACAGCTTAGGTTTCTATCAAACTATAATTCACACGGTGTCATCTCAACGGATTTAGATGATGCCCTATTTAAAGTGAATGTAGTTGTCTCTAATGCATAACCACAAAATTATAGTAGTAAAATGACAAGAGACATCATAGCACGCACCATGTCCAATAGAGCATAACTATGATGTTCGGACACACCATCACACTATGGTGTTCCAGGTGGCGTTTAGTTGTGAAACAACTTTCACATTGTCTTAAGTTGTATGCCAAACTCGTGACTCAGATATTCACCTCCACGATCATATCACAGTCATTTTTATCTTCTTGTCATGATGATCTTTAAACTTCACTCTGAATTTGCTTGAACCTTTCAAACGATTTAGACTTGTGTTTCATTAAGTAAATATACACTATATCTACTCAAATCATCAGTGAAGGTAAGAAAATAACGATATACACTACACGCTACAAGACTCACTAGATTGCATACATCAACATGTATCATTTCCAATGAATCACTTGCCCGCTCCATCCAACGGGGTCCTTTAGTCATCTTGCCCAAGAGGCATGGTTCGCATGTCTCAACCGATTCGAAATCGAATGAGTCCAAATATCCATCACCATGGAGTTTCTTCATGCGCTTTATACCAATATAACATTTTGCGGCAGTGCCACAAGTATGTGGTACTATCATTATTTAACTTTGTATCTTTTGACATCAATGTTATGAACATGTGTATTACTACGATCAAGATTTCAACAAACCATTCTCGCTGGGTGCATGACCATTGAAGGTATTATTCATGTAAACAGAATAACTATTATTCTCTGACTTAAATGAATAACCGTATTGCAACAAACATGATCTAATCATGTTCATGCTCAACGCAAAACACCAAATAACATTTATTTAGGTTCGTCACTAATCCTGAAGGTAGAGAGAGCGTGCGATGTTGATCACATCAACCTTGGAAACATTTCCAACACACATCGTCACCTCACCCTTAGCTAGTTCTCCGTTTATTCTGTAGCTTTTATTTCGAGTTACTAACATTTAGCAACCGAACCGGTATCCAATACCCAGGTGCTACTAGGAGTACTAGCAAGGTACACATCAATAACTCGTATATCAAATATACTTCTGTCGATGTTGCTAGCCTTCTTATCTACCAAGTATCTAGGGTTGTTCCGCTTCAGGGACCTCTCACCTCATAATAGAAGCACTTAGTCTTTGGTTTGAGTTCAACTTTGGGTTGCTTCACTGGAGCAGCAACTGACTTGCTATCCATGAAGTTTCCCTCCTTGCTCTTGCCCTTTTCGAAACTAGTGGTTTGATTAACCATCAACACTTGACGCTCCTTCTTGATTTCTACCTTCGCGGTGTCAAACATCGCGAACAGCTCAGGGATCAATACTTCTATCCCTGGTGTATTATAGTTCATCACTAAGTTCTAGTAGCTTTAGTGATAGTGACTTGGAGAACTATATCAATCACTATCTTATTTGGAAGATCAACTCCCACTTGATTCAAGCGATTGTAGTACCCAGACAATCTGAGTACATGCTCAACGATTGAGCTATTCTCCTTCATCTTACAGGCAAAGAATCTTGTTGAAGATCTCATATCTCGCAACACAGGCACGAGCCTGAGATCACAATCTCTGCTCCTAGAACATCTCATATGTTCCGTGACGTTCAAAACGTTTCGGAGCCTCAATTCTAAGCCGTAACGCATGACGCACTAAACTATCAAGTAGTCATCAAAACGTGCATGTCAGATGTTCACAACATCTATAGACGACGCTAGAGGGGGTGGCGCACCGAGCGGTGCATTAAGGACATAAGCCTTCTGTGCAGCAATGAGGACAATGCTCAGATCACGGACCCAGTCTGCAATATTGCTACCAACATCTTTCAACTCTATTTCTCTAGGAACATATAAAAATTTAAGGGAGCTACAGTGCGAGCTAGTAATCTACAACATAATTTGCAAAGACACTTTGACTATGTTCATGATAATGAGTTCAATTAATCATATTACTTAAGAACTCCCACTCAAATTGACATCCCTCCGATCATTCGAGTGATACATGAACCAAATTCACCAACTCAAGTCCGATCATCACGTGAGTTGAGGTGGCTGCAATGGTGAACATCATTATGTTGATCATATCTACTATATGACTCATGTTCGACCTTTTGGTCTCTCGTGTTCCGAGGCCATGTCTGTACATGCTAGGCTCGTCAAGTTTAACCCGAGTGTTCTGCGCGTGCAAATCTGGCTTGCACCCGTTGTATGTGAACGTAGAGTCTATCACACCCGATCATCACGTGGTGTCTCAACACGACGAACTTTCGCAATGGTGCACACTCGGGGAGAACACGGTTCATCTTGAAATTCAAGTGAGGGATCACCTTATAATGCTACCGCCGTACTAAGCAAAACAAGGTGCATAAAAGGATTAACATCTCATGCAATTCATAAGTGACAATATGGCCATGAACTTCTGTTTAAGATCTCCATCTTCGAAACACCGGCATGATCTCCATCGTCACCGGCACAACACCATGATCTCCATCATCTTGATCTCCATCAATGTGTTGCCATTGGGGTTGTGGCGCCAGCCCTGCTTCTACTTCTATTGCTACCGCTAAGCGATAAAGTAAAGCATTACATAGCGCTTAATGATTGACACGCAGGTCCTACAATAATTAAAGACAACCCTATGGCTCCTGCCGGTTTCCGTACTCAACGACATGCAAGTCATGAAATTCTATACATCACATGATCATCTCATACATCACATATATCTCATCATGTAATTAGCCATATCACATCACAACATACCCTGCAAAAACAAGTTAGACATCCTCTAATTGTTGTTGCATGTTTTACGTGGCTGCTACGGGTATCTAGCAAGAACGATTCTCACCTACGCATAAACCACAACGGTGATACATATATTGCTTTTCAACCTTCTCAAGGACCGCCTTTGTCGGATCCGATCCAACTAAAGTGAGAGAAACTGTCACCCGCAAGCCATCTAAGCAACAAGTTGCGTCGAGGGAACCGGTCTCTCGTAAGCATAAGAGTAATGTTGGTCCGGGCCGCTTCATCTCACAATCCCGCCGAACAAAAATCCGACCAAGGGAGGAAGCAATCTAAGCATCAACGCCCACAAACCTTTTGTGTTCTACTCGAGATCTCATCGAACCATCAACCTAGCTCTGATACCACTGTTGGGGAACGTCGCATGGGAAACAACAAATTTCCTACGCACACGCAAACCTATCCATGGTGATGAGCATCTACGAGAGGGAGAGTGGATCTATGTACCCTTGTAGATCGCTAAGCGGGAAGCGTTAAGAAACGTGGTTGGTGTAGTCGAACTTCTTCGCGATCCAAATCGCCGAGCGTCCTGAGATCCAATCACGAACTGTCCCGTGAACACATCATGATCCGTCCTGCGAACTCATCACAATTCGTCTCACGATCTTGATCACGATCTGTCCCGCGAACTCATCACGATCCGTTCCGTGATCAAATCACGAACCGTCTCGCGTTCTCGATCACGGTCCTTCCGATCTAGCGCCGAACGGACGGCACCTCCGCGTTCAGCACACGTGTAGTTTGATGACGATCTCCACCATATTGATCCAGCAAGAGGAGGTGGAGAGGAGAGAGAGTTCACCGGCAGCGTGACGGCGCTCCGGTGATGGTGGTGGAGCAATTCCGGCAGGGCTTCGCCTAAGCGCTGCAGAAAACCGATCTAGAGGAGAAACTATGCACCGGTGGAACGGGTAGCACGTGGCTGGAAATTCTGTCCAAAGACCACCCAATCCACTAGTATATGTAGGAGGAGAGGAGAGGAGAGGCAGCAAAGGCCTTTAGGTCGGCCGAAATAGGAGGTGGGAAGCAATCCTACTTCACCTCCAATCCTAGTTGGAGTAGGATTGCCTCCTATTGGCTTATTTTCCACTTTTTGCTTTAGGACTTTCTCTCCTGCGCCATGGGACTTTGTGGCTGTTTTCCCAGCCCACTAAGGGCTGGTTATTATTCTCCCACAGCCCATGGACCTCTTGGGGTCGAAATACCCCTCCCGGAGGCCTCCCGGTACACTACCGATGAGCCCGAAACTTTTTCGGAAACCAAACTGGGACTTCCTATATATGAATCTTTACCTCCGGACCATTCCGGAGCTCCTCGTGACGTCCGGGATCTCATCCGGGACTCCGAACAAACTTCGGTCACCACCATACATAACTCTACACTACCGAAACGTCACCGAACCTTAAGTGTGCAGACCCTGCGGGTTCGAGAACTATGTAGACATGACCGAGACACCTCTACGGTCAATAACCAATGGCGGGACCTGGACATCCACATTGGTTCCTACATATTCTACGAAGATCTTTATCGGTCGAACCTCTATGTCAAGGATTCAGTTAATCCCGTATAACGTTCCCTTTGTTCTTCGGTATGTTACTTGCCCGAGATTCGATCGTCGGTATCTCCATACCTAGTTCAACCTTGTTACTGGCAAGTCTCTTTACTCATTTCATAATACAAGATCCCGCAACTAACAATTAGTCACATTTCTTGCAAGGCTTATTGTGATGTTGCATTACCGAGTGGGCCCTGAGATACCTCTCCGTCACACGGAGTAACAAATCCCAGTCTCGATCCATGCCAACTCAACAGACACCATCGGAGATACCTATAGAGCACCTTTATAGTCACCCAGTTACGTTGCAACGTTTGATACACACAAGGCACTCCTCCGATATCTGTGAGTTGCATGATCTCATGGTCATAGGAACACATACTTGACATGCGGAAAACAGTAGCAATAAACTGACACGATCATATGCTACATTTGCAGTTTGGGTCTTGTCCATCACATCATTATCCTAATGATGTGACCCCGTTATCAAATGACATCTCATGTCCATGGCTAGGAAACCTTAACCATCTTTTGATCAACGAGCTAGTCTATTAGAGGCATACTAGGGACATGGTTTTGTCTATGTATCCACACATGCATCTAAGTCTCCGATCAATACAATTATAACATGGATAATAAACGATTATCATGAACAAGGAACTATGATAATAACTAATTTATTATTGCCTCTAGGGCATATTTCCAACAAAGTACACCCTACACATGCATGTCTATGAGTATAGCAGCGGAAAGTAAAGACAAGCATGTAAGTAAAGGAAGGGTAGGAAGATCAAACGCAATTGGTGCCACGATGATTTTTCCCGTGGTTCCGATAGGTGGCACTATCGTACATCCACGTTTATGGGCTCTTCAACCCATGGAGGGTAACGGTCACGAGAGTCCATGGAGGGCTCTACCCACAGAGGGTTCCACGTAAGCAACCTTGACTATACCATGATGGCCTACGTCCACGGAGGACTAGCCTAACTCGGGGTAGATCTTCACAAAGTAGGCGATCTCCTTGCCCTTACAAACTTCTTGGTTCACTCCACAACATGAATTAGGAGGCTCCGAAGTGACACCTAACCAATCTAGGAGGCACCACCCTCCAAAAGGTAAAAGGCTTGATTGTGTCGATGAACTCCTTGCTCTTGTGCTTCAAGATGATAGACTCCTCAACACACAATCACTCTTGCAGAGATTTGGCTTGGTAGAAGAGATTGATTGGGTGGAAAGAAAATTGGGGAGGCTAGAGAGCAAGATTCATATGGTAGGAACGTAATGTCATAATCTCAACACATGAGTAAGTGGCTCTCTCTTAGAAAATCGTAGGTATGAGTGGAGAACTGTTCTGAGTGCTTCTCTAGCGAGTGAGTGGTGGTGGAAGGGTATATATAGGCATCTCTAAAAATCCAACCGTTACACACAAAATGGTCAGATAAGGTGACCAATGGTCAGATTGCCCAATCTCGGTGACGCCAATCCAACAATCTCAGTGGGACCGATATTGTGAATTTGCGTAACAGAAAGTTGGCAACCTAAACTCGGTGGCACCGAAGCAGAATCGGTTGCACCAAAGTGGCTAGGGTTTGGCTGAGTCTGTCTAGGTTTTGGAATCGGTGGCACCGAGTGGAAAGTGTTGGTTGCACCGATTTTGAATATTTGGCTTTGGACGGACTTTTGTGGAAGAGCTTGTGGGTGTATGTGGTGACTATCACTTGTGCACGTATGAGCATTTTGTTCACCAACAAAACCTTACCCCCTTTTAATAGTATTGGCTTTCCTATGGACTCAAAGTGATTTGTCACAAAAGATAAAATGTAGAGCCTTTGCTTGAGGCTTTGCCAATCTATTTCCTTGCATCTTGGGGTATTCCACAATCCTTCTGCCAACCCATCATTGAACTTTTCCTGAAACATACTTAGTGGAAACATTAGTTCAATGACATATATGTTGTTATTAATTACCAAAACCACCAAGGGAGCAAGTGTGCTTTCAATCTCCCCCTTTTTGGTAATTGATGACAACATATAGATCAAAGCTTCGACATATGATATAATCAATGAATATAATCATCGCTTTGAGAATTATGTGATAAGCAAGAGCTCCCCCTAAATTTGTGTATTATTTTAAATTTGCATTTGAATGCAAATGCACAATCTATTAGGTACATGGGGCACTTCTTCCATGTCACATACATCTTGGTGGTGTGCGAGAGTAATAAGAGTTAACAACATAGCACAACACATCAAGCAAAGTGAATGATCATCACATAATCATCAAAAGGTAGGAAATAGTAGCAACACACATTAAAGCGTATGATCAAACACACAACAAAAGCATCTCACATCAAACCAAAGAACCAAATGTTTTGAAAAACAGCAAATACAACAGACGCTCTCTCACTCGAAGCCTAAGATCGATATACAATTTCTCCTCCTTTGGCAACAAGTTACCAAAAATCTCGAAGAGATATAGATAATCGTTCTTTTGCGACTGATCTCCTCTGGTAGTCGATGTCGGAGTCGAGAGAACTGCATTGGCAAAGACTTTCGGTGAAGCCCTAGATGGAGTTGGTGTAGATACTGGAGGCACTAGAGCTGATGGAGCTGATGTCTTTGTGGCGGGAGCAGAAGATGAAGGCCTCGTCTCTAGAGCTGGCACTGTAGGTGTCCTGGCCTTAGTCGTGAACTGGGCAGTCATCCTGACAGGTGCACTATCCTCATTATCATCAGACTCGGACTCTGAAGAGTTGCGACACATAGGGGCTTAATCTACCCCCTTCTTAAGCTCATTGACTATCTTAGTCGGCCCATCAACCTTGTCATTAAGAGTTTTCACGCTGTCATCAATGATGTTCACAAGGCTTTCCTGAGTGTCCATGATGGTTTTGATATCCTTCTTCATGTCCATGACAGTGGTGATCAGGAGATCCATCTGCTCATTCCTGGATCTGAGGACCTGTGCACTAGTGGCTCGAGCTGCCTCTGCCTGTGCCTCTGCTTGTGCCTGAACTGCAGCTGATGTGTGATGGTCTGGGTCCATCACCACAACATTGTCCTCGAGATCTAGCTGAAGTGGCAAGTGGGATCTTGTTGGAAATATGCCCTAGAGGCAATAATAAATTAGTTATTATCATATTTCCTTGTTCATGATAATCGTTTATTATCCATGCTATAATTGTATTGATCGGAGACTTAAATGCATGTGTGGATACATAGACAAAACCATGTCCCTAGTATGCCTCTAATGGACTAGCTCGTTGATCAAAGGATGGTTAAGGTTGTTGGAAATATGCCCTAGAGGCAATAATAAAATGGTTATTATTGTATTTCCTTGTTCATGATAATTGTCTATTGTTCATGCTATAATTGTGTTAACCGGAAACCATAATACATGTGTGAATACATAGACCACAACATGTCCCTAGTGAGCCTCTAGTTGGCTAGCTCGTTGATCAATAGATGGTCTCGGTTTCATGACCATGGACATTGGATGTCGTTGATAACGGGATCACATCATTAGGAGAATGATGTGATGGACAAGACCCAATCCTAAGCATAGCACAAAGATCGTGTAGTTCGTTTGCTAAAGCTTTTCAATGTCAAGTGTCATTTCCTTAGACCATGAGATTGTGTAACTCCCGGATACCGTAGGAATACTTTGGGTGTGCCAAACGTCACAACGTAACTGGGTGGCTATAAAGGTACACTACGGGTATCTCCGAAAGTGTCTGTTGGGTTGACACGAATCGAGACTGGGATTTGTCACTCCGTGTGACGGAGAGGTATCTCTGGGCCCACTCGGTAAGACATCATCATTATGAGCTCAATGTGACTAAGGAGTTAGTCACGGGATGATGTATTACGGAACGAGTAAAGAGACTTGCCAGTAACGAGATTGAACAAGGTATAGGGATACCGACGATCGAATCTCGGGCAAGTACCATACCGATAGACAAAGGGAATTGTATACGGGATTAATTGAATCCCCGACATCGTGGTTCATCCGATGAGATCATCGTGGAGTACGTGGGAGCCAACATGGGTATCCAGATCCCGCTGTTGGTTATTGGCCGGAGAAGTGTCTCGGTCATGTCTACGTGTCTCCCGAACCCGTAGGGTCTACACACTTAAGGTTCGATGACGCTAGGGTTATAGGGAAATGGTATACGTGATTACCGAAGGTTGTTCGGAGTCCCGGATGAGATCCCGGATGTCACGAGGAGCTCCGGAATGGTCCGGAGGTAAAGATTGATATATAGGAAGTCCAGTTTTGGTCACCGGAAAGTTTTCGGGCTCATCGGTAGTGTACCGGGAGTGCCGGGAGGGTGCCGGAGGACCCCCGAGAGGGGTGTGACGACCAAAGGACCTCATGGGCCCTTAGAGGAGGTGTGCCAGCCCATATTGGGTCGGCCAAGACCATCTATGTGGGCCCATGTGGCTGGAGATAAGGAGATAAGGCAAAAGGGATTTAAAAGGAGGAGATCCACCTCCCTTGTGGGAGGTGGACTCTCCCTTTAATTCGGCCGACCCTCTCCTCCTTGGAGGAGGGGCCAAGCCAGCCCTTCCACATCCCTCCTCCTATATATACTTGAGGTTTTGGATGTTTTGAGAGAGGATTTGATCTCTCTCTCTCACGGCAAAGCCCTACCTCTCTTCTTCCTCCTCCGCAGCGCTTAGGCGAAGCCCTGTCGGAATACCTTGCTACTCCACCACCACCACGCCGTCGTGCTGCTGTTGGAGACCTTCCCCAACCTCTCCTTCCTCCTTGCTGGATCAAGGTGTTGGAGACGTCACCGGGTTGCACGTGTGTTGAACGCGGAGGTGCCGTCCGTTCGGCACTTGATCGGATCTACCGCGATCTGAATCGCTGCGAGTACGACTCCATCAACCGCGTTCTTGTAACGCTTCCGCTTAGCGATCTTCAAAGGTATGAAGATGCAATCTCTCCCCTCTCGTTGCTGGTTTCTCCATAGATAGATCTTGGTGAACGTAGGAAAATTTTGATTTACTACTACGTCTCCCAACAGTGGCATCATGAGCTAGGTCTATGCGTAGAATCTATGCACGAGTAGAACACAAAGCAGTTGTGGGCGTCGAGTTTGTTAATTTGCTTGCCGCTACTAGTCTTATCTTGATTCGGCGGTATTGTGGGATGAAGCGGCCCGGACCAACTTTACACGTACGCTTACGTGAGACCGGTTCCACCGCCTGACATGCACTAGATGCATAAGGTGGCTAGCGGGTGTCTGTCTCTCCTACCTTAGTCGGATCGGATTCGATGAAAAGGGTCCTTATGAAGGGTAAATAGCAATTGGCAAATCACGTTGTGGTGTTGACGTAGGTAAGAAACATTCTTGCTAGTAACCTATAGCAGCCACGTAAAAACTTGCAACTACAAATTAGAGGACGTCTAACTTGTTTTTGCAGCATGTGCCTTGTGATGTGATATGGCCAAAGGATGTGATGTGATGCATTGTGATGTATGAATTGATCATGTTCTTGTAATAGGATTCACGACTTGCATGTCGATGATTATGACAACCGGCAGGAGCCATAGGAGTTGTCTTATTTATTGTATGACCTGCGTGTCAATCATAAACGCCATGTAATTACTTTACTTTATTGCTAAGCGTTAGCCATAGTAGTAGAAGTAATAGTTGGCGAGACAACTTCATGCAGACACATTGATGGAGATCATGATGATGGAGATCATGGTGTCGTGCCGCTGACAGTGATGATCATGGTGCCCCGAAGATGGAGATCATAGGAGCAAAATGATATTGGCCATATCATGTCACTATATTGATTGCATGTGATGTTTATCATGTTTACATCTTATTTGCATAGAACGACGATAGTAAATAAGATGATCTCTCAATAAAATTTCAAGAAAGGTGTTCACCCTAACTGTGCACCGTTGCTAAGGATCGTCGTTCCGAAGCACCACGTGATGATCGGGTGTGATAGGTTCTAACGTTCGCATACAACGGGTGTAAGCCAGATTTACACATGCGAAACACTTAGGTTGACTTGACGAGCCTAGCATGTACAGACATGGCCTTGGAACACGGAAGACCGAAAGGTCGAACATGAGTCGTATAGAAGATACGATCAACATAGAGATGTTCACCATGGATGACTAGTCCGTCTCACGTGATGATCGGACACGGGCTAGTTGACATGGATCATGTATCACTTGGAAGACTAGAGAGATGTCTATCTAAGTGGGAGTTCATTAATAATTTGATTAAATGAACTTAATTATCATGAACTTAGTCTAAAAATGTCCTTGCAAATTATGTCGTAGATAGCTCGCGCTGTAGCTCCCCAGTTTTATTGATACAATCCTAGAGAAAAGTAAGTTGAAAGTTGATGGTAGCAATAATGCGGACTGGGTCCGTGATCTGAGGATTGTCCTCATTGCTGCACAGAAAGCTTATGTTTTTGATGTACCGCTAACTGCATCACTCCCTCAAGCGTTGTCTGTAGATGTTGTGAACATATGACAGGCACTTTTTGATGACTACGTGATAGTTCAGTGCGTCATGCATTACGGCTTAGAATTGAGGCTTCAAAATGTTTTGAACGTCACAGAACATATGAGATGTTCTAGGAGCTGAGATTGTGATCTCAAGCTCGTGCCTATGTTGAGAGGTATGAGACCTCCAACAAGATTCTTTGCCTGCAAGATAAAGGAGAATAGCTTAATCGGTGAGCGTGTTCTCAGATTGTCTGGGTGCTACAATCACTTGAATCAAGTGGGAGTTAATCTTCCAGATGAGATAGTGATTAATGCAGTTCTCCAAGTCACTGCCACCAAGCTACTAGAGCTTCATGATGAACTATAACATGCCAGGGATGGATAAGATGATCTCTGAGTTGTTCGTGATGTTTGACACCACGAAGGTAGAAATCAATAAGGAGCATCAAGTGTTGATGGTTAAGTGAAAACCACTAGTTTCAAAAGGGGCAAGGGCAAGAAGGGAAAAACTTCAGGAATGGCAAGCCAGTTGTTGCTCTAGTGAAGAAACCCAAGGTTGAGCCCGAACCCGAGACTAAGTGCTTCTGTTATGAGGAGAATGTTCGCTGAAGCGGAAAAACCCTAGATGATTGGTAGATAAGAAGGCTGGTAATGTCAATGGAAGTATATTTGATATACGTGTTAGTGATGTGTACCTTGCTGGTACTCGTAGTAGCACCTGGGTATTGGATACCGGTTCGGTTGCTAAGTGTTAGCAACTCGAAATAAAAGCTACGGAGTAAATGGAGACTAGCTAGGTGAAAGGTGACGATGTGTGTTGGAAGTATTTCCAAGATTGATGTGATCACCATCGCACGCTCTCTCTACCTTCAGGATTTGTGATAAACCTAAATAAATGTTATTTGGTGTTTGCGTTGAGCATGAACGTGATTAGATCATGATTAGTGCGATACGGTTATTCATATAAGTTAGAGAATAATGGTTATTCTGTTTACATGGATAATGCCTTCAATGGTCATGCACCCACTCGGAATGGTTTATTGAATCATGATCGTAGTAGTACACATATTCATAACATTGGTACCAAAAGATATAAAGTTAATAATGATAGTACCACATACTTGTGGCACTGCCGCTAAATGTCATATTGGTATAAATCGCATGAAGAAACTCCATGATGATGGATTTTTGACTCACTCGATTTCGAATCGGTTGAGACATGCGAGCCATGCCTCTTGGGCAAGATGACTGAGACCCCGTCATCCAATATGATGGAGCGGGCAAGTGGCTTATTGGAAATAATACATGTTGATGTATGTGGTCCAATGAGTGTTGAAACACACAGTGGATATCGTTGTTTTTCTTTACCTTCACTGATGATTTGAGTAAATATGGGGATATTTACTTAATGAAACACGAATCTGAAATGTTTGAAAGGTTCAAGGAGTTTCAGAGTGAAGTTAAAGATCATCGTGACAAGAAGATAAATGTCTATGATATGATCATGGAGGTGAATATCTAAGTTACGAGTTTGGTATGCAATTTTAGACAATGTGGAAATTGTTTCACAGCTCACGCCTCCTGGAACACCATAGTGTGATGGTGTGTTCGAACGTCGTAGTCGTGCTCTATTGGATATAGTGAGTACTATGATGTCTCTTATCGTTTTACCACTATCGTTATGGGGTTATGCATTAAAGACAAATCCATTCACTTTAACAGGGCACCATCTAAGTCTGTTGAGATGACACCGTGAGAATTATGGTTTGATAGAAGCCTAAGCTGTCATTTCTTAATGTTTGGGGCTGCGACGCTTATGTGAAAATGGGTTTTTCACCTAGCGAGCTCGAACCCAAAGTAGACAAATGCATCTTCATAGAATACCCTAATGAGACATTGGGTATACCTTCTATCTCAGATCCAAGCGCAAAATGTATTTGTAGCTAAGAACGGGTCCTTTCTTGAGAAAGAGTTTCTCTCGAAAGAATTGAGTGGGAGGAAGATAGAACTTGATAAGGTTGTTGAACCTTTGTTTCATCCAGAGAATAGTGCAACACAGAAAGATGTTTCTGTAGAGCCTACTCAGTTGAAAAGGAAGTTAATGATGATGATCATGAAGCTTCGGATCAAGTCACTATCGAACCTCGTAGGTCGACAAGGACGCGTACTGCTCCTGAGTAGTACGACAACCCTGTCTTGGAAATCATGTTGTTGGACAACGATGAACCTACGAACTATGGAGAAGCGATGGTGGGCCCGGATTCCAACAAATGGCTAGGAGCCATGAAATCCGAGAAAGGATCCATGTATGAAAACCAAGTATGGACTTTGGTAGACTTGCCTGTTGAATGGCGGGCCATTGAGTACAAATGGACCTTTGAGATAAACACAGACGCTAATGGTGAAATGTCACCGTTTATAAAGCTCGACTTGTCGCAAAGAAGTTTCCGCCAAGTTCAAGGAGTTGACTGCAATGAGATTGTCTCATCTGTAGCGATGCTAAAAGTCTATTAAAATTTTGTTAGCAGTTGCTGCATTTTTCGATTATGAAATCTGGCAGATGGATGACAAAACAAGGTTTCCGTAATGGTTTCTGTGAGGAAGAGTTGTATGTGATACAACCAGAAGGTTTTGTCAATCCTAAGGATGCTAATAATATGCAAACTCCAGCGATCCTTCTATGGACTGGAGCAAGCATCTCGGAGTTGGAATATATGCTTTGATGAGGTGATCAAAGTGTTTAAGTTTATACAATGTTTATGAGAAACTTGTATTTGCAAGAAAGTGAGTGGGAGCACTATGGAATTTCTTATAAGAATATGTAGTTGACATATTATTGATCGGAAATGATGTAGAATTTCTGGAAGAGCATGAAGGGTTGTTTGAAAAGTTTTTTTTTCAAAGGAAGACCCAGATAAAGCTACTATTTTATTAAGCATCAAGATCTATAGGGATAGATCTATTCGCTTGATAAGTTTTTTCGACGAAGACATACCTTGACAAGTTTTTGAAGGAGTTCAAAATAGATGGGTCAAAGAAGGAGTTCTTGACTGTATTGTAAGGTGTGAAATTGAGTAAGACTCAATACCCGACCACGGCAGAAGATAAATAAGAGATGAGTGTCATCTCCTATGCTTTAGCCATAGGCTCTATATAGTATGCCATGCTGTGTGCCGCACCTGTGTGTGCCTTGCCATGAGTCTGTCAAGGGGTACAAGAGTAATCCAAGAGTGGATCACTAGACAGCGGTCAAAGTTAGCCTTAGTAACTTGAGAACTAAGGAGATATTTCTCGATTATGGAGGTGATAAAGAGTTCATCGTAAAGTGTTACGATGATGCAAGCTTTAAAACCAATCCGGATGACTCTTAGTAGAAATCCAGCTACGTATAGTGGAGCAGCCATTTGGAATAGCTCCAAGTGGAGCGTGGGAGCAGTATCTACAAATATGAAATGGAAAGTTTGCAAAGGTACACACGGATCTGAATGTCGCAGACCCGCTGACTAAAAACCTCTTTCACGAGCAGAACATGAACAAACCCCAGAACTTATTGGGTGTTAATCACATGATGATATGATCACATGGTGATGTAAGTGTTAATCACATGGTGATGTGAACTAGATTATTGACTCTAGTGCAAGTGGGAGACTGTTGGAAATATGCCCTAGAGGCAATAATAAAATGGTTATTATTGTATTTCCTTGTTCATGATAATTGTCTATTGTTCATGCTATAATTGTGTTAACCGGAAACCATAATACATGTGTGAATACATAGACCACAACATGTCCCTAGTGAGCCTCTAGTTGGCTAGCTCGTTGATCAATAGATGGTCTCGGTTTCATGACCATGGACATTGGATGTCGTTGATAACGGGATCACATCATTAGGAGAATGATGTGATGGACAAGACCCAATCCTAAGCATAGCACAAAGATCGTGTAGTTCGTTTGCTAAAGCTTTTCAATGTCAAGTGTCATTTCCTTAGACCATGAGATTGTGTAACTCCCGGATACCGTAGGAATACTTTGGGTGTGCCAAACGTCACAACGTAACTGGGTGGCTATAAAGGTACACTACGGGTATCTCCGAAAGTGTCTGTTGGGTTGACACGAATCGAGACTGGGATTTGTCACTCCGTGTGACGGAGAGGTATCTCTGGGCCCACTCGGTAAGACATCATCATTATGAGCTCAATGTGACTAAGGAGTTAGTCACGGGATGATGTATTACGGAACGAGTAAAGAGACTTGCCAGTAACGAGATTGAACAAGGTATAGGGATACCGACGATCGAATCTCGGGCAAGTACCATACCGATAGACAAAGGGAATTGTATACGGGATTAATTGAATCCCCGACATCGTGGTTCATCCGATGAGATCATCGTGGAGTACGTGGGAGCCAACATGGGTATCCAGATCCCGCTGTTGGTTATTGGCCGGAGAAGTGTCTCGGTCATGTCTACGTGTCTCCCGAACCCGTAGGGTCTACACACTTAAGGTTCGATGACGCTAGGGTTATAGGGAAATGGTATACGTGATTACCGAAGGTTGTTCGGAGTCCCGGATGAGATCCCGGATGTCACGAGGAGCTCCGGAATGGTCCGGAGGTAAAGATTGATATATAGGAAGTCCAGTTTTGGTCACCGGAAAGTTTTCGGGCTCATCGGTAGTGTACCGGGAGTGCCGGGAGGGTGCCGGAGGACCCCCGAGAGGGGTGTGACGACCAAAGGACCTCATGGGCCCTTAGAGGAGGTGTGCCAGCCCATATTGGGTCGGCCAAGACCATCTATGTGGGCCCATGTGGCTGGAGATAAGGAGATAAGGCAAAAGGGATTTAAAAGGAGGAGATCCACCTCCCTTGTGGGAGGTGGACTCTCCCTTTAATTCGGCCGACCCTCTCCTCCTTGGAGGAGGGGCCAAGCCAGCCCTTCCACATCCCTCCTCCTATATATACTTGAGGTTTTGGATGTTTTGAGAGAGGATTTGATCTCTCTCTCTCACGGCAAAGCCCTACCTCTCTTCTTCCTCCTCCGCAGCGCTTAGGCGAAGCCCTGTCGGAATACCTTGCTACTCCACCACCACCACGCCGTCGTGCTGCTGTTGGAGCCATTCCCCAACCTCTCCTTCCTCCTTGCTGGATCAAGGTGTTGGAGACGTCACCGGGCTGCACGTGTGTTGAACGCGGAGGTGCCGTCCGTTCGGCACTTGATCGGATCTACCGCGATCTGAATCGCTGCGAGTACGACTCCATCAACCGCGTTCTTGTAACGCTTCCGCTTAGCGATCTTCAAAGGTATGAAGATGCAATCTCTCCCCTCTCGTTGCTGGTTTCTCCATAGATAGATCTTGGTGAACGTAGGAAAATTTTGATTTACTACTACGTCTCCCAACAAAGGTTTCCTAGCCATGGACATGAGATGTCATTTGATAACGGGATCACATCATTAGGAGAATGATGTGATGGATAAGACCCAAACTACAAACATAGCATATGATCGTGTCAGTTTATTGCTACTGTTTTCTGCATGTCAAGTATATGTTCCTATGACCATGCGATCATGCAACTCACGGATATCGGAGGAGTGCCTTGTGTGTATCAAACGTCGCAACGTAACTGGGTGACTATAAAGGTGCTCTACAGGTATCTCCGATGGTGTCTGTTGAGTTGGCATGGATCGAGACTGGGATTTGTTACTCCGTGTAACGGAGAGGTATCTCGGGGCCCACTCGGTAATGCAACATCACAATAAGCCTTGCAAGCAATGTGACTAATTGTTAGTTGCGGGATCTTGTATTACGTAACGAGTAAAGAGACTTGCCGGTAACGAGGTTGAACTAGGTATGGAGATACCGACAATCGAATCTCGGGCAAGTAACATACCGAAGAACAAAGGGAACGTTATACGGGATTAACTGAATCCTTGACATAGAGGTTCGACCGATAAAGATCTTCGTAGAATATGTAGGAACCAATGTGGACGTCCAGGTCCCACCATTGGTTATTGACCGTAGAGGTGTCTCGGTCATGTCTACATAGTTCTCGAACCCGCAGGGTCTGCACACTTAAGGTTCGGTGACGTTTCGGTAGTGTAGAGTTATGTATGGTGGTGACCGAAGTTTGTTCGGAGTCCCGGATGAGATCCCGGACGTCACGAGGAGCTCCGGAATGGTCCAGAGGTAAAGATTCATATATAGGAAGTCCCAGTTTGGTTTCCGGAAAAGTTTCGGGCTCATCGGTAGTGTACCGGGAGTGCCCGTAGTGTATCGGGAGACCTCCCGGAGGGGTACTTCGACCCCAAGAGGTCCATGGGCTGTGGGAGAGTATTAACCAGCCCTTAGTGGGCTGGGAAAACAGCCACAAAGGCCCATGGCGCAGGAGAGAAAGTCCTAAAGCAAAAGGTGGAAAATCAGCCAATAGGAGGCAATCCTACTCCAACTAGGATTGGAGGTGAAGTAGGATTGCTTCCCACCTCCTATTTCGGCCGACCCAAAGGACTTGGCTGCCTCTCCTCTCCTCTCCTCCTATATATACTAGTGGATTGGGTGGTTTTTGGACAGAATTTCCGGCCACGTGCCACCCGTTACACCGGTGCATAGTTTCTCCTCTAGATCGGTTTTCTACAGCACTTAGGCGAAGCCCTGCCGGAATTGCTCCACCACCATCACCAGAGCGCCGTCACGCTGCCGGTGAACTCTCTCTCCTCTCCACCTCCTCTCGCTGGATCAAGATGGTGGAGATCGTCATCAAGCTGCACGTGTGCTGAACGCGGAGGTGCCGTCCGTTCGGCGGTAGATTGGAAGGACCGTGATCGAGATCGCGAGACGGTTCGTGATGTGATCACGGAACGGATCGTGATGAGTTCGCGGGACAGATCGTGATCAAGATCATGAGACGGATCGTGATGAGTTCGCGGGATGGATCATGATGTGTTCGCGGGACGGTTCGTGATTGGATCGCGGGACGCTCGGTGATTCGGATCGCGAAGAAGTTCGACTACACCAACCGCGTTTCTTAACGCTTCCCGCTTAGCGATCTACAAGGGTACGTAGATCCACTCTCCCTCTCATAGATGCTCATCACCATGGATAGGTTTGCATGTGCGTAGCAAATTTTTTGTTTCCCATGCGACGTTCCCCAACAGTGGCATCATGAGCTAGGTTGATGGTTCGATGAGATCTCGAGTAGACCACAAAAGGTTTGTGGGCGTTGATGCTTAGATTACTTCCTCCCTTGGTCGTATTTTGGTTCAGCGGGATTGTGAGATGAAGCGGCCCGGACCAACATTACTCGTATGCTTACGAGAGACTGGTTCCCTCGACGCAACTTGTTGCCTAGATGGCTTGCGGGTGACAGTTTCTCTCACTTTAGTTGGATCGGATTCGACAAAGGCGGTCCTTGAGAAGGTTGAAAAGAAAACTAGTGTATCACCGGTGTGGTTTATGCGTAGGTGAGAATTGTTCTTGCTAGATACCCGTAGCAGCCACGTAAAACATGCAACAACAATTAGAGGACGTCTAACTTGTTTTTGCAGGGTATGTTGTGATATGATATGGCCAATTACATGATGTGATATATGTGATGTATGAGATGATCATGTGATGTATATATTATCACGACTTGCATGTCGATGAATACGGCAACCGGTAGGAGCCATAGGGTTGTCTTTAATTATTGTATGACCTGCGTGTCAATCATTAAGCACTATGTAATGCTTTACTTTAGCGCTACGGTAGCAATAGTAGTAGAAGCATGCAGGGCGTGACAACCCCGATGGTGACACGTTGATGCAGATCAAGATGATGGAGATCATGGTGTCATGCCGGTGACGATGGAGATCATGCCGGTGCTTTCATGATGGAGATCAAAAGCACAAGATCATGGCCATATCATGTCACTTATGGTTTGCATGTGATGTTAATCCTTTTATGCACCTTGTTTTGCTTAGGACGACGGTAGCATTCTAAGGTGATCCCTCACTTAATTTCAAGATAAATTGTGTTCTCCCTGAGTGTGCACCGTTGCAAAAGTTCGTCGTGTTGAGACACCACGTGATGATCGGGTGTGATAGACTCTACGTTCACATACAACGGGTGCAAGCCAGTGTTGCACACGCAGAACACTCGGGTTAAACTTGACGAGCCTAGCATCTACAGACATGGCCTCGGAACACGAGAGACTGAAAGGTCGAACATGAGTCATATAGTAGATATGATCAACATAATGATGTTCACCATTGCAGCCACCTCAACTCACGTGATGATCGGACTTGAGTTGGTGAATTTGGATCATGTATCACTCGAATGATCGGAGGGATGTCAATTTGAGTGGGAGTTCTTAAGTAATATCATTAATTGAACTCATTATCATGAACATAGTCAAAGTGTCTTTGCAAATTATGTTGTATATTACTAGCTCACACTGTAGCTCCCTTGTATTTTTATATGTTCCTAGAGAAATAGAATTGAAAGATGATGGTAGCAATATTGCGGACTGGGTCCATGATCTGAGGATTGTCCTCATTGCTGCACAGAAGTCTTATGTCCTTAATGCACTGCTCGGTGCGCCGACCCCTCTAGCGTCGTCTATAGATGTTGTGAACATCTGACAGGCACGTTCTGATGAATACTTAATAGTTTAGTGCGTCATGCATTACGGCTTAGAATTGAGGCTCCAAAACGTTTTGAACGTCACGGAACATATGAGATGTTTCTAAGAGCTGAAATTAGGATCTCAGGCTCGTGCCCGTGTTGCGAGATATGAGATCTCCAACAAGATTCTTTGCCTGCAAGATGAAAGAGAATAGCTCAAGCGTTGAGCATGTACTCAGATTGTCTGGGTGCTACAATCGCTTGAATCAAGTGGGAGTTGATCTTCCAGATAAGATAGTGATTGGCATAGTTCTACAAGTCACTGTCACTAAGCTACTAGAACTTGGTGATGAACTATAAATTGCGAGGGATAGAAATAATGATTCCTGAGCTGTTCGCGATGTTTGACACTGCGAAGGTAGAAATCAAAAAGGAGCGTCAAGTGTTGATGGTTAATCAAACCACTAGTTTCAAGAAGGGCAAGAGCAAGGAGGGAAACTTCATGGATAGCAAGTTAGTTGCTGCTCCAGTGAAGCAACCCAAATTTGAACTCAAACCCAAGACTAAGTGCTTCTATTATTAGGTGAGCAGTCGCTGAAGCGGAACAACCCTAGATGCTTGGTAGATAAGAAGGCTGGCAACATCAATTGAAATATATTTGATATACGAGTTATTAATGTGTACCTTGCTAGTACTCCTAGTAGCACCTGGGTATTGGATACCGGTTCGGTTGCTAAATGTTAGTAACTCAAAATAAAAGCTACGGGATAAACGGAGAACTTGCTAAGGGTGAGGTGACGATATGTGTTGGAAATGTTTCCAAGGTTGATGTGATCAACATCGCACGCTCTCTTTACCTTCAGGATTAGTGACGAACCTGAATAAATGTTACTTGGTGTTTTGCGTTGAGCATGGACATGATTAGATCATGCTTGTTGCAATACGGTTATTCATTTAAAGCTAGAGAATAATGGTTATTCTATTTACATGAATAATACCTTCAATGGTCATGCACCCAGTGAGAATGGTTTGTTGAAATCTTGATCGTAGTAATACACATGTTCATAACATTGATGTCAAAAGATACAAAGTTAATAATGATAGTACCACATATTCGTGGCACTACCGCAAAATGTCATATTGGTATAAAGTGCATGAAGAAACTCCATGCTGATGGATCTTTGGACTCATTCGATTTCGAATCGGTTGAGACATGCGAACCATGCCTCTTGGGCAAGATGACTAAAGGATCCCATTGGATGGAGCGGGCAAGTTATTCATTGGAAATGATACATGTTGATGTATGCAATCCAGTGAGTCTTGTAGCGCGTAGTGTATATCGTTATTTTCTTACCTTCACTGATGATTTGAGTAGATATAGTGTATATTTACTTAAGGAAACACAAGTCTGAATCGTTTGAAAGGTTCAAGCAAATTCAGAGTGAAGTTTAAGATCATCGTGACAAGAAGATAAAAATGACTGCGATATGATCGTGGAGGTGAATATCTGAGTTACGAGTTTGGCATACAACTTAAGACAATGTGAAATTTGTTTCACAACTAACGCCACCTAGAACACCATAGTGTGATGGTGTGTCCGAACATCATAGTCATGATCTATTGGATATGGTGCGTGCTATGATGTCTCTTATCGTTTTACTACTATAATTTTGGGGTTATGCATTAGAGACAACTACATTCACTTTAAATAGGGCACCATCTAAATCCGTTGAGATGACACCGTGTGAATTATGGTTTGACAGAAACCCAAGCTGTCATTTCTTAATGTTTGGGGCTGCGATGCTTGTGTGGAAAATGTTTTCACATAATAAGCTAGAACCCAAAGCGGACAAATGTATCTTCATAGAATACCCTAAGAACATATGGGTATGCCTTCTATCTCAGATCCGAGTGCAAAGTGTTTGTTGCTAGAACTGGGTCCTTTCTTGAGAAAAAGTTTCTGTCGAAAGAATTGAGTGGGAGGAAGATAGAACTTGATGAGGTTGTTAAACCTTTGTTCAACCAGAGGATAGCGCAGCGCATAAAGTTGTTTCTGTGAAGCCTACGTTAGTTGAAGAGGAAGTTAATGATGATGATCATGAAACTTCAGGATCAAGTTACTATCGAACATCGTAGGTCGACAAGGATGTGTACTGCTCCTAAGCGGTACGACAACTCTGTCTTGGAGGTCATGTTGTTGGACAACGATGAACCTACGAGCTATGGAGAAGCGATGATGGGCCCGGATTCCGACAAATGGTTGGAGGCCATGAAATCCGAGATAGGATCCATGTATGAAAACCAAGCATAGACTTTGGTAGACTTGCTCGTTGGACAGCAGGTCGTTAAGTACAAATGGATCTTTAAAATGAAGACATACGCTGATGGTAATTGTCACCATTTGTAAAGCTCGACTTATTGCAAAGATGTTTGTGACAAGTTCAAGGGGTTGACAGCGATGAGACTTTCTCACTCGTAGCGATGCTAGAGTCTGTTGGAATTATTTTAGAAGTTGCTGCATTTTCAATTATGAAATCTGGCAGATGGATGTCAAAACATTGTTTCCTTAACGGTTTACTTGAGGAAAGGTTGTATGTGATACAACCAGAAGGTTTTGTCAGTCCTAAGGATGCTAAAAGGTGCGCAAGCTTCGGTGATCCTTCCATGGACTAAAGCAAGCATCTCGGAGTTGGAATATACGCTTTGATGAGTTGATCAAAGGTTTTGAGTTTATAGAAAGTTTACGAGAAACTTGTATTTGCAACAAAGTGAGTGGGAGCACTATAGAATTTCTGATAAGTATATGTGGATGACATATTGTTGATCGGAAATAATGTAGGATTTCTGGAAAGCATAAATGGTTGTTTGGAAAGTGATTTTCAAAGGAAGACCTGGATAAAGCTACCAAATTGTTGAGCATCAAGATCTATAGAGATAGATCAAGATGACTTGATGAGACTTTCAATGAGTACATACCTTGACAAAGATTTTGAAAGAGTTCAAAATGGATCAGTCAGAGAAAGAGTTCTCGTCTGATTTGTAAGGTGCGAAGTTGAGTGAGACTCAAAGCTCGACCACGGCAGAAGGAAGAGAAAGGACGAACGTCGTCCCCTATGCCTTAGCCATAGGCTCTGTATAGTATGCCATGCTGTGTACCGCACCTGTGTGTGCCTTGCCATGAGTCTGTCAAGGGGTACAAGTGTGGTCCAGGAGTGGATCACTGGACAGCGGTCGGAATTATCCTTAGTAACCAGAGGACTAAGGAAATGTTTCTTGATTATGGAGGTGATAAAGAGTTCTTCGTAAAGAGTTACGTCGATGCAAGCTTTAACACCTATCCGAATGACTAGTAGTAGCAATCTGCATACGTATAGTGGAGCAGCCATTTGGAAATAGTACCAAGTGGAGTGTGGTAGCAGTGTTTACGGTTTCACATAGAGATTTGCAAAGTACACACGGATCTGAATATCGCAGACCCGTTGACTATAAGACCTCTCTCACATGCAAAGCATGATCGAGCCCCAGAACTCATTGGGTGTTAGATTCATAACAATGCGAATCACATGGTGATGTGAACTAGATTATTGACTCTAGTGCAAGTGGGAGACTGTTGGAAATATGCCCTAGAGGCAATAATAAATTAGTTATTATCATATTTCCTTGTTCATGATAATCGTTTATTATCCATGCTATAATTGTATTGATCGCAGACTTAAATGCATGTGTGGATACATAGACAAAACCATGTCCCTAGTATGCCTCTAATGGACTAGCTCGTTGATCAAAGGATGGTTAAGGTTTCCTAGCCATGGACATGAGATGTCATTTGATAACGGGATCACATCATTAGGAGAATGATGTGATGGATAAGACACAAACTAAAAACATAGCATATGATCGTGTCAGTTTATTGCTACTGTTTTCTGCATGTCAAGTGTATGTTCCTATGACCATGAGATCATGCAACTCACGGATATCAGAGGAGTGCCTTGTGTGTATCAAATGTCGCAACGTAACTGGGTGACTATAAAGGTGCTCTACAGGTATCTCCGATGGTGTCTGTTGAGTTGGCATGGATCGAGACTGGGATTTGTTACTCCGTGTAACGGAGAGGTATCTCGGGGCCCACTCGGTAATGCAACATCACAATAAGCCTTGCAAGCAATGTGACTAATTGTTAGTTGCGGGATCTTCTATTACGGAACGAGTAAAGAGACTTGCCGGTAACGAGGTTGAACTAGGTATGGAGATACCGACGATCGAATCTCGGGCAAGTAACATACCAAAGAACAAAGGGAACGTTATACGGGATTAACTAAATCCTTGACATAGAGGTTCGACCGATAAAGATCTTCGTAGAATATGTAGGAACCAATGTGGACGTCCAGGTCCTGCCATTGGTTATTGACCGTAGAGGTGTCTCGGTCATGTCTACATAGTTCTCGAACCCGCAGGGTCTGCACACTTAAGGTTCGGTGACGTTTCGGTAGTGTAGAGTTATGTATGGTGGTGACCGAAGTTTGTTCGGAGTCCCGGATGAGATCCCCTACGTCACGAGGAGCTCCGGAATGATCCGGAGGTAAAGATTCATATATAGGAAGTCCCAGTTTGGTTTCCGGAAAAGTTTCGGGCTCATCGGTAGTGTACCGGGAGTGCCGGTAGTGTACCGGGAGTGCCGGGAGTGTACCGGGAGACCTCCGGGAGGGGTACTTCGACCCCAAGAGGTCCATGGGCTGTGGGAGAGTATTAACCAGCCCTTAGTGGGCTGGGAAAACAGCCACAAAGGCCCATGGCGCAGGAGAGAAAGTCCTAAAGCAAAAGGTGGAAAATCAGCCAATAGGAGGCAATCCTACTCCAACTAGGATTGGAGGTGAAGTAGGATTGCTTCCCACCTCCTATTTCGGCCGACCCAAAGGCCTTGGCTGCCTCTCCTCTCCTCTCCTCCTACATATACTAGTGGATTGGGTGGTTTTTGGACAGAATTTCCGGCCACGTGCTACCCATTACACCGGTGCATAGTTTCTCCTCTAGATCGGTTTTCTGCAGCGCTTAGGCGAAGCCCTGCCGGAATTGCTCCACCACCATCACCGGAGCGCCGTCACGCTGCCGGTGAACTCTCTCTCCTCTCCACCTCCTCTCGCTGGATCGAGACGGTGGAGATCGTCATCAAGCTGCACGTGTGCTGAACGCGGAGGTGTCGTTCGTTCGGCGCTAGATCGGAAGGACCGTGATCGAGATCGCGAGACGGTTCATGATGTGATCACGGAACGGATCATGATGAGTTCGCGGGAAAGATCGTGATCAAGATCGTGAGACGGATCGTGATGAGTTCGCGGGACGGATCATGATGTGTTCGCGGGACGGTTCGTGATTGGATCGCGGGACGCTCAGCGATTTGGATCGCGAAGAAGTTCGACTACACCAACCGCGTTTCTTAACGCTTCCCGCTTAGCGATCTACAAGGGTACATAGATCCACTCTCCCTCTCGTAGATGCTCATCACCATGGATAGGTTTGCGTGTGCATAGGAAATTTTTTGTTTCCCATGCGACGTTCCCCAACAGGTCTATCCATAGCAAAGATGTGCTTATCAAGCTTAGAATTGATAAGCATCTGAATATAGGGTGCATAGCAGCATGAGCGCTTCTGATCAGCTGCAACCCTCTTAACAGTCTCTACTATCAAATCCATCACTCGAATCTGGGTGTGACGATCAAGATGGATGATCATGTTGATGGAGTATCCACTAATAATCTTCTCATCTCTAGACTTGGGCATCAAAGTATGCCTTAGGATGGTGTTCATTGTACGGAAGCCTGGCTGGAGGAAGTAAATTGATCCAAACTTGTGAGATTGCACATTAGCAGCAAGGATACGATTATACATATCCTTCATAGCATTGTGTCTCTCCTTGGATTCTGAGTAGACATCCAAATCTCCCTCCTCAACCTCAGGGACTCCTAAGATGGTAGCCCACTCATCAATAGTAGACCCACATCTTGCTCCTGCAAGCATCCAAACAATACTGCCATGTCCATAATAATGAGCAGTTGAGTAGAACTGCATGATCATCTCATCATTCCAAGAAATGAAGTCCTTACCAACAAATTTATCTAGCCCAATGCAGTGGAAGTTGTCTTGGACACATG
Source organism: Hordeum marinum (assembly GCA_022496015.1). NCBI lineage: Eukaryota > Viridiplantae > Streptophyta > Magnoliopsida > Poales > Poaceae > Hordeum > Hordeum marinum. The sequence goes on along the minus strand of CM039678.1, from coordinate 375,954,493 downwards.
GAAAGTAATCCTCATTATCCTTGATGTACTTCCAGTCCACATATCTCATGTCACTGACTGCAGGGCTCTTGTCGAGCAAAACTGTCTCATAGAAGTCTTGCTGCTCCTTGGTGTAAAATCTATAATCGATAGCAGTCTTCCTCCTCTGGGCATATGGATCAATTGCTCTCCATGCCCTCAACCCTGAATCTTTCCTCTTCTTCATATCCTCAGCTCTAGGATGGATGGCATCATGTACAGGAAGGTGAGGTATGAGCTTCATCAGAACAGACATAGCATCTTCATCATAATCTGCTTCTCTGAAAGTGGACTTCTTGTTCTTCTCAGAAGCAGGTATATCTCTGGTAGTCCTCTTGGACTTCTGTGCAATAGCTTTCTTGGATGGAACATTGATGCTCTTGGAGGGACCAGACTTAGGCATAGCATCAGCCAAAAGTTTCTTAGCCTTCTTCTTAGGAGGGGCCTGAGCAGCAGGTTCCTCCTGTTCCTCCTCTTCAGCAGCAGCACCATTAGCCTACTCTGGATCCTCATACATAGAGGTAGGCCTACCCATCACATGGATGATCCTCTTCCTGGTTGTCTTCTTCTCTCCTGCCTTTTAAGGAAAGACTTCCTTGGAATCTCAACCGACATTGTTGCCCTAGCACTCTCATGTGCTTTGAAGGTCTCTATAGGAGCATAAATTTTGCGGACAACCTCCTAGATGAGGTGGCCTCATTGGCAGATTTCATTGCAGCCTTCTCTTTCTTCTTAGCAAGAATATCTTTTGGTACAAAATCAGAATCTTCATCTTCTGAGTTGAGTCTCTTCCTTGTCCTAGTGGAAGCTTTAGGCAACCCATGAGAACCGGGAGTGTCTGGATCTATGGAAGAACTGGACTCAGGACTAGTGCCTGAACTCATCTCAACGTTCTGCTCTGGCAAATTCTAACTATCTTTTGAGCCTGACATGTCTAACCCTGTGAATAGAGTATAGAAGAGTGAAATAGGATAAGTCATCACAAAATGTAGAAAATTTGAAAGTTTGACAAATGATTTTCAAAGTTTACATTCTGTCACATGAAAATCGATACAGCCGAAGCAATAATATCGGAGCTACCAAGACCAACTTTCTCCTTAGCTAGAACTTGGCACCCCTTTTGGTGAGACCGAAAGGTGTACTCGGTTTCACCGAGAAAGTTCTCAGCAACACAGACATACAAATCGGTGACACCGATTTGCCCACTTTGGTTCCATCGAGTTTCATCGGGCGGAAGGTAAACCCTAGAAAATCGATCATTCTCTATCCTATGGAATTTTCTTTTGGATGAAAAGATCTCAAACTGTGGATAGACAAGGAATAAACCCTAATGCGCATGAATCGGACAGTAGAGTGTGAGAGGGGGCCAAATCCATACCCTAATTTGGCGATCGGTTCTCTACGGAGGCGATGTTGGAGAAGAAAACGGCGATGACGGCGATTCCCAGCGGCGGAGGCGCTCCGGGAAGCAAGGCAATGACCAGGGGCCTTCGAGGAGGCAGCTAGGGTTGTGGAGGTGCGACGTTTGTAGAATGGATTTCAAAACGTCGGGGTCCACCGATTATATACCCGTCATTGTCGGTGACACCAATTTGATATTTCTGGTGTCACCGAGTTTCACAACTGTCAGCTGATAGGGAAACTCGATGTAACCGAGAATATGAAATCGGCAGTACCGAGATTGAAAAACCAGATCAACCCTAGGCATTCGATGAGACCGACAATTTGTAGTTGGTTCCACCAAGATGCACTTGGGAGGTTTTAATGGTTAGTCCTTGACGATATGGAACTCCGAGTGCTCCTCACACAGAGAGATTGAGAAGTACTTGTTCAAATTTTGTGATGCAGCATGAATAGAATATGAGGTGAGAAAGAATAGATGGCTAGAGGAGTGGTCCTAGGCATTCTTGTATATCCAATTAGCAAATGAAAATGAAAATCCAAATAGCAACAATTGGGTATGCTCGAATGAGTAAATAAATATAGACCAACATGCTCACACAATAAGATGTCAAATGAAATCATGGAAAACATGCACAAAGACAATAGCATCTAACAAGCACTTTGGCGATGACGGAGTCATCTATATATGAGTATATTGAATTAGGAGCCAATTAAGAATACTTGAACATAGGTCATACTCATCATTTAAGCACAAGAGGGGTTACCACTTTTACATAAAGCATTTAATGTTGTCACATTCTATGAGATGCTTTAACTCAAGTCTTAGAGTAAATCTCCCCCTTGATGTGACATCCCCCCATAGGAGGGATAAAGTAACCTTGGGTTTTGTCAATTAAGACTTCATGTAGGTGAAGTAGTGGTGGATGCTCAAGGTTGATAAAGATCACCAAGAGTTGGAGCATCCTCGATATTTTATTACTATTCTCACTTTCATGGGTTAGTCCCAACACACAAGAGACAGATACAAGGATATCTATGGACATGGACTGCAAAGCATATGTGATGATGTCCATTGATTTGTTGATTACCTTGTCCCTTGCTTACCTTTGAGGGAATGTGTGACTCCTTGAACTATTGCATGATGTTAATGTTGATTGCAACTAGTTCTTGCCAATAATGAATATGAGTGAATTTCATTGGCGGGAGTCACCCCTCAAGAACTTCTCTAGTTCTTCTTGGGGACCCACATCAAGTTGATGGGGATCCTTGGTGTTGAAGTAGCACTTGTAGAAGTTGAGCTTGTAGCAGCCTTGCGAACCCACTTCACCAAAGCTTGGGATTCATCTTCATATGAGTCAATGTCCTCTTGAAGCTTGGGGTCTTGTGGTTGAAGGTCATCTTGAGCTTTTGTTCCCCTTGGGAGAGTATTTTCATACTTCTCCTTTTGAGGAACAAACTTGGGATTCGGATATTGACCTTCTTCCCATTCAACTCCATTAGTGTTGAAGTAGACAACACCACGATTCTTTCGGTATCCTCCGTGCTTGCATGCAATCTCCTCAAATTGTCTGCATCCTTCAAGACTCTTGTAGATATCTTTATCTATAATCCATTTCAAGGGTTCATTTTCTTGCTCAAGTGTAACTTGGCTAAGATAAGAGTTAGTGGGATCAAGAGAACTACTAGAAGCAATATCATTGGATTTATCATTTTCATTGTTACTTGTTGAAGAACCTTTCTTTCCTTTGTTAGTAGCTTGCTTAGACTTAACTTGTGGCATGAATGTAGACAAGAGAAGTCGCTTGGATAGATAAGATGAAGTCTTCTTTCGAAGATCATCATTGATTGCTTTAAGGAACTCGTGCTCTTGCTCTAAATTGAGCTTCTCGAAGCGTAGCTTCTCATGTGTCCTTACAAGCTCTCTATTATCTTTTAGAGTTGACTCATGAGCTAACTTAAGAGTTTTTAGTTCTTGAGTTAGTCGTTCTATTTCCAACTTATCGTCATCGCATGACTTATCTACACTAGAGTGAGTACTAGCAAGTTCATTTTGACTATCATTACTAGATTTGTCAAATAGCAAGTCATCTGCAATTAACAAGTCATCTTCATCTCTATTGAAATGAAGATACTCAGGTTGTGATACCTTGGGGCCTTTAGACATGAAGCAATGACCACTCCCTTCATTTGGTGAATCAAATATGTTGTAGGAGTCGGTTGTCACTAGTGCAAGTCCGGCAACACCTTCATCTTGACTATAGTCGGAGTTGGGGTGCTAGCTTCTCTCGGAGTGGTTGTCGGATTCGGAGCCAGAAACCCATTCACCAACATGAGCTTGATGTCTTATTCTTGAGTAGCTCTTGGTGTACTTGTCCTTCTTATCCCAGTCCCTACTTCTCCTTGAGATTCTACGTTCATAACGATCGTCTCTACTCCTTCTCTCTCTTCGAGGTGACTCGTCTCTTAAGCTTCGTCTTCTTGGTGACTCTTGTTTCCTTTTCTAAGGATCCATACACTCATTGGAGTAGTGTCTGGGCTTCCCACCATTGTAGCAGTTTCGGTCATGACTTGATGAACGCTTCTCTTCATATCTTGAGTTGGAGCTTCTATCTTTGCTTCTATTCTTGTAGAACTTGTTGAATTTCTTGACCATGAGGCTTAACTCTTCATTTGTGACAAGGTTGTTGCTTGAGGTAGCAGGAGCATCACTTGTGTCTTTGTAAGCACCGCTAGACTTGTGGTCAAGATCTTCCTTGTCTTTGAGGGTCATCTCATGAGCAACAATCCTACCAATCACTTCCGTTGGCTTGAGATCTTTGTAGTTGGGCATCATTTGGATCAATGTGCAAACAGTGTCATATCGATCATCCAAAGCACGAAGTATCTTCTTGATGATGAATTTGTATATCATTTCTTCGCTTCCTAAACCCGCAATCTCATTGGTGATGAGAGCTAGCCTAGAGTACATCTCAGCGACTCCTTCACCATCCTTCATCTTGAACTTGTCAAGTTGACTTTGAAGAACATCCAACTTGGATTCTCTCAAAGATTTTGTACCTTCATGTATATCAATCAAAGTATCCCAAATCTCTTTTGCATTCTCTAGACGGCTGATTTTGTTGAATTCTTTGGGGCATATGTAGTTGAAGAGAATGTCGCATGCTTGAGCATTGAGTTGCAACATCTTCAATTCATCTGATGTTGCTTCACGATCTGGTTCCCTTCCTTCCGCAAAGAATTCACCTTGCATACCAACATGAACAACATCCCAAACGGCGAGGTGATGACCAAGCAAATGCATTTTCATTTTGTGCTTCCAACTAGCAAAATTTGTGCCAGCAAAGTACGGACCTCTACGGTGATAATTTCCCTCACTAGACGCCATACTCTCCTAGGTTGTGAGATGAATGCAATGGAGACCAATGCTCTGATACCACCTGTAGGATCGAAAGTAGTGCTAGAGGTGGGTTAGACTACTTGACCAAATAAAAATCTACTTTTTCCCAATTTTAATTCTTGGCATATTTTAGCATTCATAGTATGTCAAGTACACCCTACACATGCATGTCTACGAGTATAGAAGCGGAAAGTGAAGACAAGCATGTAAGTAAAGGAAGGGTAGGAAGATCAAATGCAATTGGTGACACGATGATTTTTCCCATGGTTCCGATAGGTGGCGCTATCGTACATCCACATTTATGGAGTCTTTAACCCACGGAGGGTAACGGTCGTGAGAGTTTACGGAGGGCTCTGCCCACGGAGGGTTCCACGAAGAAGCAACCTTGACTATACCATGATGGCCTACGTCCACGAAGGACTAGCCTAACTCGGGGTAGATCTTCACGAAGTAGGTGATCTCCTTGCCCTTAAAAACTTCTTGGCTCACTCCACAACATGAAGTAGGAGGCTCCCAAGCGACACCTAACCAGTCTAGGAGGCACCACCCTCCAAAAGGTAAAGCCTCGATTGTGTCGATGAACTCCTTGCTCTTGTGCTTCAAGATGATAGAATCCTCAACACACAATCACTCTCTCACAGATTTGGCTTGGTAGAAGAGATTGATTGGGTGGGAAGCAAGTTGGGGAGGCTATAGATCAAGATTCATATGGTAGGAATGGAATGGCATGATCTTAACACATGAGTAGGTGGCTCTCTCTCAGAAAATCAGTAGGTATGAGTGGGGAACTATTCTGAGTGCTTCTCTAGCGAGTGAGTGGTGGTGGAGAGGTATATATAGGCATCTCCAAAAATCCAAACGTTACACATGAAATGACCAACTCAGTGACACCGATGTGTTAATCTTGGTGGTACTGAAGTGACCAAAAGGTGCCAACTTTTGAATCTCGATGAGACCGATATAGGAAACTCGGTTGCACCGATAAGGTGACCAACAGTCAGATTGCCCAATCTCGGTGATGTCGATCCAACATTCTTGGTGGGACCGATATTGTGAACGTGCATAATAGAAAGTTGGCAACCTAAACTCGGTGGCACCGAAGCAGAATCGGTTGCACCAAAGTGGCTAGGGTTTGGCTGAGTCTGTCTAGGTTTTGGAATTGGTGGCACCGAGTGGAAAGTGTTGGTTGCACCGATTTTCAATATTTGGCTTTGGACAGACTTTTGTGGAAGATCTTGTGGGTGTATGTGGTGACTATCACTTGTGCACGTATGAGCATTTTGTTCACCAACAAAACCTTACCCCTTTCAATAGTATTGGATTTCCTGTGGACTCAAAGTGATTTCTCACAAAAGATAAAATGTAGAGTCCTTTGCTTGAGGCTTTGCCAATCTATTTCCTTGCATCTTGGGGGTATTCCACTATCCTTATGCCAACCCATCATTGAACTTCTACTGAAACATACATAGTGGAAACATTAGTTCAATGACATATATGTTGTTATTAATTACCAAAACCACCAAGGGAGCAAGTGTGCTTTCACCGGCTCATGAAGGTGGAGGTGGCTGAAGACACGCATCGCGGCCTCAGAGAAGAGGTCATGACACTCGCTTTCTAAGACCACCTCCACCTTGACAACGACACCCTCTAGTGCCTTGGCAAGCTTTGAAGAGAACCCCACAAAGCCGCTCTCTGGAGATGCCAGGGGCTTCGTGAACCCATCCTGGCAGAGGGAACGGAGATCTTGGTGGAGCCAGACCTCAACGGAGGGGAAGGCACCGAGCTCCGCAGCCCTTTCCTCCTCAGCTGCGACAAGGGCTTTCCCCCCTGGTGTCGAGCTGAACCTTCTCCGTAGCAACTTCTTCCGCCTGTGGGTCCAGACGGTTGCACTCCGCGGCTTGGGTGGCCGTTGCCTCGGCGAGATAGGCCTTGCAGGTCTTCACATCATCTTCTTGCTAACACGGTTGCTCTGCAATCACGGACTTCTCCTCCTGGAGGACCTTCAGGCAGGCCTCCGCCTCTTCGCAGCGCCTGGCAGAGGACTCCGCATCGGCTAGCGCTGCCTCACGGGCTGCCCTAGCTTACGCGGCCTCCTTCTCGCTCTTCACCATGGCGGCATTGGCTTGGCCCCAAACCTCCGCGACAGAGGTGTCAGCCTGGAGCCACCCGGAGAGGAGCCCCAAGAGCCCCATCACGAGGTGGCCATTAGCACCCTCAAGGGCGTCCCGGACCTGACGCAGAATGGAGTAGGCATCGCCCAGAGAACCAGGCACTACTGGAATCCAGAGATTTTCCATCAGCCAGCTCTTTGTCGTATGCTGGCAGAAGAGAGGCTTTGCCGTCATCTCAACACAAACGGACAGCAAAGCCTAGGCAGATGGCAAAGATAGTATTTGCCATCTGCTTGGGCTTTGCCATTTGCCAGCTCACGGCAAAGAGCCGTAAGGTAGACGGCAAAGATCCCACCTTGGCCCTAATGTCCCAGGGGGTGGTGGCCCATCTACCAGCTCTTTGTCATCTGCCTCGAGAGTCTTTGCCATCCGCCAGCACACGGCAAAGGGGGTGGCCAGCTTAACGGCACCGGCCCGACCCCCACCCCATCCCCTCTCACTCTCTTTCTCCCTCTCTCTCTCTCTCTCACCCCAATCCCCCCCTCCCGCCACCCGACTCGCCTCGCCACCAGCCGCCCCTCGCAACTGTCGCCGATAGCCTCCACCACTCTCACCGGCCGCCCGGCCGCCAGAAGCCCCGCCAGCCGCCCCCGCCCCTGCCATTGGCCGCCCCGCCGCCACACGAACCCGCCCCTGCCAAAGGCCACCCTGCCGCCAAACGACCCTGCCCCGGCCACAGGCCGCCCCGCCTCCAGAAGCCCCGCCGCCACAAGTCATGCCGCCAAACAGGCCCACCTCCGCCATCGGCCGCCGCTTTCTGCTCAGGCCGCCCCGCCGTCCCATCCGCCGCGTGCCGTCCAGGCCACCCCCACCGCCACCACCACCTCCGGTGAGTACCGGCCGCCCCCTTTTTTCTGTTAATTACTTAGTTAGGTTAGTTAATTAGTTATCTAGGTTAGTTTATTAGGTTAGTTAGGTTAGTGTTAATTAGGCTAGTGTTAATTAGGTTAGTTTTAGTTTAGGTTAATTAGGTTAGTGCAAAAATAAGAAGAAAAAGAAGTTGAGGAAGAAGAAGAAGAAGAAGAAGAAGAGGAGGAGAAGAAGAAGAAAAGAAGAAGAGGAGAGGATGAAGAAGAGGAGGAGGAGAGGAAGAAGAGGAAAAAGGGAAAGAAGAACAAAAAGAGGAGAAGAGGAGAAGAAGAAGAGGAAAAGGAAATGAAGATGAAGAAGAAGAAGAAGAAGAAGAAGAAGAGAAGATAAAGAAGAAGAAAAGGAAGAAGAGGGGAAGAAAAGGAAGAAAAGGAAGAAAAACCCGACACCCCGATACCCGGATGCCGCGACACCCCAACATGACACCCCGACACCCCGATGCCCCGACACCCCGACATGATGCTCGACACCCCGCAACCGCCGCTGGCCGCCCCCGACGCCACTAATCCCCAACCCCCGACACCTCTTCGGCCTACTGTTAATCGAAAGGTGCTCTTTGCTCTTCCGAAGGCCGATGGGGTCATAGTTTTGTAATTATGTGTTAGGTCATATATTTTCTGATTTTGTTATGGAAAACATCATATTTGTGTTGATCAGGTGGATTTCAACGTGCAGTTGTTTTATCGCTACGAGGTTCTAGTGTTCGATGACCTACCCCGTGCGTTGGATGAGCTCCCCTTCTGCGTTCGTGGGTGAACACAAATGACATCTCCTCCCCCTTAATTTGCTCTATTCCAGTCTTCGTGCCAATGAAACTTGCTAGCTGTAGGTGTCTTCAATTCAACAATTTGCGTGACCGGTATACGTATCCCGTTCAAAAGGGAGGCATCTATAAATATGCCCGCCTTTGCATATTTATAACCACCATCCTTTCAAATTGTCCAACGTTATCCATGGACAGCCCGAGTATGTGTAGATTGGGTTCGTTTCCCGTATGCTCTGCTCTGGATCCGATGCGGAATTTTTCAGTGCCTCCGTGTTGTTCTCCGGGTACACATACTCTCTTCTTATTGCCGAGACGTGTATCATGAGAATAGTGGGGAGGTGTTGTCGAAATTCTGTGTTGAATCTAGAGCAGAGCATGGGAAAACGAACCCAATCTACACATACTCGGGTGGGATTAGGACCTATCTTTCCCTATTAGTGTGTAGGTTGCATGGACGTAATAAAACTGACAACCATGATTAAATAATGAATATAGATGATGAATTATATATATATATATATATATATTTCTTGTGTTTTTAGTAGGTAGGCAAGATGAGTGATTGTGCGTGGATGTACACCGGTCACCCTAGTCAGAAAGACATGACCATTAAATGGTTAAGAAAAACCAAGGGGTTTCTCAAAGCCGCATTTGCAAATGGCCAGGAAATAACTTGGTTCCCCTATGTGTGGTGCGACAACCATAAAAAGTGGACATGGGATGAAATGGGTAAACACTTGCAGAAGTGGGATTTTACGCCTGATTATACGGTGTGGAGATTTCATGGTGAGTCTGCCCAACATGCCAGAGCTGAGGTGGTTCGTCGTCGCGCCGACGAGCATGGTATCGAAGACATGGTGCAAGACTTTGATGATGCTCGGGATTCAGACGATGAGATGGAGGAATCTGTAAAGGCCTTCTATGAAATGTTGGAGTCTTCAAAACTTCCTCTCCACGAGCACACTGAGCTTTGTCAACTGGATGCCATCGCGCAAGTAATTGCTCTGAAGGCTCAGTTCAACCTGGGCAGAGAATGCTATGATGCGGTGATGACGATATTTGGACGCTTTCTACCCAAAGGCCATGTATTGCCTGCAAACCTGTACCAGTCGGACAAAATCCTACATGCGCTTAAAATGCCCTATGAGAAGATAGATGCCTGTGAGAATGGATGTGCCTTATTTAGGCTTGAGTATGCGGGCTTGAACTATTGTCCCATTTGCAAGTCTTCCAGGTATGTTGTGGTAGACAACGGTATGGGTGAGAAGAGTCACACCAAAATCCCAGTTAATGTTCTTCGGTATATGCCAATCATAACAAGACTTCAACATCTTTTCATGGTCGAAGAGACAACCAGACAGATGACGCGGCACAAATTGGACAAACGAACCGAACTAGATGCAGATGGGAATCCAATGTTGGGACACACTTCAGACGCTTTTGCATGGAAGCACTTCGATGCATTGCATAAGGATAAAGCGGCAGATCCAAGGCAGCCTCAAGTCGCCATCAGCATGGATGGGTTCAATGTGTTTGGTATGATGGCAACCCAATATAGTTGTTGGCCTGTATTTGTCATTCCACTCGATATCCCCCCCGGAGAGATTATGAACAGAAAGAACATTTTCTTGATGTTGCTAATTCCAGGGCCCAACTATCTGGGGAAGAATATGAATGTGTGCATGCAGCCGCTTCAGAATTAATTGCAAGAAGCTTAGGATAATGGGATCAAGACATATGACGCTGCTACAAAACAAAACTTCAAAATGCATGTGTGGTACATGTACTCGACACATGACTTGCCGGTGTATGCGCTATTCATTGGCTGGTGTGTGCATGGAAGGTTCTCGTGCCCCCACATGCAAGGTAGCTCTTGAGTTCTGTTGGCTGCAGGCGAGTCGCAAGTATTCTTGCTTCGACTTGCATAGAAAGTTCCTGGATCCTCGCCATAAGTTCAGAAAAGACAAGAAGAACTTCATCAAAGGTAGAGTTGTCAAAAACTCTACACCACCTGCATTGACAGGCTAACAGACCCTGGATCAGCTCTTGAGCCTGATCCAGCATGTCCAGGGTATTTCAAAGGGTATAATTCGGAACACGCCTGGACTCACAAGATATGCTTGTGGGATCTGCCTTACTTTAAAGACCTCCTTTGCCCACACAACATCGACATGATGCACACTGAAAAGAATATCGCTGAGGCCCTTTTTGGTACATTGTTCAACACAGAGGGGAAGTCAAAGGATAATCCTAAGGCTAGAGTCGATTAGGAGGCTCTATGTGATAGACCGTTACAAAACATGCGGCAACCAAAAGGAAAGAAGAACTGGAGGAAGCCAAAGGCATGGTTCAATCTTGGAAGGCCAACTATGAGGGAAATGATCTTGTGGGTGAAAATGCAGTTGATGTTCCCCGATGGGTATGCAGTGAATCTAAGGAGGGGAGCGAGTCTTGACAAATTGAAAATATTTGGTATCAAGAGTCATGATTGGCACATATGGATTGAGCAGGTAATGCCGATGATGTTGCATGGCTTTATCTCTGTGGGTGAATGGCTAGTACTGGCAGAACTGAACTATTTCTTCCGTGCTCTTTGTGTGAAAGAACTGTCGCCTGACGTGCTAGATGAAATAGAAGAATTGGCGCCGGAGTTGATCTGCAAGTTAGAAAAGATCTTTCCACCGGGCTTCTTTAATGCAATGCAGCATTTGATTTTGCACTCCCGGTCGAGGCAAGATTGGGGGGATTTTAAAATCATTGGTGCTTTGCAACTGAGAGGATGCAGAAGATGCTTCGACCAAAATGTAAAAATAAACATAGAATTTAAGCATCGAGGGCCGAGACATTCATTACTGAGGAGGCGGCAAACTTTGTGACAGCACACTACAAAGCCAAGAATCGTCATTTGCATAATCCGAAGCCTCGGTACAATGATGGCAACCATGAACAAGGTCGATCCAACCTCAGCCTATTCCAAGGGAAGCTCGCACCAACCGGTGCTTCAAAAGAAATAACGTTGGATGTCGAAGAATGGCGGACCATTTCGTTGTATATCTTCAACAACCTAACAGAAGTGTGGCCGTACATCGAGTAAGTTCTCGGTACATTGTTCCGCAACTTCTAAGTCCTTTGAATTGCTCTTATTCCCGGATATGTGATACAATCGATACGTTGACAAATACTCAGATGGAGCAGTGATCTAAAAGGATTCCATCAGAGAGTATGAGCTTCTGGCAAAGCATGGAGGTGGCTATACCGGTTTCATCTCTTGGTTCAAACAAACGGTAATTTCCATTAGACCATTTCATTTCTTCGTCTAGTTTGCGGCTAATGCAACAATCCTTTCATATTAAACTTGTAGGATAATTCAGAGTCTATGAACGCCAAATTGAGACAAGTCGCTAATGGTTTTGACTATAAGGTCCGTTCATTTGACAAATACGAGATCAACGGGTATCTCTTTCGTACTTTTTGCAAAGAGCTATCTATGGCCGACCGAAAGTCTACAAATTGTGGTGTCTCTGCTATCGGCGAAGGAGGTGTCGAGTATTATGGAAGAGTTCAAGAAATTTATGAACTTATATTCTTTGGTGAAAACACACCAAACGTCATAGTCTTCAAATGTTATTGGTTCCAACCGAAGGAGATTAGAAGGAATCATGAACATATAGGGCTAGTAAAAATCAAACAAAGCACCCATTTAGATGTTCCCGGTGTCTATATTATGGATCAACATGCGACCCAAGTTTTCTATCTACCGTGGGCCTACCAAACTGATCCAAATCTGAATGGTTGGGATGTCGTTTATGATGTGCCGCCACGTTTTAGACCACCTCCCCTCAATGAAGATGATTATGAGCCTCGCATTAACCCAGACACATATGAAGGAGAATTCTTCCAAGAAACATGTCTTTCCAAAAAATGTTTCAAGAACCGCTCAACTTCACCCCAGAACATTGAAGTAGACAGCGATAGTGAATTCGACTTCACCCTTGAGCTGGAACAAGAAGAGATGAAAGAAGAAGAGGTTACTGCTGCGGATGACCTCTCAATGCTTGACCGATTACATAAAGGAGCCCTTCCACATGTTGCTCCTGATAGTGATGATGATGCATTTATTGATGATAGCGATGACGATGATGCATTTATTGATCCCAGAGCATATATAGACAGTGAAGATTATTATTAGTTCATGTCAGGTATACATGATGATGATACACTCAAATTATATATATACATATTATTATTTATGTCGGTATTAATTTTTTTTATGTTTTACTAATTTTCTTTACTCTTTGTCATGGCAGGTGTTGAAAGATGGTGGGTGCGGCTTGAGAGCGATTCGAGGCTCCTTCGTCGACGCATGGTGGGAGGGGTACTTTCATTCCACAACAAACTCTCTGGAGAGTGTTGTATGACAGTATTAGGACACCTGAGGGCGCTTCTTCTTCGGTGAAGTTGCCCACCGGGAGAGGAAGTCAGGGGCAGAAGAGAGCTCCTAAAGGTACACGTGGTGGTCGCGTGAGAGGTACGAAGGCTGCTACACCTTCCTCGCCGCCTGTTGGGGATATGACCCCATGATATGACCCGCCCCGGAGGCTCCGGGTCATGTTGCTGGCTCGTGAGCCGGCCCAAAGGTGAGCCGTAAGATTGGTAGCCCAGGAAGATAGGCGGCTCAAGGTGTGGGTCGTACAAACGGCCCAGACGGAGAAGACCCGGGCGTGCAAGCCGACTCATAGACGGCTTCGACAAGAAGATAGAAAGAGACTCGGTTAGCAATTGTAATGACCTGGTGGTCCTAACCTCTTATATAAAGGCAGACCCGGGGCGACTTAGAGGTAGGTAACCGAGAACTAGGTCAAGCTTCTAGCTCCTTGTAATCGATACACAAGCAATACAAACACAAGCAGGACGTAGTCTATTACCTCGACTCGAGGGGCCGAACCTGGGTAAATCCGTGTCTTTCGTCCCAACTAACCCCTTTGAGTTCACCCCGTTAAGCGATGGCCTCGAATCCAAGTCCGTTCACCCGGACATCTGCCTTGATAAAACCATGACATTTGGCGCCCACCGTGGGGCTAACGCTTGGTGGTGTTGAGTTCTCAAAGGGCTCTCTCCCACGGCTCGAAGGATACGTGGTTGGAAGGATGAGAAAGAGTTGCCACGGCCGGCTCTACATCGACGATGCCGGCTGGGGGCTTGATGCTGGCTCTTTGGAGTATGGATTCCGGGTTCCGTTCGGCGGGATCCAGATTTTCATCGGAAAGGTTGATGGATATACACCCGGGCCGGACATCTGCACCAACATCATCGAGCCGGCTCGGCGTCTCCAATCTACGGTTGTTGTGCGGCCTGCCCGTGCCCACCCAGGTCAAAAGCATGTTCTCGTGGGCTTCACTCAAGGCATGGACCTAGAAGCGTCCGGGTCACAGGGAACTCTCGTTTGCTCGGAAGATGAGTCCTCTAGTGGGGAGACAGAATCAGTGTATCGGCTTAGTAACGGTGGCCTTGGGGGCCACTATGACACCTATTCTGAGGAAAAGGGCTTTGAGTCGGATGATTTGAGACCCCCGGTTCATGCGGCGGTGTTCATGGCAGGATCAGCTTCAGTCGCCGGTGACACAGCGGCGGGAGCCGCCGCAGCGGGTGATAGCCCGCCGCCGGCGGCTCAGGTTCTAGTGGAATTGATGGACGAACTTATAGCTCTCATGGCCACAGAAGTAACACCGGATAATCAAGCAGCAAGGAATCTAGAGGTGGCATGGATCAAGGGCAAGATGGCAGAGGAACGGCAAAGGATGGCCGAGCTGAAAAACCGGATGGAGGAGGAAGCGGAGCATATCAAGGCCGATGCTTTCTGTCTGGAGCTGGAGCAAAGGTCAGCGGCCGTGGTGCACCGAAGGAGGCATCAATCCCGTCTGCCAGAACGTTACGAAGTGAAGAACCTTTTTAACACCCCCGGAGCAGGGCGGGTTACGGGCACACCGGAAAGCCGCCCGATGGAACGCCGGGCGACTCATCCACCCCAGCATAACCAAATTTCACCTAGGGCTTTTCCAACACCGGCGGGTCATTACTCTAACCCGGCCGAGAACATGGTGGCAGCGGCCGCCCGGCTTGAGACGATTCCCATCCCAGCTGAAGCACCCTTTGCGGAGGATGTGCGAAATGCCATTTGATATTTACAGACGGCCATGGCCCAGCAAGAGAATTATGATCACAGCCGGAGCCGGGTTCACTCCACCCCCCTCCCCAGTCGAAGTTTTAGCCGGCGCTACGAGTCGCCGGCGTGTTCCAGCAATCATCCACGTCGTGGACCACCTGAGGATGAGCGGGCAGCTCTAGATACACAAGCCCTCGCGGACCAGGCGAGAGACAGGTGAGAGGCGGAGATAGCGGCAACCCATCCAGAGCCGGCGCTTTCCATCTCAATGGGAGTAGTTAGTACTAGAGCTGTAGGGGTGCCATGTTTAACTCCGTATCTGAGAACTGAGCGACTACCGAAAGATTTCAAGGGGCCTCAAAAGGTTCCGAATTACACAGCTGATCTACCCCCTGAGGCGTGGGTTGAAAGTTATGAGCTGGCCATGGAGATGCTGGATGTCAATGAGGTGGTATGCGCAAAGTATTTCATCATGATGCTTGAGGGTCCGGCTCGTACATGGCTGAAGGGTCTACCGCCTAACACGATAAGCTCATGGGCGGAGCTGAGAGCGAAGTTTATTAAGAATTTCCAGGGGACCTGTAAGCAGCCTATGACCATTGTCGGCCTGGACCATTGTGTTCAACAGGAGAGTGAGTCGGCCCATCATTGGGTCCGGCGGGTATTGACCATTATTCACTCTTCACAGCAGATCACAGTGGCTCAAGCGGTGCTTATTTTAGAAAAGAACTATCATTTTGTTCCATTGAAACAGAAGCTCGGCCGGCTCAAGCGCACGTGTCAGGATATGGGAGAGCTCATGACGGCCTTGACGAAGTATGCCGACTCAGATAACACCAAGGATCCAGGCTCGGATGATGAGAAAGCCAATCAAGGGAAGAAAAACAATCAAGGAAAAGGTTTTGTGAACAATGGGAATCGGAATAAGCGGAAGAGAGCTGATAGCGGGTCAGAGCTAGTGGCAAATACCAACACAAGACCGAACCATCCCAAGGGGAGTGGAAAATTCAGGCCAAGGAATAGAGGCCCTTTTAATTTAGAGGAAGCACTTAGGAAGCCTTGTCCGGAGCACAGCACGCCTGACAAGCCGGCGTTGCATGCGTGGGGTGATTGTTTTATCATGCAGAGATTCAAAAACCAGCATTCCCAACCGCCTAATAATCAGGGCGGTGGCCCGCCTGGTGGGTCAGGGCACGGCGGGTCAGGGGCTGGAATCGGCGCCGGCGGTTCAGGAAACGGGCATCCGGGTCAGAATAACCAAGAGGGGCACCAATAACATCCTGGCAACAACAGCAATAACAACAATCAGCAGTAGCGCAATCAGTCCGGGTCTCAGAGTAATCCGAAGCAGCTCAGTTCTGGACAGTATCACGTATTCACGACCGGTCACAATAAACGAGACGAGAAGTTGCGGAGGCGAGCAGTTAATGCGGTTGCTCCGGCTCTCCCGCGATATTTACCATGGTCTGAGTATAACATAAGGTGGAGCCGGGAGGATCACCCGCCACGGGTAGATGACCCGGGCCGGCTGGCTCTAGTTGTGGCCCCTCAGGTGAATGGCTATATGGTGAATAAAGTGCTTATGGACGGAGGTAGCAGGATCAACATCCTTTATTATGACACTTTCCGGTGGACGAAATTGCTTGACAAAGACCTTAAACCTTCCTCCACCATTTTTCATGGTGTGGTCCTGGGTAAATCGGCATACCCGGTGGGCCGGATTTCATTGGAGGTAGCTTTTGGCGATGAGTATAATTATAGGGTGGAGTCCTTGTGGTTCGAGGTGGTCAAAATCAAAAGTCCGTATAATGCACTATTTGGGAGGCCGGCTTATGCCAAATTTATGGCTAGGCCTTGCTATGTTTATTTGCAACTCAAAATGCCCGGCTTAAAAGGTACAATTACCGTTCACAGTAATAGGAAAACGGCTCTCAGTGTGAGGAAGGAGATGCGGCGTATGCAGAGTCTAGTTGTGCTCAGGAGGAGCTGAAATTCTACAAGGAGAACGTTGACCCGGAGGATATGACCCTGCTGAAGAAGCCTACGACAGAAGTTGAGCCGCCACTCAAGTTTTCAGCGGATGATACCAAGGCAGTAGATTTCAATCCGGGCGACTCATCCAAGCAGTTCATCATTGGGGCTCACATGGATCCCAAATAGGAAAGCGTGCTCATCGAATTCATCCGTGAGAATCGGGACATCTTTGCATGGAAGCCTTCTGACATGCCGGGTGTACCGAGAGAGTTCGTTGAGCACAATCTTAATGTGGATCCAAAGTTTAAGCCGATCAAACAGTTTCTACGACGGTTCAACGAAGAGAGACGTAAAGCTATTGGGGAGGAAGTTGCCCGGATCTTGGCCACAGGCTTTATAGTGGAAGTTTTTCACCCGGAGTGGTTGGCTAACCCGGTGCTAGTGCTAAAAAAGAGCGGCACTTGGCGTATGTGTATAGATTATACAGACCTTAACAAGGCTTGCCCGGCTGACCCTTTTGCACTCCCTCATATCTATCAAATTATTGATGCTACAGCCGGATGTGAAAGTTTATGCTTCCTAGATGCATATTCAGGATATCATCAGATTAAGATGGCCACTAAAGATCAGGAGAAGATGGCGTTTATTACACCTTTTGGGGCGTTCTATTACGTCTCCATGCCTTTCGGGCTCAAGAGTGCCCAGGCGACTTACCAACGATGTGTGCAGAACTGCCTCCACAGTCAGGTTGGCCGAAATGTTCATGCTTACATAGACGACATCGTGGTTAAATCTAGAAAGAAGGAAACTCTCCTAGAGGATTTCAAAGAAACCTTTGACAATCTCCAGGTCTACAAGATGATGCTTAACCCGACGAAGTGTGTCTTTGGTGTTCCAGCAGGAAAGCTTTTGGGTTTCTTGGTTTCTGAGCGGGGCATCGAGGCTAACCCGGATAAGATTAAGGCTATCACTTCTTTAGGGGAGCCGACGTGCATTAATGATTTTCAGCGCCTTGCAGGACGGATTGCTGCATTGAGCCGCTTCATAAGCCGGCTTGGGGAGAAAGCCATTCCCTTATACTAGACGATGAAAAAGACACACAAGTTTAAGTGGAGCAAAGCAGCAGCCGAAGCACTTGAAGCTCTTAAAAAATAGTTGACTGAGCCGCCAGTGTTAGCTGCTCCGGCTGAGAAAGAGCCATTACTCCTTTATGTGGCGGCGAACAACAGAGCGGTCAGTGTAGCAATTGTGGTTGAGCACAAGGAGGCAGGGAAGGAGTATCCTGTGCAAAGGCCAGTTTATTACATTAGTGAAGTTTTGGCAGAGTCTAAGCAGAGGTATCCGCATTGGTAGAAGTTAGTGTATGGAGTTTTCATGGCCAACCGCAAGTTAAAAGATTACTTTTTGGGGCACCAGATAACAGTGGTTAGTTCCGCCCCGTTGGGAGATATCATTCAAAATAGAGAAGCTACAGGGAGGATTGCCAAGTGGGCCTTAGAGCTGGGTCCTCTTAACATCAAGTATGTTCCTCGTACATCAATTAAGTCTCAAGCTTTGGTGGATTTCATAAATGATTGGAAAAAATGTCAAGCCCCCGAAGAGAAGCCGGATAACACGTATTGGACTATACACTTTGATGGGTCCAAGCAGCTAGAGGGGTCCGGTGCAGGAGTTGTTCTCACCTCCCCCAAGGGTGACAAGTTTTGTTATGTGCTCCGGTTAATGTCCCCTTGTACTAATAATGTAGCTGAGTATGAAGCACTGGTCCATGGTCTCACAGTCGCTAAAGAGATGAATTTAATCTGGGTCACATGTTTAGGCGACTCAGATCTGGTGGCTCAGCAAGTTTCAGGTACTTGGGACTCCAAGGATCCGCGGATGGCGGCCTATCGACAGGCGGTTGACATCATTGCCAGTCACTTCAAGGGGTACCAGGTGGATCACATTGATCGTCGCAGGAATGAGGCGACTAATGCTTTGTCACAGTTAGGCTCTCAACGAAAGCCGGTACCACCTAATGTTTTTCTGGATGTATTGCATCATCCGACTATCAAGTTACCCTCTAAGGAGGATCTAGCTATTCCTGACCCGGAAGTGGAATTGGTGGCGGCTCTGCATGCTACCCCAGACTGGACTATTCCTTATTTGGCGTATCTGACACGCGGCGAGTTACCTAAGGAGGAGGATCTGGCCAAGAAGATTACCCGGCATTCTAAGTCTATGACGATTATCAATGGTGAGTTACATAAGTGTAGTGTGACAGGTGTCTTTCAGCGCTGCGTCTCACCGGAGGAGGGCCGGTAGATATTGAGTGAAATTCATGTTGGCGACTGTGGACATCACGCCGGGTCAAAATCTTTAGTGGCCAAGGCTTTTCGACATGGGTTTTTCTGGTTGACGGCTCACAAGGATGCAGAAGACTTAGTCCGTAAGTGTGACGGCTGTCAGAAGTTTGGCCGACGTGCTCACGTTCCGGCTCAAGAGTTGAGGATGATACCAATCACTTGGCCATTTGCGGTCTGGGGGCTCGATATGGTAGGACCTTTCAAGAGATCCAAGGATAAGAAAACACACCTTCTGGTGGCGGTTGATAAATTAACTAAGTGGGTAGAGGCAGAGCCGGTCAGCAAATGTGACGCGGCTACAGCGGTTCAATTTATTAAGAAGCTAATCTATCGCTTTGGTTACCCGCACAGTATCATTACAGACAATGGAACAAATCTATCCAAAGCAGCTATGAAAGCGTTCTGTGAGAAGGAGCATATCCGGCTCGATGTTTCAGCCGTGGCACATCCACAGTCTAATGGTCAGGCGGAGCGAGCCAATCAGGAAATTTTAAGAGGAGTCAAACCACGGCTCATGGTTCCTTTGAAGCGGACACCCGGATGTTGGGTTGAGGAGTTGCCTTCCGTCTTATGGAGCATCAGAACTACCCCTAACAAATCTACAGGTTTCACGCCTTTCTTCATGGTGTATGGTGCTGAGGCGGTTCTACCCAGCGATATTCGGCACGACTCACCAAGGGTGGCGACTTATGTTGAGACGGACAATGAGGTAGCACGCCAAGATGCGTTGGACGCCTTGGATGAAGCACGAGAGTTAGCAGCAGCCAGGTCGGCAATTTATCAACAAGACTTGCGACACTATCATAGCCACCGAGTGAAGACCCGGACATTCCAGGAGGGTGACCTGGTGCTCCGGCTGATTCAAATACCAATCTGGAATGCATAAGTTTTCTCCACCATGGGAGGGGCCTTTTGTGATCAGCAGAAACCTTAACAATGGGTCATATTACCTCATTGATATCCGAGATGAATCGGAAACCGCGGGTCAAGAGACGTTGCGGCCATGGAATATCGCACATTTGCGACCATACTTTACTTAGCAGGCATTGAAAGCCGCTATCATTGTATATATCATGCTTACATGAGTAAAATCTAGCATCCCCACAAAGACAGGGGCCTCCGCTCTTATGTATACCTTTGTGCAATCAAGATGAAATTTTTCCGGCTCAAAAATTGGAGTTAAAGTGGTTTATTCGCCGTCAAAACGGCTGATCTGGCTTTATGCCTTATCAAGCGCTGTAGCAAGGAGGCTTCTTGCCTTCGGGTATAGCTCACATCTCCCCTGCACAATCGGCTTTTACGCTGTTGCAGGGAAGCTTCTTGCCTTCGGGTATATCTCACATCTCCCTTGCATAGCCGGCGTTATGCCCAATTAAGCACTGTTGCAAAGAGGCTTCTTGCCTTCGGGTATAGCTTACTTCTCCTTTGCGCAGCCAGCTGTTATTAAACTATTGCAAAGAGGCTTCTTGCCTTCGGGTATAGCTTACTTCTCCTTTGCACAACCAACTATTATTAAACTGTTGCAAGGAGGCTTCTTGCCTCCGGGTATAGCTTACATCTCCCTTGCACAGTTGGCTTTATGCCTAGTTTGGTTACATTAAGCGTTGTTGTTGATGGAGGCTTCTTACCTTTGGTATAGCTTACATGACCCTAAGACAATAGCGTGTACACCAAATTCCAGTTGCTTATCAACTGCGGCCATCGAAGGGGGCTTCTTACCGATGGGTACCGCTTATCTCACCCTAATCGGCGGCTTTATGCCACTTCCAGTTACTTATTAACCGCGGTTGTCAAAGGGGGCTTCTTACCAACGGGTTCGCTTATCTCACCCTAACAACCGGCGTTTACGCCAAAACTCAGTTGCTTATCAACTGTAGCTATTGAAAGAGGCTTCTTGCCTTCGGGTATAGCTTACATCTCCTTTCAAACAGCCGGCTTTATGCCATCTCAGGTTGATCATTAGCCGCGGCTGTCGATGGAGGCTTCTTGCCTTAAGGTATAGCTTACATCTCCCATCAACAGCCAGCGTTCGCACATACAACATTTGCTATTAAAAGGAGGCTTCTTACCGTTAGGTATAGCTTACATTACCCTTCATACAGCCGGCTTTAAGCCGCTTCCGGTTCATAAATAGCCGCAGTTGTCCATAGAGGCTTCTTATCGTCAGGTATAGCTTACATTATCCTACGACAATCGGCTCCTTAATGGATTCATCCGACAAGAATCAGAGCCATGTCGCTCCGGTTGACAAAAATTGAGTTTTCAAAAAGATTATCCGGCTCTAATATTCTGGCGAAGGAATGGCGTCTTCAAAGATAGACACCCCTCATCAGAAAAGCTCAAGGTATATCCATGGAGAGTCGACAACACATTACATTGAAACACAGAGAGAAGGAAAGTGCACACAGAGAGGTGGAAAATATATGCAGCTGCCAAACGGCAGAGTCATACTTACTCTATTACAAAAATTACTCTCAGAAGGAGCAGAAGGCATTGTCAACCGCTCACGGCGGGTCATTACATGAGTCTGTGCTCAGAAAGGTTAAAAGAATAAAGTTCAGTTATTAGCCGGCTCATCCTGCTCCAGGTCTTCTGCTGGCTTTATCTGGAGATTTCCCAAGTCCCAATTACAGTCAGCCAGAGCAGCAAAAGACCCTTCAAGGAAAGGGGACGCGTCAAGCTCACAAGGGAAGAGATCCTTACTGCGGATGGGTGTCAGATCTTTCCACTCGTAGAGAGGACCGCGGATCCTCTTCTCCTCTGCGTCATAACCCGCCTGATAAGTGCTCAAGTCAGCTTCATCCGCCAGTACAGAGGCCAGATAACGCGACTCTTTAACACATCGGATGTAATCTTCTTCGGTGAATTCTGAGCCGTCATCTCTTTTGGACGGGTAACCATCCATCATTTTAGCCGGCGTTAGCTCAGGGGTGAAGGCCAGAGCCTGGCTCAATCCAGCGATGGCTCCTTGGTGGAAGGTGGACTTCTTCAGCTCTTCTATCTGCTTGGGCATTGTGGAGAAGAGTTCCAAGACCCCTTTCAAAGTGGTGGGGATCTTCTCCTTATATTGAACACTCTTGATCGTAAAGATGGCGCCGCAGTATAGTTGTTCCGCAAAGGTGTAGATGGCCTTCAGTGGCAGAAGGCTATCAGAAGCCAACTGCCGGCTCCTGGGACCTGGATAAGCCGGATAAAACTGACGAGTCTCCAGTTTTTCAATAGCAATGTTAAAATACAAAGTAAAACAGAAACTTACCAAATAGGGCGGCTAACATCTTCACTATGTGCCGCTTCAGGCCTTGGAGTTCCTCTGCCACAGCTATGAGCCGCTGGTCAGCGTCGTCCGCCCGTTTGATCAGAGCGGCCTTTTCAGATTCTATCGTCTCTTTCAAAGAGGTAAGCTCAGCAGTGACATTGGCCAGCTCCTCAGAGAGAAGCCGGCACTTTTCGTCAGCAAGGCTTCGGGCTTCTTGCTGAGCCGCCAAGTTGGCTTTCAGATCCGTCAACTGAGAACCGGCTTCATTTAAAGCTTCCTATAATACATCAAAATACAGGATAAGTCGCCAAAATACAGGACGAGTGTTAAAAGCAAATTTATGCAAGTCTCAAACAGATTGCAAGCAATATATTTGACACTTGGGGGATAATGTACATTTGATCTTTCAGTATGCAATGCAGTTCCGGTTCATCTCCTTCGAAGCTAATCCGGAACTTGGGGGCTACACTATGGCTCTTCAATGTACTAATAATAGAAGCACCGACTCAACTGGATCAAGTTTGAGCCGGCCCTTGGGGGCTACGATTAGATCTTCAAGCTGTCTACATTAAAGACCCGACTCAAATATAATTTGAGACGGCCCTTGGGGGCTACGATTGGCGGTTCACTTTATCTACAGTACTAAGCTAAAGCAATTCTAAGGGAATTTGGCATGACAATATCTATAGAGGTCACAGAAAGACCCGGCTCAACAATTGAGCACGTTAAACCGGCTCTTGGGGGCTAAGTAAGGATATGGTAAGAAGGAAAAGTACCTCATATTTTGTCTTCATTGAAGAGACCAACCGAAGTTCCAGATCCCGGCTAGTGGTAACCCGATTTATATACCCGGCGTGGAGCTCTTCGACTGTCATCTTCTCGCACGAAGAGCCCAAGTTCAGCTTCTTCGAGGCTTCAGCCGGCTCTGTATGTTTGGTCAACACATCAGCTGGACGCGTTTGATGACCAGACCCTATGATAACAACATCTGGAGTTTCAGGGGTCATGGCAGGAGTCCTGGCTTTGAAGGAGCTCTTGGAGGGCTCTCCATGATGACATCTTCAGCGGTCGGCTCTGTGGAGGCAGCCGGCGGGTTTTCTTCTGGTTGAGTCTCCTCCGGTTGTTCGGGTTCCGGCTCTTCGATAACTAGGCCGGAGGAGGGCTTGTTGGTCTTGCGACATTTAGCTTGAGCACTGCAAAATAGAAGGATCAGCGGTTGAAGATATTGCTATCATATTAACAGCCAGATATCCAGATATCATAGTAAGGAATGCTTACAGCGGATTAATCTTGGGCGGTGGTAGAATGGACGCCGAAGAGTCGCCGGAGGAAAGAGATTTCTAGAAAGAATAAAACAGAAAGGTGAAGAAAGTATCAAGTCTACAAAGGAAAGTCAAAGGAAAAGAAGAGACTTAAACCTCGATGGGGCGTTTCTTTGGAGCCGGAGAGTTTGGTAGCCCGGACATGAGCTCAGTAGAGCCGGTGCTTCGAGTCTGTCAATGCTCGACTTGCTGTTGCTTTTTTAAGAGAAAATCGGGAGCCAGATAAGCAAGAGGGTGAGAAAGAGGAACTTTTCTTATAACCCGTCGCGGCTTTCGGGGGACGAAACATTCTGAGCCGGAAGAAACATAATTTACCTCAGGAGCATTGGCACGGCTGGTTTCCACTTCATCCTGCGAGTAAAACAAGCATTAATAAAGCAGGAAGGTAAAAGATCAAACAAAGCAGTTAAAATTTTACCTCTGAGCTGGATGATGGTGGCGGGTCAAGCAAATTATCTTGCGGGGCATCTCTTTTAGCCCTCTTAGCCGCGATCTTCTTCCTAGATTTCTTCGGAGGGGCAACATATTCCTTCTTCCAGAAGTCTGAGTCGGCCTATAGGGATGACCCGGAGAGTGAATACCAAATCAACAAAGTACAAACGACGTCTAAGAGACGGATGGGAAGAGATTAACTTACATCGGGAGCCGGATTATTGACGCAGAAAGGCGCCAGGCCGATGGCACTGCATGAGCCGGAGGCCTCGTGGACAAGGCTCTAGATGATAGTGGTAATATCGTCCTCTGACAGTGTTGATTCGCTAAAGCACAATGAGTTGTCATATTTGCCTTCATACTCGCACATAAGCCGACCTCTGCGGCTTAAAGGCATGATCCGCCAGGAGATCCAGCAGTGGATCAAATCCAATCCTATTAAGCCGTTGGCCAGGAGCGCTTTGATCTTGGCATGGAACGGCTCATATTTGGCACGCTCCGAGGCTGAGAGCCGGCTGGGAAGCTTTGTATCTGTCCTAAGCCGGGAGAGGCGGTAACCCCCCAATGAGCGCTCTTTTTCGGGAGAGGTCTCTGGGAAATAGAACCATGTCTTATTCCAATATTTTGGGTGACTCAGCATTGGAGTAGCAAGAATGATGATGTCTCGGCGGCGTTGAATAGAAATGCCGCCCAGCTCCTGACTCGGGCCACCCTTCGTTTCAGTTTGGTGGTTGGCGTAGAAGAATTTCTCGAAAGAACCCCACAGACGGCTTACTTAGCAGATAAGCTTCGCAGAGAACTTGGAAGTTGCAGATGTTGGAAACAGAGTTGGGTGCCAAGTCTTGAGGATGCAGCTTATAAAAATGAAGGACGTCCCGGAAAAACTTAGAGTTGGGCGGCACGAACCCTCGCTCGATGTGATCAGCAAAGACTACTATTTCTCCTTTTTTGGGAGAAGGCCGGGTCTCGTTGCCTGGAACCCGCCAATTGAGAACCTCTTTGGGAGGAAGAGCACCCGATTCAATGAAGCCTGCTAAGTACTCCTCCGTAATGCAAGAACCAACCCAGTTGCATGAGTTCGACGCACGAGACATATTGGCGGCTTAAGTGTTGTGCAAGATAAAAGGGCGCAATGAGTAAAAGTGCAAGCAAATATTTTTGACGGCTTAAAGGTTTAAGGGCTCTACGGATAAAGTGGAAAGACCCGGCTGATGAGAGCCGGAGAAGCTTGGCGACTCAACAGAAGGAAGGAAGATTGAAAAATCGGCTAAGTCCTAAAAACAGATTCCGCAAACTATCGCTATGGCTACGGATCTACAAAAGCGGCGAAAAAGGATTTAATTCAGACCTAGCGATGAATAGCAGAAAGAAAGAAAACGGAGCGGGGCTATCGCGGTCCACGCATTACGCGCGGCCGGCCCGCGTGCGGTGGCGGGACAAGAGCACGATCTAAAAGTAACAACGGCGTCGAGATATGCTCGTGGCGGCGGTGCCGGAGCCCGGCTATGGCGGAGCCCTACTATAGCGGAACCCTACTATGGCGGTGAGCAATCTAAAGAGAAAAGAGAACTCGCCGGAGAAGTTGCGGCGGCGGCGGAAGAAATCTGGTCCGTATCAGGGTGATGCAGCGGCCCGGTCGGTGCAGAAGCGAAGACGGCGCCGGACGACGAGGACGTTGGAGCGGCGGCGACAGGAGGAAGAAGAAGAGGCACGAGCGGGAGGATGGAAAACTCCGACCCTCACGGGTCATATTTAAAAAGGGGTTAAGGAAGGCGCGAAAATCCAGGCGACGACACCGTTTGACCGAGGCGGGCGCCTCGATTCTCGGGATGACAGTTAATGAAAGATTTGGTGGTACGTCAGCAGATCTCATGACGTCACGCCTGGTCATTTCCGGGCGACTCGCTAGGAAACGGAAGAGAAGGATGAAGTGAGCAAGCTCAATTCAACCTGGGGCCTAATGTTGGGGATATGACCCCACGATATGACCCGCCCCGGAGGCTCCGGGTCATGTTGCTGGCTCGTGAGCCGGCACAAAGGTGAGCTGTAAGACTGGTGGCCCAGGAAGATAGGCGGCTCAAGGTGTGGACCGTACAAACGGCCCGGACGGAGAAGACCCGGGCATGCAAGCCGACTCATAGACGGCTTGGATAGGAAGATAGAAAGAGACTCGGTTAGCAATTGTAACGACCCGGTGGTCCTGACCTCTTATATAAAGGCAGACCCGGGGCGACTTAGAGGTAGGTAATCGAGAACTAGGTCAAGCTTCTAGCTCCTTGTAATCGATACACAAGCAATACAAACACAAGCAAGACATAGGCTATTACCTCGACTCGAGGGGCCAAACCTGGGTAAATCTGTGTCCTTCGTCCCAACTAACCCCTTTGAGTCCACCCCGTTAAGCGATGGCCTCGAATCCAAGTCCGTTCACCCGGACATCTGCCGTGATAAAACCACGACACCGCCACCCCTAGTTGATTCACCCAAGCACAGGACTGCTACGATGGACCCCTCTGAGGTGGAGGCTACAAGGACTCTTGTCCATGAGCCTCGGGTCGACGATCCTTCTGTTCCAGAAGCTTCGACCCGCGAGACTCCTGTACCACATGCTTCTTCCTACGAGACTCCACATGCTTCCACAGGATAGGATACCTGGCCAGAACTGCATCAGCCGAAGCCGAGTGGCCATGATGATGGTGGCGGGGATTAGCTTTCTGATAGCAGGGACAAGGTCGTTGAGGGGTCCACTGTCTACCCGCAAGCAGGGGTGGCCGATTAAGCCTGAGTCGATGAAGTAAGTGCATTTACTCTTTTTAAACCTTTCTCCTTCATGTTTATTCACATATCTAATGTGTTGGCTTTGTCATCCTACAGGGGTTGGATTCACGCCAATGATGTCTGCATGCCCAACTCCATCCTTGGTGTGATTTTAAGGCATAACTTCCCGGGGTTTGTCAAGTTGCCCAGCGAGGGTCAACTTCCAGAGTTAGGATTGAAATGGGAGCACTACTTGGATGCCTCGGCCCCGCCGGAGGAGATGATCGACGATGTGTTGTGCCACACGAGGGCCGACATGGTGATCAGGAAGTTCTGGGCAATTTCTCCTTTACACAATTAAAAATTAGTAATAGCTAGTTATTTTACTAATCAGTGTTATCTCATTTGATTGCAAACCTTCTACAAGGGATACGAGGAGGTCGTGGCAAAGCTTATCGATTACGAGTGCAGGTGCCTACTATAGAACTTACGGCACGAGGCTTGGGTACAAGCTATTCGTGACTACTACGCATCGCGGCGTATTAAGAAGGACAAGTCATCCTCCTGGCGAAAGTTTCTAGACAAGGAGTAGTACATGAAGGTAATTACCTATTCTTAAGGCCTTGTACTTAGTTTCCTTGCTTTGATTCATAGGCGTAGCTCTCAAATTTCTCTTTACTAACTTAGGTGCCCCTGAGATGGTGTGCAGATAAGATGGATTGTTGGGAGGCGTTGTTGAATGAGTGGTGCTCTGACGAATGGCGAGTCGTCCATGATGATGCTAAGGAACGGCGTGCCCAAATGGAAGGTGTGCCACACCATCAAGGCAGTGCCAACTTATTTTAGTTCGAGCGAAACTGGGTATGTGGTTTTCTTCATGATTCCTGCAATTCATTTTTTATGCTAGCTTGGCCCCTTTATTAATACTTTGTTCCTCTATTGTAGGCGCATTACAATAAGACAGAGGTGCCACGGGTGTATGACCTCTATGCCATGGCCCATACTGCCTTGTACAAGAAGGCCAAGGCATTCTCTGAGTCTGACCTCGATAATCCCCAGAACTTCACCAACATCTCCTCCCACAACAAGCTCGTGAGGTACAAAGATGTGGGGAAGGCAGTGAATGGGGAGGACTTCAACCCGAGCCAGCATCTTGTTGATCCAGACCTGGTGATGATAGCTAGCGACGGGAGGCCCCATGGCTCGATGGCCATTGGAGATGGACTTATACGGTCTTCGTGCACTCTCTGGCAGATCAAGGCACGCCAAACGATCTCCTATCCTGAGATGACGCCTCGTCCACGGCCAGTCCAGCTCGCCATCGAGGTTAGTCATACGGACTCAGATAGTTTTCCTCCATGACATTGTGTGTGCGAACAAAGATGATTACAATGCTAACGAGGAGTTGTGTTGCAGGCTGCTCTGCAGAAAGAGAGAGAGACAACCCAGGCGCTTCTGGCGGAACAGGCCTGGCAGACGGCAAAGGAGAAGAGGGATTGGAGGAGAGGATGGCTAGGTTGTTGGAGGAGGAGAGGGCATGGAATGATGCGTCGAACCAGTCCATGTATGATCTCATCGTGGTAAGTTTCTTCTTCATATTAGCCAAATCATGCACTCCATGTTCGGTTCATTAATAACCAGTATGATTGACTTGTCAAAACCAAATGTGCAGACTCTGTGCGAGAAGGCCGGCCAAACCCCTCCGCCGATGCCAGTCATTACCACGCTTGGAATGGTGACTTTCATTTCAATGTTCATTAGTTACTACTATTAACATTCCAGCGTCATTGTGCTAACGCAAATGATCTTCGGTGCAGCATAACTCCCGAGCTGCATCACACGATCCTTCTCCAGGGCCAAGTAGTGCTCCAGCTGACACCGGCCCGAGCAACCCCGATGCTTCACCACTGTGATGACGAGGACGTTAAGCCCTAATATTCCACTTACTTGGCTCATTTTCTCAAACAAAGACAAACTTAGCACAATGACAAAGTTAGCACTTAGACAATTGTCATATTTTACCTAAGTAGCTTTGTTTCCTCTAAAATGACATAGTAAGCTTACTTACCTCCAAAATGATAAATTGTACCTAAGTTAGATTTAAAATGACCTATACTTAGCATTGTTTCCTCCACACTGACATAATAAGCTTAGTTAACTCAAAAATGGCATAATAGACTTGGTAACATCATAGATGCCATAGACTTAGCTTATTTTCTTGCAAAATGACACAATAAGCTTAGTTAGGTCAAAATGTGATAATTACCTAGGTTAGCTCTAAAATGACACAAATAAGCAATAAGAAGAAGAAAAACAAGAGGAGATAGAGAGAGAAGAAAAATGCTTCTTCATCTTCTTCTTCTTCTACATCTTCTTCTACTTCTATATCTTCTTCTACTTCTTTAGTATTCTTTTTATAACTTTCTTATTTCCAATTTTGCAGATTTGATTGAGTTCACGACAGCTTGCTTTGATGTAGTGCTAGTGTTTACTTTCTGTTTTCATTTTGTATCGATGAACTTACATGAAACTTTATACCTATATGTATGAGACTATGTATGTATGGATGAAATTATTGTAATATGGTGAACAATGTGACATTTGATACTTTTAATTTGGTATAATTGTTGGTTGACCATATCCACGTGGCAGGGACATTGTTTCTGTGAAATATATATATGTATACGTATCATATATTTGCTTTGTCACAGCCCTAGAAATTGCTTGTATTAGTTGCATCATTGAGCATTCATTGCATCATGTTTAACTTCAAATGAATTTGAAATGGGGATGACAAACCCTAGCATCTCATGGATTAAACCAAACTCCAACAGCTGAATTTTGAATGTTTCCAAATGGCCTTCAAAAATGTTCACCATTTCCGATAAATGTTGGAAAACAACATACGAGGGGTGAATTATACTTTAACAACTATTTTGGTAAATTAAATAAAATAGGAAAGTTTCTAAAATTGACTAATAAAGCATTATAATTATAACAGATGTCCAAAAATGCCCAAACCTTTTGTGGAAGTTTGAAATGATCTATATTTCATAAAATATGTGGGCATTATTGTGATAGGTATTTTGGCCTCACAAAATAAAAACAAATGTCACAAGAAAAGAAAGCAGAAAACAAAAACTAAAAAAGGGGGCTTACCTGAGGCCTGGCACTGTGCGGCCCATCTGGCCCAAGTGCCAGTCATCCTCCACCTCTCGCCAGGAGGACAAGGGAGTGTGGTCGTGGCACGCTGGCACGCGCCCAAGCCACCTCCTCCTTGCCGCCGTTGCCCCGCGGTGGATAGAGACGCTACGCTCGTCCACGAAGCCCGTTTTGCCTCTCTCTCCCTCTCTCCTCACCCCTCCTTGCTGCCCTGCCTCCCTCCTCCCGGACCCGAAGGTCGCCGTTGTCGCTGCTTGCTTCCGCCATGGCCTCCGGCCTCCCCTCGCCCAGCCAGCAAGCCCACCAGAACCGCAGCATCCCCCTGCTCCCCCTTGCCACAGAAATCAAGCCAGGAGCGCCTCATCGCCTTCGTCGTCGCCATTTTTCCCTGCCGACCACCGGAGCTTCAACCATCGATTCGTGCCATCCCAATCGTTCCTAAGCCGCTGGCCAGCTCTTCGGCGTCCCTGGGAGCTCCACTTGCTCCTCTGTGTATCCCCGCTACCCCATTCGCCCTCTAGCTGCCATTTTCGCCGTTGCCGAGCTCCGGCCGCCGCAGTTGAGGTCGCCGCCGTTGCCTCTGCACCCCAGGCCCGGATGACCTCACTACTCGACGCGCGGGGGCATCAGCTCGCGGTAGATGGCCTTCGCCGTCCATTTGGACGCTGGAGCGCAAAACCTGCGTCCCTCCGCCGCATCTGGCCTCGCCGGCGGCTTAACGCCGGTAGGTTTGACCCCGCTGACCGGAGGTTTGACCTCCTAGAGTCAGTGACAGGTGGGGCCTAGCCCGCATTAATTTTGGGTTAGTTTAAAAATAATTAAATTGCTTAATTAACCTAATCACCCACTCACTAGTGGGCCCAACCCTTAATAATTTTGATTAGGATTAAGTTAATCCTAATTAACCCCATGTGTCATTGACAGGTGGGTCCAGCCAGTCAGGTTTGACCCTAGCCGGCCCTGTTGACCTATGACATCACCCTGACATCATGCTGACGCATTAACTGATTTCCTAATAATAGAATAATTCAGGAAATTCCAGAAAATGTTTAAAACTTCTAAAAAACATAGAAAATAATCTATAAATCAAATGAAAATAATTTATATATGAAAAATGATCAGAAAAATCCAATGAATTTGTTTATGCCATGATCATGCATGTTTGAGCAAGTTAACATCACCAAGTAGGACATTTCATGATTAGGATAATTTAATAAATAGTGTTGGAGTTGGAATTTAGTATAAGTTTGAATTCCACTTCACTTAATATGACTACCTATAGCACTAGGTCAATTCAGTAATTTAACAGGCCATTTCATGCATCATGATTGTTGCATCACATTGAATGTGTTCCTTCTTCCTGTTTGTCGGTGCTTGTTCCCTCTCGGTAGACGATGGTTCCGACGATGTGA
Organism: Hordeum marinum; assembly: GCA_022496015.1. NCBI lineage: Eukaryota > Viridiplantae > Streptophyta > Magnoliopsida > Poales > Poaceae > Hordeum > Hordeum marinum. Next base: position 375,923,044 of record CM039678.1, on the reverse strand, counting down.
TCGTTGACACTGATGAAGAGAAATGATATCTTCGGGACTGTCAGGCAAGCAACCCCCTTGAACATATCCGATCCAATCCCACTCTCTCGCTCTTGCTCTCGCTTATTGCATTAAGACAGAATGTTTCAACTTTTACATGCTCTGGTAATTGAACCCATTCCTCTGCATGACCTGTCATTGTCACAGTAAATAGCTGAACCATGCAACCTAGCATACCTGGTAGATGCTTGAGCCATGTTGTGCCTTTAACCTGCTATGCTTGCAATGCTTAGAGTTGTGTCAGGTCTGATTCACCTGGGTGATGAACCGGAGTGAACTGAACTTGTTTTGATGATGAGAGCTAAGTTGTGAACACGATTTGGTAAAGGTAGCGATGAGAGGCCATGTAGGAGTACATGGCGGGTTGTCTCATTGGGACCATCCTTAAGAACTGAGTCTTGTGTATGTTGTCCAAGACTAGCTACTACCACACATTGGGATCCTTAATTGACTCTCTCGACTTATTAACCGACTTGATCTCTGTCCAGTAGTTGCAACTAGTTTCTGGTGTTTGTAGGATATGCTAGTAGTCTACCGAGTGGTACCCCGTACAGGTGGGCTTGGGACAGACTAGGCATTGTGGCCCGGTGTACCAAGCATAGTACCATCCATCGAGGTGGGCTTGGGAACCCTGTACACATTGTTTGGGGCCGTTGAGGAAACTTTGGTCGGACTTCCTTGCGGGTTCAGTCTCAAATAGGTGATAAACCTGGACTAGAGTCTTGTGTGGTTAGTCAGGTCGTGGCCGACTCCCTCGCTGGTCTTCTGCTTAAAGGTTGCCGAGGTGCCTTTTTACGAGCACATGGCGGTAAGTGGCGAGAGAATGTGTGACAAAGTACACCCCTGCAGGGTTATGAACCTATTCAAATAGCCACATCCTCGGATATGGACTACTTGGAGAACTTATGTGGTTCATAGATAAGTTGAAGTGGATACTCTAAAATACGCAAGATAAGCGTGAGTGCTATGGATGGCCTTCTCGTAGGGAGATGGAAGTGGATCCATAGTGGTGTATTGATTGGAGAATATGTGGACTCATGTGTGCTATCCCACCTCAAAGATACTACTTGTAGTCATAGTATGGTTAGCCAAGAGTCAAAGTTGGCTTGCTGCAATAAACTCCACAATCCCCTTCATTGATACTGATGCATATGTAGATAGTTCTGATGTAAGTCTTGTTGAGTACTTTTGTACTCACATTTGCTTAATTTATGTTTTTGCGGAGGAGACGTCAGTCTCATTAGTGGTATTCTTGACATGAAGTTCAATGTTAACCGGATTAGCTTGGGAATCCCAGATAGAGGTATGGTTCCTTTGGTAGGGTCGTTATAGCTTCTCAGGCTCCTCCAGCCATTTTTGTAGATGTCTGTACCCAGACATGTTTAACTTCCGCTTGCTTGTTTGAATGCTCTAAATGTTGGGTCTTGTGACCCCTGTCTGTAACATCTTATTGTATTGGCTCTTCCGAGCCTTCTAAATAAATGTTGTAATGTTGTATGCTTATGTTGTGATGCCATAGTTGTATCTATGCATACCGGGCATGTCATGCGTACATGTGACGTGCAACAGTATGTATGGGATTTGACACCTAGTTGTGTGCCTTTAGTAGTACTCTTTACGGGAAACTGCCTCTTTGTGCTTCCACCGAGCCTTGGTAGCTTGCTACTGCTCCGGACACATTGATTGACCGGCATGTATCCTTCTTTGTTGTTGTGTCTGTCCCTTTGGGGAAATGTCTCACAGTGTAATGGAGTCCTTGTAGCCTGCTATGACTCGTCTACGTGTAGTGATGACATTTATGTCCCACGGCGTAATGGAGTCCTTGTAGCTTGCTATAACTCGTCTACACACGCTAGAGATCGACACCTACATTGCTGGGTTACGTATGCCTGTCCCTGTATGGATGTGCCACTTGGGTTCTATGACTAGTCATGTCGGCCTGGGTTCTTTGACATTTGAATGCTAGCGACACATTCACATAGGTGTGTCAAAAGACGCAAACGGTCCCGGCCCAGGTAAGGTGGCAGCCATGGAGATAACCGTGCGTGAGACCGCAAAGTGATGTGATGTGTTACAAGATAGATTCTTAAGGCTTAGGATCGGAGTCCCGACAGCTTTGGTATCAGAGCTTGACTACCTGTAGGATTACCAAGCCAAACTAGTCAATGTTGAGTCTAGAACTTCTTTAGTTATATAAGGGAATTGATTGTGGAAGGGAACGTAAGGCTCTTTTTACTCATTTCCTTGTGTCATTCTGATTCTGAGTCACCCTCTTCTTTTCTACGGGGATTAAGAACTAGGCATTCTCATCTATCTATTAGGATGACGAGTTATTATGCTGGAGACCTGTAGGAAAGATGTTGTCTCTCTGGATCGATGCCTCTATAAGAATTCATTGTCATGTTGTCAGCTTTCTTGTGCAGATTGCCTCATATTTCATGCTCATACAGCTGTTATGTTGTTCGAGTTATCCAAGGTTTCTAAATTATCTGATGCAATTGCAAAACTCTTTCATCTTGAGTCAATGTCTTTCAGGCCAGACAAATCACACTAATTATGGTGTTGGGGTACTCCATTACCTTGACGTGTTTGATGAAGGTGTTTAGGAAACCATGTTGTTTCAGTGAACCACCTAACATTTTAGTTATGTCTTCTGTTCCCAGTGTGACAATTCTGACCATCATCATCAAAAGCATGATGTGATTCTACTTAGACAATAGGTATTCTGTATCTAGGTTCCTGAACCCAAGAATCATTTTGCTTCCTTCCGTTGATAGTATTTGCTCCTTCCTTTAGGATATTAGTAACCTTGTTATAGTCTTCAAGGTTCGTGGTATATCATTCTTCCAATACCATGATCCATTATGGCAGAAGTTTCTTGTGATCTTAATATCATAACAAGAGTGCTCATGATAAGTCCTCCATTTCATAGTTGGGAGCCTGCCAATTCTTTCATTTCTGCATGGATTATCTGGAAGAAACATGTTGAACTCTGTTTGACATATTCAATCCATGCATCTACAACTCAGGAAAAATCTGGTGCTCTTGAGTTGACCTTCTTCAATTGTATTCTGACCTTTATCTATCAATGGATAGTCAAGAGTATGTCATGCATTGTGTTATCGACGTCGAGTATTCTCGTGGTCTGTCAAGCCATTCTATTTTAGAATGACTAGGAGAAGCAAACTCCTGTACCTCATCCATTTCTCGGATTGGGTCAAAGCAATTGTATTTTGCAGATCAAAATGTCAATTCAGCTTTTGCTCTGTTCTACCTTGAGGCATTACCCTCTTCATATCAAGATTATCATGAGAACTGCACTCCCTCTTATGAAATCTTGATGTAGTGATACTTCTAGCCATCATCATTCATTACCCAGTCTCTGTGTTGTTGAAACCGGAATACCGACAAGTGAATTGTGATGTGTGTAATCAATATTTCTAGCAACTTTGTTGTTTGGTAGTTAATGGACAATAATTTCATTCTTGGTGTGTTGGTTATTGAATCACCACTCTAGGAGTGATCGTGCTACCTAGTCCATTTTCCATGGTGCACTTTTCGGTCAATGAGTTAGGATTGTGTCAATCCTTCCCTCTGTTGATCATATCGTCTTGCCTTGAAAAAGCAAGATTGCTCTTGAGCTTGATAACATACCGGTGGATCACGATCTTCTGAATATCTTCTCGGAAGTATTACCAAGCTGTTCCTTGACCGTTATGTTAAGTTCGTGATCGAGATGGTTTTCCTATAAACCACCTTTCTCCAAGAATCTGTGTTGGACACCCCTGAATTAGTTGGTTAAGCTAAACAACAACTTGGAGAGTTGGAAGATAAAATCTTTGCCTGACTTAGTTCATTCTGGGGAATGTCTTTGTTGTGGATGTGTGTGTCAAAGAAAGATGATATCTTCATCAATTAATCCTTGTGATCAATTGTTGCATATATTGTCTTGTTCAACTTTGGATTGGAGTATGGGCTATCGTCAAATAGAAATCAGAACCAAAGATCTTCCTAATGTTGTTTTACTCATGGATGTATGCTCGAGCATACACCATTATATCTTTTGGTCTGACCAATGCTATCACCTTGTTCTCATAGTTGTGGAATTCCATCCATTTGGATACCTCGATAAATTGTTGTTGAGATCATTGGCAACATTCTCGTCTATCCCATGACTCATGATGAACATTAAGCTGGTGTTGGAAACTTTGTAGACAATATCTTCGTGTCATGTACATGAAGTATATGTTTGGTGTAAGAGGTGACTTACTCTTAGTTCATGTTCATATGGTGCAAGTTGCCGCCATGAACTTGAGAAAGGTCCTTTTGTTTTCGTTGGAGTCATCCCAAGTTAGTCATGCACGTGCGAAGTATTCTATGGTTTGATAGACTGGTCATCTCCATTCCATATGTATTCCCTAGCACACCAAGCCACCGATTGACTTGTTTAAAGCAAAGAAGTTCCTTCTTAAGACCTATTCGTATGACTTAAGTAAGGACTTCGTTACCTCCAATGATGGTTCCATCCAGAACTTGGTAGTGTTTTGTTGTAAGATTTCTATGTGGTCACAATTGTCTTGGACAATGTGTTCACATGTGTCTTGCAATCCAGCTCATGTTTTGGAGTTGACGCCGTAGTTCATTTCCTGAGAATCTCACAACGTCATCTCTTCGATTTGTGTTGCAACCTTTCACTTTCAGACATGCTGAGTCTGGAATATCCTGACACCAACCATATCTGAATCTCAAGCAGATATGATGGTTGAAACATTTCGCAAGAATTATAATATTGGTCTTGTTGTAACCGGCAAAGGGATGTTGTGGCTAACATACCTATCCGGAAGACCTACTATTATAATATCTTGTTTCAGCTACTTGGCCACCTCCCCATGAGGACCTTGTATGACTTGCTCTAGAAGTTATTCCTCATGGACCCCTTTGAGAGCCCGAAGTCCGACCTTTACTTGATGTTCTAGATAGCAAACCTGACCTACGATTGGGGTTACACTAGTACATCAAGGAGAACATTAGAAGTGGAGTGCTAAATTTCTTTCGGTCGATCATCCAGATTTCACGTCCTTGGCCTAGCTAAGGTGAAATCTAAGAAAGTGTTGTCTTCCTTTGCATCTGCATCCTCCATCATTATTCATCATGGTAGTATGAGGTGTTGCCACAATCCTTGGCATGGATGTTGGTAAAACTTTGATGAATATGGAGATGCTCAAGTTCTTGAGAGCATGCTCAGACACTGGGTTATACTCTCGGTTTTAACTAGAAAGTGCCTTCCATTGCCGAATTGTTTTATAACTCTAGCTTCCCTCCGATCTGAGTATGCCATTCTTTGAATTCCTTCCAACGATCGTTTGTGAATTGCCTTAGGCTGGTATGAAGAGTCTCAATGATCTCTGTATCAAAAGTAATTCTTTTTGCCACTTAAGGAATAATCTTACGAGTCACTTTCCCTAAGGTGCCCGTTATGGTATGAAGGGCAACTAACTCCTCGCTACTTTGAAACCTCTTCACCATCTGCTTTAGCGTGGAATTGTTGCCTACCAATTGAACCTCCATCATCCTTCTCATTTTTTTATTCTCAATGTGTGTTTTGTGTCTCAGCTCGAGAGATGTTATCACGTCTCATTCTACGAGTTGATCATGAGTTGCTCGATCTCCGAAAAGATCGAATCTTGTAGAGCTTTCTTATTCCTTTTTGTCATCGTGTTGGATGAAGATCTTGGAAGCAAAGACGCCAAAGTCAAGATGATGAAATGAAGCAACATCTTCGAGAAGGGCAACTGGATCATGAATATTGTGTTAGTTTTGTGTCCCCTTCTGTCCTCTTACCCTATGCTTGAATCTCGGGACGAGATTCTTGTTTAGTGGGGGTGAGTTGTCACAGCCCTAGAAATTGCTTGTATTAGTTGCATCATTGAGCATTCATTGCATCATGTTTAACTTCAAATGAATTTGAAATGGGGATGACAAACCCTAGCATCTCATGGATTAAACCAAACTCCAACAGCTGAATTTTGAATGTTTCCAAATGGCCTTCAAAAATGTTCACCATTTCTGATAAATGTTGGAAAACAACATACCAGGGGTGAATTATATTTTAACAACTATTTTGGTAAAATAAATAAAATAGGAAAGTTTCTGAAATTGACTAATAAAGCATTATAATTATGACAGATGTCCAAAAATGCCCAAACCTTTTGTGGAAGTTTGAAATGATCAAACTATATTTCATAAAATATGTGGGCATTATTGTGCTAGGTATTTTGGCCTCACAAAATAAAAACAAATGTCAGAAGAAAAGAAAGCAGAGAACAAAAAATAAAAAAGGGGGCTTACCTGAGGCCTGACACTGTGCAACCCATAAGAGCCACCTCCTGCTAGCCGCCGTTGCCTCGCGATGGATAGAGACGCCGCGCTCGTCCCCGAAGCCCATTTTGCCTCTCTCCCTCTCCCTCTTTCCTCACCCCTCCTTGCTGCCCTGCCTCCCTCCTCTCGGGCCCGAAGGTCACCGTCACCGTTGCTCGCTTTCGCTGTGGCCTCTGGCCTCCCCTCGCCCAGCCAGCAAGCCCACCAGAACCGTCGTATCCCCCTGCTCCCGCTCCCCATAGAAATCAAGCCGGGAGTGCCTCATTGCCTTCGCCGTCGCCATTTTTCCCCGCCGGCCACCAGAGCTTCCAACGTTGATTCGCGTCGTCCCGATCGTTCCCGAGCCGCTGGCCAGCTCTTCAGCGTCCCTGTGAGCTCCCCGTGCTCCTCCCCGTATCCCCGCTGCCCCGTTCACCCTCTAGCTGCCATTCTCGCCGTTGCCGAGCTCCGGCCGCCGCAGTTGAGGTCGCCACCGTTGCCTCCGCCCCCAGGCCTGGATGATCTCGCTACTCAACGCGCGGGGGCGTCAGCTCGCAGTAGATGGCCTCCGCCAACCATTTGGACGCCGGAGCGCGAAACCCGCGTCCCTCCGCCGCATCTGGCCTCGCCGGCGGCTTAACGCCGGCAGGTTTGACCCTGCTAACCGGAGGTTTGACCTCCTAGAGTCAGTGACAGGTGGGTCCTAGCCCGCGTTAATTTTGGGTTAGTTTAAAAATAATTAAATTGCTTAATTAACCTAATCACCCATTGACTAGTGGGCCCAACCCTTAATAATTTTGATTAGGATTTAGTTAAACCTAATTAACCCCATGTGTCATTGACAGGTGGGTCCAGCCAGTCAGGTTTGACCCTGGCCGGCCCTGTTGACCTGTGACGTCACCCTGACGCACTAACTGATTTCCTAATAACAGAATAATTCAGGAAATTCCAAAAAATGTTTAAAACTTCTAAAAATCATAGACAATAATCTGTAAATCAGATGAAAATAATTTATATATGAAATATAATCAGAAAAATCCAATGAATCTATTTATGCCATGATAATGCATGTTTGAGCAAGTTAACATCACCAAGTAGGACATTTCATGATTAGGATAATTTAATAAATAGTGTTGGACTTGGAATTTAGTATAAGTTTGAATTCCACTTCACTTAATATGACTACCTATAGCACTAGGTCAATTCAGTAATTTAACATGCCATTTCATGCATCATGATTGTTGCATCACATTGAATGTGTTCCTTCTTCCTGTTTGTCGGTGCTTGTTCCCTCTCGGTAGACGATGGTTCCGACGATGTGATCGTTGACACTGATGAAGAGAAATGATATCTTCAAGACTGTCAGGCAAGCAACCCCCTTGAACATATCCGATGCAATCCCACTCTCTCGCTCTTGCTCTCACTTATTGCATTAGGACAAAACGTTTCAACTTTTACATGCTCCGGTAATTGAACCCATTCCTCTGCATGACCTATCATTGTCACAGTAAATAGCTGAACCATGCAACCTAGCATAGCTGGTAGATGCTTGAGCCATGTTGTGCCTTTAACCTACTATGCTTAGAGTTGTGTCAGGTCTGATTCACCTGGGTGATGAACCGGAGTGAACTGAACTTGTTTTGATGATGAGAGCTAAGTTGTGAACACGATTTGGTAAAGGTAGCGATGAGAGGCCATGTAGGAGTACATGGCGGGTTGTCTCATTGGGACCATCCTTAAGAACTGAGTCATGTGTATGTTGTCCAAGACTAACTACTACCACACATTGGGATCCTTAATTGACTCTCTCGACTTATTAACCGACTTGATCTCTGTCCAGGAGTTGCAACTAGTTTCTGGTGTTTGTAGGATATGCTAGTAGTCTACCGAGTGGTACCCCATACAGGTGGGCTTGGGACAGACTAGGCATTGTGGCCCAGTGTACCAAGCGTAGTACCATCCGTCGAGGTGGGCTTGGGAACCCTGTACACATCGTTTAGGACCATTGAGGAAACTTCGGACGGACTTCCTTGCAGGTTTAGTCTCAAATAGGCGATAAACCTGGACTAGAGTCTTGTGTGGTTAGTCAGGTCGTGGTCGACTCCCTCGCTGGACTTCCGCTTGAAGGTTGCCGAGGTGCCTTTTTACGAGCACATGGCGGTAAGTGGCGAGAGCATGTGTGACGAAGTACACCCCTGCAGGGTTATGAACCTATTCGAATAGCCGCGTCCTTGGATATGGACTACTTGGAGAACTTATGTGGTTCATAGATAAGTTGAAGTGGATACTCTAAAATACGCAAGATAAGCGTGAGTGCTATGGATGGCCTTCTCGTAGGGAGACAGAAGTGGATCCATAGTGGTGTATTGATTGGAGAATATGTGGACTCGTGTGCGCTATCCCACCTCAAAGATACTACTTGTAGTCGTAGTATAGGTTAGCCAAGAGTCAAAGTTGGCTTGCTGCAATAAACTCCACAATCCCCTTCATTGATACTGATGCACATGTAGATAGTTCTGATATAAATCTTGTTGAGTACCTTTGTACTCATGTTTCTTAATTTATGTTTTTGCAGAGGAGACGTCTGTCTCATTAGTGGTATTTTTGATGTGAAGTTTGATGTTGACCGGATTAGCTTGGGAATCCCAGACAGAGGTCTGGTTCTTTGGTAGGGTCATTGTAGCTTTTCAGGCTCCTCTAGCCACTTTTGTAGATGTCTATACCCCGACATGTTTAACTTCCGCTTGCTTGTTTGAATGCTCTGAATGTTGGGTCTTGTGACCCCTGTCTGTAACATCTTATTGTATTGTCTCTTCCGAGCCTTCTAAATAAATGTTGTAATGTTGTATGGTTATGTTGTGATGCCATAGTTGTATCTATGCATACCGGGCATGTCGTGCGTACGTGTGACATGCAATAGTATGTATGGGATTCGACACCTAGTTGTGTGCCTTTAGTAGTACTCTTTACGGGAAACTGCCTCTTTGTGCTTGCATCGAGCCTTGGTAGCTTGCTACTGCTCCGGACACATTGATTGACCGGCATGTATCCTTCTTTGCTGATGTGTCTGTCCCTTCGGGGAAATGTCTCGCAGTGTAATGGAGTCGTTGTAGCCTGCTACGACTCGTCTACGTGTAGTGATGACATTTATGTCCCACATCGTAATGGAGTCCTTGTAGCTTGCTATGACTCATCTACACACGCTAGAGATCGACACGTGCATTGCTGGGTTACGTATGCCTGTCCCTATACGGATGTGCCACTTGGGTTCTACAACTAGTCATGTCGGCCCGGGTTCTTTGACATTTGAATGCTAGCGACACATTCACATACGTGAGTCAAAAGACGCAAACGGTCCCGGCCCAGGTAAGGTGCCAGCCATGGAGATAACCGTGCGTGAGACCGCAAAGTGATGTGATGTGTTGCAGGCTGGATTCTTATGGCTTAGGATCGGGGTCCCAACATGCTTGAGAAAATTGTTGAATATAACAAAAACAAAAAAAGAGGCAATACAGCTTCTTTGTCGTCTGCCCCGGACGGCAAAGCCCTCTTTGCCGACAGCCACGGACGGCAAAGAGGGCACGTGGCAGCCACCTGTTAAACCTGGGAGCACCAGGCCTGGGGCCATTTGGCCTCTTTTCCATCTGGGGCAGACGACAAAGGGCTGGGGGGCGTCAGGGGCAGACGACAAAGGGATGGGGGGCATCAGGGGCAGACGACAAAGGGATGGGGGTGTCAGGGGCATACGGCAAAGGGCTGGGCTGGGCCATCAGGGGCAGACGGCAAAGAACTGCGTGGGCCGTCTGGGGCAGACGACAAAGGGTTGGGGGGTTAGCTACCTAATGGTGCTACCATTAGTACTACATCGTCCAGCGTCGTTGCCATCTGCAGGCTGATGGCAAAAAAAATTTGTCGTCCACTGTGCCAAGGCATACGGCAAAGAACCCCTTTGACGGGGTTTGTTTGGCCCAAACTTTTGTCGTCCGCTGCTTGACGGCAAAGGCCTTTGCCGTCTGTGGTTGTGCCCTTTGTCGTCTGCCATGGCAGATGATACGTCTCCATCTTATCTACTTTTCCAAACTCTTTTGTGCTTGTTTTGGACTCTAATTTGCATGATTTGAATGGAACTAACCCAGACTGACGTTGTTTTCAGCGAAATTGTCTGGGTGTTATTTTTGTGCAGAAATAAAAGTTCTCGGATTGACCTGAAAATTTACATAGAATATTTTTGGAATTAATAAAAAATATTGGTGAAAGAATCAACCAGAGGGGGTCACTGCTAGGGAAAACCTTGTACAGAGAGGATTATTAGTAGCGCTGGTCAAAAGAGGGTGCTACTACTATTTAATAGTAGCGCGGGGAGACAAACATCGCTACTGCTATGTAAATAGCAGTAGCGCGTCCCAGACAAAAATCGCTACTACTATAACTGACACACCGTTGCAAACAGGCTAGGTATAGTAGTAGCGCCCCATTTTGACAAGCGCTACTGCTAAGAAAAAAGTAGCAGCGCGTTTTCCTTAAAAGCGCTACCGCTAAGTTTGACTTGCCCCTTTGTGGTTATCCATCCTTCCCCAATTCCCCATTCTTCTCGCGTCCCTCTCCCCTCGTCGTCCCTACTCCCTCTTGCTGCCCCTGCTCCCTCGTTGCCACTGCCTCCGTCGCCGTCACCGAGGCCGCCACCAGAGCCTCGCGCCATCGTCGCCACCGAAGCCACGCGCCCTCGATGCCCTCGGGAGCCACCCTCGTCCCCTCCTCGCCGCCCTGCCTCACTCCATGGCCCTGCCACCCTTGCCGTCATGGGGCCGCCCTGCCTCCCTCCACGGCCCTACCAATCTCGACGCCCTCCTCACCACCGTCTCCCCCGAGCACCTCCCCCGAGCACCCTCTCTGTAAGACCCCACCCCTCCTCTCTAGGTTAATTTACTTAGGTGAATTTAGTTATCAACCCTAGCTAGGTTTAAGCGGAGTAGTAGTGGTACAGTAGGTGAATACTTTGCAAGAGGGTAGTAGCTTAATTTACTTAGGTGAATTTAGGTATGCACCCTAGGTAGCTAGGTTTTGGTATAAACCCTAGGTAGCTATTTTGATATATATGAATTTAGCTAGATATCAAATTAGGACAGAAATATTATTCTAGGGCAGTATATTTGGACATGTGGTTGCTTGTGTATATTTGGACATGTGTTGCGGTGTCGAAGATGGATATTTGAAAATTGTTTGCAGGGAATGATTTCGAGTGGCCTATGTTTTGCCGGAATGTTGATTCATTTCCCTTCCGGCAAATTTCAGGCGCTCTATTTGTCCGGTTTGTAGCAAAGGTCATGCCGAAATTTTTCGTGAATTTTGGCATGACTTGTGCTACAAACTAGGACATATCGAGTGCCCGAGATTTGCCGCAACGGGAATCAATCAACATTCCTGCAAAACATTGGACTTTTTTATGTCATTATTAATTTTATTAGGTCTAGCATTAATTGACTAGATTTAATCGTATGAAACATGGCTAGCAACGATGAAGGACAGGGTTTTGGTGATTGCAACGTCTACGCGGCGACAAACGCCTATTTGAACCTTCTCGATGAGCAACAGTTGTTGTAGGGCCCACCTATCACATCTGAGACTAAGACCCACATCGAGACCGGCGCTGAGACCGGCGCTGAGACTGACACCGGCGTCGAGACAGGCGCTGAGACTGACACCGATGCCGAGACTGGCGAAGCCGGTATAGAACCGAAACCAAAGAGGCAACAACGCCCAAACCAGCTCATCACTACTAGACTGGTGGTCACGGAGGTGGACAACGGCAATTTTGAGCCAAAAGAAGCATAGGAAGAGAGCGAGGAAAGGCAACAAAACTGCTTCTATGATCCAGCCGCCTTCGCAGCCTTGGGTTCAAGACCGTGTACCTGTCATGGGTGCGATGAAATACCATATACCTGGTTAACCAATCCTACCTAAGGCAGCAGGTAGAGGCCATATACGGCAATCTAAGGTGACTTCATGACGATGTGCTGCGAAGAGAGAAAAGCCTGATCGCCTCGCAAAATCCAGGATACCCGCTCTATGTGCTTAACGTGCCACAGCAAAGGGTACGTCAACACATTCCCCGCGGAAAAGTTCTTCCTTCAATTCGATTACATCTTTGACATGTTTCACTTGAAAAGGCTAGATTTTACGCTTGTCCGCCTTTTTGCCTTGTACATGAACTACATCATCAGGATTGAGCAGATACCCTATATTTGTGTCGCTGACCCATACTTCATGCACGAGAGCTTCTTGGTAGTCTACCAAAAGCACCGTGAATATGCGAGTAACTACATCGCTGATTTCATGGCCAGAAATAAGGACAAGGAGACGATTCTCGTGCCTTATCATCCCATGTAAGTTATCCGTGCGGATATCCTTCCTTCGATTTCAATCATTTCATTTGCACGCGTGGAGGATAATTGGAGGTGTACTTATTTTGCGCAGCGACGGGCGTGCCATCCTCATCATCCTTTACCCTTGAGTCTCCCACGCTCTTTACTTGGACTCGTCGAAGAACATGAAGAAAAAGGATTACACCCACATCAAGTCTGTTCTCGACAGTGCTATCTTTATGTATGTCGTATGGGGTGGAGATATCACGCTCAAGAAGACAAGGAACCACGACCCTTGCTTCGGCCATAAGACTGACTTCTGCTGCATCCAGCAACCGAGTGGTACTATCGGTGATGGATTCTATGTCCTCCACCACATGCAGGAGTTCAGACGGGATCAACAGAACCTTCGCATGTCACCTAGATCCAGCGATGCCCATATTCTCCAATGGGCAAAGAACCTAGGAGATATCCCGGATCATCGACTCCGAGCTGAGTTCTATCACATCCAGTATGAACTTTCCCGAATCATCATGAAGGAGGTCCTCGAAAAAATAGGGATGTTCTACGAAGAAGGGAAAATGTCGCGGGAAGACGTCCGAACACGCGTAGCCGCTTAGCGTCTCGACCTGAAGCCTTTCACTATGCTCGAGGACTATCTCCCTGACTTGCATGGATGGCATGACATGTTGGAGTGATTGATGATATATGACAATGTGTCCGTTTAGTCCATACTTTCTCTATGACGAAACTTAGAGTTATGCATGACAAAACTTTATTTGTGATGTAATTAAACCGTCCTCCTCAACTAGCGAAGATCACTCTAGTTAGGGCATTTTGGGTACGATGAACTTTGTATGCTTATGATATGTTGCTTCTATTTTTGTCAAGTCCGTCTCTTTTCGTTGCTCAACTATATATGTTGCATATCATCAACTCATGTGACGATTCAGGTGCATAGATCATCGAGGCGAAGAAGTGCTACGCCAGGAGTATACGATGAGTGGCCGGAGTGTCAGACCCAGGTGTACAGGTTTCCGGTTTCCGAGTGACAACCAGTAGTTAATTTAGGTTCACTCTAGTGCGAGAGAGGGATACGAACCGACGCCTCAAGAAGTACTACATTATGTATGATGAGACATGTCATGTAACTTGTATAGCTATATCGTGATTATGACGTGACAACATGATTTGTGTTGGATGATATGATGAGACTATTATGTGTATGATATGATGAGAATATTGCATGTTTATGATATGATTAGAATACTGTATGAAACCTGTACAGAAACATCGCAAATATGTAGCAAAAAATGGTATGAGAAAATATAGTAGTGGCGCTCTTTAGTGCTGGACAGGAAAACGCTACTCCTAAAGGACTTAGCAGTAGCGCTGGTACGGAAAGCGCTACTGCTAAGTAGGTATAGCAGTAGGGCGTGTCAAAACACGCTACTGATAAACGTTAGTTGTAGCATCGTATCAGCAGCGTGGGTACCCGCGCTACTAATACACCAAAAACCCGCGCTACTGCTAGGGTTTTCCCTAGTAGTGGCTCCAGCCATTGGCCACAAGTGAGGGGACACCCCCCTAGGGCGTGCTCACGTGGCTTGTGGGCCCCCTACAACTCCTATGACCTCAACTCCAACTCCGTATAACCCCATTCGGGGAGGAAAAAATCAGAGAGAAGAGTTCATCGCGTTTCACGATACGGAGCCGCCGCTGCCACCTCCTGTTCTTCCTCGAGAGGGCAGATATGGAGTCCGTTTTGGGCTCCCGAGAGGGGAAATCGACGCCGTCATCATCACCAACTATCCTTCATCACCAATTTCATGATGCTCTCCGCCATTCGTGAGTAATTCCATTGTAGGCTTGTTGGACGGTGACGGGTTGGATGAGATTTACCATGTAATCGAGTTAGTTTTGTTAATGTTTAATCCCTAGTATCCACTATGTTCTGAGATTGATGTTGCTATGACTTTTCTATTCTTAATGCTTGTCACTAGGGCCTGAGTGCCATGATTTCAGATCTGAACCTATTATGTTTTCATGAATATATATGTGTTCTTGATCCTATCTTGCAAGTTGTATACACCTATTACGAGTTATGATCCGCATCCCCCAGGGTGACAATAACTGGGATTCTTTCCGGTGATTACCGTAGTTTGAGGTGTTCATGTATTCACTAAGTGCTAATGCTTTGGTCCGGTTCTCTATTAAAAGGAGGCCTTAATATCCCTTAGTTTCCATTAGGACCCCGCTGCCATGGGAGGGTAGGACAAAAGATGTCAAGCAAGTTCTTTTCCATAAGCACGTATGACTATATATGGAATACATGCCTACATTACATTGATGAATTGGATCTAGTTCTGTGTCACCCTATGTTATAACCGTTGCATGATGAATGCCATCCGACATAATTATCCATCACCGATCCATTGCCTACGAGCTTTTCACATATTGATCCTTGCTAAGTTACTTTTCCGTTGCTACTGTTACAATCACTACAAAACTGCTACTGTCACTTTTGCCATCGTTACCGTTACTTCCATACTACTTTGCTACTAAATACTTTGTTGTGGATATTAAGTCTTTCAGGTGTTGTTGAATTGAAAACTCAGCTGGTAATACTCGAGAATATTCTTTGGCTCGCCTTGTGTCGAATCAATAAATTTGGGTTGAATACTCTACCCTCGAAAACTATTGTGATCCCCTATACTTGTGGGTTATCCTTTAGTGAGGGCCTCGCGGAGCGGGCGTCATGGCCTCATACGGAGGAGTCGCCTAGCAACCCATCATCTACTTATTACTTACCAATGCCTTCCCCTAGGCCCAAATAATGGTGAAGTGTTATGTAGTCGATGTTCACATAACACCACTAGAGGATAGACAACATACATCTCATCAAAATATCGAACGAATACCAAATTCACATGATTACTTATAACAAGTCTTATCCCATGTCCTCAAGAACAAACGTAACTACTCACAAAGCATGTTCATGTTCATAATTAGAGGAGTATTAATTAACATAAAGGATCTGAACATATGATCTTCCACTAAGTAAACCAACTAGCATCAACTACAAGGAGTAATCAACACTACTAGCAACCCACAGGTACCAATCTGAGGTTTGACACAAAGATCGGATACAGGAGATGAACTAGGGTTTGAAGAGGAGATGGTGTTGGTGAATATGTTGATGGAGATTGACCCCCTCTCGATGAGACGATCATTGGTGATGACGATGGCTTCGATTTCCCCCTCTGGGAGGAAAGTTTCCTCGACAGAATAGCTCCGCTAGATCTCTAGATTGGTTCTGCCCAAGTTCCGCCTCGAGACGGCGGCGCTTCGTCCCGAAAGCTCTCTCTCGATTTTTCCAGGTCAAAATCCTTCTTATAGCAGAAGATGGGCACTGGAGGCCTGCCAGGGGGCCCACAAGGCACCAAGGCGCGGCCAGGGGGTAGGCCACGCTTGGCAGGCTTGTGACCTCCTGGTGGTCCCCTTTGGTATTTGTTTCACCCGATATTTTTTATATATTCCAAAATAATTCTCCATGACTTTTCAGGACTTTTGGAGTTGTGCAGAATAGGTCTCTCATATTTGCTGCTTTTCCAGTCCAGAATTTCAGCTGTCGTCATTCTCCCTCTTCATGTAAATCTTGTAAAATAGTAGATAAAAGGCATAAGTATTGTACCATAATGTGTAATAACAGCCCATAATGCAATAAATATCAATATAAAAGCATGATGCTAAATGGACGTATCAACTCCAGAGGCTGCGCCACGACCACGGACAAGGTGGATATAGACGGATCGGCAGGCGGCTGGCCCTCGGGGGATGGCTCCCCTAACAGTGGCACGACGCGCCTCCGAAGGCAAGAGCGGTCGTGCCAACAGGCATCAGGGGATCAGGGGGCTCCGCAGAAGCGGCCAGGAGAGTCGCCTCGTGAGCCCCCACACCCGCAGCGTCAGGCGCCTCGTCCGCCGATGGCAAGGCGACAGGGGCGGGCGGCGCGTCAAAAAGCAGCCGAGGCTTGACGCTCGCTTTCTTCTTCATCATCTTTGGCATGGCGGCATTCCTGTGTACCAAGCAAAGGAAGAATCATCAACACGCGAGGTACCGGCAGGCGGTCAAGGTTAGGCGCGGCCACTTACTCTTCGATGCCGACCCACTTCCTTTTCCTCTCCACCTCGGTGACGGTGGGTGTGTCCACATCTTTCTTCACGAGGGAGTTGCCGCGTAAGGAGGCAGGGGCACTATCCGTGAGGACAGTGGCTGGAGGATCCGCTCTGGCCCTAGATCTGTCCATCTCGCCCACGAGCTGCGATTCAGGCGAGGCAGGACGGGCGCTTCGACCGTCTTGCTAGCGGAAGCAGGGTCCACATGAGGAGACTCCGCCCCGCGCTTCCTAGGAGTCCCCAAGCAGGCAGACCGTGTGGCGTGAGGGGCTGGTCCCGGCCCCCTGAGGACCTTGGAGGGACGCAGAGAACCTACAGAAGAAGCTTCACTAGCATCGTCATCATCCTCAAGGTCACGCAAGAGTATGCTTTGAGACAGGGAGACGCCTCCGCCATGTCGTCGTCCGCAGTCTTCCCCGAATCCTCCCCGCCCATGGTGTCGCCGGAGGACACCATCACCGGGGAGCCGAGACCTTCAGCTGGGAAGAGTCCCAGCTCATTGAAGATAGGCATCGCAACGACTAGATCGGCTCCGTCGTCGCGAGCGGTACAATGGGGCGCAGTCATCGGGAAAATCTCCGGGGTCGCCATTGAGCGGGATGTTTATGACTCTTCTCGGCTCCTGGGAGGACATGAGAGTAGACCGAAGCCTGAGGTCGTCGCCGCTGCCCCAGTACTCCCACAAGGGCCTCGAATGCGACTAGAGAGGTTCCAGGTGCTGCTTCAAGAACTCCTTCACTATCATTCCCCCAGTCAGCTTCTTGGCATTGATGTCACGAGTAATCCGCTCCAAGACGGGACTGGCCCGGGGGTCGGAAAGCTTCGTAGAGCTCCACGCAGGGATCTTCTCTAGCAGCCCCTTCGGCAGATCCAAACAGGGTTGGTGCCCTTGAGATCCATGTAGACCCAGCGGTGCCTGAAGTTCTCCACCTTCTTCCCTGCCTTTAAGAGCATGTTACCGCTCTGGACCATGATGAAGGAGATGCACGTCGACCGCTAAGCACCGTCGTGCACATGCAAGCTGAAGAAATGGCGAAAGAGGGCCTCGTAGTAGAAGGCGAAGACGGATAAGAGAAGGATGGAGTTGGGTTGGAGATGAAGGGCTTGGATCCCATAGTGGTCGAGGACGGCGGTGAAGAACTTGGAGAAGGGCGGGATGAGCCCATCAAAGACGCTATGGAGAAAGAAAGGATAGGCTAACCTGAACGAGGGACACTTCTCCAAGGAGCCGCCCCATATCAAGGTCCGCCCCGACTCATTGGCCTTGTCCGCCATCAACGGAAGCACCGGGGCGAGATATCCGTCCTTGGCTATGGTGAACTCCGAGAGCGTCGATGAGATGGGAGCGGAGGCTGAGCTCTAGGCCTCTCGCTTCGATTTGTCGACAGGAGCCATCGGGAAGTTCATGGGGCCGACGCAGCAGGGAGGAGGACAGAGTGGCGTCGGGATCTAGAGAGGTTTCTGCTAAGGCCGGGGATCTGGAAGGAAGAGCAACTGCACATGAGAGGAAATAAGTAATGGCTTAGCACTGGAAGTCAGGCTTTTGTCGATTCGAGCGGTGGCCGAGGAGGCGTTTGATGCCCGACATCGACCGCATGACGCGCGCCAGTCCTGGCCCGTAGGCGTTTGGGGCCCACGGCGCTTCAGGACACGCTCAACGGCTTCACCCGGAAGCCGACTCAAGCTCGCCTTGGGCTTGAAGGCTACTGTCGGCGTTCTGGGAACGGGGGTACCCAGACCTGCCTGCCTGCAGCCCAGGGCATGGCCCACCACGTCAGACAGGCGCGGCCTGGCGAGACCGTGCCCAAGACCAGCACCAAGGCCCTAGGCTTGCAAGGCCCTAGGCTCGCGAGGAAGAACAACACCAAGACCAGCGAGGAACAAGCCTCTCCAGGCCCCCTCCGGAGCGGCGGAGATCTCTATGCAGCATTTGGCCTTAGGAGTCCAAGGATGACGCAAGGCAGGACAGGCGGGCGCCAGTGTGCCAAGCGGACAATTTCCCCTTTGGTGTAAATGGGGCAAGGACGGACGCGGGTTACCAAAGCGTCCCCCAAAGGTTTCCATTCTGGTGCAACGAGACCACGACCACGAGCCTAGCAGAAAGGATGTCGTCGACGAGCCCACCTCTGCATCATCGACAGCTACTTTGCAGGTGAAGACCACCTTTCGTCAAGATAAGGATGTACTCCAGTCCTCTTTTGAATTTGGCCATTGTGGGATCCCTTCCCGCCATGGCGATAAGGAAAGAGGACCCGGAGCACTATAAATAGAGGATAGGCCACACCGTAGAGAAGAATGAGACAAGAGGGAGGCAACCGAAGAGAGGCAACACCATCAGAAACCTTTCGCAAGGCAAAGCACGCTGTACTAATTCATCCACCAACCTCCTCATGAGGCAATCTACCAAAGCAGAAGTAGGATATTACGCTTCACAGCAGCCCGAACCTAGGGAAATCATCGTGTGCATCTGCCTCCTCGTCATCGTGCGAGTTCGTCATAAAAATCATTGAGTAGCGAGCTAGGTGGGGCAAGGCTGTAGGGGATCTTCGCACACGCCCCTGTGATCGACTTCTCGGGGTTTTGTGGATCCCGGAATCCGACACTGCTTGGCATATAACACACGTCGCTGTGGTTGCCATATTTCCGTCGAGCTCGTTCGTCTCCTGTAGGGAGAGACGACCATGCTAACTTCCAAGCAAACGTCCGTAGTTTTCGAGGTACCTTCACACGCCACAACTTCCTCCAATTATTCTCCTCTTGCTTTACATCTGAAGCTTCAGTTTCCCCTTTTAACCATACCTCTCGCCTTCTTTTTGTTTCAATAAAAACTGTGTACGCAGAACGAACCGTGAATGCTCCAGTTTTTTCATAGTTCCATGCCCAAAAATCCTGTGGAGGAACGTGCGATGTTGAAATTTGTCAGATCACCTCTGTGTCTATTGGTATGAAGTTGGCATTCAAAGCTTGCACGTTCCAAGTCCTGGTGGCCGTGCACATCAGTTCAGAAACGAACTCCGGCGGATAAGCAGCCGTAGAGTAGATTGTCCTCATGTTGTAATCACGTGGGAGCCAATTCTAATTCCACATATTTATGCTTGTCTAGTCTCCAATTCGCTTGATCAATGTCATCTTCAGCATGTCCCGTCCTTCACAGATCGAGCGTCAAACCTGAGATGGTTTTGCGCCCACATATGCTGATAAAACATCCCCCTTCGAAAAATACACTTTCTTGAGGATGCGCGCGCTCAGCGTGTCTAGGTCTTGGATATAGCGCCATGCCTATAGTACGAGAAGTGCTAGGTTGAAGATCTCCATGTCCCGGAATCCAAGGCCTCTCTTGTACTAAGGCATCGTCATGTCATCCCACGCTACCCAAGCAGTCTTTCGCTCACCCGCCTTGCTTCCCCACCAAAATTTCCGAACAAGTGAGGTTATGTGTTGACATAAGCCCCTTGGTAGCTTAAATAAGGCCATAGAACAAGTAGGTATCGTCTGAACCACAGACTTGATCAAGATTTCCTTTCCACTTCGTGCAAGGCATTTTTCAATCCGTCCTTGTACATTTTTCCAAATGCAATCTTTCAGATAGGAGAAAGCCCCATTCTTGGACCGGCCAACGTCAGATGGTAAGCCCAAGTATCGTTCATTCAATAACTCGCTCCGGATGTTAAGCGTGTTCTTCACTGCTACCTTGATCGCCTCCGGATATCTTTTTCCAAAAAATATGGACGACTTATCTGCATTAATTTGCTGCCCCGACGCCTGGCAATATGAGTACAAGACGTCTCTCAGAATAGTAACCTGCTCCACATCCACCTTACAAAACAGGATGCAATCATCTGCAAATAATAAAATGGTGCACACGCGGTGCTGTCGATGCAATCTGGACTCCTTGCAAACCTCTAGCAGTGCTCGCATGGTGCAACAAACATGACAAACCCTCTCCTGCCAGCAGAAACAAATAAGGAGATATGGGGTCCCCTTGACGAATCCCTCGCGATGGCTTGAATTCATGCGTTCGTGCCCCATTGAATAGCAACGAGAAGGAAACTGTGCGAACTCCTCTCATTACCTGCTCCGCAAAGGTGGGGCTGAAGCCAAGTTTCTTCATAATCGCCTCCAAATAATTCCATTCAAGGCGGTTGTACATTTTTTTCATGTCCAACTTAACCGCACAATGAGCATTCTTCTTGCTCCTGCTTTGTTTCATGTAATGTAGACACTCATAAGTTGTGATCACATTGTTATTAATAAGGCGTCCAGGCACAAAGGCCGATTGCTCTTCAGATATAATCTTCAAGAAAAACTATTTCATCTGGTTCGCAAGTACTTCGGATGTAAATTTGAACATCACGTTGCACAAGCTAATAGGTCAATACTGAGACAGGAAAGTATGGTTTAATACCTTGGGAATAATAACGATGAACGTCTTGTTTATCTCCTCAGGGGAGTCCTCTCCCTTCAAAATCCGAATTACAATCTTGGTCACCTTCTCACTAAGTATAGGTAGCTGGTAAGCAGATTATTTTATGAGGGGAGCTGGTAAGCAGATTGTTTTATGATGGGAGCTAGTGACCAGATTTACGTATAGGCCGGTCACAAAGACGGACACGGGGCGAGGTGGTTTTTAGTTTTGGGCTTTGACAAATTAAAAATAAAAAAATAGGATAACAATAAAAATGAGGTGGCGCTAATATATATCATACTTAGATGTGAGATATCTCACGTCTAGATGTGACATAGACGGACCTAAAAGAAATGCTATACCCACCTAACCCAATAACAATAAGTCAAGATCTCAATAGATCCACGTCCTTTTTCAACATATGACATTCCATCTGTGTTGCCACTTATCCTCTTTCCTACCCTCCTCGATGGTGGTCAAAATCACGGTGCTTTTGAATGTTGTCAATTGTAAGGCATCTCTCTCTAGACATAAGATGAGAAATCTGTTTTTTGTGAGATTTTGGCGAGCCGTGCATGCGTGGTTATAGATAATTTCTTCCCTCTCCAATTATGATTTTGTTGAGGTGTTTATTTCCAATCCGAATCGGCACCCATATGAAAAAAGACGGATCTTGCACTATTGATTAAGATTACACCATAGATATCATTTTGAAATGGTTAACATGTAAAATAACATAATATTCAGCTACACATTTTTAATCAAATTCCATATATAACATGTTAAAGTTAGAGTTAGGGTTTGAAAAACAAAAATATGATTTTAAAGTGGCCTACGGGTTAATTAACCGAAACATCAAGGGTTTTCTGCGCAAGCAAAAAATCTGACTTAAAACTGAACTACGGGTTGGTTATCAAAAATAACGAGGGTTTCTATAAAATAGCATGATGGACCAAGAATACCTATTTCCTTTTTTAATACTAGCAAAAGAACACGTGCATTGCAACAGAATTGCTCTGTCGGAGAGAAAAAGTGCTCCTTCCCAGGTTCACAAATATGGAAAGGTGAGAGTGCTTACATCAATGGATTCGCATTAGTGGAAGCACAACTTCTCCCTAGATGATTTTGGTAATTAATAACAACATATATTTCATTGGACTAATGTTTCCACCAAGTATATTTCAGGAAAAAGTTCAATGTCTTGATTGGCAAAGGATTGTGTGGAGACCCAAGATGCAAGTAATAGGCTTGGCCAAGCTACAAGCATGAAGCCTCTACATTTTACTTTGTGAGAAATCACTTTGAGTCCATAGAAAAAGCAATAATATTAAAAGGGGGTGAGGTAATAATGGTGAATGACATGCTCAAAATGCTCAAGTGCTAGCCACCAAAATCATTCACAAACTCTCCCACAAATATTTTGTCTTAAACCCTACCACTCAAAATCGGTAAGACCAACATTTCCCATTCAGTCCTATCGACTCAAAACCCTAGATAGATCCTATGCCAAACCCATATCTCGGCACTACCAAGTTCCCCATATCGGTGCAACCGAGTTCAGTGACAAACTTCCCGTAGCCTCATTTACAAGAATCTGATTTTTCAAGAATTGTGAATCGGTCACACCGAGTTGTGTAACTGCCCTTGGCCACTCATATCAGTACCACCGAGATTCCTATATCGGTCTCACCAAGAACGCCAAAGTTGCCACATTTTGCACTAGTCGGTGCAACCGAGTCTTCACTTCGGTTTCATCGAGTTGGGCAATAATGTTGTAACGGTTGGATTTTTTGAGATGCCTATATATACCCCTCCACCACCACTCACTCGAAAGAGAAGCGCTTAGAACAAACCCACACTTCCCATATCCAATTTTCTGAGAGAGAGTCACCTACCCTTGTGTTGAGGTCAAGATCATCCACTCCAACCATATGGATCTTGATTTCTAGCCTCCCCAAGTTGCTTTCCACCCAATCAATCTCTTCTACCCAAGCCAAATCTGTGAGAGAGTGATTGAGTGTTGAGGAGACTATCATTTGAAACACAATAGAAAGGAGTTCATCGTTGTTACCACATATATTACCTTTTGGAGGGTGGTGCCTCCTAGATTGGTTAGGTGTTGCTTGGGAGCCTCCTACTTCGTGTTGTGGAGTTGAACCAAGAAGTTTGTAAGGGCAAGGAGATCGCCTACTTCATGAAGATCTACCCCGAGTAAGGCTAGTCCTTCGTGGACATAAGCCGTCATGGTATAGACAAGTTTGCTTCTTCATGGAACCCTTCGTGTGTGGAACCCTTCATGGACTCTCGTGGCCGTTACCATCCGTGGGTTGAAGTCACCATAAACGTGGATGTACGATAGCACCACCTATCGGAACCAAGGGAAAATTCTTTGTGTCTCCAAATTGTGTTTGATCTTCTTATCTATATCCTCTTACATATGCTCGTCATTACTTTCCGCTGCAATACTCGTAGGCATGAATGTGTAGTGTGAACTTGATATGCTAGAATTGTTAAAATCTGCCAACCAATTAACTTGGGAAAAGGTTAGGTTTTTATTTGGTCAAGTAGTCTAATCACCCCCCCTCTAGACCTACTTTCGATCCCTACAAGTGGTATCAGAGCTTTGATCTCCATTGCATTGGTCTCACAACCTAAGAGAGTATGGCGTCTAGTGAGGGAAATTATCACCATAGAGGTCCATATTTTGATGGTACAAACTTTGCTAGTTGGAAGCATAAAATGAAAATGCATATTCTTGGTCATAACCGCGTCGTATGAGTTTTTGTTCGTGTTGGCTTGGAAGGTGAATTATTTGGTGATGGAAAGGAATCGTATCGTGAAGCGACTGTGGAAGAATTGAAGATATTGCAATACAATGCTCAAGCATGTGACATTATATTAAATTGCCTATCCCCGAAGAATTCAACAAAATCAGCTGTCTTGAGAATGCAAAGGAAATTTGGGATACTTTGGTTGATATGCATTAAGGTACCGAATACGTTAGGGAATCTAAGTTGGATGTGCTTCAAAGTCAACTTGATAAGTTCAAGATGAAGGATGGTGAAGGAGTCGCCGAAATGTACTATATGCTTGCTCTCATCACAAATGAGATTGTCGGCTTAGGAAGCAAAGAGAAAAGACCGACAAATTCATCATCAAGAAGATACTTAGAGCCTTGGATGAGAAGTATGACACCGTGTGCACATTAATCCAAATGATGCCAAACTACAAAGATCTCAAGCCCACGGAAGTCATCGGAAGGATTGTTGCTCATTAGATCTCAAGCCCAAGGTGTACCACTAATTGTTGAGAAAAGGCTTCATGGTGTTGTCTCAAGGAGAGAAGAGGTGAGCCTTCGTGGCATTGGTGTGCCTTCATGGCAACATCCACCTCTCTAAACCATGATGTAGCTTCCCACCAAGGAAGTGAACATCGGCATTCAGCCTCATATCTCAGAGTTGTGGTTATCCCTAACCCTAGATCCTACTTGTGGTTACTTGTCTCCTAGTATTTACTTGTACTATATTGTGTGTATCTATCTAAATACTTGTTGTAGTTGCTCTACCTCTGAGCATCAGTATCACCATTGCAGTTAGGCTCACTTTCATATTCCGCAATATTAGCTAAAATCGCTAAGTAACAATTGAAAGTTGTAATTGTACCTATTCACCCCCCTCTAGGTCCATCTCGATCCTTTTAGTTGTGCTTCTTCTTCATCAGATCCTTGTATGAATTTTGTTATCCCACATTGCCTGAGCCAACTCCAACCTTTTGTTCTTCCATGCTTTGTTGTCAAATGCCTCCACACTATGGCCGAAGTTAACCACCTCATCAGGCGTCACATCTCCCTCGTTCGACACAACATCATCACACCCCCATTGCAAGATCCAGTTGTTAAAGATGCAACGTACAAGAACAAGCTTAACCTGGGTAGGGCAAGGGTGGAATGGCGTGACACCCTGGAATTACGCTACAGTGGTCATTGTAATTAAGCTACAGTAATGGTCATATTTAAGCTAACCCCTTTTTCTAAATAGTGCATGATCACAATGGATGCATACCTCATTTCAAATTCCAACTCAAAATGCTTTGAACTTTATGGTGATAAAATAAAGTTGCAAACAACATAAGAGAAATGTTGCACACTTGTTAAAAGTCTCAAAACTAATGTTGTTAAGGAAAACAACATCACCTTGATTGTTGGCGTGGACCCCACAAACCAAACCAGAAGCTAAAAGTATTTTTAAAATGCATTTAAATTTAAATTGGAAATGCAATCAGTTTCTAAAATTCCCAAACTCTTTGTGGAACCCTGGAATATTGTAACTTATTGTTAGGCCATATCTAACATTTTTGCAAAGAGGAAATAGTGCCAAAATAAAATAAAACAGAAGGTGCAAAAGAAAATAGAAAAAGAAAAAGAAAGAAATGGAGAGAGGCGCCTGTGCACTTAATCCCAGAGGCTACAGTGGCGGCCCAGCCCACTCCCCCGCCGTCTCCTTCCCCTGTAGCGACCAGCACGGTCGCTACAGAGCGCCGACCGTGCTCGTTGCTGATGGACCAGCTTGCCCGCGATGGCGAGGGGATAAGACCGTCATCGCGGCCACCCCACCTGCCCCCCCGAATCGTAGATCGCCACCCACCCCCCTCGAGCTCCCCACCTCCTCCCTCGCTCGTTCCCCATCTCGCCCGAGCACCGCCGCCGCCATGGCCGACGGGTAGCCACGGCCATAGCCACACCCGCGCCTCGCCGTCGCGTCCATCTGCTCTGCTGTGACCTTCTCGTCCTCCTCGATCACAAGACTGAGCCCTACGCCCCCCCTGCATCACTTCCACGCCGTCGTCTTCTTCCTCGGGCACCCAAAGATCGCTGCCGCGTTTTCGCCGTCGTCAAGCCGTCTCCGAGCCCGCTTTGCATGGCTACACCTCGCTGTGAGCTCATGCTACTCCCCCTCTCCCCTCTCGATGAGCCGGAGCTCTTAGCGCTAGGATTGGCCGAAGCCCGAACCCTCCGCCGCAAGAGCTCAACGCCGACGTGCCTCTGGTGACCATTTGGTCACGGGGCGTGCCACCGTTGTGCTCGCCGCATCGCGTGGAGTCCATCCCGCGTTAGTCCCGCCCGTTTCGACCACCGTAGCGCCATCCCCGTCGTGCTCCCGTAGCCGTCGCCGCTTGTTGTCGTCACCGGCGCCATTTCCGGCCAGGTCCGGCGATGCTACCGCCCGGGATCGACGCGGCGTTGAACGCCCGTTCGAACGCGCCCAAGCGTGCGCCATATGCCCCCTTGTGCGCCGTTTCCGAGCTCACCGGAGCTCTCAGCCGCGCCCAGGCGCTCGCCAGCGACGCTCCGACGCCGACCACCGACGTGGCACACCTGGGGCCCACCCCTGGGTCACTGCCAGTGGGGCCCCTGGCCCTAGTTGACTGGGTTGACCCAGTCAACTGGGCTGACTGGGCTTAACCAGTCACTGACAGTGGGACCCCAAGCCCCCTGTGCCTGTGATAGGTGGGCCACCCCTGTCAGGCCACTAACTAGTTAGTTAAGTTAATTAAAATAATTAGTTAGGCTAATCAGTCACTGACAGATGGGCCCCGCTGCTAATTAACCCTGTTAAACTTAATTAAAAACCTGAAATAACACCGAGTCTATGACATGTGGGACCCACTAGTCAGGTTTGACCTGGTTAGCCCCACTGTTGACTGTTGATGTAGTGATGATGTCATGCTGATGTCATAAAGCATTTTTCAAATTAATAATAATCTTTTAAATTCCAGAAATTAGTAAAAACTTTAGAAAATCATAGAAATTAATCTATAGCTCAGATGAAAAAGTTTTATACATGAAAGTCGATCAGAAAAATTCCACGAATCTGAATATGCCCTCCATTCATGTGTCAAATGCTCCTTTCATGATGAACATGCAACTTTCCCCTCCGGATCGTTTGTCCGATAAATCCACAGACCTAGGAAATATCGTGAGATATTCTCCCGCTCCGTCTGATACGTGTAGTACTGCGTTAGTGCATGCCTAACCCTGTGTGTTGCCATGTCATGCATCATGTTGCATCTGTTTGCTTGTATTTATTGTTTCTTCCCCCTCTTCTCTCCGGTAGCTTCCGAGACTGATGCTGCTGCCGAGTACGACTATGCCCTGACGACCAGCCTTTTGCAGCAGAGCAACAAGGCAAGCAATTCCCCCTTGATCATTCTGATATCACCTATTCTTTCTCCCTCATGCTTGCATTAGATTTTGCTACTGTATTTAACATCACCTATTCTGATGCATAGCCTGTTTTTGAGTACTACTTTCATACCTGCTATCATATACTGTTGTAGTATAGGTATGGATAGTACCCCCCTGTGACTCCCAGTTTACTATTGTCATTGCCCCTGTTTTCATCATCGTCGACACCGAGGACTTGAAGACAGAAGACTCAGTCCTCATGACTGACAAGTCATTACCGACACATCACCACACATACCCCGTGCGTGATATCTCGAGAGTGATTCCTCAGTTATTCACTTCGGGCACTGACACACAGCCTCTATGACTTGTTACTGAAATACAAGTGAACGACGAGTCGACCCCAAGGGTGCTTGCGAGAGAAAGATTTGGTGGGATGCACCGTAAGGCATTCATGAGATGTGGTGGGGTGCGCCGGTAAGGCACCCGAGGGATATTGGCGGGGCGACGGACTGCCTTTTATGGTTCGCACTTGCCCCGCGCTAATGAAATCATAATGGGTTGAGCACTTGATCTGAGTTAGGTCATTGGCCTTAATACGCACTAACCTTCACGTGGGAGAAGTTATGGGTACGCAACATCGTTGTATCGGCCGAAGCTCTTCGGATGTCAGCAATGGAGTGGCGCGCGCCCGAATGGTCTGCAACGGCATCGCGCTTGTTATAAGGGGTGCTAGGACTGACCTCGGCCGCGTTCGCATCGTGTAGGAGTGCAAAGGGCTATTGGCCCATGACCCTTGTGCGCTTAGGATTTAGACCGGCAGGTTGGCCTCTTCGTTGAGTCTAGGTGGGGCGACAACGTTTTGATATCCCGAGGCCGGGCATGACCCAGAAAAGTGTGTCCGGCTAGAGGTAATTCAAGCGTGCGGGGAATATGTGGTGCACCCCTGCAGGGATGATAATCTATTCGAATAGCCGTGTCCATGGTAACAGGACGACTTGGAGTTGTACCTTGACCTTATACAACTACAATTGTGACTCTAAATTAAAATGTGGCTCCGGGATTGCTTCCTCGCAGGGAGTCGAGGAAGAATCTCTGGGCATGGTTACTTAATAAAATTTCTACAATAAAATATTGCTATATGTGAGTTACCAGTCTACTCTCTTCTAATGCTGCAAGATGCTGAAGATGCTAGTCTTCGATAGGACTAGGCCTTCCTCCTATTCTTGCTTTCTGCAGTCAGTCCAGATATACCCCATTCCTTGATAATGATGCATACTTAGCATAGTTATGATGTCAGTCTTGCGAGTACTTTGGATGAGTACTCACCGCTACTTTGCTTTCTCTTTCCCCTCGATACGATTCTGCGTTCTGACGATGGAGTCCAGGAGATGGAGTATGCCGGAGACGACTACACCACCACCGCAGGATCCTACTACTACGTGGAGGTTGCCCCCGACCAGTAGTAGGATAGGAGGTTCCCAGGCAGGAGGCCTCGCCTCTTTCAATCCGTTGTTATGTTTGTTCTAGCCTTCTTAAGGCAAAACTTGTTTAACTTCTGTCTGTACTCAGATATTTTTTTTGCTTCTGCTGACTCGTGCTTGTCAAGCTTAGTATGCGAGCCCTCGAGGCCACTGGGTAATATGAAGTTGCATGACTTTAATTTGTGTCTAGAGTTGTGTTGTGATATTGATTAGTGAGTCCCTAATCTTGATCGTACGCATTGCGTGTATGTTTAGCGTACAGTCAAATTGGGGGTGTCACAAATGGCTTCTGATCCAGGATCTTAAACGTATTCTTCAAAGCTCCTGATGCCCTCGCAACTGTTACTCTAAGGCTGGGGTGTCTGAAATTGAACATTTCCCGAGGAGTCCTAGGATAGTTCCTGCCAGATAACTCGTTCAGATGGTACCTGGTTTTCCTGAAGGATGGAAGTACACCTGGCCGACATGCATAGCTAGCATATCCTAGTAGAACTTGCCATCTAGGATGTTGAAGCCATCAGGTCTACACATGTTATCACTATGAGTGTTAGCATCATGTGTTGATCCTTCCCAGCCAGCCAACACATATGTGAACTTCAGATCGAAGTCAACATCAACAAGCATATTCTGGCAGTGTAGTGCTTACTCCATCTATATGTTGTAGCTTGTGACCTTGGCGCTTTGGTAGTGACATGGGTACCATCGATTGCCCTAATGCAATCCTGAATGGCCTTACAAGATGGTGTTATGACTATATCAGAGCAATAACGACATATGGAGGCATGAACTACATACTATCAGTGCTGACCTTGAAGTATGGATACCATCTTCAGCTAGTTCGAATCTTGGTAGGAGTCCGGCCAGTTGGTGACACGATCATCTCTCCTCTGAGTTCCCCAACAACATAGAGCACTTGCCTGGAGTACCTTGAGATGGTCTCCATTGATCTCCCGAAGGTGTTGTGCACAAGACTAAACCTCTGGTTATGACCAACAATATGGAGGAACATGACTACTTGCTCTTCCACAGTGGTGTGTATGCCATCTTGTAGCAGCCCTACTCCTGAAGGTCTGCACAATACTGGCAAATGGTGATCTTTTCATTCGAAGCATCCATAGAGTCTCTGTGTCATTGCAGTTGTAGATGTAGATTCGGTTTCATTATCCTCTCCTGATCTCAGATTAACATCGGACCATACCAGATGAGAGGTTTCTCATTCCGTCGAAGAGCTCTCTTATGGACCAATAGGATCTATGCATGAACCAATACTATCAGCGCTACTGTCTGAACTACAAGCTTTGTCCGTTCATGTACAACCTAAACGACATCCATGGTGTAGTCAACAATGGCGCAATCGATCCTAAATGGTCCTACCGAACTACCTAACGCAAGAGGGAGTAAATGGGGGGTAGCTTACCAACTTTGGGGTCGGGGGGTGGTGGGGATCGACATGCCTAAGACGAGGATGACCAGATGGAGTCGAAGAAGAGGAGAAGCAGCTGCTGTCTCCGAAGAGTAATGTCGTCGCCACCGCCGCTACCGCAAATCTAAGTCCTCACTATCGCCGATGCCAAGAATAGAGGAGGGCTTGTCCTACAACCAGGGGAGAATGAGTAAATTGGGGGGAGGGGGTGAGGGTATATTTGGCGCCATCCCGCCTCCATCGATTTCCCTCTCCTGCCATCTTCGCCCGAATCCTCCCATACATCGTGCCCTATGTTGGGACTAGTTTTGTGCCCCACTCAGCCTGGATGGCTCAAAACGGCCGATTCGAGCGTTCCAGCCAGTCAGGCTTTGGGGTGCTTTAAGTTTTGTGCCTATGTGAGCCAGGCCTCGTTGCACGGACCCAACGACCCCTTTTCACCCCTAGCAGATCTGATCGGGTTGTATGCAGCCTACCAAACGCGACCCAACTGTTTCTCTAAGTTCGTTTCTACATGTTTCCACTCCGCATTAGTGAGACAGTGACGATGAATCAAATTACCTTAATCGGGAAATGGCGTTCTAGAAAACAAGCATGTCAACATCACCGGTCGCCACCTTAGTGGCTTCTCCAAAGCAGAGCAATTCGGTTTGACAAAAGTTAATTTTAAGGTCCAATATTTGCTCAAAAGTTGAAAGTAAAAGTATAAATATCTGCTATGTTTTATACGAACAGTAAAGTATGTGATTTACGTCGAATGACCATACAGAATTAATGGTTTGCATACAAGAGGAACGACTATGATCACGAACAAATGAGGGATGATCAGATGATGACCGTGAAAACGTCCATGGACGTATATGTGTTAAATTAAGACATTGTTGTTGTAGATGTTGTTAGGAAACATATACTTCTGGTCGTCGTCAATGAGGTCTGACTTGGCAGCTAATGATGCTGAGCCACCGCCTATATATAGAACACGACCTTCAATAATGACAAAAGGGTCCCGATGGCAATGAAGGCAAAATCCTGACAGTAAAGCAGATTAGATCAGCGCAGGGGATGCATGAAGGAGATCCAAGGAGGTTGAACCCAAAGGGGGTGCTATACCTAACCTGTGTCATAACCCGCGTCAAGCCATCACTGCCGACGAGCTCGATGTCGTAACCGGCTGCCGGGACAAACATACATGTGCGATCCCGCTTATTAGAAGCCCCGAGTCAGTCATCGTACTGAGCTTCCCCTAGGGGCTCGGCTGCCACCTCACCGTCATCCAGCGGACAGGCCTCGATATACCTCTTTTTGTCCATTCGCTCCTCCAGTTCCCCAGGAAGCATAGCGGGGCTGAGGCAAC
Source organism: Hordeum marinum (assembly GCA_022496015.1). Taxonomy (NCBI): domain Eukaryota; kingdom Viridiplantae; phylum Streptophyta; class Magnoliopsida; order Poales; family Poaceae; genus Hordeum; species Hordeum marinum. Next base: position 375,891,258 of record CM039678.1, on the reverse strand, counting down.
AATGTTGTGGGGTGTGGGTGATGATGGGGATGGGGATCTGCGGGGAAGAGGGTGCTTCGCAGGCTGACACTACGGGTTGGACCAGAGTTGTGCGTGCATTATTCGACATGGAGGAGCATTACTATCGATTGCATGGACGACTCTAGTCCACCCCCCTTGTGAGGGATCTTCATGCGGACTTCGGGATAGTTATGGGAAGGCCCACAGAGGATGACAGTGGAGTTGGGGGCGGCGATGGCGGGCTAGCTATGGTTCGAGCGAGGGAGAGGAGTGGTGCGAGCGGGAGCAGAGGTTTTCCTTTTTTTACGTTATCTGAGCAGAGGTTTTGTGGTGGGGAGGGGGTAGGTGGTGTTTAAGGAAATTCTCTGCGGCTACTGAAAATTTTACTAGGAGGGAATGTCGGGGCTACTGAAAATTTGGATTACAGGATTGAAGCGACGCGGCCAGGGCGGGAGCAACAAACGTTGCACACAGCAGAAACATAATAAGCGTGTGCTATCAAATAGGAAAACCCCTGTGAAACCGCCATTTTTCAAATGGCTCAAGGTGGTAGATATTTTTACGAGGGAAGTCTCGTGGAACCCAATCGTGTCCGGCACCCACTAGTGGATCGTGCTGATGTGCCAGCGGCGGATGGAATGGTTTCTGTTGAGTGTACAATCGCAAACAGTTGATACATTCGAATCGTTTGCTATTTACTCCTGAAATAATAATATATAGGAGCACTTTGTTACAAAAATGCGGGAAGGGGGTCAAAACACATACACGCCTGCATGTGGAACAAAAATATGTACGCATAGGGTGGTTTGATCGTTCAAAATACCCAATGCATAACTTTGATGTGGCACATGTCTCCTCTGTCGCCACTTCGTGTCGGTGAAGGGGGGATCCTAGCCACGAATACATGCCCCCAAACAGGTCTTGCATATCACTCATGTCTTAACATGAAAATGAAACATATACATGAATCCAGCATGGTCAAACCACCCCATCTTTTTTCCGGTCAAAGGTGGACTATGTCCCATGCGCCTCGAAACACGAACATCCCGACCAAAGAATCAACACTTTTGGTCAAACCTCTCCCGTTGTTGGTCGAAAGGATGGACGTCCACCGAGGCCCATGAATGGGCGTGACGTCGATAATTAACCACGTAGTGGAGTGTCGAAGATAGCCATCACCTGTTAGTGGTGCAAACATGCGTAAGGAAATGTTGTGTTGCGTTTGAATTCATTAATATATACATCATGTGCAACTTTGATGTGTCACATGCTTTGGAACGGGAAAGTCCCCCCCCCCCCCCCCCGAGCGAGTGTTCTGACGCGTACAACTAGTATGACGAGCGCCGATGGAAACGATTCACGCATTCGTAGGCATGTGCTCAGACTTGGCTAAGGAAACTCAAATGACCTATATAATGTATACCATAACACAAAACAATTGAAGATCCCACCATAGTAACCTCTCTCTCGTTGTCAGTCAACGTGATGGACATCCACGCTGGCCCAAGAATGGACTTTCCAACGATAACCACATGAAGGAGTATCCAAAGACAATCACCGTCTAAGCGTGGATCAAACATATGCATGAAAGTGTTGTGTGATATTTACATACCCATCACACAAACTTTAGCATGGCATACCTTCCTTAGGAATCTTAAAGTCCGCATGAAAAGCGAGGTTCACGATGCGTAGTATATATATACCCCCCATTCGAGTCGATGGGAGAGACATTCATGCGTACACTACACACACCCAAATTATACCATGTAATCTCACACCCATGGCCTAACACAAACATCGACCAAAAAAGAATCCATAATAATTAACCTCTCTCACTGCGATACAAAAATACGCGAGGCCACACATGGGAGTGACACTAATAATTGTGCAAGGGGGATGGTGTCCGAGGACAACCACCACCTCCATGCTGTCCTAAAATATGTACGAAGGTGTTGTGTGATGTTTTGAATACCCAATGCACACCTTCATGTGGCATCTTTGCAAATCGCAAAAACAGAGGTTCACAACTTGTACAATGAGCATGCGCATGCACACATGCGCCCAAACTTTCGCCTGCAATTTCACCATGTTATTCGCCAAAACACAGACTAAGATGAATCCACGTTTGATCAAACCCCTCTCGCGTGCGCATCCAAGGTGATAGACCACGCGAGGGCAACGAATGGGTGTGTTGGTGGTAACCACATGAGTGAGTGTACAAGGACCACCTCCGCATGCATGAGACACAAACATATGCATGAAAAGGTCATAATCAAGATGCTTTAAATATATAATCAATGCACGACTTTTGAGGTGGCACATGTGCCCCACCTGAAGTTGTCAATGGTTAAAACCGTTACTCGCATCCCCACGGGTGTTTACTATATTATGGCACAAAGAAGTTCCAGCTTGAATTCCCACGAAAAAGATGGTGGATCAAATACCTTACCCATGCAGCATGGGGATGGAGATGGGATATACATAACATTACTAAAAGCATATTTGCTCCGTGGGTGATTTTGATAGTTAATAATAACATACGGTATGAATTTAAAGATTTTTCTATCAGTCACAATCATAATGAGAACTAAATTATTCTCTTTGGTACATACGTACAGTAGTACGCAGTGAGAACAAATATCTAGAACTACCGCTGTCAAAGTCCGCCCCCACCGCCGTCACAAAGGTGCTTCCGTCGCTACGCCATGGCTGACGATGCCGTCCTGGGTCTTCTCCGCGTGGATCCCGCGAGCAAAAGCAAAAACAAGGAGGAGGACGAGGAGTTCATACTCGCCAGCTCCAACTCAAAAGTCTCGTTAGGCGTGCGGGAAAGCAAAAATCTCGAGCCGAATCAACCGGAAAAAGGAGGTTGAAGACGAACAAGTCCGCGCGTGCCGGTGCCCGCCTACCCCGCCCCACTACCCGCGCCCGCCGCTTCGTCGTCAACCCACCTTACCTGCCCCCCACTCCGTCATCCGCTCGCGCCCTTCGCTTCCCCAGATCCGCCAAGACCCATCTCCCCGCCCTCCTCTTTCGGTTCTTGGAAATGGGGGCGCCGCCGTGGAGGCTGCTGTGCTGCTGCTGCTGCTGCAGCGAGTCCGATCGCAATGGGGTGGACGGCCTCAAGCTCAAGCCCGACGCCGCCGGTGCGTCCCTGATCGGTTTCCATTTTGATCTCGAGCATCCTTCTTGCCCTGTGTGCTGATTGAGGAAATTTTCAGATGGGGAGGGGGCGGCGGGGGACTGGTACGACCTCCCGCCATTCCAGGAGTTCACCTTCCAGCAGCTGCGCCTCGCCACCTCGGGCTTCGCTGCCGAGAACATCATCTCCGAAAGCGGCGACAAGGCGCCTAACGTCGTCTACAAGGGCAAGCTCGATGCCCAGCGCCGGATCGCCGTCAAGCGCTTCAGCCGCTCTGCCTGGCCCGACCCACGCCAGTTCATGGTGGGAATCCCTTTGAGTATCCACAAGACTCCACTTTTAATTGTTTCGCTCGTTTTCTCCTCCATCCTGAAAATAGAGTCATCCACACGCATTTTGGCAGTTTTCGAACGGCACCTGTTGCTTTTCTTGGATATAAATGTAAATACAGCTTGTAGATGAAATAGAGGCATTTATCACCCGTATTTATTTTTTGCTGCCAAAATATTTTACATGCACCAGCTGCTACATTTAGCTACCGATTTTCTCGTACTTTGCATCTGCTAGCTTCAACCCAAAAGGGAGTTCAGAATAATGCAAATTGTTCCCTTTTGTCTGGACTAGAATCTTTCTTCCAATTTTACAACTGGCACAGTACAACATTCATAACCGGGGAGTGACCCTGGGCAATGGTTCTATGTTTTCAGGAAGAAGCTAAGTCTGTTGGCCAGCTCCGGAACAAAAGAATAGTAAATTTGCTTGGTTGTTGCTGTGAAGCTGATGAAAGATTGCTTGTTGCCGAGTACATGCCCAATGACACACTGGCGAAGCATTTGTTCCATTGTGAGTTGATCTCTTGATGTTGTAGCTATGTCTTCGTGAAGCAAGCTTGTTAATTTCATTTATTTTCCCTTTTAGTTCCACCAAAGCCGTAATTGAGAATGTTTCTGTAGGAGGCTGCAATTATGATTTTTGATGGGTAGTTTGCACGATGAGTATTTAGCAGTTTGCACATAATCCTGTGCTGAAAATGTACTTAAATGAACATGTGCATAATAAATTGGAAGCTTGATTGCAGCAAATAAAAGAGACTATGTTGTCTGTTATTTTGCATATTTTTGAAATCTTTCTCATGCTAACAATATAACCATAAAGAGAAGCATTTTCGCACTGTAAATCCTATCACATTCACAGTATAATGACTGTTATACAGTACTACTTATGCCCTGCTCAGTTATTCCTTCTTTGTTGATCAAGATGTGATTCTTATTTCACATCACATTTTCCATTTCACAGGGGAGTCACAGGCAATGGTATGGCCCATGAGATTACGGGTTGTTCTGTATCTTGCCGAGGCTTTAGACTACTGCATAAGCAAGGAACGGGCTCTCTATCATGATCTTAATGCCTATAGAGTTCTGTTTGATGATGTGAGTATCACGTGTACTGTTATTTAAATGTAGATATCACCCTGCCAATGTCAGTATGCTTGCCACTTTCTAGATTGTTAACAGTTGACACCCTGCAGGACTGCAACCCTAGGCTTTCATGTTTTGGCCTAATGAAGAACAGTCGGGATGGCAAAAGTTACAGCACCAATTTGGCATTCACTCCTCCTGAATATATGAGGACTGGTGAGTCCTTAATTCCTGGAATGTGCTAAAAATAGCTTAAAATGGGCACCTTTAGTGCGATTGTTTAGAGGAAGAGTCTTGTGTTAGGCTTTGTTGCTACGGTGATATCACTAGCCACTAGTTACGTCTGGCATTTTTATTACAGTACCATTAAAAATGCTGTCAGGATTATCAGAAACTTGGTGTTTTTGCAACTCAATTAGTCTATTCAATGAAGGTGGCTATATCTGATGAATGTACTAAATTAGCTTAGACCGATATGTGATATTGTGATGTATTTGCATAGCAAACTATAGCCTTCTGCAGTTACATAAAAGGGAGGAGATAAATTCTAATTTTGTAATAGCCTTTTCTTTTGGTCTCGGGATTAATGCATGTTTTCAATAAGTACAATACCAGTTTGCTCGTTGAATATTCTTTTATCGAACATGCACAAGACTACGTGTCTTTTTGTGTTAAGAAGAAGAGCCCCAAAACGAAGCAAACCTTTCAACCGGACAAGACAGAAAGAAGCGAAGAGAAAGCTAAGAAAAAACTACCTAGGCTACTGAAAAGAAAAGCTAAAACAAAAACAGAAACTGTACAGGGACAGGAGCCTAAGCTACGTCCGACGGCCAAGCGTGCAGTGGCAGTCTCCTGAGCCCTTTAGGTCCAGCGTTCATCCACAGTTTTTCCTCACCCATGATGTGATTAACCAGTGCAGGGCAATCTGGCGAAGCACCTTGAAACACGCAGTCCTTGCGCATGTTCTAGAGCCACCACATTGTTAGGAATTTAGGATGATCAGCGTACGTGCTCCTTTCGTCTTGTCAGGTCCAGCCCGGGTTGCCGCATTCTCTAACCAGGTGTTGAAGTTGTCATCAGGTTGAGGTGCAATGGCCTGAAGATCGAGAACACGAAGCTCATCAAACTAGACTTGCTTGGCAAACGCACAGCCTGAGAGAGATGAGAGATGGTTTTGTCTTTCTAGTCACAAAAAGGGCAAGCATCCCGACACTGCAGGCAGCGACGGTCCACGATCTGAAGTCCAGCACCCCTTCTTAAAGCATCTCCAATAGATGATGCAAATTTGGAGATGTAGAAATTTACATCTCCAAAAAGTGCATTTTACATCTCCAAAGAAGAGGCACCTCCAACAGATGATGCATATTGGTGATGTAAAAGTCCAACTCCAACAGATGATGCAGATGAAGATGTAAAAAGAGCCGGGAGGAGCACCGGCGGCCGAGTGCCGGGAGGAGTGCCTGCGGACCGAGCGGCGGCAGTAGGTGAGCCGGTGGCCAAGCGACGAGAGCCGGGATGTCGAATGCGGCGGCGGGAGCTTGAATGGTTGGCGACGCGGCTGTGAATCGAGCGGCGGATTGGTTGCGGCGGGGCGGCGGGGCGACGGCCGTGTGGCGCGAGAAGGTCTAGTCTGGCGGCGGAAAGGGGCAGCGGCGTGGCGGCAGGTGTGCGGCTCGAATCCAAGGGCGGTGGGGGGAGCTCAAATCATGCGGTGGCATGGTGGCGATTTGGCGGCGGAGAAGCGGCCAATTCGGCCGATTTGGTGGTAGGCGGCAGCAGAATAGTGGTGGAACCGGCAGCGGGGGTAGTGGAGCGGCTGGATTTGGCAGCGAGGTGGCGGCGGCGTGTTGCGGTGGGCGAGTGGCGCGGCGGCGGAAGTGCGGCAGGACGGACTCAAATCGGCGGCTTCTCGGCAGCTACGGCGGCGGCAGTGATAGCCAGCGGGGTCGGGGATGGAAGGATGGGTGGTGGCGGCAACATTTCCAGCCAGAAATCGTCGGCGGCGGAGGCGGGCGGGCGGAATGAAACTGAAGAGCGGTTGGCGGTTGGTGTGCGGCTGTGAGTTTTACATCTCTTGTAGGTGGAGATGTATATTTGCATCCCTAGGTGTTGTATTTTACATCTCCGGGAGGCGGAATTTTTTTTTACATCTACATCATCTGGTGGAGGGGGTTTTGGGCCTCGGAGATGCAAAAGTTAGTTATTTTTGCATCTACATGATCTATTGGAGATGCTCTTAGTGGTCAGCCTGGCACAATGTTTGCATCAGATTGAATGCCACTGAATCGGTGTGTACGGACTTCACTGTGTACCGGGGGGGGGGGGGGGGGGGCAGAACCATGGCGTCGATGATCTCAGCCAAGTGGAGGAATTCAAGAATTCCTTGCATGTTGAGCGCCCCTGAGATGTCTGCCACCCAGCACTGCCCGGCGGAAGCTGCACGTACAGTTCGCCCCTTGAGCACACAAGTCCCAACCACTGCCAAGACCGCAGGGGCCAGCTCCTCGATAGATTGCCCCCTCGATCCAGTGGTCTGTCCAGAATAGTGCTTGATTGCCTTCGCTGACGACCACCTTGGAAGCAGCGTGCGCTAAACCACAGATGTGGTGGCTGACCTTGAGTAAAAAATTTGCCCAAGGGTTTGGAGGTGTCGGACCTATGCAGTCATGGCCTATTAGTGTGCAGCGCCCATCCCATCTTCCTGGTGTCTTTGATACTGAGGCTGCCAAGCTCGACCGGATGGCAAACCTCGCGCCAAGTGACCATGCAATTGCTGCCATTGGAATCCCGGTGCGCATGCCATAAGAAGTTTCACTGCTTCTTGTCGATGGCTTCCCTAAGCCAATTCGGCATCTTGACAGCAAACATAGTCAGGATGGAAGCAGCAGACATCACGAATTGCACCACGGCTAAGCCCCCTTATTGGTCACCATGCCAGTCCATCAGCCGGCAAACTTGCTGTCGGTCTTATCCAGAAGAGGCTAGTAGTCCGCCCAGCTTTCCAGATCAAGAGGGGGATTCCAAGATACCTGATGGGAAATTCTTGGATCGGACAGGTCAGGTGCTGCCTGATGGCCACTATCTCGTCAGCTTTTCATGTGCAGACCTGTAGACACGCAAAAGAACAGCAGGAGGCACAGAATGATGTCGCATTCCTGGGGATCTGGGTTGAGGAATACAACGACATGGTCAGTGACATCATGGGGAGGAGCAAGCCTCCCCCCCCCCCGGCGTCGCGATGAGCACCATGGTGATGAAACGGGTTGGTGATTTACGAAGATGCAGATAGCAGTTAGCGGGAGGCATTATGAATTGATTTTTTTAGTCGCAACAAATAGAGTTTTCGTTTTTCTAATTTGTATTACCTTGGCCTAGTGCACATGTGAGGATTCATTTTAGTCATTTGAGCTTTTAAAGCTAGGGTTTGGCTCTAACACTTCAGTTTTACCTGCAGGAAGAATAACTCCGGAAAGTGTCATATACAGCTTTGGCACATTGTTGTTGGATGTTCTTAGTGGGAAGCATATTCCTCCTAGCCATGTAGATTTTCTTGCCTTGATCTCTTTATCAATATATCTATGTTGCTCTGATCATTTTTGTCGTAGTTCTGCCATGACCATCATCATTGACATAGTTTAAACTTTAAAGCATGTTGAAGGGTGCTTTAATGATGGATCTATGTGGGATGAATGAACAAACCAGTATTTTACTTTGAACTTTACTGCATCTATACACACCTCAACTTGTACATCTAGAAAAGCGACAGTAGGATGGAGTGGGAAATATTTAATAACTGGGTAGAACTTAAGAAGAACAATCAGAATAATGTTTTGTTGTAACGAAACTGATTTACTGCCCATATATTCCAGGCTCTTGACCTGATTCGTGATCGAAACTTTAGTATGCTCATAGACTCCTGTTTGGAGGGCCAATTTTCGAACGAGGAAGGAACAGACCTGATGCGTTTAGCTTCAAGGTGCCTGCATTATGAACCACGAGAGCGGCCTAATGTAAGATCTTTGGTTCTTGCACTGGCTTCTCTTCAGAAGGATGTTGAGGTGAATATATGTCTCGTCATGCATCTCCAGTATGCATTGAAGCATGTCCCTGTTCCTTGATTTGTCTACTTAAATGTTTTGAACTCAAGGTTGTGATACTATTGATACGTTTTGCAGTCCCAATCTTACGATCTGATGGATAAGCCCCGTGGCGGTGCATTTACTCTTCAATCAATTCATCTTTCTCCTCTTGCTGAAGCTTGCTCCAGAAAGGATCTTACTGCAATACATGAACATCTAGAAACAGCTGGCTATAAAGATGATGAGGGAACAGCAAATGAGGCAAGTATTTTTTTTCCTTTGATTCACTGTCTACTTGATGTGTACTTAAAGGAAAAACTCCAGGTGCATGATTTATATTTTAAAGAAAAGAAAATTTGTTTGCGTGTTAAATAAATGAATAACAATGTATTAGGGTTTAGTGGATTTTTAATATTTCTGTTAGGAGCATTTCACCTAACTTGTTTCTTCTCGGTTGCAGCTCTCATTTCAGATGTGGACTAATCAAATGCAAGCTACAATTGACTCCAAGAAGAAGGGTGACACTGCATTTCGACAAAAGGATTTTGGCATGGCCATTGATTGCTACTCTCAGGTTGCCCCTCATTTGCCTATTTGTTTCCTCCTAAGTTGTTATTTGTTATCCTTGGGTCCTACTTAATCCATGACACCATGTATGATTTTTATAATACGGCTTGAATTTGGTGTGCTCCATCTTTCTTTTGGAAAAATGTAGGTTTAAGCTGGTTGTATTTGATCACAAATCTCTGTCCCTGGATTTCATTTTTGATTATCTTTCTTAATTGTCATGCAGTTCATTGATGTTGGTACCATGGTTTCACCAACAATTTATGCAAGGCGTTGCTTGTCATATCTCATGAATGACATGCCACAACAAGCTCTGGATGATGCAGTGCAGGCTCTGGCGATATTTCCTACATGGCCAACTGCATTTTATCTTCAGGCTGCGGCCCTATTTTCGTTAGGAAAAGAAAACGAAGCTCGAGAAGCACTCAAGGATGGTTCGGCTGTAGAGACAAAGAGCAAGGGGCATTGAAGATGGATAGCTGAACATCAGGTATATACTGCCTCTCCTCTTCTGAAACATCATCATAAACTGCCAATGTTCATAGCCTGGTAACCTAGTCACTATAAACTGCCACAACATTTGCCATCAGTGCTTGAGTTCTGGAAGAAAGAATTTGAAATCGTAGCATCATTTGGATATTTAAGTGTTGTCACCATTATTCTACTGAAAATCTTACATGTTTCTGTTCAGGTGCTCTCGTTTGGACATAATTTGTTGGAGACAACAGCCATTGTTAATCTGGCTTAGGCGCATGGAGACTGTCAGTTAGCCTTGTGATACATATATAATTTGTGGTGTATATACGAAAAACATGCATAGATAGAATAGACTGGAGTGAGGGCAAGACAGAGGAGATACCGGCGGTGAATAAAAAGTATCCTACATGGAATTAACAAGGGGAAAGGAGGTGAGCCTGTTCATCCAGGTCACTCTGCCACATAACAGAGGAGATATAGAAAGGAAAAAAAAGTTGGCCATCTGTTCTGTCAAACATCATCATCACCCATCAGATCATGTTAGTGTTGGTGATAGATTGTAGGGTTTGTAGAGCAAGTGTTGTTTGGTCCTTTTGCTCTTGTCTTGGTTCTCAGCTCAGCCGGGCACTGTGATTTGGGTCATGTACTAGTAATGATTGGTGTTATTAGGAGTATAGTTGAGAGAAGATTGCTGAGTTCTCCTGTAATGGTTCAATCTTTGGGCACAGTGTGAGCTTTGTATATTTATGAGAAGGCTCTATTCGGAACAGATCATGTGCTGCTACTTTGTTGGCCCCATAAGCCATTAAATGGTTGGTGGCATACAGTGCGTTTCCTGGTATGTTGTGATTGGTTAGGGTATCTTTTTTATTTCTATTCTACTCCCTTTCTCTCGTAATATAAAAATATTTTTAACACTCATTTTTAATACTACACTAGTATAAAAAACATTCTTATATTATGGGATGGAGAGAGTAGCATAATAGACAACATCCAAAGTGTACTCGAACCTATGTGTTACATTTCCTAAATAATACTATGTTCTTTACCTAGATGTTGTAAATACCCGAGACACCGTTTCATGATTTTAAATTACATAAATATTATTTTTATGATTCCTTTATATATAAGTTTTTTTGTCCTTTTTAACTCGACTAATAGTTCATAGTTTTACACAAATTACTCTGGGTTTCAAGACACGAACTTGACCAGCAACTAAATCAACAAATTTGAGATTTTTGTGATACATGATTTTTATCATTTTCCCACCACTTCTGTGTGATATGTTTCGTGTTTTCCTAATTTAGTCCCTAGGTTTTACTAAAATAAAATCTCTCAATTTATTTGATTTATTGTTAAGCTTAAATCTTGAAAATTACGAAGAAGCCTATAAGGAGAGTGATATTCATTCTTCTTTGGTGTTTAGCATTTCTTTGAAAAGTACGAGGATTTATTGTTAAGCTTAAATCTTGAAAATTACTCTATGTCAGAACCCTAACCACTTCAGCAAAGCATTCTTCTCTGACCTCGCTATTGATTTTCTTTTTGAAAGATCCAACATTGATGGCTTCGTCTGATTTAAATAGAAAGCATATAGGAAACAAAATTGTTGAACAAGTGATCGGTGAGGAGAAAAGTGGGTGTTGGGCGACAGCCCACCGACCCAAAAAAATGGTGGCAATTATCTCACATCTAAATCTCCGAAGGGGGTCTCTATGGCTTTGGCTCCTGCCAAATGCCATTGCTCCATGTTCCTCACACTGCTTGTATGATATCTGAAGCATTTGTTTGCTTTTTTTTGAATGTGCAGTTGTTCCACTCGCATCAGATTTCTCAGGGGATTATCACGATCATGGTCTTCACCCCCTTGTTTTCTCTTACATTTGTTTTTGATAGAATGTAGGAGTATCTCGCGGCGGAGGAAGTGGTGGTCTGCTCTTGTGTTTGAAGTTCAAGCGATCTGCATCCTTTCCACTTCGCCGCTGCACCCCACACCTCTCGGGGTGGGTGGCAGTTTCAAAACAGATGACACGTGGACGGCATCGTCATAGTGTTACCCACATGACACGTGGGCGGCTACTCACCGCACAATCGTAACAAAATTTGGCGAGGTGTGCTTGCTCGCGTGTGGCGGTGCTTTCGTGCTCATAGCTAAAGTGAATAAACTCGACTAAGATTTTCTTTTCCTTTCTCAAGCAAGCAATAGGGCAGCAACAAACGTGTTAAATACAAGGTGACTCGGTTTTTGACTTCCGATCCGTGTAAAACCTTGTACTACCTTTGTATCGTAATATAATATTTCTTCCGTCTCAAAATAAGTATTGATGATCTAGGCCCTATTTGGAACCATAATAGATTATGATAATCTCGATTATGAAGATAGATTATATAACCTGGTTTATAAAAATAATCTAGGTGGACATATTTGGAGACCAGATTATATAAACTGTAATTCAGTTTTTTACATTGCATAATGACCTGTCTGTGCGCTCAGGAGAAAAAATAAGAAGGATGGCGGTGACAGAAATTAGTAATTACCTCCAACTTTACAACGATAATGGTTCATTAGCAGTCCATAATTTGGTTTTATCAGGGTAGAGTAGATTGTGAGTTTTCAATAATCGGTCCATTTAGTTTTTATAATCCACAATATAATCTGTCCTGTTTGGAGACAGTATAGATTATAAAAACTGAATTATCATAATTTGAGTGGTTTCAAACATGACCCTAGTACAAAAATTATACTAGTTTAGTATAAAATTTACGACCTTTATTTTGAGACGGAGGGAATACATTGTTACAATTTAACGTTTATATTTTCGGTACAAACAAATGCTTAAGAAAAAACCCAATCAGTTTGCATCAACACGTTACCCTTTGACTAACAAGCAAACAGACATCGAGACATCATCATTGAAGTACTTCCTCCGTCACAAAATAAATATACAACTTTGTATAAAACTCAGTGTAATTGAAAATATTTTAAGATGAAGTGTGTACAAAGCAAGTGGTGAGAGAGAAAAGGAAAGAAAATTGGGCGAAGAAAACCGTGAATGTGTAGAATATAGAAAACGGTAGTCGATGGCAGTACGGCACGGCGCCGCTCGAAATCCCGAAATCCCTTCCCACATCCATCGCACCTCCCCTCCCAATCAGTCCTCCCCTCTTCCTGGACCCAAGGCCAGATCAGATCAGCTCAGGCCGCCTCCGCTTCCCAATTCCAGTTCCAATTTCGATTCCCACTCCCACCCCCACACCCACACCTCGGGAGGAGGAGGAGGAGGAGGATGGCGATCGTGTACGCGCTCGTGGCGCGGGGCACAGTGGTGCTGGCCGAGTTCGCTGCCGTCTCGGGCAACGCCGGCGCCGTCGCCCGCCGCATCCTCGAGAAGCTCCCCTCCGAGGCCGAGGCGCGCCTCTGCTTCGCGCAGGACCGCTACATCTTCCACGTCCTCCGCTCCCCCGCCGACGGCCTCACCTTCCTCTGCATGGCCAACGACACCTTCGGACGTCAGTACCGCCACTAACCCCCCCCCCCCCCTCCTCCTCCTCCTCCTCCTCCTTCAGTCTCCACTTCTCTTCTTAGCCGATCGAGCTCTAGTTACAAGAAATTCCCCCCCTCTGTGTGGGGACAGTTTTGCTCCCAAACATGACGTGATCTCAGGTGTTGGGATACAACTGCATACTCGGTTCATTAAGGATGGATAGTTCTTTCAGTTTTGTGCACTGAAACAACCAATTATAGATCATCACATCTTGCCAGCATCTTTCAGTTTTTCTGTAACTATCCTGCTCGTTGTGAACACTTTAAGATGCCGTTTGTTCATGATGCAGGGAGAGTTCCCTTCATTTATCTCGAGGACATCCAGATGAGGTTCATGAAGAACTACGGCAGGGTCGCCCATTCCGCGCTGGCATATGCCATGAACGACGAGTTCGCCAGGGTGCTCCACCAGCAAATGGAGTTCTACTCCAGTAACCCCAGTGCCGACACGCTCAACCGCCTCCGGGGCGAAGTCAGCGAGGCGAGTACCACGAGATGCTTGCATTTGGGGCATTTCTGTCGTAGTATGTTCTTAGTTAGCAGTGCTGAGCTTACAGTGCTTGTGCTTGCAAAAACCTGCAGATACACACCGTCATGGTTGACAACATAGAGAAGATTCTGGACAGAGGCGACCGCATCTCGCTTCTTGTAGACAAGACCTCCACAATGCAGGACAGCGGTTTTCACTTCCGCAAGCAATCCAAGAGACTTCGGAGAGCTCTCTGGATGAAGAATGTCAAGCTTCTGTAAGTGCTACACATCTCCATCTTCAGTAATTTACTTTCTTTTTCTTGTTAACTTTCGAGGACACTAGCCGCCAATTATGGATCAGTAGCGTGGCCATCGAAATTATTTCTACAATGGTTTTCACACGGTGTGCAAGTCCCTATCGATACCACAAAGCACCTCCAGATCCGGTATCTACATGACCAGATTCCAGCTAGTTATAGTTTTCCATATCCCCAGATTCAGTCTGGCTGGAAACTGTCATTTCTGAACAAAAGCAACTGTTAGTTTTATGATAAATGCAAGCTGTGTGCTTTGCTTAAAGAAAATAAGGGAAATTATACATATAAGTAAGTTAGACTGTTCGTGTAAGGGGCAATTTTAGAGGAGCTTTGGTAATTTCAACTAAATTCTAGAGCTCTGTAAATAAATACATCCAAACATCCCAACTCTATTGGTTAATTGCTTAAGTCAGTGGGGCGTGTCATGACTGAAATCACTGAAAACCCCTGTTCTGACTAGGAAATCTTTTAATTAGTGGCTATTGGCAATTGCAGCCAACCAATGGCTGTCTATAACACCAGAGTTTTATTTGTGTTCACTTCTACATGTCAGTTAAACCTGTTTGGCAGCTTCTGAGATGTTTCTTGTTCTGGGTTTGTTGCAGAGCGGTGTTGACAGCGGTCATTGTGCTGCTACTTTACCTGATCATTGCTGCTTTCTGCGGAGGCCTATCCCTTCCATCGTGCAGATCATAGAACACCAGCTTGACACCATACATGATGTTCCAAGTTTGGCTCAGCTTCCAAGGGAAAAACCCTATGTTTTGGTCGACAGATTCGTAGTTGAGTTCTCGGTAGATTGTTTTTGCTCATACAAGTCGATATGAAATGTTTGTACAAAACCGGGTCTGCATGTACAGTATGAAATGTCGTTTGTGCTTCTTTGGGTTTGTTGTGGCACTAGTTAAGAGTTGCTCGGTACACTGGTTCGTGGAAATTATTACTTATGTATAGTACTTCCCTTTCTGGAAAAGATGTGAACACTGGACAGAGTATGTTTTCTTTTAGTATTGCCTTTTGCTTACTCTGCTTGTGTGTTATGCAAATTGTCAGCTATATTGGGATGGATGTTTTGGAAGCAGTGACGTCTATAGATCTGAATGCTTTTGTGCTCTGCTTACATGCTGGAACTTCGGCCGTCGGGCTCCTACCAGGCCATCTCCCAGGCTTGGAACTTGTTCTTTCTTTTCAATGAACTGAACCGCAAGGCTCTTGCGTCCTCTCAAGAAAATAAATACTTGTGCATATTATGTTTTTTTATTACCTTCCTCGCGTATGTATAAGACCGAATCTATTCTTTTTCGAAATTGATTTCGAAAAAGAGCTACTAATCTTAACTTTTTGAGAAATTGATTTCGAAAAAGAGCTATTAATCTTAACTTTTCGAGGAATTAGTGGAGGGGATCGAATACACAAATTTATTTTTAAAAAATATAAACATTTACAATACTTAAGTTATATAGGATGTGTTTGATTGTTTATCATCTGCATGTTGATTGAATGTCTGCATTGCATCAATGCCCAGATTAGGTTGTTGCTTGTATTTATGCTTGAGGGATGAGCACATGCAACACACTGTTTGGGTGTACGCAAGTTGTTGTTCTGCTCTAATCCTGGTGAGCACTTCACAACGCGCAACACACCAGGACAGCAGAACACATCACACAAGAACAATACAACGCATCACATAAAAACAAAACTTGACATAAGAACAAGCTGTGCACAGTATTACTATAGCTTAAGTTTAACATTGCAGGTTATCCCGTGCCCTTGTTGGCCCCTAGGGTGCTGATCCATGGGTAAAATGTATAAGCTTCGCAGCAAAGTTCGATGACTTAAGTTTAGACAATCTAGACACACAAACTAGATGGCATGGTTGATGTCGCTGACACAGTTGTGCTTCGAACACCTGGCCCTGCAAATGTAAGGGGTTCTAACGCTATAGACTTGCACCTTCAAGCCCTAGACTACTTGATAAATTAAAAACCTAACATTTTTCAAGTTAAATGGTTGGCAGATTTTATCAATTCTAACTAGTCTATTCCATGATGGCCTACGTCCATGGAGGACTAGCCTTACTCGGGGTAAATCTTCACGAAGTAGCCGATCTCCTTGCCCTTACAAACTTCTTGGTTCAACTCCACAATCACGAAGAAGGAGGCTTCCAAGGGACATCTAACCAATCTAGGAGGCACAACCCTCCAAAAGGTAATAGATGTGGTAGTATGATGAACACCTTGCTCTTGTGCTTCAGAAGAGTCTCATCAACACTCAATCATTCTCTCACAGACATGTCATGGTTAGAAGAGATTGATTGGATGGAAAGCAACTTGGTGAGGCTAGAAATCAAGATCCACATGGTTGGAGTGGATGATCTTGACCTCAACACAAGGGTGGGTGGTTCTCTCTCAGAAAATTGGATATGGCAAGTGGGTGTGTGTTCTGAGTGCTTCTCTTGCGAGTGAGATGTGGTGGAAAGGTATATATAGGCATCTCCAAAAATCCAACCGTTACAACATTATTGCCCAACTCGGTGAAACCGAAGTGAAAACTCAGTTGCACAAACTAGTGCAAAATGTGGCAACTTTGGCCTTTTCGGTGAGACCGATATATAAATCTCGATGGTACCAATATGAGTGACCTAGGAAGTTTTCAAGTCTCAGTGTCACCGATTCTCAAAACTCGGTGGGACCGATTTTAAGAAATTGGTTAACAAAAAGTTGGTCACTGTTTTCGGTTGCACCGAATGGAATGTTGGTAGTACCGACATATTAGGGTTTGGCTTGTCTTCTGTCTAGGGTAAAACTCGGTGGATCCGGATGGGAAATGTTGGTGTTAGAGAATTGTGACTTTTGGCTTTGGACAGAAGATTTTTGTGGGAGGATGGGTGAGTATTTTTGGTGTCTAATCTCTAAGCACTTGAGCAACCAAATCATCATAATTTCTCATCCCTTTTTAATAGTATTGGCTTTCCTATGGACTCAAAAGTGATTTCTCACAAAATATAAAATGTAGACTCCTCAAGCTTGAATCATGGCCAACCCTATTCCTCCCCTTCTTCTTCTTCTTATTGGGAATTCTCCTCACAATCCTTAGCCAATCCTCTCCGCGGACTAAACACGAAATAAGCTAGGTAAACCTATTAGTCCAAGAGACAATGTATGTTGTCATGAATTATCAAAACTACCAAGGGAGCACATGTGCTTTCAAACTCCCCCTTTTTGGTAATTGATGACAACATACAATCAAAGCTTCAAGTTAAGATATGCAGATATATAATGAAGACTTTGAGAGACACATGACTAGGATATGCTCCCCCTAAATGTCTGCAATCCTTTTAAAGGATAGTTGCGTTGGAATGCATGGACACACACTTAGTATAAGGGATATGATGAGTCATTTGTATCTTGGCTATATGCATCAAATGTATGTGAATGAAGTGTTTCCATGTTCAAGACTCTCTCTTGCAAACAATATGTGCAAGAAGCAAGAGAGCATTTGAGACTAAGGGATCCCGGAGCACAGTTTCTCCCCCTTCTGTTATCCGAAAGCCTTTAAGATTTCTCCCCCTTTATCATAGGGATCCTTGAAGAAATTGGGATTTTTTAACTTCCGCTAAGAGCACAGAGGATAGCAAATTCGATGGCTTCGAGGCAAAAACAGTCGATGGAACCGATAAATGGTTGTGCAGCCTATCTCCCGAATCGGTAACACCGAGTTGTTTGGATCAGAGGGTTCGAAATGCTAAACAGAAACTTGGCAAAGGTGCAGTTTGTCATAGATTTCAAAAAGTCTCAAAGGATTCAAGAAAATTTGCAATAATTTTTCAAAGAGATTTGCAATGAATTTTTCAAGAAGATTTGCAAGGAATTTTCAGCTAGATGGAGATTGAGTGGTTCCAAGAAAACATGCAACTATAAGATGAACCAATCAAGATACTTCATCTAGATGATGGTCGATGACTAGGTCACATATATTAGAGTATATTGACTTAGGATCCAAGCAAGAATACTTGATCATAGGTCATACTCATCGTTAAGCTCAAAATGGGGTTACCTTTTTTTCGTTTAAGCATTTTAATATTTTCATATCACTTGAGTTGCTTTATATCATGACTTGGAGTAAAGCTTTTTCAAGGATATGATCACATACCTTTGAGTGATGTTGATGACGTAGCATGTATGAGAACTTGTTGTGGATGTTCAATGTTGATGAAGATCATCTTGACTTGAGAGCTATCCTTGATCGTATTCGTTCTCTTTTGACCTACATGGGTTAGTCATGCAAGAAAGAACAAGATATATCCAAATGACAAGAATGATTTTTTTATTCAATGGTTGTCAAGGATATGGTTTGTGTTGTCTTGTTCCTTCCATCATCAAAGAAAAGTTGTGGATACTTGGCCATGACAAGATTGCTTGTGATATGAGTTGATGGCAATCTTGTGGAGTGTAGTTCTTCCAAGTACCTACAAAAGGGGTTAGAATTTTTTTCAGAACTAGTAGAAATTTTGTATCAAATTTGAAAACAGGAGTATGAGTTCAAAAAATATCGAAAGTAGTACCCCGTCGGCCAGTACCAGGCCGAACGGGTACCTGTTGGCCTGCACCAGGCCGAAGAGGGGCCTGACATCCAATAGTAGGCCGAAGAGCCCCCTGTCGGCCAATCAGAGGCCAGGGTGTGTCCTGTCGGCTAGAGGGGGGCCAAAGAGCCACCTGTCGGCCAGTGGGTGGCCGATGGCCCCCTGGATAAGCCCCGGGGCTTCTTTCTTCCTCCTCTGCCCACTCGTTTCACCCTCCCTCGACTGTTAGCCTGCCCCTCTTCACCTCTCACTCCCGTTGCTCTCCGGTGCTTCCACCACGTCGCCGATCTCTTCGCTGGACCACCCATTTTGTTATCCTACCCACATAAACTATAGATCAGGGCATTCTCCACTGGCCTACGGTATTAATTTTTTTGCTTCCAACTCAATCGAATGAGAACTCTCAAGTCGGTAGTGGATTTAGTTCTTATTTGCCACCGTCCGTCTGCAGGTAATGGCTTGCCCATTTTGCCGAGCTCCAGGTGGCCCTTGTGCTGCCATTGATTCCGGTGCGTCTGTATTTACTGTGGTGTTGGATCGTCGATGTGCAAGACATGTTGTAAGATTCTATGTCTTGATTATCTGACAGTGGCATATTCGAATGCCTTTGTTTATAAGTTTATGATCCTTGCTTCCATTCTTGTTGTAGTATGTTCCGTGTAGTGTTAGATCACATCTTGCTCGGTACATTGAGGGGTGCAGAGCTTTAGCTATTCGGAGAGGTGACACAGATATTGATCTTGCTCTGCACAACACTGAGGGTAACTTATACCATGTTATATTTACACATGGTAGGATGAGCAATAAATTCCATGGTCCTTCGTGGGAGGAACTCGTGAATGATTATGGTCTCCACCACAGTGACATGATGACTGTTATGCTTGAGCACTATGGAACTTATATTAGTGTCGAATTCCACCGGGATGGTGTTATGTTGTTTCCTTTACCCCATGTTGGTAAGATAATTGTTTGACTAATTTTCAGATTTGATTCAAATTATACGTATTGATGTTCATCTTAGTTAGTGAAATCATTTTTTGTAGCTCTTGAGGATCTGAGTGAAACTCAGAGGGAACTTGTTGACAATTGTTTTTATAGTCGTGGTGTCACTCTGAATTATCATCAAATGTATGTCATGTCGCGCCAGCTCTTCGATGACAACTACATACCGTGTACTCCTTTTGTTCATAGGATGGATCACATGAATGTTATTTCTCAACATATAGTAAGATTTTATTTATGGTTTTTATTATTTGTTTGTTCTTTGCTAGTTCATAGGATGGATCATATAACTTGCTTGTTTTTGTCAGGTTATTCCTATCATGGTTGTGAGGAGTTTGATGGAATTTGTGGCTATTCCTAGGACTAGTTCTTTAACTCTTGAAATTACATTGGATTCAGAAGATGATGAAATATTTGTGAGCATTCCTTGTTCCTACTTCATTGGCTTGGGTGATCGAATGGTGTTGAAGAAGGAAGGTTTCGGTAATTTTCTACTGGCATCGTCTATCGAAGTCAACAATTTGGTGCTCATAACATTCAAACAGCGTGAACAGGAGCTAGCTGTTGTTTTCAGCTATGTGCCACAGTGAGAAAGGAAGAAAGGGCTCGTGCAGCCCAGGCAGCAGAAGAAGCTGGAGATGGAGAAGGAAAATATCCACATTGGACTCAGTAGATTTATATTCTTGTCACTCAATTTCAGCAAGTTGTATCTTAATTTCAGCAGGTTGTATCTTAATTTCAGCAAGCCATACTATTCCTGTTTTTATCCTCGCCATTCGTTCCCGCCACTATCTTTCCCGCCTTTCTCTCCCGCCACTTTGTCTCCCGCCTATATAACCACATTCGCAGTAAGGAGGATGAACATGCCCTTCCTTTCCCTGTCGCTCCCGCATCCTTCCTTCCGCTCTCGCCATTCTTTCGTGGAGATGTCTCATCCTCCTCATCCTCACTATCCTTTTGATCGTAGTTTTCACAAGGGTATGTCCGACCGTCTTCTTCATCTAGCTGCCAATTTCAAGATGAATGATAGAGTAGTACCATGGGAGGAACTCATTAGTAGTGACTTCATAATGAATGAGTTGTCTCACCAATTAGCTAGGGCTGGGTGGCCTCTCAGGACTTTTGAGGAGATACAGAAAGAACTTTTGAGGTTGCACGCCAGATGGTAGAAGCAAATGCACAAGGGTGATGCTTATCTCAGGATTGCTGTTAATAATTCAGGTTTATGGTCAGCAGAAAGTGAGGACGAGGAGGACCTCTTCATGCCGAGCAGTAAGGTGAAGAGTTCTGCATCGACGGGCACGAGTTCTACATCAACAAAGGGAAAGAGTTCTATGTCGACGAAGGGGAAGAGTTCTGCATTGAGAGAGGACGAAGACGACGTGTTCATGCCGAGTACCAAGGTGAAGACAACCGCATCGTCGAAGGGAAATAGTTCTGCAGTGACAAAGGGGAAGAGATCTGCAACGACAGATGATGATGATGATGCATTCATGTAATATGTTTTTCATGTAGTACTATTTTTTGTAGGGGTGTTCTATGTAATTCAGTATGAACTTTTAATTCAGTTGTAACGTTTAATTCAGTTGTACTATTTGCGTTACTGTTGTTCTCTCTCTAAACAAAATAAGTCTCAACCATAAATATGCCGCATACATGAATATTCCCGATACATAGAGGCTAAATATGTCAAATACATGAATATGTCCGATACATAAAGGCTACGTACGTCTCATACATAAATAGATAGTCATGTCTCGTACGTAGATGACCATATCACTGCTGCGGCTTGTGACGAATCTTGGGCTTTCTCGGACGTGGACCGGAAGGCGATAAGCGCTAAGGCGGTGGACGAGTGTCACGATGACCACGACCATAGAACACCTCGTTCGTCGGTGTCTGTGTCTCTTGCATCGATGGTGGTGGTGGAGTGGCAAGAACTGTCTCCGAGATATCATAGGTGCATGCAGCACAGTCATCGTCCTCACCATCGCCAGGTATGTACGAACCAGGACCAGTGAACATAGGTGACTAAACTGAAGTCATGAACGGTTGCGTCTGGCTGCCGCCTGCTAGTAAATAAAAAAATGTGAAGAATGACTTACGAGGCTAAATTTTCAAAAAAGAATGTACAAAGTTAAGTTACCTAGTTCTATCTGCTGAAGCCAGGAAGAGTCCCCTGGCTGTGAAGGAGGTGGTTGCTGGTAGAAATAGCCACCAGGCTGTGAAGGAGGTGGCTGCTGGTAGAAATAACCCCCGGGTGAAGGAGGTGCCTGCTGCCAGGAGGAGCCCCCTGGCTGTGAAGGAGGTGCCTGCTGCGAGGAGGAGCTCCCTGGCTGCGAAGGAGGTGCCTGCTGCCAGGAGGAGCCCCCCGGTTGCGAAGGAAGTTCCTACTGCCAGGAGGAGCCCCATGGCTATGAAGGCCGAGGTTCTGAACGCTGCAGAGAGGGGCATGGCGGACGATGTGCTGCACGAGTGTCAACAACATCAGAAGATCGTCTACATGTAACAACTGTGACGATCCCGCGTAGCTTCGCTAGAAGACTATTCAACCTTGTTGATTGCTCTCGCAGTGGGATATTTTCTCCTCCGTCAACGCGTTCCACCAAAGCAGTAAGCTCCTCTACCGCCTGAGTTGCCAATTCACCCTGTATACAGAAAGTTAACCAATTGTACATGTTCATGTATAGGGAAAACGTATCATCTGAGAAAAAACTGAGGACATACCGCGTGGTGCCTGGTTCCCACAACTGAGGAAGTTGGGAACAGATCGCTGGCGAGAGGAACTGGGATATGATGCGGAGCAGATTATGGAATTAAGTAGATCCTCATGCTCTGTCTGTAACGCTTCAGATACAACCCGTACCTTTCCCAGTCGAAGACACGAACTTCATCTCATATATTTGTTGGGGCAGTAGTCCATTCCTCGAGGTAAGGGGTGATGTCGCGAACCCATGAAGCCTGGGACTTGTTTCCCCCTACGCGACTGTACCTGAGATTGAAATGCACGTTACATGATTAGCTATAAGTAGACCGAACTGTCGCAACAACCTATTAATGGAGAGCTGAGAGCCAAAGTAGTATTACTTACTTGTGCACGTGATCGGGTAATCATGAAATAACCGGAATGTCAGGCTCTTGGTACAGACCGAACTGTCTCATCACCCTATTAATAGTCATCTCCTCGACCATCACGTCGAAGACCAACTTGGCCTTGGTCATCCAGTAATGCTGATCTCTAGTGCAGTATCCAGAAATCCCACCTGGGTACCTTTTTGAAATAGCCGTACAGGTGTATGGTTCCCATATAACCTGATCCTCATGCAGACTATCGAACTGCGCCGTGAAGGAGGGGTAGCAGCCCCTCACCTGGCTAGGCGTAAACTGTCTCTGTGCATGACAACAAACATTAGTACATAATATTGAATACCGAGAAATAAACATTACTAATTCATCTTGTTAATAATGAAAATACCTCTCTCCATGCCCAAACAGATCCCATAGTAGGCAAGTCGCCGATAGAAGGCACGTAATGTCCAGCCATGTCCTCATTACCAAAAGGTTTGTCAACGCTGACGTACGGTTGACCAATAGGGAACCTCTCATATGACCAAAGCTGCAGCAATAGTGGACATCCGAGAAGACCAGATTTTCTTGACCTCAACTAGCAAGCTTTGCAGAGGCCTCTATACATAGCTGCTAACATGACAGAACCAAAACTCCTCTGCACAATGTCCTTAGGGGAACGTGCCTTAGCTATCTCTCATGCAAGATCGATCAGTCGTGCATCTACAGTGGTCACGTGGTTCTCTGTGAACATCGTCTTGCCAAACAACCACATAATATATGCCTCTAGGGATCGGTCAATCTATGCCTCTAACAACTGAAAAGTGGGATATCCTAAGGCGACAATCTGAAACTGGCTCAACCACCTGAAAAGAGGCTCGTGCCGATCGTTGTCTAGCGTCTTGGTAGTTGGCACCGTAGCCAGAAAACGGGCATGCATAGATGCTAGACAACCAGTTTCCACCTCTAAAGGTCCTATGGCAGCACCGGCCAGAGGCAATCCCAACAAGTAAGACACGTCTTGTAAAGTAGGATCCATCTCTCCCAAGGGAAAGTGAAACGTATGTGTCTCTGGTCTCCATCTATCTACTAAGCAGCTAAGGAGTGACATGTCGTAAGAGAAGCGTGATACTTGCCTCTTGTGCAACTGCATTGGTTAACCAGCATCATCCAAGTCCGGGTGATCGACCCACTCATCCAATGTACCCTCAACCAGTCGTGCAAGGGTAGAAGTCCAGCCCAATTCAACCTACAAAATAAACAGAATGTAGAGTACAATTAGCTTCTATCAAAACGATGTCGAACGTACTAAGTGATTGTACCGACACATACCTATCAACCCATGCAGGGTGTATCATCCAGTTAGACTTAGGGGTGCGAGTGATCAACACGTCTAAGTTCGTGCCCGATTCCGTAAGTGCGCCTCGGTGCCCTCTATCGATATTACCATTAAGCATCGGATACGAAGCCATATCTGCAATTAGAAAATACTACACACATATTACAAAATAAAACATAGATGTTTGCATATTACAAATAAAAACTTTAGTCTCACATATAACAAATAAAAACTCCTTTGAATAGTACGAAGACACGAAAGAGATAGCGTCCAACTGAATCTGGCCACAGGCAGCCAACACATGTGAGCAAGGCAGGTGTAATAATTGCGGTTTGTTGCATGTACACTCACAAGTTGGATAAAATTCTGCTCCAATTGTAACCTCATGCATCTTCACCTCATTTGCAGAACCAAAACCATCAATAGGAAGCTGAACCTCATACCTCCTTTCCTGATTACCTATGAGTGTGACGGTGTGCTTTTTTTGCTTTCTTTATCTTCTCATCCATGTACTCCATGACACGACTACAATAAGGAGTGTTCTGATTATCTGCAATATGCTTCCTTGCTAACTCGTGCCTTTCTCTGAAATACCTCACAGTACCATGGAATACACCCTCCACAATAGTTGTGAGTGGCAATGCTCTATTCCCTCTGAGAACAAAGTTATAGATCTCTACAAGATTGGTTGTCATGTGGCCATACCTAGCTCCATGGGTGTCATGCAGCAAAGACCAATTCACTGGAGGCTCTTTCTCTATCCACTCAGAAAAATTCTTTATTACCCTGCCCTTCTTTCTCTTCGTATTAGGAGGGTCAATTGCTGGCAAGTCACAAAGAGCAACTGGCCCCTCCATCTCCGCAATGAGTGCTGTTAATTTAACCTGGTCTTTTTCTATTTTATTCCTAGCAACCACCTGCTTCTTAGTGAACTCATCTAGTTTTGACCAAATAAAATCGTATTTGCGCCGCTGGTTCTGCTTGCATAACTTCTTGAACAAGTTCATCAACCATTTGTTTGGATGACGAACCAACATGTTTTTCCTCACACAATTATGCGGGACAACATTTGTCACAACCCAGTGGATGTTATACTTTGGCACGTGGGCGTGCACCTTCGTAGGACAACCTGATTCAACACACTTCATGGTATATTTTGTTGGACTCGATGTGTGTGTCCGGAAAACCCTCTGCGTAGACATACCCCACTTTATCACCGCATACTTCATTTTCTTATTTGTGTCAAACATAGCACCGATCTGGACTTGGTTCAGATTATATTGCCATGGAGTCTCATGGCCATCATTGACAGTAAAGCCGGCGGATATGTCCTGCTCCCATGTGGCGGGAATTGGTACCTCCTCTTCATCCTCAGAATTTTCAGAATCAAGTTCCTCTGCAATCCCATCCTCGTCCCCTTCCTCCATCACCCTCTGCATTTCCTTGCCTTCCTCGTCCCCATCAGCAACACCTGAGGCGGCTAATACTACCGATTGAATACTCTGACCCACAGCATGACCACTAACATAATATGACTCATTGTCAGCTTGGGTAGCATTGAGATCCGGTGGCTGTGACCCGGATACATAAATCTCGTTAGCCACTTGACTACTCTGGCCTGGATCATACCCCACGGTGGGTGGTACGATGTCCTCCTTCACCACTGGTTGCACTAGGGCATAAGGATGGATTCTTAGGTCTCTGCAACGACTTAACCGAGACAACCAATGCTGGCTCCTATCTATCGGAATCAAATCCCACTTGACATTTTTACAGGATTTGGTCCACAAGGCATGAATACTAACGGAACAAACTTCAGGATCGAGGCCAAAACTAGTAGTCAACCAGTGCTTCAACTGCCTAATGTCCAGTCTGTCCGGGTCTGAAAGTGTCATCTCGCCTGTTTTAAACTCGCTAAGATCAACCCCCAACTCATTATATCAAACAGTACCAGGGCCGCAATACACAGTCAGATTTACGGATTTAGACATTTTAACCTGTCAGACATTGCCAACTTATGATTATTCGCAATGAATATATCAACACTAAAATAAAACATACACTATAATGTACCTACATATTCTAACTAAACCTAGACTAAAATGAACTATACAAAATTTAACCAACACTACTATGATTACACTAACTAAACCTACACTCGGAAAACATAAACTAAAACGTACACTAAAATGTACCTACGTATTCTAAAAAAACCTACACTAAAATTAACTTCATAAAATAAACCAACACTAAAATGACTACATTAACTAAACCTACACTCCGAAAACATACACTAAA
Source organism: Hordeum marinum (assembly GCA_022496015.1). Taxonomy (NCBI): domain Eukaryota; kingdom Viridiplantae; phylum Streptophyta; class Magnoliopsida; order Poales; family Poaceae; genus Hordeum; species Hordeum marinum. The sequence continues at coordinate 375,864,956 of CM039678.1, read as the reverse complement.
ATAACTACACTACTAAAAATAACATAAACTAATTTTACGTACATTAAAAAAACTAACACAAAAAAACCATAACTAACAGCAAAAATTTATACCTTTGACGCGTGAGTCCCCTTCTTCTTCCTCTCCACCACTCCACCTTCTCACCATTGACACATCCACCACCACACCATTTTCTCCTCCACACGAACAAACCAATACCCTGTTGCAAAAAATAAAACCGTAGGGCGGGGGAGAAGAAGCCGATCTACCGTTTCATCGGATTGAAACGTAAAATGGGTGAAGGGAATGGGAGATCAAGAGGGGGTGATTTTCGGCCGAATAGAGAGGAAGAGAGAGCTGGAGGAGGAAGAAAGGAGGCCGGCCACGTCGGACTAATCCTGGGACCGGTCGACCTCCTGGCGGCCGACGGGCTTGGCCAGGAGCGGGCCGACGGCCGGCCGGTTTGGCCAGGCTAAGGCCGATGGGCTTGTTTCGGCCTCGTTTAGGTCGACGGGAGGCTGGTCGGCCCAATACCGACCGACAGGGTAACATTTTTGAATTTTTTTCAAGTGACAACACTTTTTTTCAAAATTGCTGCATAAATAGTGGTAGTTTTGAAAAAAAATCAAAGGGTTAGATGCAATACAAGGGAGCATAGATTTCCAAGATGTATGGTAATGTCATATCAAGTGTATCATGGAATAGTCATGTAAGCTCATGCCCTTGCATGCATCCGAGTGAGTCTAGCTCAAGTTAGAAGCATCAATGATGTTCAACTCACTCAAGTGGCTTAGTAAAGATATCGGCCAATTGTTTGTTAGTACGAACATTTTTGAGATTGATATCTCCTTTGGCAACATGATCACGAATGAAATGGTGTCAAACTTGAATATGCTTAGTTCGAGAGTGTTGCACGGGATTATGAGAAATTTTGATCGCACTCTCATTGTCACATAACAAAGGTACATGTTTCACCTGTATTCCATAATCCTTAAGAGTTTGAGTCATCCATAGCAATTGTGCACAACATGATACGACGGCAATGTATTCCGCTTCGGCGGTAGATAGATATACCTAGTTTTGTTTCTTGGATGACCAAGACACAAGAGATCTACCAGGAAATTGGGAAGTACCCGAGGTGGATTTTCTATCAATCTTTCTCCGGCATAGTCCGAGTCAGAATAGCCAACAATGTTAAAAGAAGATCCCTTGGGATACCAAATGCCAAAGTTAGGTTTATGTATCAAGTATCTCACAATTCTTTTCACGGCCTTAAGATGACACTCTTTAGGAGCAGCTTGATATCTAGCACACATGCACACACTAAGCATGATATCATGAAGGGATGCACATAGATATAGCAATGAACCGATCATTGATCTATAAACCTTTTGATCAACCGGTTTGTCCTCCTTGGTGAGGTCAACATGTCCACTAGTAGGCTGCATGTTGAACTTCTTGATCAAGTCCTTGGTGTACTTGGTTTGAGAGATGAAGGTTCCTTATATCGTTTGCTTGATTTGCAAACCAAGGAAATATTTCAGCTCACACATCATGGACATCTCATACTTCTCGAACATCAACCTCCCAAATTTCTCACTAAATTGTGGGTTAGTAGATCCAAAGATAATATCATCCACATAAATTTGGCATAGAAATAATTCACCATTAACTCTCTTAGTGAATAAGGTTGCGTAAATTTTACCAATTTCAAAACCTTTTTCAAGAAGAAACTTTGTTAGACATTTGTACCAAGCATGCTGGGCTTGCTTAAGTCCATAAAGAGCTTTACGATGCTTGTAAACATGGTTGGGTTTCTTAGGATTCACAAAACCAGGGGTTGCTTAACATAGACTTCTTCCTCATCTCCCCAGTTAAAAATGCACTTTTAATGTCCATTTTGTAAAGTTTGATTTCATGGTGATTGGCATAAGCAAGTAATATTTGAATAGCTTCAAGTCTAGCAACGGGGTCATATGTCTCACCGTAGTCGATACCTTCGACTTACATGTAGCCTTGTGCCACGAGACGTGCCTTGTTGCGTACGACTTGACCCTCTTCGTCTTGCTTGTTCTGAAACACCATTTTGTACCAATGATGTTTTGATCGTCTTTGGGCTTCTCCACCAACGTCCACACTTCATTCTCTCGAAGTTGTGTAGATCTTCGTGGATAGCGTTCACCCAATCTGGGTACTAAAGGGCTTCTTCCACCTTCAAAGGCTCAATACTAGATATAAAAGAGTAATTCTCACAAAAGTTAGCTAAGCGAGTTTTAGAGCGAGTGATTCTCCCGGTTTGAATGCCACCGAAGATTTGCTCTAAGGGATTATTCTTGTTCACTCTTGCTCAAACTCGATGTAGCTTTTGCTTGTTGGATGGTGGAACTTCCTCATTACCATCTTCTTCTTCATTATTATTATTGAAGGTGTCATCTCCTTGAGGTGGTGGTGAGGTAGGTTGAGGTGGATCATCATGATGTACTTCTTCCTCCTCTTCATCTTGCCGTGTACCGTTTGTGGATGCTTCCATGTCGTGTTGAGATTTGCCTTGATGCGAAGTAGGAGTTTCCACTTGGGTTGATGAAGTACTTTCCTTCACCTTCATGGGACGAGCCTTGCCGATGGACAAGTCTTGGATAGCTTCCGAAGGTTCCTTATCTCCTACATTATTTGGCAATTTTCTGACTTGCGAACCATTAGATTCATCAAACTTCACACCTATCGTCTCTTCAACTTTTCGAGTGAAGTTGTTGTAGACACGGTAAGTGTGAGAGTTTTATCCATAACCAAGTAGGAAACTAGTGAGTATCTCATATGTCGTTTTGCAGAGAATCTTGTGAAGGTGGAGTCGATTTGTTGCATGACAAGCTGTTTCCACGACTTTTGCCCAAAAGTGTCTTGGCGTCTTGTATTAGTCGAGCATCGTTCTAGCCATCTTAATAAGAGTTATTCATCTCAACAACTCCATTTTGTTGAGGCGTGTACATAGACGTGAACTCATGTAAAATCCCTTCTTCGTCAAGAAAGGTCTCCACATTTGTGTTCTTGAATTTCGATCCATTGTCGCTCCAAACTTTCTTGATATTCATTTCAAATTGATTTTGCACTTTGCAGGCGAAGTTCTTGAAGATCTTTTGTACCTGCGACTTATTATCAACTATAACTAGACCAAAGGAATTTCCACTGAGGCTCTTGTTAGCATTGGGACCAAAAAGATCCATATGAAGCAACTCGAGTGGTCTCCTAGTAGTCATGATATTCTTTACGGGATGACTTCCACCTACTTGCTTTCCGGATTGACAAGCACTACAAAGTCTATCTTTGTCAAAGATAATATCTTTAACACCAAGTATATGATCACCTTTGACGAGCTTGTCCAGACTACGCATACCAACATGTCCTAGCCTTCTATGCCAAAGCAACCTTTAGAAGATTTTGATATAAGACCAGTACAAGCTTTGGATCTCTTAGTGAAATCAAAAATGTATAAATCACCTCTACGGAAACTGGTAACCATGCTATGATTGTCTTGACGAAACACTTGGCAATCTACTTTGGTAAATAGCACATTCAAACCAAAGTCGGCAAGTCTAGATACAGAAAGAAGATTGTAGCCAAGGGATTCAACAAGCATGTCATTTTGAATAGAACTATCATGATATATGGCCACCTTACCAAGACAAAATACCTTACCCTTGGAGTTTCCTCCAAAAGTCACATACCTTCGTGGTCCATGGTTTGGTGTGATCTCTTGAAACATGTCTCTATCTCCGGTCATGTGATCGGTGCATCCACTATCGAGAATCCATTCCTTTCCTCAAGACATGTAGTCTTTGAAGTTTGCCATGAGACTTAGACTCTTCATAGTCTTCTCATATTCGGTGTCGAACAACTCATCTTCATCATAGTAGCCATGTTCCACATTGTCATCATCAAGTGTGATATCCTCTTCATAAGAGACAAGACATTCGTTAGGGTTTTGATAATGAAAATGTTCATGTTTATGAATGTGAATAGCTTCAAAAATGATGTTATTGATGATAATTACATCTCCTTTAGCACGCATGAGGTCACGAAGCTCAAATGAGCATTTATCAAAGTTTGGATCACTAGGCTTCATCTTATGAAACGCAATAGCTTTATGAAGAATTTCATCAAGATTACTCAACGAATAATCTGGATATCGTTTCTCCAAATCATTCCACAAAGTATAAGCACATTCAAAATTCTTCATTTGGTCAAACACAATTCCTCGCAATCCTCTAATGATGAGATTAACAGTTCTAAGATTGCAAAGCATATCAATTTCTTCTTCGTTGTGGTATGTAAGGGATCAATGGGAGGTACATAGGGGCTCTTAACATACTTGCTCAAATGAAATTCATTGAATAACTCAAGCATATCATATTTCCATTGACTATAGTACTCCCAATCGACAATGGGCACTCTACAACTAAGACTCCCCAAACTAGACACATCCATCTTCCTCTAATGGTGATTAAACCAAGGCTATGGAGACCAAAGCTCTGATACCATTTGTGGGATCGCTAGAAGGGACGTCTAGAGGGGGGGTGAATAGACTACTTGATAAATTTAAAACCTAACCTTTTCCCAAGTTAATTGGTTGGCAGATTTTAGCAATTCTAACATGTCTAGTGCACCCTACACATGCTGGTCAAAAAGTATGGCAGCAGAAAGTAAAGGCAAGCATATATAAGAAGGATTAGATGTAGGAAGATCAAGCGCAATTGGAGACAAGAATATTTTTCCCGTGGTTCCGATAGGTGGTGCTATTGTATATCCACGTTTATGGACACTTCAACCCAAGGATGGTAACAGTCACTAGTGTCCACGGGGGGCTCCAGCCATGAAGGGTCCACCAAGTAGAAATCTTGTGTATTCCATGATGGCCTACGTCCATGCAGGACTAGCCTTACTCAGGGTAAATCTTCACGAAGTAGGCGATCTCCTTGCCCTCATAGACTTCTTGGTTCAACTCCATAATCACGAAGAAGGATGCTCCCAAGTGACACCTAACCAATCTAGGAGGCACCACCCTCCAAAAGATAATAGATGTGGTAGGATGATGAACTCCTTGCTCTTGTGCTTCAAAAGATAGTCTCCTCAACAGTCAATCGCTCTCCCACAGATTTGGCATGGGTAGAAGATATTGATTGGATGGAAAGCAACTTGGGGAGGCTAGAAATCAAGATTCATATGGTTGGAGTGGATGATTTTGATCTCAACACAAGGGTAGGTGGTTCTCTCTTGGAAAATTGGATATGGAAAGTGTGTGTGTGTGTGTGTGTGTGTTCCGAGTGCTTCTCTTGCGAGTGAGATGTGGTGGAGGGGTATATATATGCATCTCCAAAAATCCAACCAGTACAACATTATTGCCCAACTCGGTGAAACCGAAGTGAAAACTTGGTTGCACCGACTAGTGCAAAATGTGGCAACTTTGGCCTTTTCAGTGAGACCGATATATAAATATCGGTGGTACCAATATGGGTGACCTAGACAGTTTCCAAGTATCGGTGTCACCGATTCTCAAAACTCGATTGGACCGATTTTAAGAAATTGGTTATCAAAAAGTTTGTCGTTGTTTTCGGTTGCACCGAATGGAAAGTTGGTAGTACCGAGATACTAGGGTTGGCTTGGCTTCTGTCTAGGGTAAAACTCGGTGGATCCGGATGGGAAATGTTGGTGTCACCGAATTCTGACTTTTGGCTTTGGACAGAAGATTTTTGTTGGAGCATGGGTGAGTATTTTTGGTGGCTAATCTCTAAGCACTTGAGCAATCAGATCATCATAATTCCTAACCCCCTTTTAATAGTATTGGCTTTTCTATGGACTTAAAAGGTGATTTATCACAAAATATAAAATGTAGAGTCCTCAAGCTTGAAGCATGGCAATCCTATTCCTTCCCTTCTTCTTCTTCTTCTTGGGAATTATCCTCGCAATCCTTAGCCAATCCTCTTTGTGGACTAAACCTGAAATAAGCTAGGTAAAACTATTAGTCCAAGAGACAATGTATGTTGTCATGAATTATCGAAACCACCAAGGGAACATATGTTCTTTCGGCATGTCATCTAGACGATCTTGTGACACCGACAGAGATACTCTCAACCCCTCCCGAGCATCATATGCCCCTTGAACATATGCACCTGCACCCAAAACTCACACCACTTTGTTTGTAGAGAGGCTGATAACGCGAGGAGGGTTGACGACCAGCCATATCTTCATCATCTGCAAGAAGGCATATGAGATGACGAGCATGGAGATGTTCTCCTGGTCCTTGATATGCACATAGAACCTGATCGGCTCCCGTGCACCCTCCTCGTGGGCAACAACGGAGACAGGGGGACCCGCAAGGCCCTGCCCCCCTACATCAGGGATTTAGTGCACATTTGCTAATGACCAGTGACAAAATAGTGATTATTTTGTGCTAAAAACCAATTTTCTAATGCTTTGGGCCTCCCTGATCAGTTTTAATAGCACTTGGCCGAGGTGATATATTTTTTCTGGCTCCGCTAGTGCTCACGGGCGATCGTTCGCCTCCTACCAATGCCTAGTGGAACGCTCATGGCGGATACCCTACCTGGAACCTCCCCCCTCTTAAGACAAAGTTTGGTGGGGATGATTTTCTCGGCATCCTTGGCCCCGACGATGATATACACCCCTTTTGTTGGCTATGTCCCACTCCGTCTTCACGATATTGTTAGTTCAGTGGACGAGAGTAAGCAAAGTTGTAATGATCATTGGCAGTTGCATTTGGGTGTTGCTACGATCAGATCATAGCACTACCCAAGTACAACTGCCAATGAGCAATGCTAGATTAGATCATGACAAGTGCGAAATGCACCAATCTAATTGCACATGTTCTGAGTCAACTTTGTCCTACTACTATTTTTGGCATTCACATTTGTCCTACTAGCATGCACATGCATTGTCCTACTATAATCATGCAATCACGTAGCACCTATTAGATGATCATGCACTCTCACACACCAATCTAGCAACTATGCAAGGAACAACAACAAAACGACAAGAACAACCTAAGCAATAGCATTCCAGTATAATAAATGTAGCAATGTGGTTTACCAATCTAGCATTAGGACCCTAGGAAGTAGCAATGTGGCAAGAACACCACCAAATGCACCATTCTAGCATGAAACCTAGGCGGTAGCATTGTACTAAGCAGCAACAACATATGCATTGCTCCGACTGAATCGAAATAGATTGGATTCAAATCGAATCGCATTAAATCTGATTGAATCGAGTCAAATCCAGCCCAAACCAATCAAATCTAGCATTTCCCTAAGCATGCTTGAAGTAAGCAAAAAACACTAACTATGAACATGTGCACGGGAAACAAAATCAGCGTTTACCGGAGCGATTCTTGTTGCAGAGAAAGCTAATCGCAAAGAAAACCCTGGCAGGAACAAGGGTGTTGCCGCCGCCGATGATCCGTCCATTCCTGGAGTCGTGGATGTGGTCCTCGTGACGCGTCGAGATGTTAAGGGTGAGCGTGCCTCCGTTGAGCTCCCCCCTGCACCGGATGCAGGGGAGAAAACCCTCAAATGGAAAAACACTCACGCGTTGGGGTTCGCACTTTCGCTGTCCTCAAATTCAAGACAACTAGCTCCCGGTACTGGGGGCAGAGACAGAGCACACGGTGGTGGTGGGGCATTGGCCGGTGCATGCAGCATGGTGTAGAAGGGTGACAACACTCGGATAACGGCCACGAGGTCCCCGCGGGAAGTGGCAAGGCCGACGACCCACTTGTCCTGGATGGGGATGTTGTTAATGAAGGTGGGGGTTGGGGCGGTGTGCATCTGGCTCCGCCATAGAAGACATCGAAGAGGTGGTGCAGTGAGGAGGGAGAGCGAGTGTGTGTGAATTGGCGTGAGAGGCGATTGAAGATAACGTGAGGGAGTTATGAGACGTCCTATTGTCTCCCGTGCTTCCCAACGTGTGGCTCGCAAAAAACAGACGATTTAGTTATCCCTCCACATATATGCCCAAAGCTCCTTGAAGTTTCGTGCTATGCGAGAATTAGATGCAGCCCAACCAACCAGACATGTTGTTTTTTCGGTTTAGACCTGGTTGGGCTGTATGTGTACTATCAAACACGTCCATGGTATGAAATTAATTTCATGATGCATTTGGAGTTGTTGATTTTGTATTATGAATGTTGATATTTTTCGGCTTTTCTATTTATCAGGTACCTGTAATTTATCTCGCGTCAGCCACCTTCCTCATACCTTCCTTTTTCCTTCCTTCACACCAGACCTCGCAGGAGAACTCGCCGAAAAAGACAATGCCACTATCTATCTTAGGGGAAAGCTACGATCTCCTTATCTATCTTAGGGAAAAGCCATGACCTCATTCTCTATCTTAAGGGCGGGGATGCAGGGGATCGTCGAAGTTTTTTTTCCTGTGCGACGGAGCTTAGAGGGATGGCCCGTGGGGTGAGGAAACACACGATTAGGCTCGGGTTGGCCAGCGGCTCCGTGAGGAAGAAATGACAGGGTACGAAGACGAACAATGCTGTGATCTGTTTTTTGATCAAGATGTAAGGTCCCGATTTTTTTTCAAAACTACGACTGAATTTGTACCAAATTCGGAAACTGTCGTGGTTTTGTCACGGCAGATGTCCGGGTCAACGGACTTAGGTTCGGGGCAAAACGCAGCTACGTGGTGGCTTGAAGGGGTTGATCAGAATCGATAAGACACGGAGTTTTACCCAGGTTCGGCCCCTCCAATCGAGGTAAAAGCCTACGTCCTGCTTGTCTGGTATTGATGATGATGAAGATCTCTCGGTTACAAGGGTGCTAATCGCTACCTCTAATCACGAGAGCCTCTAATCTGTCTATCTCTAATTGTGTTGTCTAAACTTGTGGGCTTGTGTCTCTTCTCAATCTGTCCCTCTAGGGGTGCTCTACCCCTCCTTATATAAGTGGAGAGGGTAGGCTTACAAATAGAGTCCTACTAGGAGTAGGAGTAGGACTCATCACGAATCCTACTCTGGGTCTTATTTCCTTTAAAGGAATCCTTCTCTCTTCGGGCCTTCTCTTGTGGGCCTTCTCTCGTGAGCCGCCTGGCGCCGGCTCACCCACCGGGTCTTATCTCGTGAGCCGCCTGACGCTGGCTCACCCATCGGGTCTTACTCGTGAGCTGCCTCGCGCCGGCTCACCCCCCGGGTCTTGGGCCTTGGTCATCTACAGTCCGCCAGCCGGGTCATTTACGAGATGTCATGTCCTTAACGGGTCTCCTGTGAGTCGCTTGGCCGGGTCATACCGCGGGGTATATCCCCGACATTATCCCCCAGGTTAGCTTGAATTTATTCATGGTAACCTCCTAAAATAGGAATAGCAAATATGTTAAGTGGCCGGCTTGCCTTCGGCCGGCTTATAAAATAACTCCTCGGAAATCCGGGTGTTTTCTGCATATGAATGAGTCGTCTTGATAACCATCTTGCTTGTCAATGTCATTTGAAAAATATTGAGAATAGAACACCCATATGCCATTCAGTCGGCTTCCAATGGTCTTGGCGGGTTATCTCCGCCGGGTTATAATCATTCATGATGCCGGGTCATTATCATTGGTGACTCCGGGTCAAATAATTTAGAATTCAACTGACTTGATAAAAATACTGAGATAAAAATCCATCTGATGTAAAGCCGGACTTCCATTGTTTGTAAAACAAGGCGGCTTATAAAATCTGGCGGGTTATGATCTTTTGATAATTCCGGGTCATAAATGTTGAAGACACCGGGTCTAACAGCTCAACTCCATAATTAAAATCTTGAAAATTGTCCTCAAAAGTTTTTGATATGTCCATATTACCTGTTGCCCCCAAGCTCCAAGATTATCCATGATAACTTGGTGCTTTGCAAATAACATTTTAGACTGTGTAGCTCCCAAGTACCTGGTTGTCTTGCCTGCAGCAATCTGGGACTTATAATTGTCTTATATCTTATGAAACTTCAGCGGGTGTAGCCCCCAAGGGCCGGCTCATCAGAAAGCTTCGGCGGCTGTAGCCCCCAAGGGCCGGCTCATCAGAATGTGATGTGCCGGGTCTTCAATTTAGAACCTTATAATCTGTTTAAACGGTTGAATACTGTAGCCCCCAAGTGCCGGGTCGCATGCCTGCGGCGACTTGGGACTTTAGAAAATTTTGATCTGAGTGGTGTAGCCCCCAAGTGCTAGGTCAGTAAGAATTTACTGGGCTGGGACTTATAAAAATATGAAAAGGCCAGCTCATATTCTTGAGAAAATATAGAAGGACCGGGTCATCTCTTTGAGATAATAGGGTCTTGCTTGACAATGTAATAATTTGAAAGCCAGCTTGCATTAGCCCCCAAGTGCCGCGGTGCATGCTTGCAGCAACATGGGACTTGCATAACTGATATAAACTGGACTTTGAATAGTGTAGCCCCCAAGTGCCAGGTCGTCTGCCTGCGGCGACTCGGGACTATGTGAGAGTAATATGACTCACCATAATTTGTTGAATGAATCTTTGACCGCGGTTGTAATATAACCCGGAATGAATATCCTAAAATAATTCCTTTGTCTCTGATATGAAATTCCTGCTCGTGGTTGCGGTGCAACCCGGAAAATATAAGTTTGAGAAATCCATGAGTGTTGTAGATTACTACAAAGCACATTTGAAAAAATCCGAGAGCCGGTCAATTAGATGACACGGCATTATATCTGATAGGGCGACTCTTGAAAAATAATAAACTTCTCCGAGCTGGCTTAAAAACCCTAATCATTTAACACTGGTTATGATAACCATGAAGATCCAGCCATGTTGGCTATTAACAGATCCATTTGGTCTTGCCAAATATTTAATAACGGCTCATATTAAGAGATAATACCTGCAAAAAATAAACAAGACAGAATACATTCTGCATTGTTGTGAGGGCGGCTTGAAGAAGCTCAACCCGGAGATGTTCATACCTTGCATAACATTGCTCCTTTCTCATAATCTTGCTCTGATCCGGCTTTTATAAGCCGGCATGTTTATCTGGAGGTGGGAAGCCCTCCTGAATAATCCACCTGTGAGATGTCAACCGAAGTAGCATGACTCCGAGTCTTATGAGCTTTGTTGATGACTGGTTGTCGTAGGGTAATATGAGTTGTACTCCAATGTAAGAAGCCTCCATTGACAACCGCGGCTAATGAAGAGCCGGAAGCGGCCTAAAGCCAGCAACTTTTCAGGGTAACATGAGTCGCCCTTGCAAATAATTTCTTTTAAGGGCCGGTTGTCTTAGTATATATGTAAGCTATACCTGACGGTAGGAAGCCTCTATCGACAACAGCGACTGTTGATGAACTTGAAGCGGCCTACAGCCGGCTGCATGAGGGGTGATGTAAACTGTACCATGATGGTAAAAAACCTCCTTTTAACAGCAAATAATTTATCCATTGTATTCCAACACCGGTTGTCAATAGGTTTATGTAAGCTATACCAAAGGTAAGAAGCCTCTACTGACAACTGCAGCTCAAGAAAGCCTGCCGTTGGAGGGTGATGTAAGCTATACCCGAAGGCAAGAAGCCTCCTCCAATCAGCCAATGTTGAATAGGGCCGGCTGCCGATGGTATTATGTAAGCTATACCTTATGGTAAGAAGCATCCATTCGATAGCCGCGACTAGTAATTGTACTAGCCGGCTGCGTGAAGGGCTTATGTAAGCTATACCCAAGGGCAAGAAGCCTCCTTCCGCAACTAGTTTTGGCGTAAACGCTGGTTGTTAGGGTGAGATAAGCGAACCCGTCGGTAAGAAGCCCCCTTCGACAGTCGCGGTTAATAAGTAACCGGAAGTGTCATAAAGCCGACCATTAAGGTGAGATAAGCGATACCCGTCGGTAAGAAGCCCCCTTCGATGGCTGCAGTTGATAAGCAACCGGAATTTGATGTACACGCTGTTGCCTTAGGGGAATTTTTTAAGCTATACCAAAGGTAGGAAGCCTCCATCAACAACAACGCTTAATGTACTCAAACTAGGCATAAAGCCAATTGCGCCCCATACCAGTTCAGGGTCTCTAAAGCGAGATTGGCCGTCAACTATGTGAGCCGGCTCAGGTTCTCTAAAGCGAGATTGGCTGATAAGAGCTTAAGTGTGTAACTTACAGTAGTTCAGGGTCTCTAAAGGGAGATTGGCCGTCAACTTTGTGAACCGGCTCAGGGTCTCTAAAGTGAGATTGACTGGTAAGAGTAACATCAGTTCAGGGTCTCCAAGGCGAGATTGGCCATCAACTTTGTTAACCGGCTCAGGGTCTCTAGGGCGAGATTGACTGAGAAGAACTTATTGTATTGACATCAGTTCAGGGTCTCTAAAGCGAGATTGGTCGTCAACTCTGTGAACCGGCTCAGGGTCTCTAAGGCGAGATTGACTGAGAAGAACTTCGGTGGGTCACAAACCACTTCGACTTAAACTTGTTGAGCCGGAAAATTTCATCTTGGCAAAAGATCCGGGCTTCTCATTGAAAACAACCAAATGTGTCTTGCCATGTTTGTAGCCCTCGAGTCTCAAGTTGACTCAAAGAGGCGGCTTGAGAATCTTCATCGAAAGTTGGTCCGTGGCGGGTTATAAATGACCCCGTAGGAACTATTTCAATGATCCGGTCGATGTTCCGTTCTGGTTTGTTTGCTTGAAGTGAACCAAACTATAGTGGTGGCGACTTATGCGCTTGTCCGTTGGGCGGCTCGTATTGTCGAGCACTGCACCTGATGTCGATGTAGAATCGTATTGTAGGCGGCGTCCGTTGCATTGTAAACTGATGATGTTTGTGAAAGACGCCACAACATTGTAAGCCGTCGCGGATGATGAAAGCCAGCGAGGTCATTGTAAGCCGGTGATGCAAGCCGGCGCGGGAGGCGAAAATTGGCCGCGGCGTTGTGAGACGGCATGACGGCGAGAGACGGCCATGGTGTTGTAAGTCAGTGTGATCGGTGAGTCGTCCGTGGTATTGAAAACCAGCATGGACGGTCAGTCGTTGTGGCATTGCAAGCCGACGCAGTGGCGAGAGACAGCCACGGCGTTGTAAGATGGCATGGGTGACGAGTCAGCCATGGTGTTGTCAGCCGGTGCAATTGGTAAACCGCCCGTGTCGTCGGATGAGAGCCGGCCATGGTATTGAAAAACGGCACGGGTAGAGAGAGTCGGCAAGGCGTTGTAATCCGGTGCAGCAGCGAGAGACTGTCGTGGCATTGTAAGCTGGCGTGGTGGCGAGAATCAGCCACAACGTTGTAAACCGGCGCAACTGTGAGAGACGGCCATGATGTGGTTGTTGAAGACCATATCGCGAATGTTGCGGCTTGCCGCGTCCATTAGGCGGCTCATACTGGCGAGTGAGCATGGTATCGGCACATTGACATAGACTGGGCCGCGGGGGCGGCTCATAAGCGCCTGTTGAGCACTGTGACACAAAGACGACGGCAGGCACTCCATCTCCGGGGTATAACGGCACATGACTAATTTTCTTGCATAAGATATATGACAAGAGCCGGAGTAATTGTCCTCGAAAGAAAGAAAATACATCAATAAAAATAGATCCGATGGATTTCACCTGATTCTTCGGGTTGACGGATGATCCGTATATAGCATCTGCAAATCACCTCTTTTTTTTCTTTTTTTTCTTTTTTTACCGGCTCAAATTTTCTTAACCGGATCCCCCATGTCTTATATCCATCCAACCGAGCCCGACGGGGCATCGGGCTGACAGGCGCAGGGGAACTGGCGAGGCAGAGCCAGCGGCGATGCGCGACTGCGGAGGGAGGGCCGAGCCAGGGAGGTAGAGATGTGGTAGAGGCGGAGCCGGCTCGTGCTGGCCGGGCGCGCCGCAGTGATAGCAGAGGCCGGAAGTGGCCATGAGCTCGCAGGTGAAGGTGACCCGGCAGGGCAACCATGGCGCAGCGGCGGCGCAGGGGCAAGCCACGACAGTGACCGGTGGCGCACGGAGGTAGAGCAGAGGGATGCGCGGCAGGGCCGGATCCAGAACGGTGAGCGCGGAGTTTAGAAGCCAGCCGTGGCATGGGCAGCCCGGAGGGGGAGAAATCGAGCGGGCACATGATGGTGGAGGCAGCGAGCGCCTTGGCGCAGGCGGCGACTCGCGGGGGGCGCGGCAGCGGCGAGTGCGTGCGCGCGTGATGGGGTCAGGTCGGTAGCGCCGACCGTAGGCGGAGGGCGGCTCGAGGTCGTGCAAAAGCGGGTGTTGCCCTGGCGCAACGATGTGCCAAGGCGGAGCGAGGCCGGCCACAATACAATGGGTGAGGCAGAGCCGGAGTTGAGTAGGCGCTTGCCGGCGTGACGGAGCCGACCGAATATGAGGCGGGGCTAGCGCGGATGGGCGGCTCGGTGGTGGAGGTGATCGCAGGAGTGGCGGCGATGAACCGGACGGGGTAAGGCGCAGCCGGAGCAGCACAATGAGAGTGGAGCAAACTCAGTCGGTCCAGGTGCGGCGAGCAGAGGAGCGGACACGCGGAGCCGGTGCTGTCGCGACCGAGTGGAGCGGGCATGCAATGGTGGGGGTGAGGCGGAGACTTTGATTCGAGGCCACGGCAGCGGAGGCCAAATCCGTGCCTACATCCGCCTCGAGGTCGAAGCCTACTTCTTCCCCCCCTTCCCCTTTTTTTATCCAATCTCTTGATTTGATTTCGTTTTCACGACCGCGTTTCTCCAGAATTGAGTACATAGATCAGCAGCGGTAGAAATTTTGCTCTTTGTTGAGGTCGTGATTGGTCCGATCCTCGCCCGCACCGTATGCCGCCTAAATAAGATATCTTCTTCGACTCATGTCGGACTCGCGGCGTGAGATGAAGCAACAACGAAATTGATCTTCTGTCGGATTTGACACATCACCAAAGACAGCTGTGGCTAGAATTTGATGATTGCAACCCTAACTTTCGTCTTGATCTAATTTTGCATACGCCGGTCTGACCGCTTCATTGTAATTTTTCCCTGGCATTGTTCGTCCAAATCGATCTTTGAAATTGAAGTTGATGCAGATCTTTGAGCTGGCTTTTGCAGATCCGGCGGGTCATAAGGTTCTCGATCCCTAGGAGAGATCCCTTCAAGATCATAACACCATCGTGCTAGCCCCACGGTGGGCGCCAACTGTCGTGGTTTTGTCACGGCAGATGTCCGGGTCAACGGACTTAGGTTCGGGGCAAAAAGCAGCTACGTGGTGGCTCGAAGGGGTTGATCGGAATCGAGAAGACACGATGTTTTACCCAGGTTCGGCCCCTCAAGTCGAGGTAAAATCCTACGTCCTGCTTGTCTGGTATTGATGATGATGAAGATCTCTCGGTTACAAGGGTGCTAATCGCTACCTCTAATCACGAGAGCCTCTGATCTGTCTATCTCTAATTGTGTTGTCTAAACTTGTGGGCTTGTGTCTCTTCTCAATCTGTCCCTCTAGGGGTGCTCTACCCCTCCTTATATAAGTGGAGAGGGTAGGCTTACAAATAGAGTCCTACTAGGAGTAGGATTAGGACTCATCACGAATCCTACTCCGGGTCTTATTTCCTTTAATGGAATCCTTCTCTCTTCGGGCCTTCTCTTGTGGGCCTTCTCTCGTGAGCCGCCTGGCGCCGGCTCACCCGCCGGGTCTTATCTCGTGAGCCGCCTGGCGCCGGCTCACCCACCGGGTCTTACTCGTGAGCCGCCTCGCGCCGGCTCACCCCCTGGGTCTTGGGCTTTGGTCATCTACAGTCCGCCAGCCGGGTCATTTACGAGATGTCATGTCCTTAACGGGTCTCCTGTGAGTCGCCTGGCCGGGTCATACCGCGGGGTATATCCCCGACAGAAACCATATGCCCAAATTCAGAAAAACCAAAAATGGTACCCCATCAGCCTCTGGTGGGCCGAAGAGGGGCCTTTCGGCTTGCGGGAGGCCTAAGAGGTTCCCGTCGGCTTGCGGGCGGCCGAAGAGGTCCCGTTGGCCTGCTAGGTGGCCGAAAAGAGGCTCGTCGGCCTATGGGTGGCCGAAGAGGGCCCGTCGGCCTCCAGGAGGCCGAAGAGCCCCTGGATAAGGCCGACTGGGACCTTCTTCCTCCTCTGGTCACTGGCTCCTCTCTCTCTCTCTCTCTCGTTTCTCTCTGCCATTTTCCACACCGCGCCGTTCTCCTCCCTCCTCCACCCATTTTCCTATCCAATTGGCAGAAACAATAGATCATAGCCTTCTCCACCGGCCTACAGTATCTTTTTGTGCCATGGGATAGTTTTTTGTGCGTTTGGAGGAGCTATGGTGGGGTGGAGGAGGTGTGGCTGGTGAGTAGGTGGTGGGGTGGAGTGGAAGAAGAAGGTGGAGAGGAAGAAGAAGAGGACACACGCGTCGAAGGTATACCATTGTCGTCACTAATTTTCTATGAGTTGTACATTTTATTTAGTGTATGTAGTCATTTTAGTGTACGTTTATTTAGTTTATTTAGTGTAGTCATTTTAGTATACGTTTATTTAGTTTATTTAGTGTAGTCATTTTTAGTGGACATTTATTTAGTGTACATTTCTTTAGTTTATTTAGTGTAGTCATTTCTGTTGGGGAACGTTGCATGGGAAACAAAAATTTCCTACGCACACGCAAACCTATCCATGGTGATGAGCATCTATGAGAGGGAGAGTGGATCTACGTACCCTTGTA
Source organism: Hordeum marinum (assembly GCA_022496015.1). Classification (NCBI taxonomy): domain Eukaryota; kingdom Viridiplantae; phylum Streptophyta; class Magnoliopsida; order Poales; family Poaceae; genus Hordeum; species Hordeum marinum. The sequence goes on along the minus strand of CM039678.1, from coordinate 375,848,328 downwards.
GATCGCTAAGGGGGAAGCGTTAAGAAACGCGGTTGGTGTAGTCGAACGTCTTCGCGATCCAAATCGCCGAGCGTCCCGCGATCTAATCACGAACAGTCCCGCGATCTCGTCACGATCCGTCTCGCGATCCAATCACGAACGTCCCGTGGCCTTGATCACGATCCTTCCGATCTAGTACCGGACGGACGACACCTCCGCGTTCAGCACACGTGCAGCTTGACGACGATCTCCACCGTCTTGATCCAGCAAGAGGAGGTGGAGAGGAGGTAGAGTTCGCCGGCAGAGTGACGGCGCTCCGGCGATGGTGGTGGAGCAATTCCGGCAGGGCTTCGCCTAAGCACTGCGGAAATACGATCTAGAGGAGAAACTATGCACCGGTGGAACGGGTAGCACGTGGCCGGAAAAACTAGTACAAAAACCCTCTATTCCACTAATATATATAGGAGGAGAGGAGAGGCTGGCCACAAGGGCTGGCCCTCTTTGGATTCGGCCAAGGCAAGGAGAGAGAGGAGGACTCTCCTCCTCCAATCCTAGTAGGACTAGGATTGCTCCTTTTTGGCCTTTTTCCACCTTTTTTCTTTGGGTCTCTTTCTTCCAGCCGCATGGGACTTATGTGGAGTTTCCACCAGCCCACTAAGGGCTGGTTAATACTTTCCCACAGCCCATGAAGCCTCTTGGGTCGAAATACCCCTCCCGGAGGTCTCCCGGTACACTACCGGCACTCCCGGTACACTACCGATGAGCCCGAAACTTTTCCGGCGACCAAACTGGGACTTCCTATATATGAATATTTACCTCCGGACCATTCCGGAGCTCCTCGTGACATCCGGGATCTCATACGGGACTCCTAAAAACCTTCGGTCACCACCATACATAACCCTATACTACCAAAACATCACCAAACCTTAAGTGTGCAGACCCTGCGGGTTCGAGAACTATGTAGACATGACCGAGACACCTCTACGGTCAATAACCAATGGCGGGACCTAGATGTCCACATTGGTTCCTACATATTCTACGAAGATCTTTATCGGTCGAACCTCTATGTCAAGGATTCAGTTAATCCCGTATGATGTTCCCTTTGTTCTTCGGTATGTTACCTGCCCGAGATTCGATCGTCGGTATCTCCATACCTAGTTCAATCTCGTTACCGGCAAGTCTCTTTACTCGTTCTGTAATACAAGATCCTACAACTAACAATTAGTCACATTGCTTGCAAGGCTCATTGTGATGTTGTATTACCGAGTGGGCCCTGAGACACCTCTCCGTCACACGGAGTAACAAATCCCAGTCTTGATCCATGCCAACTCAATAGACACCCTCGGAGACACCTGTAGAGCACCTTTATAGTCACCTAGTTACGTTGCAACGTTTGATACAGACAAGGTACTCCTCCTATATCTGTGAGTTGCATGATCTCATGGTCATAGGAACATATACTTGACATGCAGAAAACAGTAGCAATAAACTGACACAATCATAAGCTACGTTTGTAGTTTGGGTCTTGTCCATCACACCATTCTCCTAATGATGTGACCCCGTTATCAAATGACATCTCATGTCCATGGCTAGGAAACCTTAACCATCTTTCAATCAACGAGCTAGTTCACTAGAGGCATACTAGGGACATTGTGTTTGTGTATGTATCCACACATGTATCCATGTTTCCAATTAATATACAATTATAGCATGGATAATAAACGATTATCATGAACAAGGAAATACAATAATAAACACTTTATTTATTGCCTCTAGGGCATATTTCCAACAATTTTAGTGTACGTAGCCCTAGGAATGTTTTTGTTCGTTGCGACTAATGAGAAGGTGGCAATGTCTGACAGGTGAAAATGTCTGAATCAGTAAATTTGATTGGTTATTACGGCCCTGGTAATATTCGATATAATGAGTTAGGGGTTAATCTTAGCGAGTTTAAAAAAGGCGTCATGACACTTTCAGACCCGGACAGACTGGACATTAGACAGTTGACGCATTGCTTGACTACTAGTTTTGGGCTGGATCTTGAAGTATGTTCCGTCAGTATTCATGCATTGTGGATCAAATCCTGTAAAATGTCAAGTGGGAGTTGATGCCGATAGATAGGAGTCAGCATTGGTTTACCTTGTTAAGTCATTGTCGAGACCGAAGAATCCACCCATATGCCCTAGTGCAACCAGTGGCGAAGGAGGAGAATATCGTACAACTCCACGTGGGTATGAACCAGGCCAGGGTAGTTAAGTGGCTAACGAGATTTATTTATCTGGGTCACAGCCACCGAATGTGGATGCTAGCCAAGCCGAGAAAGAGTCAGACTATGTGCCACACAATAGTCAAGTGGCAAATACGAATTTATTTGGTCAAAACTAGATGAGTTTACTAAGAAGCAGGTCCTCACGAGGAAGAAAATGGAAAAAGACCAGGTTAAATTAGCATCACTCGTCGCAGAGCTAGAGGAGCCAGTAGGTCTTTGTGACTTGCTAGCAATTGACCCTCCTAATACTTAGAAAAAGTAGGGCAGGGCAATAAAGAATTTTTCTAAGTGGATAGAGAAAGAGCCTCCAGTGAATTGGTCTTTGCTGCATGACACCCATGGAGCTAGGTATGGCCACATGACAACCAATCTTGCAGAGGTGTATAACTTTGTACTCAGAGGGAATAGAGCATTGCCACTCATAGCTATTGTGGAGGGTGTATTCCATGGCACTTTGAGATATTTTAGAGAAAGGCACGAGTTAGCAAAGAAGCATATTACAGGTAATCAGAACACACCTTATTGTAGCCATGTCATGGAGTACATGGCTCAGAAGATAAAGAAAGAAAAAAAGCACACTATCACACTCATAGGTAATTAGGATAGGAGGTATGAGGTTCAGCTTCCTACTGATGGTTTTTGTTCTACAAATGAGGTGAAGACGCATGAGGTTAAAATTGGGACGAAATTTTATCCAACTTGTGAGTGTACATGCAACAAACCGAAGTTGTTGCACCTGCCTTGCTCACATGTGTTGGCTGCCTGTGGCCCGATTGAGTTGGAAGCTATCTCCTTCGTGTCCCCATACTATTCAAAAGAGGCAGTACTCAATGTCTGGACAGGTGAGATGACAGGGTTTAGAGTCGTCGGCAATTTCAACAAGGTAAACGATGGGGAGAGAGTGTACATCCCGGATCCAGGACTTCGGTGAACAAGCAAGGACAGACGTAAGGTAAAGAGCATCTGAAACGATATGGACGAATCTGAAGCTGATGGAGCAACCAGACAATGTTTTCTATGCGCGGCTTATGGGCATAGGATGAAATATTGTCCTGACCTGAACAAAGACGGTGCTTCCACATCGACGAGTGCTTCCACATCGACGACTGTGACAACAGTAGCAAGAGGCGGACGTGGTCATGGCAGTCGTGGTGGTCGTGGCAGTCGAGGCCGAAGGGGCGGACGAGGAATAAATAACTCACAAGCTATATAATGTGTCAGCCTATGTTTTAATTTGTAATATGTCAAACTATGTTTTATTATGTAATATGTCTCGACTATGTTATAATGTGTAATATGTCGGACTATGTTTTAATGTGTAATATGTCGGACTACGTTTTATTCTGTAATATGTCTGGACTATGTTATAATGTGTAATATGTCGCACTATGTTTTAATGTGTAATATGTCGAACTATGTTTTATTTGTAATATGACTGGACTATGTTATAATGTGTAATATGTCAGACTATGTTTTAATGTGTAATATGTTGGACTATGTTTTAATGTGTAATATGTCGGACTATGTTTTAATGTGTAATATGTCTGGACTATGTTATAATGGAAGATATGGCTTCGTATCTATTGCTTAATGGTAATATCGATAGAGGGCACCGGGGCGCACTTATGGAAGCGGGCAAGAACTTAGACATGTTGATCACTCGCACCCCAAAGTCTAACTGGATGATACACCCTTTATGGGTTGATAGGTATGTGTCGGTATAATGACTTACTATGTTTGATATCCTTTTGATAGCCGCTAGTTGTATGCTACATTGTATTTATTTTGTAGGTTAAGTTGGGCTGGACTTCTACCCTTGGCACGGCTGGTTGAGGGTACAATGGATGAGTGGGTTGATCATCCAGAATTGGATGAGGCAGGTGAACCAATGCAGTTACACAAGAGGCAAGTCACACGTTTCTCTTATGACAGGTCACTCCTTACCTTCTTAGTAGATAGGTGGAGACCAGAGACACAGACGTTTCACTTTTCCTGGGGAGAGATGGCGCCTACCTTACAAGATGTGTCTTACTTGTTGGGATTACCTCTGGCCGGTGCTGCCATAGGTCCTTTAGAGGCAGAACCTGGTTGGCTAGCATCTATGCATGCCCGTTTTCTAGCTGCGGTGCCAACTACTACGGTGCTATACAACGATCATCACAGGCCTCTTTTAGGTGGTTGAGCCAGTTTCAGATTGTCTCCTTAGGATATCCCAATGTTCAGTTGTCAGAGGCACAGATTGACCGATCCCTAGAGGCATATATTATGTGGTTCTTCGGCAAGACAATGTTCACGGAGAACCACGTGACCACTGTTGATGCATGACTCATCAGTATTGCATGAGAGATAGCTCACGCACGTTGCCCGAGGGACATTGTGCAGAGGAGTTTTGGTTCTGCTATGATAGCGGCTATTGGGGAACGTTACATGGGAAAGAAAAAAAAATCTACGCACACGCAAGATCTATCCATGGTGATGAGCATCTACGAGAGGGAGAGTGGATCTACATACCCTTGTAGATCGCTAAGCGGGAAGCGTTAAGAAATGCGGTTGGCGTAGTCGAACGTCTTCGCGATCCAAATCGCCGAGCATCCCGCGATCTCATCACGATCCGTCCCGCGATCCAATCATGATTCGTCTCGCGATCTCATCACAATCCGTCTTGCGATCTTGATCACGGTCCTTCCGATCTAGCGCCGAACGGACGACACCTCCGTGTTCAGCACACGTACAGCTCGGTGATGATCTCCGCCTTCTTGATCCAGCAAGAGGGAGCAGAGAGGTAGATGAGTTCTTCGGCAGTGCGACGGCGTTGCGGCGATGGTGGTGGAGCTATTCCAACAGGGCTTCGCCTAAGCACCGTTGAAAACTGATCTAGAGGAGAAACTGCGATCTACAGGAGAGGTAGCACGTGGCTATTAGGGTTAGCTTTTTCCTCTAAACCCTCTAGTATATATAGGAGGGAGGGAGGGGAGGAGGCAGCCTCAAGCCCTCAAGGTTTGGTCGAAATTGGAGGTGGAGGAGTCCTACTCCAATCCTATTAGGAGTAGGATTCCTCCTTTCCACTTGGAAACTCTTTCCACCTCTCCACCTTTGAATTTTTTCCTTCTCAAACCACTCCGGACGCATGGGCCCTTAGAGGAGGCTTTGGCCAGCCCACCAGGGGCTGGTTTACATCCTCCCACAGCCCATGTAGCCTCTTGGGTCGAAATACCTCTCCCGATGGTCCCCCGGTACACTCCCGGCACTCCCGGTACACTACCGATGAGCCCGAAACCTTTCCGGCGACCAAAACATGACTTCCTATATATCAATCTTTACCTCTGGACCATTCCGGAGCTCCTCGTGACATCCGAGATATCATATGGGACTCCGAACAACCTTCGCTCACCACCATACATAACTCTATACTACCGAAACATCACTGAACCTTAAGTGTGCAGACCCTGTGGGTTCAAGAACTATGTAGACATGACCGAGACACCTCTATGGTCAATAACCAATAGCGGGACCTGGATGCCCATATTGGTTCCTACATATTCTACGAAGACCTTTATCGGTCGAACCTCTATGTCAAGGATTCAGTTAATCTCGTATGATGTTCCCTTTGTTCTCGGTATGTTACTTGCCCGAGATTCGATCGTCGGTATCTCCATACCTAGTTCAACCTCGTTATCAGCAAGTCTCTTTACTCGTTCCGTAATACAAGATCCTGTGACTAACACTTAGTCACATTGCTTGCAAGGCTTATTGTGATGTTGTATTACCGAGTGGGCCCTGAGATACCTCTCCGTCACACGGAGTAACAAATCTCAGTCTTGATCCATGCCAACCCAATAGACACCCTCGGAGATACCTGTAGAGCACCTTTATAGTCACCCAGTTACGTTATGATATTTGATACACACAAGGTACTCCTTCGGTTTCAGTGAGTTGCATGATCTCATGGTCATAGGAACAAATACTTGACATGCAGAAAACAGTAGCAATAAACTGACACGATCATATGCTACGTTTGTAGTTTGGGTCTTGTCCATCACATCATTCTCCTAATGACGTGATACCGTTATCAAATGACATCTCATGTCCATGACTAGGAAAATATAGCCATCTTTGATCAACAAGCTAGTCTATTAGAGGCATACTAGGGACATGGTGTAGTCTATGTATTCACACATGTATCTGAGTTTCTGATCAACACAATTAGAGCATGGATAATAAACGATTATGATGAACAAGGAAATATGATAATAACCAATTTATTATTGCCTCTAGGGCATATTTCGAACAGTCACCCACTTGCACTAGAGTCAATAATCTAGTTCACATCACCATGTGATTCGCATTGTTATGAATTTAACACCCAATGAGTTCTGGGGCTCGATCATGCTTTGCAAGTGAGAGAGGTCTTATAGTCAACGGGTTTGTGACATTTAGATCGTACTTTGCAAATCTCTATGTCAAACTGTAAACACTACTACCACACTCCACTTGGAGCTATTCCAAATGGCTGCTCTACTATACGTATCCAGATTTCTACTAAGAGTCATCCGGATTGGTGTCAAAGCTTGCATCGACATAACTCTTTACGACGAACTGTTTCTTACCTCCATAGTCGAGAAACATTTCCTTAGTCTTTTAGTTACCAAGGATGATCTTGACCGCTGTCCAGTGATCCACTCCTAGATCACTCTTGTACCCCTTGACGGACTCATGGCAAGGCACACACATGTGCGGTACACAACATGGCATACTATACAGAGCCTATGGCTAAGGCATAGGGGACGACATTCGCCCTTTCTCTTTCTTCTGCCGTGGTCGAGATTTGAGTCCCACTCAACTTCACACCTTACAAAGCAGGCGAGAACACTTCTCTCTGACTAATCCATTTTCAACTCTTTCAAAATCTTGTCAAGGTATGTACTCATTCAAAGTCTCATCAAGCATCTTGATCTATCTCTATAGATCTTGATGCTCAACAATTAGGTAACTTTATCCAGGTCTTCCTTTGTAAAACTCCTTTCAAACAACCCTTTATGCTTTCCAAAAAGTCTACATCATTTCCGATCAACAATATGTCAACCACATATGCTTATCAGAAACTCTATAGTGCTCCCACTCACTTTATTGTAAATACAATTTTCTCATAAACTTTGTATAGACTCAAAAACTTTGATCACCTCATCAAAGTGTATATTCCAACTCCGAGATTCTTGCTTCAGTCCATAGAAGGATCACTGAAGCTTGCTCACCTTTTAGCATCCTTCGGACTGACAAAACCTTCTGGTTGTATCACATACAACTTTTCCTCAAGTAAACTGTTAAGGAACGATGTTTTGTCATCCATCTGCTAGATTTCATAATTGAAAAATGCAGCAACTGCTAACATAATTCCAATAGACTTTAGCATCACTACGAGTGAGAAAGTCTCATCGCAGTCAACTCTTTGAACTTGTTGGAAACTTCTTTGTGACAAGTCGAGCTTTATAAATGGTGACATTTACCATCAGCGTCTGTCTTCATCTCAAAGGTCCATTGTACTCGACGACCTGCCGTCCAACGAGCAAGTCTACCAAAGTCTATACTTGGTTTTCATACATGGATCCTTTCTTAGATTTCATGGCCTCTAACCATTTGTCAGAATCCGGGCCCATCAACGCTTCTCCATATCTCGTAGGTTCATCGTTGTCCAACAACATGACTTCCAAGGCAGGGTTGTCGTACCACTCAAGAGCAGTACACATACTTGTCGACCTACGAGGTTCGATAGTAACTTGATCCGAAGCTTCATGATCATCATTTACTTCCTCTTCAACTGACGTAGGTTCCACAAAAACATCTTTCTGCGCTGCGCTACTCTTTGGTTGAAACAAAGGTTCAACAACCTCATCAAGTTCTATCTTCCTCCCACTCAATTCTTTCAAGAGAAACTTTTTCTCGGGAAAGGACCCATTTTAGCAACAAACACTTTATGCTTGGATCTGAGATAGAAGGTTCACCCAACTGTTCTTAGGGTAATCTATGAAGATGCATTTGTCCGCTTTGGGTTTGAGCTCATTAGGTGAAAATATTTTTCCACACAAGCGTCGCAGCCCCAAACATTAAGAAATGATAGCTTAGGTTTCTATCAAACCATAATTCACACGGTGTCATCTCAACGGATTTAGATGGTGCCCTATTTAAAGTGAATGTAGTTGTCTCTAATGCATAACCCCAAAACTATAGTAGCAAAACGATAAGAGACATCATAGCCCGCACCATATCCAATAGAGCACGACTATGACGATCAGACACACCATCACACTATGGTGTTCCAGGTGGCGTGAGTTGTGAAACGACTTTCACATTGTCTAAAGTTGTCTACCAAACTCATAACTCAGATATTCACCTCCACGATCATATCGCAGACATTTTTATCTTCTTGTCATGATGATCTTAAACTTCACTCTGAATTTGCTTGAACTTTTTAAATGATTCAGACTTGTGTTTCATTAAGTAAACATACACTGTATCTACTCAAATCATCAGTGAAGGTAAGAAAATAACGATATTCACCGCATGCTACAAGACTCATTGGATTGCATACATCAACACGTATCATTTCCAATAAATCACTTGCCCGCTCCATCAATCCGGAAAATGGGGTCCTTAGTCATCTTGTCCAAGAGGCATGGTTCACATGTCTCAAACGAGTCGAAATCGAATGAGTCCAAAGATCCATCAACATGGAGTTTCTTCATGCGTTTTATACCAATATGACATTTAGCGGCAGTGCCACAAGTATGTGGTACTATCATTATTAACTTTGTATCTTTTGGCATCAATGTTATGAACATGCGTATTACTATGATCAAGATTCAACAAACCATTCTCACTGGGTGCATGACCATTGAAGGTATTATTCATGTAAACAGAATAACAATTATTCTCTAACTTAAATGAATAACCGTGTCGCAATAAACACGATCTAATCACGTTCATGCTCAATGCAAGACACCAAATAACATTTATTTAGGTTCGTCACTAATCCCGAAGGTAGAGAGAGCGTGCGATGTCGATCACATCAACCTTGGAAACATTTCCAACACACATCATCACCTCACCCTTAGCTAGTCTCCGTTTATTCCGTAGCTTTTACTTCTAGTTACTAACATTTAGCAACCGAACCGATATCCAATACCCAGCTGCTATTAGGAGTACTAGCAAGGTACACATCAATAACACGTATATCAAATACACTTGTGTCAACATTGCCAACCTTCTTATCTACCAAGTATCTAGGGTTGTTCCGCTTCAGCGACCGCTCACCTCATAATAGAAGCACTTAGTCTCGGGTTTGGGTTCAACTTTGGGTTGCTTCACTGGAGCAGCAACTGACTTGCCATCCATGAAGTTTCCCTCCTTGACCTTGCCCTTCTCGAAACTAGTGGTTTTACTAACCATCAACATTTGATGCTCCTTCTTGATTTCTACCTTCGCGGTGTCAAACATCGCGAACAGCTCAGGGATCATTATTGCTATCCCTGGCATTTTATAGTTCATCACCAAGTTCTAGTAGCTTAGTGACAGTGATTTGGAGAACTATATCAATCACTATCTTATCTGGAAGATCAACTCCCACTCGATTCAAGCGATTGTAGCACCCAAAAAATCTGAGCACATGCTTAACGATTGAGCTATTCTCCTTCATCTTACAAGCAAAGAATCTTGTTGGAGATCTCATATCTCACAACATGGGCACGAGCTTGAGATTCCAATTTCATCTCTTAGAACATCTCATATGTTTCGTGACGTTCAAAACGTCTTGGAGCCTCAATTCTAAGCCGTAATGCATGACGCACTAAACTATCAAGTAGTCATCGGAACGTGCCTGCCAGATGTTCACAACATCTACAGACGATGCTAGAGGGGGTGGCGCACCGAGCAGTGCATTAAGGACATAAGCCTTCTGTGCAGCAATGAGGACAATCCTGAGATCACGGACCCAGTCCGCAATATTGCTACCATCATCTTTCAACTCTATTTCTCTAGGAACATATAGAAATTCAAGGGAGCTACAACATGAGCTAGTAATCTACAACATAATTTTGCAAAGACACGACTGACTATGTTCATGATAATGAGTTCAATTAATCATATTACTTAAGAACTCCCACTCAAATTTACATCCCTCCGGTCATTCGAGTGATACATGATCCAAATTCACCAACTCAAGTCCGATCATCACGTGAGTTGAGGTGGTTTCAATGGTGAACATCATCATGTTGATCATATCTACTATATAACTCATGTTCGACCTTTTGGTCTCTTGTGTTCCAAGGCCATGTTTGTACATGCTAGGCTCGTCAAGTTTAACCCCGAGTGTTCTGCATGTGCAACACTGGCTTGCACCCGTTGTATGTGAACATAGAGTCACACCCGATCATCACGTGGTGTCTCGACACGACGAACTTTCGCAACGGTGCACACTCGGGGAGAACACAATTTATCTTGAAATTAAGTGAGGGATCACCTTATAATGCTATCGTCGTCCTAAGCAAAACAAGGTGCATAAAAGGATTAACATCACATGCAAATCATAAGTGACATGATATGGCCATGAACTTGTGCTTTTGATCCCCATCTTGAAAGCACCGGCATGATCTCCATCGTCACTAGCATGACACCATGATCTCCATCATCTTAATCTCCATCAATGTGTCGCCATCGGGGTTCTCGCGCCCACCATGCTTCTACTACCATTGCTACCGTTTAGCGATAAGGTAAAGCATTACATAGCGCTTAATGATTGACACGCAGGTCATACAATAATTAAAGACAACCCTATGGCTCCTGCCAGTTGCCATACTCATCGACATGCAAGTCGTGATATTCTATACAACACATGATCATCTCATACATCACATATATCTCATCATGTAATTGGGCATATCACATCACAACATACCTTCCAAAAACAAGTTAGACATCCTCTAATTGTTGTTGCATGTTTTACGTGGCTGCTACGGGTATCTAGCAAGAATAATTCTCACCTACGCATAAACCACAACGGTGATACATAAGTTGCTTTTCAACCTTCTCAAGGACCGCCTTAGTCGAATCTGATCCAACTAAAGTAGGAGAAATAGACACCCGCCAACCATCTTTGTGCAACGAAGTTACACGTTAGTCGATGGAACCGGTCTCTCGTAAGCGTACGAGTAAGGTTGGTCCGGCCGCTTCATCCCACAATACCGCTGAACCAAAACACGACCAAGGGAGGAAGAAATCTAAGCATCAACGCCCACAAAATCTTTGTGTTCTATTCGAGATCTCATCTACACATAGACCTAGCTCATGATGCCATTGTTGGGGAACGTTGCATGGGAAAGAAAAAATTTCCTACGCACATGCAAGATCTATCCATGGTGATGAGCATCTACGAGAGGGAGAGTGGATCTACATACCCTTGTAGATCGCTAAGCGGGAAGCGTTAAGAAACGCGGTTGGTGTAGTCAAACGTCATCGCGATCCAAATCGCCGAGCATCCCGCGATCGCATCATGATCCGTCCCGCGATCCAATCACGATTCATCCCGCGAACTCATCACGATCCATCCCGCGATCTCAACATGATCCGTCTCGTGATCTTGATCACGGTCCTTCCGATCTAGCGCCGAATGGACGACACCTCCGCGTTCAGCACACATACAGCTCGATGACGATGTCCGCCTTCTTGATCCAGCAAGAGGGAGAAGAGAGGTAGATGAGTTCTCCGGCAGCGCGACGGCGTTGCGGTGATGGTGGTGGAGCTATTCCAGCAGGGCTTCGCCTAAGCACCGTTGAAAACCAATCTAGAGGAGAAACTGCGATCTAGAGGAGAGGTAGCACGTGGCTATTATGGTTAGCTTTTTCCTCTAAATCCTCTAGTATATATAGGAGGGAGGGAGGGGAGGAGGCAGCCTCAAACCCTCAAGGTTTGGTCGAAATTGGAGGTGGAGGAGTCCTACTCCAATCCTATTAGGAGTAGGATTCCTCCTTTCCACTTGGAAACTCTTTCCACCTCTCCACCTTTGGATTTTTTCCTTCTCAAACCACTCCAGCCGCATGGGCCCTTAGAGGAGGCTTTGGCCAGCCCACCAGGGTCTGGTTTACCTCCTCACACAGCACATGTAGCCTCTTGGGTCGAAATACCTCTCCCGATGGTCCCCCGATACACTACCGGCACTCCCGATACACTACCGATGAGCCCGAAACCTTTACGGCGACCAAAACAGGACTTCCTATATATAAATATTTACCTCCAGACCATTCCGGAGCTCCTCATGATGTTCGGGATCTCATCTGGGACTCCGAACAACCTTCGCTCACCACCATACATAACTCTATACTACCGAAACGTCATCGAACCTTAAGTGTGCAGACCCTGTGGGTTCGAGAACTATGTAGACATGACCGAGACACCTCTACGGTCAATAACCAATAACAGGACTTGGATGCCCATATTGGTTCCTACATATTCTACGAAGATCTTTATCGGTCGAACCTCTATGTCAAGGATTCAGTTAATCCCGTATGATGTTCCCTTTGTTCTTCGATATGTTACTTGCCCGAGATTCGATCGTCGGTATCTCCATACCTAGTTCAACCTCGTTACCGGCAAGTCTATTTACTTGTTCCGTAATACAAGATCTTGTTACTAACACTTAGTCACATTGCTTGCAAGGCTTATTGTGATGTTGTATTACCGAGTGGGCCCTGCGATACCTCTCCGTCACACAGAGTAACAAATCCCAGTCTTGATCCATGCCAACCCAACAGACACCCTCAGAGATAACTATAGAGCACCTTTATAGTCACTCAGTTATGTTGCGATGTTTAATACACACAAGGTACTCCTCCGGTGTCAGTGAGTTGCATGATCTCATAGGAACAAATACTTGACATGCAGAAAACAGTAGCAATAAACTGACACGATCATATGCTACGTTTGTAGTTTGGGTCTTGTCCATCACATCATTCTCCTAATGACGTGATACCGTTATCAAATGACATCTCATGTCCATGACTAGGAAAACATAGCCATCTTTGATCAATGAGCTAGTCTATTAGAGGCATACTAGGGACATGGTGTTGTCTATGTATCCACACATGTATCTGAGTTTCCGATCAACACAATTATGGCATGGATAATAAACGATTATCATGAACAAGGAAATATGATAATAACCAATTTATTATTGCCTCTAGGGCATATTTCCAACAACGGCTACGTACAGAGGCATGTGCAAAGCTTGCCAGCTGAAGTCTAGAAAATCATGTCTTGTTAGATGTCCACTATTTTTGCAGCTCTGGTCATGTGAGAGATTCCCTATTGGTCGACCCTATGTCAGCGGACCCTATGTCAGTGTTGAAAAACCTTTTGGTTATGAGGACATGGCTGGGACTTACGTGCCTTCTATCGGCGACTTGCCTACTATGAGATCTGTTTGGGCACGAAGAGAGTTATTTTCATAATTATTAACAATATGAATTACTAATATTTATTTCTTGCTATTCAATAGTATTAGTAATGTTTGTTTTCATGCAGAGAGACAGTTTGCGCATAGCCAAGTGAGGTGCTGCTACCCCTCCTTCACGGCGTAGTTTGAAAGTTTGCACGAGGATCAAGTTATCTGGGAGCCATACTCCGATCATGTTATTTCCTCCAGGTGTCCAGTTGGGATTTCTGGATTGTGCACTAGAGATCGGTATTATTGGATGATCAAGGCCAAGTTGGTGTTCGACGTGACGGTTGAGGAGATGGCTCTTCATAGGGTGATGATACAGTTCGGTCTATGCCAAGAGCCTAACATTCCTGTTATTCCACACTTACCAGATCACGTGCACAAGTAAGTTATACTACTTTAGTTCTCATGTATGCATTCAGAGTATAACTAATCATGTAACGTGCATTTCAATCTCAGGTACAATCACGTAGGAGGAAACAAGTCCCAGGTTTCTTGGCTTCGCGACATTAGCCCTTACGTCGACGAATGGACTACCGCGCCGACAAATATCTGGGATGAAGTTCGGGCCTTTGACTGGGACAAGTTTGGGTTCAACTACAGCGTTACAGGCATAGCACGAGGATCTACTTGGTTCCATCATCGGGTCCTGATCATATTGAAGCCCCTCTCACTAGCGATATGTTCCCAACTGCCTCAGTTATGGGAACCAGACACCACGCGGTATGTGCTATGGTTATCACATGTTAAGTTTTTACTTAACCTGAACATATACAATTGGTTAACTCTCCGTGTACAGGGTGAATTGACATCTGAGGCGCTAGAGGAGGTTTCCGCTTTAATGCAATGCTTTGAGAGAGGAGATAATATCCCACCGTGAGAGCACGTCTCGTGGTTGAAGGGTCTTCAAGGGAAGCTACGTGGGATTTATGCAGCTGTTACATGTAGACGATCTTCGGATGTTGCTAACCCTCATGCAGCACATCATCCGCCATGCCCCTCTCTGCAGCGTTCAGAACCTCGAACCTCTGTGCACCATTCGGAACCTCGACCCTCTGTGCAGCGTTCGGAACCTCGGACTTCACAACCAGGGAGCTCTTCCTGGTAGCAGACACCTCCTTCACAACCAGGGAGCTCCTCCTGGCGGTAGACACCTCCTTCACAACTAGGGAGCTATTGTTGGGGAACGTCGCATGGGAAACAAAAATTTTCCTACGCACACGCAAACCTATCCATGGTGATGAGCATCTACGAGAGGGAGAGTGGATCTACGTACCCTTGTAGATTGCTAAGCGGGAAGCGTTAAGAAACGCGGTTGGTGTAGTCGAACTTCTTCGCGATCCAAATCGCCGAGCGTCCCGCGATCCAATCACGAACCGTCCCGCGAACACATCATGATCCGTCCCGTGAACTCATCACGATATATCTCACGATCTTGATTACGATCTGTCCCGCGAACTCATCACGATCCGTTCCGTGATCACATCACGAACCGTCTCGCGATCTCGATCACGGTCCTTCCGATCTAGCGCCGAACGGACGGCACCTCCGCGTTCAGCACACGTGCAGCTTGATGACGATCTCCACCGTCTCGATCCAGCGAGAGGATGTGGAGAGGAGAGAGAGTTAACCGGCAGCGTGACGGCGCTCCGGTGATGGTGGTGGAGCAATTCCGGCAGGGCTTCGCCTAAGCGCTGCGGAACTACGATCTAGAGGAGAAACTATGCACCGGTGGAACGGGTAGCACATGGCCGGAAATTCTGTCCAAAAACCACCCAATCCACTAGTATATATAGGAGGAGAGGAGAGGAGAGGCATCCAAGGCCTTTGGGTCGGCCGAAATAGGAGGTGGGAGCAATCCTACTTCACCTCCAATCCTAGTTGGAGTAGGATTGCCTCCTATTGGCTGATTTTCCACTTTTTTGCTTTAGGACTTTCTCTCCTGCGCCATGGGCCTTTGTGGCTGTTTTCCCAGCCCACTAAGGGCTGGTTATTATTATCCCACAGCCCATGGACCTCTTGGGGTCGAAATACCCCTCCCGGAGGTCCCCCGGTACACTACCGGCACTCCCGGTACACTACCGATACTCCCGGTACACTACCGATGAGCCCGAAACTTTTCCGGCGACCAAACTGGGACATCCTATATATGAATCTTTACCTCCGGACCATTCCGGAGCTCCTCGTGACGTCCGGTATCTCATCCGGGACTCCGAACAACCTTCGGTCACCACCATACATAACTCTACACTACCGAAACGTCACCGAACCTTAAGTGTGCAGACCCTGCGGGTTCGAGAACTATGTAGACATGACCGAGACACCTCTACGGTCAATAACCAATGGCGGGACCTGGACGTCCACATTGGTTCCTACATATTCTACGAAGATCTTTATCGGTCGAACCTCTATGTCAAGGATTCAGTTAATCCCGTATAACGTTCCCTTTGTTCTTCGGTATGTTACTTGCCCGAGATACAACCTCATTACTGGCAAGTCTCTTTACTCGTTCCGTAATACAAGATCCCATGACTAACACTTAGCCACATTGCTTGCAAGGCTTGTTGTGATGTTGTATTACCGAGTGGGCCCTGAGATACCTCTCCATCACACGGAGTAACAAATCCCAGTCTCGATCCATGCCAACTCAACAAACACCATCGGAGATACCTGTAGAGCACCTTTATAGTCACCCAGTTACGTTGCGACGTTTGATACACACAAGGCACTCCTCCGATATCCGTGAGTTGCATGATCTCATGGTCATAGGAACATATACTTGACATGCAGAAAACAGTAGCAATAAACTGACACGATCATATGCTATGTTTGTAGTTTGGGTCTTATCCATCACATCATTCTCCTAATGATGTGATCCAGTTATCAAATGACATCTCATGTCCATGGCTAGGAAACCTTAACCATCCTTTGATCAACGAGCTAGTCCATTAGAGGCATACTAGGGACATGGTTTTGTCTATGTATCCACACATGCATTTAAGTCTCCGATCAATACAATTATAGCATGGATAATAAACGATTATCATGAACAAGGAAATATGATAATAACTAATTTATTATTGCCTCTAGGGCATATTTCCAACAGCTATTTCTACCAGCAGCCACCTGCTTCACAACCCCGTGGCTCTTCCTGGCTTAATCAGGTGGACCTAGGTAACACTACGTTGTACATTCTTTTAAACATTGTAGGCTCGTAAATCAATTTTACGTGTTTTACTTTACCGCGGTCGACAGCCAGTCACATCCGTTCATGACTTCAGTTCAGTCACCGATGTTTACTGGTCCTGGTTCGTTCTTAGACGGCGACGGCGATGACGATGACCGAGCTGCAAACACCTATGATTTCTCGGATACAGTTCTTGTCACTCCACCACCACCATGGACGTAGGAGACACATACATTGACAGATGAGGTGGTCTATGGTCGTGGTCATCGTGAGACTCGTCCACCGCCTGAGCTTTTATCGCCTTCCGGTCCTCGTCCGAGGAAGCCCAAGATTCGTCGCCGTCCCCAGCAGTGATATGGTTATCTATGTATGAGACATGACTATCTAATTATGTATGAGACATATGTCTATTTTATGTATGGGACAAATTACTATCTACTTGTGTATGAGACATATTCATGTTCTATTTCAGTGGTCAATTGGTTTAGAGGGATAACACTTGTACTGCAAACTAAATGCATCCAACTGAAATTAAACACTACAACTGAATTAAACACTTCAACTGAATTAAACAATACAACTGAAATTAAACAGTACTACATAAAACAATACAACTAAGATTACAAATTATAGTTCAAAAACTACATGAATGCATCATCATCATCCTCCGTCGATGCAGATCTATTGCCCTTTGTCGATGCAGAACTCTTGCCCTTCGACGATGCCGTAGTCTTGACCTTGGTGCTTGGCATGAAGACGTCCTCTTCGTCCTCTGTCGATGCAGATCTCTTGCCCTTCGTCGATGTAGAACTCCTGCCCTTCGACGATGCGATAGTCTTGAACTTGTGCTCGGCATGAAGAGGTCGTCTTCGTCCTCACTATCCGCTGACCATAAATATGAATTATTTATAACAATCCTGAGGTAAGCTTCACCCTTATGTGGTTGCTTCTGCCATCTGCCATGCAACCTGAGAAGTTCTTTCCGTATCTCCTCAAATGTCCTGGGAGGCCACCCACTCCTAGCTAATGAGTGAGCCAACTCATTCATTATGGTGTCACTACCGATGAGTTCCTCCCATGGAACTACTCTACCACCCATCTTGAAATTGGCGGCTAGACGGAGAAGATGATAGGACATACCAGAGTGAAAACTACGATCAAAAGGATAATGAGGATGAGACATCTACACGAAAGGATGGCGGGAGCAAAAGGCGTGAGAGAAAGGGGGGAAAGAAGGGCCTGCTCACCCACCTTACTGCGGATGTGGTTATATAGGTTCACAAGAGAAGATGGCGGGAGAGAAAGGCGGAAAAGAAAATGGCGGGAGAGAATGGCAAGAAAGAAAGTGGCGGGGAAGTATGGCGAGAAAGAAAATGGCGGGATAGTAGGACTGGAAAAGAAAATGGGGGGATAGTAGGGCGAGATAGTACGATCACTGTGGCAGATGGCTGAAAACAACGGCTAGCTCCTGATCACGCTCTTTGAAGGTTATGAGCACCAAATTGTTGACTTCAATAGACGATACCCGAAGAAAATTACCGAAACCTTCCTTCTTGAACACCATTCTACCACCCAAGTCAATAAAGTAGGAACAATGAATGCTCACAGATATATCATCATCTACAGAATTCAAAGTAATTTTAAGAGTTAAAGAACCAGTCCTAGGAATTATCAAAAAAATCCTTCAAACTCCTCACAACCATGCTCGGAATAACCTGACAAAAAACATCAAGTTATACGATATTCAACTTACAAATTTAAAACAGTATACTAGAGCAAAGAACAAATAAATAAACAATAGACAAAAATAAAGCTCACCATATGTTGAGAAATAACATTCATGGAATCAATCCTATGAACAAAAAGAGTACACAATATGTAGTTGTCATCAAAGAGCTGTCGCGACATGACATACATTTGCTGATAATTCAGATTGACAACACGACTATAAAAACAACTGTCAACAAGTTCCCTCCGAGTTTCACTCAGATCCTCAAGAGCTACAAAAAAATAATTTCACAAATTGAGGAGAACAGCAAAACGTATAAGCTGAAACAAAACTTAAAATCAGTCAAACAAAAAACTTACCAACACAGGTTAAACGGAATAACATAACACCATCCCGATGAAAATCAACACCAATCATAGTTCCATAGTGTTCAAGCCTAAGAGTCATCATGTCACGATAACGGAGACCATAATCATTCACAAGTTCCTCCCAGGAAGGACCATGGAATTTACTGCTCACCCAACAATGTCTAAACAAAACATGGTATAAGTTACCCTCACTGCCACAATCGGATAAACAAGATATAGAATCTTAAAACACGCCTTGAAAATCGACGATCCAGCATCACAATGAATATAGACGCACCAGAATCAAAGGAAGAACAAGGGCCACTTGGAGCTCGACAAAAGGGGCAAGCCATTACCTGCAAAGAAACGGTGAACAATAAGAACTGAATCCACGACCGAGTTGAAAGTTGACATTTGATTGTGTTGGAAGGAAAAAAAATACCGTAGGCCGGCGGAGTATGCTATGATCTATTGTTTATGCGGGTTGGATAGGAAAATGGATGGACGAGCGAAGAGATCGGCGCGGCGGTGGAACCACCAGAGAGCAATGGGAGTGGGAGGTGGAGCTAGCGAGCAGAGGAGGAAGAAAGGAATGGCTCGGCCTTATCCAGGGGCTCTTCGGCCGTCTGGAGGCTGACCAGGGCTCTTTGGCCAGCCAAAGGCCGACAGGCCCCTCTTCGGCTTGCCTGTGGCCTCCGGGCCTCTTTTCGGCCAGCCAGAGGCCGACAGGCCCCTCTTCGGCCTGCCAGGGGCCGACGGGCCTCTCTTTGGCCAGCCAGGGGCCAACAGGCCCCTCTTCGGCCTGCCAGGGGCCGACGGGGTACCATTTCTGTTTTTTTTTTTGAATTCGGGCATATAGTTTCCAATTTTGGTACAAATTCGGTCGTAGTTTTGAAGAAAAATCTCGGGTCCCTGGTTGAAGGTGACTGATGGACTTTTATTTCCAAACACCTGACTGATAGTCGGTCCCATGTTTCTCTATAAAGTTAGTCAAATTTTATAATTTGACTTGGGATAAATTTTATAATGTGACTTGAGATAAGTTTTATATGCAGACCAGAAAAACCGAGAGAGGTTATCCTTTGCGATGCCAGCCACCATGTTTGAACTTTTGCCCTATTTTTTTGGCTAAAATATGTGTGAGGATACCTGTACACTTCGTTTTTTCAGTTGAACTGCTCCCGGTTGTGTCCTGTACTCCTATTCCAGTACCAGTGAAATGCACAGCAGTTAGAAAAGCAAGTTCCAGCAAACTAAGCAACCACTCCTGCAAACCCAACCACACTAAGCTACACCCCTCTCAACTTCTTCACCATCAAGCTCTTCGATCAATCATTCCTCCAACTATCCCATTACCTCTGCACCTGATCTACATGCTGCCTGCGTGCATATATATACTGCATTGCGGTATGGCATGGACGCAGCAAGCAATCTTCATCTTCATCTCAATCTCTCAACCTAGCAGCTGAGCAGAGCAGCCAGCCATCCTAGCCAGCATGAGCAGCACCAACGAGGCCACCGTCATCCACATGGACGACACCACCGGCAAGGCACCGGTCACGGCCGCGCCACCGCAAGCAGCCGCAGCCGCGCCGGTGCAGCAGCAGCGCAAGTCCCGCGGCGGCGTGCCGTTCATCCTGCGCAGCGGCGCCGAGGGCTTCCGTCGCTGCATGGCCTTCGTGGACCTGCTGCTCAGGGTGGTGGCCTTCGGGCCCACGCTCGCGGCGGCCATCTCCACGGGCACCTCCGACGAGACGCTCTCCGTCTTCACCGAGTTCTTCCAGTTCCGTGCCAGGTTCGACGACTTCCCGGCCTTCACCTTCTTCCTGGTCGCCAACGCCGTCGCGGCGGGGTACCTGGTGCTGTCCCTCCCCTTCTCCATCGTCGGGATCATCCGGCCCAAGGCCACCGGCGTCAGGCTGCTGCTGCTGGTCTGCGACACGGTGATGGTGGTGCTGGTGACGGCGGGTGCGTCTGCGGCGGCCGCCATCGTGTACGTGGCGCACGAGGGGAGCCGGCGCGCCAACTGGGTGCCCATCTGCATGCAGTTCCACGGCTTCTGCCAGCGCACCAGCGGCGCCGTCGTCGCCTCCTTCCTTGCCGTCCTCGTCTTCATCGTCCTCGTCATCCTCTCCGCCTGCGCGATCCGCAGACAACGCTAGGTTGCCTACGTGCCATCGCCAACAGAGGTCGCTCGATGCTTCCAAATCCATTCTGGTCTTGATTGTGCTTTCTCTACTTTGCTTTGATTTGGTCATGTTCATGAGTGAATCGCGCCGTCCAATATACTCCTGTAAGGTGTTCGTCATTCAATTGTTCGTCGATCACTGTGGAATGTAACTATGTAAGTGTATTATAAGTAATCAATTTGAACGTTTCCGATCCAGTGCGAAGTAAACAAGGAAGTACCTAAAAAAAAGTAAACAAGGAAGAAAAAGAGGGAGAGGCGTTTTGGCTCCCAGGTCCAATTGATCCTGGTATCTGTGCCGTCCATACGAGCTTTGTGATTTGTACAGCGCATTATTGCTTTGCTATACCGGACAGAAGAAATTCAGAATACGCAATGGCAAGTTACCTGTACGTATGGTGTCAGACAAGCGGAGCGAACGCCGCGGGGCGCCGTTGGCGAGTGGCGTCATACCAGCCAGAGCTCCTCACATTGACCCACCGTTTTGTCACCTGGACCCACAAACCAGACGTGCGAGTGAATCATCCCACATCTACCACCGCGGCCCTGTTAAGGAAAAGGGGGTCGGGGAGGAGAACCAAAGAGTGTGGCGGCGGCGGCGGCGGCGGCGAGGTCGCACGGTGCGTCTATACCGCGAGCGGCCAATGGTGTGTCTGGGATCAGCTCGGGCGCGGAATGGCGATGGACTTCCCCGTCTCTCCCGTCGGGAGGTAAATATTTCCAATATACAGCAAAAAATTCTGCACTATCGCCGCTCAAGGGAAGAAGTAACCTTAGGGGTTCGATTGATACGGCTGCACGCTGCCAATTTTCTCGGTAGAAGCGGCTAGCGCGGCGGCGCTGATGGAGCTGATTGGTGGTGGTGCTTGTGGGGAAGATGGTTCAGCTAATGTCTGAGTCACGGTGGTGAACACTGTTGTGTGCAATTCTGGTCCTGTAACTGAAGCCTCGGGCAGTCAGCAATTTCCACGTGGATATGGTCCCGGGAGACAAGTTTCTAGCAGTCATAATTCTTGCAAGTCAAATTGATGAACTCAGCAAGGTTTATGTATTAACCACACGAATTATGTCTGATGGGAGTGACAAAATGGCAAAGGTGTTGTGGTGCTAGAAGGACCTATCATTAAGGCGATTCGTTAGGTGCTAAGCAAAATCCTTCGAACATGCTTCCTGCATGCATCATGACCATGTGTGTGTTGGAAATATGCCATAGAGGCAATAATAAAATGGTTATTATTGCATTTTCCTAGTTCATGATAATTGTCT
This sequence comes from Hordeum marinum, assembly GCA_022496015.1. Classification (NCBI taxonomy): domain Eukaryota; kingdom Viridiplantae; phylum Streptophyta; class Magnoliopsida; order Poales; family Poaceae; genus Hordeum; species Hordeum marinum. The sequence goes on along the minus strand of CM039678.1, from coordinate 375,825,878 downwards.
ATTGTTCATGTTATAATTGTGTTAACCGGAAACCGTAATACATGTGTGAATACATAGACCACAACATGTCCCTAGTGAGCCTCTAGTTGACTAGCTCGTTGATCAATAGATGGTCACGGTTTCATGACTATGGACATTGGATGTCGTTGATAACGGGATCACATCATTAAGAGAATGATGTGATGGACAAGACCCAATCCTAAGCATAGCACAAGATCGTGTAGTTCGTTTGCTAAAGCTTTTCAATGTCAAGTATCGTTTCCTTAGACCATGAAATTGTGCAACTCCCGGATACCGTAGGAATGCTTTGGGTGTGCCAAACGTCACAACGTAAATGGGTGGCTTTAAAGGTGCACTATGGGTATCTCTGAAAGTGTCTGTAGGGTTGGCACGAATCGAGACTGGGATTTGTCACTCCGTGTGACGGAGAGGTATCTCTGGGCCCACTCGGTAAGACATCATCATAATGAGCTCAATATGACTAAGGAGTTAGCCACGAGATGATGTATTACGGAACGAGTAAAGAGACTTGTCGGTAACGAGATTGAACAAGGTATAGAGATACCGACGATCGAATCTTGGGCAAGTATCATACCGATAGACAAAGGGAATTGTATACGAGATTGATTGAATCCCCGACATCGTGGTTCATCCGATGAGATCATCGTGGAGCATGTGGGAGCCAACATGGGTATCCAGATCCCGCTGTTGGTTATTGACCGAAGAGGTGTCTCGGTCATGCCTACGTGTCTCCCGAACCCGTAGGGTCTACACACTTAAGGTTCGATGACGCTAGGGTTATAGGGAAATGGTATACGTGATTGCCGAAGGTTGTTCGGAGTCCGGGATGAGATCCCGGACGTCACGAGGAGCTCCGGAATGGTCCCTAGGTAAAGATTGATATATAGGAAGTCCAGTTTTGGTCACCGACAAGTTTTCGGGCTCATCGGTAGTGTACCGGGAGTGCCGGGAGGGTGCCGGAGGACCCCCAGGAGGGGTGTGACGACCATAGGACTTTGTGGGACCTTAGAGGAGGTGTGCCAGCCATTTTTGGGCTGGCCAAGACCTAGAAAGGACCATGCGGCTAGAGATCAAGAGATAAGGCAAAAGGGTTTTGAAAGGAAGGAGATCCACCTCCCTTGTGGGAGGTGGACTCTTCCCCACCTTCGGCCGAACCTCTCCTCCTTGGAGGAGGGGCCAAGGCAGCCCTCCCTCTCCCTCCTCCTATATATACTTGAGGTTTTGGGCTGATTTGAGACGACAACTTCTCTCTCTCTCTCTCTCGGCGCAGCCCTACCCTTCTTCTTCCTCCTCCGCAGCGCTTAGGCGAAGCCCTGCCGGAATACCTTGCTACTCCACCACCACCACGCTGTCGTGCTGCTGTTGGAGCCCTTCCCCAACCTCTCCTTCCTCCTTGCTGGATCAAGGCGTAGGAGACGTCACCGGGATGTACGTGTGTTGAACGCGGAGGCGGCGTTGTTCGGCGCTAAGATCGGAATCCACCGCGATCTGAATCGCTGCGAGTACGACTCCACCAACCGCGTTCTTGTAACGCTTCCGCTTAGCGATCTTCAAAGGTATGAAGATGCAATCTCTCCCCACTCGTTGCTGGTTTCTCCATAGATAGATCTTGGTGATATGTAGGAATTTTTTTGATTTACTACTACGTCTCCCAACAGTGGCATCATGAGCTAGGTCTATGCGTAGAATCTATGCACGAGTAGAACACAAGTTATTGTGGGCGTCGATTTTGTTAATATGCTTACCACTACTAGTCTTATCTTGATTCGGCGGTATTGTGGGATGAAACGGCCCGGACCGACTTTACACGTACGCTTACGTGAGACTGGTTCCACCGCCTGACATGCACTAGTTGCATAAGGTGGCTAGCGGGTGTCTGTCTCTTCCACCTTAGTCGGATTGGATTCGATGAAAAGGGTCCTTATGAAGGGTAAATAGCAATTGGCATATCACGTTGTGGTTTTGGCGTAGGTAAAAAACGTTCTTGCTAGAAACCTATAGCAGCCACGTAAAAACTTGCAACTACAAATTAGAGGACGTCTAACTTGTTTTTGCAGCTTATGCCTTGTGATGTGATATGGCCAAAGGATGTGATGTGATGCATTGTGATGTATGAGATTGATCATGTTCTTGTAATAGGATTCACGACTTGCATGTCGATGAGTATGACAACCGGCAGGAGCCATAGGAGTTGTCTTATTTTATTGTATGACCTGCGTGTCAATCCTAAACGCCATGTAATTACTTTACTTTATTGCTAAATGTTAGCTATAGTAGTAGAAGTAATAGTTGGCGAGACAACTTCATGAAGACACGATGATGGAGATCATGGCGTCGTGCCGATGACAGTGATGATCATGGTGCCCCGAAGATGGAGATCAAAGGAGCAAGATGATATTGGCCATATCATGTCACTATATTGATTGCATGTGATGTTTATCATGTTTACATCTTATTTGCTTAGAACGACGGTAGTAAATAAGATGATCTCTCAATAAAATTTCAAGAAAATTGTTCACCCTAACTGTGCACCGTTGCTAAGGATCATTGTTCCGAAGCACCATGTGATGATCGGGTGTGATAGGTTCTAACGTTCGCATACAATGGGTGTAAGCCAGATTTACACACGCGATACACTTAGGTTGACTTGACGAGCCTAGCATGTACAGACATGGCCTCGGAACACGAAAGACCGAAAGGTCGAACATGAGTCGTATAGAAGATACGATCAACATGCAGATGTTCACCATGGATGACTAGTCCGTCTCACGTGATGATCGGACACGGGCTAGTTGACATGGATCATGTGTCACTTAGATGACTAGAAAGATGTCTATCTAAGTGGGAGTTCATTAAATAATTTGATTATGTGAACTTAATTATCATGAGCTTAGTCTAAAATTGTCTTTACAATCTATATTGTAGATCCAATGGCCAACGCGAATGTCACCCTAAACTTCAACGTGTTCCTAGAGAAAACCAAGCTGAAAGATGATGGAAGCAACTATGCGGACTGGGTCCATGGCTTGAGGATAATCCTCATAGCTTCCAAGAAATTGTATGTCCTTGATGCACCACTAGGTGACCCACCCCTTCTCCCAGCAAAGCAAGACATTGCGAACGCTTGGCATTCTCGCTGCGATGACTACTCCCTTGTTCAGTGTGGCATGCTTTACAGTTTAGAACCGGGGCTCCAAAAGCGTTTTGAGCAACACGGAGCATATGATATGTTCCAAGAGCTGAAACTGGTTTTCCAAGCTCATGCCCGGGTCGAGAGATATGACGTCTCCGACAAGTTCTTCAGCTGTAAGATGGAGGAGAATAGTTCTGTCAGTGAACACATCCTCAAGATGTCTAGGCTTCACAACCGCTTGACTCAGCTGGGAGTTAATCTCCCAGATGACTCGAACATTGATAGAATCCTCCAGTCGCTTCCACCTAGATACAAGAGCTTTGTGATGAACTACAACATGCAAGGGATGGAGAAGTCCATTCCTGAGTTGTACTCGATGCTGAAATCAGCAGAGGTCGAGATCAAAAAGGAGCATCAAGTGTTGATGGTGAATAAGACCACTAGTTTCAAGAAAGGCAAGGGTAAGAAGAACTTCAAGAAGGACGGCAAGGCTGTTGCCGCGCCCGGTAAGCAAGTTGCCGGGAAGAAGAAGAACAAGCATGGACCCAAGCCTGAGACTGAGTGTTTTTATTATAAGGGTACCGGTCACTGGAAGCGGAACTGCCCCAAGTACTTAGCGGATAAGAAGAACGGAAACATTAAAGGTATATGTGATATACTTGTTATTGATGTGTACCTAACCAGCGCTTGTAGTAGCTCCTGGGTATTTGATACCGGTGTAGTTGCTCACATTTGTAACTCCAAGCAGGAGTTGAGGAATAAGCGGAGGCTGGCAAAGGACGAGGTGACGATGCGCGTCGGGAATGGTTCCAAGGTCGATGTGATCGCCGTCGGCACGCTACCTCTACATATACCTTCGGGATTAGTGTTAAACCTTAATAATTGTTATTTAGTACCAGCTTTGAGCATGAACATTGTATCTGGATCTCGCTTGATGCGAGATGGCTACCCATTTAAATCTGAGAATAATGGTTGTTCTATTTATATGAGAGAAATGTTTTATGGTCATGCCCCGCTGGTCAATGGTTTATTTTTGATGAATCTCGAACGTGATGTTACACATGTCCATAGTATGAGTACCAAAAAGTGTAAGGTTGATAACGATAGTCCCACTTACATGTGGCACTGCCGCCTTGGTCATATTGGTGTCAAACGCATGAAGAAGCTCCATACTGATGGACTTTTGGAGTCTCTTGATTTCGAATCATTTGACACGTGCGAACCATGCCTCATGGGCAAGATGACCAAGACTCCGTTCTCCGGAACAATGGAGTGAGCAATTGACTTGTTGGAAATAATACATACCGATGTATGCGGTCCAATGAGTGTCGAGGCTCGTGGTGGCTACCGTTATGTTCTCACCCTCACTGATGACTTGAGTAGATATGGGTATGTCTACTTAATGAAACATAAGTCTGAAACTTTTGAAAGGTTCAAGGAATTTCAGAATGAGGTAGAGAATCAACGTGATAGGAAAATAAAGTGCCTACGATCTGATCGTGGCGGAGAATATTTAAGTCACGAGTTTGGCACGCACCTAAGGAAATGTGAAATTGTTTCACAACTCACGCCGCCTGGCACACCTCAGCGAAATGGTGTGTCTGAACGTCGTAATCGCACTCTATTAGATATGGTACGATCTATGATGTCTCTTACTGACTTACCGCTATCATTTTGGGGATATGCATTAGAGACTGCCGCATTCACTTTAAATAGGGCACCGTCAAAATCCGTTGAGACGACACCGTATGAATTATGGTTTGGAAAGAAACCTAAGCTGTCGTTTCTAAAAGTTTGGGGATGCGATGCTTATGTGAAGAAACTTCAACCTGAGAAGCTCGAACCCAAAGCGGAAAAATGCGTCTTCATAGATATCCCAAAGAGACTATTGGGTATACCTTCTACCTACGATCCGAGGGAAAATTCTTTGTTGCCAAGAATGGATCCTTTCTCGAGAAAGAGTTTCTCTCGAAAGAAGTAAGTGGGAGGAAAATAGAACTAAATGAGGTAACTGTACCTCCACTCGAACCGGAGAGTAGCGCAGCACAGGAAGTTGTTTCTGTGGAGCCTACACCAGCTGGAGAGGAAGTTAATGATGATGATCATGAAACTTCAGACCAAGTTACTATTGAACGTCGAAGGTCCACTAGGACACGTTCCGCACCAGAGTGGTACGGCAACCCTGTCCTGGAGATCATGTTGTTGGACAACGGTGAACCTTCGAACTATGAAGAAGCAATGGCGGGCCTGGATTCCAACAAATGGCTTGAGGCCATGAAATCCGAGATAGGATCCATGTATGAGAACAAAGTATGGACTTTGGTGGACTTGCCTGATGATAAGCGAGCCATTGAAAATAAATGAATCTTTAAGAAGAAGACTGACGCGGATGGTAATGTAACCGTCTATAAGGCTCGACTTGTCGCTAAGGGTTAACGACAAGTTCAAGGAATTGACTACGATGAGACTTTCTCACCTGTAGCGATGCTGAAGTCTGTCCGAATCATGTTAGCAATTGCCGCATTTTATGATTATGAGATCTGGCAAATGGATGTCAAAACGGCATTCCTTAATGGTTTCCTTAAGGAAGAACTGTATATGATGCAACCGGAAGGTTTTGTCGATCCTAAAGATGCTAACAAAGTATGCAAGCTCCAGCGCTCCATCTATGGGCTGGTGCAAGCATCTCGGAGTTGGAACATTCGCTTTAATGAGGTGATTAAAGCATTTGGGTTTATACAGGTTTATGGAGAACCCTGTATTTACAAGAAAGTGAGTGGGAGCTCTGTAGCGTTTCTCATATTATATGTGGATGACATACTAATAATGGGAAATGATATGGAACTTTTGGAAAGTGTAAAGGCCTACTTGAATAAGTGTTTTTCAATGAAGGACCTTGAAGAAGCTGCTTACATATTAGGTATTAAGATCTATAGAGATAGATCGAGACGCCTCATAGGTCTTTCACAAAGCACATACCTTGACAAGATATTGAAGAAGTTCAATATGGATCAGTCCAAGAAGGGTTCTTGCCTGTGTTACAAGGTGTGAGATTGAGTACGACTCAATGCCCGACCACGACAAAGGATAGAGAAGAGATGAGTGTCATCCCCTATGCTTCAGCCATAGGCTCTATTATGTATGCCATGCTGTGTACCAGACCTGATGTGAACCTTGCCATAAGTTTGGTAGGGAGGTACCAAAATGATCCCGGAGCGGAACACTGGACAGCGGTCAAGAATATCCTGAAGTACCTGAAAAGGACAAAGGACATGTTTCTCGTATATGGAGCTGCCGAAGAGCTCGACGTAAAGGGTTACGTCGATGCTAGCTTCGACACAGATCCGGACGACTCCAAGTCGCAAACCGGATACGTGTATGTTTTGAACGAAGGGGTAGTCAGCTGGTGCAGCAGCAAGCAAAGCGTCGTGGCGGCATCTACATGTGAAGCGGAGTACATAGCTGCTTCGGAAGCAGCAAAGGAAGGAGTCTGGATGAAGGAGTTCATCACCGACCTAGGAGTAATTCCAAGTGCGTCGGGCCCGATGACTCTATTCTGTGACAACACTGGAGCTATTGCCCTTGCGAAGGAGCCCAGGTTTCACAAGAAGACAAGACACATCAAGCGCCACTTCAACTCCATCCATGATTACATTCAGGAGGGAGATATAGATATTTGTAAAGTGCATACGGATCTGAATGTCGCAGATCCGTTGACTAAACCTCTCTCACGAGCAAAACATGATCAACACCAGAATGCTATGGATGTTCGATTCATCACAATGTAACTAGATTATTGACTCTAGTGCAAGTGGGAGACTGTTGGAAATATGCCCTAGAGGCAATAATAAAATGGTTATTATTGATTTCCTAGTTCATGATAATTGTCTATTGTTCATGCTATAATTGTGTTAACCGGAAACCGTAATACATGTGTGAATACATAGACCACAACATGTCCCTAGTGAGCCTCTAGGTGACTAGCTCGTTGATCAATAGATGGTCACGGTTTCATGACCATGGACATTGGATGTCGTTGATAACGGGATCACATCATTTAGAGAATGATGTGATGGACAAGACCCAATCCTAAGCATAGCACAAGATCATGTAGTTCGTTTGCTAAAGCTTTTCAATGTCAAGTATCGTTTCCTTAGACCATGAGATTGTGCAACTCCCGGATACCGTAGGAATGCTTTGGGTGTGCCAAACGTCACAACGTAACTGGGCGGCTATAAAGGTGCACTACGGGTATCTCCGAAAGTGTCTGTTGGGTTGGCACGAGTCGAGGCTGGGATTTGTCACTCCGTGTGACGGAGAGGTATCTCTGGGCCCACTCGGTAAGACATCATCATAATGAGCTCAATGTAACTAAGGAGTTAGTTACGGGATGATGTATTATGGAACGAGTAAAGAGACTTGCTGGTAACGAGATTGAACAAGGTATAGAGATACCGACGATCGAATCTCGGGCAAGTATCATACCGATAGACAAAGGGAATTGTATACGGGATTGATTGAATCCACGACATCGTGGTTCATCCGATGAGATCATCGTGGAGCATGTGGGAGCCAACATGGGTATCCAGATCCCGCTGTTGGTTATTGACCGGAGAGGTGTCTCGGTCATGTCTACGTGTCTCCCGAACCCGTAGGGTCTACACACTTAAGGTTCGATGACGCTAGGTTATCGGGAAATGGTATACGTGATTACCAAAGGTTGTTCGGAGTCCCGGATGAGATCCCGGACATCACAAGGAGCTCCGGAATGGTCCGGAGGTAAAGATTGATATATAGGAAGTCCAGTTTTGGTCACCGAAAAGTTTTCGGGCTCATCGGTAGTGTACCGGGAGTGCTGGGAGGGTGCTGAAGGACCCCCGGGAGGGGTGTGACGACCATAGAACTTTGTGGGCCCTTAGAGGAGGTGTGCCAGCCCTTTTTGAGCTGGCCAAGACCTTCTAGAAAGGCCCATGCAGCTAGAGATCAAGAGATAAGGCAAAAGGGTTTTGAAAGGAAGGAGATCCACCTCCCTTGTGGGAGGTGGACTCTTCCCTACCTTCGACCGAACCTCTCCTCCTTGGAGGAGGGGCCAAGGCAGCCCTCCCTCTCCCTCCTCCTATATATACTTGAGGTTTTGGGCTGATTTGAGACGACAACTTCTCTCTCTCTCTCGGCGCAGCCCTACCCTTCTTCTTCCTCCTCCGCAGCGCTTAGGCGAAGTCCTGCCGGAATACCTTGCTACTCCACCACCACCACGCTGTTGTGCTGCTGTTGGAGCCCTTTCCCAACCTCTCCTTCCTCCTTGCTAGATCAAGGCGTAGGAGACGTCACCGGGTTGTACGTGTGTTGAACGCGGAGGCGCCGTTGTTCGGCGCTAAGATCGGAATCCACCGCGATCTGAATTGCTGCGAGTACGACTCCACCAACCGCGTTCTTGTAACGTTTCCGCTTAGCGATCTTCAAAGGTATGAAGATGCAATCTCTCCTCACTCGTTGCTGGTTTCTCCATAGATAGATCTTGGTGATACATAGGAAATTTTTTGATTTACTACTACGTCTCCCAACAGAGTGGCTATCCTGTTACTAATTTTGATCTCGTTGCCTTTTTTGATATAGTTGTGCCAAAGATCCGTGATTGTGGTGTGAAGCTACAGACATCTCCTGCATGGGTAGGGGGAGCATAAGTGGAAAAGTACATTTTAGAATGTTGATTTGCCTGTGACATTTGATTAGCTGTGTGTTTATTCAACTGCATCCTGGTGTGTCTAGACCGAGCATCGAACCCATAGAAATTCCATTTGAGTGCCTGTTGTAGTGTTGTTGTATTAAAATTTTAGCTGTGGCCCAGTGTAGGGGCGATCTGCTAGTTGGGGATTCTAAGCTGATTCGTCGGGAGGAGGAGCCGATGGAGAGTGAGCAGCCGATGGAGAGTGAGCTGGCATTTAATGTACATGGCATTTCCGTTTGTGACCGTTGTGGTCCAGATGCCACATCGTGAAGTACATTTCCGTCGGGCTCCATCTGTACCTACTTGCCGCTAGCTAGCCACGTCATTTTTCCGTCCACGTGCATCGGCCAGGTCTGGACTATTTCCAGATGAATACGCAGAGGAATACTTTTCACAGCACGGATCCCTAACAAAGTGTGTGGTCTGGATAGCGGGAGCATCTGGACCTGAGAGCCAAAGTGGATTTCTGGAAAAAGACAGTCTATTTGTTGAGTGTTTTACAATTCAAAAACAGTCAAAAAAACCTAGCTAATTAGAAGCTGACATTTGTCTGTCCAATTTCCACCACCGTTGTATGTAGTTGTTTTTTCCAATAAAACGGGCTTAGGGAACAAACGGGTTGGGAATTAAACCTGGAACCACAAACCAGATCCACAGCAGAAACCTGGACCGCCAAACACAACAAAGCAACTATCAGTTATGTTGCAACAAACCGTTGGATAAATCCCAGCCCGTCATGGGAGAAAAACACAGGGATCCGTCCATGGGGGAGGGGGAGAAGAAGAAGAAGAAATCAAAAACAGATCCAGAACCTCATATACATGGGAGAGGGGAGGAGTGTACCTGGACTGGAGCAAGGAGGATCACCACACGATTCACAGGTCAGCAACTCCTTCATCCATTTTCCCTACTTCATCCCTACTCCCTGGTTCATCTGTTACATTAGAGAAAGATGTTACAAGACAGCATGCATCTATGCAACATGTAAGGTCTAGAAATTATAAAAGTTTGGAACTACACAAAATTGTCACTGTCACGAAATGACAGTAGCAAAGAGGCAAGGAAGTACAATGCAGTAGATGCACACTTTCAGGAAATTTTACTGATCAAACTTACACTGAAAACACATACAAAATTACACTGCAGAGGGTACAGTGTAAATCCCATGTAAATTATTGTGCATATCCCCTAGCAAATTACAGTGTAAATCCCATGTAAATTACAGTTTAGATCCCCTAGTAAATTGCAGTGAAAAATAAAGTGTAAATTACAGTACATATCACCTAGTACAGTGCAAATTACAATGTAAATCTCATGTAAATTACAGTGTACATCCCCTAGTACATTGCAAATTATAGTGTAAATCCCATATAAATTACAGTGTATATCCCCTAGCACAGTGCAAATTACCGTGTAATCCCCATATAAATTACAGTGTAAATCCCATGGATAGTGCACTACAGTGCATTACAATTCGGAAGCATTCGAAAAAGGCCAACCAATGATTACAATGGAACTGGATTGAGGATGCAGATAAACCATTCAAAAAAAAAACAGTAGCACAGAAGAATACATAGAAATTCATTGCAAAAATACATTCCGAACTGGACTAAAAATCCACTAACAATATGGATAAATTACACTGGAATTAGTGGGTAAATTACACTGTAATTACTGGGTAAATTACACTGAAAATATGGACAACATTACACTCACATTACATGATAAATTACAATGGAATCCTTGGTGGACACTGTAATTACAATTGAAATCTTGGGTAAATTGCATTGTAATACTGGACAGTGCAAACACACTCAAATTCGATGACAAATTACACTGGATTTTTCGTTGAAATTACACTGTAAAAATAGTGGAGAAAATTACAAGCCTACATAACCAAATATCACATGAGCTGCGAACTTCATCACAAAGGGCCACATGAGGTACATGATACAAAACGACACACGCAACAAATACAGTCCTGAATCACATGGCTAAAATTCCACTGTAAAGTAAGGATAAATTACACTGAAATTACAGGATAAATAACACTGTAATTTAACTCAGATTCTATAACAAATTACTCCGGAAATGGTGGCATAAATTACACTGTAACTAAAACTTGAGCCTGCATAAGAACTGCATGCTAGTCAGTAGGATCAGAAAAATTATGAGCTAATCTAGCATTTAACCAAGGAGGATTTCAGGAACTACAGTATCTAAACGAGAGAAGTACATCACAAAAGGGTCATCTAAAACTACATACACAGATAAAACGGCAAACAGAATACACACACAGGTCATCAGAAAATAAAATCGACACCCACTAACCAGCGGCTACCATCGAAGAATCCCCAGCTACAACTACAGAATCAAGCAATTTCAACTAACACACGGCATGAGACAACATAATCAACTGCTACAACTACATCTAATCGACATGAAATCCACCACTACATCAGAGGAAAATGAAAGGGCATGGGAAATGACCTAGAACACCTAATAATCAGCGGCTACCCTCGGAGAATTACACAAACAAACGGTAAATCACGCTAGAACAACACGGAATCAAACAAAAACCTAGATCCGGAAGCTACACGACCACATCACAAGCAAAAGCGTGCGGGAGAGGGTGAGAGAGAGGAACAACATAGACAGCCTGGAACGAAGATAGACGGAAGAGAAATCAAGATCGAGCAGTGGGAGATCTCGAAATCGATAGGAACCGGAGGAATCGCCTCCTCTGCTCCTCTCCTCGATCTTATCGAAATAGGCCTCGCAAAATGAAATGGGGACAAGACACGCTCTCCCAAATTCAAACAGGACAAAAATCAGAGATAGGCCGGTGCAGCTGAAAACGGTCGAGAGAAAACCGGACCCGACAAAAAAACCTAACCCTGAAACAAATCCGAACAAAAAGAAAACCAGCACAAATCTCCGCACGAGAACGGACGGACACAGATTTGATTATCAACAAATTGAAAAACACTCGACTGTAAAATAGCAAATCCGAAAAAGAATCAGATGGTGAGCATATACTCATGTACTCCGCTATGCAGCAGTGTTGTTAAGGGTATCAATCAATTTCAACATTTCCGATCTGTCTTCACTCTCAGCTGGCAGAACAACGGAAAAAAAGGAAAGAAATGCACAGCAGAGATGCATTGATCATGGATGAATGATGGTGGCACAATATAGATCACTGTTGCTTCTGGTTTTGCTTGCTGCGGTAGTACGCCATGCCTCGGATGCCGTCGGGGTCCATGGCGAATCCCAGTGGGCGGTAGAACCCGACCACCCTGGGCTCCGCGTAGAGCACGATGTTGCCGACGCCCTTGCGCCGGAGCTCCGCCACGAGGCGCTCCATGACGGCGCGGCCGAGCCCGAGGCCCTGGCACGACGGCTCCACCACCACGTCCCACACCACCGCGTTGAACACCCCGTCCCCGGCCGCGCGCGCGAACGCCACGGGGCGCCCCGTCGCCTCCGATGCCAGCCACGCCACCTCGCTGTGCTCCAGCGCGCGCCGGAGCCGCTCCTCCTGCCGCCGCGGGAACCCCACGCGCGCGAACACCTCGTTCAGCGCCGCCACGTCCAGGCCCTCCGCGGTGCGCCGCACCGCGAAGCCCCGGGACGACAGCTCCGAGTCCGACACGGTCAGCTGGACGCCCGCGACGGCGCCACCGGCGGACGCGGCGGGGCGGCGCAGGAGGAAAGGGTTCCTCCTCGGGTTGAGCTTCACGGCGGCGTGGAGGAAAGCGCGCGCGCGGAGGCGGGGCTGCAGCTGCGGTTGTTGCATGGCTGATGATGTGCTGATGGCTTCGGTCTCCTGTGGCCATGGACTGCTTGCTTATCCTTCCGGATTGTTATCTTCCCGCCACTAATTCTGTTGCACAGGTTGTCGGGGTTATCTGCAAATGTTCAAAAATACTGATAATTTGCGCGACTAGTTTCAGTTTACGGACGTAGATTTATTTATTTTTGCCGGTAGTGGGCGTGGATATTTGTTTTGCGGGTAATGGGCGCGGATTTTTGCTATAGTTGTACTAAATCAATGACAATTACTATAAATTAGAAGGAGTAATTACGATTTTACAAATTCGTATGATCGTGTTGAAGATCAAAGTCAAAAGTCCGTCTTGACTTTTCTTATTTTGCGGATACATCAAATACAATATAAGCGCATCCTCTATAACATATATTATATCACTAAACTTATAGAATTGGAGGCCTCTCATTTGTCACCAATTTAGAATTGGGTTATGATTTTTGTCATCAATTTAGAATTGGGTTATGAATTTAGACTGGATCAACAATTTCTTACTCAATTATTTTAATCCTCTATAACACTAAGCTCCTTATTTTTAAGGCCTCATAATCAATTGAAGCTCAATTTAAGTTGGGTCATCCAATTTTGATCCAGTCAACAATTTCACAATGAGAACTCGCATTCATTTTTTAATACACTATGCTCCATAATTTTAAAACTTTTCTCGTCAATCCTTGATTTTAACTCCGTCAATCCTTTGTTGTGGTTATGAAATCTCTAACTTCGTTAAGCTATCCTGTTTTAAAGCCCCTCATTCAACTCTTTAATTTTGATTGGATCCATAATTAATTAGGTCGTTCACCCTGGCTTCACGATGGGATCTCTCGATGAATGGGTGACAAAAACAAAGTGTCGTCCATGACATATTTAGCACCAACATAACACACGCGTTCAACAACGTAAGTAACTTTCTCATGTTTTTGTACTAACTAAAAGACACCCTACAATATCCCAATAAAAAAATCCACCCAAACACCGCAACAAAAAACTGATACACTCACGAACGATTCGATACAATTGGCCATACATAACATTGTTCCACCAATTACTTCTCCGATTTACACCGTTGGCCCATTTTTTTCATAATCTTTGACCATAAATTGACAGATCCATCTATAAACATGATTTCACAAAGTATGTCTGTAGGAGTAGCATATCTGATAAGAAAAAGCACTTCATTGTATCCCCCCACACCAAATCAACTAATACATAAATATTTTTTAGAACTTTAAAAAAATTACATGAAACATGTACAACCTCAAAAATATAATTGCCGCGGCAAAACGCGCACTGCCCTTCTAGTTAATATTAAGCCCCCTAGTTTTAAAAAGCTTATGTTCAATTGAGGTCTTCAATTAGAATTGGGTCATCCGATTTTGACCAGATCAACAATTTCTGGAAGCTCTCTTATTTATTTATTATACTATATACTATGATTTCTAATTTCTAAGACTTTATAATTATTTGAAATACTCAATTTACAATTGAGTCACTCAATTTTAACCGAGTCCATAATTTCTCTAGCACTTTTATTCAATTCTTTTAATTCATTATGTTAACTGATTTTGAATGTCTTTCATTCAGTTGAGTTATTCAATTTGAATTTGGTTTACAATTTTAATCGGGCCAATAATTTTTCAAATCAATTAGCAACAACTTGCCTATAAAAACATATCAATTCGGCACACCCTCCCACCATCTAAAAAAACATCGTCATGTGATATTGTAGCACCGACATGCAGTCATCGATGCCGAAAATTATCCACACATATATAAATTGGTTAGCAGATAACACAGAATCACACCACGAAAGGCCCACAAAGCATCACATTATAAATAAAAATTAAAACACATTCCGTCATCCCCCCCACCCGTACCTAAATATGACGTGTATTAGTTTTTCTAAAAGTCATTTTTAAAAAACTTTGATCAAGTTTAGAGCAACAATATCGACATCCACAATACTAAACAAAAAAAGTATGAAAAATCATTTCATGACAAATTTAATCATACCAATTTGATATTATGGATTTTAATACATTTCTCTACAATTTTGATCAAACTTAAAAAGTTTGGCTTTTCAAAAAAGTAGTACATCTTATTTTGAAATAGAGTTTTCTTAAGAAGCCTAACAAGACCAACAACGCAGCAAAATGCGTCAAACCCTTCTAGTACATACTAAAAGGGTGTCTTTTTCGCTTTGCTGCCATTAACCTAGGGCGATGACCGTGTTTCTTTCTGATGCATTCTCTTTCTCTACTCTAGTACACACACACTAACATCTCGGTAAAAAAAATAACGCGCACACTCACACAACGCTCACAAAAGACCGGAGTCGGCAAACTTTTAAAATCGACAAAGTTACCATAGAAGTCTCACTATAGAAGAGAACATCGTCTCTGCTAAAAAAATATTCCACCTTAGAGATACACAGGGTGTCAAACTGAGAGTTTTAATTTGATGATGGGGTAGGTGTACAACACCTCCTAATAACCATCGAGCTATATGTTGATTCTTCTGCCGTTGATATTTTGTATGACCTTGATTAAATTTTTTGAAGTGGAAATTGCAGAAAATTAAAAGTTCAAATCTCATGCACAACTAGTTTATTTTACAGTGCTTTTGCACAGTCTTTGTAAGGAAGTGTTTTTGCACTAGTTAACACGTCTTCGGCTCGATTTATTATTTGTAGTCGTCGGTAGGTGATGTATGGATCTGAATGTAATTTTAGTTATTTTTGATGTTCATTGTACTACCTTGATTGAAGATAAATAGTTCGAACGTTTTCAAGCAAAAAGAAAAAAAAATAGAGCGTGGAAAAACAAGAAGACATTTTTTAGTGGAGTACCATAGCAAGTAGTATCATGCATGCCAACTAGATAATTTGGGTGGGATGGCAATGATATTAAATGAAAAAAGAGAGGATCTGATATCATATCATGATACCTTATTATATTAAATGTTATATTATATTGTGTCATGCATAATACTCTCTCCCTTCGAAAATACTTGTCCTAATTATGACTATTAAATATAAATGAGGCGATCTAAATATTAATTTAGTAGGACAATCCATGTGGGATGTGACCAGATATGACTATTCTAGTACGTTAGTTTATGATTTATCCGCCCATTTATTTTGGAAGAGGCCCATCATAGCTAGTTTATTAATCACACATTGAAGATACATCGTCTATGAACCTACTAACCAGACAATCTGGTGGCTCATTAGTCCAAACATTACAAAATTAGTACAAAATCTGTAATTAGCCAGCACATACACCACTTGATTAACCGAATGATAACAATATTTAATTTTTATCTTCTTCATGGCTGAACCAATATCAACACACTCCGCAAAGCTAGCCGCCGTCGCATTCCACCATTTTGTTTGCCAAGTACAAAAAGTTGATTACTTCTTGCGAATCGGATTCTGCCACCACCCATTGGAACCCCAAATTGCTTGCCAAACTTAACCCATTTCTCATATCTATAGCCTCAGTGGAAACTACAGATTTACCCGCCCATATTAATGTGATTGTGAAATAAATATTTATCATACCATGCACATGATTTATCTTATATTTTTATAAGAAGTTTGATAAGTAAATTAAGGTAGGAATTTGCAAGATGAGTAAATTGAGATGATTATTGGAGTGATGGGACAAAAAAAATACTAAAGCTTATATTATTTATTTTAAGTAATTAAAGATGATACTTTGCACTATGAAAATAGTATCATATTATCATACATGATATTAGTATATGATACTCGTCACTGCAAGTAGCCTTAGAGACACATGATTTTTTTTTCTTGAGGGGTAAAACTTTTTTTATTAGTAAGAGACAAAAGATTTGGGCTTTCCAGCTCAAGAAAACATTGGGTGTCCTTGGGCCGGTAGTGGGAACTTAGACTTGGGCCGTCACTCGTCCGGTCGTCCCCACTCCTTGCTTCTCCTCCGTTCCCCAATCCCCCACTCGCCGCCGCGAGCCGAACCCATTCGCCATCTCGCCGCCGGTGAAGTCGCCATGGCCGACCTCGCCGCAGACGAGGAGGAGCCGCCCGTCCTGCTCGACCGCGCGGCGCGTGCCACCCGAGGAAAGAGGTGACCTCCCGCCCCCCCCCCCCCCCCCCCCCCCCCCGTACCTCTCTTCCCTAGTTCTTACGCTGTTCTGCCCCCCCTGATTGCGCAGGATAACCAAGCTCGTCGAGGAGGAGGTCGAGCTTGACGAGGCTTTCTGGGGCCAAGACGCCCTCAAGGAGGTCCGTCGGTCGCTACAGAATCATCTCATCTGCTCATCTTCATAAGCTGTTAACTGTTCTTCAACCGCTCCGTCCTTTCTGGCAGGACGAGGAGGATGATAACTATCAGGAAGAGCAGGATGCCGGTGACGTATTCGACAGTGATTTCGATGAAGATGTGAGATCCCTCCTCCCGCTCCTTCCAATCTGTTCAATTGGTTTACTTATTTATTGTAGCTTTTGTAAAGTTGGTCTCCTCTTTGCTCGTAGTAATAGTTTTCTCACTGCCTGTGCTGATCCAACCCCTTTCCAGGAACCTCAACCTGACGACGACCCAGAGAAGGAAGTGAGTGAGAGGTAACACATCTTTCATGTTAGCTCATGAGTATATCAAGAGCACATTCATGCACTGCGTAACAGTCAGTTATGTATATTCTAAATCGTTCCCGATTATGGACCAGATTACCTATTAAGAAGCGTCTATTTTTTCCTGGGAAGACTATGAAAAAGATGAAAGCCAAGAAGAAGAAGAAGAAGAATAAGGTCATCAAACTAGAGGATGATGAAGGTATAGATGACAAGAACCCTGATAAGACAACTTCATCCAAACAATCAGATGTTCCTGATGAATGGGAATCTGAGAAAACGACCAGGAAATCGACCAGAACTTCTGTCATTGTGAGACAAGCTGAACGAGAAGCAATACGTGCTGAAAAGAAAGCGACCGCTAAGGTTTGTATCCATACACTACAGCAGCCCTCCACTTATTACATTCATGGTTATTAGTATTCAGGGACAACAGAATCTTGTAGCACTCAACAAATGGCATTTTCAGGCTAACTTATTGTTTTCCCTCTTTTGTACTGTTCCAGCCAATTAAGAAGAGAAAAGAGGGAGAAGAAAAGCGCATGACACAGGAAGAGATGCTCTTGGAAGCAGCTGAAACTGGTCTGTTTTCCTTGTTCTTTGTGCTTTCCCCAGAGATATAGATGGAATGTGCCGCTGTTGATTGAGTATTTTACCTTTGTCTATTAGAAATCATGAACATGAGAAATCTTGAACGTGTACTGGCAAGAGAGGAGGAGGTGAAGAAAAAAGCTGTTGTTCAAAAGGCTGTCTATGAGGGTCCTACACTTCGATTTCACTCAAGAGATGGTAACTACTCTACGCACATCTGCTTACATGTGAATAGTGAACTTAGAAGCTACTCCTTTTTGTGCTTCCTGTTTCAATTATAAGAACCTGTATCCTACGAGTGTGCTGATTACTAGTTATCATCATGCTGAATTAGGGGAATCACGTCTGGAATTCATTAATGGGGCATCATTTGGTTCTGAAATTTGTACGACTTCAGCTCCTTGTAAGTGTTGGTTTCTCTTTGATGCTGTACTTTTTATTCATCTGGCAGTTACCATAGAATATGTGTGTAGGCTTGGCAGTTTGAATTCAGTGTAGTCTTGTATTAATTTTTGTTATTGCAGATCCAGAGAAATCTGTTTGTGCTGTAACAGGACTTCCTGCCAAGTATGTTTTCTGTACACTAATTTGCTCATTCGTAAATTCATGTTCCTTTTCCCTTGTATGTGAAGTTGGAGCTTCCTTCATTTTTCCCTGGCAGTTACATATTTCACTTAATACAATTATGCACACATGTTTCTGTTGTTTAATTGTTGCGTGTTTTTACAGTCAGGTGTTGTAGTGTTGGTTGGTAATGGTTTGTTTTATTGTGATATATGTGTCTGTTGGTTAGAGAATGTCAGGTTATGTGAAATCCAACAACAACAACAACAACAACAACAACAACAAAGCCTTTAGTCCCAAACAAGTTGGGGTAGGCTAGAGGTGAAACCCATAAGATCCCGCGACCAACTCATGGTTCTGGCACATGGATAGCAAGCTTCCACGCACCCCTGTCCATGGCTAGTTCTTTGGTGATGCTCCAGTCCTTCAGATCTCTCTTTACAGACTCTTCCCATGTCAAGTTCGGTCTACCCCGGCCTCTTTTGACATTATCAGCATGCTTAAGCCGTCCGCTGTGCACTGGGGCTTCTGGAGGCCTGCGCTGAATATGCCCAAACCATCTCAGACGATGTTGGACAAGCTTCTCTTCAATTGGCGCTACCCCAACTTTATCCCGTATATCATCATTCCGGATGCGGTCCTTCCTTGTGTGACCACACATCCATCTCAACATGCGCATCTCCGCCACACCTAACTGTTGCACATGTCGCCTTTTAGTCGGCCAACACTCAGCGCCATACAACATTGCGGGTCGAACTGCCGTCCTATAGAACTTGCCTTTTAGCTTTTGTGGCACCCTCTTGTCACAAAGAATGCCAGAAGCTTGGCGCCACTTCATCCATCCGGCTTTAATTCGATGGTTCACATCTTCATCGATATCCCCATCCTTCTGCAACATTGACCCCAAATATCGAAAGGTGTCCTTCTGAGGCACCACTTGCCCATCAAGGCTAACATCCTCCCCCTCCTCGTTCCTAGTAGTACTGAAAGCGCACCTCATGTACTCGGTTTTAGTCCTACTAAGTCTAAAACCTTTCGATTCCAAGGTTTGCCTCCACAACTCCAACTTCCTGTTAACCCCCGTCCGGCTCTCATCGACTAGCACCACATCGTCCGCAAAGAGCATACACCATGGGATATCTCCTTGTATATCCCTTGTGACCTCATCCATCACCAAGGCAAAAAGGTAAGGGCTCAAAGCTGACCCTTGATGCAGTCCTATCTTAATTGGGAAGTCGTTAGTGTCGCCCTCACTTGTTCGAACACTTGTCACAACATTATCATACATGTCCTTGATGAGGGTAATGTATTTTGTTGGGACTTTGTGTTTCTCCAAGGCCCACCACATAACATTCTGCGGAATCTTATCATAGGCCTTCTCCAAGTCAATGAACACCATATGCAGGTCCTTTTGCTCCCTATATCTCTCCATAAGTTGTCGTACCAAGAAAATGGCTTCCATGGTCGATCTCCCAGGCATGAAACCAAACTGATTTTTGGTCACGCTTGTCAATCTTCTTACACGGTGCTCAATGACTCTCTCCCATAGCTTCATTGTATGGCTCATCAGCTTAATTCCACGGTAATTAGTACAACTCTGAACATTCCCCTTGTTCTTGAAGATTGGTACTAATATACTCCGTCTCCATTCTTCTGGCATCTTGTTTGCCCGAAAAATGAGGTTGAAAAGTTTGGTTAGCCATACTATCGCTATGTCCCCGAGGCCTCTCCACACCTCAATGGGGATACAATCGGGGCCCATCGCCTTACCTCCTTTCATCCTCTTTAAAGCCTCCTTGACCTCCGACTCTTGGATTCGCCTCACAAAACGCCTGCTAGTATCATCAAAGGAGTCATCCAGATCAATGGTAGAGCTCTCACTCTCCCCATTGAACAACTTGTCAAAGTACTCCCGCCATCTATGCTTAATCTCCTCGTTCTTCACCAGGAGTTGATCTGCTTCGTCCTTGATGCACTTGATTTGGTCAACATCCCTCGTCTTCCTCTCTCGGCTCTTGGCCATCTTATAGATGTCCCTTTCGCCTTCCTTCGTGTCTAACCTTTGGTAGAGGTCCTCATACGCCCGACCCCTTGCTTCACTCACAGCTCGCTTTGCGGCCTTCTTTGCCATCTGGTACTTCTCTATGTTGTGTGCATTCCTATCCAGATATAGGCGTCTGAAACAATCTTTCTTCTCCTTGATTGCCTTCTGGACAACATCATTCCACCACCAGGTATCTTTAGCTTCTCTTCTACTTCCCCTGGACACTCCAAACTCCTCTGAGGCCACCTTACGAATGCAAGTCGCCATCTTCATCCACATGTTGTCTGCATCACCTCCTTCCTCCCAAGGGCCCTCCTTAATGACCCTCTCCTTGAACACCTGAGCTACCTCCCCCTTGAGCTTCCACCACTTCGTTCTAGCGACTTTGGCACGCTTGTCCCGCTGGACACGAATCCGAAAACGGAGGTCAGCAACCACAAGCTTATGCTGGGGGACAACACTCTCTCCAGGTATCACCTTACAGTCTAGGCATGCACGCCTGTCTTCTCTTCTCAAGAGAATGAAATCAATCTGGCTAGAGTGCTGCCCACTACTGTAAGTCACTAGATGTGATTCTCTCTTCTTAAAGAAGGTGTTAGCTACGATCATGTCATAGGCTAACGCAAAGCTTAAGACATCTTCTCCTTCTTGATTCCTGATGCCATAGCCAAATCCCCCATGCACCCCTTCAAAACATGTGTTAGCTGTGCCCACGTGGCCATTGAGGTCTCCTCCTATGAAGAGCCTCTCGCCGATCGGTACACTCCTAACCAAGTCCTCCAGGCCTTCCCAGAACTCCCTCTTGGTGTTCTCATTGTGGCCTACTTGTGGGGCATAAGCGCTGATAACGTTGAGGACTAAGTCCCCAACTACCAGCTTGACCAGGATAATCCGGTCCCCACGTCTCTTGACGTCTACCACTCCATCCTTGAGGCTCTTGCTGATCAATATGCCTACTCCATTTCTGTTTGCCACCGTCCCCGTGTACCACAGCTTGAAGCCGGTACCCTCCACCTCCTTCGCCTTCTGTCCCCTCCATTTGGTCTCTTGGACGCAAAGGATACCAATGCCTCTCCTCACCGCTGAATCAACTACCTCCCGAAGCTTACCTGTCAGAGACCCTACGTTCCAGCTACCTAATCGAATCCTCCTAGGCTCGGCTAGCTTCCTTACCCTTCGCACTCGTCGAGTCAAATGCGAAGACCCTCGCTCATTTTCCACTACACCCGGGCGCCGATGTAGCGCGCCACTAAGGATGCGACGACCCGATCCTCGCTCACTTGCGACCGTATCCAGATCACGATACGGCGCGCCACCTGGGGGGTGACGGCCCGGCCCTTGCCCATTTTCCACCACACCCGGGTTCCGATGTGGCGCGTCGCTGAGAGGGTTACGCCCCAACGAAAATCTTTTGGGTTTCATCTCCATAAGAGTGGCTGGGTTTTCACGTTGGCTCGCCAAGCCTATCACAACCCTCCTCCTTTACCCGGGCTTGGGACCGGCTATGTTGAGACAACATAGGCGGAGTTTTATGTGAAATCCAACAATCCCATATAAATTGCATTGACTGAATTATTTTCGTGCACATCCTAGTTCTAGCAATTGTTGTACTCTTGAGTGTATTCTGTCATGATGAAATAGCCAAGGTACTTGATTCAGTTATTTGAAATGATCATACTCCTACATTAGTACACCTGAAGTGATGCATTCTGGTGCAAGCTGAGAGTGGGTTATGTCTCCATGCTTTGTATTTTAAGTGATAATCTTATTTGAGGTTTTCCTTTCTTGTAGATACCGCGATCCAAAGACAGGATTACCTTATGCGACAATGGCAGCGTTTAAGATCATCCGAGAGAGGTACACTTTGTTGCTTTCCTTGGAATTGACATTTTTCTTTCTGGGCTGGAACTGTTGTGAAACAGTGCTCAGTGTCTGAATGTAGACATGTAACATGGTAATATTTTCTACGGGTGCTGTGTTTAGTTTCCTGAAAGAGGAGCCGGATAAGAAGAGGCCCAACATGTCAAATATGGGAGAACTCTTTGAATCAGTAGCCGGCGAACATTCTACGCCTAAGAAGAAAAGAATCGAGGCAAGATCGCCAATATCAGGAGACCTAAGGCACGGTGGACGCTTCAGACGAATACCTGCTCTTGATGTGATGGACGAGGACTGACAAGCGATCTCCAGACAGCGTGGTTGCATACGATGCTGTGATATCACGGGGACTGGCTGGAGATCTCGGACGGGCGTGGTTGCTTATGATGCCATGTTAGCATTAGAAACAGCACAGTTACACACTATGTTGTTGATGCCGCTTGTGCGATGGTCGCCAGTGGCATGTTGTAAACAAACTGCTATCAGTTCATGGCTGCTTGTTTTAGCTGAGCTGGGATCATAGGGATTGTTCAACATAGCCTCAGCATTGCATCCTGGCATCTAGTGACATCTAGTCACGGTATTCGTTTCCGTGTCATTTAGAACTTGGCTTTTCGCTCACAATAATTTGTTGTGCAGTGTGCCTTTCGTTGATGACATTTTGATACACATAACCACACCTCAGGCGCGAGCTCAACTTCGCCTCCACTTTGCTGCGCCGCACCTCCTCTTGAAGGCACAGGTGCATCACTGATGCTCTTTCAGTCTACAAGCAGCATACTTCTGCATTTCACATGATCAGTACCAACCACAAAAGTGACTGATACTCTACACTATTGTGCACAGTACCGTGCAACGACTCAACACCGAACAAGGTACCATTTCACACACGTGGTGATCAACACAAAATTGTTAGGATTAATTAACGTAAGGGATAATCCCTGCTTTTACTAACAGGCAGTTTACACCTGCCGCGTCGGTCCCTGCCCAATAGGCATCTCTAACAGACACCTTTCTAGTGGTGTTTTTTCCCTTTGTATAAATAGCAGATCCCATCTAATAAAGAAGACACATTTTTCATTACTTTCGTTCCCTCTTGATTACTTTCAACACGTTATCAACATGCTTGCTACTAAGCGAATTCGACCCAGAAAAGATCTTGCAGAACAACCAAAAGAAAAACAGGAGGAAGAAAGTTGACATATTTATTGTCCTTTTAATTCTATGAGTTTTCTCATATTGAGTTAAAAGAGGCAGTAACCATTATATGTTGTGTTATTTTCTCCTTATTTTTCCATTGAACTTGAAAGAGTTTTAGCAATATATCAATACATATCTCCTTATATTTTACCCAAAGTTTTTTTCCAAGGAGAATCTGATAGGATCTGTTGATCCAGTGGGCATGGGGATTCCGGTAGTGGTGAGGAGTGTTGGGGTTTTACCTTCTCCTTGGGTGGATGTGCCCGCTCCGGTGACCATGGTGGAGAGGGCGATGGCGGTGATGGCAGAGAGAGAGAGAGAGAGAGAGAGAGAGGTGAGGTGGTGGTGGCGGCGATGTGTGGGCAGTGGTGGCGGTGGTGCTTCCCGTCACTGTCAGCGCAAGACCTGGATCGGGTCGGGTGTTTCGGTGGGGAGCCTGACAACGCGGTGAACCTCGTACTGTGTGCCACCGACCCCCACCTCTCTTTATAGCGCTGCGTGACAGGGGCTTACCAACCATAATGGGTTGGGCGCCCCCAATCAGGGCGCAGATCATAGGGTCTGGTGGGCCGTTGGGCCCACTCAGTGGAGATCAACCTAACATTCTCCCCCTTGATCTCAACTTTACTTTTAACCTTATACTCCCTCCGTTCCTAAATATAAGACTTTTTAGACATTCCACTATAAGACTATATATGAAGCAAAGTGAGTGAATCTATATTTTAAAATATGTCTATATACATTCGTATGTAGTCCATAGTGTAATCTCTAAAATGTCTTATATTTAGGAACGGAGGGAGTACTTTCTACTTTACTTGTTTCATCACATATTGGTACATAGAGCATGTTTCATCGTCACAGCTTAATTACCGATAGAATCATACAACTACAACATATGTTTTGTTTGGAAACAAATTATGTTCCTTTTGGGCCTCTCATGATCTAGGAATCATAAGGCTTTCCCTTAAACCCATGTCGGCTAAGTGTTCCTTGAACACATTGGGTGGTAAGACTTTCGTAAGCGGATCCGCAAGCATATCATTTGTCCTTATATGCTCGAGACTTATAACGTGATCCTGGATTTTATCTTTCACAACATAATACTTTATCTCTATTGTTTTGGCAGCATTAGTCGACTTGTTGTTGTGAGCATAGAATACCGCGGGCTGGTTGTCACAGTACATCTTTAGTGGTTTGTGAATACAATTTATCACTTTCAAGTCGGGTATAATTTTTGTAGCCATATCGCCTCGAAGCATGCTATGAATTCTGCATACATCGTGGATGATGCAACTATTGATTGTTCGAAGCTTTTCCACGAAATAGCTCCCCCAGCGAGAGTGAACACGTATCCTGGCATGGATTTTCTATCATCTTTGTCCCCCGCAAAATCTACATCTGAATACCCTCTTATCTCTAGGGAATCACATTTCCTGTATGTTAGCATGTAGTCCTTCGTGCCTTGCGCATAACACAATGCTTTGTTTACCATCTTCCAGTGCTCTATGCCTGGATTCTCTTGATATCTACCAAGTACCCCGGTGATAAAAGCTAAGTCAGGGCGAGTGCACACTTGTGCATACTGTAAGCTTCCAACAACCGAAGCATATGATACTGCTTTCATTTGATCGATCTCGTACTGGTTCTTGGGACATTGGGCTTTCCCAAAATTGTCACCCTTGACTATAGGAGCAGGTGTGGCTTTACTCGCATGCATATTATACTTTGTAAAAACCTTTTCTAAATATGCCTTCTGCGATAGTCCTAAGACTCCATTGTTCCTATCTCGGTGAATTTCTATGCCCAAAACATATGATGCTTCATCAAGATGTGTTATATCAAAATTTGAGGATAAGAACTTCTTTGTTTCTAGTAGTAGACTAACATCACTACTAGCAAGCAGGATATCATCCACATACAAGATTAGAAAAATATATATTCCAATTTTAAACCTTGCATAAATGCAGATATCCTCAATATTTTCTTTGAACCCAAAACTTTTAATCATTTGATTAAACTTTAGATACCATTGTCTAGAGGCTTGCCTTAATCCATAAATACATTTCTTCAGGCGGCATCCCATATTTTCCTTGCCTTCCATGATAAAACCCTTGGGTTGTTTCATGTAGACCTTTTCTTTTAAATCACCATTCAAAAATGCCGTCTTTACATCCATTTGATGTAACTCTAAATCAAAATGTGCAACTAATGCCATTATGATTCTGAAGGAGTCCTTACATGAGACTGGGGAAAAAGTCTCATTGTAATCTATCCCTTCTCTTTGTGTAAATCCTTTTGCCACAAGTCGGGCTTTATACTTTTCCACATTCCCATGAGAGTCATACTTCGTTTTGTAGACCCATTTGCAGCCTACTGTTTTGGCTCCTTTAGGAATTTACTCTAAGTCCCAAACATCTTTCAAACTCATCGATTTCAACTCATCTTCCATTTCTTGTAGCCATTTTGATGAGTGAGGGCTCCTAATGGCTTCTTCATATGTAGTGCGATCACCTTCCATATGAACCATTTCTGTGTTATAAACTTTATAATCAGTAGAAATAGTTGATCTTCTTGTTCTATTAGATCTTCTAAGAGCCTCAGTTTCTGTCACATTCTGTGCCTGAAATTTCGGCACATCTTCTACTATTGGCTGCTGCACCTCCCTTTCATGCTCAAAAACGAGTTCAGTCGGCTCCTGACGAACTGGTTCCGGGTCTTCTTCCATAGTTGTCATGGGTGGAGTTACAACTAATAGTGAGAAAAATGGCTCCTGAATCATCGAATTAGGTGCATGCATCCTCTTCTCCTCAAGATCAATTTTTTGAGCTACCAAGCTCCCACTCATCATTTCGTCCTCTAAGAAGACTACATGTCTTGTTTCTACAAACTTTGTATAGCTGTCTGGATAGTAGAAACGAAAACCATTTGATTTGTTTGGATAGCCAATGAAGTGGCAACTCACTATTTTGGGATCTAACCTTGCAATATTTGGGTTAAACATTTTGGCCTCAGCAGGGCACCCCCACACCCTGTAGTATTGTAGGGAGGGCACTCTTCCCGTCCACGGCTCATACGGTGTTTTGGGCATCGACTTGCTTGGTACTCTATTGAGAATATGAATGGCGGTTTTAAGCGCTTCCATCCATAATCCCAATGGCAAGGTGGGGTCATCATGCTGTGCATATCCATAAGTGTACGGTTGCGCCTTTCAGCTACTCCATTTTGCCGAGGCTCGCCCGACATTTAATACTAGGCTACTATGTCAGTCTCATGTAGGAACTTTGCGAAAGGTCCAACGACTTGGCCATATGGAGTGTGTCGACCGCAGTACTCCCCCACGGTCAGATCTTACTATCTTTATTCTTTTATCATGCCGATTTTCAACTTCAGCTTTGAATATCTTAAATTTATCCAATGCTTTAGATCTTTCTTTAATTAGATAAATGTAACCATAGCGGGAGTAATCATGTGTGAATGTTATGAACAAGTCACATCCATCCACACTTTTCACCGGAAATGGTCCACAAATGTCAGTGTGGATGATTTCACTTTAGTGTGTCTGTGCTATGGATTGCATCCTTTTTGATTTGTTTTACATACTTTCCTTTAATGCAATCTATGCATTGTTCTAAGTCTGAGAACTCTAACGAAGGAAAAATTTCACTTTTGACTAGTCTTTATATTCTCCCCCTGGAAATATGGCCCAAGCGATAGTGCCATAATTTCGATGAGTCGTCAGTTCTCTTTATTTTCTTTTGTTCTTTATTCGACACGGAAACATGCTCATTCACATTGCACACATAATACACTTTTCAGGGAGTGATAATAAATAAAGCTCATCATGTAGGAAAGCAACACCCCACATGAGTATTATTAAACCATATGGCACATTTGCCATGTCCAAAGTGACATTCACAATAATCTTTATCCAAACAGGAAACACTAATTAAGTTTCTGTGACATGAAGGAACATATAAAACGTCTCTAAGTAGAAGCTTGAATCCATCAGCTAACTCCAAGGAGATGTCACCGATAGCTTCAACTCCTGCTTGAACTCCATTTGCAACTTCAACGCATCTTTCGCTTCTCTGTGTAGTCCTCCTCGAATGGAATCCCTGTAAAGAATTTGCAACATGAACAGTTGCACCTGAGTCAATCCACCAAGTAGATTTCGAAAACCATGTATACAAGGATTCGTTTACAAAGGAAACAATGTTGTTACCTCTCTTTTCCATTATTGACTTTAGCCAATCAAGGCAATCCTTCTTGTAATGCCCAGTCTTCTTACAGTGGAGGCAAGTATCTTTGTCCAGTGGAAAAGACTTCTGCTAATGCTGATGCTTCATGTGAGATTTTCCATGCGCCTTTGAAGGGGAACCCTTGCTATTTTAATTGTAATTCTTTTTCTTGTTATCCTTCACATAGTTCAGAGACCCACCATGTGAGGCTTTAAATCTTTCCTCTTCTTGGACACAAATGGATATAGTCTTTTCAATATCCCATTTTCAGGTGACATGTTGTAGTTGAAAACAAAGGTGTCAAACTCTTTTGGCAGTGAAGCCATAACCATGTGGACCAGGAGCGCAGGTTTGAGCTCCAAATCCGCATCCCTAGGCTTGAGCTTGGCTGCCATGTTGCTCATCCCGAGGATGTGTTCTCTTATGCCATGACCACCGCCTGTGTAGTTTGCTGTCACCATTTTCTTTAGCAACTGGGTGACATATATCTTTGAAGAAGTAGTGAACTGACTCTTTATCTTTGTAAGAAAATCCCCTACGGAAGTACATTATGCAATTGAGCCCACAATGGCATTCTCGATTGTATTTATGAATGCCATACACTTTTTTGTTGGCGGTGAGCCACTTTTGGTTGTCAAGGGTCTATGACATCTCCAATGGAGCATAATCCCTCCTCTTTTTGTCCCACACAACATCATCATTAGTGGCCTCTCTGACTGGCTCTGTAGGTCTAACCGGCTGTGGAGTGTCCACAACCCAGTCCACCTCAGCACAGACAAATGCCAGGTCTACTTTCTTCCTCCACTCAGTGTAGTTGTCACCTCTAAGTGTTGGAACATCTTTTAGATAACTCATCAAGTGGTAACCTCCTGAAATCACAATTCAGGTGAGATCACTATAACAATCATATGCATTAATCTAATGTTGGTCAAATTAAACATACAACTGTCTATGCAACTAAATCTATATTTGTTGGAAATATGTCATAGAGGCAATAATAATTTGGTTATTATCATATTTCCTTGTTCACGATAATCGTTTATTATCCATGCTATAATTGTGTTGATCAGAAACTCAGATACATGTGTGGATACATAGACAACACCATGTCCCTAGTATGCCTCTAATAGACTAGCTCATTGATCAAAGATGGCTATGGTTTCCTAGTCATGGACATGAGATGTCATTTGATAACGGGATCACGTCATTAGGAGAATGATGTGATGGACAAGACCCAAACTACAAATGTAGCATATGATCGTGTCAGTTTATTGCTACTGTTTTCTGCATGTCAAGTATTTGTTCCTATGACCATGAGATCATGCAACTCACTGACACCGGAGGAGTACCTTGTGTGTATCAAACGATGCAACGTAACTAGGTGATTATAAAGGTGCTCTATTGGTATCTCCGAGGGTGTCTATTAGGTTGGCATGGATCAAGACTGGGATTTGTTACTCCGTGTGACGGAGAGGTATCTTAGGGCCCACTCGGTAATACAACATCACAATAAGCCTTGCAAGCAATGTGACTAAGTGTTAGTCACGGGATCTTGTATTACGGAACAAGTAAAGAGACTTTTCCGGTAACGAGGTTGAACTAGGATGGAGATACCGACGATCGAATCTCGGGCAAGTAACATACCGAAGAACAAAGGGAACAACATATGGGATTAACTGAATCCTTGACATAGAGGTTCGACCGGTAAAGATCTTCATAGAATATGTAGGAACCAATATGGGCATCTAGGTCCCGCTATTGGTTATTGACCATAGAGGTGTCTCGGTCATGTCTACATAGTTCTCGAACCCGCAGGGTCTGCACACACTTAAGGTTCGGTGACGTTTCGGTAGTATAGAGTTATGTATGGTGGTGACCGAAGGTTGTTCGGAGTTCCGGATGAGATCCCGGACATCACGAGGAGCTCCGTAATGGTTCGTAGGTAAATACTGATATATAGGAAGTCCTGTTTTGGTCGCCGGAAAAGTTTCGGGCTCATCGGTAGTGTACCGGGAGTGTCGGTAGTGTACCGGGGGACCATCGGGAGAGGTATTTCGACCCAAGAGGCTACATGGACTGTGGGAGAAGGTATACCATCCCCTGGTGGGATGGCCGAAGCCTCCTCTAAGGGCCCATACGGCTGGAGTGGTTTGAGAAGGAAAAAATCCAAAGGTGGAGAGGTGGAAAGTGTTTCCAAGTGGAAAGGAGGAATCCTACTCCTAATAGGATTGGAGTAGGACTCCTCCACCTCCAATTTCGACCAAACCTTGAGGGTTTGAGGCTGCCTCCTCCCCTCCCTCCCTTCTATATATACTAAAGGATTTAGAGGAAAAAGCTAACCCTAATAGCCACGTGCTACCTCTCCTCTAGATCGCAGTTTCTCCTCTAGATCGGTTTTCAGTGGTGCTTAGGCGAAGCCCTGCTGGAATAGCTCCACCACCATCGCTGCAACGTCATCGCGCTGATGGAGAACTCATCTACCTCTCTGATCCCTCTTGCTGGATCAAGAAGGCGGAGATCGTCATCGAGCTGTATGTGTGCTGAACGTAGGGTGCCGTCCGTTCGGATCGTGATCAAGATCGCGAGATGGATCGTGATGAGATCGCGGGACGGATTGTGATGAGTTCGCAGGACAGATCGTGATTGGATCATGGGACGGATCGTGATGAGATCGCGGGATGCTCGGCAATTTGGATTGCGAAGACGTTCGACTACACCAACTGCGTTTCTTAACGCTTCCCGCTTAGCGATCTACAAGGGTATGTAGATCCACTCTCCCTCTCGTAGATGCTCATCACCATGGATAGATCGTGCGTGTGCGTAGGAATTTTTTTGTTTCCCATGCAACGTTCCCCAACAGTGGCATCATGAGCTAGTAATGATCATAGTAATACACGTGTTCATAACATTGATGCCAAAAGACACAAAGTTAATAATGATAGTACCACATACTTGTGGCACTGCCGCTAAATGTCATATTGGTATAAAGCGCATGAAGAAACTCCATGTTGATGGATCTTTGGACTCATTCGATTTCGAATCGGTTGAGACATGCGAACCATGCCTCTTGGGCAAGATGACTAAGGACCCCGTTTTCCAGATTGATGGAGCGGGCAAGTGATTTATTGGAAATGATACATGTTGATGTATGCAATCCAATGAGTCTTGTAGCGTGCGATGGATATTGTTATTTTCTTACGTTCACTAATGATTTGAGTAGATATAGTGTATGTTTACTTAATGAAACACAAGTCTGAATCGTTTGAAAAGTTCAAGCAAATTCAGAGTGAAGTTTAAGATCATCGTGACAAGAAGATAAAAACGTCTGTGATATGATCGTGGAGGTGAATATCTGAGTTATGAGTTTGGCATACAACTTTAGACAATGTGAAATTCGTTTCACAACTCACGCCACCTGGAACACCATAGTGTGATGGTGTGTCCGAACGTCATAGTCGTGCTCTATTGGATATGGTGCGGGCTATGATGTCTCTTATCGTTTTGCTACTATAGTTTTGGGGTTATGCATTAGAGACAACTACATTCACTTTAAATAGGGCACCATCTAAATCCGTTGAGATGACACCGTGTGAATTATGGTTTGATAGAAACCTAAGCTGTCATTTCTTAATGTTTGGGGCTGCAACGCTTGTGTGGAAAAATGTTTTTACCTAATGAGCTCGAACCCAAAGCGGACAAATGCATCTTCATAGATTACCCTAAGAACAGTTGGGTGAACCTTCTATCTCAGATCCAAGCATAAAGTGTTTGTTGCAAAAACGAGTCCTTTCCCGAGAAAAAGTTTCTCTCGAAAGAATTGAGTGGGAGGAAGATAGAACTTGATGAGGTTGTTGAACCGTTGTTTCAACTAGAGAGTAGCGCAGCGTAGAAAGATCTTTTTGTGGAACCAACATCAGTTGAAGAGGAAGTAAATGATGATGATCATGAAGCTTCGGATCAAGTTACTATCGAACCTCGTAGGTCGACAAGGATGCATACTGCTCCTGAGTGGTACGACAATCCTGTCTTGAAGGTCATGTTGTTGGACAACGATGAACCTACAAGATATGGAGAAGCGATGATGGGCCCGGATTCCGACAAATGGTTAGAGGCCATGAAATCCGAGAAAGGATCCATGGATGAAAACCAAGTATAGACTTTGGTAGACTTGCTCGTTGGACGGCAGGTCGTCGAGTACAAATGGACCTTTGAGATGAAGACAGACGCTGATGGTAAATGTCACCATTTATAAAGCTCGACTTGTCACAAAGAAGTTTTCGACAAGTTCAAAGAGTTGATTGCGATGAGACTTTCTCACTCGTAGCGATGCTAAAGTCTGTTGGAATTATGTTAGCAGTTACTGCATTTTTCAATTATGAAATCTGGCAGATGGATGACAAAACATCGTTTCCTTAACAATTTACTTGAGGAAAAGTTGTATGTGATACAACCAGAAGGTTTTGTCAGTCCTAAGGATGCTAAAAGGTGAGCAAGCTTCAGTGATCCTTCAGAGTTGGAATATACACTTTGATGAGGTGATCAAAGTTTTTGAGTCTATACAAAGTTTATGAGAAACTTGTATTTACAATAAAGTGAGTGGGAGCACTATAGAGTTTCTGATAAGCATATGTGGTTGACATATTGTTGATCGGAAATGATGTAGAATTTCTGGAAAGCATAAAGGGTTGTTTGAAAGGAGTTTTTCAAAGGAAGACCTGGATAAATCTACCTAATGGTCGAGCATCAATATCTATAGAGATAGATCAAGATGCTTGATGAGACTATGAATGAGTACATGCGTTGACAAGATTTTGAAAGAGTTCAAAATGGATTAGTCAGAGAGAAGTGTTCTCGCCTGCTTTGTAAGGTGTGAAGTTGAGTGAGACTCAAATCTCGGCCATGGTGGAAGAAAGAGAAAAGGACGAATGTCATCCCCTATGCCTTAGCCATAGGCTCTGCATAGTATGCCATGCTGTGTACCGCACCTGTGTGTGCCTTGCCATGAGTCCGTCAAGGGGTACAAGAGTGATCTAGGAGTGGATCACTAGACAGCGGTCAAGATCATCCTTACTAACTAAAATACTAAGGAAATGTTTCTCTATTATGGAGGTAAGAACGAGTTCGTCGTAAAGAGTTACGTCGATGCAAGCTTTGACACCAATCCGGATGACTCTTAGTAGCAATCCAGATACGTATAGTAGAACAACCATTTGGAATAGCTCCAAGTGGAGTGTGGTAGCAGTGTTTACAGTTTGACATAGAGATTTGCAAAGTACACACGGATCTAAATGTCGCAGACCCGTTGACTATAAGACCTCTATCACATGCAAAGCATGATCGAGCCCTAGAACTCATTGGGTGTTAGATTCATAACAATGCGAATCACATGGTGATGTGAACTAGATTATTGACTCTAGTGCAAGCGGGATACTATTGGAAATATGCCCTAGAGGCAATAATAAATTGGTTATTATCATATTTCCTTGTTCATGATAGTTTATTATCCATGCTATAATTGTGTTGATCGGAAACTCAGATACATGTGTGGATACATAGACAACACCATATCCCTAGTATGCCTCTAATAGACTAGCTCATTGATCAAAGATGACTATGGTTTCCTAGTCATGGACATGAGATGTCATTTGATAACAGGATCACGTCATTAGGAGAATGATGTGATGGACAAGACCCAAACTACAAACGTAGCATATGATCGTGTCAGTTTATTGCTACTGTTTTCTGCATGTCATGTATTTGTTCCTATGAGCATGAGATCATGCAACTCACTGACACCAGAGGAGTACCTTGTGTGTATCAAACGTCGCAACGTAACTGGGTGACTATAAAGGTGCTCTATAGGTATCTCCGAGGGTGTCTGTTAGGTTGGCATGGATCAAGACTGGGATTTGTTACTCCGTGTGATGGAGAGGTATCTTAGGGCCCACTCGGTAATACAACATCAGCCTTGAAAACAATGTGACTAAGTGTTAGTCACGTGACCTTGTATTACGGAACGAGTAAAGAGACTTGCCGGTAACGAGGTTGAACTAGGTATGGAGATACCGACGATCGAATCTCGGGCAAGTAACATACCGAAGATCAAAGGGAACATCATACGGGATTAACTAAATCCTTGACATAGAGGTTCGACCGATAAAGATCTTCGTAGAATATGTAGGAACCAATATGGGCATCCAGGTCCCGCTATTGGTTATTGACTATAGAGGTGTCTCGGTCATGTCTACATAGTTCTCGAACCCACAGGGTCTGCACACTTAAGGTTCAGTGACGTTTTGGTAGTATAGAGTTATGTATGGTGGTAACCGAAGGTTGTTCGGAGTCCTGGATGAGATCCCGGATGTCACGAGGAGATCCAGAATGGTCTGGAGGTAAAGATTGATATATAGGAAGTCCTGTTTTGGTCACCGGAAAAGTTTCGGGCTCATCGGTAGTGTACCGGGAGTGCCGGTAGTGTACCAGGGGACCATCGGGAGAGGTATTTCGACCCAAGAGGCTACATGGACTCTAGGAGAAGGTAAACCAGCCGCTGGTGGGCTGGCCGAAGCCTCCTCTAAGGGCCCATACGGCTGGAGTGGTTTGAGAAGGAAAAAATCCAAAGGTGGAGAGGTGGAAAGAGTTTCCAAGTGGAAAGGAGGAATCCTACTCCTAATAGGATTGGAGTAGGACTCCTCCACCTCCAATTTTGATCAAACCTTGAGGGTTTGAGGCTGCCTCTTACCCTCCCTCTCTCCTATATATACTAGAGGATTTAGAGGAAAAAGCTAACCCTAATAGCCACGTGCTACCTCTCCTCTAGATCACAGTTTCTCCTCTAGATCGGTTTTCAACGGTGCTTAGGCGAAGCCCTGTTGGAATAGCTCCACCACCATCGCCGCAACGCCGTCGGGCTGATGGAGAACTCATCTACCTCTCCGCTCCCTCTTGCTGGATCAAGAAGGCGGAGATCGTCATCGAGCTGTACGTGTGTTGAACGCGGAGGTGCCGTCCGTTCAGCGCTAGATCAGAAGGACCGTGATCAATATCGCGAGATGGATCGTGATGAGATCGCGGGACGGATCGTGATGAGTGCGCGGGATGGATCATGATCGGATCGCGGGACGGATCGTGATGAGATCGCGGGATGCTTGACGATTTGGATCGCGAAGACGTTCGACTACACCAACCACGTTTCTTAATGCTTCACGCTTAGCAATCTACAAGGGTATGTAGATCCACTCTCCCTCTCGTAGATGCTCATCACCATGGATAGATCTTGCATGTGCGTAGGATTTTTTTTATTTCCCATGCAACGTTCCCCAACAATATTACCATTGGGTAAAAAATAGAAATAAATGCACCTTTTATAGCAATAATATAACATGATCATGTTATTAACCACGTTAGTCATAAAAATAATAGAATCATATTTATTTTAATAATCAGTTTATTATGCTCTTTAAATTTAATTCTCTTCAAGCTTTTATTTTCTTTGTAAAAGTAGGGCACTATAATTATTTTGTAGTGGAAAAACATGAATGTAAAATTCATGAACTTTTTATTCTTTACAAAAACTTTTCTTTTACTAAAGAAAAAATGGATGAACTTTGTTATTTTCTTTATAAAATTCATGAACATTTTTTTTTGAAAATTTTCTATTTTCTTTTTCTGAAACTTTATATTTTACATTTTCAGAAACTTTTCTATTTTACTTTTCTATTCTCTAAAACAAAATTTCATTGGATAATTTTGGATAGAGAAAACACTAATGAAATTTGCCCACGACCTGCTCTGTCGCCTGGCCCACAACCTGTTCGCGCGCGGTGCTCATTTTGGCCAAAGCCGGCCCGCCGGCCCAACGGCCTACTACACCCGGCTAGGGTTAATCCTGGCCACCGGTTTCCATCCGACGGCTCGACGTACAGATCGGGCGAAACAAAAATGGGCTCATCCGTCGAGGGTGGGGGACCCTAGCCCATTCACCCCTCACTCGCGCTGCTCGCCTATGGTGATGTCGCACGTGCTGCTCGCCTCCTTTGTTCATTCAAACACCGCGACGATGAGCCATCGGTGGCGCTCAGCCCGGCCGCCGGTGACGGTGTCGAAGACCTCCACGCCGCGCGCACCTCTCCTTCCTCCGACCCCTTTTCTTCCTTTCCTCCCTCCTCTCTGTTGCAGAGAGATCCCAATATGCGAGCCCCTCCTCTTGCTCTCATGGCCACATCAACAACGGGGAAAGGCGTCGCGGCCGCTGGCGACGGTGTCTAGGTACCGCGCCGCACGAGCCGCGGGCCCTTCCCTTTTCTCTCCTGCCAGCCACCTCCCTGTTGCAGAAAGAGACGCGGACCGAGCCTTTCTCTGCTCTCCTTGTGATAGATGTAGCGGCGCCTCCTCCGCCCCCTTTGCCGACGTGCGCGAGCACCTTGAAGGTGAACGCACTGCCGTCAAACGATGTTGTGGTGGTTCCCTTTGCTCCCGGAGGGGGTAGTTCTTCTTCTAAGTCGCCTCGGCATGCCGATGCGCGATGGGAACGAGAGGACTGGCACGGCCGGAGTGGCGGCACACTTTGCCCGCGGCCCGAGGCCTTCTCCTATGAGCTTTTCTCTATTCCCTGTTCTAGGGTTCTTTGGGGGGGGGGTTCTCTTTTTGCTACCGAAAATCCAAAAAAGCCAACCTGGGTTGATACCATTGATAGGATTTGTTGATCCAGTGGGCATGGGGATTCCTGTAGTGGTGAGGAGTGTTGGGATTTCACCTTCTCCTTGGGTGAATGTGCCCGCTCCGGTGACCATGGTGGAGAGGGCAATGACAGTGATGGCATAGAGAGGTGAGGTGGTAGTGGCGGCGATGTGTGGGCCATGGCGGCGGCAGTGCTTCCCGTCACTGTCAGCGCAAGACCTAGATCGGGTCGGGTGTTTCAGTGGGGAGCTCGACAACACGGTGAACCTCGTATTGCGTGTTGTCGTCGCCCCACATCTCTTTATAGCGCTGCATGATAGGGGCCCACCAATCATAATGGGTTGGGTGCCCCCCGATCAGGGCGCAGATCATAGGGCCTAGTGGGCCGTTGGGCCCACTCGATGGAGATCAACCTAACAGAATCTTTATCAAGATGAAGTCTTCTCACAAGATCAAACATTGATTAGCGGGAGTTTTAGGATTAATTAACGAATGTCAATTCAAGAATAATCCCTGCTTTTACTAACCGTAGGCAGTTACACCTGCCGCGTCGGTTCCTTGCCGATTAGGCATCTACAGACACCTTTCTAGCGGTGTCTCTTTCCTTTGTATGAATAGTAGATCTCATCTATTTCTAATAAAACACATTTTCATTACTTTAGTTTCCTCGCGATTACTTTCAACACAAATTAACCATGCAACATCGATCAAATGCACGGAAATAAATTAAGGAGCAGCCGATCACCAAAGAGAATCCCAAGTTTGTAGTTCAAATGATCGACCACTAGAACCATCGATGGTGTGCCAAAGTAACACTTCCAGTACAAGTGTGATCCAACCAGAGATACAAACTAAGCACCCGCATCATTTTTTAAGTGGAGGCAAAATATTTCCCTCATCCATTAATTAAGCACAAGAGAATTGTCCGATTAATTAGGGAAAACCGAGCGAAAATCAGCACAAAACGTCGAGCGACACACACATGATACTCCATCCACCACACTCCAAGTAGGGCCTCGCCAAGACAACTGGCAGACGTCATCGTCATCACTCCTTCCCTAAAATGCATCATCGTCATCCATAATGTCTGAGCAAGCGACTCTGACTTCGCTGTAGGCGGTCATCGACCCAATCCACATTGCAAAGCTCGTGAGGACCTATATGAAGATCCATGCCAGAACTTGGCCTCCTATGACCAGACAATGCAACTTCGACTCTGAGAAGAACTAAGAAGGAGAACTAGGCACGGCTGGCGCCGCGGAAGATAACCAAACGAACCACCTATTTCCCGTCATCGTATACCATATGGACCCTTGCCAACGCAACTTCGACTTCACAACAACAAACAAGTCGAGGTAATCATGCGAACACACCAGAGAAGAGTCAATTACCACAACTGTTGGGGATATAACCCCACGGTGAGACCCGCCCCTGAGGCTCTAGGTCACACCTAGCGGCTCATACACCAGCCCGAGGATGGGCCGTGAAGACTTAAGCCCAAGATGTTGGGCGGCTTGACAGATCGGCCGGGACGTGGACCGGACGGAGAAGGTATGAAGACCCGGGCGGGTGAGCCGCCCAGAGACAACTTGCTCAGGAAGGCAAGACAATGTAGAGATAAACTCAGACACGTTGTGAGAGTCGGTTACAGCTTGTCTGAACCGTGGTCTTTGTTGGAAATATGCCCTAGTGGCAATAAATAAAGTGTTTATTATTATATTTCCTTGTTCATGATAATCGTTTATTGTCCATGCTATAATTGTATTAATTGGAAACATGGATACATGTGTGGATACATAGACAAACATAATGTCCCTAGTGTGTCTCTAGTGAACTAGCTCGTTGATCGAAAGATGGTTAAGGTTTCCTAGCCATGGACACGAGATGTCATTTGATAACGGGATCACATAATTAGGAGAATAATGTGATGGACAAGACCCAAACAACATACGTAGCTTATGACCGTGTCAGCTTATTGCTACTGTTTTTTGCATGTCAAGTATATGTTCCTATGACCATGAGATCATGTAACTCACAGATATCGGAGGAGTACCTTGTGTGTATCAAACGTCGCAATGTAAATAGGTGACTATAAAGGTTCTCTACAGGTGTCTCCGAGGGTGTCTGTTGAATTGGCATGGATCAAGACTGGGATTTGTTACTCCGTGACGGAGAGGTATCTCAGGGCCCACTCGGTAATACAACATCACAATAAGCCTTGCAAGCAATGTGACTAAGTGTTAGTTGCGAGATCTTGTATAATGAGGTTGAACTAGGTATGGAGATACCGATGATTGAATCTCGGGCAAGTAACATACCGAAGAACAAAGGGAACATCATACGGGATTAACTGAATCCTTGACATAGAGGTTCGACTGATAAAGATCTTCGTAGAATATGTAGGAACCAATGTGGACATCCAGGTCCCGCCATTGGTTATTGATCTTAGAGGTGTCTCGGTCATGTCTACATAGTTCTCGAACCCGCAGGGTCTGCACACTTAAGGTTTGGTGACGTTTCGGTAGTATAGAGTTGTGTATGGTGGTGACCGAAGTTTTTTCGGAGTCCCGGATGAGATCCCGGACATCACGAGGAGCTCCGAAATGGTCCGGAGGTAAAGATTCATATATAGGAAGTCTTGTTTTGGTCACCGGAAAAGTTTCGGGCTTATCGGTAGTGTACTGGGAGTGCCGGTAGTGTACCGGGAGACCTCCGGGAGGGGTATTTCGATCCAAGAGGCTTCATGGGCTGTGGGAGAGTGAATATCAGCCCTTAGTGGGCTGGTGGAAACTCCCACACAAGGCCCATGTGGCTGGAGAAGAAAACCCAAAAGGAAAAAGGTGGAAAAAGGCAAAAAGGAAAAAAAAGTATGAATCCTAATCCTACTAGGAGTGGAGGAGGTGGACTCCTCCTCTCCTAGTTCGGCCGAAGCCTAGGAGGCTTGGAGGCCAAGATTCCTCCTCTCCTCCTCTCCTCCTATATATACTAGTGGATTTCTAGGGTTTTGCACTTGATTTTTCAGCCATGTGCAAACCCTAATCTCTAGTGCATAGTTTCTCCTCTAGATCGGTTTTCTGCAGTGCTTAGGCAAAGCCCTGCCGGAATTGCTCCACCACCATCGCCGGAGCACCGTCAGGCTTCCGGAGAACTCTTCTTCCTCTCCACTCCTTCTTGCTGGATCAAGATGGTGGAGATCGTTATCAAGCTGTACGTGTGCTGAACGCGGAGGTGCCGTCCGTTCGGTGCTAGATCGGAAGGATCATGATCAAGTTCGTGAGACGGATCGTGATCAAGTTCGTGGGATGGATCGTGATCGGATTGCGGGACGGATCGTGATTGGATCGCGGTACGGATCGTGATTGGATCGCAGGACACACGGCGATTTGGATCGCGAAGACGTTCGACTACACCAACCGCGTTTCTTAACGCTTCCCGCTTAGCGATCTACAAGGGTAGGTAGATCCACTCTCCCTCTCGTAGATGCTCATCACCATGGATAGATCTGCGTGTGCGTAGGAAATTTTTTGTTTCCCATGCAACGTTCCCCAACAGTGGCATCATGAGCTAGGTCTATGTGTTGATGAGATCTTGAGTAGAACACAAAAGGTTTCTGGTCATTGATGCTTGGATTGCTTCCTCCCTTGGTCAGATTTTGGTTCAGCGGTATTGTGAGATGAAGCAGCCCAGACCAACATTACTCATACGCTTACGAGAGACCGGTTCCCTCGACGCAACTTGTTGCCTAGATGGCTTGCGGGTGGCAGTTTCTCTCACTTTAGTTGGATCGGATTCGACAAAGGTGGTCCTTGAGAAGGTTGAAAAGCAAATTATGTATCACTGTTGTGGTTTATGCATAGGTGAGAATCGTTCTTGCTAGAAACCCATAGAAGCCACGTAAAACATGCAACAACAATTAGAGGACATCTAACTTGTTTTTGCAGGGTATGTTGTGATGTGATATGGCCAATTACATGATGTGATATATGTGATGTATGAGATGATCATGTGATGTATAGAATTTCACTACTTGCATGTCAATGAGTACGGCAACCGGCAGGAGCCATAGGGTTGTCTTTAATTATTGTATGACCTGCGTGTCAATCATTAAGCACTATGTAATGCTTTACTTTATCACTAAACGGTAGCAATAGTAGTAGAAGCATGTTGGGCGCGACAACCCCGATGGAGACACGTTGATGGAGATCAAGATGATGGAGATCATGGTGTCTTGCCTTTGACGATGGAGATCATGCCCGTGCTTTCAAGATGGAGATCTAAAGCACAAGTTCATGGCCATATCATGTCACTTATGAATTGCATGTGATGTTAATCCTTTTATGCACCTTGTTATGCTTAGTACAACGGTAGCATTATAAGGTGATCCCTCACTTAAATTTCAAGATAAAATTGTGTTCTCCCCGAGTGTGCACCGTTGCGAAAGTTCGTCGTGTTGAGACACCACGTGATGATCGGGTGTGATAGACTCTACGTTCACATACAACGGGTGCAAGCCAGTGTTGCCCGCGCAGAACACTCGAGTTAAACTTGACGAGCCTAGCATGTACAGACATGGCCTCGGAACACAAGAGACCGAAAGGTCGAACATGAGTCATATAGTAGATATGATCAACATAATGATGTTCACCATTGAAGCTACCTCAACTCACGTGATGATCAGACTTGAGTTGGTGGATTTGGATCATGTGACACTCAGATGACCTGAGGGATGTCAATTTGAGTGGGAGCTTTAGTAATTTGATTAACCAAACTTATTATCTTGAACAATAGTCTAAGTGAACTTTGCATATTTATGTTGTAGATCAATGGCTCGCGCAGTAGCACCCCTAAATTTTAATGTGTTCCTAGAGAAAGCTAAACTGAAAGATGATGGAAGTAACTTTGTTGATTGGGCCCGTTATCTGAGGATTATCCTCACGGCTTCCCAGAAATCATATGTCCTTGATGCACCGCTTGGTGACCAACCAGAAGACATGACCTCCGAAGACGTTAAGAACGCTTGGGAGGCACGTACTGGAGATTACTCAATAGTTCAGTGTGCAATATTGTATGGCTTAGAACCGAGACTTCAAAGACGTTTTGAACGTCATGGAGCATATGAGATGTTCCAGGAGTTGAAGTTTATCTTTCAGAAGAACGCCCGGATCGAGAGGTATGAAACCTCCGATAAGTTCTATGCTTGCAAGATGGAGGAGAACGGGTCTATCAGTGAACATATACTCAGAATGTCTGGGTATTCAACTCGTCTTGCGGAGTTGGGAATTGCCCTTCCACCAGAGGCGATCACTGACAGAGTTCTTCAATCACTGCCACCTAGTTACAAGAGCTTTGTGATGAACTATAACATGCACGTGATGAACAAGTCAGTCACCGAGCTGTTTGCGATGCTAAAAGTCGCTGAGTCTGAAATCCAGAAAGAACATCAAGTGTTGATGGTCAATAAAACCACTAGTTTCAAGAAAAATGGCAAAGTCAAGGGCAAGGGCAAGAAGGGTAAAACCAAGAAGGATGGCAAAGCAATTGCTACTCCTGCAAAGAAGCCCAAACATGGACCCAAGCCAGAAACTGAGTGCTTTCATTGCAAAGGGACTGGCCACTGGAAGCGGAACTGCCCCAAGTACCTGGCTGACAAGAAGGCAGCCAACGACAAACAAGGTATATATGATATACATGTTATTGATGTGTACCTTACTAGCTCTCGTAGTAGTGCCTAGGTATTTGATACCGGTTCGGTTGCTCACATTTGCAACTCAAAACAGGAACTACGGAATAAACGAAGGCTAGCAAAGGACAAAGTGATGATACACGTGGGAAATGGTTCCAAGGTTGATGTGATCGCCGTCGGCACGCTCTCTCTTCGATTACCATCGGTATTAGTGATGAACCTGAATAATTGTTATTTAGTGCCTGCGTTAAGCATGAACATTATATCTGGATCTTGTTTATTGCGAGACGGTTACTCATTTAAATCAGAGAATAAAGGTTGTTCTATTTATATGAGTAATATCTTTTATGGTCATGCACCCAATGTTAAGGGTTTATTCATACTGAATCTTGATAGTGATGACACACATGTTCATAACATTGATGCCAAAAGATGTAGAATTGATAATGATAGTACCACTTTCTTGTGGCACTGCCGTTTAGGTAATATTGGTGTAAAATGCATGAGGAAGCTCCATGCTGACGGACTTCTGGAGTCACTTGATTTTGAATCACTTGACACATGTGAACCATGCCTCATGGGCAAGATGACTAAAATGCTGTTCTCTGGAACAATGGAACGGGCGAGTGACTTATTGGAAATCATACATACTGATGTGTGCGGTCTAATGAATGTTACAACGCGTGGTGGATATCGTTATTTTCTCACCTTCATCGATGACTTAAGTAGATATGGGTATATTTACTTAATGAAACACAAGTCTGAAACATTTGAAAAGTTCAAGCAATTTCAGAGTGAAGTTGAGAATCATCGTAACAAGAAGATTAAGTTCCTGCGATCTGATCGAGGAGGTGAATATCTGAGTTATGAGTTTGGCAGTCACTTAATATAGTGTGGAATTGTTTCACAGTTGACACCGCCCGGAACACCACAGCGTAATGGTGTGTCCGAACGTCGTAATCGAACCTTATTAGATATGGTGCGTACTATGATGTCTCTTGCTGATTTGCCACTATCGTTTTGGGGTTATGCATTAGAGACAGCTGCGTTCACTTTAAATAGGGCACCATCAAAATCCGTTGAGACGATGCCATATGAACTGTGGTTTGGCAAGAAGCCAAAGTTGTCATTTCTTAAAGTTTGGGGATGTGATGCTTATGTCAAAAAGCTTCAGCCTGAAAAGCTGGAACCCAAAGCGGAGAAATGCGTCTTCATAGGATACCCGAAAGAGACAGTCGGGTATACCTTCTATCTCAAATCCGAAGGCAAAGTGTTTGTCGCTAAAAACGGAACATTTCTTGAGAAAGAGTTTCTCTCGAAAGAATTGAGTGGGAGGAAAATAGAGCTTGATGAGGTTATTGAACCTTTACTTCAAGCAGAAAGTAGCGCAGCACAGAAGGATGTTTCTGTGGAACCTACGACGGTAGAAGAGGAAGTTAATGATGATGATCATGAAGCTTCGGATCAAGCAGCTGTCGAACCTCG
This sequence comes from Hordeum marinum, assembly GCA_022496015.1. Taxonomy (NCBI): domain Eukaryota; kingdom Viridiplantae; phylum Streptophyta; class Magnoliopsida; order Poales; family Poaceae; genus Hordeum; species Hordeum marinum. The sequence goes on along the minus strand of CM039678.1, from coordinate 375,782,196 downwards.
TAGGTCGACAAGGCCGCATACTACCCCTGAGTGGTACGGCAACCCTATCTTGGAGGTCATGTTGTTGGACAACAATGAACCTATGAGCTATGGAGGAGCAGTGATGGGCCCGGATTCCGAGAAATGGTTAGAGGTCATGAAATCCGAGATGGGATCCATGTATGAAAACAAAGTATGGACTTTGGAAGTATTACCTGAAGGGCGAAAGGCCATTCAGAACAAATGGATCTTTAAGAAGAAGACAAACGCGGACGGTAATGTCACCGTCTATAAAGCTCGACTTGTGGCAAAGGGTTTTTCACAAGTTCAAGGAGTTGACTACGATGAGACTTTCTCACCCGTAGCGATGCTTAAGTCTATCAGAATCATGTTAGCAATAGCTGCTTATTTCGACTATGAAATTTGGCAGATGGATGTCAAAATAGCGTTCCTCAACGGTTTCCTTGAGGAAGAGTTGTATATGATGCATCCCGAAGGTTTTGTCGATCCAGAGAATGCTGACAAAGTTTGCAAACTCCAGCGATCCATTTATGGACTGGTGCAAGCATCTCGGAGTTGGAATAAGCGCTTTGATGAGGTGATCAAAGCGTTTGAGTTTATACAAGTTTACGGAGAATCTTGTATTTACAAGAAAGTGAGTGGGAGCTCTATAGCATTTCTAGTATTATATGTGGATGACATATTGCTGATTGGAAACAATATAGAAATGCTGGAAAGCGTGAAGGAATATTTGAACAAGAGTTTTTCAATGAAGGACCTAGGAGAAGCTGCTTTCATATTAGGCATTAAGATCTATAGAGATAGATCGAGACGCTTAATAGCACTTTCACAGAGCACATACCTTGATAAAGTTTTGAAGAAGTTCAAAATGGAACAGTCCAAGAAGGGGTTCTTGCCTGTGTTACAAGGTGTGAAGTTGAGTAAGACTCAATGCCCAGTAACTGCAGAAGATAGAGAAAAGATGAGTGTCATCCCCTATGCTTCAGCCATAGGCTCTATCATGTATGCAATGCTGTGCACAAGACCCGATGTTAGCCTTGCCATAAGTATGGCCGGAAGGTTTCAAAGTGATCCTGGAATGGAGCACTGGCAAGCGATCAAGAATATCCTTATGTACCTGAAAAGGACTAAGGAAATGTTTCTCGTTTATGGAGGTGATGAAGAGCTCGTCGTAAAGGGTTACGTCGATGCAAGCTTTGACACTGATCCGGACGACTCTAAGTCGCAAACCGGATACGTATTTATTCTTAACGGGGGAGCGGTAAGCTGGTGGAGTTCCAAGCAAAGCGTGGTAGCTGATTCTATGTGCGAAGCGGAATACATCGCAGCCTCGGAGGCAGCGAAGGAAGGTGTCTGGATGAAGCAGTTCATGACAGATCTTGGAGTAGTGCCCAGTGCACTGAATCCAATGAACCTGTTCTGTGACAACACTGGTGCCATTGCTCTGGCCAAGGAACCAAGGTTTCACAAGAGGACCAGACACATAAAAAGATGCTTCAACTCCATCCGCGAATACATCAAGGAGAAGGACATAAATATTTGCAAAGTGCACACGGATCTAAATGTTGCAGACCCATTGACTAAACCTCTTCCAAGGGCTAAACATGATCAACACCAGAACTACATGGGTGTTCGATTCATTACAATGTAAATCACATAATGATGTGAACTAGATTATTGACTCTAGTGCAAGTGGGAGACTGTTGGAAATATGCCCTAGAGGCAATAAATAAAGTGTTTATTATTATATTTCCTTGTTCATGATAATCGTTTATTGTCCATGCTATAATTGTATTAATTGGAAACATGGATACATGTGTGGATACATAGACAAACACAATGTCCCTAGTGTGTCTCTAGTGAACTAGCTCGTTGATTGAAAATGGTTAAGGTTTCCTAGCCATGGACATGAGATGTCATTTGATAACGGGATCACATCATTAGGAGAATAATGTGATGGACAAGACCCAAACAACAAACGTAGCTTATGATCATGTCAGTTTATTGCTACTGTTTTCTGCATGTCAAGTATATGTTCCTATGACCATGAGATCATGCAACTCACAGATATCGGAGGAGTACCTTGTGTGTATCAAACGTCGCAACGTAACTGGGTGACTATAAAGGTGCTCTACAGGTGTCTCCGAGGGTGTCTGTTGAATTGGCATGGATCAAGACTGGGATTTGTTACTCCGTGTGACGGAGAGGTATCTCAGGGCCCACTCGGTAATACAACATCACAATAAGCCTTGCAAGCAATGTGACTAAGTGTTAGTTGCGAGATCTTGTATTACGGAATGAGTAAAGAGACTTTCCAGTAATGAGGTTGAACTAGGTATGGAGATACCGACGATTGAATCTCTGGCAAGTAACATACCGAAGAACAAAGGGAACATCATACGGGATTAACTGAATCCTTGACATAGAGGTTCGACTGATAAAGATCTTTGTAGAATATCTAGGAACCAATGTGTACATCCAAGTTCCGCCATTGGTTATTGACCGTAGAGGTGTCCCGGTCATGTCTACATAGTTCTCGAACCCGCAGGGTCTGCACACTTATGGTTTGGTGACGTTTCGGTAGTATAGAGTTGTGTATGGTGGTGACCGAAGTTTTTCAGAGTCCCGGATGAGATCCCGGACTTCACGAGGAGCTCCGGAATGGTCCGGAGGTAAAGATTCATATATAGGAAGTCTTGTTTTGGTCGCCGGAAAAGTTCCGGGCTTATCGGTAGTGTACTGGGAGTGCCAGTAGTGTACCGGGAGACCTCCGGGAGGGGTATTTCGATCCAAGAGGCTTCATGGGCTGTGGGAGAGTGAATATCAGCCCTTAGTGGGCTGGTGGAAACTGCCACACAAGGCCCATGTGGCTGGAGAAGAAAACCCAAAAGGAAAAAGGTGGAAAAAGGCAAAAAGGAAAAAAAAGTATGAATCCTAATCCTACTAGGAGTGGAGGAGGTGGACTCCTCCTCTCCTAGTTCAGCCGAAGCCTAGGAGGCTTGGAGTCCAAGCTTCCTCCTCTCCTCCTCTGCTCCTATATATACTAGTGGATTTCTAGGGTTTTGCACTTGATTTTTCAGCCACGTGCAAATCCTAATCTCTAGTGCATAGTTTCTCCTCTAGATCGGTTTTCTGCAGTGCTTAGGCAAAGCCCTGCCAGAATTGCTCCACCACCATCGCCGGAGCGCCGTCAGGCTGTCGGAGAACTCTTCTTCCTCTCCACTCCTTCTTGATGGATCAATACGGTGGAGATCGTCATCAAGCTGTACGTGTGTTGTACGTGTGCTGAACGCGGAGGTGCCGTCCGTTCGGTGCTAGATCGAAAGGATCGTGATCAAGTTCGTGAGACGGATCGTGATCAAGTTCATGGGACGGATCGCGATTGGATCGCAGGACGGATCGTGATTGGATCACGGGACGGATCGTGATTGGATCGCTGGACGCACGGCGATTTGGATCGCGAAGACGTTCGACTACACCAACCACGTTTCTTAACGCTTCCCGCCTAGCGATCTACAAGGGTATGTAGATCCACTCTCCCTCTCGTAGATGCTCATCACCATGGATAGATCTTCGTGTGCGTAGGAAATTTTTTGTTTCCCATGCAACGTTCCCCATCAGTCTTGACCTCCTATATAAAGGTGAGACCCGGGGTGACTTAGAGAGAGATCAACTATCAAGAACTAGGTCAAGCAATCAGCTCCCTTGTAATCGATACACCAAGCAACATAAACACAAGCAGGACGTAGGCTGTTACCTCTACTTGAGGGGACGAACCTGGGTAAACCCGTGTCCTTTGTCCCAATCAACCCCTTTGAGTCCATCACCTTAGCGATGGCCTCGAATCCAAGCCTGTTCACCCAGACATCTGCCGTGACAAAACCATGACAGTTGGCACCCACCGTGGGGCTAGCGCTCGGTGGTGTTGAGTTCTCAAAGGAATCTCTCCGAGGGTTTGAGGGATACGTTGTCAGAAGGATGAGCAAGAGTCGCCGCGGCTGGTTCTACATCGACGATGCCGGCTAGGGTCCTGATGCCGACTCTGTCGAATATGGATTCCGGGTACCCGTCGGCGGGATTCATGTCGTCATCGGCAAAGTCGACGGATCTACACCCGAGCCGGACATCTGCACCAGCATTGTCGAGCCGGCTCGGCGCGCACAACCCGCCCAATATGTGCGACCCGCCCGCGTTAACCCGGGCCGGAAGCACGTCTTCGTGGGCTTTACTCAAGGTATGGATCTTGAAACTTCTACGTCACAGGAGACTCTTGTCTATTCAGAGGACAGATCTTCGAGCGGAGAAGCAGAGTCGATCTACCAGCTTCACAATGGCCGGCTCGGGGGCTATGATGAGCATTACCCTGAGTCGGAGCGTTCTGAGCCGGAAGATCTCGGGCTACCGGTTCATGCGGCCGTGTTCATGGTAGGGTCAGCCCCAGGCACGAGCAGCACAACCACCGGAGCAGCAAACACGGGGGCTGACCCGCCGCCGCCGGCTCAAGTTCTTCTGGATCTGATGAACGAGCTCGCAACCTTGATGGCCACCGAAGTCACACCAGATAATCAAGCCACTCGGAACTTGGAGATCGTAAGACTCAAGGACTGGATGGCGGAGGTGCAACAAAGGATAGCCGAATTTAATGTTCAGATGGAGGCGGAGGCAGAGCGCCTTAAGACAGATGCTTTCCGCCTTGAGCTAGAGCAGTAGTCAGCGGCTGTGGTGTAGCAGATGAGGCAGCAATCCCACTTACCGGGACAGTACGAGGCTAGGAATCTCTTTAATACGCCAGGAACGGGACGAGCAGCGGATGCGCCTGGGAGTCGGCCGGTGGCTCGACAACACCTTAACCCGCCTTGACGAAACCAGGCCTCACCAGTGGCTTTTCCAACGTCGGCGGGCCATTATTCCAACCCGGCAGAAAACATGGTGGCCACAACAACCCGGCTTGAAACAATCCCTATTCCAGATGAGGCGCCTTTTGTAGAAGAGGTGAGGAACGCCATCGGGTACCTTCAGACGGCGATGACCCAATAGGAGAAATATGCTTATAGCCGGAGCCGTGTTCACTCAACCCCCTCCCCAGCCGCAGCTTTAGCCGGTGCTATGAGTCGCCGGCGGTTTCTAGTAGCGATCGCAATTGGGGGCCTCCAGGGGATGATCAGGCGGCTCTAGATGCATAGGCGCTCGTAAACTGGGCAAGAAACCAGCAAGAGGCGGCGGCTTTGGCAGCAGTGGCTCACCAAGATCCCGCGCCCTCCGTCTCAGTAGGATCAGGAGTGAACACCAGGGTTGTGGGAGTACCGTGTTTAGTATCGGCTCTGCGGAACGAGCGGTTGCCAAAGGATTTCAAAGGACCTCGCAAAGTCCCGAATTGCACTGCAGACTTACGTCCGGAGGCCTGGATCGAAAGCTATGAGCTGGCTATGGAGATGTTGGATGTCAGTGACGCGGTGTGTGCCAAGTATTTCATCATGATGCTTCAAGGACCAGCTCGCACGTGGTTGAAGGGTTTGCCACCCAATACCATCAATTCATGGGCTGAGCTGGAAGCAAGATTCATCAAAAACTTTCAAGGGACTTGCAAACAACATATGACAATTGTGGATCTGGATCACTGTGTCCAACAGGAGAATGAGGCGGCTCATCATTGGGTCCGGCGGGTGTCGACCGTCATCCACTCGTCTGAATAGATCACGAGGGCTCAAGCGGTGCTGATCCTAGAGAAGAACTGTCACTTCATCCCTCTGAAGCAGAAGCTCGGCCGACTCAAGCGTACGTGTCAGGACATGGGAGAACTCATGGTGGCTCTCACAAAGTATGCCGACTCTGATGACACGAAGGATCTAGGTTCTGATGAGGAAAAGACTGGCCAAGGTAAACAGAACAATCATGGCAAGGGTGCGGCAGGTAATGGCAACCAGGGCAAGTGGAAGAACCCGAATGGCGAGTCAGAACTGGGGCCAACGCCAGCACCGGCCATAACCATCCTAAGGGCAATGGGAAGTTTAGACCGCCTTTTAACAAAAATAAGACTCCTTTCAATTTGGAGGAAATTCTCAATAAACCTTGTCCGGAGCACAGCCGGCCCGATAGAGTGGCAAGTCACACATGGGGTAATTGCCACATCATGCAGAAGTTTAAGAACTACAACATGCAACAACATAACAACAGTGGTGGTGGCCCGCTCGGTGGCTTAGGACTAGGTGGGCCAGGAGCCGAGTTTGGATCTGGCGGCTCAGGATCCGGTCATCATGGCCAGGGCAACCAAGGAGGACATCCTCAGCACTCTGGTAGCAACAATCAGCAGCAGCATAATCAGTCTGGGTATCAGAGTAATCCAAAGTAGCTCAGTTCGGTCCAGTACCATGTTTTTATGACTAACCTTAACAAGCGGGATCAGAAGTTGCGCATGCGGGCGGTTAACGTAATCGCGTCGGCTCTGCCGCAATACTTGAAGTGGTCTGAGTATGACATAACGTGGAGCCGGGAAGATCACCCGCCGTGTGTTGATGACCCGGGGCGGCTAGCCCTGGTAGTTGCCCCCCAAGTGGGAAGATATATGGTGAATAAGGTACTTATGGATGGTGGCAGCAGTATCAATATCATGTACTATGATACCTTCTGACGGATGAAGCTGCTTGATAAAGACCTTAAGCCCTCATCAACAGTTTTTCATGGTGTAGTGCCAGGCAAGTCAGCTTCCCAGTGGGTAGGATTTCTTTGGAAGTCGCCTTTGGTGACGAGTACAACTACAGGGTGGAGTCCTTGTGGTTTGAAGTAGTCAAGATCAAGAGCCCTTATCATGCATTATTTGGGCGGGCGGCTTACGCCAAGTTCATGGCTAGGCCCTGTTATGTCTACTTACAGCTCAAGATGCCTGGGTTAAAAGGCACGATTACTATTCATGGTGATCGAAATACGGCTATTGAGTGCGAAGAAGGGGACGCGGCTTACGCGGAATCCAGTTGTGCTGAGGCAGAGCTCTAGTTCTATAAGGAAAATGTTGACCCGGAGGATATGACCCCGCTGAAGAAGCCGACCACAGAGGCTGAGCCGTCCCTCAAATTTTCGGTGGATGATACCAAGGCGGTGGATTTTACTCCGGGTGACTCATCTAAATAGTTCACTATTGTGGCCAATATGGATCCCAAATAGGAAAGCGCGCTCATCGAATTCATCCTTGAGAATCGGGACATCTTCGCATGGAAGCCCTCTAACATGCCGGGTGTGCCGAGAGAGTTCGCTGAGCACAACCTTCATGTGGACCCTAAGTTTAAACCTATCAAGCAATTTCTGCGGCGGTTCAACAAGGAGAGACGCAAGGCCATCGGGGAAGAGGTCGCCCGACTCTTAGCGGCGGGTTTCATCATCGAGGTCTTTCACCCGGAGTGGCTTGCTAACCCAGTGCTTGTGCTAAAGAAGAACGACACGTGGCATATGTGTGTGGACTATACAGATCTTAACAAGGCCTGTCCGGCTAATCCTTTTGCTCTCCCTCGTATTGACCAAATCATTGATGCTACGACGGGTTGCGAAAGTTTATGCTTCCTGGATGCTTGTTCGGGATATCATCAGATCAAGATGGCAGTTAAGGACCAAGAGAAGACGGCTTTCATCACGCCTTTTGGGGCCTTCTGCTATGTGTCTATGCCTTTCGGGCTCAAGAGTGCCCAGGCGACTTATCAGCGTTGTGTGCAGAATTATCTTCACAACCAGATTGGGCGCAATGTTCATGCTTATGTGGATGATATTGTGATCAAGTCAAGGAAGAAGGAGACTCTGCTTGACGACTTAAAGGAAACCTTTGACAATCTGCGGATCTATAAGATGATGCTTAACCCAACAAAGTGTGTCTTTGGTGTTCCGGCTGGCAAGCTCTTGGGATTTCTTGTTTCTAAGCGTGGTATTGAAGCTAACCCGGATAAGATCAATGCTATCACCGCCCAGGCTGAGCCGGCTTGTATCAATGATGTTCAACGCCTGGCAGGGCGGATCACCGCGTTGAGCTGGTTTATAAGCCGCCTTGGTGAGAAAGCCATCCCTTTATATCAAATGATGAAAAAGACAGACAATTTTGTCTGGAGTACAGCGGCTGGTGAAGCATTTGAGGCACTCAAGAAACAGCTCATTGAGCCACCGGTTTTAGCCGCTCCGGCTGAGAAAGAACCCTTGCTCTTGTACGTGGCGGCTAACAACATGGCTGTCAGGGCTGCAATTGTGGTCGAGCACAAGGAGGCAAGGAAAGAATATCTGGTTCAGAGGCCGGTTTATTATATGAGTGAGGTCCTGACAGAGTCCAAGCAGAGATATCCACATTGGCAGAAGCTAGTGTATGGGGTGTTCATGGCCAACCGCAAGTTAAAGCATTACTTATTAGGGCACCAGATCACCGTGGTCAGCTCTGCTCCGTTGGGGGACATAATTCAAAATAGAGAAGCCACCGGTAGGATTGCTAAGTGGGCATTGGAGCTGGGACCTCTCAATCTGAAATACGTACCTCGTACGGCTGTCAAGTCTCAAGCCCTTGTGGATTTCATAAACGACTGGACAGAGTGTCAGGCACTCGAAGAAAATCTGGATAACACATACTGGACAATACACTTTGATGGATCCAGGCAGCTAGAAGGATTAGGGGCAGGGGTTGTCCTAACATCCCCCAAAGGTGACAAGTTCTGTTATGTGCTCCGGTTGATGTTCCCTTGCACTAATAATGTAGCTGAATACGAAGCCCTGCTTCATGGCCTCAGGGTAGCTAAGGAGATGAACTTAAGCTGGGTAAGGTGCATCAGCGACTCAGATCTTGTGGCTCAGCAAGTTTCAGGCACTTGGGATTCCAAGGATCCGCGGATGGCGGCTTATCGTCAGGCGGTGGATGTCATTGCTGGTCACTTCAAGGGTTATCAGGTGGATTATATTGATCGTCGCAGGAATGAGGCGGCTGATGCCCTGTCAAGGTTAGGCTCTCAACAAAAGCCGGTGCCGCCTAATGTCTTTCTAGACGTTTTACATCACCCGTCCGTCAAATTACCCTCAGAGGAAGATTTGGCTGTTCCTGACCCGAAGGGACAATTGGTGGCGGCTCTACATGCTATTCCGGATTGGACTGTGCCTTACTTGGCATACTTGACTCGGGGCGAGTTACCTGATGATGAAAATCTGGCCAGACAGATCACCCGACGGTCTAAGTCCATGACAGTAGTCAATGGCGAGTTACACAAGTGCAGCGTCACCGGAGTGTTTCAACGTTGTGTCTCACCGGAGGAGGGTAAGGAAATCTTGAATTAAATTCATGTTGGTGATTGCGTACATCACGCCGGCTCAAAATCTCTAGTGGCCAAGGCTTTCCGGCATGGTTTCTTCTGGTTGACGTCTCATAAGGATGCAGAGGATCTGGTCCGCAAATGCGATGGCTGTCAAAAGTTTGGCCGGCGTGCTCATGTTCCGGCTCAAGAATTGCGCATGATACCAATCACTTGGCCGTTTGCAATCTGGGGGCTCGATATGGTCGGGCCTTTCAAGAGATCCAAGGACAAGAAGACGCACCTCTTGGTGGTGGTTGATAAATTTACCAAGTGGGTAGAGGCTGAGCCAGTCGGCAAGTGTGACGCAGCTATGGCGGTTCAGTTTATTAAAAAGATGATCTACCATTTTGGTTACCCTCATAGCATCATCACGGACAATGGCACGAACCTGTCCAAGGGGGCTATGAAAACATTCTGCGACATTGAACACATCTAGCTTGATGTTTCTGCGGTTGCTCATCCACAGCCCAACGGTCAGGCGGGGCGTGCTAACCAAGAAATCCTGAGAGGTATCAAGCCTCAGCTTATGGTTCCTTTATAGTGAACGCCGGGTTGTTGGGTGAAGGAATTGCCGTCTGTCTTATGGAGCATCAGGACTACCCCCAACAGATCAACGGGTTATACACCTTTCTTCATGGTTTACGGTGCAGAGGCCGTGTTACCAAGTGACATCCGTCATGACTCACCACGAGTGGCAACTTACGTTGAGACGGACAATGAGACGGCACATCAAGACGCGTTGGATGCCTTGGAGGAGGAACATGATCTGGCGGCTGCTCGTTCGGCGATTTATCAGCAAGACCTGCGCCGCTATCATAGCCGCAGAGTGAAGACCCAGACGTTTCAAGAAGGCGACTTAGTGCTCTGGCTGATTCAAGACCAGACAAATATGCATAAGCTATCTCCTCCATGGGAAGGACCTTTCGTGGTCAGCAGAAATCTCAACAACGAGTCATGTTACCTCATTGACATTCGAGACGATTCAGATACCTCGGGGCAGGAGACCCGTCGGCCGTGGAACATAGCGCATCTACGGCCTTACTACACCTAAGTCGTTGAGACTCGACATTGTACACTATCATTGTACATATCATATTTATATATGAATAAAGTTGGCATCCCTGCAAGCCAGGGCCTTTGCCGTTTCGCATATTTTCATCTATGCAAGAAAGATCCAACATGATCGTCCAGGGAGCTTCCCACCCTCCGGGTGTAGCTTATCAGACCCTATCGGTCGACTCTCAAGCCAAAAAGTTGACTCCATCAACATGATCATCCAGGGGGCTTCCCACCCTCCGGGTGTAGCTTATCAAACCCTATCGATTGGCTCTCAAGCCAAAAAGTTGACTCCGTCAACATGATCGTCTAGGGGGATTCCCACCCTCCGGGTGTAGCTTATCAGACCCTATCGGTCGTTTCTCAAGCCAAAAAGTTGACTCCATCAACATGATCGTCCAAGGGGCTTCCCACCCTTCGGGTGTAGCTTATCAGACCCTATCGGTCAGCACTCAAGCCAAAAAGTTGACTCCTCCAACATGATCGTCCAGGGGGCTTCCCACCCTCCGGGTGTAGCTTATAAGACCCTATCGGCCGGCTCTCAAGCCAAAAAGTTGACTCCGTCAACATGATCATCCTGGGGGCTTCCCACCCTCCGAGTGTAGCTTATCAGACCCTATCGGTCGGCTCTCAAGCCAAAAAGTTGACTCCATCAACATGATCGTCCAGGGGGCTTCCCACCCTCCGGTGTAGCTTATCAGACCCTATCGGTCGCCTCTCAAGCCAAAAAGTTGACTGCATCAACATGATCGTCCAGGGGGCTTCTCACCCTCCGGGTGTAGCTTATCAGACCCTATCGGTCGGCTCTCAAGCCAAAAAGTTGACTCCATCATCATGATCGTCCTTGGGGCTTCCTGTTGGAAATATGCCCTAGAGATAATAATAAAATGGTTATTATTGTATTTCCTTGTTCATGATAATTGTCTATTGTTCATGCTACAATTGTGTTAACCGGAAACAGTAATACATGTGTGAATACATAGACCACAACATGTCCCTAGTGAGCCTCTAGTTGACAAGCTCGTTGATCAATAGATGGTCACAGTTTCATGATTGATAATGGGATCACATCATTAGGAGAATGATGTGATGGACAAGACCCAATCCTAAGCATAGCACTAGATCGTGTAGTTCGTCTGCTAAAGCTTTTCCAATGTCAAGTATCGTTTCCTTAGACCATGAGATTGTGCAACTCCCGGATACCGTAGGAATGCTTTGTGTGTGCCAAATGTCACAACGTAACTGGGTGGCTATAAAGGTGCACTACGGGTATCTCCAAAAGTGTCTGTTGGGTTGGCACGAATCGAGACTGGGATTTGTCACTCCGTGTGACGGAGAGGTATCTCTGGGCCCACTCGGTAAGACATCATCATAATGAGCTCAAAGTGACTAAGGAGTTAGTCACGGGATGATGTATTACGGAATGAGTAAAGAGACTTGCCGGTAACGAGATTGAACAAGGTATAGGGATACCGACGATCGAATCTCGGGCAAGTATCATACCGGTAGACAAAGGGAATTGCATACGAGATTGATTGAATCCCTGACATCGTGGTTCATCCGATGAGATTATCGTGGAGTACGTGGGAGCCAACATGGGTATCCAGATCCTGCTGTTGGTTATTGACCAGAGAGGTGTCTCGGTCATGTCTACGTGTCTCCCGAACCCGTAGGGTCTACACACTTAAGGTTCGATGACGCTAGGGTTATAGGGAAATGGTATACGTGATTACCGAAGGTTGTTCGGAGTCCCGGATGAGATCCCGGACGTCACGAGGAGCTCCGGAATGGTCCGTAGGTAAAGATTGATATATAGGAAGTCCAGTTTTGGTCACCGGAAAGTTTTCGGGCTCATCGGTAGTGTACCAGGAGTGCCGGGAGGGTGCCGGAGGACCCCCGGGAGGGGAGTGACGACCAAAGGACCACATGGGCTGTTAGATAAAGTGTGCCAGCCCTTATTGGGCTGGGCAAGACTTTTGCTAAAGGCCCATGCGGCTAGGGATAAGAGATAGGGCCAAAAAGGATTTAAAAGGAGGAGATCCACCTCCCTTGTGGGAGGTGGACTCTCCCTTTAAATCGGCCGAACCTCTCCTCTTTGAAGTAGAGGCCAAGCCAGCCCTCCACGTCCCTCCTCCTATATATACTTGAGGTTTTGGCTGTTTTGAGACAAGATTTGATCTCTCTCTCTCACGGCGAAGCCCTACCTCTCTTCTTCCTCCTCCGCAGCGCTTAGGCGAAGCCCTGTCGGAATACCTTGCTACTCCACCACCACCACGCCGTCGTGCTGCTGTTGGAGCCCTTCCCCAACCTCTCCTTCCTCCTTGCTGGATCAAGGCGTAGGAGACGTCACCGGGCTGCACGTGTGTTGAACGCGGAGGTGTCGTCCGTTCGGCACTTGATCGGATCTACCGCGATCTGAATCGCTGCGAGTACGCCTCCATCAACCGCGTTCTTGTAACGCTTCCGCTTAGCGATCTTCAAAGGTATGAAGATGCAATCTCTCCCCACTCATTGCTGGTTTCTCCATGGATAGATCTTGGTGATCGTAGGATTTTTTTTGATTTACTACTACGTCTCCCAACAGTGGCATCATGAGCTAGGTCTATGCGTAGAATCTATGCACGAGTAGAACACAAAGCAGTTGTGGGCGTTGATCTTGTTAATTTGCTTACCACTACTAGTCTTATCTTGATTCGGCAGTATTTTGGGATGAAGTGGCCCAGACCGACTTTACACGTACGCTTATGTGAGATTGGTTCCACCACCTGACATGCACTTGTTGCATAAGGTGGCTAGCGGGTGTCTGTCTCTCCCACCTTAGTCGGATTGGATTCGATGAAAAGGGTCCTTATGAAGGGTAAATAGCAATTGGCATATCACGTTGTGGTATTGGCATAGGTAAGAAACGTTCTTTCTAGTAACCTATAGCAGCCACGTAAAACTTGCAACTACAAATTAGAGGACGTCTAACTTGTTTTTTGCAGCATGTGCCTTGTGATGTGATATGGCCAAAAAGGATGTGATGTGATGCATTTTGATGTATTAGATTGATCATGTTCTTGTAATAGGATTCACGACTTGCATGTCGATGAGTATGACAACCGGCAGAAGCCATAGGAGTTGTCTTATTTTATTGTATGACCTGCGTGTCAATCATAAATGCCATGTAATTACTTTACTTTATTGCTAAGCATTAGCCATAGTAGTAGAAGTAATAGTTGGCGAGACGACTTCATGAAGACACAATGATGGAGATCATGGTGTCGTGCCGGTGACAGTGATGATCATGGTGCCCCGAAGATGGAGATCAAAGGAGCAAGATGATATTGGCCATATCATGTCACTATATTGATTGCATGTGATGTTTATCATGTTTACATCTTATTTGCTTAGAACGACGGTAGTAAATAAGAGGATCTCTCAATAAAATTTCAAGAAAGGTGTTCACCCTAACTATGCACCGTTGCTAAGGATTGTCGTTCCGAAGCACCGCGTGATGATCGGGTGTGATAGGTTCTAACGTTCGCATACAACGGGTGTAAGCCAGATTTACACATGCGAAACACTTAGGTTGACTTGACGAGCCTAGCATGTACAGACATGGCCTCGGAACACGGAAGACCGAAAGGTCGAACATGAGTCGTATAGAAGATACGATCAACATAGAGATGTTCACCATGGATGACTAGTCCGTCTCACGTGATGATCAGACACGGGCTAGTTGACATGGATCATGTATCACTTGGAAGACTAGAGAGATGTCTATATAAGTGGGAGTTCATTAATAATTTGATTAGATGAACTTAATTATCATGAACTTAGTCTAAAAATGTCCTTGCAAATTATGTCGTAGATAGCTCGCGATGTAGCTCCCCAGTTTTGTTGATACGGTCCTAGAGAAAAATAAGTTGAAAGTTGATGGTAGCAATAATACGGACTAGGTCTGTGATGTGAGGATTGTCCTCATTGCTGCACAAAAAGCTTATGTCTTTGATGCACCGCTAAGTGCACCACTCCCTCAAGCGTTGTCTGTAGATGTTGTGAACATATGACAGGCACTTTTTGATGACTACGTGATAGTTCAGTGCGTCATGCATTACGGCTTAGAATTTAGGCTCCAAAACGTTTTGAATGTCACGGAACATAAGAGATGTTCTAAGAGCTAAAATTGGGATTTCAGGCTCGGGCCTATGTTGAGAGGTATGAGACCTCCAACAAGATTCTTTGCCTGCAAGATAAAGGAGAATAGCTCAATCGGTCAGCGTGTGCTCAGATTGTCTGGGTGCTACAATCACTTGAACCAAGTGGGAGTTAATCTTCCAGATGAGATAGTGATTAATGCAGTTCTCCAAGTCACTGCCGCCAAGCTACTAGAGCTTCGTGATGAACTATAACATGCCAGGGATGGATAAGATGATCCCTGAGTTATTCGTGATGTTTGACACCACGAAGGTAGAAATCAAGAAGGAGCATCAAGTGTTGGTGGTTAAGTGAATACCACTAGTTTCAAGAAGGGCAAGGGCAAGAAGGGAAAAAAAACTTCAGGAATGGCAAGCCAGTTGTCGCTCTAGTGAAGAAACCCAAGGTTGAGCCCAAACCCGAGACTGAGTGCTTATGTTATGAGGAGAAAGTTCGCTGAAGCGGGACAACCCTAGATACTTGGTAGATAAGAAGGCTGGTAATGTCGACATGAGTATATTTGATATACGTGTTATTGATGTGTACCTTGCTGGTACTCCTAGTAGCACCTGGGTATTGGATACCGGTTTGGTTGCTAAGTGTTAGCAACTCGGAATAAAAGCTACGGAATAAATGGAGGCTAGCTAAGTGAAAGGTGACAATGTGTGTTGGAAGTGTTTCCAAGGTTGATGTGATCACCATTGCACGCTCTCTCTACCTTCGAGATTTGTGATAAACCTAAATAAATGTTATTTGGTGTTTGCGTTGAGCATGAACGTGATTAGATCATGTTTAGTGCAATACGGTTATTCATATAAGTTAGAGAATAATTGGTTATTCTGTTTACATGAATAATGCCTTTAATGGTCATACACCCACTAGGAATGGTTTATTGAATCTTGATCGTAGTAGTACACATGTTCATAACATTGGTACCAAAAGGATACAAAGTTAATAATGATAGTACCACATACTTGTGGCACTGCCGCTAAATGTCATGTTGGTATAAATCGCATGAAGAAACTCCATGCTAATGGATTTTTTGACTCACTCGATTTCGAATCAGTCGAGACATGCGAGCCATGCCTGTTGGGCAAGATGACTAAGGCCCCGTCTTCCGGTTTGATGGAGCAGGCTAGTGGCTTATTGGAATTAATACATGTTGATGTATGTGGTCCAATGAGTGTTGAAACACACAGTGGATATCGTTGTTTTTCTTTACCTTCACTGATGATTTGAGTAAATATGGGGATATTTACTTAATGAAACACGAATCTGAAATGTTTGAAAGGTTCAAGGAGTTTCAGAGTGAAGTTAAAGATCATCGTGACAAGAAGATAAAATGTCTATGATATGATCGTGGAGGTGAATATCTAAGTTACGAGTTTGGTATGCAATTTTAGACAATGTGGAAATTGTTTCACAGCTCACGCCTCCTGGAACACCATAGTGTGATGGTGTGTTCGAACGTCGTAGTCGTGCTCTATTGGATATAGTGAGTACTATGATGTCTCTTATCGTTTTGCCACTATCGTTATGGGGTTATGCATTAAAGACAAATCCATTCACTTTAATAGGGCACCATCTAAGTCTGTTGAGATGACACCGTGAGAATTATGGTTTGACAGAAGCCTAAGCTGTCATTTCTTAATGTTTGGGGCTGTGACACTTATGTGAAAAGGGTTTTCACCTAATGAGCTCGAACCCAAAGCATACGAATGCATCTTCATAGAATACCCTAAGGAGACACTGGGTATACCTTCTATCTCAGATTCAAGCGCAAAAGTGTTTGTGGCTAAGAACGGGTCCTTTCTCGAGAAAGAGTTTCTCTCGAAAGAATTGAGTGGGAGGAAGATAGAACTTGATAAGGTTGCTGAACTTTTGTTTCAACCAGAGAGTAGCGCATCACAGAAAGATGTTTCTGTAGAGCCTACGTCAGTTGAAAAGGAAGTTAATGATGATGATCATGAAGCTTCGGATCAAGTCACTATCAAACCTCGTAGGTCGACAAGGACGCATACTGCTCCTGAGTAGTATGACAACCATGTCTTGGAAATCATGTTGTTGGACAATGATGAACCTACGAACTATGGAGAAGCGATGGTGGGCCCGGATTCCAAAAAATGGCTAGGAGCCATGAAATCCGAGAAAGGATCCATGTATGAAAACCAAGTATGGACTTTGGTAGACTTGCGTGTTGAATGGCAGGTCGTTGACTACAAATGGACCTTTGAGATAAACATAGACGCTAATGGTGAAATGTCACCGTTTATAAAGCTCGACTTGTCGCAAATAAGTTTTTGCCAAGTTCAAGGAGTTGACAGCGATGAGATTGTCTCATCTGTAGCGATGCTAAAAGTCTATTAACATTATGTTAGCAGTTGCTGCATTTTTTGATTATGAAATCTGGCATATGGATGACAAAACAAAGTTTCCATAATGGTTTCTGTGAGGAAGAGTTGGATGTGATACAACCAGAAGGTTTTGTCAATCCTAAGGATGCTAAAAGTATGCAAACTCCAGCGATCCTTCTATGGACTGGAGTAAGCATCTCGGTGTTGGAATATGAGCTTTGATAGTGTGATCAAAGTTTTTGAGTTTATACAAGGTTTATGAGAAACTTGTATTTGCAAGAAAGTGAGTGGGAGCACTATAGAGTTTCTTATAAGAATATGTAGTTGACATATTATTGATCGGAAATGATGTAGAATTTCTGGAAGAGCATGAAGGGTTGTTTGAAAAGAGTTTTTCAAAGGAAGACCCAGATAAAGCTACTATTTTATTGAGCATCAAGATCTATAGGGATAGATCAATTCGCTTGATAAGTTTTTCGATGAAGACATTCCTTGACAAGTTTTTGAAGGAGTTCAAAATAGATGGGTCGAAGAAGGAGTTCTTGACTGTATTGTAAGGTGTGAAATTGAGTAAGACTCAATGCCCGACCACGACAGAAGATAAAGAAAAGATGAGTGTCATCCCCTATGCTTTATCCATAGGCTCTATATAGTATGCCATGCTATGTACCGCACTTGTGTGTGCCTTGCCATGAGTCTGTCAAGGGGTACAAGAGTAATCCAATAGTGGATCACTGGACAACGGTCAAAGTTATCCATAGTAACTTGAGATCTAAGGAAATATTTCTCGATTATGGAGGTGATAAAGAGTTCATCGTAAAGGGTTACGATGATGCAAGCTTTAACACCAATCCGGATGACTCTTAGTAGAAATCCGACTACGTATAGTGGAGCAACCATTTGGAATAGCTCCAAGTGGAGCGTGGGAGCAGTATATACAAATATGACATAGAAAGTTTGCAAGGTACACACGGATCTGTATGTCGCAGACCCGTTGACTAAAACCTCTTTCACGAGCAAAACATGATCAAACCCCAGAACTAATTGGGTGTTAATCACATGATGATATGATCACATGGTGATGTAAGTGTTAATCACATGGCGATGTGAACTAGATTATTGACTCTAGTGCAAGTGGGAGACTGTTGGAAATATGCCCTAGAGATAATAATAAAATGGTTATTATTGTATTTCCTTGTTCATAATAATTGTCTATTTTTCATGCTACAATTGTGTTAACCGGAAACAATAATACATGTATGAATACATAGACCACAACATGTCCCTAGTGAGCCTCTAGTTGACTAGCTCGTTGATCAATAGATGGTCACAGTTTCATGACTATGGACATTGGATGTCGTTGATAACGGGATCACATCATTAGGAGAATGATGTGATGGACAAGACCCAATCCTAAGCATAGCACTAGATCGTGTAGTTCGTCTGCTAAAGCTTTTCCAATGTCAAGTATCGTTTCCTTAGACCATGAGATTGTGCAACTCCCGGATACCGTAGGAGTGCTTTGGGTGTGCCAAACGTCACAACGTAACTGGGTGGCTATAAAGGTGCACTACGGGTATCTCCGAAAGTGTCTGTTGGGTTGGCACGAATCGAGACTGGGATTTGTCACTCCGTGTGACGGAGAGGTATCTCTGGGCCCACTCGGTAAGACATCATCATAATGAGCTCAAAGTGACTAAGGAGTTAGTCACGGGATGATGTATTACGGAATGAGTAAAGGGACTTGCCGGTAACGAGATTGAACAAGGTATAGAGATACCGATGATCGAATCTCGGGCAAGTATCATACCGGTAGACAAAGGGAATTGCATACAGGATTGATTGAATCCCTGACATCATGGTTCATCCGATGAGATCATCGTGGAGTACGTGGGAGCCAACATGGGTATCCAGATCCTGCTGTTGGTTATTGACCAGAGAGGTGTCTCGGTCATGTCTACGTGTCTCCCGAACCCGTAGGGTCTACACACTTAAGGTTCGATGACGCTAGGGTTATAGGGAAATGGTATACGTGATTACCGAAGGTTTTTCGGAGTCCTGAATGAGATCCCGGACATCACAAGGAGCTCCGGAATGGTCCGGAGGTAAAGATTGATATATAGGAAGTCCAGTTTTGGTCACCGGAAAGTTTTCGGGCTCATCGGTAGTGTACCGGGAGTGCCGGGAGGGTGCCGGAGGACCCCCGGGAGGGGTGTGACGACCAAAGGACCACATGGGCTGTTAGATAAAGTGTGCCAGCCCTTATTGGGCTGGGCAAGACTTTTGCTAAAGGCCCATGCGGCTAGGGATAAGAGATAGGGCTAAAAAGGATTTAAAAGGAGGAGATCCACCTCCCTTGTGGGAGGTGGACTCTCCCTTTAAATCGGCCGAACCTCTCCTCTTTGGAGTAGAGGCCAAGCCAGACCTCCACGTCCCTCCTCCTATATATACTTGAGGTTTTGGATGTTTTGAGACAAGATTTGATCTCTCTCTCTCTCACGGTGAAGCCCTACCTCTCTTCTTCCTCCTCCGCAGCGCTTAGGCGAAGCCCTGTCGGAATACCTTGCTACTCCACCACCACCACGCCGTCGTGCTGCTATTGGAGCCCTTCCCCAACCTCTCCTTCCTCCTTGCTGGATCAAGGCGTAGGATACGTCACCGGGCTGCATGTGTGTTGAACGCGGAGGTGTCGTCCGTTCGGCACTTGATCGGATCTACCGCGATGTGAATCGCTGCGAGTACGACTCCATCAACCGCGTTCTTGTAACGCTTCCGCTTAGCAATCTTCAAAGGTATGAAGATGCAATCTCTCCCCACTCCTTGCTAGTTTCTTCATGGATAGATCTTGGTGATCGTAGGAATTTTTTTGATTTACTACTACGTCTCCCAACACTTCCCACCCTTTGGGTGTAGCTTATCAGACCCTATCGGTCGGCTCTTAAGCCAAAAAGTTGACTCCGTCAACATGAACATCCAGGGGCTTCCCACCCTCCGGGTGTAGCTTATCAGACCCTATCGGTCGTCTCTGAAGCCAAACAGTTGATTCTGTGAACAAAGGTCACTAACGGCCAATCTCCACAGAGACCCTGTACTGATAAGGAGTTTTAAGTGGCGAGTCAGCCTAGTAGAACCGGCACATGAGTTGTTTTTGAAAAAACATGTTAGGAATATACAACATCTTTGGGTTATGCTTTTAAGCCGCCCTCCTAATAATGTCAGGATACATCTATTCTTCTAGGTCAATTAAGCTACTAAGACTCGGTAAAGCATCCAATGTGAAGTACAAGGAAGATGATATATATATTAAGCCGAGCTATTTAATATGTGCATGATGGCACAGTTCAAGCAAAGGCAAAGTTACTACAAGCCTATTACATATGCTCTCTATAGAGCCCAAAAATATTTTAAAGTGTCTTACACCACTCATGGTGGGTCACAAGAGCCGGCTTATCAACGGCGTTCACAACTCCATTAGCTGGCCAGCGGGTCACCCTGCTCCGGGATTTGACCTCCTTGATCTGAAGATTGTCCAAGTCCCAGTTGCAGTGGGTTAAAGCTGCAAAGTTTCCTTCTTCAAAGGAGGGGGATAGGTCAAGTTCAGAAGCAAAAAGGTTCTTACTGCAGGCAGGCATCACGCCCTTGGACTCAAAGAGGGGGCCACGGATTCTCCTCTGATCGGCGTTGTAAGCCGCCTGATATGTTGCCAAGTTGACTTCTTGTGCTAACACGGAGGCAAGGACTTTGGGAGCCTTCACACACCATGCATAGTTAGCTTTTGTAAACTCGGAGCCATCATCTTACTTGGAGGGAAACCCGTCCATCATGTTTGCAGGAGTCAACTCCGGAGCAAAGGCCAACGCCCGGCTTATGGCTGCGATAGCCCCCTGTCGGGCGGCTGATTTCTTCAGCTCTACGATCTATTTTGGCAGCGTGGAAAGAAGCTATATGATCCATTTGATAGTTGAAGGGGTGGTATCCTTGTAGAGCACAACCTTGATCATGCAAACAGCTCCACAGTAAAGCTGTTCCGTCAGAGTATAAATAGCCTTTAGGGGCAGCAAGCTGTCAGAAGCGAGTTGGCGGCTCCTTGGACCTACATAAGACGGACTCTTCATCATAAGTCGCCAGTACAAGTACATATACACAATTTGGGTTAAGCTGTCAAATACTTACCAAATATGGCGGCTGACATCTTCTTGATATGGCGCTTCAAAGATTGCAGCTCATCCGACACAATCATCAGCCGCTGGTCAGCGTCATCTTCCCGTTGAGTCAGGGCGGCTTGTTCAGTTTTAGCAGACTCTTTGAAAGCGGCAAAGTCGGCTTTGATCTTGGCCAGTTCCTCAGCAAGGAGCCGACACTTTTCACCATCCTTGCTCCGGGCGACTTGTTGCGTGGCTAGATTATTCTTTAAGCCGGCGACTTCTGATCCGGCTTCATTTAAAGCTTCTTGTGACATATCAAAATAAGGAATGAGTCATCAAGAGGGAATTTTTTCAGATAATGAAGGTTAAGCAAGTTTCAAGAAGATTGCAAGCAATATGTTTGACACTTGGGGGCTAATGTCTATTTGATCTCAAAGATTACAATGCAATTCCGGATCATTTTTATTAATTTAATCCAGAACTTGGGGGCTACAGGCTGGCTTTTCAAATTGTTTTCAATGAAAGCTCCGACTCAACTTTAACAAGATTGAGCCGGCCCTTGGGGGCTACAATTGGCTCTATTAACTACCTTCAATAAAGTTCCGACTCAACTTTGACAGGATTGAGCCGGCCCTTGGGGGCTACAATTGGCTCTATTACTTATCTTCAATAAAGCTCTGATTCAAATGCTATCAACTTTGAGCCGGCCCTTGGGGGGCTAAGAATGATGATTCGCGGTTACTTCTAAATTAGCTGAGGCTTACATGCTAAGCATTTCTACTTCTACCAAGTTTTGAAGACCTGAATTATCATCAGCTAATATTAACCTAGCTCTTGGGGGCTAGGTAAGGGTATAAGGAGAGTGAGAATACCTCATATTTCTTCTTCATCAAGCCGACAAGCTTGAGCTCCAGGTCCCGGCTTGTAGATAAGCGGTTCAGATAACCAGCATGAAGTTCATCAGTTGTTAGCTTCTCTAGCGCAGGGAGCTCAAACTCCAGTTTCTTGGAAGTATCAGTCGTCTCACTATGCTTTGTTAGCACACGAGGTTGAGGAGAGTGGAAGCCGGCGCCAGTAATAAGGACGTCCGGAGTGGTTGTTTCATCACCAACCTTTGCGGGGCTTGGCGTCTTAGAATATTCCCTCAGAGGACTCTCAGGAGTTATATCATCGGCAGCCGGCTCTGTAGAAGGACAAGCCTCTTCAGATGCCTCTTTGGAAGCTGCCGAGGGATCAACATCCGGCATGGGAGCATCCGGCTTAGCAGGTTCCGGTTCTTGAGCATTCGGGCCAGCGGAGGACTTGTTGTTTTTCCTTCGCTTGGCTTGAGCCCTGAACAGTACAAAGGTTAGAGCCCAAACTTTACAACTGCCAAAGACTCGGATATAAGGCCTGAAAACACACATACAACGGGTTAATCTTTGGAGGTGGCAGAGCGGTAGCAGTAGATTCGCCAGACGAAGGAGGTGATCCCTGAAAACTAGTTCAGGTAATATAAGGCAATTTTGGAGTTACAAAGTAAGGATTAGTAAAATCAAGCAGATAAAGAATATATACCTCAGCTGGATGCTTCCTCTGAGCCGGAGAGTTAGGTAACCCGGACATGAGAACAGTAGAGCCGATGCTTCAGGTCTGGCATCGGGCAGCTTGCTGTTGCTTTTTCAAAAGAAATTGGGAGTCTAAGTTAGCAAGAGGATGCGAAAGTGGAACTTTTCGAACGACCCGATGTATCTTCTGGGGTACAAAATAGTCTGATTCGGACGAAACATAAGTTACCTCAGGGGCGTTGGCATGGCTGGTCTCTGTCTTGTCCTGTGAATAATTGTTTTCAATAAGGTGAATAAAGAAGCGGAAAAAATAGTCAAGTATACTTCTGAGTCGTCAGATTCTGGCTGTTCTTCCGGCTCTTCCTAAGGAGTGGTCTTCTTCTTCCGGACCGAGGTCTTATTCTTTGATTTCTTCAGAGGAGGAACGTATTTCTTCTTCCAGAAGTCGGAATTAGCCTGAAAATGTAAGCCGGTAAAAGGTGAAGAGATTGCCAAGATATAGCTAATACAGAGAAGATAATATAAAGAGCCGCCCTTACGTTTGGAGCTGGGTTCGTGGCACAGTAAGGTGCTAACTCGATGACACCGCAAGCTTCTGAAGACTCATGAACGAGGCTCTTGATTGAAGCCATGATGTTATCCTCTGATAACGTTGCCGGGTTAAAGCAGAGGGGGTCTTCAGGTTGGCCCGTGTATTCATGCATGAGACGGCTTCGCCGGCTCAGAGGCATGACCCTCCAAGAAATCCATCAACGAGTTAAGTCCAGGCCTATCAGCCCGTTGGCCATAAGAGCTTTGATCTTCGCGTGAGCGGGAGCATATTTTACACGCTTGGAATCTGCCAGCCATCCAGGGAGCTCAGATGTTGTTTTGAGCCGGGACGGACGATAACCTGGTAGGGGATGCTCTCCTTCAGGGGAGGTATCTTTGCAGTAAAACCAAGTCTTGTTCCAATCTTTAGGGTGGCTTGGCAATTGAAGAGCCGGGAAGGTTATGTCCCGCCGCCTCTGAATGGAAATTACACCAAGCTCGAAGCTTGGGCCGACCTTCACCTCTGTCTGGCGATTTGCATAAAAGAACTCGGGGAATAAATCCACGGATGGCTCTTCTTGCAAATAGACCTCACTGAGTATTTGGAAGTTGCATATGTTGGAGACAGAATTGGGAGCAAGGTCTTGAGGGTGCGGTTTGAAAAAATGAAGGACATCCCGGAAGAATTTTGAGCCGGGTGGGCTAAACCCGCGCGAGAGCTGTAAATACGACTACCTCACCCTCCTGAGGACGGGGCATCAATTCATTGCTCGGAACCCGCCAATGAATAACACTTTTTGCTGGAAGGGTCCCTGCGTTTACAAAGTCTGTCAAATACTCTTCCGTAACGCTAGAGCCGACCCAGTTGCATGAGTTGGATGCACGAGACATGGCGGCAGTTCAAAACTGCGCAAGGTAACAATGCACGGCGAGTCAGGGGACGGTAGACGACTAAGGGCGGCTAAAAGCCTAATATTTTATAAGATTAAGCCGCCACGAGCCGGTTAGTGAGAGCCGGAATTTCATGGCGGGTCAAGTTTATAAGAAGACGAAGCAAAATGTGGCTAAGTGTGGAAAACAGGTTTCACAACATATCTCCATGGCTACAGATCTACAAAACAGGGAAAAGTGGTTTTATTTCAAACCTAGTGACGAACCGTCGAAATGGCGAAAGTTTGAAAATGGCAGGCAAAGCAATTATAGATCTGCGCGGTGCTGCTATCAGTTTCCTACAGTACACCGCAATGGGGAAAAGGATATCATCGAGTTTTATGGACTAGGCATGGCTGGCATTGGAGGAAAGCTCGTGCTCTAATCGGCAGAGGAACTCCGTGAAAACCCTACTGGAAACTACGAATCTAGGGGAGGAAAGACTTACCGGAGATGGCGTAGCAGACACAGGCAGAGCTCTAGAGCAAACAGGTTGATGCAGTGGCCTCAACGACGACGGCATGAAGACGTCATCGGAGCAAGCTGCACTGGAGCGGCGGCGGTGGAAGGAAGAAGAAGAAGAAGCGAGCGGGGAGTAAACAAATTCCACCCTTCGCGGTCCTATTTAATAGGCAAAGGTGGAAACGGGTGCAAAAAACGAGGCGACGGATATTGATTGACCGAGGCGGATGCCTCAATTCTCAGACCATCCATTTAATAGGGGAAAGATTCGTTGTGGACGTCATAGGATCTTTCTGACAGATTTGACATGACGTCATGGCGGGTCATTTTTGTTTTACTTTCAGGTGACGTAAGTAAGACTCGCCGCTGGTTAAGAAGGAGGCTGAAGTGAGCAAGCCCAAATCAACCTGGGGCCTAATGTTGGGGATATAACCCCACGGTGAGACCCACCCCTGAGGCTCTGGATCACACCTGGCGGCTCATACACTAGCCCAAGGATGGGCCGTGAAGACTTAAGCCCAAGACGTTGGGCGGCTTGACAGATGGGCCGGGACATGGCCCGGACGAAGAGGGTATGAAGACCCGGGCGGGTGAGCCGCCCGGAGACAACTTGCTCAGGAAGGCAAGACAATGTAGAGATAAACTCAGACACGTTGTGAGAGTCGGTTACGGCTTGTATGACCCATGGTCTTGACCTCCTATATAAAGGCGAGACCCGGGGCGACTTAGAGAGAGATCAACTATCGAGAACTAGGTCAAGCAATCAGCTCCCTTGTAATCGATACACCAAGCAACATAAACACAAATAGGACGTAGGTTGTTACCTCTACTTGAGGGGCCAAACCTGGGTAAACCCGTGTTCTTCATCCCAATCAACCCCTTTGAGTCCATCACCTTAGCGATGGCCTCGAATCCAAGCCCGTTCACCTAGACATTTGCCGTGACAAAAGCACGACAACAACCAATCCCGCATCTCAGATATCGCTCTCACCATCATCGTTACCACAGAAGTTGCGACGCCAACACCTCCACCTTCCACGAGTCCTGTTCGCCAATGCCTAGGTCCAAAGACGAAGCCCCTAAGAGAGAGTATGACACCAAGGCACCACCTGCGTTGGATCACACAAGAGCAAGGGTTTCCCTAAAACAGCGAACAACTGGATCGCCATGGGAGGCGTGTGACAACAATGCAGTGATGCCTTCAGAAAGGTTAACGCCGCCATCATCGCTGGTCTTGGCCTATGGCCGAGACAAGGTTCTCACCCAAGCTCCCAACACCACCGCAGCCACACATCAACACAACGCTGACAAGCCCACCAACCATCACCACCACGAGCCAATCCACGACAAAGGGGCAAGAAGCAACTGCCGCAATGAACCACACCTTGCGGAGGCGACCGACCGCTACTCAGCAGCTCCAACCACCGGATCCACCAACTGCCGACCGAAAAGAAGGCCACCAAACGCGGCACGAGTTGCCACACCCTACTAGGAACCATGCCGGCAAGGGAACATAGATGTGCTGCATGAGGCCAAGAACCACCAGGGTTCCTGATCGAAACTCTGCATCAGAAACGCTGATGCGCACCACGAACGCTGGTCGGAGGCTGGGGTCATCAGATCCACCGGAGGCCGAGGGAGCCCAACCTGCGACAGCGGCCCTACCAATTGTACTCACATCCTGTATTGCCTAGTCAGGATGACCCATGCTACACGAAAACCTCCTCATACCTCAGACCACTCTTCCGACAGGCCAAGACGAGGCCGACACACCATTGCACCTCCAGACCTCCATGGTCCATGCCTACATCCGCTGCACCTACACCTTCCAGATCCGGAGACGAGAGATTCATTGCGCACACAATCCAATGCAGCCCCCTCACGTCGGAGACAACACAACCAACTTTTGCCGCTGCGCCACCTAGAACCATGGCACACGACCCCGCGCTAAGCGCCCGTGCCCCTGACACGCCCACACGGCCCGTGGCCACCACGAGCTCATCGCAGCACAGCCACACCTCCCGATCCGCGGCCACCCGCTCCATCCAGTGCTGAAGCTGCGGCCGCACACCCTATCCCACTACTAGGAGAAAGGTTAGTAGTAGCGTTGGAAATAGGGATAGTAGTAGCGCTAGTGCCAGCACTACTAGTACGGCGCTACACCTAACCTATAGCAGTAGCGTTGGTTGGCCCGTACTATACCTACTTAGTAGTAGCGTAGGTTCGCCAATGCTACTACTACTTAGCTATAGCGTGTGTCCCGTTGGCGCTACTGCTACATAACTACTGCTATATCGCTATAGCGCCGGCAGCACGCTCTACTGCTTCCTGCTAGAGAGTGCTACTGCAATATTTACACGTATTTTTTACTGCTACATATTTGCATTGTATTTGTATAGGTTCTATACAGTATTATAATCATATCAGAGACATGCAATATGCTCATCATATCATACACATAATAGTCTCATTATATCATCACATCACAAATCATATATCGTCTCATCATAATTAGGATATAGCAATACAAGTGAAGTGTCGATATGTCTCGAATACAAGCAACTGCATGATCATCACATACACATGTTTCATCATCTATATCTAAACAAAGATATAGAAAAGATGAGCGGTCACTATGAGTAAGAGGGTGATAGTGTAGTTTTTGAGGCGTCGGTTTCGATCCCTCTCTCGCGCTAGCATGCACCACCTCAAGTAACTATCTTCCGCTTTGGCTCTGCTATCAAACCCTCTCTGGCTACCGCCCAGAAACTGGTGCACTTGGGCCTGACACTCAGGCCACTCGTCATACAGTCCTGGAACTTTCCCTACATACACAACATAGCACTTCTTCACCATCGATGATCTATGTACCTGCATCATCACATGAGTCTACAATATGCAACATAATATATACTTGAGCAACAAAAAGATACATAGTTAGCCAAAATAGAAGCAACATATCATAAGCATAAATAACAAAGTTCATCGTACCCAAACTACCCTAACTAGAGTGATCTTCGCTAGTTGAGGAGTACGGTTTAATTACATCACAATGTTTCGTCGTGCATAACTCAAAGTTTTGTCATAGAGAAAATAGTGACTAAATGGACACATTATTATATATCGTCTATCACTCAAACATATCATGCCATCCTTCCAAATCAGGGAGGAAGGACCCGAGCAAAGTGAAAGCTTCAGGTCAAGACACTGAGTGGCTACCCGTGTTCGGACGTCTTCCCGCGACATTTGCCCATCTTCGTAGAACATCCCTGTTTTTTCGAGGACCTCCTTCATGATGACTTTGGCAAGTTCATGCTAGATGTGATAGAACTCAGCTCAGAGTCAATAATCCGGTACATTTCCTAGTCTCATTGCCCATTGCAGAATATCGGCATCGCCGGATTTAGGTGACATGCAAAGGTTCTGGCAATCCCGTCTGTACTCCAGCATGTGGTGGAGGACATAGAATCCATCACTGAGAGTACCTTTCGGTTGGTGGATGTAGCAGAAGTCGATCTTATGACTAAAGCAGGACGCGCTCTTCCTTGTCTTCTTGACCGTGATCTCTCCACCCTGTTGGCCATAGCTTAAGATAGCACTATTGAGAATAGCCTTGATGTGGCTTTTTCTTCACGTTCTTTGACGAGTCCAAGTAAAGAGCATGGGAGAATCGGGGGTAAGGAATGATGAGGACGGCATGCCCCTCGCTGCACAAAATAAGAACACCTCAAATTAGCCTCCATGCGTGCAAATGAATGATTGAAATTGAAGGAAGGATATCCGTGGATGGCTTACACGAGATGATAAGGCAGGAGAATCAACTCCTTGTCCTTATTGGCGACCATGAAATCGGTGATGTAGTTCCTCGCATATTCACGGTGCTCTATGCAGACTGCCAAGAAGCCCTCGTGCATAAAGTATCGGTCAGTGACTTAGATATAATATATTTGCTCGCACCTTATGATGTAGTTCATGTACAAGGCATATAGGCACACGAAACTAAAATCTAGTATTGTCATGTAAAACATGTTGAAGATGTAATCGAATCGAAGAAAGAACTTATATGTAGGGAATGTCTTGACGTACAACCTTTGCTGCGACACGTTAACCACGTAGAGCGGGCATCTTGGATTTGTCGAGGTGATAAGGGTTTTGTCTCTCAACAACACATCGTCATGAAGTCTCCTTAGATCGCCGTCTATGGCCTCTACCACTTTCTTAGGTAGGATCGGATCACCGACTATATGGTATTTCACCGCACCTTTGATAGGTATACGGTCTTCAACCCGAGGCTGCTGAGGAAGCCTGCTCATAGAAGCAGCTATGCCGCCATTAGGGACTTTCTTTGATCTCATCCTATGCTTCTTTGGTTCCGGAACCGAGCCATACATACCGTCCCTAACCAACGTCCCTAGTGTTGTCGGGCTCAGCAAAAATGACCGACCCTCACATTGTTGTTGCTGGGTTGAGGCGACATCTGGAGGCCTGTCCTGCGAGGATTGCAGGAAGAGAGACTTATTGCAATCAGCCTGAAGACGTTCCTCTTCTAGCAATTCACGCATCAACTCATCACGCTTGTCGTGGGAACGAGCCTGACAGTAGATGGTAGGGGTACGGATGGAGAGGGCAGAGTCCTAGCTATGGCAAGGGTGTACACATAGATGTATGAGTTTAGGCCCCTCTCGTGGAGGTAACAGCCCTACATCTCAGTGCTCGGGAGCTTTATGTCGAGTGGAATGTTGAGATTACAATAGTCGCTAACCCTTGTGCAGGACGGGAGGGGCAGCTTATATAGAGTTCGCTTCCCCTCATAATGGCCCCGCATCAAAGGGTCTGGTCGTGGGGTGTAAAGTCTGCCATTACAGGTAACGTACGTAGTAAAAGCTATTAAGGGCCATTAAGCCAGTGTCTGTCCGTTGGGCTCTTGATGATGGCTCCTGGTCTTCTGACATCGAGTGAAGTGAGGTCTGTCGAGTGACACGCGACTACCGAGTGAGAGGAGGAGCTCCGAGTGGATTACTATCGAGTGGCCTTGGACGTCTCGAGGGATCCACTCGGAAGTTCATGCTTGATCTTCAAGTCCTCCCATGTAGTGTCCTTAGGTAGGGTAGGTGGGCCTTGCATAGGACCCTACCCTAGGTTCACATCCTCGTCATTAGCCCCCGAATGGATCGTGGTTCGAGTGGTGGAAGGAGGTATCAACGTCAACCTTTAGTTAATGCATTGAATCCTCCGAATGGTATTTGGGGTTTCCATGAAACTTGCATCGATTGAACTCTGAGCATTGGCGTTTATTTAGGATCGACATGCGAGATCTTCCGAATGATATTCGGGGCTTCAATGAAATTTACGCCGATTGAATTCTTCTCCGCTTGCCTGGATCCATTCAAACTTAAAAGTATCTGAGTGAATTGAGCAGATCTTGGGAGGTGACGAGTCGGTCTGACAGGCCCAGATTCTCCGGGATACGAAAAGTTGGGAAGCGCGCGCACGCGCGAAGAATACGCCACGATCAGGGCAAGTGGAGGCATGACGCCTCGATTCTTGCGCCGGTCATCTCGCCACGCACTAGGCATCGTCAGTGGTTGGCGTGTGGGGTTATCTCGCAGGCCCACTGGTCAGTGAGACACTCGGCAGCATATAAAGCTTCCCGAGTCGCGGATTGCATAGTACCTTCCGCTGATTCTCCCTCTCTTCCTCCGCCTCCTCTGCCCCCCATCGCAGCACTCCGCTCTCCTTCGACCAGAGCCGCCACTCCGATGATGAAGAATGCGACGGAGAAGCTGGAGCGATCAAAGAAGGGGACGCCAAAGCTCAAGGGCAAGAAGCCCTTGACTGCTCAGTTCACCGCGCCGGCGGGGTGGATGCAGGGGGATTTTCTCCCCTCTATTGTCACCCGCGCTGACATCGAGGGTCTCGTCTCCGACGGGCTGGTGGCGGACGGCGCCTGGAGGCTGCCGAGGGAGGAGCGTGAGCCGGAGCCGCACGATGGGGAGCGAGTTCTTCTCCTCTCCCATGTAGAAAGAGGTTTTTCCATGCCACCCCACCCATTCTTTCGGGGATTTCTGAATTTCTTTGGTGCGGAACTGCATCACTTTCCGCCGAACACCATGGCGTACTTGTCAGCATTCGTCACCTTGTGCGAGTGTTTCCTGGGGTGCTCTCCCCATTGGGGGTTGTTTAAGCATCTCTTCATGGTCAGATCACAAACTGTGAAGAAAGCCCTTGCCGCCAATGGGAAGATTCATGTGCTCCAGTTGTGTGGAGGTTTAGGGGTCCAGAAAAGGCAGCGTAGTTCCTTTCCTGCCATTACTTTTCCCGAGTCCGTCAGAGGCTGGCAGTCGACCTGGTTCTACTGCAAAGATGTAGCGCCACCCAACATGTCGACTGGTCTTCCCCCGTTTTCGCCTGACCGACTCGCTGCCCCAAGTCCCTGAAGGTGAGCGATGAGGAGCATGTCCAAGTAGGTAGCTTAGTCGAGGCGGTGGTGCAGCTAATCCGGGGCGGGGTGACAAGCATGGATCTGCTTGAAACGTTCCTCGGTCGACGCATTCAGCCACTCCAGGTCAGAGACCACACCATGTGGCACTACGCAGGTCCGGGGGACTCGACCAGGACGCATCCAGAAGAAGTTCCACAGGAGACTGTTGAGCAGTGGCTTCGGAGCATCACTGGAGCTTGCGACAACCCCTCGAGAGCCAAGAGGATCCGTCCTTACTCGGCTGAAAACCCACCGAAGAACTTGGTGAGACATGTGATGTCGACTGATACATTTATACCGTCGAGTGACGTATTGACTTGTAGACTGACTCTCTTGTTTGAATTATGCAGGAATGGACGAACATGCACTCGCCTGTTCCCAACGGGAACCATGTGGATGATAGTGTGGTGAGCGAGGGCGGCAGCATGGACGACGACGGACTTTCCGACTCCAAGGATGAATATGAAGATTTCGGCGAAGAGGAAGGAGTCGTGTCGCCTCCTCGTCGTGAAGGCCGCACCAAGGCCCTCCATGATCCGACAGCTACTGAGGACAAGGCCCCGGGCCCAAGCAAGAAGAACCCAAAACGGAGCCGCCCCTCAACTGTCGAGTCAAATGAAAGACTGGCCAAGCAGCCCAAGCAAGCCATCTCCAAGCCTCGCAAAGCATTGCCCCGCATGAGGGTGGTCGTACCTGTCGTCTCCACGTAAGTGTTCATTTCCGAATTGTTCTGTTGACTGAAGTCTTGAGTTATATCTGAGCGAAAGCTATTTAATCCTTCAGAGCTGCAACATCTGTGACCTCGCCTCATCGAGATGGAGAGGACACGATGGATGTTGACACCGCTGACGCTGCCACTTCTCATAGAGGTAAGAAAGTTGTTAGTTTGTCCGAATAGGACTCGACACATGCAGATGTTGATGCTGTTGGTTGTTGTAGAGGTCATTCAAGTGGAGGACGACGAGGGGCCGCTGGACACTTCGTGCGCTCGCACCCGAAGGGCGTCATCAGTGCAAGCACCTCAACGCTCAACTGTGGAGTCTTCCCAGAGGAGAGGTGACTCGACGCGACCCAGGGTTGAGCCTGCAACGCCTCTGTCGCATGCTCCTCCAGCCATCTCGACCGTCGTGACGTCGACTTCAACTGGACCCCTTCAGGATGCCTCAGCTGCCCCAGCAACCACGCCGACCCCACTTGTGATGGCCTTCCCTCTGCATCGCACCCCGAAAGAGCAAACCAGAGCTGCAAAGGAAGCCATGATCCAGGCGGAGCAGCTCATGCTGAGGACCAAGGAGGCGTATGAGGCCAGCAAACTGGCTTTTGACGTTAGCGCAGCCCTCCGCACCAATGTCCGACTAAGTTCGATTGTAAGTCCGTTGTCGATTGAATTCTTTTCTTTTCTTGGCTGTTATACACCCATTGGGTGATCGCCGTAGAATGTTTGAACTTTCTCCAGTCGAATAGATCGGATCGTAGTCGAGTAGGATTAGGATTGGTAGTACACGTGGTACTATTGTCGCTCGACATGTCGAGTGTATTTTCTGACGAGTTACTCAACGGATCGAGAGTTAACCGTCTCAATGGGGGAGCTCTTAGTGCACCCACTAGGTGTAGTCCCCGAGACCACTGTCGAATACTTGCATCGGCGGGGGTCTTTAGAGTATACATGATACATTTTGTCTTCGAATCACACCACTCCATAGATACCTTGCAGGTTTCATGGATATTATTAACAAACCATTATATGATGCTGCATAGGGATCGACTGCACTTCATAGAGTGGGGGGGGGGGTGCATCGCTCGACGGGTTGAGTGTCACGACAGGGCCGACCTTGTCGAGTGTGTTTTCTGACGAGTTACTCGACGGATCGAGAGTTAACCGTCTCAATGGGGGCGCTCTTAGCGCACCCACTGGGTGTAGTCCTCGAGACCGTTGTCGAGTGCTTGCATCGGCAGGGGTCTTAGAGTCTATTGTATACAGGATACACTTCGCCTTGAATCACACCACTCCGTAGCTACCTTGTAGGTTTCATGGATATTATTTACGAACCATGATATGATGC
Organism: Hordeum marinum; assembly: GCA_022496015.1. Lineage (NCBI taxonomy): Eukaryota > Viridiplantae > Streptophyta > Magnoliopsida > Poales > Poaceae > Hordeum > Hordeum marinum. The sequence continues at coordinate 375,749,143 of CM039678.1, read as the reverse complement.
TGCATAAGGATAGACTGCACTTTATAGAGTAGGGTGGGTGCGTCACTCGACGGGTTGAGTGTCACGACATGGCTGACCTTGTCTAGTGTGTTTTCTGACGAGTTACTTGACGGATCGAGAGTTAACCGTCTCAGTGGGGGCGCTCTTAGCGCACCCACTGGGTGTAGTCCCCGAGACCGCTGTCGAGTGCTTGCATCGGCAGGGGTCTTAATAGAGATAGCTTTCTGTTTGAATTTGTTTACGGCGTGCGGAGCGCCAGAGCCACTCGACATGTCGAGTGGACTTTCTGTTTGAATTTGTTTATGGCGTGCGGAGCGCCAGAGCCACTCGACATGTCGAGTGGGCTTTCTGTTTGAATTTGTTTATGGCATGCGGAGCGCCAGAGCCACTCGACATGTCGAGTGGACTTTCTATTTGAATTCTTCCAACATGGGCATTTGCCGGTTTTAATAACTCACTCGACTGTCCAAGAATCACTTGCTGATTGAACTCCTGTCTTTTGTTGGTTCAAGACGGCTTGCGAACTTGGGATGCAGTACAAGGAGATGGAGGAGGAGAAGAACCAGTTGTAGGTGGACCTTGCGGTCGCCAACAATGCCCTGGAGTGAGCACGTGCTGAGTTGAAGTCTCTGGGAGGTAATAACTGCCGACTGTCAGCATTCCCATCTTCACCTTCTCATGTTTTGAACCAAGTGCTCTCACTCGAACAAACGTGCGCAATGAAAACCGTCGACTCCAAGCACGACTCAACAATGTTGTTTCTTTAGATTCCATGAAGAGGGCACTGGAGGAGAAGGACAAAGCACTTGCTGACGCCCAACGAGTGTCCAAGGACAAAACTGAAGCTGCAGAGCAGAAGCTGGCGACCGCCTAGAAGCTGGAAGAGGAGAACGCCAAACTCAAGCAGGAGCGCGTGAACCTTGCCAAAAAGGCCGAGCAGCTAAACAAGAGGAGCAATGGCTTGGAGAAGCATCTGGGCGAGTTCTCGAGGCAGATGTATATTCTGCTCAACGGTAAGTATTTTTGTCGACTAAGCTTCGTAAAATCTTTGAGGATTGTCGTTCACCAATTCTCCTCCCATTCTCCATTCTTCAACAGAATTCTGCCAAGACTTTGAGAAGGAGACAGAGGAGGTTGAGCCCAATCTGGATCCCACCAAGTCTCCTGTTGCAGATGCGGTGGCCATGAATATGCTCCGACTCAATTTCTGGCTCCAAGGCATCCAGGCGTATCTTGTGCGACTAAATTCTGCAATGGGGAGTATCAACAAAGAGCTATGGCCTGAGGACACCTTCCAGCTTGACCTCAACTCGATGATGGCTTGCCTGGATGAACTTCCAAGTCGAGTGCAGGCCTGGAAGAAATCTGCTGCTCGCTGTGGGGCTGACGTGGCGTTGTCACTCATCAGGGTCCATTGCAGGGACGTGAAGGAGGAGAGGCTGAAGGAGCTTCAGGTTGTCAACACGAAGAAACTTCAGTTTGAGGACTTCATGGAGACCTTCATTGAAGCGGCTACCAGAATCGCCGACGGCATCAACCTGGACACCTTCGTCGAGCCCGCCAGTCCGTTGCCTGCATGAAAAACTTGTGGTTGAAACAAACAGTTTCATTTGCCTCGATATGCCGAGTGGATTTGTATCCCTAAAAACTTCGCTCAGGCCTTGGGTCTGAACACATTTGCTTCCATACGAAACATTTATCCGTGGTTTATCTTTTGGATTTTATTCGTATTTGTCTTTCAATCATTTTTTCGACTGAGTTTGTTTTTAACTTAGGCGAAGCGTGTTCGCAACTAAGCCCCCGAGTGTGAGGATTTCTCATCACTCAGAATATTTTCGAGCTTAGGCGAATTTCGATTCACAGCTAAGCTGTCGAGTGGATGGATTACTATCCACCCGATGAAGTTTTTAACTTAGGCGAAATGTGTTCGCAGCTAAGCCCCCGAGTGTGAGGATCGCTCATCACTCGGAGTATTTTCGATCTTAGGCGAATGTCGATTCGCATCTAAGCGGTCGAGTGGATGGATTACTATCCACCTAACGATTTTTTTAACTTAGGCAAAATGTATTCATAGCTAAGCCCCCGAGTGTGAGGATCGCTCATCACTCGGAGTATTTTTGAACTTAGGCGAATGTCGATTCGCATCTAAGTTGTCGAGTGGATGGATTACTATCCACCCGACGAGGTTTTTAACTTAGGCAAAATGTATTCGCAGCTAAGCCCCCGAGTGTGAGGATCGCTCATCACTTGGAGTATTTTGAACTTAGGCGAATGTCGATTCGCATCTAAGCTGTCAAGTGAATGGATTACCATCGCCTCGACGAGGTTTTTAACTTAGGCGAAATGTATTCGCAGCTAAGCCCCCGAGTGTGAGGATCACTCATCACTCGGAGTATTTTGAACTTAGGCGAATGTCGATTCGCATATAAGCTGTCGACTGAATGGATTATCATCGCCTCGACGAGTTTTTTTGAACCCAAGCGAAGACGGATTCGCAAATAGGCCGTCGAGTGAATGGACTGCTATCCACCCGACAGGGTTTTTAACTTAGGCGAAACATGTTTTGCAGCTAAGCCCCCGAGTGCGAGGACTGCTCATCACTCGGAGTATCCCCAAGTAAATAACTACACGAATTGCATTGATGAAGTACTCTTATTACATCAGAAAACTAATGTCTCAAGTGTAAAAACGTTGAAGCAGGTCTGCATTCCAAGCTAGTGGCTCATCCATCTGCTTCATGAGATTATATAAGTGATATGCTCCATTGTTTAGCACCTTGGTGACGACAAAAGGGCCTTCCCATGCAGGAGCAAGCTTGTGAGGTCCGTGTTGATTCACTGGGAGCACCAAATCTCCTTCGTGGAACGCTCGGCTTCTGACATTCCTTGCATGGAAGCGCCGTAAGTCTTGCTGATAGGCTGTGGTGCGGATCAGAGCCATCTCTTGCTCTCCTCCAGAAGATCTACCCCATCCTGTCTGGCCTGTTCGGCTTCAGCCTCAGAATACAGCTCCACTTGAGGAGAATTGTGGGCCAAGTCACTCGGCAGTATAGCTTCAACACCATAGACAAGGAAGAAAGGATTTCGTCCAGTCGACCGATTAGGCGTTGTCCTCAACCCCCACAAAACAGACGGTAGCTCAGTTACCCACGGACCAGCGGCATGATCCAAATCGCACATGAGATGAGGCTTCAGACCTTGCAGAATGAGACCATTAGCCCGCTCAACTTGCCCATTGATTTGAGGATGTGCAACGGAAGCGTAATCCACTCAGGTGCCTTGGGAGTTACAGAATCTCCTGAATTCTTCCGAGTCAAAATTAGTGCCATTGTCCGTGATGATGCTGTGGGGAATATCGAACCGGATAATGATCTCCCTCATGAACGTGACCGCCATGTGGGAATTCAGCTTCTTGATGGGCTTGGCTTCAATCCACTTGGTGAATTTGTTGACTGCTACCAACAGGTGGGTGAATCCTCCTTTTCCGGGTCGGAAAGGACCAACCATGTTGAGTCCCAAACCGCAAACGGCCAAGCGAGTGGAATTGTCTTCAGAGCAGATGCTGGCTTGTGTGACAGATTTGCATAGAACTGACAGCCCTTGTAGTGATCAACAATGTCCTTAGGCATTTCATTAGCTCGTGGCCAATAAAAACCAGCTCGGTATGCTTTAGCGATGATCGCCCTTGAAGACGCATGGTGCCCGCAAGTTCCCGAGTGGATTTCGTCTAGAATCATTCGACCTTCCTCAGGTGAAATGCAGTGCTGGGTGACACCAGTCACACTTTCTCTGAATAGCTGATCTCCCATCATAGTGAAAGCCTTGGACCTGCGCACAATCTGTCGAGCCTCTGCTTCATCCTCAGGGAGCTTTTGTCTGAGGATATAGGCAATGTACGGCACAGTCCAGTCGGGAATGATAACTAGCACCTCCATGACCAGGTCAATCACAACAGGAACATCAACTTCAGTCGAGTCAGAGGAGCTTAAAGCTTGTGGGGGCTCTTCGGTGAAGGGATCCTCTTGAATCGAAGGAGTGTGCAAATGCTCCAGGAACACTCCGCTGGGGACAGGACGTCAAGTAGAACCAATCTTGGATAGCTCATCAGCTGCCTAATTTTTCAGTCGAGGAACATGGTGAAGTTCCATACCTTCAAATTTCTTCTCCAGCTTTCGGACTGCATTGCAGTATCCAGTCATAGCAGGGTTCCTAACATCCCACTCTTTCATCACTTGATTCACCACTAAATCTGAGTCGCCATAAACCATCACGCGCTTGACGCTGAGTGAGATAGCCATGCGCAACCCATACAAAAGTGCTTCATACCCTGCCTCATTGTTGGAGGAATCAAAGTGAATTTGCAAGACATAGCTGAGCTTGTCGCCTCTGGGGGATATCAAAACAACGCCAGCACCGGACCCATTCAACATTTTGGAGTCGTCGAAGAACATTGTCCAATGCGCCGAGTGAACTTGGATGGGATGTTACTATTCGATCCACTCAGCCATGAAATCTGCCAATGCTTGGGACTTGATTGCCTTCTTGGCCTTGAATCTGATGTCAAACTGTCCAAGCTCAATTGCCCATTTAGCCACTCGGCCTGATGTGTCGCGATTATTGAAAATCTCTGATAAAGGAGCATCACTGACGACTGAGATCGAATGGTCTTGGAAATAATGTGCCACCTTCTTCGCTGAGAAGTAAATACCATACACCAGCTTCTCATAATGAGGATATCTCTGCTTTGAGGGGGAAAAAACTTCCGAGACATAATAAACTGGCCGTTGAACCTTATAGGCTTTACCCTCTTCTCTCTCGACAGTCAGCACTGTACTGACGACCTAATTTGTGGCCGCGATGTACAGGAGCAAGGGCTCTTTGCTGGCAAGAGCGGCAAGCACCGGCTGGGTGGAGAGAAGGGCTTTGAGCTCAACAAACGCTGCTTCAGCTTCAGGAGTCCAGTCGAATGTGTTGGATTTCTTCATCAACTGATACAGGGGCAGAGCCTTCTCACCAAGACGATAAATGAATCGACTCAATGTTGCCAAGCAACCTGTGAGCTTCTGAACGTCGTGCACCCACACGGGAGTCTTCATACGGGTAATGGCACTAATCTTCTCAGGATTGACATCAATTCCTCGCTTAGAAACGAGAAAACCGAGTACTTGCCACCAGGGACACCGAAGGTACATTTGGCCGGATTCAGCTTTATGTCGAATCGCCTCATATTGGCGAACATCTCGACCAAGTCAGCCAGCAGGTCCGAACCTTTGCAGGACTTGACCACTATGTCGTCCATGTATGCCTCGACATTCCGAGGGATTTGGTTGAGTAAACATTTCTGAATCATGCGCATAAAAGTAACGCCGGCATTCTTAAGACCAAAAGGCATGGTGATGTAGCAAAAGCACCCAAACGGGGTGATGAAGGCTGTTTTTATTTCATCTGGGCCAAACGGACGGATCTGATGGTACCCAGAATAGGCATCCAAAAACGATAATCGCTCGCACCCCGCTGTCGAGTCAACAATTTGATCTATGTGGGGAGCGGAAAATGGTCTTTCGGACACACCTTATTGAGATGTTTGAAGTCAATGCACATGTGCAATGACTTATCTTTCTTGGGCACCATCACGAGCCACTCAGAGTGGTAAATCTCCCGAATGAACTTAGCTTGCAAGACACGGGCCACTTCTTCTCCGATTGCCTTGCGCTTCTCCACCACGGATCGACACAAATGCTCCCTAACAGGCTTGGCTTTCGGATCCACTCTTAGACGGTGCTCAGCCAGCTCCCTGGGAATCCCCGGCATGTCAGCAGGCTTCCATGCAAAGATATCCCAGTTCTCACGGAGGAACTGGATGAGCTCGGCTTCCTATTTGCTGTCGAGTGTTGTCGAGATATTCGTCGGGGCAGCGGTTGGATCCGTCGGGTGGATGTGCACCTTCTTCACTTCCCCTTCCGACTGAAATGCCGACTCGGAAGCCAGCTTTTTTGCACAGAGCAAATCAACAGGGTCAGCAGTTTTCTTGTACTCCTCCAGCTCGACCATGGGCATTTGTTGATCGGCGATCTTGGACCCTTGCTGGAGACACTCTTCGGTCCGCTATCGATTGCCAGTGACCGTGATCACGCCCTTAGGGCCCGGCATTTTCAGCTTGAGATACACGTAACATGGTCGAGACATGAAACGTGCATAAGCGGGTCGACCCAAAATGGCGTGGTAAGCACTCTTGAAATCCACGACTTCAAACGTCAACTTTTCTTTTTGGAAATTTTTGCTATCTCCGAATGTCACATCCAATGCTATCTGGCTGAGTGACTTGGCCTTCTTTCCTGGGATGACCCCGTGAAAATGCATGCTGCTTTCGCTGAGACGGGACATAGGAATGCCCATCCCCTTAGGGTATCCGCATACAGAATGTTCAGGCCGCTGCCGTCGTCCATGAGAACCTTTCTGAGTCAAGTCCCCTGCACCACCGGGTCAACTACCAGAGCCTGTCGACCGGGTGTGGCCACACGAGCAGGATGGTCAGTCTGATCGAATGTGACAGCATACTGAGACCATTTGAGGTAGGTGGGGGTGTCTGACACAGCCATGTTGATCTCTCTATTTCTGACTTTCAGACGGCTCTTGCTCTCGACATTAGCAAAGATCACCAGTGTAGCAGTGACATCCAGGAATGTTTCCTTTTCTTCATCTTCATCTTCTTTTTCAGGAGATTTCCCACTTGACTGGTCTCCCTTGAACTGCTGGATGAGGGTTTGACACTGTCGAGTGGTGTGCTTGGGCAAAATCAGGTTGCCTTCTGCATCTTTCTTCGTGTGAATCACACACGGCTGATCCAAGATATCGGTTCCTGGCTGACCCTTCCCCTTCTTGGGGGCATACTAAGCCTTGGCCTTGCCCTTGTTCTTCGACTGAGTCGCCAGTGCTGCTGCCTCTGCCGGAGCTGGGTCTTCGGCCTTTCGCTTTTGTTTCCTATTGTTGCCGCCGCCAGACTCGTTGGCGACCGCTTTTCCTTTGCCGCTATGTAGGCGGTCTTCTTCCTCGCCATTGGAGTAGCGAGTGGCGATTTCCATCATCTTGCCGAGTGAAATGTCACCAGTGCGCCCGAACTTCAAGTACAGCTCTCTGTATCTCACACCGGCCTTGAAGGCACAAATAGCCTGGTGTTCCGACACATTTTCCACCGTATGATGCAGGGTGGACCATCGCTGAATATAGTCCCTTAAGGTTTCACTAGGCTTCTGGATGCAGTGCTATAAGTCGACCAGACCTGTGGGGCGCTTGCAAGTGCCCTCAAAGGTCCGGACAAACACTCGGGCAAGATCTTCCCAACAATGTATGCTGGAAGGAGCCAAATGATTCAACCAAGCTCGATCTGGACCATCCAACATAAGGGGCAGGTGCTTCATTGTGACATTGTCATTCCTGTCGCCAATCTACATAGCCACTCGGTAATCATCTAGCCAAGTCTCTGGTTTTGTTTCATCAGAAAACTTTCCGATCCCCGTCGCCATTCTGAAGTTGGGGGAATCTTCACAGAACGTATAGCTCTGCTAAAACACTCTGGACCAGACACTGCAGCTGAGCTTCCACTCGGGACATCTCTATCGTGTCCTTCTCTGTAGGATCTGCTCTTGCCGATCCGCTTCTGAAGAAGGTAGGCGCGGGCATGAAAGTCCGCGTCCCGCTCATCACCGAAGGAGTGCCTATCGTCCTGGCGCCGGGGCGCGTACGGACCAATCCTCGGAGGAGTGGGCACTCAATGGTGATCTTCGCGGTGATGCTGATCTCTATCTTGCCCTTCACGAAAACTGCCGCCTCGACGACGCAAGGGCAATCCAGGACTATGTGCCGACTGAACGGTCTCTGCCTTAGGTGAATTGTTGTGTATCTTGTGACGGGACTGAGAAACTACTGAATTCTGACGTTGTGCTGCATCCAACAGCGCTCTGATCTGCAACAGCCCTCTACCAGCCTCTGACCGGGATGGCTAAATGGAATCTACTATCCTAGCAGCAACAACAACATTAAGCACAAGAGTTCGGTATACCTCAATGTCATCATGAGATCCAGTCGGGAATAGCTATCGCTGACGTCGACTGGGGCGCGGTGGGCGTGGACGGGCGCGCTCGTCGATCTCTGCCTGGAGCTCTTCTAGACGAATGTGCGTGGCCTCCAAAGCCTGGGCCTTGGCGGTCGCACCGACGATGGGGGTATGAAGGACCTTCTCATCATGACGCGACTGCACGTTCGACGGGCCTCCAGCCTCGTGCTTGCCACGACCAAATCCAGGCGGTGAGCTCTGATGAGATCCCACCATCAAGACCTCCACTACGAGATCGCAGCTCTCGCACTCGGAAGGCACGTCGGACGGATCGGAATCCGACTCGAACACGCCATGAAGGGACTCGGCAGGCTCGAGTGCTACAACCTGCGAAGAAGCTTGACGCGCCGCTGCGTGTTCGACCCACCATTGGAGTCGTGAGCGGCCGGACCGCTTGCGACCGCGAGCGGCGAAATGAGCCGATGGGTAGGGGGTCGACGGCTGACGCAGCAACACGCCGCACGGACTCGCGCGAAAATGCGTGGCCCCATGGACCGGGAGTGCCTCGACATCGAGAGGCACATCTTGGAGCCATGCCGAATCGTCGGCAATGAAAGTGAGCGCTCCGAAACGGATCTCGTGGCCCAGAGCAAAAACACCACTGGAAGACATGTCGAAGGATGAAAATGCAACCTTGCCGGAAGTCGCTTAGACACCTGCCTCACGATGGGCGCCAATTGTCGTCGGAACGAGCCTGACAGTAGATGGTAGGGGTATGAATGGAGAGGGCAGAGTCCTAGCTACGGCGAGGGTGTACACACAGATGTATGAGTTCAGGCCCCTCTCGTGGAGGTAACAGCCCTACGTCTCAGTGCTCGGGAGCTTTATGTTGAGTGGAATGTTAAGATTACAATAGTAGCTAACCCTTGTGCAGGAGGGGAGGGCGGCTTATATAGAGTTCGCTGCCCCTCATAATGGCCCCGCATCAAAGGGTCTGGTCCTGGGGTGTAAAGTATGCCGTTATAGGTAATGTACGTAGTAAAAGCTATTAAGGGCCATTAAGCCAGCGTTTTCCCGTTGGGCTCTTGATGATGGCTCCTGGTCTTCTGGCATCGAGTGAAGCGAGGTCTGTCGAGTGACACGCGACTGGCGAGTGAGAGGAGGAGCTCGGAGTGGATTACTGTCGAGTGGCCTTGGACGTCTCCAGGGATCCACTCGGAAGTTCATGCTTGATCTTCAAGTCCTCCCATGTAGTGTCCTTAGGTAGGGTAGGTGGGCCTTGCATAGGACCCTACCCTAGGTACATATCCTCGTCAACGCTCAAACCCTAAGTCATACTGCTGCTAAGCCATCAATCCTCTGTCGTCATAGCCGTCAGCGCCAGTATTGAGACACTGTAGAACGTCATCACCCTCATCCATGGCATCATGCATTGCTTCTAATGGAGCCTCTTCCTCATGCAGTCCACTATCACCCGTCACGATAGGCGCCGCTAATTGGATAGGTGGGGTGGTGGTCTCCATACCTTGCCAAGGCTGCTTTGTCGTTGGTGTGCTCTTGGCCGTCTCCAGACGAAGGAGACTCTTAGGCCACAACAGGACCCAACTCTTGCAATTGCCAAGCCCCGGCGGGGTCTCATTGTCACCTCCCCCTTGTACTACCAGAGGATAAAAATTCTCATAGTCCGCTTTGACACTGGCCACAGAAACCTTGAAGACGTCATGGGGCATCAGCTGGCTGTGGAACAATTGTTCCTTCAGCTTCACTATTATCGCCTTTCTTGTGTCCACCTTCTGGCCGCTGATGATGTACAATATGGTGCATGGGGTTTCGTCAGCCTGCGAAGACATGTTTGCGACGTGATACATCCGAAAGGCAACGGAAATGGGAGATTAGACATATATTGAAGAGGACCGGTGTGACAGGTAGTTACCATGAGGGCGTCGAGCTCAGCCAAAGACGAAGCCCCGTCGAGTGCGCCAGAGGCAGAGGAGGGGATGCTATGAGCAGGTGCGGGAGCAGGAGTGGGAGCAGGTGCGAGAGAAGGTGCGCTTCCATGAGAAGGTGCTGGTGGTGCAATGCTAAACGAGCTACTCCCGACGAAGCTCGGAAGAGGAAAGTCCTTTGCCTCTTCACCTGGATTTTTCTTGTGCCATTCCATGACAGCTTGAATGAAGGCACTAAACAAAGATACCATTTCCTCTGTTGTGGCAACTACCGCTGCTTGGACTGCCTCCTTCACCAACTCAGGTCGTATCGCTTCTTTGGTCCCAGCTGATTTCTTATCGACCGCAAGCTCAACCTTCTTATCAACCATAATCTCAACCTTCTTATCGACCGCAATCTCAACCTTCTTGTCGATGTTTATTTTGTTTAACCTCCATCTTTCCTTTCTCTCGTGCGTGTCCTCCCGGTAGTAGTGCTTCCATGCAGTGCCTTTCCAACGCCGTGCACGCGCCCATACAACGACCAAGTGTCCATCGGGAGTCTTTTCAATACGTTCAAGTCCGGGTTGAAAGGGGTGTCCCACTTGGGCATTGCCGATGCCTCAGACGGCGAGTCGCTTTTGGCTGCAACCATGTGCTGCTCTTTGTGCAAAAGGAACGTGGATCATTAACAAATGTGACTAAACATGTAGTCGAATTGATCAGAAGCTAAAATTAGGGGGTAAATGAATAATTACTAGCAGTCTCATGAGCTCCCTTGTTATTGCGTCCATTTTGAAAACCTTCTGGACTATGTCCCAACGGTACTAGGCCTTGATGACGTCACGCTCTCGCGGGACGGTAAACTCCGCCAAGGGGTCTAGGATCCCCATACTTTCGCGTTCCGCGTCCTCCTTGTCCCATATGTGTCTTTTCCTCGAGTAACCATGGCTTCCGAGGCGGTGGTACCCCATGTTCCTTTCTTGAAGCCCCTTCATGTACTCTGACTTTTCTTTGGCAGCTTCGGCAATGCAAGCCGCCTTGAATATTTCGAACTGTTCTTCCGTAATTGTCGGATTATCCTTTACAATCTTAGAGTATGGTTGCTTTTTGATGATGATCCGATGTTTCACCCTTACTTTCCAGGCGGACAACACGTTGCTAAACTTTCCCATGGCTTTGTTTGTTATCTTCTTCATTGTCAAGTCTTGCCATGGTCTAGGTTACTTGGATTCATCCCGACCCAGGAACAAGAAACTCCGGTGCATCTTTGTTAGGAGGAAGTGCTCCATATTTGGTATCTTCCTTAATTTTTAATCGTTGATGGTGGCGGTTTCCCATAGGATGCAACCTATTTGATTGTCGTAGCACATGCACGCTTCCTCAGGTTGTTTTGGCTCGAAATGCCCAGGGTCCACCTCCGTGACCACCGGTCTAGTAGTGCTGAGCTTGTTTGAGCATCGTATCCTCTTTGGTTGCGGTTCTGTATTGGCTAATTTGGCAGCATCGATGCCGGTTTTAGCACAGGTGTCGGCGTCGATGCCGGTGTCGGTGCAACCCACGGATGTGATGGGGGGTATGACAATTTTTGCTCATCCAGATAGTTAAAATAGTTGCTTGTCGCCTCGTAGACATCGCATTTACTAGAACCCCCTCCTTCCCCTCCTTCATCATTGTTATCCATGTTTCCTACACTTAAGTCTAGTCAATTAATTCTATATCTAATAAAATGAATTATGACATAGAAAAAGGCCTATGTTTTGCCGGAATGTTGATTCATTCCCGTTGTGGCAAATCCCGAGCACTTGATATGTCCTAGTTTCTAGCACAAGTCATGCCGAAATTTTGGCATGACCTTTGCTAATAAGTGGACATATCGAGCGCCTAAAATTTATCGAAACGTAAATGAATCAACATTCCAGCAAAACATAGGCCACTCACAATCATTCCCTACAAACAATGTTCAAATATCCTCTCTCTCTCTCAAGAATAGATATCTATGAAAGAAATGTTCAAATAGCTATTTGTTAATGCTATCTATGAAAGAAATGTTCTAACTATTTATGTAGTAAAAAAGCAGTCTATTGATGCTATTTCTACATATGTAATACCTAGGGTTCTATCTAACACCTAGGGTTCTAACTAAACCTAGGCAGAGAGGAGAGGAGAGATAGAGGAGGGGCGGGTGCCTTACATGGGAGCAGGGGAGACGCCGGCATTGAGGGGGGCAGAGGAGACGCCTATGATGGAGGGCGCACGGATGAGGTCACGCGGTGGAGGGGTCTGGCAAAGATGAAGGGTGCACGGAGGAGGGCACGCAGAGGAGGGCGACGGCGGCAATGGAGGTCGCACATGGAGAGGAGAGCGATAGCGGCGGTGGATAGGGGGATTTGGGGGAGAATGGGGAAGGAAGCACGCATAAGCGCTGGTTTAGAACCAACGCTATAGCTAACTTAGCTATAGCGTTGGTTCTAAACCAACGCTACCGCTATTGCTTTCCTTTTTTCCTTTTCCTTTTCTTTTTTACCTTTCTCCTTTTTATTACATTTTATTTTTATTTCATTTCATTTTGTTTTTGTTTTTGTTTTTCCCCCTCTCAAAAACAACCGATATGCATGATGGGAAGGGCAATATATATTATATCATTTGACCGATAACGGTTAAGTGCGTATACAAAATAGGAACAAATATATGAATGATGGTTTGCTTCTTCTTCATCGCCGGTAACGGTTAAGTGCGTCAACATTTTCCTTTTTGAGTGAGCTTCTTTCCTTTCTTGTTTGCTGCCGAGTAATTGAGCCCCTCGTTATAACTTTTCCTTTTCCATGGAGTGCGATTTTTCTTAAGTAATGTAGTCTTGCTTCTTCTTTTGACATATGCTTCATCTTCATCGTCATCTTCCCTCATCTGGTCGCCATACTGGTCGTAGTCTTCCTCGTTAGGGACCCCGTCCATTCTAACGATGCTCCTTTTACCTCTCCTCACGACAACACGACTCGGATTTCAAGGGACAGTTATGAAGAAGCATTGTGTCACGTGCTTAGCGTGTACCCATGGCCTAGTTTTGGCAATGATGTTAACATTCACGGTAACACTCTTCACGGCGGGTATAGACATGGTAGTGAAATACTTGTTTTCTATGACGACGGCCTTAGCCCATCTGACACGGAACATCATCGCACTGTGCAGTACAGGGTAGTCAAGCTCCCAGATCTCTTAGACCCTTCCGTAGAATCTTTCAGTTGCACCGTTGTGGCCAGTCATGCATTCCATCATCACCCCTCAGTTCTGGTAATCACTGTTTATGTCTTTGGCCTCTGTGTAAACCATGTATCCGTTGATATCATATGCCTGATAGGTCTTGATGTTGGCCGCAGGGCCATGTGCTAAGGCGTGTATGAGCAATCCATCTTCACCGCCCTCTTCTAGAGGATTAGCAAGAACATGCTCTTTGAACCAATGCAAGAAAGTGGAGTTCTGCTCACTAGTAACTTCGTTGTCCGTCTTATGTAGCCCCTGGTCATGATACTTCTTTATGATGGTTTCTTTGTGCATTTCCATGAAAGGATCTACCACGTCTAGGTGTTGTAGCACTACTAAGTTTGCTATGTCCTAGTCGTTGCGTCGACCCGAGTAGTCCACATGCAATTCCCTCCAGCCGTTCGTGTGACCTTCTCCTCCGAGCCTCCCAAGGTGCTTGTTGACGGGCAAACTAACAACATGGTTTTCGTGGCTTAGATAATTTTCCAAAAGGAGATGCACTCTTGGGTCAGATAGCCCTGCACGATGCTTCCATCCGGATGGGACATGTTATCAATGAATCCTTTGATGATTCCATTCATCCTCTCAAACGGAATCGTGCTGTGAAGGAATGATGGCTCGAGGTTGATGATGTCGTCTGCAATGCGGACATACAGATGCACCATGATGTCAAGGAACGCGAGCAAGAAGTAAATCTCAAGCTCATTTGGTATGAAAACAATCTCTTGTTGCCTTTGGAGCTGCTTCACACTGATTGACTTCCGATAGGTAACATCAAAAAAGTTGCACAAACAAATAAGCATTTCATGGACGTGCTCGTCCATTATACCTCTAAGGGCAACCGGAAGGATCTGCGTCATCATCACGTGACAGTCATGAGACTTCATCCCGCCGAACCTTTAATTCTTGGTGTCTAGAAATCTGCTTATCTTCCCACAGTAACCGGAACTAACTTTGATTCTGATAAGGCACTTGAAGAATTGATCGATCTCCTTCGGACTTAAGGTGAAGCAAGAAGTGGGGCAATAATTCTCATCCTTCTTGTTGACTTTTCTACCCCTATCCCCCGCCTCCGTCTCCGTCTCCGTTGACTTTTTACGGGGCGACATGTGTAGATCTGCCCTGATTTTCAAATCTTCCAAGTCTCTTCTTGCCTTCAGCCCATCCTTAGTCTTATCCGGTATGTACATTAGTATCACAAGGAATCTCTCAAGGTTATTCTTCATGATATGCATTTGATCAAGGCAATGAGGCGTGTCGAGTTTGGGCCAGTACGACAAGTCCCAGAAAACAAACCTTGTTTTCCATACCTTCACCAGCGGCTCCGGTGCCTTTTTCATCGTCTTTCCCGACGTGGGGCATTGTTCCCAGTTTTTCAACAGCTCGTCGATTTCGACACCGCTCCACTTATGTAGAGTTCCTCGATGGCCAGCCTCACCATTGAATAGATATCCACGGTTTCTCCACGGGTCGTCCTGTGCGATCCATCTTCGATGCCCCATGTACATGATTTTGCCAGACCTGTCGTCTTTTGTTGATGTTAGCTGCTGAGACGTTGTATCATCCATGCACCGCGTGCATCCGCAATATCCGTGGAACCTGTCCTGCGACATATCCATAACCGAGATAGTTGTGCACCGTCGTCATCAGCATGGCTCTCATATAGAAATACTCGCCTTTACCGGCATCCCATGTCTTGGTAGGTGTTTTCCATAACGTGTATAACTCCTCTTGAAGTAGCCTCAGATACAGATTAGTATTATTTCCTGGTTGTCTTAGCCGTTGATTCAGCATGCTCATGTGTATGTACTTTGACTTCATGCACAACCAGGGGGAGATTGTACATCCATACAAACATGGGCCATGTACTATGGTTGGTGTTCTGGTTACCAAACAGATTCATGCCATCGCTACCTGCCCAAGCACGATGTTCCTTGCATCATCTACGAAATATCCATATTCCGCATTGAATGCTTACCACTGGTTAGCATTCGCGAGGTGTCTCAGCTTCGGACCATCTCCGTCGTCGGGCTTCACCCTCTTCGCGTGCCAGCGCATGAGCTCTGCTTCCTTAGGATCTGCGAAATAACGCTGTAGATGGGGAGTGATCGGTAAGTACCATACAACTTTCTGAGGATATTTCTTCACGGCCTTCTTGTATCGAGAAGCATTGCACACCGGACAAGTGGTTTTTTCCGCATGCTCCTTCCGATAAATGATGCAATCGTTGATACATTCATGGTATCTAATGTGGGGCAGATCAAGAGGGCACACGATCTTCTTGGACTCATCGATGCTAGTAGGACACAGCTTCCCCCAGGGAAGAACTTTATCATGTAGATACTTCAAATTCTCATTGAGGCTTGTGTCTTTCCATTTGTTTTTGGCCTTCGTCTTTAGAAGTTCGAGCGTGAAACTCAAGCGGGTCACCTCGAGATTGCAACCGTCATACAATGGAGTATTCGAGTCTACCTCCAGTTGCGCCAACTTGGCCTCCTCTCTTGAAGCATCTCTGTCGCTAGTCATACTCTTGCGAAGGAGGTCTTGAACATGAGGGTCCTGCACTATTGAACTTAGTTGAGTTGAAGACTGCGGCGTATCCGCCTCTTCTACGTCGTGTCCGGCCTCTTCTCCTCCATGTACGGCCTCTTATCTGCCCTATCCAGCCTCTTATCCGCCGTGACGGCCTCTTCTCCTCCACCATGTCTAGCGCCCTCAAACTCTTCTTCGGGTCAATCATCGTCCACCATCTCTTCGTCTACCCCCATGTCGTTATTGGCTGTCAAGTGAACATCCCCATCAGCATCTTCAATTATCCACCGAGTATAGCCATCGATGAAACCATACATGAGCAGGTGCGCCTTCAAACTGCCATGGTCAAAGGGGTCCAAGATGGTGATTAGTTTGCATCTCCTACACAGACATATAACCCTAGTCCGGTTATTTAAATACATGTCGTGCACCGCGGATTGCAACCATCTTTCCACCATCCTTCCAGTGACCTTCATGATTGCCTACACGGTATAATAAACAATTTTTTTAACCATGCATGCATATATCAAAGTCATACAAAATTTTGACATGGCCTTCCCTAAAAATATGGCATATAGACTTTGTCCGAAATTCACCGAAACGGAAATAAGTCAACATTTCGACAAAACATAAGCAACTCATGTCAAGCACGACCCGGAAATACACATATTCCCACCATCATAGCGCAAACACACATATTTCCATTAATTCTTGCAAAGCACAACTTTGTATTCACCTTTCGTCCCCAGAGAGGGCTGGGATCAATCGATCGAGCCAACATGGTAGATGGCCGATGCCACTATCTAGCTAGCGAGGGGTCAAAAGAAGTAGGACAAATATGCATGGTAGATCTAGTTGGAAGGAGATTCTCTACCTAACTAGTGGAGTGGGAGGGAAAGCTAGCTTGTGAGACTGGAAGAGAGAAGGATGAAGAAACAAATAAATTCAAGTGAGGGAAAAGAAGTCGTTAATGGAGCTCATTAATGGAGGAGATGGTGGATGGGGGGGTTAATGGGTAGAGAAGAGAGGTAGGAGAAGGAAGAAATAAGTGACGGAGGTAGAGGAGGGAGAGGGGAGGGAGAGGGGAGGGGAGGGGAGGGTGGGAGGAAAAGGTAGCTGCTATGAGTTGCAGTAGCGTTGGAGAATAAACGTGCTACTTCTAAGCGTCATAGCAGTAGTTCTGGTCTAAGCACCGACGCTCCTGCTAATTCAGGTCCACCTGCTAGCAACGTACAACCATAGTGGTAGCGATGGGCCACCGACATGCGCTACTGCTATGGCATTACTGTTAGTGCCGGTTTTGGATAGACGCTACCACTACAGGTAGCCACTGGCGGTGGCAACGGGACCACTTAGCAGTAGTGCTGGTCTGGTAGCCCACGCTACTGCTACTTTTCTACTAGTAGCGCTGGTCGGTTACCCGCGCTACTACTACATAGCAGTAGTGCTTTGCCTTTTTCTAGCGCTAATCCTAAAATCCTATCTATAGGCTTTTTCCTAGTAGTGGTCGTGCAACCTCGCCGACCCTGAGCCGCCAAATCCCAACGATGCAAGATGTTCACCTTCGCCTGACCGGGCTGGCCCATGTCGTCCACGCGCCATAGGAGAGGGAAAAAAGCGCCCCACTACCATTGACACCACAAGGGATTTGCCCAGCAATGCGCTTCGACGGCGGCAATGAAGGGAGGAGTGTAGCGGGGTTTGGTGGCCGTGCTCGCTAGGTTTGCTCCCGGGCCGCTCGCGGGAGCGACACGGGAGTCAGAACATGTGTAACTTCTCGTAAGGATCAGGTAACACAATCTTCACTATTTTTCGCGGCATTTCAATCACCATCTGATGCGTCGAGAGACAACAACGGTAGGCTAGTTCGCTCGAAGACGCAAAAAACGTCTACGCATGATCGATGACACAAGGACGGATCATATCCTGCACCATTCCAAAACTTGATTCAACACTGCATCTGCTTCATGTTCCTCCAATTCATCATATGAATGTCTACATGGTATTTCCCAGCAAGTGGTAATCCCCTGGCGATGGCGTGTACGGGAGTGCATTAGCGCTCCCAGCCAAGTCGATGCCATTACACCACTCCCCTTCAAAGACATGGAGCATTTGTCAGACTAGATTAGATATGTGGTGAATCAATCAGATGACAAAACAATGTAGTATAACTACGTTTTCCCCCTTTTTTTGCTACATATATTGCTAGCAAACGTCAAGTACTACCTCCGTCCTAGTTTATTGGCCTGCATTGTATTTCGTGTCAAGTTTTGACCATAGATTTAACTAACAAAATGTTTAGGCATGTCATCAAAATTATATCATTGAAAACTGTTTTCAAATACGAATCCAATGATATAATTTTTATTGACATGCATTGACATTTTATTAGTTAAATCAGTGCTCAAAATTTTGCATAGATTACAAAGGGGACGAATAAATCAGGATGGAGGTAGTATAAACAAAACTACACATTTATACAAATGAAGTGGAAATGGTGTTCTAGTTATGATGCTAATTTTTCCAACCAATAATATATCTCATTTGCAAGCGTATAGATATATCTTTATTGAGTACATTCATTCCATTAGAAATCTGATTAATTCTCACCATTTCATAAGTTAACAGTAAGATGTTTGTCTAATTCCCCTAGTGACGATTACTAGTACCTCAGCATCAGTTATACACATGTATTAGTAGTTGTACAACGAAACTAATATTATTGATACGATCATCATGTTCATCATTTTTGGGACTCGAAGATGAATACTAGTGCAGGATCTATGGCATTAAGCACCACAAGGGAGCAAACCGATCCTTAAATAGTCCATGCATGAACTTTTGTATATGTCAGATAAGTACTTAACAACTAGAGAAGCCACAACTATATCCACAAAAGAATGCGTGTGCAGAAATATCCGAATGCAGTAGATTTTTTCTTTTTGAGTTTCTCTTAATCAGTAATATAAGTTGGTACCCACAAATAAAAAAAGCAACATAAGTTGTTAAATGCATCACATTGACATTACCAAATAATACTATTAGATCAAGAAGGCCCAGTGCCAAACAAAAATAATGGTGGTGGAATACCGAACTTGTTGATCCTTGGTACATATTGATCATTTTTTTTCTTAATACCAGTACCCGTCATGAACTCGTTATATGGCCACCAACATGACTTAGCTTCAACGATTCCTGTTGAGCTTGCCCTCGGTTCAATGTATGGTTGTCGCACCGAGCTCTCGCTCGACGACTCGCAGAGGTCCTTCTCCTTAAAGAACTCCTCCTAAAGATATTCATTTTCCTAAAAACAAATTTCTAAAATATTTGGACCACAAAATAATATCAACAAAACTATGTAAGATTGATAGCAACTACTCATATGGATGCCTAGAGGACATATGAAGCATTCAAACTACTTAGAACTCAAAGAATTCAGCATGCAAACTCATTTTCAGTAGCACCAAGTGCAACAAAATATGCAAAATATAATCTACTATAGCAAGGCAAAGAGATTGAAAATCTTGGGTTTGGGAGCAGGAACACGAGAAAAAGAGAGCAACCAGGATTTTTTTTCTTGAGGTAAGAGATGGTGTGGGATTAAGGAATAAGTGAGTGGGTCCCTATGGGACACACAAGGCAGCTTGGCGCGCCCATGGGGGGTGGTCACGCCATCTTGCCTTTTGAGCAACGGGTGCACCCCCTGGGGTGTTTTCACCTCCAAAATTTCTTAAATATTCTACAAAAAATTCATGTTAGAATTTCATGACATTCTGAGTACATTTATTTTTGGGTCATTCTTCTATTGCATGGTTTATTCAGAAAACAGGGAAATCATGGCATTTTTCTATATTAAACTATAATTAATAGAGAGGAAACTAAAGTTACACAAAGTTGTGCTTACTAAATTGATCGACCACAAGCTTCTCAAAAAGAATCCATTAATAAGGTTGATCAAGTCTTATTAACGAACCATTTCCGATTGACATGAAACCAATTCTTCCGTATGGCACTAAGTTACCTCAATGGGGATATGCATTTCCCCCAACAATAAGAATATCATATCTCTTCTTGACAGTACGAAGAGGAAATTTAAACTCTCCAAAAGTGATTGTTGCCACCTCCTCAACAAAATTGATATTATTAACCATAACTCGATTGTATCCCGTGGTCTCCCAATTTCTTAGGTAGTCCACCCTCAAAAGAGTAACTAGTAAGCATGGTCTAAGTCTCAGTTTCAGGAATCTTTCTTTCATTAGTGACAATATTTCATATATTTTGCATAGGGAGGCTTCTTCAGAATATCAATCAAACGTGTTTGCAAAAAGACTGGCCTAAGCATTCTAGCAAAGCACTCAAAATCTTCATCGTACCAATTTTTAGAAGGATTACAAGGGAATGGCATGGATTTTTGAACCCATGGCTCTCTTTCATTACCTTGTTTCCTAGCAATGAAATCTCTCTTATTATAATCTTTATTCTTAAGGCGTGGGTTATGAAGATCAACTGCAGGTCCTATTTCCACACCATTATCAGGTTGGGCATCAACATGAACATCATTATTTTCGCTATCACTAGGTGCATGTTCACTACCAGATTGTGTCTCTCCATGAGAAATAGAAACACCATTATGGTTCTCAGAAGGTTTCTCTGTCACGGGTTCACTAGAATCATTCAAAGTCCTATCATTTTTTCTTTTCTTTTTCTTCTTAGATGGACTAGATGTATACTTATTAATATTCTGAGAAACATTTTCAACTCTTTTAGGATGTCCTTCGGGTTATAAGGGTTCTTATGTCATTCTACCCCCTCTAGTCAGAACTCTAATAATGATATCAATCAATTTATCATTCATTTGAGTAAGCAAAACATTTTGTGGCTTAGCAAATTGTTCTAAATGAGTATGAACCAAGGATGAGTGTTTACCTAAACACCTAACATAATTAGCAATTCCAAACATCAAGTCACTCAAGCGATCAATCATAATGGCATTTCATTTTAATTGATGCTTAACATACATATTGAAATGTTCTTGCTTAAGAATGTAATTATCAAATTCATCCATGCATTGACTAGCAGTTTATTGTAAGGTATATTACTGTCATCCAATCTATGAAGATAATTTACCTCTACTACCTATGTAGGGGTGTCAAGTCCATGTATTTATTCAATAGGTGGTAGATTCTTAACATATTCAATCTTAATACCTTTTCATTTCATAGATTTCTTGGCTTCTTGCATATCTTATGGACCGGGGAATACAATACCTCTGTTCTTAGTATTTTGTTCAGGAGGTGGTTCACAAAGTGTCCAGTGATTAGCATTCTTCACAATATTACTCAATAGTTCTCTAGCTTACCCGACAGTTCATTCCCTGAAAACACAACCAGCACAACTATCTAGGTAGTCCCTAGAAGTATTGGTTAGTCCATTATAAAAGATATCAAATATTTCATTTTTCTTAATAGGATGATCAGGCAAATCTTTAAGTAGCTGGAGAAGCCTCCCCAAGCTTGAGGGAGATTATCTTATTCAACTTGCACAAAGTTAAATATTTCCTATAAAGCAACTTGTTTCTTATGAGCAGGAAAATATTTTTCAAAGAAGTAATATATCATATCATGGGGGCTACACACACGGCCAGGAGCAAGAGAAAGGAACCACTTCTGAGCATCACCCTTTAGTGAGAATGGAAAAAGCTTAAGAATATAGTAATAGCTATTTTTTCCTCATTAGCAAATAGGGTGGCAATATCATTCAATTTGGTAACATGTGTCACAACAGTTTCAGATTCATAATCATGAAAAGAACCAGGTACTACCAAAGTAATTAACTCGGGATCAACAGAGAATTCATAATCCTTATCAGTAACAAGTATGGGAGAAGTAGAAAATTTAGGATCATATTTCATTTTCTCCTCCATAGATTTTTTCCAGTTTACTCAGCAATTTCTTAAGATCATCTTGATCATTACAAGCAAGAAATTCTCTAGCTATCTTTCCATCCATAACATGACCATCATGCATTTCAATTCTAGGAGGAGATCTATGCAGAATAGGTGAATCATAGTCTTCGTCAATTTCAACATTCTCAAGTTCTCTAGACTTAGCGATATGAGCATCAAGTAAATCACCTAGTGGCACATGTTCAATTTCATCTACCATAGTAGCAACATCATCATAATTTTCATTCAAAGAATAAGTAACATCATCAATTACTTGCGACATATCTGATAGAATAGCAGGTGGTGGTGTCACAAGCTTACTCGAAACAGAAGGTGAATCAAGTGCAGAGTTAGATGCCAATTTCTTACTTGCCCTCATCCTAGAGAGTACAATCTTGGTTTTAGCGTCTTTCAGATTCTTCATAGCGACAATTGAAAATCCCTGGTGAACACAATAATTAGAGTTATGCTCCCCGGCAACGGCACCAGAAAATGGTCTTGATAACACACAAGTATAGAGGATCGCAACAGTTTTCGAGGTTATTATTTCACCCAAATTTATTGATTTGACACAAGGGGAGCCAAAGAATATTTATTTCTCTTAGCAGTTGAGTTGTAAATTCAACCACACCTGGAATTTCTTTCTGCAATGAGGTTTTTACTAGCATAGTCAAAAAACTAATAGGAACAGTAAAAAGCAGTATATTGTATTGATTGTAGCAGCAGTAGTAACAAAAGTAACTTAACGGAAACCAGTAAGCGAAAAGCATAGTACATGGATCGGTGATATGTAATTGATTTGGACAACATTCATCATGTAATAGTTACACACAAGAGTGACACGGAACTAGCTCCAATTCATCAATATAATGTAGGAATGTATTCCATATATAGTCATACGTGCTTATAGTAAGAAATTGTATGACATCTTTGGTCCTACCCTCCCGTAGCAGAGGGGTCCATAAGGACACTAAGAGATATTAAGGCCTGATTTTAATAGAGAACCGGAGCAAAGCATTAACACATGGTGAATACATGAACTCCTCAAACTACAGCCATCACCGGAGATGATCCGGATTATTGTCACCCTGGGGTCTACGGATCATAACACATAATAGGTGAATACAACTTTCAAGATAGGATCCAAAACACTCTCATATTCGTGAAAACATAATAGGTTTAGACCTAAAATCATGGCACTCGGGCCCTCGTGACAAGCATTAAGCACAACAAAGGCATAGCAACATCGATCTTAGAGCATAGTGGATACTAGGAATCAAGCACTATCAAAACAACTCGATTACATGATAAATCTCATCCAATCCCATCACCCCCAATAGGCCTGCAAAGGAATTACTCACTCCCGGTTGTGAGCATCATGGAATTGTGGAGAATGGTGGGTGATGATGATGGTGACGAATTCCCCTCTCCCGAGCCGCAAACAGACTCCAGAACGCGATGAAAACTTCTCTCTTATTTGTTTCTCAAAGAATATAAATTTATAGGCTTGGAATTAGGGCCAGTGAAGCCATGGGGGCCCACAAGGCAACAGGGCGTGCAACTGTTGCCTTGTGGGCAAATCGTGCCCCCCTCCGATGGATCTTTGATCCAGTATTATTTTTATTCCATAGAATGTCTTTAGAAAGTTTCGTCCAATTCCAAGAACTTTGATTTCTATACAAAAAACAACACCATGGTAGTTCTGCTGAAAACAGTGTTAGTCCAGGTTAGTTTCATTCAAATCATGCAAATTACAGTCCAAAGCAAGAGAAAAAGTGTTTGGAAAAGTACATACGTTGGAGACGTATAAGTGGGGGAAGGGGGGTCCGGCACACAACACATCGTCAGCCTCCGTGTGGGATTGTCTGGTTTGTGAGGCAGGTGCAGCATCAAACACTATGCATTGGGTATTTAAAACATTACACAATCCTTTCATGCAAATGTTTGGGTCACATGCATGTAGTGGTGGTCATCGGAGACTCCCTCACGTGGTTATCAGCAACACACACATTCGTTGGCCCGTGCGGTCTATCACTTTGACCGGCAGAAAGAGGCATTTGAGCAAGGTGGATTAATGTTGGTCTACGTTATAGTGTTGATCATGGCGAGATTCTAGACCAAAGTTTGAGCACGTGTGTACATGTGCTCCCATCGGCTCGAAGTAAGTATACTAAGTGTTGTGAACCTTTGTGGGGGGACTTTTCGGTTTGCGAAGGGCCACATCAAATATGTTCATTGGGTATTCCAAACATCACACAACACCTCCATACATGTGTTTGGGACACATGTAGGAGTGGTTGTTCTCGGACACTCCCTCGCACGATTACCGATGGCGTTCCCATTTATGGCCCCACATGCTCCATCACTTTGACCGCAGCGAGAACGGTTAATTGTTTGACCATGGATTCGTTTTGGTTTGTGTTGTGGTAGGTGATGGTGAGATTACATGACACAATTTGAGAGGATGTACACACATGAATGCCTCCCACCGGCTCGAATTGGGGAGGGGGTCAGCATAATACGCATCGTAAACCTTGTTCAGTGTGGGGACTTTACGGTTTCCGAGGCAGGTGCCAAATCAAAGTTGTGCACTAGGTATTCAAACATCACACAACACTTTCATACATATGTTTGGGCCACATGGAGGTGGTGGTTCTATTCAGACACTCCCTCACGTGGTTATCGATGGTAAGCCCATTCCTGGGCGTGCGTGGACGTCCATCACATTGATCAACAACAAGAGAGGTTACCAAGGTCAATTATTCTTGGTTTGTGTTACGTTATAGTAGGTCATGGTGAGATTCCTGACCAAAAAGTTATAGTGCGTGCATACGTACGCATAAATCATTCCCACCGGTTCAAAGTGGGGGTGGCATACTAACTATACCCGTCATGAACCCTCGCTCCATGTGTGGGCTTTCCAGTTCCGAAGCAGGTGCCACATTAAAGTTCTGCATCAAGTATTCAAACACCACACAACACTTTCATACATACATTTGGGCCACATGCATGTGGTGGCTGTCTTCGGACACACCCTCGTGTGGTTATCGGTGGCACGACCATCCATGGTCTCAAGTGGACGTCCATCACTTTGTGTGACATCGAGAGAGGTTTGACGAAGGTTGATTCTTCTTGGTCCGTGTTACAAAAGGTCTTGGTGAGATGCCCTCCCACCAACTCGAAGTGTGTGGGGGGGGCACTATATTGCATATGTCCTGAACTTCCTTGGGGTCAGGGATGTCCAGGTTGCGAGGCGCATGTGCCACATAAAAGTTGTGAATTGGGTATTTAAATATCACATCACCCTTTCATACATGTTTTTGGACCACCCATATGTGGTCGTGGTTTCACCCATCTCGCGCCACACACACACTCATGGGCCCACATGGTCCACCTTCGACTGGAAGCGAGATGGGGTTTGACCATGATGGATTCCTATATGTTTAATTTTTGTGTTACGGTAGGGTGAGATGCCACACCTATTTGGTGGCAAGCGTTCATAGCTAGGATTCACTCCCACTAACACGAAGTGGGGGCATATGAGCAATATTGTGTGCTTTGTGAGAGAGGTAATACGTCAAATTTGTGCATTGGGTATTTGAACATCGAACCACCCTTTACATACATATATTTGTTCCACATGCAGGTGCGTTTGTGTTCTAACCTTTTCCTGTGATTTTTTGTGAACTGCTCCTATATATTATTATTATAGGAGTAAACAATAGATGAGTCAAATGAAAGAACTATCTGCAAATGGTTACTCAAGAGACACAGTTCCCTCAGACTTCCTGTGTGCCATGCACGTGCCTTGTCACATGAGCACAGTCCACTGGTGGCCACTGGCCATGATTGGGCTCCACGAGGCTTCCCTCACAATCTCAAAAATATCTACCCGCCTTGAGCGATTTAAAAATGGATGTTCCATGGGTTTTTCTATTGATAGAACAAAATTATTATGTTGTGCGATGTTGTTGCTCCCGCACAACTTCAATCCTTTCATCTAAATTTTTTGTAGCCCCGATATTTTAGTCTTGCCTAGCAAAATTTCCAATAGTCGCGACATTTCCTCAAACACCACCATGCCCCGCCCCCCTTCACACAAACACACACACACACACCACAAAACCTCCGATCACATTATGTAGAAAAACCTCTACACACACACCACTCCTCCCTCGGTCGAACCCTAGCTAGCTCATCGCGCCCACTGCCACTTCCACAACCAACCTGTGCAGATCTACCCATGCATGTTACACACCGATCTACATACCCTTGGTGCCCTGAGGTCCTTAGATGACGCCTGTGAAACACCTACTTTCTCCAGACCCTCATCCCCATCACCATACCCCACTCTATAGCATCCCAGCCTAAGCCCGACAATGCTTCCCGGGGAGCTCGAGGAACGACTGGCCAAAAAGATGTATAGCATGGCATGTCCGTTAGACGATGGCGACATGGACGTTGAGGCCCTCGGTGAAGCTGACTATGATGATTGGCCTGTGAATTCAAATCGGTGGGCTTGCGTATGGTTGTATGTCGCGGTAGTCAGCTATGACATCAATCTTGTCGACAACAACGGCTTGACGCGCGCTATATCACAGGTTAAGTGTCCCACCACAACCCCTCGGTTTTAACCCTCGTCAATCTCATCCATGGTCCAGCCGTTGATCTCCTTTACTTCGCTGTCTGGAATTTGCCTTCCTTCATCACAATCGAGCCCCTTTTAGCATTTCTAAAAGACAGTTCTACGCCGGTGGCTTGTGATTCTTAGCTGAAAATCTAAACCTCATCGACAAATACCATGAGAAGGGCACCCTCTTCGGCTCTTCCAAGGGGAAAGAGCCCATCTGCGACATCAGGGAGGGCACCCTTCAACCGTTCTCTTCCAAGGGGAAGGATCCCATCTACGACAACAGGTAGCACCCTAGAGTCTGTGTTCTTCAAGTGGGACGGAGCCCATATGTGAGAAGTGAGGAAACCCATTATTTGTATTATCATGCATGTTGAAAGGGGCAAAAAAACATATGATCGTGATAGTAGCTTTGGCCATGATATGTTTTAACCATGTTATGTTTAATTATTTCAGTCATGCAAAATGTAATGTCCAAAAGTGCAATGTGATATGTTGGAGCATGAATTGTTCTGTTCAATTTCACGAATGCCTATGTTTAGTTGTATGTAGTGAGCATATACCTTGTTTAACTATTTTTGATTGTATGAAGTGAGCATATGTCTAGTTTCAATTGCTATATTTTGTTGTTTGTTGAATGCCATGTTTATTTCATTCAGTCACAATATGATGTTTTATATGTGCAAGAATGCATTGTGCAGTTCAATTTCATCAATACGAGTTTCAGCGGCCCAAATGGGTTCATGTTAAAGCAGGTGTAGTGTACACGCCCCCTGTTTATTTCAGTTTTCTCACAATGTGATGTTCAACCATACAATTTGATGTTTAAGAACAAGATACGTTCTGTGCAATTTCAACAATACTAGTATGAATGCCTAAATTTGGTTGTTGTTAAGCCAGTTGTAGTGAGCATGTGCCTCTTTTAACAGTTTTTGGTTCTTCGGTTGTTTGCGGTTAGCATCTGTCCACTTTAAATTGCTATATTTGGTAGTTTGTGGTATGCCTTGTTTATTTCAGTTATTCACAATGTGATCCTCTATATGTGAATGTATGGATCGTGCAATATAATTTCATCAATACGAGTTCAATGGCTATATATATATTCCTGTTAAGCCTGGTGTAGGTAATACGCCCCCTGTTTTTTCACATTGTGATGTTCAATTATACAATTTGATGTTTAAGCACAACCTATGTTCTATGCAATTTCAACAATACTAGTATGCATGATTGTATTTGGTTGTTGTTAAACGTGTTGTAGTGAGCATATGCCTCTTTTAACAGTTTTTGGTTGTTCGTTAGTTTTTGGTTAGCATATGTCCAGTTTCAATTGCTATATTTGGTTGTTTATAGTATGCCTTGTTTATTTCGGTTATTCACATTGTGATGTTCTATATGTGCAAGTATGGACTCTGTGGTTCGATTTCAACAATACCAATTTCAAAGGACATATTTGGTTCCTATTACGCCTAGTGTACTTAACACGCACACTGTTTATTTCAGTTTTTTCACAACGTGATGTTCAATTATACAATTTGATGTTCAAGCACAAGCTATGTTCTATATAATTTTAACAATATCATCATGAGTGACTATATTTGGTTTCTTTTAAGCTTGTTGTAGTCAACACGCCTTTCCATTTTTATGTCACAATAGCTAGTGCACTTAAACCCGCACAATACCAGTTTGAATTACTATATTTAGTTGTTGTTAAATGTTAGGGCTATTGCAGTTAACACACATTTCCACTTCTTGTTTGCTTAACTGGCGTGCTTAAACCTACACATTGAAGGAGTGAAACTATCATTTGGAGATTATATTGTTTACCATGGATGTATGTGGTCCAGGTTTTGCCGGTTGTGCTTAACATGCCTTTCGATGTACTTGCACAGGACAATATTGGGAAAAACTTTGTTTTCCATTGAGGTTAGTTTCATCATATGGCTTATATGCACTCCCTCCTCCCCATAATATAAGATGTTAATACATTTAATATGTTTTATATTGGATGTGCTAAGATCTTATATAATGGGGCGAAGGGAGTATATACGACATCATTGTGCAATTCCAGTTTAGCTTCTAATATTAACTTGTTTCTTGTAGGTAAATATGGCATTGGTAAAGATCTATGCTTTGGCCCTTTTGTGTATGGGGTAACGAGATATTCATGAACCAGCATCAAGTGAGGAAACTAATAAGGATTGTTGGTAAAAATGGATCAAACGATGGCAATTAAACTATTTTTTTACACTTTATCCAAGACAATAGTGATCCACGGGATGGTAAATCGGAAGTTTGTAGATTTTTTACTACCCAAAATGAATCGTTAGATGATAATGTGTGAATCTTTTTCGTTTGCAGTGGTTGCCAACACAGTTTACTCAGGATTACCTCTAAAACTACATGATTGGTGGACATGCAAAGGTTAAAGTATTTCTACTAGACTACAATGACTATCTAGAAGTCCTCATGAAGAGAGTGAAGAATGGGCGGTCGGCCATCACAAGGGGTTGGACTAGAATCGTGTGTGCATTTGGCATGGAGGACGACACAATACGGGCATTCCGATTTACCATGTACATCAACGAGAATATCTATCGCCTCTTTCATTACCATCTTTAATACAAGTATACAACCATCGTTCAACATTTTTTATTTCCTGCTTATGTAATTCTTTTTTTGTGGACGTAATTCTGGAACATCTGTACGTGTGAATCGAACAATGCATTGGTTTTTGAACCTATACCTGTATATGATAGATATGAAAAAATTTATTGCCTACTTTCAAATTCAAATTTTGTATAATTTTAAATTGCAACAATTAAATTTGGGAGAAATATGCTCTGCAGGTCATTACGTCACACAAGGTTTGTAAATCACAACGTTTGTGATATACCTCATGATCCGACACATTTCACAGATAGAAAATGCGTGTGACCATGCACACAATTGCCATTTGCAAAGCATGTGTGATGTTATACAATATCTCAGGCGATGCGATTGAATTAAATGTTTGTGATAGTATCTCTAGATGACGGTGCAATATATTCAAATAATGCATCTCTGTTTTTACTTAATACTCTAGATGCATGTTGGATAGCGGTCGATGGATGGATTAATAGTAGCTGATGCAGGAAGGAGTCGGTGTACTTGTTTATGGACGTGATGCCTATATACATGATCATTGCCGTGAATAAATATTGCATGACTATGCACTTTTCTATCAATTGCCCAACAGTAATTTGTTTACCCATTGTATGCTTTCTTCGAGAGAGAAGCCTCTAGCAAAAACTATGGCCCCCGAGTCTCCACAAAATATATTATAACAAAAACACCATAAATATTTCCGATGTTTCTTTACTTTTATTTATTTTTATATTTATATTATCTTTCTATCACTACTTATTGCTTGCAAGTAACGACTTCAAGGGGCTTGACAACCCTCTTGCCCGCATTGGGTGCAGGTGCGTGTTTTTTGTGTGTGCGTGTTGAAGACGGGAATTTGTGTTTTCCTCCTATTGGTTTGATAGACTTGGTTCTCAATGAGGTAAATATTTATCTCTACTGTGCTTCATCTCCTTTCCTCTTCAGGGAAATATCCAACACGGTTTATAAGTAGCAGGAACAATTTGTGGCGCCATTGCCAGGGAGTATCAGTAAATTGTTATCAAGTACCTTCACACAAATTATCATTCACTTGTTATACCTTTTATTTGCTTCTATATTTTACCTTTTGTTTCATATTATATTTTTATTTATATAAAAATACAAAAATACAAAAATATTTCTATTTGCTTGTTTGCTTAGTTATCTAGTTTACTCGTTTGCTTGCTAGTTTACTTGTTTCATCACCATGTCTCAAGATACAACTAAGTTGTGACTTTTCAAAATATAATAAATATTATTTTATTAGTACTCCTATGCCTCCCATGACTAGTGTAGATTTTTATGATATTAATGTTGCTTTGCTAAATCTTGTATGAAAGAACAATTTTTGAGAAGTTCTATAGAGGATCCCGCTTCACATCTTAATACCTTTGTTGAATTATGTGATACGCATAAGAAAAAGGACATGGATAACGATGTGGTTAAATTTAAATTATTTCCTTTTTCACTAAGATATAAAGCTAAAACTTGGTTTTCATCTTTGCCTCGCAATAGTATTAGAATATGTGATAAGTGTAAGGATGCTTTTATTGCCAAGTATTTTCCTCTCGCTAAAATTATTTATATGTGAAATCAAATTATGAATTTTAAACAACATCATCAAGAACATGTTGCACAAGCATGCGACAAAATGAAAATGGTGATCAGAAAATGTCCCACTCATGTCCTAAATGTATGGATGATTTTACAAATTTCTATGTTGGACTAAACTTTGTGTCTAGAAACCGTCGAGATTCTGCTGCAAGTGGTACTTCTATGGAGGTGACATTAGGAGAAGCTACAAAACTTCTAGATAATATCATGACAAATTATTCTCAATGGTACACCAAGCAGCTCCAACTTGTAAGAAGGTAAATTCCGTCA
Source organism: Hordeum marinum (assembly GCA_022496015.1). Classification (NCBI taxonomy): domain Eukaryota; kingdom Viridiplantae; phylum Streptophyta; class Magnoliopsida; order Poales; family Poaceae; genus Hordeum; species Hordeum marinum. The sequence continues at coordinate 375,718,272 of CM039678.1, read as the reverse complement.
AAGAAATTACTACTTTGGGTGATAAAATGGATGCTCTTATGAATATAATTGCAAACAACAATGCTCAAGTTGATCCTAATGATATGCCATTGTATAAATTTATTGAGAAAAATAATGATGCTATTGATGTGAACTTTGTCTCATGAAATAATTTCAACAATAATGCTTATAGATGTAATTATGGAAACTCTTATGGTAATTTCTATGGAACTTCATCCAAAAATAATAATAGGATGCTTAATGATCTTGAGAACACCATTAAATAATTCATTAGTTCTCAAAATATTTTCAATACTATGGTAGAAGAAAAATTGCATAAAGTTGATGATATGGCTAGAAACATGGACATGATTGCTCATGATGTGGGAACTCTTAAAAGTAAAAAAATCCTCCCAAGCATGATATTACCGATTTTATTACATCCATCCAAATATATATTAATGAAATTAAGGATAGGACCGCTAGGTTGAGAGCTAAGCGAAAATTCTTAGAAAAGGCTCTTCCACCCTGTTTTTACCGCAGTCGAGATGAAGATATTAAAATGATTGGTACTTCTCCCATTGAATCTTTGTTTACTAATCTGAAAATAGATGATGAAGGGACTGGATATGAGTCAACTTTAAGTAGAAGTCGTCCCGTTTGTTCGGATGGTGATGATCTTAATGATAAAAATGAAAAGCGTGGGTTTGGAGAGGTCAAAACTTTAGTTAGTGATGTATCCACTATCTTGGATCACAAGGACTTTAATTTTGATAATTTATATTTACTAGATTGTTTTTCCTTTCTTAAATCCATAATTATCTCACCCAATGACTATGAACAAAATAAGGCGTTTACTAAACATATCGTAGAAGCTATGCTAAAGGCTCATGAAGAAAAACTAGAGTTATAAATTTCTATTCATAGAAAATTGCATGATGAATAAGAACCTACTATTATAATAAATTTTAAAGAATATAAATGCAATGCATTATTTGATGTTGGTGCTAGCGTTTCCACTATACCGAAATCTTTATGTGATGTGCTAGGTCTCACCGAGATAAATGAATGTTCCCTTAACTTGCACTTAGCGGATTCCACTATTAATAAACCATTGGATAGAATAAATGATGTCCTTATTATTTATAATATAAATTATGTGCCCATGGATTTCATTGTGCTTGATATCGAATGCAATCTGTCTTATCCAATAATACTTGGTAGGCCTTTCGTATGAACTATAGGTGATATTATTGATAAGAAGGAGGGAAATATAAGATTTCAATTCCCACTAAATAAAGGGCTGGAACACTTCCCTATAAAGACAATTAAACGACCTTACGAATATATTATGAGGTCCACCTATGGACTGACTGTCAAGGATGACAACACTTGATATTGTGCATTATGCCTAACTAGGGGGCATAAAACAAGATTTTTTGTTGGGAGGCAACAAATAGTTATCTCTAAATTTTTGTTTTCACTTTCTGTATTGGTGTGTTTACATGATTATTTCTAATTTAATTATTGTGTTTTTATGTTTTAATTAGTTTTTTTGCCAATTAAATCCTTTGGGATTGATTTGGAAGATAGTTTAAATTGATACGGTGCAAAAAATAGAAACTTTTGCGTCTAGTGCAGAATTTCTATGATTTTACTAGACTATCTTTTTTATCTTAATTTTTTACATAGTATTGGTATACAAATTCCCTAGGTTGTACTAATTTTTCATAATTTTTGGAGTAACAAAAGTATTGTGTTTGTGGAGATAATTACAGACCGTTCTGTTTTAGAGAGATTCTGTTTTTTGTTTCCATAATTTACTTGTTTTGATCATGCTATGGGTTGTATCGGGGTGTATAAGCTATGGATAAGTTGGAATACGGTGCCTTATGCAATAATAAAATATGAATAAATTTATAAGAGTACCTCAATATTTTGATTTACCTATCACACTAACGGAGCTCACAAGTTTTCTATTGAGTTTTGTGTGCTGAAGTTTTCAAGTCTTGGGTGCGATCACGGAGGATGAAGGAATAAGGAGTGTCAAGAGCCTAACCTTGGGGATGCCCAAGGAACCCCAAGTTAAAATTCTAGGAAGAATCAAGCATCTAAGCTTGGGGATTCCGTGGAAGGCATCCCCTCTTTCGTCTCCATTCCATTGGTATGTCACTTGTAACTATATTTTTATTCATCACATGGTATGTGTTTTGCTGGGAGAGTTGTGTATTATAATTTTCCATATTTTTAGTTTGTCACAATCGTTTTTTGTTGGAAAAACCTATTTGATAGAGACATATGTTCATCATGATTTGTTATAATACTCTATGTTCTTCACTTGTATCTTTTGAGCTTGGCAGCTTCTCTATTGCTTCACTTATATCTTTTAGAGCACGGTGGTGTATAGATTTTATAGATTTTATAATACTCTCGTGCTTCACTTAAAAAAATTAAGAGTCTAATAAATAGTAATTATGGTAATTTGCAAGGTTTATAAGACTAGTCCAAAAAGGATAGGTATTCAATGATTGTATAATCAAAACCTTCATGTAGCTCAACATATAAGAGAGATTGTGGGTTAATGATATTGATGTAGTAATATGAAAGGGCATGAGTACATGATTGTTGGTTACTAGAAATATCGGTAGTTAAAGCATGTTAGTTGTTTCTCATCTAAATATTGGTTATGGCATGATGATGATGTTGTTCGGTTTAGAGGCACGCGATGGTTAACTCCTCCCAACCTCCTCCCTAGTGGTATGTTGCAGTACTTTCCTTCGAGGGAGATAATAAGGCTTTGTAATAAGTTTATGACTTCTTTATGACTAATCTGAATCCATGTGTGTACGCACACTCACCTTTCCACAATTTGCTAGCCTCTTCGGTACAATGCATTGCATGTTCTCACCTCAAGGATCGGCGCAGCTTTCGCCGGTGCATCCAAACATCGTGATATGATACGCTCTATCACACATGATCCTCCTTATATGTTCCTTAAAATAGACACCATACCTACCTATTATGGATTTTCATAGCCATTCCGACATATATTGCCATGCAACTTCCACCATTACATCACATCACTTGTGTGTTCATCATCACTACAAGAAATATGTCGACTTGTGACCTTCTGGTAGTGACCCTGCAAGAAATGATCATAAATCTACGACCATTTGATCCAATTGGACATAAGCTGTTCGGGGGGCTCCAAACCCTAAACCATAACGAGCATTTTGGTTAGAAAGGTTGTAATTTCCTTACACAAAATGGTCATAAAGTAGACATCACTAGTCATTGCCTTATTTCTAGCTGATCACGACCAATATAGATGGTCATAGCCTTGTAAATTGTGGTGCATTGCTATGACTAGGCGTCACCTCATCAATTTTGCCTATGTGTCATGTCCAGGTGTTAATTTTTGCCCTAGGTTGTGAAGGAGCCTACATTTCTCGCATTCCCAAAATTCTCAAAACATTCTCATAAATTCTTTGGATCATATCTTCCTCAAATATGCCAAAACCCTTCCTTGCCTAGTTCAAAAATAATTCAAGGATATTCATTTTCCTATTTTGTTCAAAGCAGCACTTTGTGAAGGAAGTGCTATTTATATTTTTTGGATTGCTCTCAAAAAATTTGGGCACTCTTTACTATCCAAATAATTGCCTCATGACAAAATTCAGCTCCATTGGCCTATTAAATCTTCCTTAGCAAATTTTCAATGTTTCTGTTCAGCTAGAAGCTTTATGAAGGAAGTAATAGATAGGCATCTCGTACTGAGATGAATTTTTGCCACATATCCTATATAGCTAATTCATAGCCCACAAAATTTAATCCCCGTATAATAATCCATGTGAGCTCACCATGAAATATTTGTTTATGGTAATATATTCAGTTTGTGAAATAACAATATTTTATATGCTTTATAATTTTTGAAATTTTACCAGGACATGACTCTGCCCATATAACCACCCTCAACCAAATTGTATCTCATTTTAATTTAGCTAATTTTCCTCAATACTTTTCCCAATTTTCTGTTCAGTGGAGAGAATTGTGAAGGAAGTACCATTTTTATTTATCCAAATTGTATGAAATTTGTACAATGCCTTCATATGCCCAAATTATCATCCTCCACCAAATTACAGATGAATCCATAGTCTATGTGAGCCCACCTTCAATTTTTATTTTTTGGACAGATTTGCATATTTTAAAGCAAGTGCTATCAAGACCCCTCATATTGCCCTCAAAAATTTTGGGCCCTCTCAAATACTCAAATCATTGTCACATGACAATATTCAGCTCAATTTGCATAGTAAATATTCCTCGAGAAATTTCCAAAGTTTTTATCCAGAGAGGAACTTTGTGAAGGAAGTACTACCTAGGATTATCAAAATTATATGATCTTTTATCAAATATTCCATATGTGCAAATCTTCACTCTCCACAAAATTTGATCTCTATTGAGAAATCCATGTGAGCTCGTCATCCAATCTTTTTTCTGGTCACATTTTCAGTTTGTGAAGCAACTATATTTATATTATTTAATTATTTCTGAAACATTACCACGGCACGATTCTACCTATATAACTTCCCTCCACCAAATTTGAGATCATTTCATTAAGCCAATTTCTGTCTATAATTTTCCCAAGCTTCTGTCCAGAGAAGAGAATTGTGAAGGAAGTACCACTTTGGCATGTCCAAATGGTATCAAAGTTATACAGTGATTTCCTATGCCCAAATTACCATCCTCAACCAAATTGCAGCTCAATCCATTCATTAGTTTGAGCATAGCTTCAACATCCATATTTATGTTCAATGTGGAACTTTGAAAAGCAAGTGGCACCTAGGCTCCTCCATTTGAGATGCAAATTTTCCAATACAGTCTCCTTAGTAGATGATCATCCTAAGACAAAACTTAGGCCCATTGGCAATGTGCATTTCTCCCAACACTAATCAAACACTTGGCTGCTAATTCATGTTTGAGCTTAGTTTAGTCTCCTCATGAGATTCTTCTATTGCATTATTCTTCGTAACACCTATCGGGGGAGTTCCCAACCCACTAGACATGCCTAGGCCGCCTAGAACTTCTGGCAATGCCACGGTCATGCGGTGACCATGCAGCTGGCATGCTAGTTTATGTACTCTCGAGTTGGGGCCCCTAGCCACCGTCCAAACCTCGACGTCTGGCCACCACACCTTGTATCTCTGATTAAGTAGATACTTATGTACCTAGAAATGATTTTTGCAAAAAATCATGAGGAAACTATAAGGCAATTGCAGTTCAAATTTGACCCACTTCGAGCTGAATCGGCATAAATTTGTCTTTTTCATGAGAGGTGTATCAAAGCTTTTGAACCCAACCATTTGGTCGATTGTGTATTAAATTGTTGGGGAACGTCGCATGGGAAACAAAAAAATTCCTATGCTCACGCAAGACCTATCCATGGTGATAAGCATCTACGAGAGGGAGAGTGGATCTACATACCCTTGTAGATCGCTAAGCGGGAAGTGTTAAGAAACGCGGTTGGTGTAGTCGAACGTCTTCGCGATCCAAATCACCGAGCGTCCAGCGATCTCATCACGATCCGTCCCTCGATCTCATCATGATCCGTCTCGCAATCTTGATCATAGTCCTTCCAATCTAGCGCCGAACGGACGGCACCTCCGCGTTCAGCACACGTACAACTCGATGACGATCTCCGCCTTCTTCATCCAGCAAGAGGGAGCGGAGAGGTAGATGAGTTCTCCGACAGCGTGACGGTGCCACGGCGATGGCGGTGGAGCAATCCTGGCAGGGCTTTGCCTAAGCACTGCAGAAAACCGATCTAGAGGAGAAACTATACACTAGAGGAACGGGTAGCACGTGGCTGAAAATCTAGTGCAAAAACCCTAAAACCTCTAGTATATATAAGAGGAAGAGAGGAGGAGACCTGGCGCAAGGTCCAATCCCTCTAGGCTTCGGCCGAAGTGGGAGGATAGGAGGAATCCTCCTCCAATCCTAGTAGGACTAGGACTCCTCCTTATTTTGGCCTTTTTGCATTTTTCCACCTTTTTCTCTATGGGTTTTTCTTCCCAGTCGCATGGGCCTTGTGTAGGACTTACACCAGCCCACTAAGGGCTGGTATTAACTATCCCACAGCCCATGTAGCCTCTTAGGTCGAAATACCCCTCCCGATGGTCTCCAGGTACATTACCGGCACTCCCGGTACACTACCGATGAGCCCGAAACTTTTTCGGCGACCAAAACAGGACTTCCTATATATCAATATTTACCTCCGAACCATTCCGGAGCTCCTAGTGACGTCCGGGATCTCATCCGGGACTCCTAACAACCTTCGGTCACCACCATACATAACTCTATACTACGGAAACGTCACCAAACCTTAAGTGTGCAGACCCTGCGGGTTCGAGAACTATGTAGACATGACCGAGACACCTCTATGGTCAATAACCAATAGCGGGACCTGGATGCCCATATTGGTTCCTACATATTCTACAAAGATATTTATCGGTCGAACCTCTATGTCAAGGATTCAGTTAATCCCGTATGATGTTCCCTTTGTTCTTCGGTATGTTACTCGCCCGAGATTCGATCATCGGTATCTCCATACCTAGTTCAACCTCGTTACTGGAAAGTCTCTTTACTCATTCTGTAATACAAGATCCCATGACAAGCACTTAGTCACATTGCTTGCAAGGCTTCTTGTGATGTTGTATTACCGGGTGGGCCCTGAGATACCTCTCCGTCACACGAAGTAACAAATCCCAGTCTTGATCCATGCCAACCCAACAGATACCCTTGGAGATACCTGTAGAGTACCTTTATAGTCACCCAGTTACGTTGCAATGTTTGATACACACAAGGTACTCCTCCGGTGTCAGTGAGTTGCATGATCTCATGGTCATGGGAACAGATACTTGACATGCAGAAAACAGTAGCATTAAACTGACACGATCATATGCTACGTTTGTAGTTTGGGTCTTGTCCATCAACCATTCTCCTAATGATGTGATCCCGTTATCAAATGACATCTCATGTCCATGGCTAGGAAACCTTAACCATCTTTGATCAATGAGCTAGTCTATTAGAGGCATAGTAGGGACATGGTTTTGTCTATGTATCCACACATGCATCTAAGTCTCTGATCTACAATTATAGCATGGATAATAAACGATTATCATGAACAAGGAAATATGGTAATAACTAATTTATTATTGCCTCTAGGGCATATTTCCAACAGTCTCCCACTTGCACTAGAGTCAATAATCTAGTTCACATCACCATGTGATTCGCATTGTTCTGAATCTAACACCCAATGAGTTTGGGGGCTCGATCATGCTTTGCATGTGAGAGAGGTCTCATAATCAACGGGTCCGCAGCATTCAGATCCGTGTGTACTTTGCAAATCTCTATGTCAAACCGTAAACACTGCTACCACACTCCACTTGGTACTATTACAAATGGCTGCTCCACTATACGTCTCCAGATTGCTACTACGAGTCATCCGGATAGGTGTTAAAGCTTGCATCGAGGTAACTCTTTGCAACGAAGTCTTTATCACCTCCATAATCGAGAAACATCTTCTTAGTCTCTTAGTTACTAATGATAATCTTAACCGTTGTCCAGTGATCCACTCCTGGATCACTTTTATACCCCTTGACAGACTCATGGCAAGGCACACACCAGGTGCAGTACACAGCATGGCATAATCTAGAGCCTATGGCTAAGGCATAGGGGACGATGTTCGTCCTTTCTCTTTCTTCTGGCATTGTCGAGCGTTGAGTCTCACTCAACTTCACACCTTAAAAATTAGGCGAGAACTCTTTCTCTGACTGATCCATTTTGAACTCTTTCAAAATCTTGTCAAGGTATGTACTCATTGAAAGTCTCATCAAGCATCTTGATCTATCTCTATAGATCTTGATGCTCAACAATTAGGTAGCTTTATCCAGGTCTTCCTTTGAAAAAACTCTTTTCAAACAACTGTTTATGCTTTCCAGAAATTCTACATCATTTCCGATCAACAATATGTCAACCACATATGCTTACCAGAAACTCTATAGTGCTCCCACTCACTTTATTGTAAATACAAGTTTCTCATAAACTTTGTATAGACTCAAAAACTTTGATCACCTCATCAAAGTGTATATTCCAACTTCGAGATGTTTGCTTCAGTCCATAGAAGGATCACTGAAGCTTGCACACCTTTTAGCATCCTTAGGACTGACAAAACTTCTGGTTGTATCTCATACAACCTTTCCTTAAGGAAGGAAACGATGTTTTGGCATCCATCTGCCAGATTTCATAATTGAAAAATGCAGCAACTGCTAACATAATTCCACCAGACTTTAGCATTGCTACGAGTGAGAAAGTCTCATCGCAGTCAACTTCTTGAACTTGGCGGAAACTTCTTTGTGACAAGTCGAGCTTTATAAATGGTGACATTCACCATCAGCGTCTGTCTTCATCTTAAAGGTCCATTTGTACTCAAGGACCTGCCGTCCAACGAGAAAGTCTACCAAAGTCTATACTTGGTTTTCATACATGGATCCTTTCTCGGATTTCATGGACTCTAACCATTTGTCGGAATCCGAGCCCATCATCGCTTCTCCACAGCTCGTAGGTTCATCGTTGTCCAACAACATGACCTCCAAGACAGGGTTGTCGTACCGCTCAGGAGCAGTACACATCCTTGTCGACCTACGAGGTTCGATAGTAACTTGATCCGAAGCTTCATGATCATCATCATTTACTTCCTCTTCAACTGACGTAGGTTCCACAGAAACATCTTTCTACGCTGTGCTACTCTCTGGTTGAAACAAAGGTTCAACAACCTCATCAAGTTCTATCTTCCTCCCACTCAACTCTTTTGAGAAAAAAAAATTCTCGGGAAAGGACCCATTTCAGCAACAAACACTTTATGCTTGGATCTGAGATACAAGGTTCGCCCAACTGTTCTTAGGGTAATCTATGAAGATGCATTTGTCCGCTTTGGGTTCGAGCTCATTAGGTGAAAACATTTTTCCACACAAGCGTCGCAGCCCCAAACATTAAGAAATGACAGCTTAGGTTTCTATCAAACCATAATTCACATGGTGTCATCTCAACGGATTTAGATGGTGCCCTATTTAAAGTGAATGTAGTTGTATCTAATGCATAACCCCAAAATTATAGTACCAAAATGATAAGAGACATCATAGCAATGATAAGAGACATCATAGCACGCACCATATCCAATAGAGAACAACTATGACGTTCGGACACACCATCACGCTATGGTGTTGTAGGTGGCGTGTGTTGTGAAACAATTTTCACATTGTCTAAAGTTGTATGTCAAACTCGTAACTCAGATATTCACCTCCACGATCATATCATAGACATTTCTCCTTGTCACGATGATCTTAAACTGCACTCTCAATTTTCTTGAACTTTTCAAATGATTCAGACTTGTGTTTCATTAAGTAAATATACACTATATCTACTCAAATCATTAGTGAAGGTAAGAAAATAATGATATCCACTGAACACTATAAGACTCATTGGATTGCATACATAGACATGTATCATTTCCAATTAATCACTTGCCCGCTCCATCAATCCGGAAAACGGGGTCCTTAGTCATCTTGCCCAAGAGGCATGGTTCACATGTCTCAACCGATTCGAAATCGAATGAGTCCAAAGATCCATCAGCATGGACTTTCTTCATGCGCTTTATACCAATTTGACATTTAACAAGTATGTGGCACTATCATTATTAACTTTGTATCTTTTGGCATCAATGTTATGAACATGTGTATTACTACAATCAAGATTCAACAAACCATTCTCACTGGGTGCATGGCCATTGAAGGTATTATTCATGTAAACAGAATAACCAATATTCTCTAACTTAAATGAATAACCATGTTGCAATAAACACGATCTAATCACGTTCATGCTCAACGCAAAACACCAAATAACATTTATTTAGGTTCGTCACTAATCCCGAAGGTAGAGAGAGCGTGCGATGTTGATCACATCAACCTTGGAAACATTTCCAACACACATCGTCACCTCACCCTTAGCTAGTTCTCCATTCATTCTGTAGCTTTTATTTCTAGTTACTAACATTTAGCAACCGAACCGGTATCCAATATCCAGGTGCTACTAGGAGTACTAGCAAGGTACACATCAATAACACGTATATCAAATATACTTCTATTGACGTTGTCAGCCTTCTTATCTACCAAGTATCTACGGTTGTTCCACTTCAGCGACCGCTCTCCTCATAATCGAAGCACTTAGTCTCGGGTTTGGGTTCAACTTTGGGTTGCTTCACTGGAGCAGCAACTAACTTGCCATCCATGAATTTTCCCTCCTTGCCCTTGCGCTTCTCGAAACTAGTGGTTTTTACTAACCATCAACACTTGACGCTCCTTCTTGATTTCTACCTTCGCGGTGTCAAACATCGCGAATAGCTCAGGGATCATTATTTCTATCCCTGGCATTTTATAGTTCATCACCAAGTTCTAGTAGCTTAGTGACAGTGACTTGGAGAACTATATCAATCACTATCTTATCTCGAAGATTAACTCCCACTCGATTCAAGCGATTGTAGCACCCAGACAATCTGAGCACATGCTCAACGATTGAGCTATTCTCCTTCATCTTGCAGACAAAGAATCTTGTTGGAGATCTCATATCTCACAACACGGGCATGAGCCTGAGATCCCAATTTCAGCTCTTAGAACATCTCATATGTTCTGTGACGTTCAAAAGGTTTCGGAGCCTCAATTCCAAGTCGTAATGCATGACACACTAAACTATCAAGTAGTCATCAAAATGTGCCTGTCAGATGTTCACAACATTTACAGACGACGCTAGAGGGGGTGGCGCACCGAGCGGTGCATTAAGGACATAAGCCTTCTGTGCAGCAATGAGGACAATCCTCAGATCACGGACCCAGTCCGCAATATTGCTACCATCATCTTTCAACTCTATTTCTGTAAAAATTCAAGGAAGCTACAGCATGAGCTAGTAATCTACAACATAATTTTGCAAAGACACTACTGACTATGTTCATGATAATGAGTTCAATTAATCATATTACTTAAGAACTCCCACTCAAATTGACATCCCTTCCGGTCATTCGAGTGATACATGATCCAAATTCACCAACTCAAGTCCGATCATCACGTGAGTTGAGGTGGTTTCAATGGTGAAAATCATCATGTTGATCATATCTACTATATGACTCATGTTCTACCTTTCGGTCTCTTGTGTTCTGAGGCCATGTATGTACATGCTAGGCTCGTCAAGTTTAACCCAAGTGTTCTGCATGTGCAACACTGGCTTGCACCCGTTGTATGTGAACGTAGAGTCTATCACACCCCATCATCACGTGGTGTCTCGACACGACGAACTTTCGCAATGGTGCACACTCGGGGAGAACACAATTTATCTTGAAATTAAGTGAGGGATCACCTTATAATGCTACCGTCCTCCTAAGCAAAACAAGGTGCATAAAAGGATTAACATCACATGCAAATCATAAGTGACATGATATGGCCATGAACTTGTGCTTTTGATCTCCATCTTGAAAGCACCGGCATGATCTCCATCGTCACCGGCACGACACCATGATCTCCATCATCTTGATCTCCATCAACGTGTCGCCATCGGGGTTGTCGCGCCCATCATGCTTGTACTACTATTGCGACCGCTTAGCAATAAAGTAAAGCATTACATAGTGCTTAATTATTGACACGCAGGTCTACAATAATTAAAGACAACCCTATGGCTCCTGCCGGTTGTCGTACTCATCGACATGCAAGTCGTGATATTCTATACAACACATGATCCTCTCATACATCACATATATCACATCATGTAATTGGTCATATCACATCACAACATACCCTGCAAAAACAAGTTAGATGTCCTCTAATTGTTGTTGCATGTTTTACGTGGCTGCTACGGGTATCTAGCAAGAACAATTCTCACCTATGCATAAACCACAACGGTGATACATAAGTTGCTTTTCAACCTTCTCAAGGACCGCCTTTGTCGAATCCGATCCAACTAAAGTAGGAGAAACTGCCACCCACCAGCCATCTTTTGCAACAAGTTGCAGTTGAGGGAACCGGTCTCTCGTAAGCGTACGAGTAATGTTGGTCTAGGCCACTTCATCCCACAATACCACTAAACCAAACCACGACCAAGGGAGGAAGCAATCTAAGCATCAACGCCCACAAACTCTTTGTGTTCTACTCGAGATCTCATCTACACATAGACCTAGCTCATGATGCCACTGTTGGGGAACGTCGCATGGGAAACAAAAAAATTCCTACGCTCACGCAAGACCTATCCATGGTGATAAGCATCTACGAGAGGGAGAGTGGATCTACATACCCTTGTAGATCGCTAAGCGGGAAGCGTTAAGAAACGTGGTTGGTGTAGTCGAACGTCTTCGCAATCCAAATCGCCGAGCATCCTGCGATCTCATCACGATCCGTCCCGCGATCCAATAACGATCTGTCCCGCGAACTCATCACGATCCGTCCCACGATCTCATCACGATCCGTCTCGCAATCTTGATCACGGTCCTTCCGATCTAGCGCCGAACGGACGACACCTCCGTGTTCAGCACACGTACAGCTCGATGACGATCTCCGCCTTCTTGATCCAGCAAGAGGGAGTGGAGAGGTAGAAGAGTTCTCCGATAGCGTGATAGCGCCGCCACGATGGCGGTGGAGCAATTCCGGCAGGGCTTCGCCTAAGCACTGCAGAAAACCGATCTAGAGGAGAAACTATACACTAGAGGAACGGGTAGCACGTGGCTGAAAATCTAGTGCAAAAACCCTAAAACCTCTAGTATATATAAGAGGAAGAGAGGAGGAGATTTGGCGCAAGGGCCAATCCCTCTAGGCTTCGGCCAAACTGGGAGGAGAGGAGGAATCCTCCTCCAATCCTAGTAGGACTAGGACTCCTCCTTATTTCGGCCTTTTTGCCTTTTCCACCTTTTTCTCTTTGGGTTTTTCTTCCCAGCCGCATGGACCTTGTGTGGGACTTCCACCAGATCACTAAGGGCTGGTATTCACTCTCCCACAGCCCATGTAGCCTCTTGGGTCTAAATACCCCTCCTGATGGTCTCCCGGTACACTACCGGCACTCCCGGTACACTACCGATGAGCCTGAAACTTTTCCGATGACCAAAACAGGACTTCCTATATATCAATCTTTACCTCTGGACCATTACGGAGCTCCTCGTGACGTCCGCGAACTCATATGGGACTCTGAACAACCTTTGCTCACCACCATACATAACTCTATACTACCGAAACATCACCGAACATTAAGTGTGCAGACCCTGCGGGTTCAAGAACTATGTAGACATGACCGAGACACCTCTATGGTCAATAACCAATAGCGGGACCTGGATGCCCATATTGGTTCCTACATATTCTACGAAGATCTTTATCGGTCGAACCTCTATGTCAAATATTCAGTTAATCCCGTATGATGTTCCCTTTGTTCTTCGGTATGTTACTCGCCCGAGATTCGATCGTCGGTATCTCCATACCTAGTTCAACCTCGTTACCGGCAAGTCTCTTTGATCGTTCTGTAATATAAGATCCCGTGACTAACACTTAGTCACATTGCTTGCAAGGCTGGTTGTGATGTTGTATTACCGAGTGGGCCCTAAGATACCTCTCCGTCACACGGAGTAACAAATCCGAGTCTTGATCCATGCCAACCCAATAGATACCCTCGGAGATACCTATAGAGGACCTTTATAGCCACCCAGTTACGTTGTGACGTTTGATACACACAAGGCACTCCTCCGGTGTCAGTGAGTTGCATGGTCTCATGGTCATGGGAATAGATACTTGACATGTTGAAAATAGTAGCATTAAATTGACACGATCATATGCTACATTTGTAGTTTGGGTCTTGTCCATCACACCATTCTCCTAATGATGTGATCCCATTATCAAATGACATCTCATGTCCATGTCTAGTAAACCTTAACCATCTTTGATCAGTGAGCTAGTCTATTAGAGGCATACTAGGGACATGGTTTTGTCTATGTATCCACACATGCATCTAAGTCTCCGATCAATACAATTATAGGATGGATAATAAACGATTATCATGAACAAGGAAATATGGTAATAACTAATTTATTATTGCCTCTAGGGCATATTTCCAACATAAGTATGGCCTGATATTTTATAAAATTGATTTGGTCCAATTTTGCATGAAATATATGGTGGGCCTTCACACAAAAAACTCATTTTGGGCACTCAAAAAATGGAAAATGAATTTTTCGTCCAAAGAAAATGAAAACTTCCTTAGGTAATATTGTTTGACATTCCAATATTCACCCTTGTGCACAATATTAGATCATTTGAACAAACTATGCCATGAATGCGGCCATAAGATTGACCATTTGGCTTGAAAGCCATGAATCTTCAGACTTGATAGCTCGTTTATGAGCACACCTTTTTAAAATAATTGTCACATTACTAGTTTATTATTTTTACTAGTAACTTGGTCACATATAATGACACAATGCGAAGGTTTTCCAATTTTTTGTTTTTTTTGAATTTTTCATGCCCGTTAAAAAAGCGGTCAAAATGGCGGGCTAGAACGTTCCTAGTTAGTGGTTTAATCTTGGATAAATTTTAGTGTTTCTCTAATTAAATAGATGCTTTTGTACCTGGAAATTCTTTTTTGCAAAAAATGATGAGCAAAATATAAGGCAGTTGTAGTTCAAATTTGACCCGCTTCCAACTAAATTGGCGGAAATTTGTCTTTTTCATGAGAGGTGGATCAAAGCTTTTGACACCCAACCATTTGACCAATTGTGTATTAAATATGACCTAATATTTTATATAATTGGTTTGGTCCAATTTTGCAACAAATATATGGTAGGTCCATCACAAAAAACTCATTTGGGGCACTCGAAACATGGAAAATGAATTTTTCATCCAAAGAAAATGGAAACTTCCTTAGGCAACATTGTTTGCCATTCCAAGATGCACCTTTGTGCACAATATGATACCATTTCAACAAACTATGACATGAATGTAACCATAAGATAGATCATTTGGCTTCAAAGCCATGAATCTTCACACATGATAGCTCATTTCTGAGAACACTTTTTTGAAATAATTGTCGTATTACAATTTTATTATTTTTCTTGCTAACTTGGTCACATATATTGACACAATGCAAAGGTTTTCCAATTTTTTGAATTTTTCATGCCCATTTCAAAATGTTGTCAAAACTGCGAGCAATTATCGTTCCTAGATAGTGGTTTAATCTTGGAAAAAATTTGGTGTTTCTCTAATTAAATAGATACGTACGTTCCTAGAAATGAGTTTTGAAAAAAACAATCTATGAGGCTGTTGTAGTTCAAATTTGACCTGCTTCCAGCTGAATCAGAGGAAATTTGTCTTTTTGACGAGAGGTGGTTAGAAAGATTTTGACAAGAGGTGGAGGAAATTCGGTAGGTTTGTTTACACACGAACACGTCACCATGTCACCGTCAATACTATGAAACTTTTTCACGTAGAGCACTTCTTCATTCGAATCCACCTTAATAATGTTTTCTTTCGTGCCAAAATCAGGTGTCAACAAGGTCCTTCACAAAAAAATCTAGATGGTCATAACGTCTTCAAAGTGTTTACTGCGTTCTGATTGGTCCATGAGGATCTCACACGGATCATGCATCAAAGATCGTCGGTTGATCCCAGATCCAATGGCAGCCCTCACCTCCCTAGCCAAAACCCTTTGTCCTCCTAGACGTTTTCCATCCACCCCCCCCCCCCCGCCGCCGCCTCCCTTCTTCCTCTCCTCGCGCTCTGAGGGGTGGATTCCTCCTCGTCTCTTCTTCTTACTCCCTTCCTCCTGGCTCTCTCCTCCCCTCCCCTTATGGAGCTCACAGCCACTGCACATGAACTCCCCCATGCCCTGCTCCTCTCCACCCCTCACCCCTCAACTCGAGGGCCATTTTCTATGCAGCCAAACCAAGCCAGCAACTATCGCTCGCGTCGCACCCTGACCAAACCATAAGTACCAGTTCAAGTGTGGGCGGGCGGCACGGTGCATGGTTAGGTTGTGACCCGCGGCGGCGATCGAAAGCGGGGCGGGAGGATTTCGTTGGAGATCAGATGTCACAAAAGCGGCAGCCGGAGGAGGGTGAGCACCCGTGATGGGGAGGCTGTAGCGGAGGCTGCCTGACCGAGTCGGGTGAGAGATCCTCCCCCGGTGAGCCCAAGTGGCAGCGGGTCCCCATGCTCCACAAGTAAGCATCCCGTCCCCTTCCCCTTCCCCTTTCGTGCTCTTGATCAGAGTCCCTAACTTTAGTTTCGCTGATTGGATTGGCTTCGCTCTTGCAGGGTCATCACGAAGGTGATGCGGAAGAGCAGTATCGAGAAGCTCTTCTCATTGATCGAGCCCCTCATCCGAAGAGTGGTCAGCCACGCATCCCGCTTTATTTTAATATGTGTCTCCTTTCTTTTAATTTTATCGGGCTTAGGACTACGACGCATTGGGCCACGTGGTATCTGAATTAAGATACATGATGTCTATTTAAAACACTACATGGAATATTTATCAGCAGTCTGATGTGCAACAAGTGGATGATATCCATATAATAGGTTATCTTAGCTTGTTAATTTGTCCTCAATGAACTATAGGATCTCTCTTTGCTG
Source organism: Hordeum marinum (assembly GCA_022496015.1). Lineage (NCBI taxonomy): Eukaryota > Viridiplantae > Streptophyta > Magnoliopsida > Poales > Poaceae > Hordeum > Hordeum marinum. The sequence continues at coordinate 375,701,596 of CM039678.1, read as the reverse complement.
CATCTTCTATGCCCATACATTAGCATGAAATAGTATGGCTCATACACTAGCTAGACAATTTGAACCTTTGGAGTAGTACTACATGTAACCTGATGGAACCTTCATGTTGTGTCGTTGATCTACCATAAATATATACAACTACAATAGTGTGCTACTATTACAACAATCTGGTTACAAGTTTACTGATACTACTACAACAATTTGGCTACAAGTTTACTATTTTTTCAGAACCATCATGTTACATTTTCTTGTGTCATGTACAGCTTGCCATAAATGGCTAACTCTATACATATTCGCCCACTATTCAGTGCTAGACTCTTAAAGTACAACATGAGTGTCAGGGCCCGCAGATGATTTATACTTGAGGAGCCCAAGGTGATAATTTCCTCCTTCATTTTGATTCCCACATCTCGAATTACCCATGTGGGATATTGTATCAACGATTTTGGTAGTCAAATTAGATGCATCCTCCCCTGCAATTCACTCCTTATCATGTGGCAGATGCTCCAACTGGAATGCTTAGCTTGTTCATGACTCGCGTGGTAATTACATACGTGTGAAGACTAGTTAGATGAAGTGTTGTGAGCGTGGCAGGATAAAAGATTCAATTTTTTGCTACTGATTTGTGTCATCATCATTATGCATGTGTACTTGGTGAACCAGGACACCCATTAGGAGTTGAATGGTTGTATTAAATTAGTTTCCTAATATTCTATTCATATTTTCGTTTGGTGAAAAATTTGTTTTTGCCACTCTACATTTTGCCAATTTCCCTTATGCCACTCTAGAATTTGACATTTCACTTTTGCCACTCTTAGATTTTGAAAATTATCATTATTGCCATTCAATGGCAAAAGCAAAATAATTTTATTTCACTTTTTCCACTCTTAGTTTTTGACAATTATCACAATTGTCACTCTGAATTTTTGATGTTGCCATGAAAATGACAATTGTGATAATTGTTAAGAACTAAGAGTGGCAAAAGTGAAATGTCATATTCTAGAGTGGCATAAGGAAAATTGGCAAAATCTAGAGTGGCAAAAGAAAATTTCCCTTTAGTTTGTGGCTTTTGTGGTCGTGTGCTAGAGCCTAATTGGCTACATGAACAATTTTCTTTACTTAGAGATGTTACTGTTGTGTCCTAAAAATTTTGATTTCTATCTACTGTTTTGTCCAGATTAGAAATGTGTGTGATGTGTCCTTTCGAAAAGTAATGCTATATGTAGGCTTAAGGAACTGAGCAAGGGAAACTATTATACCTCTTCCTTGTTTTATAAATTGTAATTCTGTCGGGTCATACGATGTCAAGTAACGGTTCTTTGTTCTATGTTATGGTAAAATAAAATATGATTGAAACAATTTGTTTTAGTTAGGCAAGATAGATAGAAGAACAATAAGATCGAGAGGGAGGAGGAGGAGGCATGGCAACAAAAAAGCATGTACATTGTCATTGCTTTGCTTGCATGTGACATCCATTATTAATCTCACTTAGGCGAATCTGGAATTTTGTTAGAATTCTTGACATCTCTTTTGTGGTAATATAATGATATTAGATGTTTGTTGCTTTCTATATATGGGCAAGACGAGTTGAATACTATTATTTTCTTTTTGATGTACGCACACAAATGATTGGCCCTTGATAACCCACAAGTACAGGGGATCAATTGTAGCCTTTCTAGATAAGTAATACAGTTGAACCCAACGAGGAGTTAAAGGTAGAACAAATATTCCCTCAAGTTCTATCGACCACCGATACAACTCTACGCACGCTTAACGTTCGCTTTACCTAGAACAAGTATGAAACTAGAAATACTATGTTGGTAAGATAGGATAGGTTTGCAAGATAATAAAGAGCATGTAAATAAAAACTAGGGGCTGCTAAGACAATTAAGTTAGTTTAACGAGTGTGTAAAAGTGGTGGTAGGAGTTGCGGAATTGTCCCTAGCTACTCGATAACTAGACCGGTAATCATTATTGCAATTTTATATGAGGGAGAGGCATAAACTAACATACATTCTCTAATTGGATCATATGCATTTATGATTGGAACTCTAGCAAGCATCCGCAACTACTAAAGATCATTAAGGTAAAACCCAACCATAGCATTATAAGGTATCAAGTCCTCTTTACTCCCATATGCAACAACCCACCTACTCGGGTTTATGCTTCTGTCACTCAAGCAACCCACCATGGGCGAATCATGAACACATTGCAACACCCTACAGCAAGGATACCTCATACTTGCGTGACACGGCGAGTAGCATAGGATAGCACCAATAATAAAACATGCAACTCAAACCAATCATGATCATCAATCAACCCATGGGATAACAAAAATCTACTCAGATATCATAGGATGGCAACACATCATTGGATAATAATATGAAGCATAAAGCACCATGTTCAAGTAGAGGGTACAGCGGGTTGCGGGAGAGTGGACCATTGTAGATAAGTCGGCAAAGGTGATGGAGGTGTTGGTGAAGACGACGGAGTTGTTGCAGTAGTTCGTCAACATGATGATGACCCTGGTGGCGTTCTGGTGCCACTGGGAGAGTGGGGGAGAGAGCCTCCCTCCTTCTTCTTATTCCTTGTCTTCCCCCCTAGATGGGAGTAGGGTTTCCCCTCTGGTACTTGTCCTCCATAGCGGTAGAGGGGCGGGAGCCCCTCCGATATTGGATCTCTCTCTGTGTTTCCTTCTGTTTTTGCGCTCCCGATTCTGTCCTTTCACCGTTTCTTAAATATACGAAGACCCATAATTCCGATCGGGCTAAAATTTTGAGGGGATTTTTATCCGGATATTAGCTTTCTTGCGGCGAAATAAGGGCCTCAACCGCCTTACGGGGTGGCCACAACCCAGCATGGCGCGGCCAGGGGTAGGTCGCGCCCTGTGAGCTTGTGGGCCCCTCAGGCATTGTCTCGCGTTGATTCCTTTTCCCAAAATTCACGTATATTCCAAAAAAATCTCTATCGGTTTTTACCCCATTTGGAATTTGTTTGATATGCATTTTCTATGAGATAAAAAACATGCAACAAACAGGAACTGGCAGTGGGCACTAGATTAATATGTTAGTCCCAAAAATAGTATAAAAAGTTGCCAAAAGTATATGAAAGTTGTAGAATATTGGCATGAAACAATCAAAAATTAAAGTCTAACTCTCTTCCTATGCATTGGCATGTCATACAAGAACAATTCATTCACACCAAGTAAAGGCCACTGCATAGCATACGTAGTTTCTTGCAATTTTATTATATCGGAAACATAGAGAGGTGAAGATGTAGTTCCTCTCTCATAATAATTGCAAGTAGGAGCAAATAGCACATGCATATTATATTCATTAAAATCATCATGTGCAATAGGAAAACGCAACCCATCAATATAATCCTTAATGAGTGAAAACTTATTCGATATAGTGTAGTTTGGAGAATTCAAAAAGATAATAGGACTATCATGTGTAGGTGCAATAGCAACAATTTCATGTTTAACATAAGGAACTATAGCAAGTTCATCTTCATAAGCATAATTCATATTGGCATCATGGCCACAAGAATAGCATGCATCAAGTTCATCAAAAAGGGATATTTCAAAAGAATCCAAGGGATCATAGCAATCAACAAAACATTCATCCTTGAATCTGTCAAAAAAAAGTACAGTCTGTAGTAATCTGACAATTCACCATACTTCTGTAACTCTAACAATTCTAAAAAATTAGTACGTGGTCAATAATTTTTATAACAGTATTGCGTAAAAAATTCAGAATTTTGGCACACTCCAGTAAAATATAGAACTTCAAACACTACAGCAAAAGTTTCTATTTTACGCAGCACATCTCAAACAAGCAATTTAAACATCCTAAAGGTAATTCTTGGCACATTATTTTTATAATACAATGGATTTGTAGAAGGGGGTAATTATTATTTTTGAATAGTTTTTGTAATCAAGATTCACAAAGTTTCCATGGGCATGAACAAAGTTCAAGGCTAGCTCCCACTTCAACGTTGCTTGTCTTTCTCACTTTCACTTTTCTTTTTGAAAAAAATTTAAGTTCCCCACTTTATTTTTTTGTTTTTTAAACTATAATAAAGCACACAGCAGAATAAAATGACTCTCTAAAACTTCCGGGTTGTCTCCCTAGCAGCGCTTTCTTCAAAGCCATTAAGCTAGGCATATAGTGCTCAAGTAATGGATCCACCCAGATCCCAAGGTATATCGAAGCCAATTTTGATTAACAATGATTTGTAATTTAGTACTGAGCACAAAGTAACATATATCATGCAACAACAAAGTCTAACTCTCTTCCTATGCATTGGCATGTCATACAAGAACAATTCATTCACACCAAGTAAAGGCCAATGCATAGCATACGTAGTTTCTTGCAATTTTATTGTATCGGAAACATAGATAGGTGAAGATGTAGTTCCTCTTTCATAATAATTGCAAGTAGGAACAGCAAGCACATGCATATTATATTCATTAAAATCATCATGTACAATAGGAAAACGCAATCCATCAATATAATCTTTAATAAGTGAAAACTTCTCCGATATAGTGTAGTTTGGAGAATTCAAAAAGACAATAGGAAAATCATGTGTGGGTGAAATAGCAATAATTTCATGCTTAACATAAGGAACTATAGAAAGTTCATCTTCATAAGCATAATTCATATTGGCATCATGGCCACAAGAATAGCATGCATCAAGTTCATTAAAAAGGGATATTTCAAAAGAATCCAAGGGATCATAGCAATCAACATAGCATTCATCATTCGGTAAGCACGAAGGGAGATGAAACAATGTATGAGTTGAAGAGTTAATCTCATTAGAAGGTGGGCATGGGTGGCTAATCCGCTCTTCCTCCTTTTGTTCTTCGTTCTCCTCATCATCATTTTCATCTAATGAGCTTACAATTTCAGCAACTTCCTCCTCCGTAGATTCCTGCAAAATATTAGTCTCTTCCAAGGCAGCGGTCATTCTTTCAATAAACTCTTTAACATAAGCATTAGAAGCATAGTTTTCATAGCAATATTTAAGTATGGCAAAATTTTCAGAATTGTAAAGAGTAGCATCATACTTTTCAATGAAAGAAGCAATTTCATAGGCACCCTTAAAAGCAACAAATTCTTCAATTTGTTCGACATCATTATAGCAATAGGACTCCTTAGCATAAGAGGATAATATTTCATTATCATTAAACACACATTGGTAGGGAAGGTGCTTTTTAGCTTCTTTAGAACAACAAGTAAAATCATGCAATTCACACAAGTTCCAAGCATAACAACACAAAGTATTAATTTGATGCCACAAGAGTTTTCATTTTTAAGATATTCGGTGTTGCACATAATGAGCATGCTCATTTAATGACTTTCCCTCAACTAAGCTAGTTGGGTTTTCAGCACGAGCACAAGTGGATCGAAGATGACCCAAGTAATATTCTTCGGTGGTACGGAACACTAGTGGTTCCTCAACTTTTGGAGCAGCAAGTACAATTATTATTATTTTGGTATTTTACGCTTCCTACCCATATCTAAAGATAGAAAACAAGTTAATAACAGAAAAATAAAATTACTTAGTGATAAAGCAAACAAGCACACATGAGAATATTCACCCCACGCTATTGCTCCCTAACAATGGCTCCAGAAAAGGTCTTGATAACCCACAAGTATAGGGGATCAGTTGTAGCCTTTATAGATAAGTAGGAGTGTCGAACCCAATGAGAAGCTAAAGGTAGAACAAATATTCCCTCAAGTTCTATCGACCATCGATACAACTCTACGCACGCTTAACGCTCGCTTTACCTAGAACAAGTATGAAGCTAGAAGTACTATGTAGGTAAGATAGGATAGGTTTGCAAGATAATAAAGAGCACGTAAATAAAAACTAGGGGCTGCTAAGATAAAGTAGCAATTAATTTAGTTTAACGACTGTGGAAAAGTGGTGGCAGGAGTTGCGGAATTGTCCCTAGCCAATCGATAACTAGACCGGTAATCATTATTGCAATTTTATATGAGGGAGAGGCATAATCTAACATACTTTCTCTACTTGGATCATAAGCACTTATGATTGGAACTCTAGCAAGCATCCGCAACTACTAAAGATCATTAACGTAAAACCCAACCATAGCATTATAAGGTATCAAGTCCTCTTTACTCCCATATGCAACAACCCACCTACTCGGGTTTATGCTTCTGTCACTCAACCAACCCACCATAGGTGAATCATGAACACATTACAACACCCTACAGCGAGGATCCCTCACGCTTGCGCGACACAGAGAGCACCATAGGACAGCACCAATAATAAAACATGCAAATCAAACCAATCATGATCATCAATCAACCCATAGGACAACAAAAATCTACTTAGACATCATAGGATGGCAACACAACATTGGATAATAATATGAAGCATAAAGCACCATGTTCAAGTAGAGGGTACAAGGGGTTGCGGGAGAGTGGAACACTGTAGATAGATGGGGGAAGGTGATGGAGGTGTTGGTGAAGATGATAGAGTTGTTGGAGTAGATCGCCGAGATGATGATGGCCCCGGTGGCGTTCCGGTGCTATCGGGAGAGAGGGGGAGAGAGCCTCCATCCTTCTTCTTCCTTGCCCCCTCCCTAGATGGGAGGAGTGTTTCCCCTCTGGTCCTTGGCCTCCATGGCGGCGGAGGTGTGGGAGCCCCTCCGATATTGGATCTCTCTCTTTCTCTGTTTCCTTCTGTTTCTATGCTCCCCGATTTTGGCCTTTCACTGTTTCTTAAATATCCGGAGATTCATAAATCCGATCAGGCTGAAATTTTTAGGAGATTTTTATCCGGATATTAGCTTTCTTACAGCAAAAGAAGGACACCAACAGCCTTACAGGGTGGCCACAAGTCAGCCTGGTGTGACCAAGGGATAGGTCACGCCCTATGAGCTTGTGGGCCCATCGGGCATCGTCTCGCATTGATTCTTTTTCCCAAAATTCACATATATTCCAAAAAATCTCCGTCACTTTTTATCCCCTTTGGAATTTGTTTGAAATGATTTTTCTGTGAAACAAAAAACATGCAACAAACAGGAATTTGCACTTGGCACTGGATCAATATGTTAGTCCCAAAAATAGTATAAAAAGTTGTCAAAAGTATATGAAAGTTGTAGAATATTAGCATGAAACAATCCAAAATTATAGATACGATGAAGATGTATCACCACTCATGAACAAGAAGCAACCACACTAGTTACTACCTATGTGTTCTAGATATTGTTGTACGTGTTATTGATGTTTTTATTACTTTTGGAGCTATAGTTCTCTCAGACTATCATCGCATTGCGTGTTGTTGTTGCTTACATGTATCTCAAGCATTGTAATTTTGTGTTTGTTCAGGCGGACAACTAGTTGTATAATATGCAAACAACAACAAAGCTAGTGATGTTATGTTATAATTAGTGTGTACTTGTCAAACTTATGATTACACCTGTTCTAATTAATGATGCTAAGTTTCTAACGTCCTCTTTTTTGAAATTAAAAGTGAGTCCTTCTAGCTTATATTGGTGTCTTACAATCGTGTTCTAATTAATGTGTATAGTGCAAGCTCTTGTTTCTGTTTAAATGCATGCACAAAAGTTCAGTTACCTTCTGAGAAATTATTGATGCATTTTTTCCAATTTCTCAAATACAAAATAGCTTGGTCCTGTCAGTTGTGGCATCCCCATTGCTATCTATACGATGTTGTTGTTCCTTACTAATATAATATTTTGTGCCTAACCATTTTTTATAACATGCAGATGGTGGACTTCATTCATGTCTCGTTGTGAGCTCCAGGATGAAGAAGTCAGAAGAAGATGGGCATGTCGAATCTAGGCATGCATGCATGCTCTAGTATCCTTGCTTATGCCCCTTGCTATGGAGGTGCAAGACTTTGTTGTAATGCTAAATTTTCTAGGAATTTTGATGCACTGGTGATTTTGCTGAGAATTTGGTGTATATTTGCTTGCTACTATGTTTACTCCAAATGCACTTCTGGACTGGAAAATATAATGGCATTGAATCTGGGTTGATTCTATATCTATGATGTAAATATTATTTGACATGAAGAGGCACAACCCAAATCAGTAAGTGGACGGAATATCTATTGGACCAAATCTATTTGGTCTTTGAAAAGTCTATGGCCCAAAATATATTAGTGGGAAGAAAGGCTTTGAAACAGCTATAGTCCAATTAAAATGACTGAGGCCCAAAAAAGAAATGGCATGTAACAGCCCATGATCAAGAATATAAAAGGCTGGATTATTGGGCCAAGCCCATGTAGTCGACCAGACAAAATAGGAAAATATATATTAAATGAGTTGAATTATTGGGCTTGGCCCATATAGACTGCTGAATTGGATTGGGCTGATTCTAATCTACGACCAATTCATTTGGTCGTAATTTTGCCACGTCAAGTTGCCACGTTGGATTTGACATGGTTTGGAAAGACTGCTAGTGACCAAAACAATTGGCCATAGAATCCATGACCTTTTATTTTGTTTGTCACCATCTACGACCATTTCACAATAAAAGATGTTAAGTTTCATTAAAGACGGCCAACTTTTAACCAACTGTATTTGGTCACAAAAAGGTCACAAATGAGAAACATTGACCATTCAGGGACCAATATAGAGGGTCACAAGATAGCATAATTCTTGTAGTGCATTATATTGCTTTGCATGATCATGTATCAGACATAGTATTTGTGGCACAAACACCGTTCACCATTGTTTACATGTTACGCTAGATTATTGCACATGCTGGTACAAAGCCAGAGACATTCATATAGAGTCATTTATTTTAAGTTGTTATATTGAGTTGTAAGTAAATAAAAGTGTGTGATCATCATTATTAGAGCATTGTCCCAGTGAGGGAAGTATGATGGTGTAATGATTCCCCCACAAGTTGGGATGAGCTCCGGACGAAAAATGAAAAAATGAGGGAGGCCAAATGAGCCCACCAAGAAAAAAAGAGAATAAATGAGAGAAAAGGAGAGAAGGGACTTTGCTAATATCCTTTGCCGCACTTGTGCCTCAAAATGGCACCATGTTCTTCATATAGAGGGTCTCCTGAGCTATCATTTTCATATGCTAGTGGGAATTTTCATTATAGAACTTGGCTTGTATATTCTGATGATGGGCTTCCTCAAATGCCAGAGTCTTCATGAGAGAGCAAGTTGGATGAACACTCACTTAGCTTCCGTTGAGCTTTATACACTTATAGCTCTAGTGCATCTATTGCATAGCGACCCCTACTCCTCGCATTGATATCTACAGATGGGCATCTCCATAGCCCGTTGATACGCCTAGTTGATGCAAGACTTTCTTTCCATTTTAACTCCTTTTGATATTTATCACCATATTCCATTCCACCTATATGCTATATCCATATTTCACGCTCATGTATTGAGTGAGGTTGAAAATGCTAAAGCGCGTTAGAAGTACGATCCAATTGTGTGTGGTGCTCATGATTTTTTACTTATGTGGTGAAGACGGAGTCATGCCATGCTAATATGATAAAATGAGTGGGGCGTAACATTTTTTCAGGATCATATATTTTGAAAGATAATGATTATGTTGCTTATGTTTATGGATATTACTATATTGATGTTTATTAATTCATCGTTTCTCAAATATCGTATGAAATATTATGTTTTTATCATTTACCTACTCGAGGACGAGCAGGAATTATAAGCTTGGGGATGATGATACGTCTCCAATGTATCTATAATTTTTCATTATTACATGCTACTATATTATCATTCTTGGATACTTTATATGCATTTATATGCTATTTTATAGCATTTTTGTGAACTAACCTATTAAACTAGTACCCAATACCAATTGTTGTTTTCTTCTTGTTTTTGGCCTTTCAAGAATACCGTACCAAACGAAGTCCAAATGCTCCAGAACTTTTTGATTTTTTTTCTTGAAAAAATAAGACCTAGAAGATTTGGAGAGAGACCAGTGGCCTCCCGGGGTGGTGCCAAGCCAACAGGGCGCGCCCAGGGGTGGCCGAGCCCTGATGGCTTGGGACCACCTCCCGCAGCCTCCTGAACTAATTCTAACTCCATATATTCTCTAAAAACGAGAAAACACCTGAGAGCTGGCCAAAGTAGTTTTTCTGCTGTCGCCAGTCTTTGTTCCGACGGGAGGCCATCTGGAGCCCTGTTGAAGTGCCCTGTCAGAGGGGAGATCGATCACGGAGGGCCTCTACATCAACCTTGTTGCCTCCATGATGATGTGTGAGTAGTTTACCATAGACCTATGGGTACATAGCTAGCACCTAGATGGCTTTCTCTCTCTCGCTACGGTCTTCAATGCAAAGTTCACGCGATTCCCTCGGTGATCTATCCGATGTAATCCTTTTTTGTGGTGTGTTTGTTGGGATCTCATGAATTGTGGGTTTATGTTCAGATTATTCATGAAAAGATATTGAGTATTTACTGAATTCTTATATGCATGATTGTTATAGCTTCATATTTCTCTCCGATCTATCAGTTTGGTTTGGCCAACTAGATTGATTTATCTTCAACGAGAGTGGTGCGTTATGATGGGTTTAATCTCACGGTGCTCAATCCTCGTGACACAAGGGGACATGACATGTATTGTATTACTGCCATTAAGGGGAAAACGATGGGGTTTATTAATATTGATTGGATTTACTTTGTCTACATCATTGCATCTTGCTCCACGCATTACTCTGTTTTTACTTAATACTCTAGATGCATGTTGGATACTGGTCGATGGATGGAGTAATAGTAGTATATGTAAGCAGGAGTCGGTCTACTTGTTTATGGACGTGATGCCTATATACATGATCATTATCGTGAATAAATATTACATAACTATGCACTTTTCTATCAACTGCCCAATAGTAATTTGTTTACCCATTATATGCTTTCTTCGAGAGAGAAGCCTCTAGCAAAAACTATGGCCCTGGAGTCTCACAAAATATATTATAAAAAAAATACCAAAAATATTGTTGTCGCTTACTTACTATTATTTTACTTTATATTTATATTATCTATCTATCACTAATTATTGCTTGCAAGTAACGAGTTCAAGGGGCTTGACAACTCTCTTCCTCGCGTTGGGTGCAAGTGTGTGCTATTTTGTGTGTAGGTGGTGAAGACGGGAATTTGCGTTGTCCTCATATTGGTTCGATAATCTTGGTTCTAATTGAGGGAAATACTTATCTCTACTGTGATGTATCTCATCCCCTCTTCGGGGGAAATCCCAACTCAGTTACAAATAGCACCTGGTGCGAGCGAAACAACTCGGCATTGGGTGAAATACTCATTGGCGAACCCAGCCTCATGCGGCGTTCGCATGGCAACGTAGGAGCCAACGCATGGGGCATGATGCACAACCCAGTCGGTGCGAGCGAAGCAGCCCTGCTGGGGTAAAGGACGTTCACAAGCCGACTCGGCCTCGCCCATCGCAGGCTCAACGGAAGCCTCCATGGGGTGGCCCAATAGCGCCCACGGCACATGCATCATTGAACTCGTGGCAAACCTTCTAGATGCGAGCCATCCATCACGCGAGGCCAACCAGTCCACCCGAAGCCGATGGACACTGATAGGCGGACCCGGGTCCTCCCTCACGAGAAGAACAGTGTGCAAGAGGGGGACACGACGCATAGAAAAACACCCCACAGAGGTGGCCACGACGGCGTGCGTATTCCCCTCTTCTTGGACCCTCGAGGAAGGTCGCTCGAGTGTGTGTTGTCCGGGAAGATCAAAAGGCGCAGAGAGCCGCAAGGAGCCAGCCGCGAGGGGCCAAGGCGAAACTGATGACGGGGGGTCCTCCCCCTTGGTGGCTCCCTGGGCCAGGTAATCCATCATCCTCTATAGAATTAGGGGTGATGTGCCTCTATCCTTGTAAGACCATATACAGGAGGACACTCCAAACCCGCCTTAGACGGCTGGGCGGATGGCCCGATCACAAAAATGTGACCCGGGCGGGCATCTCAAACGGGCCTCAAACGCCCTGGTTGGCTGCCATCCCTCATATCGAGCCCAAATATGGGGCGGATATGATGGCGCCCGAGCGCGTCCACCGACAGGCCAACCCCCAAACAGATTGCACCAAATCCACCCCTCCACCCATTTGCTCTCTTCTCTTCTTCCTCCTTCACGACGTCCGTATTGCTGCTCCACCACCATGTGCGCTCCACAACTATTCGAGCGTCTCCGTCGATAGCACCGACAAATCACTTCTCTCTCCAGTCCTCACAGCCATGGACATCGCCGTTGGCCCAAACGCCACCATGGTACGTCCAGCAACTCCCGGTTTGTCCCTTGCATTCTATGTGTTCGACACATTTTCCAGTCCTGTTTCTTTCTATTCCTTTAGGGAAAACGATGAATTTTGATGCTTCGTTGGACGAGGAGTATGGACCGATGGAGCTTGATCAAATGATTCAAGACGGATTCTTTGATTCGTCGGATTCGGGCAAAGAAGTGGACATGATCGCGCTCATTAGCATGCATGAGGAAATGGACTGGCAGGTGGAGCATATTCTCAACTTCAAGGGCTCAATCAAAGGAAGAAGAGTGATCAATCGGGATATGGTCTTCGAAGCACAGCTACTGCAAAAGGACTACTTTGCTCCGAACCCAACTTTTTCGGATGATCCATGGTTTCGTCGTCATTTTCACATGCGGGAACCATTGTTTTTGCGCATTGTGGAGGAGTGGAGGCTTACAATGGCTACTTCAATCTCACAAGGGAATGTTGTGGTGCACTTTCTTTCTGTGCTAAGCATAAATGCACAGCTACTCTAAGGATGCTTGCACATGGTACTGTCGTAAATGTTGTTGGTGGGATAGTCCGGATGGGGGAGAGCACATGCCTGAAGACAATTGTCAAGTTTGTCTGCACCGTCGTGCAAGTGTTTTGAGCAGAGTATCTACTTGAACCAAATGTGCAGGACAAACAAAGGTTGTTAGCTATTGGAGAGGTCATAGGGTTTTCAGGAATGCTCTGATCAATTTATTGTATGCATTGGCAATGGAAGAACTGCCCAAAGGTTTGCGAGAAATGTATCAAGGTCACACCAAAGAGGCCAAATAACACTGGAAGCAGTGGCATCACATGACTTATGGATTTGGCATGTTTTCTTTGTAATGTCGAACTCTCACAACGATATCAACGTGCTTCAACGGTCTTCGATGTTCAGGAGGCTTTGTAATGGGGAATCGTCGACGTGCAACTACATTGTCAACAGTCGTAACTACAGTATGGGATACTATCTTGCCGATGGGCATCTATCCTCAGTGGGCGGCGTTTGTGAAGACCATATCCAAACCACATGACAGGAAAGAAAGCCACTTTCGAACAATGCAGGAAGCAACTAGGGGGATGTGGAAAGGGCATTCGGAGTGCTTCAATCTCGTTGTGGAATTGTTCGTGGAGCTGCAATAATGTAAGAATCACAAACTTTGTGGCAGCTGGCGACATGTTGTGTTCTTTTGCACCACATGATTGTCGAGGATGAGGGTGATGGTGTTGCCCAAACCAATTAATTTGAAGCGTTGGGAGAAAAAAATTCAAATCCCAGAAGATCAAGATGCAAACTAACTTATAAACATTTTGCAGATGCATTAGAATCTTCGAGATCATCCGATACATGCACAACTACTCAATAATCTTGTGGAGCATATGTGGACCCACTGTGAAAACCAAAGAGATGGTGATAGAGTTGTGCACTATTAATAAAATTTATATAAGAACTATGCATTTTTGATACCAAACATTTTTATTTGCGTGTGACATTGCCATGTATGATGGATGTGCATGAATTTGCATGTATTTGAAAGTCAGGATTTGAGATATCTAGATGTCGGGCACAAGATATGAGGGGTCGTCCGGATGCACCCACGGGAGTGTTGTGCGCGTCCGCGGACGTATAGGAGGGCAGGTTCGCCAACTCCGGCTGTAGATGTTCTAAGAAATGATTGAAAACCAACAATTTTGAGCAAAGCTACAATCCGGAAGAGGTGCAATGTTTTCCTTTATAGTTTTAATTACAGGAAACACAATCATAGCATTCTAAGTGCATGGATTTTTCCTTAAGAAGATTTCTTGCATCTAACCTGCAATGGAGGAGCAGAAAGAAAATTGTGTGCCTTAGCCTACTGACACTTTTCCAAAGCCATTTGCCAAGAATACGAGTTTCTTGAGTACCCACTAACAAAATGGCTCGTGCGTTGCAATGGGAGAAAAGAAATAATAATTTCCAGTGACAATGACCACATTTTATTACATCATCCAGATACATTATCACTAACATGAATATTTTTTAAAATTCATGAACATCGAACATTTTCTAAAATCATGAAAAAACAATCATGAACATTTTATGCTATTTTCTAAAATCATGAAAAAAAATAATTCATGAACATTTTATGCTATTTTCTAAAATCGGCGAACATTTCTAGATTCGACGAACAATTTTTGGGAAATTAGTAGACTAATTTTTGAAATTGATGAAGTATTTCTCCAATGCATGATATTTTTTCAATCAACAAATATTTTATGAATCAATAAAATAATTTTTGATTTATGAAAAGTTTCTAAATTTTTAGGATGTTTCTAAATTCATGAATATTTTTTGAATTGGCAAAAAAAATTCAATTTCATTAACATGTTTGAATACACTAACTCTCTTAAAAAATCATGGACATTGTTTATTTTCTGAACATTTGTTTTAAAAAATTCAAATATTTTTAAAAAAACACAAACATTCTCTGAATCTACAATCATTTATAAATTATTAAAAAATTCATATTAAAATTCTCATTTTATAATCTTCGACTTTGTTTTGTATTCCAAAATTATTTCAAGTACAACAAATGATGGAAAAGGTTAAAAAACTATAAAGGAAATTTAAAAGCAGGTCACCTTACATGGGCCGGACCGAACAGGCGCGCTATATTATCTCCTAGCGCATGGAGCGTAGTATTGGAGTTTACTACTCGGCCAGCAGATTCCATTTTGTGAATTTGTCTTTATTACTTATAGGTAGCATTGATGGGTAATATTTTGCAAATTTAATGACAATTTCGATGACTGACAACCATAAACAATAGAAATAGGGTTTGTCTAGGAAGCAGTCGACTAAGACTTCGTGAAGTCTCAGTCGGCTGATGTCAGCGTCCTAGTACAGGCCCGATGCCCCGATCGCCTCCTGGTTGAATGTTTTTCTCCTTTGGGCCGGTGTGTCATGTACGAGGCTTTTGTTCTTTGCCTTTGTTTCTCTCTTCTTATTAAGTGGGATGCTTTTGTCCTTTATTTTGTTCTCCAAAATTGCTTGTCTTCGTGTTGGGCTATTTTGTTTGTTGCTTGTACGCAGCGTGGGAAGCCTCCTTTTTGTTTTTTGTTATCTTGTCTCCTGCTACGTTGTTTCCTTTTTCTCAACGCTCACAGCAGTGGAGTGTGTCTTCATTAAACATAACGCATACAAAGGTGTAGTTGTTTTAAAAAAAGTGTAGCGTGTTTGTATTATTTTGAGGATATAATTCTGACACAAAAAAGAACAATAAATTAAGAACTTGTTTGCGTAGGCGTGTGTGCAAATCGATGGTTTTATTTTTTTAATTAAAAAATATCACTATTTAGAAAAGAAAAAACAAATACAAATGCAAAACACGAAACTAAATTAGAAAGAAAAGAGGAAGTAGGAAAACTAAAAAAATCAGAATTAAACTCACGTAGTTGTAGTCGTGTTGAAGGCATGCGGTTGCAGTGAGAGAGCGACACTTGCACTTGCGTGCCTACTAGCAGACATGCAACTGCCCCATCACGAGTTAAAAACATCAATTGAGTTGCAGTCGAGGGAGACACTTGAAGTTGCACCCTAGTAGCAGACATGCAACTACCACCTTCCCCCTCACCGACAAAATAAAACAGATTTGTAGTTGCAGCACGGGGAGACACTTGCAGTTGCGTGCCCAGTGACAGACATGCAACCGCCGCCTCCGCCTCCCCAACTAACAGAACAACACAGAGTTCCAGTCGTGTTGAAGACATGCAGTTGCATTTGAGGGCAATATATTTGCAGTTGTGTGCTTGTAGAAGACATGTAACTGGCCACCTCCCGAGCAAAAACACTCCGAAGTTGCAATTGTGATTGAAGATATGATGTTACAGTCAGAGACAACACTTGTAGTTGTGTGCATAGTGGCAGACAAGTAACTGGCCCTTTCTCCGAAAAAAATATCACTAAGTTGAAGTCATATCGACAAACACCACATAATTGCAGTCGGGGGCGACAATTGCAGTTACATGCCTAGTTACAAAAATGCAGCTGCCCCTCCCCAAAACAAACACCACGGAGTTGCAATCACGTTGAAGACATGCAATTGCACTTGGGGCCGACACTTGCAGTTGCGTGCCAAGTGACAGACATGCAACTACCCTTTCCCCACCGACAAACACCACAAGGTTGCAGTCGGGGACGACATTTGCAGTTGCATGCATAATTGTAGACATGCAACCTTCATCTCCTCGACAAAAAACACCACAAAGTTGCATTCTCGTTGAACACATGCAGTTGCATTCTCGTTGGACACATGCGGTTGCATTTGGGGCAACACTTGCAGTTGCATGCCAAGTGGCAAACATGCAACTGCCCTCTCCCCATCGACGAACACCAGAAAGTTGCAACCGGAGGCGACATTTAGAGTTGCATGCTTAGTAGTAGACATGCAACCGTCCTCTCCTTGATAAAACACTACATAGTTGCGGTCTCATTGAAGACATGCAGTTGCACTCAGGGTCAACACTTATAGTTTGTGTATCTAGTGACATGGAACTGCCCTCTCCCCATCGACAAACACCACAAATATGTAGTCGGGGATGGCATTTAGAGTTACATGCCTAGTAGTAGATATGCAACCTCCATCTCCCCGAGAAAACGTTACAGAGTTGGAGTCAGGGACGACACTTGCAGTTGGTCGCTAACAAATATATTTTTAAAGAAAAAATAAATTGCACACGGACACCATGCATAAAATTGTGTGTGAATGATGTGCAACTGCATGCGATCGAAGCGTGTGGCCCATGACAATTTTTTTAAAGAAAAGTAAATAAATTACACAAGGACAATAGACATGTAATTGTGCTTGATCAATGTAGATGAATGTGCAAACAAGGTGGCAATATTTTTGAAAAAAACAAAAGAATAACAATAACATAAAATGAAAAAATAAAATAAAGAATGGAATAAATTAAAACCAGAAAAATGAATATAGCAAAACCTTACGGTAAAAAACAGGAAAAAAAATCGTACCCAAACAGGCTTTCTTATGAATATACTATGTAGGCATGGCGGCTGGATAGTTACGTAAAAATTCAGCGACATGCATCGCACGTAAAAAGGAAAACATTCACAATAGAATAAGAAATATGAAATGACAAAACAGTGAGGCCTGATGACGAGCTAAGCGGCTAAGAGGGCGAAGCCCACATGCGTGCATGCGATTCAAAGGAAACAACGTCCGAGAAACTCACAATCGCACCTAGCGACTAAACACGAATCTTAATACGAATCGACTGAGACTTGACTAAAACTCAGTCGACTGAGTTTTAGCAGTCCCTATAGAAATATAAGACCATTTATTATTATCATCGGTGAATAACTAACCACGAAAACATGGACATTTGATTTGATAATGATATGATATGGCCTAGAACACCTTGCCATGCAAGGAAAAAATGATTGTTTGTACCAAAAACCCGGTAAGCACATGGAGGGGTGCATGCTTATCTTTTAAATCTGAGATATAATAAATCTTAAATTAAAAATAGGACCATGCGTCCGCAGGTAAGCTTGAATCCTCCTTACGTCCAAGTGGTCGGATACGAGTTTGAAAGTTAAGCAGGAGTCCCATCGTCTTGCAGGTGAGAGCGAGAGATCAATTAGCTAGCTAGGATCATTTAAACATACAATCCAAACCGAGGGAGAGCTCTCCATGTGAAGTCCTCATGGCGTACGTCCGTGCATTCTTCTATAAATACATAGCTCGGCCATACCACCATCTCATCCCTTCCTCTCCGCAGCATCCTCTCCATCATCTGCTTCCTCTCGGGACGCCGGCCGGCCAGCGACCCTAGCAACATGAAGCTCCTTCCGGCCGTCTTCCTTCTCCTCGTAGTCTTCCTTGCATTGGATGGTACGCGCATTATAAACTATTACTGCCTTTCAATCTCATCGAGTTCTCCATGTTCTGTCTGCATTGCATGATCGACGACCTATATATGCTGTTGACAGATGTGGAGGCCCGACGCGCACCCAGGGCTCATGGAGCAAACCGCCAGTGGTCCAGCATGTTCGTCTTCGGCGACGACTTTGTCGACAACGGCAATGTTCGCAACATCGTCGGTGAAAGGACGTCCCGGCAGTGGAGCTACCCGTACGGCGCTTATCGCAACTCTAGCTGGTCTGGCGCTCCTGTTCCAACAGGACGCTTCTCCAACTACCGGATGCAATCGGATTTTATCGGTACGTGTCATACTATTCTAGAGTGCTTGGCTAGCTAGCGAATTGAATTTTTAGACTACTGCTTGTGTGCAATGACATGTATCATTGTACCTCTTAAGTGCACCCAAAATAATTCATCATATATACTTCCTTGTCCTTGCAGCAAGGATGTTGGGCCTCGATGAAGCCCCTCCAGCCTACGAGCTCACATCAGATCAATCTTGTGACTCGTCCGGCATGACCTTTGCTTTTGGCGGCGCCGGTGTCTTCAAGGTGACGGAGAAGAAAGTGTGCGGACCCTTGCCGCACAGGTCCAAGCTTTCAAGAGGCTAGTCAACGACGGGGTCATCGCAACACGACAGCTTCACCACTCCGTCGCGCTCATCGCCATCTCCGGCAATGACTACATGAGCGGCTCCGAAGCCAACAAGGGCTTCTACTCAAGCTTCGATGATGTGAGTTGTTCCTGGCATACTCACGCCTAAAAACTGAACCATCAATTAATATATGGATCTTCGCCTTACTAATTTTTCTTTTAATGCATGCAGCTCGATACTTACATGGGAAACTTGGCGACTGAGATCCTAGATAACGTGGCGCAGCTGCAGAGGCTTGGTGTGAGAAAGGTGCTAGTAAACAACATGCATCCCATTGGTTGCACGCCATTGCAAACTAACTCGAACAACTCTACTGGGACGAGACACACCCGACACATGCTGGGTGGGAGGCTGTAATGGAGGCGCTGGAGGAACCTTTGATGGAATTTCTCGAACAGGACTATGTTCCATGATGCGTTGTATTTCTGGCAGCAGCTTAATTGATAGTTGGTGCGGTATTTTTTAGGTTAGCGTTATATACAGTGTGCGTATTTAGGGGTGAGCTTTTTTTCCGTCATGTTTAGCTGAACTTTTAGTATATCTAGCAGTAATATATTTATGGGTGTGTCTAGGACACATCTAGATGTGATATAGTTATTGCACATCTAAGTGGCTAAATCAAACATAAAAAAAAAGTATCCACACGAATCTTCACGTAAGATTAATGATGTAGGACTTAGATGTGCAATAGTTATCTCACATCTGATGTGTTTTAGCAAAACCGTATCTTTATAGGTGAACTGGTTCTATGTTGCTTAATGTCTCTTATCCCATGTTTGAGATTAGAAAGATGGTCGTAGTATTTGACCAACTTTCTATCTTCAGTGTTCGGCTGGTTGATCAATATACGGTATATCCTGGAGTTTTGCACCACTGAAATCATGCATCCAAGCCATTAGGAAGATGTTTGGTTTATGCAATTGTAACGTAATCTGATTACAGGTGTTTGGTTTATGCAATTGTAACGTAATCTGATTACAGCGTTAACCCAGTAGTACAAAAACTGATTTCGCGACAAATCCTGGTAACGGAAATGGCGTCTGTCAGTGAACCCACTCCGCCCTGGCCGAAGCTTCCTTCAGCCTTGAAGACAGGCGATCTTCTTCCTCGCTCCCCACGTACAGCAGGGCGCCGGCCTCTGTCCCGTCCACCGGGGCCGGCCGCCGGCAGCGATGGTTGGCCACCTTGGACAAGCGATGCTGCCTTGGGCATCTCGCCGGCGTCCCTGACGATCTAGATGGCCACCGGTCGCTACGCGCAGGGACGTCGAGCGTGAAAGAAGTCAACATACTTGTTCTACCACTTGAACACTCTGCTCTGCCGCTGTTCGTCAGCAAAATACTTGGTATGCCGGTATTGATAGACGTTACATAGTAGGTAACCATTCAAACTACATTTTCCCGTTCCGTTTACAATGACGCTGTAAAGCTATTGCGTTCACGTTAACGTTGCCGATCCGGAACCAAACACCTCCTAGAAGTAGTACATGAAAACAAGGTATGAAGCTTTGAGTGTATTCAGAAGATGTACTTCACCGTACCCAAGTACAGATTTGGGAGTACAGCGTGGTGCTCTCTGTCCATACATAACATAGTAACACACTGCCATGATGATTATGCAGATAGGCCTGATACTTCACAGTAGCCAGAAATGTAAAAAAAAAAAAAAAGACAACAAATTACAGTCAAAATTTCTTGTGTGCAGAAGAAAATGTTTTCGCCCTGGAGAATCTGACGCCGCTCACATTGGCTAGAGAACAAAGGGTAATTTTCAAAATTACAGGTCTATCTGCTGTGGAAAGCTAGCTTGCCGTAATCCTGGTGTCTAGCTCTTCTAACTAGGCATGCACTTCTCCTCGTTACTAATACACAAAACATGATGATCTAGCCTATGCTCCCTTGACTTTACGTGATGGAGGCCGCCGGAATATGTTAATGAGATCGTCGAGGCCCTGTTCAGGAGAAAACGTATCATCTCAGTTGCAGGGAAAGAAAGCTTCTAGTTATGTTTACAGAAATGAATTGGTCCATACCCGTGTTGTGATTACTAGGAAACTAAAGAGAACAATTAGATAGGAACCGAGCACCAGAAGGAACAACAGGTCAAAAGTAACGCTTGCAACCTGTGAATTGAAGAATCAAAGGCCAGGTGAGGTTATTTCATTGCGGTGATATCTAAGAAAAGCAACTTAAAAGGTGGGATATAACTTAAAATTTGAGCAAGTAATCAAGGAATTCATCCGTGGAATGACACATCACAAGGCACTACAAGCTAGAGGCTATACATATGCTCAGTACACTTTTTAAGTTTTGAAATTAAATGGCGATATCCAAACATGGAGAAGTGTGCATGAAGCTTACACACTTACCTGATATACGTTTAAAGTTGATTTTGTTGCATCATAGAAAGTGAACATGCCATCAAGGACGTCATTTTGAACATGCACATCAGTAGTATGCTCGGACAGTTCCTGCACCAATATGTAGATAGTGTCATGGCTTGCGAGGGAACAACTATGAACAAGGTGAACTAGATGAGATTACTGATAGCAGGTACACAACCTTTTTAAGTGCTAAGATAAAGGGGTCATTCTTCTGAAGAAAAGGTGCAACCCGTGGTGTCCGTGAGAAAAGATCCAACCAGGACCGGATATAGTGAGGACTAATGGCTAAGCTGCTGTTGTCAGCAAAAACATCAATGTTCCTTCCTCTCAATCCGTAGATGTGTCTCTGCGAAGAGGCATTATTAGTAATAATATCAGACTTCATCTAATTAAAAGAATCCTGGTTCAGAAAAGAGCAAGAAGCAGACGGTAACTTTAGTTCTTCCAATCACTCATCAATCATCATAGCAGCATTTTGCATAACTAATCATTTTAACATTCAAACATGCTACTCCCTCCGACCCATATTAATTGTCGCTCATTTAGTACAACTGAAACATGGATGGACAGCAGAATCTCCTAAACCTTTGTCTAACTATTAGAATCCTGGTTCAGAAAAGAGCAAGAGGTAGCCAGTAACTTTGGTTCTTCCAAACACTTACAATAGCAGCAATTTGCATTTCTAATGATTTTTAGCATCACATTCAAACAGGCTTATAGCACAAAACCATTGTAAAATGGATAAACGGCAGAATCTCGTAAACTGGTATTTCTACTCAGCTAGACATTGGAGTATAACTGGTGCACCAAAATAACTGGATGAACTTCCTGTTCACATATTTCAGTTGAACAGTTATATTATCAGAAATACTCCCTCCGATCCAAATTAACTGACGAAGCCTCTCTACAATGTAAAATATTGTATAGAGGTTGCATCAGTTAATTCCGATCAGAGGGAGTACATTCTTTTTGCGGGGGATATTATCCTACATACATGCTACTGCTGTGGATATCTAAATCTAAATTTATAACAAAGCTAAAAAATTGATAGTCCGTACTAACACGTTTTCACAGACAAACAAATATTTCAATGAACATTTTTCGAAGCACTGACAAGAGATGTACTACCTCTGTATCAAAATATAAGACGTCTTTGCAGTTTAAATTGAAGTGCAAAAACGTCTTATATTTTGATACGGAGGAAGTATCACAGAAGCAGTCATTTGCCAGCTTGGAGATTCTTACATGGAATGAAAAAAGGTCTACTAAACATTAACACAAGCATATATCTAGCGCTGAAGAAACCATAACTTCATCAACATTATCTAACGAGTGTGCAAACTGCAAAGTAAAATGAAAAAATTCAGAGCAAATAATTTAGCTTACCGCAAGGCTCTCAGAAACTAATTTGACAGTTCTCATTACTGACTCGACATCTACTGATTCTCTGAAAGAAAGAAAATATACAGGTAAAATATAAAAAACTAAGACAGTGAAAAAAGAATTAGGATGCATTAGAAGTAACTTTACCTAGTGTCATACAGACCACCAGTGCTTTCCAAAAATTCAGGAGGTGTAGACAATTCCGAAAGAGTTAGCGCAGTCACCCTAAACCTCGAGAATTGCTCATGTTCCCATGCTACCTGCACAATTGCAAGCACGCCACTTAGCAAGCTTGGAAGTTTAACGAAATATAACTTAATCAGCAATACTAAAGCAGTTCCAGGCTTCTAGATTCCAAAATGTACATACTAAACAAGCATATTAATTTCTAGAAATAGCATATAATTCTGAACTCGTTCTAAACCAGCCCTGGTGCCAATACTAAGCTAACTCTTGATCCTGCACTCAAAATACTATGTCAGGCTACCATGCCAGAAGAATTGATTCAGCGATAAATATATCAAATGCCATCATGCTAGTACAACAGTAGGTACATGTAAGATGGATTATCTGAAATCCTGATGGGATCCAAAACTAATGACGGTGTAAATCCTTCAAAAGGCAAGAACATACTCTAGAATTTGACACATTAATCTTTTTGTGCTTGATGCCAACTGAAATACCCATTTCCTTGGAGATATCTGAAAAATCCTGAGGCAAACAAACTTCAAGTTGTGAGTGACTTTCATTGCAGGCAATTGAGGTTATGGACCAAAAATCTTGAAATGGCTACTGTACTTCAAAGATTTGCTTGATGTAAGGGTTCTCTGGAGGCTTTGATACATGCATCCAGAGATCATTACTCCAGGAACCAACGCTATTCAAGCAAATTGCATAGTCAATACTCTCACGTACACGCTGATCGAAACTTCTAAGCCACTGTAACAAAATTTGGAAACCATACATCTGTGAGTTGACCATGAATATGCACCAGAAGGCTTTCATAATGGCGCAAGATGAGGACTAACCTTGCTAGTTCCATTGTAATTGTAGGGTCCGCCAGATGTTAATCCAAAGAGAAGATTAAACTTGCCTCTGGTCTTAGGACTTGAATAGAGGTGTGAAAAGATCCTTGCAATTTCTAGAAGAGCTACAGCTCCACTTCCATTGCTGTCACTTCCCATGGAAAGCGCCTGAAAAGATATGTATTATGAAAATATCGAAAATAATATCAAAGATTCTTGAAACATTTTTTCTGGGTTACATACAGGTGCAGCACCAAAAGTGTCATAGTTTGCAACTATGGCAATAGTTGGAAGCTGTTCAGCATCGCCCTCTCCTTTTGATCCAGGTAACCATCCCTGCAACTCAAAAATATTAAACTTAGGCATGTATACATCTCATGAAAGATGGGAAACACTACTATATTTATAAGAGCCAGATATCAGGTGTAGCGATCACTTCTGGCATACAGCCAGCCATTCATCGTGGTCTATTTAATTGTTTGTTTCGAAAGAAAACAGATCTATAAGACATTCCAAAGAATTATATAAAGTAAATAAGACCAACCTGATAAATACGAAAGTAGACAGTAAATTCATGTCAGAGCAGCTACCTGGATATTTGAAATAGTTGGAGATGACACCTTTTTAGGTTCCGCGGAAGGCACTACAAGCTTGTATCTACAAATCCAAAAGACAATCAAGACTATGCAGGAGGCTGACAATTTATAGTCAAGTGTTACACCAACAATGGTGCAAAATGCTGGACACTCAAGAGTAAGCTGAGTTTCGTCTTCAAGTATTACCCTCCTGTTGATGCAGAGGCTGGCTGGCCTGAAGAGGCAATTTTTCGAATATCCGCCAATAGGTTATCCAAATTGTCGTCATGGAAAGCGAAGTACACTGGAAACTGCATTGAGTAACGCACACGAGTTAGCCAAAATGTTATATCATATTAAAAAGTTGATCGTTGAACAAAGAGGAAGCAGGACATATTTAGACTGGAAAAAAAAAACATGAGCAAATCCGAATGAAAAGTCATGATTTATAAAAAAAGCGTTGCACAGTAAAGGGGATCACAGAAACTGTTGATGATGTGCCCATAGCAATTTAAAGAGTGCATGTTTAAAAACAAAGAGAAGTTTGGTAAACAGCTAAAAGCACCACTCAGGATTTCTAATGCAACTATAATATTAGTTTTGTTGAGCTACATCGGCAATTACAAATTTACGATACAGATTGCAGAAGCTCAATGCATATTTGTAGTGTTAATTTGTACTTCGAAATGTTATGTCTGTGGAGCTTTGTGATAAAACTAACTAGATACTGGATAAGTAATGGAACATATAAATCACAAGCAGAGATAGAGACATAATTGCCTAAGAAATTTATAACTTACCGGCACTTCTTCATGCATGAGCAACTTTTCTAGCTCAGCCAGCACATTCTTTGGTTCCCCCTTGTCATCACTGTTTCCCTCAACGTTCTTAGTGCTGATGTTTCTCGGGAGCAGAACGAGCAACCCTCCAAGATGTTTTTTCTCTGCCAGGTACTCTGAGTAGTAGGTAATGAAACAACAGTTTGTCAACACTATTATTTCAATCAAATTTCAGGCGCAAAATAATTAATTAATACTGTGGTTCACTGAAGAAACATGATCTTTTTCGGATGGCTCATGCATGATGGAACACCATCGTTGAGTCATAATTGTTGTAGTTTAGATGCCATGACTCGACAGTTCGTAATGCCACATGAGTGAGTGCATACATTTTGACAAGAGTAAGTAGAAACAAGTCAGATGATAACTAAAGGCATACTTGGAAGCCCATACATATAGCTTATCCTGGCTGTGACCCGGTTGCTGTAACTAAACGAGCAGCATGAGCCATGTAGAAACATGAAAGTAACAGATACACACCGACACCAGAATCTTACGAGATCGGAAAGTGTATCGCCAACACTACACATCTCGATCGGCAATGCGAAGTGACACACAGATCGAGCTCAATTCTAGCTAGAGCCGGTGAAGAGCTCATCTCATCTACTACAGCGTGCTGGTACTAGGAGGATGGGGCGTAAGAGGGAGGAGTACCTCGGAGAAAGGAGAGCGGAAGGTCGAGCAGCGGCGCGACGAGCGCGGAGCGGGAGAGGTCGGCCCCCGCGGGGAGCGGGAAGGCGGCGGCGTGGTGGTTGAGCCCGGCGGCGCGGGAGCCGAGCGGGGCGCCGGCGAGGTCGTACTGGATGAGGCGGTAGACGCCGACGGCGGCGGCCGCGTCACCGAGCTCGACACAGGCGAGGAGGACGAGCAGGACGGCGAGCGCGGAGGAGACGGAGGCGACCACCTCCCCGGAGGGAGACATGGCCGGCGCGGCGGGGCAGGGTTCCGGAGCCCGGGCGGAGATGCAGATGCAGCCGCTGCCGCTGCCGCTGCTGCCGATCTGATTGGTATCAGACTGCTGTTCAATCAAACCAAGTCCTCCTCTCGACCTCACCTTCACTGCGTGCGGAGGTGGCGGCGTGGACTCGCGTGGTAATTTCCTCTGGTTTTCTGGGTTCCTTCGCATAAACTTCACCATGTGATTTCCGATCGTAGATTTAACATCTCGCATGCATGATGGAAGAGGTCATGTGATGTGCGGGTTGACATAGTTAATTGCGACTGCCATGCTTCGATTAATTATGGCTAAACTAATCCCTTGTTTGAAACATCATTGTAACTTTGCAACACCAAGTAACACTCTTGTTTGGCATCCCGATATTATTGTGTTCGACAATATTCTCAGTTCCTTCTTCGAGCGGCGGGCTCCACTCTGACATGCTTTGCACCTTTTAATCCCATGATTCTTATAAAAGGAAAAGGATGATGTCGTATTTGTTAGGTTATTAAGCAATTTTCGTTAAGCTAAATTCAGATTAACAACATAATGAATGTGCGAAGAGAGTCACTCAGGCACATTTTGCATATATTTGCATATATATGAATCAAAAGCACTTATAAAAGCATGTCTAGGTTGCATCCTGGTGTTTCTTTGGACGAATCTTTTGTGCTAGGCCTTTCTTTCTTTCAAAATCTATATGTATCTCGGAATATTATAGCCTTTTTCAATATCTTATACCAATCCTAGATCAAATTTGGTTATGATCTCTGTGTTTGTTGTATGTATTGCTTGGATGTTTACTTACTTATGTCTGATTCTATCCAGGATTTGTCATATCCTGGCGATGGTCCCATCTAGGTCCTATTGCTACTCGGGCTCTGATCCATTGTCTAATGCAAGGACTTGTGGCTTCTTGCAATGTCAACTTTTTTTAAACTTTATTCTTAAAAATTCTTTCAGTGACTACATAATCTTGGAATGTTTTTGATTGGAATACCAGAGGTTTGAACTCCCAGATAAATGGTTGCATCTTCATAACAAGATTGAAGAGAGTGATTGAACAGTGGTGTGTTTCTAGGGAACAAAAAAGTGCATATTAACATACCCTTTGTTAGGAAATTCTGTCCTCCAAGATTTGATGCCTTCGCTTTTTTACCATATATTGTTAGATCTAGTGGAATCCCCATTGTTTCATTTCAAAGGAGAGCTCCTTTTTCAAAATGAATTTGCAATATATGTAGTGCTTTAGTCAAACAAATGTGGGATTTGCTAGATTCTCACAAACATCTATGCTCCATCACAAGGTGGTAAAAAACAGAATTCCTTAGTTGGTTGGATGGTATTTGTATCCCTGGTTATGTAGATTGGTTGCCTTCTAGGGGATTTCAACCTCATTGGAAGCTTTGGTGATAGAAGCAAACCTGGAGGGAATTTCAGTGACATGCTGCATTTCAATGCAATAATTCGTCAACTTGGTCTTGTTGATATCCCACTTAAAGGCAAGAAATTTACTTGGAGCAATATGCAATCTTGCCCTCTTTTAGAGAGATTGGACTAATACTTAGTACTTCATGTCACATCCTAGACATTATTTTACATGAGTACTTTAGCCTTTCCTTTAGCTATGATAACTTCTCACCAAGTGCCTTGTGTTATTCACATAAAAACCTCTATGCCCAACATTTGAAGGTTTGATAATTGGTGGATGGATCATGACAAATTTCTGCCCTTAGTAAAGTTTGGACTGAGAGCATTCTCCATGGAGATGCTACTAAGAGGATTAATGCAAAAAATGGAGATTCTCAAGAAAAGCTTAAAAAATGAGCCAAGACCTTATCTATTCTTAAAGTGGATATATTACTGATGTCAATGCTCTAATTTCCCTTATTGATTCCACTAGAAAATTCAGAGACCTCACCAGTTTTGAATATGCCCTTAGGGGAGATCTTAAGGCCCGCCTGACTTTACTACATCAGTGGTAGAAAGACTATTATTAATAGATGGGCAAAATTAAATGTGTGCCTTTTATGAAGTGAGGATTCCAAATTTTCTTCACTGTGTGGCCATGGTACAACATAGGAATAACACAGTGCCACTCTAGTATGTCCCAGTGGGTCTGTTGTTTCTAATCGTGCTGCTAAGGCAGACCTCTTAGATGATGCTCTTAAAGGAATATTGGGTCATACCAACAATTTTGATATTCCTCCTGAACTTCTTTGTCTCTTAGAGCCCCATATTGGCCTGGGTTTTTAGGAGAACCTTGCACCCCTGAAGTGATTGATGATATCACTAAGAAACTAACTTCTAATAAATTTCTTTGACCTAATGGTTTTAATACAAACGTCATAAAAAAGTTGGCCCAGTTTAAGATAAGTTTATATGATCTTTGTGACCGGTTTTATAAGGAAAACTTATGCTTTCAAAGTATCAGTGGCTCTTTAATTTCTCCAATCCCAAAAGGATAAAAGGTAGGTGCTTCTCGAGTCAATGATTCTAGGCCCTTTTCTCTTTAGAGTTGCACTATCAAGCTCATTACTAAGATTCTAGCTAACACATTGCAATCCATCATCCCAGAATTGATGCATGTTAACCAATATGGTTTTAGGACTATCCAAGGTTGTATTACATGGGCATAGGAGTACATGTTTTAATGCCACAAGAGCAAACATCGTACTGTTGTTTCAAAGCTAGATTTTGAAAAGGTTTTTGATAAACTTGAGCATGGAATGCTTATGGTCATCCTTAGGCATAAAGGTTTGGGAATGAAAATTGTTACTGTAATAATCAAATTTTGTCCTTAGCTACCTCTGTTGTCCTTCTAAATTGTGCCATGGGATCTCAGTTTAAATGTAGAAGAGGAGTAAAACATGGTGATCATGTTTCCGCGCTTTTATTTATTCTAGGGTTTGATTTTTTTTCAAACAATTCTAATTGATTGCATTGATAACCCACAAGTGTAGGGGATTGTTTGTAGCCTTTTTCGATAAGTAAGAGTGCCAAACCCAACGAGGAGCTAAAGGTAGAATTAATAGTCTCTCAAGTTATATTGACCATGGATACAACTCTATGCACGCTAACTCTTACTTTACCTAGAACAAGTATGAAACTACTTTGCGGGAATAAAACTAGAAGTACTCTGTAGGTGTAAAGATAGTTTTGCAAGATAATAAAGGACAAGTAAATAAAATTTAGGGCTGCTTAGATAAAGATTAATAAGTAAATTGTTTAGTAGAAAGTTTTTTGTGTAACACAAGAGAAAGATTGTCGATAGACAATTGAATATAACATGATAGATACTTGTCATATGCAATGAGGGAGAGGCATACGCTAACACACTTTCCATACTTGGATCACATAAACTTATGATTTGACCTCTAGCAAGCATCTGCAACTACTAGAAATCATTAAGGTAAACCCAACCATAGCATTAAACATCAAGTCCTCTTTACTCCCATATGTAAATAATCCCCTTACTCGGGTTTGTGTTTCAATCACCCACCAACCCACTATAAGAGAATCGTGAACATATTGCAAACCCTCCAACGGGATTCCCTCGCGTGTGCGCCTCACGAAGGGCACCTTAGGACAACACCATATCAACATACAACTCATATCAATACATCATATCACAATTAACCCATAGGACAAAAGAGATCTACTCAAACATCATAGGATAGCCACACATCATCGGATAATAATATATAGAATTAATCACCATGTTTAAGTAGAGATTATAGCGGGGAGAAGAGGTTTTACATGTTGCATAGAGGGGGAGAGAGTTGTTGGTTATGGCGGCGAAGTTGTTGGTGTAGATTGTCGTCACGATGGTTGTCCCGGTGGCGCTCCGGCGCCACTGGGAGAGAGGGGGGGAGAGAGCCCCTTCTTATTCTTACTTGACCTCCTCCCTAGATGGGAGGAGGGTTTCCCCTCTGGTCCATGGCTGCCATGGCTCTTGGAGGGCAAGATCCCCTCCGAGATTGGATCTCTCTCTATGTTTCTCTCCTCTTTTCGCAACTGTGTTCTGACCCCTTCATCGTTTCTTAAATATCTAAAGATCAATAACTCCGATCGGGCTGAAACTAGGGGATTTTTATCACAAAAATATGTTTCTTGTGGCGGAAGGATAGCCTCAACCGACTTAAGGGCTGGCCACAAGCCATCAGGGCGCCCCCCAGGTCATGCCTTGCTGGCTTGTGGGTCCCTCGGGCATCGTATTGCGTTGATTATGACTCCCAAAATTCACATATATTCCGATAAAAAACTCCATAAATTTTTATCGTGTTTGGACTTAGTTTGTTATGGAATTTTTGCGAAACAAAACACACAAAAAATAGGAACTGACACTAGGCACTGGGTCAATAGGTTAGTGCTAAAAATAATATAAATTGATAAATAATTACTCAAAAAGTATCCTAGAATGATAATATAATAGCATGGAACAATCAAAAATTATAAATACGTTGGAGACGTATCAAGCATCTCCAAGCTTAATTCTTTCTCGTCCTCGAGTAGGTAAATGACAAAAACAGAATTTTTGATGTGGCATGCTACCCAATATGTAATCTTTTGCATGCATGCTTATTGAGAAATGATGAATTAACAAACATTAACACAGTAATACTTATAAGAACAAGCAATAAAATCATCAATCTTTCAAAGTATACAATCCTCAAAGAATGTTTACCCCCATTCATCTCATAATATTAGCAAGGCATGACTCCGTATTCACCACATTAATACAAATGTCAAGCACCACGGTGCCCAAGTCAGGCAATTGGATCGTACTTTTTCAGTATGCATCAACTTCTTATTCTTCACGCAATACATGAGCGTGAACCATGGACATAACATATAGGTGGAATAAAATGTGGTGGTAGATTTCAAAGGGGTAAAAGTGGAGAAGAAAGTCTCGCATCAACTCGGCGTATCAATAGGATATGGAGATGCCCATCGGTAGATATCAATGCAAGGAGTAGGTATTGCCATGCAACAGATGCACTATAGATATAAGTGTATGAAAGCTCGACTGAAGCTAAATGGGTGTGCATCCAACTTGCTTGCTCATGAAGACCTCGGGCATTTGAGGACGCCCGTCATCAGAATATACAAGCCAAGTTCTATAATGAAAAATTCCCACTAGCATATGGAAGTGACAAAACAAGAGAATCTCTATATGAAGAACATGGTGCCACTTTGAGGCACAAGTGTGGTAAAGGATAGTAGCAAAGTCCCTTCTCTCTTTTTCTCTCATTTATTTGTTTATTTTTATTTTCATTGTGGGATTTTTTCTCCTTTTTTTGCCTCCCCCATTTCTCTTTTCTTTTGTGGTGGGCTCATTTGGCCTCCCCCATTTTTTATTTTTTTCGTATGAAGTCTCATCCGACTTGTGGGGGAATCATGGTCTCCATCATCGTTTCCTCATAGGGACAATGCTCTAATAATGGTGATCATCACACTTTTATTTACTTACAACTCGATATGAAAAAGTGATAGGATGATATGACTCTATATGAATGCATCTGGCAGTGTATTAGGATGTGCAATGATCTAGCCTAGCAAAAGATATCAAAAAATGTAAAAGCCATGTAAATATCATGCTAGCTATCTCCTCACTGGGACAATGCTCTAATAATGATGATCATCACACTTTTATTTACTTACAACTCGATATGAAAAAGTGATAGGATGATATGACTCTATATGAATGCCTTTGGCAGTGTACTAGGATGTGCAATGATCTAGCATAACAAAAGATATCAAAAAATGGACAAGCCATGTAAATATCATGCTAGCTATCTTATGATCATGCAAAGCAATATGACAATGGAGATACAAGTCATATGAAGTGATGGTGGAAGCTGCATGGCAATATATCTTAGAATGGCTATGGAAATGTCATGATAGGTAGGTATGGTGGCTATTTTGAGGAAGATATAATGAGGCTTATGTGCAACAGAGCGTATCATGTCATGGGGTTTGGATGCATCGGCGAAAGTTGCATCGATCCTCGAGGTGAGAATGGGCAATGCATGGTACAGAAGAGGATAGCAAATGTGAAGGTGAGATTTGGTATGTCCATGGTTTCACATTAGTCATAAAGAACTCATATACTTATTGCAAAGTTTTATTAGTTCTATCACAAATCAAAGTACTGTTGGAAATATGCCCTAGAGGCAATAATAAATATTATTATATTTCCTTGTTCATGATGATCGTTTATTATCCATGCTATAATTGTATTGATTGGAAACACAAATACATGTGTGTGGATACATAGACAACATTGTGTCCCTAGTATGCCTCTAGTTGACTAGCTCATTGATCAAAGATGGTCAAGGTTTCCTAGCCATGGACATGAGATGTCATTTGATAATGGGATCACATCATTGGGAGAATGAGGTGATGGACAAGACCCAAACTATGAACATAGCACATGATCATGTCAGTTTATTGCTATAGTTCTCTACATGTCAAGTATTTGTTCCTATGACCATGATCATGCAACTCACTGACACCATAGGAATACCTTGTGCGTATCAAACGTTGCAACATAACTGGGTGACTATAAAGATGCTCCTAGGGTGTCTGTTGAGTGGGCATGGATCAAGACTGGGATTTTTTACTCCATGTGACGGAGAGGTATCTCAGGGCCCACTCGGTAATACAACATCACAATAAGCCTTGCAAGCAAAGTGACTAAAGAGTTAGTCAAGGGGTCCTATATTACGGAACGAGTAAAGAGACTTGCCGGTAACGAGATTGAACTAGGTATAGAGATACCGACGATCGAATCTCGGGCAAGTAACATACCGAAGAACAAAGGGAACAACATACAGGTTTAACTGAATCCTTGACATAGAGGTTCAAACGATAAAGATCTTCATATAATACGTAGTAACCAATATGGGCATCCAGGTCCCTCTATTGGTTATTGACTGTAGAGGTGTCTCGGTCATGTCTACATAGTTGTCGAACCCGCAGGGTCTGCACACTTAACGTTCGGTGATGTTTCAGTAGTATTGAGTTATGTATGGTGGTGACCGAAGGTTATTCGGAGTCCCGGATGAGAATCTATACGTCACGAGGAGCTCTGTAATTGATGTATTGGAAGTACCGTTTTGGTCACAGGAAAAGTTTCAGGTATTTCCGGTAGTGTACCGGGGGTGCCGGGAGGGTTCCGCGGTTCCATCGGGAGGGGCCACCACTCTGAGGGGCACATGGGCCTTAGGGTGGCACACCATCCCTTAGTGGGCTGGGCAAGCCAGCCCCTAAGGGCCCATGCAAGAGGAGGAAAGGAGGGTGAAAGCACATTTGCTCCCTTGGTGGTTTTGGTAACTAATAACAACATATATGTCATTGAACTAATGTTTCCACTAAGCATGTTTCAGGAAAAGTCCAATGATGGGTTGGTAAAAAGGATTGTGG
The DNA here is from genome assembly GCA_022496015.1 of Hordeum marinum. Classification (NCBI taxonomy): domain Eukaryota; kingdom Viridiplantae; phylum Streptophyta; class Magnoliopsida; order Poales; family Poaceae; genus Hordeum; species Hordeum marinum. The sequence goes on along the minus strand of CM039678.1, from coordinate 375,668,161 downwards.
AACACCCCAAGATGCAAGGAAATAGATTGGAAAAGCTTCAAGGAAAGGACTCTACACTTTACCTTTTGTGAGAAACCACTTTGAGTCCATAGGAAAGCCAATACTATTAAAAGGGGGTAAGGTTTTGTTGGTGAACAAAATGCTCATATGTGCACAAGTGATAGTCACCACATACACCCACAAGCTCTTCCATAAAAGTCTGTCCCAAGCCAAATACTCAAAATCGGTGCAACCAACACTTTCCACTCGGTGCCACCGATTCTCAACCTTAGATAGACTCAGCTAAACCCTAGCATTTCGGTGCAACCGATTCCACTTTGGTGCCACCGAGTTTGGGTTTCCAACTTCCTGTTATGAAAGTTCACAAAATCGGTCCCACCTAGTTTTGAGAATCGGCATCAGCGACATTGGCAATCTAACCATTGGCCACCTTATCGGTGCAACCGAGTTTTATGTATCGGTCTCACAGAGATTTGAAAGTTTCTACCTTTGAGGCAACTCAATACCACCGAGATTAACACATCGGCGTCACCAAGTCTGACTTATTAGCTGTAACGGTTGGATTTTTGGAGATGCCTATATATACCTATCCAACACCACTCCCTCACAATAGAAGAACTCAGAACAGTTCCCCACTCATACCTACTAGTTTTCTGAGAGAGAGCCACCTACTCATGCGTTGAGATCATGCCATTCCATTCCTACCATATGAATCTTGATCTCTAGCCTCCCCAAGTTGCTTTCCACCCAATCAATCTCCGTGGACTCTCGCGACCATTACCCTCCATGGGTTGAAGACTCCATAAACATGGATGTATGATAGCACCACCTATCGGAACCACGGAAAAAATCATCGTGTCACCAATTGCGTTTGATCTATCTACCCTCCCTTTACTTACATCCTTGTCTTTAGTTTCTGCTGCAATACTCTTACACATGCATGTGTAGGATGTACTTTACATACTATGAATGCTAAAATCTGCCAACATTTAAAATTGGGAAAAAGTAGATTTTTATTTGGTCAAGTAGTCTAATCACCCCCCTCTAGACCTACTTTCGATCCTACAAGTGGTATCAGAGCATTGGTCTCCATTGCATTGGTTTAATAACCTAGGAGAGTATGGCATCTAGTGAGGGAAATTATCACCGTAGAGGTCCGTACTTTGATGGCCCTAATTTGGCTAGTTGGAAGCACAAAATGAAAATGCATTTGCTTGGTCATAACCCCACCATTTGGGATGTTGTTCGTGTTGGAATGCAAGGTGAATTCTTTGCGGATGGAAGGGAACCTGATCGCGAAGCGACTACGAAAGAATTGAAGATGTTGCAACTCAATGCTCAAGCATGTGACATTCTCTTCAACTGCCTATGCCCCGAAGAATTCAACAAAATCAGCCGTCTTGAGAATGCAAAAGAGATTTGGGATACTTTAGTTGATATGCATGAAGGTATCAAATCTGTGAGGGAATCCAAGCTGGATGTTCTTCAAAGTCAACTTGACAAGTTCAAGATGAAGGATGGTGAAGGAGTCGCGAGATGTACTCTAGGCTAGCTCTCATCACCAATGAGATTGCTAGCTTAGGATGCGAAGAAATGACTGACAAATTCATCATCAAGAAGATACTTCGAGCCTTGGATGATTGATATGACACCATATGCACATTGATTCAAATGATGCCCAACTACAAAGATCTCAAGCCAATGGAAGTGATTGGTAGGATTGTTGCTCATGAGATGACACTCAAAGACAAGTAAGAGCTTCACCACGAGTCCAGCGGTGCTTACAAAGCCTCAAGTGATGCTCCCACTACCTCAAGCGACAAACTTGTCACAAATGAAGAGATAAGCCTCATGGTCAAGAAATTCAACAAGTTCTACAAGAATAGAAGCAAAGATCAAAGCTCCAACTCAAGATATGAAGAGAAGCGCTCGTCAAGTCATGACCGAAACTGCTACAATTGTGGAAAGCCTAGTCACTGCTCCAATGAGTGCACGACTCCTTACAAAAGGAAATAAGAGTCACCAAGAAGACGAAGCTCAAGAGACGAGTCACCTCGAAGAGAGAGAAGGATATGGATGATCGTTATGAATGAAGACCCTCAAGGAGAAGTAGGGACTCGGAGAAGAAGGACAAGTACACCAAGAGCTACTCAAGAAGAAGACATCAAGATCATGTTGGTGAATAGGTTTCCAGTTCCGAATCCGACAACCACTCCGAGAGAAGCTATCACTCCAACTCCAACTATAGTCAAGATGAAGGTGTTGCCGAACTTGCACCAGTGACAACCGACTCCTACTACATATTTGATTCACCAAATGAAGGGAGTGGATGTTGCTTCATGGCTAAAGCCCCCAAGGTATCACGGTCCGAGTGTCTTGATTTCAATGGTGATGAAGATGACTTGTTAATTGAAGATGACTTGCTATTTGACAAATCTAGTAATGTTAGTCAAAATGAACTTGCTAGTACTCACTCTAGTCTAGATAAGTCGTGCGATGATGATAAGTTGGAAATATAATGACTAACTCAAGAACTAAAAACTCTTAAGTTAGCTCACAAGTCAACTCTAGAAGATCATAGAGAGCTTGTAAGGACACATGAGAAGCTCCGCTTCGAGAAGCTCAATTTAGAGCAAGAGCATGAGTTCCTTAAAGCTATCAATGACGATCTTCAAAATAAGAGTTCCTCTTATCTAGCCAAGCGAATTCTCTTGTCTACATTCATGCCACAAGTTAAGTCTAAGAAAGCTAGTAACAAAGTAAAGAAAGGTTCTTCAGCTAGTAGCAATAAAAATGATAAATCAAAGGATATTGCTTCTAGTATTTCTCTTGATCCCACTAACTCTTCTCTTATCCAAGCTACACTTGAGCAATAAAATGAACTCTTGAAAGGGATTATAAAGAAAGGTATCTACAAGATTCTTGAAGGGTGCAAACAATTTGAAGAGATTGTATGCAAGCATGGAGGATACCGGCAGAATCATGGTGTTGGCTACTTCAACGCTAATGGAGTTGAATGGGAAGAAGGTCAATATCCTAATCCCAAGTTTGTTCCTCAAAAGGAGAAGTATGAAAATACTCTCCCCAAGGTAACAAAAGCTCAAGATGACCTTCCACCACAAGACCCCAAGCTCAAGGGCAAGAACAAGCTTCAAGAGGACATTGACTCATATGAAGATGAATCCCGAGCTTTGGTGAAGTGGGCTCCCAAGGCTACTACAAGCTCAACTTCTACAAGTGCTACTTCAACACCAAGGATCCCCATCAACTTGATGTGGGTCCCCAAGAAGAAGAACTAGAGAAGTTCTTGAGGGGTGACTCCGTCAATGAAATCCATTCATATTCATTATTGGCAAGAAATAGTTGCAATCAACTTCAACATCATGCAATAGTTCAAGGAGTCGCACATTCCCTCAAAGGTAAGCAAGGGACAAGGTAATCAACAAATCAATGGAAATCATCATGTATGCTTTGCACTCCATGTCCATAGATATCCTTGTATTTGTCTCTTGTGTGTTGGGACTAACCCATGTAGGTGAGAAGAGTAATGAAACAACAAGGATGCTCCCAACTCTTGGTGATCTTCATCAACTTTGAGCATCCACCACTACTTTACCTACATGAAGTCTTCACCGACAAAACCCAAGGTTAGTTTATCCCTCCTCGGGGGGATGTCACATCAAGGGGGAGCTTTACTCTAAGACTTGAGTCAAAGCATCTCATAGTATGTGACAACATTAAATGATTTTATGTAAAAGTGGTAACCCCACTTGTGCTTAAACGATGAGTAAGACCTATGATCAAGTATTCTTACTTGGCTCCTAAGTCAATATACTCATATATAGATGACTCCGTCATCGCCAAAGTGCTTGTTAGATGCTAATGTGTTTGTGCATGTTTGCCATGATTTCATTTGACATCTTATTATGTGAGCATGTTCGTCTGCATTTATTTACTCATTCAAGGATATCCAATTGTTGCTATTTGGCTTCTAAATTTTCATTTGCAATTGGATATACAAGAAGGCCTAGGACCACTCCTCTATCTATCTATGCTTTCTCACCTCATATTCTATCCATGTTGCATCACAAAATTTGAACAAGTACTTGATACGTCTCCAACGTATCTATAATTTTTGATTGTTCCATGCTATTATACTATATATTTTGGATGTTTTATATGCATTAATATGCTATTTATATTATTTTTGGGACTAACTTATTAATCTAGAGCCTAGTGCCAGTTTCTGTTTTTTCCTTGTTTTTGAGTATTGCAGATAAGGAATATTAAATGGAGTCCAAACGGAATAAAATCTTTGGAATAATTTTTCTTGGACCAGAAGCAACCCAGAAGACTTGTATATGAAGTTGGGAGAGCCTCCGTGTGGCCACAAGCCATAGGGGCACTCCCAGGGGGGTAGGGTGCGCCCCTAGGCTTGTGGGCCCACGACAGCTCTCCTAACCCTATTTCTTGGCCTATAAATTCCAAAATATTCCCTGTATACCACAGGGAGACACGAAAACACTTCTCTGCCACCGAAAGCCTCCGTTCCCCAGAGATCCAATCTTGGAGCCTTTTCCGGTAATTTGCTGGAGGCGGATTCGATCACGGAGGGCATCTTCATCAAATCCATTGCCCCTCTGATGATGCGTGAGTAGTTTGTTGGATATATGCCCTAGAGGCAATCATGTATGATGATATTTGCTATGTGTTTATGAATAAAGATAGTCCTTGGACATTATCATTGATGTGTATTAACAAGTACGTGACTTGTTTATGAGACTATGCATTGCATGATAATTGTCCTAAATGGTCCCTAGTCCAAAGGGTTGTGTGGACGCACAACTAATCAGACTAGCATATGACACGGTGGATGGTTCGGTCTCGCTGACCATGTAGCATTGTATGCTAGTCGTATAATATGGACTCAGAAAGGTCTGGTCGGATTCGACATAGTCGGATCCGAGTCGAGATAAGGTTTGAGTTGGACAGACCCAACTATGAGACGTAGCGATAGGTCATCTGTGAGTCTCTAGTACAACATACGTTCTATGTCCTAAGACCTGAGCTGGCGCATGTACTCGAGATGGTGACAGACTTGCTTTGGGCCGACCAAGCGCTACTCCATGACTGGGTAATTACAAAGGTAGGTTTCGGGCTTGTCCAGATCCATGCTGCGAGACATGGTCGAGCAAGATGGGATTTTCCCCTCCGATCAGGAGAGATATACTCTGGGCCCCTCGGGTGATCCGACCTGGATAAGCATGGCCATGCGATGAGGATTATGAGATAATCCAAAGTGTTGGTCGGATTCACCAGAATGAGAAAGAGGTCATGCTGAAACAAGGATGACCATGTCGCCTTGTGCACGACAACATATATCGTGTGGCAAAGGGAACAGAAGTGTGAAGTACGGGTTCGCCTAACCAGCTTCATCGAACACTTGGAGTCGACAAGTTTTGCTAGAGGCCGCTACCGACTGGTCGAGTCGGATGTGATCTGACTCGCGACCAAGTGAATGAGAACCTAAGGGGTCGCGCTCTTAAGGGAAGGAACACGTGGGCTTTAGGATCCGTGCGAGGCCCAAGAGTTGAGCCCGTGTCGGATGCCTATATATAGTGGAGGTGCGACACACCCATCCGGTTGATCGCTTTGGCGTCGTCATTAGGGCTTTGCATGAGTTGCAAGTAGCCACCTCCACTCGCCGCCTCCGACTGTGTGACCGGACCTAGCAGTATGTCGCACGATGTTCCTTCTGCACGCGCGAATACCATTAGAGGCGGTGCACTTGCGCCGCTCTGGCGAACCTGTTCGTGGAATCCGACGACCGGCGGTTCAAGGGAGATCGGACCGGCTGCTCGAGGGAGAACAGACGCGGAGGGGATGGACCACACGGATGCGCTGCCCCACCTCTACTTCCGCTGCACGGCACTGCGCGTCTAGTGGTAACGATCTGTGATCCACCTCCATAGTAGGTTCTTGGATGTTCTGCGCGTAGGAAAAATTTAATTCGCATGTGATGCACCTACGGTAGAACCCAACAGTGGTATCAGAGCCTCTGCTAGAGGTTTTAGTTTCAGATCGGTAGCATATGTGATATGTGGCGACGGCGGATGAGATCTATCATCGTTCATGTGATCGGCTGTGTGCACGGTTGATGAGATCAGCTGCACATCGAGATAGATTCAGGCTATGTTTTCTGTGAATCGAAATCGATGAGGTCATGACACAACCTACCCCTACCGGTCGGTATCCGTCATTGGGGTTAACCGTGAAACGTAAATCTGAATTGTGTTCAGGATGATCGATGAGACCGGTCAGATCAGAAAATTTGGCGTGATTGGGGTACATATACGATCTATGATTTCCATAAATGTCGGGAGCTACCCGCACCCGCGAGGGGCGCTGCCCCTTTGAACCTCGCCTGGTAACCGGCTAGCGGGTCCGCCATGTGCGTAGCGCCTTGTATTTCGTACACGATCACACAAACCCGTAGAATGCGATTCTATGCATAAGTTTGTTTTGCAGGTTTGATGTGAATAGTATGGCTCATATGTATGTGATGCATGTTTGTAATTTAACATGACCTGCGTGTCATGATTGTCAGCCGACAGTAGCCAAAGTGTTGTTCTTATATTGTATAACGACCTGCGTGTCGACTTGTGATTCTCTGTAAATTCATTACTAGTTGTAGTAGTTGGAGTACGGAGATCAAGTTCGAGGCTTTGGCGTCCTGGTGAGACGGACAAGATGGAGTTCCGCCCTCGTCATCGGAGTTGGAGCCGATCTGGAAGGATGTCCATGAAAGAGCCATACTATTTCACATATTTATGTTTATATGTGATTGATATTGCTTCTTGTTTCTATGCATGTTAGTATGGTAGAAAGATCCCTCATTAATATCAAGCACATTGCCATTCTGGATGTTGCACCTTCGCACGTCAAGTACGTCTAGTGGTGGGCTCATAAAATTGAGGTGCTACTGGGTGTCCTTGAACTGGAGGGTTCCTGTCGGACACGGACATGCACTGCATCAGGTTAAATTGACAAAGCTATCAAAACGGTTTTGGGCCTTGTGGCAAAGAAGGTTGGGAGCCGGGGTATAAGATACCTAACCAATCGACACGAGTCGTATAGAGATACGATTAGCAAGGAGTTGCTTACCGAATAGGCAAGTTGGCTAGCAGTGATGCTAAAGCTCACTAGTCGCTCGCGCTAGACGGGTCCTGAATCACTGAGAGTTTGCGGAGGGATGCTGACTTCAGTGGGAGTAGTTCTATTTAAGGCTTGAATTACTCTACATAAACACATTACTTAGTGATTGCATATTTTCTGTTGTAGATCAATGGCACCACCTGCTCAAAACTTTGCACTGAAATCAATTCTGGAAAAGGATAAACTGAATGGAACAAACTTTACCACCTGGCATAGAAATCTGAGAATTGTTCTCAAGAACGATAAAAGGAACATGTTCTAGAGGATCCACTTCCAGAGGAACCTGCCAATAATGCTAATGCCACAACCAAGAGTGCCTACCAGAAACTCATTGATGAATCGAACGAGATCAGATGCCTCATGATGGCTTGTATGGAGCCCTATTTGCAATAGCATTTCGAACACATTGCGGCTTTCGATATGATCGAGGGTCTCAAGAGCTTGTTTTAGGTGCAGGCTAGGACCGAAAGGTTCAACGTCTAGCGATCCTTGATGGATTGTAAGATGAAGGAAGGTGATCCACTGAGCCCACATGTGATCAAACTGATTGGATACGTGCAAGCTTTGGATCGGTTGGGTTTCCCACTCTTGGATGAGCTGGCGACTGATGCAGTTCTGGGTTCTCTTCCAGCTAGCTATGGGACATTCATCTCGAACTATCATATGCACATGGATAGGAAGCTCACTGAATTGCATGGGATGCTCAAGGTGGCAGAGCAAGATATTAAGAAAGGCACACATCAAGTGTTGATGGTGCAGAACTCGGCAAAGTTCACGAAGAGTTGGTCCAAGAAAAAGGGTAAGGCAAAGGGCACGAAGAAGGATGTCTTCGCTACTGAGCGAAAGTCCGGACCGAACTCAAAGACCATTTGCTTTCACTGCAAGGAAGCTGGTCACTGGAAGAGGAACTATAGCAAGTGGCTTGCTGAGCACGGCAAGAAGGTCAGAGATGCTTCTTCAGGCAAAGGTACACTTGTTACATATTTTATAGACATTTACCTTGCTGACATACCTAGTAGCTCTTGGGTATTTGATACCGGATCGGTTTCATATTTGCAACTCGATGCAGGGGCTAGTAAGAACTAGGCGTGTGGCACAAGGGGAGATTGACATCAGGGTTGGCAACAAAGCAAGAGTTGTTGCCTTAGAGGTCGGCACGATGCAGCTCAAGCTTCCTTCTGGATTTATTTTTGAATTGAATAATTGTTATTACATCTGCACTTAGTCGGAACATTATTTCCGCGTCATGCTTGATGAGTCAAGGTTATGAATTCAATATAAAGGACAATGGTTGTTCATTTTATTTGAATGGAATGTTCCATGGCTATGCACCCATTGTAGATGGGTTATTTATTTTGAATCCAAAAACAGAGCCAGTCTATAATGTGAATGTCAAGAGGTATAAGCCTAATGAGATAAATCCGACATACTTCTGGCATTGCCAGCTTGGACACATTAGTCTGAAACGCATGAAGAAGCTCCATGATGATGGAGTCCTAACTTCGTCCGACTTCGGGTCATTCGAGACATGTGAATCATGCTTGCTAGGCAAGATGACTAAGTCTCCTTTTGCAAAGAGTTGCAAGAGGGCGTCCAAGCTGTCGAAGATTATACACAATGATGTGTGTGGTCCAATGAGCACAACGGCCAGAGGTGGCTATTAGTACTTTGTGAATTTTACCGACGACTTGAATAGATATGGATATATCTATTTGATGAGGCACAAGTCGGAAACTTTTGAAAAGTTCAAAGAGTTTCGAAACAAGGTTGAAAATCAGCTCGGCAAGACGATAAAACTTCTACGATCAGATCGTGGAGGTGAGTACATGGGCCAGGAGTTTGATAACCATCTGAAAAGCCGAGGTATAGTACCTCAGCTCACACCTCTGGGTACGCCATAGAGAAACGGTGTGTCAGAACAGAGAAATTGAACCTTGTTGGACATGGTCCGGTCGATGATGAGCAAATCGGATTTACCCTTGTCATTCTGGGGATACGCTCTAGAAACTGCAGCTTTCACACTTAATAGGGTACCATCAAAGTCCGTAGAGAAGACACCACATGAGATGTGGATTGGGAAGAGTCCTAGTTTGTCTTTTCTAAAGATTTGGGGTTGTGAAGCATTTGTAAGCGACTCATGTTGGACAAGCTTACACCCAAGTCGGATAAATGCGTATTCGTGGGATATCCGAGGGAAACCTTGGGATATAACTTCTACAACCGAGAAGAGAACAAAGTGTTTGTTGCTCGGAACGGGGTTTTCCTAGAGAAAGAGTTTCTCAGTCGGGAGGCCAATGGGAGAATGGTGCGACTCTAAGAAATTCGAGAGCCACTCAGGGACAACTCGGTTGGTGATGAGATCACACCGAAGTCAGTGAGAGAACCCATAGTGGAGTTGGCACCAGAGCCACAGAGGTCGAAAAGATTGTGCAGAGTGCGCGACGTTTTGTTGCTAGAAAGCGACGAGTCGGACACATATGCGGAAGCGATGGTGAGCCCAGATTCCGAGGCATGACTAGAGGCCATGAGATCCGAGTTAAAGACCATGGATGATAATCAAGCCTGGGACTTGGTTGATCTGCCACCTGGGGTAGTTGCCATTGGTTGCAAATGGGTCTTTAAGAAGAAAACTGATGTGGATGGAAATGTTCAAATCCACAAAGCTTGGCTTGTCACTAAAGGTTATGGACAAGTTCAAGGAATTGACTATGACGAGACCTACTCGCCGGTAGCGATGCTAAAGTCGGTGAGGATCATACTAGCTATAGCTGCATATTTCTATTATGAGATATGGCAGATGGATGTCAAAACGACTTTCCATCATGGAAATTTAAAAGGGGATGTATACATGATATAACCCGAAGGTTTTGTCGATCCAACTAACGCTAGTAAAATATGCAAGCTCAAGAGATCCATTTATGGATTGAGGCAAGCAGCTCGGAGTTGGAACATTCATTTTGATGAAGTCATCATTGACCTTGGTTTCATCGAGAACAAAGAGGACTATTGTTTATACAAGAATTCTAGTGGGAGCTCGGTATTATTTTTTATCTTGTATGTGGATGATATATCGCTGATCGGAAATGATGTTTCGATGTTGAACTCAGTCAAGGAATCATTGAATAGCAAGTTTTCGATGAAAGACCTTGGAGAGGCAGTGTACATTTTAGGCATCAAGATCTATAGAGATAGATCGAGGAGGCTGCTCGGCTTAAGCCAGAGCACCTACATAGACAAAGTGTTGAAGAGGTTCGACATGAGTGAGGCCAAGAAAGGGTTCTTGCCCGTCTCACATGGTATAAGACTAAGCAAGGCTCAGAGTCCTACGACTTCTGATGAGTGAAACTGGATGAGTAGGATTCCATATGCCTCGACAATCAGATCCATCATGTATGCCATGCTATGTACATGGCCTGATGTTGCCTATGCAATAAGCTTAACAAGCAGATACCACGCCGACCTAGGTGAGAGTCACTGGGCAGCGGTGAAAACTATCTTGAAGTACCTGAAAAGGACTAAAGAGATGTTCCTAGTTTATGAAGGTGAGGAGGAGCTCTGTGTAAAGGGTTACGCTGATGCTAGTTTCCAAACCGACAGGGATGATTGTCGATCGCAAACTGGATTCGTGTATGTCATGAATGGATGAGCAGTGAGCTGGACGAGTTCCAAGCAAGATATGGTGGCCGACTACACAACAGAGGCCGAATACATTGCAGCTTTTGAAGCCTCAAAGGAAGGTGTTTGGATTCGGAAGTTCCTAGAAGATGTTGGTGTGTTCCCGGGATGGTCAAAACCGTTGGACCTTTATTGTGATAATTCAGGTGCCATCGCACATGCCAAGGAGCCGAGACAACACCACAAGACCAGGCACATAGACCGAAAATATCACTTGATACGAAAGCTCGTAGAGAAAGGTGATACCAATTTGTGCAAGATTCCTACGGATGCAAATGTTGCAGATCCGTCGACTAAGCCACTCCCACAACCCAAGCATGAGGGGCACGTTAGAGCTATTGGCATTTGATGTCTACTTGATTGACTAGTGCAAGTGGGAGACTGTTGGAGATATGCCCTAGAGGCAATCATGTATGATGATATTTCCTATGTGTTTATGAATAAAGATAGTCCTTGGACATTATCACTGATGTGTATTAACAAGTATGTGACTTGTTTGTGAGACTATGCATTGTATGATAACTGTCCTAAATGGTCCCTAGTCCAAAGGGTTGTGTGGACGCACAACTAATCAAACTAGCATATGACATGGTGGATGGTTCGGTCTCACCACCCATGTAACATTGGATGCTAATCGAATAATATGGACTCAGAAAGGTCTGGTCAGATTCGACATAGTCGGGTCCGAGTCGAGATAAGGTCTGAGTTGGATAGACCCAACTATGAGACACAGCGATAGGTCATCTGTGAGTCTCTAGTACAACATACGTTATATGTCCTAAGACCTGAGCTGGCTCATGTATTCGGGATGGTGACAGACTTGCTTTGGGCCAACCAAACACTACTCCGTGACTGGGCAGTTACAAAGGTAGGTTTCGGGCTTATCCAGACCCATGCTGCGAGACATGGTCGAGCAAGATGGGATTTGCCCCTCCGATCAGGAGAGATATACTCTGGGCCCCTCGGGTGATCCGACCTGGATAAGCATGGCCATGCGATGAGGATTATGAGATAATCCAAAGTGTTGGTCGGATTCACCAGAATGAGAAAGAGGTCATGCTGCAACAAGGATGACCATGTCGCCTTGTGCACGACAACATATATCGTGTGGCAAAGGGAACAGAAGTGTGAAGTACGGGTTCGCCTAACCAGCTTCATCGAACACTTGGAGTCGACAAGTTTTGCTAGAGGCCGCTACCGACTGGTCGAGTCGGATGTGATCTGACTCGCGACCAAGTGAATGAGAACCTAAGGGGTCGCGCTCTTAAGGGAAGGAACACGTGGGCTTTAGGATCCGTGCGAGGCCCAAGAGTTGAGCCCGTGTCGGATGCCTATATATAGTGGAGGTGCGACACACCCATCCGGTTGATCGCTTTGGCGTCGTCATTAGGGCTTTGCATGAGTTGCAAGTAGCCACCTCCACTCGCCGCCTCCGACTGTGTGACCGGACCTAGCAGTATGTCGCACGATGTTCCTTCCGCACGCGCGGATACCATTAGAGGCGGTGCACTTGCGCCGCTCTGGCGAACCTGTTCGTGAAATCCGACGACCAGCGGTTCAAGGGAGATCGGACCGGCTGCTCGAGGGAGAACAGACGCGGAGGAGACGGACCACACGGATGCACTGCCCCACCTCTACTTCCACTACACGACACTGCGCGTCTAGTGGTAACGATCTGTGATCCACCTCCATAACAGGTTCTTGGATGTTCTGCGCGTAGGAAAATTTCACCACAGACCTTCGGGTCCATAGCTAGTATCTAGATGGCTTCTTCTCTCTCTTTGCTCTTCAATACCATGTTCTTCATGATCTTCATGGAGATCTATCCGATGTAATACTCTTTTGCGGTGTGGTTGTCAAGATCCGATGAGTTGTGGGTTTATGTCCAGATTATCTATGAATATTATTTGAGTCCTTTCTGAATTCTTATATGCATGATTTCATATCTTTCCAAGTCTCTTTGAGTTATTGGTTTGGTTTCGCCAACTAGATTGGTAATTCTTGCAATGGGAGAAGTGCTTAGTTTTGGGTTTAATCTTGCGGTGTCCTCATCCAGTGACATAGTAGGGGTAGCGAGGCACATATTGTATTGTTGCCATCAAGGATAAAAAGATGGGGTTTTCATCATATTTCTTGAGTTTGTCCCTCTACATCATGTCATCTTACCTAATGCGCTGCTCTATTCTTCATGAACTTAATACTCTAGATGCAGGCAGGAGTCGGTCGATGTGTGGAGTAATAGTAGTAGATGCAGAATCATTTCAGTCTACTTGACACAGACGTGATGCCTATATGCATAATCATTGCCTTGGATATCTTCATAATTATTCGCCGTTGTATCAATTGCTCGACAGTAATTTGTTCACCCACCATAATACTTGAGAGAAGCCTCTAGTGAAACCTATGGCCCTCGGGTCTACTTTCCATAATATATTTTTAGATCTATAAACCAAAAATACCAAAAATACTTTGCTGCAATTTATTTACCTTTTACTCTTGATTCTCGTTTACATCTATCTCTATTGGATCTAATCCTTGCAAATAACCGTGAAGGGATTGACAACCCCTTTATAGCGGTGGGTGCAAGAGTTTGATTATTTGTGTAGGTGCATCCATTGGGAACTTGCTTGTTCCTCCTATTGGGTTGATACCTTGGTTCTCAAAAAGTGAGGGAAATACTTATCTACTTCGCTACATCACCCTTTCCTCTTCAAGGGAAAACCAACGCATGCTCAAGAGGTAGCTGTATTTTTCGATCTCTCTGTGTGAGGAGCACTCGGAGTTCCGTATCGACAAAGGACTGACCACCAAAACCTCCCAATTGCATCTCGGTGGAACCAACTCTAAATTCTCGGTCTCATCAAGTACCTAGGGTTGATCTAGTTTTTCAATCTCGGTACTGTCGATTCCATATTCTCGGTTACACTGACTTTCCATGTTAGCTAACAGTTGAGAAACTCAATGACACCAAAAATTTAGAATCGGTGTCACCGACAATGATGGGTATATATGCTATGGTCCCCAGCATTTTGAAAATCACTCTTCAAACATTGCGCCTCAGAAACCCTAACTGCTGAAGAAGGACCCCCTGGTCGTCGCCCTTCCCTCCCCGCGCTCCTCCGCTGTTGGGATCTTCGCCGTCTACGGGCATCTTCGTCGCCGTCCACGTCTAGCGGATCCATCACCGAACTAGGGTATGGATTCAACCCTTCTTGCACTCCTCATCCAATTCTTGCGCAATGAAGATTGTTTTATCTATAGGCCACTGTTTGCACATCATTCTATCCACACAAAAATTCCATAGAGTAGCGAACGATCGAATTTCTAGGGTTTGCCTTCTACCCGATGAAACTCGGTGAAACCAAAGTGAACAAATCGGTGTCACCCACTTGTTACCTGTGCTGCTGAAAACTTTCTTGATGAAACCGAGTGCTACCTTTCGGTCTCACTAAAAGGGGTGCCAAGTTTCGGCTAATGAGAAAGTCAGTCTCGGCAGTACCGATTTTGTTGCTTTGGCTGTACTGGTTTTCATGTGACAAAATGTCAACTTTTGGAATTCTTAGTTCAAACTTTCAAAAAGGCTACATTTTGTGATGACGTATCCTATTCCACTCTTATCAACTCTATTCACAGGGTCATACATGTCAGATGCTGAAGATAGCCAGAATCAACAAGAGCAGAATGTTGATATGAGTTCAGGCACTAGTGCTGAGTCCATTTCTTCCTCAGATCCAGGCACTCCCAGTTCTCATGTGTTGCCTAAAGCTGCAACAAGGACTAGGAAGATACTCAATTCAAATGAAGAGGATTCTGACTTTGTGCCAAAGGAGGTTCTTGCTAAAGCAAGAGAAGGTTGCAAAGAAGTCTGCTAATGAGGCCACATCATCTAGGAGGGTGGTCAGCAAGGTATATGCACCTCCAGAAACTATGAGAGCACCTAAGAGTGCTAGGGCAACAATGATTGTTGAGCTCCCAAGGAAGTCCTTGCCTAAGAAGGCAGGAGATAAGAAGACTGCCAGGAAGAGGATCATTCGTGTTATTGGCAGGCCTACCTGTATGTTTGAGTACCCAGAGGAGGCTCCTTGTGCTGCTGCTGAGGAAGATGAGGAGGAGGAACCTATTGTCAAGGCCCCTCCCAAGAAGAAGCAAAAGAAGCTTATGGCAGATTCTATGCCTAAGCCTGTGTTGGAAATATGCCCTAGAGGCAATAATAAATTAGTTATTATCATATTTCCTTGTTCATGATAATCATTTATTATCCATCCTAGAATTGTATTGAGAGGAAACTCAGATACATGTGTGGATACATAGACAACACCATGTCCCTAGTATGCCTCTGATGGACTAGCTCGTTGATCAAAGATGGTTAAGGTTTCCTAGCCATGGACATGAGATATCATTTGATAACGGGATCACATCATTAGGAGAATGATGTGATGGACAAGACCCAAACTATAAACATAGCATATGATCGTGTTAGTTTATTGCTACAGTTTTTCTGCATGTCAAGTATCTGTTCCTATGACCATGAGATCATGCAACTCACTAACACCGGAGGAGTACCTTGTGTGTGTCAAACGTCGCAATGTAATTGGGTGACTATACAGGTGCTCTACAGGTATCTCTGAGGGTGTCTGTTGGGTTGGCATGGATCAAGACTGGCATTTGTTACTCCGTGTGACGGAGAGGTATCTTAGGGCCCACTCGGTAATACAACATCACAATAAGCCTTGCAAGCAATGTGACTAAGTGTTAGCCACGGGATCTTGTATTACGAAACGAGTAAAGAGACTTTCCGGTAACGAGATTGAACTAGGTATAGAGATACCGACGATCGAATCTCGGGCAAGTAACATACCGAAGAACAAAGGGAACATCATATGGGATTATCTAAATCCTTGACATAGAGGTTCAACTGATAAAGATCTTTGTAGAATATGTAGGAGCCAATATGGGCATCCAGGTCCCGCTATTGGTTATTGACCGTAGAGGTGTCTCGGTCATGTCTGCATAGTTCTCGAATCCGTAAGGTCTGCACACTCAAGGTTCGGTGACGGTTCTGTATAGTTGAGTTATGTATGTTGGTGACCGAAGGTTGTTCAGAGTCCTGGATGAGATCCCGGACGTCACGAGGAGCTCCGGAATGGTACGGAGGTAAAGATTAATATATAGGAAGTCGGTATTCGGGTTCTGGAAAAGTTTCGGGACTTATTGGTTTTGTGATGGGAGTGCCGAAAGTGTTCCGGGGGTTCACCGGGAGGGTCCACCTGCCCCGGAGGGCCCCATGGGCTGTGAGAGGGGGCGCACCAGCCCCTGGTGGGCTGACCACCCCTCCCACCTAAGTCCCATGCGGCTGGAAGGGCTAGGGCAAGCCCAAGAGGGGGCGCCCCACTTGCCTTGGGGGCCAAGTTGCCCCCTTGGCCGCTGCCCCACCCTAGGGGAAACCCTAGGGCGCCCCCTCCTCCTCTCTCTCCTATATATATGTCAGGGGAGGGAGGGCTGCAACACCACAAGCCGTGGTGCAGCCTCCCCTCCCCCTCTAGATCTGTTTCTCCTCTAGATTGTCGTGGTAGCACTTGGCGAAGCCCTGCGGGGACAGCTCCACCACCACCGCCACCATGCCGTTGTGCTGGCAGAGAACTCATCTACCTCTCCACCCTCGCTTGCTAGATCAAGGAGGTGGAGATCGTCATCGAGCTGTACGTGTGCTAAACGCGGAGGTGCCGTCCGTCCGGCACTAGATCGGAAGGACCACAATGGGATCGTGGGACGGCTCGTGATGAGATCGCAGGACGGATCGTGATGGGATCGTGAAGATGTTCGACTACATCAACCGCGTTTCTTAACGCTTTCCGCTTAGCGATCTTCAAGGGTATGCAGATCCGCTCTCCCTCTCGTAGATGCTCATCACCATGGATAGATCTTACGTGTGCATAGGAAATATTTTGTTTCCCATGCAACGTTCCCCAACAGTGGCATCATGAGCTAGGTCTATGTGTAGATGAGATCTCGAGTAGAACACAAAGGAGTTTGTGGGCGTTGATGCTTAGATTGCTTCCTCCCTTGGTCGTGTTTTGGTTCAGCGGTATTGTGGGATGAAGCGGCCCGGATCAACCTTACTCGTACGCTTACGAGAGTCCGGTTCAATCAACTGACGTGTAACTTCGTTGCACAAAGATGGCTGGCAGGTGTCTATTTCTCCTACTTTAGTTGGATCGGATTCGACAAAGGCGGTCCTTGAGAAGTTTGAAAAGCAACTTATGTATCACTGTTGTGGTTTTGCATAGGTGAGAATTGTTCTTGCTGGATACCCGTAGCAGCCACGTAAAACTTGCAACAACAATTAGAGGATGGCTATGTTGGAAATATGCACTAGAGGCAATAATAAATTAGTTATTATCATATTTCCTTGTTCATGATAATCGTTTATTATCCATGCTATAATTGTATTGATTGGAAACTAAAACATGTGTGGGTATATAGACAACACTGTGTCCCTAGTATGCCTCTAGTAAACTAGCTCGTTGATCAAAGATGGTCAAGGTTTCCTAGCCATTGACATGAGATGTCATTTGATAACGGGATCACATCATTAGGAGAATGATGTGATGGACAAGATCCAAACTATAAACATAGCATATGATAGTGTCAGTTTATTGCTACAGTTTTCTGCATGTCAAGTATCTGTTCCTATGACCATGAGATCATGCAACTCATTAACACCGGAGGAGTACCTTATGTGTATCAAACGTCGCAACATAACTGGGTGACTATAAAGGTGCTCTACAGGTATGTCCGAGGGTGTCTGTTGGGTTGGCATGGATCAAGACTAGGATTTGTTACTCCGTGTGACGGAGAGGTATCTTAGGGCCCACTCGGTAATACAACATCACAACAAGCCTTGCAAGCAGTGTGACTAAAGTGTTAGCCACGGGATCTTGTATTACGGAACGAGTAAAGAGACTTGTCGGTAACGAGGTTGAACTAGGTATACAGATACCAACGATCGAATCTCAGGCAAGTAACATACCGAAGAACAAAGGGAACAACATACAGGATTAACTGAATCCTTGACATAGAGGTTCGACCGATAAAGATCTTCATAGAATATGTAGGAACCAATATGGGCATCCAGGTCCCGCTATTGGTTATTGACCGTATAGGTGTCCCGGTCATGTCTACATAGTTCTCGAACCCGCAGGGTCTTCACACTTAAGGTTCAGTGACGTTTCGGTAGTATAGAGTTATTTATGGTGGTGACCGAAGGTTGTTCGGAGTCCCGGATGAGATCCCGGACATTACGAGGAGCTCCGGAATGGTCTGGAGGTAAAGATTGATATATGGGATAATAGTGTTTGGTCTCCGGAATTCACCGGAAATAGTTTCGGATGTTTCCCGAAATGTTCGGGGTACAAGAACACTTTATTTGGACCAAGGGGTAAAGCCCATGGGGCTTTAGGAAGGTGCAAAAGATGTTTTGCGGAGGCCAGGGGCCAGACGCCAGGGACCCTAGCGTCGGGGGCCAAACGCCGAGGACCTTGGCGTCTGGTCCTGGAGTCCGAGAAGGACTCTTGCCTTGCGGGAAAATCGACCTTGAGGAGGATTTTTCTCCAAGTTTCGACCCCAAGGCTCAGCATATAAATAAAGGGGAAGGGCTAGCACTTGGAACACATCAAGAAACCCTAAACCACGTGCTGCCTCTCCTCTAGTTTGTAGTTTCTCCTCTAGATCGGTTTCAGCGGTGCTTAGGCGAAGCCCTACTAGAATTGCTCCACCACCATCACCGCAACGCCGTCATGCTGCCGGAGAACTCATCTACCTCTCTGCTCCCTCTTGCTAGATTAAGAAGGCGGAGATCATCATCAAGCTTATGTGTGCTGAATGCAGAGGTGCCGTCCATTCGACGCTAGATCGGAAGGACCGTGATCAAGATCGCGAGACGGATCATGATGAGATTGCGGGACGGATCATGATGAGTTCGCGGACGGATCGTGATTGGATCGCGGGACGGATCGTGATGAGATCGCAGGATGCTCGGTGATTTGGATCGCGAAGATGTTCGACTACACCAACCGCGTTTCTTAACGCTTCTCGCTTAGCAATCTACAAGGGTATGTAGATCCACTCTCCCTGTCGTAGATGCTCATCATAATGGGTAGATCTTGCGTGTGCGTAGGAAATTTTTTGTTTCCCATGCAATGTTCCCCAACAGTCTAACTTGTTTTTGTAGGGTATGCTGTGATGTGATATGGCCAATTACATGATGAGATATATGTCATGTATGAGATGATCATGTATTGTATAGAATATCACGACTTGCATGTTGATGAGTACGACAACCGGTAGGAGCCATAGGGTTGTCTTTAATTATTGTATGACATGCGTGTCAATCATTCAGCTCTATGTAATGCTTTACTTTATCGCTAAGCGGTAGCAATAGTAGTATAAGCATGGTGGGCATGACAACCCCGATGGAGACACGTTGATGGAGATCAACATGATGGATATCATGGTGTCATGCCGGTGACGATGGAGATCATGTCGAGGCTTTCAAGATGGAGATCAAAAAGCACAAGTTCATGGCCATATCATGTCACTTATGATTTGCATGTGATGTTAATCCTTTTATGCACCTTGTTTTTCTTAGGACGACGGTAGCATTATAAGGTCATCCCTCACTTAAATTTCAAGATAAACCGTGTTCTCCTCGAGTGTGCACCGTTGCGAAAGTTCGTCGTGTTGAGACACCACGTGATGATCGGGTGTGATAGACTCTACGTTCACATACAACGGGTGCAAGCCAGTGTTGCACATGCGGAACACTCGAATTAAACTTGACGAGCCTAGCATGTACAGACATGGCCTCGGAACACAAGAGACCGAAAGGTCGAACATGAGTCATATAGTAGATATGATCAACATGACGACGTTCACCATTGAAACCACCTCAACTCACGTGATGATCGGACTTGAGATGGTGAATTTGGATCATGTATCACTCGGATGACCGGAGGGATGTCAATTTGAGTGGGAGTTCTTAACTAATATGATTAATTGAACTCATTATCATGAACATAGTCAGTAGTGTCTTTGCAAATTATGTTGTAGATTACTAGCTCGCGCTATAGCTCCCTAGAATTTTTATATGTTCCTAGAGAAATAGAGTTGAAAGATGATGATAGCAATATTATGGACTGGGTCCGTGATCTGAGGATTGTCCTCATTGCTGCACAGAAGGCTTATGTCCTTAATGCACCGCTCGGTGTGCCACCCCCTCTAGCGTTGTTTGTAGATGTTGTGAAAATCTGACAGGCATGTTCCGATGACTGCTTGATAGTTTAGTGCGTCATGCATTACGGCTTAGAATTCAGGCTCCAAAAACGTTTTGAACGTCATGGAACATATGAGATGTTCTAAGAGCTGAAATTGGGATCCCAGGCTCGTGCCCGTGTTGTGAGGTATGAGACCTGTAACAAGATTCTTTGCCTGCAAGATGAAGGAGAATAGCTCAATTGTTGAGATTGTGCTCAGATTGTCTGGGTACTGCAATCGCTTGAATCGAGGGGGAGTTGATCTTCCAGATAAGATAGTGATTGATATAGTTCTCCAAGTCACTGTCACTAAGCTACTAGAACCTCATGATGAACTATAATTATGCCAGGGATGGAAATGATGATCCTTGAGCTATTCGTGATGTTTTACACCACGAAGGTAGATATCAAGAAGGAGCATCAAGTGTTGATGGTTAGTAAAACCACTAGTTTCGAGAAGGGCAAGGGCAAGAAGGGAAACTTCATGGATGGCAAGTCAGTTGCTGATCCAGTGAAGCAACCCAAAGTTGAACCTAAACCCGAGACTAAGTGCTTCTATTATGAGGAGAGCGGTCGCTGAAGTGGAACAACCCTAGATACTTGGTAGATAAGAAGGCTGACAACGTCAACAAAAGTATATTTTAATATACGTGTTATTGATGTGTACCTTGCTAGTACTCCTAGTAGCACCTAGGTATAGGATACCGGTTCGGTTGCTAAAATGTTAGTAACTCAAAATAAAAGCTACGGAATAAACGGAGACTAGCTAAGTGTGAGGTGACGATGTGTGTTGGAAATGTTTCGAGGGTTGATGTGATCAACATCGCACACTCTCTCTACCTTCGGGATTAGTGACGAACCTAAATAAATGTTATTTGGTGTTTGCATTGAGAATGAACGTGATTAGATCATGTTTATTGCAATACGGTTATTCATTTAAGTTAGAGAATAATGGTTATTCTGTTTACATGAATAATACCTTCAATGGTAATGCACCTAATGAATGGTTTGTTGAATCTTGATCGTAGTAGTACACATGTTCATAACATAGATGCCAAAAGATACAAAGTTAATAATAATAGTACCACATACTTGTGGCACTGCCGCTGAATGTCATATTGGTGTAAAGTGCATGAAGAAACTTCATGTTGATGGATCTTTGGACTCTTTCGATTTTGAATTGGTTGATACATGAGGACCATGCCTCATGGGCAAGATGACTAAAACCCCATTTTCTGGCTTGATGGAATGGGCTAGTAACTTATTGGAAATAATACATGTTGATGTATGCGGTCCAATGAGTGTTGTAGCGTGCAGTGGATATCATTATTTTCTTACCTTCATTGATGATTTGAGTATATATATGAGTATATTTACTTAATGAGACACAATTCTGAAACGTTTGAAAAGTTCAAACAAATTCAGAGTGAAGTTTAAGATCATCGTGACAAGAAGATAAAAATGTCTATGATATGATCATGGAGGTGAATGTCTGAATTACGAGTTTGGCATACAACTTTAGACAATGTGAAAGTTGTTTCACAACTCACGCCACCTGGAACGCCATAGTGTGATGGTGTGTTCGAACATCATAGTCGTGCTCTATTGGATATGGTATGAACTATGGTGTCTCTTATCGATTTGCCACTATCGTTTTGGGGTTATGCATTAGAGACAACTACATTCACTTTAAATAGGGCACCATCTAAATCCGTTGAGATGACACCGTATGAATTATGGTTTGATAGAAACCTAAGCTATCGTTTCTTAATGTTTGGGGCTGCGACGCTTATGTGGAAAAGGTTTTTACCTAATGAGCTCAAACCCAAAGCGGAAAAATGCATCTTCATAGAATACCCTAAGAAGAGTGCAAAGTGTTTGTTGCTAAAATGGGTCCTTTCTCGAGAAAGAGTTTCTCTCGAAAGAATCGAGTGGGAGGAAGATAGAACTTGATGAGGTTGTTGAACCTTTGTTTCAACCAGAGAGTAGCGCAATGTAGAAAGATGTTTCTATGGAGCCTACGAGGAAGTTAATGATGATGATCATGAAACTTCGGATCAAGTTACTATCGAACCTCGTAGGTCGAAAAGGATGTGTACTGCTCCTGAGTGGTACGACAACCCTGTCTTAGAGGTCATGTTGTTGGAAAATGATGAACCTACGAGCTATGGAGAAGCGGTGATGGGCCTAGATTTCGAAAGATGGTTAGAGGCCATGAAATCCGAGAAATGATCCATGTATGAAAACCAAGTATAGACTTTGGTAGACTTGCTCATTGGACGACAGGTCGTTGAGTACAAATGGACCTTTAAGATGAAGACAAACGCTGATGGTGAATGTTAACATTTATAAAGCTCGACTTGTCGCAAAGAAGTTTCCAACAAGCTCAAGGAGTTGACTGCGATGAGCCTTTCTCACCCGTAGCGATGCTAAAAGTCTGTTGGAATTATGTTAGCAGTTGCTGCATTTTTCAATCATGAAATCTGGCAGATGGATGTCAAAACATAGTTTCCTTAACGGTTTCCATGAGGAAAGGTTGTATGTGATATAACCGGAAGGTTTTGTCACTCCTAAGGATGCTAAAAAGTATGCAAGATCTAGCAATCCATCTAAGGGCTAGATCAAACATCTCAGAGTTGGAATATACGCTTTGATGAGGTGATGGAAGTTTTTGGGTTTATACAAAGTTTATGAGAAACTTGTATTTCCAAGAAAGTGAGTCGGAGCACTATAGAATTTCTGATAAGTATATGTGGATGACATATTGTTGATCGGAAATGATGTAGAATTTCTGGAAAGCATAAAGGGTTGTTTGAAAGGTGTTTTTTCAAAGGAAGATCTGGATAAACTACTCGAACATTGAGCATCGAGATCTATAGAGATAGATCAAGACACCTGATGAGATTTTTCAATGAGTACATACCTTGACAAGATTTTGAAAGAGTTAAAAATGGATCAGTCAAAGAAGGAGTTCTTGCCTAATTTGTAAGGTGTGGAGTTGAGTGAGACTCAAAGATCGACCATGGTACAACAAAGAGAAAGGACGAAGGTCGTCCCCTATGCTTAATCCATAGGCTCTATATTATGCCATGCTGTGTATCGCACCTGGTGCGTGCCTTGCCATGAGTCTGTCAAGGGGTACAAGAATGATCCAAGAGTGGATCACTAGACAGCAGTCAAAATTATCCTGAGTAACCAAAGGACTAAGGAGATGTTTTCTCGATTATGGAGGTGATAAAGAGTTCGTCGTAAAGAGTTACGTCGATGCAAGCTTTAACACCAATCCGGATGACTCTTAGTAGCAATCCGGATACGTATAGTGGAGCAGCCATTTGGAATAGCTCCAAGTGCACTGTGGTAGCACTGTTTACAGTTTGACATAGAGATTTGCAAAGTACACACGGATAGGGATGTCGCAGACCCGTTGACTAAAGACCTCTCTCACATGCAAAGCATGATCGAGCCCCAGAACTCATTGGGTGTTAGATTCATAACAATGTGAATCACATGGTGATATGAACTAGATTATTGACTCTAGTGCAAGTGGGAGACTATTGGAAATATGCCCTAGAGGCAATAATAAATTAGTTATTATCATATTTCCTTGTTCATGATAATCGTATATTATCCATGCTAGAATTGTATTGATCGGAAACTCAGATACATGTGTGGATACATAGACAACACCATGTCTCTAGTATGCCTCTGATGGACTAGCTCGTTGATCAAAGATGGTTAAGGTTTCCTGGCCATGGACATGAGATGTCATTTGATAACAGGATCACATAATTAGGAGAATGATGTGATGGACAAGACCCAAACTATAAACGTAGCATATGATCGTGTCAGTTTATTGCTACAGTTTTCTGCATGTCAAGTATCTATTCCTATGACCATGAGATCATGCAACTCACTCACACTGGAGGAGTATCTTGTGTGTATCAAACATCGCAACGTAACTGGGTGAATATAAAGGCTCTACAGGTATCTCCGAGGGTGTCTGTTAGGTTGGCATGGATCAAGACTAGGATTTGTTACTTTGTGTGACGGAGAGGTATCTTAGGGCCCACTCGGTAATACAACATCACAATAAGACTTGCAAGCAATGCGACTAAGTGTTAGCCATAGGATCTGGTATTACGGAACGAGTAAATAGACTTGCCAGTAACGAGATTGAACTAGGTATAGAGATACCGATGATCGAATCTCGGGCAAGTAACATACCGAAGAACAAAGGGAACATCATACGGGATTATCTGAATCCTTGACATAGAGGTTCAACCGATAAAGATCTTCGTAGAATATGTAGGAGCCAATATGGGCATCCAGGTCTCGCTATTGGTTATTGACCGTAGAGGTGTCTCGGTCATGTCTGCATAGTTCTCGAACCCGCAGGGTCTGCACACTTAAGGTTCGGTGACGTTTCGGTATAGTTGAGTTATGTATGTTGGTGACCGAAGGTTGTTCGGAGTCCCGTATGATACCCCCAGACTTCACGAGGAGCTCCGGAATGGTCCGGAGGTAAAGATTGATATATAGGAAGTCGGTATTCGGATTCTGAAAAAGTTTCGAGACTTACCGATTTTGTGACGGGAGTGCCGGAAGTGTTCCAGGGGTTCACCGGGAGGGTCCACCTGCCCCGGAGGGCCCCATGGGCTGTGAGAGGGGGCGCGCCAGCCCCTGGTGGGATGGTCGCCCCTCCCACCTAAGGCCCATGCGGCTGGAAGGTCTAGGGCAAGCCCAAGAGGGGGTGCTCCACTTGCCTTGGGGGCCAAGTTGCCCCCCTTGGCCGCCGCCCCACCCTAGGGGAAACCCTAGGGCGCCCCTCCTCCTCTCCCTCCTATATATATGTGAGGGGAGGGAGGGTTGCAGCACCACAAGCCACGACGCAGCCTCTCCCTCCCCCTCTAGATCTGTTTCTCCTCTAGATTGTCGCGGTAGCGCTTGGCGAAGCCCTGCCAAGACAACTCCACCACCACCGCCACCACGCTACTGTGCTGGCGGAGAACTCATCTACCTCTCCACCCTCGCTTGCTGGATCAAGGAGGTGGAGATCGTCATCGAGCTGTACGTGTGCTGAACGCGGAGGTGTCGTCCGTTCGGCACTAGATCAGAAGGACCACGATGGGATCGCGGGACGACTCGTGATGAGATCACGGGATGGATCATGACGGTATCATGAAGATGTTCGACTACATCAACCGCATTTCTTAACGCTTCCCGCTTAGCAATCTACAAGGGTATGTAGATCCACTCTCCCTCTCATAGATGCTCATCACCATGGATAGATCTTACGTGTGCGTAGGAAATTTTGTGTTTCCCATGCAACGTTCCCCAATAGCCTGGCCCCTCCAAGAGCACCAAGGCTGCATCCAAGAAGGTTGCTCCAGGGAAGTCCAAAAGGACTACTAGAGATATTCCTGCTGCTGACAAGAACAAGACATCTTCTTTCAGAGAAGTAGATGATGATGCTATGTCAATTCTGATGAAGCTTAGACAACACCTTCTTGATCATAATGCCAGCCACCCTGTTGTTGAAGATAAGAAGAAGAGGAAGGATTCAAGTTTGAGGGCGTGGAGAGCTACTGATCCATATGCCCAGAGGAGGAAGACTGTTGTAGACTACATGTTCTATACCAAGGAGCAGCAAAACTGCCGGGGAGCTTGACAAGCTAAATCGGAAGCTCAAGAGCTCCGAAGAGGAGCTTGATGCTCTGAACAAGAGGTTCAACGAGGCGCAAGGTAAGTCGAATTGTAATATCCGAGTTTTCATCATTAGCGATTCACACTGTTGACTTAGTATAATTATATGTTTACTTCTTACGCAACCTCGGCGAAGGAGGTCAAGAGACTCAAGGCCGAGCTATAGTAGATAAAGCAAGAGGCCGTGGACGATAAGGCAGTAGCCGAACAGGCGACAACCGCGCTCTCCGTCTTAAAAACCATGAGCCACTAGTAGAAAACAGGGCTTTGGTTGAGGCCAGGATAAGGGAATTAATCCCAGTTCACTTACGAACCGTGACCAAAGGGTGCATCTGTCCCGATTCATGAGGTTAGGCCGCCGGCCGGGCCTCGTGGGCCATTGGTCCCAGTTCGTGTGACACTTTTGGTCCGGGTTCTAGACACGAATCGGGACCAATGGGCCTTGCTCCTAGCCCAACGCCTTCAGTCTCGGTTGGTGGCTGGAACCAGGACCAAAGATCATCCTTCTGTCCTGGTTCTAGCCACCAATAGGGACTAAACATATTAGCCTATATATACCCACACCCCGGCCCGCTCACTCTGTTTTTTTGGCCGGCCGACGTGTGCACATGAGGTGTGTGTTGCTCTAGCTCTCACCTCCTATGCACATGAGGTGTTCGATGAAATGCCCAAGCCACACTTAAGCTTTCTCCTCTCCAATCTCGACCTCCAAGATCCATTTTCCTCAAGATTTGTCTAGGTTTGCCGGTCTGTCCTGTCCCGTCCCCGTCCTCACCGTCGTCGATTGCCCACGCCGATCTCGTCGCCCGCACCACCGTGGTGAGCCTCCTTTTCTTATCTTATTTTCAAAAAAAATATTCCTTGTATGATTTAGATAGATGCTTGTATAATTTTCTTACTTTTATTATTGTTTGCTATTATATAGTGCCATGGTTTTGGTATCCGCCCCCATCGGTCCTCGTCCTCTCTATGATTCAGATGTGGTATATTATATTTTACTACTATTTGTTTCATTTAGTGTTTATGACAATTATGCCGGCCAACGTGACATAGATGTTTTTATCTAGGAGTTATGTGAACTCCCAAAATTCCAACCGACATAGAAATTCTTGTCGAGAAGTTAAATTTGGTTGAAAAAGAAAACAATTACTTGAAAGAAAAAAAGTAAAAGGAGTTGAAGAGTAGAAGATGAATATGGAGTTGCATGTTGCCGATGTCGTCGAGAATCACAAGATCAAGATGGATGCAATGCGCTTGAAGATTAGAAAATATGCCATTCATACTGAGGCTTGGTATCATTATGTTGTTGGATCAATTGGTACCTTAGTTGCGGTTATGATCGAATTTGTTGTTGCATTTAATTTTTTACATAGTTTCAATGTATGTTTTAATTAGATGCTCTAAAGATCTATATGTTGTTCAATGAGAACTATGTATGAACTTTATGTATTTATTTTGGTCACTATTGTACTTTGGCTTTAATGTGATGATGAATTTCTATTAATTTGGTCACTTATCTATTCATGATGTTCTGTAATGGTTTTTGATACACTTAATTATATAATGCACGCAGATGAACCAGCAATGGATGTACGGTGGCCGACGCACCTCCGAGTACATTAAGGGCCTGCATAATTTTCTCGAAGCTGCTGAGGCAAACAAGCAGAATGGTTTTATGCATTGTGCATGTACTGTCTGTGGGAATACGAAGGATTACTCCAAGTCCAAAACCCTTCACTTCCACCTGCTTGAGAAGGGTTTCATGCCACACTATGATGTTTGGACCAAGCACGGAGAAAGAGGGGTTATGTAACGCCCCGGACACACCCGCCGGTAGTCGTTACTCCTGGCGGACACACCCGCCGGTAGTCGTTCGCAATGGATGTACGGTGGCCGACGCACCTCTGAGTACATTAAGGGCCTGCATAATTTTCTCGAAGCTGCTGAGTCAAACAAGTAGAATGGTTTTATGCATTGTCCATGTACTATCTGTGGGAATACGAAGGATTACTCCAACTCCAAAACCCTTCACTTCCACTAGCTTGAGAAGGGTTTCATGCCACACTATGATGTTTGGACCAAGCACGGAGAAAGAGGGGTTATGTAATGCCCCGAACACACCCGCCGGTAGTCGTTACTCCTAGCGGACACACCCGCCGGTAGTCGTTAGCAATGGATGTACGGTGGCCAACGCACCTCCGAGTACATTAAGGGCCTGCATAATTTTCTCGAAGCTGCTAAGGCAAACAAGCAGAATGGTTTTATGCATTGTCCATGTACTGTTTGTGGGAATACGAAGGATTACTCCAACTCCAAAACCCTTCACTTCCACCTGCTTGAGAAGGGTTTCATGCCACACTATGATGTTTGGACCAAGCACGGATAAAGAGGGGTTATGTAACGCCCCGGACACACCCGCTGGTAGTCGTTACTCCTGACGGACACACTCGCCGGTAGTCGTTACTCCTGGTGGGATCTAGACTGGCCTCACAGATAAATACTAGTCTTTTCTGCACACTTTGTCCTCACCCATGCGCACCCGGGACCAACTTCCCGGTCGATCACCCATCCTAGAACTACTCCAAGCCAAGCACGCTTAACCTGGGAGTTCTGTTCGAATGGGCTCCCGAAAAAGAAGGAATTCCTTATTGATATGAGTAGTATATCATACCTAATAAGCCAGGCTATCATAGGTTATGATGGAAGACAACAAAGAAGAAGAGGATGATGACAACTATCCGCCCCCTGAATACGGTGATGCTGCAATGGGGTAAGCTGAAGATCAAGAGGAACCAGACAATGTGCCCGATGATGATCTTCGCCGGGTCATTGTTGATGCACAGAGAGAATGCAAAAGTGAAAGGGACAAGTTGAAGTTCGATCACATGTCAAAGGATCACAAAAATGGGTTGTGCCCAAATTGCGAAGATGACAACAGAAAGCTCGGTACCACACTAGAATTGCTGTAATGGAAGGCAGAAAAATGGTGCATCTGACAAGGTATTTGGTTCGCTACTGAAAATAATGAAGAAGAAGCTTCCAAAGGATAATGAATTGCCCAGTAGTATGTACGAAGCAAAGAAGGTTCTATGCCCTCTAGGATTGGAGGTACAGAAGATACATGCATGCCCTAATGACTGCATCCTCTATCGCGGTACGTACGAGGATTTGAACGCATGCTCGATATGCGGTGCATTGCGGTATTAGATCAGATGAGATGACCCTGGTGATGTTGAGGGCCAGCGCACCGGGGAGAGGGTTCCTGCCAAGGTGATGTGGTATGCTCCTATAATACCACGGTTGAAATGTATGTTCAGAAACAAAAAGCATGCCGAGTTAATGCGATGGCACATAAAAGACCGTAAGAAAGACGGGAAGTTGAGAGCACCGCCGACGGGTCGTAATGGAGAAAGATCGAGAGAATGTGGAGGGACTTTACAGGCGACCCAAGAACGTATGGTTTGGTTTAAGTGCAGATGGCGTTAGTCCTTTTGGCGAGCAGAGCACCAAGCATAGCAGATGGCCTGTGACTCTATGTATGTATAACCTTCCTCCTTGGTTGTGCATGAAGCGGAAGTTCATTATGATGCTAGTGCTCATCCAAGGCCCTGCCAAGGTGATGTGTACCTAAGGCCATTAGTTGATGAACATTTATAGCTATGGAATGGAAAAGGTGTACGCGTGTGGGATGAGAATGAACAGGAGGAATTTGACCTACATGCGTTGCTATTTGTAACCATCAATAATTGGCCTGCTCTCAGTAACCTTTCAAGACAGACAAACAAGGGATACCACGCATGCACGCACTGTTTAGATGACACCGAAAGTATATATTTGGACAAATGCAGGAAGAATGTGTACCTGGGGCATCGTCGATTTCTTCTGACCAACCATCAATGTCGAAAGAAAGGAAAGCATTTCAAAGGTGAGACAGATCACCTGAAGCAGCCTGCCCTCTGTAATGGTGATCACATACTTGATATGGTCAATGATTTACAAGTAATCTTTGGAAAGGGTCGTGGCGGACTATCTGTTCCGAGTGACAACGAGGGACGCACACCCATGTGGAAGAAGAAATCTATATTTTGGGACCTACCCTATTGGAAAGAACTAGAGGTCCGCTCTGCAATCAACATGATGCACGTGACGAAGAATCTTTGCCTGAACCTGCTAGGCTTCTTGGGATTGTATGGGAAGACAAAAGATACACCGGGGGCATGTGAGGACCGGCAACATGTGCACGAAAAAGACGGCATGCATCCAAAGCAGTATGAAGGTCCTGCCAGCTATGCTCTTACCAAAGAAGAGAAGGAAATATTCTTTGAATGCCTGCTTAGTATGAAGGTCCCGTCTGGCTTCTCGTCGAATATAAAGGGAATAATAAATATGACAGAGAAAAAGTTCTAGAACCTAAAGTCTCATGACTGCCACGTGATTATGACGCAACTGATCCCGGTTGCATTGAGGGGGCTTCTACCGAAAAACGTTCGATTAGCCACTGTGAAGCTATGTGCATTCCTCAATGCAATCCCTCAGAAGGTAATCGATCCAAAAATCCTACTGGGACTAAACAGTGATTTGGTGCAATGTCTTGTCAGTTTCGAGCCGGTGTTCCCACCATCCTTCTTCAATATCATGACACACGTCCTAGTTCATTTAGTCGACTAGATTGGCTGGGCCCTATATTTCTACACAATATGTTCCCCTTTGAAAGGTTCATAGGAGTCTTAAAGAAATATGTTCGTAACCATGCTAGGCCAGAAGGAAGCATTTCCACGGGCCATCAAACAGAGGAGGTCATTGGGTTTTGTGTTGACTTCTTTCCTGACCTTAAGCCTATTGGTCTCCCTCAATCGCGGTATGAGGGGAGACTGACTAGACAAGGCATGCTAGGACCGGACTCAATAATATGTAGGGACGGGCATTCTTGGTCTCAAGGACACTACACAGTTCTACAGAATTCTACCTTGGTGACCCCGTATGTCAATCAACACAAGAATATTATGCGCTCCAAACACCTGGAGCGGTGTGATGACTGGATTACATGTGAACACATCAGGACTTTCGGCAGTTGGTTGCAAACACATCTCATGGGTAATACCACTATTGCATATGAGTTGTACTCGTTGGCCAGGGGACCATCTTCGACTGCATTGACTTACAAAGGGTACAAGATAAATGGGAATACATTTTACACGATCGCCCAAGATCGAAAGAGCACCAACCAAACCAGTGGTGTCTGCTTTGATGCGGCAACCAACATGGGAAAGGACACATATTATGGTTACATAGTGGACATATGGGGCCTTGACTATGGACATGATTTTAAGGTCCCTTTGTTTCGGTGCAAATGGGTCAATTTGTTAGGAGGCGGGGTATAGGTAGACCCGCAGTATGGAATGACAATAGTGGATCTGAACAATCTTGGGTACACAAACGAACCATTCGTCCTAGCCAATGATGTGGCACATGTTTTCTATGTGAAGGACATTTCTACCAAACCGAGAAAAAGAAAAGATAAGGAAGCGAATACATCATACGATGAGCCAAAGCGCCACATAGTTCTTTCAGGGAAAAGAGACATCATGGGAGTGGAGGGCAAGATAGACATGTGTGCAGATAATTAAAAGTTTCATGAAATTCCTCCCTTCAAAGTGAAGGCTGACCCAAGCACCCTGTTGAACGATCAAGATTATACATGGTTACGGCACAATAAGCAAGGGACACACACGAAGAAAGAGTGAAGACATTCTCTCCACAACTATTCTGATGATGGCTTTGATCTAGAATATCACTGCAGTTACATGTCAAGAAATGAAATGCCTTTTGTAACAGACGAGTTTTCGTCCGAAACCCTCATACTTCGAAAGAGATTGTCCATTTTGTACACGAAGTGCATCCAGTTTTTGTCGTAACCCTCTCAACTTTTTAGCACATGCTATGTGGGTGAAATGATTGTACCATGCCAACTTTCAACCATTTCAGAGTTCATTTGCAGTGTTTTTCAATTTAGGATCATTTTAGCTCAAAATAAGTCATAAATGCATGAAAAATAGCAAATGAAGTCAGAAAAGGGTTGATAAGGGATGATGTGGCTTTGAATGGTGCATATTGAATGCAGAAAATGTTGGAAATATGCCCTAGAGGCAATAAATAAAGTGTTTATTATTATATTTCCTTGTTCATGATAATCGTTTATTATCCATGCTATAATTGTATTGATTGGAAACATATTACATGTGTGGGTAAATAGACAACACTTTGTCCCTAGTATGCCTCTAGTGAACTAGCTCGTTGGTCAAAGATGGTCAAGGTTTCCTGGCCATTGACATGTGATGTCATTTGATAACAGGATCACATCATTAGGAGAATGATGTGATGGACAAGACCCAAACTACAAACGTAGCATATGATCGTGTCAGTTTATTGCTACTGTTTTCTGCATGTCAAGTATATGTTTCTATGACCATGAGATCATGCAACTCACGGACACCGGAAGAGTGCCTTGTGTGTATAAAACGTTGCAACGTAACTGGGTGACTATAAAGGTGCTCTACAGGTATCTCCGAAGGTGTCTGTTGGGTTGGCATGGATCAAGACTGGGATTTGTTACTCCGTGTGATGGAGAGATATCTCAGGGCCCACTCGGTAAAACAACATCACAATAAGCCTTGCAACCAATGTGACTAAGTGTTAGTCATGGGATCTTGTATTACGGAACGAGTAACGAGACTTGCCGGTAACGAGGTTGAACTAGGTATGGAGATATCGACGATCGAATCTCGGGCAAGTAACATACCAAAGAACAAAGGGAACATCATACGAGATTAACTGAATCCTTGACATAGACGTTTGACCGATAAAGATCTTCGTAGAATATGTAGGAACCAATATGGACATCTAGGTCCCACTATTGGTTATTGACCGTAGAGGTGTCTCGGTCATGTCTAAATAGTTCTCGAACCCGCAGGGTCTGCACACTTAAAGTTTGGTGACGTTTCGGTAGTATAGAGTTATGTATGGTGGTGACTGAAGGTTGTTCAGAGTCCTGGATGAGATCCCGGACGTCACGAGGAGCTCCAGAATTGTCTGGAGGTAAAGATTGATATATAGGAAGTCCTATTTTGGTCGCTGGAAAGGTTTCGGGCTCATCTGTAGTGTACCGGGAGTACCGGTAGTGTATCGAGAGACCATCGGGAGGGGTATTTCGACCCAAGAGACTACATGGGCTGTGGGAGGATGAATACCATCCCTTTGTGGGCTGGTGGAAGTCCCACACAAGGCCCATGCAACTGGGAAGAAAAGCCCAAAAGGAAAAAGGTGGAAAAAGGCAAAAAGGCTAAGATAAGGAAGGAGTCCTAATCCTACTAGGAGTGGAGGAGGAGGACTCCTCCCTCTTGGTTCGGCCGAAGCCTAGGGCTGGATCCTTGAGGGCCAAGCCTCCTCCTCCTCTCCTCCTATATATACTAGAGGTTTTTAGGGTTTTGGCACAAGAGTTTCAGCCACGTGCTACCCGTTCCTCGAGTGCATAGTTTCTCCTCTAGATCGGATTTTTGCAGTGCTTAGGCGAAGCCCTGTCGGAATAGCTCCACCACCATCGCGGGAGCACCGTCACGCTGCCGTAGAACTCTTCTACCTATCTGCTCCCTCTTGCTGGATCAAGAAAGCGGAGATCGTCATCAAGTTGTACGTGTGCTGAACGCGGAGGTGTCTTCCGTTCGGTGCTTGATCGGGACGGATCGTGATTGGATCGCGGGACACTTGGCAATTTGGATCACAAAGATGTTCGACTACACCAACCGCGTTTCTTAACGCTTCCCGCTTAGCGGTCTACATGGGTACATAGATCCACTCTTCCTCTCGTAGATGCTCATCACCACAGATAGGTCTTGTATGAACGTATGAATTTTTTTGTTTCCCATGCGACGTTCCCCAACAGAAAAAGTCTTGAGTTCAAATATGTTTAAAAAATTGGAATCCTTTTGTAACAGACCATTTTCGTTCAAAACTCTAATACTTCAAAAGAAATTGTCCATTTTGTACACAAAGTGCATCCAGTTTTTGCCGTAACCCTCTCAACTTTTTAGCACATGCTATGTGGGTGAAATGCTGACACCATGCCAACTTTCAACCATTTCAGAGTTCATTTGCAGTATTTTTGAATTTAGGGTCATTTTAGCTCAAAATAAATCATGAAATGCATGAAAAATAGCAAATGAAGTCAGAAAAGGGTTGAAAAGGGATGATGTGGCTTTGAATGGTGCATATTGAATGCAGAAAAAGTCTTGAGTTCAAATATGTTTAAAAAATTGAAATCCTTTTGTAACAGATATGTTTTCATCCGAAACCCCGATACTTCAAAAGAGATTGTCCATTTTGTACACGAAGTGCATCCAGTTTTTGTCGTAACCCTCTCAACTTTTTAGCACATGCTATGTGGGTGAAATGATGATACCATGCCAACTTTCAACCATTTCAGAGTTCATTTGTAGTGCTTTTCAATTCAGGGTCATTATAGCTCAAAATAAATCATGAAATGCATGAAAAATAGCAAATTAAGTCAGAAAAGGGTTGAAAAGGGATGATGTGGCTTTGAATGGTGCATATTGAATGCAGAAAAAGTCTTGAGATCAAATATTTTTTTTAAATTGAAATCCCTTTGTAATAGACGAGTTTTCGTCCGATAAAAGTTATTTAACTTGATATTATATAACATTTATGCAACCCAAAATTATCAAAGTTATTTTTGTTAAAAACTTTAATAGCAAAAAGAATATTCATAAAGTATTTTTATTAAGAACTTTTAACATGCAAAAAATATCATAAAAAATACCAAAAGTGAAAATAGATGCGCTTATAGAGAAAATTCAACCTAAATTGAAAGTGCTAGTTAAGCGCTTATAGAGAATATTTTTGGAATTAATAAAAAATACTAGCGCAAGAATTGACCAGAGGGGGGCCACGAGCAGGCCACAAGCCTGCTAGCCGCGGCCACCCCCTGGCCGCGTGGAGCAGGCTTGTGGGCCCCTCGTGGCTCCTCCAACCTCCTCTCTAGCTCCATATAACCCTATTGGTCGAGAAAAAATTCAAAAAGAAGCGTTCATCGCGTTTCACGATACAGAGCCGCTGCCATCGCAGTTCTTCCTCGGGAGACCAGATCTGGAGTCTGTTTTGGGCTCCAAAGAGGGGAAATCGATGCCTTCGTCATCACCAACCATCCTTCATCACCAATTCCATGATGCTCCCCACAGTTTGTGAGTAATCTCTTCGTAGTCTTGCTGGACAGTGATGGGTTGGATGAGATTTATCATGTAATCGAGTTAGTTTGGTTAGGGCTTGATCTCTAGTACCCACTATGTTCTGAGATTGATGTTGCTATGACTTTGCCATGCTTAATGCTTGTCACTAGGGCCTGAGTTCCATGATTTCAGATCTGAACCTATTATGTTTTCATGAATATATGTGTGTTCTTGATCCTATCTTGCAAGTTGTAGACACCTATTACAAGTTAAGATCCGCATCCCCCAGGGTGACAATAACTAGGATTCTTTCCGGTGATTACTGTAGTTTGAGGAGTTCATGTATTAACTAATTGCTAATGCTTTGGTCCGGTTCTCTATTAAAAGGAGCCCTTAATATCCCTTAGTTTCCAGTAGGACCCCGCTGTCATGGGAGGGTAGGACAAAAAAAGTCATGCAAGTTCTTTTCCTTAAGCACGTATGACTATATATGGAATACATGCCTACATTACATTGATGAATTGGAGCTAGTTCTGTGTCACCCTATGTTATAACTGTTGCATGATGAATGCCATCCAACATAATTATCCATCACTGATCCATTGACTACGAGCTTTTCATATATTGATCTTCGCCCAGTTACTTTTTCGTCGCTACTGTTACAATCATTACAAACTGCTACTATCACTTTGCCACCGTTACTATTACTACCATATTACTTTGCTACTGAACACTTTGCTGCAGATATTAAGTCTTTCAGGTGTGGTTGAATTGACAACTCAGCTGCTAATACTCGAGAATATTCTTTGGCTCCCCTTGTGTCTAACCAATAAATTTGGGTTGAATACTCTACCCTCAAAAACTGTTGCGATCCCCTATACTTGTGGGTTATCAAGACCTTTTTCTAGCGCCGTTGCCGGGGAGCATAGCTTTATTCTCTGAATCACTTGGGATATATATATATATCTGCTGATCACTATGCAGAATCTGAAAGATCCAAAAACCAAGATCTATCCCTCTTCTACGAGGGGAGGTAAGGAACTGCCATCTAGCTCTGCACTTGATTCACCTTCTGTTATGAGTAAGTTTGCGACACCACAACCTGCTAGTAATTCTGATATGTCGCAAGTAATTGATGATGATACTTCTGCTATGCATGATTCTTATGAT
Organism: Hordeum marinum; assembly: GCA_022496015.1. Lineage (NCBI taxonomy): Eukaryota > Viridiplantae > Streptophyta > Magnoliopsida > Poales > Poaceae > Hordeum > Hordeum marinum. Next base: position 375,631,848 of record CM039678.1, on the reverse strand, counting down.
AATACTTTGTTTGATGATATTGTGCCACTAGGTGAATTTCTTGATGAACAAATTGCTAGAGCTAATGCTGAAACTGATAATATTGTTGAATCTGATGAAATTATTGAAACTAAACACTATGATTCACCTGCTAGACCTAGCTCTCCTAGATATGAATTGCCTGATATACCTGAGGGTTATGTTATGGAAGGAGAGTTAGCTAGGGACTTTCTTGCTTGTAAGGATAGAGTTGATCTTAAGAAATTGCTTCGCAAGTGGAAGGAAAAATCTCTGCATGCTAGAGTGCAATATGATCCTAAGTTTGCTAATTCACCCATCTTTGTTACTAATAAGGATTATGAATTCTCTGTCGATCCTGAGTTAATTATTTGGTTGAATCTGATCCTTTCCATGGTTATGAATCTAAAACTGTCATGGCACATCTTACCAAATTGAATGATATATCCACCCTATTTACTCATGAGGAAAAAATTCGCTATTACTATATTCTTAAGTTGTTTCCTTTCTCATTAAAGGGTGATGCTAAGAAATGGTTTAATTATCTTTCTCCTGGTTGTGTGCGTAGTCCCCAGGACATGGTTTATTACTTCTTTGTAAAATATTTTCCTGCCCATAAGAAACAAGCTAGCTTGTAGGAAATATTTAACTTTGTGCAAATTGAAGAAGAGTGTCTCCCACAAGCTTGGGGGAGGCTTCTCCAATTACTTAATGCTTTGCTTGATCATCCTCTCAAGAAAAATGAAATACTTGATATCTTTTATAATGGACTAACCGATGCTTCTAGGGACTACCTAGATAGTTGTGCTGGTTGTGTTTTCAGAGACCAAACCGTCGAACAAGCTGAATTATTATTGAATAACATATTGAGCAATGATAATGATTGGACTATTCCTGAACCACCTCCAAGGCCAACTCCGAAGAAAAGAGGTATTCTATTCCTAAGTCCTGAAGATATGCAAGAGGCAAAGAAATCTACGAAAGAAAAGGATATTAAAGCTGAAGATGTTAAGAATCTACCATCTATTGAAGAAATACATGGTCTTGATAACCCGACACAGGTAGTAGAGGTAAATTCTCTCAGAAGATTGGATGAAAGAGATATCCCTTATAATAAGCTTGCTAGCCAATGCTTGGATGAATTTGATAATTTTATTATGAAGCAAGAAAATTTCAATGCCTATGTTAGTAGACAATTGAAACATAATGCTTATATGCTTGATCGCTTGGGTGATTATTTGAGTAGAACTGTCAATGATCTTAAGATTATTAGTAAACATGCTTCCATGGTAACCACTCAAGTAGAACAAGTACTTAAGGCTCAAAATGATTTGCTTTATGAGATGAATAGTAAAGACAATGATCATTCTGTTAAAGTTGTGACTAGAGGTGGTAGAATGACTCAGTAACCTTTGTATCCCAAGGGCCATCCTAGGAGAATTGAGCAAGATTCTCAGAGAGCTAATACTGATGGACCTATTCCTTCCAATAAGAGTAGGAAAACAAATGATGATAGTACTTTGCATGTTGCTAGTGAACCTGTTATAGATACATCTGAGAATCCAAATGATATTTCTATTTCTGATGCTACGACACAATCTGGTGATGAACACGAGACTAGTGATAACATTAATAATGAAGTTCATGTTTATGCTCAACCTAGTAATGATAATGATGTGGAGATTGAACCTGCTGATGATCTTGATAACCCACAACCTAAGAATAAAAGATATGATAAAAGAGACTTTATTGCCAGGAAACATGGTAGAGAAAGAAAACCATGGGTTCAGAAACCCATGCCCTTTCCTCCTAAACCATCCAAGAAAAAGGATGATGAGGACTTTGAGCGCTTTGCTGAAATGCTTAGACCTGTGTTTTTACGTATGCGCTTGACTGATATTTTGAAAATGTCTCCTTATGCTAAGTATATGAAAGATATTGTGACAAATAGAAGAAAGATACCGAAAGCTGAGATTTCCACCATGCTTGCTAATTATACTTTAAAAGGTGGAATACCTAAGAAACTAGGAGATCCAGGAGTACCTACTATACCATGCTCTATTAAAGGAAATTATGTTAAAACTGCTTTATGTGATCTTTGAGCTGGTGTTAGTGTTATGCCTTTCTCTTTATACCGTAGACTTGATTTGAATAAGTTCACACCTACTGAAATCTCTTTGCAAATGGCTGATAAATCAACTGCTCTACCCGTCGGTATTTGTGAGGATGTACCTATAGTAGTTGCAAATGCTACTATCTTGACGGACTTTGTTATTCTTGATATTCCTGAGGACGACAGTATGTCGATCATCCTTGGTAGACCCTTCTTGAATACTGTAGGGGCTGTTATTGATTGCAACAAGGGCAACATCACTTTTCATATTAATGGTAATGAGCATACGGTACACTTTCTGAAGAAACAACCTCAAGTTCATAGTATCAACTCTATTGAAAAAATTCCAACAATCATTATTGGAGACTTTGAGTTCCCTCTTCCTACTGTCAAGAAGAAATATGATATACTTATTGTTGGGGAAATGCATATCCCCATTGAGGTAACTTAGTGTTATTCGAAAATTCTTCGGTTTCATGTCATTCGAAAGAAGTTCGTTAATAAGACTCGATCAACCTTATTGATGGATTCCTTTTGAGGAGCATGAGATGGATGAATTTAGAAAGCACAACTTCCTGCACCTAAATTTTACTTTCTGTTACCTAGATGAAATTAAGCAAAAGTGCTATTATTTTTCTGTTTTCTGAGTTTTCCGTGCAATAGAAAAATGACCTGAAAATAAAAGTTCCCAGAATCCCCTGAAAATTTAGTATGATTTTTTCTGGAATATTTAAGAATTTTTGGCACTGAGAATGCATCAGGGGGCTACACCAGTGGGCCACAAGCGTGTAGGGCGCGACCACCCCCTAGACGCGCCTAGCAAGCTTGTGGGTCCCACGTGGCCCCCCTCCACTTATTCCAGCACCCATCCACTTCATCTTCCTCCAGAAAAAAGCCCACCATTGCTCAAACCCGTGTTCTATCTCATCTTGCTGCCATTTTCGATCTCCTTGCTCAAAGCTCCATTTGCAAAACTGTTTTAGAGGATTGCTCACCGGTATGTGACTCTTCCAATGGTCCAATTAGTTTTTGTTCTAGTGCCTTATATATTGCAAATTTTTGCTGCTGTGGTGACCTTGTTCTTGAGCTTGCTTGTCAAATTTTTATGGTCCCAAGTGGTTTTGATGCATGATAGGACCTCTAGGTACTTGAGGGAGTAGTTTCTATGAGTTTTGTGCACCTTTATTTTCACTCACTAAAAATTTCAGAATTTTTTAGAAATGTTGAGAAGGTTACTAAGAGGTTCTTCAAGCCATGGTTCTAAGGAAGATGAAAATGAAATGAAGGAGAAACCCAAATACAATCTTCCCCGCGTCGCAGAAATCCGACCATGTGAATGGCCGTGTGACACATTCTTGAGGGCTGCCGAAATTTATGAAGATTTCCCTTATTTGACCGAGAATGCAGGCATCATCGACTTCCTCAAAGATAAGTGTGACCAGTACCTCTTGCTCACTAATACCTTTGTGCAAAATTTTCACTTTCATCCTAGGGAAGACCCTCCTACAGTAGAATTTCATTTATATGATGTGCCTAAGAAAATGAATCTTTATGATTTTTGCAAAGTTTGAAAGATACCCTATGAGGGTAGCATCAGGGAACCACGCCCTCGAGACATGGAAGATTTTATTGCCCCAGTCACTGTAGGAGAAGAGAGAGGCGTGTCAAAGGCAAGAGCAGCTAGTTTACATTTTCCTGTGCTACGCTATTATTCATTATTTGCGGGAAGATGTTTAGTTGGTCGCTGGGAGAGTGGTAGCCTTAGTGCTCCTGACCTTACTATTTTGCGCCATGCTTTACTTGCTTATAGAACTTTTAGTCTGGGCGCTATGGTGGCCCAACGGTTGAACACCAACCGTTCAAAGGGGCCCATATTAGGAGGTATCTATGCATCTCGTTTAGCTAAACATTTTGAGATACCCATTAGGCTTCACGAGAAAGATGAAAAGCTGATACCTGCGAAGTTTTTAGATTATGAACCTATGGTAGCCCATGATTTTATTAAGAAGAATGATGATAGGAGGCTGCTTTACAACTTAGTATTTAGTCAGGGTACTTGTGAGATTATTACTCTGCCTGCTTCTTCTTTGTTCGATATTCATTCAGGCAGGTACACTGTTATGCCCGATGACATCTACCAATATTGGGGTTTGGAGCAACCCCCAGCACCTAAGCCAGCACCGGCTCTGGATCCATATCAGACCCCGGTTTTTCAGTGGGAGCCACAAGAGATCGCTAATCAGTGGAACCCTCAGTGTCCTCTGGAGTACCCCAGAGAAGGTTATTTCCAGCCATGGCCCTAGACCAACTTAGGCCAAAATCCTAAGCTTAGGGGAGTATGTATTTCTCACCGACAGTACATTCATGTTCACACACCTATTTCAGTTGTCGGCGTTCATACTTTTTCATTGTACTATCCATGGTAGTTTATTTTCTTCTTTATGCTTTCTTCTCGTGTGTTTAATTAACTTTGAGAAAAATACAAAAAAATTAGTTCTAGCTTTATTTCCTAGTTGCTTAGTTGTAGCATTAAAGAGAAAACCCAAAAAGATTTCTCGTTCTTCTTTTTGCTGGTTGGGAGCTTTCCCGTGTAAATAAATTTCCTTTCTTTTCTTTGGGTCGTAAGGAGAAGATCACGATGACGTGTTGAGTGGCTCTCATATGCACTATTGTTTATCTTACAAAGAGCCCATATTGCCTTGTCTACACCTTTGGTTTATTGTTTGCAGATTCCAGCTTAGTCCAATGCATGTGCACTCTTATTATTATTCACATCATTCGGTCGTGCAAGTGAAAGGCAATAATGATGATATTTGATGAAAAGATTGAGATGGAGAAAAGCTGGTATGAACTCGACCTATCTTGCTTTTGTAAATATGATTAGCTCATTGTTCCGAATTCAGTACATTATGGGTTGAACATGTTTGCAATAAAAATTAGAGATTATAGTTATTCATGCCATGCTTAATTATCTAAGAGTGGATAATGGTTCGTCTTGAGTGCCAACATGCGCATTAAAATGGTTGTGATGTAGTATGATAGAATGGTATCCTCCTCTGGATGATTCAAGTGGCTTGACTTGGCACATGTTCACGCATGTAGTTGAAACAAATCAACATAGCCTCCACGATATTTATGTTCACAGTGAATTATAACCTACTCATGCTTGCATTCAATGTTGGTTAACCTCAAGGCATGTTGATGACTGTGTCGCTCTCTAGTTGGTCGCTCCCTAGTCTTTTGCTAGCCTTCACTTGTACTAAGCGAGAATACTACTTGTGCATCCATATCAATAAGCCCAAAGTTGTTCCATATGATTCCACCATATCTACCTATATGCGGTATTTACTTGCCGTTCCAAGTAAATTTGCATGTGCTAAACTTTAAACCTTCAAATAAACCTTCTGTTTTGTATGCCCAAATCGCTCATGTGGCGACTGGGGGCTGTCAGTATCTTCCATGCTAGGTGGGTTATTCTCACGATATGTGTTGATTCACTATCATTCACGAGAAAGTGGCTTGTAATCGGGATGCCTAGTTCCATGCTCGATGTAAAAAGCAAAATATAATTAAACAAAACTCCCCCAGGAATGTGTTTGTATGGACGGTACCCGTGAATTCAGCCCGCCGTGGAGTGTGATTGATTGGTGGAGGGGGAGTAAAAAACTTTACCATTTTGTTTGGGAACCGCCTATAATGTATCTAGCATGGAAGATATTAAAAACCTCTTGGTCGTAATGTGAGAAACGAAAGCATGCCGTTCCAAAATCATTATCTATCTTTGTTTAAAAGCTTGAGCTCTGGCACCTCTGCAAATCAATGCTTCCCTCTACGAAGGGTTATCTATTTACTTTATTGTTGAGTCATCATCCTCTTATAAAAGGCACCAGTTAGAGAGCACCATTGTCATTTGCATGCCTTGCTATTAATTGATGTTGAGTATGAGCATGACTGGATCTCTCTCACCGTGAATTACAATGTTTAGTCAGTCCTTGCTCTCTAGAGGTGCTCTGCATTTATGTTTTGCGGTCTCAGAAAGGGCTAGCGAGATACCATTATGTCATATTGTATCATGATTGTTTTGATAAATTGTTGCCATCTGAGACTTGTTATTATTGCTCGCTAGTTGGTTATGCCATTGACATGACTAAATGTGAGATCTAAATGTTATTGTGAATGTGGTTAGTTTATAATCTTTGCTAAAAATCTGAACATAAATTAGACATATTTACAACAGCAAGACCAAACAAAGTTTGTAAAAGTATTTCTTTATCACTTTCAGTTTATCAATTGAATTGCTTGAGGACAAGCAAAGGTTTAAGCTTGGGGGAGTTGATACGTCTCCAACGTATCTACTTTTCCAAACTCTTTTGCCATTGGTTTGGACTCTAATTTGCATGATTTGAATGGAACTAACCCGGACTGACGCTGTTTTCAGCAGAATTGCCTTGGTGTTATTTTTGTGCAAAAATAAAAGTTCTCGGATCGTCCTAAAAATTTACAGAGAATATTTTTGGAATTAATAAAAAATATTGGCGCAAGAGTTGACCAGAGGGGGGACCACCAATAGGCCACAAGCCTCCTAGCCGTGGCCACCCCCTGGCCGCGTGGAGCAGGATTGTGGGCCCCTCGTGGCTCCTCCGACCTCCTATCCAGCTCCATATAACCCTATTTGTCGAGGAAAAATCAAAAAGAAGAGTTCATCACATTTCACGATACGGAGCCACCGCCATCGCCAGTTCTTCCTCGGGAGACCAGATCTGGAGTCCGTTTTGGGCTCCAAAGAGGGGAAATCGATGCTTTCGTCATCACCAACCATCCTTCATCAACAATTCCATGATGCTCCCCACCGTCGTGAGTAATCTCATCGTAGGCTTGCTGGATGGTGATGAGTTGGATGAGATTTATCATGTAATCGAGTTAGTTTGGTTAGGGTTTGATCCCTAGTATCCACTATGTTCTGAGATTGATGTTGCTGTGACTTTGCCATGCTTAATGTTTGTCACTAGGGCCCGAGTGCCATGATTTCAGATCTGAACCTATTATGTTTTTCATGAATATATGCGTGTTCTTGATCCTATCTTGCAAGTTGTAGACACCTATTATGAGTTATGATCCCCATCCCCCAGGGTGACAATAACTGGGATTCTTTCCGGTGATTACCGTAGTTTGAGGAGTTCATGTATTCACTAAGTGCTAATGCTTTGGTCCGGTTCTCTATTAAAAGGAGGCCTTAATATCCCTTAGTTTCCAATAGGACCCCGCTGCCACGGGAGGGTAGGACAAAAGATGTCATGCAAGTTCTTTTCCATAAGCATGTATGACTATATATGGAATACATGCCTACATTACATTGATGAATTGGAGCTAGTTCTGTGTCACCCTATGTTATAACTATTGCATGATGAATACCATCCGACATAATTATCCATCACTGATCCATTGCCTATGAGATTTTCATATATTGATCTTCGCTCAGTTACTTTTCCGTCACTACTGTTACAATCATTACAAGCTGCTACTATCAACTTTGCCATCGTTACTATTACTACCATATTACTTTGCTACTGACCACTTTGCTACAGATATTAAGTCTTTCAGGTGTGGTTGAATTGACAACTCACCTACTAATACTCGAGAATATTCTTTGGGTCCCCTTTGTGTCGAATCAATAAATTTGGGTTGAATACTCTACCCTCAAAAACTGTTGCGATCCCCTAAACTTGTGGGTTATTAGGATGCAGGCCCGCGGGCCTAGCAGGCCCAACATGGCAGAGACAAAGGTTAGGCATGTATAGCCTGCATTCGAGAGGAACTCGATAGCTCAGGCACAACGTGACTTATAAACCAGTGTGGGCGCCTCTCGACTAGCAAGGTGGGACTAAACATTCAACACCGCTCCGCCACACCTTTAGTCCCGGTAAGTGGCACCAACCGGGACTAAAGACCCCCCCTTTAGTCTTAGTTGGAGCCACCAACCGGGACCAAAGGTCTTTGCTTCCCGCCCTTTGTGCTGCTGAATTTGACCTTTAGTCCCGGTTGGTGGCTCCAACAGGGACTAAAGGGGGGCGGTCGCGTGGACCATTGTCGGTGCAGAGGGAGCCGACCCCCATAGAGGTGGTACGTCGTCGTGTCAGGGAGGAGGACAAGCACGTACGATGCTACATGGCTGCGTTGGATGCCAGGTTCTCGAATACCTGGCGGGTTCTTCAGGGATCTCACCTGAGCTATGATCCTATCATAGTTCCTTCTCTTTGGATGTCCACCGCCTGCGCTGCTAGACGTCAATGTTGGGGAACGTTGCATGGGAAACAAAAAAATTCCTACGTTCACGCAAGACCTATCCATGGTGATGATCATCTATGAGAGGGAGAGTGGATCTACGTACCCTTGTAGATCGCTAAGCGGGAAGCGTTAAGAAACACGGTTGGTGTAGTCGAACGTCTTCACGATCCAAATCACCGAGCGTACCGCGATCCAATCACGATCCTCCCTACGATCCAATCACGATCCGTCCCGCGAACTTGATCACGATCCGTCCCGCGAACTCGATCACGGTCCTTCCAATCTAGCGCCGAACGGACGGCACCTCCGCGTTCAACACACGTACGGCTTGATGAAGATCTCTGCCGTCTTGATCCAGCAAGAGGGAGCGGAGAGGAAGAAGAGTTCTCCGGCAGCGTGATGGCGCTCCGGCGATGGTGGTGGAGCTATTCCGGCAGGGCTTTGCCTAAGCACTGCAGAAAACCGATCTAGAGGAGAAACTATGCACTGGAGGAACGGGTAGCACGTGGCTGAAAAATTATGTGCAAAAACCCTAAAACCTCCAGTATATATAAGAGGGAGGGAGGAGAGGACTTGGCGCAAGGGCCAAGCCTCCTTGGTTCGGCCGAAGTGGGGAGGAGAGGAGGACTCCTCCTCCAATCCTAGTAGGACTAGGATTCCTCCTTTTTGGCCTTTTTTCCACTTTTTCCCTCTAGGCTTTTCTTCCCTAGCCGCATGGCCTTGTGTGGGACTTCCACAAGCCCAAAAAGGCTGGTATTTATTCTCCCACAGCCCATGAAGCCTCTTGGGTCGAAATACCCCTCCCGATGGTCTCCCGGTACACTACCGGCACTCCCAGTACACTACCGATTAGCCCGAAACTTTTCCGATGACCAAAACAGGACTTCCTATATACGAATCTTTACCTCCGGACCATTCCGGAGCTCCTCGTGACGTCCGAGATCTCATTCGGGACTCCGAACAACCTTTGGTCACCACCATAGATAACTCTATACTACCGAAATATCACCAAACCTTAAGTGTGCAGACCCTGCGGGTTCGAGAACTATGTAGACATGAACGAGACACCTCTATGGTCAGTAACCAATAGCGGGACCTGGATGCCCATATTGGTTCCTACATATTCTATGAAGATCTTTATCGGTCGAACCTCTATGTCAACGATTCAGTTAATCCCGTATGATGTTCCCTTTGTTCTTCAGTATGTTACTTGCCCCAGATTCGGTCGTCGGTATCTCCATACCTAGTTCAACCTCGTTACCGGCAAGTATCTTTACTCATTTCGTAATACAAAATCCCGTGACTAACACTTAGTCACATTGCTTGCAAGGCTTATTGTGATGTTGTATTACTGAGTGGGCCCTGAGATACCTCTCTGTCACATGGAGTAACAAATCCCAGTCTTGATCCATGCCAACTCAACAGACACCCTCGGAGATACCTGTAGAGCACCTTTATAGTCACCCAGTTACATTGTGACGTTTGATACACACAAGGCACTCCTCCGTTGTCCGTGAGTTGCATGATCTCATGGTCATAGGAACATATACTTGACACGTAGAAAATAGTAGCAATAAACTAACACGATCATATGCTACGTTTGTAGTTTGGGTCTTGTCCATCACATCATTCTACTAATGATGTGATCCCGTTATCAAATGACATCACATGTCAATGGCTAGGAAACCTTGACCATCTTTGATCAACGAGCTAGTTCACTAGAGGCATACTAGGGACATAGTGTTGTCTATTTACCCACACATGTAATGTGTTTCCAATCAATACAATTATAACATGGATAATAAATGATTATCATGAACAAGGAAATATAATAATAAACACTTTATTTATTGCCTCTAGGGCATATTTCTAACAGTCTCCCACTTACACTAGAGTCAATATTCTAGTTCACATCACTATGTGATTTTACATTGTAATGAATCGAACACCCATGCAGTTCCGGTGTTGATCATGTTTAGCCCTTGGAAGAGGTTTAGTCAACGGGTCTGCAACATTCAGATCCGTGTGCACTTTGCAAATATTTATGTCCTTCTCCTCGATGTAATCACGGATGGAGTTGAAGCGTCGCTTTATGTGTCTAGTCCTCTTATGAAACCTTGGTTCCTTGGCCAGAGCAATGGCACCAGTGTTGTCACAAAACAAGTTCATTGGATTCAGTGCACTGGGCACTACTCCAAGATCTGTCATGAACTACTTCATCCAGACACCTTCCGTCGCTGCCTCCGAGGCTGTGATGTACTCCGCTTCACACGTAGAATCGGCTACCAGGCTTTGCTTGGAACTACACCAGCTTACCGCTCCCCCGTTGAGAATAAATACGTATTCGGTTTGTGACTTAGAGTCATCTGGATCCGTGTCAAAGCTTGCATTGACGTAACCCTTTACGACGAGCTCTTCATCACCTCCATAAATGAGAAACATTTCCTTAGTCCTTTTCAGGTACTTAAGGATATTCTTGACCGCTGCCCAGTGTTCCATTCCAGGATCACTTTGAAACCTTCCGGCCATACTTATGGCAAGGCTGACATCCGGTCTTGTGCACATCATTGCATACATGATATAGCCTATGGCTGAAGCATAGGGGATGACACTCATCTTTTCTCTATCTTCTGCAGTCACTGGGCATTGAGTCTTACTCAACTTCACACCTTGTAACACAAGCAAGAACCCCTTCTTGGACTGATCCATTTTGAACTTCTTCAAAACTTTATCAAGGTATGTGCTCTGTGAAAGTGCTATTAAGCGTCTCGATCTATCTCTATAGATTTTAATGCCTAATATGAAAGCAGCTTCTCCTAGGTCCTTCATTGAAAAACTCTTGTTCAAATATTCCTTCATGCTTTCCAGCATTTCGATATTGTTTCCAATCAGCAATATGTCATCCACATATAATATTAGAAACACTATAGAGCTCCCACTCACTTTCTTGTAAATACAAGCTTCTCCATAAACTTGTATAAACTCAAACGCTTTGATCACCTCATCAAAGCGCTTATTCCAACTCCGAGATGCTTGCACCAGCCCATAAATGGATCGCTGGAGTTTGCAAACTTTGTCAGTATTCTCTGGATCGACAAAACCTTCTGGTTGCATCATATACAACTCTTCCTCAAGGAAACCATTGAGGAACGCCGTTTTGACATCCATCTGCCAAATTTCATAATCGAAATAAGCAGCTATTGCGAACATGACTCTGACAGACTTAAGCATCACCATGGGTGAGAATGTCTCATCGTAGTCAACTCCTTGAACTTGTGAAAAACCCTTTGCCACAAGTCGAGCTTTATAGACAGTGAAATTATCGTCCGCATCTATCTTCTTCTTAAAGATCCATTTGTTTTGAATGGCCTTTCGCCCTTCATGTAATACTTCCAAAGTCCATACTTTGTTTTCGTACATGGATCCCATCTCGGATTTCACGCCCTCTAACCATTTCTTGGAATCCAGGCCCATCACTGCTCCTCCATAGCTCGTAGGTTCATTGTTGTCCAACAACATGACCTCCAAGACAGGGTTGCCGTACCACTCAGGAGTAGTACGCGCCCTTGTCGACCTACGAGGTTCAATAGTCGCTTGATCCGAAGCTTCATGATCATCATCATTAACTTCCTCTTCTACCGTCGTAGGTTCCACAGAAACATCTTTCTACACTACGCTACTTTCTGGTTGAAGTAAAGGTTCAATAACCTCATCAAGCTCTATTTTCCTCCCACTCAATTCTTTCAAGAGAAACTCTTTCTCAAGAAATGTTCCGTTCTTAGAGACAAACACCATGCCTTCGGATCTGAGATAGAAGGTATACCCGACTGTCTCTTTCGGGTATCCTATGAAGACACATTTCTCCGCTTTGGGTTCCAGCTTTTCAGGCTAAAGCTTTTTGACATAAGCATCACATCCCGAAACTTTAAGAAACGACAACTTTGGCCTCTTGCCAGACCATAGTTCATACAGAGTCGTCTCAATGGATTTCGATGGTGCCCTATTTAAAGTGAATGCAGCTGTCTCTAATGCATAACCCTAAAACAATAGTGGCAAATCAGCAAGAGACATCATAGAACGCACCATATCTAATAAGGTTCAATTACAACGTTCGGACACACCATTACGCTGTGGTGTTCCAGGCGGTGTCAACTGTGAAACAATTCCACACTGTCTTAAGTGACTGCCAAACTCATAACTCAGATATTCACCTCCTCGATCAGATCGCAGGAATTTAATCTTCTTGTTACGATGATTCTCAACTTCACTCTGAAATTGCTTGAACTTTTCAAACGTTTCAGACTTGTGTTTTATTAAGTAAATATACTCATATCTACTTAAGTCATCAGTGAAGGTGAGAAAATAACGATATCCACCACGCACTGTAACATTCATTGGACCGCACACATCAGTATGTATGATTTCCAATAAGTCACTCGCCCGTTCCATTGTTCCAGAGAACGGCGTTTTAGTCATCTTGCCCATGAGGCATGGTTCACATGTGTCAAGTGATTCAAAATCAAGTGACTCCAAAAGTCCATCAGCATGGAGCTTCCTCATGCGTTCTACACCAATATGACCTAAACGGCAGTGCCACAAGAAAGTGGTACTATCATTATCAACTCTACATCTTTTGGCATCAATGTTATGAACATGTGTGTCATCACTATCAAGATTCAATATGAATAAACCCCTCACATTAGGTGCATGGCCATAAAAGATATTACTCATATAAATAGAACAACCTTTATTCTCTGATTTAAATGAGTAACCGTCTTGCAATAAACAAGATCCAGATATAATGTTCATGCTTAACGCAGGCACTAAATAACAATTATTCAGGTTCATCACTAATCCTGATGGTAATCGAAGAGAGAGCGTGTCGATGGCGATCACATCAACCTTGGAACCATTTCCCACGTGCATCGTCACTTCATCCTTTGCCAGCCTTCGTCTATTCCGTAGTTCCTGTTTTGAGTTGCAAATGTGAGCAACCGAACCGGTATCAAATACCCAGGCACTACAACAAGAGCTAGTAAGGTACACATCAATAACATGTATATCATATATACCTTGTTTGTCGTTGTCTGCCTTCTTGTCAGCCAGGTACTTGGGGCAGTTTCGCTTCCAGTGACTAGTTCCCTTGCAATGAAAGCACTCAGTTTCTGGCTTAGGTCCATGCTTGGGCTTCTTTACAGGAGTAGCAACTGATTTGCCATCCTTCTTGGTTTTACCCTTCTTGCCCTTGCCCTTGCCATTCTTCTTGAAACTAGTGGTTTTATTGACCATCAACACTTGATGTTCTTTCTGGATTTTAGACTCAGCGACTTTTAGCATCGCAAATAGCTCGGCGACTAACTTGTTCATCCCGTGCATGTTATAGTTCATCACAAAGCTCTTGTAACTAGGTGGCAATGATTGAAGAACTCTGTTAGTGATCGCCTCTGGCGGAAGGGCAATTCCCAACTCCGCTAGTCGAGTTGAATACCCAGACATTCTGAGTATATGTTCACTGATAGACCCGTTCTCCTCCATCTTGCAAGCATAGAACTTACCGGAGGTCTCATACCTCTCGATCCGGGCATTCTTCTGAAAGATAAACTTCAACTCCTGGAACATATCATATCCTCCATGACGTTCGAAACGTCTTTGAAGTCCTAGTTCTGAGCCATACAATATTGCACACTGAACTATTGAGTAATCTCCAGTACGTGCCTCCCAAGCGTTCTTAACGTCTTCGGAGGTCATGTCTTCTGGTTGGTCACCAAGCGGTGCATCAAGGACATATGATTTCTAGGAATCCGTGAGGATAATCCTCAGATTACGGGCCCAGTCAACAAAGTTACTTCCATCATCTTTCAACTTAGCTTTCTCTAGGAACGCATTAAAATTCAGGGGTGCTACTGTGCGAGCCATTGATCTACAACATAAATATGCAAAGGTTTACTTAGACTATTGTTCAAGATAATGAGTTTAGTTAATCATATTACTAAATCTCCCACTCAAATTGACATCCCTTAGGTCATCTGAGTGTCACATGATCCAAATTCACCAACTCAAGTCCGATCATCACGTGAGTTGCGGTGGCTTCAATGGTAAACATCATCATGTTGATCATATCTACTATATGACTCATGTTCGACCTTTCGGTCTCTTGTGTTACGAGGCCATGTTCGTACATGCTAGGCTCGTCAAGTTAACCCGAGTGTTCTGCACGTGCAACACTGGCTTGCACCCGTTGTATATGAACGGAGAGTCTATCACACCCGATCATCACGTGGTGTCTCGACATGACGAAGTTTCGCAATGGTGCACACTCGAGGAGAACACAATTCATCTTGAAATTTAAGTGAGGGATCACCTTATAATGCTACCGTCGTCCTAAGCAAAACAAGGTGCATAAAAGGATTAACATCACATGCAAATCATAAGTGACATGATATGGCCATGAACTTGTGCTTTTGATCTCCATCTAGAAAGCACCGGCATGATCTCCATCGTCACCGGCACAACACCATGATCTCCATCAACGTGTCACCATCGGGGTTGTCGCGCCCAACATGCTTCTACTACTATTGCTAATGTTTAGTGATAAAGTAAAGCACTACATAGCGCTTAATGATTGACACGCAGGTCATACAATAATGAAAGACAACCCTATGGCTCTTGCCGATTGTCACACTCATCGACATGCAAGTCATGATAATCTATACATCACATGATCATCTCATACATCACATATATCACATCATGTAATTGGCCATATCACATCACAACATACCCTGCAAAAACAAGTTAGACGTCCTCTAATTGTTGTTGCATGTTTTACGTGGCTGCTACGAGTATCTAGCAAGAACAATTCTCATCTACACAAAAAACACAACGGTGATACACTAGTTGCTTTTCAACCTTCTCAAGGACCGCCTTTGTCAAATCTGCTCCAACTAAAGTGAGAGAAACAGGCACCCGCAAGCCATCTATGCAACAAGTTGCGGTTGAGGGAACCGGTCTCTCGTAAGCGTACGAGTAATGTTGGTCCGGGCCGCTTCATCTCATAATACCGCTGAACCAAAACACGACCAAGGGAGGAAGCAATCTAAGCATCAACGCCCACAAACTCTTTGTGTTCTACTCGAGATATCATCTACACATAGACCTAGCTCATGATGTCACTGTTGGGGAACATTGCATGGGAAACAAAAAATTCCTACGTTCACGCAAGACCTATCCATGGTGATGAGCATCTATGAGAGGGAGAGTGGATCTACGTACCCTTGTAGATTGCTAAGCGGGAAGCTTTAAGAAACGTGGTTGGTGTAGTCGAACGTCTTCGCGATCCAAATCGCCGAGCATCCCGTGATCCAATCACGATCCGTCCCGCGAACTTGATGACGATCCGTCCCGCGAACTCGATCACGGTCCTTCTGATCTAGCGCCGAATGGGCGGAACCTCCGCGTTCAGCACACGTACGGCTTGATGACGATTTCTGCCGTGTTGATCCAACAAGAGGGAGCGGAGAGGAAGAAGAGTTCTCCGGCAGCGTGACGGCACTCCGGCGATGGTGGTGGAGCTATCCGGCAGGGCTTCGCCTAAGCACTGCAGAAAACCGATCTAGAGGAGAAACTATGCACTGGAGGAACGGGTAGGATGTGGCTGAAAAATTCTGTGCAAAAATCCTAAAACCTCCAGTATATATAAGAGGGAGGGAGGAGAGGACTTGGCGCAAGGGCCAAGCCTCCTTGGTTCGGCCGAAGTGGGCTTTTCTCCTTTTTGGCCTTTTTTCCACTTTTTCCCTTTGGGCTTTTCTTCCCTAGCCACATGGGCCTTGTGTGGGACTTCCACCAGCCCACAAAAGGCTGCTATTTATTCTCCCATAGACCATGAAGCCTCTTGGGTCGAAATACCCCTCCCGATGGTCTCCCGGTACACTATCGGCACTTCCGGTACACTACTGATTAGCTCGAAACTTTTCCGGCGACCAAAACAGGACTTCCTATATATGAATATTTACCTCCGAACCATTCCGGAGCTCCTCGTGACGTCCAGGATCTCATCCGGGACTCCAAACAACCTTCGGTCACCACCATACATAACTCTATACTATCGAAATGTCACAAAACCTTAAGTGTGCAGACCCTGCGGGTTCGAGAACTATGTAGACATGACCGAGACACCTCTACGGTCAATAACCAATAGTGGGACCTAGATGCCCATATTGGTTCCTACATATTCTACGAAGATCTTTATCGGTCGAACCTCTATGTCAAGGATTCAGTTAATCCCGTATGATGTTCCCTTTGTTCTTTGGTATGTTACTTGCCCGAGTTTCGATCGTCGGTATCTCCATACCTAGTTCAACCTCGTTACCGGCAAGTCTCTTTACTCGTTCCGTAATACAAAATCCCATGACTAACAATTAGTCACATTGCTTGCAAGGCTTTTTGTGATGTTGTATTACCGAGTGGGCCCTGAAATACCTCTCCATCACACGGAGTAACAAATCCCAGTCTTGATCCATGCCAACTCAACAGACACCCTTGGAGATACCTGTAGAGCACCTTTATAGTCACCTAGTTACGTTGCGACGTTTGATACACACAAGGCACTCCTCCCATATCTGTGAGTTGCATGATCTCATGGTCATAGGAACATATACTTGACATGCAGAAAACAGTAGCAATAAACTGACACGATCATATGCTACATTTGTAGTTTGGGTCTTGTCCATCACATCATTCTACTAATGATGTGATCCCGTTATCTAATGACATCACATGTCAATGTCTAGGAAGCCTTGACCATCTTTGATCAACGAGCTAGTTCACTAGAGGCATACTAGGGACATAGTGTTGTCTATTTACCCACACATGTAATGTGTTTCTAATCAATACAATTATAGCATGGATAATAAACGATTATCATGAACAAGGAAATATAATAATAAACACTTTATTTATTGCCTCTAGGGCATATTTCTAATAGTCAACTACATCTATATTAGTGATATTATATAATAATATTCGAGATGTATTAGTGATAATATTCGATGATGTATTAGTGATACTATTCAATGATGTATTAGTGATTTTATATGATCGTATTGATTTCCATATCTCATTTTTGTATATTTCCATGTCATAATATTTACAGAAACTATGGATCATAGAGACATAGAACAAAAAGACTTGTTGGGGGATATAATACGCGTCGGGTATAATCCCTTGGCGTATCTCAATGACACCGATTGTAAGGAAGGACAGGACGTCTCCGGTGATCCAATAATGGAGGAGGCAAGAGGTCATGACAGCTCTGGTGACCAAATGGCGAAGGAAGGAGATCATGATCATGGCTCCGATGACCGAATGGCAGAGGAAAGAGATCATGATCATGGCTTTGATGACCTAACGGAGAAGGGATCCTCAACTGTTGCAAAGTACAGCGAGGTGAGGAGATGAGGCCTGAAGAAAAGATTGCGCTAGGATGAAAGGTTCACAATCACAAAAGTCACAAACGATGGCCAACCAATTGCTCCCAAGTGGACCAAGGACGCATTTGTACATCAGTGTGGAGTTGTTGTCAGGGACTACGTCTCGATTAGCACCCAACAATGGAATAAGAATAATAAGGACCCTGATGTTTCTTATGTCCATGATAGAACAAAAGTTGATCTTTGGACCGAGATGATGACAAATTTCAGCCTACCGCTAGCGGAGGATCCGAATAAAACCTTCGGAATGATTTTTTCTAGAACGAAAGGAAACTAGGAGACTTGAGAACCAAGGCAGGGGAGCCACCGTGGGGCCACAAGCCCTAGGGGCATGCCCAGGGGGTAGGGCGCGCTAGGCAGGCTTGTGGGTCCATGACCGCTCTCCTAACCCTAATCTTCCACCTATAAATTCCCAAATATTCCATCATTATCAGAACAAGCCACGAAAACACTTTTCCGCCGCCAGAAGCCTTCGTTCCCGAGATATCCAATCTTGGAGCCTTTTTCGGTAATCTGTCGGAGGGGGATTCGATCATGGAGGGCCTCTACATCAACTCCATTGCCTCTCCGATGATGCGTGAGTAGTTCACCATAGACCTTTGGGTCCATAGCTAGTATCTAGATGGCTTCTTCTCTCTCATTGATCTTCAATACCATGTTCTTCATGATCTTCATGGAGATCTATCTGATGTAATACTCTTTTGCTATGTGTTTGTCACATCCCATGAATTGTCGGTTTATGTTCAGATTATCCATGAATATTATTTGAGTCTTTCTTGAATTTTTATATGCATGATTTCACATCTTTGCAAGTCTCTTCGAGTTATTGGTTTGGTTTGGCCAACTAGATTGGTAATTCATGCAATGGGAGAAGTGCTTAGTTTTGGGTTGAATCTTGCGGTGTCCTCACCCAGTGAAAAAGTAGGGGTAGCGAGGCACGTATTGTATTGTTGCCATCAAGGATAATAAAGATGGGGTTTTCATCATATTTCTTGAGTTTATCCCTCTACATCATGTCATTTTATCTAATGCGTTACTCTGTTCTTCATGAACTTAATACTCTAGATGCAGGCAGGAGTCGGTCGATGCGTGGAGTAATAGTAGTAGATGCAGAATCGTTTCGGTCCAGTTGACATAGACGTGATGCCTATATGCATAATCATTGCCTTGGATATCATCATAATTATTCGCTTTTCTATCAATTGCTCGACAGTAATTTGTTTACCCATCGTAATCCATGCTATCATGAGAGAAGCCTCTAGTGAAACCTATGCCCACCGTGTCTATTTTCCATCTTATACTTTCAGATCTAAAACCAAAAATACCAAAAATACTTTTCTGCATTCTTTTTACCTTTTGTTTTACTTTCTTTTAAGCAATCTATCTCTATCCGATCTCATCCTTGCAAGTAACCTAAAAGGGATAGACAACCCCTTTATAGCGTTGGGTGCAAGAGTTTGATTCCTTGTGTAGGTACACCTATTGGGGACTTGCTTGTATCTCCTACTGGATTGATACCTTGGTTCTCAACAACTGAGGGAAATACTTATCTACTTTGCTGCATCACCCGTTCCTCTTCACGGAAACCAACACATGCTCGAGAAGTAGCATCCACCCAGAGACATTGCACTGGCCGGCTCATTCAGGGACTTGGTTCTTCGGGGTTGGAGGAACTTTGGACCCAGAAACAGGGAAGTGTGTTTGGACGAAAGCTCAACTTGCAATACCCGTCACAAAGCTTCAAGAAGCAATCAAGGCAGCATAGGAAGGGACGTTCATTCCCGACAGAGATAAGGATGAGCTGACAGAGGCCATCGGGAATCCTGAACACCCTGGACGAACACGAGGCACATCAGGCTCCGTTCCATGGAAGCATGGGTTTCACAACAGCGGTGGCTATATAAGCCGAGAGACAAAGAGGAAATAGGAAGCAAGCGAAATAGAGAAGCTCAGTGCAAGATTAGCAAAACTAGAGGAACTTGATAGCCAGCGAGCTACCGGCCAACCATCTGAGCGGCACGAAGATCCTTCCTTCGCCGCCGCCCCAGAAGCTACCCCACCATCTCAGCGAAGAAGCAGCATGGCTTCCACGGAGCTCGTTCAGCCTAATTTCATGGATCCTCGCTACCCCGTGGATAGTATCACGGAGGCTCAACATTGCGAGCTAATGATGAAACGCTAGAACCTGACCTTCAAGGCGGCGGTCGGATCTGTTCTACCTCCTCGAGCTGAGGGAACTTTCCATTGCCGTCCGATTCCACATGGTTGTGTTGTTGTGATGGTAGATGAAATAATGGATGGATATGAGGGGCTAGAGATTGACAACCCTACACGTGAAGAGGATATTATTCTTCTGGAAAATGCTTTGAGGAGTACCTGTCTATGGAGAAAGAAGTACATCAAGCGTCCAAACTGTAAGCCTCAGTAGACTCCGCCTCCTCCTCCGGCGCGTCAAGCCACTCCGCCTCCTCCTTTGCCTCCTTCGGAGCGTCAGGCCACTCTGCCTGCTCTGGCGCATCAGGCCACTCCGCCTCCTCCGCTGTGTCAGGCCACTCCGCCTCCTCCTTCGCCTCCTCCGTTGCGCCAGGCCACTCCGCCTCCTCCTCCTCCTCCGGAGTGTCAGGCCACCATGCCTCCCCCGGCGCGTCAGCCACGACGGAAGAGAGATGTCACCGCTCCGGCGGCTAGCAGTACAATATGTGGGAAGAAATACCAATTTGGTCCAAGCCTCAAGCCTCTTCCAAAGTTACCATACGAGAGGACTGACAAAACAAATGATGACATCACTAAAACCGAAGTGAAGGCCCATTTTGCACGGAAACATCCACCTCCGAAGGAAATGGTAGATTTGGTGAAAGCGAAGCGCACCATGGATGCCCTGAAGCGACCATCACTGCCTCCGCTGCAATCAAACTTTGACCGCTGTATTGTAAAGACATATAATGAAGCGCAGCGGTCGGGAAGTACTTCCAGTGTTGCAAGAGTCAAAGAATGAAGAAGTGGGAAAAAAATCCCCAGCTCGGCGAACAGGAGAAGCAATCGTGCCCCCGCTCGAGGTGTCTAGCGATATCGCTAATCATCCGATGCTACTGCCCGGTACCAATCCCGATGATTACTTGGGAGATGATGTACATTTTGAAACAGCCGAGGTAGCAGTACAAGACTTTAGATATGAGCACGGGAAGCCTCTCGTCAAACCTGATCCTCCTCCTCTAACAACGATGCTGTACAATTTGCATGAGTGGTACATGAAAACCTACAGGGAGACTGGGAAAGACAGTTTGATGGTCAGAATTTAAAAAGAGCATGACTTCATTGGACTCGACCTGATGCCTATTGAATTTGAGGATTTATTTCAGTTATTCAATCAACAGGCCCTCGACAAACAACTCATGACTTTCTACTGTCTGTAAGTATTACTTCTTAAGTCTCTAGCCCGACTCGTTCATTGCATGTATATATAATTATCCTCACTATATTATGCAGATTGAAGATCGTCGAATGCAAAAAAGCAGGAATCTTCGATGTTGGGTTCATTAGCCCAGATTCCGTAAATGAATGGTCGGTACGAAACAGAGTGAAAGATACCAAGGAGAACTTGCTAAAGTCGTTCCTTAGACATCAAAACAAAAAGGAGATACTCTTTCCTTACAACTTCAAGTGAGTGCTACTGTCTTCTGCATATTCGGTTTCGCTTACTCGAGGTTAAGTAATGTAATTGATGAGTTATATGCATGCACATGTACCACTTTATCCTGCTATCCATTAAGCTTGATGGGGCATTAGTAACTGTCTTAGACTTGAGACGTAAAGATCCCGAGGATTATGCGAACATGACTGCAATGCTCCAGAAGTAAGTTCAATCAATACCGGGACCATATCGGCAACTTTCGTTCATTTCCTGATATCGAGTAATCATTTTCTTTGCCTGGCAGGGTTTGGAAAAAGTTCACCCGAAAGGTTCCCGGTCTAAACAAAGAGCTGCGATTTGCACACCCCAAAGTAAGTAGTACTAGCTAGTTCCATGCATCTCTAATTGATTCTAATTTTCATAAATAACATGATCATTCTTGCTTGTCAATTTGATTGAACTTTATTCTCGTAAAGTGCTTGTACCAGGAACCCGGGACTATTTTATGTGAATACTACGTATGCGAGTTCATTCGCCACTCGACCTCTAAGCGGGGCTTCTCTGACAAACAATTTCAAGTACGTAAATAATATTCAAAAATTTATTTTGTATATTAACATCAATTATCTTGAGTTTCATTCATATATATGTATTGACCCCCTTCTTTAAATTAGATCTGGAAGATGCGGGATGAACTCCTACCACATGATCGCATATGAGCAATTCAAGAGGAATTGGCGGGATTCTTTCTTGAGCATGTCATACCTGAAGACGGACAATACCATGTGGAATTGCAATTGGATCTTAGGTAGATGATGTTAGGAATAGTAAGAGATGTTATATTGTATATATGTAGTAGCGTCAGATAGATATACTAAAATTTGTTATTTAACCAAGCACGGAGAAAGAGATGTCACTTCTCTCTATATATGTTCATAACGATCTTGTGTAATTAATGGTTTCCTTCATTTGCTTACTAGCTAGCGTCGAGTTCTCTCTATATGTATAGTAGCTAGCATCGACCAAGCACAGAGGAAGAGAGGTCACTTCTCTCCATTAGCTAGTTAACACAATATGAAACCCCTAAATTAACCCTCCAAACCCCCTAAACCCCCCTTCCAAAAAAACAGCGCCTGCGAGCTACTGACGCGTGGCTGCCTTTTGGTCCTGGTTGGTGTTACCAACCGGGACTAAAGGACCTCCTGCCTGGGCATCCCGCAGCGGCCACGTGGAGCCCCTTCGGTCCCGGTTCATAAGCAAACCGGGGACTAAATGTTTTGGGTGTTAGTCCCGCTTGTTTTGTCCCAGTTCCAGAACCGGGACTCAAGGCCCTCTGGAATAGGGACTAGTACCCTGTTTTCTACTAGCGAGTGAAAAGAATGAAGCTCGGGTGGGGGAGGTTCAGCAGGACCTCAAGGATGCCAGCCAAAAATGCGAGGACCTTGAGCAGAAGGGCAAGGAACAATCCCTCAAGCTATCTGCGCTGAAAGCAGACCTCCAAAAGGAGCGGGTGGACAAGCGGTTCTTTGAAGAACAGATTCACCAAGTCTAGCTATCACAGATGGTAAGCCGTATTTACTACAGTGTGCCTTTGGTGATAGCAAGTTCGCATTTCTCACCCAGGTGTGGCGTTCCTCAGGCGCCAACTCAGACCTCCTGAAGAGTGTAGGAGACGCGAACCAGTTCCTCGCTTCGTGAGAAGAGGGAGATGACCTCGACTCTTTTGGGCGCAATTTGAAGCCTTCAAGCACTCTCCTCTCCTAATCGAGCAGATGAAATAGCTGATGGAGCTACACCGGATGGCGGAGCCGGCCATGAAGGATCTCTACATCCGGCTATGGCCCAACGAGCCGTTGTCGGGCAGTTACTTTGCCCTGGTGCGGAAGCTAAGCAAAGCTTTTCCTAGGATTGACGCGCTAAGGCGTTCTTCCTACATCGAGAGAGCTCGGATGGCCTTTGCAAGGGCCAAGGTGCACTGGCCTGGGCTTGATCCGACGAAGATAGCTACCGCTCCTCCGCCCCCTGGAAAGGAGTATAGATGCCCTGAGCGATACTTCTTCATAGTGATGGAGGCTGCTCGGGCGATAGAGGCTCAGTGCTCGAAAGATAACTTTTATGAGTAAGCGCGTTGTAATATGTTCGAAGACCTTTTAACACTTTTATGGTTATGATGCATGGTTTATCATGTCTTTTATGTTTTGCATTCGCTATGACTCCCGTGTGGCCGTTTAAACTGAAAGTTGCGAGTCGTCGACTTCAGACCCCGTGTAGATACTACGCGAGGTGTCTCTGCCTCCGCACTATGACCCTTAGCCGAGCTATCGGTACCCAAAGGTGGTAGTGTGAGGGGGACAAGGCAATCAGACAATAATGCTTTATTGCTTTCACTTAGCCGTAGGAGCGTGAAAACGGAACACGGGGCTGATGGCTAGCCCCTAGTGGTTTGTGATGTTTGGATCAACCGTGGATAAAGCCGATATCACATGGTTTGTATGAGTACGAAACCCATTGTATAACATGGAATAACCTCTAATGAAGTTTTTAGTATAACACTTATGCTCGGATTCGCAGACCGGTTCTCGTGTACTATGACAGTTAGTTTTCGGCTTTCTCCCTTAAGGTGCTTGACGAGGCTAGCTGGAAACACAATCGCAATGGTTCTCTCTTTGCCCTTTTAGCCGAACGAGCGGAACATAAAGGGGCAAGCACACAAGCCGGGCAACCCAACTATTGACCGAAGACATAGTTCAGAACCAATGTATATAAAGTGAAATCCGAGACACCGAACGCATGTTCGATTGTGCTTAGGGCGATAATTTAAATTCGAGCCCCCGGTCTATTAGCCGGTTCTGTCGTGAAGTGTACTGAAGAGTTTCGCAAGAAGCGTTGAGGAGGGAGGAAATAGACTATGTACCAAAAACAACAACGAAGCAACCATACATGGTCTTCTATTTTGCTCAATAACTTTTATATCTCAAATTGTCGAAGCAATTGTCTACAGGTACTTGAAGATGAAATATAAAGTTTACAGGAGGGGTTGTACCAGGGGTCTTCGATGGGTGGCTTGACGTCCTCGATATGCCCTGTCGCCTGTCCACTCCTGGGCCTCCTAGGGGGTTGCATTCATTTATGGGTAATGTTGTTGGCAAGCGGACCTTGGAAAGAGGATCTTGAGAAGTCACCGAAGTATTGATGGGCTTTACACTTTAGCAGGTTGATACGTCTCCGTCATATCTATTATTTTTGATTGTTTCATGCCAATATTCTACAACTTTCATATACTTTTGGCAACTTTTTATACTATTTTTGGGACTAACATATTGATCCAGTGCCCAGTGCCAGTTCCTGTTTGTTGCATGTTTTTTGTTTCGTAGAAAATCCATATCAAACAACGTCCAAACGCGATAAAAACTTATGGAATTTTTTTTGGAACATATGTGATTTTCGGGAAAAAGAATCAATGCGAGACGATGCCCGAGGAGGTCACAAGCCTGCCAGCCCTTAGGCCGGTTGGATCTCTCCTTTCGCAGCAAGAAAGCAAATATCCGGATAAAAATCCCCTCAAAATTTCAGCCCGATCGGAGTTACGGATCTCAGGATATTTAAGAAACGGTGAAAGACCAGAATGTGGGAGCGTAGAAACAGAAGGAAACAGAGAGAGATCCAATCTCAGAGGGGCTCTCGCCCCTCCGCCTCCATGGAGGCCAAGGACCAGAGGGGAAACCCTTCTCCCATCTAGGGGGAAGGTCAAGGAAGAAGAATAAGGAGGGGCACTCTCCCCCTCTCTCCTGGTGGCGCCAGAACACCGTCGGTTCATCATCTTGACGACGATCTACTCCAACAACTCCGTCATCTTCATCAACACCTCCATCACGTTCCCCCATCTATCTACAGTGGTCCACTCTCCCGCAACCCGCTATACCCTCTACTTCAACATGGTGCTTTATGCTTCATATTATTATCCAATGATGTGTTGCCATCCTATGATATCTGAGTAGATTTTTGTTGTCCTATGGGTTGATTAATGATCATGATTGGTTTGAGTTGTATGTTTTTATTATTGGTGTTGTCATATGGTGCTCTCCGTTTCGCACAAGCGGGAGGGATCCTCACTATAGGGTGTAGCAATGTGTTCATGATTTGCCTATGGTGGGTTGCGCGAGTGACAAAAGCATAAACCCGAGTAGGTGGGTTGTTGCATATGGGAGTAAAGAGGACTTGATACCTTATAATGCTATGGTTGGGTTTTACCTTAATGATATTTAGTAGTTGCGGATGCTTGCTAGAGTTCCAATCATAAGTGCATATGATCCAAGTAGAGAAAGTATGTTAGCTTATGCCTCTCCCTCATATAAAATTGCAATAATGATGACCGGTCTAGTTATTGATTGCCTAGGGACAATTCCGCAACTCCTACCACCAGTTTTCCACACTAGTTAAACTAACTTAATTGTTACTTTATCTTAGCAGCCCCTAGTTTTTATTTGTGTGTTCTTTGTTATCTTGCAAACCTATCCTATCCTACCTACAAAGTACTTCTAGTTTCATACTTGTTCAAGGTAAAGCGAATGTTAAGCGTGCGTAGAGTTGTATCGGTGGTCGATAGAACTTGAGGGAATATTTGTTCTACCTTTATCTCCTCGTTGGGTTTGACACTCTTACTTATCGAGAAAGGCTACAATTGATCCCCTACACTTGTGGGTTATCAGGACCTTTTTCTGGTGCCGTTGCTGGGGAGCAATAGCGTGGCGTGAATATTTTCGTGTGTGCCTGTTTGCTTTATCACTAAGTAGATTGTATTTGTTGTTTTAAGTTGTTCTCTATCTTTAGTTATGGATATGGAACACGAAATACCAAAAAAATTAGGTGTACTTGCTACTCATGGAGATGGGGAACCTTCTAAAACCCTCGATGCTCGTTATGTGAAAGATATTATGCACTACTTTAATAATCCTGAGAAAACCCCATTCAATTATATAATGGGATACATGTCGGATCAACGTGAATACTTTAGGGATTATCGCTTGACTCAAAAAGGGAAACTGTTATGGGATCAAATTCATATGTTGAAGTGGTATGCTTGGAATCTATGCTTGAGATATGATATTACTTGTTGCTCTAGGATGAAGGCTAAACACCTTCCCTTTTCATGTAAATTGAATGATAATGAAACCTTGGCTTCTTATGCTAATAGTATATATGATTACTATGATGTGGAACAAACAGAAGAGTTTGTTGCTTTTAAGGGTGCTTATGAAATTGAAGCTTTGTTTGAAAAGTATGAAGATTATGATGATGCTGTTTACCGATCCCAAAATTTGGCTATGCTTCATTATTGTTATGTCAATTATGAATATAATGCCCATATTGATCAATTTATTGAGAAAGTCTCCGCTATCCAAGAAGAGACTAATATTTTGTAGGAATCTACGGAAGAACAAATTGATGACACTGTGAGCTCATTGGATGAAAAAGATGAGGAGGAGAATGAAGAACAAAAGGAGGAAGAGCGGATTAGCTACCCGTGCTTACTGAAGGATGAATGCTATGTTGATTGCTATGATCCCTTGGATTCATTTGAAATATCCATTTTTGATGAACTTGATGCTTGCTATTCTTGTGGGCATTATGCTAATAGGAATTATGCTTATGGAGATGAACTTGCTATAGTTCCTTATGTTAAACGTGAAATTGTTGCTATTGCACCCACACATGAAAGTCCTATTATCTTTTTGAATTTCCCAACTACACTATATCGGAGAAGTTTGTGCTTATTAAGGATTATATTGATGGGTTGTGTTCTACTATTGCAAATAATAATTTTGATAAATATAATATGCATGTGCTTGCTGCTCCTACTTGCAATTATTATGAGAGAGGAATACATCTCCGTCTCTCTATGTTTCCAATACGATAAAATTGCAAGAAATTGTGTATACTATGCATTGGCCTTTACTTTGTGTGGATGAATTGTTCTTTTATGACATGCCAATGCATAGGAAGAGAGTTAGACTTTGTTGTTGCATGATATATGTTACTCTGTGCTCACTACTAGATTACAAATCATTGTTAATTAAAATTGGCTTTGATATACCTTGGGATCCGGGTGGATCCATTACTTGAGCACTATATGCCTAGCTTAATGGCTTTAAATAAAGCCATGCCAGGGAGACAACCCGGAAGTTTTAGAGACTCATTTTATTCTGTTGTGTGATTTTATATAGTTTAAAAATAAAAAATAAAGTGGGAACTTGAAACTTTTTCAAAAGTAAAAGTGAAAGTGAGAAAGACGAGCAATGTTGAAGTGGGGGCTAGCCTTGAACTTTGTTCATGCCCATGGAAACTTTGTGAATCTTGATTACAGAAACTTTTCAATAAAAATAATCATCCCCTTGTAAAAATCCATTGTATTATAAAAATAATGTGCCAAGAATTACCTTTAGGATGTTTAAATTGCTTGTTTTATATGTGCTATGTAAAAACATAAACTTTTGCTGCAGTGTTTGAATTTCTATATTTTATTGGAGAGTGAAAAAATTCTGAAATTTTTACACAATACTTTTATACAAAATTTTGACCACGTCCTAATGTTTCAGAATTTTTAGAGTTACAGAAATAGGGTGAATGTTCATATTACTACATACTGTCCTATTTTTGACAGATTCTTTTTTTGATGCATTGTTTTGCTCGTTTTGATAAAACTATTGATTGTATCAGTGGTATAAGCCATGGAAAAGTTATATTACAGTAGCTACAATGAAAAAACAAAATATGCATTGGTTGGCAACAATACTTAAAGTGGTGATTTGTTTTATTATACTAACATATCTCACGAGGGTTTTGTTAAGTTTTGTGTGATTGAAGTTTTCAAGTTTTGGGTGAGATCACGATGAATGAAGGAATTAGGAATGGAAAGAAACTAAGCTTGGGGATGCTTGAGGCACCCCAAGGTAATATTCAAGGACTCTCGAGAAACTAAGTTTGGGGATGCCCCGGAAGGAATGCCCTCTTTCTTCTAACAACCATCGGTAAGTTTACTTGGAGCTATATTTTGATTCGTCAAATGATACGCGTAAATCTTGGAGCGTTGTGTGCTTTTTATTTTTAATTTAATAATGCACCATTCTGGTATGAGATAGCACTTGGTCTATTTATAGAATGCTTCGCACTTCACTTATATCTCTTGAGTATGGCTGTATAGAATGCTTTATGTGCTTCACTTATATCATTTGAAGTTTGGATTGCCTGTTTATCTACACATAGAAAACCACCATTTGTAGAATGCCCTTTTGCTTCACTTATATTTGTTAGAGCGTGGGCATATCTTTTGTAGAAAGAATTAAACTCTCATGCTTCACTTATATCTATTTAGAGAGTTAACAGGAGTTGGTCATTCACATGGTTAGTCATAAAATCCTACATAAAACTTGTAGATCACTGAATATGATGTGTTTGATTCCTTGCAATAGTTTTGCGATATAAAGATGGTGATACTAGAGTCATGCTAGTGAGTAATTGTGGATTGGAAGAAATACTTGTGTAAAGGTTTGTGATTCCCGTAGCATGCACGTATGGTGAACCGTTATGTAAGGAAGTCGGAGCATGATTTGTTTATAGATTGTCGGCCTTTGTGTGAGGGTCAGGAGCGCACGATGGTTAACTCCTACCAACCTCTCCCTTAGGAGCATGCGTCTAACACTTTACTTTGATGTCTAATAGACTTTTGCAATAAGTATGTGAGTTCTTTATGACTAACGTTGAGTCCATGGATCATATGCACTCTCACCCTTCCACCTTTGCTAGCCTCTCTAGTACCGCGCAACTTTCGCCGGTGCAATAAACCTACCTTCCTCAAAACAGTCACCATATACCTTCCTCAAAACAGCCACCATAGCTACATATTATGCTATTTCCATAGCCATTCCGAGATATATTGTCATGTAACTTCCACCGTTTCCTTTTGTTATGACATGCACCATCACTTTCATATTGCATATAGAGTCATATTTTGTTCTAGGTATCGAGTTGTAATTTTCTTTTGAGTTGTAAGTAAATAAAAGTGTGATGACCATCATTATTAGAGCATGTCCCATGTGAGGAAAGGATGATGGAATCTATGATTCCCTCACAAGTGGGGATGACATTCCGGACTTTATGAAAAATAAAAGAGGCCAACGAAGCCCAAATAAAATAATAATAATAAAAGAGGCCTTATATTGT
Organism: Hordeum marinum; assembly: GCA_022496015.1. Lineage (NCBI taxonomy): Eukaryota > Viridiplantae > Streptophyta > Magnoliopsida > Poales > Poaceae > Hordeum > Hordeum marinum. Next base: position 375,602,114 of record CM039678.1, on the reverse strand, counting down.
TGGAAATATGCCCTAGAGGCAATAATAAAGTGATTATTATTATATTTCCTTGTTCATGATAATTGTCTCTTGTTCATACTATAATTGTATTAACCGAAAAGCGTAATACATGTGTGAATACATAGACCACAACATGTCCGTAGTGAGCCTCTAGTTGGCTAGCTCATTGATCAATAGATGGTCACGGTTTCATGACCATGGATATTGGATGTCATTGATAACGGGATCACATCATTAGGAGAATGATGTGATGGAGAAGACCCAATCCTAAGCATATCACAAGATCGTGTAGTTCGTCTGCTAAAGCTTTTCTAATGTCAAGTATCATTTCGTTAGTCCATGAGATTGTGCAACTCCCGGATACCATGGGAATACTTTGGGTGTGCCAAACGTCACAACGTAACTGGGTGGCTATAAAGGTACACTATGGGTATCCCCGAAAGTATCTGTTGGGTTGGCACAAATCGAGACTGGGATTTGTCACTCCTTGTGACGGAGAGGTATCTCTGGGGCCACTCGGTAAGACATCATCATAATGAGCTCAATGTGACTAAGGAGTTAGCCACGGGATGATGTGTTATGGAACGAGTAAAGAGACTTGCCAGTAACGAGATTGAACAAGGTATAGGGATACCGATGATCGAATCTCGCGCAAATAACATACCGATGGACAAAGGGAATTGTATACGAGATTAGTTGAATCCCCGACATCGTGGTTCATCCGATGAGATCATCATGGAACATGTGGGATACAATATGGGTATCCAGATCCCGCTATTGGTTATTGGCCGGAGAGGTGTCTCGGTCATGTCTGCATGCTTCCTGAACCCGTAGGGTCTACACACTTAAGTTTCGATGACGCTAGGGTTATATGGGAATAGTGTACATGGTTACCGAAGGTTGTTCGGAGTCCCGGATGAGATCCGAGACATCACGAGGAGCTCCGGAATGGTTCGGAGGTGAAGAATCATATATAGGAATTGAGGAATTGGTCACCGGAAGTGATCCAGGCATCACCGGTAACGTACCGGGACAACCGGAAGGGTTCCGAGGGTCCATCGTGAGGGGCCACCGGCACCAGAGGCCTGCATGGGCCGAAAGTGGGAGGGGACCAGCCCCTGGGTGGGCTGGTGCGCCTCACACCAGGACCAAGGCGCAACAAAGGAGCAGGGGGCAAACCCTAGCCCAGATGGGCCCTAGGTCCACCCTAGGGCGCCTCCCCCCTCTCCCCTCTCTTGGCCGCCGGCCCCAAGGGCCATCTAGGGATGGTCGCCGCCCTAGGGTGGGAACCCTAGGGGTGCGCCCCCCTCCTCCTCCTCCTCCTATAAATAGTGGAGGGTTTTGGGGCTGCCAATAACAGATCTCCCTCTCTCTCTCTCTCGGCGCAACCCTACCCCTCTTCCTCCTCGTCCTCCGTAGCGCTTGGCGAAGCCCTGCCGGAGTACCATGCAGCTCCACCATCACCACGCCGTCATGCTAGCGAATCTCTCCCTCAACCTCTCCTTCCTCCTTGCTGGATTAAGGATGCACGTGTGTTGAACGTGGAGGCGCTGTTGTTCGGCTCTTAGATTGGAATCGACCGCGATCTAAATCGCTGCGAGTACGACTCCACCAACCGCGTTCTTGTAACGCTTCCGCTTTGCGATCTTCAAAGGTATGAAGATGCACTCAAACCCCTTACTCGTTGCTGGCTTCACATAGATTGATCTTGGTGATACGTAGGAAAATTTTGAATTACTACTACGATCCCCAACAGTAGTATCAGAGCTAGGTCTATGCGTAGAATCTATGCACGAGTAGAACACAAGTTGTTGTGGGCGTCGATTTTGTCAATTTGCTTGCCGTTACTAGTCTTATCTTGATTCGGCGGCACTGTGGGATGAATTGGCCCGGACCGACTTTACACGTACGCTTACATGAGACTGGTTCCACCGCCTGACATGCACTTGTTGCATAAGGTGGCTAGCGGGTGTCTGTATCTCCCACTTTAGTCGGATTGGATTCGATGAAAAGGGTCCTTATGAAGGGTAAATAGAAATTGGCATATCACGTTGTGGTTTTTGCGTAGGTTAGAAACGTTCTTGCTAGAAACCTATAGCAGCCACGTAAAAACTTGCAACAACAATTAGAGGACGTCTAACTTGTTTTTGCAGCATATGTCATGTGATGTGATATGGCCAAAGGATGTGATGTGATATATGTGATGTATGAGATTGATCATGTTCTTGTAATATGATTCACGACTTGCATGTCGATGAGTATGACAACCAGAAGGAGCCATAGGAGTTGTCTTAATTTATTGTATGACCTACATATCAATCAAAAACGTCATGTAATTACTTTACTTTATTGCTAACCGTTAGCCATAGTAGTAGAAGTAATAGTTGGCGAGACAACTTCATGAAGACACAATGATGGAGATCATGATGATGGAGATCATGGTGTCACGCTGGTGACAATGATGATCATGGTGCCCCGAAGAGGGAGATCAAAGGAGCAAGATGATATTGGCCATATCATGTCACTATATGATTGCATGTGATGTTTACCATGTTTTACATCTTATTTGCTTAGAATGACGGTAGCTTAAATAAGATGATCTCTCACTAAAATTTCAAGAAATGTGTTCCCCCTAACTGTGCACCGTTGCTAAGGTTCGTTGTTCCGAAGCACCACGTGATGATCGGGTGTGATAGGTTCTAACGTTCGCATACAACGGGTGTAAGCCAGATTTACACACGCAATACACTTAGGTTGACTTGACGAGCCTAGCATGTACATACATGGCCTCGAAACATGGGAGACCGAAAGGTCGAACATGAGTCGTATAGAAGATACAATCAACATGGAGATGTTCTCCATTGATGACTAGTCCGTCTCACGTGATGATCGAACACGGGCTAGTTGACGTGGATCATGTGTCACTTGAATGACTAGAGAGATGTCTATCTAAGTGGGAGTTCATTAAATAATTTGATTATGTGAACTTAATTGTCATGAACTTAGTGTCTTTCCAACCTATATTGTAGATCCAATGGCCCACACTAATGTTGCCCTCAACTTCAACGCGTTCCTAGAGAAAACCAAGCTGAAAGACGATGGAAGCAACTATACGGACTGGGTCCGTAGCTTGAAGATCATCCTCATAGCTTCCAAGAAATTATATGTCCTTGATGCACCACTAGGTGACGCACCCGTTTCCCCATCAACTCAAGACATTATGAATGCCTGACAGTCGCGTAGTGATGATTACTCCCTGGTTCAGTGCACCATGCTTTATAGCTTAGAACCGGGGCTCCAAAAGCGTTTTGAGCAACACAGAGCATATGAGATGTTCCAAGAGCTGAGAATGGTTTTCCAAGCTCATGCCCGAGTCGAGAGATATAATATCTCCGACAAGTTCTTCAATTGTAAGATGGTGGGAAATAGTTCTGTCAGCGAGCACATACTCAAAATGTCTGGGATGCACAACCGCTTGTCTCAGCTGGGAGTTAATCTTTTGGATGACTCCGTTATTGACAGAATCCTCCAGTTGCTTCCACCTAGATACAAGAGCTTTGTGATGAACTACAATATGCAAGGGATGGAGAAGTCCATTCCTGAGTTATATTCGATGCTGAAATCAGCGGAGGTGGAAATCAAAAAGGAACATCAAGTGTTGATGGTGAACAAGACCACTAGTTTCAAGAAAGGCAAGGGTAAGAAGAATTTCAATAAGGATGGCAAAGCAGTTGCCGTGCCCGGTAAGCAAGTTGCCGGGAAGAAGAACAAGAATGGACCCAAGCCTGAGACTGAGTGCTTTTATTGCGAGGGTACCGGTCACTGGAAGCGGAACTGCCCCAAGTACTTAGCGAATAAGAAGGCCAACAATGTTAAAGGTACATGTGATATACTTGTTATTGATGTGTACCTTACCAGCGCTCGTAGTAGCGACTGGTTATTTGATACCGGTACAGTTGCTCACATTTGTAACTCCAAGCAGGAGCTGCAGAATAAGCGGAGACTGGCAAAGGACGAGGTGACGATGCGCGTCGGGAATGGTTCCAAGGTCGATGTGATCGCCGTCGGCACGCTACCTCTACATCTAACTTCGGAATTAGTTTTGAACCTTAATAATTGTTATTTAGTACGAGCTTTGAGCATGAACATTGTATCTGGATCTCGCTTGATGCGAGATGGCTACTCATTTAAATCTGAGAATAATGGTTTTTCTGTTTATATGAGAGAAATTTTTTATGGTCATGCCCCATTGGTCAATGGTTTATTTTTGATGAATCTCGAACATGATGTTAGACATGTTCATAGTGTGAGTACCAAAAGAGGTAAGGTTGATAACGATAATCCCACTTACATGTGGCACTGCTGCCTTGGTCATATTGGTGTCAAACGCATGAAGAAACTCCATGTTGATGGACTTTTGGAGTCTCTTGATTTTGAATCATTTGACACGTGCGGACCATGCCTCATGGGCAAGATGACCAAGACTCCATTCTCCGGAACAATGGAGCGAGCAACCGACTTGTTGCAGATAATACATACCGATGTATGCGGTCCTATGAGCGTTGAGGCTCGCGGTGGCTACCGTTATGTTCTCACCCTCACTGATGACTTGAGCAGATATGGGTATGTCTACTTAATGAAATACAAGTCTGAAACCTTTGAAAAGTTCAAGGAATTTCAGAGTGAGGTAGAGAATCAATGTGACAGGAAAATAAAGTGCCTACGATCTGATCGTGGCGGAGAATATTTGAGTCATGAGTTTGGCACGCACCTAAGGAAATGTGGAATTGTTTCACAACTCACGCCGCTTGGCACACCTCAGCAAAATGGCGTGTTTGAACATCGTAATCGCGCTCTATTGGATATGGTGCGATCTATGATGTCTCTTACCGACTTACCACTATCATTTTGGGGATATGCGTTAGAGACTGCCGCATTCACTTTAAATAGGGCACCGTCTAAGTCTGTTGAAACGACACCGTTTGAATTATGGTTTGGAAAGAAACCTAAGCTGTCGTCTCTGAAAGTTTGGGAATGCGATGCTTACGTGAAGAAACTTCAACCTGAGAAACTCGAACCCAAAGTGGAAAAGTGCCTCTTCATAGGATACCCCAAAGAAACTGTTGGGTATACCTTCTACCTTAGATCCGAAGGCAAAGTCTTTGTTGCCAAGAATGGATTCTTTCTAGAGAAAGAGTTTCTCTCGAAAGAAGTAAGTGGGAGGAAAATAGAACTTGATAAGTTTCTCTCAACGCAAGCATAAAGTGTTTGTTGCTGAAAATGGGTCCTTTCTCGAGAAAAAGTTTCTCTCGAAAGAATTGAGTGGGAGGAAGATAGAACTTGATGAGGTTGTTGAACCTTTGTTTCAACCAGAGAGTAGCGCAGCACAAAAAGATGTTTCTCTGGAACCTACATCAGTTGAAGAGGAAGTAAATGATGATGATCATGAAGCTTCGGATCAAGTTACTATCAAACCTCGTAGGTCGACAATCATGCGTACTGCTCCTGAGTGGTATGACAACCCTGTCTTGGAGGTCATGTTGTTGGATAACGATGAACCTACGAGATATGGAGAAGCGATGATGGGCCCGGATTCTGACAAATGGTTATAGGCCATGAAATCCGAGAAAGGATCCATGTATGAAAACCAAGTATAGACTTTGGTAGACTTGCTCGTTGTACGGCAAGTCGTCGAGTACAAATGGATCTTTGAGATGAAGACAGACGCTGATGGTGAATGTCACCATTTATAAAGCTCGACTTGTCACAAAGAAGTTTCCGACAAGTTCAAGGAGTTGACCGCGATGAGATTTTTTCACTCGTAGCGATGCTAAAGTTGTTGGAATTATGTTAGCAGTTGTTGCATTTTTTAATTATGAAACCTGGCAGATGGATGACAAAACATCATTTCCTTAATAGTTTACTTGAGGAAAGGTTGTATGTGATACAACCAGAAGGTTTTGTCAGTCCTAAGGATGCTAGAAGATATGCGAGCTCCAGCAATCCATCTAAGGGCTGGAACAAGCATCTCGGAGTTGGAATATACACTTTGATGAGGTGATCAAAGTTTTGTAGTTTATACAAAGTTTACAAGAAACTTGTATTTAAAATAAAGTGAGTGGGAGCACTATAGAATTTTTGATAAGTATATGTGGATGACATATTGTTGATCGGAAATAATGTAGAGTTTCTGGAAAGCATAAATGGTTGTTTGAAAAGTGATTTTCAAAGGAAGACCTGGATGAAGCTACCTAAATGTTGAACATCAAGATCTATAGAGATAGATCAAGATGCTTGATGAGACTTTCAATGAGTACATACCTTGACAAGATTTTGAAAGAGTTTAAAATGGATCAGTCAGAGAAAGAGTTCTCGCCTAATTTGTAAGGTGTGAGACTCAAAGCTCGACAACGGCAGAAGAAAGAGAAAGGACGAACGTCGTCCCCTATGCCTTAGCCATAGGATCTGTATAGTATGCCATGCTGTGTACCGCACCTGTATGTGCCTTGCCATGAGTCCTTCAAGGGGTACAAGAGTGATCCAGGAGTGGATCACTGGACAACGGTCAAGATTATCCTTAGTAACTAAAAGACTAAGGAGATGTTTCTCGATTGTGGAGGTGATAAAGAGTTCGTCGTAAAGAGTTACGTCGATGCAAGCTTTAACACCAATCCGGATGACTCATAGTAGCAATCTGGATACGTATAGTGGAGCAGCCATTTGGAATAGTACCAAGTGGAGTGTCATAACAGTGTTTACAGTTTGACATAGAGATTTGCAAAGTACACATGGATTTGAATGTCGCAGACCCGTTGACTATAAGACCTCTCTCACATGCAAAGCATGATCGAGCCCTAGAACTTATTGGGTGTTAGATTCATAACAATGCGAATCACATGGTGATCTGAACTAGATTATTGACTCTAGTGCAAGTGGGATACTGTTGGAAATATGCCCTGGAGGCAATAATAAATTGGTTATTATCATATTTCCTAGTTCATGATAATCGTTTATTATCCATGCTATAATTGTGTTGATCGGAAACTTAGATACATGTGTGGATACATAGACAACACCATGTCTCTAGTATGCCTCTAATAGACTAGCTCGTTGATCAAAGATGGCTATGATTTCCTAGTCATGGACATGAGATGTCATTTGGTAACGGGATCACATCATTAGGAGAATGATGTGATGGACCAGACCCAAACTACAAACGTAGCATATGATCGTGTCAGTTTATTGCTACTATTTTCTACGTGTCAAGTATATGTTCCTATGACCATGAGATCATGCAACTCACGGACACCGGAGGAGTGCCTTGTGTGTACAAACATCGCAACGTAACTGGGTGACTATAAAGGTGCTCTACAGGTATCTCCGAGGGTGTTTGTTGGGTTGGCATGGATCAAGACTGGGATTTGTTACTCCGTATGACGGAGAGGTATCTCAGGGCCCACTCGGTAATACAACATCACAATAAGCCTTGCAAGCAATGTGACTAAGTGTTAGTCATGGGATCTTGTATTACGGAACGAGTAAAGAGACTTGCCGGTAACAAGGTTGAACTAGGTATGGAGATAACGACGATCGAATCTGGGGCAAGTAACATACCGAAGAACAAAGGGAACATCATACGGGATTAACCGAATCCTTGACATAGAGGTTCGACCGATAATGATCTTCGTAGAATATGTAGGAACCAATATGGGCATCCAGGTCCCGCTAGTGGTTATTGACCGTAGAGGTGTCTCGGTCATGTCTACATAGTTCTCGAACCCGCAGGGTCTGCACACTTAAGGTTTGGTGACGTTTCGGTAGTATAAAGTTATGCATGGTGGTGACCGAAGGTTGTTCGGAGTCCTGGATGAGATCCCGGGCATCACGAGGAGCTCTGGAATGGTCCGGAGGTAAAGACTGATATATAGGAAGTCCTGTTTTGGTCGCCGGAAAAGTTTCGGGCTCATCGGTAGTGTACCGGGAGTGCCGGTAGTGTACCGGGAGACCATCGGGAGGGGTATTCCGACCCAAGAGGCTACATGGGATGTGGGAGAGTGAATACCATCCCTTATTGGGCTGGTGGAATGTGACAGCCCAAGTGTTGTCCCTACCTTATTTAGCATGTAACCTATTGTATGAACCTTGTGCCATGAGACTAATGATGTTTTGCAACTTGTCTTCGATGTCTTGTTCTTGCATTCATGCATCATGCAGCATGCATCCATCATGTCTTTCCATGTTGTGAAGTGACCATGTGTATGTAAGTGTTATGATTTGGTTTGAGTGTGGGTGGAGCTCATGTGTGCAATCTCCTCTTTCTTCCCCTCTCTTTTCTTTTCAACAAAAACCCTATCATATGCCTTAATTCCCATGTTATTTTATAATCAGAATTAAGTTGCTATTTAAAATATTTTAAAATGTTCAAGAGGTAGCCCTATATGTCTTATGGATTTTGAGCATGGTTGTTTTGATGTTTGAAGTTTGTTTGCTTGTGAGTTTTAAATATCAGAGAGGCTGCCTATTTAAAATATTTAAAATTACTTGTCCTAAAAATCAACTTAAAATTTTATTTAAATGGAGCATATTATTTTCTTTACAAAAGTATTTTTGTTTGCCCAAAAATCCTTTTATTATATTCTCTGGGGGTTTTCCCTTGTTGTGGTGTTTTAAAAAAGGAAAAAGGCTTCTGCTTGTTTGTTTGAGTGAGTGGGTGCGCGTGGCCTTCCCGGCCCACGAGGCCCAGCAGGACCTGACGGCCACTTGCTCCGTCGTTGCTGTCGTCAGGTTCAGAGTGAGAGAGAGTGCTCTGCCGTCCCCTTTCCGTCGCCGTCGCCGTCTGTTCCCAAGCCTATATAAGCCCCTCGACGTCCGTGCCGCTCCCCTAGGGTTCCCTCTTCCCCCTCGCGCTGCCTCCATCCATCTCTCCCTCTCTTTCGTCTTAGGTAAGCATGGGTTCAGAGGGTCCAGAGAGGGTTCAGTGAGATTCAGAGTGTGAGCTCGTCGTTAGGATCGCGTCGCCATCGCCTTCTGCTTCCCCGACGTCCTCTACATCCGCGTGGGACGCCAAGGCCGCGCCTCTGCTTCATCTTATTCCCCTCCGGCCGAGCTCCTCCGCCGCGGCATTCTCCATCGCCGTTCTTCCTCGAGCTAAATTGGCTACCCAGTCGTGTTTAGGTGAGCTCCCTGTCCATCCTTGCCCGATCCCAAGCTTTGAGCTTCGCTGTAGTGCGTGCACGTGTTAGGAGCGTTCCGCTGCCATCGGACCTCGTCTCCGACGAGTGCACCGACGAGCTCATGCTTCCGGGCGTCGCGTGCGAGTTCCTGCTTCTCATAGGGGACCGTTTTCGCTCTGCCCCGTCTGATTCCTTGTCTGGTTCGTCGTTGTGCGATTCGTGTGCAGGTCGCCGCCGTTGTCGTTCTATCGTCGTCGCCGGTAGCATTCTCGCCTATGTTAGGTGGATGTGGTAGTGTGTGCGTGTGCGGGCAGGAGCAGGGCATCCAGTGTGCGCCTCTGCTGCTCGTATGGTCACTGGAGTCCCCCGTTTGGCCGTCGACGTACTCTGTAGTGCAGGTGTCTACTATTCAGTTTCATCAGGCTTTTGTAGTGCATGTGTTAGTACTAGAGGGCAGGTGCCCCTCCTCTGTTACCATCACGGTCGATAGCAGAGTGGTAGTGTGTGCGGGGTGCAACCAAGAGGTTGCAGGTTCGAATCCGAACCCCTCCCCATTTTATTCTGTTTTTCCTTTTTTTGTTGTTTCTTTTGTTTTTCTTCCTTTGCAAATATATGTGTGTGCGTGATGCAAACCAGCATGCTAGTTTTTCTTTTTCTGTTTATTTGAGTGTATGTGTGGGTGTGCTTTGCATCCATATGCATATATATGTATGTAAGCATGTGCTTGTGTGTGTATGTGCCACATGGTGTGGTGCATACACATGCATGTGTGTAAGTGTGTTTGTGAGTGTGTGCATGTGCATATGTGTATGCACATAGGGGTATTTGCTTGAAGTGTGTGTGTGTATGTGCATGTGAGTGTGCACATATACATGACCTTGTGTTGTGAGAGTTTATATGCATGTTTGTTTGTGGGAGTGTGTGTGTGTGTGTGTGTTACCATACACATATACATGTGCATATTTGCATTGTGCATATATTGATGCATATGTGTGTGGGTGTGGGGACTAGTGGGTTTCCCCACTTGAGATACCCCTTGTTGTATATATTCTTGTGTGTAATTTTATAGCTCATGTCCATCTCTAGCTAAGTTACAACCTGGTTATGATCATTTATGCATGTTTAATTAGAGCTATGATCCACTTATGGGAATAGGTGTTAGATTTGTTATCTTGTTTGTGCGTTGTTGTTTCACATGAACATATGAGTGTGACACATGTTTTTGGGGTAGAAAGAGCCAAGGAATCCATTGGTGCTTTCAGATTTCACTTTGGAGCAAGTTCGTAAAACTGTCATTTTTAGCTGTGATGTCAATTTGTCATTTTTGCATGATTTAACCTTGCTTGCTTTGGGGCATATGCCAACATGGAAGTGCTAGTGTTTTATATCTATAATGCCATAGTATTTTTTTAACATGAGAATCTCCCATATAAGTGGGAACCATGCTTTTAAGTAGCCAACTTAATGTTTCTTTTTCAGCATGCTAAAAACTACTAAGTCCGAGAATCTGCTGTTATTTTTATGCCATGTAGAGTCGATGGTATTCTGTGATGTGTTGTGAATTTGAGCATGCTCATTGCTAGTGTTTTGGAGTAGATGTTATCTACTACCATACTGTTAATTTTCATGCCAAGAGGTGCTCTCTAACATATTTAACTACTGCTGTCAACTTGCTACTTTTAACTCAGATTCCAGAAAACTGTTATTTTCACAAAGTCCCAAAAAAATGTTTCATCTTGTCAACTTGATAGCTTCATGCTTATTGATGTGGGCCTCCTATGCAGATTGTGTTGGATAATTTGATGAATTTGTTATGTAGTTTCTGTCAATATCTTGTGTGTGGCTGTAGGGTTCCTGTAGCTCAAGTTGTGGGCTGTGTAAGTTGCTATGTTGCTGTTTTGTGGCAGATTGTTTGTTTTATTGTTTTGTGACTTGAGGGAGCTATAGTCCATGGAATTGATTGATTTTTGAGTCTATTGTGGTTGGTTTTTCATTGCATAACCAGTGGATACCTTGGAATGCCAAGAATTAGCCCATGGCTTTGTTGTCTTGTGTTTTTGCCTTCGTACCTTGTCGTGAGCGTATCATGAGAACCGTAACTCCGTTTCTTGCGTTCTATATATGCATTTCTATCGATTTTGCATGCTGCATCCATATTTTCCATGTTAATGCATGTTTAAATAACTTAACATGAGGTTCTGTCCAGAACCATTAATAAACAAGCTTTGCATGTGAAACATGACTAGTTTTGGATTGCCATGTTAGATTCTTCTAAATGGATCATGCATCATCTTGTTTGTGCATTGCACCTTGGTTGGATGTTTATTGTTGTTGTTTCTATTGGGTAGACGTGAGTGTTGAAACTGAGTACGAGGACCCAGGAGAGTACTACTACGAGGATCCCGCTACTTGTTCCACTGAAGAACCAACAGGCAAGATGATCGTACCCGGATCCCGATACTATTTTTGCTTGCTAGTTTCTCACTCTTATTGTTACAATTGTGCTACCTACCACTTGAATATCAGCCTCCTAAATGCCATGAAAGCCTCTAACCCTCCACATCCTAGCAAACCATTGATTGGCTAAGTTACCGCTGCTCAGCCCCTCTTATAGCGTTCTTAGTTGCAGGTGCAGGTTGTTCCATGTGATAACATGGATTTGGATATCACAATATTATCTGTTATTCAATTTAATGCGCATATATATCTTGGTATTGGCGGAAGGCTTGGCCTTATGCTAGGTGTTTTGTTCCGCTGTTACCGCCATAGTTCTTGTTACCGGTGTTATGTTTTCCATATTTTGCGCTCCTAACACGCTCGGGGTTGTTATGGGGACCCCCCTTGTTTATTCGGTTGAGATTAAAACTTGTCTGGCAAGACCCAACATTGGTACTACATTTTCTTAAAAACTTAATAAAATTTGCATAGGGTCTTGCAAACCCGTGGATAATTAATCAACCCCCGGGCCAATGCTCCTCATGAGTGTTGGTCCAAACAAGAGAACTGTGCGGGGCCAACCCAGGGCAACTTGGGAGATTTCTATCAGGCCACCGTACACTAGCTTATCCGTCGTGTCCTGAGAACGAGATACGTGGCTCTTATCGGGTTCGTCGACACGTCGAGCGGTCTTGCTGGATTTGTTTTACCTTTATCGAGTATCTTGCGTGTGGAGTCTGACTTTCTTTGGGTTTTCTCGAGGTGTTGGAATTCCTTTGGAATTACCCATGATGACCACGAGGTCCGTGGTCGAGGCTATTCCCGCGGAGTGTGGTTATTTGTGATGGACTAGTTGGAGCACCCCTGCAGGGCTAAATCTTTTCGAGAAGTCGTGCCCGCGGTTATGTGGCAACTTGGATATTTGTTTAACACCCGGTTATAGTTAACTTGAAGTAAACTCTAATTAAAATACGCCAACTGTGTGAGTAACCCTGATCGTCTTTGCTCGTGAACATGATCCAAGAGAGAACACGGTGGGGTTATGATTGACTGTTCATGATCTCATAGAGATCATACTAGATTCGATCGTTCATCGTAGGCCACTCATATTTCTTTTCATGTTGCGTAAGTTAGCCACCATATATGCTTAGTGCTGCTGCAAACTAAACACATACACCATCCCAACCTTTAAGCTTGAATAGTCTCGATACCCAGGCGCTTGATTGCTGAGTCCTTGTGGCTCACAGATTACTACAACCCTCCAGGTATAGGTACAGATGAGTACGTGCAAGATGATCTTACCCAGCTCAAGTGGGAATATGATGAGGAAAGACACAGGATGTACGTGACTTACCCGAATGAGTAGAGGACCGTGGTTGTGATCTTTGGGATAGCGAGATAGTTTCATTGCATCTGTTTTATCGTTTGATTTTGTTCGTAGTCGGACCATGTCTTCATCTTGATGACTTGAACTCTGTGTGGATTGTTATTTAGCATGTGGTGAGTGTAAGACAACTTGTATACTCATCTCTTCTGTAATGTATGATGCAATGTTACTATACTTGCGAACGGCAAGATGCGCCTCTATCCCTTGCGAGGCCCTCTTGTCTTAAAATGGATAGGCGCGCATCTTGGGTGTGACAAGGAAGTCCCACACAAGGCCCATGCGGCTGGGAGAGAAAAGCCCAAAGAGAAAAGGTCGAAAAAGGCAAAAAAGGAAGGAGTCCTAGTCCTACTAGAATTGGAGGAGGATTCCTCCTCTCCTCCTTGGTTTGGTCGAAGCCTAGGGCTGGCCCCTTGAGGGCTAAGCCTCCTCCTCTCTTCCTCTTATGTATACTAGAGGTTTTAGGGTTTTTGGCACTAGTTTTTCAGCCACGTGCTACCCTATCCTCTAGTGCATAGTTTCTCCTCTAGATCGGTTTTCTACAGTACTTAGGCGAAGCCCTGTCGGAATTGCTCCACCACCATCGCCGCAACGCTGTCGTGCTGCCGGAGAACTCGTCTACCTCTCCGCTTCCTCTTGCTGGATCAAGAAGGCGGAGATCGTCATCGAGCTGTACGTGTGCTGAACACGGAGGTGACGTCCGTTCGGCACTAGATCGGAAGGACCGTGATCAAGATCATGAGACGGATCGTGATGAGATCGCGAGACGGATCGTGATGAGTTCACGAGATGGATCGTGATTGGATCGCGGGACGGATCATGATGAGATCACGGGACGCTCGGCGATTTGGATCGCGAATACGTTCGACTACACCAACCGTGTTTCTTAATGCTTCCCGGTTGGCGATCTACAAGGGTATGTAGATCCACTCTCCCTCTCGTAGATGCTCATCACCATGGATAGATCTTGTGTGTGCATAGGAAATTTTTTGTTTCCCAGGCAATGTTCCCCAACAACAACTCCACTCGAGGAGAATTATGAAACAAGTCACTCGACAGTACGGCTTCAGCACCATAGACCAGGAAGAAAGGAGTCCATCCAGTCGACCGATTAGGCATTGTCCTCAAACCCCACAAAACACATGGTATCTCAGTTACCCAGGCTCTGGTGGCATGATCCAAATCGTGCATGAGACGAGGCTTTAGACCTTGCAGAATGAGACCATTAGCCCGCTCGACTTGTCCATTGGTTTGAGGATGTGCAATAGATGCATAATCCACTCAGGTGCCTTGGGAGTTACAGAAGTTCTTGAATTCTTACGAGTCAAAATTAGTGTCGTTGTCTGTGTTGATGTTGTGTGGAATACCGTATCGATAAATTATCTCTCTCATGAATGTGACCATCGTGCGGGAGTTCAACTTCTTGATTGGTTTGGCTTCTATCCACTTGGTGAATTTGTCGACTGCTACCAACAAGTGAGTGAATCCTCCTTTTCCGGGTCGAAAGGGGCCAACCATGTCGAGTCCCCAAACGGCAAACGGCCAGGCAAGAGGAATTGTCTTCAGAGCAGATGTCGGCATGTGAGACAAGTTCGCATAGAACTGACAACCATCACAATGATCAACGATGTCTTTAGCCATCTCATTAGCTCGTGGCCAGTAAAAACCAGCTCGGTATGCTTTGGAAACAATCGTCCTTGAGGACGCATGGTGGCCGCAAGTTCCCGAGTGAATCTCGTCTAGAACCATTCGACCTTCCTCACGGGAAATGCAGCGCTGCGTGACACCAGTCGCGCTCTCTCTGAACAGCTGACCTCCCATCACAGTGAAAGCGTTGGACCTGCGCACAATCTGTCGAGCCTTTGTTTCATCATCAGGGAGCTCTTGTCTCAGGATATAAGCAATGTAAGGCACAGTCCAATCAGGAATGATAACCAGAGTCTCCATGAACAGGTCAATCACTGTAGGGACATCGACTTCTGTCGAGTCAGTGGAACTCAAAGCTTGTGGGGGCTCTTTGGTGAAAGGATCTTCTTGAACCGAAGGAGTATGCAAGTGCTCCAAGAACACACCACTGGGGACAGGCCATCGAGTGGAACCAATCTTGGATAGCTCATTGGCCGCCTGATTTTTCAGTCGGGGAACATGATGAAGTTCTAGGCCTTCAAATTTCTTCTCCAACTTTCAGAGTGCATTGCAGTATCCAGTCATAGCAGGGTTTCGAACATCCCACTCTTTCATCACTTGATTCACCACTAGATCTGAGTCGCCATAAACCAGCAGGCGCTTGACGCCGAGTGAGATAGCCATGCGCAACCCATATAAAAGTGCTTCATACTCTGCCTCATTGTTGGAGGAATCGAAGTGAATTTGCAAGACATAGCTAAGCTTGTCACCCCTGGGAGATATCAAGACAACACCAGCACCAGACCCATTCAACATTTTGGAGCCATCAAAGAACATTGTCCAGTGCGTCGAGTGAACTTGGATAGGTTGTTGTTGTTCGATCCACTCGGCCATGAAATCTGCCAATGCTTGGGACTTGATTGCTTTTTTGGCTTCAAATCTGATGTCAAAGTGTCCAAGCTCGATTGCCCATTTAGCCACTCGACCTGATGCATCTCGATTATTGAAAAATTCTGACAAAGGAACATCACTCACGACTGAAATCGAGTGGTCTTGGAAATAATGCGCCACCTTCTTCGCTGATAGGCAAATACTGTAAACCAGCTTCTGATAGTGTGGATATCTTTGCTTTGAGGGGGACAATACTTCCGAGACATAATAAACTAGCAACTGGACCTTATAGGTTTTACCCTCCTCTTCCCGCTCGACAGTGAGTAGTGTACTGACGACCTGATTGGTGGTCGTGATGTACAGGAGCAAGGGATCTTTGCTGGCAGGAGCGGCAAGCACCGGCTAGGTGGAGAGCAGGGCTTTGAGCTCAAAAACGCTGCTTCGGCTTTGGGAGTCCAGTCGATTGTGTCGGACTTGTTCATCAATTGATATATAGGCAGAGCCTTCTCACCAAGATGAGAAATGAATCGACTCAATGCTGCCAAGCAACCTGTGATATTCTAAACATCATGCACTCTCACGGGAGTCTTCATACGGGTAATGGCGCTGATTTTCTTGGGGTTGACATCAATTCCTCGCTCGAAAATGAGAAAACCGAGTAAATTGCCGCCAGGGACGCCGAAAGTACATTTGGCCGGATTCAGTTTTATGTCGAATCGCCTTAGATTGGCAAATGTCTCGGCCAAGTCAGCCAGCAGGTCGGAACCTTTGCGGGACTTGACGAGAATATCGTCCATGTACGCCTCGACATTCCAAGGGATCTGGTCGAGTAAACATTTTTGAATCATGTGCATAAAAGTAGCACCGGCATTCTTGAGACCAAAAGGCATAGTGATGTAACAGAAACACCCAAATGGGGTGATGAAGGTTGTCTTTATTTCGTCTGGGCCATACAGATGGATCTGATGGTACCCAGAGTAAGCATCCAAAAACGATAAAGGCTCACACCTCACGGTCGAGTCAACAATTTGATCTATGCGGGGGAGCAGAAAATGATCTTTTGGGCACACCTTATTGAGATGTTTGAAGTCAATGCACATGCGCAAGGACTTATCTTTCTTTGGCACCATCACAACATTCGAGAGCCACTCGGAGTGGTAAATATCCTGAATGAACTTGGCTTGCAAGAGATGGGCCACTTCTTCTCCGATTGCCTTGCGCTTCTCCGCCGCTGAGCAACGTAAATGCTCCCTGACGAGTTTGGCTTTCGGATCCAATCGCAGACGGTGCTCAGCCAGCTCCCTAGGAATCCCCGGCATGTCAGCAGGCTTCCATGCAAAGATATCCCAGTTATCACGGAGGAACTGGATGAGCTCGGCTTCCTATTTACTGTCGAGTGTTGATGAGATATTCGTCGGGGCGGCAGTAGGATCTGTTGGGTGGATGTGTACCTTCTTCACTTCCCCTGCCGACTTCTTCAGTTCCCCTGTCAACTGAAATGTCGACTCGGAAGCCGACTTCTTTGTGCGGAGCAAATCAGTAGGGTTGGCGGTTTTCTTGTACTCCTCCAATTCAACCATGGCCATCTGGTGATCGGCGATCTTGGAGCCTTGCTGGAGGCATTCTTCGGCCCGCTGTCGATTGCCAGTGGCCGTGATCATGCCCTTAGGGCCTGGCATCTTCAAGTTGTGATACACGTAACATGGTCGGGCCATGAAACATGCATATGCGAGTCAACCTAGAATGGCGTGGTAAGCACTCTTGAAATCCACGACTTCAAATGTCAACTTTTCTTTTCGGAAATTTTTGTCATTCCCAAATGTCACATCCAATGCTATCTGGCCGAGTGACTTGGCCTTCTTTCCTGGGATGACCCCGTGGAACTGCATGCTGCTTTCACTCAAACAGGACATCGGAATGCCCATTCCTTCCAGGGTATCCGCATAGAGAATGTTCAGGCCACTGCCACCGTCCATGAGGACCTTTCTAAGTCGAGTCCCCCCAACCACCGGATCAACTACCAGAGCCTGTCAACCGGGAGTGGCCACATGAGCAGGATGGTCTGTCTGGTCGAATGTGATAGCATATTGGGACCACTTGAGGTAGGTGGGGGTATCTGGTACAGCCATGTTGATTTCTCTGTCAATGACTTTCAGACGGCTCTTGCTCTCGACATTAGCAAAGATCACCAGCGTAGCAGTGACATCCAGGAATGTTTACTTGTCTTCATCTTCATCTCCCTTCTCAGGAGATTTATCACTTGGCGGGTCCCCCTTGAACTGCTGGATAAGGGTCCGACACTGTCGAGTGGTGTGCTTGGGCAAAATCAGATTGCCTTCCACATCTTTCCTCGTGTGAATTACACACGGCTGATCCATGATATCGGTTCCTGACTGATTTTTCCCTTTCTTGGGGGCATATTGCGCTTTAGCTTTGCCCTTCTTCTTCGACTGAGTCGCCAGTGCTGTCGCCTCTGCTTGAACCGGATCTTCAGCCTTTCGCTTCTGTTTCCGATTGTTACTGCCGCCAACCTCATTGACGACTGTCTTTCCTTTGCCACTACGGAGGCGGTCTTCTTCCTCGCCATTGGCATACCGAGTGGCGATTTCCATCATCTTGCCAAGTGAAATATCACTCGTCCGCCCAAACTTCAGATATTGTTCTCTGCATCTCACACCGGCCTTGAACGCACAAACAGCTTGGTGTTCCGACACATTCTCCACTGTATGATGCAGAGTGGACCATTGCTGAATATAATCTCTCAAAGTTTCATTGGGCTTCTGGACAGAGTGCTGTAAGTCGACCAGACCCACCGGATGCTTGCAAGTGACCTCAAAGGTTTGGACAAACACTCGGGTGAGATCCTCCCAGCAATGTATACTGGAAGGAGCCAAACGATTCATCCAAGCTCGAGCTGGACCATCTAGCATCAAGGACAGGTGCTTCATGGCAACATTATCATTTCCGGCACCAATTTGCACAGCCACTCGATAATCATCTAACCAAGTCTCTGGCTTTATTTTTCCAGTGAACTTCCCTATCCCCGCCGCCAACCTGAAGTTGGGGGAATCTCTGCAGAACGTATGGCTCTGCTGAAGCCCTCAGGACCAGAAACCACAATGGAGCTACCACTCGGAAAATCTCTATCATGCCCTTCTCTGTGGGCTCTGCCCTTGTCAATCCACTTCTGCAGGAGGAGGGTGTGGGCGTCAAAGCCAGCGTTCTACTCATCATCGAAGGAGTGCCTATCGTCCTGGCACCGGGGCGCGTACGGACCACTCCGCGGAGGAGTGGGCACTCGACGGTGGTCTTCGTGGTGAAACTAATCCCTGACCTGTTCTTCACGGAAACCTCCGCCCCGACGGCGCAAGGGTGATCTAGGGCTATGTGTCGACTGAACGATCTCTGCCCTGGGCGAATTGCTACGTATCATGTTGCGGGACTGAGAAACTACTGAATTCTAACGCTGCGCTGCATCTAATAGTGCTCTGATCTGCATCAACCCTCTTCCAGCCTCTGACCGAGATGGCTGAATGGAATCTGCTATCCTAGCAGCAACAACAACATTTAACACAGGAGTTCCATATACCTCAACGTCGTCATGAGACCCAGTCAGAAATAGCTGTCGCTAACATCGTCTAGGGCGTGGCAGGCGCTGGCGAGCGCGCTCGTCAAGTTCTGCCTGGAGTTCTTCCAGACGAATGAGTACGGCCTCCAAGGCTTGAGCCTTGGCAGTCACACCAACGATGGGAGTATGAAGAACCTCCTCCTCGTGGCACGACTGATCATTTGATAGATCGCCAGGCTCGCGGCTGCCACAGCCAAAGCCAGGTGGTGAACTCTGATGAGAGACCGCCATCAGGACCTCCGCTGCGGGATCACAGCTTTCGCACTCGAAAGGCACGTAGGATGGATCGGAATCCGACTCAAACACACCGTGAAGAGACTCGGCGGGCTCGAGTGCTACAATCTGCGGAGAAGTTTGATGCACCAGTGTGTGTTTGACCCAACGCTGAAGTCGTGAGCGGACGGACCGCTTGCGACCGCGAACAACGAGGGGAGCCGATGTGTAAGGAGTCGAAGGCTGACGCAGCAACACACCGCAGGAACTCATGCGGAAGTGCATGGCCCCGCGGACTGAGAGCGCCTCGACATCGAGAGGCACCTCCTGGAGCCATGCCGAATCGTCGGCGATGAAGGTGAGCGCTCCGAAACGGATCTCATGGCCCAGAGCAAAAACACCATTGGAAGACATGTTGAAGAACGGAAAATGCAACCTCGTCGGAAGTTGCTTAGACGCCTGCCCCACAGTGGGTGTCAACTGTCGTGGGAACGAGCCTGACAGTAGATGGTAGGGGTACGTAAGGAGAGGGCAGAGTCCT
The DNA here is from genome assembly GCA_022496015.1 of Hordeum marinum. Taxonomy (NCBI): domain Eukaryota; kingdom Viridiplantae; phylum Streptophyta; class Magnoliopsida; order Poales; family Poaceae; genus Hordeum; species Hordeum marinum. Next base: position 375,582,222 of record CM039678.1, on the reverse strand, counting down.
AGCTATGGTGAGGGTGTACACACAGATGTATGAGTTCAGGCCCCTCTCGTGGAGGTAACAGCCCTATGTCTCAGTGCTCGGGAGCTTATGTCATGTGGAATATAGAGATTACAATGGTTGCCAACCCTTGTGCAGGAGGGGAGGGGCGGCTTATATAGAGTTTGTTGCCCCTCATAATTACCCAGCATCTAAGGGTCCGATCATGGGGTTAAAGTCTGCCATTACTGGTAACGTACGTAATTAAAGCTATTAATGCATATTGAATCAACATCTGCCCGTTGGGCTCTTAATGATGGCTCCTGGTCTTCTGGTGTCGAGTGAGAACGAGGTCTTCTGAGTGACACGCGACTGCCGAGTGAAGGAAGGAGTCTCCAAATGGATATCCTGTCGAGTGACTTCGGACATCTCGTGGAATCCACTCGGAAGTTGATGCTTGATCTTCAAGTCCTCCAATGTAGTGTCCTTAGGTAGGGTATGTAGGCCTTGCATAGGACCCTACCCTAGGTACATATCCTCGTCATCGGCGTTTGCCGATCATCATTGAAATGGAATTCGGCCGCCAGGGCCAATGCATGTTCCTCAGTTCGGAGGGAACGCTCTGTGTTGCCATTCACAGTAATGACCCCCTTGGGCCCGGACATCTTGAGCTTAAGGTATGCGTAGTGTGGGATGGTGTTAAAGCGAGCGAATGCAGCACAGCCTGGCATGGCGTAATAACCGCTGCAGAAAGGTACAATGTCTAAGATCAAGTCCTCGCTTCGGAAGTTATTAGGTGAACTGAATGTCGTGGGAACGAACCTTGCAGTAGAAGGTAGGGGTACGAAAGGAGAGGGAAGAGTCCTAGCTACGGCGAGGATGTACACACGGATGTATGAGTTCAGACCCCTCTCATGGAGGTAACAACCCTACATCTCAGTGCTCGGGAGCTCTTGTCGTGTGGAAAGTATGAGTTACAGAAGGTGCGAACCCTTGTGCCAGAGGGGAGGGGCGGCTTATATAGATTACGCTGCCCCTCATAAGTGCTAGGCATCCAAGGGTTCGATCGTGGGAATAAAGACGAGTGTTACTGGTAACGTACATCATAATTGCTACTAATGATGACTGGCCTAACGCCTGCCTGTTGGCCTCCGTGGGGTGGCTTCTGGTCTTCTGGCATCGACTGGAAGCAAGGTCTTCTGAGTGACAGGCGATTGTTGAGTGGATGGAGAAGATACCGAGTGGTTAAGATGTCGAGTGACTTGAGCACCATGGTGAATCCAGTCAGAGTCTCTCTTGTAATCTTTAAGTCCTCCAATATAGTGTCCTTAGGTAGGGTATCTAGGTCAGGCCTAGGACCCTACCCTAGGTACATATCCTTGTCATTAGCCCCTAAATGGATCGGGGTTCGAGTGATAAAGGGGATCGATGCTAGTTCTGATAAGGCACCAAACTTCCGAATGTACTTCGGGGCTTCGACAAATTTTGCGTCGATTGAAATCTTTTTTATTCGCCCGGATCAATTCTGCCTTCAAAGCATCCGAATGAATTCTTAACATAAATTATGTTCTAAGTGACTTGAAGGGATTTTTAGACGTGACGGGTCGCTCTGCCAGGCCTGGATTTCGCGGGATTCAAAAATTTGGGAAGCGCGCGCCTCGCGAAGATGACGCCATGACCGGGGCAAGTGGGAGCACGATGCCTCGATTCATGCACCGTCCATTTCGCCACGTATCGCGCGACGTCTATGGTCGAGATATGCAGCGATCTAGTGGGTCCACCAGTCAGCGAGACACTCGACAGAGTATAAAATCCCACCGTGCTGCGGTCCGCACAGTCTTCCTCCCCCAAATCTTCTCTCTTCTTCCGCCTCCCATGCTCCTAGCACACTGCTCTGCTCCACCTCGATGACCGCTGCCGCCGTGATGATGAAGGGGAAGACTGAGAAGCTGGAGCGTGCCAAGAAGGGAATTGTGAAGGGCAAGGCCAAGAAGTTGTCAAGCGCATGGTTCACCGCACCGGCGGGGTGGATCCAGGGGATTTTCTCCCATCGACGGTCAAAGCTGCGGATATCGAGAACCTCGTCATCGACGAGCTTGTGGCTGAAGGTTCGTGGAGGCTGTCGGAGGGGCAAATCGAGCCAGAGCCATGCGAGGGGGAGCGGGTCCTTCTCCTCACCCACGTTGAGAGAGGTTTCTCCATGCCTCCCCATCCTTTCTTCCAAGGGTTTCTGAATTTTTTTGGAGCCCAACTCCATCATTTTCCTCCGAATGCAATCTCTTATCTTGTTGCCTTCATCACCATGTGTGAATGTTTCTTGGGTTGTCCCCCCCATTGGGGCTTATTCAAACACATTTTCACCATTAGATCTTAGTCGGTCAAAAAGGCCAACCCTGAGGATGATAAAACCCATGTCATGCAATTATGCGGTGGCTTGGGGATCCAAAAGAGGGTTAGGAGTGCCTTTCCATTCGTGACCTTCCCAGAATCTGTGAGGGGTTGGCAGTCGACCAGGTTCTACTGCAAAGACATAGCATCTCCCAACATGTCGACTGGTCTTTCCCCTTTCACGTTAGATCATCCCACCGTTCCCAAATCGCTAAAAGTGTCGGATGGGGAGAAAGTCCAAGTGGGGATCTTAGTGGATCCGTAGTGTCCATTGTCCGTGGCGGAGTGACTAGCATGGACCTTCTGGAGACGTTCCTCAGTCGACGGATCTAGCCGCTGCAGGCCAGGGACCATGCTATGTGGTATTACTCAGGCCCCAAAGACATGACACGAACGCACCCAGAGGAAGTCTCACAGGAAACTGTCGAGCAATGGCTTCGAAGAATTACTAGAGCCTGCGACAATCCTCTGGGGGCCAAGAGGATCAAGCCTTACTCTATTGAGAATCCACCAACGAATCTGGTAAATTATATCTTGTCGACTGTTGTACTATTATGTCGAGTGGTTGAATCACTAGTGGACTGACTTTATTGTTTGAATCTTGCAGGAGTGGACGAACATGCACTCGCCCATGCCAAATGGGAACCAACCCGAAGACGGAGGGGAGAGCGAGGGCGGCAGCGTGGACTTCGATTACGCCGATAATAGTGAGGATGACTACGAAGACTCAGACGAAGACGAAGGAGAAGTTGAGTCTCCTCCATGCACCGAGCACCGCTCCAAGATGCGTCAGGACCCTGCGACTGAGAGGAGCCTAAAGCAAGACCGAGACTCTTGGCCGTTGAGTCGAGTGAACGGGCCGTAAAGCAATCCAAACCCGACGCGCTGAAACCTCGGAAAGCTTTGCCCGGCATGAAGATCGCTGTGCCCGTTGTCTCAATGTAAGTGTTTGCCTTCTTCTTTATCTGTTGTATAGGACTTCAAATTGTTGTTGACCGAGTGGAATTTGGTCTACTAGAGCCGCTACCTCAGTGACGTCGCCTCCACGGGACGGACTGGAGCAAATGGATGTGGACACTACCGACGCGGCAACTTCCCAACGAGGTAAAACAAACCTTCACTCAGCTCGGTTTCTTGAAAATGATTCACCAATTGGATAGGCTAATGCCGTCGATTGATGTTTTCATAGATCATTCAATTGGAGGACGATGAAGAGCCACCTCGTGGTACGGGGGGGGGGGGGGTGAAGATGTGACCTCAGGCACCCCATGCGCACGTGCTTAAAGAACATCTCAAAGGTCGACTTCTGAGTCGTCCCAAGGGAAAGGTGACTTGTCCCGAGCTAGAACCAAGCTTGTGGCTCCGTTGTCGAGTGCCCCACCAGCTGCTTCAACTATCGTGGCCTCGACACCAATCGGACAACTCCAGACCACCTCAACTGCTCCAGCCGCAGCATCAATTGAGCCGACAACTACCTTTCCTTTGCACCACGTCCCGGAAGACCAAACTGGAGCTGCAAAGGAAGCCATGATCCAAGCGGAACAGATAATGATGCACACAAAGGAGCCGTACAAAGCTAGCAAACTGGCTTATGATGCCAGTGCGATTGTAAGTGCATTTCCAATTGAATCCTTATCTTTCTTGATTGTACACCCAGTGGGTGTTTTCCTTTCATAGAATACTTGTACGTTCTCCACTCGAATATATCAGGTCTTAGTCGAGTAGATTCTGGTCTAGTGGGGGCATGCTAAGTGCACCCACTGGGTGTAGTCCCCGAGACCGTTGTCGAATGATGAATACATTGGTAGGGGTCTTAGAGGTTTTTTGGTAACCGCTCGACAGATCAAGTGATAGAAGGTCCAGTGGGGGCACGCTGAGTGCACTTAGTGGGTGTAGTCCCTGAGGCCGCCGTCGAGTGCTTGCACTGGCAGGGGTCTCAATACAGACGATATTCACATGCTTGCACACAATTTTTTTATTTTCCTGCCACTCGACAGATCGAGTGTTAACAGATCTTTTCCTGCCACTCGACATATCGAGTGTTAGCAGATCCAATGGGGGCACGCTTAGCGCACCCATTGGGTGTAGTCCCCGAGACTGCCGTCGAGTGCTTGCATCGGCGGGGGTCTGATAGAGACTATCTTATGTTGGACAGGGTAGACCTTGTGAAGTGATTTAGGAACCAGTGGGGGCATGCTAGGTGCACCCATTGGGTGTAGTCCCCGAGACTACTGTTGATCATTGACGATGAGCAGTAGTCTTAAGAACTTGAACTCGGGGTTCTTTGTCGTACATGGAGGATGCTTGCCACTCGATGTGTCGAGTGAACTCTTTGCTTTAGCGTTACCACTCCAAAGCTACCTTGCAGCTTTCATGGATATCATTGCCATCAACCATGATATGACGCGGGTTTCATGGACATAATTTCATCAACCATGATATGACGCTATTTCAGGAGTGTGGGTGGGGCGGCGGGCCGCCATCCACTCAACTGTTCTTGACCCTTTCCACTCAGGAGTGGAGGAATTTTCATGTTGACTGAACTGGTTTTCTGTTGATTTTGTGAACTTGGCATCCAGTACAAGGACTTGTAGAAGGAAATGAACCAGCTGCAATTGGATCTGGAGGTTTCCAAGAACAGCCTGGAACGTGTGCAGACTGAGCTCAAGACCCTGGGAGGTAATATTTGTCGACCCAATGCACTCTTACTTTAACCTTCCATCCTTTGAACCAAGTGCTCTCACTCGAATAGACGTGCGTGATGAAAATCGTCAACTCCAAGCACGACTCAACAATGCTATTTCTTTAGATACCATGAAGAAAGCACTGGAGGACAAGGACAAGGCGCTAGCTGATGCTCAAAAGGTGGCGAAGGACAAAAATGAAGCCGTCGAGAAGAAACTTGCCGCTGCCAAGAAGATAGAAGAGGAAAACTCCAAGTTGAAACTGGAACGGAGCGAAATTATCAAAAAGACCGAACAACTTTCCAAGCGGAGTAATGGCCTGGAGAAGCACTTGGGAGATTTGGCGAAGAAGATGTTCATCATGCTCGACAATAACTTCCCCTGTCGAGTGACTTTCCTTAACTCCCATAGGCTAGTAATGTAACCGTCTTTCCAGCTTCCCTCCGTATAGAATTCTGCCAGGACTTCAAAAAAGAGACCGAAGATACTGAGCCTAATCTGGATCCCACTAAGTCGCCTGTTGGAGATGTCGTGTCCATGAACATGTTCCACCTTAACGTCTGTCTCTAGGGTGTTCAAGCATACATCGTTTGACTAAAGGCCGCGCTGGAGAATATTGACAAGGAACTGTGGCCCGAAGACACCCTCCAGACTGAGCTTGCATCCGTGATGACTCGTCTCAATGGGATCCCCAATCGAGTGCAAGCTTGGAAGAAGTCAGTTGCCCGCTGTGGAGCCGATGTGGTGCTCTAGCTTGTAAGAGTTCATTGCAAGGAAGCAAGAGAGAACAAGTTGAAGGACCTCCGAATGATTAACACGAAGAAACTTCAGTTCGAAGACTTCATGGAGACCTTCATCGACGCAGCCACTCGGATCGCAGACGAGATCGACTTGGACACCTTCGTCGAGCCAGCAAGTCCATCGGGTGCTTGAAAAACTTTATTCGCAGTGAGAACTTTATTCGTCTCAGAATGCCGAGTGGAAATGTAATGCTCGTAAAACTTCATTCAGGCATTAAGCCTGAGTACCTTTGCTTGCACGCGAAACTTTTATTCGCGCTGAAACCTTTAGATTTATCCGCATTTCGCTTTCAATCGTTTGTTCGACTGAATTTGTTTTTTTGGAACCCCCCCCCCCCCCGAATGAGAAGTATATTCATCACTCGGGTTGAGTTTTTAACTTAGGTGAAAGCTGGTTTGCAGCTAAGACCTTGAGTGTGAAGATCGTTCGACACTCGGAGTAGTTTTTGTTGGGAGACGTAGTAGTAAATCAAATTTTTTACTACGATCACCAAGATCTATCTATGGAGAAACCAGCAAGGAGTGGGGAGAGATTGCATCTCCATACCTTTGAAGATCGCTAAGCGGAAGCGTTACAAGAACGCGGTTGGTGGAGTCATACTCGTAGCGATTCAGATCGCGGTGGACTCTGATCTCAGCGCCAAACAACGGCGCCTATGCGCTTAACACACGTGTAGCCCGGTGACGTCTCCTACGCCTTGATCCAGCAAGGAGGAAGGAGAGATTGGGGAAGAGCTCCGGCAGCACGACGACATGGTGACGATGGAGCTGCGTGGTACTCCGACAGAGCTTCGCTAAGCACTACGGAGAACGAGGAGGTGGAGAGGTAGGCCTGCGCCGAGAGGAAGAGAGAACCGTGTGTTGGGCAGCCCTGAAACCTCACATATATGTAGGGGGAAGGAGGAGGGAGGGCTGCGCCCTAGGGTTTCCACCCTAGGGTGGTGCGGCAGCCACCAGATCAATTTGGCCGGCGGCCAGAGGGAGGGAGTGGTGTGGCTGCCCTAGGGTGGGCCTTAGGGCCCATCTGCCCTAGGGTTTGCCCCTCCTCCCACTTCAGCTGCACCTTGGGCCTAGTGGAGGGGCGCACCAGCCCACCTAGGGGATGGTTCCCTCCACCCTTGGCCCATGCAGCCCTCTGGAGCCGGTGGGCCCACTTGGTGGACCCCCGGAACCCTTCCGGTGGTCCCGGTACGTTACCGGTGACCCCCGAAACATTTCCGGTAACCAACCTCACTTCCTATATATCAATCTTCGTCTCCGGACCATTCCGGGACTCCTCGTGACATCCGTGATCTCATCCGGGACTCCGAACAACCTTCGGTAACCATGTACACTTTTCCCTATAACCCCAGCGTCATCGAACCTTAAGTGTGTAGACCCTACGGGTTCGGGAGACACGTAGACATGACCGAGACACCTCTCCGGTCAATAACCAACAGCGGGATCTGGATACCCATGTTGGCTCCCACGTGCTCCACGGTGATCTCATCGGATGAACCAGGATGTCAGGGATTCGATCAATCCCATATACAATTCCCTTTGTTTATCGGTATGATACTTGCCCGAGATTCGATCGTTGGTATCCCTATACCTTGTTCAATCTCGTTGTCGGCAAGTCTCTTTACTTGTTCCGTAATACATCATCCAGTGGCTAACTCCTTAGTCACATTGAGCTCATTATGATGATGTCTTACCGAGTGAGCCTAGAGATACCTCTCTGTCACACGGAGTGACAAATCCCAGTCTCGATTCGTGCCAACCCAACAGACACTTTCGGAGATACCCGTAGTGCACCTTTATAGCCACCTAGTTATGTTGTGATGTTTGGCACACCCAAAGCATTCCTACGGTATCCGGGAGTTGCACAATCTCATGGTCTAAGGAAACGATACTTGACATTGAAAAGCTTTAGCAAACGAACTACACGATCATGTGCTAGGCTTAGGATTGGGTCTTGTCCATCACATCATTCTCCTAATGATGTGATCCCGTTATCAACGACATCCAATGTCCATGGTCATGAAACCGTGACCATCCATTGATCAACGAGCTAGCCAACTAGAGGCTTACTAGGGACATGTTGTGGTCTATGTATTCACACATGCATTACGGTTTCTGGTTAACACAATTATAGCATGAACAATAGACAATTATCATGAACAAGGAAATACAATAATAACCATTTTATTATTGCCTCTAGGGAATATTTCCAACAGTCTCCCACCTGCACTAGAGTCAATAATCTAGTTACATTGTGATGAATCGAACACCCATAGCATTCTGGTGTTGATCATGTTTCGCTCGTGAGAGAGGTTTAGTCAACGGGTCTGCGACATTCAGATCTGTGTGCACTTTACAAATATCTATATCTCCCTCCTGAATGTAATCACGGATGGAGTTGAAGTGGCACTTGATGTGTCTTGTCTTCTTGTGAAACCTAGGCTCCTTCGCAAGGGCAATAGCTCTAGTGTTGTCACAGAATAGAGTCATCGGGCCCGACACACTTGGAATTACTCCTAGGTCAGTGATGAACTCCTTCATATAGACTCCTTCCTTTGCTACTTCCGAAGCAGCTATGTACTCCGCTTCACATGTAGATGCCGCCACGACGCTTTGCTTGCTGCTGCACCAGCTGACTGCCCCTCCGTTCAAAACATACATGTATCCGGTTTGCGACTTGGAGTCGTTCGGATCCGTGTCGAAGCTAGCATCGACGTAACCCTTTACAACAAGCTCTTCGGCACCTCCATATACGAGAAACATGTCCTTTGTCCTTTTCAGGTACTTTAGGATATTCTTGACCGCTGTCCAGTGTTCCGCTTCGGGATCACTTTGGTACCTCCCTACCATACTTATGGCAAGGTTCACATCAGGTCTGGTACACAGCATGGCATACATAATAGAGCCTATGGCTGAAGCATAGGGGATGACACTCATCTATTCTCTATCTTTTGTCGTGGTCGGGCACTGAGTCGTACTCAATCTCACACCCTGTAGCACAGGCAAGAACCCCTTCTTGGACTGATCCATATTGAACTTCTTCAATATATTTTCAAGGTATGTGCTTTGTGAAAGACCTATGAGGCGTCTCAATCTATCTCTATAGATCTTAATACCTAATATGTAAGCAGCTTCTCCAAGGTCCTTCATTGAAAAACACTTATTCAAGTAGGCCTTTACACTTTCCAAAAGTTCTATATCATTTCCCATTATCAGTATGTCATCCACATATAATATGAGAAATGCAACAGAGCTCCCACTCACTTTCTTGTAAATACAGGGTTCTCCATAAACATGTACAAACCCAAACGCTTTAATCACCTCATTAAAGTGAATGTTCCAACTCTGAGATGCTTGCACCAGCCCATAGATGGAGCGTTGGAGCTTGCATACTTTGTTAGCATCTTTAGGATCGACAAAACCTTCCGGCTGCAACATATACAGTTCTTCCTTGAGGAAGCCATTAAGGAATGTTGTTTTGATGTCCATTTGCCAGATCTCATAATCATAAAATGCGGCAATTGATAACATGATTCGGACAGACTTCAGCATCGCTACGGGTGAGAAAGTCTCATCGTAGTCAACTCCTTGAACTTGTCGATAACCCTTAGCAACAAGCCGAGCCTTATAGACGGTCACATTACCGTCTACGTCAGTCTTCTTCTTAAAGATCCATTTATTTTCAATGGCTCGCTTATCATCAGGCAAGTCCACCAAAGTCCATACTTTGTTCTCATACATGGATCCTATCTCGGATTTCATGGCCTCAAGCCATTTGTTGGAATTCGGGCCCGCCATCGCTTCTTCATAGTTCGAAGGTTCATCGTTGTCCAACAACATGATCTCCAGGACAGGGTTCCCGTACCACTCTGGTGCGAAACGTGTCCTAGTGGACCTTAGACGTTCAACGGTAACTTGATCTGAAGTTTCATGATCATCATCATTAACTTCCTCTCCAGCAGGTGTAGGCTCCACAGAAACAACTTCCTGTGTTGCGCTACTCTCCGGTTCGAGTGGAGGTACAATTACCTCATCAAGTTCTATTTTCCTTCCACTTACTTCTTTCGAGAGAAACTCTTTCGCGAGAAAGGATCCATTCTTGGCAACAAATACTTTGCCTTCAGATCTGAGGTAGAAGGTATACCCAATAGTCTCTTTGGGATATCCTATGAAGACGCACTTTTCTGCTTTCGGTTCGAGCTTCTCAGGTTGAAGTTTCTTCACGTAAGCATCGCATCCCCAAACTTTTAGAGATGACAGCTTAGGTTTCTTTCCAAACCATAGTTCATACGGTGTCGCCTCAACAGACTTTGACGGTGCCCTATTTAAAATGATAGCGGTAAGTCAGTAAGAGACATCATAGATCGCACCATATCCAATAGAGTGCGATTACGACGTTCAGACACACCATTTCGCTGATGTGTGCCAGGCGGCGTGAGTTGTGAAACAATTCCACATTTCCTTAGGTGCGTGCCAAACTCGTGACTTAAATATTCTCCTCCACGATCAGATCGTAGGCACTTTATTTTTCTGTCACATTGGTTCTCTACCTCACTCTGAAATTCCTTGAACCTTTCAAAGGTTTCATACTTGTGTTTCATCAAGTAGACATACCCATATCTGCTCAAGTCATCAGTGAGGGTGAGAACATGACAGTAGCCACCGCAAGCCTCGATGCTCATTGGACCGCATACATCGGTATGTATTATCTCCAACAAGTGAGCTGCTTGCTCCATTGTTCCGGAGAACGGAGTCTTGGTCATCTTGCCCATGAGGCATGGTTCGCACGTGTCAAATGATTCAAAATCAAGAGACTCCAAAAGTCCATCAGCATGGAGCTTCTTCATGCGTTTGACACCAATATGACTAAGGCGGCAGTTCCACCTGTAAGTGGGGCTATCGTTATCAACCTTACACTTTTTGGTACTCACACTATGGACATGTGTAACATCACGTTCGAGATTCATCAAAAATAAACCATTGACCAGTGGGGCATGACCATAAAACATTTCTCTCATATAAATAGAACAACCATTATTCTCAAATTTAAATGAGTAGCCATCTCGCATCAAACGAGATCCAGATTCAATGTTCATGCTCAAAGCTGGTACTAAATAACAATTATTGAGGTTTAACACTAATCCCAAAGGTAGATGTAGAGGTAGCGTGCCAACGGCGATCACATCGACCTTGGAACCATTCCCGACGCGCATCGTCACCTCGTCCTTTGCCAGCCTCCGCTTATTCCGCAGCTCCTGCTTGGAGTTACAAATGTGAGCAACTGCACCGGTATCAAATACCCAGGAGCTACTACGAGCGCTGGTTAGGTACACATCAATAAACAGTATATCACATATACCTTTAACGTTGCCGGCCTTCTTATCCGCTAAGTACTTGGGGCAGTTCCGCTTCCAGTGACCGGTACCCTTGCAATAAAAGCACTCAGTCTCAGGCTTGGGTCCATGCTTGTTCTTCTTCCCGGCAACTTGCTTACCAGGCACGGCAACAGCTTTGTCGTCCTTCTTGAAGTTCTTCTTACCCTTGCCTTTCTTGAAACTAGTGGTCTTATTCACCATAAACACTTGATGCTCCTTTTTGATCTTGACCTCCGCTGATTTCAGCATCGAGTACAACTCAGGAATGGACTTATCCATCCCCTGCATGTTGTAGTTCATCACAAAGCTCTTGTATCTAGGTGGAAGCGACTGGAGGATTCTATCAATGACCGATTCATCCGGGAGATTAACTCCCAGCTGAGTCAAGCGGTTGTGCAACCCAGACATTTTGAGTATGTGCTCACTGACAGAACTATTCTCCTCCATCTTACAGCTGAAGAACTTGTCGTAGACGTCATATCTCTCCACCCGGGCATGAGCTTGGAAAACCAGTTTCAGCTCTTGGAACATCTCATATGCTCTGTGTTGCTCAAAACGCTTTTGGAGCCCCGGTTCTAAACTGTAAAGCATGCCACACTGAACAAGGGAGTAATCATCGCAGCGTGACTGCCAAGCGTTCGTAATGTCTTGGTCCGCTGGGAAAATGGGCCAGTCACCTAGTGGTGCATCAAGGACATACAATCTCTTGGAAGCTATGAGGATGATCCTCAAGCTACGGACCCAGTCCGCATAGTTGCTTCCATCATCTTTCAGCTTGGTTTTCTCTAGGAACGCGTTGAAGTTGAGGGTGACATTAGCGTTGGCCATTAGATCTACAATATAGATTGTAACGACAATTTTACACTAAGTTCATGATAATTAAGTTCACATAATCAAATTATTTAATGAACTCCCACTTAGATAGACATCTCTCTAGTCATCCAAGTGACACATGATCCATGTCAACTAGCCCGTGTCCGATCATCACGTGAGATGGACTAGTCATCCATGGTGAACATCTCCATGTTGATCGTATCTTCTATACGACTCATGTTCGACCTTTCGGTCTTCCGTGTTCTGAGGCCATGTCTGTACATGCTAGGCTCGTCAAGTCAACCTAAGTGTTTCGCGTGTCTAAATCTGGCTTACACCCGTTGTATGCGAACGTTAGAACCTATCGCACCCGATCATCACGTGGTGCTTCGGAACAACGATCCTTAGCAATGGTGCACAGTTAGGGTGAACACCTTTCTTGAAATTTTATTGAGAGATCATCTTATTCACTACCGTCGTTCTAAGCAAATAAGATGTAAACATGATAAACATCACATGCAATCAATATAGTGACATGATATGGCCAATATCATCTTGCTCCTTTGATCTCCATCTTCGGGGCACCATGATCATCACTGTCACCGGCACGACACCATGATCTCCATCATCGTGTCTTCATGAAGTTGTCTCGCCAACTATTACTTCTACTACTATGGCTAACGTTTAGCAATAAAGTAAAGTAATTACATGGCGTTTATGATTGACACGCAGGTCATACAATAAAATAAGACAACTCCTATGGCTCCTGCCGGTTGTCATACTCATCCACATGCAAGTCGTGAATCCTATTACTAGAACATGATCAATCTCATATATCACAATGCATCACATCACATTCTTTCGCCATATCACATCACAAGGCATATGCTGCAAAAACAAGTTAGACGCCCTCTAATTTGTAGTTGCAAGTTTTTACGTGGCTGCTATAGGTTTCTAGCAAGAATGTTTCTTACCTACGGCAAAACCACAACGTGATATGCCAATTGCTATTTACCCTTCATAAGGAACCTTTTCATTGAATCCAATCCGACTAAGGTGGGAGAGACAGACACCCGCTAGCCACCTTATGCAACAAGTGCATGTCAGGCGGTGGAACCAGTCTCACGTAAGCGTACGTGTAAAGTCGGTCTGGGCCGCTTCATCCCACAATACCGCCGAATCAAGATAAGACTAGTAGTGGTAAGCAAATTAACAAGATCGACACCCACAAACTGCTTTATGTTCTACTCGTGCATAGATTCTATGCATAGACCTGGCTCATGATGCCACTGTTGGGAGACGTAGTAGTAAATCAAAAAATTTCCTACGATCACCAAGATCTATCTATGGAGAAACCAGCAACGAGTGGGGAGAGATTGCATCTCCATACCTTTGAAGATCGCTAAGCGGAAGTGTTATAAGAACGCGGTTGGTGGAGTCGTACTCGTAGCGATTCAGATTGCGGTGGACTCCGATCTCAGCGCCGAACAACGGCACCTCCGCGCTCAACACACGTGCAGCCCGATGACGTCTCCTACGCCTTGATCCAGCAAGGAGGAAGGAGAGATTGGGGAAGAGCTTCGACAGCATGACGGCATGGTGATGGTGGAGCTGCGTGGTACTCCGGCAGAGCTTCACTAAGCACTATGGAGAACGAGGAGGTGGAGAGGTAGGGCTGCGCCGAGAGGAAGAGAGAACTGTGTGTTGGGCAGCCCTGAAACCTCACATATATATAGGGGGGAAGGAGGAGGGAGGGCTGCGCCCTAGGGTTTCCACCCAAGGGTGGTGCGGCAGCCACCAGATCAATCTGGCCGGCGGCCAGAGGGAGGGAGTGGTGTGGCTGCCCTAGGGTGGGCCTTAGGGCCCATCTGCCCTAGGGTTTGCCCCTCCTCCCACTTCAGCTGCGCCTTGGGCCTGGTGGAGGGGTGCACCAGCCCACCTAGGGGATGGTTCCCTCCACCGTCGGCCCATGCAGCCCTCTGGAGCCGATGGGCCCACTTGATGGACCCCTGGAACCCTTCTGGTGGTCCCGGTACGTTACCGGTGACCCCCGAAACATTTCCGGTAACCAAAACCTCACTTCCTATATATCAATCTTCGTCTCCTGACCATTCCGGGACTCCTCGTGACGTCCGGGATCTCATCCGGGACTCCGAACAACCTTCGGTAACCACGTACACTTTTCCCTATAACCCTAGCGTCATCGAACCTTAAGTGTGTAGACCCTACGGGTTCGGGAGACACATAGACATGACCGAGACACCTCTCCGGTCAATAACCAACAGCGGGATCTGGATACCCATGTTGGCTCCCACGTGCTCCATGATGATCTCATCAGATGAACCACGATGTCGGGGATTCGATCAATCCCGTATACAATTCCCTTTGTCTATCGGTATGATACTTGCCCAAGATTCGATCGTCGGTATCCCTATACGTTGTTCAATCTCGTTGCTGGCAAGTCTCTTTACTCGTTCCATAATACATCATCCCGTGTCTAACTCCTTAGTCACATTGAGCTCATTATGATGATGTCTTACCGAGTGGGCCCAGAGATACCTCTCCGTCACACGGAGTGACAAGTCCCAGTCTCGATTCGTGCCAACCCAACAGACACTTTCAGAGATACCCGTAGTGCACCTTTATATCCACCCAGTTACGTTGTGACGTTTGGCACACCCAAAGCATTCCTACGGTATCCGGGAGTTGCACAATCTCATGGTCTAAGGAAACGATACTTGACATTGAAAAGCTTTAGCAAACGAACTACACGATCATGTGCTAGGCTTAGGATTGGGTCTTGTCCATCACATCATTCTCCTAATGATGTGATCCCATTATCAATGACATCCAATGTCCATGGTCATGAAACCGTGACCATCCATTGATCAACGAGCTAGCCAACTAGAGGCTTACTAGGGACATGTTGTGGTCTATGTATTCACACATGCATTACGGTTTTTGGTTAACACAATTATAGCATGAACAATAGACAATTATCATGAACAAGGAAATACAATAATAACCATTTTATTATTGCCTCTAGGGCATATTTCTAACAATTTTGAACTTAGAAGAATTCTGGTTCGTAGCTAGGTTTCCGAGTGAATGGACTATAATCCGCTCGGAACTAGGTTGTCAGAATCGCGATTTTGTTGTGCGATTCTACGAATTTATGATCCAAACAAACCCCTCTAATTCTACGATTTTGGTTCATAGAATCTATGTTTTTACGATCCTGGTAGTGAAGATTATACGATTTGTGATCCTGCCATCGGAGCTTCGATTCGATTCAGAATCGCGATTCTGACAACCTTGCTCGGAAGAGTTTTTAACTTAGGCGAAAGCTGGTTCGCAGCTAAGCCCCCGAGTGTGAGGATCACTGGACACTCGGAGTGGTTTTAAACTTAGACGAAGACTAGTTCGTAGCTAAGTTTCTGAGTGAATGGATTATAATCCACCCGGAAGGGTTTTTAACTTAGGCAAAAGCATGTTCGCAGCTAAGCCCCTGAGTGTGAGGATCACTCGACACTCAGAGTGATTTTGAACTTAGACAAATACTGGTTTGTAGCTAAGTTTCCGAGTGAATGGACGGCTATCCACTCGGCAGGGTTTTTAGCTTAGGCGAAAGCATGTTCGCAGCTAAGCCCCCGAGTGCGAGGATTGCTCGACACTCGGAATGATTTTAAACTTAGACGAAGAATGGTTCACAACTAAGTTTCTGTGTGAATGGATTGCTATGCACTCGGTAGGGTTTTTAACTTAGGCGAAAGCATGTTCGCAGCTAAGCCCCCGAGTGCGAGGGTTGCTCGACATTCGGAGTGTTCCCAAATGTGGAATTGCACGATCATAATCGACGAGAAACTATGGAAGTCATACTTGGATAAATGGCATTGTCTGAAATACTTTTATTACATCAACGCAACTCTGTTTTTAGGTATAGAAACGCCGGAGCAGATCTGCATTCCAGGCTCACGGCTCATCAATCTTCTTCTTGAGGTTGTATAGGTGATAGGCTCCATTGTCCAACACCTTAGTGACAATGAAAGGACCTTCCCACGCCAGAGCGAGCTTGTGAGGTCGTTGTTGATCCACTCGGAGCACCAAGTCACCTTCATGAAACGACCTCTTAACGTGCTTCGCATGGAAATGTCGCAGATCTTGCTGATATGTAGTCATCCGAATCAAAGCCATCTCCCGTTCCTCTTCTAGGAGATCTACACCATCCTGTCTTGCTTGCTCAGCTTCAGCTTCGGAGTAAAGATCCAGTCGAGGAGAATTATGAAACAAGTCACTAGATAGGACAACTTTGGCTCCATAGACCAGGAAAAAAGGAGTTTGTCTAGTTGACTGATTAGGAGTTGTTCTCAAACCCCATAAAATAGATGGCAACTCGGACACCCAGGCTCTGGCTGCATGTTCCAAATCTCGCATGAGACGAGGCTTCAGACCTTGCAGGATGAGGCCGTTGGCTCGCTTAGCTTGGCCATTGGTTTGGGGGTGTGCAATGGATGCATAATCCACCCGAGTGCCTTCGGAGAAGCAGAAGTATCTGAACTCTTCCGAGTCGAAGTTTGAGCCATTATCTATGATAATATTGTGGGGAACTCCATACCAATAGATTATCTCTCTCATGAATTTGATCGCAGTGCGAGAGTTCAATTTCTTTATAGGTTTGGCCTCAATCCACTTCGTAAACTTGTCGACTGCAACAAGCAAATGAGTAAATCCACTCTGTCCTGTTCGGAAGGGACCAACCATATCCAAACCCCAGACAGCAAATGGCCAAGCAAGGGGAATGGTCTTTAGAGCACACACAGGTTTGTGAGACAATTTTGCATAGAACTGGCATCCTTCACAATGATCATTGGCACGCGGCTAGAAGAAACCAGCTTGATACGCTTTAGCGACAATTGTGTGAGAGGACGCATGATGGCCACAAGTTCCTGAGTGGATTTCTTCCAGGATCATTCAACCTTCTTCAAGGGAAATGCATCACTGCATCACACCAGTTACACTTTCTCTGTACAGTTGATCATCCATCATAGTAAAAGCTTTGGACCTGCGCACGATCTGTTAGGCTTCTGTCTCATCTTCACGGAGTTCTTGCCTCAAAATATATGCAATATAGGGCACTGTCTAGTCGGGAATGATGACCAGAACCTCCATGACCAGATCAATAACCGCAGGGACATCAACCTCAGTCGGATCAGAGGCGCTCATAGCTTGAGAGGGCTCTTCAGTGAAGGGATCTTCCTACACCAAAGGAGTATGAAGATGCTCTAAGAATACATTGTTGGGGATAGGTCGCCGAGTGGATCCAATCTTTGCTAGCTCATCGAGTGCTTGACTTTTCACTCGGGGAACATGATGGAGTTCCAAACCTTCAAACCTCTTCTCCAGTTTTCTAACAGCATTACAGTATCCAGTCATAGCGGGGTTCCAAATGTCCCACTCTCTCATCACTTGATTGACCGCCAAATAAGAGTCGCTATAAACCATCAGGTGCTTGACGCCGAGTGAGATGGCCATGCGCAACCCATATAAGAGTGCTTCATATTCTGCTTCGTTGTTTGAGGAATCAAAGTGAATCTGCAGGACATAACTGAGTTTGTCGCGAGTGAATCTGGATTGGTTGTTGCTGTTCAATCCACTCAGCCAAGAAATCAGCCAGTGCTTGAGACTAGATCGCTTTTTTAGCTTCGAACTTGATGTCAAATTATAGGACCTCAATCGCCCATTTAGCCACTTGAGTAGTCGCATCTCGATTGTTGAGGATCTCAGACAATGGAGCATCACTGACGACTAAAATTGAGTGATCCTGAAAGTAGTGGGCCACCTTCTTCGCCAACAGATAGATACCATAGACAAGCTTCTGGTAATGCAGGTACCTTTTCTTCGAAGGAGTCAACACTTCATAAATGTAGTAGACTGGGCATTGGACTTTGTAAGCCTTGCCTTCCTCTTCCCGCTCGATAGTCAGAACTGTACTGACAACCTAATTAGTGGCAGCGATGTACAGGAGCAAAGGCTCTTTGCTGTGTGGAACAGCAAGCACCGACTGGGTGGAAAGCAGGGCTTTGAGCTCGAAAAATGCTGCTTCAGCTTCTAGAGTCCACTTGAACGTGTTAGACTTCTTCATCGGTCGGTACAAAGGCAATGCCTTCTCACCGAGACGAGAAATGACCCGACTCAATGCTGCCAAGCAACCTGTGAGCTTCTGAACATCATGCACTCGCATGGGGCTCTTAATTCGGGCAATGGTGCTGATTTTTTTAGGATTGACGTCGATTCCTCGTTTAGAAACGAGAAAACCAGTAACTTGCTGCCAGGAACACCGAAAGTACACTTAGCTGGATTCAGCTTGATATCATACCTCCTTAGAATGGCGAATGTCTTAGCCAAGTCGTCCAGCAGGTCAGAACCTTTCCGGGACTTGACAACGATATAGTCCATGTAAGCTTCTACATTTTGAAGGATCTGGTCTAGTAAACACTTCTGAATCATGCGCATGAAAGTAGCGCCGGCATTCTTCAGACCAAAAGGCATGGTGATATAGCAGAAACACCCAAATGGTGTGATGAAGGCTGTTTTTATTTCGTCCGGGCCAAACAGACGGATCTGATGGTAACCGGAGTATGCATCTAGAAACGATAAATGCTCACATCCCACAGTCGAGTCAACAATGTGATCGATGTGAGGGAGCGGGAAATGATCTTTCGGGCAGACCCGATTGATATGCTTGAAGTCAATACACATGCATAGAGACTTGTCCTTCTTAGGGACCATGACGACATTTGAGAGCCACTCAGAGTGGTAAATCTCTCAAATGAACTTAGCCGCCAAGAGACGAGCCACCTCTTCGCCGACTGCTTTACGCTTCTCCGCTGCCGACCGATGCAAATGTTCTTTTACCAGCTTGGCCTTCGGATCAACTCCCAGTCGGTGCTCAGCCAGCTCCCTGGGAACCCCTGACATGTCAGTAGGCTTCCATGCGAAGATATCCCAGTTCTCAAACAGGAACTAGATGAGCTCGACTTCCTATTTGCTGTCGAGTGTTGTTGATATGTTGGTTGGGTAGCTATTGAATCCGTCGGGTGAATGTGCACCTTTTTCACTGCCCCTGCCGACTGAAAAGCTAACTTTGAAGAAGGCTTCTTAGTACACAGCAAATTAGCAGGGTCAGCGCTTTTCTTGTACTCTTCTATCTCGACCATAGCCATATGATGATCAGCAATTTTGGAGCCCTGTTGGAGCCACTCCTCAGCCCTCTGTCTATTGCCAATGAGTGTGATCACACCCTTGGGTCCATGCATCTTCAGTTTGAGATACACGTAGCATGGACGGGACATGAAATAGGCATAAGTTGGTCGACCAAGGATAGCATGGTACGCGCTCTTGAAGTCCACGACTTCAAATGTCAATTTCTCAGTTCGAATTTTTTTATCTGTCCTGAATGTTACATCCAATGCAATCTGGTCGACTGACCTGGCCTTCTTCCCTGGATGGCTCCGTGGAAGTGCAAGTGCATGTTGCTCATACTGAGTCGGGACATTGGAATGCCCATCCCCTTAAGGGTATCTGCATACAGTATGTTCAGTCCACTTCCTCCATCCATAAGGACCTTGTGGAGTCGAGTGCCTCCTACAACGGGATCCACCACCAAAGCCTGCCGACCGGGAATGGCAACATGAGAAGGATGATCCGACTAATCAAATGTGATGGCAGTTTGAGACCACTTGAGGTACGTGGGGGTTGTAGGCATGGCCATGTTGACTTCTCTTTTTATAACCTTCAATCGACTCTTGCTTTCAACATCAGCGAAAATCATTAGAGTGGCGTTAACATTGGGAAAAGTTTCTTTGTCTTCATCATCCTCTTTATCTGGGATTTTCTCACTCGACGGGCCTTCTTTGAACTGCTGGATCAGCAGTCGACACTGTCGAGTGGTATGCTTGGGCAATATCAAATTGCCTTCTTCGTATCTCCTCGTGTGGATTGCACACGGTAAATCCATCACATCAGTTCCTAACTAATTCTTTCCTTTCTTGGGGTTGAACTGTCCCTTGGACTTCCCCTTGTTTTTACCTTGTGCTACCAGAGCAGCTACCTCTACCTGAGCAGGGCCATCAGCCTTCCGCTTCTGCTTCCGACTGGAATTGCCGCCGGCATCGTTGTTGACTGCTTTTCCTTTGCCGTTGCGGAGGCGGTCTTCTTCTTCGCCATTGGCGTACCGAGTGGAGATTTCCATCATCTTACTTAGCGAAATATCACCTGTTCGCCCAAACTTCAGGTAAAGCTCTCTGTACTTCACTCCGGCCTTGAAAGCACAAACAACCTGATGCTTGGAAACATTCTCCACTATATGATGCAAAGTGGACCAGCGCTCAATATAATCCCTCAATGACTCATTGGGCTTTTGAACACAATGTTGAAAATCAATTAAACCGGTGGGACGCTTGCAAGTGCCCTTGAACATTCTGATGAACACTCGGGCCAGATCCTTCCAGCAATGGATGCTAGAAGGAGCCAAGCGATTCAGCCATGCATGGGCCGAACCATCCAACATCAAGGACAGATGCTTCATTGCAATGTTGTCGTTACCACCACCAATCTGAACAACCACTCGGTAATCATCCAACCATGTCTCCGGCTTTGACTCACCAGAGAACTTGCCTATCCCAGCCGCCAACCTGAAGTTGGGGGGAATCTCTGCAGAACATATAGCTCTGCTAAAGCACTCAGGACCAGAAATAACAGCACTGCTACCACTCGGGTAATCTCTGTCATACCCATCTCTATGGGCTCTGCCTCTGTCGATTCGCCTCTGTGTGAGGACGTCTCGAGCATCAAACCCTGGGTTCCGCTCCTCACAGAACGGGCGCCTTTCGTCCTGGTGTCGGGGCACGTACGGACCACTCCTCGGAGGAGTGGGCACTCGACGGGGGTCATCACGGTGAAACTGATCTCGTCCCTGATCCCTATACTGATCCTCATGGAAACCTCCGCCCCTACGACGCAGAGGTGAACCAAGACTATGTGTCGATTGAATAGTCTCTACTCTTGGTGAATTACCGTGTATTCTATTGTGCGACTGTGAAACAACTGAGTTTTGGCACTGTGCTGCATCAAGCAACGCTCTGATCTACAACAAATCTCTCCCAGCCTCTGAACGTGACGGCTAAATGGAATCTGCTATCCTAGCTGCTGCTGCAACATTTAAGACTAGAGTACAGTATACCTCAATGTTGTTTTGTGAACCACTCGGAAACAGCTATCGCTGAAGTCGACTGGGAGGTGGCGGACGCTGGCGAGCGTGCTCGTCGAGCTCCCTCTGGATCTCTTCGAGCCGAATGCGTATGGCCTCGAAGGCATGAGACTTAGCGGTCGCACCGACGATGGGCCTATGGAGGACCTCTTCATCTTGGTGCGACTGCTCATTCGACACCCCACCAGCTTCTCGCCTGCCGCGGCCGAAGCCCGGCGGCAGGCTCTGATGAGAACCAGCCATAAGAACCTTTGTTGTAGGATCACAACTCCCGCACTCGGAGGGAATGTCAGACTGATCAGAGTCTGACTCGAACACGCCATGAAGTGACTCGGCAGGCTCGATCGCTGCAATCTTCAAAGATGAAACCTGGCGGGCCTCCGCATGCCTCACCCATCGCTGGAGCCATGAGCGGTCGGATCGCTTGCGACGACGAACAGCGGGGAGAGCCAAAGAGTACGGGGTCGACGGCTATCGCAGAAGTACACCGCAAGAACTCGTGCAGAAATGTGCAGCCCCGCGGATTAGGAGTGCCTCAATGTTGAGAGGCGCTTCCTGGAGCCATGCCGAATCGCCGGCGATGAAGGTGAGCGCTCCGAAATGGATCTCGTGGACCAAGGAAAAACCACCGCCGAAAGACATGACGAAGGGGTAAAAATGCAACCTCGCCGGAAGTCGCTTAGATGCCTGCCCCATGGTGGGCGCCAACTGTCGTGGGAACGAGCCCGACAGTAGAAGGTAGGGGTACGAAAGGAGATGGCAGAGTCCTAGCTACGGCGAGGATGTACACACGGATGTATGAGTTCAGGCCCCTCTCATGGAGGTAACAACCCTACGTCTCAGTGCTCGGGAGCTCTTGTCGTGTGGAAAGTATGAGTTACAGAAGGTGTGAAACCTTGTGCCAGAGGGGAGGGGCGGCTTATATAGAGTACGCTTCCCCTCATAAGTTTCCAGGCATCCAAGGGTTCGATCGTGGGAATAAAGACGAGCGTTACTGGTAACGTACATCATAATTGCTACTAATGATGACTGGCCTAACGCCTGCCTGTTGGCCTCCCTGGGGTGGCTTCTAGTCTCCTAGCGTTGACTAGAAGTGAGGTCTTCTGAGTGACAGGCGACTGTCGAGTGTATGGAGAAGATACCGAGTGGATCAGATGTCGAGTGACTTGAGCACCATGGTGAATCCAGTCGAAATCACTCTTGTAGTCTTTAAGTCCTCCAATATAGTGTCCTTAGGTAGGGTATCTAGGTCAGGCCTAGGACCCTACCCTAGGTACATATCCTCGTCATCGAACACTACTTCTAGGCTCACAGAGCCCATGTACTGGGCTTCGATGCCTGGGATCACTCCTTTAAAGGTAGTGTTGCTAGGTTTGATCCTTGACGGATCTATATCCATCTTTTTCACCGTGTCTGAGTAAATCAGATTAAGGCTACTTCCTCCATCCATTAGGACTTTAGTTAGGTGGTACCCATCTATAATGGGGTCTAGGACGAGGGCGATTGAACCACCATGACGGATACCGGTCGGGTGGTCACGTCGATCGAAGGTGATCGGGTACGCCTACCATGGGTTGTACTTCGGGGCTAGAGGCTCTATGGCGTAGACTCTCGAAGGGCGCGCTTCCTCTCCTTTTTGGGTATATGAGTGGCGTATACCATATTCACTGTTTTTATCTCTGGAGGGAGCTACTTTTGTGTGCCACTGATCGGACTGCAGGGCTCATCCTCGTCCTTGCTGCGTGGGCCCTTGCCTTGATACTTGGTTGCAAGTTTGTCGGCCTGTTTGAACACCCAACAGTTACGGTTGGTGTGGCTGGTGGGCTTCTCCTAAGTGCCATGGATCTGGCAAGGCCTCTCCATGATTTTTCCCAGCGGGGGTAGGTCCATCGTGATTGCCTTTAGGAGGCTTCTTCCGCTGCATGGGTCGAGAATTGGGAAAGCCGGCGTTAACGGTTGTGTTATCGACATCACCATTGCTATGCCGGTGCTTACTCTTGTTGCATTTTGGTTTCCCATTTCCATCCCGAACTTTGGAGGTTCTGGGGTCTTCAGGGTTGTGGCTCCGTCTTGCTAGCCAGTTATCCTCACCAGCGCAAAAACGAGTCATGAGTGATGTAAGGGCGGACATTGTCCTAGGTTTATCCTGACCGAGCTGGCGAGCCAACCATTCATCCTGAATATTGTGCCTGAAAGAGGCTATTGCCTCAGCGTTCGGGCAATCAACGATCTGGTTTTTCTTGATCAGGAACCGATTCCAGAATTGCCCAGCGGACTCTCCTCCCTTCTGGACGACGTTGCTCAGGTCGGAGGAGTCCGACGGCCGAACATAGGTGCCTTGGAAGTTAGATCGGAATGCATCCTCTAGATCCTCCGAACACCCAATAGAATTTTCGGGGAGGCTGTTTAACCAGTGCCGAGTTGCACCCTTAAATTTTAGGGGTAGATACTTGATGGCGTGGAGATCATCTCCTCACTCCATGTGAATGTGGAGGAGGAAATCCTCGATCCATACTATTGGGTCAGTTGTTCCGTCATATTACTCTATGTTCACGGGTTTAAATCCCCTCGGGAACTGATGCTACATCACCTCGTCGGTGAAGCACAGTGGGTGGGCAGTGCCTCTGAACCGAGCTATCTCGCACCGGTAATCGGCGTCTGTTGTGGCCCGGTTTTAGTCCCGACCTATAATGTTGTGGTCGAGCCAAGGCCTGTGCCCCTCCCATCTATCGGGAGAGTACCATCTGGATCCATAGATGGATCTCGTACGACCTTCTCTATAGTCCAGGTCGTGTCACAGGACAAACCTGTCATCAGGCTCTATTGGCTCTTTTCCCCGTCTTCGGGGTATCGTCAGCCTATAACCGGTGTCGTCAGCCGTCTTGTCTCATCCTCGAGGAGGGCGGTCTGGCTTGTCGTATGGAGTATGTTTGGGAGACGACATATCAGTAAGCTCATCATAGAATTGTGGCAGCCGCCTTCGGCGTGGATATATTTTGGGTTGGTCCAATAGACCGGTACCGTATCCTTCCTCAGCTGATAGGACCCTCGTCCATCTATCGTTGAGGTTATCCTATTCGACCTTAAGTTATCTTTCTTTTGCCTTCAGGCTGCGGGCCGTGGCTGTAAGCTGTTGCCTGAACTATTCCTGATCTTCATGGTTTTCGGGGATGGCGAAGTCTTTGGCTTCTGGGGTGTCCTCCTCCTCGATAGGGGGTGGGGGTACTTGCCATCCTTGGAATCATTTAGATCATCGGGGTTGAGTTGATCTTTCGGCCTCCCCTGGTCCTCTAGCGGATGTATGGGAATATGGGGATCGCCAAGGTCTTCCGGGGTATCTCCGTCCCCGGTGCCAGCGATAGCTTTTCTTCCTTTTCCCCCCTCTAATCGTTTGTGCGGCTTCCGGCGCCTTGACGGCGCTTCATCCGATTTGTCACCATTGTTTTTGGGTGTGTGCTTGCCGTTATAGGCTAGAGTGTCCACCATGTAGACGTCGTATGTGGAGGTGGCGGCCCATCGCCCGGTGTTAACGGGGGTGGGAGCGCAATCTTCCTCATCCATGTCTTCTGCCTCCTCAAAGGCGTAGTCCAACATGTCGGTTAAGTCTTCGACAGTGGCTACCAAGAGGGTGGTGGGTGGGATGAAAATTTCTTCTTGACCCGCCTTAAGACCGATCTGAGCATGAATCTGGGTTGGGTCGTTGGTAATGTTCGTCGACAAGATCCAATCTAGCGCCTCGTTAAGTGTAGAGAGCTCGATCGGGTCAACCTGCTCAGAGCTTTCGGAGTTAACCTCCGATGTGTCCGCGCAAGGAGAGTATTCGACAGGAACGGGTCCCCGACCATCGGGCGCTATGGCCGGATCTGGACTAAAAGCCAGGTCATCACCGGGGTGGATCCCATGGATGGGACCGAGAGAGGAATCCAAGGTTAAGGCTTCCGAGTCTTTGGGCACGGCAGGTGAGATTGCGAGCCCGGTTAGCGAAATATCACCCCGAGAGTCTATGGAGAAGTCTAGGTTCCCGAATCTGATCTCTTGATTAGGGGCAAAACTCCCGAACCGGCCAAGACGGCCAGTCGGGTCAGTGTGCAGCACAAAGCTGCCGAAAGTGAAGATCTGTTCGGGGACAAAGGAGTCCATGTTGTGGACTTCTTCGTTGATGACAACGCGAGCCATCGATTCCTTTGGCGATCATAGCGGAACTCTCAATGAAAGCACCTATGTCAGTGTCAAAACCGACGGATCTTGGGTAGGGGGTCCCGAGATGTGATACTAGGATAGATGGTAACAAGGGACGAAGGAGACGATATTTACCCAGGTTCGGGCCCTCCTATGGAGGTAAAACCCTGCGTCCTGCTTGAGTATATTGATGGTATGAAGGTTACAGAGTTGATCTACCTTGAGATCGAATAGCTAAACACTAGATGAGTTTCTCTGCCCTACAATCTAAAACTCACCCGATTTATATAGACACCAGGGGGTACCTAGGGTTTACACATGGTAGGTCTCCTGCCGAGGATGGAGATGTCGATTTCCTCATCTTGACTTGGAATGCACGACACGCCTTCGGGACTTCATTCTAGAATGAGGGCTCTCGTTGTATCCGGCCCCTCTTGCGATGATCGTAATGCACCCCATCAAGCTAGCCTATTAGGAGATAGACCGATGCCCCAAGGACCCCTTAATCCATGACTCCCTCACCCGGGCTTCGGCCGAAGTGGAGGAGGGTGGACTCCTACTCCAGTCCTACTAGGAGTAGGATTCCTTCCCCCACTTGGAAACCTTTTCCACCTTTGGGTTTCTCCACCCCAGCCGCATGGGACTTAGTGGGGGCTTCGGCCAGCCCACCAGGGGCTGGTTTGCCTCCTCCCACAGTCCATGAGGCCCTTTAGGGTGAGAGGCTCCTCCCGATGGTCCCCCGGTACCCTCCCAGCACTCCCGGTACACTACCGAAGTACCCAAAACTTTTCTAGTGACCAAAATGGGACTTCCTATATATCAATCTTTACCTCCAGACCATTCCAGAGCTCCTCGTGACGCCAGGGATCTCATTCGGGACTCCAAACAACCTTCGGTCACCACCATACACAACTCTATACTAGCAAAACGTCACTGAACATTAAGTGTGCAGACCCTGTGGGATCGAGAACTATGTAGACATGACCGAGACACCTCCATGGTTAATAACCAATAGTGGGACCTAGATGCCCATATTGGTTCATACATATTCCACGAAGATCTTTATCGGTCAAACATCTATGTCAAGGATTCAGTTAATTCTGTATGTTGTTCCCTTTGTTCTTCGGTATGTTACTTGCCCGAGATTCGATCGTCGCTATATCTATATCTAGTTCAATCTCGTTACTGGCAAGTCTCTTTACTCATTCCGTAATACAAGATACCGTAGCTAACACTTTAGTCACATTGCTTGCAAGGGTTGTTGTGATATTGTATTACCGAGTGGGCCCTAAGATACTTCTCCATCACACGGAGTAACAAATCCCAGTCTTGATCCATGCCCACTCAACAAACACCTTCGGAGATACCTGCAGAGCATCTTAATAGTCACCCAATTATGTCACGACGTTTGATACAGACAAGGTATTCCTCTGGTGTCAGTGAGTTGCATGATCTCATGGTCATAGGAACAGATACTTGACATGCAGAAAACTATAGCAATAAACTAACACGATCATATGCTATGTTTAATTCCGGGTCTTGTCCATCATATCATTCTCCCAATGATGTGATCCCATTATCAAATGACATCTTATGTCTATGTCTAATAAACCTTGACCATCTTTGATCAACGAGCTAGTCTACTAGAGGCATACTAGGAACATAGTGTTGTCTATGTATCCACACATGCAATGTGTTTCCAATTAATACAATTATAGCATGGATAATAAACGATTATCATCAACAAGGAAATATACTAACAACCATTTATTATTGCCTCTAGGGCATATTTCCAACACCATCACCACGACATTATCATCAAACTCTCGCTGGAGTGGCAAATGTGGGTGATCAGGTGCATATACATTCTTCTCTAACTTAGAGTTAATGAACATCTGAATGTACGGTGCATATGCACAAGATCTCTTCTGGTCTGTAGCTGACTAATACGTCTCCAACATATCTATAATTTTTGATTGTTCCATCCTATTATATTATCTGTTTTGGATGTTTTATATGCATTAATATCCTATTTTATATTATTTTTTGGACTAACCTATTAATCTAGAGCCTAGTGCCAGTTTTTGTTTTTTCCTTGCTTTTGAGAATTGTAGATAAGGAATATCAAACGGAGTCCAAACGGAATAAAACCTTCGGAATGATTTTTTCTGGAACGAAAGGAAACCAGGAGACTTGAAAACCAAAGCAGGAGAGCCACCGTGGGGCCACAAGCCGCCTAGGGGGGTAGGGCGTGCCGGGCAGGCTTGTGGGCCCATGACAGCTCTCCCAACCCTAATCTCCGGCCAATAAATTTCCAAATATTCCATAATTATTAGAAAGAGCCACAAAAACACTTTTCTGCCGCCAGAAGTCTCCATTCCCGAGAGATCCAATCTTGGAGCCTTTTCCGGTAATCTATCAAAGAGGGATTCGATCACGGAGGGCATCTACATCAACTCCATTGCCCCTCCAATGATGCGTGAGTAGTTCACCACAGACCTTCGGGTCCATAGCTAGTAACTAGATGGCTTCTTCTCTCTCTTTGCTCTTCAATACCATGTTCTTCATGATCTTCATGGAGATCTATCCGATGTAATACTCTTTTGCGGTGTGTTTGTCGAGATCCGATGAATTGTGGGTTCATGTTCATATTATCCATGAATATTATTTGAGTCTTTCCTGAATTCTTATATGCATGATTTCATATCTTTGCAAGTCTCTTTGACTTATTGGTTTGGTTTGGCCAACTAGATTGGTAATTCTTGCAATGGGAGAAGTGCTTAGTTTTGGGTTCAATCTTGCGGTGTCCTCACCCAGTGAAAAAGTAGGGGTAGCGAGGCACGTATTGTATTGTTGCCATCAAGGATAAAAATATGGGGTTTTCATCATATTGCTGAGTTTATCCCTCTACATCATGTCATCTTACCTAATGCGTTACTCTGTTCTTCATGAAAATACTCTAGATGTAGGCAGGAGTGGGTCGATGTGTGGAGTAATAGTAGTAGATGCAAAATTGTATGTGATGCCTGTATGCATAATCATTGCCTTGGATATCTTCATAATTATTCGCTTTTCTATCAATTGCTCGACAGTAATTTGTTCAACCACCGTAATACTTGCTATCATGAGAGAAGCCTCTAGTGAAACCTATGGCCCCCGGGTCTATTTTCCATCTTATACTTTCAGATCTAAAACCAAAAATACCAAAAATACCTTGCTGCATTATTTTTACCTTTTGTTTTACTTTCTGTTCAAGCAATCTATCTCTATCATATCTCATCCTTGCAAGTAACCTTAAAGGGATTGACAACCCCTTTATAGCGTTGGGTGCAAGAGTTTGATTCCTTGTGTAGGTACACCTATTGGGGACTTGCTTGTATCTCCTATTGGATTGATACCTTGGCTCTCAACAACTGAGGGAAATACTTATCTACTTTGCTCCATCACCCATTCCTCTTCACGGAAACCAACGCATGCTCGAGAAGTAGCAAGAAGGATTTCTGGCGCCGTTGTCGGGGAGATCTACATCAAGCCTACCAAGTACCGATAAGAAACTCATCTCTTGCATTTACATTATTTGCCATTTGCCTCTCGTTTTCCTCTCCCCCACTTCTAAAATGATTTTCAGAAAATACCAAAAAGATTTGCCTTTTTATTCACACTTCTCCTGTTCGCCTTTTCGTTGCTATGTTTGCTTGTGTTGCCATGTGCCTTCTATTTGCTTGCATCTTCGCTTGCTAAAAATCTATTGATATGGATCCTCATCCACTTGCTAATCTTTTCAAAAGACCAAATTATGATGAACCAATTGCTAGTGAGTTGAGTGCACTTGATTATCTCTATGAATTTTTGTTTGAAAATCATGAATCTGAAAATCTTAATGAAGTGAGGAAAGGAGAAATTTGTAAGGAGATTCATGATAGTTCCTTGAATGAAAAGCATGATTGCAATGATATTTTTATAAATTTTATTAATGTCACTTATGTTAATTATATACAAGCTTGGGGATGCTATATTTGATGAGTTTCCCATGACCACTACTTATTTCAATGCTCATGATTGGGGTGATAATGCTTCTTATGATCTTGATAATTTATTTAATACTCATGATGAATATGATATTGAAAGTGGGTTTGGAAGAGTTTCAACCTTAGGCATTATTGATCCCACTATTGTGGAGAGTGTTCAGTCTTATGATTTTTTTGATAAAAGTGGGTTTGGAGAGGTCATGACTTTAGTTAATGATAATCCCACTATTTTGGAAGAGTATCAACTTTGCATGCATCTGGATCATGAAGAGAATATTTATATGATAGTTATATTGTTGAATTACTTCATGATTCTACTGAAATTTATTATCAGGGAGGAACATATACTTGTAGGAATTGCAATAATATTAAGTTTCCTCTCTATGTGTTCAAAGTTTTGAAGTTATGTTTGTTTTGCCTTCCTATGCTAGTTAATTCTTGTTCCCATAAATTGTTTGCTCACAAAATCCCTATGAATAGGAAGTGGGTTAGACTTAAACGTGTTTCTAATGCTATTCATGATGCTCTTTTGCATACCTCAACTACTACTTTTTATGTGAGCATCATTGAAATTGTTTTGCCTAGCTAGGGGCGTTAAACAATAGCGCTTGTTGGGAGGCAACCCAATTTTATTTTGCTTTCTGATTTTTAATTCTGTTTTGGTGTGTTTTGCACATTATTACTTCTGTATTAATTGTGTTTTTGTGTTTTAATTAGTGTTTGATCCAAGTAAAACCTTTGGGGTGATCTACGGTAGTTGTTGATTTGATCTTGCTGAAAAACAGGAACTTTTGCGCTCAGTCCAGGAATTTTTGACATTTTCAGAGCGTCGAATTGATCTGAAATTTTTACACAATATTTATATACAAATTTCCCTGATTTTCCTAATTTTTCAGAATTTTTAGATTTCCAGAAGTATTCGAAGTTTACATATTTCTACAGACTGTTCTGTTTTTGACAGATTCTGTTTTCTTTGTGTTGTTTGCTTATTTTGATGTATCTATGGGTCGTATCGGGGAGTATGAACTATGGATAAGTTAGAATACAGTAGGTATTACACAAATATAAATAAATAATGAGTTCACAATAGTACCTAAAGTGGTGATTTATTTTTCTTATACTAACGGATCTCATGAGTTTTCTGTTGAGTTTTGTGTTGTGAAGTTTTCAAGTTTTGGGTGAAGATTTGATGGAATATGGAATAAAGAGTGGAAAGAGCCTAATCTTGGGGATTCCCAAGGCATACCAAGTCATATTCAAGGATACCAAAAAGCCTAAGCTTGGGGATGCCCCGGAAGGCATCCCCTCTTTCGTCTTCAATCCATCGGTAAATTTACTTGAGGCTATATTTTTATTCACCACATGATATGTGTTTTGCTTGGAGCATCTTGTATGATATGAGTCTTTGATTTTTAGTTTGCCACAATCATCCTTGCTGCACACATCTTTCGAGAGAGACATGATGAATCATTAATTTATTAGAATACTCTATGTGCTTCACTTATATCTTTTGAGCTAGGCAATGTTGCTCTAGTGCTTCACTTATATCTTTTTAGAGCATGGTGGTGTTATATTTTATAGAAATTATTGAAATCTCATTCCTCACATATATTATTTTGAGAGTTTCTTAAAACAGCATGGTAATTTGTTTAGGTTATGAATTTAGTCCTAATATAATGGGCATCCAAGAGGGATATAATAAAAACTTTCATATTAAGTGCATTGAATACTATGAGAAGTTTGATTCCTTGCTTGAGATAATGGGGATGGTAATATGGGAGTCATGCTAGTGAGTAGTTGTTAATTGGAAGAGATACTTGTGTTAAAGTTTGTGATTCCCATAGCATGCACGTATGGTGAACCGTTATGTAACGAAGTCGGAGCATGATTTGTTTAATGATTGTCAACCTTTGTGTGAGGGTCGGGAGCGCGCGATGGTTAACTCCTACCAACCTATCCCCTAGGAGCATGCGCCTAATGCTTTGTTTAATAACTAATAGACTTTTGCAATAAGTATGTGAGTTCTTTATGACTAATGTTGAGTCCATGGATTATACGCACTCTCACTCTTCCATCTTTGCTAGCCTCTCTAGTACCGCGCAACTTTCTCCGGTACACCAAACCCTCCTTCCTAAATACAGCCACCATATATTCCTCAAAACAGCCACCATACCTACCTATTATGGCATTTCCATAGCCATTCCGAGATATATTGCCATGCAACTTCCACCACGTAGTTTTTCATGACTTGCATCATCACTTCATATTGTATATAGAGTCATACTTTGTCATACGTATCGAGTTGTAATTTCTTTTTTTGAGTTATAAGTAAATGAAAGTGTGATGATTTTTCATTAATAGAACATTGTCGCGTGAGAGAAAAGGATGATGGAAGCCATGACTCCCTCACAAGTTGGGATGAGTATCCGGACTTTACAAAAAAATAAAAGAGGCCAGCAAAGCCCAAACAAAAAAATAAAAGAGGCCAAAGAAGCCCACCAAAATAAAAAAAGAGAAAAAATGAGAGAAAGAGAGAAGGGACAATTGCTACTACCTCTTTCCGCACTTGTGCTTCAAAGTAGCACCATGATCTTCATGCTAGAGAGTCTCCTATTTTGTCACTTTCATATAACTAGTGGATATTCATTTTGCACGACCACTTAGTTTTCTTTTTAAGCTTTCATACACTTATAACTTTAAGTGCATTTGTTGCATGGCAATCCCTACTCACTCACATTGATATCTATTGATGGGCATATCCATAGCCCGTTGATACGCCTAGTTGATGTGAGACTATCTTCTCCTTTTTCTCCTTGCACCTCCTCCATATTCTATTCCACCTATAATGCTATATCCATGGCTCACGCTCATGTATTGCGTGAGAGTTCAAAAGGTTGGAGAACACCAAAAGTGTGAAACAATTGCTTGACTTGTTCATCGGGGTTATGCATGATTTAGATACTTTGTGTGGGGAAGATGGAGCATAGCCAGACCATATGATTTTGTAGGGATAACTTTCTAAGGCCATGTTATTTCGAAAGGACATGACTACCTTGTTGGTGTGCTCGAAGTATTACTGTTTTTATGTCAATATTAGACTATTGTTTTGAATCTAACGGATCTAAATATTCATGCCACAATAAAGAATATTACATGGATAAATATGCTAGGTAGCATTCCACATCGAAAATTCTGTTTTTTATCATTTACCTACTCGAGGACGAGTGAGTAGGAATTAAGCTTGGGGATGCTGATACATCTCCAACGTATCTATAATTTTTGCTTGTTCCATGCTATTATATTATCTGTTTTGGATGTTTTATATGCATTAATATGCTATTTTATATTATTTTTGGGACTAACCTATTAATCTAGAGCCTAGTTTCAGTTTCTATTTTTTCCTTGTTTTTGAGAATTGCGGATAAGGAATATTAAACGGAGTCCAAACGGAATAAAACCTTCGGAATGATTTTTTCTAGAACGAAAGGAAACCAGGAGACTTGAGAACCAAGGCAGGAGAGCCACTGTGGGGCCACAAGCCCTAGGGGCGCGCCTAGGGGGTAGGGCGCACCGGGCAAGCTTGTGGGCCCACAGAAGTTCTCATAACCCTAACCTTCGGTCTATAAATTCCCAAATACTCCATCATTATCCAAAAGAGCCACGAAAACACTTTTCCGCTGCCAGAAGCCTCCGTTCCTGAGAGGTCCAATCTTGGAGCCTTTTCCGGTAATCTGCCGGAGGGGGATTCGATCACGCAGGACATCTACATCAACTCCATTGCCCCTCCAATGATGCGTGAGTAGTTCACCACAGACCTTCGGGTCCATAGCTAGTAGCTAGATGGCTTCTTCTCTCTCTTTGCTCTTCAATACCATGTTCTTCATGATCTTCATGGAGATCTATCCGATGTAATACTCTTTTGCGGTGTGTTTGTCGAGATCCGATGAATTGTGGGCTCATGTTCAGATTATCCATGAATATTTTTTGAGTCTTTCCTGAATTCTTATATGCATGATTTCATATCTTTGCAAATCTCTTCGAGTTATTGGTTTGGTTTGGCCAACTAGATTGGTAATTCTTGCAATGGGAGAAGTGCTTAGTTTTGGGTTCAATCTTGGGGTGTCCTCACCAAGTGACAAAGTAGGGGTAGCGAGGCACGTATTGTATTGTTGCCATCAAGGATAACAATATGGGGTTTTCATCATATTGCTTGAGTTTATCCCTCTACATCATGTCATCTTACATAATGCGTTACTCTGTTCTTCATGAACTTAATACTCTAGATGCAGGTAGGAGTCGGTCGATGCGTGGAGTAATAGTAGTAGATGCAGAATCGTTTCGGTCTACTTGACACAGACGTGATGCCTATATGCATAATCATTGACTTGGATATCTTCATAATTATTCACTTTTCTATCAATTGCTCGACAGTATTTTGTTCACCCACCGTAATACTTGCTATCATGACAGAAGCCTCTAGTGAAACCTATGCCCCCGGGTCTATTTTCCATCTTATACTTTCAGATATAAAACCAAAAATACCAAAAATACTTTGTTGCATTATTTTTACCTTTTGTTTTCCTTTCCTTTCAAGCAATCTATCTCTATCACATCTCATCCTTGCAAGTAACCTTAAAGGGATTGACAACCCCTTTATAGCGTTGGGTGCAAGAGTTTGATTCCTTGTGTAGGTACACCTATTGGGGACTTGCTTGTATCTCCTACTAGACTGATACTTTGGTTCTAAACAACTGGGGGGAAATACTTATCTATTTTGCTGCATCACCCGTTCCTCTTCACGGAAACCAGCGCATGCTTGAGAAGTAGCACTAACCTCTTCACTGTCTCAACTATCAGATCCATCACCCTGAACCTGGTGTGGGTGTCAATGTGGTGCAGCATGTTGATGGAGTAACCTCGGATCATCTTTTCATCTCCTGACTTGGGCATCAATTTATATCTCATAATGGTGTTGGTAGTGGTCAATCCTGCTTGCAGATAGTAAACTGAGCCAAGCTTATGTGAATGCAAATAATTTGCAGGAATCTCCTTATACATATTTTTCCATGGAGTTGTGACTCATATTGGCTTCAACATATACATCCAAGTCACCTTCCACAACTTGTGGAGCTCTTAAGATGGTATCCCACTCATCAACAGTAGATTGGTACCTCGTACATTCAGTCATCCAAACAATCTTGCCATATGGATAGAAATAAGGAGTGGAGTAGAACTGCATGATCATCTCATCTATCCAGGCAGTGAACTCTCTTCCAACAAAGTTTGCAATGTCAATGCACTGGAAGTTGTCTTGCACACTTGGAAAATAATCTTCATTTTCCTTAATGAAGGCCTAGTCAACATATCGCATGTCATTGACTGTTGGGCTCTTGTCCAATAGGACAGTCTCATATAAGTCTTGTTGTTCCTTGGTGTGAGATCTGGCATCCACAATAGTCCTTCTCTTGGAGTCATAGTGGTCATTTGCTCTCCACAACCTCAGCCCTGAGTCCTTCCTCTTATTCATATCCTCGGCTATAGGATGTGCATTATTATGAGCTGGTAGATGGGGCCTGAGTTTCCTCAACACTGACAAATATTCCTCAGTATCTCTAGAAGTTGAAGTCTTGTTCTTGGCATCTAGAGGGATGTCTCTATTAGTCTTCTTATACTTTGGAGCTGTTGGCTTCTTGGGTGCAAATTTATTGCTTGAAGAAGCTTGCTTTGGCATATCATCAGCAAGGAGCTTCTTCTTCCTGGAAGGAGGAACCTGGACAACTGGCTCTTCCTACACTTCCTCCTCTTCAGCATCAGTTGGATCCTCATACATGGAAGTGGGTCTGCCAATGACTTTGACAATCCTTTTCCTTGTTCTTTTCTTCTCACTTGCCTTCTTAGGCATGGAACTCTTGGCTGGCTCAACAGAAACTGAAGTGTTGTCCTTGGCACTCTCAGGTGCCCTCATAGCATCAACACTGGCATAGACCTTCTTGACAGGCCTCTTGGAAGAAATAGCATCTATAGCTGTGCTCTTGGAAGCGTTCTCTTTCTGCCTCTTGCTATCTCTTCCTCTGGCATAAAATCATAATCCTCTTCATGAGAATTCAGCTTCTTCCTTGCCCTGGTGGCAACATTGGCCAAATCAGGTGAGCTGGGGTTGTCATCATAGGAAGATGAACTAGCTTCAGGGCTAGTGCCTGAACTCATGTCCACATTCCTCTATTTGAAGTTGTTCTGACTGTCATCTGATCCTGACATGCTGACCCTGTGAATAGAGCATAGTAGAGCAGAGAGGTTGAGCATCACAAAACGCAGAAGATTTCTCAAATTTGAACTCAAATTCTTAGTTTTGAATTTCAGCTAAGTGTGTTTCGATACCACCGAGTTAGAAAATTCGGAGTTATCGAGACTGGCACTCTCCTGTTAGAGAAACTTGGCAGCCCTTTTCGGTCACCGAAAAGAGGTACTCAGTTTCACCGAGAGTGTTCTCGGTTGCCCTAAACCACATATCAGTAAGACCGATATTTCCAACTCGGTGTCATCGAGACACACTTGGCGGAAATCCAACCCTAATTTTTTTGATCTTTTATTCTAATGGAGGTTTTTTGAGGATGGATCAATCTCAAATGGTGGCATATAGATGGAACAACCCTAATGCGCAAGAATTAGATAAACGAGCACAAGAGGGGATCGGAATCTCACCCTAACTCGGTGAGGAGTCCGCTACATCAATGGCGGCGGTGAAGGTTCCATCGACGAAGAAAGTCCTAGATGCAAGGGCGCATGGAGAGTCAAGGGAGAAGACCAGGGGTCCACGAGCGGCAGCTAGGGTTTGGAGGAGTCAGACGTTTGAAGGTTTGATTTCAAAAGTCGGGTTTGCCTGAATATATACCCTTTGCTGTCAGTGACACCGGTTCAAAATTATCGGTGCCACCGAGTTCCTCAACTGTGAGTTGATAGGGAAACTCGATGAAGCCGAGAATATGGAATGGATGTTACCGAGATGGGAAAATTAGATCAACCCTAGGCATCGGTTAGACCGAGATTTTTGTGTTGGTTCCACCAAGTTGCACTTGGGAGGTTTTGGTGGTTAGCTCTTGACGAAACGGAACTCCGAGTGTTCCTCACATAGAGGGTTCGAGAAGTGTGTGCTCAAATTTTGTGATGAAGCATGAATATAATTTGAGAGGAGAAATCATAGATATCTAGAGAGGGGTCCTAGGCATTTTTGTATATCCAATTGGCCAAATAAAAATGAAAGCCAGATAACAACAATTGAATATCCTCAAATGAGTAAAGAAATGCAAAACAGCATGCTCACACAATAAGATGTCAAATGAAATATGGTAAACATGCAAAAACACTATAGTATCTATCAAGCACTCTGGCGATGACGGAGTCATCCATATATGATTATATTGACTTAGGAGCCAAGTAAGAATACTTGATCATAGGTCATACTCATCGTTTAAGCACAAGTGGAGTTACCACTTTTACATAAAGCATTTAATGTGTTCACATCTTTAAAAGATGCTTTGACTCAAGTCTTAGAGTAAAGCTCCCCCTTGATGTGACATCCACCCTAAGAGGGATAAACTAACCTTGAGTTTTGTCGTAGAAGACTTCATGTGGGTGATGTAGTGGTGGATGCTCATAGTGGATGAAGATCATCTTGAGTTGGGAGCAATCCTAGTTGTTTCTTACTCTTCTCACCTACACGGGTTAG
This sequence comes from Hordeum marinum, assembly GCA_022496015.1. NCBI lineage: Eukaryota > Viridiplantae > Streptophyta > Magnoliopsida > Poales > Poaceae > Hordeum > Hordeum marinum. The sequence goes on along the minus strand of CM039678.1, from coordinate 375,544,985 downwards.
TTCCAAACAAGAGACAAATACAAGGATATCTATGGACATGGAGTGCAATGTATTCATGATGATGTCCACGAATTTATTTATTACCTTGTCTCTTGCTTACCTTTGAGGGAATGTGTGACTCCTTAAACTATTGCATAAAGTTAGAGTTGATTGCAAATAGTCCTTGCCAAAAATTAATGTGAGTGGATTTTGTTGACGGAGTTACCCCTCAAGAACTTCTCTAGTTCTTCTTCTTTGGGATCCACATCAACTTGATGGGAATCCTTGGAGTTGAAGTAGCACTCGTAAAAGTTGAGCTTGTAGTAGCCTTGGGAACCCATGTAACACCCCGAGAACGATGCTCCACAAGATTTCCGTGTTATTCCGTTGTCATCATGTGATTCGTTTGGTTGTCGTATTCATCATCACATCATCCGCATTGCATCGGCACTTCGTTGCCGACGTTTAAAAAAAACTTGCATACGTTCATAGTCGCCGGTTCTCTCCGTTCTTGTCGTTACGTTTTGAGACCAACCACACACGTGCGCGTCCGCAACATCGTTTAAAAACTGTTTTTAAAATCGTGCAAAAATTATTTTTGGATTGGGTCGAAAGTTGACGTGCAGTCTTAATATAATGTAGCTAGACCGTCTGTTAAATTTCGTCCCTGATACACGAACGGTTGACCGTAACGACACCATCATCAGTTAATTGACGGACGATTTTGGTTTAAATAGAAAAAAACTCTGTTGTCGACCGCAAATCTTCCTCTCGTCTCAGCCCAATACCATCAACACAGCCCACCTAACCTATCCGAGGTGGCTGGGTCGATGGTTTCCTGATCGTGTGTCCTTCTGTTATGAGAAATCCAGATAGCCCACATGACCGTGATGATGGTGGCGCGATCCTTGGTTATGTGTTTTCCCTATGCCATTCCCACGTTCTAGAGAGACCTAAGTAGTAAGTTTTTCAATCAATACGTATTTTGCCAGGGTCCGACCGGAAAGATTAGAATGGCTCAACTCAGACAATCCGCCGTCTCCCTCTCTCCTTCCCTCCGAAACCCAAACTCAAATCCTCCTACCACGCCTCCGCGGCGACCAGCCCCGCCGGCCGCAGCGACGATCGGCCGGGACCTCTGGAGGATACAACGCGCGGTCCTGGGCGCGGGGGGAGAAGGGCGACGATGCGCGCCTTGAGATGCGGCGATTCATGGAGTGCCGGGTCGAGGTGGAGATGGCGGCCGTCCACGTGTTCGATGACGCCCTCATTCCGCAAGGCGGCTGCTTCCTGGATGGCTCTCACGGTTTGGACTCCCAATTGTTAACCCGTCCACGTTTGCTCTCTTTTTTAGTGACACCTAGACCTAGTATCACTATATGAGTTAATTTTTTCTTTGAAGGGAAAGGGAGGCGCTCTGCCCATTTCATCAATGTAGGAAAATAGGAATAAAAAACTAGTACAAGTTCTTAGATAATGACAAGAAATAGAAAACAAATAGTGCCCGTTTTTGTAGTGGAGGAGATAATTCTCTTTTGTTTGACCATGTTCTGGATGCTTTTAAAATTGTTAGCAGTAATTCAGTGATTTTAAGTGTAACCATATGAGGAGAAAATTCAATGGCATCATATGATGGTAATGCAGTTACCAGTACCACTTATATCATGTACATATAAGTGTCTCCAATCATACGCGATGCGCTAGCAGAAACATTCTTACCTATATTTTGGGGGTTCTCTCAAACGTACAGACACAACTTCCAAAATTGTCACTTATGGTTGTTGGAAAAGGTTTACATTTGCTGGAGATAGGAGAGGAGCTCTGTGACATTTCAGACCTGCTGGAATCAAGTAGCCATGTTTAGTTTTCAGAAACTGGCTTGCAATACTGTTATTTGGAAAGCATTGAGTGTTTTCGTTGGCTGGAGAAGCTACCGTATGCTTGACAAGATGTTTGTGGGCTTGTGGCTGGCTCAACAACTACAATACTCACATGATTACTCTCACATGTTAATATGTTATGCTGCTATGAAGACAAATCAAAGTGTGCCAGTACTCTAAGCTTTATTTTTTCTCATACTACTAAACATTATCGATGGCCTTCTGCAGCTGTTTTAACAATGGAACTGCGCCACAACCTAACAGTTAACTTAAAATGACAAGGTGTATACCGTTACAGTTATCCTGACATTATGTAGTATGTAGGTTATAACTGATTTAAATCATATGGTGCAATACAGAAAAACATACAAGGGTGAAGAAAGGGATGGAGACTAAATCATCTAAGATATCCTTTTGACTTCATATTTCAATATCTTTCTTCCTGAAGCATTTGCATTTCGTTTCAGGTTGCTAGCTGCTTCCGATACTTGTGCTTGATTGTATCATATTTTCCTTGCAGATTGATTGTATAATCTAGACTACTTAACTTTAACTTAATTATATGACATGCGCTCCACACCAAACGTTAAGTCCAACCAACCAAACACATGAGAATATAGTGTTTAACATAGATCAGTGCAACAGTTGTGCCCATAGCTCCCTTGCTGTGACGCCACACCGTAGTTGTTAGGTTCAGACATAAACAACAACCGGTTGACACCAAACCACTTAGAGATGCATTCACTATATATAATACTCCCTCCGTCCCAAAATAAGTGTCGCACATTTTGTACTAAACTAGTAAAATTTTTGTACTAGACCATCGACACTTATTTTGGGACGGAGGGAGTATTAAATACACGGTAATAAATACCCTCAGTGTGTTTTCAAAGTCTGAGTTACTTGTTTTCAAAGTCAAGTCTGAGTTACTTGTCAGTTGTAACTGGCTACTCACAGTATGTTGTTTGGAATTCCTGTCAAGGCTCCTTGTAAACTTTTATTGATATGCAAACATCATTGTTATATTTGTCTCTGATGATTCCGCCAGAGGACACTTTATCAAGTAGGGACAATATTCATGATTCCAGGACCTTGCGTTTGTATTTTTTTTGTCCAGCCGAGCTACTTAATTGATCACAAGTTCGCGATCCATATATCTTTTCAGATTATGGGAAATCGGTAGTTCAGTTTCTTAAACTATTTTGTGTTTGTGTGTGTGGGTGTGGGTGGGGTGTGTGTGTGTGTTATATTTTCTGATAACTACAACTGTTCTTTCATTCAAGGGTTAGGTATATGCCAGTACAACAGTCTCAACCAAACAATCTTAATGTAGCAAAAGCCTTATTTTTGTTCCAACCGGGCGAACCCCTTTCCATTAATTGCTCAATGGAAATAACCAGTATTTACAGCAGCAAAGGGAATGGGAAAGAGATGTATGCTCCTGGAAACTTTTTGTTGAAAGTAAAAGAAAGTCCCAATTGCTAACTTTTCTAGAACTACTAGTGTACCATCCTTCCTTTCAATGCCTACGTGGAAGGAGAAAGTCTTTCAGTCACAAGGGAACTTCACCTCAGCTGCAATGATTTTGACCTCCAATCTCTTGTAGGCTTAAGGAAATCTAAGGATTTTTTATTTTAGGATGTGCTCTTCCTTTCCAAAGCCATTATATAATGTTCTGGCAGTGGGAGCTGCACCGCACGACCACAGTTATCAGTTTCTCACACGCCACAGAACAGATACAGAGGGGCTCCTCTCTTCCTCTTCCTCTAGCCACTTACACTGCACTCTAGTTAGCTTGACACCACTTGGTAAGCCAAGCATGAGCCAGATAACCACAAGCAGCGTTGAAGTGTCCATGGATTCGCCGGCGAGTTCATGCGTGTCATCGGATGCAGAGGTGGAGATGCCGATGGTGGTGGCTGGATGCCCCCAGTGCCTCATGTACATGATGCTCTCGGGTTCAGAAGAAGAGAAGCAACCCAAGTGCCCCAGGTGCAGGAGCCCCGTGCTGCTGCACTTCCACAAGTACTGTGACACGAAGAACAGGACCTAATTGCCAAAACATCTGGCGTGTAGATAAATATATGCAGCTATCGCTGTGTGCATCCGCGGATGCAGAGGCCGGAAGGTTTAACCTTCCTTCTCGAAAAGTATATATATGCAGCCAGCCTTCGGTGTTTTCTATCTGCAGTGTGGCGTTGAGTAGCTCATGTAAGATTGAGGGGGGGGGGGGGGGGGGTTCTTCTCATCCCTGGCTGACCGCTCAACCACAGTGTCCCATGAACTAGTATGATATCATATACTACCTCTGTTTATAAATATAAGACGTTTTTGCAGTTCAATTTAAATGGCAAAAACGTCTTATATTTTAGGAACAGAGGGTGCAGCTAGTTCTTGCAGTTCAATTTATAAGAGGTTTTTGTGGACCTGATGAACTTCTATTGTTTACCCTACTCCATTCCTTGTGACTCTGAGATCATGTATACGGTAATACATACCATGCCTACGGTAATACATACCATCCCTTTATCTTCAGCGAGACATATTGCTCTTTTTCTTCCTTGAATGAGTCAGATTTCTCTCTTGGATTATCCATACTTAGCATTGTTCTTGCGTTGTTGTCTGTTAGTTTAGTTCATCTTTAAGTACAGATATACGTGGTCATATAAGACCAAGCTCTCCTTGTACTACCTGTTGATGTTTTGTCTTCATCGATATACTAATGGCTGTAGATAAGTCTTCAACGCATGTGTCTTCGATGGCGCTTAACCCTTCCACACTGTGCTCATTCGTGCCATTCAAAACGAGGCTCGCGTCTGGGCCGACGCCGGAGCCAAAGGGCTGACCATGATCATCCCCACACCTTAGGCCATTGTAATGGGGCTGAGCAACCCCATTTCCTCTGCACAACAGCGGTCATGACAACGCCTAGCCCTAGAGTACGTTGCTCATGGCTTGACCCTGTACTTTCTACCCTGTATCAATGGAATGATACACATCTAGCATATTCGTGAAAAGAAACCTAATGGCTGTAGATAAGTCTTGAACAATTTCTCAGCAAGTTTCCTGCCAGCAATAGATAGAGACTCCACTTAAAGCCCTGTCTTGTAGGAATAATTGCATTTACTTTCCAGTAAAGTGACTAATCAACCTCCAGTTTCTCTGTCTCATAAAATGGGAAGTCATACAGCCACCGAACTTTTGCCTCCTTCTTAATTAGATGCATGAAATAGAAGAACCATAAGCTCAGGCAGTCCAATCCTTTCCTGATCTGTTCTCACTTGTCACAGGAATCTGTTCTATAATACACTTTTTTTTTAGGAAAGCAGTAGGTGACTTAGGGCCGGTTCTTTTGGTGGCTTTTTTGGTCTTCTAGAATAAGTTGCCCCCTACCCAGCTTATTCTAGAAGCCCAACCCAAAACATTTTTTTAGAAGCCTACCAGTCAAGTCTTAATTAGTACTTTAGTAGGCTTCTAAATAAATAAATTTGGTTGGGCTTCTAGAATAAGCTGGGTAGGGGGCACCTTATTCTAGGCCCTTACCCACTGTAAAAAGACGTCCTTAAGCATATGTTCAAATTTACTATCCAAGCACCCCACTTCCCCGTCAAGCCAAATTTATACCCATAGTCCTCCATCACCATCTTTACTACTCTTGCTCTGCAGAATAACAAGCCACTGGACTGTTTTCCTTAAATATTAATGTCGTACTTGGCGATGTTGATGCCTTGATGTTACTATATACTTTACAAAATCTATTAAAACAGTTAGGGTTATCTTGTAGGTTTTGATCGAGAGAGCTACCTTTCCAATTATGTCACGTGTGTAGGTGTGTTGAACACTGTCGTCCTTGGTCTGGCTTCAATGATGTAAGTAGGGTACTTAGCAGACAACTGTGGGCTGTGCTTAACAAAATGGCCCAATTATTTTGTAGCCTGACATTTAGGTCCAACAGGCCTGTTTATCTGCATCCAAACAAAGGCCCATTTAGAGTAGGATTGTTCGTCCAGATCTCACATCATATGCCTAGGTTTTATTAGTGTTCAGGGTTTTAACCATTAAGTAGTACTAATAGTTGGTTGAAGAGAAGGATAAGCTGTTAATTAACTGGATTCTTTCACTTAGTGTCCCCTTTATATATCATACTGTATAGTCAAACCCTTTGGTTCTTCGTACATATTGTACATAAGTTGCAATTCTCCTGTTTATTTATCAGTAACTTCACTGCCTGGGACTCCCCTACAGTTTCTCTTCAGCAAAAGAAGTACTAATAGTTGGTTAAAGAGAAGGATAAGCTGTTAATTAACTGGATTCTTTCACTTAGTGTCCCCTTTATATATCATACTGTATAGTCAAACCCTTTGGTTCTTCGTACATATTGTACATAAGTTGCAATTCTCCTGTTTATTTATCAGTAACTTCACTGCCTGGGACTCCCCTACAGTTTCTCTTCAGCAAAAGAAGTACTACTAGCGTTTAGGCGTAACTATGCATGTCAAAGCGCCCCTGCTTTTCTATATAAAAGCTTATTTGTACAATTTATTAATGGTTCATACATCCTACTTTGAGATTTCCAGTCAACTTTAGCACTTGGTTTTACCTTTTCCAGAAAAGATGACGTGACAAATCTATTTTTAGACAAAAGATGCTGGCTACCACTTTATGTTTCTGAAAATTTGTGCCTTCTGTTGTCAAAACCAGCAAGGCTGCATTGTTTTCATCCATATGGAGCTAACATGCTTGAAAATGAACTGAGGTTAAAGCAGAGGCACCTTTCATAGGTACACACTAAGATAAAACTGTTAGAGTATTACATATATAGCCATGTAACCTTTTCATATTTACCCCATTATATAAGGGGTTTCCTGCATATATTCCACATCTGTACATGTATATATACTGGCCTTTGGCCTCCTGGAAATACAAGTTGCATATTTCCTAACATGGTATTAGAGCTAGGTCAATTTTTTTGCACGTCGCAACTCGTGCTGTTGATCCGCTCCGCACCGCCACTCTCGTCCGTGGCCGTCGCTCGTCTCCGCTGGCCCTCGCTCCAGTCCGGTTTCCTTTCCCGCCCCCGTCCACTTCTGTGTCAACTGCTGCCGGGTCAACCCGCCTGCTCTCGCTCGCATCCGCTGGCCCCGTACCAGGATCGATCGAAGCCGCACCAGGATCCAGGCTGCTCCTCCGCCTCCGCTCTTGATCGAAGCTGATGGAATCGGCCGCCGCTGCTCCTCTTTGTTCGGCTGGCTCACTGATTCCTGCCCGATCCACACCTGCAGAGCCAGCCGCCGGTCTCCGTTTCCTCGTCGGCCGCCGGTCTCCGCCAGCTGCAGTCCCCGTTGCCTCGTTGGCCACCGGTCTTTGTTGACCCGCTGGATCGAGCGCCCTTGTCCTTTGGATCGAGCGCCTGGTCGCTGCTGTTTCTGGATAAGGCCGCTGGGTGCATGTCGTCCTGAGTAAAAAAAAGGTAAAAAAAGCACGGTGTCTTCTGTCCGCTCTGAGGTGATTTCTGACGGTGTTTTCGGTATTCCTTACACTGATCCCGTCTCGCACATGTGCCTTTCCTCGGTGCTTGGTGCTCGTCTTTCTGTTTTATAGTCTCGTGCGGCGACTTTTACTGGTAGCTCTTCTGCTGCTCCTCCCGCGAGCTCCACATTTGATGATTGTCGCTCTACACCGACTCCTCTCGCGACTTCCGCCGGTGAATGTCGTTCTTCGCCGACACCTCTCACGACTTTCATCGGTTGTACTGGTGCATATGACTCCATTGACTGCGCTTTGCACAGGCGTCTTCCCTCGGCACTTGGTGCCTGTCTGCATGCAGTCTCATCGTCTTCACCGGCCTTTACGGACGATACTGGTCATGCCGCATCGCCGCTTTTAGCAGCTTCCACAGGTGGTGGTGGCTGCTACTCTCCTGGTGCCACTATGACGCCTACTTTAGGTGTGTCCTTTACGAAGGATGAGCTTGCGCGACTTCGTGCCCTACTGTCGGGTGCATCTACTTCGACATCTTCAGTTGCGCCCCTGACCGATCATGAGATTGTGCGCTTGTGACGCCTGCTAGCTCCATCTTCTGGTTCTCCATCGACAGGTTCTGGTGGTTCTGGTACGGACTCTTCTGGCATTGTGAGACCACCTTCTACACAAGCAGGTACATCTCCTTGGATTCTTGATATTGGAGCATCTTTTCATATGACTCATGATTCATCCACTCTGTCATCTACTCGACCTCTCGATTCTCCTGTTCATGTTCTTACTGCTGATGGTACCTCCTCCCGGTTACTGGCCGAGGCACTCTTAGCACTTCATCTTTTCATGTTCTCGATGTTGCTTATGTTCCCCGACTTACCATGCAGCTCCTTTTCGGTGGTCAGATTGTTGACTCTGGTTGCAGGGTCATTCTCGACTTCGACTCATGTTCCATTCTGGACCGTCACACTGGTGCTCTTCTTCGTGTTGGCCCTCGACGCCGTGACTCTCAGGGTCTCTGGGAACTTGACTGGCTTCATCTTCCATCCGCTGCCACCGCCACCAGTCTCTCCACCTCTGTTGCCTTGTCTACCAGCTCTTTTCAGCAGTGGCATCATCGCCTGGGTCACCTATGTGGCTCTCGTCTCTCATCCTTAGTTCGACGTGGTCTTCTTGGATCCGTCTCCGGCGGTGTGTCTTTAGATTGTCAGGGTTGTAGGCTTGGTAAACAGGTTCAGTTACCTTATCCTCATAGTGAGATTATGTCTCATCGTCCTTTTGACCTTGTTTACTCTGATGTATGGGGTCCAGCTCCCTTTGCCTCGAAGGGAGGCCATTGCTACTATATTATCTTTATAGATGATTTCTCTTGACACACGTGGATATATTTCATGTCTTCTCATAGTGAGGTCTTATCTATTTATAAGCGTTTTGCTACCATGGTTCACACTCAGTTCTCTACGCCTATTCGTGTGTTCCGTGCTGACTCTGTTGGAGAGTATATCTCCAAGATGTTGCGCGACTTTCTTGCTGAGCAGGGTACTCTTGCTTAGTTCTTTTGTCCTGGTGCTCATGCTTAGAATGGCGTGGCTGAGCGCAAGCATCGTCACCTTCTTGAGACGGCTCGTGCGATGATGATTGCTGCCTCTCTTTCGCCTCACTTTTGGGCTGAGGCTGTCTCCACTTCCACCTATCTCATTAACCTTCAGCCGTCCATTGCTTTGCAGGGTGGCGTTCCTTTCGAGCGTCTCTTTGATCATTCTCCCGATTACTCGACGCTTCGTTTGTTCGGTTGTGTTTGCTATGTTCTTCTTGCCCCTCGTGAACGCACCAAACTATCCGCTCAGTCAGTTGAGTGTGTCTTCTTAGGTTATAGCGATGAGCATAAGGGCTATCGTTGTTGGGACCCTATTGGTCGTCGAATGCGCATTTCTCGGGATGTGACTTTTGATGAGGCTCGTCCCTTCTACCCGCGTCCATCTTCCTCGACTTTTCCAGTGGAGGATATCTCTTTCCTCATTTTTCCTGACACACCCATCACCCCCACCGAGCCTTTGCCTATTCGTCCTGCTAACTCAGCTTCCCCACCTATTGCTGATGATTTGCCGCCACCGTCTCCCACGGTTTCCTCATCTCGCATGTCACCAGCTTCTGCCCCTTCATCCCGGTGCCTTCTTCGTCTCCACCCCCTGATTCTACCTCGACGATTCCTCCTTGTATTCTTTCATCTTTTCCTCAGTATTATACTCGTCGATCATGTCATATGGATGCATCTACTGATGTGCCCTCCTCCTCGGCTCAGCCTACCTATGGCTTGCGTTCTCGCCCGCTTCCGCCTGTTGATCGCTATGGTTTTTCAACCGCTGGTGCTGCCGTTCTTAAGCCGACTACTTATCGCCAGGCTGTTGTTCATCCTGAATGGCAGTTTGCGATGGCAGAGGAGATTGCTGCTCTTGAAAGCACTGGTACATGGGATCTTGTTTCTCTTCCTCCAGGTGTTCGTCCCATCACTTGTAAGTGGGTTTACAAGGTTAAGACTCGCTCCGATGGTTCTCTTGAGCGTTACAAAGCTCGTCTTGTGGCTCGTGGCTTTCAGCAGGAGCATGGTCGTGATTACGATGAGACCTTTGCTCCCGTGGTCCATATGACCACTATTCGTACACTTCTTGCAGTGGCCTTTGCACGCCACTGGTCTGTATCTCAGCTTGATGTTAAGAATGCCTTTCTTAATGGTGAGCTGCGTGAGGAGGTCTACATGCGACCACCACCTGGGTATTCTGTTCCTGATGGCATGGTCTGTCATCTTCGTCGCTCTCTCTATGGCCTTAAGCAAGCCCCCCGTGCCTGGTTTGAGCGTTTTGCCTCTGTGGTGATTGCCGCTGGTTTTTCAGCGAGTGTTCATGATCCAGCGTTGTTTGTCCACCTTTCACCTTGTGGACGGACTCTTCTTCTTCTCTATGTCGATGACATGATCATCAATGGTGATATATTGCCTTTGTAAAGGCCCGTCTTAGTGAGCAGTTTCTTATGTTTGATCTTGGACCTCTTCGCTACTTTCTTGGGATTGAAGTCTCTTCTACCTCTGATGACTTTTTTACATCCCAGGAAAAGTATATACAGGATCTTCTTGCTCGTGTTGCTCTTACTGATGAGCGCACCGTTGAGACTCCCATGGAGCTCAATGTTCACCTTCGTGATACTGATGGTGACCCCTTCCCTGACCTGACGCGTTATCGTCATCTTGTTGGGAGTCTTGTCTATCTAGCTGTCACTCGTCCGGATATCTCTTATCCGATTCATATTCTGAGTCAGTTTGTCTCTGCTCCCACTGCAGTTCACTATAGTCACCTCCTTCGTGTTCTCCGGTATCTTCGAGGCACGATCTCTCACCGTCTATTCTTTCCTCGCTCCAGTTCTTTACAGCTTCAGGCCTATTCGGATGCTACGTGGGCTAGCGATCCTTCTGATCGCCGTTCACTTTCTGCTTACCGTGTTTTTCTTGGTGGTTCTCTCATTGCCTGGAAGACGAAGAAACAGACTGCAGTTTCCCGTTCGAGTGCAGAGGCTGAGTTACGAGCTATGGCTCTTTTGACGGCAGAGGTGACTTGGTTACGGTGGTTACTTCAGGATTTTGGTGTTTCTGTCACTACACCTACCCTGCTTTTATCTGATAGTACAAGTGCTATTAGCATTGCGCGTGATCCTGTGAAGCATGAGCTCACCAAGCATATTGGTGTTGATGCTTTCTATATGCGCGCTGGTGTGCAGGATCAGGTTATTGCTCTTCAGTATGTGCCTTCCGAGTTACAGTTGGCGGATTTTTTGACGAAGGCCCAGACTCGAGCGCAACATGGCTTCTATCTCTCCAAACTTAGTGTTGTTAATCCACCATGAGTTTGAGGGGGGGTGTTAGAGTATTACATATATAGCCATGTAACCTTTTCATATTTACCCCATTGTATAAGGGGTTTCCTGCATATATTTCACACCTGTACATGTATATATACTGGCCTTTGGCCTCCTGGAAATACAAGTTGCATATTTCCTAGCAAAAACATCCTTTAGGGGATGGATTATCCTCTTTTGAGCAAACTTTTGCAAGTAGTTTAATCATGTAATGCTTGTTACAATGCTTTCCTGACCAAGTTATGTTTGATGCAAGAATGGCAAAGGTGAAATATCAGTCCAGACTGAAGAGATTATCAGAATCAGAGTAAGTTCTGAAGAAAACACTATGCTAATTATCCTGGGTTGTGCGAGGTTAGATACTTCGGTCAGTTCCTAGGCTAAAACCTTATATAAGATTGTATATTGTCTCAAGAACCAGCAGTAGCTTCCATGATGGAGGGGACCTGCTCAACAACTACCACATGCAGGTTGTCTGCACTCCACATGAGACAAACTAACACATGATTTTTAAACCACATGCTAAGGTTTGTTCATGCCTAATTGCCTAGTCTCTTTTGGGTCCTTAAGGCATGTGGCTGTAGGAAAACATGCATTATGTTCAATTTCATCGACTAGTCTAATAAGATTTTTATCTGTAAGATATATGCTTGATGTGTAAATTAAAGTACAAAATACCTTCCTGAGCATGCATACCTCATTGGCATCATTTATATAGAACACTTTTTTATAAATATTAACAACTTATAATGCTGTATGCCCGTTTTATCACGAAAAAACTATCTAGAAGCATCCCCAATAAACAAATAAATACATTTGTTTAACCTACAACATGTTTGAAATCACAGGAAATCATGAAAACAATGGATCCTCTTGGTTTGAGCTGTCTGCTAGCTGAAGGGTTCAAATTAAGAATGTAAATCTGGTCCCTTATTTGTTATATTTTATTTTGGCTTCAATCATTCATGTACTGCTGGAGGAAGCTTTTTTGTTCTGTGCCATTCAGCTGCTCGGTATTTTTCCAATTATGGTGTATTTATTTCGATTTGATGGTGGGTCGTTATATGCAAACACTGCTTGCTTCTATACACTTGGGGACACCCATACATGTGTGTATCGTACAGCTGTTCAATGGGGTCCTCTGGTTTGTCCTCCTTTGGAGACACAATCTAGGAGTTTCTGTTACGCATACTACACAAACACAGTAGTATTCGATCTGCAGCTTTAATCATCTTTGGAATTTAGATCCTTTCATAGATATATACTCTCTCCGTTCCTAAATATAAGTCCTCTTAGAGATTTCAATATGAACTACATACGGAGCAAAATGAGTGAATCTATGCTCTAAAATATGTCCACATACATCCGTATGTAGTCCGAATTGAAAACTCTAAAAAACTTACATTTAGAAAAGGAGGGGGTACATATGAAGAAAGGATGAAAAGTTGAATGCATGGAGTGCAGGTAGTCATATTCCTCTGTTAAAAGTTCAAAATCAGATGAGTACTGAAATCTTTAGCTTAACCTGCCCGACTTATACAATAATCACGTCTTCAATTTTGTGGAGGTTATTTAGAAGCTTTTAGGCTTAGTCGAGACATGAGAGATTAAGGTAATGGTGTTGCTTTGGCCAACCAAGTAATGTTTCTTTTGAAACATCAAGAAACTCTTGGTACAGCCACTGAAGAAACTCTTGGTAGAAATTACAGTTTGGAAAATGGCTATTGTTAGTTGGCCATCGCCATACACGAGTGAAGAAGGGTAGGCCAGGACATGTGCCCAGTGGAGCCAGCCACGCTCTGCATTATTGCATCTGCCTGCATGGGCCATTTGCATGCACTTGGCCCTCTTAAAAGTCACAAAACCCCATTGCAGAAGCACAGCCCCTGTGAGCTCCCTACGGCTTGCTTGCTGGGCTGGAAGGGTGATAACAACAACACGACAGGTCAGTGTCCAATCCATGGTGTCCAGCCCTCTTATATACATAGAGATTATGAGCAGCTAATTAACATGCAATTAATTTCTGCGGCTCAGGGACGCCTGCATGTTCCAGAACAGTGGATCTGTTAGGAGGCAGACCACGGCCTGGTCCATGGAACTGTCCACTCTTGTGCAGCTCTGCATCGGCTAATTACACCAATCTGAGGGGGTACACCACGTACTGCTCCATGCAGTAGATTTATTGGAGGCCAGCCCTTAGGGCGGGGTACGTAGTACGTAGTACCACTAGTTTAAAATCTGCCGCGGATCAATGTGTGTGGGATATGCTTTGCATGGTTAATTAAATACACCGCAGTGACATTGGTGTGCTGCACAGTGAAGGTGCAGGGCACATAGATCTGCAGGATCATCCTATCCCACAGTGGTAATTGCACCAGTCTTTATCCCTGACTGACTAGTGTGGCTGCATGGACGCAGTCACACACACATATTAATGCTGACATGACTAGCTGGGGGGCCTCCCCTAAGTAGATTCAGATTAAGCAATAATATGCGTGAAAGTAGCACAGATCAATAGATTATGAGAGATAGTTGAATTAATTAGCGGCACCTAGCTAGCTATGAGAAATTTGGAAGCATTTTCAGTTGACCAATCATTTCCTACTGATGAAGATGCAGATCTGATCGATGGTTCGCTATGTGTCGCATTCGATACAACTCTTTTCTGCCGCCAACTTCACCATGGTATTGTGTAGTTTATCCTATATAATCGCTGTTTCTTCACAGTTTCTGTTTCTACATAAAGCATACTGCATCAAGATTTTGCTACCTTGAATCCTTGATCATGGCACTATTACTGGTACAGTTCAGCAATCTATGAGTAGAGGTACCTATCCTGGATTCCTGGTTACCGGGTGGACCAAAAGCCAAGGGAATCATACAATACTAGTAGTATCCGTAAGGACCAGGCAACGATGGGGAACTATTTGGACCAACAATTTTTGATCGGGTCTTGTTGAAGAAGATGTTGCTTCCCCAATCATCTTATGCTGTGTGCACTGGAATCATTGGAGAAAACTGGGAACCAAATGTGATTTCCTGAAAGATTGCTACTACTCTGGATGCACCACCAAATTGGATGACAGACTCAATAAATGGGTCACAGGTTTCCTGCCTTTTTCGTAGGAGCCTTGATATCGTGCCAGAAGATGTGGAGGCGTTGAATGAGCAGCAGAAGGAAAGAAAGAGAGAAAAGGGGTGACGCCATCGAGGTGAGCGCAATAAATCCGGTCTCATGTTTAGCCAGACTTGCATAAATGCTGAAGAAGTATGCAACTACGTACGTACTACTTGCTTAAAACAAGGTTCATCAGAGATGGAATGGCTACACAGAGAATATTTGCAACAACCGGTCAGCACCATTCATTCATTCATTCCCCAGCTAACAATTTTGTCTTGATCTTTATGTCTTCAGCATGGTTAAGCTTGGTAAGGAGTCACTGTAATATTAGTATCGCCTTCACTTGTCAGTTCCTTCTTTTACTCATCTTATTACACCAATGGGCACTGGAGGGGAGACCTGAGCCGCATTTGCGTCTCAGTTGAAGTACTCTGCTACATAAATAGAACTAGGTTATTTTAAGATGCGCGCACAGAAACTTTTCTGTTCACTCTTGTGATCATGCCAGCACTCTACTCACCCTGCTCCCTCATCGGGTCTGATCATTAGCTGTAAGCTGGGCAAGTCACAAGTGTTTCTGCTACACTGTGCAATCCATTGTTTGGCACTACTATATTTGTTGCTAAAGCTGCAGCCTGCATAGAAACTGTGGCGAACAAAACTGAAACTACTGCGGATGTTTGTCCCCTGTTTGATGCCCAGACGCCTGTGCGTAAGGGGGTGCAGTGGATTTTTTTTTTTCAATTCCATGGCATTCAAACCGTTGAAAACAAGGAGAGCCTGGCTGAATCTGCTTTGTTCTTTTATTATTAATCGTTCGTTCCACACACTGTTAATCGGAAAAGGACTTGCTGGGATTCATTCACTAACATGCTCTTTAATGGTGCTTGCGGCATGGCATGGCAGGTAGAGCTCCGGGGGAGAATGAGAATCTGTAGCACGGCACTAGCAGGCTACCACCAACGAACAAGGCCAAGGTCTCATCTGTGAAAGATTAAGGTTGCTTTGCAGGGAGACGAGGCCCATCCCGAGACATGACAGATGGACGGACGGATGGATGGAGAGCTAGCCAGGCGCACTGCATGGATTACTGTGACCTAAAAAACTACTTATTTGAGGACGTTTCTCTCTTGTCTTCACCTAATTATCTATCCTGTGACCTTATTGCGCCATTTGATTACAACAGGTATCTGCACACTTGCGGCATTTATTATAATCGTCCTATACGTACGTTGTTGCGAGGCTGATCAACTAATTTGCTTCTGCTCAGCCTGCAGATTAAACCACGCCACCGGCTCCCAATAATCTAATGCTTGCCGCATGTGAAGATCGATCATTACTACATTTGTCTGTGGGCAAATTGGATGGACGGCTCATATCTATTAGATTAAAATTGCAACAAGGTAGTACCTACCAATTAAACGGTCTCTTCAGCTCCTAGCTACTGATCATGCATGTGTCTTGTAGCCTTGTAGAAGAGCAAGGTTCCACGTGGATGGCCAGGTAAACAAATTAGAAGAGGTTTAGCAGCACACCACCCAAGTGATTAGCCAAAGCATTACTATATATCTGCACAAATTGCACTCCACCATCCATGGCAATGGCATCTTCCTTCCTTTCTCCCCTCCTGAAAAAAGAGAGCAACCTAGCTAGCTAGCTAACTACTCTGATTACTCTTTTGATTACTCATGTACTTATATGCTGCTAGCTTTGTTAATTATATGCCAATATGTATGCAACCTTCCTCTGAGCAAAAGCCCACACACACCACCTTCCTTCACTCTCTCTAATCAAGTAGAGCTAGTAGCAGCCCTGCCCAGACCCAGTGGGCGGCGGAGCACCATAGCCAGATACCTTCCAGCCTCTGCCTCTTGTGCATCGTCCTGTCCGATCTCTCTCTGAGATCAGATTAAAGGTAGCTTAGCCATGGTCAAGAAGCTTGGCCTAACATCTCTCATTTTCAGCGGCAGCAAGCAGGTGGACAGTGCTGCTAGTACCAGTGGCGCTGGCGCTGCACCTTCCTCCATGGCCTCGTCTTCCTCCATGTCTGCCTCCTCTTGGCAATGGCCGTCCTGCAAGCAGCCAAGGACCCTCTCCTTCAGGCAGCAGCACCAGGCGGCGTACAAGACCATGAACTCTGCCTACTTGCCCGACTCTGGCGCGGACTCGTGCTTCTCCAACTCCTTCGCCTCCGTCGACGACAGCCTCTCCACGGCGTCTGAGGCCGCCTCCGGGCTTGTTGAGGCCAACGAGCGAGAGACGGTCATCCGCGCCTTGCGCTCCGGCCGCCTCTTCTTCGAGCCCCATGCAACGCCGGCCACCTCCTCTTCCATTCTTCACGAGGCCAAGCTGAAGGTGAAGGACAGCGGCACTACCATCGCCTGCTGCGGCAGCAGGAAGGTGGACAAGACGGCGGCGTTCGAGGGAGCAACGGCAATGACCATGGACTCGTCGAACCCATACCGCGACTTCCGTGCGTCCATGGAGGAGATGGTAATGAGCCATGGCGTCAAGGACTGGTGCTGGATGGAGAAGATGCTAGGGTGGTACCTCAGGGCCAACGGCAAGAACACCCACGGGCTCATCGTCGGTGCCTTCGTCGACCTGCTCGTCGCGCTCAGCGACACTGCCTCGCCGTCCTCCCCGACCACCGCTAGCACCAATCGCTCCTCCTCCTTCAGCGGCATCGACGAGATCAAGGAGGAAGAAGGATGATTCGAGCTGGTATATATGATTATGATTAGTTGTTGTCCCCTTGCTGCCATGATTCGCGTCAAGTGCTGTTAATTCCCAGCCGGATGCAGTGCAGCTTGATCAAGCGAGAGGTTAGCAGTGTTGATTCCATTTATCTTTTTTGCGTAGCTATTGTGTGATTGCGTGTCAGTTAACTCCTCGTGCGCGCGTGCACGCCTACCTAACTGATTGTTTGCTAGCTAGGTGAGTACTATATTTGAATTTGTGTGCAAATGCCGGATATTATGTATGAAAAAATCAAATGAAATATATAGATTTATCAATATATATAGAGTGTGTGTTGTCTGCAAGCATGTTTGGAATGCGCGAATTTTCGTCGAAATCTGGTCTTCTTTCTCAGAAACAGTTCAATTATCACGAGAAACGAAGAAGCGAAATCATCTCTTGTTCCATACGGATCTAAATATGTGATTGTATACATTACATTTCCCCTGTTCTATTTTTGTGTGTGAGCAGTCTATACAGTTGTCATTTTGTCAGTCAACTAACTTTTTGGCTCTGCGTGATGTCTCCACATCATATACAATACATGGATGGTGAAATGACAGGCCCAGCTAGTAAGTTCACGTCAGGAACCTTCATCTCAATCTCAGGTTGAAGCTAAAAGAACCACATCAGTCACTGGATCATCATGTGGTGGATCGATTAAATTTGTTATATGTGCGCGATAGTTGCTTCTGTCTCAGACACATAATTTCAGTCACACACTTTCCTCGTGAAACATGCTGCTCGGAATAGGATCCACAAGAGCAGAGCAGAATACTTATTCCACCACTTGTTTAACTGACTATCTATGTTGTGTTTGGTTACCTGCACCGTTTTTCAGCCCTTTGTACGTGTGACTTAGATGGCATGTCTGAGTTTATGCAGACTAAAAACCATGTTGTACATGTTGATTGGTAGCGTGAATTGCATTAGTGGTCAGATTAGACCTTGTTGTTTGTCTGCCTGTATTTCTGCTTTATTGGTGACCAGATGCCAACCACACATGTCTGATTGCATACACATAACTGTTATACTTACCCTTTTCAAATGTGATGAACTTATCACCTAAATGCAACACACTTCTCAATAGACATATCACACATGAACAACAACAACAACAACAACAACTGAATTAACACCACTACACCATTAACACACAATTTAACAGTATGTATGACCAGTGGCGGAGCTAGCGGAGAATCAAAGGGGGCCAAAGAGAAAATATGCACCTTTTTTTTCCGCGGGGGGGGGGGGGGGGGGGGGGGAAGACAACAATATTTAAATTTAAGTCTCTTATTTTAACAATAGTACAAAATAAGTTTTAAGACTAGGGGTGCATCCCATGGCCGTGCATAACCCTAGGATGCTGCTTCCGGGGAAAAAAATATACAGGCAACAAAGGAGATGCAAAGTTTAGACAATCAACGGTTCAAATGGTCTAAACTGATAGCAAGATGAGAAGCTAAACAAGAGAGCATGCTGGATGCCGCCCAGACAATAGTGCTTATGGCACCTGACATTGCACATAGTGGAGGTGGATGCGTTGTAGATTTGCACTTTTAATCCCAAGACGGAGAGCCTGACGACGAGGCAGGTCATCGGAAACGATCCTGTGACGTCGACAAAAGTAGTCCCAGCCCCTACCAAGCACCATCTCCTCTTGAAAGTTCTGGTGCCGCACCCAGCACTCACACCACTTCTTAGCAAAGAGCCTCACGATGCGATGAGGCTTGATGACTAGCCATTGCTTCATCACGGGCTTGAAGGCCTTAGGGGTGACTAACATGGCAATGCCTTCCATGTTCTTGATGGGCACGTAGAACCTTACTCGCTTCCGTGCCCCTCTCCTCGTGGCTGATCCTATGCTCATGCCTATGACTAGTGGCCGACTCATCGTGGCGACCCTTCGCGACATGTCCACCCTCTTGAGCTAACAGATGGCCGAGATGATGTCCTCGGCATCCTCGATGGCAGCGACGATCTGTGCCCCTCTACCGGCAGTGTTCCACTCCGTCTTCACGACCTTGCCAGTTCAATGGACAAGATTAAGTACAGTTAGGCACTGGGCATTGGCATTGGCAGCTACACCTTGGTGGTACTATGATTAGATCATAGCACTGTCCAAGTGCAACTGCTGCTGATCATAGTAGTTACACTTGGGTGGTGCTATGATTAGATCATAGCACTGTCCAAGTGCAAGTGCCACTGATCATGACACCGTCCAATTGCAACTACTACTCATAACGGCAGTCGTAATAGGGCAGTGCTATGGTCCGAACTGCGGATTTGTCCTACTACTATTTATAGCATGCATATGCATCGTCCTATTATGATCATGCAAGCACGTAGCACCTACTATATGATCATGCACACACCCTAACCAACATTGTGATTCTACCAACAACCTAACCAACATTGTTATTCTATCAAGTACACCATGAACATCAGTGCCATTCTACAAAGAACACCATACATTCTAGCATTGTCCTGATATGAAGAACAACCTAGACAATGTATGACAATAGCGTAAACATCCTAAGCAGTAGCAAGAACACCCTAATAACCAATCTAGCATTATTGTAATTCATCCACAATCGATTGGATTCAAATCGAATCCAATCCAATCCAATGCTATCAAATCCAACCAATTCAGAACTAGACAAATAAATCTAACTACTAACAAGAACATAGGGCACAAAATCGCTTACCGGAGCGGTTGCTAGTGAACGGAACGCCGACCGCGGACCAAACCCTGGAGCCAACCAAGGGCCCTTGCGACTTCAACGGTGCTCCTTGTGACGTGGCGGGGGAGGAAGAGGGCGCCGCTGACGATGCTCCGACCCCCTCCCCTCGCCTTGCCCCAGGCAAGGGTAGAAAACCCTCGTATGTGCTTAAAAAACCCGTACCAGCCACGGTTGCCGTTGTCACAGCCGACGGGCTTTCCTCCGGCCGCCGTCCTCGCATCACATGTTACCATACATGCAATAATTAACGCCCCTTTACCCATCAAACTGCCTGATTGCCGCCGTGCATGTATTTTTTTCATGCACTTTTTTCTTCTCTGAATCTACATGCACACGATTGCCGGGTTTGGTTCTACATTGTTTCAAAGTTGGTTTTGTATCAGTTTGTGCTTTTGACGTACTCATACTAACTACATAGGTCAGGACACACTTGGCAGAAACATATATACATGCATGGCAATAGATAGTTATGTTTCTCATGAGATATATGTTGCCACTATGTATTGATGGTCTAATCTACAACCTCACGTGAGATATAGTCATCAGTACGATGGTTAATTTTCTCATGAGATATATGCTGACACTATATATTGACGGTCTAATCTATAACCTCATATTGAAGTCAAACGGGAAAACATGATGTGTCCACTTACTTAAAAAAACATTTGAATTAGTAACTGAATTTTAAAGAATGTGCTTCAAAGTCAAGAAAAAAATACAGTCGGCAAAAGTCTTTCGTGCACCATCCTCTTTCCAACCACTACCCCTCCATCCGTAGCAACACACGGGCATGTTTCTTAGTACTACTAAATTAACTAACTAATACTCTGCATATATAGCTACATACACATGAGCGAGGACATGGTGAGGAGATCAATTTTTATGAAACCGATCCAAATTTATACTTACTACAGATTAAGCGATCAGGGAAACATGCTTTAATTGTCAACAAAGGTGATTAATTAACCAAGATGCACGGGAGAGTGGTAGACTATGCAGATCTAACTACTACAGATTTAATTAACTAACAACATTTAATCAGATGGCAATCTGAATCGCCCGAATCAATCAGAACCAGACGCGGCATTCGATGGGCTGGAACTCCGGCGGGCCGTCGCCGGCGGGTGCGGAGGCGTTCCGGCGCTGGATGATGAGAGGGCAGTCAACCCTGGGCTTTGGCCCCGGCACCCTGAAGGCCCACACCTTAAGCTTCATCTTAGCGCTGAGCTTGACGTCGACTGAGAAGGTGGCTTGGTCGATGGCCTCTTTGCGGAACCCCGCGGCGGCGACCCCGCCCTCGAGCGGGTGATCGCCCGCGAAGGCCACCGGCAGGACGGTGGTCTCGCCGGTGTCCTGGTAGAAGTCCGGGAGGTCAGCGCGGGCGAAGCTCTGGCCCATGTAGTAGGCCTCGGCGGCGACGGAGTAGTAGTGGATGGCGATCCGGGAGTTGGGGTTGCGGACGGAGAGCTCGACGGAGAGGTTGTAGCGGAGGATCCAGGTGCGCGGGGTGAGGTTGAAGTCGGCGAGGTCGGCGGATGCGGCGGTGGCGTGGATGAGGTGCGGTCGGAAGAGGAGGTAGAGCGCGAGCGCGACGACGCCGGCGACGACGAGGATGGTGGCGACGACGCTGAAGAGGCAGCTCAGCAGGCCACAGAAGAGGCACCGGCACGGGCAGCACAGCCACGACGACACGGTGCTCGCCTTGCCCATGGATCGGTTGGTTCCTTCCGGCGGCCGGCCAACTGAATCGATGGAGGTCTTGAGATTCTAGCTGCTGAGGAGTGGATGTTTCATGGCGATTGGTGTAGGGCAGATCGAGGCAGACAGGCAGGTGGTAGCTAGTGGTCGGAGGCACACTCGCCCGCTGATCGCCACTTTTGTAGGAGAGGAGTGTACGTGTGATCGTGCATGCAAGACCAGGAGACAAGAGAGGTTTCAGAGCTTGCGTTGGCCGGGTCTTCTGTTCGTGCTCGTGCATGCGCGCGCGCTGTCTTGTTTTTTCTTTCTTTGAGTGGACGCGTGTTCTGCTCTGCTCTGTCTCTTAATTGGGCCTGTTTCAGATGCTAAGTGCGCCTTATACTACAGGAGAGATCACGACAACTCTGCTTCAGATGTTCCTTACCAAAGCACCTGGTCTGGATGGATATCCAGCCCACCTTTTTCATCTTCATTGGGATATTTGTAGTACGAAGAGCAACTATTTAGCCAGCCCTTCCTCACAAGCGTTTTAGCGATCGCTCTCACGTACCGTCACTTGGCACGTTCTCAGTTGCCGCCACGTGTCGCGCTCTAAGCGTTTTTTTCGGATTTTTATTTTATTTTTCCGCACGCGTTTTCGTCCTTTTGGAGTGGGTTTTTTCGGATCTTTTTGGTGTTACCGTTTTTCATCGGTCTTTCATAGCTTTTGGACGAAAAATTCAAAAAAACCCCCGAAAAAACATGTTTTCTGTTTTTTTACGCGAAAAACGTGTTTTTTTTGCGAGAGACACGGTTTTGCTTTCGCGAGAGACACGGCTGTGCCTCTCGGAAAGGAAAAAAACGTCTTTTCTGCTCTTTTTTTCTCGCGAGAGACGCGGTTTTGCTTCCGCGGAAGGCACAGTTTTGCTATCGCGAGAGGCACGGCCGTGCCTCTCCCGAAAGGAAAAAAACGTGTTTTTACTCTTTTTTTTTCTCGCGAGAGGCACGGTTTTGCTTCCACGAGAGGCACGGTTTTGCTATCGCGAGAAGCACGGCCGTGCCTCTCCCGAAAGGGGAAAACACGTTTTCTGCTCTTTCTCTTTTTTCGCGAGAGACACAGTTTTGCTCCACGAGAGGCACCGTTTTGCTATCGCGAGAGGCACAGCCCGAAAGGGAAAAAAACATTTTCTGCTCGTTTTGTTTCCGCGAGAGGCATGGTTTTGCTTCCGCGAGAGGCACGGTTTTGCCTTCGCGAGCCCGTGCCTCTCGAAAGGAAAAAAACGTGTTTTCTGTTTTTTTCTATCCCGTGAGGCACGGTTTTTTCGTGAAAAAAAAGTTCGTCAAAACCTATCAACATGGGATCTAGTTTTGTAGATCTCGACGTGAGAAAGCCAACAGTGAAAACGGTTCGAGATTTGGATGCACGGTTTAGGAGATAAAACGTTTTTAAAATATGGATCTACGAAAAAGGGAAAACTCTCAGATCGCGACAAGTGGCATGCATGCAGTGCGCCGCTTGTCGCAACCTGGGGGATGAAAGTAATTGTTAGAAGGTGTACTCGCTAACTAGTGATTTCAGTAGTATGGAGGTGATAAAATATAATCATGCACATTTTAAGAGTAGAGGAGAGCCCAAAGGAGATAAATGAGACTACCTTAGCCCTCGTACCTAAGGTAAAGGATCCAACTCACCTCATCCACTTCAGGCCCATCGGTCTTTGCCATGTCCTCTATACAATTGTGTCCAAAGTGCTTTCTAATCGCTTGAAATAGATTTTGCCTCACAACATATCAGAGCAGCAGTCCGCTTTTGTTCCCGGACGTATGGTCGCAAATAACATCATAACCGCTTATGAATGCCTTGACTTTATGAAATGGAACAAAGAAAAGAAGAATAGATTATGTGCAGCGAAATTGGACATGATGAAAGTTTATGACCGAGTTGAGTGGCACTATCTAAAAGCTATTATGACCAAGCTGGGATTTGCACCAGCCTGGGTTTCTTTGATCATGCATGGTCACTTGAGTGAAGTTTTCTGTCCTTTTCAATGGTGGTAAGATGGAAGAGTTCCACCATCCATGGGGATTCGACACGGAGACCCTTTTTTGTCCATACATGTTCTTGCTAGCAGCAGCGGGCCTTTCGTGCCTCTTAAAAAGTAAAAATGAATCATCATACCTCAATAGAATCAAAGTGGCATCATCGGCACCGCCGGTCAACCACTTGCTCTTTGCGGATGATAGCTTGTTGTTTCTTAATGCTAGTATAGATGGAGCTAATGAGTTGTCCTCTCTTTTGAATTGTTATTGCAATGCTTCAGGCCAAAAGGTAAACATATCCAAGTCTTCTATTTTTTCTAGCAAAGGATGTCTAAACAGTCTAAAAGAAGAGGTTAAAGTTGCATTGAATGTCCCTAGCAAAATTCTATCTGAGAGGTATCTAGACAGGCCAATGGATGTGGGTAATAGCAAGAATAGTGCTTTTGTGTTCCTCAAGGATAGAGTGTGGAACAATGTTAAAGGATTGATAGCAAAAGTATTATCTATTGGAGGAAAAGATATTTTGATAAAAACTATAGCCCAGGATTGTAAGTGCATCTAGTGCCCCTTAGTGATTTTGGTGTATTGAAGACTTGTAGGTTAAGGAACTAATGTGTTTGTGAGCGTACACACGCTCTATAAGTCAATGAGGAGTTTGATATATTCGGAGATTATCGACCCCTAAAAATATGTCTTCAGTTGAAGACTTTGGTGAAGACTTTGCTGAAGACTTTGGTATTCCCTGGAGACTTTGAAAATGAAGAAGTTGGTGTGACCTTGAAGATATGAACAAGGACTATGAAGCGTGAAGACTTTTGTTTTAGTAGTTTCCTTTCCTTTCTTAGTGTCATAGAAAACACCGTACTGTTAAAGGGGGCCGAGGTAATACTAAGGAAAATTTCCAATAGATACTCAACTCAAAAGCCTCAACCTATCCAATCCTTCGAGTGAAGCCTTTGGAAATCTCTTGCAGTTCAGTTAAGTTCTTCAGTGACACAGACGAAGTTCTTCTAGTCTCTGAGGAAATTGATCTGACTAAGGAGTTAGGATTTCGCGAGTGAGAATTGCCTACAAGTGAGATACATGATAAGCCTGAGGACTTTCATAGTTCAAAATTCCGACCGTTGCTGTGCTTAGCGCCAGCTGTCCCCAATCATCTTATCCACATAACGGTCATATCATTGGGGGCATTTGTGTCTTATCATGTCAGGTTGCACCCTGGCTATAAATAGCCACCCCCACAACCACTAGTTGGTTGGCTGCTTCGAGAGAGAACTGACACTTGTCATTTGAGAGCAACCCATCCTTCGAGGACTTTGAGAGAAAATCATCAGTGAGGAAAAACCAAATCCAACCCACCAAACCCAAAGTGATTGAGCATCACTAAAGAGATTGTTCCTGTGTGGAACCGACGCTGTTTACCTTTGAAGACTATGTATCTTCCAGACGGTTAGGCATCATGATCTAGTGCATCCTGCAGTTAATTGGGGATCACGGAGTGACCTTGGTCTAGAGCATCCAACAGTCAATTGTGGATCGCCGGGTGACTAGTTTGTGAGGGTTTTGGAAGTCTACCCTGAAGACTTACCACGAGTGTTGGGCAAGGACTTTGTGACCTTAGCTCAAGGATAATACGGTAAGGATTGTGTGTCCTGGGACTACGTGTCCTGGGACTGTGTGTCCTCTAGTTTAAATACCAGGCCGCTCCAAACCAGACGTACGACTGTCACAACAGTTTGAACTGGGTCATCAGACCATTGTCTTCATCGAGCTACCTGGTTCTATTTCCTCAACCCCTCTATTTCCTCGTATACTTGTTGATGAAATTGATCGTTACGGTTTGAAGAATTTGACTGAAGATTTTCACAATTTCCTCACCTAAAATTCTTCAAGTTACCTTGTTCCTCACCTGCTTATCCTGTATCACGCTACGTGTAATCTGTGGATGCTTTATTTCATCATGATGACTATGCTACTGCTATGTTTCTCATGCATTTGATTACTCATTCCGCTGCTAGTTATTCATCACATTTCAAATTCCTCAATTTGAAATTACTCAAGTGATGAATTTGTAAAATTCGCCTATTCACCCCCCTCTAGTCGATATAACACACTTTTAATCGGTATCAGAGAAAGGTACTCCCTTGTTTTGTGTGATTTTGGTTTAACCGCATGGAGTTCTAGTTATGTCGACTGCAGGTATAATCAAGGTTTCCGCAGGTTGTCCTACCTTCGATGGGTCGGACTATCCCTACTGGAAGAACAAGATGCACATGCATCTTGAGGCAATTGACAACGATCTCCGGTATGTTGTGGTAAATGGTATTCCCTCTGTTACTCCCACGGTCATTGCTGCTGATGTGAAGAGATTCAACAACTCGATTCTCAAGCGAAGAATATCATCTGTGTCCATTTGAGCAAAGGTCAGTATGGCAGAGTGAGTGCTTTGGAGTCTGCTAAGCTTATCTGGGATATGTTGTCCAAAGTCAACGAAGGTGTTTCCACTCAACGTGACTCTCATGTTGATGTTCTTCGCAATCTCTTCAATCGCTTCAAAAGACTCGATGGTGAGAATGTTCAACAAACTTTTGATCGTCTCACTGATATCTCCAACGAGCTTCAAGCACTGGGTGCCACTGACATCACCGATCATGAAGTGGTGAAGAAACTGCTGAGATATCTTGATTCCTCATTCGATACACTGGCTTTGATGATTCTAGAGCGTGGAGACTACAACTCACTTGATCCTGCTGGTATTCTTGAGAGACTCAACACTTATGAATTCCAACAAGCTGAGAAGAGAGACCTCTATGGGCCAAGCTATGGAAGATCTCGTGCTCTGAAGGCAAAAGCAATTTCCTCATCCGAAGGCGAAGATTCTGATAGTAGCCTTGGTGATCCGAAAGAACTGAGTCAGGAGCTGGCAATGCTCGTGAGGAAATTCCAAAAGTTCTCAAGGAAAGGTGGATTTGGGAAGTCATCAAAAAGTTGCTTGAGGAAGTCAGACTCCTCAGGTGACTACAAGAAGAGAACTTGTCACAAATGCAAGAAATCAGGTCACTTCATCTCTGACTATCTTTTCTGGGAAAAAGAATCAAAGAAGAAGAAGTACAAGGACGATAGTTCAGATGACTCGAAGAAAAAGAAGAAATCTTCAAAGTCCTCATCTGCAAAGGCCTCATCTTCAAAGTCCTCAACGCACAAGAAGAATGGTTCCAGAAAGGCTCTGGCTTTCATTGACAAGGAAATGGACTCAGAAGAAGAATCTGAAGAATATGAAGAAGAGGAAGAATCTGAGGTGGAATCAGAATCTGGTGTTGCTAGCCTTGCTCTCGCCACTGCTTTCGTTAGCAAGTCCATCTTCAACGATGAACAAAATGACTACTCCAATGACTCTGATGTCAGCAATGATGATTATGCTCCCACCTATTGCTTCATGGCTAAAGGTTCCAAGGTACATAAGCATCCCTCATCCTCTAAATCAATTGATGGTGAATCTGATGAATATGTGAAACCTAGCTATGCCAAACTTGCTAATATTGCCACTAGGCAACAAAGTGCACTTGAAAAGCTTCAGAAACTGCTAGACACAAGCGATGATCTGTTGAATGAGGAAGTGGAACGGACTCAAACTCTGCCTGATGATCTCAAAAGCTTCAAACAAAGTATGATAACCTTCAGAGTCATCATAATGCTCTCTTAGCTGATCATGAGAAGCTTTCTTATGAATTTCTTCAAAGAAAGCAAGATCTTGAGAAAATAAGAGTGTCTCACGAGGATCTCCAAAGGGAAAACGATTCCTTACTGGCTCAACAGATCAGTACCGCTCAAGAAGAATTTGTTCCACCTTGTTTGAAATGCATCAAACGTGAAACTGCTAATTCTTCACCTGAATGTTCAAATGCTTCTATTGCTCCAAATTCTACAACTATTACCATTGTCACAAATTCCTCATCTGAGGATACCACAAGTATCACTAACGAAAATGCAGGGTTGAAGGAATTGTATGTGACAGGCATGTACAACAATCTCAAAGGGCATCAAACCCTTTGCGATGTCCTCAAAAAGCAGATTCCGAACAGGAACCCTAGGAAAGAGGGTATTGCCTTTGAGAGGAAACTCAATGCTGATGGATCCCACTGGACACCTGAGCAGTACCCCAAAACCTCATGGGTTGCTGCGAAAGGACCTCCTGTAGATCCGTCCACTTTATCGGGCTTTACTTGTGAAACTTCATATTCCTCTGATGAGTCACTTGACTCCAACTACAAATTCTTCAAAAATCAGAAAGGTGAAGTATTTGCCAGATTTGTTGTAACTAACTGTAGGAACTGTTCACCTATGAAGAAAATTTGGGTTCCCAAGAGCTGCTTACAAAATCTTCAAGTAAATGTCCTCACGACACCACTCATGAAGAACAGGAACCCCAGATCAAATTCCTCATATGGACCAAAGTCTTCAGATGGACCAAATCCCTCAAATGGTCAAAAACATCATTCTCGTGCTAAGCACCTGTTTCGTAGGGAAAATCTAAGAGTTCTGAATATGTGCATTATTCTTCAAATCATTATGTTCATAAGTCCTTGAAGAATTTCTCTGCTTATTCATATGAGTACTCTAACCCTCGTCCTGTGAAACAAAGCGCACTTGCTTCAATGCCTCCCTTCTCATATGGTGCTCGCAGAATGATGAACTCTTTACCATCCCTCCAGATGTGGGTGGTCAAGAAATTGAACTAATCTCTTATGTAGGGTCAGGTCTCCAGATGAACATGAACGTCTGATGAATTTGCTGGAGATCTGAGGAAATGCTTGAAAGGATGCAAGCTAATCATGTAGAAATGAATTCCTCATTTCTCACGTCCTCACACTGCTTTAGTTACCATATTGTGTGATGAAATTCTGCGTGATGAATTTGATGTCATATTCTTCACTCTGAAGCATATGAGTTCGTAAGTTGTACTAATTCATCTGCAGGATGAACCTGCAAAAGCTACTGAGTGGGTCCTCGATAGTGGATGCACAAACCACATGACTGGTGACAAGAATCTACTGATGAATTTGCCACTTGCCCCGTCTCATCTGAAGCATATCACCTATGCTGGCAAAGGAAAAAAGCAAGGTATTGGGTCTAGGTAAGGTTGCAATCTCAAAGGACCGACACATGGATAAGGTGATGCTTGTCGAATGCCTCGGGTTCAACCTTATGTCTGTCTCAATGCTTTGTGATCTTGATATGGTTGTCGTCTTTGGAAAATATCTTTGTTTTGTCGTCATGGAATCTTACAATTCCAAAGTCTTCGAAGGATTTAGAAGAGGAGACTTGTATATTGTTTATTTCTCTACAGGTCCTCAGCCTGCCACGTTCCTCCTTGCAAAGTCCTCAGAAGGCTGGCTGTGGCATCGACAACTTGGACATGTTGGTATGAGGAATTTGCACACGCTTGTGAATAAAAAGCACGTCATTGGCATTGAAGGTCTCCAACTCCTCAAGGACCACCTCTGTTGTGCATGTGAGTCTGGGAAGATGACCAGATCCAAACATCCCTCGAATACAATCATGACCACGACTCGACCTTTTGAATTGCTTCACATGGACCTCTTTGGCCCCACTCATTATTCCACACTAACAAATTCTTCAGGTTTGTATGCCTTTGTCATTGTTGATGATTACTCTCATTACACTTGGGTACATATTATTATATACAAGTCTAAAGTGCAGGATGTCTTCAGACGATTTGCTTCAAGGGACTCCACAAAGTTCGGTGTCAAGATCAAGCATATCATGGGCGATAATGGGACTAAGTTCAAGAACACCAATCTTGATGAATATCTTGATGAACTTGGTATTACTCATGAGCTATCTGCCCCATATACTCCTCAGCGGAACAACATCGTGGAGCGCAAGAACATGACTCTTGTTGAGATGGCTTGCACAATGCTTGATGAATACAAGACTCCTCATCGCTTTTGTCCTGAGGCAATTGGTACAGCATGCCACATCATCAACATGGTATATCTTCACAAATTCTTCAAGAAGACTTCATATGAACTCATGACTGGCAAGAAACCCAATGCAAGTTATCTCAAAGTCTTCGGTGCAAAATGCTGGATTAGAGATCCTCACCATAGTACTAAATTTGCACCAAAAGCACATGAAGGTTTTATGCTTGGTTACGGAAAGGACTCGCACACCTATAGAGTCTTCAACACCTACCACCATAAGGTTGTTGAAACTGTAGATGTGTGGTTTGATGAAACTGATGGCTCGAAAAGAGAGCACCTGCCTTCTGTGCTAGATGAACAGTCTCCTGAGGAATCCATTAAGATGAAGGCTACTGAAGATGTCATACCCACTGAGGAAGTCATCCCAACAAATGAAGACTTTCCAGCTGAATGGGCAAAGCATCAACACAAATTCAAAGAACTGTCGAAGCTGCAGTGAAGCAATTTAATGAAGATTCTGCTGCTGTTGCCTCTTCCGAAGCCTCTGCTAGTGCTCTGAAGAAATCAGTGGTGAAGAAATCTGCAGTGAAGCCCATATCCCCAACTTCAATGTCATCACTACAGAATCCTCAAGCAAAGTCTCCAAAGGCCTCTGCAATGCCTTCAGTAGCTGCACAATCTTCAGCTGCTGCCTCAAAATCCTCAACACTAGTGCACCTTGCAACATGTCAAAGTACCGAGGGCTTATCAATTTCTTCAGGGGTTTCTGCAAGTTCCTCTGCCCAAGCACAGTCCTCAACCAGTCCTTCACTGATGAAGATGAAAGCTACTGTTGGACGAGGCATTCGACCAAGTCCTCAACCGAAGAAGGTGGTGTTCAAAATACCATCAGATTCTTCAGATGAAGCTGATGACGAGGAACTGGCCGCAATCATCAGAAACAAGCAAGAACGATGAAATTAAGACAACAAAAAATGGTTGAAATCGGACAGCTGAAACACTCAAGCAAAGGGCACTCATATTCCTCTATGGTTGGATCCAAAAATGGTGCTGTACTTCATTGATATCTGGCACAAGGATCCCAACACCCTAATTGATGATTTGAAGCTGCCTCCTGGTCCAGATCATGTCCTCACTGCTTTATCACTGAAGAAAAGTGGAAATATGAGAAGGCCAGACAGACCAAGAAAGCTTAGTACAAGAAAGAGCACTTCTTGAAGAACAATGTTCTATAACTTTCTCCTAAGGAACTAGTGAAGATGCAGTCTGAGATCAAAGACCTCAGTGAAAACTTCAACAGATACTATGCCGATTGGCAAGGTGCCAAAATTTGTTTTGTCAATGTGGCTGATAAAGCCATTAAGGACCACAACAAAAGGGTTGCAGCTCGATCACAACCTCAAATTCCTCAGGCTGAAGAATCTGTTCAGCCTGCTGAAGAAACTGCTCCCGCAGCTGAAGAAATTCAGACTGCTGAATAACCTGCCAGGACAACCTCCACAATTGCGCTTGAAGAAATTACCAGGACAGCTGGAACTTTTGCTGTGCCTGATGAAATTGAGACCACAAGGGCGACTGCATCAGTCGTGCGTGGAAAAAATTCTCCTCCTTCACCCTCTACAGAAACTACAAAATCCTCAAGGGTGACGAACAACAACCTTCCTTCTGCATCAGAAGTGAAGAAAACTAAGGCTGCGGAGAAAAAACACTGAAGAGAAAGGCATCAACGACAGATTCCTCAGCAGTGAAGAAATTGAAGTCACTATCAAGTTCTTCAACTGAGCCATTTGATGCAACTCCTATCAGCTCTGTGCCTGCCTATTAACTTGTACCATTTGGTGTTGACTATGTCATCCCAAATGATGATCAAGATGAAAAGGATCAGTCTACTGCTACCTCGGAGCAGATTGATGAAGAAGTTGAAGTGGAAGCAAATGCTTCAACTCCATTGGTATCGTCGCCCCAGCCTCACTTTACTACTGAAGAGGCCGACGTTGAAGGAATGTAAGAGGAGGTGGACATTGGAAACACAACACCTCTGATCAATGATGAATATTGGGAAGCTGCACACCCAAATTCACCAATGACCACTCCTCTGTCACAAATTCCTTAGTCTCCAGCCTAGAATGAAGAAATTCAAATAGGATCAGATGACTTGGCTACAACCGTAACTGAAGATATTGCAGCTGCATCAGCTGAGGAAATTGTTGCTCCAACTGCCACTAAGGAACCTGCAGAGCAAAGTGTTCAGTCTAAAGAAGTTCCACCGATGCCCAAGGAAATTGTGGGCCGCTTTAAACCAAACCTCCAGTCGAATCCTAGAATGCCATTCAAAGGCTCAAAGTGCCCCAAATTCATCAAGACAAATTTCTTCAATGAGCACATTTTCTTCACTAGGCCAAATCCATATGACTCTGCAAGAGCCGGCTGCACTAGATTCTAGACAACCACATAGATGAATTACTATACATCTGTGCTATTTGATGACAAGAAAGTCTTCGAGCATCATCAAATTCCTCATGCGGATACGGAAACTATTCCATCCTTCACACTGGTGCTCGTAGTTCTTCATGATGTAGGAATTCTTTCGTTCTGTGTGGATATCTGTGATTGGAATGAAGAGACGATTCTTCAATTTTATGCCACCTTGCACATCACAAATGATGCTTCTGATATCAACTCATGGGTCTTGGACTGGATGACTGGATCTACTCACTACACTACACCAGCATCACAATTGCTTCGATCAGTCCGAGTTCCAATTCCTTCAAAAGGAGCACGATGCCTCTTTGATGAACCTGCTCTACCTAACCACATGATGCAAGTGTTGATGAAGCCTCTGGCTCCTGAAAAACCTCAAAGGACTACCTTCCTGGTGAAGGATTTACTCTATGTGCCCAGGACAGTCTACCGCATACTTACCAATACCCTCAGTCCTCAGAAGGGCCACAACTCTGACGAAGAAGAAGTGGAGGGAGTCATGAAGAACATGCTATTCAACATCATTCATGGGATTCCCATTAACTACCATGATTTCTTCATGAGGACTTTGGCCAATGCAGCTTTAGCCCCATTTGAATTGAAGCCTTATGCTCCCTGGATCATGAAATTCATCAGATCAAGGTCTTCAATTCCCTTCAAGGCTGACTTCCAGAATCACTTCGGCTTTCTGCCTCCTATTGAAGTCCTCAAGCACACAATTGCTTCAGTTGAAGGAAAAGGCAAACATGTGATTGATGAAGGTACTCGTCCATTGGTTGGCCAGTTTCGCAAAGCTGCATCTTATTCCACCAATGATGACACTGCTACCCAAGACTCTACTGCAAAAGCCTCAGTGCAAAAGCCTCAAGAGTCTGCTCCTCGAGTGATGACAGATTGTGAGCTTCTCATAAGTCTTCATGAGAAGATTGATCGCAACAACAAATGGGTCAAGCGACAGTTTGGTGCAATTCTTCGAGACATGACTGTCACCCACAACACTGTGAGGAAGAACCAATACTACCTCCATGAAGTCATCAACCGTACTTGGGCCATTCTGTCTCACCTCAAGACTCCTGAAGAATTGAAGGAGATGAATCTTGAGCAGAACCTTGACTGGGCTTGTCCTCCTCAGAAGAAATTCAAGAAAGTTCAAGTTCCTTGGCTAGTTACAAGATCATATTCTTCATCACGTGAAACAGGTGAAGCTGAGGACATTGATGACACTGCGGCGGGCCCTGCATCGAGAAACGACCCCGACAACGCTGGTGCTCCTTCATCACCATCAAGATGAAATTCTTCAAGGGGCGTTAGTCCTCAATTTTCGTCCCTTTTGGTCTTCGATGACAAAGGGGGAGAAAATTTGAGTTAGTCTTCAAGCGGTCTATATATGGGCTGTTTTTGTTTAAGTTACAACTCTCGGTCTTCTGAAGCTTTTGTTGGTTGAGTTGTAAATTTAAGTCCGATGGTGGTCTGACTCTTTTGAACTGCTTTCCGCATGCTTATTTCCTCAAGTACGTTAATGCATGCATGCTGAATTTCGTCAGACACCATTTTCAACATGCATTTCAAATTCTTCATATCATATGTTAAATGTGTGTATGAATTACAAGATATAGGGGGAGTTCTCCAAAAAAATTAACCTGCCATGTGCATTTGCAGTCCAAAGCAAATTCCTCAAATATGCACACCTTCAGGGGGAGTTCTTCTATATCTTGCAATCAAATTCCTCAAACTCAGTACTTACACTTCATATGTTTATCCCCGTTGAAAACTTAACCTATTTGTCATCAATCACCAAAAAGGGGGAGATTGTAAGTGCATCTAGTGCCCCTTAGTGATTTTGGTGTATTGAAGACTTATAGGTTAAGGAACTTATGTGTTTGTCATTGTACATGAGCTCTATAAGTTGATGAGGAGTTTGATATATTCGGAGATTATCGGCCCCTAAAAATATGTCTTCAGCTAAAGACTTTGGCGAAGAATTTGCTGAAGACTTTGGTATTCCCTGAAGACTTTGAAAATGAAGAAGTTGGTGTGACCTTGAAGATATGAACGAGGACTATGAAGCATGAAGAATTTTGTTTTCGTAGTTTCATTTCCTTTCTTTGTGTCATAGAAAACACTGTACTGTTAAAGGGGTCCGAGGTAAGACTAAGGAAAATTTCCAACTGATGCTCAACTAAAAAGCCTCAACCTATCCAATCCTTCGAGTGAAGCCTTTTGAAATCTCTTGCAATTCAGTCAAGTTCTTCAGTAAGAGAGACAAAGTTCTTCTGGTCTCTGAGGAAATTGATCTGACTGAGGAGTTAGGATTTTGCGAGTGCGAATTGCCTACAAGTTAGAAACATGATAAGCTTGAGGACTTTCTTAGTTCGAAATTCCGACCGTTGTTGTGCTTAGTGCCAGCTATCCCCAATCATCTTATCCACATAAAGGTCATATCATTGGGGGCATTTGTGTCTTATCATGTTAGGTTGCACCCTGGCTATAAATATCCACGCCCCACAACCACTAGTTAGTTGGCTACTCCGAGAGAGAACTAACACTTGTCATTTGAGAGCAACCCATCCTCCGAGGACCTTGAGAGAAAATCATCAGTGAGGAAAAACCAAATCCAAACCACCAAACCCAAAGTGATTGAGCATCACTGAAGAGATTGTTCCGATGTGGAATCGACGCTTGTTACCTTCGAAGATTGTATATCTTCCAGACGGTTAGGCATCATTGTCTAGTGCATCCTGCAGTCAATTGGGGATCACGGAGTGACCTTTGTCTAGAGCATCCAGCAGCCAATTGTGGATCGCCGGGTGACCAGTTTGTGAGGGTTTTGGAAGTCTACCCTAAAGACTTACCATGAGTGTTGGGCGAGGACTTTCTGACCTTAGATCAAGGAGAATACGGTAAGGATTGTGTGTCCTGGGACTGTGTGTCCT
This sequence comes from Hordeum marinum, assembly GCA_022496015.1. Classification (NCBI taxonomy): domain Eukaryota; kingdom Viridiplantae; phylum Streptophyta; class Magnoliopsida; order Poales; family Poaceae; genus Hordeum; species Hordeum marinum. The sequence goes on along the minus strand of CM039678.1, from coordinate 375,510,065 downwards.
CTGATTTAAATACCAGGATGCTCCAAACCAGACGTACGACCGTCATAGTAGTTGGAACTACGTCATCAAACCATTGTCTTCATCGAGCTACCTGGTCCTATTTCCTCAACCCCTCTATTTCCTCGTATACTTGTTTATGAAATTGATCGTTGCTGTTTGAAGAATTTGACTGAAGACTTTCACAATTTCCTCACCTCAAATTCTTCAAGTTACCTTGTTCCTCACCTGCTTGTCCTGTATCACACTACCTGTAATCTGTGCATGCTTTATTTCATCATGATGGCTATGCTACTACTATGTTTCTCATGCATTTGATTACTCATTCCGCTGCTAGTTATTCATCACATTTCAAATTCCTCAAGTTGAAATTCCTCAAGTGACGAATTTGTAAAAATCGCCTATTCACCCCCCTCTAGTCGATATAACGCACTTTCAAGGATGTTCCAATATTCTACGCCTTGTTTTATGCTTCCTCATGGACTCTACGAGCATCTCAATTCACTGGTCCATAAATTTTGGTTGGGGGGAGGGCAAAGAAGGTGAGAGAAAACCTAGCTGGGTCTTGTGGAGTGTCATGACAAGACCAAAATTTTGTGGTGGACTTGATTTTTTAGATATTAAGCTCTTCAATCTTGCACATTTAGCCAAGAAAGCATGAAGGATTTTCACTCACCAAAACTCATTGAGCGCAAGAATTCTGACGGCAAAGTATTTCCCGTCATGTGAGTTTCTTGAGGCCGAATTGGGTAGTGCACCATCTCAAATTTGGTGCGCTATATTGAAAGAACGAGACATGATGATCAAGGGACTAATAAGGCATGCAGGAGATGGTGAGACCACTCAAATATGGCGCCACAATTGGCTCCCACGAGATTTCAACATGCGTTTGATTGTAAGTTTGGTTACTAACCCTCCTTTGGTAGTTTTTGAGTTGATCACAACAAATGCTGAGTGGGATCGCCAAAGAATTTCTGAGGCCTTCTTGCCAACTGATGCCAAAGCTATCAAGTCTATTCCTCTGTACACATGGCAATTTGGTGACTTTCGGTCCTGGATTCATGAAAGGAATGGTGTTTTCATGGTGCGAAGTGCTTATCGCATGTTGGTGGTGACAAAGTTACGCTGTGAGGCATGGCTTGAGGGGCGGCTTGACTCATCAAATTCTGAAATAGAGGAGAAGGCCTGTACAAATATTTGGAAGGTTGATGTTCCCTCAAAAATCATTTGTTTCTATGGTGACTAACCCAGTAATTATTGCCAATAGCGGACTTACTACAACACTAGAACATGGCTACGGCCTCTTCATGTGGCCTGTGCAGATTCGAGGACTCATGGATGCATTCTCTCCTTCATTGCAACATGGCAAGATGCGTGTGGTCTTTGGAAGATCTTGAACTAGTAGAGGTGCTAGAGAGCAATCATGAATGAGATGCTAAACGATGGATTTTATCTTTGATTGATAACCTGCCACAAACTGAGTTTACCAAAGTGTTGGTAACACTTTAGGCTATTTGGCATGCCCGGAGGAAGGTGATACATGATCATAACTTTCAAACCCTAGCAGTAGTGTGGGCCCCCTCGCTACTACTACCTCCATACCCCGTGCTACTACTAGGGTTTGCCCTAGTAGTGAATGTCTCTCCAACGTTGTAAACCTAAATGTCATGAGGGCTTCAATCACGTATGACCAGCTTACAGAGTCAAATGCCTTGGCATTATCTAGTTTTAGGAATAGAAGGGGGTTATTTTTCTTGTGGGGTTCCTTGATCACATTCTGGACATAAATAAAGTTATCTTGGATTGATCGGCATGTGATGAAAGCGCTTTGGCTATGGGATATTAGATTATCAAACTCAGGCCCAAGGTAGTTAGCGAGGACCTTGCATGTGATTTTTGCAGCATTGTGCATGAGTGGAGGAGTGGCACTCTGTCCCGCCTTTAACTTGTTCTACCTCCGAGTCTCCGAAAGCCTAGACGAGTTGAGATGAAACCTCTAATTTACAAGATAACTAGAAAATTGGAACCGTGGAGAGGGAAGTTCATGGCCAGGGCACGAAGATTGGTGCTGGTCAACTCTATTTTAATTATAGTTGTTGTTTATTTCCTTACTAGTTCGTTTCTAAGTTTTTTTGTTTGAGATTAAATCATAGAATAGTTGTTCTACAGTATTTTCATTAATAATAAAGTATAAATTACAGAGTTAACAAATGCTCGCTCTAGGAAACATGAGGAAAAGTTACAGGTTCTGTGCCACCCAGGTACTGATCTTGTCAGCTTTATTCTGCTTGGTGCGAAGATGGGTAATAAGCAGTCTGTCCTTTAGATAGTATTTCTAGGTGCTAGTCTATGCATGTGCTCTTCTGAATATCTTGTCATAATAATGATCTCCATGGCAACATCCATAGGGAGGTTATCCAGAGCAAAAAGGATATTATCATATGCGGAAATCCCTCTGTGTTTAGCTGGTGCGATGGTGTGGCAACATTGCATAGCAAATTCACAATCACAAAATAGATGATCTCTTGTTTCTGATGCATTATTCACACATAGTGCACAACTATAATCCTCTAGGTACATGCCTCTACGCTGCATCATGTTTCTAGTTCTCACTCTGTCATGGTGGAGTAGCCAGAAGAAGATTTTGTGTCTTAGTCTGCATGTTTTTTTCCATAAGATCTTGAAGATTTTATGTGCCTGATTATGTCCGATGTTTTTTGTACAATATGATGGAGGAGAACTTATTAGAAGTTCCACCATAGGACCAGATATCTCTGTCACTGGATGTAGAGGTAGAATTGATTGTCTCCTGCAATTCATTAAATTGCACAAATACTTGTTGAAAGATGCGCCTGTGGAATAGATGACTAAGATCTGGATGTCCAAGGGTCTCATGCAATGTGATTTCTTCGTTGATGGAAAAGTAGTACAACTCAGGATATATGGAAATTGAGAGGATTATTTTTCCATTTATCACCCCATAAAAGAACAGTGCTTCCATTGCCTGCTTTCCACACAACATGTTGTTTGAAAATTTGGGGTAGCTTGAGGATGGATTTCCACTAGAAGGAGCCAACCATCTTGTCCCCTAGTAAACTATCCTGATAATGAGTTTTCCAAATGATGTTGACTGATGAGATGTCTGTTTTATTAAAGAATTTGTGGAGGAATTTCATGAGTAGATGAGTGTTATGAGCATGGATCTCTAGTACTCCAAGTCCTCCTTGAGATTTGGGTTTGCAAATTTGTTCCCAGGAAATGAGTGCAGCTCCTATGTTAAGTGTGCCATATTTTCTCCAGAAGCAGATCATGAGGTAAGTATTGATCTACTTGACCACTGTCAGGGGGATCATCAGAGTGCACATGATGAATGTTGGCATACTTGAGAAAATATATTGGATGAGGATGAGCTTATCTCTAGTTGAGAGCGGGGTGGAGCAACTAAGTAATCTATTTTCAATCTTCCTTAACATAGGTACATAGTCCTCCACTCTAGTTTTAGAAAGTCCTAAAGGTATGCCAAGATAAGTGTGTGGTAAAGTTCCAATCTTGCATCCCAATAGGTTGGATAGAATCAACATTTTCTTTGGAGTATTGAGAGATATCATGATAGATTTGGCATAATTTACTTTCAATCCAATGTAGTATTAAGCATAATGGAGCAATAGATGGTCATAATGCTTATTACCAAATTCATCTTGTAACATGGCAATATTATTATTTCTGAATTTGATGGTAGCTTTTGCGTGAAAATATTTGGTATTGGCCTCCCCCATCTTGATCTGTCTGATAGTTACCCTTTTTCCAATATTTCTATCAACGTTCTGGGAACGGGGGTACCCAGACATGCCTACATGCGACCCAAGACGTGGCCCACTTCATCGACCAAATGGGACCAGGCGAGGCCCCCACTCAAGACAAGGCCCTCGCGAGGGCCCTAGCCTCGCGAGGAAGAACAACGACGAGACCCATGAAGGATGGGCCTCCTGAGGACCCCTCCGGAGCGGCAGAGGTTCCTACGAAAGGCCCGGCCTTAGGAGTCACAGATGACGCAAGGAAGGACAGGCGAGCACCAGTGCGCCAGGCGGCGCAATTTCCCCTTTCGTGCAAAGGGAGCAAGGACAGGCGTGGGTTCCCAAAGCACCCCAAAGGTTTCCATTCCGGTGCAAGAAGACCACAACCACCCGCCCTGCAGGGCGGATGTCATCATTGAGCCCGTCCCTGCATTATCGACAGCTACTTTGCAGGCGAACACCGCCTTTGGGTAGGGCGAGCACCAACCCCTGTCCCCCTTCGAAATTGGGCATTGTGGGATCCCTTCCTGCCATTGTGATAAGGGAAGAGGACCTGGTCCCCCGCTATATATAGAGCATAGGTTACACCATAGAGGGGGATCCAATCCGATTTCCCCGACCGATCCGATCCAACACTTAGTCACTCCATGCACCACCAGGAGATAGCGAGCCAAGAACACATCTTGAGCGCCCTCAGGAGGTCCAAGCACACTGTACTAGTTCATGCACCCAAACCTCCACGAGAGGCAAACCACCAAAGCAGGAGTAGGGTATTATGCTTCGTAATGGCCTGAATCTGGGTAAATTGTCGTGTCCATCTTCTCCCTCGTCATCGTGCGAGTTTTCTGTTGTGTTCATCAAGTAGCGAGCTAGGTCGGGCGAGGCTGAAGGGGATCTTCGCACACGCCCCTATGTTCGAATCTTAAGGGTTTTGCAGAGCCTGAAATCCGACATTTGGCGTGCCAGGTAGGGGGCGTGTCAAGGTCTTCTCCAAGCTTCGTCCTTCCCAAGCCTCGCCGCTCGGATGGCCGATGCCCAACAAGCTTCACCGGGCTGCGGCAGGCCAGTCTCTGTCAACCCCACCGCGGCAGTCGAGGGCCCTCGCCCCGACGTCATGGTGCCAAGCGGCCAGTACCAGGTCGCTAGCATTGCCTCCACCGTTACCTCCCCCCGTACAGCCCAAGCGCGCGGCGAGCGGGTGGCGCCCCCGACATCAGCAGCACATCACACCTACGTGGGAGACCTCGACGTGCATCATGCGCTACTACTGGCGAGCGAGATGCTCCGCCATCGACCGATGCATGGGGGCTTGGATGCATGGGCGGATCACATCGCGGAGCTAGTCGCCGTCGCCCAGCGCGCCATCCCTTCTCACTCTCCCTCAAGACCGCAGGCATCAGGCGCCAGGGGCTCTCAAGTCGAGCCCGCCCCGGGCCTACTGGTCGAAGGGCCCCTTCAATGTCGGACGGGCACGCCACACTCTGTGCTCCTTCTCCTTCGAATCTCGGTGACCGGTTTCGGGGTGCAACATGGCGGTAACCACCAGGTGCACAAAGGAAACGGCGGGGCGCCCGATGCACACACCGACGTGCATCTGTGCAACCCGGCGGGCCCTCAGTAGCCTGGGTTGGCCAGACGGGAGCCCGCCCTTCGACACATTCAGCGGGCGGCGCAGGCGTCCAGGAGAGCAAGCCACGACGGTGGAGGCGCATCAGGGTACCAAGGAGGGAATCTACACCAGATGACGCAAGTCCCACCCAACGGCGGTGGCAAAGGTAAGAAACTCCGCATTGAGGCCCGGCGCAGGCGGGCTTGTGAGCGACGTGCACAAGGCGATCTTCCCCCGCTGCCGGAAGGGACCGCCCCCGATGCACCGGCGGGCAACTCAGGAGGCGGACCGAGCACCTATGTTGAGCCCTACATACCATGCTACGTCATACCACCTGGCCCACCTGGCAGGGGGGAGGCTCAAGCGCCCACCGCAGGTGCCAGCCCCCCTCAAGAGTAGGAAGTACCCTGGGCGTCCCCCTTGAGCCAGGCCTGGGGGCTCCTGTCAGCGGAGCGCCAGGCCCGGGCGGCGCGATCAGGAGGGCGCCCCCAGGCCGCGGTGCGCGGCATCGGCCGGTGCCCTCGCGGGAAAGTGACGACATACCAAGCCCTCAGGCCCCAGGAGTGATGACATGGGGGCATCAGCAAGACAAATACAATGCGGGCCACCCATGGCAACTACGACGCCTATAGGGCCCCAAGAGTGATGACCTGGGGGGAGCGGCAAGACAAATGCAATGCGGGTCACCCGCGGCAACCACGATGCCTACACGGCCCCAGGAGTGATGACCTAGGGGAAGCGGCAAGACAAATGCAACACGGGCCACCTGCGGCAACCACGACGCCTATATGGCCTCCGGAGGATGACCCTCCCGAGGCCTTCGGGACCTCGACCGAACGACACGTGAGCGCCTCATGAGGCATACTTCACCGACAAAACACCCTTATGGCCACGCCGACGCATCATGTTCATGTTTGGGACTCGGGAGCGCAATCCTAGGGTCGCGCGGGGAACGATGCGATCGGGTTAGGGTCATAAGGGCGTGCAACCGGGCAAAAATGCATGGGATGACCTTCGATAGGGGCTACGAGCCATAAAGCCATGTGCCTGGGGGCTAGCCCAGGGCCGTGACACTCTCACGTAACAATGAGCAGGCTGTATACGCCCGGAGCCCCCCGAGGACGCGGAGGGGTTCCTCCCATGCAATGTGGCAGCCACAGCCCGGAGCTGGCAGAGAAGACATGAAAGCACATTTGCTCCCTTGGTGGTTTTGGTAATTAATAACAACATATAAGTCATTGAACTAATGTTTCCACCAAGTATATTTCAGGAAATGTTCAATGATAGGATTGGCAAAAGGAGATTGTGGACATACCCCAAGATGCAAGGAAATATCGGTGCAACCAACTTTCCCATACCGGTGCCACCGATTCCAGAACCTAGACAGACTCTGCCAAACCCTAGCCACATCGATGCAACCGATTCCATACTGGTGCCACCGAGTTTAGTTTGCCAACTTTCTGTTACACAAATTCACATTTTCGGTCCTACCGAGAATGTTGGATCGGTGTCACCGAGATTGGAAATCTGACCGTTGGTTACCTTATCGGTGCAACCGAGTTTCCTATATCGGTCTCACCAAGATTAAAAAGTTGCCACCTTTTGGTCACTTCGGTACCACCAAGATTAACACATCGGTGTCACCGAGTTGGTCATTTTGTGTGTAATGGTTGGATTTTTGGGGATGCCTATATATACCCCTTCACCAGCACCTACTCGAGAGAGAAGCACTCAGAACTATTCCATACCTATCCTATCAGATTTTCTAAGAGAGAACCACCTACCCTTGTGTTGAGGTCAAGATCTTCCACTCCAATCACATGGATCTTGATCTCTAGCCTCCCCAAGTAGCTTTCCACCAATCCCATGTCTTCCACCATGCCAAATCTGTGAGAGAGTGATTGGGTGCTGAGGAGTCTATCATCTTGAAGCACAAGAGCAAGGAGTTCATCGTCATTATCGAGCCTATTACCTTTTGGAGGGTGGTGCCTCCTAGATTGGTTAGGTGTTGCTTGGGAGCCTCCTACTTTGTGTTGTGGAGTGAACCAAGAAGTTTGTAAGGGCAAGGATATCGTCTACTTCATGAAGACCTACCCATAGTGAGGCTAGTCCTTCGTGGACGGAAGCTGTGATGGAATAGTCAAGGTTGCTACTTCGTGGACCCTTTTGGGTGGATCCCTTCGTGGACTCTCGTGACCGTTACCCTTCGTGGGTTGAAGACTCCATAAACGTGGATGTAAGACAACGCCACCTATCAGAACCATGGGAAAAATCATCGTGTCTACAACTGCGTTTGATCTTCCTACCCTATCCCTTCTATACATGCTTGTTGTTACTTTCCGCTGCTATATACTCTTAGACTTGCATGTGTAGGGTGTACTTGACTTGCCATGAAATGCTAAAAACTGTCAACGCTAAAACTTGGTGTAGGCAAAACTTTTATTTGGTCAAGTAGTCTAATCACCCCCTCTAGACATACTTTCAGTCCTACAAGTGGTATCAGAGCTTTGGTCTCCATTGCTTCGGTCTCACAACCTAGGAGAGTATGGCGTCTAGTGAGGGAAGTTATCACCGTAGAGGTCCGTACTTTGATGGCACTAATTTTGCTAGTTGGAAGTACAAAATGAAAATGCATATTCTTGGTCATAACCCCGCCGTTTGGGCTGTTGTTCATGTTGGCTTGCAAGGTGAGTTCTTTGCGGATGGACGGGAACCGTATCGTGAAGCGACCGCGGATGAGTTGAAGATGTTGCAACTCAATGTTCAAGCCTGCGACATTCTCTTCAACTACTTATGCCCCGAAGAATTCGACAAAATCAGACGTCTTGAGAATGCAAAAGAGATTTGGGATACTTTGGTTGATATGTACGAAGGAACCGAGTCCGTGAGAGAATCCAAGTTAGATGTTCTTCAAGGTCAGCTTGACAAGTTCAAGATGAAGGATGGTGAAGGAGTCGCAGAGATGTACTCTAGGCTAACTCTCATCACAAATGATATTGCCGGCTTAGGAAGCGAAGAAATGACCGACAAATTCATCATCAAGAAGATACTTTGAGCTTTGGATGAGAGATACGACACCGTGTGCACATTGATCCAAATGATGCCAAACTGCAAAGATCTCAAGCCTATGGAAGTCATTGGAAGGATTGTTGCTCATGAGATGACACTCAAAGATAAGGAAGAACTTCATCACAAGTCTAGCGGTGCTTACAAAGCCACAAGTGATGCTCCTGCAACTTCAAGCAACAACCTTGTCACCAATGAAGAGATAAGCCTCATGGTCAAGAAATTCAACAAGTTCTACAAGAATAGAGGCAAAGAAAGAAACTCCAACTCAAGATATGAAGAGAAGCGTTCGTCAAGTCGTGACCGCAATTGCTACAATTGTGAGAAGCCCGGACACTACTCAAATGAGTGCACGACTCCCTACAAAAGAAGAGAAGAGTCACCTCGAAGACGAGGCTCAAGGAATGAATCACCACAAAGAGAGAGAAGGAGTAGAGATGATGGTTATGAACGAAGACACTCAAGGAGAAGTAGATATTCGGAGAAGAAGGACAAGTACACCAAGAGCTACACAAGAAGAAAACATCAAGCTCATGTTGGTGAATGGGTTTCCGGCTCCGACTCCGACAACAACTCTGAGAGAAGCTATCACTCCGACTCCGACTATAGTTAAGATGATGGTGTTGCCAGAATTGCTCTAGTGACTACCAACTCCTACGATCTATTTGATTCACAAAACAAAGGGAGTGGAAGTTGCTTCATGGCTAAAGGCCCCAAGGTATCACATCCTGACTATCTTGATTTTGATAGTGATGAAGATGATTTACTTTGTGATGATGACTTGCTTTGTGATAAAACTAGTAATATTGATCAAAATGAACTTGATAATTCTCATGCTAGTTAAGATGAGTCATTTGATGATGATAATATGAAAATAGAACAACTAACTAAAGAACTAAACACTCTTAAGTTAGCTCATGAATCTACTCTCGAAGATCATAGAGAGCTCGTGAGAACTCATGAGAAGCTATGCTTCGAGAAGCTCAACTTGGAGCAAGAGCATGAGTTTCTCAAATCTATCAATGACGATCTCCGAAAGAAGACTTTATCTTATCTAGCCAAACGACTACTTTTTTCTACTTTCATGCCTCAAGTTAAAACTAAGCAATCTACGGCAAGAAAGGTTCTTCATCTAGTAGCAATAATAAAAATGCTAAACCCAATGATGTTGCTTCTAGTAGTTCTATTGATTCCACTAATGATGATTCTCTTAGCCAAGTTACACTTGAGCAAGAAAATGCTTTATTGAAAGGAATTATAGAAAAAGGTATCTACAAGAGTCTTGCCGGATGTAAGAAATTTGAGGAAATTGTACGCAAGCACGGAGGATACCGGAAGAATCGTGGTGTTGGCTACTTCAATGCTAATGGAGTTGAGTGGGAAGAAGGTCAATATCCCAAGCCCAAGTTTGTTCCTCAAAAGGAGAAGTATGAAAATACTCTACCCAAGGGGACAAACACTCAAGATGACCTCCCACCACAAGATCACAAGCTCAAGGGCAAGAACAAGCTTCAAGAGGACATTAACTCATATGAAGATGAACCCTTAGCTTTGGTGGAGTGGGTTCCCAAGGCTACTTCAGTAGGTAAGAAATAGGTATCATGGACGGAGCCACAGCTTGATGGAGCAGCCTGTCTTGCCTCGCGACGCAGGATTGCCAGTGTCATACAAAGCTAAGTACATTATCGAATCCGTCAGGAGCCTCCAGGCTTAATAACGACCCCAGGGTTGAAATGAAGACTGTACACGCTAATCTAAAAATGCAGGAACTATGGCTACTATGGGCGGATGATGAGGCCCTTGAGGAACAAAGCATCAAAGGAGGCGACACGCGAGGAGGGCCTCAATCGCGATGAGCCGCAAGGCCCAAGGCCCAACAGGAGCCACAGACGCAAGTCGCACCTGGAGGGGGAGAGCCTCGCGGGGGCCGCATCGGGGGCTGATGCAGGGTCACAACCACGACGGCACCAACCAACACCACAACCAGCAAACTGAGGAAGAAAAACAAGACGACAAAGGTAACATGCAAAAGATTAACACCCCATGGGGCATGGTTCTTGTTCAAGCGTTACAGGTACCAGTAAAGGGGAACGGAGGATGCCTAAGGGGAGGAGTCGCCGCTGCCGCCCGCGCAATTGGTCGGCCCGGCGCCAGAGCCCTCCTCTTCGCTTGAGGTAGGCACCTGGATGAACCGGTCCACCATGGCCTCCATGAGCGGGCCTGTCTCGTCCCGAAAGGGACGCTGGAGCTCGTCAGGCACCCGCTTTCCAAGGCGTGAGAGGTCGAGCTGTGGGGCGAGGCGGCGCAGGTTGGAGTAGACGAGCCTCAAGGCAAGGTCCATAAGGTCGTGCATGTTGGATGCGCTATCTGCGTCGACGCGAGAGACGCTAGTCTCCAGCGCCTCCACCACCTTCTGGAAGAACTCAAGGTAGCCCCCATCGCCGCGCACGTGCAGCAGCGTGGGGGCATCCCCGACGAACCAGTTCACCCTGTCGGCCGCACGGTAGGCGATGCCCTAGAACTGCTTGGCGCGGAGGGACTCCAGCAGCTAGGCATGCGCCGCCTCGTCTTTGGCAGCCTGCACGGCGCCGGCTGCCTCCTGGACCTAGGCTTGGAGGGACGCCAGTTTTGCCCAAGCCTCGGCCTCGCCCCAAAGGGCAACATCGAAGGCGGCCTCGACGGTGGTTAGCCGGGCCCGCAGCATCTCCACCTCTTCCTGAAGCTTGCCAAGCTTGCGCTTCTTCGACACGGGAACTATGGAATGAGGGGAGGGAGATCAAGCTCACAACGGCGGACAGAAGAAAGAGAGAAGCGGGAGGCGACGGAATACTTACTCGTCAGCCAGGGCCCACCGTTGGCGAACTCGCGTTGACCCCGAGGGTGCCCCGCCGCCGCCTCTAGAGGAAGACGAAGGAGACGGAGGAGCCGAGCGCTTCCCTGAACTTGTACCGCTTCCTCCGCACACCATGAAGGATTAGGTGGCGAGAAGGAAAGAGGGTTTTTGTACGGGCGGAGTGAAGGAAACAAGAGGAATCCTCAAGACTGCGATACCCTCCCCTGGCCAGGGACAGGGCAGATTTATAAGCGTAACCGCGGCCACGATGCGTCGTGGGAGAGCAGGCGCCGTGCGCCCCTCGGGCGGCACGGGGCGGTTCAGTCAATGTTGTCCCACCCACGTCGCCTCCCCGGCCCTCTGAAGGGTCGCATCCATGCGGCCTACAGCATCGACAACACTTGACTGGAAGCAATGATGGCCCGCACTACGCCCAGGCGCCACGTCAATCCAACTGGATGTGGTTCCGGACGGCCTCGGGGAGTGGAGGCATCGCCGCCGAGGCATCTAATGCACGCTAAGCCTGGCCCGCAGGCAATTGGGCCCCGCGGTGCTTCGAACCGTCCTCCATGCTTCGTCCATAAGGCAGATCGGGTGTGCCTTGGGCCCGAAGGATACTGTCGGCGTTGTGGTAACGGGGGTACCCAGACCTGCCTGCCTGCGGCCTAGGACGTGGCCCACTTCATTGACCAAACGGGACCAGGCAAGGCCCCCACTCAAGACAAGGTCCTCGCGAGGGCCCTAGCCTCGTGAGGAAGAACAGTGATGAGACCCGCGAAGGTTGGGCCTCCTCAGGACCCCTCCGGAGTGGTGGAGGTTCCTATGCAAGGACCGGCCTTAGGAGTCACAGATGACACAAGGAAGGACAAGCGAGCACTAGTGCGCCAGGCGGCGCAGTTTCCCCTTTGGTGCAAAGGGAGCAAGGACATGCGCGGGTTCCGAAAGCACCCCCAAAGGTTTCCATTCTGGTGCAAGAAGACCACAACCACCCGCCCTTCAGGGTGGATGTCATCACTGAGCTCGTCCCTGCACTATCGACAACTACTTTGCAGGCGAAGACCGCCTTTGGGCAGGGCGAGCACCAACCCTGTCCCCTTCGAAATTGGTCGTTGTGGGATCCCTTCCCGCCATTGTGATGAGGGAAGAGGTCCTGGGCCGCCGCTATATAGAGAGCATAGGTTACACCATAGAGGGGGATCCAATCCGATTTCCCCGACCGATCCGATCCAACACTTAGTCACTCCATGCACCACCAGGTGATAGCGAGCCAAGAACACATCTTGAGCGCCCTCAGGAGGTCCAAGCACACTGTACTAGTTCATCCACCCAAACCTCCATGATATTATTCCAATGATAAGTGTCTCAACTCCTCTATAGTATCATAATACAGAATCATGAAATTTGTGTCATAAATAGTTTTCTTTAGGTTAGATATGTCTCCCGACCAATTCTTAAGCCCCCTTTCTGAGTCTTTTGAATTTAGTTGCGATGAATTTTGCACTATTAATCTATGCAACTTGTTGTATCCAAATATTTTCCACAATATCCATGAACTGAGGATGATCTAACCAAAACTTTTCAAATCTGGAAATTTTAGTTTTGGGGATGGAAGAACCAATCTTGATCATGATAGGAGTATGATCGGAAGTAGTTTTAGCAAGTGGAGTGGCAAAAGTGGAGGGATATTTTAAAGTCCATGCTTCAGATGTAAAACACTAGTCCAACTTTTCTAGTAGTGGTGCCTCATGCATATTGCTCTAGGTAAAATTCCTGCCTTTTAATGGAATTTCAATTAATGGTTGCTTATTGATGGCCTCATTGAAAAGTAACATATCATTGATATTACGTCCATCTTTTTTTCTGTAATGCGGGTATCTCATATAATTATAATCTCTAGTAATAAGCCTCGTATATCATGTTGCATTGGGAAGTTTTGAAACTAGTCCAGAAATCTAATTCTCACATTAGGTTGGCATGGATCATAAATATCAGTGAGATACCAAGACTCTCCATTATGTTTAGAACTTAATTGAACTATAAGAGAGAATTCATTCCTACGGAACAGTTGTCTTGTAAAAAAATGTCCATTCCATGCAATAAGGTGCCCCCAAAATGCCCCAATGGATGGGAGGAACTCAAATTTGGAAAATCTCCTAGGATGGAAAATCTTCAAAATATAGCTATCAAAGGATTCCCTCCTAGTTTCTTGAAGGCATACAATGGAACAGTTGGATTCTTCAATTTCATTGGCAAGTGTTGTCCATTTCTTTGGGTCATCAATACCTCAAATATTCCAATTTAAAATGATACATTATCTACTCATCGTGTTTTTTGTGGTGGAACTGACTATACATCAATTGGTAGCACTTAATCATATCAGGATCATAACATATATGGATGAGACCATGTTAACTAAAACTGGTATCAGGACTATTCAGTCTGGCATAAAGCGGTTTATAGGGGATTAAATACATCAAGTGATAGCATAGAACATTGAGTGCCATTACAAAAGAAAACATATCCCAAAAGAGGTATGTGACTGGTCCATCTTGAAGTAATTAAATCCACTTCTTCTACTGCTCCATAGAAGTCATGCCCCCTACATAGATATGCTATATCCCTTGGATTTCTTAGCCTTCTTGCTCAGCATATCTACCATGGTATCCTTTTCATATACCTTACAAAAAGCAACATTTAAACTTTTAGTGACTTTAGCAGGCATGGAAGGAGGGGCATCATGGCATGCAAGGCATTCTCTATCCATACACAAGTCTTTCTTAAATCCTTCACAGATTTTTTTGGAGCCTACAACTTCTTACCTTTGTTTCCACTAGTGGCACTTTATCTTTCCTCCTTTTGGACTTGTACAAAGTAGATGTTGATGGTGCTGACATAACTTCAGTAGACCCTATATTGGTTGGAGAAGCATTGTCCTTCCCATGTGAACACTTTGAGTGAGTAGCACATAGTAGAACATCAGTAGGGAATATGTCTGGCATCGAAAATGGTAAGGTGATAGTGCATGTAGAGCTCTGTGATATGATATCCCAAAAACTAGATGTAAGGAAGTTTTTGGACCATTCAAATTTGCGAGGTGATAACAGAGCAACAGAGAGAAATTCCACCCAATCGATAGATACCTGGATGACATCTGTGCTATCTGTTGTAGGAGAAAAATGTTTCTCCATATCTATGCTTGTTCTTTTCCAATGAGCATTTCTTCAGAAACTGGGCCATTAACTGGTTCTGCATGAGTATCAAAATGCTCATCAGAAACATGCAAACCTAGATTGGTAGTGTGGGCTTGGTTAACAAATGCAAGAACGGGGAATCCAGGTGGAGCAGTTGTATCAGAAGTTGTGGGCTCACTTGAATTTGTACTAGCTCTAGCATGAACAGGTTCAATGTATAATAGGGTACATCTGTCTGTTGGTCTGAGATTCCACTGCATCAATAACTGTAGTCATCTTGTCTGCGTGTGTCTCAAAATTGTGGTGTGAGACTCCCAGATTAGCAGGTATCTCCTGAGCTTGGGGATCATGAACATTAGCCGTCTTGTTAGCTTTGTTGATAGTCTCTGTAACCATGGGATCTTTCAATCTATTTTCCTCAACATCATTAATATCAGTAACTATAGTCACTTTGTTTGCCAGGGCCTCATAATTGTGATCTAATTCTCTTAGATTAGCAGATGATTTGTGAGCATGGGGAGCTACAACAGTAGCGGTCTTGTTGGCCATAAGTTCATACTGCATAGGATCAAGTTGTTGTTTAATCTGAATGACTAGATGGTGCTGAAATAGAGTTTCCAAGGATAGACCTGTAACTTGCTGAGACTGGTTGTTGGGTTGCATCTCCAAGGGCCTATTGACAGCCAGTAGTGTTGGAAATATGCCCTAGAGGCAATAATAAAATGGTTGATATTTCCTTGTTCATGATAATCGTTTATTATCCATGCTATAATTGTACTGATTGGAAACTCAAATACATGTGTGGGTAAATAGACAACACTGTGTCCCTAGTATGCCTCTAGTAGACTAGCTCGTTGATCAAAGATGGTTAAGGTTTTCTAGCCATGGACATGAGATGTCATTATATAACGGTATCACATCATTAGGAGAATGAGGTGGTGGACAAGACACAAAATATGAACGTAGCATATGATTGTGTCAGTTTATTGCTATAGTTTTCTGCATGTCAAGTATCTGTTCCTGTGACCATGAGATTATGCAACTCACTAACACCAGAGGAGTACCTTGTGTGTATCAAACGTCGCAGCGTAACTGGGTGACTATAAAGGTGCTCTACAGGTATCTCCAAGGGTGTCTGTTGAGTTGACATGGATCAAGACTGGGATTTGTTACTCCGTGTGACGGAGAGGTATCTCAGGGCCCACTCAGTAATACAACATAACAATGAGCCTTGCAAGCAAAGTGACTAAAGAGTTAGCCACGGGATCTTGTATTATGGAATGAGTAAAGAGACTTGCTGAGAACGAGATTGAACTAGGTATAGGGTTACCGACCATCGAATCTCAGGCAAGTAACATACCGATGAACAAAGGGAACTGCATACGGGATTAACTGAATCCTTGACATAGAGGTTCAACCAATAAAGATCTTCATAGAATATGTAGGAAAAAATATGGGCATCCAGATCCCGCTATTGGTTCTTGACCGGAGAATGTATCGGTCATCTCTACATAGTTCTTGAACCCTTAGGGTCTGCACACTTAACGTTCAGTGGCAATATAGTATTGTTGAGTTATATTTGTTGGTGACCTAAGGTTGTTAGAAGTCCCGAATGAGATCCCGGATGTCAGGAGGAGTTCTAGAATGGTCTAGAGGTAAAGATTTATATATGGGAAGTCATATTTTGGCTATCGAAAAAGTTTCGGGTTTTTTCGGTTTTGTACTAGGAAGCTTCTAGAAGGTTCCAGAAACTTCTAGAGGAGTCCAGAAGTCCACCAAGGGTTCCACCATGTGCCAAGGGTTTGCATGGGCTGAGGGGAGGCACCCTGGCCTTATTGGACCAGGCGCACAAGTCTCTCAAGGCCCATGTGGCTCGGGAGAGGTGGAAAGTCCACCTGTTTTTGGAAAGGGAGGGAATTGGACTAGGATTCCAACTCCTCCCCCTTGGTTGCACCCTAGGGCTTGGAGAGGCCGTATCCATGCCCCTCCACCTATATATAGAGGGGAGGGGTGCCCCAAGAGTACACACGAAGCCCTTGGCGCCCCACTTGAGGGAGTCCTGGTTTAAGGGGTCCTCGAATAGCTGACCTATTTCTCATGGGCCGGACTATGTGGGCCACCGGATGAGCATTAGAAGATCGAAGGCTCTGTCACCTGGGTGGAAGCTTCAAGGAGCCATGGCATGTCCTCCAAGTTCTTGAACGTAGATAGGCGTGTTTTTTCCTTCGATGTGCAACCGACCATGTGTAAACCCTACGTACCCTCGCGTCTATATAAGCCGGAGGGTTTTAGGTTGTAGAGGGATAACAACTCATCTAGGGTTTAGCTAGTCGATCTCGAGGTAGATCATCTTTGCATCCTACATATCGTCAATATAATCAAGCAGGACATAGGGTTTTACCTCCATAGGAGGGCCCGAACCTGGGTAAACATCGTCTCCTTCGTCCCCTGTTACCATCGATCCTAATCTCACAGCTCGGGACCCCCTACTCGAGATCCGCCAGTTTTGACACTGACATTGGTGCTTACATTGAGAGTTCAGCTGTGATCACCAAAGGAGTCAATGGCTCGCCTTGTCGCAAGCAAGGAGATCTGCAGCCGAGATATCATCATCCCTGATCAGCTCTTTACAAGCAGCGACGTATCGTCGCATGCCGACCCGACCTTGGCCAAATTGGAAGCTTTTTCCCCGATCAAGGAATCAGATTTGGAACCCTAGAGTTCGTCGCTAATTCATGGGGAGAACTTGTCTTGATAGAACCCTCAACTCTTATTGAGGAGCCCGTAGATCCCGATGCCTCGATGCCGAGGACATCGGGCCCCGCCTCTGAGGAGGCCGTCACCCCCGGGCTATCTGGAACGCCAAGACCGGCCGTTGTGACCGGATCGACTATGGCCAAACAGGACCTGGATCCACTTTCGTGCCACTCCAGAACTGCGACATCGCATATCAACCCCCAGTCGCTTCAACAACACGCATCCTATCGTCGCCTCATTTCTAAACGAGCTATTTGATCGGATTTAGGCCCTATGCATGGTTGATGACCAGACCCTGATCTATGACCGGCTCGGGCTTAAACCCAACGATAGGAAGATTCTCGTCCCCATGGTCATCCACTTAGTCGCCACCGTCGAGTCTCCGGCTAGGGGTTTGTCCCCCAGCGACCGGAATTAAAAATGGTTTATACCCCAATCTTTGATCATCGAGACCTCGCTTGCAACCCAGACCCTGGAATTCGCTCCAGAGAGAGACCGATATTGGTCCCCGATCGAGCACACAATTTGGAGCCCGTAACCCCAGACTCACATCGTGTCCTGGAGTCAAAACATTTCCCACCACCACCCAAGCCGATCACTCAAGTATCACAGCAGAGTCCAAGTCTTCGGACTTATGAGATGTTGTACAATTACCACGAGAGTCAGTTCATCATTTTTAGGCTAGACTCCTCCTCGCTAGAAACAAAGAACAAGGTCTTAGTGACCAGGAGATAATGGAAACCTTCAATCGCAATTGCCATGATGAAGGGATTCTTAACGCCCTCGCTCGTCGGCACATTCGTGACTTCACCGAACTGTCAAACTTGGTACAAAAATATTGTGCCATGGAAAGCGCCTAGCAAGCCGAATGGCTATTTTCGGAACCAACCTTTACCGGACAGCCGAGAGGAGATCAAAAAAAGAGGCTACCTCTGAAGCGGCCAGCCAGACTCGAACCCGCCGAAAAGAGAAATAGGCCCCTTACAGGGTTCGGTACTGTCCTTGACGGGCTATTGGATAAACCATGCCCCATACATTCCATATTGCTGAACACAAGCCCAACTCACAACCTTAGAGCTTGCTGGGTTGTTAGACAGGTCGCAAAAAGCGGTGAAGCCATTTTGAAGGCATTACCGCTGAATAGGCGCTCCACATCGCCGCCAGACTACAATGCTGAAGTCCTAACGATATATGAAATGTTCCCCTCAAGGAACAGGAGGAAAAGAGATCTTAGAGAACTCGAACAGGTCTATCATGTGGCAGCAACAAGTGCATGGGCAGACATACCCATTACCTTCGGAGATACTGACTGACCAGCCACTTTTCCCGGTCACTCACCGGCCGCACTGGTTTTGAACCCCATCGTCGATGGCTTCATGTTACACAAAGTGCTAATGGATGATGGCAATGGTTTAAACATGATCTACGAAGATACCCTGGAAAAAATTTAGTTTGACCTATCTTGCATCGAGCATAGCAGCACGACATTCCGGGGAATCATTCCGAGGAAATAGGTGTGTTGTTCAGGACCCATCGTCCTGGACGTCGTGTTTGGCACGCCCGAAAACTACGATCCGAAGAACTCCTCTTCCACATCATGCCCTTCCCTAGCAACTACCACGCCCTATTGCGACATGACGCCTTCACAAAATTCTAGGCTATACCACATTATGGGTATAAGAAACTCAAGATGTCAGGACCAAACGGGGTAATCACAGTCTCCAGTGATCTGAATATAGCCCTTTGAGCCAAAAACAAAACAGCGGCGCTCGCCCTTGAGGCACTAGCCGAGACCTTCGTAGTAGAGGAACTGACCGCACTTCGGTCAATACTAAACAAGGACGATGTGATCCTTAGCAAAAGGCCCAAATCCACGTCCTTTAAGCCCGCTAACGAGATCGTCAAATTTCAGGTGCATCCGATGGACCCCAACAAGACAGTGTCCATCGGAGCTCAGGTGGACCCCATAGTGGACGAAGCACTGCGAACATTCTTACAAGAAAACTAGGACATCTTCGCCTTGCATCCTTCTGATATGCCCGGAATCCCACGGCGCCTGGCAGAACATAGACTGAACATTAACGTGGGCATTAAGCCCGTTAAGTAGACTCTGTGCCGATTTTCTGAGCCCAAACGACAAGCTATGGGTGAAGAATTAGCCAAACTGCTAGAGGTCGGATTCATTTGGGAAATTAAGCACCCTGAATAGTTTGCAAACCTGGTGATGGTACCAAATAAAGACAAATCCGGGCAGCTGTTTGTCGACTTCAAAGACCAAAACAAGGCCTGCCCTAAGGACCCTTTCCCCTTACCACACATAGACCAGATTATTGACGCCACAACCGGACACGAATCGTTGTGTTTCCTCCACGCTTATTCCGGATACTATCAGATTAAAATGAAGGAACCCGACCAAGTTGCAACCACATTCATCACCCCTTATGGGCCATTCTGCTTCAACACAATGCCCTTTGGGCTAAGAACACGGGGGCTACATACCTGCGCATGATCCAGACTTGTCTTGCAAAACAAGTCGGTAAAATAGTTGAGGCATACGTGGACGACGTGGTAATCAAAACCAAACACGCCAGCCAGCTGATCGACATCCTAAGGCAAACCTTTGCCAGCTTACTCGAGTACGATATATGAATCAATCCAAACAAATGCGTATTCGGAGTTCCCGCTGGTAAATTGCTCGGATTCATCGTTTCCCATAGAGGAATAGAAGCGAATCCAGCTAAGATCCGCGCCCTATCCGAACTTGCAATTCCCACAGAGCTAAAGTACGTCCAGAGGTTGGTTGGGTGTGTGGCAGCGCTAAGCCGCTTCATCTCCCACCTCGGGGAAAAGGCTTTACCGCTCTACAAACTACTGAAACAGACCAACAATTTCAAACGGACCGATGAAGCAACGGCTGCGTTAGAAGAAATTAAAACACCGCTAGCAAGCAATCCCATACTCACAGCACCAGGCGCTGGTGAACCCATGTTATTATACATATCGGCTACCAACCAAGTCATTAACGCAGTGCTCATCGTCGAACGAGAGGAGGGGGACACAAATTCCGGACATGGAAGCCGGTCTATTACGTGTCAGAAGTACTAACGCAGTGCAAGTCCAGATACCCGCACTACCAGAAGATAACATATACAGTATTTATGGCATCATGGAAACTCAGACACTACTTTCAAGAGTGTTCGGTTACGGTGGCCTCCGAAGTGCCCCTGAACGATATAATCAACAACAAGGATGCCACCAGCTGCATAGCCAAGTGGGCTATTGAGCTCCTTCCCTTTGAAATCGTCTACAAGCCACAAGGAGCTATCAAATCTCAGGTGCTGGTAGATTTCCTCGCCGAGTGGACAAAGGACGAGCTCCCCAGGGAATATAGTACATACTCCCATTAGACAATGTACTTCGATGGATCTAAAACTTTGGCCGGACTAGGGGCTGGAGTTATTCTCACATCCCCCACAGGCGACAACGTTCGATACGTGTTGCAAATCATGTATGCCGATTCCAACAATCCAGCCGAATACAAAGCACTCCTACACGGTCTTTGGATGGCAACATCAATTGGCATACGATGGCTGGAGGTACGGGGAGACTCCAACTTGACATCTCTCAAATCAACGGCGAATTCGGTGCCAAAAACCCGAAGATGGCGGCGTACAGAAACGCCGTCCTCAAGATATCCGCGTAGTTCGAGGGGTTAGAATTTCACCACGTCGCTAGAGACAACAGCCAAGCCGCTGACGTACTGGCCCGCATGGGGGCCAAACGCGACCCTGTCCCAAAAAAAACTTTCCTGGAACAGCTCTTTAAGCCATCACTGGTTTGGCAGGATGATCACAAGGGTGTCGGTCTAACCAGCGGGGAAGAGGTTGTTCCCCCTATAAATGAACCAGACAACCAAATCATCGACGACTCCATAATGGATGAGACGCCTTCGTCTCATGAGGTCCTGGCAATAATCGCGCCATGGACCGAGCCCTTCCTCGCCTACCTTCTTCCCGAAGAACTGCCCGACGATTAGACGGAGGCGCGGCGCATAATTCGGCGATCCAAAGCCTATAAAGTCCACGAGGGTGAATTATACAAGAAAAGCACCATCGGAATACTACAGCGGTGCATATCTGAGGAAGAAGGACGACAACTCTTAGCCGAAGTCCACGCAGGGATGGGCGGCCATCACACCGTAGCAAGAGCCTTAGTTAGCAAGGCCTTTCGGGTTGGTTTCTTCTGGCCCACTGCTCGAGCAGACGCCCAGTAACTTGTCAAACACTGCGTGGGGTGTCAACTTTTTGCAAATCAAAGTCACATGCCCCCAATAGCTCTTGGATTATTCCGATCACCTGGCCTTTGGCGGTCTGGGGGGCTGGATATGGTCGGACCACTTAAAGGGGGGACCAAGAAGAATAAATATCTACTGGTCATGGTTGACAAGTTCACCAAATGGATAGAGATGAAACCTATCAAGTCACCCCAAGTCTGGGCTAGTAATCGACTTTATATCCGGCGTCGTACACTGGTACGACGTCCCGCACAGTATAATAACGGACAATGGATCCAACTGCACGTCCCAAGAGGTCAAAGACTGGTGCGCAAAGATGGGCATCAAGCTCGATTACGCATCGGTATATCATCCACAGACCAATGGACAAGTCGAACGAGCAAACGGTCTCATCATGAGCGGCATTAAGCCACACTTTGTCCGATCTCTTCATGAGGCGGACTGCCATTGGGTGGAGGAGCTTGACTTCATTCTATTGGTCCTGCACACCACCCCGAACAGATCAATGGGATACACAACGTTCTTTATGGTATATGGGGCAGAAGCAGTCCTCCCTTGTGACATTATTCACGATGCACCAAGGGTGCGCATGTATGAGGAAAAGGAAGCCGAGTAAGATCGATAGGATGACCTAGACGCCTTAGAAGGAGAGCGCGACATAGCTTGGTCTCGCTCTACTTTTTATCAACAGCAGGCCCGGTGTTACTAGAGTAGGGAGATCAGGGCAAAAGCATATAATGTTGGTGAACTCGTCTTATGGCTCCCGGAGAAGCAGAAGCATAAACTCAACCCCAAATTGGATGGGCCCTTCATAATCGATGAAGTACTCACGGAAGGGGCCTACCATCTTTGAAACCCGTCGGATAACCGCCTTGAACCAAACCCATGGAATGCAGCTCTTCTTTGGTGCTTCTATGGATAAATCGGTGACATCATACTCTCTACCTTTTACCTCCTTTTTCTTTTCTTTTTACTTTCCCTCCCACCTTGATTTTTTGGGCAGGTTTGAATTTTTCCTTTTCCTCCCAACTCTATGTTCGGCGCAACTGATCTTGTTTTATGATTTTTGGCTTACAACCTTACTTGTTAAATCCGAACACAGTACCTGGGGGCTTCTTCCTGAAGCCGCTTTTATGCTTTAAGCATATATTCACATTTATTGTGTATGCATGTTTCCCTTGTCGATTCTAAGCCATCATATGCATCAATTCAAACTAAATTTATTGCCAAGCTGGGCTGCCTCGCTCCTGTGCTTACCCTCTATGTTCCAGATTGTTCAGCTAGAGGGTAAAGGGAGCACCTCTGCGATGGTTATGATCGGGTCATCCGGATACGTACCTCAGATGGGTGAAGCCGAAAGCTAGCTATCTTCAGAAAACAATTGGACGGCTACGACGGAAGCAACAAATGAGACTATGGTCGTTAGCACCATTACTCGGGCTTCTTTTCTCACAAGAACCATTAGTCGCATACTAGTAGTATACGACCTTACTACCTACGATTTACGTAGCATCCTGAAGAAAGGTATCGATAGAGGTATTATTTTCTTCGGAAGATGTTTCTTACGCTAAGCGGTAATATAACATATCTTCATGTGTGCTTTATGTCCGTTTGCACTTAATGGCTGGATTGCCTGGTTCCTCGAACGTAATTCACCCTTCTCGAGTGATATTTTATCACGAACACTCCCAAGCTCTTAGCACGGGAGGTCGAAGCCGATGGCCGGTTAAGACAAAGTTTACAACATAGACGGAGCAATTTTCTCGATTATTTGTACATAGTTACATATAATCATACATCTGCTCGTTGATCGAGATTGTTTATTAAGGTATCTAGGGAGCAGTCTTCTTGTGAGAGACGGGCGGCGGGCATCACTTGGTCGTACACCAAGTGAAGCGGCACTTCTTGCCCATCTGACCCTACAGGCCCAACCCGAGCCATACGCTCAAGGTTAAGGCCGGTATAACAGGTCTTGGTCATTGCCCATGCCTCTCGTGCTCCCTCTCGGAAGCCAATGTCTTCCATAGCTCAAACCTACTTCGGGCTCGCTTGAATCGATCAACCAGTTTGGTCATATCCTCCGGAGGTTGCTCGACATGCCATAGCGCTTTCACCATGCTCTTCATGGCCTTCCGAGACCGCTCATGAAGGGCGGACGGCTCCTTCAAAAGGCTGCCCCGGTAGGATCCGATATCTTCTTCGGGCCGCCTGGACAGGAGACCTATACATGAATCAATGCATGCCCATTATACTTCATATATAAGAAGTATTGTCCGATGTTAAATCACACTTACCGAACATGCCCCTTTGTAATTTTTGGTTCTCTTCTTGGGCCTAGGCCAACTGAGTCTTTAAGCTCTCAATTTCTTTGGCGTGCTATTTGTTTTCCGCCTGAAGGCGGTTCTTATCCTCAATGTTTCCTTGCAAAATACGACAGTTGGCCTCATGCTGGGATTCGGCGTACCGCTAAGATTCTCGGTCTGTTTCTAAATCTCGTTGCAATTGCCCTATTGATTCAACTGCTACAAAGTACCCTTGTGTCAGCATGGGAATATGCACCAAGATCAACAGAACAGTTATACTCACCATGTGCCTCCTGGGTAAAACTCTTCACATGATCCAATTTGGCCTTCACTGTTTACACCCGTGTTCGGATTGCCTCCAGTTCCTTGGATAGTTGTTCGCTTTGCTGCCTCGAGGTCTGCAATAGTAGTAATACAATACGAGGACCCCTAATTCGGTCGTTCCGAACAATTTAAGGCTCGGGGGCTACTGGGTTTACATGGGTGTTCGGACATCTATAGCCGATTACTCACCTACAGGATAGATGATATCAGTTTCATGGCCTCCCCGAACCCAGCTCGGGCAGCTCCGATGTGTGCTACCTCTTGAGCTTGTGTCGGTTTTCCCTTGAAGAGGAAAGGGTGATGCAACGAAGTAGATAAGTATTTCCCTCAGTTTATGAGAACCAAGGTATCAATCCAGTAGGAGGAACAAGCAAGTAACCAATGGATGCACCTACACAAACAATCAAACTCTTACACCTAACGCTATAAAGAGGTTGTCAACCCCTTCACGGTTATTTGCAAGGATCAGATCTGATAGAGATAGATGTAATAGATTGAGGAACGTAAAAAGGCAAACAAATTGCAGTAAGGTATTTTTGGTATTTTTGGTATTTTTGGTTTACAAATCTGAAAATATATTGTGGAAAGTAGATCCGGGGGGCATAGATTCCACTAGAGCCTTCTCTCTTGAAGGAAAGTATCATGGTGGGTGAACAAATTACTATCGAGCAATTGATAGAAAAGCAAATAATTATGAAGATATCCAAGGAAATGATTATGCATATAGGCATCACGTCTGTGTCAAGTAGACCGAAACGATTCTGCATCTACTACTATTACTCCACACATCGACCGACTCCTGCCTGCATCTAGAGTACTAAGTTCATGAAGAACAGAGTAACACATTAGGTAAGATGACATGATATAGAGGGATAAACTCAAGCAATAGGATGAAAACACCATCTTGTTACCCTTGACGGCAACAATACAATACGTGCCTTGCTACCCCTACTTTGTTACTGGGTGAGGACACCGCAAGATTGAACCCAAAATTAAGCACTTCTCCCATTCAAGAATTACCAATCAAGTTGGCCAAACCAAACCAATAACTCGAAGAGACTTGCAAAGATATGAAATCATGCATATAAGAATTCACAAAAGACTCAAATAATATTCATGGATAATATGAACATAAGCCCACAATTCATCGGATCTCGACAAACACACCGCAAAAGAGTATTACATTGGATAGATCTCCATGAAGATCATGAAGAACATGGCATTGAAGCACAAAGAGAGAGAGAAGAAGACATCTAGCTACTAGCTATGTACTGGTAGGTCTATGGTGGACTACTCACACATCCTCAGAGGGGCAATGGAATTGATGTAGATGCCCTTCGTGATTGCATCCCCCTTTGGCAGATTACCGGAAAAGGCTCCAAGATCGGATCTCTCAGGAATGGAGGCTTCTGGCGGCGGAAAAGTATTTTCGTGTCTCTGTTTGGTATTAGGGGAATATTCGGGTATTTGTAGGACGAATATTAGGGCTAGGAGACCTATCAGGAGGTGGCAAGCCTACCAGGCGCGGCCAGGGGGGGTGGCCACGCCCCCTGGCTTGTGAACTCCTCGCAGCTTCCCTACCGTGCACTCCAAGCCTGGTAGATCTCTTTCGTTCTAGAAAAAATCATCGTGAAGATTTTATTCTGTTTGGACTCCGCTTAATATTCCAGATGTGCAATACTCAAAAACAAGGAAAAAACAGAAACTCGCACTAGGCTCTAGATTAATAGGTTAGTCCCAAAAATAATATAAAATAGCATATTAGTGCATATAAAACATACAAAATAGATAATATTATAGCATGACACAATAAAAAATTATAGATACGTTGGAGATGTATCAGCATCCCCAAGCTTAATTCCTGCTCGTCCTCGAGTAGGTAAATGATCAAAACGGAATTTTTGATGTGGAGTGCTACCTAACATATTTATCCATGTAATATTCGTTATTGTGGCATGAATATTCAGATCCGTAAGACTCAAAACAAAATCTTAATGTTGACATAAAAACAATAATATTTCTAGCATACTAGTAAATCAATTTTATCTCTTAAAAATATAATGGCAAAATAAAGTTATCCCTACAATATCATATAGTCTGGTTATGCTCCATGTTCCCCACACAAAGTATTTATATCATGCACAACCCCGATGAAAAGTCAAGCAATTGTTTCACACTTTTATTTTCTCAAACTTTTTCCACTCTCACTCAATACATGAGCGTGAGCCATGGATATAGCACTATAGGTGGAATAGAATATGGTGGAGGTTGTGAAGAAGATAGTCTCACATCAACTAGGCGTATCAATGGGCTATGGAGATGCCCATTAATAGATATCAATGTGAGTGAGTAGGGATTGCCATGCAACGGATGCAGTAGAGCTATAAGTGTATGAAAGCTCAAAAGGAAACTAAGTGGGTGTGCACCAACTTGCTTGCTCATGAAGACCTAGGGCAATTTTTGGAAACCCATCATTGGAATATACAAGCCAAGGTATATAATGAAAAATCCCCACTAGTATATGAAAGTGACAAAATAGGAGACTCTCTATCATGAAGATCATGATGCTACTTTGGAGCACAAGTGTGGAAAAAAGATAGTAGCATTGTCCCTTATCTCTTTTCTCTCATTTTTCGTTTGGTGGGCATCTAAGGCCTCTTTCTTTTATTTGGGCTTCGCTGGTCTCTTTTATTTTTCATAAAGTCCGGAGTCTCATCCCCACTTGTGAGGGACTCATAGATTCCATCATCCTTTCCTCACATGGGACAATGCTCTTGATGGTCATCACACTTTTATTTACTTACCACTCAAGAATTACAACTCAATAACTAGAACAAATTAGGGCCATTTGCATTTCTATCCCAAACTCGAACCACCTACTCATATATGCCCCTAATTTCAAAGTCTGCTCAAATTTGCCCCTTCGCCATTAGGCGTCCTTACATAAATGCCCTTCTGCTCCGTTATCGTCCAGTCAAAGAGCTTTGACCGTCCTGGAAAAAATAGCAAAAAATCTAAAATTTTGTGAGATTGAAAATACTCATGTGCGCAAGGTGCGTGCTATCTGGACATTACAGGAGCTCATGGCGAGGAAAAATAGTTTATATGTACTCTTATGAACAGTTAATTTGAAATAAAATAGCAAGAAAATTCAAAAAAATATGAAATTTTTTGGCATCAAAGAGGCTTGGGTGCACAAGGTGCTTGCAAATTTTTGTGATCAAATGACATGCGAGGAGGTCTAGCAAAAAAACAATATAGTCATTTTTTCCAAAGTTTTTCCCGAGCCAAATTTTATTTTTTTCTCCACGAGCTCCTACAGTGTCCAAACACAATAAAAAATTGCACACAACTTTTAGACCCAAGCCTCTCGGATGCCAAAAATTTTCATATTTTTTCTAAATTTACTGTTCACAAGCATACATATTTACTGTTTTTTCTTTGCCACGATCTCGTGGAATGTCCAAATAGCACGAAAATTTGCACGCATCTTGTGAAACTGAGTATCTTTGATCCCACAAAATTTCATATTTTTTAGATTTTTTTACTATTTTTTCAAGAGAGTCAAAGCCCTTTGATCGGACGGTAACGACACAGAAGGGCATTTCTGTAAGGGCACCTAACGGCGGAGGGGCAAATTTGAGCAGGCTTTGAAATTAGGGGCAAATATGAGTAGTGAGTTGTAGTTAGGGACACAGATGTAAAAGACCCAACAAATTATGACTCTATATGAATGCCTCCGGCGGTGTACCAGGAAGTGCAATGATCTAGCATAGCAAATGACATCAAAAAATGGACAAGCCATGAAAACATCATGCGAGCTATCTTACGATCATGCAAAGCAATATGAAAATCATGGTGTGTGTCATAACAAATGGAACGGTGTAAGTTGCATGGCAATATAGCTCGGAATGGCTATGGAAATGCCATAATAGGTAGGTATGGTGGCTGTTTTGAGGAAAGATATATGGTGGTTGTTTTGAGGAAGGTGGGTTTATCGCACCGGCGAAAGTTGCGCGATACTAGAGAAGCTAGCAAAGGTGGAAGGGTGAGAGTGCGTATAATCCATGGACTCACATTAGTCATAAAGAACTCACATACTTATTGCAAAAGTCTATTAGTCATCTACGCAAAGCATTAGACGCATGCCCCTAGGGGAGAGGTTGGTAGGAGTAAACCATCTTGCGCTCCCGACCCTCACACAAAGGTCGACAATCTATAAACAAGTCATGCTCCGACTTCCTTACATAACGGTTCACCATACATGCATGCTACGGGAATCACAAACCTTTACACAAGTATTTTTACCAATTCACAATTACTTCCTAACATGACTCTTAACATTACCATCTTTATATCTCAAAATTTTATGCAAGTTATCAAACTTCTCATAATACTCAATGCACTTAATATGGAAGTTTTTATTATATCCCTCTTGGATGCCTATTATATTCGGACTAAATTCATAACCTAAACCAATTACCATGTTGTTTAAAGACTCTCAAAATGATATAAGTGAGGTACGAGAGCTTAATTATTTCTATAAAACCAAACACCGTCGTGCTCTAAAAAGGTACTTCCCCCGTCCCAAAATAAGTATCTCAATCTTAGTACAACTTTATACTAGAGCTAGTATAAAGTTGTGACACTTATTTTAGGATGGAGGGAGTATAAGTGAAGCACTAGAGCAAAATTGCCTATCTCAAAAGATATAAGTGAAGCACATAGAGTAATCTAATAAATTCATGATTAATGCGTGTCTCTCTCAAAAGATATGTGCATCAAGGATGATTGTGGAAAACTAGAAAGCAAAGACTCATATCATACAAGACGCTCCAAGCAAACTACATATCATGTGGTGAATAAAATATAGCCTCAAGTAAATTTACCGATGGATTGAAGACGAAAGAGGGGATGCTTTTCGGGGCAACCCCAATATTATGCTCTTTGGCATCCTTGAATATGACTTGGGGGGCCTTGGGCATCCCCAAGCTTAGGGTCTTGCCACTCCTTATTCCATAGTCCATCAAATCTTTACCCAAAACTTGAAAACTTCACAACACAAAACTTAACAGGAAACTCATGATATCCGTTAGTATAAGAAAAATAAATCACCACTTTAGATATTGTTGTGAACTCATTATTTATTTATATTGGTGTAATACCTACTGTATTCTAACTTCTCCATGGTTCATAACCCCCGATACAACCCATAGATACATCAAAATATGTACACAACACGAAGAAAACAGAATCTGTCAAAAACAAAACAGTCTATAGCAATCTGAAAACTTCGTATACTTATGTAACTAAAAAAATCTGAAAAATCGTGATAATCTGGGAAATTTGTATATAAATATTTTGTAAAAATTTCAGACTCATTCCACGCCCTGAAAAATTATAAAATTCCAGTACTGGGCGCCATGAAATCAGTTGCATGGCCTCCCCGAACCCAGCTCGGGCAGCTCCGATGTGTGTTACCTATTGAGCTTGCGTTGGTTTTCCCTTTAAGAGGAAAGGGTGATACAGCGAAGTAGATAAGTATTTCCCTCAGTTGATGAGAACCAAGGTATCAATCCAGTAGGAGGAACAAGCAAGTCACCAATGGATGCACCTACACAAACAATCAAACTCTTACACCTAACGCTATAAAGGGGTTGTCAACCCCTTCACGGTTATTTGCAAGGATCAGATCTGATAGAGATAGATGTAATAGATTGAGGAACGTAAAAAGGCAAATAAATTGCAGTAAGGTATTTTTGGTATTTTTGGTTTACAGATCTAAAAATATATTGTGGAAAGTAGATCCGGGGGGCATAGATTCCACTAGAGCCTTCTCTCTTGAAGGAAAGTATCATGGTGGGTGAACAAATTACTATCGAGCACTTGATAGAAAAGCAAATAATTATGAAGATATCCAAGGAAATGATTATGCATATAGGCATCACGTCTGTGTCAAGTAGACCGAAATGATTCTGCATCTACTACTATTACTCCACACATCGACCGACTCCTGCCTGCATCTAGAGTACTAAGTTCATGAAGAACAGAGTAACACATTAGGTAATATGACATGATATAGAGGGATAAACTCAATAAATAGGATGAAAACACCATCTTGTTACCCTTGACGGCAACAATACAATACGTGCCTTGCTACCCCTACTTTGTTACTGGGTGAGGACACCGCAAGATTGAACCCAAAATTAAGCACTTCTCCCATTCAAGAATTACCAATCAAGTTGGCCAAACCAAACCAATAACTCGAAGAGACTTGCAAAGATATGAAATCATGCATATAATAATTCACAAAAGACTCAAATAATATTCATGGATAATATGAACATAACCCCACAATTCATCGGATCTCGACAAACACACCGCAAAAGAGTATTACATCGGATAGATCTCCATGAAGATCATGAAGAACATGGTATTGAAGCACAAAGAGAGAGAAGAAGCCATCTAGCTACTAGCTATGGACCTGTAGGTCTGTGGTGGACTACTCACACATCATCGGAGGAGCAATGGAGTTGATGTAGATGCCCTCAGTGATTGGATCCCCCTCCGGCATATTACCGGAAAAGGCTCCTAGATTGGATTTCTCGGGAACGGAGGCTTCTAGCAGCGGAAAAGTATTTTATTGGATCTTTTGCTATTGGGGGAATATTTGGGTAGTTATAGGATGAACATTAGGGCTAGGAGACCTGCCAGGAGGTGGCAAGCCTGCCAGGCGCGACCGGAGGGGGGGCGCCCCCTGGCTTGTGAACTCCTGGCAGCTTCCCTGTCGTGCACTCCAAGCCTGGTAGATCTCTTTCATTCCAGAAAAAATTGTTGCGAAGATTTTATTCTGTTTGAACTCCGTTTAATATTCCATATCTGCAATACTCAAAAACAACGAGAAAACAGAAACTAGCACTAGGCTCTAGATTAATAGGTTAGTCCCAAAAATAATATAAAATAGCATATTAATGCATATAAAACATCCAAAACAGATAATATAATAGCATGACATAATCAAAAATTATACATACCTTGCAGACGTATCAATGTGCATGTCCGCCGAGCGTAGAGCATTAAACTCTTCTTCGGAGAGCGCGAGGTGGCGTAGGGCTTCTCGTTGATGTCAATGATTCATAGCGCTCTCTACCTCGGATTTGGTAACTTACATCGCGTCCCCAGAGTCTTTAGGGGCCTGATTGACCATAGGGACCTCCGCAGCGGGTTTGGCGTGAACCGAAGATCTGGAATTTTGAGCGCCATCGGACACCCGGGCGACATCCTGGGCAGAAGATGGCTGAACTCTTTGCCTGAGTATTTCGACATAAGGTCTCTTGTGAGTCTCTATCAGTCGCGATAATAAATTAAAACAGCCGAACAAAGTACGTTTGAGTTGACCGAGTTGGTGGGTCTCTCCCCATGGCCGGCTCATTTGACGGATCCCCGTTGCTTTCCGGTCCGGGCGGTGCCGCCGTAGCCGATGCATGTCGCACAGACCGGCAACGCTTGAGAGGAGGAGCCGGTGCATTTGGATCGTTGGAGGATACCTACCTTTTGCGGGATGAGTTTTTCTTCTTCTTCCTTATTGCAGGGGAAGGAAATGATCCTGGATAATATACTATAATAGCCACCTCGTAGCGATCAAGGCTCTCCTGGTATAAAACTCCATCTTCAAGTTCAATTGACAAATGCGGGTCATCATGAAAACCCAGAACGTCATCACGAGAATAGTCCTCGGGTTGGGGTGTCGGGCAGTTAACTGTCTCAATGAAGCTCCTCCATTCCTGTTCACATAAGTTAAAGGCTTCGGTCAAGAAGGGATAAAATTGAAAACCCAAATTGTGGTCACTAATTTGAAAGGCTCACCCATTCGATGGGATTGTGACTGGAGTAGCCCTCCTTGGTCGGCAATCGAACAAAATCTTCTTGCTCCCCTTTGTATAGGTCGGCAAGTGTGGCGGCTAATGTTGTTTGATCGGTAGGGCCCAGTCGTCAGGAGCGAGTGGTGTCGCTTGTCCCGTTATAACACCACAAAGGGTGTATTCTCTGCTGAAGAGGCTGATCGCAACGGGTGAGGGCGGAAGCCATGACATCTATCATGGTAAACTTCTGATGGGCTAATACCCTCACATGGGCTGCCAAGCATTGCACTTCGACGTTGTCTTCTTGGGAGGAGCTCTTCGGTCGCCAGTTGTACCTCTTCTTCAAGGGGGCGTCGAAGTATTTGGGCAAACCCCTATGAGCTGGATCAAATAGGGGCACATCCTCGATATAAAACCATTCAGAGGACCATTCTTCGAACTCCTTCAGTGTTCCCATTGGATACCCTGTCCCGCTATGCGGCATATTTAGGCTCCTCCGACCTCCAAACTTGTCTTGTCTCGAGTGCGAGGGACGAGGCAGAAGTACTTCCTCCACAATTAAAAGTGTGCCTCGCAGCCCAGGAACATATCTCAAAGGGCGACGAAGCCCGAGATGTGCAGAATAGACCCTGGGGTGAGGTGATGGAGCTAGATCCCATAGAACTCCAATAACCCACTCAATAATGGATGAATGGGGAATCCGAGACCCCACAAAAGGAAGGGCACGAAACATACACGCTCCACCTTTTGTGGATTGGGGAAATTTTCCGCAAAGTCTTCACCGTTGAATGAAGACAAGCCAGCACGGGTAACCGCCAGATCCGAGGAGGGAAGGTCCCCTTGGGTCTTGAGGTTGCATAGTCGAAGAAGGGATACGGAACAGCTTGTCCAATCCCCGGGATGGGAGCCGTAAGAGCACGAGGAAGAACTGGGGGCGCTCACCATGTTCTTGTGGTGATCTCTCGCTGAAGGTTTTTCCTAATGAGGAGGAGGAATAGGATGTGGCTTAGACCACAATTCAGTTTGTTTAAATGAGTGGTGCCTCCATTGTGAAGGGACAGTCTTGTAAAAAGCCGTTGAACCGCTCGTCTTCCCACGATGCATGAAAGTCGAGAAACGCTGACGGTTATTACAATGAACCCGGCGAGCTCGTGACACTTGGGATTTCGCCGATGACAGGATGGTTGCCGAACAAGAAGGGATAGAGGGACTTGCCTCGCAAGCCGAAGACTTTGACGCACAAGACTGTCTGGACATGCCTCGGCATTGGAGGCTAGTCCGGGGGCTACTAAGGGACTCCTGGTTTAAGGGGTCCTCGGATAGCCGACCTGTTTCTCATGGGTCGAACTATGCGGGCCGCCGAATGAGCATTAGATGATCGAAGGCCCCGTCGCCTGGGTGGAAGCTTTAAGGAGCCACGACGTGTCCTCCAAGTTCTCGTCGGTAGATAGGCATGTTTTTTCCTTCAATGTGCAACCGACCATGTGTAAACCCTAGGTACCCTCGGTGTCTATATAAGCCGCAAGGTTTTAGGTTGTAGAGGGAGAACAACTCATCTAGAGTTTAGCTAGCCGATCTCAAGGTAGATCAACTATGTATCCTACATATCATCAATATAATCAAGCAGGACGTAGGGTTTGACCTCCATAGGAGGGCCCGAACCTGGGTAAACATCATCTCCTTCGTCCCCTGTTACCATTGATCCTAGTCTCATAGCTCGGGACCCTCTACCCGAGATCCACCGGTTTTGACACCGACACCACTCTCTCCCAAGATCGTTTTCTCCTCCGTTCGCGGTTTCGGTAGCGCCACGCGTAGCCCTACCGGGATAGCACCACCGCCGCCGCCACCACATCGTTGTGCTGTCGGAGAACTCATCTACCTCTCTTCCCTCGCTTGCTGGATCAAGGAGGTGGAGATCGTCATCGAGTTGTACGTGTGCTGAACGCGGAGGTGTCGTCTGTTTGGTGCTAGATCATGATTGGATCACGGGGTGGCTTGCGATTCGGATCACAAAGACGTTCGACTACATCAACCACGTTTCTTAACGCTTCCCGCTTAGCGATCTACAAGGGTATGTGGATCCAATCTCTCCTCTCATAGATGCTCATCTTCATGGATAGATCTTGTGTATGCGTAGGATTTTTTTTGCTTCCCATGCAACGTTCCCCAACAATGGCATCATGATCTAGGTCTATGCGTAGATGAGATCATGAGTGGAACACAAAGGAGTTTGTGGGCATTGATATTCAGATTGATTCCCTCCTTAGTCTTTTCTTGATTCAACGGTATTATGGGATGAAGCGACCCGGACCAACCTTACTCGTCTATGTACGAGAGACCGGTTCCATCAACTGATATGTGACTTTATTGCATAAAGATGGCTGGCGGGTGTCTGTCTCTCCCACTTTAGTTGAATCGATTTCGACAAAGGCGGTCCTTGTAGAAGGTGAAATAGCAACTTGTATATCACCGTTGTGGTTTTCCGTAGGTAAGAATTGTTGTTGCTAGATACCCATAGCAGCCACGTAAAACATGTAACAACAATTAGAGGATGTCTAACTTGTTGTTGCAGGGCATGATGTGATATGATATGGCCAATGACATGATGAGATATATGTGATGTATGATATGATCATGTTTTGTATGGAATATCATGACTTGCATGTTGATGAGTACGACAACCAGTAGGAGCCATAGGGTTGTCTTTAATTTATTTTCGCCTTTTTGCTTTACTTTATCGCTATGAGTTAGCAATAGTTGTAGAAGCAATAGTTGGTGCGACAACCTCATGGCGACGCGTTGATGGAGATAAATATGATGGAGATCATGGTGTCATGCCGGTGACGATGGAGATCATGCCGGTGCTTTGGAGATGGAGATCAAAAGCACAAGTTCATGGCCATATCATGTCACTTATGATTTGCATGTGATGTTAATACTTTTATGCACCTTGTTTTGCTTAGAACGATGGTAGCATTATAAGGTGATCCCTCATTAAAATTTCAAGATAAATTGTGGTCTCCCCGAGTGTGCACTGTTGCGAAAGTTTGTCGTTTCGAGACACCACATGATGATCGGGTCTGATAGACTCTACGTTCACATACAATGGGCGCAAGCTACTGTTGCACAAGCAGAACACTCGAGTTAAACTTGACGAGCCTACCATGTACAGACATGGCCTCGAAACACAACAGACCGAAAGGTCGAACATGAGTCATATAGTAGATATGATCAACATGGAGATGTTCACCATTGAAACCACCTCATCTCACATGATGATCGGACTTGGGTTGGTGGATTTGGATCATGTTGCACTCAAATGACCAGAGGGATGTCAATTTGAGTGGGAGTTTTTTAATTAATATGCTTAACTAAACTCATTATCTTGAACAATAGTCTAAGTTTTTTTGCAAATTTATGTTGTAGATCAATGGCTCTTGTAGTAGTTCCCATGAATTTTAATGCACTCCTAGAGGAAGCCAAGTTGAAAGATGATGGAAGTAACCTTGTAGACTGGACCCGTAATCTGAGGATTATCCTCATGGCTTCCCAAAAGGCTTATGTCCTTGATGCACCGCTCAGTGAACCACCCACTCTAGTGTCGTCTGCAGACGTTGTGAATGCCTGGCAGTTGCGTTCGGATGATTACTCAATAGTTCAATGTGATATGTTGTATGGCTTAGAACCGGGACTTCCAAGGTGTTTTGAACATCATGGAGCATATGAGATATTCCAGGTGTTGAAGTTTATCTTTGAGAAGAATGCCCGGATCGAGGGGTATAAGACCTCCGATAAGTTCTATGCTTGCAAGATGGAGGAGACCGAGTCTATCAGTGAACACATACTCAGAATGTTTGGGTATTCCAACCGTCTGGCTAAGTTGGGAATTTTTGTCCTGCCACGGGCGATCACTGGCAGAATTCTTCAATCGCTGCCACCTAGCTACAAAAGCTTCGTGTTGAACTATAACATGCAAGGGATGAACAAGTCAGTCGCCAAGCTGTTTGTGATGTTAAAAACCGCTGAGTCTGAAATCCAGAAGGAGCATCAAGTGTTGATGGTGAATAAAACCACTATTTCAAGAAGAATGGCAAGGGAAAGAAGGGTAACTCCAAGAAGAGTGGCAAAGAATTTGCCCCTCCCATGAAGAAACCCAATGCTGGACCCAAGCCAGAAACTGGGTGCTTTCATCGCAAGGGAACTGGTCACTGGAAACGAAACTGCCCCAAGTATCTGGCTGACAACAAGGCGGCCAACACCAAACAAGGTATATATATGATATACATGTTATTGATGTGTACCTTACCAACTCTTGTTGTAGTGACTAAGTATTTGATACCGGTTCGGTTGCTCACATTTGTGACTCAAAGCAGGACCTATGGAATAGACGGAGGCTCGCAAAGGAGAAGTGACGATCCGCCTGGGAAATGGTTCCGAGGTTGATGTGATCGCCGTCAGCACGCTCGCTCTTCGATTACCATCGGGATTAGTGATGAACCTTAATAATTGTTATTTAGTATCTGCGTTGAGCATGAACATTATATCTGGATCTTGTTTAATGCGAGACTGTTACTCATTTAAATCATAGAATAATGGTTGTTCTATTTATATGAGTAATATCTTTTAGGGTCATGCACCCAATGTGAGGGGTTTATTCTTATTGAATCTCGATAGTGATGATACACATGTTCATAACATTGATGCCAAAAGATGTAAAGTTGATAATGATAGTACCGCTTTCTTGTGGCACTGCTGCTTAGGTCATATTGGCGTAAAATGCATGAAGAAGCTCCATGTTGATGGACTTTTGGATTCATTTGATTTTGAATCACTTGACACATGTGAACCATGCCTCATGGGCAAGATGACTAAAACCTCACTCTCTGGAACAATGGAACGGACAAGTGACTTGTTGGAAATCATACATACTGATGTGTGCGGTCCAATGAGCATTGAGGCGCGCGGTGGATATCGATATTTTCTCACCTTCACCGATGACTTAAGTAGATAAGGGTATATTTACTTAATAAAGCATAAGTCTGAAACGTCTGAAAGGTTCAAGCAATTTCAGAGTGAAGTTGAGAATCATCATAACAAGAAGATTAAATTCCTATGATCCGATTGAGGAGGAGAATATCTAAGTTATGAGTTTGGCAATCACTTAAGACAATGTGGAATTGTTTCACAGTTGATGCCACCTGGAACACCATAGCGTAAAGGTGTGTTTGCACGTCGTAATCGTACCTTATTGGATATGGTGCGGTCTATGATGTCTCTTGCTAATTTGCCATTATCGTTTTGGGGTTATGCGTTAGAGACACCTGTATTCACTTTAAATAGGGCACCATCGAAATCCGTTGAGACGACGTCGTATGAATTGTGGTTTACCAATAAACCAAAGTTGTCGTTTCTTAAAGTTTGGGGATGTGATGCTTATGTAAAAAAAGCTTCAGCCTGAAAAGCTGGATCCCAAAGCAGAGAAATGTGTCTTCATAGGATACCCAAAATAGACAGTTGGATGTACCTTCTATCTCAGATCCGAAGGCAAAGTGTTTGTCGCTAAGAATGGGTCATTTCTCGAGAAAGAGTTTCTCTCGGAAGAATTGAGTGGGAGGAAGATAGAACTTGATGAGGTTGTTGAACCTTTAGTTCAACCAGAGAGTAGCACAGCATAGAAAGATGTTTCTATGGAGCCTACATCTGTTGAAGAGGAAGCCAATGATGGTGATCATGAAGCTTCAGATCAAGTTACTATCAAACCTTGTAGGTCGACAAGGACACGTACTACTCCTGAGTGGTACAATAACCCTGTCTTAGAGGTCATGTTGTTCGACAAGGATGAACCTACGAGCTATGGAGAAGCGGTGATGGTCCCGTATTCCGACAAATGGTTAGAGGCCATGAAATCTGAGATGGGATCCATGTATGAAAACAAAGTATGGACTTTGGAAGTATTACCTAAAGGGCGAAAGGCCGTTCAGAATAAATGGATCTTTAAGAAGAAGACGGACACGGATGACATATTGCTGATTGGAAACAATATAGAATTTTTGGAAGGTGTGAAGGAATATTTGAAGAAGAGCTTTTCAATGAAGGACCTGGGAGAATCTGCTTTCATATTAGGCATCAAGATCTATAGAGATAGATCGAGACGTTTAATAGGACTTTCATAGAGCACATACCTTGACAAAGTTTTGAAGAAGTTCAAAATGGATCAGTCCAAGAAAGGGTTCTTGCATGTGTTGCAAGGTGTGAAGTTGAGTAAGACTCAATGCTCAGTGACTGCAGAAGATAGAGAAAAGATGAGTGTCATCCTCTATGCTTCTGCCATAGGCTCTATCATGTATGCAATGTTGTGCCCAAGACTCGATGTCAGCCTTGCCATAAGTATGGTCGGAAGGTTTCAAAGTGATCCCGGAATGGAACACTGGACGTCGATTAAGAATATCCTTAAGTACCTAAAAAGGACTAAGGAAATGTTTCTCGTTTATGAAGGTGATCAAGATCTAGTTGTAAAGGGTTACTTCGATGCAAGATTTGACACTGATGCGGATGACTCTAAGTATCAAACCGGATACGTATTTATTCTAATTGGGGGAGCGGTAAGTTGGTGCAGTTCCAAAGCAAAGCATGGTAGTTGATTCTACATGCAAAGCGGAGTACATTGCTTCCTCAGAGGCGGTAAAGGAAGGTGTCTCAATGAAGGAGTTCATGACAGATCTTGGAGTAGTGCCCAGTGCACTGGACCCAATGACTCTGTTCTATGGAAACACTGGTGCCATTGCTCTAGCCAAGGAACCAATGTTTCACAAGAGGACCAGACACATAAAGTGTCGCTTCAATTCCATCCGCGAATACATCAAGGAGGAGGACATAAATATTTGCAAAGTACACACGGATCTAATTGTCCTAGACCCATAGACTAAACCTCTTTCATGGGCTAAACATGATCAACACCAGAACTGTATGGGTGTTAGATTCATTACAATGTAAATCACATAGTGATGTGAACTAGATTATTGACTCTATTGCAAGTGGGAGACTATTGGAAATATGCCCTAGAGGCAATAATAAAATGGTTGTTATTATATTTCCTTGTTCATGATAATCATTTATTAGCCATGCTATAATTGTATTGATTGGAAACTCAAATACATGCGTGTGTAAATAGACAACACGGTGTCCCTAGTATGCCTCTAGTCGACTAGCTTGTTGATCAAAGAAGGTTGAGGTTTTCTAGCCATGGACATGAGATGTCATTTGATAACGGAATCACATCATTAGGAGAATGATCTAATGGACAAGACCCAAACTATGAACGTAGCATATGATCGTGTCAGTTTATTGATATAGTTTTCTGCATGTCAAGTATTTGTTCCTATGACCATGAGATCATGCAGCTCACTTACACTGGAGGATTACCTTGTTTGTATCAAACCTTGCAACATAATTGGGTGACTATGAAGGTGCTCTACAGGTATCTTCGAGGGTGTCTGTTGAGTTGACATGGATCAAGACTGGGATTTGTTACTCCGTGTGACAAAGAGGTATCTCAGGACCCACTCGGTAATACAACATCACAATGAGCCTTGCAAGCAAAGTGACTAAAGAGTTAGCCATGGGATATTGTATTACGGAATGAGTAAAGAGACTTGCTGGGAACGAGATTGAACTAGGCATAGGGTTACCGACAATCGAATCTCGCGCAAGTAACATACCGATGAACAAAGGGAACTGCATACGAGATTAACTGAATCCTTGGAATCATGGTTCGAGAACTATGTAGACAGGATCGAGATATTCTCTGGTCAATAACCCGCAGGGTCTGCACACTTAACGTTTGGTGACGATATAGTATTGTTGAGTTATATATGTTGGTGATCAAAGGTTGATCGAAGTCCCAGATGAGATCCCAAACGTCACGAGGAGTTCTGGAATGGTCCGAAGGTAAATATTTATATATGGAAAGTCATATTTTGGCTACCGGAAAAGTTTCGGGTTTTCCCGATATTGTATCGGGAAGCTTCTAGAAGGTTTTGGAAACTTCCGGAGGATTCCATAAGTCCACAAAGGATTCCACCACGTCCCAAGGGTTTGCATGGGCTGAGGGGAGGCACCCTGGCCTTATTGGGCCAGACGCACAAGTCCCTCAAGGCCCATGTGGCTTGGGAGAGATGGAAAGTCCACCTATTTTTGGAAAGGGAGGGAACTCGACTAGGAGTCTAACTCCTCCCCCTTGGCTGCGCCCTAGGGCATGGAGGGTCGGATCTGCACGCCCCTCCACCTATATATAGAGGGGAGGGGGTTCCCCAAGAGGACACACAAAGCCCTTGTTGCCCCCACTCTCTCCCTAGATCGTTTTCTCCTCCGTTCGTGGTTTCGGTAGCGCTAGACGTAGCCCTGCCAGGATAGCACCACCGCCACCACACTGTTGTGATGCTGGAGAACTCATCTACCTCTCCTCCCTCGCTTGATGGATCAAGGAGGCAGATCTTCAACTGTAACATCCCAAAATTCCATTTTGGAATGTTATGAAATGTAGCTATGCATCTATCATCATCATTGCTTGAATATATACAATTGGTTGAAATGTTTCTTCTGACTTTCAGAAAGCCCCTTTCTATTTTCCCTAAGTTGCTTAAACCTATTCGAAAATCTTGGTAAAATGTTCAAATATGAGGGAAGGAACATGACACTCCACACCAGGGACTATTTGGTGATTTATTTGAACAATAAAAACCAAGGGTTGTTTTGAAAATATTTGCAAAAAGGATTTAAAAACAATTAGGCAATTTTTGAAAATATTATTTTTTTCAAAGTATTCAAATGACAGAATAAAAATGTTCAATAAATGGAATTTATTATTCTGTCAATTTTGATATATAATACTCCTATATTTGAAAACGTGTTGACTGCTTTTAAAGACGTTTTACTGCTCTGGATATTAAAAACAGTAACGGATTTAGAATTAAACGGGCCGGCCCACAGGCTTTTATTCGCGAATTCAATTCGAGCCGGCCGACCAATGCGGAAACCTCGCTCTCCCTCTCGCTGACACCGGGTCCCACCCTGACCGACCGTTAGCCCCGCGCGGTCATCTCTTCCTCCCCGCACGCGCCGGAGCTCCTCGCCGGCAGTTTCTTCCCCCCCCCCCCCGGATCACTCTCCTCTCTCCTCCCCCGCACCACCCGAGCACCCTATAAGTAGCGCTGCCACTCCTCTCTCCATTCCCCCCCCCCCCGATCCCTCTCTCTCCCTCGCCGAGACGCTGCCAAATTCCTCGCCGGAGTTGCACCACCACTGGAGCTCCCATCGCCCGTAGCCATCGCCTCGGTCATCCTCGCCCCTCTCCGACACCACCAATCGGCACTGGAGGACCTCCTCTGCCGTATGAGCCCGTCCGCGCTCCGTTTCGACCACCGGAGCCACCTCCGGCGGCGTCCTCGACCACCGGCCGCCGTCACCATCGCCGGAGTCAACCTCCCCCTCCGGTAAAATCTTCGAGCTCACCCCCTCCCTCCGATCCAGACGCAACGGCCCAGATTAGATCAACTTAATTCCCGAATCGTTTTCCTCTTCGGTCCGGTCGACCGCCCGCAACCATCCAACACACGCGCTAGCGAGCCAATAAGATAGTGCCACGTCACCCCTGGCCGTCCGGTAGA
This sequence comes from Hordeum marinum, assembly GCA_022496015.1. Taxonomy (NCBI): domain Eukaryota; kingdom Viridiplantae; phylum Streptophyta; class Magnoliopsida; order Poales; family Poaceae; genus Hordeum; species Hordeum marinum. Next base: position 375,468,367 of record CM039678.1, on the reverse strand, counting down.
AATTTTCTTCTTTTTGTTTAGTTTTAGTTAAACACAATGTTTTAGAAAATTGTTTTAGCTATAACTTTTAATATATTTAATGTTTTGAGTTGATTCTTTTTGCAACAGCTCACATTTTTCATGTAGTTTCACCCTGTACTTTTAAATTTCAAATTTGAACTATAAAATTTGAATTGAATCAAATTTTCTCAAAACATTCAAATCTGAATAACTAGAGTTTGAAAATAGATTTTGATATGAATCTTATTGCTACTGTTTGGTATTAGTTAGGACTACCTTCATGCTTAGTTTCAGAATTTTTAGGATGATTTTCTTAGTGTTTTATCTATAAACAGATTCTGCCTATTAGTTAGTATAGTTTAAATTAACTTAGTTTTAGTTGGTTTAAATTAGATTTAGTTTTATTTGTTTAATAGGTTCTGTTAGTTAAACTTTAGGTGTTTTACTTATGTTAATAAAAATATAAATTTGCTTAGTTTGTTTCTTTATTAACATAGGAATCTCAACACATTTTCAAATAGGTTTAATTTGAACTAAAACAACTAGTTAGTAATAGTTTTCTGTCAACAAAGTTTTATATAATTTAATTCTGTTTCCTAAGACAAGTTTTTAGTAATTTCCATTCTGTTAAGATAATGTTTTGTTAATAAATAATAAGTTTTGTTTTGCTCTTTTGTTAGTAAAACTATAGTTGTTTCATATAGTGTTTATCAAAACTTTTAAAAACTTTACTAAAGTTTTTCCCAACAAACTTTAATGAATTCAATTCTGTTATTAATAAAATATTTTATTGTTTTCTTGCTGTCAACTATTGTTTTGGTTAATACCAATAGTTTCATTATGTTAGTAGTGTTTTATCAATCATCTTCTAGAAAACAAAACTTTGTGCGTTTTCTTGCTTGTGATTTGTGCATTGTTTTGTCTTGATTGGTTATTAGTTCATGGTTGATGGTTGTGAGTTACATTATTGTATGCTTATTGAGTGCTTGTTTGCTTCGTTAGATTATCCGGAGTGCGAAGCTTGTTACTTAGAGTCCCACGAGTACGAAGATCATCAATCAGGCAAGTCACTTTGATCATCTTTACCCATGTTTTATTGCACTAGTTTTTCCATCACCCCAATTGCATGCAAAGTAGGTAATTGGAAACTTGGTTACTTGTTGTAGTATCATGTGGTAGGATCCCTCTCAAACCTTGACACATTGGCCCCGGGAAACGTTGTTTTAAATTTTGCTATGCTATTAGTAGACGGGGTTGGTTGTGTGATTCATGAGAGTTGAGAGAGTTAATAATTTCAAGACCTACATAATGATCAAGACTTCAAGACTCCGAGTTTTCAACATATCTCTGGGTGGATGATGGTTTAACGGCACCCTGGAGAAACCAGTGGATTTGCCTAGGTGTTGCTGGAGATGGCCAGTATTCACGCGGAAAGATCCACCCAGGCACAAAGAGATGGATGGGTGCTTCAAGACCCAAGGCTTACCTGCACAGCCACAAGTCATTATGGGCTCTGGCTTGGTTGGATATCGTGGTGACCCTGGACAGGCGGTGCTACGAGATGTAGAAGAACGGTAGGAAAGGATGGGCACCGACAGAGTCGCAGGGAAACCCTTTGGAAGACCATGTTTTGGTCATCCGTTTCTCAAACACCCTGAAGTGCGAGAAATCAAACGGAGGCGACCAAATCTTGTGGGGAACGTGTGCAAAGCTCTGCAGAGTACTCAAACCTAATCGATTAGCCGTGTCCACGGTCATGGACGACTTGAGCCAAAGGAACTGAAACATTCGGAATTCTCAACACAAGTAATATGATGATGTGGGTATTAACAATTTGGGTATGAGAATTGGTTGGTGGAACCATCTCATTAATCAACCAACTTAGTAATATTTTTGCTTAGCCCTCTCTTGATGTAGGAAAAATTGGCTTTACGCAAAAACTTACCACCCCACCTGCCATATAAGCATGTAGATTAGATGATTATCTTTTCACCCCTCTCTTGTGACTTTGCCGGCATATTCCATATGCTGACCTACACGGCTGCAACGTATCATGTTGCAGAGTAATTTTCCGACCAGGAGTGAGGACACGTTCTACGCTCGGTGAGATGCCCTTGGAGTCAGATGGACTCATCTACCTTCGACGCTTCCGCAAGATTTAGACATTCTCATGAGTTGGCCTTCAGCCACTTTATTATAATCTTTATTGTAATAAAGGACTCGATATGAGATTTCGATTAATATAATGTTGTGTGATTTCCCTTTGATATATACATTGATGTACCGTGTGTGTACCAGCATGATCTTGGGATGGTACGGAAACACCGGAGATTCGACCTTTCAGGTCGGGTCACTACATCAACGAGTTGTACGTGTGCTGAACACGAAGGTGTCGTCCGTTTGGCGCTAGATCATGGTTGGATCGTGGGACGGCTTGCGATTTGGATCACGAAGACGTTCGACTGCATCAACCGCGTTTCTTAAGGCTTCCTGCTTAGCCATCTACAAGGGTATGTGGATCTGATCTATCCTCTCGTGGATGCTCATCTCCAAGGATAGATCTTGTGTGTGCGTAGGATTTTTTTTGTTTCCCATGCAACGTTCCCCAACAAGTAGATGGGCTAGCTCAAGGGGAGGTTGTTGGACCAGCAGCTGTTGGGGTAGAGCCTCATGAGGTTCAGGCCCAATGGGTGCAAATCCAATATTCAAATCTGGAAGAGCTTGCACATTTGGTGCCAAATGTCCATTTGCAGAAGCTACAGATTGGTTACTGCTATCTGATGGAACATCTGAGATAGTGATGATGTTGTTATTCTCCATAGCCGGATGATCTATTTCTTCTATAGGTTCCATCAAATCATTCATCTAAGGAATTCATCTGCCTTTAGTTCCATATCCACCTGGCATAGCCCAATGCCCCCAGCCAGGCATATCATCCTGAGCTTCTTCTTCTCCCTGATCCACATCATCAACCATAGGTTCATTGTGTCCTAGATTAAGTGCTAGTTGGAGATTGAGCTCTGGGGCAACATGGTGTTCATTGTGTTCATGGTGCTGCATGGGGCCAAGAAAATGGTTATGCTGATTAGGATGAAAGTTCTCTTGTGGGGGTTGTGCGTGTGGGTTTCCATGGGGCTCCACATGGTCCTCATCTGGAGCCTCTTCCCCTAGGATGTGCTGCTGCAAAATGATAACATGTATAGTGAGAGATCCTGTCTGAAACTTATTTCCTTCACCAAAAAATGCTAGCTGGAATATCACTAAGTTCCTCAACTCTTACTTTGATCATAAGATTTTCTCTAGTGCTCCTCACCCTGTCCCAAAGCAGAAATTTACCAAATTTACTAACTACATTGCTCACTTCATGGATTGATCTTCTATCAAAGGGGTAACCACAGAGAAATATCCATACATCTCTTTTCAGAACAAGTCTCCACCAGTTCAGTCCCTTATCATGATTCTCAAAAATAACATGGGCATCCGTAAGCTGATGAGGGCTATTTGCAACGAGATGGTCTCTATCAAAGACACTATTAAGCTTGACATATGCCTGCCCGAAGGGGCATTTCTCAATCTCAGAAAACCCCATCCTCTTTTCAGTGAGGAAATCGGATAGTACCTCGTGGATGGTGTTGAATGCCACTGGGAGATCAGGCATTGGAACTATAGTGGCAATCTCCCAATCCTCATGTGCCGGTGTCGCTGATCCAGAGATGATCTTAATCCTAGTAGGCCGCCCGGCGACCTCGATGCTCTGATGATTAGGTGGTAGGAAGGGGGAAGGGTCGAATGGTAATGACGCCACAGGAGCGGGTTCAGTGAAGGTTGACGAAATAGTGGTTGGATTGGTGGCGGATGGGTTGACTGGGAGCGCAGCAGCTCAGAGGCGGTGAGCAATGGAGTTTTGGGGAGAGTAGAGGGGGATACTGCCTACCCGGAGAGAAATATGCGATGCATTACTAAATTGCTCCTGTTGGTTGGTGATTGATGTCCTGATTAGTCTCAATCGCGAGAAACAATGGCAGGTTGTCTAGGAATTGCAAACGACCGACGGCTAGGTGGGCTGGGTTCGGTGGAGACGTTGGGCTGGGCCTGAGAGAAACAGTCACGGGCGATGTGGTTCCATCTTTTGCAGTTTGTACATTTGATTATGTTGGTGCAATTGGTCCTAGGGTGGCTCGAAAGGAGGCAACGGAGGCAAAACAATGCAGATGGGCCATTTTGAACATGCGATAATCCCATGCTACCCCTAGTAATTGAACCATTGAAAGAATGGTTGACCCTGCCGTGATCATGTTGTGAAGATGTGCCAAATTTTGAATTTGAATGGATGGGGTTCGAGCAAGTAATAGGGGATTCTTGATGAGTATGATGGTTGAAAATACCAAGGGATCTAAGGGCTTGAGCATAGGATTTTCTAGGATGACGATGAAAGATGTGAGCCCATTCATCCTCTTTCTCTTGAAGATATTGTTCTAATTCCCATGAAGAGTTTGGTCCTTCGTTGCCCCATAGAAGTAAATTGACATTGAGCAAGGGTAGTGAGTTATTACCTCCTCTGATGATAGAGAAACCAACCTCCTTAGATGAAACTAAGAATTTGAAAGACCAATTTTGATGCCTTTGAACTTTACAAAGAGAGGCCCTCCCTCCCAAAAGAGATAAGAGAATGGTGCTTACAGTTTGCTCCGTAAGCTTGATCTGAGACCTTCTGATGTCGACTGCCAATAAGAACTCTTCAATATCCTTCTCTTTTTCATAGTTGATCGTGACTCCCCAGTTCTTCCATACCTCTGCCGCAACTTGCCCAATGTCAAAATTGAGATCTGCCAAGGCCATGGTGCAAATCGCTGCAGTAAGTAGCTGGTGGATCTGGGTGGTGTGAGCAGGTGGCATGGGCGCCGGAGCCACGAAGGCTACCGACGATAGAGGATCAGAGTTGTGGACTATCACGCCCAAGATGCGCGCCTATCCATTTTAAGGCACGGGAGCCTCGCAAGGGATAGATGCGCATCTTGCCGTTCGCAAGGATAGTATCATTGCATCATACATTACAGAAGAGAAGAGTATACAAGTTTGGCTTACACTCGCCACATACTAAATTACAATTCCACACAGAGTTCAAATCATCAAGATGAAGACAGGGTCCAACTACGGACGAAATCAAACGATAAAACAGATGCAAATGACACTATCTCGCTATCCCAAAGATCACGACCATGGTCCTCTACTCATCCGGGTAAGTCACGTACATCCTGCCTCTTTCCTCATCATATTCCCACTGGAACTGCGCCAGATCATCCTGCACGTACTCATCTGAACCTGTACCTGGAGTGTTGTAGTAATCTGTGAGCCATAAGGACTCAGCAATCAAGTGCCCGGGTACCAAGACTATTCAAGCTTAAAGGTTGGGAAGGGGTATGTGTTTAGTTTGCAGCAGCACTGAGCAAGTATGGTGGCTAAACTTACGTAACATGAATGTAAATGTGAGTGGCCTACGATGAGCGATCGAGTCTAAAATGACCTCTATGAGATCCTGAACACTTACTTACGTCAATCATAACCCCACCGTGTTCTCTCTCGGATCATGTTCACAGGTAGAGACGATCACGGTTACTCACACAGTTGGTGTATTTTATTAGAGTTTACTTCAAGTTGACTATAACTGGGTGTTAAACAAATATCCAAGTTGCCACACAACCGCGGGCACGGCTTCTCAAAAAGATTTAACCCTACAGGGGTGCTCGAACTAGTCCATCACAAATTAACCACACTCCACGGGAATAGCCTCGACCCCGGATCTCGTGATCATCATAGGTAACTCCAAAGGAATTCCAACACCTCGAGATAACCCGAAGAAAGTCAGAGTCCACACGCAAGACACACGATAAAGGTAAAACAAATACAGCAAGACCTCCCAACATGTCGACGAACCCGATAAGAGCCGCGTATCTCGTTCTCAGGACACGATGGATGAGCAATGGTTACCACGCCAATCACCGGGTTTCCCCGGGCAGCGTTAATAAGTTGATCTGGGTTGGACCAACACTCATGCGGAGCACTGGCCCGGGGGTTGATTAATTATCCACGGGGTTGCAAAGCCCTATTCAAATTTTATTAAGTTATTAGCAAATGTAGTACCAATGTTGGGTCTTGACAGACAAGTTTTAATCTCAACCGAATAAACAAGGGGGTCCCCATAACAACCCCAAACATGTTAGGAGTGCAAAGTATGGAAAACATAACACTGGTAACAAGAAACTATGGCGGTAGCAGCGGAACAAATCACCTAGCAAAAGGCCAAGCCTTCCACCAATACCAAGATATATATGTGCATTAAATTAAATAAAAGATAATATTTTGATATGCCAAATCCATGTTATCACATGGAACAACCTACACCTGCAATTAAGAACGCTATAAGAGGGGCTAAGCAGCGGTAACTTAGCCAATCAAAGGTTTGCTAGGAGGTGGAGGGTTAGAGGCTTTCATGGCAATTACGAGTCTGATATTCAAGTGGTAGGTAGCGCAATTGTAACGATAAGAGCGAGAAACTAGCAAGCGAAAATAGTATCGGGATCCGGATACGATCATCTTGCCTGTTGGTTCTTCAGTGGAACTAAGAAGCGGGATCCTCGTAGTGGTACTCTCCTAGGTTCTCGTACTCAGTATCAACACTCGTGTCTACCCAATAGAAACAAAAACAATAAACCTCCAACCAAGGTGCAATTCACAACCAAGATGATGCATGATTCATTTATGAAGAATTAAACATGGCAATCCAAACTAGTCATGTTTCACATGCACGGATTGGTTATTAATGAATCTGGACAGAACCTCATGTTAAGTTATTTAAACATGCATGAACATGGCAAATATGGATGCATCATGCAAAATCGATAAAAATGCATATAAATAACGCAAGAAACGGAGTTACGGTTCTCACGGTACGCTCACGACAAGGTACGAAGGCAAAACACAAGACAACAAGGCCATAGGCTAATTCTTGGCATTCCAAGGTAGCCACTGGTTAGGCAATGAAAAATCAACCACAATAGAGTCAAGATCAGGCAATTCCATGAAGTGTAGCTCCCACAAATCACAAAACACTAAAACAACCAATCTGCCACAAAACAGCAACATAGCAACTTACACCGCCCACATCTTGAGCTACAGGAATCCTACAGCCACAAACAAGGTATTGATAGAAACTACACAACATGCTTATCAAATTATCCAACTACACAATCTGGAAAGGAGGCATACATCAATAAGCATGAAGCTATCAAGTTGACATGATGAAACAGTTTTTTGGGACTTAGTGAAAATAACAGTTTTCTGGAATCTGAGTTAATCTGGTAGCATGTTGACAGCATAATTTAAAGGTGTTAGAGACCACCTCTTGGCATGAAAATTAACAGGATGGTATTAGACAACATCTACTTCAAAATACTAACACTGAGCATGAGCTAATTCTCAACATATCACAAGATAGCAACCACTCTTCATGGCATGAAAACTAGAGCAGATTCTCAGACTAAGAAATATTTAGCATGGTGAAAACAGTAACATCAAGTTAGCTACTTTGCAGCAAGTTTCCCACTTACATGGGTGATTCTCATGCTAAACAAAAATACCATGGCACGATAGACATAAGACACTAATACTTCCATGTTGGCACATGCCCCAAAGCAAGCATGGATTGAATCATGCAAAAATGACAAAGTAGCATCACAGCAGAAAATGACAGTTTTATAAACTTGCCCAAAAATGAAATCTGAAAGCACCAATGAATTCCTTGGCTCTTTCTACCCCAATAACATGTGTCATACTCATATGTTCATGTGAAGCAACATGGCACAATATACTAGCAAGCAACCATCCACTCTCTTATAAGTCAAAAGTTACTCTGAATGGACATGATCATAAATGGACAGAACCAGATTTGGAAACTTAGTTTAACATGGAAATGAACTAACCAACCTATAAACATGCATAAACAACAAAGGGTATGGCAAGTGGGGGAAAGGACCCACTTGTCATACTCACACACATACACCTTACACACACCACTACAAAGCAAGCACACACATGCTCTATATATGCATAAAGCATATGGCACATACACATCACCTCACATGCACAAGTGCACATGGGCACTCACACTCACACACATGCTCATGTGTGTGGGTGTGCATCCACACACATATACACATATATGCACAATGCATATATGCATATGCATATGCATATGACACACACTCACACACACTCTCACTCACATACACACATGCACTACACACCACACTCATCAACATACACATGCACTACAGACCACACTCATCAACATACACATGCACATACACATATACATGCATCACCTACACATATAAGTGCACTTAGCCACACACATACACTCATCAACAGAAAATAAAACCCCTACACATGTAGGTCTTGCATCTACTCACATACACATGTGCATACTCACATGCACACACACATACATATAGCAAGAGGGAAAAACAAATAAAACAAAAGAAACAAAAACCAAAAAAGGGGGAGGGGTTCGGGCTCAAACCCTTGACCTGGCGGTCGAATTCCCCGAGCCACACCACTGTGCTATCGGCTCGACTGCTAATAGAGGAGGGGCTCTGGCTTTCTAATACACACATGCACCGCGAATCTGACGAAACTAAAAACAGAACAGCACGGCAACAGGCAATGGCGGCGCCGCTACACGCCGGCACAAGGGGCTCCTGGCGGGGCAATCGAGCGCTCACGCGAGAGGGATCTACGGAGACGTGTTCCCTGCTTGTCTCGCGACAAGGGGAACAGAGGCAAGCCCTCAAGGCTCTGCCTTGCGGAACGGCAGCGACGAGCAGCTACAGCGATGGCGCACTAACCAACGGCAAGAGGAGGGCATCATGGCGGCTCACCGAGGGGAGACGACGACGAACGGGCGCGACGAAGGGGAAGGAGAGGCGGAGACGCGGCGACGACGAAGAGGAAGGAGGCCGGCGACGACCTGCTCCCTTGCGGACGACGGCGACGGCAATTGGCACCGCAGGAAGGTGCTCCTCACCTCCTAGCGGCAGGAATGGAACGCGGGGAGGATCCCCGAGCCCCTGGACGCCATGGTCGATGACGAGGTTGACGGAGACGGCGAGCGAACGCCGGCGAGCTACTCTGAACCTCTCTGAACCTCACACAGACCTTACCTGACAGAGGAAAGAAGGAGAGGAAGGAGGGAGATGAAGAGGGAGATGGGAGCTGCGGCGACGGAGGGGGAGAGAGGAACCCTAGCGGAGGGGGCACGCACGCCGAGGGGGTTTAAATACCCCCGAGGCTGACGGCGACGGGCGACGGAAAAGGGGCGGCAGAGCGCGCTCTCTCTCTGAACCTGACGGAGACGACGGACGGAGCAGGTGGTCGTTCCCTCGAGCGGGCTGGGCCGCGGGGGATGGCGTGGTCCACTCTGGCGCTCTCTCGCAAAACAAATAAAACAGAGGAGTTTTTATCTTTTTCAAAACATAGCAACACAAGAAAAAAAACAGAGAAAATATAAAGGATTTTGGTGCAGAACAAAAATACTTTTGCAATGAAAACAAAATGCACTAATTACTAAAAATATCAAGATGATTTTTAGGACAAGTAATTTAATTATTTTAAAATAGACAGCCCCTGTTATTTAAAAACTCTAAACACATAAGGCTCAAATCAACAAAAGAACCACACCCACACTCTTAAAACATTTTAGGCTAGCACTTGAACATTTTTACCAATTTAAATAACAACTTAAAACTGCTCCTAAAATGACATGGGAAAAATAAAGGCATTGGGTTGGGTTTTGTTGAAAAAAAAGAGAGGGAAGAGAAAGAGAGTTGCACACAAACACTCCACCACATCACACACACAAGACAAGATCACAACTAACCACACCATACAAGGTCACATAAGAAACAAGCATGGCATGATGAATGCTATGATGCATGCTGCATGAATGCAAGACAAGACATGGTATGACAAGGTGCAAATTCATTACATAACTCATGACACAAGGTTCATACAAGAGATTACATGCCATAAAAGGTAGAGACAACACTTGGGCTGTAACATGGATGCCTAGGACGGGGTGGCCACCGGCAGAGGGGTGGCTAGGGGGCTAAGGAGCTCGGATCAGTAGTTTCCCCTCGTCGATTTCATGGTTAGTTCGTTTCTAAGTGATTGGGCTATTAAGAAGATTGATAAATACGAAGAAACTATCTCTGGTCTCGCGAGGAGGCTCATAATGGCAAATGTCTAGTTAGCTGAAGTAGAGTCTGTATACCCTAGAAGTTTGGAGGCTTGGGTGTCAAAAGCTCTGAAATGCTACGACACAGCCCTTAGGCTAAGATGGTCATGGTTTGTTTGGGACATCGTTGATCGACCTTGCAAATTATCTCAGGTGTCCTATGACAGTGCTGACATGCAGCAACACACGAGCTTAGGCAAGGCCAAATGGGTCATGGCCGGCCCAACTCTAGGGCTCCTCATATATTATAGCCATCCCATGGGTTGTAAAATACAATGTAGTAGTAATCTTTTACAGTATGGCCCACCCAGTCCGCCCAACGTTTTTATGCAAGCTCCGCCATTGCGTGCAGCTATGGAAAACCCTATTTGCTGCTCGTTGCGGCAAGCTGTCAGGACGACGCACATGGAGATCGAAGATTGCTTGGAATGAGCCGGCCCGTTAAACCTTTGAGCAAATTACGGTTTTGGGAACCATCTAGGTCGTTTGCGGTTGTTATTTTTCGGTTTTCGAACTTTCTGGGAGGTTCCTAAGCCGGTTTTCCTTGTTTTGCTTGTTTTTTTTTCTTTCCATTTTTTCATGTTTATTTTCCTTTCTTTTCCCTCCTTTTTCGATTTATTTTCTTTCCTTTTCTTCATTTTCATTTTTATTTTCGAGTTTATTTTCCCCTTTTCAAGAAATATTCATAAATTTCCAAAAAAATTGCAATTTTCAAAAATTGTTCACTTTTCGAAGAAAAAAAATTATCTTATCAAATTTTGTTAGAAATTTCGAAAATGGTTAGTATTCCCGAATTTGTTCGCTTAATTTTATAAAAATCGAAAATTCGAAGAAATGTGAAATATTCCAAAAAAATTAAATTACAAAGTTTAGCTCACATATTCAAAGAATGTTCCGGAATTTCAGAAAAGGTTATAGTTCTCAAATTTAGTTGACCAGTTTGAAAATTTATATGTTTTCAAAATTTGTTCGCACATTTAAAAAATCTTTGGGGGAATTTCATAAAATATTCGCGTTTTCCAAAAAATGTTCGTGTTTTTATTTTTTTCACAAATTATAAATTGTTCATGTTTTCAAATGTTGTTCTTAAATTCAAAAATATTTAGGAAATTTCATAAAATGTTCATGATTTTAAAAAACTGTTCGTGTTTTCGAAATTCTAAAACTGAAAGCTGTTCATGTTTTCAAAAAAATCACAAATTCTAAAAAATACTTGGGGACTTTCCTAAAATTTTCGCGTTTTGAAAACCTTCTAGAGCTTTCAGGCCAGGTTTTTTCCGGGTTTTTCTTTTTTCTTATGTTTGTTTTTCCTTTATGTCTTTCTTATTCCTGTTTATTTTGCTCAAAATTATCGAATATTTGTTTGGAATTTAAAAAGAAATCTCATTCTCAAAAAAATTTCAGAAGTTCTAAAAAAGGTCCGTGTTACAAAATATTTTAAGTAATTTCAAAATGTGTTCTCGTTTGCAAAATTTTATTAACAATTTCAAAAAATGTTTGTGTTTAACGAAGTTCAGGAATTTAAAAAATGTTCTCGTTTTCAAAATATGTTCACAATTTCGACAAATAATTCATGTTTCAAAATATATTCAGTAATTTCAATTTATGTTCTCGTTTTCAAAAAAAAATCACAATTTTTCCATAAAAACGTTCAGGCTTCAAAAAATGTTCACGGTTTAAACAGTTTATTCACAATTTCAAAAGAGCATACAAAAAAGAATTTTGTTCGAATTTTTTACAATAATATTCGTGTTATAAATTGTTGTTCTGAATTTAAAAAGGTTATTATTTTCTAATTTTTGGGTCCAAAATTTAAAGCTGTTCGTGAACTCAGAAAAATGTTAGAGATTTCAAAAATGTTCGCATTTTTTGTAATTCTTCATTTTTTCAGAAAATGTTCAATTTTGAAGGAATGTTTGCATTTTATAAAACCGTTTGGGATTTCCTAAAATTGTTCATGTTTTGAAAAAATCAGAAATACAAGAATGCTTCACTTTTCGATAAAAGTTTGGAATGTTAAATAACTGCGGCATTACGAAACTGTTCCATATTTTAAAGAAATGATTTAAATTCGAAATCTCAACCCCTGTTGTGTGTTCTTATAGTATTTTGTGCCCTTTCTGACATGAAGTTGTTGTTGGTTTGTTGGCTAACAGTTTGTTCCCGCTGTTTTCTTCTTTTTTGCCATGCGGTAGGGAAACAGCAAGCTGCACGTTGGTGGGCCGGCTCAGGTGGAGGGTTGCCTGTGCGAAGCCCCGTCATTCTGCCGCAAAATCTGGCAGATAGGAGGTCGTTTTCTTCTTTTTTGCTGCGCGGTAGGAAACAGCAAGGTGCACGTAGGTGGGCCGGCCTAGGTGGAGGGTTGCCTGTGTCGTTCTGCCGCAAAATGCGGCACATAGGAGGTTCCTGTAACTATAACACTATTCTTATTAGAATTGAAGAGTCCGTATTCAATTGAAGTCTTTAATTGACATTATAATACCTGATTTTGAATTGATCAATAAGTTTTCAAAGCTCTCTCATTTAATTATTTTATTTATACCTTTATAACTCTATACTTTTTAGTTTTAAAGAGTGCATATTCAATTAAGGTCTTCAAGACTCCAATTAAAATTGGGTCATCCGATTTTGATCGGATCAACATTTTTTTCAAAACTTTCTCATTCAATTCTTTAACAAATACACTATGTTTTCTAATGGGTTTGGTTTACGATTTTGACCGTACCAACGGTTTTTCAAATCAATCAACAACAACCGACCTATAAAAACATATCAAGCACGCCTATGCAGCTATCGACATAAAAAAATTCCAACATATATAAGATTGCTTAGCATATAATATAGAATCAGACCACGAAAGGCCCATCAAATTAACGAATTACAAATAAAAATAAAACACAATAATCTACCCGTAGATGTGGAATCCGACTGTTTGGAGGCTGTTATGATGATCAAAGGCGGGACAAAAAACAAGTCAAAGTATACTTTTATTGTTAGAGAGATCATTAGAAGTATTGAGGAGAGAGATTCTCGCATTGCTCATACTCGTCGGAATTGTAATACTGTTAGTCACGCCTTGGCTAATTTTGGTAGCTTGCAACGTCGAACTATGGTTTGGCTAAGCTCGGGTCAAGATGAGGCCTTAGAACTTGTTAGATGAGACTGTAACTTCTGGATTTAAGTAATGCAAGAATTATTTCGCAAAAAAGAAAAGGCCGAAGGCAATGTAAAATTCTCTCTGGTTGCTTCTACAGGGTAGAATTTAGAAAGCGGACAGGTTATAAAAGAGAGGCTGGCCGAACAATCCTCTCTGCTGTTTATGCGACCAAGAACCAGAGACTGATGTGCACGTCATCCTGGACTGCTCCTTCCCTAAGCAAGTATGAGGCTATTTCAGATCCTCTTATGAGAACCCGAGCATCGTCGGAACAACCGCGACAACGATTAATTTGCCCAAAGAGGAGCAAAAAGATTTGGGCTCGTTTGCCTCATGCATTACAGAGCTCGTTTGCCTTTTTTGTGGCCGTGTTTTTTCTGTATATAAGCTGAATTTCTCAGCGCATTGTACAGTTTCCCCCCTTCCTAATTAACTGAAAAAGCAGAGCTCCTGCAGTTTGCGGTCGAAAAAAGAAAATACAACGAGAGGAAAGGAAAAAAAATGAATCTCCACAATCATTGCAGCAAAGCCATGCACACTTGCAGAGCCTATTTATCATTAGCAGGAGACAACAGTAACATGACCTACAAAAACTAATCAATTCAATCAATATGCCTAGCTAACAAAATATTTCTATCTAGGATTAATGAGGGTGGTAAGCAAGCATCAGTTTTATTGTACAACTCTGTCGTCCTCGCTGCCACCCTCGTTGGCAACCTTTGCTTTCTCAGCGTCGTCAATGTCCTGCAGCTCGCGGCGAGACATGAACTTGACCGTGTCCTTCCTGAAGGTGAGGTAGATGACAGAAGCAACATATAGCAGCATCAGCGGGAACAAGGTGACGCCGATAAGGACGTTTGCATAGATCGGCAGCGAGTTGTGGAGGATCCAGCCTATCAATTTCGAGCTGAGGAAGTAGACGTTTATCCCGATGATAATGAATCCCAGCGTCCACGAGAACCCTACAATCTGTGTACATAGGTACATGGATGAATTCAGCCAAAAAATTCCACACTTCCACAGCCAGAAGTATAAGCATTTAATGAAACTTATCAATCGGTAGTGCGTGTGCTTGCTTACATAGATAGAGTTGTTGCACTGGCCCATCTTGTTCCTGCTGCTGCTGAACTTGAGAAGAGGGATGAGAGCGAATGGCAGCTCAAATGACAGTATCATCTGCTCGCATGGACGATAACCAAAACCAATTTATATCATGAATCATGTATTATTCCGCATGTAAATAAGGTGATTCTGTGCTGTGGTGAAAACAGTGTACCTACCGATGCAATGATAATGAGGCGACCGGCTCCACTGGAGCCTCCGATAATGGAGACAACCAAGCTGGGAACGATGGCGATGCTGCGGGTCATCAGGTTCCGCACCCACTTCTTCATCTTGATGTCCAGGAACCCCTGCATGATATATTGCCCGGCGTAGGTGCCAGTGATACTGGAGCTCTGCCCAGAGGCCAGGAGCGCCACACCATACACGATCGCGCTCGACTTGCCCAGCACGTTCTAGAACACAACAACAATAACAATCAATCTTTCATAAACCGCCATCGATCACGCACAGTTGACAAACCGCAGTCAGTGGTCAACACATTTCACAAACCTTGAGTAGGAAGGAAGACGAGTCCAACGTGAGGTCGCCGCACTTGGCGGCGTTCTCCGGCGAGAGGTTGCCCGCGTTACAGACAGTCCCGGAGACAGAGATGATTGCGATGTTGACAAGAAGTGCCACGAACAGCGCAATGCCGCTCTCGAAGAGGAAGAACCTGCAAGCGTCGTTCATTCCTCTTACTGATGCGGGCGTGTCCCTTGACAGCACCAGGGCAGAGTGCAGGAATAGGTTGTGCCTGGAATAAATTCATTACGGTGAATTAATTTTCACATGTAAAATGCAACATCCAACACAAAAACAGGTATGGAAAATGGCAGTTAAATTTTGTACGACTTACGGCATTACAAGAGCCCCGAGGAGCGCAATGGCGTCGGCAGTGGCACTGGACCCGTTGAGCCTGGGGATGAATAGTCCCTTCAGCACCTCCTTTGCCGGAGGCTTCACGATGCTCATCTCCATGAAGAAACACCCTGCCATGACGAACACCAGCAGAGCAACCAAGAACTCCAGCTTCCGTACCTGCTCACACAAAAGAACAAGAGATCATGGAGCTCATTGCTACACGTGTCTAGAAAATCATTTCATTTCAGTTAAGGGACGGGCTTAGCTGGTTACCCCGTATCTTTGAAGGCCCAGAAGAAGCAGCGTGCTAGAGCCAGCAATAAGAACACCTATCCATACCGGGATGTTGAATAAGAGGTTGAAAGCGAATGCCGTTCCTATCACTGCAAATCACAAAGATAAACATCAGTGTTAAATCGCAGATATTTGTTCACTTTTTTGAGTATAATGTAAACAGTTCAAACCTTCTGGGATATCTGCAGCAATCACAGCCACCTCTGCAAGTAACCATAAGCAGATCTTGACCCATACGGGATACTCTGACTTGCACAGCTCGGCAAGGTGTCGCCCTGTGTTAGTTAATTAATCAGTTTTGCTAAGTCTCGATCGACAAAGACTTCGTTATGTCTCAGTCGATGCTATATGCCTTTAATCTTGTATGAAGATCCGTATAAATTTTTTGTTTTCAATTTTTTTTATGTCATATGATTGAGACTTGGTTAAATGTCAGTCGACAGAGACCTAGCCACAATGTTCATGGACACAAACCTAGTCAGTTTGGTGTATCATGCGCATGACAAATTGACTGTCGCATATAAGTACTATGTATGCCTCTTACTTACCTGTCACCACGCCAAGATTAGCTGATAGTGACTGTATAATTAGAGCGAAGACGAGGCCGATTAGAATCACCCAAAGGAGCTGCATGCGATGGAAACAGGGAACGAAACAAAATAATTAGTTCGTACGGCCGGTGACTGACCACTGACCAGCGAGCAAAATGTAACGAAAAAACGAAGAAATGCTCAACAAGTACCTCGTATCTGTGGTTGGCGCCGGCTTGGAGATCCGTTTCCACTGTTTCAGTTTGGAACGCGTGAGTACAGCAGATACATAGAACCATATGTGCGTTGTGATTGAGAGAGGTTTATGGAAAAGAGAGCATTACAGTTTCCCGGATCGAGGTAGGCCAAGGAGACCATGAATCCTGGTCCAATGTGGCGCAGGAATCGTTTCCATGCAGGATCCTGCGAGTTAACACCACGATCATCTCCTCTCAGGCCCGCGACGGCCTCAATGTCGACTTCCTCCTTGCCGGAGATCCCAGGTGTCTCCCTGACAGGTTTCATTTTCTAGCTGCAAAACTGCATTGAATTAAAAGAATCACTTCAAAATCGTCGTAGATTAAATCTCCATGATACAGAGAAGTATGACCTGAATTTACAAAAATAAATCTACACACGAACGGCGAGCGGCTAGAGAGCTTGCTAGGGTCGACGGCAGTGGTGACGCATCGAGCCAAAACACTAGCGGACGGCAATGCGACGGCGCCGAGGTGAATGTTGCCGTACGTGCAGCTTACATCTGCTGGACTGATATAGGCGGCGGCGGCGCTTGGCGATGAACAGGGGCCGGATTACTCGACCGTGCGACGATCGCCGGTGGCGAAGTATCGACAACTGACGCCCTATACTACGGCCGGCCGTGCGACGCGTTCCAAGGACGGGGTTAAGCGAGCGATGGTACAGACCGGCGGAGAAACCCCTGGAACTCCGATCTCAGGAACAAAACTCACCAATAATGCCCGGTGGAGGTAGAGGACTGGAGGGCGCGAGGTCTTCTTGTGGTGCTTGCTCCACGGCAGTCTGTTGGGAAACACCTCAGATCCAACTCGTCGTTCGATCTCCAGTTCGCTGCGGCTGCGACTTGTATATATAGCATATTGCTAGGCGCCGCCGTCGCCGGGCAAAGGTTTTTGTGGGAGACGGGGGCGGATACCCCGGGCTCGCACCGCCGCGGGCGCGCCCATGCCCGGCGCGTGGGCGGCACGCGCCTCGGGTACCGTGAGACGATGACATGTCGAAGGCGATGCCACGCGCACGTGACGACACGCGGCTGGCCGCGTGTCGTGATGTGTGGGCGTCGCGTCGCAGGCGTTCGATCGGGCCAGCTATGCATGGCACGGTGTCTTTGGGGCGTGCCAAAAAATTTGGCGATCGAAATCGACCGACGAAGTTTCGCCACGAAGTTGGCGTGAGATCCTAACTGCCAGCCAAAACATTTGGTGTGGCTGAAACGATTTGGCCTCCATTCAAATGGGAACCAATCCTACTAAGTCAACGCTCAATATTCAAATGGGAACCAATCCTACTAAACGAAAACAAAAACAAAATTGAAAATCCCATTTTTTTTAATTGTTTGAAAGAACAAATCCCCTATTTGTTAGAGATTGTGTTCTTCTAAACTTGACATGCGCATTGTCAATCCCGAAAATCCGAAACGAATCATTTATCACATGTCATTTTTTCAGAGGATAATATTTTTATAGCATGGCATTTTTTAAGAGGATGGCATTTATATTAATAAGAGACGGCGGTTTTATTTTAGAAAAAAGTCTGAAATAAACCTCATAACTTATAGACGAAAGCTAAATCAAAGCCTAAACTTGTCATCCCGAAAATCTGCATACGAAACTTTTTGATCGCAGTCTATTTTAAACCTTGAAAACGTTTAGCTGGGCTGGCTTGACATTAAGATGAATCGGGTCGGCCCATTAACGCAACAGCTCGCGCTGCTCCGGGTTTTTTTGTTTTTTTTCTTTGATATTTATTTTCGTAGTGGTAATAAAAAATAGTATTATTGTAACAAAAATAAATATCTTTAACTACACAAAGCCACTTGTCTTTTATAGGGAGCAACGAAAAATTATTGGGCGACAATATAAAAAACTCGCTACACATGACTCGAACTCTGGTTCTCACATTGAGAGAGTGACCGCTGCTAGCCACTGGCCATCAAACCTGCTCAGAAAAGGAGTGTTCATATACATACACATTTCAAAATATGGAAACATTTCTTGCTTTGAAATGATGGTTTTTTAACGAAAATAATTTAAGGAATTCCAAAAACATTATTATGGAAAATGTGACGCAACTTTTTAAAATCCAATCATTTTTGGAAAACATCTGAACAACTTTTGGAATTCCGAACATCTTTCGACAAATGTAAACATTTTTTGAATTTACGAACAAAATTTTAGAAAACATTTTTGTGAAAGCTTGTGGAAATTTTGTTCAGGATTCAAAAATTTCTCTCTTTTGTAAAAAATGTCTATATTTCAACGAGTGTTCCCTTTTTAAAAAAACTGATTGTGTTTTCAAAAAATTGTTCCTTGCTTCAAAAGTATTCGGAATTTAGAAAGCTGTTCGCACTTTATAAAATGTTTGGGGATTTCAAAAGAAAACTTACGTCTTCAAAATTTATTTGCTCTCAAAAAATGTTTTGAAATCTTGACGCTGGGGTCTGATTAACTACGTTTGGGCTTCAACTAATTTCATTAACAATCATCTACTCTGACGGCTAGCAAGTGGAGATGGACAGCGAAAGTTGAATGTTTGATTCCCCCTACTGTCCATTTTTTGTGTATTTTTACGTCGCGCTTACAGAAAAGTAAAACAAAAACCTCGCTTCGCGCCTGAAGGAGCCGACCCAATCGCGTCCACAGCCATCTATCCCGGGAGTTGATCTGTCATGTCGGTGATTCCTGTTTGGAAACACCCTCAAGGTTTCAAATAGATCGGGATTAAAGAATTCGGTGTGCTGATTTCTAGGATTACAAGTTAAGGGTTCGATTTAGCTTTCATTTATAAGTTTAAGGTTTGTTTTGAATTATTTTTTATTCATTTTATTATAGCATGGCATTTTTTAAGAGTATGGCATTTTTATTAATGAGAGATAGCGGTTTATTATAGCATGCCATTTCTTAAGAGAATGCCATTTTTTAATGAGAGATGGTAGTTTTTTATAGCATCGAATTTCTTAAGAGGATGGCATTTTTATTAAATGAGAGATAGAAGTTTTATTTTTGGAACAACTGTATTTTTGCCCTCGGAACCACCGCACGTATTTTGCCTTTACTTTTTGGCTCTACTCAGTTTTGCCCTTAGATTTGTCCCTGAGGTCATCTGAGTGCCCTTTGATCATTTCACCAATACTTTGAAAATTCATAAGAAAATCTAGGAACCCTCAAAAATGGAAATAAGATTTAAAAATATTTAGAAATACAATACCTTTATGTGCATGCCATTTGCACTAAGGGAAAAGGTAATGTTTAAACTACTCGAGGTTAGTTACTTCTCATAAGTGTTTATGATAGTCTCCTTATCACACACAATTTGGTATCATCAACTGTTTATGATGTCGTGCCTATCGTAAACATTGGTCATAAAAGAGCGCATGCGATAGGTCTTTGTTCGACACGGGTGATACGCCCATTTTGTATCATGTTTTCTGATTAATATTCATGACATTCTTGTCCATTATTACCCATTATCATACAATTCGTATGTTCTTTCTCCCTGATTATGCAAGGTACATCACAAGGAGTGAAATATGTGGAACTGGAATTCTCGACCGAAAAACTGAGAAAAAGGCAGAAAAATCACCAGGCTCCAAATGACCTGAAACTTCACGGAGAATATTTTTAGAATATTTAGGAATTTCTGAGCCAAAAATATACCAGAGGGGGCCACCAGCTGGCCACATGATGGAGGCGAAGTTGTCCTTGTCTTTGGTGGCTATCGTTTTTTGTGGAGTAGACTTTGACGATCCGACTACGAACGTGTGAGGACGTCGCGCTTTAGCAATTCCTAAACCAACTCCGAGAGGTTATTGACCACGTCGGAGCATGATTAACCTGACCATGAGGGTTGGTTTCCTACACGCAAATGAAGAACAAGCAAGAAACTAAGATTGCAATCTGGATATTGCGAATATAAGAGGAAAGCTTTATTGATGAAAGTTGTAGCTATGGCGAACTTGTAATCTAAACAAAACCTAAATCTAAAATGACGTCCTAAGGGATGTATATATGGAGGAATGGAGGGGATTCCGTGGCCCCTTGGAGGAGGGGTCCGAAACCGACCCTAACTCAGTTTTCCCATACATACGGACTCTAAAAACAGCCTCTAATATGGTATTTTGAAATTACATGAGCCTCGCCCAAAAATAAGGTGGTGCAGCACCTATAATAGCCTATGGACGAATGTTCTAAAGGAGCATCAAGCATATTTCGTCCAAGGCTTCTTGCTCTCATTACAGTGGCTTTAAAGTGCGAAAGTCATCACTGGAAGCTGCATGTTCTTTACCGCACGCGCACCTTCTTCTCCATGCTTGATCCCGCTCCAATGGCCATCCTTTTTGTCCATGCTAGGTCCTTCATTCATAAGTAAAACAAAAATATCTAATTTAGGCCGCATCATATGTTCATGAACATTAGAAGGATTTCCAAGAAACAAAAGTACCTGGTAATTCAATTGATGTGCACGAGCTCTAGTAATTGGTCCAGTATGTATAGCAGCAGAGGTTGTGGGTGTAACATTAGTAGGGATGTCCTCATCATCATCCCCTTCTTGAACTGAATTCGTCCTTGACGGTAGCTCATCTTCCTTACCCAAATAAGGCTTCAAATCTGCAAGTTAAAAGTGGGACTAACCCCAAACTCTGCAGGCAGCTCAAGTTTATATACATTATCATTTATTTTCTCTAACACCTTAAAAGGATCATTAGCACGTGGCATTAGCTTTAAATTGTGCAAATTAGGAAATCTATCCTTACGCAAATATAACCAAACAAGATCTCCAGGTGCAAAGACAACATGTTTTCTATCCTTATCACCAGCAAGTTTATATTTACCATTCATACGCTCAATGTTTTCCTTAGTTAGCTCATGCATCTTTAAGATTAATTCAGCACGTTCTTTAGCATCAAAATTAACCTTTTCCGAAGACGGAAGAGGCAACAAATCAATAGGTGTACGAGGTAGTAAACCATACACAACTTCAAAAGGGCACATATTAGTAGTAGAATGCAGTGAACGATTATAAGCAAATTTAATATGAGGCAAGCATTCTTTCCACGTTTTCACGTTTTTCTTCTAAACAGACCTAAGCATAGTAGACAATGATCTATTGACTACTTCAATTTGTCCCTCTGTTTGGGATGACATGTAGTACTAAAAAGCAGTTTAGTCCCCAACTTAGCCCATAAGCATCTTCAAAAGTGGCTAAGAACTTTAGCATCACGATCCAAAACAATTGTATCTGGCACACCATGCAAGAGAATAATTTCATGAAAAAACAAATCAACAACATTAGCAGCAGCATCACTTTTATGACATGGTATAAAGTGTGACATTTTTGAAAATCTATCCACGACAACAAATATGCTATCCCTCCCCTTCTTTGTTCGAGGTAAACCTAAAACAAAGTCCATAGATATATCCTCCCAAGGAACACTAGGTACATGCAAAGGCATATATAAATCATGATGATTGAGCCGTGACTTAGTTTTTTGACATGTAGTGCAACGAGCAACAAAACGCTCAACATCTCGTCTTATCTTTGGCCAAAAGAAATGTGTAGCAAGTACGTCCTTCGTCTTCTTCACGCCAAAGTGTCCCATTAATCCTCCTCCATGCGCCTCCTACAACAACAAAAGACGAACGGGGCCAGCTGGAATGCATAGCTTGTTAGCACGGAACACAAATCCATCATTAATGACGAACTTGTTCCATGTTCTCCCTTCTTTACAATTCTGCAACACATCTCTAAATTCAAAATCATACACATATTGATATTTGATGGTCTCCAAACAAAATATTTTAAAGTCAAGTTGTGAAAGCATAGTATAACGATGAGACAATGCATCAGCAATAACATTTTCTTTATCCTTCTTGTGTTTAATGACATAAGGAAAAGTCTCAATGAAGTCATCCCATTTAGCATGTCTACGGTTTAGTTTTGCTTGACTTTTAATATGTTTCAAAGATTCATGATCAGAATGTATAACAAATTCTTTGGGCCATAAATAATGTTGCCATGTTTCCAAAGTCCAAACAAGAGCATATAATTCCTTATCATAGGTGGAATAATTCAGACTAGGCCCACTCAACAGAATATTACGCAATAGGTTTACCATCTTGTAATAACACACCTCCTAATCCAATTCCACTAGCATCACATTCAAGCTCGAAAGTCTTATTAAAATCTGGAAGTTGAAGTAAAGGAGCATGAGTTAACTTATCTTTCAAAACCGTGAAGGTTTCTTCCTCTGCGATACCCTAAGAAAAAGGCACATCCTTCTTTGTAAGCTCATTGATAGGTGCAGCAATGATCCTGAAATCTCTCACAAAACGCCTATAGAAACCAGCAAGGCCAAGAAAACTCCTCACTTGCGTGACTGTTTCGGGTTGTGGCCAACTCTCAATAGCTTCAATCTTGGCTTTATCAACTTCAATTCCCTATGGAGTAACAACATAGCCAAGAAAAGATACTCGGTCGGTGCAAAAGGTGCACTTCCCAAGGTTACCAAACAAACATGCATCACATAGAGCAATAAAAATAGCACATAAATATTCCAAATGTTCCTCCAAAGATCTACTATAAATCGGTATATCATCAAAATATACTACCACAAATCATCCAATGAAAGTACGTAAAACCTCATTCATTAATCTCATGAAAGTGCTAGGTGCATTAGTTAACCCAAAAGGCATGACTAACCACTCATATAATCCAAACTTAGTTTTAAATGTTGTTTTCCATTCATCTCCGAGTTTCATATGAATTTGATGGTATCCACTACGCAAATCAACTTTGAAAAAAATTGTAGAGCCACTTAGTTCATCAAGCATATCATCTAGCCTAGGAATAGGATGAAGATAACAAATAGTAATATTATTAATGCCTCTACAATCAACACACATACGCGATGTACCATCCTTTTCTGGCACTAGAATAATAGGAACAACACAAGGACTAAGGGATCCGCGTATATAACCTTTGTCGAGCAGCTATTGTACTTGACGCATAATCTCCTTCGTCTCTTCTGGATTGGTACGATATGATGCACGGTTAGGTAGTGATGCACCAGGAATTAAGTCAATCTGATGATCAATCCCTCAAATAGATGGTAATCCCGATGGCACGTCTTGTGGAAAGACGTCAGCAAACTCCTGCAAGTTGTTAATGACGGTAGGAGGCAAAGAGGGAGGCATTTCCTTGAATGAAAATAATACCTCTTTGCATACAAAAGCATAATAAACAGATGTAGTAACATCCAAATCGGTAATATCAGATTTAGTAGCAAGTAAACATCCACTCCTCAATTTTATTTCAGATGCAACACTACATGATGTTTTAGTAGGCTTATGGTGTTGCTCAAATTCCTTTGCTACAATCTAATTTTCACTCTTATTTAGCTCATTTTTTGCTTTATTAGCTCTAGCAATGTCATATTTCATAATATGTTCAGGAAACATAGAAAGCAAAGTTATATTTTGATCCTTATGAACAAGAGTATACTTATTTGTCCGACCATGGTGTACAGAATTTTTATTAAATTTCCATGGTTTACCAAGTAAAACGGAACATGTTTGCATGGCTACCACATCACAATCAACATAATCAGAATATGTAGCGATGCTAAAATGCACACGAACAGTATGTGTTACTTTAACCTTGCCACCGTTGAACCATTGGATGTAATAAGGATGAGGATGTGGTATCCATGCTAGCCAAGTTGTTGCAACTCCCTCCATCGATGATGACGCAAACAGAACGCTCATTCACAACTCCCTTTGTATGGAACAAGTTGTGCCTCTGATTTTTCTCACTCTATGTAACCTGCACACTTAGAACACGTTGAGCAACTAAACTTTCATACATGTCTGCGTAGTCAGCAGCCATGTAGTGTGTCTCTTGTTCAGTATCCTCAGCACCCTGTTCTTCACTTGCAATAAGAGTCAAAGTCTCCTCATCATAATCACTAGCAGAGGCATATCCACCATCCTCAGTAACAATCATCACATGCCTAGATGTGCATTCTCTCGCAAAGTGACCTCTACCCTTGGAACGACGACATATAACCTCATGTGTTTGCCCTATAGATGCCATGGATGAGGAAGAGCTCTGTGCAGGCCCCAAAGGCGTGCCCTTGCTGGAGGCTGGTGGCGGTGCCTGAGTCCTGGTATCTCGGTTGGAGTTGGTGGCTAAAGTAGGCGGTGCTGTAGCAGGACATGTGGAAGTAGATGAGGTCTGTGGCGTCCATGATGAAGTGTGACCTGCAAAAAAATTAGTTCTCGTCATTGCCTATCGATCATGCACTTCATGTTCAGCTTTGCAAGTAACATGGAATAAACGAGTGATAGTGTTATACTCCTTATACTCTAGAATGGTCTGAATATCTCTATTTAATCCACCCATAAAATGTGCAATCATAGCTACATTCTCCTCAACAATACCACATCTAATCATGCCAGTTTGTAATTCCTGATAATATTCCTCTATAGATTTTTTTCCTTGTCTTAAAAGCTGCAAATTTTTAAGCAATTCATGTTGATAATATGGTGGAAGCCAATGATTATGCATAGCAGTTTTCAAAGCATCCCAAGTAGTAGGGATATTATCATGATATATTCTACAATGTTCAGACCACCAAACACAAGCAAAACTAGTGAATGCACAAACAGTAGCAACACGTCTATCCTTAGGAAATTGTAAACATGTAAAACATTAGTTCTATTTCTAACTCCCAAGTAAGATATATATATCAGGAACATATTGTTGGAAATATGCCCTAGAGGCAATAATAAAATGGTTATTATTGTATTTCCTTGTTCATGATAATTGTCTATTGTTCATGCTATAATTGTGTTAACCGGAAACCATAATGCATGTGTGAATACATAGACCACAACGTGTCCCTAGTGAGCCTCTAGTTGGCTAGCTCGTTGATCAATAGATGGTCACGGTTTCATGACTATGGACATTGGATGTCGTTGATAACGGGATCACATCATTAGGAGAATGATGTGATGGACAAGACCCAATCCTAAGCATAGCACAAGATCGTGTAGTTGGTCTACTAAAGCTTTTCCAATGTCAAGTATCATTTCCTTAGACCATGAGATTGTGCAACTCCCGGATACCATAGGAATGCTTTGGGTGTGCCAAACGTCACCGCGTAACTGGGTGGCTATAAAAGTGCACTACGGGTATCTCCGAAAGTGTCTGTTGGGTTGGCATGAATCGAGACTCGGATTTGTCACTCCGTCTGACGGAGAGGTATCTCTGGGCCCACTCGGTAAGACATCATCATAATGAGCTCAAAGTGACTAAGGAGTTAGCCACGGGATGATGTGTTACGGAAGGAGTAAAGAGACTTGCCAGTAACGAGATTGAACAAGGTATGGGGATACCGACGATCGAATCTCGGGCAAGTATCATACTGGTAGACAAAGGGAATTGCATATGGGATTGATTGAATCCCCAACATCGTGGTTCATCCGATGAGATCATCATGGAGCATGTGGGAGCCAACATGGTTATCCAGATCCCGCTGTTGGTTATTGACTGGAGAGGTGTCTCGGTCATGTCTACGTGTCTCCCGAACACGTAGGGTCTACACACTTAAGGTTCGATGACGCTAGGGTTATAGGGAAATAGTGTACGTGTTTACCGAAGGTTGTTCGGAGTCCCGGATGAGATCTCGGACGTCACGAGGAGTTCCGGAATGGTCTAGAGACAAAGATTGATATATAAGAAGTGAGGTTTTGGTTACCGGAAATGTTTCGGGCGTCATCGGTAACGTCCCGGGACCATCGAAAGGGTTTCGGGGGTCCCCCGAGAGGGGCCATGGGCCTCGGAGGGATGCATGGCCGAATGTGGAGGGAACCAGCCCCTAGGTGGGCTGGTGTGCCCCTCCTACCTGTCCCAAGGCACAACAAAGGAGAGGGGGGGCCAAACCCTAGCCGAGATGGGCCCTAGGCCCACCCTAGGGCGGCTAGGCCAGCCGCACCCCTCTCCCCTCCCTCTTGGCCGCCGGCCAGATCCCATCTAGGGGCTACCGCACCACCTAGGGTGGGAACCCTAGGGGTGGGCACCCTCCTCCCTCTCCTCCTATATATAGTGGAGCCTTTGGGGTTGTTTGAGACACGACTCTCTCTCCCTCTCGGCGCAACCCTACTCCTCCTACTCCTCGTTCTCCGTAGTGCTTGGCGAAGCCTTGCCGGAGACCACGCAGCTCCACCGTCACCATGCCGTCATGCTGCCGGAGCTCTCCCTCAACCTCTCCTTCCTCCTTGCTGGATCAAGGTGTAGGAGACGTCACCGAGCTGAACGTGTGTTGAATGCAGAGGCACCGTTGTTCGACGCTAAGATCGGAGTCCACCGCGATCCAAATTGCTACGAGTACGACTCCACCAACCACGTTCTTGTAACACTTCCTCTTAGCGATCTTCAAAGGTATGAAGATGCACTCTCCCCTTACTCATTGCTGGTTTCTCCATAGATAGATCTTGGTGAACATGTAGGAAATTTTTTGATTTACTACTACGTCTCCCAACAGTGGCATCATGAGCTAGGTCTATGCATAGAATCTATGCACGAGTAGAACACAAAGTTGTTGTGGGCGTGGATCTTGTTAATTTGCTTACCACTGCTAGTCTTATCTTGATTCGGCAGTATTGTGGGATGAAGCGGCCCGGACCAACTTTACATGTACGCTTACGTGAGACCGGTTCCACCGCCTGACATGCACTTGTTGCATAAGGTGGGTAGCGAGTGTCTATCTTTCCCACCTTAGTCAGATTGGATTCGATGAAAAGGGTCCTTATGAAGGGTAAATAGCAATTGGCATAACACGTTGTGGTTTTGCCGTAGGTAAGAAACGTTCTTGCTAGAAACCTATAGCAGCCACGTAAAAACTTGCAACTACAAATTAGAGGACGTCTAACTTGTTTTTGCAGCATATGCCTTGTGATGTGATATGGCCAAAGGATGTGATGTGATGCATTGTGGTGTATGAGATTGATCATGTTCTTGTAATAGGATTCACGACTTGCATGTTAATGAGTATGACAACCGGAGGAGCCATAGGAGTTGTCTTGTTTTATTGTATGACATGTGTGTCAATCATAAACGCCATGTAATTACTTTACTTTATTGCTAAACATTATCCATAGTAGTAGAAGTAATAGTTGGCGAGACAACTTCATGAAGACACGATGATGGAGATCATGGTGTCGTGCCTGTGACAGTGATGATCATGGTGCCCCGAAGATGGAGATCAAAGGAGCAAGATGATATTGGCCATATCATGTCACTATATTGATTGCATGTGATGCTTATCATGTTTACATCTTATTTGCTTAGAATGAAGGTAGTAAATAAGATGATCTCTCAATAAAATTTCAAGAAATGTGTTCACCCTAACTGTGCACTGTTGCTATTGAAGAAGTTCAATATGGATCAGTCCAAGAAGGGGTTCTTGCCTGTGTTACAGGGTGTGAGATTGAGTACGACTCAATGCCCGACCACGACAAAGGATAGAGAAGAGATGAGTGGCATCCCCTATGCTTCAGCCATAGGCTCTATTATGTATGCCATGCTATGTACCAGACGTGATGTGAACCTTGCCATAAGTTTGGTAGGGAGGTACCAAAGTGATCCCGGAGCGGAACACTGGATAGCGGTCAAGAATATCCTGAAGTACCTGAAAAGGACAAAGGACATGTTTCTCGTATATGGAGGTGCCGAAGAGCTCATCGTAAAGGGTTACGTCGATGCTAGCTTCGACACAGATCCAGACGACTCCAAGTCGCAAACCGGATACGTGTATATTTTGAACGGAGGGGCAGTCAGCTGGTGCAGCAGAAAGCAAAGCGTCGTGGTGGCATCTACATGTGAAGCGAAGTACATAGTTGCTTCAGAAGCAGCAAAGGAAGGAGTCTGGATGAAGGAGTTCATCACTGACCTGGGAGTGATTCCCAATGCGTCGGGCCCGATGACTCTATTCTGTGACAACATTGGAGCCATTGCCCTTGCGAAGGAGCCCAGGTTTCACAAGAAGACAAGACACATCAAGCGCCTCTTCAACTCCATCCGTGAGATATAGATATTTGTAAAGTACATACGGATCTGAATGTCGCAGATCTGTTGACTAATCCTCTCTCACGAGCAAAACATCATCAACACCAGAATGCTATGGGTGTTCGATTCATCACAATGTAACTAGATTATTGACTCTAGTGCAAGTGGGAGACTGTTGGAAATATGCCCTAGAGGCAATAATAAAATGGTTATTATTGTATTTCCTTGTTCATGATAATTGTCTATTGTTCATGCTATAATTGTGTTAACTGGAAACCATAATGCATGTGTGAATATATAGACCACAACGTGTCCCTAGTGAGCCTCTAGTTGGCTAGCTCGTTGATCAATAGATGGTCACGGTTTCATGACCATGGACATTGGATGTCGTTGATAAAGGGATCACATCATTAGGAGAATGATGTGATGGAGAAGACCCAATCCTAAGCATAGCACAAGATCGTGTAGTTCGTCTACTAGAGCTTTTCCAATGTCAAGTATCATTTCCTTAGACCATGAGATTGTGCAACTCCCGGATACCGTAGGAATGCTTTAGGTGTGCCAAACGTCACAACGTAACTGGGTGGCTATAAAGGTGCACTACGGGTATCTCCAAAAGTGTCTGTTGGGTTGGCACGAATCGATACTGGGATTTGTCACTCCGTGTGACGGAGAGGTATCTTTGGGCCCACTCGGTAAGACATCATCATAATGAGCTCAAAGTGACTAAGGAATTAGCCACGGGATGATGTGTTACGGAACGAGTAAAGAGACTTGCCGGTAACGAGATTGAACAAGGTATGGGGATATCGACGATCGAATCTCGGGCAAGTATCATACCGGTAGACAAAGGGAATTGCATACGGGATTGATTGAATCCCCGACATCGTGGTTCATCCGATGAGATCATCATGGATCATGTGGGAGCCAACATGGGTATCCAGATCCTGCTGTTGGTTATTGACCGGAGAGGTGTCTCGGTCATGTCTATGTGTCTCCCGAACCCGTAGGGTCTACACACCTAAGGTTCGATGACGCTAGGGTTATAGGGAAATAGTGTACATGGTTACCGAAGGTTGTTCGGAGTCCCGGATGATATCCCGGGAGTCACGAGGAGTTCTGGAATGGTCCAGAGACAAAGATTGATATATAGGAAGTGAGGTTTTGGTTACCGGAAATGTTTCGGGCGTCACCGGTAACATACCGGGACCATCGGAAGGGTTCCGGGGGTCCATCGAGAGGGGCCACGGGACCCGGAGGGCTGCATGGGCTGAAGGTGAAGGGAACCAGCCCTAGGTGGGCTGGTGCGCCCCTCCCACCTGGCCCATGTTGGAAATATGCCCTAGAGGCAATAATAAAATGGTTATTATTGTATTTCCTTGTTCATGATAATTGTCTATTGTTCATGCTATAATTGTGTTAACCGGAAACCATAATACATGTGTGAATACATAGACCACAACATGTCCCTAGTGAGCCTCTAGTTGACTAGCTCGTTGATCAATAGATGGTCACGGTTTCATGGCCATGGACATTGGATGTCGTTGATAACGGGATCACATCATTAGGAGAATGATGTGATGGACAAGACCCAATCCTAAGCATAGCACAAAGATCGTGTAGTTCGTTTGCTAAAGCTTTTCAATGTCAAGTGTCATTTCCTTAGACCATGAGATTGTGTAACTCCCGGATACCGTAGGAATACTTTGGGTGTGCCAAACGTCACAACGTAACTGGGTGGCTATAAAGGTACGCTACGGGTATCTCCGAAAGTATCTGTTGGGTTGGCACGAATCGAGACTGGGATTTGTCACTCCGTGTGACGGAGAGGTATCTCTGGGCCCACTCGGTAAGACATCATCATAATGAGCTCAATGTGACTAAGGAGTTAGCCACGGGATGATGTATTACGGAACGAGTAAAGAGACTTGCCAGTAACGAGATTGAACAAGGTATGGGGATACCGACGATCGAATCTCGGGCAAGTATCATACCGATAGACAAAGGGAATTGTATACGGGATTGATTGAATCCTTGACATCGTGGTTCATCCGATGAGATCATCGTGGAGTACGTGGGAGCCAACATGGGTATCCAGATCCCGCTGTTGGTTATTGACCGGAGAGGTGTCTCGGTCATGTCTACGTGTCTCCCGAACCCGTAGGGTCTACACACTTAAGGTTCGATGACGCTAGGGTTATAGGGAAATGGTATACGTGATTACCGAAGGTTGTTCGGAGTCCCGGATGAGATCCCGGACGTCACGAGGAGCTCCGGAGTGGTCCGGA
This sequence comes from Hordeum marinum, assembly GCA_022496015.1. Taxonomy (NCBI): domain Eukaryota; kingdom Viridiplantae; phylum Streptophyta; class Magnoliopsida; order Poales; family Poaceae; genus Hordeum; species Hordeum marinum. The sequence continues at coordinate 375,437,518 of CM039678.1, read as the reverse complement.
GGTAAATATTGATATATAGGAAGTCCAGTTTTGGTCACCGGAAAGTTTTCGGGCTCATCGGTAGCGTACCGGGAGTGCCGGGAGGGTGCCGGAGGACCCCCGGGAGGGGTGTGACGACCAAAGGACCACATGGGCTGTTAGATAAAGTGTGCCAGCCCTTATTGGGCTGGGAAAGACTTTTGCTAAAGGCCCATGCGGCTGGAGATAAGGAGATAAGGCAAAAAGGATTTAAAAGGAGGAGATCCACCTCCCTTGTGGGAGGTGGACTCTCCCTTTAATTCGGCCGGCCATATCCTCTTTGGAGTAGAGGCCAAGCCAGCCCTCCACGTCCCTCCTCCTATATATACTTGAGGTTTTGGATGTTTTGAGAGAGGATTTGATCTCTCTCTCTCACGGCGAAGCCCTACCTCTCTTCTTCCTCCTCCGCAGCGCTTAGGCGAAGCCCTGTTGGAATACCTTGCTACTCCACCACCACCACGCCGTCGTGCTGCTGTTGGAGCCCTTCCCCAACCTCTCCTTCCTCCTTGCTGGATCAAGGTGTTGGAGACGTCACCGGGCTGCACGTGTGTTGAACGCGGAGGTGCCGTCCGTTCGGCACTTGATCGGATCTACCGCGATCTGAATCGCTGCGAGTACGACTCCATCAACCGCGTTCTTGTAACGCTTCCGCTTAGCGATCTTCAAAGGTATGAAGATGCAATCTCTCCCCTCTCGTTGCTGGTTTCTCCATAGATAGATCTTGGTGAACGTAGGAAAATTTTGATTTACTACTACGTCTCCCAACAGTGGCATCAGAGCTAGGTCTATGCGTAGAATCTATGCACGAGTAGAACACAAAGTAGTTGTGGGCGTCGATTTTGTTAATATGCTTGCCGTTACTAGTCTTATCTTGATTCGACGGTATTGTGGGATGAAGCGGCCCGGACCAACCTTACACGTACGCTTACGTGAGACCGGTTCCACCGCCTGACATGCACTAGTTGCATAAGGTGGCTAGCGGGTGTCTGTCTCTCCCACCTTAGTCGGATTGGATTCGATGAAAAGGGTCCTTATGAAGGGTAAATAGCAATTGGCATATCACGTTGTGGTTTTGACGTAGGTAAGAAACGTTCTTGCTAGAAACCTATAGCAACCACGTAAAAACTTGCAACTACAAATTAGAGGACGTCTAACTTGTTTTTGCAGCATATGCCGTGTGATGTGATATGGCCAAAAGGATGTGATGTGATGCATTGTGATGTATGAGATTGATCATGTTCTTGTAATAGGGTTCACGACTTGCATGTCGATGACTATGACAACCGGCAGGAGCCATAGGAGTTGTCTTATATTGTTGTATGACCTGCGTGTCAATCATAAACGCCATGTAATTACTTTACTTTATTGCTAAACGTTAGCTGTAGTAGTAGAAGTAATATTTGGCGAGACAACTTCATGAAGACACAATGATGGAGATCATGATGATGGAGATCATGGTGTCGTGCCGGTGACAGTGATGATCATGGTGCCCCGAAGATGGAGATCAAAGGAGCAAGATGATATTGGCCATATCATGTCACTATATTGATTGCATGTGATGTTTATCATGTTTACATCTTATTTGCATAGAACGACGGTAGTAAATAAGATGATCTCTCAATAAAATTTCAAGAAAGGTGTTCACCCTAACTGTGCACCGTTGCTAAGGATCGTCGTTCCGAAGCACCACGTGATGATCGGGTGTGATAGGTTCTAACGTTCGCATACAACGGGTGTAAGCCAGATTTACACATGCGAAACACTTAGGTTGACTTGACGAGCCTAGCATGTACAGACATGGCCTCGGAACACGGAAGACCGAAAGGTCGAACATGAGTCGTATAGAAGATACGATCAACATAGAGATGTTCACCATGGATGACTAGTCCGTCTCACGTGATGATCGGACACGGGCTAGTTGACATGGATCATGTATCACTTGGAAGACTAGAGAGATGTCTATCTAAGTGGGAGTTCATTAATAATTTGATTAAATGAACTTAATTATCATGAACTTAGTCTAAAAATGTCCTTGCAAATTATGTCGTAGATAGCTCGCGCTGTAGCTCCCCAGTTTTATTGATACAATCCTAGAGAAAAGTAAGTTGAAAGTTGATGGTAGCAATAATGCGGACTGGGTCCGTGATCTGAGGATTGTCCTCATTGCTGCACAGAAAGCTTATGTTTTTGATGTACCGCTAACTGCATCACTCCCTCAAGCGTTGTCTGTAGATGTTGTGAACATATGACAGGCACTTTTTGGTGACTACGTGATAGTTCAATGCGTCATGCATTACGGCTTAGAATTGAGGCTCCAAAACGTTTTGAACGTCACGGAACATATGAGATGTTCTAGGAGCTGAGATTGTGATCTCAGGCTCGTGCCTATGTTGAGAGGTATGAGACCTCCAACAAGATTCTTTGTCTGCAAGATAAAGGAGAATAGCTCAATCGCTGAGCGTGTGCTCAGATTGTCTGGGTGCTACAATCACTTGAATCAAGTGGGAGTTAATCTTCCAGATGAGATAGTGATTAATGCAGTTCTCCAAGTCACTGCCACCAAGCTACTAGAGCTTCGTGATGAACTATAACATGCCAGGGATGGATAAGATGATCCCTGAGTTGTTCGTGATGTTTGACACCACGAAGGTAGAAATCAAGAAGGAGCATCAAGTGTTGATGGTTAAGTGAAACCACTAGTTTCAAAAGGGGCAAGGGCAAGAACGGAAAACTTCAGGAATGACAAGCCAGTTGTTGCTCTAGTGAAGAAACCCAAGGTTGAGCCCGAACCCGAGACTAAGTGCTTCTGTTATGAGGAGAATGTTCGCTGAAGCGGAAAACCCCTAGATGCTTGGTAGATAAGAAGGCTGGTAATGTCAATGGAAGTATATTTGATATACGTGTTAGTGATGTGTACCTTGCTGGTACTCCTAGTAGCACCTGGGTATTGGATACCGGTTCGGTTGCTAAGTGTTAGCAACTCGAAATAAAAGCTACGGAGTAAATGGAGACTAGTTAGGTGAAAGGTGACGATGTGTGTTGGAAGTATTTCCAAGATTGATGTGATCACCATCGCACGCTCTCTCTACCTTCAGGATTTGTGATAAACCTAAATAAATGTTATTTGGTGTTTGCGTTGAGCATGAACGTGATTAGATCATGATTAGTGCGATACGGTTATTCATATAAGTTAGAGAATAATGGTTATTCTGTTTACATGGATAATGCCTTCAATGGTCATGCACCCACTCGGAATGGTTTATTGAATCATGATCGTAGTAGTACACATATTCATAACATTGGTACCAAAAGATATAAAGTTAATAATGATAGTACCACATACTTGTGGCACTGCCGCTAAATGTCATATTGGTATAAATCGCATGAAGAAACTCCATGATGATGGATTTTTGACTCACTCGATTTCGAATCGGTTGAGACATGCGAGCCATGCCTCTTGGGCAAGATGACTGAGACCCCGTCATCCAATATGATGGAGCGGGCAAGTGGCTTATTGGAAATAATACATGTTGATGTATGTGGTCCAATGAGTGTTGAAACACACAGTGGATATCGTTGTTTTTCTTTACCTTCACTGATGATTTGAGTAAATATGGGGATATTTACTTAATGAAACACGAATCTGAAATGTTTGAAAGGTTCAAGGAGTTTCAGAGTGAAGTTAAAGATCATCGTGACAAGAAGATAAATGTCTATGATATGATCATGGAGGTGAATATCTAAGTTACGAGTTTGGTATGCAATTTTAGACAATGTGGAAATTGTTTCACAGCTCACGCCTCCTGGAACACCATAGTGTGATGGTGTGTTCGAACGTCGTAGTCGTGCTCTATTGGATATAGTGAGTACTATGATGTCTCTTATCGTTTTACCACTATCGTTATGGGGTTATGCATTAAAGACAAATCCATTCACTTTAACAGGGCACCATCTAAGTCTGTTGAGATGACACCGTGAGAATTATGGTTTGATAGAAGCCTAATCTGTCATTTCTTAATGTTTGGGGCTGCGACGCTTATGTGAAAATGGGTTTTTCACCTAGCGAGCTCGAACCCAAAGTAGACAAATGCATCTTCATAGAATACCCTAATGAGACATTGGGTATACCTTCTATCTCAGATCCAAGCGCAAAATGTATTTGTAGCTAAGAACGGGTCCTTTCTTGAGAAAGAGTTTCTCTCGAAAGAATTGAGTGGGAGGAAGATAGAACTTGATAAGGTTGTTGAACCTTTGTTTCATCCAGAGAATAGCGCAACACAGAAAGATGTTTCTGTAGAGCCTACTCAGTTGAAAAGGAAGTTAATGATGATGATCATGAAGCTTCGGATCAAGTCACTATCGAACCTCGTAGGTCGACAAGGACGCGTACTGCTCCTGAGTAGTACGACAACCCTGTCTTGGAAATCATGTTGTTGGACAGCGATGAACCTACGAACTATGGAGAAGCGATGGTGGGCCCGGATTCCAACAAATGGCTAGGAGCCATGAAATCCGAGAAAGGATCCATGTATGAAAACCAAGTATGGACTTTGGTAGACTTGCCTGTTGAATGGCGGGCCATTGAGTACAAATGGACCTTTGAGATAAACATAGACGCTAATGGTGAAATGTCACCGTTTATAAAGCTCGACTTGTCGCAAAGAAGTTTCCGCCAAGTTCAAGGAGTTGACTGCAATGAGATTGTCTCATCTGTAGCGATGCTAAAAGTCTATTAAAATTTTGTTAGCAGTTGCTGCATTTTTCGATTATGAAATCTGGCAGATGGATGACAAAACAAGGTTTCCGTAATGGTTTCTGTGAGGAAGAGTTGTATGTGATACAACCAGAAGGTTTTGTCAATCCTAAGGATGCTAATAATATGCAAACTCCAGCGATCCTTCTATGGACTGGAGCAAGCATCTCGGAGTTGGAATATATGCTTTGATGAGGTGATCAAAGTGTTTAAGTTTATACAATGTTTATGAGAAACTTGTATTTGCAAGAAAGTGAGTGGGAGCACTATGGAATTTCTTATAAGAATATGTAGTTGACATATTATTGATCGGAAATGATGTAGAATTTCTGGAAGAGCATGAAGGGTTGTTTGAAAAGTTTTTTTTTTCAAAGGAAGACCCAGATAAAGCTACTATTTTATTGAGCATCAAGATCTATAGGGATAGATCTATTCGCTTGATAAGCTTTTTCGACGAAGACATACCTTGACAAGTTTTTGAAGGAGTTCAAAATAGATGGGTCAAAGAAGGAGTTCTTGACTGTATTATAAGGTGTGAAATTGAGTAAGACTCAATACCCGACCACGGCAGAAGATAAAGAAGAGATGAGTGTCATCTCCTATGCTTTAGCCATAGGCTCTATATAGTATGCCATGCTGTGTGCCGCACCTGTGTGTGCCTTGCCATGAGTCTGTCAAGGGGTACAAGAGTAATCCAAGAGTGGATCACTAGACAGCGGTCAAAGTTAGCCTTAGTAACTTGAGAACTAAGGAAATATTTCTCGATTATGGAGGTGATAAAGAGTTCATCGTAAAGTGTTACGATGATGCAAGCTTTAAAACCAATCCGGATGACTCTTAGTAGAAATCCAGCTACGTATAGTGGAGCAGCCATTTGGAATAGCTCCAAGTGGAGCGTGGGAGCAGTATCTACAAATATGAAATGGAAAGTTTGCAAAGGTACACACGGATCTGAATGTCGCAGACCCGCTGACTAAAAACCTCTTTCACGAGCAGAACATGAACAAACCCCAGAACTTATTGGGTGTTAATCACATGATGATATGATCACATGGTGATGTAAGTGTTAATCACATGGTGATGTGAACTAGATTATTGACTCTAGTGCAAGTGGGAGACTGTTGGAAATATGCCCTAGAGGCAATAATAAAATGGTTATTATTGTATTTCCTTGTTCATGATAATTGTCTATTGTTCATGCTATAATTGTGTTAACCGGAAACCATAATACATGTGTGAATACATAGACCACAACATGTCCCTAGTGAGCCTCTAGTTGACTAGCTCGTTGATCAATAGATGGTCACGGTTTCATGGCCATGGACATTGGATGTCGTTGATAACGGGATCACATCATTAGGAGAATGATGTGATGGACAAGACCCAATCCTAAGCATAGCACAAAGATCGTGTAGTTCGTTTGCTAAAGCTTTTCAATGTCAAGTGTCATTTCCTTAGACCATGAGATTGTGTAACTCCCGGATACCGTAGGAATACTTTGGGTGTGCCAAACGTCACAACGTAACTGGGTGGCTATAAAGGTACGCTACGGGTATCTCCGAAAGTATCTGTTGGGTTGGCACGAATCGAGACTGGGATTTGTCACTCCGTGTGACGGAGAGGTATCTCTGGGCCCACTCGGTAAGACATCATCATAATGAGCTCAATGTGACTAAGGAGTTAGCCACGGGATGATGTATTACGGAACGAGTAAAGAGACTTGCCAGTAACGAGATTGAACAAGGTATGGGGATACCGACGATCGAATCTCGGGCAAGTATCATACCGATAGACAAAGGGAATTGTATACGGGATTGATTGAATCCTTGACATCGTGGTTCATCCGATGAGATCATCATGGAGTACGTGGGAGCCAACATGGGTATCCAGATCCCGCTGTTGGTTATTGACCGGAGAGGTGTCTCGGTCATGTCTACGTGTCTCCCGAACCCGTAGGGTCTACACACTTAAGGTTCGATGACGCTAGGGTTATAGGGAAATGGTATACGTGATTACCGAAGGTTGTTCGGAGTCCCGGATGAGATCCCGGACGTCACGAGGAGCTCCGGAGTGGTCCGGAGGTAAAGATTGATATATAGGAAGTCCAGTTTTGGTCACCGGAAAGTTTTCGGGCTCATCGGTAGTGTACCGGGAGTGCCGGGAGGGTGCCGGAGGACCCCCGGGAGGGGTGTGACGACCAAAGGACCACATGGGCTGTTAGATAAAGTGTGCCAGCCCTTATTGGGCTGGGAAAGACTTTTGCTAAAGGCCCATGCGGCTGGAGATAAGGAGATAAGGCAAAAAGGATTTAAAAGGAGGAGATCCACCTCCCTTGTGGGAGGTGGACTCTCCCTTTAATTCGGCCGGCCATCTCCTCTTTGGAGTAGAGGCCAAGCCAGCCCTCCACGTCCCTCCTCCTATATATACTTGAGGTTTTGGATGTTTTGAGAGAGGATTTGATCTCTCTCTCTCACGGCGAAGCCCTACCTCTCTTCTTCCTCCTCCGCAGCGCTTAGGCGAAGCCCTGTCGGAATACCTTGCTACTCCACCACCACCACGCCGTCGTGCTGCTGTTGGAGCCCTTCCCCAACCTCTCCTTCCTCCTTGCTGGATCAAGGTGTTGGAGACGTCACCGGGCTGCACGTGTGTTGAACGCGGAGGTGCCGTCCGTTCGGCACTTGATCGGATCTACCGCGATCTGAATCGCTGCGAGTACGACTCCATCAACCGCGTTCTTGTAACGCTTCCGCTTAGCGATCTTCAAAGGTATGAAGATGCAATCTCTCCCCTCTCGTTGCTGGTTTCTCCATAGATAGATCTTGGTGAACGTAGGAAAATTTTGATTTACTACTACGTCTCCCAACAGCCCAAGGTGCAGCAAAGGAGAGAGGGGGCAAACCCTAGCCCAGATGGGCCCTAGGCCCACCCTAGGGCGGCTAGGGCAGCCGGACCCCTCTCCCCTCCCTCTTGGCCACCGGCCAGATCCCATCTAGGGGCTGCCACACCACCTGGGGTGGGAACCCTAGGGGTGGGCACCCTCCTCCCTCTCCTCCTATATATAGTGGAGCCTTTGGGGCTGTTTGAGACACGACTCTCTCTCCCTCTCGGCGCAGCCCTACTCCTCCTACTCCTCGTTCTCCGTAGTGCTTGGCAAAGCCCTGCTGGAGACCATGAAGCTCCACAGTCACCAAGCCGTCGTGCTGCCGGATCTCTCCCTCAACCTCTCCTTCCTCCTTGCTGGATCAGGGCGTAGGAGACGTCATCGGGTTGCACGTGTGTTGGACGCGGAGGCGCCGTTGTTCGGCGCTAAGATCGGAGTCCACCATGATCTAAATCGCTACGAGTATGACTCCACCAACCGCGTTCTTATAACGCTTGCGCTTAGCGATCTTCAAAGGTATGAAGATGCACTCTCCCCTTACTCGTTGTTGGTTTCTCCATAGATAGATCTTGGTGAACACGTAGGAAAAAAATTGATTTACTACTATGTCTCCCAACACCTATCTACCCTCAAATGTCGGGATATTCAATTTAATTTTAGGGAGATGGTCATGATCCCGTACCTGAGGGGGTGGTGGAGCCCTACCTTTGCGAATGTAGCCATGTGGACGACCTGGTGCGTGTGGTGGCGGTTGCCCCTGGGGCTGATGTGGAGCAACCTCTCCCTCATCATCATAATACCATCATAATCCTCATTCTACTCAACAACGGTAGCAGCAACAACAAACACTGAAGGTGCAGCAGTAGCAATGGCACCAAAAATTTGACCTTGGTCGATAGGCACACGTTGCGCTCGTCCCACGAAATTTGGGCGTTGTTGGTGTTGTTGTTGTCGAGGTACGACAGGTACACCTGGTGGAGGTAGACGTGCAAGCACTTCATTGAAATTAGCATCAAGCTTGGTGTCGGCCATCTTCTCCAAACCGTCTAGCTTCTCCCTGGACTCTCCAAGGCTGGTCACGAAGTCTTGTACCTGGTTAGCCATCATTTGCTGAAATTTATCATGGTGCGCTTTGTTGGTCATGCTCTCCCAGTCGATCTCGTCATCTTGTGATCCTGGCATGGTTAGCAGCAATAGGAAACATGCAAGAATATGAAACCTACAGACTACTAGGAAGTGGTGGTGGTGGTGGTGGTGGTGTGTCACAAATCCTTCAAGCGAATCTCAAATTCTTGCCGGTTCTTACCCAGCAGCAGGCGGTGATCGGCAACCGTTGTAGTCAAAACTCTCAAATTTAAAGTGTGCCATTTTTTGAAAATCTAACCACGACAACAAATATGCTATCCCTCCCCTTCTTTGCTCTAGGTAAACCCAAATAAAGTCCATAGAGATATCTTCCCAAGGAACACTAGGTACACGCAAGGACGTATATAAACCATGAGGATTGAGTCATGACTTAGCTTTTTGACATGTAGTGCAGCGAGCAACAAAATGCTCAACATACTGTCTCATCTTTGGCCAAAAGAAATGTGTAGCAAGTACGTCCTTTGTCTTATTCACGCCAAAGTGTCCCATTAATCCTCATCCATGTGCCTCCTACGACAACAAAAGACGAACGGAGCTAGCTGGAATGCCTAGCTTGTTAGCACGGAACACAAATCCATCATTAATGACAAACTTGTTATGTTCTCCTTTCTTTGCAATTCTCACATCTTTAAATTCAGTATCATGCACATATTGATCTTTGATGGTCTCCAAACCAAATATTTTAAAGTCAAGTTGTGAAAGCATAGTATAACGACGAGGCAATGCATCAGCAATAAAAATTTCTTTACCCTTCTTGTGTTTAATGACATAAGTGAAAGTCTCAATGAATTCAACCAATTTAGCATGTCTACAGTTCAGTTTTGCTTGACTTTTAATATGTTTCAAAGATTCATGATCAGAATGTATTTCAAATTCTTTGGGCCATAAATAATGTTGCCATGTTTCCAAAGTCCGAACAAGAGCATATAATTCCTTATCATAAGTAGAATAATTCAGACTAGACCCACTCAATCTTTCAGAAAAGTATGCAACAGGTTTACCATCTTGTAATAACACACCTCCTAATCCAACTCCACTAGCATCACATTCAAACTCGAAAATCTTATTAAAATCAAGAAGTTAGAGTAAAGGAGCATGAGTTAACTTATCTTCCAAAACCGTGAAGGCTTCTTCCTCTGCGATACCCTAAGAAAAAGGCACATCCTTCTTTGTAAGCTCATTGATAGGTGCAGCAATGGTCCTGAAATCTCTCACAAAACGCCTATAGAAACCAGCAAGGCCAAGAAAACTCCTCACTTGCGTGACTGTTTCGGGTTGTGGCCAACTCTCAATAGCTTCAATCTTGGCTTTATCAACTTCAATTCCCTGTGGAGTAACAACATAGCCAAGAAAAGATACTCGGTCGGTGCAAAAGGTGCACTTCCCAATGTTACCAAACAAACGTGCATCACGTAGAGTAATAAAAACATCATGTAAATGTTTCAAGTATTCCTTCAAAGATCTACTATAAATCAGTATATCATCAAAGTAGACTACCACAAATCGTCCAATGAAAGCACATAAAACCTCATTCATTAATCTCATGAAAGTGCTAGGTGCATTAGTTAACCCAAACAGCATGGCTAGCCACTCATATAATCCAAACTTAGTTTTAAACGCAGTTTTTCATTCATCTCCCAATTTCATACGAATTTGATGGTATCCACTACGCAAATCAACTTTGGAGAAAACTGTAGAGCCACTTAATTCATCAAACATATCATCTAGCCTAGAAATAGGATGACGATAACGAATAGTAATATTATTAATGCATCTACAATCAACACACATACGCGATGTACCATCCTTTTTCGACACTAGAATAATAGGAACAACACAAGGACTAAGAGATTCGCATATATAACCTTTGTCGAGCAGCTCCTGACTCCTATACTTGACGCATAATCTCCTTCGTCTCCTCTGGATTGGTACGGTATGGCGCATGGTTGGGTAGCATTTGCACCGGGAATTACGTCAATCTGATGCTCAATCCCTCTAATAGGTGGTAATCCTGGTGGCACGTCTTGTGGAAAGACATCAGCGAACTTATGCAAAATGTTAATGACAGAAGGAGGCAAAGAGGGAGGCATGTCCTCAAATGAAAATAATACCTCTTTGCATAGGAAAGCATAGCAAACAGATGTAGTAACATCCAAATAAGTAATATCAGATTTAGTGGCAAGTAAACACCCACTCTTCAGTTTTATTTCAGATGCAACACTAGACGATGGTTTAATAGGCTTATTATGTTGCTCAAATTCCTTGGTCACAATCTGATTTTCACTCTCACTTTTTTCCTGTTTTGCTTTACTAGATCTAGCAATGTCATTTTCATAATATGTTCAGGAGACATAGGAAGCAAAGTTTTATTTTTATCCTTATGAACAAGAGTATACTGATTTGTCCTACCATGGTGTACACAATTTTTATCAAATTCCCATGGTCTACCAAGTAAAACAGAGCATGCTTGCATGGGTACCACATCACAATCAACATAATCAGAATATGTAGCAATGCTAACGTGCACACGAACAGTACGTGTTACCTTAACTTTGCCACTGTTGTTGAACCATTGGATGTAATAAGGATGAGGATGTGGTCTGGTGGTTAGAGACAGCTTCTCCACCATCTCCATGTTGGCCAAGTTGTTGCAACTCCCTCTATCGATGATGACGTGAACAGAACGCTCCTTAACAACTCCCTTTGTATAGAACAAGTTGTGCATCTGATTGTGCTCAGCTTGTGTAACCTGCACACTTGGAACACGTTGAGCAACTAAACTTTCATAGTTATCCGCGTAGTCAGCAGCCATGTAATGTGTCTCTTGTTTAGTATCATCGGCACCTTGTTCTTCACTTGTCATAAGAGCCAAAGTCTCCTCACTATAATTACTAGCGGAGTCGTATCCACCATCCTCTGTCACAATCATCACACGATTGGATGGGCATTCCCTCGCATAGTGACCTCCACCCTTGTAACGGCGACATATAACCTCATGTGTTTGCCATGTGGATGCAATGGATGAAGAAGAGCTCTGTGCAGGCCTAAAAGGTGTGTTCTTCGTAGATGGTGAGGCAGGGATTTGTTTCCTAGTATCTCGGTTAGAGTTGGAGACTGAAGTAGGCGGTGCTGCAGCAGGACGTGTGGAAGTAGAGGAGGTACATGGCATCCATGATGAAGTGCGACCTGTAGAAAAATTAGTTCTCGCCATTGCATGTCGATCCTGCACTTCACGTTCAGCTTTGCAAGCAAGATGGAATAAACGAGTGATAGTGTTATACTCCTTATACTCTAGAATAGTCTCAATCTCTCTATTTAATCAACCCATAAAATGTACAAGCATAGCTTCATTCTCCTCAACAATACCACATCAGCTCATGCCAGTTTGTAATTCCTGATAATATTCCTCTACATAATTTTTTCCTTGTCTTAAACGCTGCAAATTTTGAAGCAATTCATGTTGATAATATGGTGGAACCCAGCGATTACGCATAGCAGTTTTCAAAGCAGCCCAAGTAGTAGGGATATTATCATGATGTATTCTACAATATTCAGACCACCAAACACAAGTAAAACTAGTGAATGCACAACAGCAACAACAACACGTCTATCCTCAGGAAATTGTAAACACGTAAAACGTTGTTCTTTTTCTAACTCTCAAGTAAGATATATATCAGGAACATTTCTACCCTCAAATGTCGGAATATTCAATTTAAGTTTAGGGAGATGGTCATGATCCCATACCTGGGGGGTGGTGGAGTCCTACCGTTGTGAATGTAGTCATGTGGATGATTTGGTGCGTGTAGGGGCGGTTGCCCATGGAGCTGATGTGGAGCAACCTCTCCCTCATCATCGTAATCACCATCATAATCCTCATTCTGCTCAACGACGGTAGCAGCAACAACAGACACCGAAGCTGCAGCAGTAGCAATGGCACCAGAATTTTGGCCTTGGTCGATAGGCACACATTGCGCTCGTCCCGCGAAATTTGGGCGTTGTTGGTGTTGTTGTTGCTGAGGTATGACAGGTACAGCTGGTGGAGGTAGACGTACAAGCACCTCATTAAATTTAGCATCAAGCTTGGTGTCGACTATCTTCTCCAAATCGCCTAGCTTCTCCATAGCCTCTCTAAGGCTCGTCACCAAGTCGTTCACCTGTTGACCCATCATTTGCTGAAATTTATCGTGGAGCTCCTTGTTCGCCATGTCGTCCCAGTTGATCTTGTCAGTTTGTGATCCTTTCATGGTTAGCAACAATAGAAACACACAAGAATATGAACCTATAGACTACTAGGAAGTGGTAGTGATGGTGATGTGTCACCAATCCGTCAAGAAAATCTCAAATTCTTACCAGTTCTTACCCAGCAGCAGGTGGTGATCGGCAACCGTTGTAGTCAAAAATCTCAAAGATTGGATAGAGCGATTGCCGGGTGGTGCCAAACATACGACTTAGATGTATGTGGAGCTGGGATGGCTTATAATATGGTAGCAAAAGGGGTCAGCAATAATCAGTTCAGAGATGCAAAGTTGAAAAGACGATCAACGACGGTACCATGCTGGTCCTAGGCTAGACCATGCTAGAGACGCAAGCCTAGAACACCAACAAAATCACGACGCTACACGTAATCAAGGGAAGATCACACTCTGGAAAAAATTCCTTTTTTGGCGCCTCTTTTTTTGCGCTCTTTTTTTTGCTCGAAAAATTACTATAATGGCGAGCGTCTCAAAACTCTTCCGAAGGTGTATAAACAAGATAGGCACAAAATAAATTTGACTATTTTTTTCCAAACATACTTAGGTAAGGAAATGCGAAACCGAAAACAAAAGGATCTCGAAACTAAACCTAATATGTAAAGGACTCGGATTGGTGGCGGATATGTGCTGGGATATGTGGACACCAATTGATGGAGATGGTGGGTGGTGATATATGGCAAGGTTAAGAACGATGGTGGGTGATGGTATATGGCAGCGGTGATGATGGTGGTGGATGATGGTATATGGCAGCGGTAATGATGGTAATGGATGATGGTATATGGCAGCGGTGAAGATGAAGCGGTGGCAGCGTGACAACTTGTGAACAGAACTCGAAACTCTAAAAGACTAGACCCTAAGACCAGCAACCTAACACGATGATGCAACCGCAAAACAAAGCAAACATCGAACCGAAAACTAAAAAGGCTCAGATTGGATCGGATATGAAGATCTAACCCTAATATTTTTGTGGCTTTTTCGTGGACTTTAGGTATGAAGAACAGATGTGATCGAACTACGAAAAATTGGTAAAATCTCACCGAGCAACCTGGAAATCTAATACCACTTGATAGAGGCGAAGTTGTCCCTGTCTTTCGATGAGACGGTGGCTATCATTTTTGGTGGAGTAGACTTTGACGATCCCACTACGAACATGTGATGACGTTGCGCCTTAGCAATCGCTAAACCAACTCCGAGAGGTTATTGACCACGTCGGAGCACGATCAACCTGACCACGAGGGTCGGTTTCTTACACGCAAACGAAGAACAAGCAAGAAACTAAGATTGCAATCTGGATATTGCGAATATAAGAGGAAAGCTTTATTGGTAAAAGTGGGGTTTTGTGACACCTTTGTCTGGTCGTGAAACACAAACGAAGAATGCGAAGTTGCGGCTATGGCGAACTTGTAATCTAAACAAAATCCAAGTCTAAACGGCACCCTAAGGGCTGTATATATGGGGGAATAGAGGGGAATTTCGTGGCCCCTCGGAGGAGGGGTCCGAAACGAATCCTAACTCAGTTTCCCCACACATACGGACTCTAAAAACAGCCTAATAAGTGGTATTTTGAAATTACATGGGCTGGCCCAAAAATAAGGTGATGTAGCACCTATATTAGCCTATGGGCGAAATTTATGAAGTGGCATCTTGTATATTTCGTCCAAGCCTTGATGCTCTCCTTATGGCGGCTTCAAAGTGCCAAAATCATCACTAGAAACTCCATTGTTCTTTCCCTCGTGCGCACCTTCTCCTCCATGCTTGATCCCGCTCCGATGACCATCCTTTTTGTCCATGATTGGTCCTTCATTCATAAGTAAAATAAAAGTATCTAATTTGGACAGCATCATGTGTTCATGAACATTAGAAAGATTTCCAAGAAACGAAAGTATCTGGTAATTCAATTGACGTGCGCGAGCTCTAGTAATTGGTCCAGTATGTATAGCAGCAGGGGACGTGGGTGTAACAATGGTATTGATTTCCTCATCAAGCCCTCCAAATCTGGGACAATTGAGCTCCAAATTCAGCATCAAGTATTGAGTTATGGGAAAAGTAAAGTTCAAAAAAAAGAGTTATGGGAAAAGTATGATGCCTTAAGGATTCTCGCACTAAGAGATGAAGACTCTTGCAGTAACCTCTATGCTCGTCTGGCTAACAAAGCGAGGCTAAGCGGTGCCAAGTCCTTAAAGCCGAGACCCTCCAAGCATTTTGGCCATGTCATGACTTTCGAAACCCAAGCCGGCTTTCGTTCTCCTTGCTTGCATCCCCACCGAAAATTCCGTATAATTGATCTAATGTGATCACGTAATCATCTAAGAAGTTTGAAGCATGACATCAAATACACCATGATAGCTTGTGTCACAAATTTTATCAAAACCTCTTTGCCTCCCGTTGATTCGATAGCCCGAGATAGCAAGGATGGTTGTCCCTTTTTGTCATTTAATTTCATCCATAGACAAATCCTGCTTTTATGTATGATGATTGCAATGTATATGTACTTGTAACGATATCTATTCTTGCGAAACAACAAGATGCTCTTTTATCCTTATCAATCCCCTCGAGCCAAAATAAAGATAGGACCACATCTTAAGCGTTACAAGTTGTTATACATGCCTTATGAGATCTAGTTCCAAAAAAGTCTACATAGTGAAGACAAATCTCTCTTTTAAATTTGGCTGGTCGGTTTGAAAGTACTCCTTCCACTTTGAACTAAAACCACGTTAGTTATTTCCAAACAGAGGTAGTAACACATTTTAAAATTTTAAATAGGTTTGTATGACGTTGATGTCATCCATTTGGCTCCATATGACTTGTCACTGATTTTGACATGTAGCAACGTCCTTCAAGAAAACATGATTCAACACCACGTGAAGACAGAATTCAAATGTATTGTCACAGCAGCAGCCTGTTATTTTACGTATGCCAAATACAGTAGAATATATTCAATTAAGTACACTTTCAGTGCCTGGTAATGGTGAAGGGTCAAACCGACTGGCAGTCAAATTATTTCTTTGCATCAGGAATCTAAGCTGCCAAACTTTTCGAAGCTATCTCATATACATTTTCAGAGAGTCCATTGACTGAGATGATCATCTCCAGCTGGGCCTGTAGAAGAAAGGAGCGTTTATACCACGCATGTAACCTGTTATGCAATACTCCCTCCGTCCCATAAAGCAATGCGCCCATACTTCTCGAGATCTAAGTTTGATCATATATTTAACCAACAAGACAAACTGCGGCGGGAGCAAAAATTATATCATTGAATTCGTATCGAAATTATGAATTCAGTGGTAGTATTATTTTTGCTCCTGCCGCAATCGGTCTCGTTGGTTAAATGAATGGTCAAACTTAGATCTTGGAAAACACGGACGCACTACATTGCGAAACGGAGGGAGTACAAGCAACCCATTGCGATTTAAATGCAGCGAGAGTTAGGACTTTTAGGGAGACCTTAGCAAGAGCTTGTCTAGTTTCATCATATCTCCTCCATCGAGAGAACGCTGACACCATGCGGGATGCCACCTACATTGTAATCAAAACCAGTTCAAACGCAAAAATGGAAGCGAGGTGTTTATTCATTTAGCAATTACAGTGAAGGAAACCTGAGGATTTATTTTGTCGAGCTGTAAGACAACTTCACCCAAGAACTTGTAACCAGAACCATCTTTCGCGTGAAAACTCACAGGTGACCCACAAAATCCTCCAATTAAAGAGTATACCTAAGCCACAAGCAAATCTTCAAAATTCTATACCAATTTAAGTGTCAAAAGGGCGGCTAACACCATGTACCTTGTTCGGATTCCGCATGTCAAAAGCAGGATGAGCCAGTAACTTTTGAACATTCGCTACATTTCCAGGAATGTCCGAGGTAGCTTGAAGAGCAAACCACTTGCTTACAACCTATTGGAACACAAGCAAGTATAAGCTCCCATGTAACAGAAATTACTCTCCCCTTAGGTGGTACAATAAAATAATTTTGCAAGAATTAATAATGTACATGCAGTAACTATCTTACCAAATAATCTTGCTGCCAATTGTTATAGAAGTCCAAAAGGGCATCCTCACGGACTTGACCTGGATTTTGAGATAATGCTGCTAATGCAGCAAACTGCTCGGTCATGTTAGTAGCAGACTTGTATTCATTTAATGCAAGTTCGGTGACATCTGGCTCATTCAGGGATGCAAGATAAGCTGAAAACATCACCCAGGAATATATTAAGATACACTGCCTGAAACATGATTCCCATTTTCGAGCAGAACTTACAAAAATAAGAACATACCAAGACATGTATTTTTCAACGCCCGGCGAGCCACGCTATCATGGTTAAATGCATAAGCTTCAGAACTTCTGTTGCTTGTTACCTATGACGAACAAATGAGTCTTTAAATGAGAGAGCAAGGACAAAATTGCAACAGCCTACTGGCTAGTAACAGAAACAAGATTAAAACCACTTCACCGGTTTCTTATCAAATGCCCAAATAATCACCCCCACTCATAGTGATTTACTGAACAGTATAGTCTAGATCTTCACTCAATATTGCCTAAAAATCAGTTACTAAAATAGAGCACATTGCCACAAATTTCAGACAACTTTTAGTTGTTGCCTGATGTCACTTACAGCTGCGAGAAGATCGTCTTTGAGTTGAAAGGCGAGTTCTTTCTTAATAAAGGTCCGGACAGCATGAACTGCATCAGGATCTGCAATTGACATCATGTCCATAATCTCACCTTGACCAGGCAGAGTTATTGCTTTTGCAATGAATTCCTGTAGGAGCTCAGATTAGCCCTTTAAAACTGAATTTTGCAGTCATAAATCACAACTGGGGCAGAACAATAATTACTTTATCCAAGCTTGTGCTTCGCAGGATTGCTCTAAGTCCATCAACAAAATTTGTATTTAGCACCAGTGTTTTCTGTTGTTGGAAGTCAGCCACAAGACTGAACATCAATTTGCGTGCCAATATTTGACCTGCTTCCCATCTATGGAATACAAGAATTGCTATATTCAACTCCCCATTGAAAGCTAGATATATTTAACAAGTAAACAAGAGGAAACCTGTTAAATTCATCTGAATCATTGGCAAGTAAGAAATATAAGTCACTCTCAGTCAGATCAGAATCAAGGCGGATGGGAGCACTGTATCCCCTCAACAAGGAAGGAACTGGTCTCACAGGTACATTATAGAATACAAATTCTTCCTCCTTCTGCGAGATCAAAGCATATCTCAATCAGCGACTTCAAAAATCAGACAAGAATGTGAATAAACAATTGAATATCTATTACACATATAGAAAACGCTGATAAGCCGATGAAAGATAAATTACTTGATTTTTGTTCAAATCTGGATACCTACAGACATTAAGATTCAGCAAAAATAACTTTTGAATGTAAAAAAAACTAATGCAGAAGATATAATACTATGAATGAAGAATGTTGAATACTGCAGCTGAACTGCACAGGATGCTACTATAGATGGTAGTTACAAGCACAAACCAACGTACAACCTTGCCTGTTCAAAAAGAAAAAAAAAGGCTTGCCATTGGCATTTAAGAGAACCTTTTTGCAGGAAGACTAATAATTTGTGTACCTTCTTAAACTGAAGCACCGTGGTGAAGATTTGATGACCATCATTAGAGAGTGTGTGGACCATTCCGTCACTGTAGATGGAAGTCAGGGGCATATCTTTTCCGGTAGAATCAACAAGTCCAACAGCAACAGGTATGAACATTGGCTCTTTCATCGGTTGGCCAGGGGTAGGTGGCACTTCTTGACTAAAAGATTAAAAAAAGGAAGATGAATTTAGCAACCCTCCCAAAAATAAGCTACAAAGAGCTGAATAACAAGGCACACGAAATTAGTGTTCTGTTAGAATTGACGGAAGGAAAATAGAAATAGAGTAAAATGGAAGACTAATCTCAATGTAGATTATTTTATCAAGTTTCGTAGTGGTAGATTAAAAATGGAGAATGTGAAAGCTTACCTTAATTTCAAAGAGAATGCCTGGGAACCTTCATCATATGACGAAGTTACCTTTACAGTAGGTGTACCTGCTTGAGAGTACCTATTGCATAGTTCTTTCGAAATCAGATCGTGCATGCAACAGGTAAAATGATTGACATGTATTACCATTGTAAAAAGTTTGGCAAGTGTGTATTATTTGCATCACACATGGCTGCGTAAAAGTCTTCACAAGTTACGGCTTGTCCATCATGCCTTTGGAAGTAAAGATCCATGCCCTACAACAGAAGACGATCTGGTAAACAAGCCACATGAATATATATAACAAATATTCAACAGCTGAAGAGGAGAGACCCCATGGCATGCATAATACGTAGCAGATTCACATCACAGATATGTCCTGTATATTAGGTGCCTCCTTTTTGGCCAAAATAGTAGAGTAGGAAATAATTGAGTGCTCATTGATTTTTCATAATTAAGAAATAGTACAATTGTGTAAAAGAAGGACATGATCAAACACTTGACTTTTACCTTTTGAAACCCTGAAGCTCCAAACATTGTCTTGTACATCCTGACGACTTCAGCGCCCTACAAGAAGTGCATATCCATTTGTTACATCCTACGGTTATTGTCTAAGTCACATGAGATGACAAGCTAAACCCAATACCTTTTCGTAAACCTGTGCGGAAATTCCATAACCATCAGATGATCAGGTAAAAAGGAGCAAAAAAGAATGTCAGAACATTTCCATTGCAAAGCTTAGCTAATACAAAACAGAACAGGGAAAAAGCATACCGTGACTGACCATGTCATCCACATTCAAGGCACCAAAGAATGTTCATCAGAAAAGGTTTCAGGGTTTTACGAGAGATTGGAAGTAATTAGTTAACATTGTTGTACACCCTATTAAGTGCATAATATTTCACAGACAAAAGCAACTGACCGGTATAGAAGTTGTCCATCTGGAAATCAAATTCAAAATAATAATTATACCACAGATATTTATAGTACTTGTATGTTTAGTGGTAATTAAAATCAAACTGAGACTTAAGTATGATTACCTTGATATATGAAAGGGGGCGAATAGGATGTGCCATAGGCCCAGCATCCTGGATATCAAGGGATAAGTAATGATTACAATACAGAAGAAACCTTGTGGCTCGAAGTTCATTGCAGCATCTACATCACAGACTAATGAGAAATGCAGTAACACAGAATGCACATGTAAAGAACCTGAGGGAATTGATAGGATCTAAGTTTAGAGACATCAGCTATGCGCTTTACAGTGCGACAGCCAAGATCTGATGAGAATTCCTGCACACATCCTTACTTAGTTTAGAAAAAACAAAAGCAAATTTGCATTACATAACATTATGAACTACTGCATGAGTACCTGATCCCTGAAGACAGTTAGTCCTTCTTTCAACGTTAGTTGGAACCAATCACGACAAGTTACTCTGCAATTAGATAGGCACAAAGAGATTATTTCCAGTCTAGACTGATCATGCATGTGGCCGCATCAGGAAAAACATAGTTGCTACAATATGCTTTCCCTTGCAAGGTTCAAAACATTTCAGAGTGGAATAGTTGAAAACCCTAGTAAAGATGCGATCAGCAACAGACCAACCAGACCCTTCATCTTCTGAGAAAGCAAAAACAATAAAAGATAATTACCTATTCCCAGTCCAGTTGTGGAAATACTGCAGAAACAATAAGCAGCCAAGATCAGAAGTATAACAAAATTCAATAAAATATCAAAATTATGTGGCCATAACAAATACATATTGGAAAAGAAAAACTAAAACTTCTATGTGATATACCTCATGTCCAATGACACCCAAAATTGCAGCATAATCACCATCAGTGGCAGTTTCTGGTGATGCTAGCACAAGTCTAGATTGAAATACCTGTTCGTTGATAAACAGAACATCATCAAATTATTGGTCTGCAAATATTTTCTAAGCAGAGGCAAATTCTTACGTTCAAGCTCTTGTTTTCCATTGCTCCCCTGTGAATAGTACAAAATTATTTTATCAGGGGAAGGCAATGCCATTAAAAAATCATGATACCACCATTTTGGCGCAGAGTGCCGATGCAAATAAGGAAACAAACTTACATATTGAAATCAGGAACAACAACAATGTTGAACAAATCAAGATCATATTCAAGACTAAAAACCTGGAACAACACAGTGAAATTAGATTAATTATCTGATTAGTAATTATCTCACTTATTCTGATAAATAATTTTAGCAAAATAACAAGACAAATCAGTCTAGTAGACCAACCTCCTCATCCCATTTCATAGCTTCTTTAAGAGAATACATAGCATGTGATGTTTTTGGCAAATCTTGAGCAGGAGTCCAAATTCGAAGTGTAACTTTGCGGCCAGAACATGTAACAAATGAGTCCTCCCGGCACTCCAACCGACCAGCAACTAGCGCAAACAAATAGCATGGTTTCTTGAATGGGTCCTCCCATAGTGCGTAATGCTTTCCACCCTATAGTTCAGAAAGAAAAGAAAAAACATGTGGTTGAGCATGTCAGTGTGTTCGCTCTGACAATTGCACATGAAAGCATACCTCAAGATCACCCTGCTCGATAAGATTGCCGTTAGACAACAACACCGGATACAGGGTTTTATCACCTTCAATACGACAAGTATATTTTGCCATCACATCGGGGCGATCCTGCGATAGCATTTAATATTTGCAAATGTAAGTCATCTCATCGCCAGAAAAAAAAAGGTAAAACATAATCTTTGATGGACAGGAAAACAAGATTGATTAGTTTGATGCATATGCATACTTAGGTTCAATATACATGGTGGCCTACAACAGAGAGAATCGTCACGGTATCTATTGAGCATAATTTCCAAAATGGCAAACCTACCTGAAAGTAGGTAATTTTCCGGAATCCTTCTGCTTCACATTGGGTGCAAAAATTACCAGTCGACCTGTACAGACCCTGTAAGCTTATAACAAATCAGAACAGAATACAAGAGATTTTAATTCCAAGAACTAGTAAAGTCTGTGCCCCTCCCAGTGGTTTGTACCTCCAAAGATGTGTTGAGCTGAGGATAAATCTCCGTAACAATTTCCATGTTGAATACACCAGCAGGTGGTGTCAAAATCGTCAGATGGCGTGGATCAACTGTATACTTGTCACTCTAGCGTTCAGAGTATACACAAGTCAGACAATTAGCATACTTACATTACATCCAAAAGATGCAGGAACTTCTACATGAACAGACTTAAGAACCGCAGTGGGCTTAAAATAACTAGGCACACAGATATTGACATAAAAACAGACGTGGTTATTTGCTACTACTCAGCGTGGGGTCGCAATTACAGGTGTACGTGTAATAGCTAGGTGGAAAATATAGCCTGAAGAATGCAGTATGAATGCCCCGTGGGACTGCTTATTCTCTTGGCCACTCATAAAAATCTAGTACAGCTAACAGATGGGCTTCTTTCTCTGCCTGTCATGTACATGCATGTGCCTTGTCCAACTACTTCTGTTCCAAATAAGAACATTAAGAACACTGCATGTAAACTGAGTCTAATATTTAACCGTGAGAACATTTCGACCACTCTAGAATAATTTCACCTTATTCCCAACTTATTTCTCAAAATCATGAACATGTGTGGATCATGTGAGCACATGCACACACGACATCATGCTACATGGCAAAAGTAGACCACATGAAGTACCTTCAGCTCTGTGCCATTGATTTTGATTGATAACAGCTTTAGATCACGTCCGTGAAGAGCGAGTGGAGATGAGGTGCCTGCTACAAAGAGTTTGTGATGAAGTCCAGAATCTCATTTTGAACGTCTCAAACTGAGAAAAATAATAGATGAACAAACAAATATACAAGAAAGTCCTGAAGCATCTACCTAGAAAACTAATGACATGTTTCAAAAGGTACAACACTGATATGATTTTCTAACTAAAGTACAGCTCCCAGGATGAATCTTCACCTTCATTGCCTGGAGATACAGCTATTTTAGAAGTAACCATGGTCTTTTCATCACCAAGTTGAAATTCTAAATCCACCTGCAGAATAATTTTGTAACAGTAAGAAGTTAGAAGTACTGTGCAGATAGAAAATAGCAAAATCTATGGCTAATTTAAAGGGGAAGTATAACTTTGACTTGAATTTATTTTTATCATGCAGCCAGCACACAAGCACTGCAATTGCATCACTATAGTGCACCGCAAACCCAGATAAACTCTACATACAAGCATTTCTTTCTAGTGAAATTTGTAACTGCTACAGAAACAACCCATATGCCATATCAGTTGAAAATAACCATGAATGGAGGCACATATACTGAAAGCTGTGCGCTGTATACACTTGAAAAAGAAAGGTGAGTTACCGTGTCAAACAAGTAGTCAGGTTTTTTGTAGTCTTTCAAGAATATCTCCTTTGGAAGGTCCATCTCTGGTTCTTCAGTTGCAGCAGGAGGTGGCTCTGTTGCAATCAAACAAGCTGTCCTCTTGCTGACAAACTTTGAACTCTGGAATACAACAGAACATAATAAGAACACAGAATATACATTGTATGCCACATGAAATTAAGCAAGAAATGTGCCATTTGAACGCACTTGCCAGAAAATACAAATTATTTAATTCACAAAATTCTTTTTTAGTTACATAACGCAATACTTTATTGGCAGCCCAATTAACACGGCATTGAGGAAACACATATGCAATGTTTAACAAAGGATAGTAATAATGTATGGAAGATAAAACTAACATGTAACGACAACAAAGGATTTGACCTTGTTCCTGTCCAGTGTGAACCCTGCAACAATGCAGCAGACCATAATCCATAAGCGACGCAAAGTAACGGCATGCAACAAGGCCAAAACTGAAAGGAGGTAACGTTGTGCAATAAATATATATCATTATCATGCAACCACAAGATTACAAGAGGGATCCCACCTCCTTTGTTAAATTAGCGAGGCAGCTAGAGTACTTATTCCCTGGGGAACCCCTCTTTGAAGAGGAGGAAGGCAATCTTTGATACTGGCAGAAAAAAAAAGGTGGGAAATAGTCAAGAGAGGTGCAGTAGATCACTCAATGGCACTATGCTAGAGAATGGCCCCACAACACATAAATATGAGCCCTGCCAATCTAGTACTCCCTCCTAACCAAAATAACAAGTTTTAGGATTATCTTCAGTCAAACTTATTTAAGTTTGACCAAGTCTAACAAAGATCTACAATATCAAATGTACATAATATGAAAATATATTTCATAATGAATCTAATGGAGCAAATTTTCTGTTGTAGATAGTGATATACTTTTATATAGAAGACTTGGTTAGACTTAATGAAGTTTGACTTAGGAGAAACCTTAAACTTCAATTATTTCAAAATGGAGGAAGTGTAAGTCTATGTCAGATGCACAAATAAATGAAGAATCCCATCAAGCCAGCACAAAAGGAGCGATTTAACTTGAAATTACACCCTCGGTGGCAATTCCAACATTGAAACATTAGGTGTTTGTAAACTCTAGAACGGAAACTAGCTACAATTTGCAGGAGAAGAACACTGGAAGGAAACGAGTGAGTAGTTGAGGGAAAGTGGAATCACATGGAGAGGAGAGACCATGCCCAGAAACCCAGCCTTAACCAAACCGCAACCTTGGCACGCCGCGGCGAGGCTAATGAGACCACGAGCCATTCCAAATCCCAACACCCGAACTCGATTAGCGTTCGACCTTAACCCGGTGTTTGGATTAGAGACTGGTAACGTGAATGGTAAGGGAATTAAATCACCCTGGTAACAGGGACGTAATGGACAAATCTCTATTTTGTTTGGTTCATGCCTGTAAAGGAATCAGTTACGCTTCGGTGTCGTCATGGCCGGTGGCTGAAAAGAAGAAGAGCAGATAAGGCCACAAGGGACGGGCACGAGAGCAGATAAGGGAGGAGGACGGAGAGCTGAGGACAGAAGAAGGAGGAGGGAGGAAGCATGTACCTTGCAGCGAACAGTCCGGCGACGAGGGCGAGCTAGGGCGGCGGCAATGGCTACCAGGCGTCGGTGGAGCTGGACGAGGAGGAGAGGAACGAGGGGAGATGGAGAGGGGCTCGATGGGGATCAGGAAGGCGCCGGCGCCAACGCCGGAGTTGAAGAGGATCTGAGAGGCGGCGGCGCTGGTCGTAGAGGAACGGATCGCGGGAGGAGAGGTGCGGGAGGATAAGGCAACGCTTTAGGGGGGGGGGGGGGGGCGTGGGTGGTAGTCGTTTACGGAGGAAGCCGATTACAGCGTGCAGATACCAAACACTTGTAACGTTTTTCATTTCCACCGTAAACAGGTAACGGAGATTTTTCTCCGAAACAAACACCTCCTTAGTGGTACTACGAAGGGGAATCAATGAATCAGTAACACCCACAAGATCAGGAACATCGACAGGCACCGACTAAATGAAGGGAGACGGAGAATTCAGTTAAAAGTTAACACCCACAAATATGTTTTGGAAAATAAGCTCTAATTCTACCCGGACAGAAATATCCTATGGGGCCAGCTCAGATCAAACTCGTGTGCATTCAGTTCTTCCTTGGTCAACGATCGCTTAGGTGAACTTCATATCTTTTTCTTCATCTGTTGTTTCCCTGCTCTAGTTCCTAGTCTTTGTGAGCCGATTTCCTCAGCCACAGCACAGAAATAATCCCCAAAGAAGCAAACAAAATCTGCTCGCCGTGGCTTCTTTACCAACAAACAAAGAAGAAAACAATCTGCTCGCCCTGGCTTCTTTTGTCCGGCCGGCGTCGGCACAGCAGATCGTCTGGACAGCGGCGGAGCCAGGATCGGAGCAAGCCCCGGACCAAAAACTTAGCGCTTATACCTTTGCCCGTGACAAATTAGGAAACAAAATTTGGGTTAATTGCAGAATTATAAGGCAGACTGAATTTGAACTCTTCGTCTCGATGGGGGATGCGGATGAAATCTCTTGATCTGTATTCAAGCATAGGAAATCACCTTGCTCGTGATGCTGTCTGGAGCAGCCGGAACTGCGAGCAGCGGCTGCGCAGCCGCGCGGGCCCACGTGACAAGCCGGCGGGGAACGCGTCGGCGGGCGGCGAGGTGGACCAGCAGGGCCGTCGCGGAGGCGGGGGGCGACGGCGACGCAGCAGATGGTAGGGCGTCACGGCGGAGCAGAGGAGGGGCAGCGGCGGAGCGTGAGGCGTGAGGCAGTGAGGCAGTGAGGCGTGACCCTTTTCTCTTCGTTGAGTAGAGTGAGCTTGGTGGCGCAGCGAGGAAGAGCTCCAGCCTTGCAGGTTGCGGCGTCAGAGGCGTCGAGCGTTCCGATTGATCATTTTCTTTTTTACTTAAAAAGAGTAAATACGGTATCTACGATCGCCACGAGCACTTCCTATATGGATACCAAAGCTAGACAGGCTACGCGCAAATTCGGAGTATCATACTTGCTGCCTGTAATCGTGGAATTCACTCGTCAATGAACATTCCTTTTTTTCGTCCTTTTTCTCACCCCGGAAAATCATTGAAATCAACCGGCTGATTTCTTGACTCATCACTCGTGTGGCGCGTCGTTGGATCAAGCGGTCCAGTTTACCTGACGCGTTTAGACCATCTCTAGTCGTACCCCTAACAGGTCTTTTCGGACGACTTTTTTATCGCCGACGCCGAAAAATCGGCCCAGTCACGTCTTCAGGACCCCGTTTTCGCCGGTTAAAGCCTTTTTTACCAGCAAAACCAGACCGAACCCAGCGCGCTGGGGCACTTGGGAAGCTCCGACGGAAACAAACCGACATGTGGGATACCAGTGTCAAGCGAATCTCGTTTTTTTCCTCGCCCGAGCCATTTCCTCGTGCTCTCCCCCATGCCGATTCCGACGCCCCTCGCCTGTTCACGGCCACTACGCCTATGACAGGCCAAGTGCTGCCCCTAGCTTTTATGGCATTGTAATCCTTGTGGACCCATGTGTCATGTGGTGAATGAAATGAGTTTGCTCTTTGACATGTCTTCTTCATGCATCTTGCATCATGCATATCATCATCATGCCATGCATATTGTTTTGTGATGTGCTTCTTGACCTTGTTGTGTGTGAGTGGTATTGTGGATGTTTGTGATGGAGTGGGCTTCAACTTCTTCCCCCTCTCCTATTACTTCAAAAACAACCCAACCTATAACTCTTTTATTCCCTTTGCCATTAATCAACAGAAATTAACTTGCTGTTAAATTTGTTTAAAAATGTTCAGGAGGTAGTCAATAATATTTTAAGCCTATGAGTGTTGTTCTGTTCATGTTTTGGCCTATGTGATTTTTGGAGTTTTAAATAACAGAGGGTTGTTTTATTATTGTATCAAAATATACTTGCTTCAAAAATCCTCTTGTCGATTTTATTAAATAGTTCTCATTTTCTCTTAGACAAAAGTATTTTTGCTTTATCAAAAATCCTTTTTATTTTCCTCTAGGAGTTTTTCTTATCTTGCTGTTTTTATTTGAAGGGAAAACCCTGTTGTTTGTTTTGTTTGTCTGTGAGAGTAAGCTGGGCCTCCCTCCCTCGCGGCCCAACTTCCCCTCGCGGCCCAGCCCGCTCGCGGGAACGACCACCTGCCCGCCGTCTTCCTTCGTCAGTTCGTTAGAGAGAGTGTGCGAGCGCCGCATTCATGAACGTCGAGGAGCACCGTCTGGCCCTCCCTTTTTAAAGGCATCGGCGTGCGTGCAACCCCCTAGGGTTCCTCCTTCTCCCCCCAGTCATCGCCGATCGCTTCTCCCTCTCCATTCCTCTCCTCCTTCCCCGTCTTTCTCTATCAGGTAAGGGTTCAGAGAGTGAGTTCAGAGAGAGCTTGTCGTTTGTCTCGCCGTCGTCGCCTCTGGTGGTCCCCTCGTCCTCGTCGGAGATGGCCGGGAGCTCGGGGGTGGTGTCCGCTTCCCGTTCCCGGTGTTAGGGAGCCGCGGGAAGGTTCAAGGCGACAGCTTCTTCCTCGCTGTCGTCGCGCGCCCGCAGCTCGCCGCCGGACTCCCTCCTCTTCGTCGCGTTCCGATCGTCATCGTCCTCCCCCTCGGTGAGCGTCGCGATCCCCCCTCCGTTGTCGTGCCTAGCTCGCCGTAGCTCCTGTTGCCGTCGTGTCCCGAGCCGAGCAGAAGCTCAAGCTCGAGCGCCTCCTCGCCGCCGCGTCTAGTTGCCGTAGGTGCGGAATGGGTACCCCCAGGTTCCAGCTCGCCCCGCTGGTGCTCTGCGTCGCCGGAGTTGCATGGTGTTGCCGTAGTTTCTCCGCCGTGTATTCCTCTATCGCCGGTGTGGTTCGGGTTTCAGTTTCGTCAGTAGACGCTCGCCTGTTAGCACTAGTGGGCTCGCTGCCCTTCTTTGTTGAGATCCGGTGCAGTGGCGCGGTGGTGTTGCGCTCAGGGTTCGACCACGAGGTCGCGGGTTCGATCCTGGCTCCCCCCTTTGTTTTCCTTTTTTCATTGGATGGATCTGTTGTGTGTGTGTGTGTGATCCCGTGTGGCTACAGCCGGATCCAGGTGTGGCTGCGTGGGCTGTGTTTGTGTGTCTGTGTGTGTGAGTGTGTGTGTGTGTGGATCTGTTGTGGCTAGCAGATCCAGTGCAGCATGTGTGTGTGCAGAGGTGTGTGTGTATGTGCTAGTATGTGTGTGTGTATGACAGTGGGCCTGGCCCCACATGTCATCCACAGAGGGGCCCTGGTGAGTATGTCAGGTGGGCCCCCTGTTAGTGTTTTTTTCTTTTAATTGTTTTGTAGATATTTCTATTTATAGTAATATTGCTATATCTGGATATGATCACTTACGATCACTTACGAACATGGACATATTTAGTAACTTTTCACTTGTAGGAATTGAGGGCTTTTGCTATGTAGTATTTTTTTCATGATGCTCCATGTGAATATAGGGGTATGATACATGAACTTGGGGTAGAAAAATCTCAGGAATCTATTAGTGCAATTGGTTTGGTCTTTTGAGCAAGTTCAAGAAACTGTTATTTTCTGCTGTGATGCTGCTTTGTCATTTTTGCATGATTTAATCAATGCTTGCTATGGAGGATGTGCCAACATGGAAGTGTTAGTGTTTTATGTATATTATGCCATGACATTTTTATTTGCCATGTTAAACACCCATGTAAGTGGGAACCATGCTCTAAAGTAGCTAATAAATGTTGCTATTTTCAAACATGCTAAATATATCCAAGTCTAAGAATCTGGTATTATTTTTATGCCATGAATAGTGGTTGCTATCTTGTGATATGTTGTGAATTAGCTCAAGCTCAGTGCTAGTGATTTGAAGTAGATGTTGTCTTCTATCATCCTGTTAATTTTCATGCCATGAGGTGGTCTCTATCACCATTAGTTTCTGTTGTCAACTTGCCATCAGTTTAACTCAGATTCCAGAAAACTGTTATTTCACTAAGTCCCAGAAATCTGTTTCATCATGGCAACTTGTGGGCTTCATGCTTATTGATGTGTGCCTCCATTCCAGTTTGTATAGTTGGATAAGTTGATAAGCATGTTATGTAGTTTTTGTAAATGCCTTGTTTGTCGTTGTAGGATTC
This sequence comes from Hordeum marinum, assembly GCA_022496015.1. NCBI lineage: Eukaryota > Viridiplantae > Streptophyta > Magnoliopsida > Poales > Poaceae > Hordeum > Hordeum marinum. Next base: position 375,407,968 of record CM039678.1, on the reverse strand, counting down.
ATGTAGCTCGAGTTATTTGCTGTGAAAGTTGCTATGTTGTTGTTTTGTGGCAGATTGTTTGTTTTAGTGTTTTGTGACTTGTGGGAGCTATACTCCATGGAATTGCTTGATCTTTGGCTCCATTGTGGTTGGTTTTTCATTGCCTAACCAGTGGCTACCTTGGAATGCCAAGGAATAGCCCATGGTCTTCTTGTCTTGTGTTTTGCCTTCGTAACTTGTCGTGAGCGTAGCGTGAGAACCGTAACTCCGTTTCTTACGTACTACATATGCATTTGTATCGTTTTTGCATGATGCATCCATATTTTCCATGTTCATACATGTCTAAATAACTTAACATAAGGTTTTGTCCAGATTCGTAAATAACTATTATATGGCATGTGAAACTTGACTAGTTAGGATTGCCATGCTAAATTCTTCACATAAGCATGCATCATTCTTGCTTGGGCATTGCACCATGGTTGCTTGTTTATTCTTGCTATTTCTTTTGGGTAGACGCGAATGTTGAACCTGAGTACGAAGACCCAGGCGAGTACCACTACGAGGATCCCGCTACTTGTCCCTCTGAAGAACCAACATGCAAGATGATCGTACCCGGATCCCGATACTATTTTTGCTTGCTAGTTGTCTCGCTCTTACCGTTACTATTGCGCTACCTACCACTTGAATGTCAAGCCTCCTATATTGCCATGATAGCCTCTAACCCTCCACATCCTAGCAAACCTTTGATTGGCTAAGTTACCGCTGCTCAGCCCCTCTTATAGCGTTCTTAGTTGCAGGTGCAGGTTGTATCCATGTGATAACATGGATTTGGCATATCACAATATTATCTGTTATTTAATTTAATGCACACATATATCTTGGTATTGGTGGAAGGCTTGGCCTTTTGCTAGGTGTTTTGTTCCGCTGTTACCGCCATAGATTCTTGTTACCAGTGTTATGTTTTCCATACTTTGCGCTCCTAACATGCTCGGGGTTGTTATGGGGACCCCCTTGTGTATTCAGTTGAGATTAAAACTTGTCTAGTAAGGCCCAACATAGGTACTCCATCTGCTTAAGAACTTAATAAAATTGCATAGGGCTTAGCTACCCCGTGGATAATTAATCAACAACCCGGGCCAGTGCTCCTCATGAGTGTTGGTCCAAAACGGGCTGCCTACAGGGCCGCCTTGAGGAAACTTGAGGATTTGTTTTCCCTGTAGCTAGTCCCATCTGGTAGTGCCCTGAGATAGAGATACGCGCGGCTCCTATTGGGATCTGGCCTGCCGGGTGGTCTTGCTGGACTTGTTTTACCTTTATCAAGTGTCTTGCGTGTGGGGCTCTGACTTTCTTCGGGCTATCTCGAGGTGTTGGAATTCCTTTGGAGTTGCCTAGGATGATCACGAGATCCGTGGTCGAGGCTATTCCCGCGGAGTGTGGTTAATTTATGATGGACTAGTTGGAGCACCCCTGCAGGGTTAAAACTTTTGGAAAGCCGTGCCCACGGTTATGTGGCAACTTGGATATTTGTTTAATACCCGGTTATAGTTAACTTGAAGTAAACTCTAATAAAATACACCAACTGTGTGAGTAACCGTGATCGTCTCTGCTCGTGAACATGATCCGGGAGAGAACACGGTGGGGTTATGATTGACGTAAGCAGGTGTTCAGGATCTTATAGAGGTCATTCTAGATTCGATCGTTTATCATAGACCACATATTTATTTTCATGTTGCGTAAGTTTAGACACCATAAATGCTTAGTGCTGCTGCAAACTAAACACATACCCCTTCCCAACCTATGAGCTTGAATAGTCTCGGTACCCGGGCGCGAGATTGCTGAGTCCTCGTGGCTCACAGATTACTACAACAATCCAGGTGCAGGTACAGATGAGGTCGTGCAGGATGACATGATGCAACTCCAGTGGGAGTATGACGAGGAGCGTGGCAGGATGTACGTGACTTATCCAGACGAGTAGAGGACCGTGGTCGTGATCTTCGGGGCAAGCAAGCTAGTGTCATTGCATCTTCATTTTTTTCGTTTGTTTTCGTCCGTAGACGGACCCTGTCTTGGATTGATGCTTGAACTCTTTGATGTGGAATTGTAATTTAGCATGTGGCGAGTGTAATCCAACTCATATACTCCTCTCTTCCTAAATGTATGATGTAATGATACTATACTTGCGAACGACAAGATGCGCCTCTATCCCTGTCGAGGCCCCTCTACCTTAATATGGATAGGCGCGCATCTTGGGCGTGGCAGCGCCGCCGCTAGAAGGCCTCTTTTCATCGCCCCTTCATTCCCCTCGCTGGATTTCGCTTCCCTAACCCTTGCCCATCGACGTCCTCCGGCCGCCACCACGCCGACAGGACAACGGCGGCTGCTTGCACGTCACGCCGACAAGGTGTTCGTCGTTTTGCCTGTTCGGACATGGACTCGGACGACGAGGAGGCGTTTGCGGCCCTGTTGGAGGAAGAAGTCGAGGCTGACACCGCTGACGAGGAGCACCTCATGATACTCGCCTCGTTAGCCGTCCTGTTCATGAACAATGACAAGCCCCGGCGAGGTGGCTCGGCGCCAGGCCGACACAAGAGCAAGTAGAGGCATCAGATGGAGGGGTATTGCATGCTCTATGCCGACTACTTTGTCGACTCTCCATTCCATGGTGAGAAAGTATTTCGACGTCGTTACCGGATGAACTGGAAGCTCTTCCTCAGGATTGTTAATTCCGTCCGGGAGTCCGACAGCTATTTCGTTTGCAAGAAGGATTGCGCCAGCACAGTTGGATTCTCCTCACTCCAGAAATGCACCAAAGTTATGAGGATGCTTGCATACGGAGCTCCCCCTGACATAAAAGAAGACTATGGACGAATGGTCGAGTCCACCACCATTGAGTGTCTATACAAGTTCTGCAGGGCAGTGGTGGAAGCGTTTGGACCATAATATTTGTGATCACCCAATGCTGAAGACACTGCTCGGATCCTAGCACAGAATGCAGCAAGAGGATTTCCTGGGATTCTTGGAAGCATCGACTGTATGCATTGGTCATGGAAAAACTGCCCATTTGCTTGGCAGGGGATGTAAAAAGGCGCCAAAGGAAGTTGGAGTGTGGTACTTGAGGCAGTAGCCACACATGACCTATGGATTTGGCACTCCTTCTTTGGTATGGCAGGAACTCACAATGACATCAACGTCTTGCAGTGCTCGAATGTCTCTGCCAAGCTTGTTGAAGGTCATGCTCCTCCAGTGAACTTTGAGGTCAATGGGCGCCACTACAACAAGGGATACTATCTAGTAGATGGTATCTATCAGAGATGGTCCACATTTTTGAAGACTATCTCAAAATCTATGGCTCCAAAGAAGGCACACTTTGCTAAGTGTCAGGAGGCTTTCAGGAAAGATGTCGAGCGAGCATTGGTGTGCTCCAATATCAATTTGCTGTTGTTCGGTACCCTACTCTGACCTGGTTGAAATAGCAGATGTGGGAGATCATGAATTGTTGTGTTTGCTTGCACAATATGATCATTGAGAGCGAGCAGGAAGAGCCAGTGTTTGACATTGAACCATATCACAGGATGGGACCTCTTGCAATTGTTGATCACCAGGTACCAGCAACATGGGCTGCCTACCTCAATATGCGCCAGGAGATCCGAGACCCACAAATGCATCAAGAACTGTATTACGATCTGGTGGAGCACCTATGGAGGCTCAAGGGCAATGCCAAGTTCGATTTGTTTTAATTTATGTTGGAACTTGCTTCATTGAACTATTTGATTTTGTATTAATTTTTATGATGAACTTTGGTATGAAACATTTAGTTTTTTGTTGAATTTATGCCGAAAGAGCGCCGAATTTGTTAATGTTATGCCAAAATAGCGCCGAATTTGGGCCAAATCTGCGCCCATACTGGGCCAAAATCGCCGGTTGGGGGGCGACTGTGGGGCGGCGGCTGGGAACCCGAGCCCCCCAGGCCGATTTTAGCGTCGGTTGGCCCCCAGGCGACGCTATTTCGGGCCCCTGGGGGGCTGACAACTGGAGATGCTCTTATGCTGGAGTACTAGGTGAAGTGGTGGGCGTTGCCTTCTTATGCGTATATACGTCGAACAACGGGACAAGACTGCATATTGCTCAGTTAATCGGGTTTTGGCAGCAGTCTTTTAGGTGAACCGTAGCACTTATTTGGAATAGAAAATGACGGAAACTAAAGATGTTCGCTCTTTTTTGGGGGGCGGCTGGTGTTCACCCATACATCACGGACGGAACATATTTTTTCTTGCACATGTCGACCACGCCTTGCTGCGATTCTGGAGAGAAACGACCGACCATGGCCTGCTGCACATGTCGTAACAGCTGCTATTTCTTTTGCAGCACTGCTGCTATGCAAAAAGCACCGAGCGAACGTGAGGTTGCTCGCAACACTTCTGTGACGCAGGTGCCAGAGGTAGTCATCACTCTCGGTGCTCACCATTGGTGTTGCAACACGACACCAAGAGGGAGGCCGGAGGGGGTGCCACTCTCCCATCGGTGATGTAACGTAGCACAAAGATGCAGTCCCTAGAAGCGGTTGCTACTCGCCACCGCGCTGCAATGCAACATGAAGAAGAAGGCAGGAGGTGGCCACCTCTTGACGTCGGTGCTACAACGCATCATGAAGAGGGAGGCCCTAGGTGGAGATGCACTCCGTCAGTGTTGCAACACATCACGAAGGCGCGGTTGCTGGAGGCCGTCACCGCTCGCTGCAGGTGCTGCAATGCAACATAAAGAGGAAGGATGAGGCGGCCGACGTTCGCAGCCGGTGCGACAACAAAGCAGACAAGGGAGGCAGGGGTGTGACGCTGCAAGGGAGCTACCTGGTACTGCGATGGAACTTTGATGTCTTGGTGTTGCTTGTGTTGTGAATTGTGATGCAGCACGTCAGATGATGTGAGTCGGCATCACTACGACAGCTTCTCGAAGTGTTGCATGGCATCCAAAAGTGAGGGAGGCGATGCTTTTCCAACGGGCGAGAGCGTGTGCTATTGCGTGGATGCAACAAGCATAACGAAATGCATTGATGCGGTGCGAGGACGATGACCCGAGCGTTAAGTTGACTGGATCGAACGACGATGCAGAGAAGTTTAGAACCAATCTAGAGCTCTAGCAGGGCTGTTCTGCCGGGGAAACTTCCCTCCCGAAGGGGGAAATCAAAGCCATCATCATAACCAACGATCCTATGATCAAGAGGGGGTCAATCTCCATCAACATCTTCACCAGCACCATCTCCTCTCCAAACCCTAGTTCATCTCTTGTATTCGTTCTTTGTCTCAACACCTCAGATTGGTACCTGTGGGTTGCTAGTAGTGTTGATTACTCCTTGTAGTTGATGCTAGTTGGTTTACTTGGTGGAAGATCATATGTTCAGATCCTTTATGATAATTAATACTCCTCTGATCTTGAACATGAAAATGTTTCGTGAGTACTTACGTTTGTTCCTGAGGACATGGGATAAGTCTTGTTATAAGTAATCATGTCAATTTGGTATTCGTTCGATATTCTGATGAGATGTGTGTTGTCGCTCCTCTAGTGGTGTTATGTGAACGTCGACTACATAACACTTCACCATTATTTGGGCCTAGGGGAAGGCATTGGGAAGTAATAAGTAGATGATGGATTGCTAGAGTGACAGAAGCTTAAACCCTAGTTTATGCATTGCTTCATAAGGGGCTGCTCTGGATCCATATGTTTCATGCTATGGTTAGGTTTACCTTTATTCTTCTTTCATAGTTGCGGATGCTTGCGATAGGGGTTAATCATAAGTGGGAGGTTTGTCCAAGTAAGGGCAGCACCCAAGCACTGGTCCACCCACATTGTTGGAAATATGCCCTAGGGGCAATAATAAAATGGTTATTATTGTATTTCCTTGTTCATAATAATTGTCTATTGTTCATGCTATAATTGTGTTAACCGGAAACCATAATACATGTGTGAATACATAGACCACAACATGTACCTAGTGAGCCTCTAGTTGGCTAGCTCATTGATCAATAGATGGTCACGGTTTCATGACCATGGACATTGGATGTCATTGATAACGGGATCACATCATTAGGAGAATGGTGTGATGGACAAGACCCAATCCTAACCATAGCACAAGATCGTGTCGTTCGTCTGCTAAAGCTTTTCAATGTCAAGTATCATTTCCTTAGACCATGAGATTGTGCAACTCCCGGATACTATAGGAATGCTTTGGGTGTGACAAACGTCACAACATAACTGGGTGGCTATAAAGGTGCACTACGGATATCTCTCAAAGTGTCTGTTGGGTTGGCATGAACAAGGTATAGGGATACCGACGATCGAATCTCGGGCAAGTATCATACGGGTAGACAAAGGGAATTGTATACGGGATCGACTGAATCCCCGATATCGTGGTTCATCCGATGAGATCATCGTGGAGCATGTGGGAACCAACATGGGTATCCAGATCCCGCTGTTGGTTATTGATCGGAGAGGTGTCTCGGTCATGTCTACGTGTCTCCCGAACCCGTAGGGTCTACACACTTAAGGTTCGATGACGCTAGGGTTATAGGGAAATGGTATACGTGATTACCGAAGGTTGTTCGGAGTGTCGGATGAGATCCTGGACGTCACAAGGAGCTCCAGAATGGTCTGGAGGTAAAGATTGATATATAGGAAGTCCAGTTTTGGTCACCGGAAAGTTTTCGGGCTCATCGGTAATGTACCGGGAGTGCCGGGAGGGTGCCGGAGGACCCACGGGAGGGGTGTGACGACCAAAGGACTTCGTGGGCTGTTAGAGGATGTGTACCAGCCCTTATTGGGCTGGCCAAGTCCTTCCGGAAAGGCCCATGCGTCTAGGGATAATGAGATAAGGGTAAAGGAGTTTCAAAAGGAAGAGATCCACCTCCCTTGTGGGAGGTGGACTCCTCCCTAACTTCGGCCGAAGCTCTCCTCCTTGGAGGAGGGGCCAAGGCAGCCCTCCCTCTCCCTCCTCCTATATATACTTAAGGTTTTGGCTGTTTTGAGACAGGATTTGATCTCTCTCTCCCACGGCGCAGCCCTACCTCTCTTCTTCCTCCTCCGCGTTGCTTAGGCGAAGCCCTGCCGGAATACCTTGCTGACGCCATCGTGCTGCTGTTGGAGCTCTTCCCCAATCTCTCCCTCCTCCTTGCTGGATCAAGGCGCGGGAGACATCACTGGGCTGTACGTGTGTTGAACGCGGAGGCGCCGTTGTTCGGCGCTGAGATCGGAGTCCACCGCGATCTGAATCACTACAAGTACGACTCCGCCAACCGCGTTCTTGTAACGCTTCCACTTAGCGATCTTCAAAGGTATGAAGATGCAATCTCTCCCCCACTCGTTGCTGGTTTCTCCATAGATAGATCTTGGTGACACGTAGAATTTTTTTTGATTTACTACTACGTCTCCCAACAATGGTATCAGAGCTAGGTCTATGCGTAGAATCTATGCACGAGTAGAACACAAAGCAGTTGTGGACGTCGATCTTGTTAATTTGCTTACCACTACTAGTCTTATCTTGATTCAGGGGTATTGTGGGATGAAGTGGCCCGGACCAACTTTACACGTACGCTTACGTGAGACTGGTTCCACCGCCTGACATGCACTTGTTGCATAAGGTGGCTAGCGGGTGTTTGTCTCTTCCACCTTAGTCGGATTGGATTCGATGAAAAGAGTCCTTATGAAGGGTAAATAGCAATTGGCATATCACGTTGTGGTTTTGGCGTAGGTAAGAAATGTTATTGCTAGAAACCTATAGTAGCCACGTAAAAACTTACAACTACAAATTAGAGGACGTCTAACTTGTTTTTGCAGCATGTGCCTTGTGATGTGATATGGCCAAAAGGATGTGATGTGATGCATTGTGATGTATGAGATTGATCATGTTCTTGTTATAGGATTCACGACTTGCATGTCAATGAGTATGACAACCGGTAGGAGCCATAGGAGTTTTTTTATTTTATTGTATGACCTGCGTGTCAATCATAAATGCCATGTAATTACTTTAATTTATTGCTAAACGTTAGCCATAGTAGTAGAATTAATAGTTGGCAAGAAAACTTCATGAAGACACAATGATGGAGATCATGGTGTCATGCCGGTGACAGTGATGATCATGGTGCCCCGAAGATGGAGATCAAAGGAGCAAGATGATATTGGCCATATCATGTCACTATATTGATTGCATGTGATGTTTATCATGTTTACATCTTATTTGCTTAGAACGACGGTAGTAAATAAGATGATCTCTCTATAGAATTTCAAGAAAGGTGTTCACCCTAACTGTGCACCGTTGCTAAGGATCGTTGTTTTGAAGCACCACGTGATGATCGAGTGTGATAGGTTCTAACGTTCGCATACAACGGGTGTAAGCCAGATTTACACACGCGAAACACTTAGGTTGACTTGATGAGCCTAGCATGTACAGACATGGCCTCGGAACACGGAAGACCGAAAGGTCGAACATGAGTCGTATAGAAGATACGATCAACATGGAGATGTTCACCATCGATGACTAGTCCGTCTCACGCGATGATCGGACACGGGCTAGTTTACATGGATCATGTGTCACTTGGATGACTAGAGAGATGTCTATCTAAGTGGGAGCTCATTAAATAATTTGATTATGTGAACTTAATTATCATGAACTTAGTCTAAAATTGTCTTTACAATCTATTTTGTAGATCCAATGGCCAACGCTAATGCCAACATCAACTTCAACGTGTTCCTAGAGAAAACCAAGATGAAGGATGATGGAAGCAACTATGCGGACTGGGTCCATAGCTTGAGGATCATCCTTATAGCTTCCAAAAGATTGTATGTCCTTGATGCACCGCTAGGTGACGCATTCTCCCAGCAGAGCAAGACGTTGCGAACGCTTGGCATTCACGCTGCGATGATTACTCCCTTGTTTAGTGCGGCAAGCTTTACAGTTTAGAACCGGGGCTCCAAAAGCGTTTTGAGTAACACGGAGCATATGAGATGTTCCAAGAGCTGAAAATGGTTTTTCAAGCTCATGCCCTGGTCGAGAGATATGACGTCTTCAACAAGTTCTTCAGCTGTAAGATGGAGGAGAACAGTTCTGTCAGTGAGCACATCCTCAAGATGTGCGGGCTACACAACCGCTTGACTCAGCTAGGAGTTAATCTGCCGGATGACTCAGTCATTGACAGAATCCTCCAGTCGGTTCCACCTAGCTACAAGAGCTTTGTGATGAACTACAACATGCAAGGGATGGAGAAGTCCATTCCTGAGTTGTACTCGATGCTGAAATCAGCGAGGTCGAGATCAAAAAGGAGCATCAAGTGTTGATGGTAAATAAGACCACTAGTTTCAAGAAAGGCAAGGGTAAGAGAACTTCAAGAAGGACGGAAAAGATGTTGCCGCGCCTGGTAAGCAAGTTGCCGGGAAGGACAACAAGAATGGACCCAAGCCCGAGACTGAGTGCTTTTATTGCAAGGGTATCGGTCACTGGAAGCGGAACTGCCCCAAGTACTTAGCGGATAAGAAGGCCGACAACCTTAAAGGTATATGTGATATACTTGTTATTTATGTGTACCTAACTAGCGCTCGTAGTAGCTCCTGGGTATTTAATACCGGTGCAGTTGCTCACATTTGTAACTCCAAGCAGGAGCTGCGGAATAAGCGGAGACTAGCGAAGGATGAGGTGACGATGCGCGTTGGGAATGGTTCCAAGGTCGATGTGATCGCCGTCGGCACGCTACCTCTGCATCTAACTTCGGGGTTAGTTTTAAACCTTAATAATTGTCATTTAGTACCAGCTTTGATCATGAACATTGTATCTGGATCTCGCTTGATACGAGATGGCTACTCATTTAAATCTGAGAATAATGGTTGTTCTATTTATATAAGAGAAATGTTTTATGGTCATGCCCTGCTGGTCAATGGTTTATTTTTGATGAATCTCGAACGTGATGTTACACATGTCCATAGTGTGAGTACCAAAAAGTGTAAGGTTGATAACGATAGTCCCACTTACCTGTGGCACTGTCGCCTTGGTCATATTGGTGTCAAACGCATGAAGAAGCTCCATGCTGACGGACTTTTGGAGTCTCTTGATTTTGAATCATTTGACACGTGCGAACCATGCCTCATGGGCAAGATGATCAAGACTCCGTTCTGCGGAACAATGGAGCGATCAACTGACTTGTTGGAAATAATACATACCGATGTATGCGGTCCAATGAGCGTCAAGGCTCGTGGTGGCTACTGTTATGTTCTCACCCTCACTGATGACTTGAGCAGATATGGGTATGTCTACTTAATGAAACACAAGTCTGAAACCTTTGAAAGGTTCAAGGAATTTCAGAGTGAGGTAGAGAATCAACGTGACAGGAAAATAAAGTGCCTATGATCTGATCGTGGCGGAGAATATTTAAGTCATGAGTTTGGCACGCACCTAAGGAAATGTGGAATTGTTTCACAACTCATGCTGCCTGGCACACCTCAGCGAAATGGTGTGTCTGAACGTCGTAATTGCACTCTATTGGATATGGTGCGATCTATGATGTCTCTTATCAACTTACCGCTATCATTTTGGGGATATGCATTAGAGACTGCCGCATTGACTTTAAAATAGGTCACCGTCAAAATCCGTTGAGACGACACCGTATGAATTATGGTTTGGAAAGAAACCTAAGCTGTCGTTTCTAAAAGTTTGGGGATGCGATGCTTATGTGAATAAACTTCAACCTGAGAAGCTCGAACCCAAAGCGGAAAAGTGCATCTTCATAGGATATCCCAAAGAGACTATTGGGTATACCTTCTACCTCAGATCCGAAGGCAAAGTCTTTGTTGCTAAGAATGAATCCTTTCTCGAGAAAGAGTTTCTCTCGAAAGAAGTAAGTGGGAGGAAAATAGAATTTGATGAGGTAATTGTACCTCCGCTTGAACTGGAAAGTAGCACAACACAGGAAGTTGTTTCTATGGAGCCTACACCGGCTAGAGAGGAAGTTAATGATGATGATCATGAAACTTCAGATCAAGTTACTATTGAACGTCGAAGGTCCACTAGGACACGTTCCGCACCAGAGTGGTACGACAAACCTGTCCTGGAGATCATGTTGTTAGACAACGGTGAACCTTCGAACTATGAAGAAGCGATGGCGGGCCCGGATTCCAACAAATGGCTTGAAGCCATGAAATCCGAGATAGGATCCATGTATGAGAACAAAGTGTGGACTTTGGTGGACTTGCCTGATGATAAGAGAGCCATTGAAAATAAATGGATCTTTAAGAAGAAGACTGACGCGGATGGTAATGTGGCCGTCTATAAGGCTTGGCTTGTCGCTAAGGGTTATCGACAAGTTCAAGGAGTTGACTACGATGAGACTTTCTCACTCGTAGCGATGCGAAAGTCTGTCTGAATCATGTTAGCAATTGCCGCATTTTATGATTATGAGATCTGGCAAATGGACGTCCAAACGGCATTCCTTAATGGCTTCCTTAAGGAAGAACTGTATATGATGCAGCCGGAAGGTTTTGTCGATCCTAAAGATGCTAACAAAGTATGCAAGCTCCAGCGCTCCATCTATGGGCTGGTGCAAGCATCTCGGAGTTGGAACATTCGCTTTAATGAGGTGATTAAAGCATTTGGGTTTGTACAGGTTTATGGAGAACCCTGTATTTACAAGAAAGTGAGTGGGAGCTGTGTAGCATTTCTCATATTATATGTGGATGACATACTGATAATGGGAAATGATATAGAACTTTTGGAAAGTGTAAAGGCCTACTTGAATAAATGTTTTTCAATGAAGGACCTTGGAGAAGCTGCTTACATATTAGGTATTAAGATCTATAGAGATAGATCGAGACGCCTCATAGGTCTTTCACGAAGCACATACCTTGAAAAGATATTGATAATGGGATCACATCATTAGGAGAATGATGTGATGGACAAGACCCAATCCTAAGCATAGCACAAGATCGTGTAGTTCGTCTGCTAAAGCTTTTCAATGTCAAGTATCGTTTCCTTAGACCATGAGATTGTGTAACTCGCGGATACCGTAGGAATGCTTTGGGTGTGCCAAACGTCACAATGTAACTGGGTGGCTATAAAGGTGCACCATGGGTATCTCCGAAAGTGTCTGTTGGGTTGGCATGAATCGAGACTGGGATTTGTCACTCCGTGTGACGGAGAGGTATCTCTAGGCCCACTCGGTAAGACATCATCATAATGAGCTCAATGTGATTAAGGAGTTACCCACGAGATGATGTATTACGGAACGAGTAAAGAGACTTGCCAGTAACAAGATTGAACAAGGTATAGGGATACCGACGATCGAATCTCGGGCAAGTATCATACCGATAGACAAAGGGAATTGTATACGGGATTGATTGAATCCTCGATATCGTGGTTCATTCGATGAGATAATCGTGGAGCATGTGGGAGCCAACATGGGTATCCAGATCCCGTTGTTGTTTATTGACCGGAGAGGTGTCTCGGTCATGTCTACGTGTCTCCCGAACCCGTAGGGTCTACACACTTAAGGTTCGATGATGCTAGGGTTATAGGGAAATGGTATACGTGATTACCTAAGGTTGTTCGGAGTCTCAAATGAGATCCCTGACGTTACGAGGAGCTCCGGAATGGTCCGGAGGTAAAGATTGATATATAGGAAGTCCAGTTTTGGTCACCGAAAAGTTTTCGGGCTCATCGGTAGTGTACCGGGAATGCCGGGAGGGTGTCGGAGGACCCCGGGAGGGGTGTGACGACCAAAGTACTTCGTGGGCTGTTAGAGGATGTGTACCAGCCCTTATTGGGCTGGCCAAGTCCTTCCGGAAAGGCCCATGCGTCTAGGGATAATGAGATAAGGGTAAAGGAGTTTCAAAAGGAAGAGATCCACCTCCCTTGTGGGAGGTGGACTCCTCCCTAGCTTCGGCCGAAGCTCTCCTCCTTGGAGGAGGGGCCAAGGCAGCCCTCCCTCTCCCTCCTCCTATATATACTTGAGGTTTGGGCTGTTTTGAGACAAGATTTGATCTCTCTCTCCCACGGCGCAGCCCTACCTCTCTTCTTCCTCCTCCGTAGTGCTTAGGCGAATGTTCTTGATGACCCACTACCTATTGATGATAGCTTTCCTGATGAACAATTAGTTTTCATAAATGCTTCTCATAACGCTCCTTGGTATGCTGATTATGCTGATTACATTGTCGCTAAATTTATACCGCCTAGTTTCACATACCAGCAAAAGAAAAAGGTTTTCTATGATTTAAGACATTACTTCTGGGATGACCCACACCTTTATAAAGAGGGAGTAGATGGTGTTATTAGACATTGTGTACCTGAGCATGAACAGGAACAGATCCTATGGAAGTGTCATTCTGAGGCCTATAGAGGACACCATGGTGGAGATAAGACTGCACATAAGGTATTACAATCTGGTTTTTATTGGCCTACTCTATTCAAGGATGCTCGTAAGTTTGTCTTGTCATGTGACGAATGTCAAAGAATTGACAATATTAGTAGACGTCACGAAATGCCTATGAATTACTCTCTTGTTATTGAACCATTTGATGTTTGGGTTTTTGATTATATGGGGCCTTTTCCAACGTCCAATGGGCACACTCATATTTTAGTTGTTGTTGATTATGTTACTAAGTGGGTAGAAGTTATTCCAACTAGTCAAAGAATCAAACATAACGCTCGGGTCACGAAAGTGCAAATCCAAAGGTGGTAAAAGAGCAAAGAATCAAACACTCTATTTCAGGTACTCCCATTAATGTTGAAACCAGTGTTATCAATACCATAACTCCCGAAGAGCATATTAGGGAGACTTACCAGAACGTTTCAGACACTAAAAAGGAATAGGTACATGGTACGGTAAGTAAACCGACTCCAAAAGTTTCCCAATAGAATTTTATTTAGTTTTGGAATATTAAAAAAAAATAGGAAAATTTAAAGTAGTCTGAAGGACGCACGGGGAGGCAACAAGCCTACTAGGCGCAGCCACCCCTTGGCCGCGCCTAGGGGGCTTGTCACCACCCCGTGCGCCCCCCAGACTCTGTTTTCTTGTGGAACACCCCTTTGGGTCGGCAAAAAATCATTATATAATCCCCTGAAGGTTTGCACTTTCATATAACGACAATACCTCTTGTTTTCGTTTTGAGTTGTTTCTGCAGTAGATTTAGAGCAAGATGTCGTCCCAAGAGTCTGATGGGGAGAGCTACATATCGCATTATCTTGCCAATCCCAAGCTCTATGGGGACCTAGATCCTTATGGATTATTCTCAAAGGAGGAACAAGAAGACAAGTACCAAGAAAGCTCGGATGAAGAGGAGACTCCTATGCCTCAACTGGGAGACATTCACGTGGAGTTCAGGAAATCAAGCCTCCTAAACACAAGAAGGAAACCTAAAGTTCTATTTATCCCTTCTCTTTTTCTGTAGGAGAGTAAAGAAGAATTATCTCAAAGGATATCGAAGCTCGAGCAGGAAGTAGATGACCTAAGGGAACAAAATTTCATGCTTAAGAGGAAACTGAACAAGTTTCCATCATCATCAACGATTCCACCACCATCACCTCCGAAGAAGGACACCTAAGCACATGGGTATGGACACTCCCCTTGGCTTGTGCCAAGCTTGGGGGAGGTGCCCCGGTATCGTATCACACCACACATTTTTCCTTTTTCGTCTTTATCTTTCCTAGTTCGATCCTTTTTGTTTTTGTTTTGATCTAGTAGAATAAAAGTTTTAGTATGATCTACCTTTTAGATTTTGATTTTGCTCCCCTTGTGTAAGCAAGTCCGGGATATATATATAATAAAAAGTATTTTTGATGAGAGGGCTTTGCTAGATTACTATGCTCTTGAAAGTAATGAATATGGAACAATACAACAAAAAGCATAGAGAATACATAGTGATCCTATGGGGAGTGATGACTTCACATATAAAAAAGAATGGTGATGAAAAATTGTTGGGAGTTAACAAACATAGTAATTGGTCATTGGTGCAATTGAAAGGAAGTGATAAAGAAAGAGAGATTCACATATAAATATATTATCTTGGACATCTTTTATGATTGTGACCACTCATTAAAATATTACATTCCAAGAATTGATGTTGGACAAGGAAGACAACATAATAGGTTATGTCTGCTTGCCTCCGGATAGAAGTTATATGGTTTTAGATCCTCCAACATGTAGTGCTTGCTTCCACCTATAATAGCCAAAACATCCGCACCAAGTAGAGATACTACTTGTGCATCCAAATACCTCAACCCAGTTTTGCCATGAGAGTCCACCATACCTACCTATGGATTGAATAAGATCCTTCAAGTAAGTTGTCATCGGTGCATAAAGGCAATAAAAATTGCTCCTAAATATGTGTGATCTTTTATTGTAAGGGAAATAAGCATTGTACGAACTTGTGACAGTGAAGAAATAAAAGCGACGTACTGCATAATAAAGGATGCCATCACAAAGGGCAATACAACGCAACGTTCCTCTGCACTAAGAGTTTATGCATCCAAAACAAAAAGCGCATGACAACCTCTGCTTCCCTCTGCGAAGGGCCTATCTGTTACTTTTACTTTCTAGTACTTACCTTTATGCAAGAGTCATGGTGGTCTTCACCACTTCCTATATTCCGTCTCTCTTGGCAAGCATTATGTGCTGGGGATGATCTAGACTGATATATCCACCCGGATGTGGGTGATCCTGAGTTATTATTGTTGACATCACCCATGAGGTGAGTAGTTGGGAGGCAAAACTATAAGCCTCTATCTTTCTCTGTGTTCGATTGAAGCTTTGATCTCGTGGGTACCGCATGAGTGCTGGCAACTTTGAAAGAATAAAATATGATTGAGTATGTGGATTTGCTTTACAAGCTCTTATATTGACTCTTTCCGATGTTATGATAAATTGTCAATTGCTTCAGTGACTAAGATCATAGTTTGTTGGTTGTCAATAGAGTTCTTGGTTCATACTTGATCTTGTGAATGAATTGTTACTCTAGCATAAAGAATCTCATACAATGAGTATTGATGTTCTAAAGTTGATCATGATGCCCTCGTGTCTTATTTTATCGACACCTCTATCTCTAAATATGTGGACATATTCAGAGATCTCGGCTTTCGCTTGAGGGCAAGCGAGGTCTAAGCTTGGGGAAGCTGAGACGTCCATTTTGCATGATGCTTTTATATTGATATTTATTGCATTATGGGATGTTATTACATGTTATGGTATAATACTTATGCCTTTTCTCTCTTTATTTGACAAGGTTTAATGAAGAGGGAGAATGCCGGCAGCTGGAATTCCGGATTGGGAAAGGAGCAAATCTGAGATACCTATTTTGCACAACTCCAAAAGTCGTGAAAATTTACGGAGAATATTTTTGGAATTGATAAAAAATACTGGCGCAAGAATCAACTAGAGGGGGGCCACCTATAGGCCACAAGCCTGCTAGGCGCGGCCACCCCCTGGTCGCGCCTAGCAGGCTTGTGGGGCCCATGTGGCTCTTATGACGCCCATCTTCTACTATATGAAGTGTTTTGACCTAGAAAAAAAATCAGAAGAGAGCTTTCGGGATGAAGCACCGCAGTATTGAGGTGGAACTTGGGCAGAACCAATCTAGAACTCCGGCAGGGCTGTTCTGCCGGGGAAACTTCCCTCCCGGAGGGGGAAATCGAAGCCATCGTCATCACCAACGATCCTCTCATCAAGAGGGGGTCAATCTCCATCAACATCTTCACCAGCACCATCTCCTCTCCAAACCCTAGTCATCTCTTGTATCCGATCTTTGTCTCAACACCTCAGATTAGTACCTGTGGATTGCTAGTAGTGTTGACTACTCCTTGTAGTTGATGGTAGTTGGTTTACTTGGTGGAAGATCATATGTTCAGATCCTTTATGATAATTAATACTCCTCTGATCTTGAACATGAACATGTTTCGTGAGTAGTTACATTTGTTCCTGAGGACATGGGATTAGTCTTGTTATAAGTAATCGTGTGAATTTGGTATTCGTTCGATATTTTGATGAGATGTATGTTGTCTCTCCTCTAGTGGTGTTATGTGAACGTCGACTACATGAAACTTCACCATTATTTGGTCCTAGCGAAAGGCATTGGGAAGTAATAGTAGATGATGGGTTGCTAGAGTGACAGAAGCTTAAACCCTAGTTTATGTGTTGCTTCGTAAGGGGCTAATTTGGATCCATATGTTTCATGCTATGGTTAGGTTTACCTTAATTCTTCTTTCGTAGTTGCGGATGCTTGCGATAGGGGTTAATCATAAGTGGGAGGTTTGTCCAAGTAAGGGCAGCACCCAAGCACCAGACCACCCACATATCAAATTATCAAAGTAACGAACGTGAATCAAATGAGCATGATGAAAACTAGCCTGACAGAAATTCCCATGTGTCCTCGGGAGCGCTTTGCTTTATATAAGAGTTTGTCCAGGCCTGTCCTTTGCTACAAAAAGGATTGGGCTACCTTGTTGTACCCTTTCTACACTTGTTACTTGTTACTCGTTACGAATTATCTTATCACAAATCTATCTGTTACCGATAATTTCAGTGCTTGCAGAGAATACCTTACTAGAACCGCTTGTTATTTCCTTCTACTCCTCATTGGGTTCGACACTCTTACTTATCGAAAGGACTGTGATAGATCCCCTATACTTGTGGGTCATCAGAAACCTACCAAGTGCAACATGGATCATGTTGCAAATGACATGTCGTATTCAACATGGGGCCCATTGTGGACCTACCGAGCACAACATGGGCCATGTTGCAAACTTGTCAAGCGTTTGCAACACGAGTGCAACATGAGTCATGTTGTTGCGATGGGAAGGATTAAAACATCTTTCTTCTTCCCAGTCACCTCACCTCCTTTTTCTCATAACTAAGATATCTAGGATGATGAAATGAATGGGATAGAGGCTTCTAGATGAGGGAAGGATAAGACATGATGTTGTTGGGGAACGTTGCATGGGAAACCAATTTTTTCCTATGCACAAGCAAGATCTATCCATGGTGATGAGCATCTACGAGAGGGAGAGTGGATCTACATACCCTTGTAGATCGCTAAGCGGGAAGCGTTAAGAAACGCGGTTGATGTAGTCGAACATCTTCGCGATCCAAATCGCTAGCCGTCCCACGATCCAATCACGATCCGTCTCGCGATCCAATGGCGAACCGTCCCGCGATCCAATCACGGTCCTTCCAATCTAGCGCCGAACGGATGGCACCTCCGCATTCAGCACACATACATCTCGATGATGATCTCCGCCTTGTTGATCCAACAAGAGGTAGAGGAGTTGTAGATGAGTTCTCCGGAAGCACAATGACATGGTGGCGGTGGTGGTGGAGCTGATCCTGTAGAGCTTCGCTAAGCTATACCGAACAGATCTAGAGGAGAAGCAATCTAGAGGGTGAGAGGGCAGCACATGGCTTTTCAGGTGGTGGGATGCCCTCAAACCTCTAGTATATATAGGAGGTAGGGGCGAGAGGAGGCTCCCTAGGGTTTCCCCTAGGACTTGGCCACCGGCCAGGGTGGTGGAGTCTACCTTATACAAGAGGTGGGCCGCCGTGAGGAGTCCTAGTCCAACAGGGACTCCTCCCACCTCCACCTTTTCCTCCTCTTTGGGCGCATGTGCCTTATGGGGCTAGATGCCTAGCCCGCCAGGGGCTGGTGCGCCACCTCTTGGGCCCATGTGGCCCCCTGAGGTGGGTGGTCCCCTCCCGGTGGACCCTCGGAACGCATTCATCACTCCCGGTACCCTACTTCAAATAGCCGAAACTTTTCCGGAAACCCAAAACACCTCCGAACCATTCCAAAACTCCTCGTGACATCTGGGATCTCATCCGGGACTCTAAACAACCTTCGGTCAGCAACATACATAACTCAACTATACCGAAACGTCACCGAACCTTAAGTATGGAGACCCTACGGGTTCGAGAACTATGTAGACATGACCGAGACACCTCTTCGATCAATAACCAATAGCGGGACCTGGATGCCCATATTGGTTCCTACATATTCTATGAAAATCTTTATCGGTTGAACCTCTATGTCGAGGATTCAGTTAATACTATATGTTGTTCCCTTTGTTCTTCGGTATGTTACTTGCCCGAGTTTCGATCGTCGGTATCTCCATACCTAGTTCAATCTCGTTACCGACGAGTCTCTTTACTCATTCCGTAATAGAAGATCATGTTGCTAACTCTTTAGTCACTTTGCTTGCAAGGCTCAATGGGCCTTGAGATACCTCTCCGTCACACGGAGTAACAAATCCCAGTCTTGATCCATGCCAACCCAATAGACACCCTCGGAGATACATGTGGATCACCTTTATAGTCACCCAGTTACGTTGCGACATTTTATACACACAAGGTACTTCTCCGGTGTCAGTGAGTTGCATGATCTCATGGTCATAGGAACAGATAATTAACATGCAGAAAACTATAGCAATAAACTGACACGATCATATGCTATGTTCATAGTTTGGGTCTTGTCCATCACATCATTCTCCTAATGATGTGATCCCGTTATCAAATGACATATCATGTCTATGGATAGGAAACCTTGACCATGTTTGATCAATGAGCTAGTGTATTAGAGGCATACTAGGGACATGGTTTTGTCTATGTATCCACACATGTATCTGAGTTTTCGATCAGTACAATTCTAGCATGGATAATAAACGATTATCATGAACAAGGAAATATGATAATAACTAATTTAGTATTGCCTCTAGGGCATATTTCCAATAGTCTCCCACTTGCACTAGAGTCAATAATCTAGCTCACGTCTCTATGTGATTTACATTTTTATGAATCTCACACCCAGTGAGTTCTGGGGTTCGATCATGTTTTGCATGTGAGAGAGGTTTTAGTCAATGGTATGCAACATTCAGATCCATGTGTACTTTGCAAATATCTATGTCATACTATAGATGCTGCTACCATGCTCCACTTGGAGATATTCCAAATGACTGCTCAACTATACGTATCCAGATTGCTACTAAGAGTTAGCCGGATTGGTGTTAAATCTTGCATTGACGTAACCCTTTACGACGAACTCTTTATCACCTTCATAATTGAGAAATATTTCCTTAGCCCTCTAGTTACTAAGGATAATTTTGACTGATGTCTAGTGATCCACTCCTGGACCACTCTTGTACCCCTTGACAGACTCATGGCAAGGCACACACAGGTGCGACACACAGCATGGCATATTATATAGAGCATATGGCTAAGGCATAGGGGACGACCTTCGTCCTTTCTCTTTATTCTGCCATGGTCGAGCTTTGAGTCTTACTCAACTTCACACCTTCCAAATCAGGCAAGAACTCCTTTGACCGATCCATTTTGAACTCTTTCAAAAATCTTGTCAAGCTATGTACTCGTCGAAAGTCTCATCAAGCGTCTTGATCTATCTCTATAGATCTTAATGCCCAATATTTAAGTAGCTTTATCCAGGTCTTCCTTTGAAAAACTCCTTTCAAACAACCCTTTATGCTTTCCAGAAATTCTACATTATTTTTTATCAACAATATGTCATCCACATATACTTATCAGAAATTCTATAGTGCTCCCACTCACTTTCTTGTAAATACAAGTTTCTCATAAACTTTGTATAAACCCAAAAACTTTGATCACCTCATCAAAGCGTATATTCCAACTCCGAGATGCTTGCTCCAGCCCATAGAAGGATTGCTAGAGCTTGCACACCTTTTAGCATCCTTAGGGCTAACAAAACCTTCTGGTTGTATCACATACAACCTTTCCTCAAGGAAACCGTTAAGGAAACAATGTTTTGACATCCATCTGCCAAATTTCATAATCGAAAAATGCAGGAACTGCTAACATAATTCCAACAGACTTTTAGCATCGCTACAGGTGAGAAATTCTCATTGTAGTCAACTCCTTGAACTTGTCAAAAACTTCTTTGTGACAAGTCGAGCTTTATAAATGGTGACATTTACCATCAGCGTCTGTCTTCTTCTTTTAAAGGTCCATTTGTATTCAACGGCCTGCCATTCAATGGGAAAGTCTAGCAAAGTCCATAATTGATTTTCATACATTGATCCCTTCTCGGATTTCATGGATCCTAGACATTTGTTGGAATCCGGACCCATCATCGCTTCTCCATAGCTCGTAGGTTCTGTTGGGAAACGTAGTAGTAAATAAAAAAAAATCCTATGTGTCACCAAGATCAATCTATGGAGAAACCAGCAACGAGCGGGGAAAGTGTATCTTCATACCTTTGAATATCGCAAAGCAGAAGCATTACTAGAATGCGGTTGGTGGAGTCGTACTCGCAGCAATTCAGATCGCGGTGGATTCCGATCTAAGCGCCGAACAACGGCGCCTCCGCGTTCAACACACGTGCAACCCGGTGACGTCTCCTATGCCTAGATCTAGCAAGGAGGAAGGAGAGGTTGAGGGAGAGCTCCGGCAGCACGACGACGTGGTGACGGTGGAGCTGTGTGGTACTCCGGCAGGGCTTCGCCAAGCGCTACGGAGGACGAGGACGAGGAGGGGTAGGGCTGCACCGAGCGAGAGAGAGATGCGTGTGTCTGGTAGCCCCAAAACCCCACATATATATAGGGGGTGCAGGAGGAGGGGCGCACCCCCTAGGGTTCCCACCCTAGGATGGCGGCTGGCCCTAGATGGCCTTTGGGCGCAGCGGCCAAGGGAGGGGAGAGGGGTGCGGTAGCCCTAGCCGGCATAGGGTGGGCCTAGGGCCCATCTGGGCCTAGGGTTTCCCCCCTCTCTCCTTTGTTGTGCCTTGGGCCAGGTGGGAGGCGCACCAACCCACCTAGGGGCAGGTTCCCTCCCACCTTCGGACCACGCAGCCCTCTGGTGCCGGTGGCCCCACACGATGGACCCCTGGAACCCTTCCGGTTGTCCCGGTACGTTACCGGTGACACCCGAAACACTTTCGGTGACCAAATCTTCACTTCCTATATATGAATCTTTACCTCCAGACCATTACGGAACTCCTCGTGATGTCCGGGATCTCATCCGAGACTTCGAACAACCTTCGGTAACCACGTACACAATTTCCCATGGTCATGAAACCGTGACCATCTATTGATCAACGAGCTAGCCAACTAGAGGCTCACTAGGGACATGTTGTGGTCTATGTATTCACACATGTATTACGGTTTCCGGTTAATACAATTATAGCATGAACAATAGACATTTATCATGAACAAGGAAATATAATAATAACCATTTTATTATTGCCTCTAGGGCATATTTTCAACAGTCTCCCACTTGCACTAGAGTGAATAATCTAGTTACATTGTGATGAATCGAACACCCATAGAGTTTTGGTGTTGATCATGTTTTGCCCGTGATAGAGGTTTAGTCAATGGATCTACGACATTCAGATCCGTATGTACTTTACAAATATCTATATACCCTTCCTGAATGTAATCATGAATGGAGTTAAAGCGACACTTGATGTGTCTTATCTTCTTGTGAAACTTGGGCTCCTTGGAAAGGGCAATAGCTCCAGTGTTGTCACAGAATAGAGTCATCGGGCCCGACGCACTGGGAATCACTCCTAGGTTGGTGATGAACTCCTTCATCTAGACTCCTTCCTTTGCTGCTTCCGAAGCAGCTATGTACTCCGCTTCACATGTAGATGCTGCCACGACGCTTTGCTTGCTGCTGCACCAGATGACTGCCCCTCCATTCAAAATATACACGTATCCGGTTTGTGACTTGGAGTCATCCGGATTTGTGTCGAGGCTAGCATCGACGTAACCCTTTACGACAAGCTCTTCGGCACCTCCATATACGAGAAACATGTCCTTGGTCCTTTTCAGGTACTTCAGGATATTATTGACCACTGTCCAGTGTTCCGCTCCGGGATCACTTTGGTACCTCCCTACCAAACTTATGGCAAGGTTCACATCAGGTCTGGTACACAGCATGGCATACATAATAGAGCCTATGGCTT
This sequence comes from Hordeum marinum, assembly GCA_022496015.1. NCBI lineage: Eukaryota > Viridiplantae > Streptophyta > Magnoliopsida > Poales > Poaceae > Hordeum > Hordeum marinum. Next base: position 375,385,045 of record CM039678.1, on the reverse strand, counting down.
AAGCATAGGGGATGACACTCATCTTTTCTCTATCCTATGTCGTGGTCAGGAATTGAGTCGTACTCAATCTCACACCCTGCAACACAGGCAAGAACCCCTTCTTGGACTGATCCATATTGAACTTCTTCAATATCTTGTCAAGGTATGTGCTTTGTGAAAGACCTATGAGGCGTCTCGATCTATCTCTATAGATCTTGATGCCTAATATGTAAGCAACTTCTCCAAGGTCCTTCATTGAAAAACACTTATTCAAGTAGGCCTTTATGCTTTCCAAAAGTTCTATATCATTTCCCATCAACAATATGCCATCCACATATAATATGAGAAATGCTACAAAGCTCCCACTCACTCTCTTGTAAATACAGGGTTCTCCATAAACCTGTATAAACCCAAACGCTTTAATCACCTCATTAAAGCGAATGTTCCAACTCAGAGATGCTTGCACCAGCCCATAGATGGAGCGCTGAAGCTTGCATACTTAGTTAGCATCTTTAGGATCGACAAAACCTTCTGGCTGCATCATATACAGTTCTTCCTTAAGGAAACCATTAAGGAATGCCGTTTTGACATCCATTTGCCAGATCTCCATAAAATGCGGCAATTGCTAACATGATTCGGACGGACTTCAGCATCGCTACGTGTGAGTAAGTCTCATCGTAGTCAACTCCTTGAACTTGTCGATAACCCTTAGCAACAAGTCGAGCCTTATAGACGGTCACATTACCATCCGTGCCAGTCTTATTCTTAAAGATCCATTTATTTCCTATGGCTCGCTTATCATCGGGCAAGTCCACCAAAGTCCATACTTTGTTCTCATACATGGATCCTATCTCGAATTTCGTGGCTTCAAGCCATTTGTTGGAATCCGGGCCCGCCATCGCTTCTTAATAGTTTGAAGGTTCACCGTTGTCCAACAACATGATATCCAGGATAGGGTTGCCGTACCACTTTGGTGCGAAACGTGTCCTTGTGGACCTTCGAGGTTCAATAGCAACTTGATTTGAAGTTTCATGATCATCATCATTAACTTCCTCTCTAGCCGGTGCAGGCTCCACAGAAACAACTTCCCGTGCCGCGCTACTCTCCGGTTCGAGTGGGGGTACAATTACCTCATCAAGTTCTATTTTCCTCCCACTTACTTCTTTCGAGGGAAACTCTTTCTCTAGAAAGGATCCATTCTTGGCAACAAAGACTTTGCCTTCGGATCTGAGGTAGAAGGTATACCCAATAGTTTCTTTGGGGTATCCTATGAAGATGCACTTTTCCGCTTTGGGTTCGAGCTTCTCAGGTTGAAGTTTCTTCACATAAGCATCGCATCACCAAACTTTCAGAAACGACAGCTTAGGTTTCTTTCCAAACCATAATTCATACGGTGTTGTTTCAATGGATTTAGACGGTGCCCTATTTAAAGTGAATGCGGCAGTCTCTAATGCATATCCCCAAAATGATAGCGGTAAGTCGGTAAGAGACATCATAGATCGCACCATATCCAATAGAGTGCGATTACGACGTTCAGACACACCGTTTAGCTGAGGTGTGCCAGGCGGCGTGAGTTGTGAAACAATTCCACATTTCCTTAGGTGCGTGCCAAACTCGTGACTCAAATATTCTCCACCACGATCAGATCGTAGGCACTTTATTTTCCTGTTACATTGATTCTCTACCTCACTTTGAAATTCCTTGAACTTTTCAAAGGTTTCAGACTTGTGTTTCATTAAGTAGACATACCCATATCTGCTTAAGTCATCGGTGAGGGTGGGAACATAATGGTAGCCACCATGAGCCTCAACGCTCATTAGACCGCATACATCGATATGTATTATCTCCAACAAGTCAGTTGCTCGCTCCATTTTTCCGGAGAACGGAGTCTTGGTCATCTTGCCCATGAGGCATGGTTCGCACGTGTCAAATGATTCAAAATCAAGAGACTCCAAAAGTCCATCAACATGGAGTTTCTTCATACGTTTGACACCAATATGACCAAGGCGGCGGTGCCACATGTAAGTGGGACTATCGTTATCAATCTTACATCTTTTGGTACTCACACTATGAACATGTGTAACATCACATTCGAGATTCATCAAAAATAAACCATTTACCAGCGGGGCATGACCATAAAACATTTCTCTCATATAAATAGAACAACCATTATTCTCAAATTTAAATGAGTAGGCATCTCGCATCAAACGAGATCCAGATACAATGTTCATGCTCAAAGCTGGTACTGAATAACAATTATTAAGGTTTAAAACTAATCCCGAAGGTAGATGTAGAGCTAGCGTGCCGACGGCGATCACATCGACCTTGGAACCATTCCTGACGCACATTGTCACCTCGTCCTTCGCCAGTCTCCGCTTATTCCGCAGCTCCTGCTTGGAGTTACAAATGTGAGCAACTGCACCGGTATCAAATACCCATGAGCTACTACGAGCGCTGGTAAGGTACACATCAATAACAAGTATATCACATATACCTTTAACGTTGCCGGCCTTCTTATCTGCTAAGTACTTGGGGCAATTCCGCTTCCAGTGACCGGTACCCTTGCAATAAAAGCACTCAGTCTTAGGCTTGGGTCCATTCTTGTTCTTCTTCCTGGCAACTTGCTTACCAAGCGAGGCAACAGCTTTGCCGTCCTTCTTGAAGTTCTTCTTACCCTTGTCTTTCTTGTAACTAGTGGTCTTATTGACCATCAACACTTGATGCTCCTTTTTGATCTCAAGCTCCGCTGATTTCAGCATCGAGTACAACTCAAGAATGGACTTCTCCATCCCTTACATGTTGTAGTTCATCACAAAGCTCTTGTATCTAGGTGGGAGCGACTGGAGGATTCTGTCGATAACCGAGTCATCCGAAAGATTAACTACTAGCTGAGACAAGTGGTTGTGCAACCCAGACATTTTGAGTATGTGCTCGCTGACAGAACTATTTTCCTCCATCTTACAGCTGAAGAACTTGTCGGAGACATCATATCTGTCGACCCGGGCATGAGCTTGGAAAACCATTCTTAGCTCTTGGAACATCTCATATGCTCCGTGTTGCTCAAAACGCTTTTGGAGCCCTGGTTCTAAGCTGTAAAGCATGCCGCATTGTACCAAGGAGTAATCATCACAACGCGACTGCCAGGCGTTCATAACGTCTCGAGTTGCTGGGAAAATGGGTGCGTCACCTAGCGGTGCATCAAGGACATACAGTTTCTTGGAAGCTATGAGGATGATCCTCAAGCTACGGACCCAGTCCGTATAGTTGCTTCCATCGTCTTTTAGCTTGGTTTTATTTAGGAACGCGTTGAAGTTGAGGGCAACATTAGCGTGGGCCATTGGACCTAAGTGTATTGCGTGTGTAAATCTGGCTTACACCCTTTGTATGTGAATGTTAGAACCTATCGCACCTGATCATCACGTGGTGCTTCGGAACAACAAACCTTAGCAACGGTGCACAGTTAGGGGGAACACATTTCTTGAAATTTTAGTGAGAGATCATCTTATTAAGCTACCGTCGGTCTAAGCAAATAAGATGTAAAACATGATAAACATCACATGCAATCATATAGTGACATGATATGGCCAATATCATCTTGCTCCTTTGATCTCCATCTTCGGGGCACCATGATCATCATTGTCACCGGCATGACACCATGATCTCCATCATCGTGTCTTCATGAAGTTGTCTCGCCAACTATTATTTCTACTACTATGGCTAACGGTTAGCAATAAAGTAAAGTAATTACTTGGCGTTTTTGATTGACATGCAGGTCATACAATAAATTAAGACAACTCCTATGGCTCCTGCCGGTTGTCGTACTCATCGACATGCAAGTTGTGAATCCTATTACAAGAACATGATCAATCTCATATATCACATATATCACATCACATCCTTTGGCCATATCACATCACATGGCATATGCTGCAAGAACAAGTTAGACGTCCTCTAATTTGTTGTTGCAAGTTTTTACGTGGCTGCTATAGGTTTCTAGCAAGAGCGTTTCTTACCTATGCCAAAACCACAACGTGATATGCCAATTTCTATTTACCCTTCATAAGGACCCTTTTCATCGAATCCGATCCGACTAGAGTGGGAGAGACACACACCCGCTAGCCACCTTATGCAACAAGTGGATGTGAGGCGGTGGAACCAGTCTCACATAAGCGTACGTCTAAAGTCGGTCTGGGACGCTTCATCCCACAATACCGCCGAATCAAGATAAGACTAGTAACGGCAAGCAAATTGACAAAATCGACGCCCACAACAACTTGTGTTCTACTCGTGCATAGATTCTACGCATAGACCTAGCTCTGATACCACTATTGGAAGACGTAGTATTAAATCATAAAAAATTCCTACGTGTCATCAAGATCAATCTATGGAGAAACTAGCAACGAGTGGGGAAAGTGCATCTTCATACCTTTGAAGATCGCAAAGCGGAAGCGTTACTAGAACGCGGTTGGTGGAGTCGTACTCGCAGCGATTCAGATCGCGGTGGATTCCGATCTAACTGTCGAACAACGACGCCTCCGCATTCAACACACGTGCAACCCGATGACGTCTCCTACGCCTTGATCCAGCAAGGAGGAAGGAGAGGTTGAGGGAGAGCTCCGGCAGCACGACGACATGGTGATGGTGGAGCTGCGTGGTACTCCGGCAGGGCTTCGCCAAGCGCTACGGAGGACGAGGACGAGGAGGGTAGGGCTGCGCTGAGCGACAGAGAGATGTGTGTGTCTGGCAGCCCCAAAACCCCACATATATATAGGGGGTGGAGGAGGAGGGGCGCACCCCCTAGGGTTCCCACCCTAGGGCGGTGGCAGGCCCTAGATGGCCTTTGGGCGCGACAGCCAAGGGAGGGGAGAGGGGTGCAGCAGCCCTAGCCGCCCTAGGGCCCATGTGGGCCTAGGGTTTGCCCCCTCTCTCCTTTGCTGTGCCTTGGGCCCGGTGGGAGGCGCACCAGCCTACTTAGGGGCTGGTTCCCTCCCACCTTCGTCCCACGCAGCCCTCTGGTGCCGGTGGCCCCACACGGTGGACCCTCGGACCCTTCCGGTGGTCCCGGTACGTTACCGGTGACGCCCGAAACACTTCCGATGACCAAATCCTCACTTCCTATATATGAATCTTTACCTGCAGACCATTTTGGAACTCCTTGTGACGTCCGGGATCTCATACGGGACTCCGAACAACCTATCGTAACCACGTACACATTTTCCCTATAACCCTAGCGTCATCGAACCTTAAGTGTGTAGACCCTATGGGTTCGGGAACCATGCAGACATGACCGAGACACCTCTCTGGTCAATAACCAATAGTGGGATCTGGATACCCATATTGGCTCCCACATGTTCCACGATGATCTCATCGGATGAACCACGATGTCGGGGATTCAATCAATCCCGTATACAATTCCCTTTGTCCATCGGTATGTTACTTGCCCGAGATTCGATCGTCGATATCCCTATACCTTGTCCACTCTCGTTACCGACAAGTCTCTTTACTCGTTCCATAACACATCATCCCATGGCTAACTCCTTAGTCACATTGAGCTCATTATGATGATGTCTTACCGAGTGGGCCCAGAGATACCTCTCCGTCACACGGAGTGACAAATCCCAGTTTTGATTCGTGCCAACCCAACAGATACTTCTGGGGATACCCGTAGTATACCTTTATAGCCACCCAATTACGTTGTGACGTTTGGCACACCCAAAGTATTCCTACGGTATCCGGGAGTTACACAATCTCATGGTCTAAGGAAATGACACTTGACATAAGAAAAGCTTTAGCAGACGAACTACACGATCTTGTGCTATGCTTAGGATTGGGTCTTGTCCATCACATCATTCTCCTAATGATGTGATCCCGTTATCAACGACATACAATGTCCATGGTCATGAAATCGTGACCATATATTGATCAACGAGCTAGCCAACTAGAGGCTCACTAGGGACATGTTGTGGTCTATGTATTCACACATGTATTACGGTTTCCGGTTAATAAAATTATAGCATGAACAATAGACAATTATCATTAACAAGGAAATATAATAATAACCATTTTATTATTTCCTCTAGGGCATATTTCCAACAGGTTCATCGTTGTCCAACAACATGACCTCTAAGACAGGGTTGTCGTACCACTCAGGAGCAGTACGTGTCCTTGTCGACCTACGAGGTTCGATAATAACTTGATCTGATGCTTCATGATCATCATCATTAACTTCCTCTTCAACTGACGTAGGCTCCAAAGAAACATCTTTATGCGCCGTGCTACTCTCTGGTTGAAACAAAGGTTCAACAACCTCATCAAGTCCTTTCTTCCCCCCACTCAATTCTTTCGAGAGAAACTCTTTCTCGAGAAAGGACCCGCTTTAGCAACAGACACTTTGCCCTCGGATCTGAGATAGAAGGTAGACCCAACTGTTTCCTTAGGGTATCCTATAGAGATCCACTCCCCCGCTTTGGGTTCGAGCTTATCGGACATAAGCGTCGCATTCCCAAACTCTAAGAAATGATAGCTTAGATTTCTGCCAAACCATAATTCATACGGTGTCATCTCAACAGATTTAGATGGTGCCTTATTTAAATTGAATGTAGTTGTCCCTAATGTCTAACCCCAAAATGATAGTGACAAAACTATAAGAGACATCATAGTACGCACCATATTCAATAGAGCACGACTACGACGCTCAGACACACTATCACACTATGGTGTTCCAGGTGGCGTGAGTTGTGAAACAACTTCCACATTGTCTTAAGTTGTATACCAAAAATCACATCTCAGATATTCACCTCCACGATCATATCATAGGCATTTTATCTTCTTGTCACGATGATCTCAAACTTCACTCTGAATTTTCTTGAACTTTTCAAACGTTTTAGACTTGTGTTTCATTAAGTAAATATACCCATATCTACTCAAATCATTAGTGAAGGTAAGGAAATAACGATATCCACCGCATGCTACGATACTCATTGGACCTCATACACCAACATGTATTATTTCCAATAAGTCACTAGCCCACTCCATCATACCGGAAAACAGGGTCTTAGTCATCTTGCCCAAGAGGCATGGCCACATGTCTCAACCGATTCGAAATCGAGTGAGCCCAAAGATCCATCTACATGGAGTTTCTTCATGCGCTTTACACCAATATGACATTTAGCGGCAGTGCCACAAGTATGTGGTACTATCATTACTAACTTTGCATCTTTTTGGCATCAATATTATTAACATGTGTATTACTACGATCAAGATTCAATAAACCATTCTCATTGGGTGCATGACCATTGAATGCATTATTCTTGTAAATAGAATAACCATTATTCTCTAACTTAAATGAATAACCATATTGCAATAAACACGATCTAATCACGTTCATGCTCAACGCAAACACCAAATAACATTTATTTAGGTTCATCACTAATCCCGAAGGTAGAGAGAGTGTGTGATGGTGGTCACATCAACATTGGAAACATTTCCAACACTCATCGTCACCTCACCCTTAGCTAGCCTCCGTTTATTCTGTAGCTTTTATTTCGAGTTACTAGCATTTATCAACCGAACCGGTATCTAATACCCAGGTGCTACTAGGAGTACTAGTAAGGTACACATCAATAACGCGTATATAAAATATACTTCTATTGACGTTGACAACCTTCTTATCTACCAAGTATCTAGGGTGTTTCGCTTTAGCCACCATTCTCCTCATAATAGGAGCACTTAGTCTCGGGTTTGGGTTCAACCTTGGGGTTCTTCACTAGAGCGACAACTGGCTTGTTGTTCCTGAAGTTTTTCCCTTCTTGCCCTTGCCCTTCTTGAACTAGTGGTTTTACTTAACCATCAACACTTGATGCTCTTTCTTGATTTCTACCTTCGAAGTGTCAAACATCACGAACAGCTCAGGGATCATCATTTCCATCCCTGGCATGTTATAGTTTATCACGAAGCTCCTTCACCTTGGTGGAAGTGACTTGGAGAACTATATCAATGACTATCTTATTTGGAAGATCAACTCCCACTCGATTCAAGCGGTTGTAGCACCTAGACAATCTGAGTACATGCTCACTAGCTGAGCTATTCTCCTTCATCTTGCAGGCAAAGAATATTGTTGGAGGTCTCATACCTCTCAACACGGGCACGAGCCTGAAATCTCAATTCCAGCACTTGGAACATCTCATATGCTCCGTGATCTTCAAAACATCTTTGGAGCCTCAATTCTAAGCTGTAATGCATGGCGCAATGAACTATCAAGTAGTCACCACACGTGCGTGTCAGATGTTCACAACATCCACAAACGACGCTAGAGGGGGTGGTGCACCGAGCAGTGCATCAAGGACACAATCCTTCTGTGCTTTATATAAGAGTTTGTCCAGGCCTGTCCTTTGCTACAAAAAGGATTGGGCTACCTTGTTGTACCCTTGCTACACTTGTTACTTGTTACTCGTTACGAATTATCTTATCACAAATCTATCTGTTACCGATAATTTCAGTGCTTGCAGAGAATACCTTACTAGAAACCGCTTTTTATTTCCTTCTACTCCTCATTGGGTTCGACACTCTTACTTATCGAAAGGACTGTGATAGATCCCCTATACTTGTGGGTCATCAGAAACCTACCAAGTGCAACATGGATCATGTTGCAAATGACATGTCGTATTCAACATGGGGCCCATTGTGGACCTGCCGAGCACAACATGGGCCATGTTGCAAACTTGTCAAGCGTTTGCAACACGAGTGCAACATGAGTCATGTTGTTGCGATGGGAAGGATTAAAACATCTTTCTTCTTCCCAGTCACCTCACCTCCTTTGTCTCATAACTAAGATAGCTAGGATGATGAAATGAATGGGATAGAGGCTTCTAGATGAGGGAAGGATAAGACATGATGTTGTTGGGGAACGTTGCATGGGAAACCAATTTTTTCCTATGCACAAGCAAGATCTATCCATGGTGATGAGCATCTACGAGAGGGAGAGTGGATCTACATACCCTTGTAGATCGCTAAGCGGGAAGCGTTAAGAAACGCGGTTGATGTAGTCGAACATCTTCGCGATCCAAATCGCTAGCCGTCCCACGATCCAATCACGATCCGTCTCGCGATCCAATGGCGAACCGTCCCGCGATCCAATCACGGTCCTTCCAATCTAGCGCCGAACGGATGGCACCTCTGCATTCAGCACACATACATCTCGATGATGATCTCCGCCTTGTTGATCCAACAAGAGGTAGAGGAGTTGTAGATGAGTTCTCCGGCAGCACAATGACATGGTGGCGGTGGTGGTGGAGCTGATCCTGTAGAGCTTCGCTAAGCTATACCGAACAGATCTAGAGGAGAAGCAATCTAGAGGGTGAGAGGGCAGCACATGGCTTTTCAGGTGGTGGGATGCCCTCAAACCTCTAGTATATATAGGAGGTAGGGGTGAGAGGAGGCTCCCTAGGGTTTCCCCTAGGACTTGGCCACCGGCCAGGGTGGTGGAGTCTACCTTATACAAGAGGTGGGCCGCCGTGAGGAGTCCTAGTCCAACAGGGACTCCTCCCACCTCCACCTTTTCCTCCTCTTTGGGCGCATGTGCCTTATGGGGCTGGATGCCTAGCCCGCCAGGGGCTGGTGCGCCACCTCTTGGGCCCATGTGCCCCCCTGAGGTGGGTGGTCCCCTCCCGGTGGACCCTCGGAACCCATTCATCACTCCCGGTACCCTACTTGAAATAGCCGAAACTTTTCCGGAAACCCAAAACACCTCCGAACCATTCCAAAACTCCTCGTGACATCTGGGATCTCATCCGGGACTCTGAACAACCTTCGGTCAGCAACATACATAACTCAACTATACCGAAACGTCACCGAACCTTAAGTATGGAGACCCTACGGGTTCGAGAACTATGTAGACATGACCGAGACACCTCTTCGATCAATAACCAATAGCGGGACCTGGATGCCCATATTGGTTCCTACATATTCTATGAAAATCTTTATCGGTTGAACCTCTATGTCGAGGATTCAGTTAATACTATATGTTGTTCCCTTTGTTCTTCGGTATGTTACTTGCCCGAGTTTCGATCGTCGGTATCTCCATACCTAGTTCAATCTCGTTACCGACGAGTCTCTTTACTCATTCCGTAATAGAAGATCATGTTGCCAACTCTTTAGTCACTTTGCTTGCAAGGCTCAATGGGCCTTGAGATACCTCTCCGTCACACGGAGTAACAAATCCCAGTCTTGATCCATGCCAACCCAACAGACACCCTCGGAGATACATGTGGGTCACCTTTATAGTCACCCAGTTACGTTGCGACGTTTTATACACACAAGGTACTTCTCCGGTGTCAGTGAGTTGCATGATCTCATGGTCATAGGAACAGATAATTAACATGCAGAAAACTATAGCAATAAACTGACACGATCATATGCTATGTTCATAGTTTGGGTCTTGTCCATCACATCATTCTCCTAATGATGTGATCCCGTTATCAAATGACATATCATGTCTATGGATAGGAAACCTTGACCATGTTTGATCAATGAGCTAGTGTATTAGAGGCATACTAGGGACATGGTTTTGTCTATGTATCCACACATGTATCTGAGTTTCCGATCAGTACAATTCTAGCATGGATAATAAACGATTATCATGAACAAGGAAATATGATAATAACTAATTTAGTATTGCCTCTAGGGCATATTTCCAACAGTCTCCCACTTGCACTAGAGTCAATAATCTAGCTCACGTCTCTATGTGATTTACATTTTTATGAATCTCACACCCAGTGAGTTCTGGGGTTCGATCATGTTTTGCATGTGAGAGAGGTTTTAGTCAATGGTATGCAACATTCAGATCCATGTGTACTTTGCAAATATCTATGTCATACTATAGATGCTGCTACCATGCTCCACTTGGAGATATTCCAAATGACTGCTCAACTATACGTATCCAGATTGCTACTAAGAGTTAGCCGGATTGGTGTTAAATCTTGCATTGACGTAACCCTTTACGACGAACTCTTTATCACCTTCATAATTGAGAAATATTTCCTTAGCCCTCTAGTTACTAAGGATAATTTTGACCGATGTCTAGTGATCCACTCCTGGACCACTCTTGTACCCCTTGACAGACTCATGGCAGGGCACACACAGGTGCGACACACAGCATGGCATATTATATAGAGCATATGGCTAAGGCATAGGGGACGACCTTCGTCCTTTCTCTTTATTCTGCCATGGTCGAGCTTTGAGTCTTACTCAACTTCACACCTTCCAAATCAGGCAAGAACTCCTTTGACCGATCCATTTTGAACTCTTTCAAAAATCTTGTCAAGCTATGTACTCGTCGAAAGTCTCATCAAGCGTCTTGATCTATCTCTATAGATCTTAATGCCCAATATTTAAGTAGCTTTATCCAGGTCTTCCTTTGAAAAACTCCTTTCAAACAACCCTTTATGCTTTCCAGAAATTCTACATTATTTTTTATCAACAATATGTCATCCACATATACTTATCAGAAATTCTATAGTGCTCCCACTCACTTTCTTGTAAATACAAGTTTCTCATAAACTTTGTATAAACCCAAAAACTTTGATCACCTCATCAAAGCGTATATTCCAACTCCGAGATGCTTGCTCCAGCCCATAGAAGGATTGCTAGAGCTTGCACACCTTTTAGCATCCTTAGGGCTAACAAAACCTTCTGGTTGTATCACATACAACCTTTCCTCAAGGAAACCGTTAAGGAAACAATGTTTTGACATCCATCTGCCAAATTTCATAATCGAAAAATGCAGGAACTGCTAACATAATTCCAACAGACTTTTAGCATCGCTACAGGTGAGAAATTCTCATTGTAGTCAACTCCTTGAACTTGTCAAAAACTTCTTTGTGACAAGTCGAGCTTTATAAATGGTGACATTTACCATCAGCGTCTGTCTTCTTCTTTTAAAGGTCCATTTGTATTCAACGGCCTGCCATTCAATGGGAAAGTCTAGAAAAGTCCATAATTGATTTTCGTACATTGATCCCTTCTCGGATTTCATGGATCCTAGACATTTGTTGGAATCCGGACCCATCATCGCTTCTCCATAGCTCGTAGGTTCTGTTGGGAAACGTAGTAGTAAATAAAAAAAAATCCTATGTGTCACCAAGATCAATCTATGGAGAAACCAGCAACGAGCGGGGAAAGTGTATCTTCAAACCTTTGAATATCGCAAAGCAGAAGCATTACTAGAATGCGGTTGGTGGAGTCATACTCGCAGCGATTCAGATCGTGGTGGATTCCCATCTAAGCGCCGAACAACGGCGCCTCCGCGTTCAACACACGTGCAACCCGGTGACGTCTCCTATGCCTAGATCCAGCAAGGAGGAAGGAGAGGTTGAGGGAGAGCTCCGGCAGCACGACGACGTGGTGACGGTGGAGCTGCGTGGTACTCCGGTAGGGCTTCGCCAAGCGCTACGGAGGACGAGGATGAGGAGGGGTAGGGCTGCACCGAGCGAGAGAGAGATGCGTGTGTCTGGTAGCCCCAAAACCCCACATATATATAGGGGGTGCAGGAGGAGGGGCGCACCCCCTAGGGTTCCCACCCTAGGACGGCGGCTGGCCCTAGATGGCCTTTGGGCGCAGCGGCCAAGGGAGGGGAGAGGGGTGCGGTAGCCCTAGCCGGCATAGGGTGGGCCTAGGGCCCATCTGGGCCTAGGGTTTTCCCCCCTCTCTCCTTTGTTGTGCCTTGGGACAGGTGGGAGGCGCACCAACCCACCTAGGGGCAGGTTCCCTCCCACCTTCGGACCACGCAGCCCTCTGGTGCTGGTGGCCCCACACGATGGACCCCCGGAACCCTTCCGGTTGTCCCAGTACGTTACCGGTGACACCCGAAACACTTTCGGTGACCAAATCTTCACTTCCTATATATGAATCTTTACCTCCGGACCATTACGGAACTCCTCGTGATGTCCGGGATCTCATCCGAGACTTCGAACAACCTTCGGTAACCACGTACACAATTTCCCTATAACCCTAGCGTCATCGAACCTTAAGTGTGTAGACCTTACGAGTTCGGGAACCATGCAGACATGACCGAGACACCTCTCGAGTCAATAACCAATAGTGGGATCTGGATACCCATATTGGCTCCCACATGTTCCACGATGATCTCATCAGATGAACCATGATGTCAGGGATTCAATCAATCCCGTATACAATTCCCTTTGTCCATCGGTATGTTACCTGCCCGAGATTCGATCGTCGGTATCCCTATACCTTGTTCACTCTCGTTACCGGCAAGTCTCTTTACTCGTTCTGTAACACATCATCCTGTGGATAACTCCTTAGTCACATTGAGCTCATTATGATGATGTCTTACCGAGTGGGCCCAAAGATACCTCTCCGTCACACGAAGTGACAAATCCGAGTCTCAATTCGTGCTAACACAACAGATACTTTCGGGGATACCCATAGTATACCTTTATAGCCACCCAGTTACATTGTGACATTTGGCACACCCAAAGTATTCCTACAGTATCCGGGAGTTACGCAATCTCATGGTCTAAGGAAATGACACTTGACATAAGAAAAGCTTTAGCAGACGAACTACACGATCGTGTGCTATGCTTAGGATTGGGTCTTGTCCATCACATCATTCTCCTAATGATGTGATCCCGTTATCAACGACATCCAATGTCCATGGTCATGAAACCGTTACCATCTATTGATCAACGAGCTAGCCAACTAGAGGCTCACTAGGGACATGTTGTGGTCTATGTATTCACACATGTATTACGGTTTCCGGTTAATACAATTATAGCATGAACAATAGACATTTATCATGAACAAGGAAATATAATAATAACCATTTTATCATTGCCTCTAGGGCATATTTTCAACAGTCTCCCACTTGCACTAGAGTGAATAATCTAGTTACATTGTGATGAATCGAACACCCATAGAGTTTTGGTGTTGATCATGTTTTGCCCGTGATAGAGGTTTAGTCAATGGATCTACGACATTCAGATCCGTATGTACTTTACAAATATCTATATATCCTTCCTGAATGTAATCATGAATGGAGTTAAAGCGACACTTGATGTGTCTTATCTTCTTGTGAAACTTGGGCTCCTTGGAAAGGGCAATAGCTCCAGTGTTGTCACAGAATAGAGTCATCGGGCCCGACGCACTGGGAATCACTCCTAGGTTGGTGATGAACTCCTTCATCTAGACTCCTTCCTTTGCTGCTTCCGAAGCAGCTATGTACTCCGCTTCACATGTAGATGCTGCCACGACGCTTTGCTTGCTGCTGCACCAGATGACTGCCCCTCCATTCAAAATATACACGTATCCGGTTTGTGACTTGGAGTCATCCGGATTTGTGTCGAGGCTAGCATCGACGTAACCCTTTACGACAAGCTCTTCGGCACCTCCATATACGAGAAACATGTCCTTGGTCCTTTTCAGGTACTTCAGGATATTATTGACCACTGTCCAGTGTTCCGCTCCGAGATCACTTTGGTACCTCCCTACCAAACTTATGGCAAGGTTCACATCAGGTCTGGTACACAGCATGACATACATAATAGAGCCTATGGCTTAAGCATAGGGGATGACACTCATCTTTTCTCTATCCTATGTCGTGGTCAGGAATTGAGTCGTACTCAATCTCACACCCTGCAACACAGGCAAGAACCCCTTCTTGGACTGATCCATATTGAACTTCTTCAATATCTTGTCAAGGTATGTGCTTTGTGAAAGACCTATGAGGCGTCTCGATCTATCTCTATAGATCTTGATGCCTAATATGTAAGCAACTTCTCCAAGGTCCTTCATTGAAAAACACTTATTCAAGTAGGCCTTTATGCTTTCCAAAAGTTCTATATCATTTCCCATCAACAATATGCCATCCACATATAATATGAGAAATGCTACAGAGCTCCCACTCACTCTCTTGTAAATACAGGGTTCTCCATAAACCTGTATAAACCCAAACGCTTTAATCACCTCATTAAAGCGAATGTTCCAACTCAGAGATGCTTGCACCAGCCCATAGATGGAGCGCTGAAGCTTGCATACTTAGTTAGCATCTTTAGGATCGACAAAACCTTCTAGCTGCATCATATACAGTTCTTCCTTAAGGAAACCATTAAGGAATGCCGTTTTGACATCCATTTGCCAGATCTCCATAAAATGCGGCAATTGCTAACATGATTCGGACGGACTTCAGCATCGCTACGTGTGAGTAAGTCTCATCGTAGTCAACTCCTTGAACTTGTCGATAACCCTTAGCAACAAGTCGAGCCTTATAGACGGTCACATTACCATCCGTGCCAGTCTTATTCTTAAAGATCCATTTATTTCCTATGGCTCGCTTATCATCGGGCAAGTCCACCAAAGTCCATACTTTGTTCTCATACATGGATCCTATCTCGAATTTCGTGGCTTCAAGCCATTTGTTGGAATCCGGGCCCGCCATCGCTTCTTAATAGTTTGAAGGTTCACCGTTGTCCAACAACATGATATCCAGGATAGGGTTGCCGTACCACTTTGGTGCGAAACGTGTCCTTGTGGACCTTCGAGGTTCAATAGCAACTTGATTTGAAGTTTCATGATCATCATCATTAACTTCCTCTCTAGCCAGTGCAGGCTCCACAGAAACAACTTCCCGTGCCGCGCTACTCTCCGGTTCGAGTGGGGGTACAATTACCTCATCAAGTTCTATTTTCCTCCCACTTACTTCTTTCGAGGGAAACTCTTTCTCTAGAAAGGATCCATTCTTGGCAACAAAGACTTTGCCTTCGGATCTGAGGTAGAAGGTATACCCAATAGTTTCTTTGGGGTATCCTATGAAGATGCACTTTTCCGCTTTGGGTTCGAGCTTCTCAGGTTGAAGTTTCTTCACATAAGCATCGCATCACCAAACTTTCAGAAACGACAGCTTAGGTTTCTTTCCAAACCATAATTCATACGGTGTTGTTTCAATGGATTTAGACGGTGCCCTATTTAAAGTGAATGCGGCAGTCTCTAATGCATATCCCCAAAATGATAGCGGTAAGTCGGTAAGAGACATCATAGATCGCACCATATCCAATAGAGTGCGATTACGACGTTCAGACACACCGTTTAGCTGAGGTGTGCCAGGCGGCGTGAGTTGTGAAACAATTCCACATTTCCTTAGGTGCGTGCCAAACTCGTGACTCAAATATTCTCCACCACGATCAGATCGTAGGCACTTTATTTTCCTGTTACATTGATTCTCTACCTCACTTTGAAATTCCTTGAACTTTTCAAAGGTTTCAGACTTGTGTTTCATTAAGTAGACATACCCATATCTGCTTAAGTCATCGGTGAGGGTGGGAACATAATGGTAGCCACCATGAGCCTCAACGCTCATTAGACCGCATACATCGATATGTATTATCTCCAACAAGTCAGTTGCTCGCTCCATTTTTCCGGAGAACGGAGTCTTGGTCATCTTGCCCATGAGGCATGGTTCGCACGTGTCAAATGATTCAAAATCAAGAGACTCCAAAAGTCCATCAACATGGAGTTTCTTCATACGTTTGACACCAATATGACCAAGGCGGCGGTGCCACATGTAAGTGGGACTATCGTTATCAATCTTACATCTTTTGGTACTCACACTATGAACATGTGTAACATCACATTCGAGATTCATCAAAAATAAACCATTTACCAGCGGGGCATGACCATAAAACATTTCTCTCATATAAATAGAACAACCATTATTCTCAAATTTAAATGAGTAGGCATCTCGCATCAAACGAGATCCAGATACAATGTTCATGCTCAAAGCTGGTACTGAATAACAATTATTAAGGTTTAAAACTAATCCCGAAGGTAGATGTAGAGCTAGCGTGCCGACGGCGATCACATCGACCTTGGAACCATTCCTGACGCACATTGTCACCTCGTCCTTCGCCAGTCTCCGCTTATTCCGCAGCTCCTGCTTGGAGTTACAAATGTGAGCAACTGCACCGGTATCAAATACCCATGAGCTACTACGAGCGCTGGTAAGGTACACATCAATAACAAGTATATCACATATACCTTTAACGTTGCCGGCCTTCTTATCTGCTAAGTACTTGGGGCAATTCCGCTTCCAGTGACCGGTACCCTTGCAATAAAAGCACTCAGTCTTAGGCTTGGGTCCATTCTTGTTCTTCTTCCCGGCAACTTGCTTACCAAGCGAGGCAACAGCTTTGCCGTCCTTCTTGAAGTTCTTCTTACCCTTGTCTTTCTTGTAACTAGTGGTCTTATTGACCATCAACACTTGATGCTCCTTTTTGATCTCAAGCTCCGCTGATTTCAGCATCGAGTACAACTCAAGAATGGACTTCTCCATCCCTTACATGTTGTAGTTCATCACAAAGCTCTTGTATCTAGGTGGGAGCGACTGGAGGATTCTGTCGATAACCGAGTCATCCGAAAGATTAACTACTAGCTGAGACAAGTGGTTGTGCAACCCAGACATTTTGAGTATGTGCTCGCTGACAGAACTATTTTCCTCCATCTTACAGCTGAAGAACTTGTCGGAGACATCATATCTGTCGACCCGGGCATGAGCTTGGAAAACCATTCTTAGCTCTTGGAACATCTCATATGCTCCGTGTTGCTCAAAACGCTTTTGGAGCCCTGGTTCTAAGCTGTAAAGCATGCCGCATTGTACCAAGGAGTAATCATCACAACGCGACTGCCAGGCGTTCATAACGTCTCGAGTTGCTGGGAAAATGGGTGCGTCACCTAGCGGTGCATCAAGGACATACAGTTTCTTGGAAGCTATGAGGATGATCCTCAAGCTACGGACCCAGTCCGTATAGTTGCTTCCATCGTCTTTTAGCTTGGTTTTATTTAGGAACGCGTTGAAGTTGAGGGCAACATTAGCGTGGGCCATTGGACCTAAGTGTATTGCGTGTGTAAATCTGGCTTACACCCTTTGTATGCGAATGTTAGAACCTATCGCACCTGATCATCACGTGGTGCTTCGGAACAACAAACCTTAGCAACGGTGCACAGTTAGGGGGAACACATTTCTTGAAATTTTAGTGAGAGATCATCTTATTAAGCTACCGTCGGTCTAAGCAAATAAGATGTAAAACATGATAAACATCACATGCAATCATATAGTGACATGATATGGCCAATATCATCTTGCTCCTTTGATCTCCATCTTCGGGGCACCATGATCATCATTGTCACCGGCATGACACCATGATCTCCATCATCGTGTCTTCATGAAGTTGTCTCGCCAACTATTATTTCTACTACTATGGCTAATGGTTAGCAATAAAGTAAAGTAATTACATGGCGTTTTTGATTGACATGCAGGTCATACAATAAATTAAGACAACTCCTATGGCTCCTGCCGGTTGTCATACTCATCGACATGCAAGTTGTGAATCCTATTACAAGAACATGATCAATCTCATACATCACATATATCACATCACATCCTTTGGCCATATCACATCACATGGCATATGCTGCAAGAACAAGTTAGACGTCCTCTAATTTGTTGTTGCAAGTTTTTACGTGGCTGCTATAGGTTTCTAGCAAGAGCGTTTCTTACCTATGCCAAAACCACAACGTGATATGCCAATTTCTATTTACCCTTCATAAGGACCCTTTTCATCGAATCCGATCCGACTAGAGTGGGAGAGACACACATCCGCTAGCACCTTATGCAACAAGTGGATGTGAGGCGGTGGAACCAGTCTCACATAAGCGTACGTCTAAAGTCGGTCTGGGATGCTTCATCCCACAATACCGCCGAATCAAGATAAGACTAGTAACGGCAAGCAAATTGACAAAATCGACGCCCACAACAACTTGTGTTCTACTCGTGCATAGATTCTATGCATAGACCTAGCTCTGATACCACTATTGGAAGACGTAGTATTAAATCATAAAAAATTCCTACGTGTCATCAAGATCAATCTATGGAGAAACTAGCAACGAGTGGGGAAAGTGCATCTTCATACCTTTGAAGATCGCAAAGCGGAAGCGTTACTAGAACGCGGTTGGTGGAGTCGTACTCGCAGCGATTCAGATCGCGGTGGATTCCGATCTAACTGTCGAACAACGACGCCTCCGCGTTCAACACACGTGCAACCCGATGACGTCTCCTATGCCTTGATCCAGCAAGGAGGAAGGATAGGTTGAGGGAGAGCTCCGGCAGCACGACGACATGGTGACGGTGGAGCTCCGTGGTACTCCGGCAGGGCTTCGCCAAGCGCTACGGAGGACGAGGAGGAGGAGGGGTAGGGCTGCGCTGAGCGATAGAGAGATGTGTGTGTCTGGCAGCCCCAAAACCCCACATATATATAGGGGGTGGAGGAGGAGGGGAGCACCCCCTAGGGTTCCCACCCTAGGGCGGTGGCCGGCCCTAGATGGCCTTTGGGCGCGACAGCCAAGGGAGGGGAGAGGGGTGCAGCAGCCCTAGCTGCCCTAGGGCCCATGTGGGCCTAGGGTTTGCCCCCTCTCTCCTTTGCTGTGCCTTGGGCTAGGTGGGAGGCGCACCAGGCTACTTAGGGGCTGGTTCCCTCCCACCTTCGTCCCACGCAGCCCTCTGGTGCCGGTGGCCCCACACGGTGGACCCTCGGACCCTTTCGGTGGTCCCGGTACGTTACCGGTGACGCCCGAAACACTTCCGATGACCAAATCCTCACTTCCTATATATGAATCTTTACCTCCGGACCATTTTGGAACTCCTTGTGACGTCCGGGATCTCATACGGGACTCCGAACAACCTATCGTAACCACGTACACATTTTCCCTATAACCCTAGCGTCATCGAACCTTAAGTGTGTAGACCCTATGGGTTCGGGAACCATGCAGACATGACCGAGACACCTCTCTGGTCAATAACTAATAGTGGGATCTGGATACCCATATTGGCTCCCACATGTTCCACGATGATCTCATCGGATGAACCACGATGTCGGGGATTCAATCAATTCCGTATACAATTCCCTTTGTCCATCGGTATGTTACTTGCCCGAGATTCGATCGTCGATATCCCTATACCTTGTCCACTCTCGTTACCGACAAGTCTCTTTACTCATTCCATAACACATCATCCCGTGTCTAACTCCTTAGTCACATTGAGCTCATTATGATGATGTCTTACCGAGTGGGCCCAGAGATACCTCTTCGTCACACGGAGTGACAAATCCCAGTTTTGATTCGTGCCAACCCAACAGATACTTCTGGGGATACCCGTAGTATACCTTTATAGCCACCCAATTACGTTGTGACGTTTGGCACACCCAAAGTATTCCTACGGTATCTGGGAGTTACACAATCTCATGGTCTAAGGAAATGACACTTGACATAAGAAAAGCTTTAGCAGACGAACTACACGATCTTGTGCTATGCTTAGGATTGGGTCTTGTCCATCACATCATTCTCCTAATGATGTGATCCCGTTATCAACGACATAAAATGTCCATGGTAATGAAACCGTGACCATATATTGATCAACGAGCTAGCCAACTAGAGGCTCACTAGGGACATGTTGTGGTCTATGTATTCACACATGTATTACGGTTTCCGGTTAATAAAATTAGAGCATGAACAATAGACAATTATCATTAACAAGGAAATATAATAATAACCATATTATTATTTCCTCTAGGGCATATTTCCAACAGGTTCATTGTTGTCCAACAACATGACCTCTAAGACAGGGTTGTCGTACCACTCAGGAGCAGTACGTGTCCTTGTCGACCTACGAGGTTCGATAATAACTTGATCTGATGCTTCATGATCATCATCATTAACTTCCTCTTCAATTGACGTAGGCTCCAAAGAAACATCTTTATGCGCCGTGCTACTCTCTGGTTGAAACAAAGGTTTAACAACCTCATCAAGTCCTTTCTTCCCCCCACTCAATTCTTTCGAGAGAAACTCTTTCTCGAGAAAGGACCCGCTTTAGCAACAGACACTTTGCCCTCGGATCTGAGATAGAAGGTAGACCCAACTGTTTCCTTAGGGTATCCTATAGAGATCCACTCCCCCGCTTTGGGTTCGAGCTTATCGGACATAAGCGTCGCATTCCCAAACTCTAAGAAATGATAGCTTAGATTTCTGCCAAACCATAATTCATACGGTGTCATCTCAACAGATTTAGATGGTGCCTTATTTAAATTGAATGTAGTTGTCCCTAATGTCTAACCCCAAAATGATAGTGACAAAACTATAAGAGACATCATAGTACGCACCATATTCAATAGAGCACGACTACGACGCTCAGACACACTATCACACTATGGTGTTCCAGGTGGCGTGAGTTGTGAAACAACTTCCACATTGTCTTAAGTTGTATACCAAAACTCACATCTCAGATATTCACCTCCACGATCATATCATAGGCATTTTATCTTCTTGTCACGATGATCTCAAACTTCACTCTGAATTTGCTTGAACTTTTCAAACGTTTTAGACTTGTGTTTCATTAAGTAAATATACCCATATCTACTCAAATCATTAGTGAAGGTAAGGAAATAACGATATCCACCGCATGCTACGATACTCATTGGACCTCATACACCAACATGTATTATTTCCAATAAGTCACTAGCCCACTCCATCATACCGGAAAACAGGGTCTTAGTCATCTTGCCCAAGAGGCATGGCCACATGTCTCAACCGATTCGAAATCGAGCGAGCCCAAAGATCCATCTACATGGAGTTTCTTCATGCGCTTTACACCAATATGACATTTAGCGGCAGTGCCACAAGTATGTGGTACTATCATTACTAACTTTGCATCTTTTTGGCATCAATATTATTAACATGTGTATTACTACGATCAAGATTCAATAAACCATTCTCATTGGGTGCATGACCATTGAATGCATTATTCTTGTAAATAGAATAACCATTATTCTCTAACTTAAATGAATAACCATATTGCAATAAACACGATCTAATCACGTTCATGCTCAACGCAAACACCAAATAACATTTATTTAGGTTCATCACTAATCGCGAAGGTAGAGAGAGTGTGTGATGGTGGTCACATCAACATTGGAAACATTTCCAACACACATCGTCACCTCACCCTTAGCTAGCCTCCGTTTATTCTGTAGCTTTTATTTCGAGTTACTAGCATTTATCAACCGAACCGGTATCTAATACCCAGGTGCTACTAGGAGTACTAGTAAGGTACACATCAATAACGCGTATATCAAATATACTTCTATTGACGTTGACAACCTTCTTATCTACCAAGTATCTAGGGTGTTCCGCTTTAGCCACCATTCTCCTCATAATAGGAGCACTTAGTCTCGGGTTTGGGTTCAACCTTGGGGTTCTTCACTAGAGCGACAACTGGCTTGTTGTTCCTGAAGTTTTTCCCTTCTTGCCCTTGCCCTTCTTGAACTAGTGGTTTTACTTAACCATCAACACTTGATGCTCTTTCTTGATTTCTACCTTCGAAGTGTCAAACTTCGCGAACAGCTCAGGGATCATCATTTCCATCCCTGGCATGTTATAGTTTATCACGAAGCTCCTTCACCTTGGTGGAAGTGACTTGGAGAACTATATCAATGATTATCTTATTTGGAAGTCAACTCCCACTCGATTCAAGCGGTTGTAGCACCTAGACAATCTGAGTACATGCTCACTAGCTGAGCTATTCTCCTTCATCTTGCAGGAAAAGAATATTGTTGGAGGTCTCATACCTCTCAACACGGGCACGAGCCTGAAATCTCAATTCCAGCACTTGGAACATCTCATATGCTCCGTGATGTTCAAAACATCTTTGGAGCCTCAATTCTAAGCTGTAATGCATGGCGCAATGAACTATCAAGTAGTCACCACACGTGCGTGTCAGATGTTCACAACATCCACAAACGACGCTAGAGGGGGTGGTGCACCGAGCAGTGCATCAAGGACACAATCCTTCTGTGCAGCAATGAGGACAATCCTCAGTTTACGGACCTAGTCCGCATATTTGGTACCATCATCTTTCAACTCCATTTTCTCTGGGAATGTATTAAAAACACAGGGAAGCCACAGCGCGAGCCACAACATAATTTAGCAAAGACAACTTTAGACTA
Organism: Hordeum marinum; assembly: GCA_022496015.1. Lineage (NCBI taxonomy): Eukaryota > Viridiplantae > Streptophyta > Magnoliopsida > Poales > Poaceae > Hordeum > Hordeum marinum. Next base: position 375,362,006 of record CM039678.1, on the reverse strand, counting down.
TGTTCATGACAATGAGTTCAATTAATCATATTACTTAAGAACTCCCACTCAAATTGACATCCCTCCGGTCATCTGAGTGCTACATGATCCAAATTCACCAACCCAAGTCTGATCATCACGTGAGATGAGGTGGTTTCAATGGTGAACATATCCATGTTGATCATATCTACTATATGACTCATGTTCAACCTTTCCGTCTCTTGTGTTCTTAGGCCATATCTGTACATGCTAGGCTCATCAAGTTTAACCCGAGTGTTCTGCACGTGCAACACTGGCTTGCACCCGATGTATGTGAACGTAGAGTCTATCACACCCGATCATCACGTGGTGCTTCGAAATGACGATCTTTCGCAATGGTGCACACTCGGGGAGAACACAATTTTATCTTGAAATTTTAGTGAGGGATCACCTTATAATGCTACCTCGTCCTAAGAAAAACAAGGTGCATAAAAGGATTAAATCACATGCAAATCATGAGTGACATGATATGGCCATGAACTTGTGCTTTTGTTCTCCATCTACAAAGCACCAACATGATCTCCATTGTCACCGGCATGACACCATGATCTCCATCATCTTGATTTCCATCAACGTGTCGCCATTGGGGTTGTCGCACCCACCATGCTTCTACTACTATTGCCACCGCTTAGCGATAAAGTAAAGCATTACATAGCGCTTAAAGATTGACACGCGGGTCATACAATAATTAAAGACAACCCTATGGCTCCTGCCAGTTGTCGTACTCATCGACATGCAAGTCGTGACATTCTATAAGAAACATGATCATCCCATACCTCACATATATCTCATCATTTAATTTGCCATATCACATCACAACATACCCTGCAAAAACAAGTTATACATCCTCTACTGTTGTTGCATGTTTTACGTGGCTGCTACGGGTATCTAGCAAGAACAATTCTCACCTACGCAAAAACCACAACGATGATACACAAATTGCTATTCAACCTTCTCAAGGACCGCCTTTGTCAAATCTAATCCAACTAGAGTAGGAGAGACAAACACCCACGAGCCATCTTTATGCAACAAAGTCACATGTCAGTTGATGGAACCGGTCTCTCTTAAGCGTACGAGTAAGGTTGGTCCGGGCCGCTTCATCCCAGAATACCGCTGAATCAAGAAAAGACCAAGGGAGGAAGCAATCTGAGCATCAACGCCCACAAACTCCTTTGTGTTCTACTCGTGATCTCATATACACATAGACCTATCTCATGATGCCACTGTAGGGGAACATTGCATGGGAAACAAAAAATTTCCTACGCACATGCAAGATCTATCCATGGTGATGAGCATCTACGAGAGGGAGAGTGGATCTACATATCCTTGTAGATCACTAAGCAAGAAGCATTAAGAAATGTGGTTGATGTAGTCAAACGTCTTCGCGATCCAAATTGCTAGCCGTCCCACGATCCAATCACGATCAATCTCGCAATCCAATCACGGACTGTCCCGCGATCCAATCACGGTCCTTCCGATCTAGCGCTGAATGGACGGCACCTTCGCGTTCAACACACGTACAACTCGATGACGATCTCTGACTATTTGATCCAGCAAGAAGGAGCGGAGAGGTAGATGAGTTGTTCAACAACATAACGACGTGGTGGCGGTGGTGGTGAAGCTGATCCGACAGAGCTTCGCCAAGTTATACCAAACAAATCTAGAGGAGAAGCAATCTAGAGGGAGAGAGGGCAGCATGTGGCTTTTCAGGTGGTGGGCTGCCCTCAAACCTCTAGTATATATAGGAGGAAGGGGTGGGAGGAGGATCCTTAGGGTTTCCCCTAGGACTTGGCCACCGGCCAAGGTGGTGGAGTCCACCTCCTACAAGAGGTGGGGCGTCGGGAGGAGTCCTAGTCCAACAGGGACTCCTCCCACCTCCACCTTTTCCTCCTCGTTGGGTGCATGAGCCTTATGGGGCTGGTTGCCCAGCCCACCAGGGGCTAGTGCGCCACCTCTTGGGCCCATGTGCCCCCCCAGGGTGGGTGGGCCCCTGCCGGTGGACCCCCGGAACCCATTCGTCACTCCCGGTACCCTACCAAAAATACTCAAAACTTTTTCGGAACCCCAATACTCAACAAAACTCATAGAAACTACTCCCTCAAGTGCCTAGAGGCTATATCATGCATCAAAACTACTTGGGACCATATAAATTTCACATGCAAGATCAAGAACAAGGTCACCACAACAGCAAAAATTTGCAATATATAAAGCACTAGAACAAAAACTAATTGGACCATTGGAGGAGTCACATACCGAAGAACAACCTCCTAAAACAGTTTTGCGAATGGAGCTTTGCACAAGGAGATCAAAAATGGTAGCAAAATGAGCTAGAATACGTGTTTGAGCAATGGTGGGATTTTTTCTGAAGGAAGACAAAGTGGATGGGTGTTGGAATAAGCGAAGGGGGCCTACGTGGGCCCCACAAGCACCTAGATGTGACCAGGGGGTGGCCGCGCCATGTGGGCTTGTGACCCACTCGTGCTTCCTATGAACTTGGGGTTGCTTCTTTGGAAAGTGTACCGTATGCTCATTACCATTAATATGAAAAGTGACATTGCCCTTGTTGGAATCAATAACAACCCCTGCAGTATTCAGAAAGGGTCTACCAAGGATGATTGACATACTGTCGTCTTTGGGAATATCAAGAATAACAAAGTCCGTTAAGATGGTAGCATTTGCAACTACGACAGGTACATCCTCACAAATACCGATAGGTAAAGCAGTTGATTTATTAGCCAGTTGCAAGGAGATTTCAGTAGGTGTCATCTTATTCAAATCAAGTTTACGATATAAAGAGAAAGGCATAACACTAAGACCAGTTCCCAAATCACATAAAGCAATTTTAACATAATTCCCTTTAATAGAGCATGGCATAGTTGGTATTCCTGGATCTCCCAATTTCTTTGGTATTCCACCCTTAAAAGTATAATTAGCAAGCATGGTGGAAATCTCAGCTTCTGGTACCTTTCTTTTATTGGTCACAATATCTTTCATATACTTAGCATAGGAGACATTTTCAGAATATCAGTCAAACTCATACACAAAAAGACAGGTCTAAGCATTTCAATAAAGCGCTCAAAATCCTCATCATCCTTTTTCTTAGATGGTTTAGGAGGAAAGGTCATGGGTTTCTGAACCCATGGTTCTCTTTCTTTACCATGCTTCCAAGCAACAAAATCTCTTTTGTCATATCTTTGATTCTTAGGTTGTGGGTTATCAAGATCAACAGTAGGTTCAATCCCCACATCATTATCATTACTAGGTTGAGCATCAACATGAACATCATCATTAATATTATCACTAGGATCATGTTCATCACCAGATTGTGTCTCAGCATCAGAAACATAAATATCATTTGGGTTTTCAGGTGTATCTTTAACAGGTTCAGTAGAAGCATGCAAATTTCTATCATCATCCTTTTTCCTCTTATTACTGGAACGACTAGGTGCATCAGTATTATTTCCCTGAGAATCTTTCTCAATTCTCTTAGGATGTCCCTCAGGATACAAAGGTTCCTGAGTCATCTTACCACCTCTAGTCACAACTCTAACATAATGATCATTGTTCTTACTATTCATCTCATTAGCAAATCATTCTGTGCCTTAGGTACTTGTTCTACTTGAGTAGTCACCATGGAAGCATGTTTACTAATAAGCTTAAGATCATTGATAGTTCTACTCATATAATCACCTAAGCGATCAAGCATGTAAGCATTGTGTTTCAATTGTCTACTAACATAAGCATTAAAAATTTCTTGCTTAATAACAAAGTTATCAAACTCATCAAAGCATTGGCTAGCAGACTTATTATAAGGAATATCACCTTCATCAAATCTACGAAGAGAATTTACCTCTACTACTTGTATCGGGTTATCAAGACCATGTATTTCTTCAATAGGTGGTAGATTCTTAACATCTTCAACTTTAATACCTTTCCTTTCATAGATTTCTTTGCCTCTTGCATATCTTCAGGACTGAGAAATAGAATACCTCTTTTCTTCGGAGTTGACTTTAGAGGTGGTTCGGGAATAGTCCAATCATTATCATTGCTCAATATATTATTCAATAGTAGTTCAGCTTGTTCAACAATTCATTCCCTGAAAACACAACCAGCACAACTATCTAGGTGGTCCCTAGAAGCATCGGTAGTCCATTATAAAAGATATCAAGTATTTTGTTTTTCTTAAGAGGATGATCAGGCAAAGCATTAATTAATTGGAGAAGCCTCCCCCAAGCTTGTGGGAGACTCTCTTCTTCAATTTGCACAAAGTTAAATATTTCCTGCAAGGCAACTTGTTTCTTATGGGCAGGAAAATATTTTTTAGAGAAGTAATAAATCATATCCCGGGGACTATGCACACAACCAGAAGCAAGATAATTAAACCATATCTTAGCATCCCCCTTTAACAAGAAAGGAAACAACTTAAGGATATAGTAATAACGATTTTTTTCCTCATGAGTAAATAGGGTGGCTATATCATTCAATTTAGTAAGGTGTGCTACAACAGTTTCAGATTCATAGCCATGGAAAGGATCAGATTCAACCAAAGTAATTAATTCAGGATCGACAAAGAATTCATAATCCTTATCAGTAACAAAGATAGGTTAAGTAGCAAACTTAGGATCATATTTCATTCTAGCATTCAAACATTTTTCTTTCCACTTGCATAGCAATTTCTTAAGATCATCTCTATCCTTACAAGCAAGAAAGTCCCTAGCTACCTCTCCTTCCATAACATAACCCTCGGGTATACCACGCAATTCATATCTAGGAGAGCTAGGTCTAGTAGGTGTATCGTAGTGTTCAGTTTCAATAATTTCATCAGTTTCAGAAATATCATCGTTTTCAACATTGACTCTAGCAATTTGTTCATAAAGAAATCCACCTAGTGGCACAGTATTATCAAGAAAAGTATCATCATAAGCATCATGCATAGCAGAAGTGGCATCATCAATCACTTGCGACATATCAAAATTACTAGCAAGTGGTAGTGTCGCAAATTTACTCATAACAGAAGGTGAATCAAGTGCAGAACTAGATGGCAGTTCCTTACCTCCCCTCGTGGTAGAGGGATAGATCTTGGTTTTGGGGCTTTCAGATTCTTCATAGTGATCAACAGATATAAATCTCAAGTGACTCAGATAATAGAGCTATGCTCCCCTACAACAATGCCAGAAAAAGGTCTTGATAACCCACAAGTATAGGGGATCGCAACAGTTTTTGAGGGTAGAGTATTCAACCCAAATTTATTGATTCGACACAAGGGGAGCCAAAGAATATTCTCAAGTATTAGCAGTTGAGTTGTCAGTTCAACCACACCTGAAAGACTTAATATTTGCAGCAAAGTATTTAGTAGCAAAGTAGTATGGAAGTAGCGGTAAGGATGATAAAAGTGACAATAACAGTTTTGTAGTGATTGTAACAGTAGCGACGGAAAAGTAACTTAGCAGAGATCAATATGTGAAAAGCTCGTAGGCAATGGATCAGTGATAGATAATTATGTCAGATGGCATTCATCATGCAACAGTTATAACATAGGATGACACAGAACTAGCTCCAATTCATCAATGCAATGTAGGCATGTATTCCATATATAGTCATACGTGCTTATGGAAAAGAACTTGCATGACATCTTTTGTCCTACCCTCCCGTGGCAGCGGGGTCCTAATGGAAACTAAGGGATATTAATGCCTCCTTTTAATAGAGAACCGGACCAAAGCATTAGCACTTAGTGAATACATGAACTCCTCAAACTGCGGTAATCACCGGAAAGAATCCCAGTTATTGTCACCCTCGGGGATGCGGATCATAACTCGTAATAGGTATCTACAACTTGCAAGATAGGATCAAGAACACATATATATTCATGAAAACATAATAGGTTCAGATCTAAAATCATGACACTTAGGCCCTAGTGACAAGCATTAAGCATAGCAAAGTCATAGCAACATCAATCTCAGAACATAGTGGATACTAGGGGTCGAACCCTAACAAAACTAACTTGATTACATGATAAATCTCATCCAACCCATCACCGTCCAGCAAGCCTATGATGGAATTACTCACGAACGGAGGAGAGCATCATGGAATTGGTGATGAAGGATGGTTGGTGATGACGATGGCGTCGATTTCCCCTCTTCGGAGCCCAAAATGTACTCCAGATCTCGCATGCCAAGGAAGAACAGGAGGTGGCGGCTGCTCCGTATCGTGAAATGCGATGAACTCTTCTCCTTGATTTTTTCATGAATAGGAATGTATAGGAATGGAATTGAGGTCGGTGCAGCCATAGGGGGCCCACAAGCTTGCCAGGTGCGGCCAGGGGGGTGGCCGCGCCTGGTGGGCTTGTCACCTGTGGGTGGACCCCCTCCGGTTGATTCTTTTGCCAGTATTTTTTATTAATTCCAAAATTAATCTCCATAAATTTACAGGTCAATCCAAGAAATTTTATTTCTGCACAAAAATAACACCGAGGCAATTCTGCTGAAAACAGTGTCAGTCCGGGCTAGTTCCATTCAAATCATGCAAATTAGAGTCCAAAACAAGGGCAAAAGAGTTTGGAAAAGTGGATACGATGGAGATGTATCACATGAAAATGAGTATGGCAAACGGCAGGAGCCATAGGGTTGTCTTTAATTATTATTGTCATTTTTGCTTTACTTTATCGCTATGAGCTAGCAATAGTCGTAGAAGCAACAGTTGGCACGACAACCTCATGGCAACACGTTGATGGAGATCAAGATGATGCATATCATGGTGTCATGCCGGTGACAATGGAGATCATGTCGGTGCTTTGGAGATGGAGATCAAAAGCACAAGTTCATGGTCATATCATGTCACTTATGATTTGCATGTAATGTTAATCCTTTTATGCATCTTATTTTACTTAGGATGACGATAGAATCATAAGGTGACCCCTCACTAAAATTTCAAGATAAAATTTTGTTCTCCCCGAGTGTGCACCGTTGTGAAAGTTCGTCGTGTTGAGACACCACGTGATGATCATGTGTGATAGACTTGACGTTCACATACAATGGGTGCAAGCCAGTGTTGCACATGCAACACACTCGGGTTAAACTTGACGACCCTAGCATGTACAAACATGGCCTCAGAACACAAGAGACCGAAAGGTCGAACATGAGTCATATAGTAGATATGATCAACATGATGATGTTCACCATTGAAACCATCTCATCTCACATGATGATCGGACTTGGGTTGGTGAATTTGGATAATGTATCACTCAGATGACTAGAGGGATGTCAATTTGAGTGGGAGTTTTTAGTAATTTGATTAACTAAACTCATTATCTTGAACAATAGTCTTAGTAACCTTTGTATATTTATGTTTTAGATCAATGGCTCGCGTAATAGTTCCCCTAAATTTTAATGAGTTCCTGGAGAAAGCCAAGTTGAAAGATGATGGAAGTAACTTTGTAGACTGGGCCCGTAATCTGAGGATTATCCTCACGGCTTCCCAGAAGGCTTATATCCTTGATGTACCTCTTGGTGATCCACCCGCTCCCGTGTCATCCGAAGACGTGAAGAACTCTTGGGAGGCACGTTCTTAAGATTACTCAATAGTTGAATGTGCAATGTTGTATGGCTTAGAACTAGGACTTCAAAGATTTCCTAGGAGTTGAAGTTTATCTTTGAGAGAATGCCCAGATAGAGAGGTATGAGACCTCCGATAAGTTCTATGCTTGCAAGATGGAAGAGAACAGGTCTGTCAGTGAACATATACTCAGAATGTCTGGGTATTCGAACCGTATGGCTGAGTTAGGGATGCCCCTTCTGCCAGAGGCAATCATTGACAGAGTTCTTCAATCATTTCCACCTAGCTACAAGAGCTTCATGATGAACTTCAATCATTTCCACATGCACGGGATGAACAAGTCAGTTGCCGAGCTATTTGCGATGCTGAAAATCGCTGAGTTTGAGATCCAGAAAGAGCATCAAGTGTTGGTGGTCAATAAAACCACTAGTTTCAAGAAGAATGGCAAGGGCAAGAAGGGTAACTCCAAGAAGAGTGGTAAAGGAGTTGCCCCTCCCGTGAACAAACCCAAGACTGGACCCAAGCCAGAAACTGAGTGCTTTCATTGTAATGGAACTGGACACTGGAAGCAGAACTGCCCCAAGTATCTGGACGACAACAAGGCATACAACACCAAACAAGGTATATATGATATACATGTTATTGATGTGTACCTTACCAACTCTCGTTGTAGTGCCTGGGTATTTGACACCGGTTCGGTTGCTCACATTTGCAACTCAAAATAGGATCTATGGAATAGACGAAGGTTGGCTAAGGACGAGGTGACAATGCGCGTGGGAAATGGTTCCAAGGTTGATGTGATCGCCGTCGGCACGCTTGCTCTTCGATTACCATCAGGATTAGTGATGAACCTGAATAATTGTTATTTAGTGCCCGCGTTAAGCATGAAAATCATATCTGGATTTTGTTTATTGTGAGACGGTTATGTTGGGGAACGTTGCACGGGAAACAAAAATTTCCTATGCACACGCAAGATCTATCCATGGTGATGAGCATCTACGAGAGGGGGAGTGGATCTACATACCCTTGTAGATCGCTAAGCGGGAAGCGTTAAGAAACGCGGTTGGTGTAGTCGAACGTCTTCGCGATCCAAATCGCCGAGCATCCCGCGAACTCATCACGATCCGTCCGGCGATCCAATCATGATCCATCCCGCGAACTCATCACGATCCGTACCGCGATCTCATCACGATCCGTCTCACAATCTTGATCACGGTCCTTTCGATCTAGCGCCGAACGGACGGCACCTCCGCGTTCAGCACACGTACAGCTCGATGACGATCTCCGCCTTCTTGATCCAGCAAGATGGAGCGGAGAGGTAGATGAGTTCTCCGGCAGCGCGACGGCGTTGCGGCGATGTTGATGGAGCTATTCAGCAGGGCTTCGCCTAAGCACCGCTGAAAACCGATCTAGAGGAGAAACTGCGATCTAGAGGAGAGGTAGCACGTGGCTATTAGTGTTAGCTTTTTCCTCTAAATCCTCTAGTATATATAGGAGGGAGGGAGGGGAGGAGGCAGCCTCAAACCCTCAAGGTTTGGTCGAAATTGGAGGTGGAGGAGTCCTACTCCAATCCTATTAGGAGTAGGATTCCTCCTTTCCACTTGGAAACTCTTTCCACCTCTCCACCTTTGGATTTTCTCCTTCTCAAACCACTCCAGCCGCATGGGCCCTTAGAGGAGGCTTCGGCCAGCCCACCAGGGGATGGTTTACCTCCTCCCACAGCCCATGTAGCCTCTTGGGTCGAAATACCTCTCCCGATGGTCCCCCGGTACACTACCGGCACTCCCGGTACACTACCAATGAGCCCGAAACTTTTCCGTCGACCAAAACAGGACTTCCTAGATATCAATCTTTACCTCCGGACCATTCCGGAGCTCCTCGTGACGTCCGAGATCTCATCCGAGACTCCGAACAACCTTCGGTCACCACCATACATAACTCTATAATACCGAAACGTCACCGAACCTTAAGTGTGCAGACCCTGCGAGTTCGAGAACTATGTAGATATGACCGAGACACCTCTACGGTCAATAACCAATAGCGGGACTTGGATGCCCATATTGATTCCAAAATATTCTACGAAGATCTTTATCGGTCGAACCTCTATGTCAAGGATTTAGTTAATCCCATATGATGTTCCCTTTGTTCTTCGGTATGTTACTTGCCCGAGATTCGATCGTCGGTATCTCCATACCTAGTTCAACCTCATTACCGGCAAGTCTCTTTACTCGTTCCATAATACAAGATCCCGTGACTAACACTTAGTCACATTGCTTGCAAGCCTTATTGTGATGTTGTATTACCGAGTGGGCCCTGAGATACCTCTCCGTCACACGGAGTAACAAATCCCAGTCTTGATCCATGCCAACCCAACAAACACCCTCGGAGATACCTGTAGAGCACCTTTATAGTCACCCAATTACGTTGCGACATTTGATACACACAAGGTACTCCTCCGGTGTCAGTGAGTTGCATGATCTGATGGTCATAGGAACAAATACTTGACATGCAAAAAATAGTAGCAATAAACTGACACGATCATATGCTATGTTTGTAGTTTGGGTCTTGTCCATCACATCATTATCCTAATGACATGATCCCGTTATCAAATGACATCTCATGTCCATGAATAGGAAACAATAGCCATGTTTGATCAACGAGCTAGTCTATTAGAGGCATACTAGGGACATGGTGTTGTCTATGTATCCACACATGTATCTGAGTTTCTGATCAATACAATTATAGCATGGATAATAAACGATTATCATGAACAAGGAAATATGATAATAACCAATTTATTATTGCCTCTAGGGCATATTTCCAACAGGTTACTCATTTAAATCAGAGAATAATGGTTGTTCTATTTATATGAGTAATATATTTTATGGTCATGCACCCAATGTGAGGGGTTTATTCCTATTGAATTTCGATAGTGATGATACACATGTTCATAACATTGATGCCAAAAGATGTAGGGTTGATAATGATAGTAGCACTTTCTTGTGGGAGTGCCTTTTAGGTCATATTGGTGTAAAACGCATGAAGATGCTCCTGTTGGGAGACGTAGTAGTAAATCAAAAAAATTCCTACGTGTCACCAAGATCTATATATTAAGAAACCAGCAACGAGTGGGGAGCGATTGCATCTTCATACCTTTGAAGATCGCTAAGTGGAAGCGTTACAAGAATGCGGTTGGTGGAGTCGTACTAGTAGCGATTCTGATCGCGGTGGACTCCGATCTAAGCGCCGAACAACGACGCCTCCGCGTTCAACACACGTGCAGCCCGATGAAGTCTCCTATGCCTTGATCCAGCAAGGAGGAAGGAGAGGTTGAGGGAGAGCTCCGGCAGCATGACGGTGTGGTGACGTTGGAGCTACGTCGACTCCGGCAGGGCTTCGCCAAGCGTTACGGAGAACGAGGAAGAGGAAGGGTAGGGCTGCGCCGAGAGAGAGAGAGAGAGAAGTCGTGTCTGAAATCAGCCCAAAACCTTAGGTATATATAGGAGGAGGGAGAGGGAGGGCTTCCTTGGCCCCTCCTCCAAGGAGGAGAGGTTCGGCCGAACCTAGGGAGGAGTCCACCTCCCACAAGGGAGGTGGATCTCTTCCTTTTGAATCCTTTTCAGCGTTATCTCTTATCCCTAGCCGCATGGGCCCTTCCGGAAGGTCTTGGACAGCCCAATAAGGGATGGTACACCTCCTCTAAGGGCCCACGAAGTCCTTTGGTCGTCACACCCCTTCCGGGGCTCCTCCGACACCCTCCCGGCACTCCCGGTACACTACCGATGAGCCTGAAAACTTTCCGGTGACCAAAATAGGACTTCCTATATATCAATCTTTACCTCCGGACCCTTCCGGAGCTCCTCGTGACGTCCGGGATCTCATCCGGGACTCCAAAAAACCTTCGGTAATCATGTATACCATTTCCCTATAACCCTAGCGTCATCGAACCTTAAGTGTGTAGACCCTACGGGTTCGGGAGACACGTAGACATGACCGAGACACCTATCCGGTCAATAACCAATAGTGGGATATGGATACCCATGTTGGCTCCCACATGCTCCATGATGATCTCATCGGATGAACCACGATATTGGGGATTCAATCAATCCCGTATACAATTCCCTTTGTCTACCGGTATGTTACTTGCCCGAGATTCGATCGTCGGTATCCCTATACCTTGTTCAATCTCATTACCGGAAAGTCTCTTTACTTGTTCCGTAATACATCATCCCTTGGCTAACTCCTTAGTCACATTGAGCTCATTATGATGATGTCTTACCGAGTGGGCCCAGAGATACCTCTCCGTCACACGGAGTGACAAATCCTAGTCTCGATTCGTGCCAACCCAACAGACACTTTCGGAAATACCCGTAGTGCACCTTTATAGCCACCCAGTTATGTTGTGACGTTTGGCACACCCAAAGCATTCCTACGGTATCCGGGAGTTTCACAATCTCATGGTCTAAGGAAACGATACTTGACATTGACAAAGCTTTAGCAGACGAACTACACGATCTTGTTCTATGCTTAGGATTGGGTCTTGTCCATCACATCATTATCCTAATGATGTGATCCCGTTATCAATGACATCCAATGTCCATGGTCATGAAACCGTGACCATCTATTGATCAACGAGCTAGCCAACTAGAGGCTCACTAGGGACATGTTGTGGTCTATGTATTCACACATGTATTATGGTTTCCGGTTAACACAATTATAGCATGAACAAGGAAATACAATAATAACCATTTTAGTATTGCCTCTAGGGCATATTTCCAATAGTCTCCCACTTGCACTAGAGTCAATAATCTAGTTACATTGTGATGAATCGAACACCCATAGCATTCTGGTGTTGATCATGTTTTGCTCGTGAGAGAGGTTTAGTCAACGGATCCGCGACATTCAAATCCATATGCACTTTACAAATATCTATATCTCCCTCCTAAATGTAATCATGGATGGAGTTGAAGCGGCGCTTGATGTGTCTTGTCTTCTTGTGAAATCTGGGCTCCTTCGTAAGGGCAATAGCTCCAGTGTTGTCACAGAATAGAGTCATCGGGCCTGACGCACTTGGAATTACTCCTAGGTTGGTGATGAACTCCTTCATCCAGACTCCTTCCTTTGCTGCTTCCGAAGCAGCTATGTACTCCGCTTCACATGTAGATGCCGCCACGATGCTTTGCTTGCTGCTGCACCAGCTGACTGCCCCTCCGTTCAAAATATACACGTATCCGGTTTGCGACTTGGAGTCGTCCGGATCTGTGTCGAAGCTAGCATCGACATAACCATTTATGACGAGCTCTTCGGCACCTCCATATACGAGAAACATGTCGTTTTTCCTTTTCAGGTACTTCAGGATATTCTTAACCGTTGTCCAGTGTTCCGCTCCGGGATCACTTTGGCACCTCCCTACCAAACTTATGGCAAGGTTCACATCAGGTCTGGTACACAACATGGCATACATAATAGAGCCTATGGCTGAAGCATAGGGGATGACACTCATCTCTTCTCTATCCTTTGCCATGGTCAGGCATTGAGTCGTACTCAATCTCACACCCTGTAACACATGCAAGAACCCCTTCTTGGACTGATCCATAATGAACTTCTTCAATATCTTTTCAAGGTATGTGCTTTGTGAAAGACCTATGAGGCATCTCGATCTATCTCTATAGATCTTAATACCTAATATGTAAGCAGCTTCTCCAAGGTCCTTCATTGAAAAACATTTATTCAAGTAGGCCTTTACACTTTCCAAAAGTTCTATATCATTTCCCATTATCAGTATGTCATCCACATATAATATGAGAAATGCTATAGAGGTCCCACTCACTTTCTTGTAAATACAGGGTTCTCCATAAACCTATACAAACCCAAACGCTTTAATCACCTCATTAAAGCGAATGTTCCAACTCCGAGATGCTTGCACCAGCCCATAGATGGAGCGCTGGAGCTTGCATACTTTGTTAGCATCTTTAGGATCGACAAAACCTTTCAGCTGCATCATATACAGTTCTTCCTTAAGGAAGCCATTAAGGAATGCCGTTTTGACGTCCATTTGCCAGATCTCATAATCATAAAATACGGCAATTGCTAACATGATTCGGACAGACTTTAGCATCACTACGGGTGAGAAAGTCTCATCGCAGCAAGGTATTCCGGCAGGGCTTCGCCTAAGCACTGCGGAGGAGGAAGAAGAGAGGTAGGGCTGCGCCGTGGGAGAGAGAGACCAAATCTTGTCTCAAAACAGCCCAAACCTCAAGTATATATAGGAGGAGGGAGAGGGAGGTCTGCCTTGGCCCCTCCTCCAAGGAGGAGAGCTTCGGCCGAAGCTAGGGAGGAGTCCACCTCCCACAAGGGAGGTGGATCTCTTCCTTTTGAAACTCCTTTACCCTTATCTCATTATCCCTAGACGCATGGGCCTTTACGGAAGGACTTGGCCAGCCCAATAAGGGCTGGTACACATCCTCTAACAGCCCACAAAGTACTTTGGTCGTCACACCCCTCCCGGGGTCCTCCGACACCCTCCCGCCACTCCCGGTACACTACCGATGAGCCCGAAAACTTTCCGGTGACCAAAACTTGACTTCCTATATATCAATCTTTACCTCCGGACCATTCCGGAGCTCCTCGTAACGTCAGGGATCTCATCTGAGACTCCGAACAACCTTAGGTAATCACGTATACCATTTCCCTATAACCCTAGCGTCATCGAACCTTAAGTGTGTAGACCCTACGGGTTCGGGAGACACGTAGACATGACCGAGACACCTCTCTGGTCAATAAACAACAGCGGGATCTGGATACCCATGTTGGCTCCCACATGCTCCACGATTATCTTATCGGATGAACCACGATATCGGGGATTCAATCAATCCCGTATACAATTCCCTTTGTCTATCGGTATGATACTTGCCCGAGATTCGATCGTCGGTATCCCTATACCTTGTTCAATCTCGTTACTGGCAAGTCTCTTTACTCGTTCCGTAATACATCATCTCGTGGCTAACTCCTTAGTCACATTGAGCTCATTATGATGATGTCTTACCGAGTGGGCCTAGAGATACCTCTCCGTCACACGGAGTGACAAATCCCAGTCTCGATTCATGCCAACCCAACAGACACTTTCGGAGATACCCATGGTGCACCTTTATAGCCACCCAGTTACATTGTGACGTTTGGCACACCCAAAGCATTCCTACGGTATCCGCGAGTTACACAATCTCATGGTCTAAGGAAACGATACTTGACATTGAAAAGCTTTAGCAGATGAACTACACGATCTTGTGCTATGCTTAGGATTGGGTCTTGTCCATCACATCATTCTCCTAATGATGTGATCCCGTTATCAATGACATCCAATGTCCATGGTCATGAAACTGTGACCATCTATTGATCAATGAGCTAGCCAACTAGAGGCTCACTAGGGACATGTTGTGGTCTATGTATTCACAATGTATTATGGTTTTCGGTTAACACAATTATAGCATGAACAATAGACAATTATCATGAACAAGGAAATACAATAATAACCATTTTATTATTTCCTCTAGGGCATATTTCCAACAGTCTCCCACTTGCACTAGAGTCAATAATCTAGTTACATTGTGATGAATCGAACACCCATAGCATTCTGGTGTTGATCATGTTTTGCTCGTGAGAGAGGTTTAGTCAACGGATCTGCGACATTCAAATCCGTATGCACTTTACAAATATCTATATCTCCCTCCTAAATGTAATCATGGATGGAGTTGAAGCGGCGCTTGATGTGTCTTGTCTTCTTGTGAAACCTAGGCTCCTTCGCAAGGGCAATAGCTCCAGTGTTGTCACAAAATAGAGTCATCGGGCCCGACGCACTTGGAATTACTCCTAGGTCGGTGATGAACTCCATCATCCAGACTCCTTCCTTTGTTGCTTCCGAAGCAACTATGTACTCCTCTTCACATGTAGATGCCGCCACGACGCTTTGCTTGTTGCTGCACCAGCTGACTGCCCCTCCGTTCAAAATATACACGTATCCAGTTTGCGACTTGGAGTTGTCCGGATCTGTGTCGAAGCTAGCATCGACGTAACCCTTTACAACGAGCTCTTCGGCACCTCCATATACGAGAAATATGTCCTTTTTCCTTTTCAGGTACTTCAGGATATTCTTGACCGCTGTCCAGTGTTCCGCTCCGGGATCACTTTGGTACCTCCCTACCAAACTTATGGCAAGGTTCACATCGGGTCTGGTACACAGCATGGCATACATAATAGAGCCTATGGCTGAAGCATAGGGGATGACACTCATCTCTTCTCTATCCTTTGTCGTAGTCGGGCATTGAGTCGTACTCAATCTCCTTGTAACACAAGCAAGAACCCCTTCTTGGACTGATCCATATTGAACTTCTTCAATATCTTTTCAAGGTATGTGCTTCGTGAAAGACCTATGAGGCGTCTCGATCTATCTCTATAGATCTTAATACCTAATATGTAAGCAGCTTCTCCAAGGTCCTTCATTGAAAAACATTTATTCAAGTAGGCCTTTACACTTTCCAAAAGTTCTATATCATTTCCCATTATCAGTATGTCATCCACATATAATATGAGAAATGCTACAGAGCTCCCACTCACTTTCTTGTAAATACAGGGTTCTCCATAAACCTGTACAAACCCAAATGCTTTAATCACCTCATTAAAGCGAATGTTCCAACTCCGAGATGCTTGCACCAGCCCATAGATGGAGCGCTGGAGCTTGCATACTTTGTTAGCATCTTTAGGATCGACAAAACCTTCCGGCTGCATCATATACAGTTCTTCCTTAAGGAAGCCATTAAGGAATGCCGTTTCGACATCCATTTGCCAGATCTCATAATCATAAAATGCGGCAATTGCTAACATGATTCAGACAGACTTTAGCATCGCTACGAGTGAGAAAGTCTCATCGTAGTCAACTCCTTGAACTTGTCGATAACCCTTAGCGACAAGCCAAGCCTTATAGACGGCCACATTACCATCCGCGTCAGTCTTCTTCTTAAAGATCCATTTATTTTCAATGGCTCGCTTATCATCAGGCAAGTCCACCAAAGTCCACACTTTGTTCTCATACATGGATCCTATCTCGGATTTCATGGCTTCAAGCCATTTGTTGGAATCCGGGCCCGCCATTGCTTCTTCACAGTTCGAAGGTTCACCGTTGTCTAACAACATGATCTCCAGGACAGGTTTGCCGTACCACTCTGGTGCGGAACGTGTCCTAGTGGACCTTCGACGTTCAATAGTAACTTGATCTGAAGTTTCATGATCATCATCATTAACTTCCTCTCTAGCCGGTGTAGGCTCCATAGAAACAACTTCCTGTGTTGCGCTACTTTCCAGTTCAAGCGGAGGTACAATTACCTCATCAAATTCTATTTTCCTCCCACTTACTTCTTTCGAGAGAAACTCTTTCTCGAGAAAGGATTCATTCTTAGCAACAAAGACTTTGCCTTCGGATCTGAGGTAGAAGGTATACCCAATAGTCTCTTTGGGATATCCTATGAAGACGCAGTTTTCCGCTTTGGGTTCGAGCTTCTCAGGTTGAAGTTTCTTCACATAAGCATCGCATCCCCAAACTTTTAGAAACGACAGCTTAGGTTTCTTTCCAAACCATAATTCATACGGTGTCGTCTCAACGGATTTTGACGGTGCCCTATTTAAAGTGAATGCGGCAGTCTCTAATGCATATCCCCAAAATGATAGCGGTAAGTCGGTAAGAGACATCATAGATCGCACCATATCCAATAGAGTGCAATGACGACGTTCATACACACCATTTCGCTGAGGTGTGCCAGGCAGCATGAGTTGTGAAACAATTCCACATTTCCTTAGGTGCATGCCAAACTCATGACTTAAATATTCTCCGCCACCATCAGATCATAGGCACTTTATTTTCCTGTCACGTTGATTCTCTACCTCACTCTGAAATTCCTTGAACGTTTCAAAGGTTTCAGACTTGTGTTTCATTAAGTAGACATACCCATATCTGCTCAAGTCATCAGTGAGGGTGAGAACATAACAGTAGCCACCACGAGCCTTGACGCTCATTGGACCGCATACATCGGTATGTATTATTTCCAACAAGTCAGTTGCTCGCTCCATTGTTCCGCAGAACGGAGTCTTGATCATCTTGCCCATGAGGCATGGTTCGCACGTGTCAAATGATTCAAAATCAAGAGACTCCAAAAGTCCGTCAGCATGGAGCTTGTTCATGCGTTTGACACCAATATGACCAAGGCGGTAGTGCCACAGGTAAGTGGGACTATCGTTATCAACCTTACACTTTTTGGTACTCACACTATGGACATGTGTAACATCACGTTCGAGATTCATCAAAAATAAACCATTGACCAGCGGGGCATGACCATAAAACATTTCTCTCATATAAATAGAACAACCATTATTCTCAGATTTAAATGAGTAGCCATCTCGTATCAAGCGAGATCCAGATACAATGTTCATGCTCAAAGCTGGTACTAAATGACAATTATTAAGGTTTAAAACTAACCCCGAAGTTAGATGCAGAGGTAGCGTGCCGACGGCGATCACATCGACCTTGGAACCATTCCCAACGCGCATCGTCACCTCATCCTTCGCTAGTCTCCGCTTATTCTGCAGCTCCTGCTTGGAGTTACAAATGTGAGCAACTGCACCGGTATCAAATACCCAGGAGCTACTACGAGCGCTGGTTAGGTACACATAAATAACAAGTATATCACATATACCTTTAACGTTGTCGGCCTTCTTATCCGCTAAGTACTTGGGGCAGTTCCGCTTCCAGTGACCGATACCCTTGCAATAAAAGCACTCAGTCTCGGGCTTGGGTCCATTCTTGTTCTCCTTCCCGGCAACTTGCTTACCGAGCGCGGCAACATCTTTTCCGTCCTTCTTGAAGTTCTTCTTACCCTTGCCTTTCTTGAAACTAGTGGTATTATTTACCATCAACACTTGATGCTCCTTTTTGATCTCAACCTCCGCTAATTTTAGCATCGAGTACAACTCAGGAATGGACTTCTCCATCCCTTGCATGTTTTAGTTCATCACAAAGCTCTTGTAGGTAGGTGGAAGCGATTGGAGGATTCTGTCAATGACCGAGTCATCTGGGAGATTAACTCCCAGCTGAGTCAAGCGGTTGTGTAGCCCAGACATCTTGAGGATGTGCTCACTGACAGAATTGTTCTCCTCCATCTTACAGCTGAAGAACTTGTCGGAGACGTCATATCTCTCGACCCAGGCATGAGCTTGGAAAATCAGTTTCAGCTCTTGGAACATCTCATATGCTCCGTGTTGCTCAAAATGCTTTTGGAGCCCCGGTTCTAAACTGTAAAGCATGCCAAGCGTTCGCAACGTCTTGCTTTGCTGGGAGAACGGGTGCGTCACCTAGCGGTGCATCAAGGACATACAATCTTTTGGAAGCTATGAGGATGATCCTCAAGCTACGGACCCAGTCCGCATAGTTGCTTCCATCATCTTTCTGCTTGGTTTTCTCTAGGAACGCGTTGAAGTTGAGGTTGGCATGAGCGTTGGCCATTGGATCTACAATATAGATTGTAAAGATAATTTTAGACTAAGTTCATGATAATTAAGTTCATATAATCAAATTATTTAATGAACTCCAACTTAGATAGACATCTCTCTAGTCATCCAAGTGACACATGATCCATGTCAACTAGCCCGTGTCCGATCATCTCGTGAGACAGACTAGTCATCCATGGTGAACATCTCCATGTTGATCGTATCTTCTATACGACTCATGTTCGACCTTTCAATCTTCCGTGTTTCGAGGCCATGTCTGTACATGCTAGGCTTATCAAGTCAACCTAAGTGTTTCACATGTGTAAATCTAGCTTACACCCGTTGTATGCGAACGTTAGAACCTATCACACCCGATCATCACGTGGTGCTTCGGAACAACGATCCTTAGCAACGGTGCATAGTTAGGGTGAACACATCTCTTGAAATTTTATTGAGAGATCATCTTATTTACTACCGTCGTTCTAAGCAAATAAGATGTAAACATGATAAACATCACATGCAATCAATATAGTGACATGATATGGCCAATATCATCTTGCTCCTTTGATCTCCATCTTCGGGGCACCATGATCATCACTGTCACCGGCACAACACCATGATCTCCATCATCATGATCTCCATCATTGTGTCTTCATGAAGTTGTCTCACCAACTATTACTTCTACTACTATGGCTAACGTTTAGCAATAAAGTAAAGTAATTATATGGCGTTTATGATTGACACGTAGGTCATACAATAAAATAAGACAACTCCTATGGCTCCTGCCAGTTGTCATACTCATCGACATGCAAGTCGTGAATCCTATTACAAGAACATGATCAATCTCATACATCACAATGCATCACATCACATCCTTTTGGCCATATCACATCACAAGGCACATGCTGCAAAAACAAGTTAGACGTCCTCTAATTTGTAGTTGCAAGTTTTTATGTGGCTGCTATAGGTTTCTAGCAAGAACGTTTCTTACCTACGCCAAAACCACAATGTGATATGCCAATTGCTATTTACCCTTCACAAGGACCCTTTTCATCGAATCCAATCCGACTAAGGTGGAAGAGACAGACACCCGCTAGCCACCTTATGCAACAAGTGCATGTCAGGCGGTGGAACCGGTCTCACGTAAGCGTACGTGTAAAGTTGGTCCGGGACGCTTCATCCCACAATACCGCCAAATCGAGATAAGACTAGTAGTGGTAAGCAAATTAACAAGATCGACGTCCACAACTGCTTTGTGTTCTACTCGTGCATAGATTCTACGCAGAGACTTAGCTCATGATGCCACTGTTGGGAGACGTAGTAGTAAATCAAAAAAATTCCTACGTGTCACCAAGATCTATCTATTAAGAAACCAGCAACTAGTGGGGAGAGATTGCATCTTCATACCTTTGAAGATCGCTAAGAGAAACCGTTCAAGAACGCGGTTGGTGGAGCCGTACTCGTGGTGATTCAGATCGCGGTGGACTCCGATCTAAGCGCCGAACAACGGCGCCTCCGCGTTCAACACACGTGCAGCCCGATGACGTCTCCTATGCCTTGATCCAGCAAGGAGGAACGAGAGATTGAGGGAGAGTTCCGGCAGCACGACGACGTGGTGACGGTGGAGCTACGTGGACTCCGGCAGGGCTTCGCCAAGCGCTACGGAGAACGAGGAAGAGGAAGGGTAGGGCTGCGCCGAGAGAGAGAGAAGTCGTGTCTCAAATCAGCCCAAAACCTTGGGTATATATAGGAGGAGGGAGAGGGAGGGCTGCCTTGGCCCCTCCTCCAAGGAGGAGAGGTTCGGCCGAACCTAGGGAGGAGTCCACCTCCCACAAGGGAGGTGGATCTCTTCCTTTTGAATCCTTTTCAGCCTTATCTCTTATCCCAAGCCTCATGGGCCCTTCCATAAGGTCTTGTCCAGCCCAATAAGGGCTGGTACACCTCCTCGAAGGGCCCACGAAGTCCTTTGGTCGTCACACCCCTCCCGTGGGTCCTCCGGCACCCTCCCAACACTCCCGGTACACAACCGATGAACCCGAAAACTTTCCGGTGACCAAAACAGGACTTCCTATATATCAATCTTTACCTTCGGACCATTCCAGAGCTCCTCGTGACATCCGGGATCTCATCCAGGACTCTGAAGAACCTTCGGTAATCATGTATACCATTTCTCTATAACCCTAGCGTCATCGAACCAAGTGTGTAGACCCTACGGGTTCGGGAGACACGTAGACATGACCGAGACACCTCTCCGGTCAATAACCAACAGCGGGATCTGGATACCCATGTTGGCTCCCACATGCTCCACGATGTAGTCATCGGATGAACCACGATATCGGGGATTCAATCAATCCCGTATACAATTCCCTTTGTCTACCGGTATGTTACTTGCCCGAGATTCGATCGTCGGTATCCCTATACCTTGTTGAATCTCGTTACCGGCAAGTCTCTTTACTCGTTTCGTAATACTTCATCCCGTGGCTAACTCCTTAGTCACATTGAGCCCATTATGATGATGTCTTACCGAGTGGGTCCAGAGATACCTCTCCGTCATACGGAGTGACAAATCCCAGTCTCGATTCGTGCCAACCCAACAGACACTTTCGGAAATACCCTAATGCACCTTTATAGCCACCTAGTTACGTTGTGACGTTTGGCACACCAAAGCATTCCTACGGTATCCGAGAGTTGCACAATCTCATGGTCTAAGGAAACGATACTTGACATTGAAAAGCTTTAGCAAACGAACTACACGATCTTGTGCTATGCTTAGCATTGGGTCTTGTCCATCACATCATTCTCCTAATGATGTGATCCCATTATCAATGACATCCAATGTCCATGGTCATGAAACCGTGACCATCTATTGATCAACGAGCTAGCCAACTAGAGGCTCACTAGGGACATGTTGTGGTCTATGTATTCACACATGTATTATGGTTTCTGGTTAACACAATTATAGCATGAACAATAGACAATTATCATGAACAAGGAAATACAATAATAACCATTTTATTATTGCCTCTAGGGCATATTTCCAACAGCTCCATGTTGACGGACTTTTGGAATCACTTGATTTTGAATTACTTGACACATGTGAACCATGCCTCATGGGCAAGATGACTATAACCCCGTTCTCTCGAACAATGGAACAGGCAAGTGACTTGTTGGAAATCATACATATTGATGTGTGCGATCCAATGAGCATTAAGGCGCGCGGTGGATATCGTTATTTTCTCACCTTCACCGATAACTTAAGTAGATATGGGTATATTTACTTAACGAAACACAAGTCTAAAATGTTTGAAAAGTTCAAGCAATTTCAGAGTGAAGTTGAGAATCATCATAACAAAAAGATTAAATTCCTACGATCCGATCGAGGAGGAGAATATCCGAGTTATGAGTTTGGCACTCACTTAAGACAATGTGGATTTTTTTCACAATTGACATTGCCTGGAACAACACAGTGTAATGGTGTGGCCAAACATCGTAATCAAACCTTATTGGATATGATGCGTTCTATGATGTCTCTTACCGATTTGCCACTATCGTTTTGGGGTTATGCATTAGAGACATCTGCATTCACTTTAAATAGGGCACCATCGAAATCCGTTGAGACGACGCCATATGAACTATGGTTTGGCAAGAAGCCAAAGTTGTCGTTTCTTAAAGTTTGGGGATGTGATGCTTATGGCAAAAAGCTTCAGCCTGAAAAGATGGAACCCAAAGCAGAGAAATGTGTCTTCATAGGGTACCCAATAGAGACAGTTGGGTATGCCTTCTATCTTAGATCCGAAGGCAAAGTGTTTGTCTCTAAAAACAGAACATTTCTTGAGAAAGAGTTTCTCTCGAAGGAATTGAGTGGGAGGAAAATAGAGCTTGATGAGGTTATTGAACCTTTATTTCAACCAGAGAGTAGCGCAACGCAGGAAGATGTTTTTGTGGAGCCTAAATCGATTGAAGAGGAAATTAATGATGATGATCATGAAGCTTCGGATCAAGTAACTATCGAACCTCGTAGGTCGATAAGGACGCGTACTGCTCCTGAGTGGTACGGCAACCCTGTCTTGGAGGTCATGTTGTTGGACAACGATGAACCTACGAGCTATGGAGAAGCAATGATAGGCCTAGATTCCTAGAAATGGTTAGAGGCCATGAAATCTGAGATGAGATCCATGTATGAAAACAAAGTATGGACTTTGGAAGTATTACCTGAAGGGTGAAAAGCAATTCAGAATAAATGGATCTTTAAGAGGAAGACGGACACAAACAGTAATGTCACGGTCTATAAAGCTCGACTTGTGGCAAAGGTTTTTTCACAAGTTCAAGGAGTTGACTATGATGAGACCTTCTCACCCGTAGCGATGCTTAAGTCCATCAGAATCATGTTAGCAATAGCTGCATATGAAATTTGCCAGATGGATGTCAAAACAACGTTCCTTAACAGTTTCCTTAAGGAAGAGTTGCAACCAGAAGCTTTTGTCGATCCAGAGAATGCTAACAAAGTTTGCAAACTCCAGCGATCCATTTATGGACTGGTTCAAGCATCTCGGAATTGGAATCTGCGCTTTGATGAAGTGATCAAAGCGTTCGGATTTATACAAGTTTACTAAGAAGCTTGTATTTACAAGAAAGTGAGTGGGAGCTCTATAGAGTTTCTAATATTATATGTGGATGACATATTGCTGATTGGAAGCAATATAGAAATGTTGGAAAGCATGAAGGAATATTTGAACAAGAGTTTTTCAATGAAGGACCTAGGAGAAACTGATTTCATATTAGTCATCAAGATCTATAGAGATAGATCGAGACGCTTAATTGGACTTTCACAGAGCACATACCTTGAGAAAGTTTTGAATGAGTTGAAAATGCATCAGTCCAAGAAGGGGTTCTTGCTTGTATTGCAAGGTGTGGAGTTGAGTAAGACTCAATGCCCAATGACTGCAGAAGATAGAGAAAAGATGAGTGCCATCCCGTATGCTTCAGCCATAGGCTCTATCATGTATGCAATGTTGTGCACAAGACCCGATGTCAGCCTTGCCATAAGTATGGACGTAAGGTTTCAAAGTGATCCAGGGATGGAGCACTGGCGGAGGTCAAGAATATCCTTAATTACCTGAAAAGGACTAGGAAAATGTTTCTCGTTTATGGAGGTGATCAAGAGCTCATCGTAAAGGGTTACGTCGATGCAAGCTTTGACACTGATCCGACTGACTCTAAGTCTCAAACCGGATACATATTTATTCTCAATGGGGGAGCGGTAAGCTGGTGCAGTTCCAAGCAAAGCGTGGTAGCGGATTCTACATGTGAAGCGAAGTACATCGCAGCCTTGGAGGTGGTGAAGGAAGGTGTCTGGATGAAGGAATTCATGACAGATCTTTGAGTAGTGCCCAGTGCACTGAATCCAATGGCTCTGTTTTGTGAAAACACTGGTGCCATTGCTCTAGCCAAGGAACCAACGTTTCACAAGAGGACCAGGCAAATAAAGCGACGCTTGAGTTCCATCTGTGATTACATCAAGGAGGAGGACAGTAATATTTGCAAAGTGCACATGAATCTGAATGTCGTAGACCCGTTGACTAAACCTCTTCCAAGGGCTAAACATGATCAACACCAAAACTGTATGTATGTTATGACTGTTTTGATTGGAAACACATTGTGTGTGTGGATACATAAACAACATAGTGTCCCTAGTATTCCTCTAGTAAACTAGCTCGTTGATCAAAGATGGTCAAGGTTTCCTAGCCATAGACATAAGATGTCATTTGATAACGGGATCACATCATTGGGAGAATGATGTGATGGACAAGACCCAAACTATGAACATAGCATATGATCGTGTCAGTTTACTGCTATAGTTTTCTGCATGTCAAGTATTTGTTCCTATGACCATGAGATCATGCAACAAACTGACATCGGAGGAATACCTTGTGTGTATCAAACGTCACAACGTAACTGGGTGACTATAAAGATGCTCTATAGGTATCTCCAAGGGTGTCTGTTGAGTGGGCATGGATTGAGACTGGGATTTGTTACTTCGTGTTACGGAGAGGTATCTCAGGGCCCACTCAGTAATACAACATCATAATGAGCCTTGCAAGCAAAGTGACTAAATAGTTAGTCATAGGATCTTGTATTACGGAACGAGTAAAGAGACTTGCCGGTAACGAGATTGAACTAGGTATAGAGATACCGATGATCGAATATCGGGCAAGTAACATACCGAAGAACAAAGGGAACAACATACAGGATTAACTGAATCCTTGACATAAAGGTCCCGCTATTGGTTATTGACCGTAGAAGTGTCTCGGTCATGTCTACATAGTTCTCGAACCCGCAAGGTCTGCACACTTAACGTTCGGTGACATTTTAGTACTATTGAGTTATGTATGGTGGTGACCGAAGGTTGTTTAGAGTCCCGGATGAGATTCCGGACGTCAAGAGGAGCTCTGGAATGGTCCGGAGGTAAATATTGATATATAGGAAGTCCCGTTTTGGCCACCGGAAAAGTTTCGGGTATTTCCGGTAGTGTACCGAGAGTGCCGGAGGGCCATCGGGAGGGGCCACCCACGCCGGGAGGCCACATGGGCCTGAGGGGTGGTGCACCATCCCTTAGTGGGTTGGTCAAGCAATCCCCACAAGGCCCATGCGGGTAGGAAGGTGGGAAAAGGAAAACCCCCAAGAGGGGGAAGGGTTTTCCAAGTAGGATTAGAATCCTACTTGGAGTAGGATTGGAGGTGGACTCCTCCACCCCCTCCTTCGGCCGAAGCCCCTAGGGGGAAACCCTAGGGCTTCCTCCTACTCCCTCCCTCCTATACATACTAGAGGAATAGAGCCCCAAAACATACAAGTCCACGTGCTAGTTCTCTATTCCCTAGTTCCCCCACCAAAAAGATTCCGACGGTGCTTAGGTAAAGCCCCGTCGGAATAGTTCCACCACCGCCGCCGCCGTGCCGTCACACTATCGGAGAACTCATATACCTCTCCCCTCCCTCTTGCTGGATCAAGAAGGCGGATATCATCATCGAGTTGTACATGTGCCGAAGGCGGAGGTGTCTTCTGTTCGGCGCTAGATCTGGACGGATTGTGATCGGATCACGGGACGTTTAGCGATTTGGATCGCAAAGACGTTCGACTACATCAACCGCGTTTCTTAATGCTTCCGCTTAGCGATCTACAAGGGTATGTAGATCCACTCTCTCTCTCTCTCTCTCTCTCGTAGATGCTCATCACCATGGATAGATCGTGTGTGTGCGTAGGAAAATTTTTGTTTCCCATGCAACGTTCCCCAATACTACGATAGTAGGTGAAGGCTTTTGTGCTGCTACAAAAGTTTCACTTATTTGGCCTTGACCATGAAGGTGCAGAGCCGAATTATGGACATCAACAGTTGCGTATGATGCCAAAAAATTAGTAGCATGAGGTGTAGCATATGATGTTTGAGGGCAATTGGCCAAATAACTAGTAGTAACATGGCCAATTCCCCTATCCACCGGCATGTTTGGATTAACATACTGCTAGTTATTTGCCGATGAATAAAAAGTTGAAACACTTTGTTGCATACTATTGGAAGTTCCTACATGGGGTTTTTCATCTTGATTAACCAAACTCATCATGTTGTTCATCGGCATATAGATTTATGGGGTTACCGGTGCATGGGAGTTGGGATACATATGTTGCATGTTGCTAAAATTATATGACGTTGAAGTATGGAGATTATTCTAAATCGACTATTGCACATAACTAGATGCATGATTCGTAAAACTAGGGCTAGCCGATACATTACGGCCATTAAGTTATTTGGGTATTCATATTACCTTTGTAGTTTGTAAACCCTAAATGATGATCACTTCGTAGCAAGAACTGGCTAGAGACCATTCAAAGCTTCATCCCCAACGGAGTTGCCAAAAAGTGTGTTCGCACACGAACACGTCACGTATATCCTCGACGCCGGGGGTGATACACCGCAGCTCACGTCGAGGGAGACCCGTCCGGAAGCGCGGTACGCAGGTAACCCGACTGGTGCTTTTGAAGACCCAAAACCCCACAAGCCCGGGAGGGACCCCGTCAGGGCACGCATCGGCTATGGGCTGCCCTAGGTCGACCGGATCGCCCCTAGGGCCTCGTGCATCGCTGCCCTCCAAGTGAAGAACGAACGAAGAACGAGGAAGAAGAAGAACGAGGGAGAGGGATAAAGGTAAAGGTAAAAAATGGTAGATTGATTGATCGATTGTGTGTTGTTCAATCAGTCGTCACCTCTCACATATATATGAGGCGGCTGGACTTTCCATACAAGAAAAGGACTCAAATCTCGTCCAAAACATCAAAAGTTAACCTAACTCGGACTAGGAGGGACGGAACTCCGGTCGTCCCGGAACTTCCGGGCTAAAATTACGACGAGTAGCGTTCTGTACTGATTCTGCAGGTCGCATATGACTTCGGATTGCGATGGACTTTGTAGAGGTTGAAATGCAGAATATTTCGTCAGTTGAACACTTTTTCATCCGAAGCCATCTTGAAGTTGATTTCGGACCCGCAAAACTGTAAAAAATGTTAAATTCCAGTTTTCGGGGCGTATCACGTGCAACTTTCGGTTTAGCCCAGAATCTCCTCGAACTTGCCCGGAACTTACAGGGCAAGTTTCTGCAGCACACTGTTTCAGCTATAACTTTTGCATGCGAACTCCGATTTAGACGATTTTGATATCAAAATCCATCGCCTCGGCGAGGCGAAGAAAATTAATGTAGAGCGTTTTCTCATGTGAGGCCATCTTGGAGGCATAATCAGCCGAACAGTATTCTTCACATGAAATCTTAGTACTTTGAGCATAATTTCAGCCTTCATGAGATTTGATGACGATGGCACAAACTTAGAAAATGTTTATCTCAACACTACCGAACTTTTCCATGTAGAGAATTTCTTTATTTGAAGCCATCTTGATTGTGTGTTCTTTCATGCCAAAATCGAGTGTCAACAGTTTATCAATAGCGCAA
The DNA here is from genome assembly GCA_022496015.1 of Hordeum marinum. NCBI lineage: Eukaryota > Viridiplantae > Streptophyta > Magnoliopsida > Poales > Poaceae > Hordeum > Hordeum marinum. Next base: position 375,333,915 of record CM039678.1, on the reverse strand, counting down.
CGTGTGGGATAGATTCAACCTTCGCATATCGTTTTATAAGGATAACTGTATGCACTCTTAGATCCTATCACAGACGGTCTCGTAAAACTAAATGTGTGATATTCTCCTCGTCATACACGATTTATAGTCGTGAACTGTTTATGATGTGACGCATATCGTAAACGTTGCACCACAGAATAGCACGTGTGATGGTAATTCGACCCCACACACGTTTCAAGGATGGACCATCTAAGAAATATTACATATCTCAAACGATTGACCGATGACTCTCATTTATGATAACGACGGACATCCCATACGCTTAGTTTTATCAAACGTTTGCGTTCATCAGTCATTATCATCGATGATTTTTTGTTGTTGTTCGGGATGTGCCCCTTGTCGCGCACACAGATAGAACGACGGTTTAAAACTTTATCGCGAAAAGAATGTAAAAATCGTTCGTATAAAACATCGCTGCATCAGTGGACGCAACCCACCGGGACGAACAATTGAGTGCCTTGTAGCATCTTCATCAGTTCCCGCTTTTCCTCTTGTAACAAACAGCCAGCGGCTCAAGCCTTGAAATCGGTTAGGCACATTGCTTAGATTGCACACATGGAAGCATGCACGGTGCTAACTACTGAAATATGGATGTGACATGATCATGACTACACTAGTCTAACCATAAAATTGCAACGACCATGCAAGCTCGTCCTTCTTTTTCAGAGGAATTACTGCACAATCTTTGACACGGCCTATCGAAAAACAAGGTGCCAAGGTAGATATGATACCATTGATACGATGCAAAGCCAAGAAGATGATTCATGTGTATAACGACGCGCCACTGCCAGTCTTCACCGTTACCGTGTGTGAAGGGTCAATTTAGTACCGTAACGAACAGGTCAGTTTGTCATGGTACCTCATCGAAAGTTAATCGTGTCCTGTCATCAGCTGATCTCTCTAAAACCGCAGGATAAGTACCTGCACTAGTGTTAATCTTTTTTCCCTTTGAGAAGAAGGATAACCATCGGTCTTTGCATCATTTAACTGCGCCATGCACACAGGAAGGGCTTGCTTGGAAAAAAAACACAAATGTGGAACGAGACGATCGAACCATGTGCGTGTACATACTATTGGATGGGAAGGCCATGATAACATTTTCTTTCATTATTTGCCAACGCAATACAGCGAGAGGGCCAAGAGGGGAAGATGATCATCTTCCATTGCTCTACCAAAAACAGCAGCACTGCAACAACGCACATGCGCCTACTCCCTGATTAAACTCTGCTTCTTTGAAAACAAGTACATGTATAGATACGTACAACACTAGCAACAACTTATTTTCCTCCGAATACGTCTTAAATATATCGTCCTAGCTACTACTATATTTTCTGGATTATTTCCATGAAAGAAGGACGCAAAAAAATTAAGAGCCGTCAAAATGACACAAAAGTCCATTATAATACACGTATTTACCAGAGCAGAGCGTAATTAGTTTCAGGGCCGGCCCAGCAGAACCAAAAGGGCTCTGGATTTCCCAGAACGGTTCAGACGTCGACAACGCATGGAGCGGCGCGCTGGAAGTTGAAGTACCCGTTCCCGCCGCCGCCGGCGATGGAGCCGTAGCTGCCCTGCCCTCCGTTGACGGTGAGCAGGGCGGGGCACCTGACCCGGAGGTGGTAGTGCCCAGTGATGAACGCCCCGGCCTTCCACCTGATCCAGCCGTCCACCCGCACCGTGAGCAGCACGTACCCCGCCGTCTCGTCCTGCGCCAGCGCCACCGCCAGGTACGGGGCCAGCGGCACGTTCGACCCCACCAGGAACGGCGACCACACCGAGACGTCGAGGTGGCCCTGGTACACCACGGGGAGCGCGGTGGGGACGGTCACCTGCTGCCCCTTGTACTCGGCGTACGCGTCCGTCCGGTCGAAGTAGATGCCGACGCGGGAGTTGGGGTTGCGGGCGGCGATCGTCGCCTGCAGCGTCACCGTAAGGTACGACGCCGGGGAGGAGGTGGCGTTGAGGCACGCCACGGTAAGGTCGTTGAGGTAGAAGCGCGGCCTGGTGGGGCGGAGCACGAGCCACACGATGAGCACGATGAGGAGGATGAGCAGGATGATGGCCACCAGGGCGGCGCAGAACTGCCGGTACAGCCGCCGCCGCTCGCAGTCGTGCTTGTCACAGTGCTTGATCGACATCCTCTTCCTTCTCTCCTTGCCGCCGCTGCTGCTGTTGGTGGACAGTGGAGAGCAGAGAAGAGAAGAGAAAGCTTCCAACTAATTTTGGTGGGCAAGTGGGTGAGGTGAGCGTATATACATAAGCCCAGCAGCCCGATGTGGCCGCCATGATTGATTACCGCGAGCGCGAGCGCGAGTTCGTCTTACTTTCACCAAGAAGAGAGCTTTTAGGTCGATCGATGGTTGAAACGAGGGAAAAGGGAGTGAGGAGTGGCGTCAGGTAGGGTGTCCATATCACGCTATCAGCTTCAGTTCAGACCAGTCCATGGATTTCAACATCAACAAATTGTAGTGAAGGATTAAAGGAGGAAGAAGAGGGCGACACGCACGCACCTTGCCACCTAGCCTAATTCTTCTAGCACCCATCACCATCAAACTGAAACCAAATAATATGGTCACTTGGTATCCAATTGATGTTATATTCAGTACTGTATATAATCAGCCATGTGAGTTGCAATTACTACTATCAAAGATTGCGTGCATATACTGAGCTTGCATGTGCCTTGCTTCCTCGCCGGCGAGCACTAGTACCGTGACTTGCCGTCGCGCTCAGCTGCAACTGCAATGCATCCGACATGCATGCTCCCTAGGAAGTCACAGACTGACCAATCAAAGTGAGAACTTAATTTTCACAATATTGACTCGAGTCAAGCAATCGAAGTAAGCATCGATCAACTGATTAACTAAATGATGCATCAAGCAACAGGTTCAGAAAATAGACTGTGTGACTTGACACACACTTCAGCCAGGCCGGTCCCTTTAGATATGATTTGACATGCCAACCTCCCCTAAATAGTTTCACAAACAACTAATTTGCTGACCCCAGCGAATGAATGAACAACTCCTCTGCAGCAGCAATCGTAGAGAAGTGCATTCTATCTACCTGTACTACTCTGTTTTGTTGGACCAAACATTACTTCCTCCCTCATAATCAGCCCAGCTACCAAACACAGATTTATACTACGTACTAGACAACACATTAGGGCCTGACTTGATAGATGAAAACAAATCGATGGTAATGAATAGCAGCACAGTCCCTTGGTTTGATGGCAACAAAATCAAAATGGCGAAGGGTGCCCTCGGGTCAATAACAAGACTCTCAAACCATCATCACTTTTCTAACCCACTCTGCAAAGCGTGACATGATGTCGCTATACATGTAGCAACAGCGAATCATCTTTTTGCTATCGACCTCTGGTCTTTAGAAGCTCCCAAAGGAGCATGACCAGGACACACCAGCGTATGGGATTACTCCACCACCAGCAATACTAGTGAGCAGTGGCTGCGGTTGTAGGGGTGAGCGTGCAGGTTCAGTGGAGTGTTCTAGTGAAAGAAGGAATCGAATCTCCTTGGTGTTCTGTTGGTCCACGCATCAACCTAAGCATGACATCACAGAGGAATGTGTATCCCAAGGAATTTGCTGTGAAATACTCTCCGTCCCGTAACATAAGACGCTTTTTGACACTATATTAATGTCAAAAAATGTCCTATATTATGAGACGGAGGGAGTACTTTACAAACTTTTAATTATCAGAAGACATAAGAGGGGACCAATGGCAAAACTAAGTTATTCGGCTTGCATAAAAGAAAAGGGAGGAAAGTGCTGCAGAAAGATGGATCAAGGTTGCAGGAAAGGAAATCCAAGTATATCCCAAACGTAGCTAGCTAGAGGATTATCAATCTCAATCGGAAACAAAGGAGAGAATATCACAAAGAGACTGCAGCCACAAAAGTGTCATCTTTCTGATCAGCTTATACACATGGATTCTTATCCACAAAATTATAAGGCCAAAGTGCAAAAGCATGTTTAGGACAGTGGTTTTAATATCTACACAGGATATATAGTTAGTTCACTACTCCCTCCGTTCCTAAATATAAGACCTTTTAGATATTCCACTATGAACTACATACGGATGTATGTAGTCATATTTTAGAGTGTAGATTCACTCATTTTGCTCCGTATGTAGTCTATAGTAAAATCTCTAAAAGGTCTTATATTTAGGAACGGAGGAAGTACTTCACATGGGTCCTTTTTTTTTTGAGAAAGGTGTGATAGCTCCCGGGTGCCCCTACACCCTCTATGAACAGTAAATTAAAAAAAAATCTGCAACTTTATGAAAGCAAATATGGTCAAACTTTGTATATTCTTGCAAGTTTTCATAACAAAATATCACGTACAGCTCCTCGAGTATCACGAGTTTTAGATTTTAGTGCTAAAAATGCTCAAAACTTCAAGCATTGAGATCTTTTTTTTGTGTGGAGCTCCTCAAATATCACGAGTGTCAGATTTCAATGCTAAAAGTGCTCAAAACTTCAAGCATTGAGATCTTTTTCTTGCGTGGAGCTCCTGAAATGTTTTATTTTTGGCATGAAAGCTTGATCATATTTGATGTTACAAAGTTTTAGACTTATTTGAATTTTTTTCTTTACTTTACTGTTCATAGAGGGTGTAAGGGCCCCGGGGAGCTGAAAAACAACTAAACTACATACCGGCTTGCCAAGTGCCAACTTTTATGTACCCCAAAGTATCAAGGTGAGTTAGGACAACTATAGCCGATCCCCTAATATATGGCCCCTCAAACGGAGTGCGGACTAGTGGTGCATGGACACCATGGTGCCCTTTATTTTGGAAATATCAAATATCTTATTTAAAAGTTTCAAAAAAATCTGAAAAAAATTCCATGGAAACATATATGTATTCTGCAGGAACTTCCTGAATTTCGACGGAAAATGTTGTTATTTGAAGTCTGTGCAAAAAACATAAAATTCTGGCCCAATAAAAAAATCAAAGGCCCAATTAAAAATGCATATTTGTCTTTTTTTCTGAACGCCACATGTAAATGTATATCGTATGAAATTTTGCACATACGTAGTATACATGTGCATGTGCGTTTATAGAAAAATAAAAAAATTGCCCTGTAAAAAATGATTTGTGGAAAAGGGCACCATTTGCTATTTTTGCCTTCAAACGCCCCATCAAACCTAAACTTCTCAATTTTAAGGTGTTAAATAAAAACAGTTCCTAGCTAAACTCCTAAATTTAGCTCCCTAAAAAAATGACACAATTTCATTTCACCCAAATTTAAATTACTTGACTAAAAAAAGGCAGCACATCATACATAGCATAACATATATTTAGATTGTTCGAACAACATACAACTACTTTAAAAACTAAATAGCATACTAAGCAATCGGAGTCCTCCGCGAGCTTGGGCCAATCATCTCGTCGACGCTGTAGGAAATATGGATCACGGATGGTCCAACCTCATCGGCGACCCCTCCACCCACCCACCCACGGAGGGTCCGGCCTCATCGGCAATGTTGCTAAGCTTCTTGTAGGCCTCATAGCATGCATGTTCCTCACCTCCGGGTGCTTCTCTCTAAGCTTGACCATATAGGCCTTGTCCATGCGCTCGGGCTCGAGCTGCTAGAAAGCATCGTGATTCTTCTTCACCTCGCGACATGAAACCTCTCAAGGATCAACGTCTGGGACACCGTGGCTGTTGGGAGGGGGGGGGTTCACCTTCGCCCCGCCGCCGAAGAAGCAAACCATTGCCATGCCGTACGCATGAGTCGCCTCCTACATGGACTAAGAGGTGCCAAGATAATGCCTCTACCGCTTTTCCGAACCACGGATTTCTAGTACCCAGGTCCCCCACGGCTAGTGCCGCACTCCATGGTACTTCTTATTCTTCTTCGGTGGCACCTGAGACATATATGTCGAAAAGAGGGCTACGGTGGGTGCTTGGGGTGGCTGCACAACCCCGTTCCATATGCAGCATTAATCCGATTGTGGTCCTCTTCATCTATTTGGGGACTAGAGGCTCGATGTATCCACTCAGGGCGACCGCGTTCGATTGGAAGAGGGGTTGGGGGAGTCAGGGCTATAGTGCTTGCGAGGGCTGTGAGGTGGCGGTTGGTAACACTAGCATGGATGGCGAGCTTGGGAGAGCCGCGAACACGAGGGTGTGAATAATTTTTTCACGAGAAGTGGTTTTGGCAGTTTAACTTTGAAGCTCATCCAACATGCCGCTTAAAATATATGAGTTAAACCAGTTGAGGATTCGACTAGGTCCGGTTAAACTCCTCAAAAGGGGAAAATTTGAGGAGTTATACCCTTTTAAGGGGTCGGCTAGAGAAGCCCTTAGAGATCTAGGATCTCGACATTAAGAATAAATGCCCTCTCATTATTTTTCTTTTCAAATTGTTAATTGGGGAGTTAAGTGCGACATATGAACAAGCTATTCCTACCGCTATCAGGGGGCAACACATATAGACCATAGCATCGTATCCCTTTTCCTCTCATCTTCTCTCTTCGGTCCATGGTTGACTAAGCTAAACCTGACTAAGCTAAATCTGGCAGATCTTAGGTAGGGGGTCTCGAACTAAGTGTCTAGGAACAACAGTAACAAGGATACGAGGTTTACTCAGGTCTAGCCTCTCTGAAGAGATAAAACCCTACGCCCCGCTTGTGTTTATTCATTTGGATTGGAGTACAAAGTACATATGATCTACCCTAAGATTGTTGTGTGTAAGATGTTTTATCCCTTAGCCCGGCCTTAGTTTATATAAGATAATGTAGGCCTAGGATTACAAGAGTCCTAGTCAGCTATATCACTGGATGAGAGTCCTCCAAGGATAAGGAGTCCTTGTCTTGAACGGTAAGGCTTCTTGATTTTTCTTGTCTATCACCATGGGCCATCCAATGTGTTCCAGGATGGATCCGACAAGAGGGTCCTCAGCCTAGCCCACCAGTCCAGGAGTCAACATGGTGAGAGATCCCCTAGCCAGGACACCATCAGCCCCAGAACCGGTCTTCAAGTCTAGCCTCACCTCGGCTTATCCGAGTTGCACGTCTATATCGGTCGCCAGTCTTGAAACTGGTTCACCAATAACATTCCCCGGTATGTGTCGTCTTGCAGACGAGCTTCAATGACGGACTGCATCCAAGGTGATGTAGACCACCTCGGTATTTAAAAGGTTGAACGAGTTTAGCCGAGTTGCACGCCGATGGTAGATTCTGATGGAGTGAAGATTATGTTCATTGATCAGTAGTGCTCGAATTTGCTAGCTCTGTATCGTTGGATCGGCTTCATCCAATGGCCAACATTCAAAATTATTCACACAGTATATAGGGGTACAAGAAGTATGTGATATTATTTGATCATATAATTTGATATATGGATGGAGCTGCATTTTTGCATTTGTTATTTGTGTGTGACTTATTTGTCTTACACTGCAAATTGTGATGTGAATATCTTCAAGCTTTGTAGCACTTCAAATTGAGTGTTGCAATTCTCGCAAAGGTTGATTACTTTTTGTTTCGCCAAATTTTAGGCACTTGGTGTTTTTCATTCTTAACAGAAGTCATGCCCACTTTTCCCGCGAATCCTTAAATTTTAATGCCGATTTTACCTTGTACTGGTTGTGTTATACCGTACAAATGATTTCATGAACTATGTGCTTTCTACTCCAGATATTTAATTTCTCAATATGAATGTGGGCAATGAACCAAGTATGCAGATGGTGTGGCGATAGCAGGGTAGGTGTGTGCTACCAGGTGGTTATCACTCGCAAACAAATCTGTGTATATATACAGGAGGACTTTCTGAAGAGTGCGATACATTTTAATTTAAGTTGTGTTGTGACTGGCAGTTGCTCACACATAAAAAGTTGTGCTAAAAAATGTCTAATTATCTTTTGGTTTTAGTTATGCTTAGGGCATCCCTTGTTGGGAAAGGGACGACTTCATGCATAAGGCGAACTATCCCATGGAGGTGGAGGGGACATTTCAACTCAAGATGGCCATGCTAAAAAAAGGCACACCCTTGACCCTTATGATCGCCAGCGAGGCACAATGAACGAATTTTGGTTGTCCATGTTGGATACGGATAACAACAAAATTATGGATGCAAGCTGGGAAGGTGTTCATGATATTTCTTAACTAAGTAGATGGTAACGACGACATCTATCTGTGATTCACCACCCCTGTCACCATAGTAGTTTCCGGTGTTGATCCTACGTTCTTACGTGTAGTTGTGTCATACTAGCACTTCATTGAACATATATGTTGTAGGAATAATTGTATTTGTGCCCTTAGTTGTGTCACCATCGACAGGAATACCCCTAGTTTCCGAAAATACGTGGTCATGCCCACATCACTTTGCCCGTCTTGTGTTTTTGCCCTTTGACTGTTTGACTGTCATTTTGAAAACTTCATAACTATTTCATACTAACTTGGAAAAATGCAAATAAGATATCAAAATATTCGAAAACACGGAAAGTCCCCATCACCTATATGAGCTAAAATTGATATGGAGACTTCCCAACAATTTTCTCATGAATGCAAATGTCATACACGTATTGATGATGTCTTTCCGAACATTTTGATATTTTATTTGCATTTTTTCGAGTTAGTATGAAATAGTTATGAAGTTTTCAAAATAACAGTCAAACGGTCAAAGGGCAAAAGCACAAGATGAGCAAAGTGATGTGGGCATGAACGCGTGTTTTCCAAAATTAGGGGTATTCCTGTCGATGGTGGCACAACTAAGGGCTCAAATACAATTATCCCTATGTTGTACTAGCAGGCAGAAGGCGCGGCGACACGCCGCGCCCATATAAGTGTCTATCGGTGATTTAGTTATGATTTATCTAATTGTTTGTTTTCTTTGGAAATTATAAGTAAAGTAGTGTAGCAGATGGTGTTGAAGAATCTCTATGTTTTGCGACTGCATGTGGTGTAGGACAACCTATCTATATCACACAAAATATAGCTTGGAAAACAGGCAGGGTGCATGATCAAATTTTGACCAATGACCAAATTGTTGGGAAACGTTGCATGGGAAACAAAAAATTTCCTACGCACACGCAAGATCTATCCATGGTGATGAGCATCTATGAGAGGGAGAGTGGATCTACATCCCTTGTAGATCGCTAAGCGGGAAGCGTTAAGAAACGCGGTTGGTTAGTCGAACGTCTTCGCGATTCAAATCGCCGAGCGTCCCGCGATCTCATCACGATCCGTCCCGCGATCCAATCATGATCCGCCCCGCGAACTCATCACGATCCGTCCCGCGATCTCATCATGATCCGTCTCACAATCTTGATCACGGTCCTTCCGATCTAGCGCCGAACGGTCGGCACCTCCGCGTTCAGCACACATACAGCTCGATGACGGTCTCCGCCTTCTTGATCCAGCAAGAGGGAGCGGAGAGGTAGACGAGTTCTCTGGCAGCTTGACGGCGCCGCGGCTATGGTGGTGGAGCAATTCCGGAAGGGCTTTGCCTAAGCACTGTAGAAAACCGATCTAGAGGAGAACTATGCACTAGAGGAACGTGTAGCACGTGGCTGAAAATCTAGTGCCAAAAACCCTAAAACCTCTAGTATATAAAAGAGGAAGAGAGAAGGAGGCTTGGCCCTCAAGGGGCCAGCCCTAGGCTTTGGACGAACCAAGGAGGAGAGGAGGAATCCTCCTCCAATCCTAGTAGGACTAGGACTCCTCCTTATTTTGGTCTTTTTTGCCTTTTTCCACCTTTTTCTCTTTGGGCTTTTCTTCCCAGCTGCATGGGCCTTGTGTGGGACTTCCACCAGACCACTAAGGGCTGGTATTCACTCTCCCACAGCCCATGTAGCCTCTTGGGTCGAAATACCCCTCCCGATGGTCTCCCGGTACACTATCGGCACTCCCGGTACACTACCGATGAGCCCGAAACTTTTCCGGCGACCAAAATAGGAATTACTATATATCAATCTTTACCTCCGAACCATTCCGGAGCTCCTCGTGATGTACGAGATCTCATCCGGGACTCCGAACAACCTTTGGTCACCACCATACATAACTCTATACTACCGAAACGTCACTGAATCTTAAGTGTGCAGATCCTGCGGGTTCGAGAACTATGTAGACATGACCGAGGCACCTCTATGGTCAATAACCAATAGCGGGACCTGGATGCCCATATTGGTTCCTACATACTCTACGAAGATCTTTATCAGTCGAACCTCTATGTCAAGGATTCAGTTAATCCCGTATGATGTTCCCTTTGTTCTTCGGTATGTTACTTGCCCGAGATTCGATCGTCGGTATCTCCATACCTAGTTCAACCTTGTTACCGGCAAGTCTCTTTACTCGTTCCATAATACAAGATCCCGTGACTAACACTTAGTCACATTGCTTGCAAGGCTTATTGTGATGTTGTATTACCGAGTGGGCCCTGAGATACCTCTCCGTCACACAGAGTAACAAATCCCAGTCTTGATCCATGCCAACCCAATAGACACCCTCGGAGATACCTGTAGAACACCTTTATAGTCACCCAATTACGTTGCGACCTTTGATGCACACAAGGTACTCCTCCGGTGTTAGTGAGTTGCATGATCTCATGGTCATAGGAACAAATACTTGACATGCAGAAAACAGTAGCAATAAACTGACACGGTCATATGCTACGTTTGTAGTTTGGGTCTTGTCCATCACATCATTCTCCTAATGACGTGATCCCGTTATCAAATGACATCTCATGTCCATGACTAGGAAACCATAGCCATCTTTGATCAACGAGCTAGTCTATTAGAGGCATACTAGGGACATGGTGTTGTCTATGTATCCACACATGTATCTGAGTTTCCGATCAACAAAATTATAGCATGGATAATAAACGATTATCATGAACAAGGAAATATGATAATAACCAATTTATTATTGCCTCTAGGGCATATTTCCAACAGTCTCCCACTTGCACTAGAGTCAATAATCTAGTTCACATCACCATGCGATTCGCATTGTTATGAATCTAACACCCAATGAGTTCTGGGGCTCGATCATGCTTTGCAAGTAAGAGAGGTCTTATTGTTAACAGGTCTGTGACATTTAGATCAGTGTGTACTTTGCAAATATCTATGTCAAACTGTAAACACTGCTACCACACTTCACTTGGAGCTATTCCAAATGGCTGCTCTACTATACGTATCCGGATTGCTACTAAGAGTCGTCCGGATTGGTGACAAAGCTTGCATCGACGTAACTCTTTATGACGAACTCTTTCTTACCTCCATAATTGAGAAACATTTCCTTAGTATTTTAGTTACTAAGGATGATCTTGAACACTGTCCAGTGATCCACTCCTGGATCACTCTTGTACCCCTTGACGGACTCATGGCAAGGCACACACAGGTGCGGTACATAGCATGGCATACTATACAGAGCCTATGGCTAAGGCATAGGGGACGACATTCGTCCTTTCTCTTTATTTTGCCATTGTCGAGGTTTGAGTCTCACTCAACTTCACACCTTACAAATCAGGCGAGAACTCTTTCTCTGACTGATCCATTTTGAACTCTTTCAAAATCTTGTCAAGGTATGTACTCATTGAAAGTCTCATCAAGCATCTTGATCTATCTCTATAGATCTTGATGCTCAACAATTAGGTAGCTTTATCCAGGTCTTCCTTTGAAAAACTGTTTTCAAACAACCGTTTAGGCTTTCTAGAAATTCTACATCATTTTCGATCAACAATATGTCAACCACATATGCTTACGAGAAACTCTATAGTGCTCCCACTCACTTTATTGTAAATACAAGTTTCTCATAAACTTTGTATAGACTCAAAAACTTTGATCACCTCATCAAAGTGTATATTCCAACTCCGAGATGCTTGCTTCAGTTCATTGAAGGATTACTGAAGCTTGCACACCTTTTAGCATCCTTAGGACTGACAAAACCTTCTGGTTGTATCTCATACAACCTTTCCTTAAGGAAGGAAACAATGTTTTGGCATCCATCTGCCAAATTTCATAACTGAAAAATGCAACAACTGCTAACATAATTCCAACAGACTTTAGCATCGCTACGAGTGAGAAAGTCTCATCGTAGTCAACTCCTTGAACTTGCCGGAAACTTCTTTGCGACAAGTCGAGCTTTATAAATGGTGACATTCAGAATCAACGTCTGTCTTCATTTTAAAGATCCATTTGTACTCAACGACCTTCTGTCCAACGAGCAAGTCCACCAAAGTCTATACTTGGTTGTCATACATGGATCCTTTCTCGGATTTCATGGCCTCTAACCACTTGTCGGATTCCGGGCCCATCATCGCTTCTCCATAGCTCGTAGGTTCATCGTTGTCCAACAACATGGCCTCTAAGACAGGGTTGTCGTACCACTCAGGAGCAGTACACGTCCTTGTCGACCTACGAGGTTCGATAGTAACTTCATCCGAAGCTTCATGAACATCATCATTAACTTCCTCTTCAACTAACGTAGGCTTCACAGAAACATCTTCCTGCGCTGCGCTACTCTCTGGTTGAAACAAAGGTTCAACAACCTCATCAAGTTCTATCTTCCTCCCACTCAATTCTTTCGGGAGAAACTTTTCCTCGAGAAAAGACCCAGTTTTAGCAACAAACATTTTATGCTTGGATCTGAGATAGAAGGTTCACCCAACTCTTCTTAGGGTATTCTATGAAGATGCATTTGTCCGCTTTGGGTTTGAGCTCATTAGGTGAAAACATTTTCCACACAAGCGTCGCAGCCCCAAACATTAAGAAATGACAACTTAGGTTTCTATCAAACCATAATTCACATGGTGTCATCTCAACGGATTTAGATGGTGCCCTGTCTAAAGTGAATGTTGTTGTCTCTAATGCATAACCCCAAAATTATAGTAGTAAAACGATAAGAGACATCATAGCAAGCACCATATCCAATAGAGCATGACTATGACGTTCGAACACACCATCACACTATGGTGTTCCAGGTGGCGTGAGTTGTGAAACAACTTTCACATTGTCTAAAGTTGTATTCCAAACTCATAACTCAGATATTCACCTCCACGATCATACCGTAGACATTTTTATCTTCTTCTCACGATGATCTTAAAACTTCACTCTAAATTTGCTTGAACCTTTCAAACGATTCAGACTTGTGTTTCATTAAGTAAATATACACTATATCTTCTCAAATCATCAGTGAAGGTAAGAAAATAACGATATCCACCGCACGCTATAAGACTCATTGGATTGCATACATCAACATGTATCATTTCCAATAAACCACTTGCCCGCTCCATCAATCCGGAAAACGGGGTCCTTAGTCATCTTGACCAAGAGGCATGGTTCGCATGTCTCAACCGATTCGAAATCGAATGAGTCCAAAGATCCATCAGCATGGAGTTTCTTCATGCATTTTATACCAATATGACATTTAGCGGCAGTGCCACAAGTATGTGGTACTATTATTATTAACTTTGTATATTTTGGCATCAATGTTATGAACATGTGTATTACTACGATCAAGATTCAAAAAACCATTCTCACTGGGTGCGTGACCATTGAAGGTATTATTCATGTAAACAGAATAACCATTATTCTCTAACTTAAATGAATAACCATGTTGCAATAAACACGATCTAATCACGTTCATGCTCAACGCAAAACACCAACTAACATTTATTTAGGTTCGTCACTAATCCCGAAGGTAGAGAGAGCGTGTGATGTTGATCACATCAACCTTGTAAACATTTCCAACACACATCGTCACCTCACCCTTAGCTAGTTCTCCATTTATTCCGTAGCTTTTATTTCGAGTTACTAACATTTAGCAACCGAACCGGTATCCAATACCCAGGTGCTACTAGGAGTGCTAGCAAGGTACACATCAATAACACGTATATCAAATATACTTCTGTCGATGTTGCCAGACTTCTTATCTACCAAGTATCTAGGGTTGTTCCGCTTCAGAGACCTCTCTCCTCATAATCGAAGCACTTAGTCTCGGGTTTGGGTTCAACTTTGGGTTGCTTCACTGGAGCAGCAACTGACTTGCTATCCATGAAGTTTCCCTCCTTGCTCCTTCCCTTCTCGAAACTAGTGGTTTGACTAACCATCAACACTTGACGCTCCTTCTTGATTTCTACCTTTGCGGTGTCAAACATAGCGAACAACTCAGGGATCATTATTTCTATCCCTGGCGTTTTATAGTTCATCACCAAGTTCTAGTAGCTTAGTGACAGTGACTTGGAGAACTATATCAATCACTATCTTATCTGGAAGATCAACTCCCACTCGATTCAAGCGATTGTAGCACTCAGACAATCTGAGCACATGCTCAACGATTGAGCTATTCTCCTTCATCTTGCAGGCAAAGAATCTTGTTGGAGATCTCATATCTCGCAACACGGGCACGAGCCTGAGATCCTAATTTCAGCTCCTAGAACATCTCATATGTTCCGTGACGTTCAAAACGTTTCAGAGCCTCAATTCTAAGCCGTAATGCATGACGCACTAAACTATCAAGTAGTCATCAGAATGTGCCTGTTAGATGTTCACAACATCTACAGACGATGCTTAGAGGGGTTGGCGCACCGAGCGGTGCATTAAGGACATAAGCCTTCTGTGCAGCAATGAGGATAATCCTCAGATCACGGACCCAGTCCGCAATATTGCTACCATCATCTTTCAACTCTATTTCTCTAGGAACATATAAAAATTCAAGGGAGCTACAGCGCGAGCAAGTAATCTACAACATAATTTGCAAAGACACTACTAACTATGTTCATGATAATGAGTTCAATTAATCATATTACTGAAGAACTCCCACTCAAATTGACATCCGTTCGGTCATCCGAGTGATACATGATCCAAATTCACCAACTCAAGTCCGATCATCACGTGAGTTGAGGTGGTTTCAATGGTGAACATCATCATGTTGATCATATCTACTATATGACTCATGTTCGACCTTTCGGTCTCTTGTGTTCTGAGGCCATGTCTGTACATGCTAGGCTCGTCAAGTTTAACCCGAGTGTTCCGCATGTGCAACATTGGCTTGCACCCATTGTATGTGAACGTATAGTCTACCACACCCAATCATCACGTGGTGTCTCGACACGATGAACTTTCGCAACGGTGCACACTCGGGGAGAACACAATTTATCTTGAAATTTAAGTGAGGGATCACCCTATAATGCTACCGTCGTCCTAAGCAAAACAAGGTGCATAATGGGATTAACATCACATGCAAATCATAAGTGACATGATATGGCCATGAACTTGTGCTTTTGATCTCCATCTTGAAAGCACCGACATGATCTCCATGGTCACCGGCATGACACCATGATCTTCATCATCTTGATCTCCATCAACGTGTCACCATCGTGGTTGTCGTGCCCACCATGCTTCTACTACTATTCCTACCATTTAGCGATAAAGTAAAGCATTACATAGCGCTTAATGATTGACACACATGTCATACAATAATTAAAGAGAACCCTATGGCTCCTGCCGGTTGCCGTACTCATCGACATGCAAGTCGTGGTATTCTATACAACACATGATCATCTCATACATCACATATATCTCATCATTTAATTGGCCATATCACATCACAACATACCATGCAAAAACAAGTTAGACGTCCACTAATTGTTGTTGCATGCTTTACGTGGCTGCTACGGGTATCTAGCAAGAACAATTCTCACCTACGCATAAACCACAACGGTGATACATAAGTTGCTTTTCAACCTTCTCAAGGACCGCCTTAGTCGAATGCGATCCAACTAAAGTAGGAGAAACGGACACCCGCCTGCCATCTTTGTGCAACGAAGTTACACCTCAGTCGATGAAACCGGCCTCTTTTTAAGCGTATGAGTAAGGTTGGTCTGGACCGCTTCATCCCACAATACCGCTGGACCAAAACACGATCAAGGGAGGAAGCAATCTAAGCATCAACGCCCATAAACTCTTTGTGTTCTACTCGAGATCTCATCTACACATAGACCTAGCTCATGATGCCACTACTGGGAAACGTTGCATGGGAAACAAAAATTTTCCTACGCACACGCAAGATCTATCCATGGTGATGAGCATCTACGAGAGGGAGAGTGGATCTACATACCCTTGTAGATCGCTAAGCGGGAAGCGTTAAGAAACGCGGTTGGTGTAGTCGAACGTCTTCGCGATCCAAATCACCGAGCGTCCCGCGATCTCATCACGATCCTTCCCGCGATCCAATCATGATCTGTCCCCGGAACTCATCACGATCCGTCCCGCGATCTCATCACAATCCGTCTTGCAATCTTGATCACGGTCCTTCCGATCTAGCGCCGAACGGACGACACCTCCGTGTTCAACACACGTACAGCTCGATGACGATCTCCGCCTTCTTGATCCAGCAAGAGGGGGCAGAGAGGTAGACGAGTTCTCCGACAGCATGACGGTGCCACGACAATGGTGGTGGAGCAATTCCGGCAGGGCTTTGCCTAAGCACTACAGAAAACCGATCTAGAGGAGAAACTATGCACTAGAGGAACGGGTAGCACGTGGCTGAAAATCTAGTGCCAAAACCCCTAAAACCTCTAGTATATATAAGAGGAAGAGAGGAGGAGGCTTGGACATCAAGGGGCCAGCCCTAGGCTTCGGCCGAACCAAGGAGGAGAGGAGGAATCCTCCTCTAATCCTAGTAGGACTAGGACTCCTCCTTATTTTGGTCCTTTTTGCCTTTTTCCACCTTTTTTCTCTTTGGGCTTTTCTTCCCAGACGCATGGGCCTTGTGTGGGACTTCCACCAGATCACTAAGGGCTGGTATTCACTCTCCCACAGCCTAATAGCCTTTTGGGTCGAAATACCCCTCCCGATGGTCTCCCGGTACACTATCGGCACTCCCGGTACACTACCGACGAGCCTGAAACTTTTCCGGCGACCAAAATAGGACTTCCTATATATCAATCTTTACCTCCGGACCATTCCGGAGCTCATCGTGATGTCCAGGATCTCATCTAGGACTCCGAACAACCTTCGGTCACCACCATACATAACTCTATACTACCGAAACGTCACCGAACCTTAAGTGTGCAGACCCTGCGGGTTCGAGAACTATGTAGACATGACCGAGATACCTCTATGGTCAATAACCAATAGCGGGACCTGGATGCCTATATTGGTTCCTACATATTCTATGAAGATCTTTATCGGTCGAACCTCTATGTCAAGGATTCAGTTAATCCCGTATGATGTTCCCTTTGTTCTTCGGTATGTTACTTGCCTGAGATTCGATCGTCGATATCTCCATACCTAGTTCAACCTCGTTATCGGCAAGTCTCTTTACTCGTTCCGTAATACAAGATCCCATGACTAACACTTAGTCACATTGCTTGCAAGGCTTATTGTGATGTTCTATTACCGAGTGGGCCTGAGATACCTCTCCGTCACACGGAGTAACAAATCCCAGTCTCGATCCATGCCCACTCAACAGACACCCTTGGAGATACCTGTAGAGTATCTTTATAGTCACCCAGTTACGTTGTGACGTTTGATACACACAAGGTATTCCTCCGGTGTCAGTTTGTTGCATGATCTCATGGTCATAGGAACAAATACTTGACATGCAGAAAACAGTAGCAATAAACTGACACGATCATACGCTACGTTTGTAGTTTGGGTCTTGTCCATCACATCATTCTCCTAATGACGTGATTTCATTATCAAATGACACATCTCATGTCCATGACTAGGAAACCATAGCCATCTTTGATCAACAAGCTAGTCTATTAGAGTCATACTAGGGACATGGTGTTGTCTATGTATCCACACATGTATCCGAGTTTCCGATCAACACAATTATAGCATGGATAATAAACGATTATCATGAACAAGGAAATATAATAATAACCAATTTATTATTGCCTCTAGGGCATATTTCCAACACAATTTTTTTGCCAACTACAAAGATAATTTTGCAATGTGTATTATAAATGGAGAAATAACAATTGAGGATATCTGCAGTAGTCAAAGAAGTAAGGAGAAAAGAAAAACTTGAGACTATAATGGCATAATAGCAATGAAACAAAGAGGACATGGATCCTATTATGCCCGCTCTTCTTCACAGAAAGCCACAATTTTGAATATTTATTAGGTGCATAGAAAAAATACCGGAGAAACTAAACAGGCTAATGAGGACATGGATCCTATTATGCAACATTGAAATTCATATAAGACAACTCTATATAAGATGTTAAAGATGAGCAGAATTGCAGTAAAATTTACAGTGAGGGATGCTTCCTCCCCAGGTTAATAAGAGCCTAACTATATATGATTTGCAGGTAATTGCTTGTTGTCCATTTACTGCTTCCTCTCCAGATTCAAAAGAGCCCAACTCCATAAGAATTTATGGTGTGGAATTCACATCATTGGGCACCATATTTGCAGAGTAACAATCAAATGATCATCAGCGACCAAATAATTTAAATTTAAGATTATGTATCAGCGCATAAAGAAAGCCTTGGAAAAATTTTAAACAATGGTTTTGACTGCTAGATCTAAAGGTACATTGAAGGTCCTTTTCACGTGTTAACTTGATAAAGGTTAATAGGATCCTTTACAGTGCATGAAGCCCATTTTGTTGGACTTTTTTTTGCATATATGATGCAAAAATACAGTGACCTTTATATTTATATTGTAGACAAAATTTCCAACACTTGAAAAGCAAACATAAATTATATAACTGACTTTAATAAGTTTGCTTTATGACCATGAAGGAATGTTGGCATGTCACACAAATATGCCGCTCCTAGACATATCCTTACACCTAGGCGTCGGACATAACTCTCTGAAACACATGTTCGCAAAGCAATGCTCAAAGTAAGCTCAACTTAGATCATGCAAATATCATTCAAGTGAACTCAATCACTTTGTTGTTTGATCTAGTGTAGGTAAAATAAACTCAACCATTTCACAAAGTGTTTGAATAATAAAGTCACCCGTTTAGCTAATTGTACAATACAACCAAAAATAAATATAAGTGACTCAATATGAAGGAGATATAGCGAATTTATTTTCCTAATTCTGTGTAGAAATGTTCAAGAGCAAAATTCTTTATCATGCTATGTATGAATAATATATTTGTTGGAAATTAATTATTGCTGCTTGAAGACTATACTCATGGGTGAATAGGCAACAAGACCGAGCTATCTTATTATGCTGCTTTAGTTTCTCTGCATACTAAAAGTTGCACTTTCATGTGATCGCACATCGGAAGCACATATGATCAAAGTTTTCTGGATACACCACGTCGAACCATTGGATGATTAAATCATAACTCATTGTAGCTAGTGTCTTTGTATCAGTCTAGTTGATTACCGAGCTTCTGAACTGAGTTAGAACAATTTCCATGGTATATCAGAAGATACACCGATACAAAAGTGCAACTTATAGTACTAGGTAGATTGTCAAAACAACAATGCATGTCTAATAATTTAGAGCTTATCCTGCAAAAAACAATACAACTTTACCATACACATTGGGGAATGAAGACAAATTGGGAACTTATAGAGAAGGGCAAGAGTATAATACAGCTTTGCTCTGAATCAATGTCAATTAGGAAATATGCAGCAGTCGTGACAAAAGAGAGATCAATATGCAACCAACTTCATGCCTAATTGTTGATTAGTTGAGAATCCATAAGATATCCCAATGATAAAATGGAGCAAGGTATAGTAGGTATCCCTTGGTCTCCCAATTTGTTTGGTACTCCACCCTCAAAAGAGTAATTAACAAGCATGGTGGAAATCTCAGTTTTAGGTATCTTTCTATTATTAGTGACAATATCTTTCATATATTTTGCATAGGGAGGCATCTTGAAAATATTAGTCAAACGGGTTGGTAAAAAGACCGGCCTAAGAATTTCAACAAAGTGCTCAAAATCTTCCTCGTCCTATTTTTAGAAGGCTTACGAGGGAATGGCATGGGTTTTTGGACCCATGTCTCTCTTTCTTTACCATGTTTTCTAGCAATGAAATCTCTCTTATCGTAATGTTAGGAGATGGGTTATCAAGATCAACTATAGGTTCTGTTTCCATATCATTATCAGGTTCTTTATCATTATTTGGTTGAGCATCAATATGAATATTAGCATTTTCATTATCACTAGGTGCATGTTCACTACCAAATTGTGTCTGAGCATCAGAAATGGAAACATCATTTTGATTCTCAAAAGGTTTTTCTATCATTTTTCTTTTTCTTCTTAGATGGACTAGGTGTATTATTATTGATATTCTCAGAGTTTTGTTTAGTTATTTTAGGATGTCCTTCAGGATAGAGGGGTTCTTGTGTCATCTACCCCCTCTAGCCATAACTCTAATAGCATGATCATTCAATTTATTATTCATTTAAGTAAGCAAATCATTTTGTGACTTAACAACTTGTTCTAACTAAGTATGAACCATAGATGGATGTTTAGATAAACATCTAACATCATTAGCAATTCTAAACATCAAGTTACTCAAGCGATCAATCATCATAGCATTTCTTTTTAATTGATCCTTAACATACATGTTGAAATGTTCTTGCTTAAAAATGTAAATATCACATTCATCCATGCATTGACTAGCAGTTTTATTGTAAGGTATATCACTTTCATCGACTCTATGGAGATAATTTACCTCTACTACCTGTGTAGGGGTGTCAAGTCCATGTATTTCTTAAATATGTGGTAGATTCTTAACATCTTCAATTTTAATACATTTTTATTTCATAGATTTTTGGCTTCTTGCGTATCTTCTAGATTGAGGAATAGAACACCTATGTTCTTTGTAATTGGCTCAAGAGGTGGTTCGGGAAGTGTCCAATCATTAGCTTTCTGCAAAATATTATTCAATAGTTCTTTGACCTATCCAACATTTCGTTCCCTAAAAACAGAACCAACACAACTATCTAGGTAGTCCCTAGAAGTATCGGTCAGTCCATTATAAAAGATATCAATTATTTATTTATTTTCTTAAGAGGATGATCAATCAAAGCTTTAAGTATCTAGAGAAGCCTCCCCCAAGCTTGAGGGAGATTCTCTTCTTCAATTTGCACAAAGTTAAATATTTCCTTTAAAGCAACGTGTTTCTTATGAGCAGGAAACTATTTTTCACAGAAGTAATATATCATATCCCGGGGGCTATGCACACAACCAAGACCAAGAGAAAGGAACCACTTCTTATCATCGCCCTTTTTTCGAGATGGAAACAAACCTTCCATTAACCAAATAGTCCAACAACATTGCTGGCAACCAGACCGTGCACAAAGTCAGGGGCATCGTCCGGCCAAAAGGCTAGGGACACAAGACACACATCTGCACCATACGCTGCTAACGTGTCCGCAACTTTATTACAAGCCTTGGGGCAGAATATGAACCCAACCTGGGTGAAATTTAAACTATCAAAGAACCTAATTTCCTTGATCAGCTTCACAACAATAGGGAGATCAAACTCATTTGACGTGAGGGCCTGCACCAGGTTGAGCAAATCCATATGGATTTGAACTTTAGTCATACCCCACCCTTGAGATGCATGCAGGCTGCTAAGACAAGCAGTAGCTTCAGCCTAGAGAGATAATAGAGTGTACTGTAAAGGCCAAGCTCCTGCTCCTACCGGATGTCTCTGTTGGTTTCTGATGATAAAGCCCTAGCCTCCCTAGTGTGGGTTCTCCTTCATACTGCCATCGACATTACTGTAGCATATTCTGGTTGGGTGCCAGATGCAAGGGCGTACCACGAGCAGCTTGTCACTTGCAGTAGGGACGTGTAACAGGAAGTCGCTGACCATCCCTTGCACCCTATTCACCACCGCACTATGGCACGCTGTGCCTCTCCAGCGTTCTTCTTGTTCCTAGTCTCCCACGATACCCATAGTATTGTGATACACGGGAGTCTTTTTCCTTAGGCAGTTTCAGGACTGCAGTTATGAACTCTTTGGGGCCATCGTAGCTAAGAAGTTTTCCCCTCTTTGTTCCCATCTGTAGTGCTCCCCAAATGGGTTTGACCTCTTTACACCTGAGAAACAAATGGGCTATGTATTCATTAAGCCAAGAACACATCGGACACACAGTGTCGATCTCCATCCCTATCCTTGCAATGCTCCATCTGTGTGGTAAACTATTGTGGGCTAGTCTCCATAAGAATTGCTTCATTTTCCCAGGGCAATGGAATTACCGGATGGCCTTCCAGTTGAACTCATTTTCTTGTTCACTACTAGCCCTAGTCTGATTCTTCAGACCCATCTGAATTAATTCGCATTGCATATGATAGGCAAACCTGACTAAGAAGTGAACCTTTGCTTCGTACTGCCAGGCCCACCGATCCGTGAAATCCTCGTGCAGGGGTAAGGATAGTATTATCTTTGAGTCAAAAGGCCGGAAAGTTGATTTCACTAGGTCTTCGTCCCATCTTCCAGTATATGGATCAATCAATTCCGAGACCCTATTTATCATTGTCAAACCCTTAGGCATGATGGGCCACATACACCCCTTCCTAGGTAACCAAGGATCATGCCACATATCCGTATCATCCCCATTCCCGATTCTCCTTACCAACCCATGATTTAAGACCGCGATGCCGTGAAGAATGCTTCTCCATGCATAAGAAATCCTAGGTTTTGGATCAGCTTGGAGAAGATTTGAATCCGGGAGGTAGTGTGCCTTCAGTACATGCGAACACAACGACTTGGGTTCAGCTAACAGGCACCAACCCTGTTTTGCAAGCATGGAGAGGTTAAACAAGTGCATGTATTTATACTCTAGCCCTCCATCCTGCTTTGCCCTAGTTAATTTATCCCATCAGAACCAATGCAACTTTGACTCATTTTTCTATTGTTCTCACTAGAATCTACATATCATGGAATTCAGATGCTCACAAAAACCCTTCGTCAGGTCAAAACACGTCATTGCAAAGGTAGGAATAGACTAGGCACGCGCTTTCACCAGAATTTCCTTCCCTAGCTTTGACAACACTCTTTCTTTCCATCCTTGGATCACATGCCATATCTTATCCTTTATATATGCAAACGTGTGTGTCTTGGACTTTCCCATATGAACCGGGATCCCTAGGTAACGATCTGCTCTTCCTTCCCATGAGATATTCAGGGTGTGGATCATCTCATGCTTTGTTGGTTTTCTTGTATTCTTGCTAAAAGTGATAGACGATTTGTCAATGTTGATGGTCTCACCCGATTTATCATCACCCTTTAGTGATAAAGGAAAAGGATTAAGAATATAGTAATAACAAAAAATTTCCTCATTAGCAAATAGTGTGGCGCAACAGTTTCACATTCATAAACATGAAAACGATCACATTCTACCAAAGTAATTAACTCAGGATCAATAGAGAATTCACAATCCTTATCAGTACAAAATATAGGAGAAGTAGCAAATTTACGATCATATTTCATTTCCTCCTTCATAGATTTTCTTTCAGTTTACTTAGAAATTTCTTAAGATCATCTCTATCACTACAAGCAAGAAAGTCTCTAGCTATCTCTCATCCATAAGATAACCATGAGGTACATCAGGCATTTCAATTCTAGGAGGAGATCTAGACAGAATAAGTGAATCATAGTTTTCCTCAATTTGAACATTCTCAAGTTCTCTAGATTTAGCAGTATGAGGATCAAGCAAATCACCAAGTGGCGCATGTTCAGTTTCATCTAGCATAGTAGTAGCATCATCATAATTTTCATTTAAAGCAGAAGTAGCATCATCAATTACTTGATATATATTGATACATCTCCAATGTATCTATGATTATTTATTGTTCCATGCTATTATACTATCATTCTAGGATACTTGTTAAGCATTTACTTGTTGATTTATGTTATTTTTTAGCACTAATCTATTAACCTAGTGCCCAGTGCGAGTTGTTGTTTTCTGCTTGTTTTCGCCTTATAGGAATACTGTACCAAATGAAGTACAGATACCTCAAAACTTTTTTATGATTTTTTCTGGAGAAAAATAAGACCTAGAAGCTTCGGAGGGATACGAGAGGCCACACGGGGTCGCCAAGCCAACAGGGCGCACCTAGGGGGGTGGTCGCGCCCTGATGGCCTGGGGCCACCTCCCACGTGTTGGAAAT
Organism: Hordeum marinum; assembly: GCA_022496015.1. Taxonomy (NCBI): domain Eukaryota; kingdom Viridiplantae; phylum Streptophyta; class Magnoliopsida; order Poales; family Poaceae; genus Hordeum; species Hordeum marinum. Next base: position 375,309,816 of record CM039678.1, on the reverse strand, counting down.
ATTCTCGAGAGGCAATAATAATATGGTTATTATTATATTTCCTTGTTCGCGATAATCATTTATTATCCATGCTTTAATTGTATTGATTGGAAACTCAAATACATGTGTGGGTACGTAGACAACACCGTGTCCCTAGTATGCCTCTAATAGACTAGCCCGTTGATCAAAGATGGTCAAGGTTTCCTAGCCATAGACATGAGAGGTCATTTGATAACGGGATCAGATCATTAGGAGAATGATGTGACGGACAAGACCCAAATTATGAATGTAGCATATGGTCATACCAGTTTATTGCTATAGTTTTCTGCATGTTAAGTATCTATTCTTATGACCATGAGATCATGCAACTCACTGACACCGGAGGAGTACCTTGTGTGTATCAAACGTTGCAACCTAACTTGGTGACTATAAAGGTGCTCTACAGGTATCTCCGAGGGCGTCTATTGGGTTGGCATGGATTAAGACTGGGATTTGTTACTTCGTGCGACGGAGAGGTATCTAAGGGACCACTCGGTAATACAACATCACAATGAGCCTTGCAAGCAAAGTGATTAAACAGTTAGCCATGGGATCTTGTATTACAGAACGAGTAAAGAGACTTGCTAGTAACGAGATTGAACTAGGTATAGAGATACCGACGATCGAATCTCGAGCAAGTAACATACCGAAGAACAAAGGGAACTGCATACGTGATTAACTGAATCCTTGACATAGAGGTTCAACTGATAAAGATCTTCGTTGAATATGTAGGAACCAATATGGGCATCCAGGTCCTGTTATTGGTTATTGACCGTAGAGGTGTCTCGGTCATGTCTATATAGTTCTCGAACCCGTAGGGTCTGCACACTTTACGTTCGGTGAAGTTTCAGTATTATTGAATTATGTATGTTGGTGACTGAAGGTTGTTCGGGTGTCCCGGATGAGATATCGTACATCACAAGGAGCTTTGGAATGGTCTAGAGGTAAAGATTGATATATAGGAAAGTGGTATTTGGGCTCCGAAAAAGTTGCGGGCACTTCCGGTAGTGTACCGAGAGTGATAAATGGGTTTCGGGGATCCACCGGAGGGGCCCATCCACCCGAGGGGGCACATGGGCCTAGAAGGTGGGGCACCAGCCCCTGGTGGGCTGGGCAGCCAGCCCCTAGCAGACCCTTGCGTAAGGGTTGGAAGAGGCCAAGAGGGGTGGGAGTCCTACTAGGACTCCACCTCGCTTATGGGGGGTGGACTCCTCCCTCTTGTGCGCCAAGGGCCCTAGGGGAAACCCTAGGGCGCCCAACCTACCCCCTCTCCCTCCTATATATAGTGGAGGTTTTGAGGGTGGCCACCACCTGAAAAAGCCACGCACCACCACGTCGTCGTGCTGCCGGAAAACTCATCTACCTCTCCGTCCTCTCTTGCTGGATGAAGAAGGTGGAGATCGTCATCGAGCTGTACGTGTGTTGAACGCGGAGGTGCCGTCCGTTCGGCACTAGATCGTGATTGGATCGGGGGACGACTTGCGATTTGGATCGCAAAGACGTTCGACTACATCAACCGTATTTCTTAACGCTTCCCACTTAGCGATCTATAAGGGTATGTGGATCCAAACTCTCCTCTCATAGATTCTCATCTCCATGGATAGATCTTGTATGTGTGTAGGAAATTTTTGGTTTCCCATGCAACATTTCCTAAAAGTGGCATCATGAGCTAGATCTATGCGTAGATGAGATCACGAGTAGAACACAAAGGAGTTTGTGGGTGTTGATATTAAGATTGCTTCCTCCCTTGGTCTTTTATTGATTCAACGGTAATGTGGGATGAAGCGGCCCATACCAACCTTACTCATCCACGTACGAGAGACCGGTTCCATCGAATGACATGTGACTTTGTTGCATAAAGATGGTTGGCGGGTGTCTGTCTCTCCCACCTTAGTTGGATCGTATTCGACAAAGGCGGTCCTTGAGAAGGTTGAATAGCAATTTGTGTATCACCGTAGGTAAGAATCGTTCTTGCTGGATACCCATAGAAGCCACGTAAAACATGCAACAACAATTAGAGGACGTCTAACTTGTTTTTGCAGGGTATGTCGTGATATGATATGGCCAAAGACATGATGAGATATATTCGATGTATGAGATGACCATGTTTGTAATAGTTCATATCGATTTGCATGTCGATGCATACGACAACTAGCAGGAGCCATAGGGTTGTCTTTAATTATTGTATGACCTACGTGTCAATCATTAAGCGCTTTGTAATGCTTTACTTTATCGCTAAGCGGTAACAATAGTAGTAGACGCATGGTTGGTGCGACAACCCCACTTGTGACACAATGATGGGGATCATGGTGTTATGCCGGTGAAAATGGAGATCGTGTTGGTGCTTTGGAGATGGAGATCAAAAGCACAAGTTCATGGCCATATCATGTCACTTATGATTTGCGTGTGATGTTAATCCTTTAAGCATCTTATTTTTCTTAGGACGATGGTAGCATTATAAGGTGATCTCTCACTAAAATTTCAAGATAAAAATGTGTTCTCCCCGAGTGTGCACCGTTGCGAAAGTTCATCGTTTCGAAGCACCGTGTGACGATCGGGTGTGATAGACTCTATATTCACATATAACGGGTGCAAGCCGGTGTTGCACATGCGAAACACTTGGGTTAAACTTGACGAGCGTAGCATGTACAAACATGGTCTCGGAACACAAGAGACCGAAAGGTCGAGCATGAGTCATATAGTAGATATGATCAACATGGAGATGTTCACCATTGAAACCACCTTATCTCACGTGATGATTAGACTTGGGTTGGTGAATTTGGATCATGTAACACTCGGATGACCGGAGGGATCTCAATTTGAGTGGTAGTTTTATAAGTAATATGATTAACTAAACTCATTATCTTGAACAATAGTCTTAGTAACCTTTGCAAATTTATGTTGTAGATCAATGGCTTGTGCAGCAGTTCCCCTGAATTTCAATCTATTCCTAGAGAAAGCCAAGGTGAAAGATGATGGAAGTAACTTTATAGACTGGGCCCGTAATCTGAGGATTATCATTACGGCTTCCCAAAAGGCTTATGTAAATGATGCATCGCTTGGTGAACCACCCGCTCCAGTGTCGTCTGCGGACGTTGTAAACGCATGGCAGGCACATTCTGATGATTACTGAATAGTTCAATGTGCTATGTTGTATGGATTAGAAACGGTACTTCAAAGGCGTTTTGAACGTCATGGAGCATATGAGATGTTTCAGGAGTTGAAGTTTATGTTTGAGAAGAATGCTCGGATCGAGAGGTATGTGACCTTCGATAAGTTCTATTCTTCCAAGATGGAGGAAAATGGGCCAGTCAGTGAACACATACTATTAGGACCGGATCTTCAATAAAATAATTATTGGAAAATCGCCCCTTCAGTCAGACCAGCACAGAAAATAGTTCGTACTGGTAGACAAATCCTTGATACAGAAATCCATTAACACTTAATATTATACAGTGTTGAGATGTGGTTGCTCAACAATTTATTACAAACACGCCAATATTTAGCATAAAGGCGGATATGGCACAATGGAAATGGTGGTAGTACTACTGACTCGCAATATATGATGGTGGTGAATATGTCACAATGGAGTGGGTGACATGACTCTAATATCTTACAACTCGTCGAGCGTCGGAGTGAGGCTCAACGATTTTATTTTGGTAGCGAAAGTGTGTATAATACAAGTGACAGACTTCAGGATCTCAAGGGACTGACTGGGACTCCTCTAGCCGTCGGACTCGCTATCGAAATCTTCATCCATAAGATCGCCTTCGTCAACATCTGACCACATCAGCAAGTCAGGTGAGTACTTTGAATGTACTCGCAAGACTATTTGGACATAAGATATAACAAATGCAAACATGATGCACATATTCTGGTTAGATTAAAAACTACACTCAAAATATTAATAGCATTGCATGGTAAGGTAAAAGGAATATCGGGAGGTAATCCTCCCGAAATTTCTAAGAAAATAAAATGCACCAATCGGGGGTCTGAAGCGACGCCTCGAAAGGTAAACATAAAATAAACATGCCTGAGTCGGGTGTCGGGATGACACCACATAAAGGGCTGATAATGAAAATAAATAACATGAAAGCCGCAGTCGGACGTGTGAGCAACATCACGTAAATGGCTTATACTGAAAATAAATAACATGAATGCTGCAGTCGGACGTCTGAGCGACATCACGTAAAGGGCTTATACTGAAAATAAATAACATTAATGACGCGGTCGGACGTCTGAACGACATCATGTAAATGGCTTATACTGACAATAAATAACATGAATACCGCAGTTGGACATATGAGCGACATCACATAAAGGGCTTACAATTCAACATCCAAGTACGAGCATCCAGGAGGTAGTACCATCTCAAGGAATACTAGGCACATCACAACAATAAACAGGTTAGTCCATCCATAGAAATAATATTCAGCCAAGTTCACTTCTGTCATTTAACATATTAGTCCTCTAGAGACTGACACTGAGATCGACACTTGACCTGTCAACCAACGTCCTTAATCGTGGACATGGCTAGTCGAATAGTTTTGACTCTACAGAGGTTGTACTCTTTACCCACGGTCAACGGATTTTAGTAGTCACGCGTGTGACTAGTTCTGTCTACGGTATTTTAGATGAAAACACACCTAACCAGTACACACTCATTTCACATTACGATGCCCGGTATCACCCGAGGCAACGCTCAAGAAAAACTATAAGACGGGGAGGCCAAATTTATACCACGCGCTACTAAGGGGTGCCCCCCTCTCGGCCCCAGCCGAAAACACCCATGCCCCCTGATCGGATGACGGGCTTTACTCCATGGCCATTGAACCCTCATCACGGCCCCTCTATTTGGTGTGTACATGGAAAGAGGTTTGCAACTTACTAAACCGTATTCTTTGCAAAAACATGTGGCAGCACAAAAATAAGGCGAACGGGGACAAGACTCGATCTATGTCAACACTGGAGTTAATCAGTTTCTTTGATAATACTGGCATGCTCCAACAATACCAGCATACAACCTATCATGTCACCACATGACTAGGTTGGCCAATCATTCATGGCACATCAAGTTTGTAGCTCACTTGCAACATATCGTGCATGAAATATAACATTCATCATATGCTTCATATTAACATGCCATGAGAATAAAAATTCAAGCAAACATGAAAAACACTCATCATATCAAAGGTTCAAACATGCTTGCCTGGATCAACGTAGTCGGAGTCTAGCTCAGCGAAGTTGACGGCAACGTCTCCTCCTTCGGTATCCACATCATACAAATATCCGAATACTAACGTAACTACCGTGCGTGCATAAAAGTTACCTCAAAATATTTTTGAATAAATTCCATAAAAAACTAGATTGAAAAATAAAGATGACAGAAAAATCAACTAAAAACCATTTTCTATTTAAAAGTTATAAAGAAAATAAGCCCAAGGGCCTATCTGTGATAACTAGAAAGTTAGCTAGGGGGTAGACAGAGAAAACAGAAAACACTTTGAAGGAAATACACGAGCCAGAAGGGGGAAACACACTTGGTAGAAATACATTTTCAGAAAACGCTTCAAAAAGAACAAAATGCTGACGATGGGGACCGACGCGTCAGGTTTGAAATGTCCCCCGATGACAAAAGCTCGCGGTGGTTCTCGGCTATGATCGACGGCGATCCAGAGGAGGGCAGGGGGATGGCTGCACTCACGGGACTATTCCGCGTAGGGGTATGGTGGAAGAGGTCGTCGGCGAGCGCCACGTCGACGGCTGCTTCTTCTCCGGCGGACGGCGGCGTCGGGTGCAGGTGGATCTCACCGGAGAGAGCTGCTATCACCAAATTGGAGCGGGGATCAGAGCACTTGGTGCACTAGGGGCATACTAACTAGGTTTGAGGTGCGGGCATTCACTCACCGGCGTCAATTTTGCCGGAGCCCGAAGCGGACCGGGGCGGCCGAAGTAGGGGAAGACGACCTCCCCGAGATCCTCTCATGAGCGGGGCATGTCTAGGAGGTGAGGTGGAGTGGTGATGGACTGCGAGGTGGATCGGGGGATCCTATTTACAGGCAATCCGAGGCGGTTGCCGTGATGGAGTGATCTCCGGTGCGGATCACGGCGAACGGCGATCTTGGCAGGTGATTACGGCTGCAGGACAGGTTACTGCATCTACCGATGGTCCATTTTAGCTCTAAAGGGGGCTGCTAATGCAGGGTGGCCGCAGCTCGACGGAACGGCGGCCCGTGGCCATGGCGGCTGCAGAGAGCATGCTCTGCGCTGTTCGGGCCACGCTGACGGCTCTGCAGCGCGCGCAGGGTGGGGGACGGCCACGCGGAGTCTCCAGGGTGCTTGGGCGGCGTTGGGGAACGCCGTTCTGCGCCGGTGGCTCCTGGTGGCTGCAACAGGCGGCTCTGCCGCCGCGGGAGGGGTCAGGGACGGTGTGCCAACACACCACCGACGCTCACAAGTGGCCAAGTGACCGTGCGGCGCCCTGGATAAGAAGAATACATAGTGCACAAGGTGCCACTACTGCTACTGCAAAGATTGACACTGCATTTATGAAAAAGTCTGAATCTTCTGAATTTCTGCAGCAACAGTGCACGCCAGGTGTTTGACCGATTGCCAGAGGGCTCAAAACATTTTTCCTGGGGCTGAAACATGGAGGGTTATCCTCTAGGGCTTCTGGAGGCTCCCTAATTTTTCTCAGAATTTTTGAAGTAGAGGAAGAAAGGTGTCCAGCCAGAAAGTTGTTTCTGGTGCAAATTTCTTTTGAATGTGGTTTAAAAAAATTGAACTGTGGACCAGGAGGTTTTTGCATAATTGGGTCGTGGGTACTAAGAGGAATGCTAGTGGTAATTTATTTGAGGTCAAAATCAAAAGGAATCGGTACTTCCTTTGTAAACCTTGAGACCTCAAAATAAAATACAGAAATAGTTTTTGTGCTATTAGAATAAGAGAAAATTATTTTCCTGGTTGGGTCCTATGAGAAAAGTTGGGTTGCAACCCTTGGGTCAGAAGGGGAGATATTAGAGAGCGGATTTCGAAATATAGAGAAAGTCAAGAGTGACTATGATCACCAAAGCAGGATTTGTAGAAATAAAACTCCAAAGATATTATCACCAAAAATTTGAGAAAAAGCCAAAGTATAATTTTTTGTAGGAGAGAAACTCCAACAACAATTTTTGGAGGTCAGGACAAAAGTTGGGCCAAAAAGTTTTATAAGAAGTTTTTCAGCCTTTGAGTTGAAAGGGGAAAAATCAAAAAGTTTTAAAAATTCCATCTCAAAAGAATAAAATATTTTTCAAATAAAATTATTATTTTTGGGCTGTTACACATACTCAGAATGTCTGGGTATTCCAACCATCTAGTTGAATTGGGGATGCCCCTTCTACCAGAGGCAATCACTGACAAAGTTCTTTAATCATTGCCACCTAGCTACAAAAGCTTCATATTGAACTATAACATGCAAGGGATGAACAAGTGAGTCGCCGAGCTGTTTGCGATGCTGAAATTCGCTAAGTCTGAAATCCAGAAGGAGCATCAAGTTTTGATGGTCAATAAAACCACTAGTTTCATGAAGAATGGCAAGGGCATGGAGGGTAACTCCAAGAAGAGTGACAAAGCAGTTGGCCCTCCTGTGAAGAAACCCAAGGCTGGACCCAAGCCAGAAACTGAGTACTTTCATTGCAAGGGAACTGGTCACTGGAAGCGGAGCTGCCCCAAGTATCTGGCCGACAAGAAGGCAACCAACACCTAACAAGGTATATATGATATGCATTTTATTGATGTGTACCTTACCAACTCTCGTTGTAGTGCCTGGGTATTTGATACCGGTTCAGTTGCTCACATTTGAAACTCAAAGCAGGAGCTATGGAATAGATGGAGGCTGGCAAAGGACGAAGTGACGATGCGCGTGGGAAATGGATCCAAGGTTGATGTGATCGCCGTCGGCACGCTCGCTCTTCGATTACCATTGGGATTAGTGATGAACCTGAATAATTGTTATTTAGTGCATGCGTTAAGCATGAACATTATATCTGGATCCCGTTTATTACGAGACGATTACTCATTTAAATCAGAGAATAATGGTTGTTCTATTTATATGAATAATATCTTTTATGGTCATGCACCCAATGTGAGGGGTTTATTCATATTGAATTTCGATAGTGATGATACACATGTTCATAACATTGATGCCAAAAGATGCAGAGTTGATAATGATAGTACCACTTTCTTGTGGCACTGCCGCTTAGGTCATATTGGTGTAAAATGCATGAAGAAGCTCCATGTTGGTGGACTTTTGGAGTCACTTGATTTTGAATCGCTTGACACATGTGAACCATGCCTCATGGGCAAGATGACTAAAACCCCGTTCTGTGGAACAATGGAACGGGCAAGTGACTTGTTGGAAATCATACATACTGATGTGTGCGGTCCGATGAGCATTGAGGTGCGTGGTGGATATCGTTATTTTTGCACCTTCACTGATGACTTAAGTAGATATGGGTATATTTACTTAATGAAACACAAGTCTGAAACGTTTATAAAGTTCAAGCAATTGTAGAGTGAAGTTGAGAATCATCATAACAAGAAGATTAAATTTCTACGATCTGATCGAGGAGGAGAATATCTGAGTTATGAGTTTGGCAATCACTTAAGACAATGTGGAATTGTTTCACAATTGACACCGCCTGGAACACCACAGCGTAATGGTGTGTCTAAACGTCGTAATCAAACCTTATTGGATATGATGCATTCTATGACGTCTCTTGCCATTTGCCAGTATTGTTTTCTGGTTATGCTTTAGAGATAGCTGCATTCACTTTAAATAGGGCACCATCGAAATCCGTTGAGACGACGGGGTATGAACTGTGGTTTGGCAAGAAACCAAAGTTGTCGTTTCTTAAAGTTTGGAGATGTGATGCTTATGTCAAAAAGCTTCAGCCTGAAAAGCCGGAACCCAAAGCGAAGAAATGTGTCTTCATAGGATACCCAAAAGAGACGGTTGGGTATACCTTCTATCTCAGATCCTAAGGCAAATCGTTTGTCGCTAAGAATGGGTCATTTCTCGATAAAGAGTTTCTCTCGAAAGAATTGAGTGGGAGGAAGATAGAACTTGATGAGGTTGTTGAACCTTTGTCTCAACCGGAGAGTAGCGCAACGCAGAAAGATGTTTCTGTGGAGCCTACATCAGTTGAAGTGGAAGTTAATGATGGTGATCATGAAGCTTCAGATCAAGTTACTATCTAACCTCATAGATGGACACGGACACGTACTGCTCCTCCGTGGTACGACAACCCTATCTTAGAGGTCATGTTGTTGGACAACGATGAACCTACGAGCTATGGAGAAACGATGATGGGCCCGGATTCCGACAAATGGTTAGAGACCATGAAATCCGAGATGGGATCCATGTATGAAAACAAGGTATGGACTTTGGAAGTATTACCTGAAGGGCGAAAGGCCATTCAAAATAAATGGATCTTTAAGAATAAGACGAACGCGAATGGTAATGTCACCGTTTATAAAGTTCGACTTGTGGCAAAAGGTTTTTTAAAAGTTCAAGGAGTTGACTATGATGAGACCTTCTCACCCGTAGTGATGCTTAAGTCCGTCAGAATCTTGTTAGCAATAGCTGCATTTTTTGATTATGAAATTTGGCAGATGGATGTCAAAACAACGTTCCTTAACGGTTTCCTTAAGGAAGAGTTGTATATGATGCAACTAGAAGGTTTTGTCGATCCAGAGAATGCTGAAAAAGTTTGCAAACTCCACCAATCCATTTATGGACTGGTGCAAGCATCTCGGAGTTGGAATCTTTCACTTTGATGAGGTGATCAAAGCGTTCGGGTTTATACAAGTTTACGGAGAAGCTTGTATTTACAAGAAAGTGAGTGGGAGCTCTATAACGTTTGTAATGTTATATGTTGATGACATATTGCTGATTGGGAACAATATATAATTGTTGGAAAGCATGAAGGAATATTTGAACAAGAGTTTTTCAATGAAGGACCTAGGAGAAGTTACTTTCATATTAGGCATCAAGATCTATAGTGATAGATCGAGATGCTTAATAGGACTTTCACAGAGCACATACCTTGACAAAGTTTTGAAGTTCAAAATGCATTAGTCCAAGAAGGGGTTCTTGCCTGTATTGCATCGTGTGAAGTTGAGTAAGACTCAATGCCCAGTGAATGCAGAGGATAGAGAGAAGATGAGTGTCATCCCCTATGCTTCAGCCATAGGCTCTATCATGTATACAATGTTGTGCACAAGACCAGATGTCAGCCTTGCCATAAGTATCGCGGGAAGGTTTCAAAGTGATCCAGGAATGGAACACTAGATGGCGGTCAACAATATCCTTAAGTACCCGAAAAGGACTAAGGAAATGTTTCTCATTTATGGAGGTGGTCAAGAGCTGGTCGTAAAGGGTTACATCAATGCAAGCTTTGACACTGATCCGGATGACTCTAAGTCTCAAAGCAAATACATATACATTCTCACTGGGGGAGCAGTAAGCTGGTGCAGTTCCACGCAAAGCGTGGTAGCTGATTCTACATGTGAAGCTGAGTACACCGTTGCCTCGGAGGCGGCGAAGGAAGGTGTCTGGATGAAGCAGTTCATGATGGATCTTGGAGTTGTGCCCAGTGCACTTGACCCAATGACTCTATTCTGTGACAACACCGGCACCATTGCTCTGGCCAAGGAACCAAGGTTTCACAAGAGTACTAGACACATAATGCGACGCTTCAATTCCCTTCGCTATCACATCAAGGAGGAGGACATAAATATTTGCAAAGTACATACGGATCTGAATGTCGCAGACCCGTTGACTAAACCTCTTCCACGGGCTAAACATGATCAACATCAGAACTGTATGGGTGTTAGATTCATTACAATGTAAATCACATAGTGATGTGAGCTAGATTATTGACTCTAGTGAAAGTGGGAGACTGTTGGAAATATGCCCTAGAGGCAATAATAAAATGGTTATTATTATATTTCCTTGTTCATGATAATTGTTTATTATCCATGTTGTAATTATATTGATTGGAAACTCAAATACATGTGTGGGTACATAGAAAACATTGTGTCCCTAGTATGCCTCTAATAGACTAGCTCACTGATCAAAGATTGTCAAGGTTTCCTAGCCATATAGATGAGATGTCATTTGATAACGAGATCGCATCATTAAGAGAATGATGTGATAAACAATACCCAAACTATGAATGTAGCATATGATCTTATCAGTTTATTAATATAATTTTCTGCATGTCAAGTCTCTGTTCCTATGACCATGAGATCATGCAACTCACTGACACCGGAGGAGTACCTTGTGTGTATCAAATGTTGCAACATAATTGGGTGACTATAAAGGTGCTCTATAGGTATCTCTGAGGGTGTCTTTTGGGTTGGCATGGATCAAGACTGGGATTTTGTTACTTCATGTGACGGAGAGGTATCTCAGGGCCCACTCGGCAATAAAACATCACAATGAGCCTTGCAAGCAAAGTGACTAAAGAGTTAGCCATGGGATCTTGTATTACAGAATGAGTAAAGAGACTTGTCGACAACGAGATTGAACTAGGTATGGACATACCAACAATCGAATCTCTGGCAAGTAACATACCGAAGAATAAAGGGAAATGCATACTGGATTAACTGAATCCTTGACATAGAGGTTTAACCGATAAAGATATTCATAGAATATGTAGGAACCAATATGGGCATCCAGGTCCCGCTATTGGTTATTGACCGTAGAGGTGTCTCGGTCATGTCTACATAGTTCTTGAACCCACAGGGTCTGCATACTTAACGTTCGATGACGTTTTGGTATTATTGAATTATGTATGTTGGTGACCGAAGTTTGTTCAGAGTCCCGGATGAGCAACCGGACATCACTAGGAGTTCCAGAATGGTCCGCAAGTAAAGATTGATATATATGAAAGTGGTATTTGGGCTCCGGAAAAGTTTTGGGCACTTCCGATAGTGTACGAGGAGTGACGAATGGGTTCTGGGGGTCCATCGAGAGGGGCCCACTCACCCCAGGGGCCACATGGGCCTAGTAGGTGGCGCACCAGCCCCTGGTGGGCTGCGCATCCAGCCCCTAGCAGGCCCTTCTGCAAGGGGTGGAAGAGGCCAAGAGGGGAGGGAGTCCTATTAGGACTCCACCTCCCCTGTGGGAGCTGGACTGCACCCTCTTGTGCGCCAAGGGCCCCGGGGGAAACCATAGGGTGCCCCACCTACCCCCTCTCCCTCCTATATATAGTGGAGGTTTTGAAGGCAGCCACCACCATAAAAAGCCATGTGCTGCCCTCTCCCCTCTAGATCGTCGTTCTCCTCTAGATTAGATCGGTAGATCTCGGCGAAGCCCTACCGGACTAGTTCCCTGATACGTGTCCAACGTATCGATAATTTATGAAGTATTTATGCCACACATATGTTTACAATACTTTCATATGGTTTTGATGCACTTTATATGATATATTTAGAACTTACCCAGACTGACATTGTTTTCAACAGAACTACCATGGTGTTGTTTTTGTGCAGAAAATGAAAGTTCTCGGAATCGCCCAGAACTTTTTGACGTTTTTGGAACAAAAGAGGCATCTGCGGCTTCATGGGAGGGACAGAAGAGTCATGAGGTGGCCACCCTCCACCAAGGCGCGCGAGGCCCACAAACCGTGCCCTGGTGGCGGGTGCTCACCTCGTGGCCCTTTCTCCGCGTGAAACCCATGCCAAAAATTCCTATAAATATGGAAACCATCAGAAATAACCCTAGACTCCTCGTTATGCCGCTGCAAGGCCTCTATATCGATGAAAAACCAATCTGGCGAGAAAACAGTACCATGCCCGAGAGGGCAGATCATCTCCGGTGGCCATCTTCATCATCCCGACGGAGTCCATGATGAGAAGGGAGTAGTCCACCCTCGATGCTGACAATTTGTATCGGTATCTATGTGTTCAATCTCTCTCTCTCTCGTGTTCTTGAGATGGATCGATCATGATGTATCACGAACATTGTTAATATAGTTTGATCACATGGTGTTTTCCCCTCCCTATCTTGTTGTGATGAATTGATTTTCCCTTTTGAGATTTCTTATGTTGGATTGAGTATTGGATTTGAGAACACTTTATATATGTCTTGGATGCGGATACCCATAGTGACATTGGGGTATCCAAGTGATTCACTTGATCTATGTCTTGGTACTCAACTTGCGGATTCCCCGGGTGACATTGGGGTAATCTATGCATAGGGCTTGATACATTTTCTTCTCCTAGCTTCTCCGATAGAAATCTTGGGGCACACTTTAAAGTTCTATGTGTTGGATTGAGTATCATGAATCTGAAATTGTTTGATGCATATCATATAATTAACTCATGGATACTTGTGGTGACACTGGAGTATCTAAGTGACATTAGAGTTGGTTGATGCGTATCATATGGTGTTATTCTAGTACAAACTCTTAGATAGATCGATCGAAAAGGATAACTTGGTTATTTTAGTAGGAACTCTTGGATGGATCGATCGAAAAGGATGACTTTAAGGTTGTTTCGTACCCTACAAACAATTTCTTCTTGTGCTCTCCGCTAGATAAGAACTTTGGAGTGATTATTCATTGCACGTTGAGGGATGGTTATGTGATCCAATTATATTAGCATTGTTGAGAGATTGCACTAGCGAAAGTATGGACCGTAGGCCTTATTTTCAAGCATTTATACAAAGTTTTGCTCGCTATTTACCACTTGTTACCTTGCTGTTTTTTTGTATTTTCAGATTACAAAAACCAATATCTGTCATCCATATTGCACTTGTATCACCATCTCTTCGCCGAACTAGTGCACCTATACAATTTGCCATTGTATTGGTTGTGTTGGGGACACAAGAGATTTCTTGTATTTGATTGCAAGTTTGTTTGAGAGAGACCATCTTCATCCTACACCTCCCATGGATTAACAAACCTTAGGTCATCCACTTGTGGGAAAATTGCTATTGTCCTAGAAAACTCTACGCTTGGAGGCCCAACATGAGTCCACAAGAATAAAGTTGCGTAGTAGACATCAAGGTCTTTTCTAGAGTCGTTGCCGGGGAGGTGAGTGCTTGAAGGTATATATTTAGATCTTGCAATCAAATATTTTAGTTTCTTGTTTTCACTAGTTTGGTTTTACGAAACAAAACTACAAAAAAAGGAGTTTAGGTTGCATCAATTGTTTCGTCTCTTTAATTTCTTTCATGAAAATGATGGAAAGGAAAATTGTGCTCAGTTGGTAGAGAAAGAATTTATGAAAATACTTAATGAGAATTCCTTCAATGATGTGTATTATAGTAATACTGTTAGTATGAATTATATGAATATACTTAATGAGAATTTGTGAAAATACTTAATGAGAATTCCTTCAATGATGTGTATTATAGTAATATTTTTAGTATGAATTCTATGAATATCCATGATGCTAATGATAGGCAAAGCCACAAGCTTTGGCATGCTATGTTTGATGAAGATGATATTTTTTTGTCCCCCAAGTATTGATGAGCAAATTTATTGTGATGATGGCATGCCTCCTATATATGATGATTATGATGATGAAATGTATGAAATAGATAGTAATGACAACCATGAAACTCGTTATCATGATTTTAATATTCAAAGTGGTTATGTCTATCAAGTACCTCATGATAGTTATTTCATTGAGTTTGCTCCCACTACTTTGAATGAGAAGAATTTTGCTTGTGTGGGTAGTAATAAAAATTCTATGCTTGTGAATCATGAGAAGAATACTTTATGTGATAGTTATATTATTGAATTCATTCATGATGCTACCGAAAACTATTATGAGGGAGGATCATATGCTTGTAGGAATTGCAACAATATCAAGTTTCCTCCCTATGTGTTCAAAGTTTCGAAGATATGCTTGGTTTGCTTTCCTATGCTAGTTGATTCTTGTTCCCGTAAATTGTTTGCTCACAAAATACCTATGCATAGGAATTCTATTATACTTAAATGTGCTTGTCATGTGATTCATGATGCTCTCTTGCATTTTCAACTTTTATTTCTATACGAGCAACATTGAAATCATCATGCCTAGCTAAAAGGCATTAAATAAAAACGCTTGTTGGGAGACAAACCAACACTTTTACCTTCTGCTTTTATGTGTTAACATGATTAAGCTATTGTAATAATCATGTTTTGTGTCTTTTATTTCAATAAATTGCCAAGTAAAGCGTTTGGGATAGTGTGGATACTTGCTTGTTTGATTCTGTGCAAAAACAAAAAGTTATGCATCCAGTATTTGAATTATCTGATATTACTGGAGCGTCAAAAAATTCTGAGACTTTTATACAAATTTTCTATGCAAATTCTTTACATTTTCCTAATTTTTCAGAATTTTTAGTGTCAGGTAAGTATGGTGATAGATCTTTACAAACTATTATGTTCTTGACAGATTCTGTTTTGGGTGAGATACCGATATGAGGTGAACAAGGAGCAGCAAGGATATAAGCTTGGGGATGCCAAAGGCACCCCCAAGGTAATATCCAAGGAATAATCAAGCGTCTAAGCTTGGGGATGCTCCGGAAGGCATCCCCAACATTGTCGGTACATCTTACTTAGAGCTATATTTTTATTCGTCACATAATATGTCTTTTGCTTGGAGCATCATTATAATTTGTTGTTATCTATTAGATGATATTTATAATCTTGTTTTTCAATAAATAGTTCCAAGAATTGCCTCGTAGGATGCTTGAGTTACATGTTTGATACTTGCTGTGTAAAAATAGAAACTTTTGCTGTAGTGTTTGAATTTTCATATTTTACTAGAACGTGGAAAGTTTCTGAAATTTTACACAGTGTTGTCATAAAAATTCTATATAAAATCCTAAATATTCATAATTTTTTGAGTTACAGAAGTACACTATTTTCATAAATTGCTACTGACTGTTTTGTTTGGACAGGTTGTTGTCATAGTTTTGTTATCTACTTATCTTAAAGTGTCCATAGCCTATATTGGTAGATATAAATTGTGGAAACAATATTAAACATTAGATGATGTTTGAAAATTATTCTGCAACTTGCCTTGGCATTACATGAAGTATGGATTTATTCTTATGTGTACCAACCTATCTCACGAGTTCTTTTCAAGTTTTGTGTGGATGAAGTTTTTGAGAATTGGTGAAACCGTGATATGAGAGGATTGAACAAGATACAAAGGCTCAAGCTTGGGGATTTCAAAGGCACCCCAAGTAAATATTTCAAGAAGTATCAAGCATCTAAGCTTGGGGATGCTACGCATCCCACCTCTCTTCATCAAACAAATATCGGTAAGTATCGGTTGAGCCTAAGTTTTTTTGCTTCTTCACATGATGTGTGCTATTCTCGGAATGTCATTTTTTTGCTTAATGTTTTAATAAAATACTAAGATCTGAAAATATTTATCGGGAGAGAGAGAGTCCTCACATAGCTACTTGATTGTTTACCTACTCATTAATCTTCACTTATATCTTTTGAAGAGTAATTGATGTTTACTCTTGTGCTTCACTTATATCCTATGAGTAAATTGTGAATCAATGAAATATCATAAATCTGAAATTGTAAGTATGATTTATGCTTAGTAGTAGCTTCACATCTGGTTTAGAAAGTAAAATCTATTGAAGTTTGACAATCACAATATTGGTCATACAATCAATCCGTGAATGATTGTAAGAGAACTTTCACATACAAATATATTATCTTGGACATCTTCTATGATTGTGAATACCCACTAATTATTTTCAAACTTTAGAAAATTAGTTGAAGTTGGACAAGGAACACAACGTAATGAGTTATGGTTGTGTATATTTGCATAGAAGTTATATTGTCATGTATCCTCCAACATGTGGTTCTTGTTTAGAACCTTTTGCTAGGCAAAAATTCATACTAAGTAGAGATACTATTTGTGCATCTAAAAACCTTAAACCCAGGTTCTCGCCATGAGAGTCCACCATATCTACCTATATGTAGTATTACCCTGTCGTTCTAAGTAATTTTACATGTGCCACCTCTAAAATTTCAAATGAACATCTGTTTTGTTTGCCTGGACCGCTCATGGAGCGACATGGGGCGATCAGTATCTTCCTTGTTAAGCAGGTTATTCTCATGATTAGTGTTTATTTACTCGTCCTTGCACGAAAGGGGCGGTAATAGGGATTCCCAGTCCCAAAATAAAAAATGCAAATAGTTAAACAAAACTCCGCCAAGAATGTTGTTGGTATGGACGGTACTCGTGGATTCGGCTAGCCGTGGAGTGTGTTTGTTGGTGGAGGGGGAGTAAACCTTACTTTTACTGCTTGGGAACTACCGATAATGTGTTTAACATGGAAGATATTGATAACTAACTCTTGGTCGTAACGTTGATAGGAAGGGTGCACCTCCCAAAATTATATTTATCTCTGTTTTAAACAATGAGCTATCGCACATATGCAAATCCCTTCTTCCCTCTACGAAGGGACAATCTATTTACTTTCATGTTATTTACTTTTCATGTTGAGTCAACTTCTTATTCCAACCTACTTCTATTAGTTGGCAAGCATCATGTGGTGGGGAAAGATCTAGGCACATATGGCCAGTCAAATATATTTGATCATGACTTATTATTGTTGACAATTATCTCTATGATAAATTAGTTGGGAGGCGAAACATTAAGCCCCTATCTTTCTATGTATTCAATGGATGCCATTTGTTCAAAAAATATGCTTTGAGTACTAGCAATCATAAAAGACTATATGATGATTGAGTATGTGGAGGTCTTACTTAGACTTTGTTGAGAATAAGTTGAATTGCAATTGTTTGGTGATTAAGAACATATGTTGTTAAGTTTCAAGAGAATTCATTGTTTGAACCATAACATGTGAATTGGTTGATACTTTATCATGATGTTTTTTATGACAAAGAGTTGTTGTTATGATGCTAGGAAAATTAGTCGAAATTAATTGATCAAACTTATGCACTATGCTAGCATTCACACTTCATAAATTATTTATTTTATCATTTACCCACTCGAGGACGAGTAGGAATTAATCTTGGGGATGCTGATACGTCTCCAATGTACCGATAATTTATGAAGTATTCATGCCATATTCACCTATGTTTACAATACTTATATTTGGTTTTGATACACTTTATATGATTTATTCAGAACTAACCAGGACTGACGCTGTTTTCAGCAGAACTACAGTGGTGTTGTTTTTTGTGCAGGAAATGAAAATTCTAGGAATCGCCCAAAACATTTTGACGATTTTTTTGGAAAAGGTGGCAACCAATGCTTCGTGGGAGGGCCAGAAGAGTCATGAGGTGGCCACCCTCCACCAGGGCACGCCAGGCCCCCAAATCGTGCCTTGGTGGAGGGTGCTCACCTCGTGGCCCATCTCTGCCTGAAACCAACGCCCAAAATTCTTATAAATATAGAAACCATCATAAATAACCCTATATTCCTTGTTCCGATGCTCAAGGCCTCTATATCGACAAAAAACCAATCTGGAGAGAAAACAGTACGCTACCGAAGAGGGTAGATCATCTTCGGTGACTATCTTCATCATCCCAGCGGAGTCCATGATAGGGAGGGAGTAGTCCACCCTCGGGGCTGACGGTTTGTACCAGTAGCTATGTGTTCAATCTCTCTCTCTCTCTCTCGTGTTCTTGAGATGGAACGATCTTGATGTATCACGGGCTTTGTAAATATAGTTTGATCACATGGTGTTTCCCCCTCTCTATCTTGTTGTGATGAATTGAGTTTTCCCTTTGAGATTTCGTTATGTTGGATTGAATATTGGATTTGAGGACACTTGATATATGTCTTGCATGCAGATACCCATAGTGACATTGGGGTATTCAAGTGATTCACTTGATCTATGTCTTCGTACTCAACTTGAGGATTCTCGAGGTGACATTGGGGTAATCTATGCATAGGGATTGATACACGTTCTTGTCCTAGCTTCTCCGATAGAAATCTTGGGGCACTCTTTGAGGTTCTTTGTGTTGGATTGAGTATTATGAATCTGAAATTGTTTGATGCGTATCGTATAATTAACTCAAGGATACTTGTGGTGACATTGGATTATCTAGGTGACAATAGAGTTGGTTGATGCGTATCATATGGTGTTATTCTAGTACGAACTCTTCGATAGATCGATTGGAAAGGATAACTTGGTTATTTTAGTATGAACTCTTGGATAGATCGATCGGAAAGGATAACTTTAAGGTGGTTTCATACCCTACAAACAATTTCTTCTTATGCTCTCCGCTAAATAAGAACTTTGGAGTGATTTTTCGTTGCATGTTGAGGGATGGTTATGTGATCCAATTATATTAGCGTTGTTGAGACATTGCACTAGCGAAAGTACGGATCGTAGGCCTTATTTTCAAGCATTTATACAATGTTTTGCTCGTTGTTTACCACTTGTTACCTTGATGTTTTTATATTTTCAGATTAAAAAAACCTATATCTATCATCCATATTGCACTTGTATCACCATCTCTTTGTCAAACTAGTGCACCTATACAATTTGCCATTGTATTGGGTGTGTTGGGGACACAAGAGATTTCTTGTATTTGATTGCAGGTTTGTTTGAGAGAGACCATCTTCATCTTACACCTCCCACGAATTGATAAACCTTAGGTCATTGACTTGAGGGAAAATTGCTATTGTCCTACAAAACTCTGTGCTTGGAGGGCCGACATGAGTCTACAAGAATAAACTTGCATAGTAGACATCATTCATCACCACCGTCCCCATGTCATCCTGCTGCCAAAGAACTCATCTACCTCTTCATCCTCTCTTGCTGGATCAAGAAGGCGGAGATCGTCATCGAGCTGTACGTGTGCTGAACGCGGAGGTGCCATTTGTTCGACGCTAGATCGTTATTGGTTTGCGAAACGTCTTGCGATTTGGATCGTGAAGACGTTTGACTACATTGATACGTCCCCAACGTATCTATAATTTATGAACTATTCATGGCATGTTTACAATAATTCTATATGATTTTATTACAACTAACCTGGACTGACACTGTTTTCAGCAGATCTACGATTGTGTCTATTTTGTGCAGAAATAAAAGTTCTCGGAATGGGCTAAAAAATCAGTATGATTTTTTGGACCAAAAGAGACCCCCGAAGCATTGGAGTTGGGCCAGAAGAGCCACGAGGAGGCCACAAGCCTGCCAGGCGTGGCCACCCCCTAGCTGTGCCTAACAGGCTTGTTACTGCCTCATGGCCCCCTTGACGTGAGATTGACGCCAAAAATTCCAATAAATATAGAAACCTCCGAAAAGAAACCTAGATCGGGAGTTCCGCCGCCGCACGAGAGCGTCGAAAAACCAATCGGGAGCCCTTTCCGGCATCGTGTCGGAGGGGGAAACCATCACCAGAGGCCATCTTCATCATCCAGGCGGCCTCCATGACGAGGAGGGAGTAGTTCACCCTCGGGGCTGAGGGTATGTACCAGTAGCTATGTGTTGGATCTGTCTCTCATGTTCTTGAGATGACACGATCATGATGTACCACGAGATTTATTGATATAGATGAATCATATAGAGTTTTCCCCTCTCTATCTTGTTGTGATGAATTGAGTTTTCCCTTTGAAGTTTTCTTATCGGATTGAGTCTTTATGGATTTGAGAACACTTGATGTATGTCCTGCGACGGGATATCCGTGGTGACAATGGGATGTTCTATTGATCCACTTGATGTATGTTTTGGTGGTCAACTTGCGGGTTTCGTGACCTTGGGAATCTATGCATAGGGGTTGGTACACGTTTTTGTCTTGACTTTCCGGTAGAAACTTTGGTGCACTCTTTGAAGTTCTTTGTGTTGGATTGAACATGATGAATCTGAAATTGTGTGATGCATATCACATAATCAAGCCCATGGGTACTTGTGGTGACATTGGAGTATCTAGGTGACATTAGGGTTTTGGTTGATGTGTATCTTAAGGTGTTATTTTAGTACGAAGTCTAGGGCTGTTCGTGATACTTATAGGGATATCTCATAAGATTGAAAAGAAAATATAACTTTGAGGTGGTTTCGTACCCTACAATAATTTCTTCGTTAGTTCTCTGCTATTTATGACTTTGGAGTGAACTCTGTGTCGCACAAGAGGGACTTACATATGATTCAACTATGTCAATATTGTTGAGAGAAATTTCACTAGTGAAAGTATGGACCCTAGGCCTTGTTTCCAAGAATTTATACAAGTTTTGCTCGCTGTTTACTATTTGTTACCTTGCTTTTTTATATTTTCAGATTACAAAAACCAATATCTACCATCCATATTACACTTGTATCACCATCTCTTCGATGAACTAGTGCACGTATACAATTTACCACTGTATTGGGTGTGTTGGGGACACAAGAGACTCTTTGTTAGTTGGTTGCAGGGTTGTTTGAGAGAGACTATCTTCATCCTACACCTCTCACGGATTGATAAACCTTAGGTCATCCACTTGAGGGAAAATTGCTACTGTCCTACAAAACTCTGCGCTTGGAGGCCCAACACGAGTCTACAAGAAGAAGGTTGTGTAGTAGACATCATACATCAACCGCGTTTCTTAACATTTCACGCTTAGCGATCTACAAGGGTATGTGGATCTGATCTCTCCTCTCGTAGATGCTCATCTCCATGGATAGATCTTGTATGTGCGTAGGATTTTTTTGTTTCCCATGCAATGTTTCCCAACACCACGGCCTCTGGCCCTGATCTCTTCGCTATAAATTCACATATATTGGGAAAACCCTAGAGAGCATCCCGAAACACTTATTTTCCCACTGCTAGCCTCTCTTGTGCAGTATGTCCATCTGGAGCCCTATTCCTGTGCCCTGCTAGAGAGGGGATCGATCATGGAGGGCCTCTACATCAACCTTGCTGCTCCCATGGTGATGTGTGAGTAGTTCACCACAAACCTACAGGTCCATAGTTAGTACCTAGATGGCTATTTCTATCTCTCTCTCTCTCATGTTCTTCAATGCAAAGATCGCTGCGATTCCCATGGTGATCTATCTTTGCGGTGTGTTCATTGGGATCTGATGAATTGTGTGTTTCTGTTCAGATTATTCATGAATAATATTTGAGTCTTCTCTAAATTCTTATATGAATGATTGTTATAGCTTCGTAATGCTGTTCGATCTATCGGTTTGGTTTGGCCTACTAGATTGATTTATCTTCGGTGCGAGTGCTGCGTTGTAGTGGATTCAATCTTGCGGTGCTCAATCCCAGTGACAGAAAAGGACATGACACATATTGTATTGGTGACATTAAAGGTAAAACGATGGGGTTTATTCATATTAATTAGATTTACTTTGTCTACATCATGTCATCCTCCTCCAAGCATTACCCTGTTTTTACTTAATACTCTAGATGCATGTGTTGGAAATATGCCCTAGAGGCAATAATAAATTGGTTATTATCATATTTCCTTGTTCATGATAATCGTTTATTATCCATGCTATAATTGTGTTGATCGAAAACTCAGATACATGTGTGGATACATAGACAACACCATGTCCCTAGTATGCCTCTAATAGACTAGCTCGTTGATCAAAGATGACTATGGTTTCCTAGTCATGGACATGAGATGTCATTTGATAACAGGATCACATCATTAGGGGAATGATGTGATGGACAAGATCCAAACTACAAACGTAGCATATGATCGTGTCAGTTTATTGCTACTATTTTCCGCATGTCAAGTATTTGTTCCTATGACCATGAGATCATGCAACTCACTGACACCGGAGGAGTACCTTGTGTGTATCAAACGTCGCAACGTAACTAGGTGACTATAAAGGTTATCTACAGGTATCTCCGAGGGTGTCTATTGGGTTGGAATGGATCAAGACTGGATTTGTTACTCCGTCTCATGGAGAGGTATCTCACGGCCCACTCGGTAATACAACATCACAATAAGCCTTGCAAGCAATGTGACTTAGTGTTAGTCACGGGATCTTGTATTATGGAATGAGTAAAGAGACTTGCTGGTAACGAGGTTGAAATAGGTATGGAGATACCGACGATTGAATCTCGGGCAAGTAACATACCGTAGAACAAAGGGAACATCATACGGGATTAACTGAATCCTTTACATAGAGGTTCGACCGATAAATATCTTCGTAGAATATGTAGGAACCAATAAGGGCATCCAGGTCCCGCTATTGGTTATTGACCATAGAGGTGTCTTGGTCATGTCTACATAGTTCTTGAAGCCGCAGGGTCTGCACACTTAAGGTTCGGTGACGTTTCGGTAGTATAGAATTATGTATGGTGGTGACCGAAGGTTGTTCAGAGTTCCGGATAAGATCCCGGATGTCACGAGGAGCTCCAGAATGGTCCGGAGGTAAAGATTGATATATAGGAAGTCCTGTTTTGTTCGCGGGAAAAGTTTTGGGCTCATCGGTAGTGTACCGGGAGTGCCGGTAGTGTACCGGGGGACCATCGGGAGATGTATTTCGACCCAAGAGGCTACATGGGATGTGGGAGGAGGTAAACCAGCCCCTGGTTGGATGGACGAAGCCTCCTCTAAGATCCCATGCGGATGGAGTGGTTTGAGAAGGAAAAATCCAAAGGTGGAGAGGTGGAAAGAGTTTCCAAGTGGAAAAGAGGAATCCTACTCCAAATAGGATTGGAGTAGGACTCCTCCACCTCCAATTTCGACCAAACCTTGAGGGTTTGAGGCTGCCTCCTCCCCTACCTCCCTCCTATATATACTAGAGGATTTAGAGAAAAAAGCTAACCCTAATAACCACGTGCTACCTCTCCTCTAGATCGGTTTTTAGCGGTGCTTAGGCGAAGCCCTACTGGAATAGCTCCACCACCATCGCCACAACGCCGTCGCGCTACCGGAGAACTCATCTACCTCTCCGCTCCCTCTTGCTGGATCAAGAAGGCGGAGATCGTCATCGAGCTGTACGTGTGCTGAATGCGGAGGTGCCGTCCGTTCGGCGCTAAATCGGAAGGACCGTAATCAAGATCGCGAGATAGATCGTGATGAGAGCGCGGGACAGATCGTGATGAGTTTGCGAGATGGATCGTGATGAGATCTTGGGATGGATCGTGATGAGTTCGTGGGATGGATCGTGATTGGATCGTGGGACGGATCGTGATGAGATCGTGGGATGCTCGGCGATTTGGATCACGAAGACGTTCGACTACACCAACCGCGTTTCTTAACGCTTCCCGCTTAGAGATCTACAAGGGTATGTAGATCCACTCTCCCTCTCGTAGATGCTTATCACCATGGATAGATCTTGCCTGTGCGTAGGAATTTTTTTGTTTCCCATGCAACGTTCGCCAACAGTGGCATCATGAGCTAGGTGTATGTGTAGATGAGATCTCGAGTAGAACACAAAGAGTTTGTGGGCGTTGATGCTTAGATTGCTTCCTCCCTTGGTCGTGTTTTGGTTCAGCGGTATTGTGGGATGAAGTGGCCCGAACCAACCTTACTCGTACGCTTACGAAAGACCTGTTCCATCGACTAACGTGTAACTTCGTTACACAAAGATGGCTGGCAGGTGTCTGTTTCTCCTACTTTAGTTGGATCGGGTTCGACTAAGGCGGTCCTTGAGAAGGTTGAAAAGCAACTTATGTATCACCGTTGTGGTTTATGCGTAGGTGTGAATTGTTCTTGCTAGATACCCGTAGCAGCCACGTAAAACATGCAACAACAATTAGAGGATGTCTAACTTGTTTTTGCAGGGTATGTTGTGATGTGATATGGCCAATTACATGATGAGATATATGTGATGTATGAGATGATCATGTGTTGTATAGAATATCATGACTTGCATGTCGATGAGTATGGAAACCGACAGGAGCCATACGGTTGTCTTTAATTATTGTATGACCTGCGTGTCAATCATTAAGCGCTATATAATGCTTTACTTTACCGCTAAATGGTAGCAATAGTAGAAGAAGCATGGTGGGCGCGACAACCCCGATGGTGACACGTTGATGGAGATCAAGATGATGGAGATCATGCTGTCATGCTGGTGACGATGGAGATCATGCCGGTGCTTTCAAGATGGAGATCAAAAGCACAAGTTCATGGCCATATCATGTCACTTATGACTTGCATGTGATGTTAATCCTTTTATACACCTTGTTTTGCTTAGGACGACGGTAGCATTATAAGGTGATCCCTCACTTAATTTCAAGATAAATTGTGTTCTCCCCGAGTGTGCACCATTGCGAAAGTTCGTCA
Organism: Hordeum marinum; assembly: GCA_022496015.1. Classification (NCBI taxonomy): domain Eukaryota; kingdom Viridiplantae; phylum Streptophyta; class Magnoliopsida; order Poales; family Poaceae; genus Hordeum; species Hordeum marinum. The sequence goes on along the minus strand of CM039678.1, from coordinate 375,284,586 downwards.
TGTCGAGACACCACGTGATGATCGGGTGTGATAGACTCTACGTTCACATACAACGGGTGCAAGCCAGCGTTGCACATGCAGAACACTCAGGTTAAACTTGACGAGCCTAGCATGTACAGACATGGCCTTGGAACACAAGAGACCGAAAGGTCGAACATGAGTCATATAGTAGATATGATCAACATGATGATGTTCACCATTGAAACCACCTCAACTCACGTGATGATCGGACTTGAGTTGGTGAATTTGGATCATGTATCACTCGAATGACCGGAGGGATGTCAATTTGAGTGAGAGTTCTTAAGTAATATGATTAATTGAACTCATTATCATGAACATAGTCAGTAGTGTCTTTGGAAAATTATGTTATAGATTACTAGCTCACGCTATAGCTCCCTTGAATTTATATATGTTCCTAGAGAAATAGAGTTGAAAGATGATGGTAGCAATATTGCGGACTAGGTCCATGATCTGAGGATTGTCCTCATTGCTGCACAGAAGGCTTATGTCCATAATGGACCGCTTGGTGCGCCACCCCCTCTAGCGTCATTTGTAGATGTTGTGAACATCTGACAGGCCCGTTCTGATGACTACTTGATAGTTTAGTGCGTCATGCATTATGGCTTAGAATTGAGGCTCCAAAACATTTTGAACATCACAGAACATATGAGATGTTCTAAGAGCTGAAATTGGGATCTCAGGCTCGTGCCCATGTTGTGAGATATGAGATCTCCAACAAGATTCTTTGCCTGCAAGATGAAGGAGAATAGCTCAATCATTAAGCATGTGCTTAGATTGTCTGGGTGCTACAATCACTTTAATCGAGTGGGAGTTAATCTTCCATATAAGATAGTGATTGATATAGTTCTCCAAGTCACTGTCACTAAGCTACTGGAACTTGGTGATGAACTATAAAATGCCAGGGATAGAAATAATGATCCCTGAGCTGTTCGTGATGTTTGACACCGCGAAGGTAGAAATCAAGAAGGAGCATCAAGTGCTGATGGTTAGTAAAACCACTAGTTTCGAGAAGGGCAAGGGCAAGGATGGAAACTTCATGGATGGAAAGTCAGTTGCTGCTCCAGTGAAGCAACCCAAAGTTGAACCCAAACCCGAGACTAAGTGCTTCTATTATGAGGTGAGCGGTCGGTGAAGCGGAACAACCCTAGATACTTGGTAGATAAGAAGGCTGGTAACATCGACACAAGTGTATTTGATATACATGTTATTGATGTGTACCTTGCTAGTACTCCTAATAGCACCTGGGTATTGGATACCGGTTCGGTTGCTAAATGTTAGTAACTCGAAGTAAAAGTTACGGAATAAACGGAGACTAACTAAGGGTGAGGTGACGATGTGTGTTGGAAATGTTTCCAAGGTTGATGTGATTGACATCGCATGCTCTCTCTACCTTTGGGATTAGTGACAAACCTAAATAAATCTTATTTGGTGTTTTGCGTTGAGCATGAACGTGATTAGATCGTGTTTATTGCAACACGGTTATTCATTTAAGTTAGAGAATACGTGTTATTCTTTTTACATGAATAATACCTTCAATGCTCATGCACCCAGTGAGAATGTTTTGTTGAATCTTGATCATAGTAATACACATGTTCATAACATTGATGCCAAAGGATACAAAGTTAATAATGATAGTACCACATACTTGTGGCACTGCCGCTAAATGTCATATTGGTATAAAGCGCATGAAAAAACTCCATGTTGATGGATCTTTGGACTCATTCGATTTCGAATCGGTTGAGACATGCGAACCATGCCTCTTGGGCAAGATGACTTAGGACCCCGTTTTTCGGATTGATGGAGCGGGCAAGTGATTTATTGGAAATGATACATGTTGATGTGTGCAATCCAATGAGTCTTGTAGCGTGCGATGGATATCGTTATTTTCTTACCTTCACTGATGATTTGAGTATATATAGTGTATGTTTACTTAATGAAACACAAGTCTGAATCGTGTGAAAAGTTCTAGCAAATTCAGAGTGAAGTTTAAGATCATCGTGACAAGAAGATAAAAATGTCCACGATATGATCGTGGAGGTGAATATATGAGTTATGAGTTTGGCATACAACTTTAGCCAATGAGAAAGTCGTTTCACAACTCATGCCACCTGGAACACCGTAGTGTGATGGTGCGTCCGAACGTCATAGTCGTGCTCTATTGGATATGGTGCGGGCTATGCTGTCTCTTATTGTTTTGCTACTATAGTTTTGGGGTCATGCATTAGAGACAACTACATTCACTTTAAATAGGGCACCGTATAAATCCGTTGAGATGACACCGTGTGAATTATGGTTTGATAGAAACCTAAGCTGTTATTTCTTAATGTTTGGGGCTGTGATGCTTGTGTGGAAAAATGTTTTCACCTAATGAGCTCGAACCCAAAGCGGACAAATGCATCTTCATAGATTACCCTAAGAACAGTTGGGTGAACCTTCTATCTCAGATCCAAGCATAAAGTGTTTGTTGCTAAAACGGGTCCTTTCCTGAGAAAAAGTTTCTCTCGAAAGAATTGAGTGGGAGGAAGATAGAACTTGATAAGGTTGTTGAACCTTTGTTTCAACCAGAGAGTAGCGCAGCACAGAAAGATGTTTCTGTGTAACCTACGTTAGTTGAAGAGGAATTAAATGATGATGATCATGAAGCTTCAAATCAAGTTACTATGAAACCTCGTAGGTCGACAAGGGTGCATACTGCTCCTAAGTGGTACGACAACCCTGTCTTGGAGGTCATGTTGTTTGACAACGATGAACCTACGAGATATGGAGAAGCGATGATGGGCCCGGATTCCGACAAATGGTTAGAGGCCATGAAATCCGAGAAAGGATCCATGTATGAAAACCAAGTATAGACTTTGGTAGACTTGCTCGTTGGACGGCAGGTCGTCGAGTACAAATGGACCTTTGAGATGAAGACAGGTGCTGATGGTAAATGTCACCATTTATAAAGCTCGACTTGTCACAAAGAAGTTTCCGACAAGTTCAAAGAGTTGACTGCGATGAGACTTTCTCACTTGTAGCGATGCTAAAGTCTATTGGAATTATGTTAGCAGTTGCTGCATTTTCAATTATGAAATCTTGCAGATGGATGGCAAAACATCGTTTCCTTAACAATTTACTTGAGGAAAAGTTGTATGTGATACAACCAGAAGGTTTTGTCAGTCCTAAGAATGCTAAAAGGTGAGCAAGCTTCAGTGATCCCTCTATGGACTGAAGCAAGCATCTCGGAGTTGGAATATACACTTTGATGATGTGATATAAGTTTTTGAGTCTATACAAAGTTTATGAGAAACTTGTATTTACAATAAAGTGAGTGGGAGCACTATAGAGTTTCTGATAAGCATATGTGGTTGACATATTGTTGATCGGAAATGATGTAGAATTTCTGGAAAGCATAAAGGGTTGTTTGAAAGGGGTTTTTCAAAGGAAGACCTGGATAAAGCTACCTAATTGTTGAGCATCAAGATCAATAGAGATAGATCAAGATGCTTGATGAGACATTCAATGAGTACATACCTTGACAAGATTTTGAAAGAGTTCAAAATGGATTAGTCAGAGAGAAGTGTTCTCGCCTGCTTTGTAAGGTGTGAAGTTGAGTGAGACTCAAAGCTCGACCACGGCAGAAGAAAGAGAAAGGACGAATGTCGTCCCCTATGCCTTAGCCATAGGCTCTGTATAGTATGCCATGCTGTCTACCGCACCTGTGTGTGCCTTGCCATAATTCCGTCAAGGGGTACAAGAGTGATCCAGGAGTGGATCACTGGACAGCTGTCAAGATCATCCTTAGTAACTAAAAGACTAAGGAAATGTTTCTCGATTACTGAGGTAAGAAAGAGTTCGTCGTAAAGAGTTATGTCGATGCAAGCTTTGACACCAATCCGGATGACTCTTAGTAGCAATCCGGATACGTATCGTAGAGCAGCCATTTGGAATAGCTCCAAGTGGAGTGTGGTAGCAATGTTTACAGTTTGACATAGAGATTTGCAAAGTACACATGGATCTAAATGTCGCAGACCCGTTGACTATAAGACCTCTCTCACATACAAAGCATGATCGAGCCCCAGAACTCATTGGGTGTTAGATTCATAACAATGCGAATCACATGGTGATGTGAACTAGATTATTGACTCTAGTGCAAGTGGGAGACTGTTGGAAATATGCCCTAGAGGCAATAATAAATTGGTTATTATCATATTTCCCTGTTCATAATAATCGTTTATTATCCATGCTATAATTGTGTTGATTAGAAACTCAAATACATGTGTGGATACATAGACAACACCATGTCCCTAGTATGCCTCTAATAGACTAGCTCGTTGATCAAATATGACTATGGTTTCCTAGTCATGGACATGAGATGTCATTTGATAACGGGATCACGTCATTAGGAGAATGATGTGATGGACAAGACCCAAACTACAAACGTAGCATATGATTGTGTCAGTTTATTGCTACTGTTTTCTGCATGTGAAGTATTTGTTCCTATGACCATGAGATCATGCAACTCACTAACACCGGAGGAGTACCTTGTGTGTATCAAACATCGCAACGTAACTGGGTGACTATAAATGTGCTCTACAAGTATCTCCGAGGGTGTCTGTTGGGTTGGCATGGATCAATACTGGGATTTGTTACTCCGTGTGACGGAAAGGTATCCCAGGGCCCACTCGGTAATACAACATCACAATAAGCCTTGCAAGCAATGTGACTTAGTGTTAGTCACGGGATCTTGTATTACAAAATGAGTAAAGAGACTTGCCGGAAACGAGGTTGAACTAGGTATGGAGATACCGAGGATCGAATCTCGGGCAAGTAACATACCGAAGAACAAAGGGAACATCATACGGGATGAACTGAATCCTTGACATAGAGGTTCGACCGATAAAGATCTTCGTAGAATATGTAGGAACCAATATGGGCATCCAAGTCACGCTATTGGTTATTGACCATACAAGGGTCTCGGTCATGTCTACATAGTTCTCGAACCCGCAGGGTCTGCACACTTAAGGTTCGGTGACGTTTCGGTAGTATAGAGTTATGTATGGTGGTGACCGAAGGTTGTTCAGAGTCCCGGATGATATCCCGGACGTCACGAGGAGCTCCAGAATGATCTTGAGGTAAATATTGATATATAGGAAGTCCTGTTTTGGTCGCCAGAAAAGTTTCGGGCTCATCGGTAGTGTACCGGGAGTGCCGGTACTATACCAGGGGACCATCGGGAGAGGTATTTCGATCCAAGAGGCTACATGGGATGTGGGAGGAGGTAAACCAGCCCGTGGTGGGCTGGACGAAGCCTCCTCTAAGGGCCCATGCAGCTGGAGTGGTTGGAGAAGGAAAAAATCCAAAGGTGGAGAGGTGGAAAGAGTTTCCAAGTGGAAAGGAGGAATCCTACTCCTAATTGGATTGGAGTAGGACTCGTCCACCTCCAATTTTGACCAAACCTTGAGGGTTTGAGGCTGCCTCCTCCCCTCCCTGCCTCCTATATATACTAGAGGATTTAGAGGAAAAAGCTAACCCTAATAGCCACGTGCTACCTCTCCTCTAGATCGCAGTTTCTCCTCTAGATCGATTTTCAGCTGTGCTTAGATGAAGCCCTGCTGGAATAGCTCCACCACCATCGCCAAAACGATGTCATGCTGCCGGAGAACTCATCTACCTCTCCGCTCCATCTTGCTGGATCAAGAAGGCAGAGATCATCATCGATCTGTACGGGTGTTGAATGCGGAGGTGCCGTCCGTTCGGCGCTAGATCAGAAGGACCGTGATCAAGATCGCAAGACGGATCATGATGAGTTTGCGAGATGGATCGTGATGATATTGCTGGACGGATCATGATGAGTTCGTGGGACGGATCGTGATTGGATCGCGGGACGGATCGTGATGAGATCGCGGGATGCTCGGCGATTTGGATCGCGAAGACGTTCGACTACACCAACCGCGTTTCTTAACGCTTCCCGCTTAGCGATCTACAAGGGTATGTAGATCCACTCTCCCTCTCGTAGATGCTTATCTCCATGGATAGATCTTGCATGTGCGTAGAATTTTTTTTGTTTCCCATGCAACGTTCCCCAATAGCATGTTGGATAGCGGTCGATGGGTGGAGTAATAGTAGTAGATGCAGGCAGAAGTTAGTCTACTTGCTTATGGATGTGATGCCTATATACATGATCATTGCCGTGAATAAATATTACATAACTAAGCTCTTTTATATCAATTTCCCAACATTAATGTGTCCACCCACCGTATGATTTCTTCCAGAGAGAAGCCTCTAGCGAAAACTATGCCCCCTCGGGCCTCCTCATAAATACTATTAGAAAAACTCCTAAACTATTTCTGCCATTATTTAATTTATTTGTAAACTTATTTATATTTATCAATTTGTCTATAAATCACTACTTATCTCTTGCAAGTAATGAGTTCAAGGGGACTGACAACCCTCTTGCCCGCGTTGGGTGCAAGTGTGCTCTTTTGTGTGTAGGCGCCAAACACGGGAATTTTTTGTGGTTTTCCTATTGGTTCGAGAACCTTGGTTCTCAAAATGGAAATACTTATATCTATGGTGCTTCATCTCCCCTTCTCTTGATAGGAAAACCCAACATAGTTTACAAGTAGCACACATCATATTAAATAACAGGTGGTGGTGTCGCAAGTTTCTTAAAATAGACAGTTAATCAAGTGGAGAGCTAGATGGAAATTCCTTAAGTGTCCTCGGTCTAGGGTGTATGACCTTGGTTTTAGTGTCTTTCAAATTCTGCATAGTGATAACTAAAAATCCCACGTGAACACAATAAATAGAGATATGCTTCCCTGCAATGGCGACAGGAAAAGTTCTTGATAACCCACATGTATAGGGGATCCCAACAGTCTTCGAGGGCAGTATTTCAACCAAATTTATTGATTCGACACAAGGTGGTACATGAACTCCTCAAACTACGGTCATTCCCGGAGATTTTCTCAATTATTGTCACCTTGGGGTCTATCGATCATAACAGATAATAGGTGCATGCAACTTGCAAGATAGGATCCAAAACACTCTCATATTCGTGAAAACATGATAGGTTCAGATCTGAAATCATGGCACTCGGGCCCTAGTGACAAGCATTAAGCATAGCAAAGTCATAGCAACATCAATCTCAGAACTAGGAATCAAGCCCTATCCAAATAACTTGATTACATGATAAATCTCATCCAATCCCATCATCGTCCAGCAAGCCTACAAAGGAATTACTCACTCTTGGTAGTGTGCATCATGGAATTGTTTATGGAGAAGGGTTGGTGATGACGATAACGATGAATTCCCCTCTCTAGAGCCCCAAACGGACTCCAGACCAGCCCTCTCGAGAAAGAACCGGCGGTGGCGGCAGCTCAGCTCCGTAGAACGCGATGAAAACTTCTCTTAAATTTTTCTCTCGGAAAATATGAATATATAGGCTTGGAATTAGGGTCAGCGGAGCCATGTGGGCCCCACAAGGTAACAGGGTGCACCCTGTTGCCTTGTGGGCAACTGGTGCCCCCCCTCTGGTGGATGTTCGTTTTAGTATTTTTTTATATATATTCAATAAAAATATCAAGAAACTTTCATAAAATTCCGTGAACTTTGATTTTTGCACAAAAACAACTCCATGGTAGTCCCGTTGAAAACAGCGTCAATCCAGGTTAGTTTCATTCAAATCATGAAAATTAGAGTCCAAAACAAGAGCAAACGTGTTTGGAAAAGTACATACATTGGAGACGTATCTGTCACATAATAGGTGTTTTGCTTGGAGTGTTGTGTTTTTTGTTTGTTTGCTTGTTTCCTTAATTGTTTCCTGATCACACCAATTATGAGAGACACATATTCATAACAATTTATAAAATGCTCATGGAACTTCACTTATATCTTTTGATTTGACACAATTGCTCATGTTCTTTGATAACCCCCAAGTATAGGGGATCGCAACAATTTTTGAGGGTAGAGTATTCAGGGATCGCAACAATTTTTGAGGGTAGAGTATTCAACCCAAATTTATAGATTCGACAGAAGGGGAGCCAAAGAATATTTGAGAGTATTAGAAGTTGAGTTGTCAATTCAACCACACCTGGAGATAAATATCAGCAGCAATTGATCAGCAACATAGTAATATGATAGTTTGATAGAAGTAGTAACAGTAACAATAGCGGTAACATTAGTAGTAGTGATTTTGTAGCAAGTGCAATAGTAACAACAACAGTAGTAACTTAGCAAGATCATTAAGTGCAAAACTCATAGGCACTGGATCAGTATATTCGTTGGATTATATTCATCATATAACATGCATAACCTAGGGCGACACAGAACTAGCTCCAGCTCGTCAATATAATGTAGGCATGTATTCCGTAAATAGTCATATGTGCTTATGGAAAAGAACTTGCATCACATAGTTTGTCCTACCCTCCCATGGCAGTGGGGTCCATAAGGAAACTAAGGGATATTAATGCATCCTTTATACAGAGAGGAACGAAACAAAGCATTAACACATAGTGAATACATGAACTCCTCAAACTACGATCATCACCATGAAGTATCCCAAATATTGTCAGTATTGGGTTGATGGATCATAACACATAATAGGTTGCTATGACTAGGCAAGATCGGATCAAGAACATAGATATAATGATGATAACATAAACGGTTCAGATCTGAAATCATGGCACTCGGGCCCTAGTGACAATTAAGCATGGCAAAGTCATAGCAACATCAATCTTAGAACATAGTGGATACTAGGGATCAATCCCTAATACAACTAAATCGATTACATGATGAATATCATCCAACTCCTCATCGACCAGCAAGCCTACGAAGGAATTACTCACTCCTGGTGGGGAGCATTCTAGAATTGACCATGAAGGAGGGTTTATGATGACGAAGACCGAAGATTCCCCTCTCCAGAGCCCCAAACGGGCTCCATTTCTGGCCTCCCGATGAAGAACATGAGGTGGCGGCGGCTTCGTATCGTGAAACATAATGAAACATTCTTCTTGATTTTTTCCTGGAAAAATAGGATTTTATAGAGCTTGAATTAGGGTCGGGGGGGGGGCACGAGGTGAGCACGTCCAACCAGGCCACATGAGTGGGGCTAGCATGGTCTGGTGTATCGTGCCCAACCAGGGCACCCCCCAGCAGTTTTTGGCTTCGACATTCCTTATATATTCTGAAATAATTCTCCAAAAAGTTTCGTTCCGTTCCGAGAACTTTTATTTCTACACAAAAACAACACCATGGTAGTTCTGCTGAAAATAGCGTCAGTCCGGGTTAGTTTCATTCAAATCATCCAAATTAGAGTCCAAAACAAGAACAAAAGTGTTAGGAAAAGTAGATACGATGGAGAGGTATCATTCTTCACTTATAGTAATATCTTTTTAGCACGACGATATCGTATCGTGTATAGAAATCATATGCGCTCTCTTGCTTCACTTATATGCTTTTGAGAGTTGAATAGGTAGTGGTAATTTCATGAGATATATGTTTCGTCCAAAAATAATATGTATACAAGGGTGGTATAATATAAACTTGCATGTAGACCACTAAATATGTTGCGGTTGATAAACGATATTGAGGTTATAATATAAAGGTTTACTAGTTAATAATCTTGGTCTAGTAAAAATATCGAAGTTAATGTTTGACCTCCCTCCTAGGGACATGCAAGAACTACTTTGCTTCAAGGGCTTTCACAATAAATACTATTTATTTATGAATAATGTGGGTTTTAGGACTATAAGCACTTCCACATATCCATATTTTGCTGGCCTTTTCGGTACTGTGCATTGCCCGTTCTCACCTTGAGACTTGGTGTGAACTTTGTTAGTGCATCCAAATCCCGTGAACTGACTTGCTCTTTCACACATAAGCCATATTATATCCATCCTCAAAACAACCACCAGACCTACCTATTATGTCATTTCTATATCCATTCCGAGATATATTGCCATGCAACTTCCACCATCATCATATACATGACTTGAGCATTCATTGCCATTTTTCTTTGGATGATCATATAGAGCTTACATGATATTTTTAGGCAAAGCCGCCATTCATCATTGTTATATATGTTACGCTAGAACATTGCACATCCTGGTATGCCAAAGACATTCATATAGAGACATATTATTTCAGTTTATTGAGTTATAAGTAAATAAAAGTGTGATGATGATCATTGTTCTAGTGAGGAAAAGAATGGTGGAGACTAATGATTCCTCAATGTTCTAAAATAATGAAAATTAAAAAAAGGAAAGGAAAGGAAAAAATGAGAGAAAAAGAGAGAAGGGACAATGCTACAATCCTTTTACTAGACTTGTGCTTCAAAGTAGCACCGTGTTCTTCATATAGAGAGTCTCCATAATTTGTCACTTTCATATACTAGTGGGAATTTTACATTATAGAACTTGGCTTGTATATTCCGATGACAAGCTTCCTCAAATTCTTGAAGTCTTCATGAGCAAGAAAGTTGTATGCACACCCACTTAGTTTCATACAGAGAGGTTCAGTACATTTATAGCTCTAGTGCATATGTTGCATGGCAATTCCCACTCCTCACATTGACATCGATCACAAGGCATCTCCATTGCCTAACTATCAGCTGCGTCAATGCTAGACTTTCTCAAATTTTTGTTTTACCTTACAACCTTGATCATCATTCTCGTTTCCATCTAAAGTGATAAGTATGTGGCTCACGCTCATTTATTCAGTGAAGTTGAAAAGGTTGAAGCTAGAAAAGTATGATACAATTGCTTGGTTTGGCATCGGGGTGTTCATGATTTATACTTTATGTTAGGAAGACCGAGCTATGCCATGCTAATACGTCTGCATCGTATCTATAATTTTTGATTGTTTCATGCCAATATTATACAAGTTTTACATACTTTTGGCAACTTTTAAGTGCATATGATCCAAGTAGAGAAAGTATGTTAGCTCATGCCTCTCCCTCATATAAAACTACAAGAATGATTACCGGTACTTGTTATCAATTGCCTAGGGACAAATAACTTTCTTGTTGACACAAACCCTTCTACTAAACACCTAACTTTTATTATCTTGCAAAGTACTTCTAGTTTTATTCTTGCAAAATAGTTCTAGCATCACTCCAACAAAATAGTTTCATACTTGTTTTAGGTAAAGCAAACGTCAAGTTTGAGTAGAGTTGTATCGGTGGTCGATAGAACTGGAGGAAATATTTGTTCTGCCTTTAGCTCCTCGTTGGGTTCGACACTCTTATTTATCGAAGAGGGCTACAAATGATCCCCTATACTTGTGGGTTATCAAGACCTTTTTCTGGCGTGCCGTTGCCGGGGAGTTATAGCGTGGCATGAATATTCTCGTGTGTGCTTGTTTGCTTTATCACCAAGTAGTTTTTATTTCCTGTTCTAAGTTGTTCTCTATATTTAGTTATGGATATGGAACACGAAACACCAAAAAAATTAGTTGTACCTGCTACTCATGGAGATGGGGAACCTCCTAAAACCCTCGATGCTTGTTATGTGAAAGATATTATGCACTACTTTGATAATCCTGAGAAAACCCCATTCAACTATATAATGGGAGTAACGTTGGATCAACATGAATAGTTTAGGGATTATCGCTTGACTCATAAAGGGAAACTGTTATGGGATCAAATTCATATATTGAAGTGGTATGCTTGGAATCTATGCTCTAGATATGATTATACTTGTTGCTCTAGGATGAATGCTCCACATCTTCCCTTTTCATGCAAACTTAATGATAATGAAACCTTAGCTTCTTATGATAATGGTATATATGATTATTATGATGTGGAATGAATAGAAGAATTTGTTGCGTTTAAGGGTGCTTGTGAAATTGAATCTTTGTTTAAAAAGTTTGAAGATTTGGATGATTCAGTTTATAGACCTGAAAATCTTGCTATCCTTAAATATTGCTATGATAATTATAAATACAATTACGATATTGATGTGTTTATTGAGAAAGTCTTCGCTGTCCAAGAAGAGACTAATATTTTGCAGGAGTCTATGGAAGAAGAAATTGATGAAACTGCGAGCTCATTGGATGAAAAAGATGACGAGGAGAGCGAAGAATAAACGGAGGAAGAGTGGATTAGCTACCCATGTCCACCTTCTAATGAGAGTAACTCTTCAACTCATACATTATTTAATGCCCCTTTGTTCTTACCGAAGGATGAATGCTATGATAATTGCTATGATCCCGTTGATTCATTTGAAATATCCCTTTTTGATGAACCTGATGCTAGTTATGCTTGTGGCCAAGATGCCAATATGAATTATGTTTATGGAGATGAACTTGCTATAGTTCCTTATGTTAAGAATGAAATTGTTGCTATTGCACCCACACATGATAGTCCTATTATCTTTTTGAATTCTCCCAACTACACTATACCGGAGAAGTTTGCTCTTATTAAGGATTATATTGATGGGTTGCCTTTTACTATTTCACATGATAATTTTGCTGAATATAATATGCATGTGCTTGCTTCTCCTTCTTGCAATTACTGTGAGAGAGGAACTACATCTCCGCCTCTTTATGTTTCCAACACGATAAGATTGCAAGAAACCGCTTGTACTATGCATTGGCCTTTACTTGATGTGCATGAATTGTTATTGTATGACATGCCGATGCATAGTAAGAGAGTTATAATTTGTCATTTCTTGATATATGTTGCTTTGTGCTCACTTCTAAATGCTAAATCATTGTTGATTCAAATTGGCTTTGATATACCTTGGGATCCGGGTGGATCCATTACTTGAGCACTTTATGCCTAGCTTAATGGATTTAAAGAAAGCGCTGCCAAGGAGACAACCCGGAAGTTTTAGAGAGTCATTTACTTATTTTGAGTCCTTTTATAAATTTTAAAAACAAAAAAAATATAGAGTGGAACTTAAAACTTTTTCAAAAAGAGAAGCGATTGAAAGGTGATGCATTGCGGAAGTGAGGGTCGACCTTGAACACTTGTGTTCATGCTCATGGAAACAATGTAGAATTTTTCATGAATATTATCAAAAAAATAATTATCCCCTTGTAAAATTACATTGTATTATAAAAATAATGTACCAAGGTTTGCCTTTAGGATGATTAGATTGCTTGTTGGTTTGTGCGGTGCAAAACAGAAACTTTGGCTGTAGTGCATGATTTCTCATTTTTACTGGAATGTCAAATGGTTCTGAAACTTTTTGTAATGTCTATATATTTTTTTATTTTGTCCTAATTTTGCATAATTTTTAGGGTTACAGAATTATGGTGGATGTTCAAATCTTTACAGACTGTCCTGTTTTCAGAGACTGCTGTTATAGCTTCATTATTTGCGTATGTTTGAATTCTTGTTGAAGCCTCCTTGACTTGGGGCCATAGAATTGTGATAGAATACAATGGTTATTTTTTCATAATTATACAATAATGTTACAGCAGTACATGATGGGATTTCATTGCCATATTCACTAACCCCACCACTAAAAGTTCGGTTAAGTTTTGTGTGGATGAAGTGTTCGAAGATCGAGGAGGTCTCGATGTGAGGAGAAGGAGGAGAGGCAAGAGCTCAAGCTTGGGGATGCCCAAGGCACCCAAAGTAAATATTCAAGGATACTCAAGCATCTAAGCTTGGGGATGCCCTGGAAGGCATCCCATCTTTCTTCAACAAGTATCGGTATGTTTTCGGATTCATTTCGTTCACATGATATGCATAAATTCTTGGAGCGTCTTTTGTGTTTATTTTTCACTTTTATTTTATGCACCATGCTGGTATGAGATAGTCCATGGTTGATTTATAGAATTCTCATTGCAGTTCACTTATATCTTTTGAGTATGGCTTTATAGAATGCTTCATGTGCTTCACTTATATCATTTGAAGTTTGGATTGCCTGTTTCTCTTCACATAGAAAACTGTTATTTGTAGAATGCTCTTTTGCTTCACTTATACTTATTAGAGAATGGTATTTTGTAGAAAGAATTAAACTCTCTTGATTCACTTATATCTATTTAGAGAGTCAAAAAGAATTGGTCATTTGCATGGTTAGTCATAAAAGCCTACATAAAACTTATGGATCACTGAATATGATATGTTTGATTCCTTGCAATAGTTTTGCGATATAGAGATGGAACATGTGGGAGGTACTAGTAAACGGTTGTGGTTAGTAAGAATATTGATGTTAAGGTTTGTGATTCCCGAAGCATGCATGTATAGTCTCTCATTATGCTATGAAGTTGGAGCATGATCTATTATCGATTGTCTTCCTTTGCGTGGAGGTCGGGATCGCGTGATGGTTAACTCCTACCAACTCTTCCCCTAGGGGCATGCATAGTAGTACTTTGCTTCGTGGGCTAATAAACTTTTGTAATAAGTATATGCGTTCTTTATGACTAATGTGAGTCCGTGGATTATACGCACTCTTACCTTTTCGCAATTTTCTAGCCTCTACGGTACCACGCATTGCCCTTTCTCACCTCGAGACGTGGTGCAAACTTCGTCGGTGCATCCAAACCCTGTGATATGATACACTCTATCACACATAAGCCTTATTATATCTTCCTCAAAGCAGCCACCATACCTACCTATTATGGCCTTTCCATAGCCATTCCAAGATATATTGCCATGCAACTTCCACCGCTTCCATTTTGATGACTCGAGCATTCATTGTCATATTGCTTTGCATGATCATATAGCTGACATAGTAGTTGTGGCTCCGCCATCGTTCATTATTTTCCATACATGTTACGCTAGATCATTGCACATCATAGTATTGCCAGAGGCATTCATATAGAGTCATACTTTGTCATAGGTATCGAGTTGTAATTTTTATTTCTTTTGAGTTATAACTATATAGAAGTGTGATGATCATCATTATTCATTATTAAAGCATGTCCCAGTGAGGAAAGGATGATGGAGACTAGGATTCCCCCACAAGTCAGGATGAGAAGAAAAAAAAGAAAAAAAGAAAATAAAATGAAAAAGAAAAAGGAAATAAAAAATAAAAAAAGAAGAAAAAGAAAGAAAGAAAAAATAAAACAAGAAGAAAAAAATAATAAAAAGAGAAAAGGGCCATGCTAGTTCCACACTTGTGCTTCAAAGTAGCACCATGTTTTTCATATAGAGAGTATCCTATCTTGTCATTTTCATATACTAGTGGGAATTTTCCATTATAGGATTAGATGCACGCCCACTTAGTTTTCATATGGGGCTTTCATACACTTATAGCTCATAGTGCATTTGTTGCATGACAATCCCTACTCATCGCATTGATATCAATTGATGGGCATCTCCATAGCCCGTTGGTTAGCCGCATCGATATGAGACTTTCTTACTTCTTTGTCTTTTCTATATTTACCCCTATCATCATACTCTTTTCCATCTATAGTGCTATATCCATGGCTTGCGCTCATGTATTGCGTGAGGGTTGAAAAAGTTGAAGCGCGTTAAAAAGTATGAACCAATTGCTTGGCTGACATCGGGTAGTACATGATAAATAATTTGTGTAAAGAAGACAACATGATGTTGGGGAACGTTGCATGGGAAACAAAAAATTTCCTACGCACACGCAAGATCTATCCATGGTGATGAGCATCTATGAGAGGGAGCGTAGGCCTACGTACCCTTGTAGATCTCTAAGCGGGGAGCGTTAAGAAACGCGGTTGATGTAGTCGAACGTCTTCGCGATCCAATCACGATCCGTCCCGATCAAGCACCAAACGGACGACACCTCCGTGTTTAGCACACGTACGGCTTGATGACGATCTCCGCCTTCTTGATCCAGAAAGAGGGGGTGGAGAGGTAGACGAGTTCTCCAGCAGTGTGACGACGTTGCGGCGATGGTGGTGGAGTAATTCCAGTAGGGGTTCGCCTAAGCACTATTGAAACCGATCTAGAGGATAAACTATGGACTAGAGGAGAGGGTAGCACGTGGCTGAAAATCTGTGTGGAAAACCCCTAAAACCTCTAGCATATATAGGAGGAGGGGAGGAGGAGGCTTGGCCGCAAGGGCAAGCCCTCTTGGCTTTGTCCGAAGTGGAGGGAGGAGTCCTACTCCTCCACTACTAGTCGGTTTAGGACTCCTTCCTTATATTAGCCTTCTTTCCACCCTTTTCCACCTTGGATTTCCTTCCCATCTGCATGAGCCCTATGTGGGACTTCGGCCAGCCCACTAAGGGCTGGTATTCATCCTCCCACAGCCCATGTAGCCTTTTGGGTCAAAATACCCCTCCCGATGGTCCCCCGGTATCCTCTCGGCACTCCCGGTACACTACCGATGAGCCCGAAACTTTTCCGGTGACGAAAACAGGACTTCCTATATATCAATCTTTACCTCTGGAGCTCCTCGTGACGTCCGGGATCTCATCCGGGACTCCGAAGAACCTTCAGTCACCACCATGCATAACTCTATACTACCGAAACGTCACCTGACCTTAAGTGTGTAGACCCTGCGGGTTCGAGAACTATGTAGACATGACCGAGACACCTCTACGGTCAATAATCAATAGCTGGACCTGGATGCCCATATTGGTTCCTACATATTCTCCCACTTGCACTAGAGTCAATAATCTAGTTCACATCACTATGTGATTTACATTGTAATGAATCGAACACCCATGCAGTTCTGGTGTTGACCATGTTTAGCCCTTGGAAGAGGTTTAGTCAATGGGTCTGCAACATTGAGATCCGTGTGCACTTTGCAAATATTTATATCCTTCTCCTCGATGTAATCGTAGATGGAATTGAAGCGTCGCTTTATGTGTCTGGTCCTCTTGTGAAACCTTGGTTCCTTGGCCAGAGCAATAGCACCAGTGTTGTCACAGAACAGAGTCATTGGATTCAGTGCACTGGGCACTACTCCAAGATCTGTCATGAACTGCTTCATCCAGACACCTTCCTTTGCTGCCTCCAAGGCTACGATGTACTCTGCCTCGCATGTAGAATCGGCTATCACGCTTTGCTTGGAACTGCACCAGCTTACCGCTCCCCCGTTGAGAATAAATACGTATCCGGTTTGCGACTTAGAGTCCTCCAGATCAGTGTCAAAGCTTGCATCGACATAACCCTTTACGACGAGCTCTTTATCACCTCCATAAACAAGAAACATTTCCTTAGTCCTTTTCAGGTAGTTAAGAATATTCTTAACCGTCGTCCAGTGCTCCATTCCAGGATCACTTTGAAACCTTCGGCCATACTTATGGCAAGGCTGACATCGGGTCTTGTGCACAACATTGCATACATGATAGAGCCTATGGCTAAAGCATAGGGGATGACACTCATCTTCTCTCTATCTTCTACAGTCACTGGGCATTGAGTCT
Organism: Hordeum marinum; assembly: GCA_022496015.1. Lineage (NCBI taxonomy): Eukaryota > Viridiplantae > Streptophyta > Magnoliopsida > Poales > Poaceae > Hordeum > Hordeum marinum. Next base: position 375,267,285 of record CM039678.1, on the reverse strand, counting down.
TACTCAACTTCACACCTTGTAACACAGGAAAGAACCCCTTCTTGGACTGATCCATTTTGAACTTCTTCAAAACTTTATCAAGGTATGTGCTCTGTGAAAGTGCTATTAAGCGTCTCGATCTATCTCCATAGACCTTAATGCCTAATATGAAAGCAACTTCTCCTAGGTCCTTCATTGAAAAACTCTTGTTCAAATATTCCTTCACACTTTCCAGCATTTCTATATTGTTTCCAATCAGCAATATGTCATCCACATATAATATTAGAAACGCTATAGATCTCCCACTCACTTTCTTGTAAATACAAGCTTCTCCATAAACTTGTATAAACCCAAACGCTCTGATCACCTCATCAAAGCACTTATTCCAACTCTGAGATGCTTGCACCAGTCCATAAATGGATCACTAGAGTTTGCAAACTTTGTCAGCATTCTCTGGATCGACAAAACCTTCCGGTTGCATCATATACAACTCTTCCTCAAGGAAACCGTTGAGGAACGCTGCTTTGACATCCATCTACCAAATTTCATAGTCGAAATATGCAGCTATTGCTAACATGATTCTAATGGACTTAAGCATTGCTACGGGTGAGAAGTTCTCAGCATAGTCAACTCCTTGAACTTGTGAAAAACCCTTTGCCACAAGTCGAGCTTTATAGACGGTGATATGACCGTCCGCGTCCGTCTTCTTCTTAAAGATCCATTTGTTCTGAATGGCCTTTCGCCCTTCAGGTAATACTTCCAAAGTCCATACTTTGTTTTCATACATGGATCCCATCTTGGATTTCATGGCCTCTAACCATTTATAGGAATCCGGGCCCATCATCGCTCCTCCATAGCTCATAGGTTCATTGTTGTCCAACAACATGACCTCCAAGACAGGGTTGTCGTACCACTCAGGAGCAGTACGTGCCCTTGTCGACCTACGAGGTTCAATAGTAACTTGATCTGAAACTTCATGATGATCATCATTAACTTCCTCTTCAACTGTCATAGGCTCCACAGAAACATCTTTCTGCGCTGCACTACTCTCTGGTTGAAGTAAAGGTTCAATAACCTCATCAAGCTCTATTTCCCCCCCCCACTCAATTCTTTCGAGAGAAACTCTTTCTCAAGAAATGTTCCATTGTTAGCGACAAACACTTTGCCTTCGGATATGAGATAGAAGGTATACCCAACTGTCCAACTGTCTCTTTCGGGTATCCTATGAAGACACATTTCTCCGCTTTGGGTTCCAGCTTTTCAGGCTGAAGCTTTTTGACATAAGCATCACATCCCCAAACTTTAAGAAACGACAACTTTGGCCTCTTGCCAAACCACAGTTCATATGGCGCCATCTCAACAGATTTCGATGGTGCCCTATTTAAAGTGAATGCAGCTGTCTCTAATGCATAACCCCAAAACGATAGTGGCAAGTCAGCAAGAGACATCATAGAACGCACCATATCTAATAAGGTTCGATTACGACGTTCGGACACACCATTACGCTGTGGTGTTCCAAGCGGTGTCAACTGTGAAACAATTCCACACTGTCTTAAGTGACTGCCAAACTCATAACTCAGATATTCACCTCCTCGATCAGATCGTAGGAATTTAATCTTCTTGTTACGATGATTCTCAACTTCACTCTGAAATTGATTGAACTTTTCAAATGTTTCAGACTTGTGTTTCATTAAGTAAATATACCCATATCTACTTAAGTCATCAGTGAAGGTGAGAAAATAATGATATCCACCGCGCGTTGCAACATTCATTGGACCACACACATCAGTATGTATGATTTCCAACAAATCACATGCCCGTTCCATTGTTCCAGAGAATGGCGTTTTAGTCATCTTGCCCATGAGGCATGGTTCGCATGTGTCAAGTGATTCAAAATCAAGTGACTCCAAAAGTCCATCAACATGGAGCTTCCTCATGCGTTTTACACCAATATGACCTAAACGGCAGTGCCACAAGAAAGTGGTACTATCATTATCAACTCTACATCTTTTGGCATCAACTAGCAAAATGGTCCGTGCGTTGCAACGGGAGAATAAGTATTATCCATGAAATCGAGCTCTCGTTCTTGTCAAAGACTCACTCTTGGTCAATGATTTTAATAATATAAAAGCGAGGCCAGTGCTAGTAATATAAATACAAAAAATAACTTTTCCTTTAGGATTTGTTTTATGTTTTCATGAATTAGAAATATAGGAATACATCTGTAAGTAACTCCATACATAACGATATATCACATTCATGGTAAAAAGGACCGATGGTGACAAAAATGTTTGGAAATTTCAAAAACAAATGATAGTCAAGCATGCCTGCATAGTTGCAATAGATGGATGAATCTACACATAACCGTTTTTGTATAGGTTGTAAACATTTTTGCACATACGAAACTCAAAATATATTTGAACATTGTAAATGGTATAGTTAACTCTGACCCAATATAAAAAAATAGGGGTAATAGTTTAGACCAGATATGCATGTTAATGCATGCAGATTTGGGGGGAACCGTAGTTGTGATAACACATGAATAACAACAGGAGTTCAGCTAATTTATGTCCCTATTAACATTCCTAATGCATGGAAAATGTATAGCTACAACAATTAGGCTACAAAATGAAGTAATTCATCGGACCAGCATTCCAGTAATTATAAATATCTACAGTGATTATTCCATTGTGTTTGATTTATAAAATAGAGGTGCTATGCCTAAAATCAGAAAGACCAATATACACGTAGTTGATCTCGTGGAGGTCATTTATCTTTGTTCCCATGTTGTGGTCAATGCTTGACAATAATCATACAAATATTTCTAAGGAGGATAGATCAAGTGATTATGGGAAAAGGAGGGCACGACAACCTTAAGTGCGATTATAGCTGGGGAGGCTGGTCACTATAGGCAACCTTTGCTCTCTTGATCATCGGAATCAGAGGAGCCAAGGAGGCAATAGGGAAGCAGGAGTTGCTTCTTCGCCATGCGCCAGGATAACGTGAATCAATTTGAGGCGACTAATCGAAGTCAATCTTCTGATGCTTCTTACAAGGTAAATGAATGGTGGCGGCCGGGCACTTGTTATGGTTGCAGAACATGTTGATCTTCCCCTCCGAGCGAGCCGGCGCCGATAACGGCCAGCATGTGCCCCTTCTACTTCGTACGTTTCACATCCACCAGCTTGTCTAGGAATCTTGTCTACCATCTTGAGCTGCCATGCTCTCGGCATTGCCGGAGCTCGTGGCCCTCGACGACAAAGCTGATCAGGGCGCTTGCCCCCATGTAGTTGATCACCTCCTCAAGGTTGTTTCAATGCTTGATGGAAGATCCTGGTGTCTCGTTTGCCTAAGATGACGAACAAAGCTCTCTACACTAGCGCTCCCTTATGTATCTTGATTGATGATCCGGTCTTTTTCTCTCGATTTGAGGAAGCGAACCAGAAAACATGGAGAAAAAAGCAACGGGCGAACGTAAAAACCTAGAAGATGAGACGTGCATTGCTAATCTGGACACCTACACTATAAGTTATCACCATCCTAGTCATGCTACAGCCTGCATGTTGTTGTCGTTGTCAGCATCATCGTGTGCTAGAAGCTGTCTCCGTCGAGCTAGAAGATGTAGTTGCCACTAAACTACAAACCATTGTCTTCGTGATACGTGTCGTCGCCGCCGTTGCTGAGCTGCAAGCCGCCGTTGTCGATGAACTAAACCCCGCCATCATTCTGATGCATGTCGTCGCCCAGTGTTGTGAGCTGTTGCATGCCGAGGATGGGACAAAGCTAATGCTACTGCCGTATTGGGAGTTGTACTGCTGCAAGGCTGACTAACCGGCATGCACGACGACATGGTGTCACAGGACTGAAGGACGAACCTACGCAGGGTCACGAAGCCCACACACGCAACGTTGCGTTGTTGGGGGCGACACGCGTTTTTTAAGGAAACTGTCTTCACAAATAAGGGGCTTCCTTCCTCTCTTTTGCAAACAAGCATCAGGTAGCTGAGTTGGTTTGCACGGGCTTGTGCTTTTGTTGCCGTCCTGGTTCGAGTCCTCTCCATATCAGTTTATTTTTTGATGTTGCGTTGTTGGGGGCGACACGCAGTTTTTTTAAGAAAACTGCCTTCACTGCCTTCCTTTCTTTTGCAAAGAAGCATCAGGTAGCTGAGTTGGTTTGCATGGGCTTGTGTTTTTGTTGCCGCCCTGGTTCAAGTCCTTTCCATGGCAGTTTATTTTTTGATGCGTCATGCAGTACAATGATGTACGAGTCCATGGCAGTTTATTTTTTGAGGCTGCGTTGTTGGGGGCGACACACAGTTTTTTTAAGGAAACTGCCTTCACAAATAAGGGGCTGCCTTCCTTTCTTTTGCAAATAAGCATCAGATAGCTGAGTTGGTTTGCACGGGCTTGTGTTTTCGTTGCCGTCCTGGTTTGAGTCCTTTCCATGGCAGTTTATTTTTTGATGCGTCGTGCAGTACAATGACGTATAAAAAAAAGAAAAAGGACGACATACCAAATTAATTGATGGACAAAAAAAGTGGAGAAACAATCCTCCCTTTAATATTAGGTATAGATGTTATGAATATGTGTATCATCACTATCAAGATTCAATATGAATAAACCCCTCACATTGGGTGCATGACCATAAAAGATATCACTCATATAAATAGAACAACTATTATTCTCTGATTTAAATGAGTAACCGTCTCGCAATAAACAAGATCCAGATATAATGTTCATGCTTAACACAGACACTAAATAACAATTATTCAGGTTCATCACTAATCCCGATGGTAATCGAAGAGAGAGCGTGCCGACGGTGAGCACATCAACCTTGCAAATGTGAGCAACCGAATCGGTATCAAATACCCAGGCACTACAACGAGAGCTAGTAAGGTACACATCAATAACATGTATATCATATATACCTTGTTTGTTGTTGGCCGCCTTCTTGTTAGCCAGGTACTTGGGGCAGTTCCGCTTCCAGTGACCAGTTCCCTTGCAATGAAAGCACTCAGTTTCTGGCTTGGGTCCAGCCTTGGGTTTCTTCATGGGAGGAGCAATTGCTTTGCCATCCTTCTTTGATTTACCCTTCTTGCCCTTGCCATTTTTCTTGAAACTAGTGGTTTTATTGACCATCAACACTTGATGTTCTTTCTGGATTTCAGACTCAGCGACTTTCAGCATCGCAAACAGCTCGGCGACTGACTTGTTCATCCCGTGCATGTTATAGTTCATCACAAAGCTCTTGTAGCTAGGTGGAAGTGATTGAAGAACTCTATCAGTGATCGCCTCTGGCGGAAGGGGCATCCCTAACTCCGCTAGACGAGTCGAATACCCAGACATTCTGAGTATATGTTCACTAATAGACCCGTTCTCCTCCATTTTGCAAGCCTAGAACTTATTGGAGGTCTCATACCTCTCAATCCGGGCATTCTTCTTGAACATAAACTCCAACTCCTAGAACATCTCATATGCTCCATGACGTTCAAAACATCTTTGAAGTCCCAGTTCTAAGCCATACAATATTGCACACTGAACTATTGAGTAATCTCCAGAACGTGCCTCCCAAGCGTTCTTAACGTCTTCGGATGACAATTCTTCTAGGAAGCCATGAGGATAATCCTTAGATTACGGGCCCAATCCACAAAGTTACTTCCATCATCTTTCTACTCAGCTTTCTCTAGGAACGCATTAAAATTCAGGGGTGCTACTACACGAGCCATTGATCTACAACATAAATATGCAAAGGTTACTTAGACTATTGTTCAAGATAATGAGTTTATTTAATCAAATTACTAAAGCTCCCACTCAAATTGACATCCCTCAGGTCATCTGAGTGACACATGATCCAAATTCATCAACTCAAGTTCGATCATCACGTGAGTTGAGGTGGTTTCAATGGTGAACATCATCATGTTGATCATATCTACTATATGACTCATGTTCGACCTTTTGGTCTCTTGTGTTCCGAGGCCATGTCTGTACATGCTAGGCTCGTCAAGTTTAACCTGAGTGTTTTGCATGTGCAACACTGGCTTGAACCCGTTGTATGTGAACGTAGAGTGTATCACACCCGATCATCACATGGTGTCTCGACACGATGAACTTTCGCAACGGTGCACGGTTGGGGAGAACACAATTCATCTTGAAATTTAAGTGAGGGATCACCTTATAATGCTACCATCGTCCTAAGAAAAACAAGTTGCATAAAAGGATTAACATCACATGCAAATCATAAGTGACATGATATGGCCATGAACTTGTGCTTTTGATCTCATCTTGAAAGCACTGGCATGATCTTCATTGTCACCGGCATGACACCATGATCTCCATCATCTTGATCTCCATCAACGTGTCGCCATTGGGGTTGTCGCGCCCACCATGCTTCTACTACTATTGCTACCATTTAGCGATAAAGTAAAGCATTACATAGCGCTTAATGATTGACACGCAGGTCATACAATAATTAAAGACAACCCTATGGCTCCTGCCAGTTGTCGTACTCATCGACATGCAAGTCGTGACATTCTATAAGAAACATGATCATCCCATACCTCACATATATCTCATCATGTAATTGGCCATATCACATCACAACATACCCTTCAAAAACAAGTTGGACGTCCTCTAATTGTTGTTGCATGTTTTACGTGGCTGCCACGGGTATCTAGCAAGAACAATTCTCACCTATGCAAAACCACAACGGTGATACATAAGTTGCTTTTCAACCTTCTCAAGGACCGCCTTTGTCGAACCCGATCCAACTAAAATAGGAGAAATAGACACCCGCCAGCCATCTTTGTGCAACGAAGTTACACGTCAGTCGATGGAACCGGTCTCTTGTAGGCATACGAGTAAGGTTGGTCCAGGCCGATTCATCCCAAAATACCGCTGAACCAAAACACAAACAAGGGAGGAAGCAATCTAAGCATCGACGCCCACAAACTCTTTGTGTTCTACTCGAGATCTCATCTAGACATAGACCTAGCTCTGATACCACTATTGGGGAACATTGCATGGGAAACAAAAATTTTCCTACGCACACGCAAGAGCTATCCATGGTGATGAGCATCTCCGAGAGGGAGAGTAGATTTACGTACCCTTGTAGATCGCTAAGCGGGAAGCATTAAGAAACGCGGTTGATGTAGTCGAACGTCTTCGCGATCCAATCACGATCCGTCCTGATCTAGCACCGAACGGACGACACCTCCACGTCCAGCACACGTACGGCTTGATGACGATCTCCGCCTTTATTACAATAATGATTACAATAAAGTGGCTGAAAGCCCACTCATGAGATAAACTAAACCATAAACTTGCGGAAGCTTCATAGGTAGATGAGTCCATCTGACTCCAAAGGGCATCTCACCGAGCGTAGAGTGTATCCTCACTCCTGGTCAGAAAAGTACTCTGCAACATGATATGTTGCAGCCATATAGGTCAGCATATTGAATATGCCGGCAAAGTCACAAGAGAGGGGGGGGTAAAGTAATCATCTAGTCTATATGCAAATATGGCAGGTGGGGTAGTAAGTTTTTGCATAAAGCCAAATCTTTCCTACAACAAGAGAGGGCGAAGGCATAATTACTACAATGTTGGTTGATTAATGAGATGGTTCCACCAACCAATTCTCATACCCAAGTTGACATTTACAACCCACATCAATATAATTAATTGTGTTGAGAGTTCCAGATAGTTTGAATTCCTTTGGCTCAAGTTGTCCATGACCGTGGACACGACTAATCGATTAGGTTTGGGTACTCTGCAGAGTTTTGCACACGTTCCCCACAAGATTTGGTCGCCTCTGTTGGACTTCTCGCACTTCATGGTGTTTGAGAAACGGATGACCAAAACATGGTCTTTTAAAGGGTTTCCCTGAGACTCTGTCGGTGCCCATCCTTTCCTACCATTCTTCTACATCTCGTAGCACCGCCTGTCTAGGGTCACCACGATATCCAACCAAGCCAGAGCCCATAATGGCTTGTGGCTATGCAGGTAAGCCTTGGGTCTTGAAGCATCCATCCATCTCTTTGTGCCTCGGTGGACCTTCCCGCATGAATACTGGCACATCTCCAGCATCATCTAGGCTAATCACTGGTTTCTCCAGGGCGCCGTTCAACCATCATCCCCCAGAGGTAAGTTGAAGACTTGGAGTCTTGAAGACTTGATCATCATGTAGGTCTTGAAATTATTAACTCACAACTCTCATGAATCACACAACCAACCCCGTCTACTAATAGCATAGCAAAAGTAAAACAATGTTTCCCGAGGCCAATGTATCAGAGGGATGAGGGGGTACCTACCACATGATACTACAACAAGTAACCAAGTTTCCAATTTACCTACTTTGCATGCAATTGGGGTGATGGAAGAACTAATGCAATAAAACATAGGTATTCACGATCAAAGTGACTTGCCTTGCTGACGATCCTCGTACTCGAGTGACTCTAGATAACAAGCTTCGCACTCCGGATGATCTAACGAATCAAACAAGAGCACACCATAAGCATAAACACAAAACAATTCACACAATTCAGCAAGGTTAAACAAACAATACTAAAACCATTCAATAGTATCAATCAAGAGAAAGAGATCAAAATAAAAAAATATTTCACTCACAAAATTTTAGTGTCAAAAACTTCTACTACTACTACTTTAAGACAAACAACCAAGCAATAGCTAGTAGAAAAAGAAGTAGTAAAGAAAAATCATTTTTTTAGTAAACAGAATCAAATTCACTAAAACTTTTGTGTAAAGAAACACTACTAAAATGAAAATAACTAGAATGTTCCTATAACTTTGGAATAGGAAACCAAAACAATAATATATTAACACTAATATTATTATCATCATATTACTCAACAAAATAGAATTACTAAAAATTAATTATTAGAAATCTAACTTAATCATCTAACTACTTTGTGAAAGTAAAACTAAATTGTTTTATAAAACTATACCTAATGGAAAAGATATAAACATTCCTATAACAACATGGTATAAAACTAAACAATCATTCTAAATATTAGCAAGTAATGTTACCTAAATATTTGAAACAACAGAAACTTATGAAAACTATTAACAAAAGTTAAACTAATTCAGGTTCAAATTAAATTAAAATTAAGATAACTAAACTACATTAAGAATTAAACAGATTCTGTTTCTGTTAAAAACAGTAACTAAATTTATTCTAAAAATTCTCAAATCATGTAGAATGACATGTTTTACTAATACCAAACAGTGGCAAAAAGATTCACTCAAAAATATATATTTAAACTATAGTTATGCAGATTTTAGTAATTTGAATTTTTTTGATTAGATTCAAAGTTTAAAGGTCAAATTTGAAATCTAAGCATACAGATATAAACTACATCAAATATGTGAACTAATGAAAAAAGAATCAACTAAAAACACTAAATAGTTTAAAAGATATAACAAAAACAAAAACAGAAAACATTCTGTTTTCTAAAAAAGAAAAGAAAAGAAAAAAAAACAGATCGAACGGACAGGGTGACGTGGCGTTCTCTGATTGGCTACGGGGTGCGCAAGATCTGTCGTTTCGAGCGAACGGCCGAGCTGTAGAGGATACCGCTTCGGGTTTTAAAATGATCTAATCCTATGTGTTAATCTACAATCGAACGGTTAAGAGAGGGAGAGGGGGCTCACAGAGAAGGGGGGTCGCTGGCGAGGGGCTTCTCCGGCGAGGCCGAGGCGACGGGGTCGTCGGTGGCGGCGCTCCGGTGGTTGGGGATGGTGTCTGAGGGGTTCAAACGACGGCGGCGGGTCTCCGGCGTGCTTTGGTGGTGTCGGAGGGGAGTGGGGACGACAGAGGCGACGGGCAGGTGCTCTGGAAGGGTTCGGTCGAGTGCCGAACTCCGGCGAGCTCGTGGGGCAACGCTCTGGCGAGGTAGAGTGGGGGCTCGGGGGTGGAATGAGGAGCGGAGGGTCGGGGCTACTTTTAGGGCCGGTGCGGTGGTCGGGGAAGGAAAGAGGAGGGAGATCCGGAGAGAGATCTCCGGCGACGGCGGCGCGCGCGCGAGGAAGGAGATGACCGCGACGTCTTCGGGATCGAGCGGTGGGGCCGGGGCGTCAGAGAGAGGGAGGGCCGCGTCAGCGCGTCGGTCGGCCGGCTCGGAGCGGTTTCGGGAATTAACTGCTGTGGGCCGGCCCATTTCAAATTAAAATGTTTCCTTTTTAATATCCAGAGCAGTAAAACTCTTTGAAAAGCATTCAAAACATTTCCAAATATAGGAAATATATATATCAAAATGACCAGGAGAATTAATGCTATTCAATGAACATTTCTCCTCTATCATATTGAATACTTTGAAAAAAATTATTTTCAGAAATGGCTTATTTGATTTTAAATCCTTTTGCAACAATTTTTAAATAGCCCCCTGGTTTTATTGTTCAAATATTTCACCAAGATGCCCCTGGTGTGGAGTGTCATGTTACTCCCCTCTTTTCTTTGAACTTTTCCAGAGGTTTTCAAATAGGCGAAACAAGAAAAAAGGGAAAGATGAAAGTGACATTTCAGAAATCCAAAAGAAGCACTTCAACCATTCAAACAATATGGTGATGATGCATAGCTATATATCATAACCTTCCAAAATGAAATTTTGGGATGTTACAAACCTACCCACCTTAAGATGAATCTCGCCCTCGAGATTCGGGTTGGCTAGAAAATAGGTGCGTATGGTCTCTACGAAGATCTTCTTCGCATTCCCAGGTGGCTTCTTCCTCGGTGTGGTGACTCCACAGTAACCTTACAAAACTTGATGATCTTGCTACGGGTAACTCTGTTGGTAGTCTCGAGGATTCTGACAGGCTTCTCCTCATAGGTCAGGTCATTGTCAAGTTGTATGGCCTCTAGGGGCACTGTGTCTCTCAAGGGAATACCAGCCATCTCAGCATGGCATTTCTTCAACTGGGAAACATGGAAAACATCATGAACTCCGGACAGTCCTTCCGGCAATTCCAGCTTGTATGCAACTTCGCCTCTACATTCCAGAATTTTGTAGGGGCCTATGAATCTGGGTGCTAACTTTCCTTTAACACCAAACCTCTTGATTCCTCGAAGTGGGGACACACGGAGATATGCTCGATCCCCTACTTCGTATGTCACCTCCTTGCGTTTGTTATCAGCATAGCTCTTCTGCCGGGATTGAGCTATCTTGAGTCGGTCTCGAATCAGTTTGACCTTATCTTCAGAATCTCTGATAAGATCGGTACCAAAAAGTTGTCGGTCTCCAACACCATCCCACGTCAATGGTGTTCTGCACCTCCTTCCGTATAAAGCTTCGAAAGGGGCCATTTTCAGGCTGGTCTGATAACTGTTGTTGTATGAGAACTCTGCGTAAGGTAAGTTGTCATCCCAACTGGACCCATAGTCTAGCGCATAGGCTCTCAACATGTCCTCCAGAATCTGGTTGACTCTCTCAGTCTGTCCATCGGTCTGCGGATGAAAAGTTGTACTGAATTCTAGTCTTGTACCCAAAGTTTCATGTAGCTGATGCCAAAACTTTGAGGTAAATTGTGTTCCTCTATCTGACACAATACTCCTCGGAACTCCATGCAGACATACGATCCTGGTCATATATATCTTGGCTAGCTTAGCACTGGTATAGGTGGTTTTCACTAGAATGAAATGAGCCACCTTGGTCAAACGATCGACCACTACCCAAATGGAATCATATCCTGAACGGGTCCTGGGTAGTCCTGTGATGAAGTCCATACCGAGCTTATCCCATTTCCATTCGAGTATCGACAAAGGTTGGAGTAACCCTGCTGGTTTCTGATGTTCCGCCTTTACTCGCTGACAAACATCACATACCGCAACATGTTCGGCAATATCCTTCTTCATTCCTGTCCACCAGTAACTTTCCTTCAAATCCAGGTACATCTTGGTGCTGCATGGGTGTATTGAGTATGGTGAATCATGGGCTTCTTGAAGTATCAACTTTCTGAGCTTTGGGTCATGGGGCACATAGATTCGATTCTCAAACCATAGAGTACCCTGTTCATCTTCACGAAAGCCTTTAGCCTTGCCTTCCTTCATTCTCTGCTTTATCTCAGCTATCTCCTTGTCCGATTTCTGGGCTTCTCGAATTCTTTCGGTCAAGTTGGACTGAATCTCTAGTGTGGCAACATATCCTTGCGGAACTACCTCTAACCGAAGCTCTCTGAGATCTTTGGTTAACTCCCGGGGTAATCCTCTGGCTATGAGTGTGTTCACATAACTCTTCCGACTCGAAGCATCTGCCACAACATTTGCCTTTCCTGGATGGTAATGTAATCTCATGTCATCGTCCTTGATTAACTCTAACCATCTCCTCTGTCTGAGGTTCAACTCCTTCTGCGTGAAGATATACTTCAGGCTCTTATGATCAGTGTACACATCACAACTATTTCTGATAAGGAAATGTCTCCAGGTCTTGAGTGCGTGCACTACGGCTGCTAGCTCCAAATCATGGGTGGCATAATTCAACTCATGGGGTCGTAGCTGTATGGATGCATATGCTACAACCTTTCCCTCCTACATGAGTACTCCTCCAAGTCCTTGACAGGATGCGTCACAATAAACCTGGAAATCCTTCCGAAGGTTTGGCAGTATCAACACTGGGGCTGTGACCAAACGTTTCTTCAACTCCTGGAAACTGGCCTCACATTCCTCAGTCCAGATATACTTAGACTCTTTCTTCAACAGCTCCGTCATGGGCTTGGCAATCTTTGAGAAATTCTCAATGAATCTCCGGTAATATCCGGCAAGTCCGAGAAAACTGCGGATCTCCTTAACTGAGGTGGGTGACTTCCACTCAGTGACTGCTTCAACCTTAGCGGGGTCTACTGCTATTCCTTCTCCGGAAATAACATGTCCAAGGAATCCGACTTCCGTCAGCCAAAATTCACATTTACTGAACTTGGCATACAACTGATGCTCTCTAAGCTTCTCCAAAACTAAAGGCAAGTGTTCCTTGTGTTCTTCCTCGCTCTTGGAGAATATCAAAATGTCATCGATGAACACCACGACAAACTTGTCCAAATATTCCATAAACACTTTGTTCATCAAATTCATGAAGTAGGCAGGAGCATTAGTCAAACCAAAGGACATGACTGTATAGTCGTATAAGCCATACCTGGTGGTGAAAGCTGTTTTGGGTATATCCTGTTCACGAATCTTCAGTTGGTGATACCCTGATCAAAGATCGATCTTGGAGAATACTTTGGCGCCTACTAGCTGGTCAAACAGGTCATTAATCATCGGCAGAGGGTACTTATTCTTGATAGTCACCTCGTTCAATGCTGGATAATCAACCACCATCCTCAAGGTTTTATCTTTCTTCTCCACCAAAAGAACCGGGGCTCCCCAAGGTGATGAACTTGGGCGAATATATCCCTTGTCCAATAGCTCCTTAATCTGCTTCTTGATTTCCACTAAATCATTTGCGGGCATCCGATAGGGTCTCTTGGAAATTGGGGTTGTCCCCGGTATTAGCTCTATCAGAAACTCAATCTCCCTATCTGGTGGCATGCCTGGTAATTCCTCCTGGAATACATCTGGAAAGTCTCGTACAACCGGTACTTCCTCCTGAACAACTCCTGTGAGGGAATTTAACCGAGCACTCATCTGTGTGCATTGGGATACATACTTAATCCTCTTGTTCTACGGAGTGGTGAGTGAAATAGACTTGCTGGGGCAATCAAGGTTTCCTTCATACCTGGTCATCCAATCTATGCCTAGGATTACTTCCAATCCTTGGGATTCTAAGACGATTAGGTCAGTAGGAAAAACATAGTTTCCTATGTGAAGTTTCAGGGCGTGGCATCCTATCCCTGCCATCATCATTCCTCCTAGGGAATTGACCTTAATGGGCTCACTAAGGGTTCTGGTGGGTAAACCATACTTTTACACAACTACCCTTGATATGAATGAATGAGTTGCACCAGAATCAAAAAGTACCATAACTAGACGTGAATGCAATAAAAACTTACCAACCATAGTCTCGGGCTGATCATAGACTTCTTCCACATCGTGGTGATTCACCTGAGCACGAGGAAACGGATTTGGCTTCTTAGCTGCGGAGTTGCCGTTTCCATTCCCTTGCTTGTTCTGAGGGCATTCAGTGGCATAGTGCCCTATCTTCTGACACTTGAAACATGTAATATGGTTCAGATCCTTCTGAGCTGGAGCAGGACGGTGTTGGTTGCCATTCCCACTTCCATTACCACTCTTGAAACTGCCATTGTTGGGACGATTATTCCCATTTCCTCCATGGTGGTGGCCTCCATGGTTGTGCACTGGATGAGTGTGTCCTCCATACTTACCGGTCCCTGATCCGGTATTTCCTGAGTACGGGGTGTAGCGAGGCTTCTGATGAGCTCCAGAGGTAGTCTTCCCATGTGCATACTTCCTCTTGCAGTTCTCAATTTGCTGCTGCTTCCCCTCCAAGATGAGGGCCTTGTCTACCAGCTCCTGGTAGTTGCTGAAGGTAGCCACCATCAGCTGCATGCTCAACTCATCATTGAGTCCTTCTAAGAACTTTTCCTGCTTGGCTGGATCATCTCCTGGTGCATAGCGAGCCAATGTGTTGAAGTCGTCTACGTACTGGGCCACGGAAAGGTTCCCCTGGCGTAAGTTGCGAAACTCACGCTTCTTCAGACTCATGGCTCCAGCTGAGACATGTGCGGTGCGGAAAGCTTGCTTGAAATGCTCCCAAGTCACACCAGCAATGAGGTATGTGGTGGTGTAGCTATCCAACCATGAAGCTGCTGGGCCCTCCAGTTGATGGGCGGCAAAGCACACTTTTTCAGCCTCAGTGCATCCTGCGGTGGTGAGTTCCCTCTCCATCTTGCGGAGCCAATCATCTGCCACAATGGGCTCTATGCTGCTGGAGAAGGTTGGGGGATTCAGTCTCAGAAAATGGGTGAGGTTGTCGCCTTGAGGTGGAGGGTTGTTGTTGTGGTTGTTGGTCTGATTCTAAATCAACAGCTGCATCAGGGTGTTCTGCTGCTGAAGAAGTTGAGTGAGCTCTGGCGGGAAAGTGAAGTCGGGCTCACGTCGCGGAGGCATCTTGCTTTTTTCAGAGGGGTGAGAATTAGAATAGAACAATGGCCTAAAAGGGAAATTCACTACCCATATGCAATGCAACAAACATATCACACCAAACACTCATTCATTTATTCAACTCAAGGTCAAACATCGAGATACAAATCTCCATTCAAACTAAACATCGACCTACGCCTTAACGACGAAAATGAAGATACATGGGGGCATAGCTAAAGTTTTCCTCAAAAGTACATGGTGAAGTGGTCTCCTCCAGTGGTGCTCTCCTCCGGTGATGCTCTCGTCATAGTCATCCTCGTTGCTGATCAAAGGAGCCATGTCTCCTTCGGGATGAAGATTTTCACCCATGTCCATCTGTTCCTCCAGAGTTGCGATGCGAGTGTTCAGCTTATCGATCCTCTCTAAGAAATCCTTCACCTCATACTCATGCTCGTACTCGGCTTCCCGTAAGTCAGCTTCGAGGTCAATCTCACGGTTCATCAGCCTCTTGATCATCTTCGTGTCGGCACGTACCCGAAGCTCCAAGGTCCTGACGTGCGTCTCCAAGGTCTGGATATAGGAAATGGTGGTGTCTTTAGTGGGAGTGGTTATGATATTTCCATTGGCATCCCTGCGACAAACCACGCTGAGTCCTGGTGAAATGGTTCCACCTCTGTATTCCTCCTGAATACGTCCAAGGGCATGATGAATGGCCATGTCTCTCCCAAGTATCCAGCTGGGTGCCACAGACTTGAAGTCGATGGGTTCCTTCCGATTCCCAAAGGTCTTCCCGGGGATGTGCACCTCGATCCTGTAGCGTCCGTCTTGTGGAAAAGACATGATAGGCGTCCCGGTGATGCTCGGCAAAGCAATCCTCACGTCCCTGACGATCCTCATCAGCTCCTTGCCAAAGGGCATCGTTGCGTCAGGCTGGCAAAACTCCGTGATCAACACTGGGATGAAGGTGGCTATCTATAAATTTAGAAATAATCGGAGGGAAGTCAGAAACGAGTAGATGAGAGTATAAGAATTTTAAAGACAAAATAGAAAATAAATCCTAAGGCTTTTCCAATCCTAGAGGTTACGTCCTACGGTCAGCGTGTGCTTTGATACCATTTCTGTAGCGACCCGACTTGAAAGGTCGAATCTCCGGTGTTTCTGTACCATCCCAAGATCATGCTGGTACACACACGGTACATCAATGTATATATCAAAGGGAAATCACACAGCATAAATTAATCGAAATCTCGTATCGAGTCCTTTATTACAATAATGATTACAATAAAGTGGTTGAAGGCCAACTCATGAGATAAACTAAACCATAAACTTGCGGAAGCTTCATAGGTAGATGAGTCCATCTGACTCCAAGGGAATCTCACCGAGCG
Organism: Hordeum marinum; assembly: GCA_022496015.1. NCBI lineage: Eukaryota > Viridiplantae > Streptophyta > Magnoliopsida > Poales > Poaceae > Hordeum > Hordeum marinum. The sequence continues at coordinate 375,250,879 of CM039678.1, read as the reverse complement.
TAGAGCGTATCCTCACTCCTGGTCGGAAATGTACTCTGCAACATGATATGTTGCAGCCATATAGGTCAGCATATTGAATATGCCGGCAAAGTCACAAGAGAGGGGGGTAAAGTAATCATCTAGTCTATATGCAAATATGGCAGGTGGGGTAGTAAGTTTTTGCATAAAGCCAATTTTTTCCTACAACAAGAGAGGGCAAAGGCATAATTACTACAATGTTGGTTGATTAATGAGATGGTTCCACCAACCAATTCTCATACCCAAGTTGACATTTACAACCCACATCAATATAATTAATTGTGTTGAGAGTTCCAGATAGTTTCAATTCCTTTGGCTCAAGTTGTCCATGACAGTGGACACGGCTAATCGATTAGGTTTGGGTACTCTGCAGAGTTTTGCACACGTTCCCCACAAGATTTGGTCGCCTCCATTGGACTTCTCGCACTTCATGGTGTTTGAGAAACGGATGACGAAAACATGGTCTTTTAAAGGGTTTCCCTAAGACTCTGTCGGTGCCCATCCTTTCCTACCGTTCTTCTACATCTCGTAGCATCGCCTGTCCAGGGTCACCACAATATCCAACCAAGCCAGAGCCCATAATGGCTTGTGGCTATGCAGGTAAGCCTTGGGTCTTGAAGCATCCATCCATCTCTTTGTGCTTGGGTGGACCTTTCCGCATGAATACTGGCACATCTCCAGCATCATCTAGGCTAACCACTGGTTTCTCCAGGGCGCCATTCAACCATCATCCACCCATAGGTAAGTTGAAGAACTTGGAGTCTTGAAGAATTGATCATCATGTAGGTCTTGAAATTATTAACTCACAACTCTCATGAATCACACAACCAACCCCGTCTACTAATAGCATAGCAAAAGTAAAACAACGTTTCCCGGGGCCAATGTGTCAGAGGGTTGAGGGGGTACCTACCACATGATACTACAACAAGTAACCAAGTTTCCAACTTTGGAATAGGAAACCAAAACAATAATATTATTAACACTAATATTATTATCATCATATTACTTAACAGAATAGAATTACTAAAAATTAATTATTAGAAATCTAACTTAATCATCTAACTACTTTGTGAAAGTACAACTAAATTGTTTTATAAAACTATACCTAATGGAAAAGATATAAAGATTCCTATAACAACATGGTATAAAACTAAACAATCATTCTAAATATTAGCAAGTAATGTTACCTAAATATTTGAAACAACAGAAACTTATGAAAACTACTAACAAAAGTTAAACTAATTCAGGTTCAAATTAAATTAAAATTAAGATAACTAAACTACGTTAAGAATTAAACAGATTCTGTTTCTGTTAAAAACAGTAACTAAATTTATTCTAAAAATTCTCAAATCATGTAGAATGATAGGTTTTACTAATACCAAACAGTGGCAAAAAGATTCACTCAAAAATATATTTTTAAACTATAGTTATGCAGATTTTAGTAATTTGAACAAATTTGATTAGATTCAAAATTTAAAGGTCAAATTTGAAATCTAAGCATACAGACATAAACTACATCAAATATGTGAACTAATGCAAAAAGAATCAACTAAAAACACTAAATAGTTTAAAGATATAACAAAAACATAAACAGAAAACATTATGTTTTCTAAAACAGAAAAGAAAAAAACAGATCGAACGGACAGGGTGACGTGGCGTTCTCTGATTGGCTACGGGGTGCGCGAGATCTGTCGTTTCGAGCGAACGACCAAGCTGTAGAGGATACCGCTTCGGGTTTTAAAATGATCTAATCCTATGTGTTGATCTACGATCGAACAGTTAAGAGAGGGAGAGGGGGCTCATAGAGAAGGGGGGTCGCCGGCGAGGGGCTTCTCCGGCGAGGCCGAGGCGACAGGGTCGTCGGGGGCGGCGCTCCGGTGGTTGGGGACGGCATCCGAGGGGTTCAAACGATGGCAGCGGGTCTCCGACGTGGTTTGGTGGTGTCGGAGGGGAGTGAGGACGACAGAGGCGGCGGGCAGGTGCTCTGGAAGGGTTCGGTCGAGTGCCGAACTCCGGCGAGCTCGTGGGGCAGCGCTCTGGCAAGGTAGAGTGGGGGCTCGGGGGTGGAATGAGGAGCGGAGGGTCGGGGCTACTTATAGGGCCGGTGCGATGGTCGGGGAAGGAAAGAGGAGGGAGATCCGGAGAGAGATCTCCAACGACGGCGGCGCGCGCGCGAGGAAGGAGATGACCGCGGCGTCTTCAGGATCGGGCGATGGGGTCGGGGCGTCAGAGAGAGGGAGGGCGGCGTCAGCGCGTCGGTCGGTCGGCTCGGAGCTGTTTCGGGAATTAACTGCTGTGGGCCGGCCCGTTTCAAATTAAAACGTTTCCTTTTTAATATCTAGAGCAATAAAACTCTTTGAAAAGCATTCAAAACTTTTCCAAATATAGGAAATATATATATCAAAATGATCAGGAGAATTAATGCTATTCAATGAACATTTTTCCTCTGTCATATTGAATACTTTAAAAAAATTATTTTCAAAAATGGCTTATTTGATTTTAAATCCTTTTGCAACAATTTTCAAATAGCCCCCTGGTTTTATTGTTCAAATATTTCACCAAGATGCCCCTGGTGTGGAGTGTCATGTTACTCCCCTCTTTTCTTTGAACTTTTCCAGAGGTTTTCAAATAGGTGAAACAAGAAAAAAGGGAAAGATGAAAGTGACATTTCAGAAATCCAAAAGAAGCACTTCAACCATTCAAACAATATGATGATGATGCATAGCTATATATCATAACATTCCAAAATGAAATTTTGGGATGTTACTGCGCGACGGCGTTACGGCGAGGGTGGTGGAGTAATTACAGCAAGGCTTCGCCTAAGCACTATTGAAACCAATCTAGAGGAGAAACTATGGACTAGAGGAGAGGGTAGCACGTGGCTGAAAATCTATGTGAAAAAACCCTAAAACCTCTAGGATATATAGGAGGAGAAGAGGAGGAGGCTTGGCCGCAAGGGCAAGCCCTCTTGGCTTCGGCCGAAGTGGAAGGCGGAGTCCTACTCCTCCACTCCTAGTCGGTTTAGGACTCCTTCCTTATATTAGCCTTTTTTCCACCTTTTCCACTTTGGATTTCCTTCCCAGCCGCATGAGCCCTATGTGGGACTTCGGTCCTCCCACTAAGGGCTGGTATTCATCCTCCCACAGCCCGTGTAGCCTCTTGGGTCGAAATACCCCTCCTGATGGTCCCCCGGTACCCTCCCGGCACTCCCGGTACACTACCGATGAGCCCGGAACTTTTCCGGTGACCAAAACATGACTTCCTATATATCAATATTTACCTCCGGACCATTCCAGAGCTCCTCGTGACATCTGGGATCTCATCCGGGACTCCAAACAACCTTCGGTCACCACCATGCATAACTCTATACTACCGAAATGTCACCAAACCTTAAGTGTGCAGACCCTGCGGGTTCGAGAACTATGTAGACATGACCGAGACACCTCTACGGTCAACAACCAATAGCGGGACCTAGATGTCCATATTGATTCCTACATATTCTACAAAGATCTTCATCGGTTCTATGTAGACATTACCGAGACACCTCTACGGTCAATAACCAATAGCGGGACCTGGATGCCCATATTGATTCCTACATATTCTTCAAAGGTCTTCATTGGTCGAACCTCTATGTCAAGGATTCAGTTAATCCTGTATGATGTTCCCTTTGTTCTTCGGTATGTTACTTGCTTGAGATTCGATTGTCGGTATCTCCATACCTAGTTCAACCTCGTTACCGACAAGTCTCTTTACTCATTCTGCAATACAAGATCCCGTGGCTAACACTTAGTCACATTGCTTGCAAGGCTTATTGTGATGTTGCATTACCGAGTGGGCCCTGAGATACCTCTCCGTTGCACAGAGTAACAAATCCCAATGTTGATCCATGCCAACCCAACAGACACCCTCGGAGATACCTGTAGAGCACCTTTATAGTCACCCAGTTACGTTGTGACGTTTGATACACACAAGGCACTCCTCCGGTGTCCGTGAGTTGCATGATCTCATGGTCATAGGAACATATACTTGACATGCAAACTGTAGCAATAAACTGACATGATCATATGCTACGTTTATAGTTTGGGTCTTGTCCACCCCATCATTCTCCTAATGATGTGATCCCGTTATCAAATGACATCTAATGTCAATGGCTAGGAAACCTTGACCATCTTTGATCAACGAGCTAGACTACTAGAGGCAAAGTGTTTCCAATCAATACAATTATAGCATAGATAATAAAAAATTATCATGAACAAGGAAATATAATAATAAACACTTTATTCATTGCCTCTAGGGCATATTTCCAACACATGACAAGACTATATGATTTTGTAGGGATAGCTTTCTTTAGCATTGATATTTTGAAAGACATGATTGTTTGTTGGGATGCCTGAGTATTGATGTCTTTATGTCAAATTATAGACTATTGCTTTGAATCACTTATGTCTTAATATTCATGCCATGACTAGACATATGATCAAGTTTATGTTAGGTAGCATTCCACATCAAAAATTATCATTTTTATCATTTACCTGCTCGAGGACAAGCAGGAATTAAGCTTGGGGATGCTGATACGTCTCCATCGTATCTATTATTTTTGATTGTTTCATGCCAATATTATACAAGTTTTACTTACTTTTGGCAACTTTTTATATGATTTATTGGACTAACCTATTGATCTAGTGCCCAGTGCGAGTTCCTATTTTTTGCATGTTTTTTGTATCACAGAATATCCATATCAAATGAAGTCCAAATGCAATAAAATTTGAGGAGAATTATTTTGGAATATTTGTGATTTTGGGGAGTTGGAATCACCGCAAACAGAGGCCCACATAGGGCAGAAGACACTAGGTCCGACCCCTGAGCCAGGCGCATGGTGGTGGGTTCTTCCCACCTCGTACGTCGGTTGGAGCTCTACTTTGGGCGCAAGGAAGCTTATATCTGGAAAAAAATTGTGTTAAAATCTCAGCGCAATCGGAGTTACGGATCTCCAGGAATATAAGAAATGGTTTTCAACCAGATCTAGGAACGCGAAACAGAAGAGAACAGAGAGGGAGATCCAATCTCGAAGGGGCTCCCACCCTTCCGCTTCCATAGGAGACCATGGACCATAGGGGGAATTCTCCTCCCCATCTATGGGGGAGGCCAAGGAATAATAAGAAGTAGGGGGTTCTCTCCGCCTCGCTCCTGGTGGCGCCGGAGTGCTGTCGGGGCAATGATTGAGATGATGATCTACGTCAACAATCTTGCTACCGTCAACACAAACTCTCTCCCCCTCTATGCAGCGGTGTAAAACCTATTCTCCCCGCTGTAATATCTACTTAAAAATGGTGCTCAAATCCATATATTATTTCCCAATGATCAATGGTTATCCTATGATGTTTGAGTAGATCCGCTTTGTCCTGTGGGTTAATTGTGATCTTAGTTGGTATGATTGTATATTTTATTTATGGTGCTGTCCTACGGTGCCCCCCGTTCTTGCGCAAAAGCGAGGGCCCGCCGATGTAGGGTGTTGCACTATGTTCATGATTTGCTTATTGTTAGTGTTGTAGGGGATGACAGCAGCCCAAACGCGGATAAGTGGGTTATGGCATATGCGAGTAAAGATGACTTGATACTTAATGCTATGGTTGGGTTTCACGACCTTAATGATCTTTAGTAGTTGCGGATGCTTGCTAGGGGTCCAATCATAAGTGCATATGATCCAAGTAGAGAAAGTATGTTAGCTCATGCCTCTCCCTCATATAAAACTACAAGAATGATTACCGGTACTTGTTATCGATTGCCTAGGGACAAATAACTTTCTTGTTGACACAAACCCTTCTACTAAACACCTAACTTTTATTATCTTGCAAAGTACTTCTAGTTTATTCTTGCAAAATAGTTCTAGCATCACTCCGAGGTGAGCATGTGCCACCATGCCACACCAGGGGGCTAGCACGGTCTAGTGTATCTTGCCCAACCAGGGCACCCCCTCCGGTGGTTTTTGGCTTCGACATTCCTTATATATTCTGAAATAATTCTCCAAAAAGTTTTGTTCCATTCCGAGAACTTTTATTTCTACACAAAAACAACACCATGGTAGTTCTGCTGAAAATAGCGCCAGTCCGGGTTAGTTTCAATCAAATCATACAAATTAGAGTCCAAAACAAGAACAAAGTGTTAGGAAAAGTAGATACGATGGAGAGGTATCATTCTTCACTTATAGTTATATCTTTTTAGCACGACGATATTGTATCGTGTATAGAAGTCATATGTAGTCTCTTGCTTCACTTATATGCTTTTGAGAGTTGAATAGGTAGTGGTAATTTCATGAGTTATATGTTTGGTCCAAATATAACATGTATACAAGGGAGGTATAATATAAACATGCATGTAGACCACTGAATATGTTGCGGTTGATAAACGATATTGAGGTTATAATATAAAGGTTTACTAGTTAATAATCTTGGTCTAGTAAAACTATCGAAGTTAATGTTTGACCTCCCTCCTAGGGACATGAAAGAACTACTTTGCTTCAAGGGCTTTCACAATAAATACTAGTTATTTATGAACAATTTGGGTTTTTAGGACTATAAGCACTTCCACATATCCATATTTTGTTGGCCTCTTCGGTACTGTGCATTGCCCGTTCTCACCTTGAGACCTGGTGTGAACTTTGTCAGTGCATCCAAATCCTATGAACTGACTTGCTCTTTCACACAGAAGCCATATTATATTCATCCTCAAAACAACCACCAGACCTACCTATTATGTCATTTCCATATCCATTCCGAGATATATTGCCATGCAACTTCCACCATCATCATATACATGATTTGAGCATTCATTCCCATTTTTCTTTGCATGATCATATAGAGCTTACATGATATTTTTAGGCAAAGCCGCCATTCATCATTGTCATACATGTTACGGTAGAACATTACACATCCCGGTATGCCAAAGACATTCATATACAGTCATATTATTTCAGTTTATTGAGTTGTAAGTAAATAAAAGTGTGATGATGATCATTGTCCCACCGAGGAAAAGAACAGTGGAGACTAATGATTCCTCAATGTTCTAAAATAATGAAAAGTAAAAAAGTAAAGGAAAGGAAAAAATGAGAGAAAAAGAGAGAAGGGACAATGCTACTATCCTTTTACTAGACTTGTGCTTCAAAGTAGCACCATGTTCTTCGTATAGAGAGTCTCCATAATTTGTCACTTTCATATACTAGTGGAAATTTTACATTATAGAACTTGGCTTGTATATTCCGATGACAAGCTTCCTCAAATTCTTGAAGTCTTCATGAGCAAGAAAGTTGTATGCACACCCACTTAGTTTCATACAGAGAGGTTCAGTACATTTATAGCTCTAGTGCATATGTTGCATGGAAATTCCCACTCCTCACATTGACATCGATCATAAGGCATCTCCATTGCCTAACTATCAGCTTCATCGATGCTATACTTTCTCAAAAAAAATTAGCTTACAACCTCGATCATCATTCTCGTTTCCATCTAAAGTGATAAGTATGTGGCTCACGCTCATTTATTCAGTGAAGTTGAAAAGGTTGAAGCTACAAAAGTATGATACAATTGCTTGGTTTGGCACTGGGGTGTTCATGATTTATACTTTATGTTAGGAAGACTGAGCTATGTCATGATGATACGTCTCCATCGTATCTATAATTTTTGATTGTTTCATGCCAATATTATACAAGTTTTACATACTTTTGGCAACTTTTTATATGATTTATTGGACTAACCTATTGATCTAGTGCCCAGTGCCAATTCCTATTTTTGGCATGTTTTTTGTATCACAGAATATCAATATCAAACAAAGTCCAAATGCAATAAATTTTACAGAGAATTATTTTGGAATATTTGTGATTTTGGGGAGTTGGAATCACCGCAAACGGAGGCCCACACAAGGCACAAGACACCATGATCCGACCCTTGAGCCAGGCGCGTGGTGGTGGGTTGTGACCACCTCATACGTCGGTTGGAGATCTACTTCGGGCGCAAGGAAGCTTATATCCGGAAAAAAACTATGTTAAAATCTCAGTGCAATCAGAGTTACGGATCTCCGAGAATATATGAAATGGTTTTTGGCCAGATCTGGGAACGCGAAACGGAAGAGAACAGAGAGGGAGATCCAATCTCGGAGGGGCTCCCGCCCCTCTACCGCCATAGGAGACCATGGACCAGAGGGGGAATTCTCCTCCCCATCTAGGGGGAGGCCAAGGAAGAAGAAGAAGTAGGGGGGCTCTCTCCCCCTCGCTCCCGGTTGCGTCGGAGTGCCGCCGGGGCAACTATTGAGACGGCTATCTACATCAACAATCTTGCTACCGTCAACACCAACTCTCTCCCCCTCTATGCAGCGGTGTAACACCTCTTCTCCCTGCTGTAATGTCTACTTAAACATGGTGCTCAACTCCATATATTACTCCCTAATGATCCATGGTTATCCTATGATGTTTGAGTAGATCCTCTTTGTCCTGTGGGTTAATCATGATCTTGGTTGGTATGATTGTATATTTTATTTATGGTGCTGTCCTAAGGTGCCCTCCATTATCGCGCAAACGCGAGGTCCCCTACTGTAGGGTGTTGCAATATGTTCATGATTTGCTTATTGTGAGTGTTGCGGGGGATGACAGCAGCCCAAACACGGATTAGTGGGTTATGGTGTATGGGAGTAAAGAGGACTTGATACTTAATGCTATGGTTGGGTTTCACGACCTTAATGATCTTTAGTAGTTGCGAATGCTTGCTAGGGGTCCAATCATAAGTGCATATGATCCAAGTAGAGAAAATACGTTAGCTCATGCCTCTCCCTCATATAAAATTACAAGAATGATTACCGGTACTTGTTATCGATCGCCTAGGGACAAATAACTTTCTTGTTGACACAAACCCTTCTACTAAACACCTAAATTTTATTATCTTGCAAAGCACTTCTAGTTTTATTCTTGCAAAATAGTTCTAGCATCACTCCAACAAAATAGTTTCATACTTGTTTTAGGTAAAGCAAACGTCAAGTGTGCGTAGAGTTGTATCGGTGGTCGATAGAACTTGAGGGAATATTTGTTCTGCCTTTAGCTCCTCGCTGGGTTTGACACTCTTATTTATCAAAGAAGGCTACAAACGATCCCCTATACTTGTGGTTATCACATGCTTACATGATTAAATGTTTAGGAGTAACATTCTTTAGTATCCTCTATTTTGAAACACAATTGTTACTTACTAGCACTCTTGTATATTATCATTTTGATATCAAATCAATGAAGTGCTTTAATTCAATAGCTTCCCAATATTCATACCAAAAAGGATTACATGATCAAGACTTGCTAGACAACATTTCAAATAATTATTTTTATTATTTACCTACTTGAGGACGAGTGGGAATTAAGCTTGGGGATGGTGATACGTCTCCAACATATCTATAATTTTTGAATGTGTCATGCTATTATGTTATCATTCTTGTATGCTTTATATGCCATTTTATATTATTTTTGTGGACTAACCTATTAACTTAGTGCCTAGTGTTAGTTTTTTTTGCCTATTGCTTTGTTTCACGGAAAAACCATACCAAACGAAGTCCAAACATGATGAAACTTTACAATGATTTTTTTCTGGACTATGAGAGACCCTAAAAGCTTCGGGGAGAGATGAGAAGATGCACGAGGGAGCGGCAAGCTCATGGCGCACCCTATAGGTGGGCCATTAGCACTTGTGGAGCCCATGTGGCTATGTTTGACCTAATTCATGGCCTATGAACTCCCAAATATTTTAGAACCCCCAAAACGATACTCAAAACAATTTTATCGCCACCGCAGGCCTCTATTCTTCCGCAATCCACTCTAGAGGCCTTTTCCGATACACTAACAAAGGGGGAAACCATTGGGGAGGTAATCTTCATCGACCTTTGACGTGGCTTGAGACTGCGTAGGCATTTCCCCAAACAGGAATGGATGATGCAGCACACCTTTGGTAAGTAATTCCCTCAGTTATGAAACCAAGGTATCGATCCAAGGAGGAATACCACGCAACGCAAATGGTACCTGCACACAAATAACAAATACTTGCAACCCGACGCGTAAGAGAGGTTGTCAATCTCTCAGTGGTAAAAAGATAGAATATATAGGTTGGGCAAATAGATCTCACAAGAACACAAAATCAAATAAGTAAATAAAAAGTACAACATGGTATTTTTGGGTTTTTGGATTAATAGATCTAAAAACAAAAGCGGCAAAAATATAGATCGGAAAGCAATATGTTGAAAAGTAGACCCGGGGGCCTAGGTTTCACTAGTGGCTTCTCTCATGAGTATAGCACATGGTGGGTAAACAAATTACTATTGGGAAATTAATAGAAGATCAAATAATCATGACGATATCCAAGGCAATGATCATTATATAGGTGTCACGTCTAAGATAAGTAGACCAAAACGATTCAACATCTACTACTATTACTCCACATATCGACCATTATCCAGCATGCACCTAGTGTATTAAGTTCATGGGAAAATGGAGTAATGCAATAAGAATAGTGACATGATGTAGACAAGATCTATTCATGTAGGAATAGACCCCATCTTTTTATACTTAATAGCAACGATACATGCGTGCCTCACTGCCCCTTTTGTCACTTGGAGATGACACCACAAGATCGAACCCATCACAAAGCACCTCTTCCCATGGCAAGAAAATCGATCTAGTTGGCATAACTAAACCAAAGATTTGAAGAGGAAATACGAGGCTATAAGGAATCATGCATATAAGAGATCAAAGAAGACTCAAATAATATTCATGGATAGAAATTGATCATGAACTCGAAATTCATCGGATGTTGATACGTATCCAACGTATAGATAATTTATGAAGTATTCATGCCATATTCACTTATGTTTACAATACTTTTATATGGTTTTGATGCACTTTATATGATTTATTTAGATCTAACCCAGACTGATGATGTTTTCAGCAGAACTACCTGGTGTTTTTTTTTGCAGAAAATGAAAGTTCTCGTAATCGCCCAAAACTTTTTGACGATTTTTGGGGACAAAAGTGGCACTAGATGCTTCGTGGGAGGGGCAGAAAAGCCACGAGGTGGGCATAACCCACCAGGGCACTCCTGGCCCCCAAACGGTGCCCTAGTGTTTAGCGCTCACCTTGTGGCCCATCTCTATGTGAAACCAACGCCAAAAATTCCTATAAATATAGAAACCATCAGAAATAACCCTAGACTCCTTGTTACTCCACTGCAAGTCCTCTGTGTCGATGAAAAATGAATTGCGAGAGAAAACAGTACCCTGCCGGAGAGGGTAGATCATCCACGGTGGCCATCTTCAGCACCCCGACGGAGTCCATGATGATGAGGGAGTAGTCCACCCTCGGGGCTAACGGTATGTACCAGTAGCTATGAGTTTAATCTCTCTCTCTCTTTCTCTCGTGTTCTTGAGATGTCATGATCTTGATGTATCACGAGCTTTGTTAATATAGTCGGGTCATATGATGTTATTCCCTTGCTATCATGTTGTGATGGTTTGAATCTTTCCCTTTGAGATTTCATTATGTTGTATTGAATATTGTATTTGAGAACACTTGATCTATGTCTTGGTACTCAACTTGCGGATTCCCGCGGTGACATTGGGGTAATCTATGCATAGGGGTTGATACACGTTCTTGTCCTACTTTCTCCGATAGAAATCTTGGGGCACTCTTTGAGGTTCTTTGTGTTGGATTGAGTATTATGAATCTGAAATTGTTTGATGCGTATTGTATAATTAACTCATGGATACTTGTGGTGACACTAGAGTATCTAGGTGACAATACAGTTGGTTGATGCGTATCATATGGTGTTATTCTAGTACGAACTCTTGAATAGGTCGATCGGAAAAGATAACTTGGTATTATCTTACTACGAACTCTTGGATAGATTGATCAGAAAGGAGAGCTTTAAGGTGGTTTCATACCCTACAAAAGTTTCTTCTTATGTTCTCATCTAGATAAGAACTTTGGAGTGATTCTTCGGTGCACGTTGAGGGAGGGTTATGTGATCGAATTATATTAGCATTGTTGAGATATTGCACTAGCGAAAGTATGGACCGTAGGCCTTGTTTTTAATCATTGCAATACCATTTGTGCTCTGTTTTGTTACTTGCTACCTTGCTGTTTTTATAATTTAAGATTATAAAAACCTATACCTATCATCCATATTGCACTTTTATCACCATCTGTTCGCCGAACTAGTGCACCTATACAATTTGCCATTGTATTAGGTGTGTTGGGGACACAAGAGATTTCTTGTATTTGATTGCAGGGTTGTTTGAGAGAGACCATATTCATCCTACACACCCATGGATTGATAAACATTAGGTCATCCACCTGAGGGAAAATTGCTACTGTCCTACAAAACTCTACGCTTGGAGGCCCAACACGAGTCTACAAGAATAAAGTTGCATAGTAGACATCAAGCTCTTTTCTGGCGCCGTTGCCGGGGAGGTGAGTGCTTGAAGGTATATCTTTAGATCTTGAAATCAAATATTTTAGTTTATAGTTTTTCACTAGTTTGGTTTTGTAAAAGAAAACTCTAAAAAATGGAGTTTAGGTTGCAACAATTGCTTCGTATTTTTAATGTCTTTCATGAAAATGATGGTTCGGAAAATTGTGCTCAATTGGTAGAGGAAGAATTTATGAAAATACTTGATGAGAATTACTTGAGTGATGAGAATGATAGAAATATTGTTAGTATGAATTCTGTGAATATCCATGATGCTAATATATTCAAAGCCACAAGCTTTGGGATGATATGTTGGATGAAGGTGACATTTTGTGCCCCAGGTTTTGATGAGCAAAACTATTATGATGTTGGCATGCCTCCTATATATGATGATTATTGTGATGAAATGTATGCTATAAAGAGTGATAGTAACCATGAAACTTGTTATGATGATTTTAATATTCAAAGTGGTTATGTCAATCAAGTACATCATGATAGTTATTTCGTTGAGTTTGCTCCCACTATTATGAATGAGAAGAAGTTTGCTTATGTGGAGAGTGATAAATTTTCTATGCTTGTAGATAATGAAAATAATAAGTAAGGGATAATTGTATTTGAGCCCTTAGTTGTGCCACCATTGACAGGAATACCCCTAATTTTGGAGAACATTTGTTCATGCCCACATCACTTTGCTCATCTTGTGCTTTTGCCCTTTGACCGTTTGACTACCATTTTTAAAACTTCATAACTATTTCATACTAACTCGAAAAAATGCAAATAAGATATCAAAATGTTCGGAAAGACATCACCTATATGTGTATAACATTTGCATTCATGAGAAAATTGTTGGGAAGTCTCCATATCAGTTTTAGCTCATATAGGTGATGGGGACTTTCCAACACTTTTGTCATGACAACAAATGACATGCACATATAGGTGATGTGTTTCCGAACATTTTGATATCTTATTTGCATTTTTCCAAGTTAGTATGAAATATTTATGGAGTTTTCAAAATGGCAGTCAAACGGTCAAAAGGCAAAAGCACAAGACGAGCAAAGTGATGTGGGCATGACCGCGGATTTTCGGAAACTAGGGGTATTCCTGTCGACGGTGACACAACTAAGGGCACAAATACAATTATTAAAATAATAATGTATGTGATGGTTATATTGTTGAATTCCTTCATTATTATACTGAAAATTATTATGAGGGAGGAACATATTCTTGTAGGAATTGCAATAATATCAAGTTTCCTCCCTATGTGTTCAAAGTTTTGAAATTACACTTGTTTGGCCTTCCTATGGAAGTTGATTTTTGCTCCCATGAATTTTTTTATAAAAAAATTCCTATTCTTAGTAAGTGGGATAGAATTAAAGGTGCTTGTCATGAGATTCATGATGCTCTCTTGCATGTTTCAATCACTACTTTTTATGTGAGCATCATTGAAATCATCATGCCTAGCTAAAAGGCATTAAAGAAAAGCGCTTGTTGGGAGACAACCCAACACTTATAATTTATGTTTTTTTGTGTTCACATGATTAAGCTACCATAGTAATCATGTTTTATATCTTTTATTTCAATAAAGTGCCAAGTAAAGCCTTTGAGATGACTCACAAGATGAGTAGAATTGATGCTGAACCAACACAGAAACTTTTGACTCTAGTACGGGAATTTTAATTTTTTACTAGAGCATGATAATGATGTGAAATTTTTACAAAGTATTTCTATAAAAATTATTAAGTATTTCTTATTTTTTAAGAATATTTAGAGATAAGTAAGTATGGTGATCATTTAGATCTTCACAGACTTTTCTGTTTTTGACAGATTCTGTTTTGCATGCATAGTTTGCTTGTGTCAAGTGTTTCCATAGCTTATATTTGGTCATATAAATTGTGGGAATGATGGAATACAGTAGTTATTATGTGATAAAAATTATGAATCTTGTCTTGACAGTACCTAAGTGAATGATCTATATTTACTATACTAACCCACATGAAGTTCCATTAAATTTTGTGTGATTGAAGTTTTAAATTTTGTTTGGCATACTGATATGAGGTGAATAAGGAGCATCAAGGACCTAAGTTTGGGGATGCCCAAGGCACCCCTAAGGCAATATACAAGGAATACTCAAGCGTCTAATTTTGGGGATGCCCCGGAAGGCATCCCTTCTTTCGTCTCCAACATTATCGGTACATCTTACTTGGAGCTATATTTTTATTCGTCACATGATATGTATTTTTCTTGGAGCGTCATTATAATTTGTTGTTCTCTCTTAGATGTTATTTATAACCTTGTTTTTTAGTAAAAAGTTCCAAGAATTGCCGTAGGATGTTTGGTTTGCATGCTTTGATGTGTGTTGTGTAAAAACAGAAACTTTTGCTCTAGTGTGTGAATTTTCATATTTTACTAGAACGTGGAAAGATTCTGAATTGTTTAGACAGTATTGTCATATAATTTTTTTACACAATATGGCATGCTTTGATGTGTGCAGTGGAGAGGCGTCCCGAGGTGGGTACGATACACTAGGCCACGCCAGGGCCATCTAGCGTGCCCTGGTGTCTTGTGCCCACCTCGGCCTTCCTCTCTGGCACTTCTTTGGCCCACTGGATATCTTCTAGCCAAAAACAAATCTAAAAAAGTTTCACGGTGTCAAAAGGTTAGTCCCAAAAAATGATATAAAGTTGCTATAAAATGATTGTAAAACATCCAAGATTGATAATATAACAACATGGAACAATCAAAAATTATGGATACGTTGGAGGCGTATCAGCATCCCCGAGCTTAATTCCTACTCATCCTCGAGTAGGTAAATGATAAAAATAGAATTTTTAATGTGGAATGCTGCCTAACATGTTCATCACGTATTCTTTTCTTTAGTAGCATGGATATTTGCACTTTTAGATGTTTCAAAGCAATAGTCTAGTTTTGACATGAAGACTCTAATACTCAAGCATATCAACAAGCAACCATGTTTTCCAAAATATCAACACTAGAAAGTTATCCCTATCCCATCATGCTCAATCATTGATATATTCATGAAACACACTCAAATATTAGCTACACCTAATGCTCAAGTATGATCAAAGTGCCCCCTAGTTGGTGCTTTATAAGAGGAGATGGAGACTCAAATAAAAATAAAAATTGCATAAAGTAAATAGATAGGCCCTTCATAGAGGGAAGTAGGAATTTGTAGAGGTGCTAGAGCTCAAGGTTTAAATTGATAGAGAAAAATATTTTGGTTGGCATGCCTTTCCTGTCAACGAAATCGATCAAGAGATTTCAATACCTTTCCATGCTAGATATATCATAAGCGGTTCCCAAACAAAAAATAAAGTTTATTCCATTTTCTACCATTCTTTCAAAATCCATGGTTAGCCGAATCCACGGTTGCCTTCCATACCAACGCTTTCCAAGGAATTTATTATTTTAAAACATAAAGAAAATTTCTTTTTCATTTCGGGACTAGGCATCCCTATTACCGCCATACTCTCGTGCAATGACAAGTGAATAAACACTCATCTTGAGAATAACACATCTAGCATGGGAAAAAATCAGTCACCCCCTTCCGCTTCATGAGCAGTACAAGAATATAAAAAGGAAAATTCATTTTTAAAATTAGATATGGTACATACCAATTTGCTTGGAATGGCATGGAAATACCGCATATAGGTAGGTATGGTGGACTCATATGGCAAAACTAGGTTTAAGGATTTTGGATGCACAACTAGTATTTCTACTTAGTACAAGTGGAGGCTAGGAAATAGATTGAGAAGCAACCAACCAAGAAAAAAAACTTCAAATAAGCAAGCATTAAGCATAACTAACACCAAATAATGCACCATATGTAGGATCACTACTCGAATCCAGTCATTTGCCATGTGCCAGGCCTTTGCCGTCTGCTGGCACATGTCAAAGATGCTCTTTGTCGTCAGTTGCCGCAAAGCAGACGGCAAAGAACTGGCGCATGGCAAAGGCCCTATTTGCCGTCTAGGCGCAGACGACAAAGAGACCAAGGGTAGCCGACAAAGAGGCAAGGTGGGTCCCACTGGACCTTGGGCCTGGCCAGGTCCAACGGAAGGGCTCTTTGCCGTCCGCCAGACCTTTGCCATCGGCCGTGAGTGTCTTTGCCGTCTCAGGGAAGACGACAAAGGGGACGTGCCTATAGCGGTCGTCCCACGCCCCCCACTCCTCTCCCGCTATCACACTCTCCCTCCCCCACTCCATCCTCTCCCTCCCATGCGTCCGCCGCCGCCATCCCCCTCCCACTACCCCACCACCGCGCCACCCCCACCACCGGAATGTCTCCCTCCTCGCGCCGCCCCCTTCCCTCGATGGCTCCCCCATGCCGCCCCCCTGAGCCGCCCCTCCTATCGCCATCCCCTTCCCTTGCCAGCCCCCTCCCTATGCCACCCCCACCATCGTGCCGCCGCCCTCCCTGTGCCGCCCCCACCACCGCGCCGTCGCGCCCCTCCTTGTGCCGCCCCTCCCCTCGGTGGCTCCCCCACACCGCCCCCTCCCGAAGCCGCCCGCTCCCCTCGACGGCTCCCAGCGCTGCCCCCTACCCGTAGCTCCCCCATCTCCACGACTCTCCTCCCCTACCGCTCCGGCCGTCCCCACACAACTCCGTTGAGTGCCCGGCCGCCGCTCCCTCACTTTTTTGTTTTTTCCTGTTTTTAGTTAGTTAGTTAGTTTAATAGGTTAGAAAAATCTTAGAATAAATTAGATAGTTAGTTTATTTTCTATTTTTCAGTTAAATTAGATAGTTAGTTTATTTTTTTAGTTAGTTTACTAGGTTAATTAGAAAAAACTTAGATAGAAAAGTAAAAACTTAGAAGAAAGGAAGAAAAGAAAAACTAGGAGAAAAAGAAGAAGAAGAAGAAGAAGAAGAGGGTGAAGAAGAAGAAGGAAAAAAAAGGAGAAGAGGAGAAAGAAGAGGAAAAAGGAAAAGAAGAACAAGAAGAAGAAAGAAGAAGAAAAATAGGAGAAAGAAGAAGAGGAGAAGAAGAGGAAAAACAGAAGAAGAGGAGAAAGAAGAAGAAAAAGAGGAGGAGAAGAAGAGAAGAACAAGAAAAATAGGAGAATGAAGAAGAGGTGAAGAAGAGGAGAAATAAGAAGAAAAAGAGGAGGAGAAGAAAAGAAGAAGCAGAAGAATAAGAAGAAAAATATGAGAAAGAAGAAGAGGAGAATAAAAGGAAAAACAAAAGAAGAGGAGAAAGAAGAAGAAAAAGAGGAGAAGAAGAACATAAGAAGAAGAAGAAAAATAGGAGAAATAAGAAGAGGAGAAGAAGAGGAAAAATAGAAGAAGAGGAGAAAGAAGAAGAAAAAGACGAGAAGAACAAAAGAAGAAGAAGAAAAATAGGAGAAAGAAGAAGAGGAGAAGAAGATATAGACGAGAAAAAGAACAAAATAGATGTGGAAAAGTAGTAGTTATATATATATATAGTTTTTTCTATCGGGATTGAAAATTCTTGTTGATCACGTAGATTTAAATGTGTAGTGCTTTCGTGGAGGAGAAGGAGAAGACGATGGGTGATCATGCTTGGATGTACACTGGTCACCCTAGTCAGAAAGAGATGACAGATGAATGGTTAACAAAAACCAGGGGGTTTGTGAGAGCCGCATTTGCAAATGGCCAGCAAAAAACATGGTGCTCTGTTCCAAATGCGACAACTTTAAAAAGCAGACAGAGTTTGAAATGGGTAAACACCTGCAGAAGTGGGGTTTAACACCTAATTATATGGTGTGGACTTTTCATGGTGAGTCTGACCAACGAGCCAGAGCTGAGGAGGTCCATCGTTGCACCGACAAGCATGGTGCCAGGATCGAAGACATGGCGCAAGACTTTGATGATGCTCGGGATTCGGACGATGAGATGGAGGAATCTGCAAAGGCCTTCCATGAAATGTTGAAGTCTTCAAAACATCCTCTCCACGAGCACACCGAGCTTCGTCAGCTGGATGCCATCGTGCAAGTAATGGCTCTGAAGGCTCAATTCAACCTAGGCAGAGAATGCTACGACGCGATGATGACGATATTTGGACGCTTTCTACCCAAAGGCCATGTACTGCCTGCAAATCTGTACTAGTCAGACAAAATCCTCCGTGTACTTAAGATGCCCTATGAGAAGATACATGCCTGTGAGAATGGATGTGCCTTATTTAGGCTTGAGTATGTGGCCTTGAACTATTGCCCCATTTGCAATTCTTGCGGGTATATTGTGGAAGACAACAGTATGGGTGAGAAGATTCAGACCAAAATCCCCATTAATGTTCTTTGGTATCTACCAATCGTACCAAGACTTCAACGTCTTTTCATGGTCGAAGAGACGGCCAGACAGATGACATGGCACGAATTGGGCAAAAGAACCGAACTAGATGCGGATGGGAACAAGATGTTGGTACACACTTTAGATGCTTTTGCGTCGAAACACTTTGATGCATTACATAAGGATAAATCGGCAGATCCAAAGCATCCTCGAGTTGCCATCAGTACAGACGGGTTCAATGTTTATGGTATGACGGCAGCACAATACAGTTGTTGGCCTGTATTTGTCATTCCACTCAATCTCCCCCTGGAGAGATTATGAAAAGAAAGAACATTTTCCTGACGTTGATAATTCCAGGGCCCAAATATCTAGTGAAGAATATGAATGTGTACATGCAGCCGCTTAAGGATGAATTGCAAGAAGCCTAGGATAATGGGATCAAGACATACGACGCCGCTACAAAAAAAACTTCAAAATGCATGTGTGGTACATGTACTCGACCCATGAATATTCGGCGTATGCACTATTCGTTGGCTGGTGTGTGCATGGAAGGTTCCCGTGCCCCACATGCAAGGCAACTCTTTAGTTCTGTTGGCTATAGGCGGGTTGCAAATTTTCTTGCTTCGACATGCATAGACAGTTCCTGGATTGTGACCATAAGTTCGGAAAAGATAAGAAGAATTTCATCAAAGGTAGAGTTGTCAAAAACACTGCACCACCTATGTTGACCGGCCAACAGACCCTCGATCAGTTAAACACTCTCGAGCCTGATCCTTTGCATCCAGGGTATTTCAAAGGGTATAATATGGAACACGCCTAGACTCACTAGTCATGCTTATGGGATTTGCCTTACTTCAAAGACCTCATTTGCCCACACAACATCAACATGATGCACACTGAAAAGAATATGGAGGAGGCCATCTTTGGTACATTGTTCGGCATAGAGGGGAAGTCAAAGGATAATCCTAAGGCTAGAATCGACTAGGAGGCTCTATGTGATAGACCGTTACAAAACTTACGACAACGGAAAGGAAATCAAAGCGTAGCGAAGCCAAAGGCATGGTTCAATCTTGGAAGGCCAGCTATGAGGGAAATGCTATTGTGGGTGAAAATGCGGTTGATATTGCCTAATGGGTATGCTGCGAATCTAAAGAGGGGAGAGAGTCTTGAAAAATTGAAAATATTTGGTCTCAAGAGTCATGATTGGCACATATGGCTTGAGCAGGTAATGCCGGTCATGTTGCGTGGCTTTATCCCTGAGGATGAATGGTTAGTACTAGCAGAGCTGAGCTATTTCTTTCGTTCTCTTTGTATGAAAGAACTATCGCCTGGCGTGCTAGATGAAATGGAAGAGTTGACACCGGAGTTGATCTGCAAATTAGAAAGGATCTTTCCACTAGACTTCTTTAATCCAATGCAGCATTTTATTTTGCAACTCCCGACCGAGGCAAGATTGGGGGGGGGGGGTTCAAAATCGATGGTGCTTCTCAACTGAGAGGATGCAAAAGACGCTTCGAGCTAAATGTAAAAATAAACATAGCATTGAAGCATCGATGGTCGATCCAACCTCATCCTATTCAAAGGGCAGCTCGCACCAGCCGGTGCTTCAAAAGGGAAATCGTTGGATGTCGAAGAATGGCGGACCATTTCATTGTATATCTTCAACAACCTAACAGAAGTGCGGCCATACATCGAGTAAGTTCTTGGTAAATTATTGTTCCGCAACTTCTAATTCCTTTGAACTGCTCTTATTCCCGGATATTTGATATAGTCGATACGTTGCCGAATTCTTGGATGGAGCAGTCATGGAAAAGGCTTCCATCGAAGAGTATGAGTTTCTAGCAAAGCATGGAGGCGACTATCCCGGTTTCATCTCCTAGTTCAAACAAAGGGTAATTAATTACCATTAATGGACCATTTGATTTCTTGGTCTAATTTGCGGCTAATGCATCCATTCTTCCGTTTTAAACTTGTAGGCTGATGCAGAGTCTATGAACGCCGAGTTGAGACAAGTCGCTAATGGTTTTGACTATAAGGTCCGTTCATTTGACAAATACGACATCAACGAGTATCACTTTCATACCTTTGGCAAGAGCTATCTATGCCTGACCTAAAGACTGCAAATTGTTATGACTCTGCTATCGATGAAGGAGGTACTGAGTATTATGGAAGAGTTGAAGCAATTTATGAACTTCTATTCTATGGTGAAAACCCACCAACCGTCATAGTCTTCAAATGGTATTGGTTTCAGCCGAAGGAGACTAGAAGGACTCATGAACATGTAGGGCTAGTCGAAATCAATCAAAGCACCCATTTAGATGTTCCCGATATCTATATTACTGCTCAACAGGCGACACAAGTTTTCTAGCTACCGTGGGCCTGCCAAACTAATCCAAATCTAAAAGGTTGGGATGTCGTTTATGAAGTGCTGCCAAGTTTTAGACCACCTACCCTCAATGAAGAGTATTACGAACCTCACATTAACCCACACACATATGAAGGAGAATTCTTCCAAGAAACACGTATGTGCAAAAAACTTTTCAAGAACTGCTCTACTTCACCCCAAAACATTGAAGTAGACAGCGACAGTGAATCCGTCCTAACCCCTGAGCCAAAACAGGAAGAGCCGAAAGAAGAAGAGGTTACTGCTACGGATGACCTGTCACTTCTTGACCAATTACATAATGGAGGCCTTCCGCATGTTCTTCCCGATAGTGATGATGATGCTACATTTATTGCTGATAGTGATGATCATGATGCATTTATTTATCCCGAAGCATATATAGATGATCAAGATTATTATTAGTTCATGTCAGGTATTCAACTATTATTATATACATATATAAAATTTTAGTTCATGTTAGGTATTCAATTTTTATTACTCGTGTTGGTATTTATGACGATGATACACTTAAATTATATACATTTTATTACTCATGTTGGTATTTGTGTTGTACTAATTTCATTTACTCTTTGTCATGGCAGGTGTTGAAAGATGGTGGGAAAGGGTCGAGAGCACTCTGGGGCTCCTTCTTCATCGGCGGGTCATGGTATGGGTACTCCCATTCCTGCCCCGTCTTTTCGGAGAGCGTTGCTCTCTACTCTACATGGAGTGGCCTCTTCTTTGACGACCGCAGTCCCCGTGAGAGGAGGTCGACCCCCATGAAGAAGAGAGCTACTAAAGGTACATGTGACCGCGGGAGAGGTAGGGTGGCTGCCATGCCTTCCTCACCGCCACCCCTAGCTAATTCACCTGAGCACAGGACTGCTAGGGTGGACCCGTCTGAGGTGGAGGCTACAAGGACTTCGGTTCATGAGCCTCAAGGCGACGAGCCTCAGGTCAATGAGCCTTCGACCCACGAGACTCGTGTCCCAAAGGCTTCGTTCCAAGAGACTCCGGAGCAAAATACGTCCCAAGAGACACAGTGGGATACCTGGCCTGATCTGGGTCAGCCGGAGCCAAGTGGCCATGTTGATAGCGACGAGGAGTAGGGTGAGGGGGCCACCGTCTACCAGCATGCTAGTATGGGGCTCCCGCCTGTGCCTGCGACCCGTTAGCGGAGGTGGTCGATTCAGCCAAATGGGGACAAGTAAGTTCATGTAACATCCCAAAATTCCATTTTGGAATGTTATGAATATAGCTATGCATCTATCATCACCATTGCTTGAATTGTATGTGTTAGTTGAAATGCCTTTTCTAACTTTCTGTAAGTCCCCTTCTACTTTTCCCTATGTTGCTTTCCCTATTTGAAATTTTGGTTATATGTTCAAAATAAGAGAGGAGTAACATGACACTCCACACCAGGGTCAAATTGGTGAATGATTTGAAAAAAAAATGACCAGGGGTTATTTTGAAAATATTTGCAAAAAGGATCTAAAAACAATTAGGCAATTTCTGAAAATAATATTTTTTTCAAAGTGTTCAAATGACAGAATAGAAATGTTCATTAAATAGAATTTATTATTCTGTTAATTTTGATATATAATACCACTATATTTAGAGACGATTTGAATGCTTTAAATGTATTTGAATGTCTCTGGAAAATTATTAAAAAGAAACGGTAACCGTTTCCGGTATTAAACGGGCCGGCCCACGGCAGTTACTCGCGAAGTTAATACCGACCGGCCGACCGACGCGGAAACGTCGCTCCTCTCTCGCTGACACTGGGTCCCACCCTGACCGCCCGAAGACCCGCTCGGTCATCACTCTCCTCTCGCCCGACCACGTCGCCGGCCGTTTTCCCCCTCCCGGATCTCTCGCCCCTCTCCTCCCCCGCACTCCCCAGCGCCCTATATAAGCCGGCCACCCTCCGCTCCTCGTTTACCCCCAAATCCCCTCCTACCTAGCCGGGACGCTGCCAAACGAGCTCGCCGGAGTCCCTGCAACCACCGGATCTTCCCCACCGTCGTGCCCGTCGCTCCACTCTTCCCCTCGCCCCTCCGACCTCACCATTCGACGCAGGACGTCCACCGCAACCGTCTGAACCCCTTCGCTGCCACCCTTGACCACCAGAGACCCCTCCGGCAACGTCCTCAACCACCGGCCGCCGCCACCATCGCCGGAGTCCACCTCCCCTCCGGTAAAAATCTTCGGGCTCATCTCCACCCTTGGATCCAAAATCCACGACCCAGATTAGATCAATTTAATCCCCGAAACGTTTTCCTTTTCGGTCCGGTCGACCGCCCGCAACCATCCAACACACGCGCCCCCAACCAATAGGATCGTGCCACGTAGCCCCTGGCCGTCCGGTAGATTTTTTTCCCTTTTCTGTTTTTGTTTTAGTTAACAGAGTGAATCCAAATTTTGTTTTGCTTATATCTTTTAATATATTTAGTATTTTGAGTTGATTCTTTTTGCAATAGCTCACAATTTTCATGTAGTTTCACCCTGTACTTTCAAATTTCAAATTTGAACTATAAAATTTGAATTTAACCAAATTTGCTCAAAATCTTCAAATCTGAATAACTAGAGTTTGAAAATAGATTTTGATATGAATATTTTTGCTACTGTTTGGTATTAGTTAGGACTACCTTCATGTTTAGTTTGAGGATTTTTAGGATGATTTTTAATAGTGTTTTAGCTATAAACAGAATCTGTATAGTATTATAATATAGTTTTATAAACTTAATTTTGATTAGTTTGATTTAGAATTTGGTTTTATTGTTTATTAGGTTCTGTTAGTAAACATTTAGTGTTTTCACTTACTGTTAATAAAAATATAAATTTGCCTAGTTTAATTTCATTTAACATAGGAATCACAACTTCTTTTCAAATAGGCATAATTTGATTAAAACAACTAACTAGTAATAGTTTTGTTTTCAAATAAGTTTTGTATAATTAATTCTGTTTCCTAAGACAGGTTTATTTGTAAATTCCTTTCTGTTAAGAACATGTTTTACTAATAAACAATAAGTTTAGTTTTCATTCTTTTTGTTAATATAACTATAGTTGATTAATATAGTGTTTATCACAAACTAGTATAAACTCTACTAAAGTTTTCCCAACAAACTTAAATTGATTGTATTCTGTTTATTAATAAAATATGCTATTGTTTCTTTGCTGACAACAATTGTCTTGTCATTTCAAAATAGTTTTATTATGTCAATAGTGTTTTCATCCCTCACCTTTTGGAAAACAAAACTTTGTGTGTTTTTCTTGCTAGAGACTTTTGTGCATTGGTTGCCTTGTTTGTTTAGTACTTCTTTGCTGAATGTTATGAGTACTTATTTTGGTTGTATGCTTATTTTGAGTGCATTGTTTGTTTCGTTAGATTATCCGGAGTGCGAAGCTTGTTACTTAGAGTCACGCACGTACGAAGATCATCAATCAGGCAAGTCACTTTGATCATGTTTTACCCATGTTTTATATGCATTAGTTCTACCATCTCCCCAGTTGCATGCAAGATAGGTTAGTTGGAAACTTGGTTACATTGTAGTAGTATCATGTGGTAGATACCCCTCTCAACCCTCTTTGACAACATTGGCCCCGGGAAACGTTGTTTTACTTTTGCTATGCTAATAGTAGACGGGGTTGGTTGTGTGATTCATGGGAGTTGAGCGAGTTAATAACTTCAAGACCTACTTAATGAGCAAGATTTCAATACTCCAAGTTTTCAACATACCTCTGGGTGGATGATGGTTGAACGGCACCCTGGAGAAACCAGTGGTTAGCCTAGGTGATGCTGGAGATGGCCAGTATTCACGCGGAAAGGTCCACCCAGGCACAAAGGGATGGATGGGTGCTTCAAGACCCAAGGCTTACCTGCACAGCCACAAGTCATTATGGGCTCTGGCTTGGTTGGATATCGTGGTGACTCTGGACAGGCGGTGCTACGAGAGGTAGAAGAACGGTAGGAAAGGATGGGCACCGTCAGAGTCGCAGGGAAACCCTTTGGAAGACCATGTTTTGGTCATCCGTTTCTCAAACACCCTGAAGTGCGAGAAATCAAACGGAGGCGACCAAATCTTGTGGGGAACGTGTGCAAAACTCTGCAGAGTACTTAAACCTAATCGATTAGCCGTGTCCACGGTTATGGACGACTTGAGCCAAAGGAATTGGAACTTCCGGAACTCTCAACACAAATAATATGATGATGTGGGTATTTAATAATTTTGGGTATGAGAATTGGTTGGTGGAACCATCTCATTAATCAACCAACTTAGTAATATTTTGCTTAACCCCCTTCGATGTAGGAAAAACTTGGCTTTACGCAAAACTTACACCACCACCTGCCATATAAGCATATAGACTAGCTGATTATTTTCACCCCTCTCTTGTGACTTTGCCGGCATATTCCATATGCTGACCTACACGGCTGCAACGTATCATGTTGCAGAGTATTTTTCCGACCAGGAGTGAGGACGCGTTCTATGCTCAGTGTGATGCCCTTGGAGTCAGATGGACTCATCTACCTTTGACGCTTCCGCAAGATTTAGATATTCTCATGAGTTGGCCTTTGGCCACTTTATTGTAATATTATTGTAATAAAGGACTCGATATGAGATTTCGATTAATATAATGCTGTGTGATTTCCCTTTGATATATACATTGATGTACCGTGTGTGTACCAGCATGATCTTGGGATGGTACGGAAACACCGGAGACTTGACCTTTCAGGTCGGGTCGCTACAG
This sequence comes from Hordeum marinum, assembly GCA_022496015.1. NCBI lineage: Eukaryota > Viridiplantae > Streptophyta > Magnoliopsida > Poales > Poaceae > Hordeum > Hordeum marinum. The sequence continues at coordinate 375,224,979 of CM039678.1, read as the reverse complement.
AAATGGTATCAGAGCACACGTTGACCGTAGGACGTAACCTCTAGGATTCGAAAGCCTTAGGACTGTTTCTCTTTGTCTTTAAATATCTTATACTCTCATCTATTCGTTTCTGACTCCTCTCCGATTATTTCAAAATTTATAGATGGCCACCTTCATCCCAGTGTTGATCACAGAGTTTTGCCAGCCTGACGCAACGATGCCCTTTGGTAAGGAGCTGATGAGGATCGTCAAGGACATAAGGATTGCTTTGCCGAGCATCACCGGGATTCCTATCATGTCATTTCCCCAAGATGGACGCTACAGGATCGAGGTACATATTCCAGGGAAGACCTTTGGGAATCGGAAGGAACCCATAGATCTCAAGTTCGTGGCACCCAGTTGGATACTTGGAAGAGACATGGCCATTCATCGTGCCCTTGGACATATTCAGGAGGAATACAGAGGTGGAACCATTTCACCAGGACTCAGCATGGTTTGCCGCAGAGATGCCCATGGCAACATCATCACCAATCCCACTGCAGACACCACTATCTCCTATATCCAGACCTTGGAGACTCACATCAGGACTCTGGAGCTTCGAGTTCGTGCTGACACGAAGACTATCAAGAATCTGATGAATCGTGAGCTGGACCTTGAAGCTGATCTGCGAGAGGCCAACTATGAACACGAGCATGAAGTGAAGGACTTCTTAGAGAGGATTGATGAGCAGAATGCACGCATCGCCACTCTGGAGGAGCATCTAGACATGGGAGAAAACCTTCACCCCGAAGGAGACATGGCACCCTTCATCAGCGACGATGAAGACTATGAGGAAAGCACCACCGGAGGACCTACGACTATGCACTTTTGAGGAGAACGTTAGTTATGCCCTCCATGTATCTTTTATTCGTTAAAGCGTAGGTCGATGCTTAGTTGTCTGAGATTTGTATTTCCATTGTTTGACATTGATTGAATAAATGAATGAGTGTTTGGTGTGATATGTTTGTTGCATTGCATATGGGTAGTGAATTTCTTCTAGACCCTTGTTCTATTCTAATTCTCATCCCTCTGAAAACAGCAAGATGCCTCCACGACGTGAGACCGACTTCACTTTTCCGCCGGAACTCACTCAACTCCTTCAGCAGCAGAATGCACTGATGCAACTATTGATTCAGAATCAGACCAACAACCAGAACAACAACAACAACCACCATCCACCCCAGACTGACAATCTCACCCGTTTTCTGAGGTTGAACCCTCCAACTTTCTCCAGCAGCACTGAGCCCATTGTGGCAGATGACTGGCTCCGCAAGATGGAGAGAGAACTTGTCACCGCTGGATGCACTGACGCTGAGAAAGTGCGATTTGCCGCACATCAACTGGAAGGACCAGCAGCATCATGGTGGGAGAATTACACCACCACTTATCCTATTGCAGATGTGACTTGGGAGCAATTCAAGCTTGCTTTCCGCACAGCTCATGTTTCAGCTGGAGCCATGAGTCTAAAGAAGCGCGAGTTTCGCAACTTGCGCCAGGGTAATCGCTCTGTGGCCCAATATGTGGACGACTTCAACACATTGTCACGTTATGCCCCAGGAGATGTGGCCGATGATGCGGCCAAGCAAGAAAAGTTTCTGGAAGGACTCAATGATGAGTTGAGCATACAGCTGGTAGTGGCTAATTTCAACAACTACCAAGAGCTGGTGGATAAGGCACTTATTCTGGAAGGTAAACAGCAGCAGATTGAGAACCGCAAGCGGAAGTACACTCAGGGGAAGTTCAACTCTGGAGCTCATCAGAAGCCTCGTTACTCCCCGTACTCCGGGAATACAGGATCAGGAAACAGTAAGTTTGGAAAGCACACTCATACTGTGCATAACCATGGAGGTCACCATCATGGAGGAAATGGGAACAACCGTTCCAACCATGGTAACTTCAAGAGTGACAATGGGAATGGGAACAACAACCAGCACCGTCAAGTTCCTGCTCAGAAGGATCTGAGTCACATTACCTGTTTCAAGTGCCAGAAGACAGGGCACTATGCTACTGAGTGTCCCCAGAGCAAGCAAGGCAATGGAAACGGCACTAACAACGGCAACTCCGCAGCCAAGAAGCCCAATCCGTTTCCCCGTACTCAAGTGAATCACATCGATGTGGAAGAAGCCTATGATCAGCCCGAGACTGTGGTTGGTAAGTTTTTATTGCATTCACGTCCTGTTACAGTACTTTTTGATTCTGGTGCAACTCATTCATTCATATCAAGGGTAGTTGTGGATAAATATGGTTTGCCCACCAAAACCCTTAGTCAGCCCATTAAGGTTAGTTCTCCAGGAGGTATGATGATGGCAGGGATAGGATGCCATGCCTTGAAACTCAATATAGGGAACCATGTTTTTCCCACCGACCTCATCGTCTTAGAGTCACAAGGATTGGATGTAATCCTAGGCATGGATTGGATGACCAAGTATGAAGGAAATCTTGATTGCCCTAGCAAGTCTGTTTCACTCACCACCCCGGAGAACAAGAGGATTAAGTATGTATCCCGACGCACACGTATGAGTGCTCGGTTAAATTCTCTCACAGGAGTTGTTCAGGAGGAAGTACCTGTGGTAAAAGAATTTCCAGATGTATTTCCGGAAGAATTACCAGGAATGCCACCAGATAGGGAGATTGAGTTCTTAATAGAGCTACAGCCAGGGACAGCCCCAATTTCCAAGAGACCCTATCGGATGCCCGCAAATGATCTGTTGGAAATCAAGAAGCAAATCAAGGAGTTATTGGACAAGGGGTATATTCGCCCAAGTTCTTCACCTTGGGGAGCCCCAGTTCTTTTGGTGGAGAAGAAGGATAAATCTTTGAGAATGGTAGTGGACTATCGTGCCTTGAACGAGGTGACTATCAAGAACAAGTACCCTCTACCGATGATTAATGATTTGTTTGATCAGCTCGTAGGAGCCAAAGTATTCTCCAAGATCGATCTTCGATCAGGGTATCACCAGTTGAAGATTCGTGAACAGGATATACCCAAAACAGCTTTCACCACGAGGTATGGCTTGTATGAGTATACGGTCATGTCTTTTGGATTGACTAATGCTCCTGCCTACTTCATGAATATGATGAACAAAGTATTCATGGAATACCTAGACAAGTTTGTTGTGGTGTTCATCGATGACATTCTGATATTCTCCAAGAATGAGGAAGAGCATAAGGAACATTTGCGTTTAGTTCTGGAAAAGCTAAGAGAGCATCAGTTATATGCCAAGTTCAGCAAATGTGAATTTTGGTTGACGGAAGTCGGATTCCTTGGACATGTTATTTCCGGAGAAGGAATAGCCGTAGACCCCGCTAAGGTTGAAGCCGTCACCGAGTGGAAGTCACCCACCTCAGTTAAGGAGATCCGCAGTTTCCTTGGACTTGCTGGATATTACCGGAGGTTCATTGAAAATTTCTCCAAGGTTGCCAAGCCCATGACAGAGTTGTTGAAGAAAGAATCCAAGTATGTTTGGACTGTGGAATGTGAAGCCAGTTTCCAGGAGTTGAAGGAACGTTTGGTCACAGCCCCAGTGTTGATCTTGCCCGATATTCGGAAGGATTTCCAGGTTTATTGTGATGCTTCACGTCAAGGACTTGGAGGAGTACTTATGCAGGATGGAAAAGTTGTAGCCTATGCTTCCAGACAGCTACGACCTCATGAGTTAAATTATGCCACTCATGACTTGGAGCTAGCAGCCGTAGTGCACGCACTCAAGACTTGGAGACATTTCCTTATCGAAAATAGTTGTGATGTTTACACCGACCATAAGAGCCTGAAGTATATCTTCACGCAGAAAGAGTTGAACCTCAGACAGAGGAGATGGTTAGAGTTAATCAAGGACTATGACATGAGATTACACTACCATCCAGGTAAGGCTAATGTTGTAGCCGATGCCTTGAGTCGGAAAACTTATGTGAACACACTCACAGCTGGAGGATTACCTCAAGAGTTAGTCGATGATCTCAGAGAGCTCAAGCTAGAGATAGTTCCAAGAGGATATGTTGCTACACTGGAAATTCAGTCCACCTTGACCGAAAGAATTCGAGAAGCCCAGAAATCGGACAAGGAGATAGCCGAGATTAAACAGAGAATGAAAGATGGTAAAGCTAAAGGTTTTCGTGAGGATGAACACGGAACTTTGTGGTTTGAGAACCGAATCTATGTGCCCAATGAACCAGAGCTCAGGAAGTTGATACTTCAGGAAGCCCACGATTCACCTTACTCGATACACCCAGGCAATACCAAGATGTATCTGGATTTGAAAGAAAGTTATTGGTGGACAGGTATGAAGAAAGATATTGCAGAGCATGTTGCCATATGTGATGTTTGTCAGCGAGTAAAGGCAGAACATCAGAAACCAGCAGGGTTACTCCAACCTTTACCGATACCCGAGTGGAAATGGGAAAAGCTTGGTATGAATTTCATCACAGGATTGCCCAGGACCCGTTCAGGTTATGATTCCATCTGGGTAGTGGTAGATCGCTTGACCAAGGTAGCTCATTTCATTCCAGTGAAAACCACCTATACCAGTGCTAAGCTAGCCAAGATATATATGACCAGGATCGTATGTCTGCATGGAGTTCCGAGGAGTATCGTGTCAGATAGAGGAACACAGTTTACCTCAAAGTTTTGGCATCAGTTACATGAAACTTTGGGTACGAGACTGGAGTTTAGTACAGCTTTTCATCCGCAGACAGATGGACAGACTGAGAGAGTCAACCAGATTCTGGAAGACATGTTGAGAGCTTGTGCGCTAGATTATGGATCTAGTTGGGATGATAACTTGCCTTACGCAGAATTCTCGTACAACAACAGTTACCAGACTAGTCTAAAGATGGCCCCTTTCGAAGCTTTATACGGAAGGAGGTGCAGAACACCACTGACGTGGGATGGTGTTGGAGACCGACAACTTTTTGGTCCCGACCTTATCCGAGATTCTGAAGAGAAAGTCAAGTTGATACGTGACAGACTCAAAATAGCTCAATCTCGACAGAAGAGCTATGCTGACAGCAAATGTAAAGAAGTGACATATGAAGTGGGAGACAGAGCATATCTTCGTGTATCCCCGCTTCGTGGAATCAAGAGATTTGGTGTTAAAGGAAAATTAGCACCCAGATTCATAGGCCCCTACAAAATTCTTGAACGCAGAGGCGAAGTTGCATACAAACTGGAATTGCCGGAAGGATTGTCCGAAGTTCATAATGTGTTCCATGTGTCCCAGCTGAAGAAATGTCATGCTGAGATGGTTGACATCCCTTTGCGAGACACCGTGTCCCTAGAGGCCATACAACTTGAAAGTGATCTGACTTATGAGGAGAAGCCTGTCAGAATCCTCGAGACATCCAACAGAGTTACCCGCAGCAAGATCATCAAGTTCTGCAAAGTTTTGTGGAGTCACCATACCGAGGAGGAAGCCACCTGGGAACGCGAAGAAGACCTTCGTAGAGACCATCCGCACCTATTTTCTAGCCAACCCGAATCTCGAGGGCGAGATTCATCTTAAGGTGGGTAGGTTTGTAACATCCCAAAATTCCATTTTGGAATGTTATGAATATAGCTATGCATCTATCATCACCATTGCTTGAATTGTATGTGTTAGTTGAAATGCCTTTTCTAACTTTCTGTAAGTCCCCTTCTACTTTTCCCTATGTTGCTTTCCCTATTTGAAATTTTGGTTATATGTTCAAAATAAGAGAGGAGTAACATGACACTCCACACCAGGGTCAAATTGGTGAATGATTTGAAAAAAAAATGACCAGGGGTTATTTTGAAAATATTTGCAAAAAGGATCTAAAAACAATTAGGCAATTTCTGAAAATAATATTTTTTTCAAAGTGTTCAAATGACAGAATAGAAATGTTCATTAAATAGAATTTATTATTCTGTTAATTTTGATATATAATACCCCTATATTTAGAGACGATTTGAATGCTTTAAATGTATTTGAATGTCTCTGGAAAATTATTAAAAAGAAACGATAACCGTTTCCGGTATTAAACGGGCCGGCCCACGGCAGTTACTCGCGAAGTTAATACCGACCGGCCGACCGACGCGGAAACGTCGCTCCCCTCTCGCTGACACTGGGTCCCACCCTGACCGCCCGAAGACCCGCTCGGTCATCACTCTCCTCTCGCCCGACCACGTCGCCGGCCGTTTTCCCCCTCCCGGATCTCTCGCCCCTCTCCTCCCCCGCACTCCCCAGCGCCCTATATAAGCCGGCCACCCTCCGCTCCTCGTTTACCCCCAAATCCCCTCCTACCTAGCCGGGACGCTGCCAAACGAGCTCGCCGGAGTCCCTGCAACCACCGGATCTTCCCCACCGTCGTGCCCGTCGCTCCACTCTTCCCCTCGCCCCTCCGACCTCACCATTCGACGCAGGACGTCCACCGCAACCGTCTGAACCCCTTCGCTGCCACCCTCGACCACCAGAGACCCCTCCGGCAACGTCCTCAACCACCGGCCGCCGCCACCATCGCCGGAGTCCACCTCCCCTCCGGTAAAAATCTTCGGGCTCATCTCCACCCTTGGATCCAAAATCCACGACCCAGATTAGATCAATTTAATCCCCAAAACGTTTTCCTTTTCGGTCCGGTCGACCGCCCGCAACCATCCAACACACGCGCCCCCAACCAATAGGATCGTGCCACGTAGCCCCTGGCCGTCCGGTAGATTTTTTTTCCCTTTTCTGTTTTTGTTTTAGTTAACAGAGTGAATCCAAATTTTGTTTTGCTTATATCTTTTAATATATTTAGTATTTTGAGTTGATTCTTTTTGCAATAGCTCACAATTTTCATGTAGTTTCACCCTGTACTTTCAAATTTCAAATTTGAACTATAAAATTTGAATTTAACCAAATTTGCTCAAAATCTTCAAATCTGAATAACTAGAGTTTGAAAATAGATTTTGATATGAATATTTTTGCTACTGTTTGGTATTAGTTAGGACTACCTTCATGTTTAGTTTGAGGATTTTTAGGATGATTTTTAATAGTGTTTTAGCTATAAACAGAATCTGTATAGTATTATAATATAGTTTTATAAACTTAATTTTGATTAGTTTGATTTAGAATTTGGTTTTATTGTTTATTAGGTTCTGTTAGTAAACATTTAGTGTTTTCACTTACTGTTAATAAAAATATAAATTTGCCTAGTTTAATTTCATTTAACATAGGAATCACAACTTCTTTTCAAATAGGCATAATTTGATTAAAACAACTAACTAGTAATAGTTTTGTTTTCAAATAAGTTTTGTATAATTAATTCTGTTTCCTAAGACAGGTTTATTTGTAAATTCCTTTCTGTTAAGAACATGTTTTACTAATAAACAATAAGTTTAGTTTTCATTCTTTTTGTTAATATAACTATAGTTGATTCATATAGTGTTTATCACAAACTAGTATAAACTCTACTAAAGTTTTCCCAACAAACTTAAATTGATTGTATTCTGTTTATTAATAAAATATGCTATTGTTTCTTTGCTGACAACAATTGTCTTGTCATTTCAAAATAGTTTTATTATGTCAATAGTGTTTTCATCCCTCACCTTTTGGAAAACAAAACTTTGTGTGTTTTTCTTGCTAGAGACTTTTGTGCATTGGTTGCCTTGTTTGTTTAGTACTTCTTTGCTGAATGTTATGAGTACTTATTTTGGTTGTATGCTTATTTTGAGTGCATTGTTTGTTTCGTTAGATTATCCGGAGTGCGAAGCTTGTTACTTAGAGTCACGCACGTACGAAGATCATCAATCAGGCAAGTCACTTTGATCATGTTTTACCCATGTTTTATATGCATTAGTTCTACCATCTCCCCAGTTGCATGCAAGATAGGTTAGTTGGAAACTTGGTTACATTGTAGTAGTATCATGTGGTAGATACCCCTCTCAACCCTCTTTGACAACATTGGCCCCGGGAAACGTTGTTTTACTTTTGCTATGCTAATAGTAGACGGGGTTGGTTGTGTGATTCATGGGAGTTGAGCGAGTTAATAACTTCAAGACCTACTTAATGAGCAAGATTTCAATACTCCAAGTTTTCAACATACCTCTGGGTGGATGATGGTTGAACGGCACCCTGGAGAAACCAGTGGTTAGCCTAGGTGATGCTGGAGATGGCCAGTATTCACGCGGAAAGGTCCACCCAGGCACAAAGGGATGGATGGGTGCTTCAAGACCCAAGGCTTACCTGCACAGCCACAAGTCATTATGGGCTCTGGCTTGGTTGGATATCGTGGTGACTCTGGACAGGCGGTGCTACGAGAGGTAGAAGAACGGTAGGAAAGGATGGGCACCGTCAGAGTCGCAGGGAAACCCTTTGGAAGACCATGTTTTGGTCATCCGTTTCTCAAACACCCTGAAGTGCGAGAAATCAAACGGAGGCGACCAAATCTTGTGGGGAACGTGTGCAAAACTCTGCAGAGTACTTAAACCTAATCGATTAGCCGTGTCCACGGTTATGGACGACTTGAGCCAAAGGAATTGGAACTTCCGGAACTCTCAACACAAATAATATGATGATGTGGGTATTTAATAATTTTGGGTATGAGAATTGGTTGGTGGAACCATCTCATTAATCAACCAACTTAGTAATATTTTGCTTAACCCCCTTCGATGTAGGAAAAACTTGGCTTTACGCAAAACTTACACCACCACCTGCCATATAAGCATATAGACTAGCTGATTATTTTCACCCCTCTCTTGTGACTTTGCCGGCATATTCCATATGCTGACCTACACGGCTGCAACGTATCATGTTGCAGAGTATTTTTCCGACCAGGAGTGAGGACGCGTTCTATGCTCAGTGTGATGCCCTTGGAGTCAGATGGACTCATCTACCTTTGACGCTTCCGCAAGATTTAGATATTCTCATGAGTTGGCCTTTGGCCACTTTATTGTAATATTATTGTAATAAAGGACTCGATATGAGATTTCGATTAATATAATGCTGTGTGATTTCCCTTTGATATATACATTGATGTACCGTGTGTGTACCAGCATGATCTTGGGATGGTACGGAAACACCGGAGACTTGACCTTTCAGGTCGGGTCGCTACAGTTCATTTACTCTTATTTAACCTTTTGCCTTCACTTTTTCTCAAATATCTAATGTGTTGGCTTTAATTTGTCATACCGTAGGGGTTGGATTGTTGCCAAGGGTGTCCGCAAGTCCAACAACATCCTTGGTGTGCTTTGCCAGCAAAACTTCCCGGGGTTTGTTACGTTGCCCGGTCGGGGTCGAGAGGTAGGAATGACCTGGGAGCACTACTTAGGTGCCCCGGCCCCGCCGGAGGTGGAGCTCGACGGTGTTTTGTGCTACACGAGGGCCGACATGGTGATCAGACAATTCTGGGTAATTTCTCCTTTACACAATTAAAAATCAACAATAGCTAGTTATTGTACTAATCAGTGTTGTCTCGTTTGCAGACCTTCTACAGGTGTGAGGAGGGATACGAGGAGGCCGTTGCAAAGGTTATTGAAATCGAATGCCGCCGCCTACTTCAAAACCTTCGACACGAGGCTCGGGTGCAGGCTGTTCGAGACTACTACGCCTCATGGTATATTAGGAAGGAAAAGACGAAGTGCTGCGATTCTAAGATGGAGAAGGAGCATTACATGAAGGTAATTACATATTATTAAGGCCTTGTAGTTAGTTTCCTTGATTTGATTCTTACGCGTAGCGCTCAAATTTATCTTTATTAACTTAGGTGTCCCGAGATGGTGTGTGGATAAGATGGATTGTTGGGAGGCCTTGGTGGATTAGTGGTGCTCCAAAAAGTGGGAGGCCAGCCACAACAATTCCAAGGAGAGGCGTGGCAAAATGGTTGGTGTGCCACACCATCAAGGGAGCGTCAATTTAAATCAGTTTGGTGAGAACTGGGTATGTGGTTTGCTTCATGACTCATGCAATTCATTCTTAATGCTAGCTTGATCCCTTTACTAATACCTTTTTCCTCTCTCTCTTTTAGGCGCGTCACAATAAGACGAAGGTGCCAGAGATGTACGACCTCTATGCGATGGCCCATACTGACTCGTACAAGAAGGTCAAGGCATTCCCTGAGTCTGACCTCGATCATCTCGAAAACTTCACCATCATCTCCTCCCACCACAAGCTCGTGAAGTATAGAGATCATGGGAAGGCGAGGAAACGGGAGGACTTTAACCCGAGCCAGGGGCCTATTGATCCAGAGCTCGTGATGATAGCTGGCAACGGGAGGCCCCATGGCTCGATCTCCATTGGAGACGGCCTTATACGTTGTCTTAGCACTCTCCGGCAGATAAAGCCACACCAAACGAGCTCCTGTCCTGAGATAACACCTCGTCCATGGCCAGTCAAGATCGCCATAGAGGTTAGTTTAATGGACTCAACTATCTTTCCGCATTACGTTGTGTGTGCGAACCAATATGATTACAATGGTAACAATGAGTTGTGTTGCAGGCTGCTATTTTGAAAGAGAGAGAGAGGCAATGCATGCGCTTTTGGCGGCAAAGGATAAGGAGATGAAGGAGATGGAGGAGAGGACGGCTGCGTTGTTGGAGGCGGAGAGGGCACGGAACGACGCGTCTAACAGGGCCATGTACGAGCTCTTCGTGGTAAGTTTCTTCTTCATATTTTTCAAATCTTGCATTTTAATGTTCGTTTCATTAATAACTAAAAAATTTGACTTGTCGAAACCAAGGCCTCCCACGAATGTATATGCTATTTTGGCACTTAACTTGCGAACATCATTGCCTTGTTCTTCCTGACAACGTAAGGACCACCAACTTCCATCTGCAACTCTTACTAGTGGATTGCTTGCAAATTATTTACAATTGTTAAGTAAAGAAACCATGAATATTCGTTTGTTCGAGATTATCGCTAATCAAACCAGCACTCCTAAATCAGGGGCTGGGAGCTGCAACCTCGTTTTTCTAATCCAAAATAGTTATAAATTTTTAATGAGTGTCGCTGTCGTTGTTATAGGAATGGGGACGGTGAGCCAACCAACAATACAACAAGGTTCTACAAATGGTACTCAGAGGTTTGACGGCGATGACATAGTGAGTGGGTTTTGAATCTTTCGTCGCGTCGGTTGGATTGGATTTGATGCGTATATTATGGTGAGATGGATTGCTGACTGCTTGATTTGGTGTTTCCTCGTGTGTAGTGTGGCATGCGTGTTGTGCTTGTAGGCACATAGGAGCAAGTTTTGGTCAATGTTTCATGGCTCAGTAACGAATGGCGTTAAAATTGAAAATCCTGAAAGCAAGGTGTTGTCAATTCATTCCTCTTACGTTATCTATCCTTATTTCCTTGTGGAAATACACATTTACTATCACATATGGTGAAGATCTTGAATGTTTCCTACCTTGAACTTCCGTTGAACATGGTTTCAGTTGTTTCTTGGTTCTTCAAGTATGCTTGGTGGTTCTTCATCGAGGATTGAGACGGACCATGCGCTGGGTACATGTTCTTCTATCTCTCCATGTTCTTCTAAATTTTCTTGTGCAATGAGTGCTGGATTTAGACAACTGTTATTCTTTGTGCAGTCCATACTTTTAAGATTGAAAATGAGGAGATGAAATGATGGGTTTGGACTGTGCTGGTGGTCAATTTTTTCCGGGCATTACATTACTACAATGAATTATTGTTACACTTGTTCAACTCCATAGCTAATAAGTTGATTTTTTTCAGCATTCGATATGGAACAGGTGAAGGTGACAAATACGATAAACAAGGAAAAAAGGGATCATTTGTCCAAGTTGGTCTTCTTTGCAGAGGATGAGTTCAATAATGTCAGGAACATGCTATCAAAAGCTAAAATGGATCGATGTTCTATGTTGATTTCTCAAGATAAGGTTCTGGAGGAGATGGCCTTCCATGACTAGCTGAAGGGCATGTTCTTAAAGATATACCATCCACCAATTGAGTCAAACATGGTTTTCACTTACAACCAGATTGCCCCTGAGTTGTGATTGGCATAAGTTTGAATAATACTCCCTTCGTCCGAAAATACTTTTCATAAGAATGGATGTATCTAGAGGCCTGTTCGGTAGTTGCCCAGCTTCACAAAATCTTCAACTCCAGCTCCACATGCCAGACTCCAGCTTCTACCGGTCGAAGCATCGCTAAGAAAATCATTCGGTGTGATCGATCCAGCTTCTTTTTTTATACGGGCCTCCAATCCAGGAAGGAGGGAAGTTGGCCCGTTAGTGTGGTAAGGTGTCCCATTCACGAGAGATAACATATCGGGAGAGGGGAGATAGAATCCAGCAAACCGGTACGTGCCCCTGGAGTCACTTGGTAGTGGCATTCATTCGTAGATTAGGCCAACTCCAAATCTCGGTTTTCCTGGGAGCACCCAAAGCAGTGCTCCAGTTTTTTACACATAGAACCCCATCAGATCCGGGAAGCTAGCTTCCGGGAGCCGGACTGTTCGGCGCAAATCCCCTGCGGATTCGGTGGATCTAGAATCTAGAGAGCTACCGAACAGGCCCTAGATGTATTTTAGTTTTAGATACATCCATTTTTATACATTTTTGCGACAAGGAATTCCGGATGGAGGGAGTACTAACTTACAAGGTATGCTCTTAAACATGGATGTCTTCATTTAATTAATATATCAATGATAGTGTTGTAACCTTCCTTCAGTTCTATAATGTTGTTGATGCTAGCATTTTTTGGGTTCTTGTTTGCTTTCCCCATCTACAAATTGATTGCCATCATATAGAGTTCCCTGTGCTCCCTCTGTAAAGAAATATAAGAGCGCTTAGATCAATATTTGTTGACGAAGGGAGTATATTTTATAGCATAAATTTTGTATGATTGGTTGATTTCCTTATCTGAGTATGATTGTATTGTCATATTTTATTTCCTACTTCATTGATTTTTCTGTTTTGTGCTATAGTAACACGCGATCTCTCTCTCTCTCCCTCTCCCTCTCCCCCCTCTCTCTCCCGAACATTGTGATATGTTACTTTGTATTGTTTTAGGTTCCATAATTCTGATCATGTCAGTATCATATTTTTTTCTTAATATCCCTATAGAATTCTTTGTCTGATTAGTTAAAAATATTTGTTCAGACTACTTTGATTTTTGGTCAATAAAAAATATATTGCATTTAGTTTCGGAATAGGATATACTTTCCTTGCTGGATAGACATAATATAGGAAAATAAATGTATATATGACATCTTCATTACGCATAGGTTCAAGTTGAAGGCTTTGGACAAGTTTGAGGATGCGTTTGGTCCCTTTGATTGTGGATCTATATTTTTTAATAGCAAGTCTAGAAGGGTCTGCGCACGTAAGAGCTGAATGACAACACTGAGAAGAGACACTTTTCTCCCTGTGACAGTTGCTTCTGTTTCTATATTAGATTACAGCAAAGGATGCCAGTGATGTACATTCTCGTGGTACTTGCTGGACAGCGCATTCTTAAATTGGTTGATGGAAATAGGAAGTTTCTGGCAATTGATAAAGCAATAGGTGAAAATGGATTCAAGGTTGTGACTCTGCTTCATTTGAGTCCTCTGTACCTTTCTCCCTCAGAACTACCTATATGGCTTGACTTCAGACAGGTTCTTGCCTTATATATTGGGCAGGTTAGTTTGCACTTCCCGAATGCCTCCTTGTTCTGTTATGGCTATCTGGAAATTTCTATCCCATAGGGCAGACTATATTTAGTGGGAAATTGGTCTGTTCTTACTAGCTTGCTTGTCCATACGACTATTGGCTCTTGATGCTTGTGTAGCATTTTAAGTGTTTGTAATTAATATATATTTTCTGTAAATTGTATCTTTATGAATATTGTTAAGGAACTGAATTTTTGGTCCTCCAATTTAACCTCAGTTAGCTTTGTGGTTCATATAGCAAATGATTCATAGTGTATGCCCAGGATACTATTTGTTCTTTGCGCTTGAGCATCTGCCAATGTCATATGTGCCATCTCGAGACGAATATATGATAAGTTGACTCAATTATGATATCCCTATTCATGGAATTAATTGTTACTGTATTTTCTAAAGATGTATTTATTATAGCTGTTATATACTATGCTTACACATAAATTAATATATTTTTAATGATATTAAGCATTCTTGGCAGAATGGGCAGATCAGGCTGGTGATAACAACCATCTGGATGAGCAGAGGCATGACCGTTACAATGAAGCACCAAGTTTCTCAAACATTCTTGATAACGAGTAGATATATCTAACTATCTAAGGCGTGCCTAATTATACTAAATGTTGTTCCCTTGCTTCCTTGACATATAGATGGTTTCCATTAACATCTCATCTCTATGTAGTGTGATGGCTACCGCTGATGAGATACTATGGATTCTGTTGTGGAATTCACATTGATATTTTATTCTGAAGTGTAGCTTCCATCAGTGTTCCTGCTTGTTCACTTTGTGAATGAACTGATATATTGGGATCTCAATTTGTGTCTTCCATGATCCTGCTCCTCTGTCTGCTTCTAGAAATCATGTATTTATTGTTGTCCTTTGCGTATCATGGAATCTCAATTTGCTTCTGGCACCGGCCTTATATTAGTCTGCAGCTTTCGAACAGTGCTAGCTATTACTTCTACCCACCTCACATCTCTGTATTCAGTCATCTAGGATGTAGCCCTGGCCCATCTTACAAATTTATATGGTTGTATCTTATTTTTCCAACCAACAACTTGCACCTGACTGCTATTGCATATGATGCGGTTTTCGTATTCTCATGTGAACAACCAATATTTCGTTGAAGAGGCTCTCATGGCTTGCATGCAGATGTGCCACACAAATCACAACGAAGCTAAAGAAAAGAGGGGAATGCCTACCTGGCACCGCAGCGACATCCCTCAGGCGACGCAGCAAGGCTGCGCCCCAACAACTAGTTCTCAATAGACGAGACGCCAGCGTTCCGGTTCCACACCCCCTCAAGCAGGCAATGATGAAGGCTAGCGTCAGTTTGGTGCGGTCGACGGAGGGCGATGGGGATTCCGGATTGGGAAATGGCTCTTTCGCCCCTCTACGACCATGAAGAGAGAAACCAAATGCGATTATATGAGTTGGACTTTGCAGCTACTCTTTCTCTCCTCCATGACCAGTGTCCCTTCTTTTGTTTTTCCTCCTAGATAGGGTTACCACCACCATCAGTGGCCTACCTAGTGCTCATGCCCTTTCCATCCCGCCCCGAGCTCCACCTCCTCCAACCTCATCTCTAGCGATCTTCTCTATCTCGATTTTGGGATCATGCGGAAAGGAGGTGACGTGACCGATGTTGGGATGGGGCAAGGCGGTGGAGGCGAGGGGGAGAGGGACTTGGCTGTGTTTGGCATCACTGAATTATTAGGTTTAGTTTAGTCTATTACGTTTCCTGACTTTGTTGTGCACTTGTGCTTCAGGAGGTGTAACCAGTAGATTCCTGATAAATCTTATTATGGTAGATACATGCGTTTTTCATTTCAAATTTTCAAAAACACTTCTGATCCTTTAGTGCCATGCTTACGATGCATATCAAAATCACAACTTTGATTTTCTATCTCTAACTTTAAGGCCAATCTTCTTTCGCCGACATTTTTTCACTCTAATATTTTCTTACGTTCACATCTGAGATGTTTGAAAGGCAGTCTATCCATGAACTAACTGTTTTCCTTTCTATTGATAGTACTTTTAGGTCGAGTACACATAGGAAAATCTGCAAGAATATACTCAGGACAATAATGACACACTCCCACTCAAGCTCGGAGGCGAAACTATGAGCTACAACAGCCACTTTATTTTTGGAAACGACAACAGGACCACCATCACGACGAATTGGTCATGGTTTCCCCACCATGCTAACATCCAGGAGGGCAACATCTGCGACTTCCACTTCAAGCGCAAGGAAGGGCACCGCCTGTCTGTCCCTCACCGTCCATCGTCTCTAAATACAATGTCCTCCAACATGCTATCTATGTATATGAACGACATCATCTTTAGCTAATATCTAAGGCTTTTATAATCATGCGTTGTGATTGTTTGATGAACTCTACTTCTCTTTTGGAGATCGTTTGTTTTTGGAGAATGTTAATCTTCAATTTCAATTCAATGTGTGCTTTAATATGCATCTATTACCTAGCTATGTCTCATGAATAAACACTTTCCTTCTAAGTTTCTGTTAACTGTACTCAGGTCCGCATATGCCCGTGCATAACTACATAGCCAAGGCAAGTGCGCACACGAACGCATAGGAGGCACACCCAGGGTGCGCCCCAACCACTAGTCATAGCAAACCTACAATTAGATACCGCTCTCACACACGGCCATGCTGCAACAACTCACGGCAACATGCAACACGGCTCGCGTTGCGTAGCTTTGCCTCCCATGTTGCGGAGGTGTCCTATGGGTCACACCCCAAGTGACATCTGTTGGAAATATTCCCTAAAGGCAATACTAAATTAGTTATTATCATATTTCCTTGTTCATGATAAATTTTTATTATCCATGCTAGAATTGTATTGATCGAAATCTCAGATACATGTGTGGATACATAGACAACACCATGTCCCTAGTATGCCTCTAATAGACTAGCTCGTTTATCAAAGATGGTCAAGGTTTCCTAACCATAGACATGAGATGTCATTTGATAACGGGGTCACATCATTAGGAGAACGATGTGATGGACAAGACCCAAATTATGAACATAGCATATGATCGTGTCAGTTTATTGCTATAGTTTTCTGCATGTCAAGTATTTGTTCCTATGACCATGAGATCATGCAACTCACTGACACCGGAGGAGTACCTTGTGTGTATCAAATGTCGCAACGTAACCTGGTGACTATAAAGGTGCTCTACAGGTATCTCCGAGGGTGTCTGTTGGGTTGGCATATATCAAGACTAGGATTTGTTACTCCGTGTGACAGAGAGGTATCCCAGGGAGAACATTGCCAGATCAGCTCCAGAACCATCGCCACCATGCCGTTGTGTTGTCGGAGACCTCATCTACCTATCCGCTCCCTCTTGCTGGATCTAGTAGGTGGAGATCGTCATCGAGTTGTACGTGTGTTGAACGCGGAGGTGCCGTCCGTTCGGCACTAGATCGGAAGGACTGTGATTGGATCGCGTGACGGTTCGTGATTGGATCACGGGACGGATCGTGATTGGATCGCGGGACGGCTAGCCATTTGGATCGCGAAGACGTTTGACTACATCAATTGCATTTCTTAATGCTTCTCGTTTAGCGATCTACAAGGGTATGTATATCCACTCTCCCTCTCATATATGCTCATCACCATGGATAGATCTTACGTGTGCGTAGGAAATTTTTTGTTTCCCATGCAACGTTCCCCTACAGTGGCATCATGAGCTAGGTCTATGTGTAGATGAGATCATGAGTAGAACATAAAGGAGTTTGCGGGCGTTGATTCTCAGATAGCTTCCTCCCTTGGTCTGTTCTTGATTCAACGGTATTGTGGGATGAAGCGGCCCGGACCAACCTTACTCGTACGCTTAAGAGAGACCGGTTCCATCAACCGACATGTCACTTTGTTGCGTAAAGATGGCTGGCGGGTGTCTGTCTCTCCTACTCTAGTTGGATCTGATTTGACAAAGGCGGTCCTTGAGAATGTTGAATAGCAATTTGTGTATCACTGTTGTGGTTTTTGCATAGGTGAGAATTGTTCTTGCTAGATACCTGTAGCAACCACGTAAAACATGCAACAACAATAGAGGACGTCTAACTTGTTTTTGCAGGGTATGTTGTGATGTGATATGGAAAATTAAATGATGAGATATATGTGATGTATGGGATGATCATGTTTTGTATAGAATATCACGACTTGCATGTCGATGAGTACGGCAACTGGAAGGATCCATAGGGTTCTCTTTAATTATTGTATGACCCGCGTGTCAATCATTAAGCGCTATGTAATGCTTTACTTTATTGCTAAGCGGTAGCAATAATAGTAGAAGCATGGTGGGCACGACAACCCCGATGGCGACGCATTGATGCAGATCAAGATGATGGAGATCATGGTGTCATGCCGGTGACAATGGAGATCATGTCGGTGCTTTGGAGATGGAGATCAAAAGCACAAGTTCATGGCCATATCATGTCACTCATGATTTGCATGTCATGTTAGTCCTTTTATGCACCTTGTTTTGCTTAGGACGATGGTAGCATTATAAGGTGATCCCTCACTAAAATTTCAAGCCAGTTGCTGCTCTAGTGAAGAAACCCAAGGTTGAACCCAAACCCAAGACTAAGTGCTCCTATTATGAGGAGAACGGTCACTCAAGCGGAACAACCCTAGATACTTGGTAGATAAGAAGGCTGGCAATGTCAACAGAAGTATATTTCATATATGTGTTATTGATGTGTACCTTACTAGTACTCCTAGTAGCACCTGGGTATTAGATACCGGTTCAGTTGCTAAATGCTAGTAACCCAGAATAAAAGCTACAGAATAAACGGAGGCTATCTAAGGGTGAGGTGACGATGAGTGTTGGAGGTGTTTCCAAGGTTGATGTGACCACCATCACACTCTCTCTCTACCTTCGGGATTAGTGATGAACCTAAATAAATGTTATTTGGTGTTTGCGCTGAGCATGAACATGATTAGATCGTGTTTATTGCAATACAATTATTGATTTAAGTTAGAGAATAATGGTTATTCTATTTACTTGAATAATGCCTTCAATGGTCATGCACCCAATGAGAATGGTTTATTGAATCTTGATCGTAGTAATACACATGTTCGTAATATTGATGCCAAAAAGATGCAAAGTTAATAATGATAGTACCACATACTTGTGGCACTGCCGCTAAATGTCATATTGGTGTAAAGCACATGAAGAAACTCCATGCTGATGGATCTTTGGGCTCACTCGATTTCGAATCCGTTGAGACATGCGGACCATGCCTCTTGGGCAAGATGACTAAGACCCCATTTTCCGGTGTGATGGAGTGGGCTAGTGACTTATTGGAAATAATACATGTTGATGTATGCGGTCCAATGAGTATTGTAGCGTGCGGTGGATATCGTTATTTCGCTACCTTTACTGATGATTTGAGTAGATATGGATATATTTACTTAATGAAACACAGGTCTGAAACATTTGAAAAGTTCAAGCAAATTTAGAGTGAAGTTTGAGATCATCATGACAAGAAGATAAAATGTCTATGATATGATGGTGGAGGTGAATATCTGAGTTGCGAGTTTTGGTATACAACTTAAGACAATGTGGAAGTTGTTTCACAACGCACGCCACCTGGAACACCATAGTGTGATGGTGTGTCTGAATGTCGTAGTCGTGCTCTATTGAATATGGTGCGTACTATGATGTCTCTTATAGTTTTGTCACTATCGTTTTGGGGTTCGGCATTAGAGACAACTACATTCACTTTAAATAAGGCACCATCTAAATCCATTGAGATGACACCGTATGAATTATGGTTTGGAAGAAACCTAAGATGTCATTTCTTAGAGTTTGGGAATGCGACACTTATGTCCGATAAGCTGAAACCCAAAGCGGAGGAGTGCATCTCCATAGGATACCCTAAGGAAACAGTTGAGCCTACACTCTATCTCACATCCGAGGGCAAAGTGTTTGTTGCTAAAGCGGGTCCTTTCTCTAGAAAGAGTTTCTCTCGAAAGAATTGAGTGGGAGGAAGGTAGAACTTGATGAGGTTATTGAACCTTTGTTTCAACCAGAGAGTAGTGCGTCGCATAAAGATGTTTCTGTAGAGCCTACGTCAGTTGAAGAGGAAGTTAATGATGATGATCATGAAGCTTCGGATCAAGTTATTATCAAACCTTGTAGGTCGACAAGGACACATATTGCTCCTGAGTGGTACATCAACCCTGTCTTAGAGGTCATGTTGTTGCACAACGATGAACCTATGAGCTATGGAGAATCGATAATGGGCCCGGATTCCAACAAATGGCTAGGAGTTGGAATATACGCTTTGATGAGGTTATCAAAGTTTTTGGGTTTATACAAAGTTTATGAGAAACTTGTATTTACAAGAAAGTGTGTGGGAGCACTATAGAATTTCTGATAAGTATATGTAGATGACATATTGTTGATCGGAAATAATGTAGAATTTCTGGAAATCATAAAGGGTTGTTTGAAAGGAGTTTTTCAAAGGAAGACCTGGATAAAGCTACTTAAATGTTGGGCATGAAGATCTATAGAGATAGATCAAGACGCTTGATCAGACTTTGAATGAGTACATACCTTGACAAGATTTTTGAAAGAGTTCAAAATGGATCAGTCAAAGAAGGAGTTCTTGCCTGATTTGGAAGGTGTGAAGTTGAGTAAAACTCAAAGCTCAACCATGGTAGAATAAAGAGAGAGGATGAAGGTCGTCCCCTATGCCTTAGCCATAGGCTCTATATAGTATGCCATGTTGTGTGTCGCACATGTGTGTGCCTTGCCATGAGTCTGTCAAGGGGTACAAGAGTGGTCCAGGAGTGTATCACTGGACAACGGTCAAAGTTATCCTTAGTAACTAGAGGACAAACGAAATATTTCTCTATTATGGAGGTGATAAAGAGTTCATCATAAAGGGTTACGTCGATGCAAGATTTAACACCAATCCGGATGACTCTTAGTAGCAATCCAGATACGTATAGTGGAGAAGTCATTTGGAATGTCTCCAAGTGGAGTGTGGTAGCAGCATCTACAGTATGACATAGAGATTTGCAAAGTACGCACAGATTTGAAAGTTGCATACCGTTGACTAAAACCTCTCTCACATGAAAAACATGATCGAAACCCAGAACTCATTGGGTGTGAGATTCATAACAATGTAAATCACATAGAGTCGTGAGCTAGATTATTGACTCTAGTGCAAGTGGGAGGCTGTTGGAAATATGCCCTAGAGGCAATACTAAATTAGTTATCATCATATTTCCTTGTTCATGATAATCGTTTATTATCCATGCTAGAATTGTATTGATTGGAAACTCAGATACATGTGCCGATACATAGACAACACCATGTCCCTAGTATGCCTCTAATAGACTAGCTCGTTGATAAAAAATGGTCAAGGTTTCCTAGCCGTAGACATGATATGTCATTTTATAACAAGATCACATCATTAGGAGAATTATGTGATGGACAAGACCCAAACTATGAACATAGCATATGATCGTGTCATTTTATTGCTATAGTTTTGTGCATGTCAAGTCTCTGTTCCTATGACCATGAGATCATGCAACTCACTGACACCGAAGGAGTACCTTGTGTGTATCAAACGTCGCGACATAATTGGGTGACTATAAAAGTGCTCTATAGGTATCTCCGAGGGTGTCTGTTGGGTTGGCATGGATCAAGACTGGGATTTGCTACTCCATGTGACAGAGAGGTATCTCAAGGCCCACTGAGCCTTGCAAGCAAAGTGACTAAAGAGTTTTCCATATGATCTTGTATTACGGAATGAGTAAAGTGATTTGCCGGTAACGAGATTGAACTAAGTATGGAGATACGGATGATCGTAACTCGGGCAAGTAACATACCAAAGAACAAAGGGAACATCATACAGTATTAACTGAATCCTTGACATAGAGGTTCAACCGATAAAGATCTTCGTAGAATATGTAGGAACCAATATGGGCATCCAGGTCCCGCTATTGGTTATTGATCGGAGAGGTGTCTCGGTCATGTCTACATAGTTCTCGAACCCGTAGGGTCTCCACACTTAAGGTTCAATGATTTTTTGGTATAGTTGAGTTATGTATGTTGCTGACCCAAGGTTGTTTAGAGTCCCGAATGAGATCCCAGATGTCATGAGGAGCTCCAGAATGTTTTGAAGGTAAAGATTTATATATAGGAAAGGTGTTTTTGGGTTCCAGAAAAGTTTTGGGTATTTCAGGTAGGGTACCGGGAGTGACAAATGGGTTTTGGGGGTCCATCGGGAGGGGGCCACCCACCCCGGGGGGCACATGGGCCGAAGAGGTGGCGCACCAGCCCCTGGTGGGCTGGGCATACAGCCCAATAAGGCCAATGCGCCCAAAGAGGAGGAAAATGTGGAGGTGGGAGGAGTCCCTATTGGACTAGGACTCCTCCCGGCGGCCCACCTCTTGTAGGAGGTGGACTCCACCACCATGGCCGGCGGCCAAGTCCTAGGGGAAACCCTATAGAGCCTCCTCCCACCCCTTCCTCTTATATATACTAGAGGTTTGAGGGCAGCCCACCACCTGAAAAGCCACGTGCTTCCCTCTCTCCCTCTAGATTGCTTCTCCTCTAGATCTGTTCGGTATATCTTAGAGAAGCTCTACATGATCAGCTCCACCACCACCGCCACTATGCCGTTGTGATGCCGGAGAACTCATCTACCTCTCCGCTCCCTCTCGCTGGATCAAGAAGGCGGAGATCATCATCGAGCTGTACGTGTGCTGAACGCGGAGGTGTCGTCCGTTCGGCGCTAGATCGGAAGGACGGTGATTGGATCGAGGGATGGTTTTCCATTGGATCGCGGGACAGATCGTGATTGGATCGTGGGATGGCTAGCGATTTGGAGCGCGAAGATGTTCAACTACATCAACTGCGTTTCTTAACGCTTCTCGCTTAGCGATCTACAAGGGTATGTAGATCCACTCTCCCTCTCGTAGATGCTCATCACCATGGATAGATCTTGCTTGTGCGTAGGAATTTTTTGGTTTCCCATGCAACGTTCCCCAACAACATCATGTCTTATCCTTCCCTCATCGAGAGGCCTCTCTCCCATTCATTTCATCATCCTAGCTATCTTAGATATGAGACAAGAGAAGGTGAGGTGACTGGGAAGAAGAAAGATATTTTAATCCTTCCTATCATAGCAACATGACTCATGTTCCACTCGTATTGCAAACGCTCGACAAGTTTGTAACATGGCCCATGTTGTGCTCGGCAGGTCCACAATGGGCCCCATGTTGAATGTGACATGTCATTTGCAACATAATCCATGTTGCACTTGGTAGGTTTCTGATGACCCACAAGTATAGGGGGATCTATTGTAGTCCTTTCGACAAGTAAGAGTGTCAAACCCAACAAGGAGCAGAAGGAAATGACAAGCGGTTTCCAATAAGGTATTCTCTGCAAGCACTGAAATTACCGGTAAAAGATAGTTTTGTGATAAGATAATTCATAACGATTAACAAGTAACAAGTGTAGCAAAGGTGCAGCAAGGTAGCCCAATCCTTTTTGTAGCAAAGGACAGGCCTCGACAAACTCTTATATAAAGCAAAGCGCTCCCGAGGACATATGGGAATTTCTGTCAAGCTAGTTTTCATCATGCTCATTTGATTCACGTTCGTTACTTCGATAATTTGATATGTGGGTGGACCGGTGCTTGGGTGCTGCCCTTCCTTGCACAAACCTCCCACTTATGATTAACCCCTATGCAAGCATCCGCAACTACGAAACAAAAATTAAGGTAAACCTAACCATAGCATGAAACATATGGATCCAAATCAGCCCCTTACTGTAAGTGCATCTAGTGCCCCTTGGAGATTTTGGTGTATTGAAGACTTATAGGTTAAGGAACTAATGTGTTTGTGAGTGTACACAGGCTCTATAAGTCAATGAGGAGTTTGATATATTCAAAGATTATCGACCCCTAAAAATGTATGTCTTCAACTAAAGACTTTGTTGAAGACTCTGGTGAAGACTTTGCTTAAGACTTTGGTATTCCCTAAAGACTTTGAAAATGAAGAAGTTGGTGTGACCTTAAAGATATGAACGAGG
The DNA here is from genome assembly GCA_022496015.1 of Hordeum marinum. Taxonomy (NCBI): domain Eukaryota; kingdom Viridiplantae; phylum Streptophyta; class Magnoliopsida; order Poales; family Poaceae; genus Hordeum; species Hordeum marinum. The sequence continues at coordinate 375,201,290 of CM039678.1, read as the reverse complement.
ACTATAAAGCGTGAATACTTTTGTTATCGTAGTTTCATTTCATTTCTTTGATTCATAGGAAACACCGTACTGTTAAAGGGGGCCGAGGTAATACTAAGGAAAATTTCCAACTGATGCTCAACTCAAAAGCCTCAACCTATCCCATCCTTCGAGTGAAGCCTTTGGAAATATATTATAGTTCAGTCAAGTTCTTCAGTGACAAAGATGAAGTTCTTCTGGTCTCTGAGGAAATTGGTCTGACTAAGGAGTTAGGATTTCGCCACTACGAATTGCCTACAAGTGAGGAATATGATAAGCCTGAAGACTTTCATAGTTCGAAATTCCGACCGTTGTTGTGGTTTGTGCTAGCTGTCCCCAATCCTCTTATCCACATAACTGTCATATCATTGGGGGCATTTATGTCTTATCATGTCAGATTGCACCCTGACTATAAATAGCCACCCCCACAACCACTAGTTGGTTGGCTGCTCCGAGAGAGAGCTGACTCTTGTCATTTGAGAGCAACCCATCCTACGAGGACTTTGAGAGAAAATCATTAGCGAGGAAAAACCCAAATCCAAACCACCAACCCAAAGTGATTGAGCATCACTAAATAGATTGTTCCTGTGTGGAACCGACGCTTGTTGCCTTTGAAACTGTGTATCTTCCAAACGGTTAGGCGTCATGGTCCAGTGCATCGTGCAGTCAATTGGGGATCGCAGAGTGACCTTGGTCTAGAGCATCCAGCAGTCAATTATGGATCATCGGGTGACCAGTTTGTGAGGGTTTTGGAAGTCTACACTGAAGACTTACCACGGGTGTTGGGAGAGGACTTTGTGACCTTAGCTCAAGGAGAATATGGTAAGGACTGTGTGTCGTAGGGCTGTGTGTCTGCTACCTCTTGAGCATGTGTTGGTTTTCCCTTGAAGTGGCAAGGGTGATGCAGCAAAGTAGATAAGTATTTCCCTCGGTTGTTAAGAACCAAGGAATCAATCCAGTAGGAGGAACAAGCAAGTTACCAATGGATGTACCTACACAAATAATCAAACTCTTGCACCCAACACTATAAAGGGGTTGTCAATCCCTTCACGATTATTTGGAAGGATTAGATCTGATAGAGGTAGATGTAAACAAGAACAAAAAGTAAAAGGTAAATAAATTGCAGCAAGGTATTTTTTTGGTATTTTTGGTTTAGATCTAAAAATATATTATGGAAAGTCGACCCGAGGGCCATAGGTTTCACTAGAGGCTTCTCTCATGATGGCAAGTAATACGGTGGCTGAACAAGTTACTATCGAGCAATTGATAGAAAATGAAATAATTATGAAGATATCCAAGGCAATGATTATGCATATAGGCATCATGTCCGTGTCAAGTAGACTCAAACGATTCTGCATCTACTACTATGTAACGCCCCGAACACACCCGCCGGTAGTCATTACTCCTGGCGGGATCTAGACTTGGCCTCACAGATCAATACTAGTCTTTTCTGCGCACTTTGTCCTCACTTTGTCCTCACTCATGCGCACCCGGGACCAACTTGCCGATAGGTCACCCATCCTAGAACTACTCCAAGCCAAGCATGCTTAACCTGGTGTTCTGTTTGAATGGGTTTCCTGAAAATAAGGAATTCCTTATTGATATGAGTAGTTTATCATCCCTAATATGTCAGGCTATCACATACACCACCACTCATAGGAACCGACGTCCTCGTCGGGCCACAGGAACGTTCCCTCTTCGAACAAACGTCTATGCTTCCAGTCCGATGCATGTGTCATTCCGTGTGCCGCGACGGTTCACCAACTTCATGAACAACATGACCGCGCACCTGTCGACAAACATCCGTGTAACCATGAGGGTCGGCTCTGATACCAACTTGTCACGCCCTGGACACACCGGCCGGTAGTCATTACTCCTGGCGGGATCTAGACTGGCCTCACTCAGGGTGTGCAAAACCGAACCAAAAACCAAAAACCGAACCAAAAAACCAAAACCAAACCGAAATTTCGGTTTTTCCAGGTTACGGTTTCAGTTTCAGTTTCTGAATATAGAAACCATTTAACATTCGGTTTTTTCAGTTAGAAACCGAAAACCATTCGGTTAAACCGAACCGAAGTTTGCGTTAATATGCTACAATACGAGCCAACACTTCAAGCGACCCCTTCTTTTATAGCTCTCCGCCCACCGTGCTGCAGCTCAATCGGCGAGGTGGTACTAATCGTAGCACCTGGAACCGATTAGAGCATCTAGCGCATGTGGTGCTTGTTTGGGCTTCGAACTATCCGGCCCATAAGGCCGCTTTTGTCCAGCGATTCATGCCTGGAGCGCTTTGTCCCGTCTCACGAGCCGATCGACTTTGTTAGCACTCGAGAGAATCGGACAGGAAATGACCCCACCAGGTGGGCGTGGCCTCGTGGTCAATGCCCAATGGAGATGCACAGGATTTTCTCTCTTTCCTTTTTTATTCTCCTTCCTATAATCAATTCATCTACTAGTAAAGTAGTAATGCCTTAGGACTGAATCACGTGGACGTCCAGAACCTTCCTTAATCTCTTATATTTGTTGCCATCTATAATGCTTATGACTAAATTATGTCTATCAGCTAATGGCACATACAGTCTACGTACATCGTTCTCACAAGAAAAATCTATCCTACATACATGAACTGAACATGTGACTAAAAATTTATTTGTTGTTCGAAAAATCGTGCAAACTTTGGTTATTTTTGTTATTACTGAAACCGAACCGAAATAAAATGGTTATTACCGAACCGAACTTTCCTCTTTCCTTCCTATAATCAATGGTTATTTTGTTGTTCGAAAAATCGTGTAAACTTTGGTTATTTTGGTTATTACCGAAACCGAACCGAAATAAAATGGTTATTAACGAAACCGAACTTTCCTCTTTCCGTCCTATAATCAATTCATCTACTAGTAAAGTAGTAATGCCTTAGGACCGAATCACATGGACATCCAAAACCTTCCTTAATCTCTTATATTTTTTGCCATCTATAATGCTTATGACTAGCTTATGTCTATCAACTAATGGCACATACAGTCTACGTACATCATTCTCACAAGAAAAATCTATCCTACATACATGAACTGAACATGTGACTAAAAAAATATTTGTTGTTCAAAAAATCGCGTAAACTTTGGTTAATACCAAAACCAAACCGAAATAAAATGGTTATTGCCGAAACGGAACCGTATCTACGTATAAAACCGTATAATGGCACATATAGTCTATGTACATCATTCTCACAAGAAAAATCTATCCTACATACATGAACTGAACATGCGACTAAAAAATTATTTGTTGTTCGAAAAATCGCGTAAACTTTGGTTATTACCAAAACCAAACCGAAATAAAATGGTTATTACCGAAACGGAACCGTATCTACGTATAAAACCGTATAAACCGAAAAAACCGAATGCACACCCTAAGGCCTCACAGATCAATACTAGTCTTTTCTGCACACTTTGTCCTCACTCATGCTAGAACTACTCCAAGCCAAGCACGCTTAACCTGGGATTTCTGTTTGAATGGGTTTCCTGAAAAGAAGGAATTCCTTATTGATATGAGTAGTCTATCATCCCTAATATGCCAGGCTATCACATAGTATTACTCCACACATCGTCCGACTCCTGCCTGCATCTAGAGTATTAAGTTCATGAAGAATACAGTAAGGCATTGGGTAGGATGACGTGATGTAGAGGGATAAACTCAAGCAATATGATGAAAACCCCATATTTTTATCCTTGATGGTAACAATACATTACGTGCCTCACTACCCCTACTATGTCACTGGGTGAGGACACCGCAAGATTGAACCCAAAACTAAGCACTTCTCCCATTGCAAGAATTACCAATCTAGTTGGCCAAACGAAACCAATAACTCGAAAAGACTTGCAAAGATATGAAATCATGCATATAAGAATTCAGAAAAGACTCAAATAATATCCATAGATAATTTGAACATAAACCCACAATTCATCGGATCTCGACAAACACACCGCAAAAGAGTATTACATCGGATAGATCTCCATGAATATCATGAAGAACATGGTATTGAAGAACAAAGAGAGAGAAGAAGCCATCTAGCTATTAGCTATGGACCCAAAGGTCTGTGGTGGACTACTCACGCATCATCAGAGGGGCAATGGAGTTGATGTAGATGCCATCCATGGTCGAAACCCCCTCCGGTATATTACCATAAAAGGCTCCAAGATTGGATCTCTTGGGAACGGGGGCTTCCGACGGCGGAAAAGTATTTGCGTGGCTCGCTTTGGTATATCGGGAATATTTGTTAATTTATAGGTTGAGAAATAGGGTTAGGGGAGCTGCCATGGGCGCACAAGCCAGGGGGCATGCCCTACCCTCTGGGCGCGCCCCTGTGGCTTGTGGCCACACGATGGCTCTCCCGACTTCATCTCCAAGTCTTCTGGGTTGCTTCTGGTCCGAAAAATTTATTCTGAAGGTTTTATTCTGTTTGGACTCTGTTTGATATTCCTTGTCTGCAATACTCAAAAACAAGGAAAAAACAGAAACTGGCACTAGGCTCTAGATTAATAGGTTAGTCCCAAAAATAATATAAAATAGCATATTAATGCATATAAAACATCCAAAACAGATAATATAATAGCATGGAACAATCAAAAGTTATAGATACGTTGGAGACGTATGAAGTATCCCCAAGCTTAATTCATGCTCGTCCTCGAGTAGGTAAATGATAAAAACAGAATTTTTGATGTGGAATGCTACCTAACATATTTATCCATGTAATATTCTTTATTGTGGTATGAATATTCAGATCCATAAGATTCAAAACAATAGTCTAATATTGACATAAAAACAGTAATACTTTGACCACACCAACAAGGCAATCATGTCCTTTCGAAATAACATGCCCTTAGAAAGTTATCCCTACAAAATCATATGGTTTGGCTATGCTCCATCTTCCCCACACAAAGTATCTAAATCATGCACAACCCCGATGAACAAGTCAAGCAATTGTTTCACACTTTTGGTGTTCTCAAACCTTTTAAACTCTCACGCAATACATGAGCATGAGCCATGGATATAGCAATATAGGTGGAATAGAATATGGTGGAGGTTGCAAGGAAAAAGGGATAAGATGGTCTCAAATCGACTAGGCGTATCAACCGTCTATGGAGATGCCCATTGATATATATTAATGTGAGTGAGTAGGGATTGCCATGCAACAAATGCACTTAGAGCTATAAGTTTATGAAAGCTCAAAAAGAAAACTAAGTGGTTGTGCAAAAATAAATTCAACTAGTTATATGAAAGTGACAAAATAGGAGACTCTCTATCATGAAGATCATGGTGCTACTTTGAAGCACAAGTGTGGAAAAAGATAGTAGAAATTGTCCCTTCTCTCTTTCTATCATTTATTTATTTATTTAATTTTAATTGGTTTGGTAGGCATCTTTGGCCTCTTTTTTATTTATTTGGGCTTCGCTGGCCTCTTTTACTTTTTGGTAAAGTCCAGATACTCATCCCAACTTGTGAGGGAGTCATGGCTTACATCATCCTTTTCTCACACGGTACAATGCTCAAATGATGAAAATCATCACACTTTTATTTACTTACAACTCAAAAAATAAAATTACAACTTGATACCTAGAACAAAATATGACTCTATATGCAGGATGAAAGTGATGGTGCATGTCATGGAAAACGGAACGGTGGAAGTTGCATGGCAATATATCTCGGAATGGCTATGGAAATGCCATAATTGGTAGGTATGGTAGATGTTTTGAGGAAAAATATATGGTGGCTGTTTTGAAGAAGGTGGGTTTGATGTACCGGCGAAAGTTACACGGTACTAGAGAGACTAGCAAAGGAGGAAGGATGAGAGTGCGTATAATCCATGGACTCAAAATAAGTCATAAAGAACTTGCACACTTATTGCAAAAGTCTATTAGTTATTAAACAAATCATTATACGCATGCTCCTATGGGAGAGGTTGGTAGGAGTTAACCATCGCACGCTCCCGATCCTCACACAAAGGTTGACAATCATTAAACAAATCATGCTTCGACTTTGTTACATAACAGTTCACCATACGTGCATGCTACGGGAATCACAAACTTCAACACAAATATCTCTTCCAATTCACAACTACTCACTAGCATGACTCTCATATTACCATCTCTATTATCTCAAAACTATATGCAAGGAATCAAACTTCTCATAGTATTCAATGCACTTAATATGACAGTTTTTATTATATCCCTCTTGGATGACCATTATATTAGGACTAAAATCATAATCTAAACAAATTACCATGCTGTTTTAAGAAACTCTCAAAATAATATAAGTGAGGTACGAGAGTTCAACAACTTCAATAAAATATAACACCACCATGCTTTAAAAAAATATAAGTGAAGCACTAGAGCAACATTGCCTAGCTCAAAAGATATAAGTGGAGCACATAGAGTATTCTAATAAATTCACAATTCAGCATGTCCCTCTCAAAAATATGTGTGCCTCAAGGATGGTTGTGACAAACTAAAAAGCAAAGACTCATATCATACAAGACACTCCAAGCAAAACACATATCATGTGGTGAATAAAAATATAGCCTCAAGTAAATTTACCGATGGATTGAAGACAAAAGAGGGGATGCCTTCCGGGGCATCCCCAAGCTTAGGCTTTTTGGTATCCTTGAATATGGCTTGGGGTGACTTGGGCATCCCCAAGCTTAGGCTCTTGCCACTCTTTATTCCATAGTCCATCAAATCTTCACCCAAAATTTGAAAACTTCACAACACAAAACTCAACAGAAAACTCATGAGATCCGTTAGTATAAGAAAAATAAATCACCACTTAGGTACTGTTGTGAACTCATTCTTTATTTATATTTGTGTAATACCTACTGTATTCTAACTTCTCCATGGTTCATACCCCCCGATACAACCCATAGATACATCAAAATAAGCAAACAACACAAAGAAAAAAAATTAGGAAAATCAGGGAAATATGTGTATAAATATTTTGTAAAAAATTCATATCAATTCGACGCTCTGAAAAAAATTAAAGAAGTACTGGACTGAGCGCAAAAGTTTCTGTTTTTCAGCAAGATCAAATCAACAACTACCATAGATCACCCCAAAGGTTTTAATTGGCTCAAACACTAATTTAAACAAGAAAACACAATTATTACAGAAGTAATAATTTGAAAAACACACCAAAACAGAAACAAAAAATAGAAAGCAGAATAAAATTGGGTTGCTTCCCAACAAGCGCTATTGTTTAACGCCCCTAGCTAGGCAAAACGCAATAGATCTAGGTATTGTCATCTTTGGTATGCAATCCATAAGTAGCTCTCATAATAGATTCATAAGGTAATTTTATTTTATTTTATTTCTAGGAAAGTGTTCCATGCCTTTCCTTAATGGGAATTGGAATCTAATATTTCCTTCCTTCACATCAATAATTGCACCAATCGTTCTAAGGAATGGTCTACCAAGAATAATAGGACATGTAGGATTGCAATCTATATCAAGAACAATGAAATCTATGGACACATAATTCCTATTTGCGACAATAGGAACATCATGAATCACATGGCAAGTATATTTTAGTCTAACCCACTTCCTATGCATAAGGATTTTGTTTGCAAACAAATTATGGGAACAAAAGTCAACTACCATAGGAAGGCAAAACAGGCATAACTTCCAAACTTTGAACACATAGAGAGGAAACTTGATATTTTTGCAATATGTAAAAGCATATGTTCCTATCTCATAGTAATTTCTAGTAACATCATGAATGAATCTCACAATATAACTATCACATAAAGCATTCTTTTCATGATCAATTATAGCATACGTGTCATCACCAGAACTTGGGGAACAAAATATATCATCTTCATCAAGCTTAGCATCCCCAAGCTTGTGTTTTTGCATATCATTAGAATCATGGATATTCAGAGAATTCATACTAATAACATGGAGATAATGCTTTTCATTCAAGGAGATATCATGAATCACTTTATAATTTTCTTCTTTCAACACTTCATCAAAAAATTCATGATTTTTAAGAAAAACTTCAAAGAGACAATCAAGTGCACTCAACTCACTAGCGACTGGTTCATAAAATTTTTGTCTTTTGAAAAGATTAGCAAGTGGATGAGGATACATATCAAAATATTTTTAGCAAGCGAAGATGCAAGCAAATAGAAGTCACATGGCAACACAAGCAAACAAAAGATCTGACGAGAAAAAGGCAAACGAGAAAGAGAGGGTGAATAAAACTGCAAATTGGTGAAGTGGGGGGAGAGGAAAATGAGAGGCAAAAGGAAAATAAAGTAAATGCAAGAGATTATTTTGTGATGGGTACTTGGTAGGCTTGATGTGTATCCTCCCAGGCAAAGGCGCCAGAAATCCTTGTTGCTACCTCTTGAGCATGCGTTGATTTTCCCTTGAAGAGAAAAGGGTGATGCAGTGAAGTAGATAAGTATTTCCCTTAGTTGTTGAGAACCAAGGTATCAATCTAGTAGGAGGAACAAGCAAGTTACCAATGGATGTACCTACACAAATAATCAAACTCTTGCACCCAACACTATAAAGGGTTGTCAATCCCTTCACGGTTATTTGGAAGGATTAGATCTGATAGAGATAGATGTAAACGAGAACGGAAGGTAAAAGGTAAGTAAATTGCAGAAAGGTGTTTTTGGTATTTTTGGCTTATAGATCTGAAAATACATTATGGAAAGTAGACCTGGGGGCCATAGGTTTCACTAGAGGCTTCTCTCATGATGGCAAGTATTACGGCGTGTGAACAAATTACTATCGAGCAATTGATCGAAAAGAGAATAATTATGAAGATATCCAAGGCAATGATTATGCATATAGGCATCACGTCCGTGTCAAGTAGACCAAAACGATTCTGCATCTACTACTATTACTCCACACATCGACCGACTCCTGCCTGCATCTAGAGTATTAAGTTCATGAAGAACACAGTAACGCATTGGGTAGGATGACGTGATGTAGAGGGATAAACTCAAGCAATATGATGAAAACCCCATCTTTTTATCCTTGACGACAACAATACAATACGTGCCTCGCTACCCCTACTATGTCACTGGGTGAGGACACCGCAAGATTGAACCCAAAACTAAGCACTTCTCCCATTGCAAGAATTACCAATCTAGTTGGCCAAACCAAACCAATAACTCAAAGAGACTTGCAAAGATATGAAATCATGAATATAAGAATTCATAAAAGACTCAAATAATATTCATAGATAATCTGAACATAAACCCACAATTCATCGGATCTTGACAAACACACCGCAAAAGAGTATTACATCGGATAGATCTCCATGAAGATCATGAAGAACATGGTATTGAAGAACAAAGAGAGAGAAGAAACCATCTAGCTACTAGCTATGAACCCGAAGGTCTTTGGTGGACTACTCACGCATCATCAGAGGGGCAATGGAGTTGATGTAGATGCCCTCCGTGGTCGAAAATCCCTCCGGGAGATTACCGAAAAAGGCTCCAAGTTTGGATCTCTTGGGAACGGAGGCTTTCGGTGGCAGAAAAGTATTTGTGTGGCTCCCTTTGGTGTACCAGGAATATTTGTAAATTAATAGGTCGAGAAATAGGGTTAGGGGAGCTGCTGTGGGCCCACCAGCCAGGGGAGCACGCCCTACCACCCTGGGCGTGCCCGTGTGGCTTGTGGCGACACGGCAGCTCTCCCGACTTCATCTCCAAGTCTTCTGGGTTGCTTCTAGTCCAAGGAAAATTATTCCGAAGATTTTATTCCGTTTGGACTCCGTTTAATATTCCTTATCTGCAATACTCAAAAACAAGGAAAAAATAAAAACTGGCACTAGGCTCTAGATTAATAGGTTAGTCCCAAAAATAATATAAAATAGCGTATTAATGCATATAAAACATCCAAAATAGATAATATAATAGCATGGACCAATCAAAAATTAGAGATACGTTGGAGACATATTAGTGTCCTCTGGTTTAAATACCAGGCCGCTCCAAACCAGACGTACGACTCTCACAACAGTTGGAACTGGGTCATCAAACCATTATCTTCATCGAGCTACCTGGTTCTATTTCCTCAACCTTTCTATTTTCCCATATACTTGTTGATGAAATTGATCGTTACTATCTGAAGAATTTGACTAAAGACTTTCACAATTTCCTCACCTCAAATTCTTCAAGTTACCTTGTTCCTCACCTGCTTATCCTGTATCACGCTACCTGTAATCTGTGCAACTTTATTTCATCATGATGACTATGCTACTGCTATGTTTATCATGCACTTGATTACTCATTCCGCTGCTAGTTATTCATCACATTTCAAATTCCTCAAGTTGAAATTCCTCAAGTGTGAATTTGTAAAAATTGCCTATTCACCCCCCTCTAGTCGATATAACGCACTTTCCATTGGTATCAAAGCAAGGTACTCCCTTGTTCTGTGTGATTTTGGTTTAACCGCCTGGAGTTTTAGTTATGTCGACTACAGGTATGATCAAGGTTTCCGCAGGCTGTCCTACCTTCGATGGGACGGATTAGCCCTACTGGAAGAACAAGATGCGTATGCATCTTGAAGCTATTGACAACGATCTCTAGTACGTTGTGGGAAATGGTGTTCCCCACACTTCTCCGACTGTTACTGCTGGTGATACGAAGAAATTCAAGCAACTCGATTCTGAAGTGAAGAATATCATCTGTGGCCATCTGAGCAAAGTTTGGTATGGCAGAGTGAGTGCTTTGGAGTCTGCTAAGCTTATGTGGGATAGGGTGTTTCCACTCAATGTGACTCTCGTGTTGATGTTCTTCGCAATCTCTTCAACTGCTTCAAAAGACTTGACAATGAGAACGTTCAGCAAACTTTTGATCGTCTCACTGATATCTCCAACGAGCTTCAAGCATTGGGTGCCACTGACATCACCGACCATGAAGTGGTGAAGAAAGTGCTGAGATCTCTTGATTCCTAATTCGATACTCTGACTTTGATGATTCAAGAGCGTGGAGACTACAAGTCGCTTGATCCTACTAATATTCTTGAGAGACTCAATACTCATGAATTCCAACAAGCTGAGAAGAGAGACCTTTACGGGCCATGCTATGGAAGATCTCATGCTCTAAAGGCAAAAGCAATTTCCTCATCCGAAGGCGAAGATTCTGATAGTAGCCTTGGTGATCCTGAAGAACTGAGTCAGGAGCTGGCAATGCTCGTGAGGAAATTCAAGAAGTTCTCAAGGAGAGGCCGCTTTAGATAATCTTAAAAGAGTGGCTTGAGGAAATTAGATTCCTCAAACGACTACAAGAAGAGAACTTGTCACAAATGCAAGAAATCTGGTCACTTCATCTCTGACTATCCTCTCTGGGAAAAAGAATCAAAGAAGAAGAAGAAGAAGTACAAGGATGACAGTTCTAATTACTTGAAGAAAAAGAAGAAATCTTCAAAGTCCTCATATGCAAAGTCCGAGACGCACAAGAACAATGGTTCTAGAAAGGCTCGGGCTTTCATTGGCAAGGAAATGGACTCAGAAGAAGAATCTGAAGAATATGAAGAATAGGAAGAATCTGAGGTGGAATCTGAATCTAGTGTTGCTAGCCTTGCTCTCACCACTGCTTTCGTGAGCAAGTCCATCTTCAACGATGAAGAAAATGACAACTCCAACGACTCTGACGTCAGCAATGATGATTATGCTCCCACCTATTGCTTCATGGCTAAAGGTTCCAAGTTACATAAGCATCACTCCTCCTCTGAATCAAGTGATGGTGAATCTGATGAATATGTGAAACCTAGCTATGCCAAATTTGCTAATATTGCCACTAAGCAACAAAGTGCACTTGAAAAGCTTCAGAAACTTCTAGACAAAAGCGATGATCTGTTGAATGAGGAAGTGGATCAGACTCAAACTCTGTCTGACGATCTCAAAAGTTTTCAGACAAAGTATGATAACCTTTAGAGTCATCATAATGCTCTCTTAGCTGGTCATGATAAGCTTTATTATGAATTTCTTCAAAGAAAGCAAGATCTTGAGAAACTAAGAGTGTCTCATGAGGATCTCCAACTAGTTCAACAGATCAGTACCGCTCAGGAAGAATTTGTTCCACCTTGCTTGAAATGCATCGAACGTGAAACTGCTAATTCTTCACCTGAATGCTCAAATACTTCTATTGCTGCAAATTCTTCAACTATTCCCGTGGTCACAAATTCCTCATCTGAGGATACCACAAGTATCACTGACGAAAATGCAGGGTTGAAGGAATATTATGTGACAGGCATGTACAAAAGTCTCAAAGGGCATCAAACCCTTTGCGATGTCCTCAAAAAGCAGATTCTGAACAGGAACCCCGGGAAAGAGGGTATTGCCTTTGAGAGGAAACTCAATGCTGATGGATCCTACTAGACACCTGAGCAGTACCCCAAAACCTCATGGGTTGCTTCAAAAGGACCACTTATAGATCCATCCACTTTATCTGGCTTTACTTGTGAAACTTCATATTCCTCTGATGAGTCACTTGAATCCAACTACAAATTCTTCAAAAATCAGAAAGGTGAAGTATTTTCCAGATTTGTTGGAACTAACTGCAGGAACGGTTCACCTATGAAGAAAATCTGGGTTCCCAAGAGATGCTTACCAAATCTTCAAGTGAATGTCCTCACGACACCACTCATGAAGAAAAGGAACCCCAGATCAAATTCCTCATATGGACAAAAGTCTTCACTTGGACCAAATTCCTCAAATGGTCAAAAATATCATTCTCGTGCTAATACATCTGTTTCGCAGGGAAAATCTAAGAGTTCTGAATATGTGCATTATTCTTCAAATCATTGTGTTCATAAGTCCTCGAAGAATTTTTCTGCTTATTCATATGAGTAATCTAACCCTCGTCCTGTGAAACAAAGCACACTAGCTTGAATGCCTCCCTTCTCATATGATGTCATAGAATGATGAACTCTTTGCCACCCCTCCAGATGTGGGTGATGAATAGATTGAACTAATCTCTTATGCAGGGTCAGGTCTCCAGATGAACTTGAACATCTGATGAATTTTCTGGAGACCTGAGGAAATGCTTGAAAGGACGCAAGCTAATCATGTAGAAATGAATTCCTCATTTCTCACATCCTCACGCTGCTTTAGTTACCATATTGTGTGATGAAATTCTGCCTGATGAATTTGATGGCATATTCTTCACTCTGAAGCATATGAGTTTGTAAGTTGTACTAATTCATCTACAGGATGAAACTCCAAAAGCTACTGAGTGGGTCCTCGATAGTGGATGCACAAACCACATGACTGGTGACAAGAATCTACTGATGAATTTGCCACTTGCTCCCTCTCATCTGAAGCATATCACCTATGCTGACAAAGGAAAAAAGCAAGGTATTGGCTCTAGGTAAGGTTGCAATCTCAAAGGACCGACACATGGATAAGGTGATGCTTGTCGAATCCCTCGGGTTCAACATTATGTCTTTATCAATGCTTTGTGATCTTGATATGGTTGTCGTCTTTGGAAAATATCATTGTGTTGTCATCATGGACTCTGACAATTCCAAAGTCTTCGAAGGCTTTAGGAGAGGAGACTTGTATATTGTTGATTTCTCTATAGGTCCTCAGCCTGCGACCTGCCTCCTTGCAAAGTCCTCAGAAGGCTGGCTATGGTATCGACGACTTGGACATGCTGGTATGAGGAACTTGCACATGCTCGTGAAGAAAAAGCACGTCATTGGCATTGAAGGTGTCAAATTCCTCAAGGATCACCTCTATGGTGCTTGTGAGTCTAGGAAGATGACCAAAGCCAAGCATCCCTCGAAGACAATCATGACCATGACTTGACCCTTTGAATTGCTTCACATGGACCTCTTTGCCCCACTCATTAATTCACACTAACAAATTCTTCAAGTTTGTATGGCTTTGTCACTGTTGATGATTACTCTCGTTACATTTGGGTGCATATTATTCTGTACAAGTCTGAAGTGTAGGATGTCTTCTGAAGATTTGCTTCAAGGGCCTCAACGAACTTCGGCATCAAGATCAAGCATATCAGGAGTGATAATGGGACTGAGTTCAAGAACACCAATCTTCATGAACTTGGTATTACTCATGAGCTATCTACCCTATATACTCCTCAGCAGAACGGCGTCGTGGAGTGCAAGAACAGGACTCTTGTTGAGATGGCTCGCACCATGCTTGATGAATACAAGACTCCTCGCCGCTTCTGGCCTCAGGCAATTGATACAACATGTTGTTGGAAATATGCCCTAGAGGCAATAATAAATTGGTTATTATCATATTTCCTTGTTCATGATAATCGTTTATTATCCATGTTATAATTGTATTGATCGTAAACTAAGATACATGTGTGGATACATAGACAACACCATGTCCCTAGTATGCCTCTAATAGACTAGCTCGTTGATCAAAGATGGCTATGGTTTCCTAGTCATGGACATGATATGTCATTTGATAACTGGATCACATCATTAGGAGAATGATGTGATGGACAAGACCCAAGATATAAACGTAGCATATGATCGTGTCAGTTTATTGCTACAGCTTTCTGCATGTCAAGTATATGTTCCTATGACCATGAGATCATACATCTCACGGACACTGGAGGAGTGCCTTGTGTGTATCAAACGTCGCAACGTAACTGGGTGACTATAAAGGTGCTCTACAGGTATCTCCGATGGTGTCTACTAGGTTGGCATGGATCAAAACTAGAATTTGTTACTCCGTGTGACAAAGAGGTATCTCAGGGCCCACTCGGTAATACAACATCACAACAAGCCTTGCAAGCAATCTGACTAAGTGTTAGTCACGGGATCTTGTATTACGGAACGAGTAAAGAGACTTGATGGAAATGAGGTTGAACTAGGTATGGAGATACCAACGATCGAATCTCGGGCAAGTAACATACCGAAGAACAAAGGGAACATCATACGGGATTAACTGAATCCTTGACATAGAGGTTCGATCGATAAAGATCTTCGTAGAATATGTAGGAATCAATATGGGCATCCAGGTCCCGCTATTGGTTATTGATCGTAGAGGTGTCTTGGTCATGTCTACATAGTTCTCGAACCCACAGGGTCTGCACATTTAAGGTTTGGTGACGTTTCGATAGTATAGAGTTATGCATGGTGGTGACCGAAGGTTGTTCGGAATCCCAGACATCACGAGGAGCTCCGAAATGGTCTAGAGGTAAAGGTTGATATATAGGAAGTCCTGTTTTGGTCACCAGAAAGGTTCCGGGCTCATCGGTAGTGTACCTGGAGTGCCAGGAGGGTAGCGGGGACCATCGGGAGGGGTATTTCGACCCAAGAGGCTACATGGGATGTCGGAGAAGGAATACCAGCCCTTAGTGGGCTGGCCAAAGTCCCACATAGGGCCCATGCGGCTGGGAAAAAAGTCCAAAGTGGAAAAGGTGGAAAAAAGGCTAATAAAAGGAAGGAGTCCTAAACCGGCTAGGAGTGGAGGAGTAGGACTCCTCCCTCCACTTCGGCCGAAGCCAAAAGGGCTTGCCCTTGCGAACAAGCCTCCTCCTCTCCTCCTCCAATATATACTAGAGGTTTTAGGGGTTTTGCACATAGATTTTCAGCCATGTGCTACCCTCTCCTCTAGTCCGTAGTTTCTCCTCTAGATCGGTTCCAGTAGTGCTTAGGCGAAGCCCTACTACAATTACTCCACCACCATCGCTGCAATGCCGTCGCGCTGCTGGAGAACTCGTCTACCTCTCTGCTCCCTCTTGCTGGATCAAGAAGGCGGAGATCGTCATCAAGCCGTACGTGTGTTGAATGCGGAGGTGTCGTCTGTTTGGTGCTAGATCGGGACGGATCGTGATTGGATCGCGGGACGCTCGGCGATTTGGATCACGAAGACGTTCAACTACATGAATCGCGTTTCTTAACGCTTCCTGCTTAGCGATCTACAAGGGTATGTAGATCCACTCTCCCCTCTCGTAGATGCTCATCACCATGGATAGATCTTGCATGTGCATAGGAAATTTTTTGTTTCCCATGCAACATTCCCTAACAGTGGCATCATGAGCTAGGTCTATGTGTAGATCAGATCTCGATTTGAACACAAAGAGTTTGTGGGAATTGATGCTTAGATTCTTCCTCCCTTGGTCGTGTTTTTGTTCAGCGGTACTGTGGGATGAAGCGGCCCGGACCAACCTTACTCGTACGCTTACGAGAGACCGGTTCCATCGACTGAGTATAACTTTGTTGCACAAAGATGGTTGGCGGGTGTCTATTTCTCCTACTTTAGTTGGATCAGATTTGACAAAGGCAGTCCTTGAGAAGGTTGAAAAGCAATTTATGTATCACCGTTGTGGCTTTGCGTAGGTGAGAATTGTTCTTGCTAGATACCCATAACAGCCACGTAAAACTTGCAACAACAATTAGAGGACTTCTAACTTGTTTTTGCAGGGTATGTTGTGATGTGATATGGCCAATTACATGATGAGATATATTTGATGTATGAGATGATCATGTATTGTATAGAATATCACGACTTGCATGTCGATGAGTACGGCAACCGGCAGGAGCCATAGGGTTGTCTTTAATTATTGTATGACTTGCGTGTCAATCATTAAGTGCTATGTAATGCTTTACTTTATCACTAAGCGGTAGCAATAGTAGTAGAAGCATGGTGGGCGCGACAACCCTGATGGTGATGCGTTGATGGAGATCAAGATGATGGAGATCATGGTGTCATGCTGGTGACGATGAAGATCATGTTGGTGCTTTCAAGATGGAGATCAAAAGCACAAGTTCATGGCCATATCACGTCACTTATTATTTGCATGTGATGTTAATCCTTTTATGTACCTTGTTTTGCTTAGGACGACGGTAGCATTATAAGGTGATCCCTCACTTAATTTCAAGATAAATTGTGTTCTCCCCGAGTGTGCACCGTTGCAAAACTTCGTCGTGTCGAGACACCACGTGATGATCGGGTGTGATAGACTATGTTCACACACAAAGGGTGCAAGCTAGTGTTGCACATGCGGAACACTTGGGTTAAACTTGACGAGCCTAGCATGTACAGACATGGCCTCGGAACACAAGAGATCGAAAGGTCGAACATGAGTCATATAGTAGATATGATCAACATGATGATGTTCACCATTGAAACCACCTCAACTCTTGTGATGATCGGACTTGAGTTGGTGAATTTGGATCATGTATCACTCGAATGACCGGAGGGATGTCAATTTGAGTGGGAGTTATTAAGTAATACGATTAATTGAACTCATTAACATGAACATAGTCAGTAGTGTCTTTGCAAATTATGTTGTAGCTCCCTTGCATTTTTATATGTTCCTAGAGAAATAGAGTTGAAACATGATGGTAGCAATATTGCGGACTAGGTCCATGATCTGAGGATTTTTCTCATTGCTGCACAGAAGGCTTATATCCTTAATGCACCGCTCGGTGCGCCCCCTCTAGCGTCGTTCGTAGATGTTGTGAACATCTGACAGGCACGTTCCGATGACTACTTGATAGTTTAGTGTGTCATGCATTACGGCTTAGAATTGAGGCTCCAAAACGTTTTGAACGACAAAACATATGAGATGTTCTAAGAGCTGAAATTGGGATCTCAGGCTCGTTCCCGTGTTGTGAGATATGAGATCTCCAACAAGATTCTTTGCCTGCAAGATAAAGGAGAATATCTCAATCGTTGAGCATGTGCTCAGATTGTCTGGGTGCTACAATCGCTTGAATCCAGTGGGAGATGATCTTCCGGATAAGATAGTGATTGATATAGTTCTCTGAGTCACTATCACTAAGCTACTAGAACTTAGTGATGAACTATAATTATGCCAGGGATGGAAATGATGATCCCTGAGCTGTTCGCGATGTTTGACACCGCGAAGGTAGAAATCAAGAAGGAGCATCAATTGTTGATGGTTAGTAAAACCACTAGTTTCGAGAAGGGCAAGGGCAAGGACGGAAACTTCATGGATGGCAAGTCAGTTGCTGCTCCAGTGAAGCAACCCAAAGTTGAACCCAAAGCCAAGACTAAGTGCTTCTATTATGAGGAGAGCGGTCGCTGAAGCAGAACAACCCTAGATACATGGTAGATAAGAAGGCTGGCAACATCGATAGAAGTATATTTGATATATGTGTTATTGATGTGTACCTTGCTAGTACTCCTAGTAGCTCCTGGGTATTGGATACCGGTTCGATTGCTAAATTTTAGTAACTCGAAATAGAAGGTACGGAATAAACGGAGACTAGCTAAGTGTGAGGTGATGATGTGTGTTGGAAATGTTTCCAAGGTTGATGTGATCAACATCACACGCTCTCTCTACCTTCGGGATTAGTGACAAACCTAAATAAATGTTATTTGGTGTTTGTGTTAAGCATGAACATGATTAGATCATGTTTATTGCAACACAGTTATTCATTTAAGTTAGAGAATAATGGTTATTCTATTTACATGAATAATACCTTCAATGGTCATGCACCCAATGAGAATGGTTTGTTGAATCTTGATCGTAGCAATACACATGTTCATAACATTGATGCCAAAAGTTACAAAGTTAATAATGATAGTACCACATACTTGTGGCACTGCCGCTAAATGTCATATTGGTATAAATCGCATGAAGAAACTCCATGCTGATGGATCTTTGGACTCATTCGATTTCGAATCGGTTGAGACATGCGAACCATGCCTCTAGGGCAAAATTACTAAGGACCCCATTTTCCGGTTTGATGGAGCGGGCAACTGATTTATTGGAAATGATACATGTTGATGTATGCAATCCATTGAGTCTTGCAGCGTGCGGTGGATATCGTTATTTTGTTACCTTCACTGATGATTTGAGTACATAATAGTGTATATTTACTTAATAAAACACAAGTCTGAATCGTTTGAAAAGTTCAAGAAGAATCAGAGTGAAGTTTGAGATCATCATGACAAGAAGATAAAAATGTCTACGATATGATAGTGAAGGTGAATATCTTAGTTACGAGTTTGGCATACAACTTTAGACAATGTGAAAGTTGTTTCACAACTCACGCCACCTGGAACACCATAGTGTGATGGTGTGTTCGAACGTCATAGTCGTGCTCTATTGGATATGGTGCGTACTATGATGTCTCTTATCATTTTGCCACTATTGTTTTGGGGTTATGCATTGGATACAACTACATTCACTTTAAATAGGGCACCATCTAAATCTGTTGAGATGACACCGTATAAATTGTGGTTTGATACAAACCTAAGCTGTCATTTCTTAATGTTTGGGGCTGCGGCGCTTATGTGAAAAAAGGTTTTCACCTAATAAGCTCGAACCCAAAGCGAATAAATGCGTCTTCATGGAATACCCTAAGAACAGTTGGGTATACCTTTTATCTCAGATCCGAGCACAAAGTGTTTGTTGCTAAAACGGGTCCTTTCTCAAGAAAGAGTTTCTCTCGAAAGAATTGAGTGGGAGGAAAATAGAGCTTGATGAGGTTATTGAACCTTTGCTTCAACCAGAGAGTAGCGCAACGCAGAAAGATGATTCTATGGAGCCTACAATAGTTGAAGAGGAAGTTAATGATGATGATCATGAAGCTTAGGATCAAGTTACTATTGAACCTCGTAGGTCGACAAGGGCGCGTACTGCTCCTGACTGGTACGGCAACCCTGTCTTGGAGCTCATGTTGTTGGACAACAATGAACCTACGAGCTATGGAGGAGCGATGATGGGCCTAGATTCTGAGAAATGGTTAGAGGCCATGAAATCCGAGATGGGATTCATGTATGAAAACAAAGTATGGACTTTGGAAGTATTACCTGAAGGGTGAAATGCCATTCAGAACAAATGGATCTTTAAGAAGAAGACGGACGCGGATGGTAATGTCACCGTCTATAAAGCTCGACTTGTGGCAAAGGGTTTTTCACAAGTTCAAGGAGTTGACTATGATGAGACCTTCTCACCCGTAGCAATGCTTAAGTCCATTAGAATCATGTTAGCAATAGCTGCATATTTTGACTATGAAATTTGGCAAATGGATGTCAAAATAGTGTTCCTCAACGGTTTCCTTGAGGAAGAGTTGTATATGCAACCAGAAAGTTTTGTCGATCCAGAGAATGCTGTCAAAGTTTGCAAACTCCAATGATCCATTTATGGACTGGTGCAAGCATCTCGGAGTTGGAATATATGCTTTGATGAGGTGATCAAAGTTTCTGAGTCTATACAAAGTTTATGAGAAACTTGTATTTACAATAAAGTGAGTGGGAGCACTATAGAGTTTCTGATAAGCATATGTGGATGACATATTGTTGGTCGGAAATGATGTAGAATTTCTAGAAAGCATAAATGGTTGTTTGAAAAGAGTTTTTCAAAGGAAGACCTCGATAAAGCTACCTAATTGTTGAGCATCAAGATCTATAGAGATAGATCAAGATGCTTGATGGGACTTTCAATGAGTACATACCTTGACAAGATTTTGAAAGAGTTTAAAATGGATCAGTCAGAGAAAGAGTTCTTGCCTGATTTGTAAGGTGTGAAGTTGAGTAAGACTCAAAGCTCGACCACGGCAGAAGAAAGAGAAAGGACGAAGGTCGTCCCCTATGCTTTAGCCATAGGCTCTATATAGTATGCCATGCTGTGTACCGCACCTGTGTGTGCCTTGCCATGAGTCCGTCAAGGGGTACAAGAGTGATCCAGGAGTGGATCACTAGACAACGGTCAAGATTATCCTTAGTATCTAAAAGACTAAGGAAATGTTTTTCGATTATGGAGGTGATAAAGAGTCCGTCGTAAAGAGTTACGTCGATGCAAGCTTTAACACCCATACGGATGACTCTTAGTAGCAATCTGGATACGTATAATGGAGCATCCATTTGGAATAGCTCCAAGTGGAGTGTGGTAGAAGTGTCTATAGTATGACATAGAGATTTGCAAAATACACACGGATCTGGATGTCACAGACCCGTTGACTAAAAGACCTCTCTCACATGCAAAGCATGATCGAGCCCAGAACTCATTGGGTGTTAGATTCATAACAATGTGAATCACATGGTGATGTGAACTAGATTATTGACTCTAGTGCAAGTGGGAGACTGTTGGAAATATGCCCTAGAGGCAATAATAAATTGTTCATTATCATATTTCCTTGTTCATGATAATCGTTTATTATCCATGCTATAATTGTATTGATCGAAAACTCACATACATGTGTGGATACATAGACAACACCATGTACCTAGTATGCCTCTAATAGACTAGCTCGTTGATCAAAGGTGGCTATGGTTTCCTAGTCATGGACATGAGATGTCATTTGATAATGGGATCACATCATTAGGAGAATGATGTGATGGACAAGACCCAAACTATAAACATAGCATATGATCGTGTCAGTTTATTGCTACAGTTTTCTACATGTCAAGTATATGTTCCTATGACCATGAGATCATACAACTCACAGACACCGGAGGAGTGCCTTGTGTGTATCAAACATCGCAACATAACTGGGTGACTATAAAGGTGCTCTACAGGTATCTCCGATGGTATCTATTGGGTTGGCATGGATCAAAACTGGGATTTGTTACTCCGTGTGACGGAGAGGTATCTTAGGACCCACTCGGTAATACAACATCACAACAAGCCTTGCAAGCAATGTGACTAAGTGTTAGTCACGGGATCTTGTATTATGTAATGAGTAAAGAGACTTTCCGGAAATGAGGTTGAACTAGGTATGGAGATACCAATGATCGAATCTCGGGCAAGTAACATACTGAAGAACAAAGGGAACATCAGACGGGATTAACGGAATCCTTGACATAGAGGTTCAACCAATAAAGATCTTCGTAGAATATGTAGGAATCAATACGGGCATCCAGGTCCTGCTATTGGTTATTGACCGTAGAGGTGTCTCGGTCATGTTTACATAGTTCTCGAACCCGCAGGGTCTGCACACTTAAGGTTTGGCGACGTTTCGGTAGTATAGAGTTATGCATGGTGGTGACCGAAGGTTGTTCGGAGTCCCGGATGAGATCCCGGACGTCACAAGGAGCTCCGGAATGGTCCGGAGGTAAAGATTGATATATAGGAAGTCTTGTTTTGGTTACCGGAAAGGTTCCGGGCTCATCGGTAGTGTACCGGGAGTGCCGGAAGGGTACCGGGGACCATCGGGAGGGGTATTTCGACCCAGGAGGCTATATTGGCTGTGGGAGAAGGAATACCAGCCCTTAGTGGGCTGGCCGAAGTCCCACATAGGGCCCATGCGGCTCGGAAGAAAGTCCAAAGTGGAAAAGGTGGAAAAAAGGCTAATAAAAGGAAGGAGTCCTATACCGACTAGGAGTGGAGGAGTAGGACTCCTCCCTCCACTTCGGCTGAAGCCAAAAGGGCTTGCCCTTGCGGCCAAGCCTCCTCCTCTCCTCCTCCTATATATACTAGAGGTTTTAGGGGTTTTGCACATAGATTTTCAGCCACGTGCTACCCTCTCCTCTAGTCCGTATTTTCTCCTCTAGATCGGTTTCACCAGTGCTTAGGCGAAGCCCTGCTGGAATTACTCCACCACCATCACCGCAACGTCGTCGTGCTGCCGGAGAACTCGTCTACCTCTCCGCTCCCTCTTGCTAGATCAAGAAGGCGGAAATCGTCATCAAGCCATACGTGTGTTGAACGCGGAGGTGTCGTCCGTTCGGTGCTAGATCGGGACAGATCGTGATTTGATCGCGGGACGCTCGACGATTTGGATCGCGAAGATGTTCGACTACATCAACCGCGTTTCTTAACGCTTCCTGCTTAGCGATCTACAAGGGTATGCAGATCCACTCTCCCCTCTCGTAGATGCTCATCACCGTGGATAGATCTTGCGTGTGCGTAGGAAATTTTTTTGTTTCCCATGCAACGTTCCCCAACACATGCCACATCATCAACAGGGTATATCTTCACAAATTCTTCAAGAAGACTACATATGAGCTCATGACTGGCAAGAAACCCATGTAAGTTATCTCAAAGTCTTTGGTGCAAAATGCTGGATTATACATTCTCACCATAGTTCTAAATTTGCACAGAAAGCACATGAAGGTTTTATGCCTGGTTACGAAAAGGACTCGCACACCTAAAGAGTCTTCAACACCTACCACCATAAGGTTGTTCAAACTATAGATGTGCGGTTCGATAAAACTAACGGCTCGCAAAGAGAGCACCTGCCTTCTATGCTAGATGAACAGCCTCCTGAGAAATCCATTAAGATGATGGCTACTGAAGATGTCATTCCCACTTAGGAAGTCATTCCAACAAATGAAGACATTCATGCTGATACCCCTAAAGAAAATGGTGCTGAAGAAAATCCTCAGCCACGTCAACCTGCTCATCCAAGAGTTGCAAATGAAGTATAGATTGACAAAATCATCGACGACATCAATGCACCAAGTCCCCTCACCCGCTCAAGAGCTTCACATTTGACAAACTTTTGTGTGCACTTTGCTTTTGTCTCTATCATAGAGCCCACCAAAGTTGATGAAGCATTCAAGAAGCCTGAGTGGATTCAAGCTCTGTAAGAGGAATTGCATCAATTCAATCTCAACAATGTGTGGGAACTTGTCAAGCGGCCAGATCCTCGCAAGCACAACATCATAGGTACCAAGTGGATCTACCGCAACAAGCAAGATGAAAATGGCTTGTGGTAAGAAATAAGGCTCATCTTGTAGCTCAAGGCTACACACAGGTTGAAGGAATTGACTGTGATGAAACTTTTGCCCCTGTTGCTAGACTAGAAGCTATACGCATATTGCTTGCTTATGCTAACCATCACGATATCATCTTATATCAAAGGGGTGTGAAAAGTGCATTCCTCAATGGTAAGCTTGAGGAAGAAGTATATGTTGCTCAACCCCCAGGTTTTGAAGACCCTAAGCATCCTGACAAAGTCTTCAGACTCAACAAGGCCCTTTATGGCCTCAAGCAAGCCCCTCGAGCGTGGTACGACACTCTAAAGGAATTCCTCATGAAGAAAGGCTTCAAACCCGGTTCACTCGACCCAACTCTTTTCACTAAATCCTATGACAATGAACTATTCATATGCCAAATATATGTAGACAATATTATCTTTGGTTGTACTCACAAACGTTATAGTGATGAATTTGCCTATATGATGAGTGAAGAATATCAAATGTCTATGATGGGAGAGTTGAAATTCTTCTTAGGTCTTCAATTTGTCAGCAAGAAAATGTCATCTTCATCTCTCCAGATAAATACCTCAAGGATGTTCTAAGGAAATTCGACATGAAAGATTACAAAGGCGTCAAAACTCCAATGCCTTCAAAAGGCCACCTCTGCACTGATGAAAATGGTAAAGATTTTGATCAGAAGGTTATCGCTCCATGATTGGCTCTTTATTGTATCTATGTGCATCTAGGCCTGATATTATGCTGAGTGTTTTCATGTGTGCCCAATTCCAAGCAACACCGAAGGAATCACACCATAAGGCTGTGAAACATATTCTTCGATACTTAGCTCACACACCAACACTTGGATTACGGTATCCCAAGAGCTCAAATCTTCACCTCGTCGGATACTCAGATGCTGACTATGCTGGAGATCGTGTGGATCGCAAGTCAACCTCAGGCACATGTCATTTCCTCGAATGATCCTTAGTCTGTTGGTCCTCGAAGAAGCAGAACTACGTGTCACTATCTATTGCTAAAGCTAAGTACATTGTTGCTGGTTCATGTTGCGCTCAGTTGCTGTGGATGAAGCAAACCCTCAAGGACTATGGCATCAAGGTGAAGAATATGCCTCTCTACTGCGACAATGAGAGCGCTATCAAGATTGCTTAGAACCCAGTTCAGCATTCCAAGACCAAGCACAGCCAAATTCGTCATAATTTTTGTTTAGATCATGTACTCAAGGGAGACATCTCCATCGACCACATCCCTACTGAAGAACAACTGGCCGATATCTTCACAAAGCCCTTGGATGAAAAGAGATTTTGCAAGTTGCGGTGTGAGCTAAATATCTTAGAATCTTTGAATGTTCTTTGAAAAAGGATACACATCCTAACATTTATGCAAAATTGATGACTTAGATGTGCAACACACGAAGTTTAAAGTTTAAAGTTTTTTTATCAAAATTTTCGGCACTTCCCACTCAAACCGTTCCGATTCCCACGACAGGATAACCCACGATCCCCCACTATCTCCACTACTCAGAACGTGGGTGACACATGTTGCGAGGAGAGAAAGGGTCAGGGGCAATTTGGTCCACAATCTTCGGGCACATTGGTTTTCACCTCCGCTATAAATAACCCCTTCCCTTTCACTATGCTCGGTTACTCCACACTCCCACTCTCTCCTGAGCTCAAACCTAGCGCCACCGCTAAAATCATCGCCGCCGGTGTGGAAGACCTTCATTGCCCTCGACCTCGCCTTTGCCGTACTCGCATCGGCTGCGTAAGTCTTCACCCCACCGCCGCTGTAGTTGTCTCCCTCTGCCAAGCTAGGGCGTGGGAGATCTAGACGCATAAACTTCCTCGATTTCATCTCACTGTTCGTCGTGTTCTTCATCAGGGTAAATAAAATCTTATTTTATTGCCCTTGTTTGATCTTCAAGTTTTCCACAATCTCCTCAAAGGTGTTTATTCTTCACGAATCATATTTCGAAACACCTTACATGTTCATTCCCTTGATGTTTTTTTCTAAGTTATGATTTTCTTCAAGATTCCTCAATTGTGTGGATCGTCAAAATTTGCACAACTCTGGAACCTAAAGACAAGAATGCTTAGTGAAATTCCTTAAGACATCTATGGTTAAAATTCCTCAACTTGATGTATTTTGAAAATTTATGAGAACGCATATGACCTCTTCAAATTCCTCACACCTATACTTTGTTCATAGGTACAAAATGTCTGCTAATGAATCATAGGTTCTCATCAACTTAACTCATTTTCAAGGTTCCTTGAAGATAATTTGCACCTTCCTCAGAATCCTCAGCCGAAGAAAATGGCTGATGTGAAAAAGCCACAGAAGGGTGGAAAGAAACCTGAAGTGCAAACTACGTTTGAGATACCTGATGAACTATATGAGGAATGTTGCACTCCAGATGAAGAAACTCATGGCAAGGAAACCACAAAGCAGCAACAGATTCGCATATAGAAAATTGAGAGGAGATGAGCACGGGAATGGAAAGAATATCGTTATGTCACCCCCAAGTACATGAAGAAATTCGCTGTTAAACCCCCATGCAACAGGCCACCCTTGGATCAAAACCAAACTGCTGATCCCACTAGTCTCAAAACTGGTGATGACTTTCCGCAAGAACAACAAGACAAGTTGTTAAAGAAGGCAAATGAGGCTATGAAGAAATTCAATGAAGACTCTGCTGCTGCTTCCACTGCCAAAGCCTCTGCTAGTGCTCTGACGAAATCTATTGTGAAGAAGTCTGCTGTGAAGTCAAAGTCTTCAACTTCAAAATCCTCACTGCAGAATCCTCATGCAAAGTCTTCAAAGGCCTCAGCAATGCCTCCAGTAGCTGCACAATCATCAACTGTTGCCACAAAATCCTCAACACCTATGCACCTTGCAACATGTTAGAGGACCGATGGCTTCTCAATTGCTTCAGGGGTTTCTGCAAGTTCCTCTGCCCAAGCACAGTCCTCAACCAAGTCCTCAACTGAAGAAGGTGGTGTTCAAAATACCATCAGACTCTTCAGATGAAGCTAATGATGAGGAACTGGCAGCAATCATCAGAAACAAGCAAGAATAAGTGGCTCAAGCAAAGGGCACTCAAATTGCTCTATGGCTGGATACAAAAATGGTGTTGAACTTCATTGATATCTGGCACAAGGATCCTAACACACGGATTGATGATTTGAAGCTGCCTCCTGGTCCAAATCATGTCCTCACCGCCTTCATTGCTAAAGAGAATTGGAAATATGAGAAGGCCAGACAAACCAAGAAAGCTCAATACAAGAAAGAGCACTTCTTGAAGAACAACGTTATGAAGCTTTCTCCCAAGGAACTGATGAAGATGCAGTCTGAGATCAAAGACCTCAGTGATAACTTCAACAGATACTATGCTGATTGGCAAGGCGCCAAAGTTCGTTTCGTTAATGTGGCTGATAAAGCCATCAAGGACCATGACAAAAGGGTTGTAGCTCGATCGCAACCTTAAATTCCTCAGGCTGAAGAATCTGCTCAGCCTGCTTAAGAAACTGCTCCCGCAGCTGAAGAAATTCAGTCTGCTAAAGAACCTACTAGGGAACCTCCATTATTGCGCCCAAAGAAATTGCCAGGACAGCTGAAACTTTTTTGTGTGTGATGAAATTGAGACCACAAGGGTGATTGCATCAGTCGTGCCTGAAGAAAATGCGCCTCCTTCACCCTCTGCAGAAACTGCAAAATCCTCAAGGGTGAAGAATAGCAACCTTCCTTCTGCATCATAAGTGAAGAAAACTAAGGCTGCGATAGATTCCTCAACAGTGAAGAAATTGAAGTCACTGCCAAGTTCTTCAACTGAGCCGTTTGATGCAACTCCTATCAGCTCTGTGCAATCCTATGAACTAGTACCATTTGGTGTTAACTATGTCATCCCAAATGATGATCAAGAAGAAAAGGATTAGTCTGCTACTACCTCAGAGTAGATTGATGAAGAAATTGAAGTGGAAGCAAATGCTTCAACTCCACTGGTATCATCCACCAGCCTCAGTTTACTACTAAAGAGGACGACATTGAAGAAATGGAAGAGGAGGTGGACATTGATAACACAACACCTCTGATAAATGATGAATATTGGGAAGTTGCACACCCAAATTCACCAATGACCAGTCCTCTATCACAAATTCCTCAGTCTCCAGCCCATACTGAAGAAATTCAAACAGGATCTGATGACTTGGCTGCAACTGCCACTGAAGATATTCCAGCTGCATCAGCTGAGGAAATTGTTGCTCCAACTGCCATTGGGGAACCCGTAGTGCAAATTCCTCAGTCTGAAGAAGTTCCACCAATGCCTAAGGAAATTTTGGGCTGCTTCAAACCAGACCTTTAGCCGAATCCTAGGATGCCATTCAAAGGCTCAAAGCGCCCCAAATTCATCAAAACCAATTTCTTCAATGATCACATTTTATTCACTGGACCGAATCCGTATGACACTGCAAGAGCCGGCCGCACCAGATTTTGGACAACCACGCAGATGAACTACTATGCATCAATACTGTTTGTCAAGAATAAAGTCTTCGAGTATCATCAAATTCCTCATGCGGATATGGAAACTATTCCATCCTTCACACCGGTGCTCATAGTTCTTCATGATGTTGGAATTCTTCCGTTCTGTGTGGATATCTATGATTGGAATGAAGAGCCGATTCTTCAATTTTATGCCACCTTGCTCATCACAAGTGATGCTTTTGACATCAACTCATGGGTCTTGGACTGGATGACTGGATCTACTCGCTACACTGCACCAACATCAGAATTGCTTCAATCAGTCCCAGTTCCAATTCCTTCAGAAGGTGCACGATGCCTATTTGATGAACCTGCTCTGCCCAACCACATGATGCAAGTGCTGATGAAGCCATTGGCTTCTGGAAAACCTCAAAGGACTACCTTCCTTTTGAAGGATTTGCTCTATGTGCCCAGGACAATCTATCACATTATGACCAACACCCTCAGTCCTCAGAAGGGTCACAACTCTGAAGAAGAAGAAGTGGAGGGAGTCATGAAGAACATGATCTTTAACATTATTCATGGGATTCCCATCAACTACCACGATTTCTTCATGCGGACTTTGGCAAATGCAGATTTAGCCCCATTTGAATTGAAGCCGTATGCTCCCTAGATCATGAAATTCATCACATCAAGGTCTTCAATTCCCTTCAAAGCTGACTTCCAGAATCACTTTGATTTTCTGCCTCCTATTGAAGTCCTCAAGCACACAATTTCTTTAGTTGAAGGAAAAGTAAAAGATGTGATTGATGAAGGTACTCGTCCATTGGACGCCGAGTTTTGCAAAGATGCATCTTATTCCACCAATGATGACACTGCTACTCAAGACTCTGCTGACAAAGCCTCAGTACAAAAGCCTCAAGAGTCTTCTCTTCATGTGATGACTCATCATGAGCTTCTCATAAGTCTTCATCAAAAGGTTGATCGCAACCACAAATGGGTCAAGCAACAGTTTGGTTCACTTCTTCGAGACATGACTGTCACACACAACACCATGAGGAAGAACCAAATCTACCTCCATGAAATCTTGAACCGCACTTGGGTCATTCTGTCTCACCTCAAGACTCCTGAAGAACTAAAGGAGATGAACCTTGAGCAGCACCTTGACCGAGCTCGTCCTCCTTAGAGGAAATTCAAGAAGGTTCAAGTTCCTCAGCTGGTTACAAGCTCATATTCTTCATCACGCGAGACGGATGAAGCTGAGGATATTGACCACACTACGGCGGGCCCTACATCGACTAACGACCCCAACAACGCTAGAACTCCTACTTCACCTTCAAGATGAAATTCTTCAAGGGGAGGTAGTCCTCAGTTTTCATCCCTTTTGGTCTTCGAAGACAAAGAGGGAGAAAATTTGAGTTAGTCTTCAAGCGGGTCTCTATATATGGGATGTTTTTTGTTTAAGTTACAACTCTCTCTCTTCTGAAGCTTTTGTTGGTTGAGTTGTAAGCTTAAGTCCGATGGTGGTCTAACTCTTTTGAACTGCTTTCCGCATGCTATTTCCTCAAGTTACCTTAATACATGCATGCTGAATTTCGTCAAACACCATTTTCATCATGCATTTGAAATTCTGCATATCATATGTTAAATGCGTGTATGAATTACAAGATATAGGAGGAGTTCTCCATGTTCTTAAACTGCCATGTGCATTTGCAGTCCAAAGCAAATTCCTCCAATATGCACATCTTCAGGGGGAGTTCTTCTATATCTTGCAATCAAATTCCTCAAACTCGGTACTTATATTCCATATTTTTATTCCCGTTGAAAACTTAACCTATTTGTCATCAATCACCAAAAAGGGGGAGATTGTAAGTGCATCTAGTGCCCCTTAGTGATTTTGTTGTATTGAAGACTTATAGGTTAAGGAACTAATGTGTTTGTGAGTGCACACAGGCTCTATAAGTCGATGAGGAGTTTGATATATTCGAATATTATCGACCCCTAAAAATGTATGTCTTCAACTGAAGACTTTGGTGAAGACTTTGGTGACCAATTTGTGAGGGTTTTGGAAGTCTACCCTGAAGACTAACCACGAGTGTCGCGCGAGGACTTTGTGACCTTAGCTCAAGGAGAATACGGTAAGGACTGTGTGTCATCTGGTTTAAATACCAGGCCGCTCCAAACTAGACGTACGACTGTCACAATAGTTGGAACTGTGTCATCAAACCATTGTCTTCAACGAGCTACCTGGTTCTATTTCCTCAACCTTTCTATTTCCTCGTATACATGCTGATGAAATTGATAGTTACTGTTTGAAGAATTTGATTGAAGACTTTCACAATTTTGTCACCTCAAATTCTTCAAGTTACCTTGTTCCTCACCTGCTTATCCTGTATCACGCTACCTGTAATCTGTGCATGCTTTATTTCATCATGATGACTATGCTACTGCTATATTTCTCATGCACTTGATTACTCATTTCGCTGCTAGTTATTCATCACATTTCAAAATCCTCAAGTGATGAATTTGTAAAAATCACCTATTCACCCCCTCTAGTCGATATAACACACTTTCACTTATGAAGCAACACATAAACTAGGGTTTAAGCTTCTGTCACTCTAGCAACCCATCATCTACTTATTACTTCCCAATGCCTTCCCCTAGGCCCAAATAATGGTGAAGTGTTATGTAGTCGACGTTCACATAACACCACTAGAGGAGAGACAACATACATCTCATCAAAATATCAAACGAATACCAAATTCACACGATTACTTATAACAAGACTTATCCCATGTCCTCAAGAACAAACGTAACTACTCACGAAACATGTTCATGTTCAAGATCATAGGAGTATTAATTATGATAAAGGATTTGAACTTATGATCTTCCACCAAGTAAACCAACTAGCATCAACTAAAAGGAGTAATCAACACTACTAGCAACCCACAGGTACCAAGGTGTTGAGACAAAGATCGGATACAAGAGATGAACTAGGGTTTGGAGGGGAGATGGTGCTGGTGAAGATGTTGATGGATATTGACCCCCTCATGATGAGATCATCGTTGGTGATGACGATGGCTTTGATTTCCCCCTCCAGGGGGGAAGTTTCCCCGATAGAACAGCCCTGTCGGAGCACTAGATTGGTTTTGCCCAAGTTCCGCCTCGAGACGGTGACGCTTCGTCCCGAAAGCGCTCTTTTGATTTTTCCAGTCCAAAATGCTTCATATAGTAGAAGATGGGTGTCGGAGGAGACACGGGGGCCCCACAAGCCTGCTAGGCGCGGCCAGGGGGTGACCGCGCCTAGCAGGCTTGTGGCCTACAGGTGGCCCCCTTCTGGTTGATTCTTGCGCCAGTATTTTTTATTAATTCCAAAAATATTCTCCATAAATTTTCAGGACTTTTGGATTTGTGCAGAATAGGTATCTCAGATTTTCTCCTTTCCTAGTCCAGAATTCCAACTACCGGCATTCTCCCTCTTCATATAAACCTTGTAAAATAAGAGAGAAAAGGCATAAGTATTGTACCATAACATGTAATAACAGTCCATAATGCAATAAATATCAACATAAAAGCATGATGCAAAATGGACGTATCAACTCCCCCAAGCTTAGACCTCGCTTGCCCTCAAGCGAAAGCCGACATAGATGAATATGTCCACATGTTTAGAGATAGAGGTGTCGATAAAATAAAATACGGGCATGAGGTCATCATGATCAAATTTAGAATAGCAATACTCATTGTATGAGATTCTTTATGCTAGAGTAACAATTCATTCACAAGATCAAGTATGAACCAAGAACTCTGTTGACAACCAATAAACTATGATCTCAGTCATTGAAGCAATTGACAATTTATCATAACATAGAAAAGAGTCAATATAAGAGATTGTAAAGCAAACCCACATACTCAATCATATTTTTGTCTTTCACAATTTCTAGCACTCACGCGGTACCCATGAGATCAAAGCTTCAATCGAACACAGAGAAAGATAGGGGCTTATAGTTTTGCCTCCCAACTATTCACCTTCGGGGTGATGTCAACAATAATAACCATGATCACACACATCCAAGTGGATATATAAGTCTAGATCATTCCCAACACATAATGCTTAGCAAGAGAGACAGAACATAGGAAGTGGTGAAGACCACCATGATTCTTGCATAAAGGTAAGTACTAGAAAGTAAAAGTAACAGATAGGCCCTTCGCAGAGGGAATCAAAGGTTGTCATGCGCTTTTTGTTTTGGATGCATAACTCTTAGTGCAGAGGAACGTTGCATTGTATTGCCCTTTGTGATAGCAAGCTTTATTATGCAGTCTGTCGCTTTTATTCTTCACTATCACAAGTTCGTACAACGCTTATTTCCCTTAAAAAAAAGATCACACATATTTAGGAGCAATTTTTATTGCCTTTCTGCACCGATGACAACATACTTGAAGGATCTTATTAAATCCATAGGTAGGTATGGTGGACTCTCATGGCAAAACTGGATTGAGGTGTTTGGATGCACAAGTAATATCTCTACTTGGTGTGGAAGTTTTGGCTATTATAGGTGGAAGCAAGCACTACATGTTGGAGGATCTAAAACCATATAACTTGTATATAGAGGCAAGCAAACATAATTTTGGGGAACGTTGCATGGGAAACAAAAAAATTCCTACGCACACGCAGATCTATCCATGGTGATGAGCATCTACGAGAGGGAGAGTGGATCTAAGTACCTTTGTAGATCGCTAAGCGGGAAGCGTTAAGAAACGCGGTTGGTGTAGTCGAACGTCTTCGTGATCCAAATTGCCATGCATCCCGCAATCCAATCACGATCCTTCTCGCGATCCAATCACAATCTATCCTGCGATCCAATCACGATCCATCCCATGAACTTGATCACGATCCGTCCCACGAACTTGATCACGATCCTTCCGATCTAGCGCCGAACGGACAGTACCTCCGCGTTCAGCACACGTACAGCTTGATGATGATCTCCGCCGTCTTGATCCAGCAAGAAGGAGAGGAGAGGTAGAAGAGTTCTCCGGCAGCGTGACGACGCTCCGGCGATGGTGGTGGAGCTATTCCAGCAGGGCTTCGCCTAAGCACTGCAGAAAACCGATCTAGAGGAGAAACTATGCACTGGAGGAACGGGCAGCACGTGGCTGAAAATTCTGTGCAAAAACCCTAAAACCTCCAGCATATATAAGAGGAATAGAGGAGGAGGCTTGGCACAAGGTCCAAGCATCCAAGGAGTCGGCCGAACCAGGTGGAGGAGGTGGACTCCACCTCCAATCCTAGTAGGAGTAGGATTCAACCTATTTTTGCCTTTTTCCACTTTTTCTCTTTAGGCCTTTTTTCCCAAACCACATGGGCCTTGTGTGGGACTTCCACCATCCCACTAAGGGCTATTAAACACTCTCCCGCAGCCCATGGAGCCTCTTGGGTCGAAATACCCCTCCCGATGGTCTCCGGTACACTACCGGAACTCCCGGTACACTACCGATGAGCACGAAACTTTTCCAGCGACCAAAACAGGACTTCCTATATATGAATCTTTACCTTCGGACCATTCCGGAGATCCTCGTGACGTATGGGATCTCATCCGGGACTACGAACAACATTCGGTAACCACCATACATAACTCTATACTACCGAAACGTCACCAAACCTTATGTGTGCACACCCTGCGGGTTCGAGAACTATGTAGACATGACCGAGACACCTCTACGGTCAATAACCAATAGCAGGACCTGGATGCCCATATTGGTTCCTACATATTCTATGAAGATCTTAATTGGTCGAACCTCTATGTCAAGGATTCAGTTAATCCCGTATGATGTTCCCTTTGTTCTTCGGTATGTTACTTGCTCGAGATTCGATCGTCGGTATCTCCATACCTACTTCAACCTCGTTATCGGCAAGTCTCTTTACCCGTTCCGTAATACAAGATCCCGCAACGAACACTTAGTCACATTGCTTTCAAGGCTTATTGTGATGTTGTATTACCGAGTGGGCCCTGAGATACCTCTCCATCGCATGGAGTAACAAATTCCAGTCTTGATCCATGCCAACTCAACAGACACCCTCAGTGATACCTGTAGAGCACCTTTATAGTCACCTAGTTATGTTGCGATGTTTGATACACATAACGCACTTCTCCGGTATCCGTGAGTTCCATGATATCATGGTCATACGAACATATACTTGACATGCAGAAAACAGTAGCAATAAACTCACACGATCATCTGCTACGTTTGTAGTTTGGGTCTTGTCCATCACATCATTCTCCTAATGATGTGATCCCATTATCAAATAACATCTCATGTCAATGACTAGGAAACCTTGACCATCTTTGATCAACGAGCTAGTTCACTAGAGGCATACTAGGGACAAAGTGTTGTCTATTTACCCACACATGTAATGTGTTTCCAATTAATACAATTATAGAATGGATCATAAACGATTATCATGAACAAGGAAATATAATAATAAACACTTGATTTATTACCTCTAGGGCATATTTCCAACAGTCTCCCACTTGCACTAGAGTCAATAATCTAGCTCACATCACTATGTGATTTACATTGTAATGAATCGAACACCCATGCAGTTCTCGTGTTGATCATGTTTAGCCCTTGGAAGAGGTTTAGTCAACGGGTCTGCAACATTCAAATCCGTGTGCACTTTGCAAATATTTATGTCCTTCTCCTCGATGTAATTGCGGATGGAGTTGAAGCGTCGCTTTATGTGTCTGGTCCTCTTGTGAAACCTTGGTTCCTTGGCCAGAGCAATGGCACCAGTGTTGTCACAGAACAGGTTCATTGGATTCAGTGCATTGGGCACTACTCCAAGATCTGTCATGAACTGCTTCATCCAGACACCTTCCTTCGCTGCCTCTGAGGCTGCGATGTACTCCGCTTCGCACGTAGAATCGGCTACCATGCTTTGCTTGGAACTGCACCAGCTTACCGCTCCCCCATTGAGAATAAAAACGTATCCGGTTTGCGACTTAGAGTCGTCCGGATTAGTGTCAAAGCTTGCATCGACGTAACCCTTTACGATGAGCTCTTCATCACCTCCATAAACGAGAAACATTTCCTTAGTCCTTTTCAGGTACTTAAGGATATTCTTGACCGCTGTCCAGTGCTCCATTCCAGGATCACTTTGAAACCTTTCGGCCATACTTATGGCAAGGCTGACATCGGGACTTGTGCACAGCATTGCATACATGATAGAGCCTATGGCTGAAGCATAGGGGATGACACTCATCTTTTCTCTATCTTCTGCAGTCACTGGGCATTGAGTCTTACTCAACTTCACACCTTGTAACACAGGCAAGAACCCCTTCTTGGACTGATCCATTTTGAACTTCTTCAAAACTTTATCAAGGTATGTGCTCTGTGAAAGTGCTATTAAGCGTCTCGATCTATCTCTATTGATCTTAATGCCTAATATGAAAGCAGCTTCTCCTAGGTCCTTCATTGAAAAACTCTTGTTCAAATATTCCTTCACGCTTTCCAGCATTTCTATATTGTTTCCAATCAGCAATCTGTCATCCACATATAATACTAGAAATGCTATAGAGCTCCAACTCGCTTTCTTGTAAATACAAGCTTCTCCATAAACTTGTATAAACTCAAACGCTTTGATCACCTCATCAAAATGCTTATTCCAACTCCGAGATGCTTGCACCAGTCCATAAATGGATCGCTAGAGTTTGCAAACTTTTTTAGCATTCTCTGGATCGACAAAACTTTCTGGTTGCATCATATACAACTCTTCCTCAAGGAAACCATTGAGGAACGCTCTTTTGGCATCCATCTGCCAAATTTCATAGTCGAAATAAGCAGCTATTGCCAACATGATTCTAACAGACTTAAGCATCGCTATGGATGAGAAGGTCTCATCATAGTCAACTCCTTGAACTTGTGAAAAACCCTTTGCCACAAGTAGAGCTTTATAGACGGTGACATTACCGTCCGCGTCTGTCTTCTTCTTAAAGATCCATTTGTTCTGAATGGCCTTTTTCCCTTCAGGTAATACTTCCAAAGTCCATACTTTGTTTTCAAACATGGATCCCATCTCGGATTTCATGGCCTCTAACCATTTCTCGGAATTCGGGCCCATCACTACTCCTCCATAGCTCATAGGTTCATTATTGTCCAACAACATGACCTCCAAGATAGGGTTGCCGTACCACTCAGGAGTAGTATGCGGCCTTGTCGACCTACGAGGTTCAATAGTAGCTTGATCCGAAGCTTCATGATCATCATCATTAACTTCCTCTTCTACCGTCGTAGTTTCCACAGAAACATCTTTCTGCGCTGCGCTACTTTCTGGTTGAAGTAAAGGTTCAATAACCTCATCAAGCTTTATTTTCCTCCCACTCAATTCTTTCGAGAGAAACTCTTTCTCAAGAAATGTTCCGTTCTTAGCGACAAACACTTTGCCTTCGGATCTGAGATAGAAGGTATACCCTACTATCTCTTTAGGGTATCCTATGAAGACGCATTTCTCCGCTTTGGGTTCCAGCTTTTTAGGCTGAAGCTTTTTGACATAAGCATCACATCCCCAAACTTTAGGAAACGACAACTTTGGCCTTTTGCCAAACCACAGTTCATATGGTGTCATCTCAACGGATTTTGATGGTGCCCTATTTAAAGTGAATGCAGCTATCTCTAATGCATAACCCCAAAACGATAGTGGCAAATCAGCAAGAGACATCATAGAACGCACCATATCTAATAAGGTTCGATTACGACGTTCGGACACGCCATTACGCTGTGGTGTTCCGGGCGGTGTCAACTGTGAAACAATTCCACACTGTCTTAAGTGACTGCCAAACTCATAACTCAGATATTCACCTCCTCGATCAGATCGCAGGAACTTAATCTTCTTGTTATGATGATTCTCAACTTCACTCTAAAATTGCTTGAACTTTTCAAACATTTCAGACTTGTGTTTCATTAAGTAAATATACTCATATCTACTTAAGTCATTAGTGAAGGTGAGAAAATAACGATATCCACCACACACTGTAACATTCATTGGACCGCACACATCAGTATGTATGATTTCCAATAAGTCACTCGCCCATTCCATTGTTCCAGAGAATGGCGTTTTAGTCATCTTGCCCATGAGGCATGGTTCACATGTGTCAAGTGATTCAAAATCAAGGGACTCCAAAAGTCCATCAGCATGGAGCTTCCTCATGCATTTTACACCAATATGACCTAAACAGCAATGCCACAAGAAAGTGGTACTATCATTATCAACTCTACATCTTTTGGCATCAATGTTATGAACATGTGTGTCATCACTATCAAGATTCAATATGAATAAACCCCTCACATTGGGTGCATGACCATAAAAGATATTACTCATATAAATAGAACAACCTTTATTCTCTGATTTAAATGAGTAACCGTCTCGCAATAAACAAGATCCAGATATAATGTTCATGCTTAACGCAGGCACTAAATAACAATTATTTAGGTTCATCAATAATCCTGATGGTAATCGAAGAGAGAGCGTGCCGACAGCGATCACATCAACCTTGGAACCATTTCCCACGCGCATCGTCACTTCGTCCTTTGCCAGCCCTCATTTATTCCGTAGTTCCTGCTTTGAGTTGCAAATGTGAGCAACCGAACCGGTATCAAATACCCAGGCACTACTACGAGAGCTAGTAAGGTACACATCAATAACATGTATATCATATATACCTTGTTTGTCGTTGGCCGCCTTCTTGTCAGCCAGGTACTTGCGGCAGTTCCGCTTCTAGTGACCAGTTCCCTTGCAATGAAAGCACTCAGTTTCTGGCTTGGGTCCATGCTTGGGCTTCTTTACAGGAGTATCAACTGCTTTGCCATCGTTCTTGGTTTTACCGTTCTTGCCCTTGCCCTTGACCTTGCCATTTTTCTTGAAACTAGTGGTTTTATTGACCATCAACACTTGATGTTCTTTCTGGATTTCAGACTCAGCGACTTTTAGCATCGCAAACAGCTCGGTGACTAACTTGTTCATCCCGTGCATGTTATAGTTCATCACAAAGCTCTTGTAACTAGGTGGCAGTGATTGAAGAACTTTGTCAATGATCACCTCTGGCGGAAGGGCAATTCCCAACTCCGCTAGACGAGTTGAATACCCAGACATTCTGAGTATATGTTCATTAATAGACCCGTTCTCCTCCATCTTGCAAGCATAGAACTTATCGGAGGTTTCATACCTCTCGATCCGGGCATTCTTATGAAAGATAAACTTCAACTCCTGGAACATCTCATATGCTCCATGACGTTCAAAACGTCTTTGAAGTCCCGGTTCTAAGCCATACAATATTGCACACTGAACTATTGAGTAATCTCCAGTACGTGCCTCGCAAGTGTTCTTAACGTCTTCGGAGGTCATATCTTCTGGTAGGTCACCAAGCAGTGCATCAAGGACATATGATTTCTAGGAAGCCGTGAGGATAATCCTCAAATTACGGGCCCAATCAACAAAGTTACTTCCATCATCTTTGAACTTAGCTTTCTCTAGGAACGCATTAAAATTCAGGGGTGCTACTACGCGAGCCATTGATCTACAACATGAATATGCAAAGTTTACTTAGAGTATTGTTCAAGATAATGAGTTTAGTTAATCAGATTACTAAAGCTCCCAGTCAAATTGACATCCCTCAGGCCATCTGAGTGTCACATGATCCAAATCCACCAACTCAAGTCCGATCATCACGTGAGTTGAGGTGGCTTCAATGGTGAACATCATTATGTTGATCATATCTACTATATGACTCATGTTCGACCTTTCGGTCTCTTGTGTTTCGAGGCCATGTCTGTACATGCTAGGCTCGTCAAGTTTAACCTGAGTGTTCTACGTGTGCAACACTGGCTTGCACCCGTTGTATGTGAACGTAGAGTCTATCACACCCGATCATCACGTGGTGTCTCGACACGACGAACTTTCACAATGGTGCATACTCGGGGAGAACACAATTCATCTTGAAATTTAAGTGAGGGATCACCTTATAATGCTACCGTCGTCCTAAGCAAAACAAGGTGCATAAAAGGATTAACATCACATGCAACTCATAAGTGACATGATATGGCCATGAACTTGTGCTTTTGATCTCCATCTAGAAAGCACCGGCATGATCTCCACCGTCACCGGCATGACACCATGATCTTCATCATCTTGATCTCCATCAACGTGTCGCCATCGGGGTTGTTGCGCCCAACATGCTTCTACTACTATTGCTACCATTTAGCGATAAAGTAAAGCATTACATAGCGCTTAATGATTGACACACAGGTCATACAATAATTAAAGACAACCCTATGGCTCCTGCCAGTTGCCGTACTCATCGACATGCAAGTCATGATAATCTGTACATTACATGATCATCTCATACATCACATATATCACATCATGTAATTGGCCATATCACATCACAACATACCCTGCAAAAACAAGTTAGACGTCCTCTAATTGTTGTTGCGTCTTTTACGTGGCTACAACGGGTATCTAGCAAGAACAATTCTCATCTACGCAAAAACCACAACGGTGATACACTAGTTGCTTTTCAACCTTCTCAAGGACCGCCTTTGTCGAATCCGATCCAACTAAAGTGAGAGAAACTGGCACCCGCAAGCCATCTATGCAACAAGTTGCGGTCGAGGGAACCGGTCTCTCGTAAGCATACGAGTAATGTTGGTCTGGGCCGCTTCATCTCACAATACCGCTAAACCAAAATCCGACCAAGGGAGGAAGCAATATAAGCATCAACACCCATAAACCTTTTGTGTTCTACTTGAGATCTCATCTACACATAGACCTAGCTCTGATACCACTATTGGGGAACGTTACATGGGAAACAAAAAATTTCCTACGCACACGCAGATCTATCCATGGTGGTGAGCATCTACGAGAGGGAGAGTGGATCTACGTAACCTGTTAGATCGCTAAGCGGGAAGCGTTAAGAAACGCGGTTGGTGTAGTCGAACGTCTTCGCGATCCAAATCACCATGCATCATGTGATCCAATCACGATCCATCCCGCGATCCAATCACTATCCGTCCCACGAACTTGATCACGATCCGTCCCACGAACTTGACCACGATCCTTCCGATCTAGCGCCGAACGGACGACACCTCCGCGTTCAGCACACGTATAGCTTGATGACGATCTCCACCGTCTTGATCCAGCAAGAAGGAGCGGAGAGGTAGAAGAGTTCTCTGACAGTGTGATGGCGCTCTGGCGATGGTGGTGGAGCTATTCCGGCAGGGCTTCGCGTAAGCACTGTAGAAAACCGATCTAGAGGAGAAACTATGCATTGGAGGAACGAGCAGCACGTGGCTGAAAATTCTGTGAAAACCCCTAAAACCTCCAATATATATAAGAGGAAGAGAGGAGGAGGCTTGGCACAAGGGCCAAGCCTCCAAGGAGTCGGTCGAACCAGGTGGAGGAGGTGGCCTCAACCTCCAATCCTAGTAGGACTAGGATTCACCCTATTTTTGCCTTTTTCCACTTTTTCTCTTCAGGCCTTTTTTCCCCAAACCGCATGGGCCTTGTGTGGGACTTACACCAGCCCACTAAGGGCTGGTAAAAACTCTCCCACACCCCATGGAGCCTCTTGGGTCGAAATACCCCTCCCGATGGTCTCCCGGTACACTACCGATGAGCCCGAAACTTTTCCGGCGACCAAAACAGGACTTCCTATATATGAATACTTACCTACGGACCATTCCGGATCTCCTCGTGACGTCCGAGATCTCACCCGGGACTCCGAACAACATTCGGTCACCACCATACATAACTCTATACTACCGAAACGTCACCAAACCTTAAGTGTGCAGACCCTGTGGGTTCGAGAACTATGTAGACATGACCGAGACACCTCTACGGTCAATAACCAATAGCGGGACCTGGATGCCCATATTGGTTCCTACATATTCTATGAAGATCTTAATTGGTTGAACCTCTATGTCAAGGATTCAGTTAATCTCGTATGATGTTCCCTTTGTTCTTCGGTATGTTACTTGCCCGAGATTCGATCGTCGGTATCTCCATACCTAGTTCAACCTCGTTATCGGCAAGTCTCTTTACTCATTCCGTAATACAAGATCCCACAACTAACACTTAGTCACATTGCTTGCAAGGCTTATTGTGATGTTGTATTACCGAGTGGGCCCTAAGATACCTCTCCGTCACACGGAGTAACAAATTCCAGTCTTGATCCATGCCAACTCAACAAACACCCTCGGTGATACCTGTAGAGCACCTTTATAGTCACCTAGTTACATTGCCATGTTTGATACACACAAGGCACTCCTCCGGTATCCGTGAGTTGCATGATCTCATGGTCATAGGAACATATACTTGACATGCAGAAAACAGTAGCAATAAACTGACACGATCATATGCTATGTTTGTAGTTTGGGTCTTGTCCATCACATCATTCTCCTAATGATGTGATCCCGTTATCAAATGACATCTCATGTCAATGGCTAGGAACCTTGACCATCTTTGATCAACGAGCTAGTTCACTAGAGACATACTAGGGACAAAGTGTTGTCTATTTACCCACACATGTAATGTGTTTCCAATTAATACAATTATAGCATGGATAATAAATGATTATCATGAACAAGGAAATATAATAATAAACACTTTATTTATTGCCTCTAGGGCATATTTCCAACACATAACCTATTATATTGTCTTCCTTGTCCAACATCAACTTCTTGGCATGTAATATTTTAATGAGTGGTCACAATCATAAAAGATGTACAAGATAATATATTTATATGTGAATCTCTCTTTCTTTATCGCTTCCTTTCAATTGCACCAATGACCAAGTATTATGTCTGTTAACTCCCAACAATTTTCAATCACCATACTTTTTTATATGTGAAGTCATCACTCCCCATAGGATCACTATATATTCTCTATGCTTTTTGTTCTATTGTTCCATATTCATTACTTTCAAGAGCATAGTAATCTAGCAAGTCCCTCTCATCAAAACTACTTTTTATTATATATATCCCGGACTTGCTTACATAAGGGGAGCAAAAGAAAAAACTAAAAGGTAGATCATACTAAAACTTTTATTCTACTAGATCAAAACAAAATCAAAAAGGATCGAACTAGGAAAGATAAAAACTAAAAAGGAAAAAAGGTTTGGTGTGATATGATATCGGGGCACCTCCCCCAAGCTTCGCACAAGCCAAGGGGAGTGCCCATACCCATGTGCTCAAGTGTCCTTCTTCGGAGGTGATGGTGGTGGAATCATTGATGATGATGGAAACTTGTTCAATTTCCTCTTAAGCATTAAATTTTGTTCCCTCAGGTCATCTCCTTCCTGATCGAGCTTCAATATCCTTTGACATAATTCTTCTTCACTCTCTTGCAGAAAACGAGAAGGGACAAATAGAACTTTAGGTTTCCTTCTTGCGTTTGGGAGGCTTGATTTCCTGAACTCCACGTGCATGTCTCCTAGTTGAGGCATAGGATTCTCCTCTTCATCTGAGCTTTCTTCTCGATACTTGTCTTCTTGTTCCTCCTCCGAAAATAATCCATAAGGGTCTAGGTCCCCATAGAGCTTGGGATTGGCAAGATAATGTGATATGTAGCTCTCCCCATCAAACTCTTGGGACGAGATCTTGCTCTAAATCTGCTCCAGAAACAACTCAAAACGAAAACAGGATGTATTGTCATGATACGAAAGTGCAAACCTTCGGGGGATTATATAATGATTTTTTGCCGACCCAAAGGGGTGTTCCACAAGAAAACGGAGTCCGGGGGGTGCACGGGGTGGTAACAAGCCCCCTAGGCGCGGCCAGGGGGTGGCCGTGCCTAGCAGGCTTTTCACCTCCCCATGCATTCTTCGGAATACTTTTTATTTTCCTAATTTTTTAAATATTCCAAAACTAAATAAAATTGCTATTGGGAAACTTTTGGAGTCAATTTACTTACCGTACCACATACCTATTCCTTTTTAGCATTTGAAACGTTCTGGTAAGTCTCCCTAATATGCTCTTTGGGAGTTATGGTATTGATAACATTGGTTTCAACATTAATGGGAGTACCTAAAATATAGTGTTTGATTCTTTGCCCATTTACCACCTTCGGATTTGTGCCTTCGGCGTTGTTGATCTTGATAGCACAGGAACGATATACCTCCTCGACGATATAAGGCCCTTCCCATTTGGAGAGAAGTTTATCTGCAAAAAATCTTAACTGAGAATTGTATAAAAAGACATGATCACCTACATTAAATTCATGCTTTTGTATCCTTTTATCATGCCATCTCTTAACTTTCTCTTTAAACAGCTTGGCATTCTCATAGGCCTGAGTTCTCCATTCAACAAGTGAGCTAATATCAAATAACCTCTTCTCACTAGCAAGTTTGAAATCATAGTTAAGCTCTTTGATTTCCCAATAAGCTTTATGCTCTAGCTCTAGAGGTAAGTGTCATGCTTTACCATAAACCATTTTATACGGAGCCATACCCATAGGATTCTTGTAAGCAGTTCTATAAGCCCATAATGCATCGTCAAGTTTCTTAGCCCAATTCTTCCTAGATCTATTAACTGTCTTTTGCAAGATCAATTTAATTTCTCTATTTCTCAATTCTACTTTACCACTAGACTGAGGATGGTAAGGGGATGCAATTCTATGATTAACATCATACTTAGCAAGTAATTTAAAGAAAGCACCATGAATAAAATGTGAACCGCCATCAGTCATTAAATATCTAGGGACTCCAAATCTAGGAAAAATAACGTATTTAAGCATCTTAATAGAGGTGCTATGATCCGCACTACTAGTTGGAACTTCTACCCACTTAGTAACATAATCAACAACAACTAAAATAAGAGTGTACCCGTTGGACGTTGGAAAAGGTCCCATATAATCAAAACCCCAAACATCAAATGGTTCAATAACAAGAGATTAATTCATAGGAATTTCCTGAGGTCTACTAGTATTGCCAATTCTTTGACATTTGTCACATGACAAGACAAACTTACGAGCATCCTT
This sequence comes from Hordeum marinum, assembly GCA_022496015.1. NCBI lineage: Eukaryota > Viridiplantae > Streptophyta > Magnoliopsida > Poales > Poaceae > Hordeum > Hordeum marinum. The sequence goes on along the minus strand of CM039678.1, from coordinate 375,157,156 downwards.
GAAGAGAGTATGCCAACAAAAACCAGATTGTAATACTTTATGTGCAGTCCTATCTCTAGCATGGTGTCCTCTGTAGGCCTCAGAATGACACTTCCATAGGATCTGTTCTTCTTCATGCTCAGGCACACAATGTCTAGTAAGACCATCTACCCTTCTTTATAAAGGTGTGGGTCATCCCAGAAGTAATGTCTTAAATCATAGAAAAACTTTTTATTTTGTTGGTATGTGAAACTAGGCAGTATAAGTTTAGAGACACTGTAATTAGCATAATAAGCATACCGAGGAGCATTATAAGAAGCATTTATGACAGCTAATTGTTCATCAAGAAAGCTATCATCAATAGGTAGTGTGTCATCAAGAACATTCTCTAAACTAGACAAATTATCCGCTACTGGGTTATCAACACCCTTTCTATCGACAATATTCAAATCAAATTCTTGTAGCAGAAGAACCCACCTGATAAATCTAGGTTTAGCATCCTTCTTTTCCATGAGATATTTAATAGCAGCATGATTAGTGTGAACAGTTACTTTAGAATCAACAATATAGGGTCTAAACTTATCACAAGCGAACACAACTGCTAAAAATTCCTTTTCGGTGGTAGCATAGTTTCTTTGAGCACTGTATAGAGTTCTTCTAGCATAATGAATAACATTTAATTTCTTATCAACTCTTTGACCTAGAACAACACCTACGGCATAGTCACTAGCATCACACATAATTTCAAAGGGTAGGTTCCAATCAGGTGGTTGAACAACAGGTGCAGAAATCAAAGCATTCTTGAGAATTTCAAAAGGTTCTACACAATCATCATAAAGACAAATGGAACATCTTTTTGCAAAATATTAGTGAGAGGCCTGGAAATCTTAGAAAAATCTTTAATAAACCTCCTATAGAAACCAGATGACCAAGGAAACTTCTTATACCTCTGATATCCGTAGGACACGACATTTTTTCAATAGCATCAACTTTAGCCTTATCAACTTCAATACCTCTTTCAGAAATTTTATGTCCCAAGACAGCGCCTTCATTCACCATAAAGTGGCATTTCTCCCAATTCAAGACAAAATTAGTTTCTTCACATCTCTGCAAAACTCGATCAAGGTTGCTCAAACAATCATCAAAAGAAGTTCCATAAACGGAAAAATCATCCATGAAAACCTCAACACTCCTTTCACAAAAATCAGAGAATATAGCAGTCATGCATCTTTGAAAGGTAGCAGGTGCATTGCATAAACCAAAAGGCATACATCTCTAAGCAAATGTACCAAATGGGCAGGTAAAGGTGGTCTTCTCTTGATCCTCTTTTGACATAGGTATTTGAGAGAAACCAGAATAACCATCTAGAAAGCACAAATGTGTGTGCTTGGATAATCTTTCTAGCATTTGATCAATGAAAGGTAGAGGGTAATGATCTTTTGTAGTAGCTTTGTTCAAATTCCTAAAATGAATTACCATTTGTAAGGGAATATTTCTCCCTAAGTGTTTTTGGTGATTGATGACAATGCCTTTGCGGACTAATCGTGTGCATTGAGCATTTCAGATATCCCAGGTCTAGGCCAAAGACGATTCAGTGCCCCTCGGAATCTCTCGAAGACGGTTGTTCTATGCGTTTCTTTTTGGTGGATTTGATTCGTAGGAAAGCCGTACTATCAAGAGGGGATCCGCATCGAAAAGGTCTGGGTGGAATCAACATGTGCACATCTATTCCCTTGCACCACCTTTCCCTCTCTTCAATGGACCCCCAACCCGTTTTCCCTCTCTGTGCAAAAGGAACGTCTGCGAGGTGTTTGGGTTTGGTGGCCTGTGGTAGTACTGCTCTAGGGAGCGGTAGTACCGCAGGTGCCAGCGGTAGTACCGCTGTCTCGTGCCCTGGCCACTACACCTGCGGTAGTAGGCGTGGATGTAATTTTTTACTTCCTCCCTACTATAGTAGTACCGTGATTCTCGTCCGGTACTACCGTGCAGACTTTTTTTGCATAGTTTCCCTCTGTGGAGGTTGGCATAGAAGTAATTTTTTACTTCCATGCACCTCCAGTGGCTGCCTCTGCCAACCGTGTGGTAGTACCGCACGGGCTCGCGGTAATGCCGCTCCGGCGGTTCTACCGCTTGCTAACAGGCAGGGCCAGCTACTCCCGTGCTAGAGGTAGTACCGCACAAGGCTACGGTAGTACCGCAAGCCATCGAGGTAGTACCATGACTTTTGTAGTAGTACGGTGATGCGCGGGGCTGAGTGAGTGGATAACGGTTGGATCTTGTCCCCCACTATAAAAGGGAGGTCTTCTTCTCCAAGAAGCTCACCTCTCCCTTCCCAAAACTCCATTGTTGCTCCAAGCTCCATTTTTGCCCGATCTCTCTACCTAGCCAATTAATCTTGTTGATTTCCTAGGGATAGGTTGAGAAGGCCTCGATCTACACTTCCACCAAGAGAAATTTTGATCCCCCCACTAATCCCTTGCGGATCTTGTTACTCTTGGGTGTTTGAGCACCCTAGACGGTTGAGGTCACCTCGGAGCCACATTCCATTGTAGTGAAGCTTAGTGGTGTCGTTGGGAGCCTCCAATTCAGTTGTGGAGATTGCCCCAACCTTGTTTGTAAAGGTTCGGCCACCGCCTTCAAGGGCACCAATAGTGGAATCACCACATCTCACATTGTGTGAGGGCGTGAGGAGAATACGGTGGCCCTAGTGGCTTCTTGGGGAGCATTGTGCCTCCACACCGCTCCAACGAAGACGTACTTCCCCACAAGGGAAGGAACTTAGATAACACATCCTCGTCTCTACCGGCTCCACTTTTGGTTATCTCGCATCTTTACTTCTTGCAAGCGTTTATTGTGTCATATCCCGTGCTTGCTTGTGTACTTGTAGTGGTTAGCATCATATAGGTTGTCCACCTAGTTGCACATCTAGCTAACTTATTTGATGCTAAACCTTAATTGTTAAAGAAAAGTTAAAAAGTGTTAGTTGCCTATTCACCCCCCCCCCTCTAGTCAACCATATCGATCCTTTCAATTGGTATCAGAGCCACGTCTCTTTATTAAGGGTTTCACCACCCGAAGAGTATGGCTGGCGAAGAGGCTCGTGTGGGAGAACTTCCCGAGGCCATGGGTGTGAACACGGTCTCACGTGAGGATTTGAACGAGGCTTTGACCTTACTCAAATCCTCCATGGCTACTGAGGTTCAATCCATGTTTAAAGATTTCCTTAATACTCTTAAAATGTCTACCGATGCGGGGAAGTGGTCAAACCCACTAACTTGTCATCGGTGCCAACTCCGGTAAGGAGGGGGCTAGTGCCGACAAAGATAATCATGCTCAAAGAGTTAACGGGTCAGGGAGCTTTGCCTCTGTTCCCCCTCCCGTGGTCTATGGAGGACCGGTGCACCCACCTCATATAGTCAATCTCGGTCCTCCTCCTAAACTTGTTAAGAATGATTTTGCTAACTAGGTTTTTAGTATCAAGTCTCATTTAGATCACAGCTCAATTCATCTCATGAGAGTCATTGAAGAAGGATACTATCCTCATGATCCATGCAATCTTACTCCAAGAGAACAAGCGGATAAACAGCTAAATTCTTCCGCCTTGTTCATACTCCAAGCTGCGATTCCTCCCGAAGATCTACCTCACTTGCGGCCGTTCACTATTGCTAAAGAATGTTGGGAACACATCATGTCCATGTACAAGGGCAGCTCAAGTATTCAATGGTCAAACTATGAAGTTGTTCTTGATCAGTCAGATGAGTTCGTGATGATAGAGGATGAGGAACCGTGTGAGCTCTATAGAAGGTTGACCGCTCTTGCTGTTTCCCTCAAGGATCATGGTCGCAAGGATGTGGATGATACTCGGATCAAGCGTAAGTTCCTGAAGGCTATCATGCCCTACAACAAGGCCATGTCTGCTATCATTCGTCAAAGGCCAGACTTTCACACCTTATCATCTGGTGATGTGTTGGATGAATTCATTGCAATGAACATCCTCAACACGACAGCCGACAATGCTCTTGCTCGTGTTCAGCGGTCAAGGAAGTCCTCTCCCAATCTTGCATTGGAGGCCAAGGTCAGTCAAGAGGAGGAGGAAGAAGAATAAGAGGTTAGCCCCGAGGACACCAAATATGCTTATAATCAGCACATGGCTCTTGCATCCAGACAATTTTGGGCCAACAAGAGAAACTCAAGGCCCAAATTCTCCAAGAACAACTCAAATGGGTCAAAGGGAAAGCAACGTGTGTGAACTTGCTACAACTACGGTAATGTAAGTCACTTTGTGGTGTATTGTCTATATGAGAAGAGGGAAGACAATGGTGGCAAGCTCATTCACAAAGATAAAGCCAAGTCCTTCCCAAACAAAAACAACTTTGTCAAGAAGGCTCCTCACAAAGTATTGGTAGCTCAAGAAGAGTATGCCTCAGATGATGATGTTGATGATGAAGACACAAGTGGTGAAGGAATGGAAATGGAATCCATGGCAATTGCCTCTTCTACCCCGACAAAGGCATCACTCTTCGACGCCCCCAATGAGAACATCGTCGCGAGGTGCCTCATGGCTAAAGGTATCACTAAGGTAACCTCCAACTTCATAACCTCAAACATTAAGGCTTCCATTTCTTCCGATCCATCTTTAGATAGTGTGAATGAACTTGAGGAAGGAAAAGAGGATAAGAATGAGTTTGACAAATTCATGGCCAAACTCAAGGGAGAGTCCAAGAAGCACTTCGTTGCTCTCTCGGAACAACTTGGTGAGGCCCATGACACTATTGAATCTCAAGAAGAGTGTCTTGAGGAACTAAGAGGTCATAGTCGTGATTATGCCGACGAGATAGCGGATCTATCTATTGCTCTTGAGGAATAGCAAGGTCTTCGTATGACTCTTGAGGAGTCACAAAATGTTGACCTTACTAAATTACATAAAGATTATGATCATGATATTGTTCTTAACCATGCTCTCGAGTCCGAGAAGGTTGCACTTGGGGTGGATCGTGATCGTCTCAAAGTTGAGCTTGACACACTTGTAAATGCTCACAAGGCATTGACGTGTGCTCATACCTCTCTTAAGGAGTCACATGATCAACTCCAAGTGAAACTCACTAAGGAAATTGCCACATGTCCTCCTTTTGTTCTAATTGATAATGCATCTAGTACTAACCCATGTTGTGAGCATGCACACCTTGTGGAGGAAAATGCCAAGCTCAAAGAGCAGCTTAAAAAGGGTTTGGTGACGTGTATCCAAGGTGAGAAGACACTTAATGACCTTTTGACTTCTTAGAAGGAAGTTGTGGCAAAAGAAGGAGTGGGGTTTGTACCCAAAACAAATGAGAAGAAGAAGGTTAACACCAAGGAAGCCCCATCGCTCAAGCAAACCTTTGTAAGAGCTGGTAAATGTCCTCATGAGAAGAAGAAAAACCAAGTTATGTTGGAAAATACCAAGAAGGGCAAGAGCAAGAACATCCAACCCAACAAGACCGGCGACTTTAACCCCTCTTATGTGTTATGCCGTGCTAGTGATGGGCATGTTTATGCCAAATTTGTTGGTTCTTCTTATGAGTACATTGAATGGTGTATTTGGGTTCCTAAGACCCTTGTTGCTAACATGAAAGGACCCTTTAAAGAATGGGTACCTAAAGTTAAACATTGATCTCTTGTAGGGGTTTGCTTTCGGAGGAACATCATGGTTGCTCGATAGTGGAGCGACAAATCATATGGACGGAAGCAAGGCCTTGGTGGTGGACGTTCATCCTGACACATCTATGGCCACTCAAGTCTCGTTTGGTGATGATGCAATTTCAAAGGTATTGGGTCTTGGCAAGGTGGTAATCTCTTCGGAACTCACCATAAAGAAGGGCATGCTTGTTGAGACCCTCGCATACAATTTATTGTTTGTTTATCAACTTGCAACCATGGGTTTTAGTACTTTATTTGGTATTGACTCTATGACCCTTTTGTGGAGCAAGACTCTTAAAGTAGCTTTTGTTGGGCATGTCGAGAATGGTCTCTATGTGGTGAAATTCTCGGAGCAACCCACTAAGACTGCGACTTGCTTAATGGCTAAAGTTGATGTGGGATGGCTTTGGCATCGCCGGCTAGCCCATGTTAATATGAGATCTTTGCAAAGTCTCCTCAAAGGGGATCACATCCTTGGACTAACAAATGTGAGTTTTGCCAAAGATCGTGCTTGCAATGCTTGTATTGAAGGAAAGCTACATGAGAAGGCTCATCGTCCAACCACTACAATATACTCTAAGAGGACCTTAGAGCTCCTCCACATGGATCTCTTTGGTCCTCCATCTTTTGACAGCCTTAGTGGAAGAAAATATTGCTTGGTGATTGTGGATGATTACTCGAGATATGCTTGGGTTTATTTCTTCAATAAGAAAAGTGAGACCCAACAGACCGTCATCGACTTTGCAAATGAAGTCCAACTCCAACATGATGCAAAGATTTTGATGATTAGAAGTGACAATGGCATCGAGTTCAAGAACTACACCCTGAATGAGTTTCTCAATGACGAAGGGATCAAGCACCAATATTCCACACCTTACACCCCTCAACAAAATGGTGTTGCTGAGAGGAAGAACAGGACGTTGATTGATGCGGCAAGAACCATGATGGCAGAGTTTAAATCTCCATACAACTTTTGGGCCGAAGCCATCAACACAGCGTGCCATGCATCTAACCGGCTCTATCTTCGCAAAGGGTTGAACAAGACCCTGTATGAGATTCTTACCGGGAACAAGCCCAACCTCTCATACTTTCGGGGGTTCGGTTGTAAGTGTTTCATTCTCAAGAAAGGTGCTCGTTTGTCTAAATTTGAATCTAGAGCCCATGAGGGCATATTTGTTGGTTATGCTACAAACTCTCATCTTACTGTGTCCTCAACAAGTCCACTAGACTCATTGAGGAGATGAGTAACGTAGAGTTTGATGAAAATAATGGCTCCCAAGTGGAGAAAAGTGGTCTTTGTGATGTAGGTGATGAAATTCCTCCCCAAGCCATAAGAAGAATGGGTGTGGGATTCTTCCTACCCGTTGAGGAACCCCTTGTGGCCGAAGGAGAAGGACAATGTTCCACTCAAGTGGAACCATCACCGATGCAAGACCCACACGCTTCCAAAGAACAACTAAAGGTCCTCTACCAGATGAACAAGATCAAGGGCAAGATCAACTCACTAATGATGGTGTCTCACCAAGTGATGCCCAAGATCAAGTTCCTATCTCCGAGCAATCTCAAGATCAAGATCTTCTTCAAGATCAAGAGCAAGCTCAAGAAGGCACTCAAGATCATCAAGATGATGACTCACAGAATGCAGGCCCTCAACCTTCCATGAAGAAATCTTAGAGAGACAAGCCGCCAAGAAAGCCGCCAATAATGCCAACAGGCTCAGAATTAGACAACATGTGTTGGAGAATGTCTACGGTGACTTGAAAAAAGGGGTAACTACTCGTAAACAATTAACAAACTTTTGTGAACATCACGCATTTGTTTCTTGCATTGAGCCCCTTAAGGTTCAAGATGCGCTCAAGGATATGGAGTGGGTTGAAGCTATGCACGATGAACTTAATAACTTCGAGCGTAACCAAGTGTGGCGACTGGTGCCAAGACCAAAGGAGAATCACAATGTTATTGGAACAAAATGGATCTTCAAAAACAAGCAAGATGTGAACGGTATTGTCATTCGCAACAAGGCACCACTGGTGGCACAAGGGTACTCCCAAGTCGAGGGTATCAACTACGGTGAAACCTTTGCTCCTGTTGCTCGCCTTGAATCTATCCGCATGTTACTTGCATATGCCTCTCATCATAACTTTAAATTATATCAAATGGATGTCAAGAGTGCTTTTCTTAATGGTCCTCTTAAGGAGTTGGTATATGTCAAGCAACCCCCGGGGTTTGAGGATCCCAAGTTCCCCAATCATGTATATGTTCTTGATAAGGCTCTCTATCGCTTTAAATAAGCCCCACGTGCGTGGTATGAGCACCTTACCGAGATGTTGCAAGACCATGGGTTTGAAATTGGGAAAATCGACCCCACTATTTTTACAAAGAGGGTCAACGGGAACTTGTTCATATGCCAACTATATGTTGATGATATTATTTTTGGTTCTCCTAGCAAATCTTTTAATGAAGAGTTTGCCACTTTGATGACAAACAAGTTTGAGATGTCCATGAGGGGAGAGTTGAAGTACTTCCTTGGTTTCGAAATCAAGCAACAAAGTCAAGGTACCTTCATCAATCAAGCCAAATACACTCAAGACATGCTCAAGAGGTTCAAGATGGATGAGCTCAATCCTCCCAAGGCCAACACTCCCATGCCACTCAAATGCCATCTTGACAACGATCCCAATGGTAAAGCGGTGGATCAAAAGGTATATCGCTCCATGATAGGATCCTTGCTTTACCTTTGTGCATCTAGACCGGATATCATGTTAAGTGTGGGTACCGATTTCAATCTGCACCTAAGGAGAGTTACCATGTGGCTGTCAAGCGAATCTTTTGATATTTGACTCATACCCCAAACTTTGGCTTATGGTATCCCAAGGGGGCTTCGTTTGATCTCGTTGGCTATACTGTCTCGGATTGGGCGGGAGACCATGTGGATAGAAAGTCCACTTCCGGAAGCTGCCAATTTCTTGGTCGGTCTTTGGTAAGTTGGTCTTCAAAGAAACAAAAGTGTGTTTATCTCTCGTCCACCGAGGCCGAGTATGTAGCTGCTGCCAGTTGTTGTGCTTAGATTCAATGGATGAGGCAAACTTTAAAGGATTACGGTGTCCATTGTGACAAAGTGCCTCTTTATTGTGATAATGAAAGTGCCATTATGATCTCCACCAACCCAGTTCAACTTGCAAGACGAAGCATATTGATATTCATCATCACTTTCTTCGGGAACACGTCAAGCGGGGAGACATAAATCTTATTCATCTGAGCACTAACAAGCAACTTGCAGACATTTTTACGAAGCCTTTAGATGAAGCAAGATTTCACGAGTTAAGGCATGAGCTAAATATCATTGATTCGAGCAATGTGGATTGACTTAGTGCATGCCTCCCCACACTCATCATTATGTCTTGTCTAGGTGTAGGCATGGATTTAGGGGGAGTCTAGTTCTTTCAATGAACTATTCCTACTCCTATTATGCATAAACTAATCAAAGTCTATCACTTGCCATTTGTGATGGTTACTGTGTTTAAAAGACGAGTTTTGGTCATGGGCCCAAGGATAATTCTTCACGGTGCCATATCGTCTGACTCAAACATAGGTGGCTCTAGGGCCACCGCCCTCTCTTCATGTGAAGTCGAGGCTCACTGGTTGGTCCTCTTTTATTCTCTTCTCCGATGGACCATGCTCGTGTTTTTATCCTAGATCATATTTTTTCTTGTCTCGCGTGTTGTGCGGATTTCTTATTTTGTTTTATTGTCGCATTTATACACCAAGAAGGCAGCACGGTACTACCATGGAGGAGCACGGTACTACCGCTAGAGTGGTACTACCGCTTACCGTGCGGAAGTAAAAAAATTACTTCCCGCCCGTTGAGCGGTACTACCGCAATGACTGCGGTACTACCGTTGAGCGGTACTACCGCAATGACTGCGGTACTACCGTATCATCGTGTGCGCGTGGGGGTTAAGAGCGGGCAGGGGGGTTCCCATCTTCCCCATACCCCATTTTCTCTCTTCCCCTCATGTCTCTCTCTCTCCTCCTCTCAACTGCCGCCGGAACTCCTCATCGGATCTCCATCTCCGGCCTGATTCTTATTTGCTCTGGTGGGATCGTTCCCCACATCGTCCTCTTGAATGGACCCCGGTATTTCCCTAATACCCTCTTGTTTTGCCTCTCTCTTTTTGAATCTAGGATTTTGAGGAAATATGAGATGGTCTAGCTTTGTTTGGATCTGATCTATGCATGAGGAGATGTTTTGCGAGTGTTAGTGCAATAGAAGTGCGTATTCATAGGATTAAACGGGGTATTTTTTTTATCTAGGGCAGTACCAATATGATCTGATATGTGTTCTTGCGAAGTTCCGCCCCATGCGGTACTATCGCACCTGGTGCGGTACTACCGCTCGTAGGGCGGAAGTAAAAAATTACTTCCGCACGCGCCACGGTACTACCGCGTCATGGGCGGTACTAATTTTTTACTTCCGCTGTCGGGGCGGCAGTAAAAATTACTACCGCTTCCGCCACGGTACTACCGCGTCTGAAGCGGTACTAATTTTTCACTTCCGCTGTCGGGGCAGTAGTGAAAAATTACTTCCGCTCCAGCCACGGTACTACCGCTCCAGCGGTACTACCGCGTCTGGAGCGGTAGTAAATTTTTACTCCCTCAAGAACATATTGGTACTCTTCTCAATCCACAACTACCTCATTTTGTCCTGTCCATTCTCTCTTCTACATGGCTTTTGTGTCTGCTTTCATCCTTGCCTTATTTTCTCGTTTGTCCTTTGTGTTTGCGTTGTGTTCCCTAGGTGGTGGCTCTGGTTCTAGCTCTGCTCCACGCCGTTCCAATCCGTCTCGTGACACAAGTTCCAAGCGGCTTTGCAATCCAGATGCTCCTGAGGGCTCCAATGATCCACCCCACCATTTCAAGAGGACCGCATCCAAGCTCAAGCAACCAGTTGAGAACTTTGATGTCATGCCACAAGCTGAGTTTCTGGCTCGAAGGTTGATCAATCCCTATGACAAGCCAATGGGAGTTTCCAAGGCATATGACTTGTTCTGGACCAAGCAGCAGTATCTTATTCACCTGGATGTGATCAAGGGCAAGAAAAATCACTATGTTCCTGTCCAATACATTGATCTGGAACACATGAGGAAGCATCCGCAATACTTTGGTGAGGCTCTGGAGTTGGTGCAACAGTTGGCTATAGCAGACATCATCACCTTCCAACTTGACTTTGATCCAGAACTCTTGGGTTAGTTCTTTGCCTCTGTTCACTTTCACTCTGATGCGGAGTGGGCCATGACATGGATGACCCATGGCGAGCAACTGACTGCCACCTGGAAGGACTTCATGGAATTGTTGCATGTTCCTGACTTCGGACTTGATGTGCCACTTGGTTTGCGCCCTCACAGCAACCCTCACCCAGCTGGTAAGGATCAGCTTGTACCTTTCCATATTCTGAAGACCTTACGATCTGGTGAGCAAATTCCTGTGCTCAACCCTTTCCTTGATGTCATGCACCAGATCTTCTACAACTCTCTATTTCCTCGCATGAGAGACAAGGACAAGGTACACTCCTATCTGGTGGATATGTTGCTGCTATGTGAGAAAGGAAGAAATGAAGACATTGGCATCCTTGATGTGTCTCATGTTATGTGGTCTGAGCTTCGCACTGCTGTGTTTCATCGGAAGGCCCCCATTTATGGGCCATACTTGTTCTATCCAATTCGTGCTACTTGGGACAAGAAGTTTCCAGGTCAGGACATGTCGGAGCACATGTTTCTTCATGAGCCCATTCATCTGCGTATGAAGGAAAAGTGGGCCAACACCACCACTAAGCCACCGTTTGCTCGTATGGAGGTCGATGAGGATGAGATCGAAGAGGAGGATGACAACAGTTTTGAGTCCTATGTACCTCCGTCTTCTGAGCCATCTTGGTCCAAGAAGCTCTCTCACAAGATGAAGACTTTGTTCTGCATGCAAGCCAAGGGTCAGTATAAGGCTCACGTTGCTCAGAAGGACAGTCGCCAGCGTGACAAGCCCATTCTGAGGAAGATTGGCGAGACCATCTCGAGTGGGTCTAAGAAGGACATCACCCCTGAGGCCACTTGGATGGCTAAGCAGCAGTTCTAGTGGGATGATTCTGATGTAGAGTCCATCCCAGATGCTTCAGAGGAGTCCGATGGCTGATCTTTCTACATGGGAGCTACCACCTAGGTGTTAGGTGTCCTCTCTGCCTTTTTGGCGTCTCGATGCCAAAGGGGGAGAGAGTGTAGGATTTGCGCGTATTTGTATTTGCCTTTTCATCGTCTCTCTACTTTCGTTGAACCTTGGTTTATGTCGTTTGTGTGTGTGTGACCTGGAGACTTCCTCTATCATACGGTGTGAGACATATGCTATCACTACTACTTTATTATTGTCTAGTATGATACGTAGCTTGTGAGTCTGTCCATGACGTTCCCTTATCTTTATGCTCACATGCTATGCCTAGTTTCCATACTTAGTTCTGGTCATTCTGTTGTAGAGATTGCATTGCCTATAAAATATATGGGGAGTGTTGATCCTAGTGTGTGTGCCCTGCAGTCCAAAGCATATCTAGAGTATGCACACATCTAGGGGGAGCTATCCTATATTTTGTAGGTCTTGAGGTTGCATATGCTTATTTTATATCCTTATGTGCAAATCCCGTGTTGTCATCAATCCACCAAAAAGGGGGAGATTTTAAGGGCATATTTCTCCCTAAGTGGTTTTGGTGATTGATGACAATGCCTTTGCGGACTAATCGTGTGCATTGAGCATTTCAGATATCCCAGGTCTAGGCACAAGACGATTCAATGCCCCTCGAAATCTCTCGCAGACAGTTGTTCTATGTGTTTCTTTTTGGTGGATTTGATTCGTAGGAAAGTCGTACTATCAAGAGGGGGTCCGCATCAGAAAGGTCTGGGTGGAATCAACACGTGCACATCTATTCCCTTGCACCACCTTTCCCTCTCTTCAATGGAGCCCTAAACCGTTTTCCCTCTCTATGCAAAAGGAACGCCTGTGAGGTGTTTGGGTTTAGTGGCCCGCGGTAGTACCGCTCCAGGGAGTGGTAGTACCACAGGTGCTAGTGGTAGTACCGCTCCGTGGAGCGGTAGTACCGCTGTCTCCTGCCCTGTCCACTACACCTGCGGTAGTAGGCGCGGATGTAATTTTTTACTTCCGCCCTACTACGGTAGTACCGCGATTCTCGTCCGGTACTACCATGCGGACTTTTTTCGCATAGTTCTCGTCTGCGGAGATTGGCACGGAAGTAATGTTTTACTTCCGTGCACCTCCGATGGCTGCCTCTACCAACCGTGCGGTAGTACCGCACAGGCTCGCGGTAGTACCGCTCCGGCGGTTCTACCACTTGCTAACGGGCAGGGCCAGCTACTCCCGTGCTAGCGGTAGTACCGCACAAGGCTGTGGTAGTACCGAATCTATCACGGTAGTACCCTGACTTTTGCGATAGTACCGTGATGCGCGGGGCTGAGTGAGTGGATAACGGTTGGATCTTGTCCCCCACTATAAAAGGGAGGTCTTATTCTCCAAGAAGCTCACCTCTTCCTTCCCAAAACTCCATTGTTGCTCCAAGCTCCATTTTTGCCCGATCTCTCTCCCTAGCCAATCAATCTTGTTGATTTCCTAGGGATAGGTTGAGAAGGCCTCAATCTACACTTCCACCAAGAGAAATTTTATTCCCCCACTAATCCCTTGCGGATCTTGTTACTCTTGGGTGTTTGAGCACCCTAGACGGTTGAGGTCACCTCGGAGCCACATTCCATTGTGGTGAAGCTTCGCGGTGTCGTTGGGAGCCTCCAATTCAGTTGTGGAGATTGCCCCAACCTTGTTTGTAAAGGTTCGGTCGCCGCCTTCAAGGGCACCAATAGTGGAATCACGACATCTCGCATTGTGTGAGGGCGTGAGGAGAATATGGTGGCCCTAGTGGATTCTTGGGGAGCATTGTGCCTCCACACCGCTCCAACGGAGACGTACTTACCCACAAAGGAAGGAACTTCGGTAACACATCCTCGTCTCTACCGGCTCCACTTTTGGTTATCTCGCATCTTTACTTCTTGCAAGCGTTTATTGTGTCATATCTCGTGCTTGCTTGTGTACTTGTAGTGGTTAGCATCATATAGGTTGTCCACCTAGTTGCACATCTAGCTAACTTATTTGATGCTAAACCTTAATTGTTAAAGAAAAGTTAAAAAGTGTTAGTTGCCTATTCACCCCCCTCTAGTCAACCATATCGATCCTTTCACCATTCTATAACCCGTAACAATTCTCTGCAGGATCAATTCATTTTTATCATTAGGAACTACAGTAATACCTCCTTTCTTAGGGACGCAATGAATGGGACTAACCCATCTACTATCAGCAATAGGGTAAATGATACCTACCTCCAGAAGCTTTAATATTTCATTTCTTACCACTTCCTTCATTTTAGGATTCAACCGTCGTTGGTGATCAACAACTGGTTTAGCATCAGGCTCCATCTTAATTTTGTGCTGACATAGAGTGGGACTAATTCCTTTAAGATCATCAAGATTATATCCAATAGCAGCACGGTGCTTCTTCAGAGTTTTCAATAATCTCTGTTCTTCATGCTCTGAAAGGTTAGCACTAATAATAACAGGATATATCTTATTTTCATCAAGATAAGCATATTTCAAAGTATCTGGTAATTGTTTAAGCTCAAATACGGGATCACCCTTGGGTGGAGGAGGATCCCCAAGTATTTCAACAGGCAAGTTGTGTTTCAGGATAGGATGATGATCAAAGAAAATCCTATCTATTTCATTCCTTTCATTCATATGCATATCATTTTCATGGTCTAGCAAATATTGCTCTAAAGAATCAGTAGGTGGAACATCAATAGAAGCAATACCAATAATTTCAACCTTACTAGACAATTCTTTATCATGGGGCTGTCTATGAAATTTGGAGAAATTAAACTCATGAGACATATCCCCAAAACTTACAGTAACCGTTTCCTACTCACAATCTATCCTGGCATTAACAGTATTCAAGAAGGGTCTACCAAATATAATGGGACAAAAATCATCTTGTGGGGAACCAAGAACAAGAAAATCACTAGGATATTTTATTTTCCCACACAAGACTTCAACGTCTCTAATAATCCCAACTGGTGATATAATGTCTCTATTAGCAGGCTTAATTGTAACATCAATTTCCTCTAACTTAGCTGGTGCAATATCATTCATAATCTTTTTATATAAGGAAAAGGGAATTGCACTCATACTAGCACCCATATCACATAAACCATGATAACAATGATCTCCTATTTTAACAGAAAGAACAGGCGTGCCAACAATGGGTCCATGTTTATCTCTAGCATCAGGTTTAGCAATTTAGCAGCTTCATCACAAAATTGAATAACATGCCCATCAATATTATTAACCAAGATATCCTTAACCATAACAATACTAGGCTCAACATTAATTTTCTCAGGGGGTGTAGGTGTTCTAGCATAGCTCTTACGAACCACAGTTGAAGCTTTAGCATGGTCCCTTATTCTAACAGGAAAAGGTGGTTTCTCAATATAAGCAGTGGGAATAACAGGATCAGCATTATAAGTAATATGTTTCTCTTTAACTTTAATAGGTTCAACTACATTCACTTCAATGGGAGGATGATATTTAAACCACTTATCCTTAGGGAGATCAACATGAGCAGCAAAAGATTCACAAAAAGAAGCTACTATCTCATAGTCAAGTCCATATTTAGTGCTAAATTCACGAAAAGCATCGGTGTCTATGAAGGATTTAACCCAATCAAACTTAAGGTTCATACCTGACTCCTTACCTTCATCGAGTTCCCAATCTTCAGAGTTGCATTTAATTCTTTCCAATAAATCCCATTTGAAATCAATATCTTTCTTCATATAGGAACCAACACAAGAAGTATCGAGCATGGATTGATCATTACGAGAAAGCCGAGCATAAAAATTCTGAATAATAATTTCTGTCGAGAGCTCATTATTGGGACATGAATATAACTTTGACTTAATCCTACCCCAAGTTTGAGCGATTCTTTCCCCTTCACGAGGCCAAAATTATAAATATAATTTCGGTCGCGATGAACTAGATGCATAGGATAGAACTTCTGATGAAATTCCATCTTCAATCGGTTATAGCTCCATGATCCAATATCATCACATATCCTATACCATGTCAATGCCTTATCCTTCAAATATAAAGGAAATGCCTTCTTCTTAACGTGATCCTCGGGCAGACCTGCAAGCTTAAATAATCCACAAACTTCATCCACATAGATTAGATGTAAATCAGGATGTAGTGTTCCATCTCCTACGTAAGGATTAGCCAGCAGTTTCTCTATCATACCCGAAGGAATTTCATAATAAATATTTTCAGTAGGTTCAATAGGTTGAGGGACAACTCTTTGTGTTTCCAGTCGAGGTGAAGATACCCTGAACAAGCCCCTCAAAAGATTACTTTCCATAGTGACAAGTGACAGTAAATTTCAGCACACTATATAAATTTTTCCTTACCAAATTCCACTTACGAAAGGCGCTTCACTCCCCGACAACGGCACCAGAAAATAGTATTGATGACCCACAAGTATAGGGGATCTATAGTAGCCATTTTGATAAGTAAGAGTGTCGAACCCAATGAGGAGCAGAAGGAAATGACAAGCGGTTTCTAGTAAGGTATTCTCTGCAAGCATTGAAATTATCGGTAACAGATAGTTTTGTGATAAGATAATTCGTAATGAGTAACAAGTAAAAAGTGTAGAAAAAGTGCAGCAAGGTAGCCCAATCCTTTTTGTAGCAAAGGACAGGCCTGTACAAACTCTTATATAAAGCAAAGCGCTCCTGAGGACACGTGGGAATTTCTGTCAAGCTAGTTTTCATCATGCTCATTTGATTCACGTTCGTTACTTTGATAATTTGATATGTGGGTGGACCGGTGCTTGGGTGCTGCCCTTACTTGGACAAACCTCCCACTTATGATTAACCCCTATCGCAAGCATCCGCAACTACGAAAGAAGAATTAAGGTAAACCTAACCATAGCATGAAACATATGGATCCAAATCAGCCCCAAGCAACGCATAAACTAGGGTTTAAGTTTCTGTCACTCTAGCAAACCATCATCTACTTATTACTTCCCAATGCCTTCCCCTAGGCCCAAATAATGGTAAAGTGTTATGTAGTCGACGTTCACATAACATCACTAGAGGAGAGACAACATACATCTCATCAAAAATATCGAACGAATACCAAATTCAAATGAATACTTATAACAAGACTTATCCCATGTCCTCAGGAACAAACGTAACTACTCACAAACCATGTTCATGTTCAAGATCAGAGGAGTATTAATTACCATAAAGGATCGGAACATATGATCTTCCACCAAGTAAACCAACTAGCATCAACTACAAGGAGTAATCAACACTACTAGCAACCCACAAGTACCAATCTAAGGTGTTGAGACAAAGATCGGATACAAGAGATGAACTAGGGTTTGGAGAGGAGATGGTGCTGGTGAAGATGTTGATGGAGATTGACCCCCTCTTGATGAGACGATCGTTGGTGATGACGATGGCTTTGATTTCCCCCTCCAGGAGGGAAGTTTCCCCGGCAAAACAGACCTGCCAGAGCTCTAGATTGGTTCTACCCAAATTATGCCTCGAGACGGCGATGCTTCGTCCCAAAAGCTCTCTTCTGATTTTTTCAGGTCAAAATGCTTCATATAGTAGAATATGGGCATCGGAGGAGCCACAAGGGGCCCACAAGCCTGCTAGGCGCGGCCAGGGGGCACCTAGCAGGCTTGTGGCCTGCAGGTGGCCCCCTCTGGTTGATTCTTGCACCAATATTTTTTATTAATTCTAAAAAATTTCTTCATAAATTTTCATGACTTTTGGAGTTGTGCAGAATAGGTGTCTTAGATTTGCTCCTTTGCCTGTCCAGAATTCCAGCTGCCGGCATTCTCCCTCTTCATGTAAACCTTGTAAAATAAGAGAGAAATGGCATAAGTATTGTACCATAACGTGTAATAACAGACCATAATGCAATAAATATCAATATAAAAGCATGATGCAAAATGGACGTGTTAGTTTCCAACATGATCCATGTTGCGCTCAAACACTACTTAGTATGTTTATAACTTGGTCCATGTTGTGCTCGTGTTCTCGACGGGTTTGCAACATGACCCATGTTGTCCTTGGCAGGTTCGCAATAGGCCCTATGTTGAATGCGACATGTCATTTGCAACATGATTCATGTTGCACTTGGTAAGTTTACAACATGATCCATGTTACGCTCAAACACTTAGTATGTTTATAATATGGTCCATGTTGCGCTTGCGTTGGTTTTTCAAGATGACTCATGATGTGCTCGCAATCGAAATGCTCGGTGGGTTTGCAGGATGGCCCATGTTATGCTTTGTTGGTTTGCAACATGACCCATGTTGTGTAAATGTTTCTGACATTATTTTGTCGTCCTCGCCCACTAGGACTTGTGTTGCCGCATCGATGTGGATTAAGCCCACACTACTCTCGATTTACCTAGTTGGTCCGCATAACAATGCATATTGCGCTTCATTTTCTTGCGACACGGCTTGTGTTGCAAAAGCACACATGTGAGATGGAGAGTTGTTGCGCCACATTGGCAGAGGTTGATCGAACGGTCAGACACGCACCAACTTTTAGTCGGTTGATGTGGAGAAGCCTTTTCCTTGGCGACTACTATGGATCAGCCACCGGATGCTTCTCCGCGTAGTCGTTCGATCCAGTTAACTTAACGCTCGGGTCATCGTCCTCGCACCGCATCAATGCATTTCGTTATGCTTGTTGGATCCACGCAATAGCACGCACTCTCGTCCACTGGAAAAGCATCGCCTCCATGACTTTTGGCTACCATGCAACACTTCGAGAAGTTGTCGTAGTGATGCCGACTCACATCATCTGATGTGTTGCATCACAATTCACAACACAAGCAACACCAAGACATCAAAGTTGCATCGCAGTACCAGGTGGCTCCCCTGCAGCGTCACACACCTTCCTCCCTTGTCTGCTTTGTTGCCGCACCGACTGCGAATGGTGGCCGCCTCCATCCTTCCTCCTTGTGTTGCGTTGCAGCACCTGCAGCAAAGGGCGACGGCCTTCGGCAACCGTGCCTTCGTGATGTGTTGCGGCACTGACGGGGTGCGTCTCCACCTAGGGCCTCCCTCTTGTGATGCGTTGTAGCGCCAGCGTCGAGAGGCGGCCACCTCCTGCCTTCTTCTTCATGTTGCGTTGTAGCACGATGGCGAGCAGCAGCTGCTTCCAGCGACTGCATCTTTGTGCTACGTTACAGCACCGACGGGAGAGTGGCACCCCCCTCCAACCTCCCTCTTGGTGTCGTGTTGCAGCACCGGTGGTGAACACCGGGAGTGATGACCGCCTCCGGCACCTACATCACAGCAGTGTTGCAAGCATCCTCTCGTTCGCCCGGTGCTTTTTTCATAGCAGTAGTGCTACAAAAGAAATAGCGGCTATTACGACATGTGCAGCAGGCCGTGGTCGGCCGTTTCTCTCCAGAATCACAGCAGGGCGTGGTCGACATGTGCAAGAAAAAATATGTTCCGTCCGTGATGTATGGGTGAACATCAGCCCCCCCCCAAAAAAGAGTGAACATCTTTAATTTTCGTCATTTTCTATTCCAAATAAGTGCTACGGTTCACCTAAAAGACTGCTGCCAAAACCCGATTAACTGAGCAATATGCAGTCTTGTCCCATTGTTCGACGTATATACGCATAAGAAGGCAATGCCCACCACTTCTTTTTTTTGCGAGGGAACGCCCACCACTTCACCTAGCACTCCAGCATAAGAGCATCTCTAGCCGTCTGCCCCCAGGGGCCTGAAATAGCGCTGCCTGGGAGCCAGCCGGCGCTAAAATCGGCCTCCGGGGGCTCGAGTTCCCAGCCGCCGCCCCACGGTCGCCCCCCAACTGGCGATTTTGGCCTAGTATGGGCGCAGATTTGGCCCAAATTCGGCCCATATTCGGCGCTATTTTGGCATAACTTTAACAAATTCGGCGCTCTTTCGACTTAAAATCAACAAATTCGATGCTCTTTCGGCATAAATTCAACAAAAAACTAAATGTTTCATACCAAAGTTCATCATAGAAATTAATACAAAATCAAATAGTTCAATGAAGCAAGTTCCAACATAAAATAAAACAAATCGAACTAGGCGTTGCCCTTGAGGCTCCATAGGTGCTCCACCAGATTGTCCTGCAGTTCTTGATGCACTTGTGGGTTTTGGATCTCCCGGCGCATATTGAGGTAGGCAGCCCATGTTGCTGGTACCTGGTGATCAACAATTGCAAGAGGTCTCATCCTGTGATATGGTTTAGTGTCAAACACTAGCTCTTCCTACTTGCTCTCAATGATCATGTTGTGCAAGCAGACACAACAATTCATGATCTCCCACATCTGCGATTTCGACCAGGTCAGAGCGGGGCACCGGACAACAACAAATCAATATTGGAGCACATCAATGCTCGCTCGACATATTTCCTGAAAGCCTCCTGACACTTAGCAAAGTGTGCCTTCTTTGGCGCCATAGGTTTTGAGATAGTCTTCACAAATGTGAACCATCTCAGATAGATACCATCTGCTAGATAGTATCCCTTGTTGTAGTGGCGTCCATTGACCTCAAAGTTCATCGGAGGAGCATGACCTTCAACAAGCTTGGCGAAGACACTCGAGCACTGCAAGACGTTGATGTCATTGTGAGTTCCTGGCATACCAAAGAAGGAGTGCCAAATCCATAGGTCATGTGTATCTACTGCCTCAAGTACCACACTCCAACCTCCTTTGGCGCCTTTGTACATCCCCTGCCAAGCAAATGGACAGTTTTTCCACGACCAATGCATACAGTCGACGCTTCCAAGCATCCCAGGAAATCCTCTTGCTGCATTTTGTGCTAGGATCCGAGCAGTGTCTTCAGCATTGGGTGATCGCAAATATTGTTGTCCAAACACTGCCACCACTGCCCTGCAGAACTTGTATAGACACTCAATGGTGATGGACTCGGCCATTCGTCCATAGTCTTCTTGTATGTCAGGGGGAGCTCCGTATGCAAGTATCCTCATAGCTTGGGTGCATTTCTGGAGTGAGGAGAATCCAACTGTGCCGATGCAATCCTTCTTGCAAACGAAATAGCTGTCGAACTCCCGGACGGAATTAACAATCCTGAGGAAGAGCTTCCGGTTCATCCGGTAACGATGCCGAATTTTTTTCTCACCATGCAATGGAGAGTCGGCGAAGTAGTCGGCATAGAGCATGCAATACCCCTCTATCCGATGCCTCTGCTTGCTCTTGTGCCGGCCCGGTGCAGAGCCACCTTGCCAGGGCTTGTCATTGTTCACGAATAGGCCGGCCAGCGAGGCGAGTATCATGAGGTGCTCCTCGTCGGTGGTGTTGGCCTCAGCTTCTTCCTTCAACAGGGCCACGAACGCCTCCTCCTCGTCCGAGTCCATATCCGAACAGGCAAAACGACGAACACCTTGTCGGCGTGACGGGCGAGCAGCCGTCGGTGTCCTGCCGGCGTGGTGGCGGCCGGAGGATGTCGATGGGCGAGGGTCGGGGAAGCAAAATCCAGCAAGGGGAATGAAGGGGCGGTGAAAAGAGGCCTTCTAGCGACGGCGCAATGGCCGTGAACAGGCGAGGGGCGTCGGAATCGGCATGGGGGAGAGCGCGAGGGAGTGGCTCGCGCGAGGAAAAAGACGAGATTCGCTTGACACTGGTGTCCCACATGCCGGTTTGTTTCCGCCAGAGCCCCCAAGTGCCCCAGCACGCTGGGTTCGGCGTGGGTTTGCTAGCCCCAAAAAAGCTTTAACCGGCAAAAAACGGGATCCTGAAGGAGTGACTGGGCCGATTTTTTAGCGCCGGCGGTAAAAAAGTCGTCCGAAGAGATCTATTGGGGGTATGGCTGGAGATGCCCTAAACGCGACAGGTAAACTGGACCGCTTGATCATGCGTAATCCAACCACGCGTCACCCGACTGATGAGTCAAGAAATCAGCCAGTTGATTTCAATGATTTTCCGGGATGAGAAAAAGGACCGAAAAAAAAGAATGTTCATTGACGAGTGAATTCCACGATTACAGGCAGCAAGTATGATACTCCGAATTTGCGCGTAGCCTGTCTAGCTTTGGTATCCATATAGGAAGTGCTCGTGGCGATCGTAGATACCGTATTTACTCTTTTTAAGTAAAAAAGAAAATGATCAATCGGAACGCTCGACGCCTCTGACGCCGCAACCTGCAAGGCTGGAGCTCTTCCTCGCTGCGCCACCAAGCTCACTCTACTGTCAACGAAGAGAAAAGGGTCACGCCTCACTGTCTCACTGCCTCACTTCTCACGCTCCGCCGCTGCCCCTCCTCTGCTCCGCCGTGACGCCCTAGCATCTGCTGCTTCGCCGTCGCCCCCCGCCTCCGCGACGGCCCTGCTGGTCCAGCTCGCCGCCCGCGACGCGTTCCCCGCCGGCTTGTCACGTGGGCCCGCGCGGCTGCGCAGCTGCCGCCCGCAGTTCCCGCTGCTCCAGACAGCACCACGAGCAAGGTGATTCCCTATGCTTGAATACTAGATCAAGAGATTTCATCCGCATTCCCCATCGAGACGAAGAGTTCAAATTCAGTCTGCCTTATAATTCTGCAATTAAGCCAGATTTTGTTTCCTAATTTGTCACGGGCAAAGGTATAAGCGCTATGTTTTTGGTCCCGGGCTTGCTCCAATCCTGGCTCCGCCGCTGGCCACACGATCTGCCGTGCCGACGGCGACGGGACAAGAGAAGCCACGGCGAGCAGATTGTTTTCTTCTTTGTTTGTTGGTAAAGAACCTTGGTTTGTTTGGGGATTATTTCTGTGCTGCGGCTGAGGAAATCGGCTCACAAACACTACCAACTAGAGCAAGCAAACAACGGATAAAGAAAATACATGAAGTTCATCTAGGCGATCGTTGACCAATGAAGAAATGAATGCACACGAGTTTGATCTGAGCTGGCCCCATAGGATATTTCTGCCCGGGTAGAATTAGAGCTTATTTTCCAAAACATATTTGTGGGTGTTAACTTTTAACTGAATTCCCCGTCTCCCTTCATTTAGTCAGTGCCTGTTGATGTTCCTGATCTTGTGGGTGTTACTGATTCATTGATTCCTCTTCATAGTACCGATACATGATACTACCAGTTGCTAATTGCTCCAATTTGACCTTGGCTGGTTGCCTTCTCAATTACTGGATTATAGTTCGGCCACAATTTGACATTTCGGTTGATCTTTTGTTGCAAGAAATGCAGGCCCCTTGCCCTGGAGAGGCAAAGTTTTTTGCAAAATCAAGTAGTATTAGTTTAGCACCAGTACTCGATTAATATATTTTGGACTTTTGGTACCTCTTTTAAGCTGCAGAACTGATCGGGTATTTTGTTTTTGTGATGGGTACCCTCTTATTTTGTTATCTGGATGAAATTGTAGGTGCCGCATTCCTGGGCAGGTGCTGCTTGTTGCATAATATGTTACACTCTTTAATTATTTGACTTCATAATACAGTATGTTACACTCTTACTTTCACTGCGTTCTTCTCTCTCTATCATATACAATATGCTATTTTATAAGTGAATATGTTGCATATGTTATTATCCCAAAGTCTTGATATACACCTTTTGTAATTGCATGTATTTCACTTTATACGCGAGATGTATTTCACATTTCAACACTGTACAATATATGGAAATTTAAATGCTCAATTGCTGTTTCTTTTGCCTTATTGCAGTAAATGAGATTTTGAGTTGCATTGTAAGGTAGTTCATGAACACAGTGTTAACCATGTCTGGCATCGATGACGAGGAACCGCATTCAGAGGTTAAACAGTTTATGAACAGAGCAGTAGCTATGTCAGTTATGGATGTTAAGGAACCACCTTCAGAGGTTTCCATTGATCCATCACGGTCAGAGAATATAGTTGATGAGGACGATGATTGGATTATAGTCAAGAAACAGCGGATCACCATATTGATCCCTCCACTATCACCTGCAGCCGCAAGCCCTCAAGCTGGCACCCCCAAAGTAAGTTCTAGACAAGTTAGCCTACCGAGAATGAGCAGGAGAAACTGCAGTGCTGCCACAAAGAAGAATCCAAAGCATTTTACTACGAAGAAATCTCTGGAGGGCCTTGGCGTCGATGCCGATATCAAGGAAGCACGAACCTGCCCTTCTGAAAGTATTGTTCGTCAAGATGATGCAAAGATGAGGGGACAATCGTCACGAAGTGGTGTTGTAAGGTCTGACTGGACTAAACAAGTAGATCATGCCGTTGAAGGACTGTCTCATCAAGCCACTGAGAAAGCAAGTCCACTTGGAAACATGTATGATCCGGGGCTGCCAATTATTTCTTCACATGTCACGAATAAGGTACTGCGAGCCCGACTTCTCCAGAGACGGGTTGCTCGGTTCGGTGGGCTGAAGAATTGGCTTTTGACTTGTGGTCTTGGATGGTTTGTCAAAATATTGGACAGTGAAGAGATTGGGATGTATCAGATGGTCTCCCTTACAATGAACCAGCTGAAAGAGATGGGCCTTATTGCCGTAGGACCACGGAGAAAATTAATCCATGCTATTGACAGTCTCTGCAAGCCCGGTCAGTTTGAGATGTTTTCTTGATCTCAAGTGTTTTTCAGTTTGTTAGATGTTTTGGTTCTAGTCAGTTCAGTGACTACAGCCGTATGCAAATCTCTCGAATGGTTCGGTGCTCTGTTGTAACTTAGAACTGAAAATGCAACTGGTGCTGAAAACTCTTTTAAGTAGAAAGTCAGAAGAGTACAGTTCGACATGCTCTGTGAGATGATCCATTGTAGGCCTTTAAAAGTGCAAACTAGTCCCTACTAGTGTCCAAAGCACTCTTATATTATGGGACAGAGAGAGTAGACACGAACGATCTAACAATATTTAGGTCAAAGTGTACTCTCTGATCTACTAAGAATCAGTGGCTAAAGCGTGGGGGTAAGCCTGTGGAGCCTGGCGAGCCAGAGTGAGTGAACCACCAGCGGCCATGGGCTGTGTCACAACATCGGGTTCACCGTTGAAACAGAGTGGTCCGCACGCAGAGGTGGCAGTGGCACACGAGCTTTCATACCAGATCGCAGTCGGGAGTAGAGTACTCCGTGAAGCCGGCCAAGCATGACTTCCCTCGCTTTTGCGGGCACCAACCCCTGGCTCTGGGTCGACTTGGCCATCACCTACTTTGACATGTACTGTATCAGGTACCCCTCTGCATCAGGCAAGCGCTCAAACGTCGCCGTCTTGAGTGACCTTGGGATGATTTCGCTCAGGAATTTGAGTTAGATTTTGGGCATGAACAATATGGCAGTCATACGACAGGGCTGCTGCAACTGAAGCAAATTTTCCTAATATCGTTTGGCTTTCGAAGCTGCAATGTACTGTATAATTTGATTGCCTTGGATACTACTCTCAACACCAAATTCTTTGTGTCCCGATTTGTATTCCGTCTGAAAGATGAGCTGCTGCCTCTTGTAAGATCTGTTACTCGAGCTGTGATTCTGGCAAGAACTTGGGAAGAAGAACCGGAGCTTAATCGTCCTCGCCCAAGAGCTATGGTGCAGCATCGATCGAGCAGGGTATCCACCCGTTGCTTCAGATCACGTAAACCCAGCTACATGGAAAAGCCCTGACGACTATGGCAGAAACCGTCGGTTGAGGGGTTTTCGGCGCTCTAACGGAGTTTCTTTCACTATGGAGAAAAATACACAAAGGAACATCAATGCAAAGAAACCAATGCAGCTATTGACCATTCAATTGGCTGAACATGCGAAAATTCTGACAGAGGAAGCAGTGCAAGCATTGGAACTGTTGTCTTAACTCTGAACCTGAAGTGGTTTGAGTGATGTCAACTTTCCCTGAATGTTGTTTCTGGAGTTGAAACAAGTGACACAGTTCGTTCCGTAGCTTAGTAGGAAATCAACTTATGTTCACTCGAGTGGATTCTCGAAGCAACTACTACCTTCGTCCAGATTTATTGGATCTCTTTATATGTTGTGTCAGACTTTGACCATCGATGAGCTATTAAAATATAAAGCATATGCTATTTTTTTAGAAATGTAGAGTTACCTCCGGATGCTGATGCATACAGCCTCTTTATTATAGCAAAACAAATAGTTGTCCTCCTCCGTCAAGTTGCAAAGGAATATTCCAAAAACAAAAAGAAGTAAATGGCCACAACCGGCAAAAAAAGACATAGATGCCTAACCACCTATCATATTATTAGACCGCCATCCAAACCGGTTGAATATATCCCATGCTACCATCTCCCACCGGGCAGATCCAGTAACCAAAGGCTTCCTGGTTTCCGCATGAGTGAGTAACGACCACGTGCGGATCGAAGCCGATGCCTTGTAGTACCTGCAAGAAATATATATGTGTTTGTTTCTTAAAAACCATGTCATTTCTGCAATTCCATATAGCCCATAGTAATGCAGAGACACCTATGCGTATATGTCTTGCCACATTAATGTCCACTCCATCTAGCCACGTATCAAACAACGTATCAATGCTATTTGGAGGATCAATATTAAAAGTAACTCTAACCGTTTGTCATAATAGTTTTGCTAATGGGCAATCTAGAAAGAGGTGTTGGATCGACTCCTGGTGATCACAAAAAGTACATCGCACGCTCCCTGGCCAATGTCGTTTTGCGAGGTTGTCCTTAGTAAGAATCACCTTTTTGTGAAAGAACCACATGAAGATTTTGATTCTTAGAGGCACCTTGACCTTCCAAATATGAATTGACTTAGGCACCGCCGTCGTGTCAATAAGGTCAAGATACATTGATTTTACTGTGAAAATACCAGAATTCGTAAGTTTCCACATCACTCTATTAGGTTCTCTTGATAATTGAATGTCCATCAGTCTGTTAACTAAGTGCAACCACTCAGCCCAACGATGCCCAATCAACGAGCGTCTGAACTGAATATTTAGGGGAATTGTCTGCAAAATTGTGGCTACATATCTTTCCTTATGTTGCACAATGTTATACATCGATGGATACTGTATAGCCAGGGGCGTCTTCCACAACCACGTATCCTCCCAGAATCTAGTCGTCTCTCCATTTCCGACAACAAATTTAGTTCGATGGAAAAAATTAGTCTTGACCTTCATCAAGCCTTTCCAAAATGGAGAGTCAGTCGGTCTAGCGGAGACTTGTGCTAGCGTTTTAGAATTCAAATACTTATTACGTAGAATTTGTGCCCACATTCCATCCGTCTTCATAGATAGTCTGTATAGCCACTTGCTAAGCAAACATCTATTCTTGACTTCTAGATTCTTAATTCCTAAACCTCCATGGTCTTTGGGACGACGGATAATGTCCCATCTCGTGAGTCTATACTAGATCATTGATAGCGCGCGTTGCTGCGCCCGTCTATTTTGACACTGTAATGTTAGGAATTGATACAAATATATAGACCCAAATAACCTTTTTTGTTAAATTAAGTTAACATGGAAATTCATTTCATAGCGTAGTTTTACGATGCAAAATTTCAGAAATTGTAATGGTATATACAGAACTCCCCTTGAACTGAAGACCTAACCACTAATCCAAGAAAAATAATTCACTTATGAATATGATTATTTATTCCACTAACAAACATAACTGTGTTACATGTGAGAAAATTTCCAATGGGTCAGTAATCAAATGACTACCTTCGTCATCAAAATGCTCAAGCCCTAGACCATATATTGGCAGCTTCCTCTCACACATGAGCTTATTTTCCGCAACTACATGATATAAAGGGAATTACTTTTATTAGTGGAAATTCCCTATGTTCAGACTCAAGTGTATATGCATGCATGTATATGTGCCTGTAATAATAAAGTGCCGTGTCTTTTCGTATGCTAATGGTGGAGTGAACTACTTAGGCAAACAATTTCAGTTCAATGGTTACGGTGAGTTTTGAGTAAATAAAATATACATGTGCATAAACGATATACTTCCGGCAATAGATATATGTTCTACGCATATTAATTATACTCGAACCTAACCTATTACCTCTGGCAAAACTCCAAGTTTGAACATAGATATGATAATAGCTCTCTCGGTGGATGGTTTTCCAGTATCTCAAACATGGCAAATAATTCATGATGTCCAAGGTGCGCATCCTGATTATCAACATTGTCTTAAAAATCCTGAGTTAAACTTGAAACCACCCATGTAGGGCTTTCATATCATTTCCGAATCAGCATTGTATTGGAGCAACGTTTAGAACAGAACAAAGTTATAATCTGAATTAGTGGAAGATATTGATTTATAGTGTTTTGAAATTTAAATAATCCCAGGCCTTCTAGTTGACAATATTAAAATATCAAAACTGGCATGCTTAAAAAGTAACTATAACAAATGGGAGACTTGACCAAACTTTCGACAAACCAAAATAACATTGTTTCATTTGCAAATAACTGCTGGAGAAATGAAAAAGTAATACATCTGGATGTCCTTGAACAAACCGATGGATAAGTTACATGTAGACACTGATTTATATATTTTTGCGAGCAAATTAGAAACATTCAACATGCAGTCAAAAAATAAATTGTATATTCTCTAGTAAATAATTTATGATGTGCAAGGTGCACCATCATAATGATCAGATGAAGAAAGCTAATAATTCAAGTAAATGAATAAGTAAAAGAAATTAACCTTAATGTGAGGGCCTGCATAGGAGTGGGCTCGATGAGATTCTTGTGCGGAGGAGCAGTCGCTCATAAGTTAGCATGAAGGAAGTGAGTTTGTAACACAAGGATAATTAAATTAGTGGACGAAAAGTAGAGAGCTAAGCACGTGTAACTTTTTAAAAAAAAAGATAGTAAATATACACACAGAAATTCAAAGCCTTCACCTTACTCTGTCAGATTTATAGGAAAAGATGTATCAGTTGATATACTGATGGTAGTATTGCCGATCTATAATGACTGAGAAGAATACGGACATAGTAATTTTGCTGTAAAGAACACACGTTGGTGACGTTGTGCTAGAAACTCCTATCAACTGGGTGACTTTCTGATTGCACTGGAATACGACTCATTGAATGTGGAAACAACAAAACCAAACCAGTAGAGTACCATGGTTATAAGAGCATCCAAGATAAACGAAAGGGAATGGTATGTACCATTGGACGCCATGGGGAAGTAGGGACCCTTTTGCCTTGCTGAGACGTTTGTGTAGGAGCAAACTTAGGTCGCAGCCAACGATCCTTCCTTAAGGCTGGAGCCCTACACAGCAACGAAGTGGAGATCATCCCCCGCTGCATCTAAGTCCTTCCCTTCCATGATGCATCGGTTGCCTGAGATTGGAGTAGCGGATCCCCTCGTCGCCGCCTATCTGAGAGTGGATCCCCTCCCTCTTAAAACTGGGCGGAGAATGAGGACAATGGCCACTGGCCAACATTGTGGCGGCGCTATGATCGTGACCGCAAAGCCGACGCGGCATGATTCATCGGTAGTGACCATATCGCTCGACTGAGTCGCCTCTTTGTGAACCCAGCATGGTCGCCATCGGAGTCGTCGCTTCCGCATTGGTCGCCCCGCCGCCAGGCAGGGGTGGGAGCGTGAGACCTTGCGAACAACCAGGGTCACACCGGTCCTGTTCTTTTCTACTCCTTGCTTCTACAGGCCCATTAGGCCCAATTTAACATGAGACGCTCAAAAAAGTGACCGGAGCAGCAGCCCAATATGGTTAGCGATCATTAATAGCTAGCAAAACCAGATTACATGCAATTAACACCTAATCTGAAGGACAAAAATGCTCAAAAGCGGGGATTGAATGGCTAGGGACGTTGATGGCCTGAGAGGACAGGGAAGGTGCTCAGTTTTAATATATCTAATTTTTTTCTTAATCTCATCACTCTGCCAAAAGAAACGTGACCTAAAGAAGTTCAATCTTTTGCGTACCCCTACCGGTATCTCAAAGAATAACAAGAGGAACATGGGCATGCTCGTAAGAACCGAGTTAATCAATATGAGCCTCCCTTTATATGACAATAGCTTGCCCTTCCAACAACTCAGCTTCTTTTCAAACCGGTCATCTATCCTCCTCCACTCGTGATTTGAAAGTTTACGATGGTGGATAGGGATGCCCAAGTAGCTAAACGGTAAGCTACCTAGTTCACATCCGAAAAGCTGCTTATGGTTTTCTTGTTCTTCTTTGGCTCTCCCAAAACAGAACAATTCACTCTTGTGAAAGTTGATCTTTAAACCCGACAGCTGTTCGAATAGGCATAAGATGAGTTTCATATTCCGGGCCTTTGCTATGTCATGCTCCATAAAGAGGATCATGTCATCAGCATATTGTAAGATGGACACCCCATCCTCTACGAGATGAGACACTAGACCACCTATCATGCCTTCCTGCTTGGCTCTACCTATTAGAATTGCTAGCATATCCGCAATAAATAGGATAGGGGACATAGGGTCTTCCTGCCGGAGACCTTTATGAGTTTGGAAAAAATGACATATATCATCATTCACTTTAATTCCAACACTCCCTTTTTGTACAAAGGCCTCGATTTGCTTCCTCCATAGCTCGTCGAAGCCCTTCATCCTCAATGCTTGTTGTAGGAAAGACCATTTAACTTTATCATATGCCTTTTTCAAAGTCCACCTTGAAGATAACCCCGTCAAGTTTCTTCGAGTGGAGTTCATGAAGAGCTTCGTGGAGCACAACTACCCCTTCCAAGATATTCCTACCAGGCATGAACGCTGATTGACTGGGTTGCACTACCTCATGGGCAATCTGCGTCAACCTATTAGTTCCAACCTTAGTAAATATCTTGAAACTCACATTTAGAAGGGAAATAGGTCTGAACCGTTCAATACGCATAGCCCCCTCCTTCTTTGGCAACAACGTAATAGTCCCAAAGTTCATATGGTGCAGCTGCAGGTGTCCTTCAAACAGGTCGCGAAACACTGGGATGAGGTCTCCTTTTATAATATGCCAGCATCTTTTATAAAACTCAGCTGGAAACCCATCTGGTCTAGGTGACTTATTGTTTTTCATTTGGAAAATGGCGTCAAACACCTCTTTCTCCATGAAAGGTGCGGTTAATAACTCATTCTCGTCCGTGCCGAGTTGAGGTATATCCCCGATTGCCCGTTCATCCATGTGTACCGTATTATCCTCAGGGGCTCCAAATAGTTTCTTATAATATTCCAAGATGTATAACTTCAGGTTATCTTGCCCAAAGATTGTACCCTCATCTTGCTCAAGTTGGTAATTTTTTTCTTTCTATGTTTACCATTAGCAATCAGATGAAAAAATTGTGTGTTATCATCCCCTTGAATCACCTGGCGCACTTTTGCTCTTAGTGCCCATTTTAACTCCTCTTCTCTGAGTAATAGTTTGAGGTTATATTCTACTTCCGCTTTGGATGCCCTTTCATCGTCATCCAATAGCACGGATTCAGCCTTGATATTTAGGCAGTTTATAGTTTCAATAAGCTTCTCTTTCTTTAGCTTATATATACCACTTTCATGTTTTGCCCAACCTCGAAGGAACTGTCTTAGATGCCTAATCTTATTTTGCCATCTGTCAATGTTAGACCTACCCCCGGGGGCTCGCAACCATTCCCGCGCAACCATATCTAAGAACCCTTCTTTCTCAAACCAGGCCACATCAAACGAGAATGTCTCTTTATTACCCCTATGAGTAGCGTCCCCGGAGTCAACAAACAAAGGGGTATGATAAGAAATCACCCTCGACAGTGCTCTCACTGTAACTCGAGGAAATTTCTGCTCCCACTCCACACTCGCCAGTACTCTATCCAATTTCTCAAACGTTGGATTAGGTAAAGTATTGGCCCATGTGAACTTTCTACCCGTCAACTCTATCTCTCTTAACTCTAGACTTTCAATAATAGTATTAAACATGAAAGACCATTTGCCATCAAAGTTATCGTTACTCTTTTCATCCCTTCGCCTGATAATATTGAAGTCACCCTCCACTAAGATGGGTAACCTCTCATTCCCACATGCTCGAACTAGATCAGCAAGGAAATCCATCTTGAGCTCTGGCTGTGTCGCGCCGTAGACAGCCACGAGTATCCACTGGAACCCATCCTCCTTAGACCGAACTCTAAATTTGACAGCAAAATCACCCAACACGACGTGTCGAACTTCTAGGGTCTCGCATCTCACCCCAAGTAAGATCCCTCCAAACCTTCCTCTTGGAGGTAAACAATGCCAATCGAAATCAATGCCCCCCGAAAGCGTGCTTAGAAACTGCAAAGTGAAATTAGCCCTACCAGTTTCCATTAACACAATAAAATTGAGTTTATTCTCGATAGTAGCCTCTGCAAGAAATCTCCTTTTAGCCAAGTCACCAAGACCTCTGCTATTCCAGAATATGCCTTTCATCGTTCATCATGAAATTTCTTTGCAGCCTTAAATCTCGCACTACGTCGAACTGCCGACACCGGATACACTTTCCTTTTCCATGAACGCTTTGGCTTATCCTGAATAGCAACCTGGTCCACACAACCAGTCACTATTAGCGGACGTTCATTGAGTGAAGAAGGGGCCTTATACCCCTCCTTACTCATGTCATCTTCCTCCTCTGTCATCAAGGACGAAGGTACCAGATCTCACACAAACGTTCCATCGCCCCCAACCCTAGATCATTAATCTCATCATCATCTAGGGGTTTAACTGCCGCTATATTTCGCAACATCGTCATTGCTCTCTTTGCCTCTAAGTCTAAGAGTTTATTGACATAATTCGAAATTTCTTTAGCATTGCTACCTAACGACACTCCTAACTTATTGGCCTTAGATAAAATATCATCATCTGAAAAGTGAAGAATAGAACAATACATATTAATAGCCATACCTATCGATGCTTCGATATCACGAAGCTTTGATGCCCGCATGGCACGGCCCGCGATCAGGTCATCCACGTCTGGCTGGTCCTGGATGCGGCGGCTGATCCGCCTATTCCTAGACATGGGGTCAGGGATGCCCCTGAACTCTACCACTTTCTTCGTGGAGTGCCCCACTAGCGAGGAGCCACCTGCACCTCGTCCAGGCGGGCTATTTTGGACGCCACCGGTCCCCGATACCAGCAGTTCCGGCGTGCCACCGTTGAGCTCTTGGGAGGCCAGCGCGTTCATGGAAACCGCCCGACCACCTGTCGCCGATCCCCTACCGCTGGAAACCTTAGAGGAAAAGCCCGCCGCCTTGCGCCGTGTCGGGTGGGAACCGCCTGCACGCGACCACACCAAGCTAGACGACCACAACTCAGAGTTCCCCCGCTGGTTGCTCCCAGCCTCGCGCCGCCGGGCAGCACACGCCGTGCCGCGGTCTTGCTTGGTACCAGCCGGAACCATCGAGCCGCACTCCTAAGTCGTGAGCGCCTCCATGGGCATCGATGCGGCCACCATGCCGCGCGCCAGCTCTGCCGCAGCCACGAAGCCACGCTCCTGCCTGTTACCCGCCGGTGTGGCAACCACCGTCATCGGCAGCCCGACAGCCACCGGTGAGACCCTGCCAAGACCATCTGCCTCAACGGTGCTAGGAGACCCCGTATGGGCAGCAGCACCCTCCGGTAAAGCAGCCTTCCCAGCCGTCTTGGACTCTATAAGAATCTGAGAATGACCCAACACCTATGTAGGTGATGACCCCTCCCGCATCGGCATAGGTGAGCCGGGTGGTGAAAGCGAGGGAAGCACATACTCCTCCGGATCATCCAGTTCCACCCTAGAGCTCCACAGTGTACTCAGAGCCGAAGATGATCCAAAAGAACTAAACCACAACTGATTCACGGACGAGGTACCATTAGCTTTCTCACAAGACTTATCTGACTCCACCGTTTTAGTCACCGACGGTACCCCCTATCCATCCCAGGGTTCGTATGATTTTCTTTCTGAGGATGTCCATCTCCGTCATGACCCTCATTAGTGTCCATATCAACCTGTTTGGCCAAATCAAGGAACTCAACATTTTCCTCGATCTCAATATCAATCATATAGCTGATGCCATCATAGGTCCACCTAACAGACTCTAGAATGTTCTCAACACTAATGACGCTAACAAACAAGCGAGCAACTCCATTAGAGCGAGTAAAAGCCATATCCACCTTCTCAGTCTTACCAATTAAAGAGCCGAGACTCCAGGTGACCTTGACGCCATCAAGAGCCCCCTGAGGTACTCCCGCAAACTGAACCCAAAGCTGCGCAAGTGGAGTGCCCTCCGGTTCCTTCCGTGTCCATGGTTCAAACTCCAACACGCATGAACTATTTGGAACCTTACTCATCCCAAAAGTCAATAGGCGACCCAGATCCTCCTTTGATGGAAAATCCACTCGGAATGTGTGATCCTCGAGATTTACCGGGTTCTAGTGGAAATTAGAAGGTACCAGCTGGCGCAAACGCTGCACTACCTGCTTAGTAGTCAAGCTTCCGAGGGTAACACAAACGATCCTTGTCCGGGAACTCTCCAGAAGAGGTGTATGCGCAGAAGCTCGAGGAGACTAAAAAACCATCAACTTTGGGCAGCAAACACCATATATCGTCACCACTGGTTTAGGCCCTAAGAGAAATGGGTACTCCCCATTATCATGTTTCGGTTTCTGGCAAACATCACAAAGTTCAACCGTGCATTCGGCTGCAAAATGTCTCGGCCCACCACACCGGTAGCAAGACATCTTTTCATTCTTACGAGCCCATTTAGTCAGCTTCTCCCCATCGGATTTGTTAGAGGCTTTGTTTGACGCAATGTCCCGACCCACTCCCGCCTTTGCCATAGGCACTTTTACCTCGGCGAGAGCTTTGACGACCTCCATCGCCTTCCCTATGAGGATAGGAGCAGCATCCCCTACGCCTGCAGCGAGAGCTGCCGGAGCCGTCTATGTGACCACCTCCTCGACAGGCCGGCCTGCATCATCCAACGAAGGGCTAGGAGGAGGAGGCCTTCTTCCTCTACCCCGTCCACCCCGGTAAGGGCGATGCCAAGTCCGGTTTCTATGTATCGAACTGACCGCTCCCTGGACGAAAGGACCGGGGGTCCATTGTATCCCCAACCGCCTCCATCCATCCGGCCACCTCCAGTAGATGAGGAACCACGGTGAACACCTTTGCCATAGACATCGTATCCATCATCACCCCATTGACCATTTGCAAGTCGCTTGTCTGACAATGCCGCAGCGCCTCGCCCACTGGCCCAAGCACCGTGACCTTGAGGCGGGGCATGGCCTCCATCATTTTGGGATGCTCCCCGGCCAAACACCGATGCATGACCATCGTTAGTCTGCCCCACCAGCCGCACCACTCGTTGCTGCGGACCCTGTTGTTGGGGAACGTCGCATGGGAAACAAAAAATTTCCTACGTTCACACAAGACCTATCCATGGTGATGAGCATCTACGAGAGGGAGAGTGGATCTATGTACCCTTGTAGATCGCTAAGCGGGAAGCATTAAGAAACGTGGTTGGTGTAGTCGAATGTCTTCGCGATCCAAATCACCGAGCGTCCCGCGATCCAATCACGATCCGTCCCGATCAAGCACCAAACGGACGACACCTCCGCGTTCAGCACACGTACAGCTTGATGACGATCTCCACCTTCTTGATCCAGCAAGAGTGAGCGGAGAGGTAGAAGAGTTCTCTGGCAGCGTGACGGCGCTCCGACGATGGTGGTGGAGCTATTCCGGTAGGGCTTCACCTAAGCACTACAGAAATCCGATCTAGAGGAGAAACTATGCACTGGAGGAACGGGTAGCACGTGGCTGAAAATCTTGTGCCAAAAACCCAAAAACCTCTAGTATATATAGGAGGAGAGGAGGAGGAGGCTTGGCCCTCAAGGAGCCAGCCCTAGGCTTCGTCCGAACCAAGAGGGAGGAGTCCTCCTCCTCCACTCCTAGTAGGATTAGGACTCCTTCCTTATCTTAGCCTTTTTGCGTTTTTCCACCTTTTCCCTTTTGGGATTTTCTTCCCAGCCGCATGGGCCTTGTGTGGGACTTCCACTAGCCCACTAAGGGCTGGTATTCATCCTCCCACAGCCCATGTAGCCTCTTGGGTCGAAATACCCCTCCCGATGATCTCCCGGTACACTACCGATACTCCTGGTACACTACCAATGAGCCCGAAACCTTTCCGGCGACCAAAATAGGACTTCCTATATATAAATCTTTACCTCCGGACCATTTCGGAGCTCCTCGTGATGTCCGGGACTCCTAACAACCTTCAGTCACCACCATACATAACTCTATACCACCAAAACGTCACCAAACCTTAAGTGTGCAGACCCTGCTGGTTCGAGAACTATGTAGACATGACCAAGACACCTCTACGGGCAATAACCAATAGCGGGACCTGGATGTCCATATTGGTTCCTACATATTCTACGAAGATCTTTATTGGTCGAACCTCTATGTCAAGGATTCAGTTAATCCCGTATGATGTTCCCTTTGTTCTTCGGTATGTTACTTGCCCGAGATTCGATCGTCGGTATCTCCATACCTAGTTCAACCTCGTTACCGGCAAGTCTCTTTACTCGTTCCGTAATACAAGATCCCATGACTAACACTTAGTCACATTGCTTTCAAGGCCTATTGTGATGTTGTATTACCGAGTGGGCCGTGAGATACCTCTCCATCACACGGAGTAACAAATCCCAGTCTTGATCTATGCCAACCCAACAGACACCCTCAGAGATACCTGTAGAGCACCTTTATAGTCACCCAGTTACATTGCGATGTTTGATACACACAAGGCACTCTTCCGGTGTCCGTGAGTTGCATGATCTCATGGTCATAGAAACATATACTTGACATGCAGAAAACTGTAGCAATAAACTGACACGATCATATGCTACGTTTGTAGTTTGGGTCTTGTCCATCACATCATTCTTCTAATGATGTGATCCCGTTATCAAATGACATTACATGTCAATGTCTAGGAAACCTTGACCATCTTTGACCAACGAGCTAGTTCACTAGAGGCATACTAGGGACAAAGTGTTGTCTATTTACCCACACATGTAATGTGTTTCCAATCAATACAGTTATAGCATGGATAATAAACGATTATCATGAACAAGGAAATATAATAATAAACACTTTATTTATTGCCTCTAGGGCATATTTCCAGCACCTGTTGTTGCTGCTGCAGATCGGTCCTCGCGGTGGTAGGGACCGGACGGCCCGGCGCAATCCCTCGACCTGCCATCGCCGTTGGAGCTCCTGGCGCAACAGTCGCCGCCGGACGAGATCGAACCTTGGCCACCTTTCCCACTGCAAAGGAAGGAAAACCGAGTCGTGCCAATCGTCTACGTACCCTAGGTACATCCGACAACGCACACGGACCCGGCTTGTTGTCGATGGACCGAGAGCTAACATCGATCGGGACTGCTGGTTGGGCCACATACCCAATCAACACACAGCCCATGGACGTGTCGCCCAACTCAGGCCCGTCTAAGCCCAATAGGTGATTCAAACGCTCTGTGCGTTGATTGCGGATCGCGACCTCCGTCGCCGGCGACGACACCTGAGCCGCCGTATCCCTTCTCTTCTTCCTTCGTTGAACCACCCGCCTAGCCACCTCCATGGCCTCTATTTCCTTCAACCCATCTCTTGCCGGATCGTCACTTGGAACGAACTCGTTGACAATACCTGCAAGCACATCCTTAGAAAGATCTACCTCCAAAGCATTGCAAATGACGTTTGAAGGCGTAGGCGATCCCGTCTCCGGCCGGTCTCCGACGAGTCTGTCCTCCTCTTCAGAGTCCTCGCCTCCCTCTCCATCTTCCAGTACCCAGAACCGGCCGCCCACCGCTGGTGGTGGCCTAACTCCGCTGCCGCCAGTCGTCCATTAGAGGGAGTCGCCCGTCCGCCCGACTGGCTGATATGCTATGAAACATTATATTGTTTGATTATCTTTGTGTGTCATGCTGCTTTAAACTGCGTGTCGGCACTGACAGTCAAACTACAGTGGCTACTGGACATCAGATGCAGTCTCAACAGTTAGTTCGAGCTCTGTCATCGTGGACACAGGGTTGCACGTTCCAAACTACTATGCATGTACTACAGCCAGAAGCGTATGATCCAGTCTCTGAAATATCTGCTTAATGGCACCCTAGTCACCTTGCAGGGCAGTCATTCGCCATGTCAGCGACTTTGCAATCCATTTATTTGTAACAATTGGATAATATGATCCAGGCAATGACGTATTAGCCATGGAGATTGTTGTCTATACATGGATCTGCTAGTCACACTTCAGAACTGACATGTGAAGTAATTATCTTGCTTGAGGAGTTCAGTGACATGTTTTGACAATCCCACCAAATTGTCGTCCCATCGTGCTTCTGATCACACATTCACCAAAGAGCTAAAACACAAGCTATTGAAATTGTGTCGAATATAGTGTACAAGATAGGTTAAAGTTGAACTTGTAGTTATATTGTGTTTAAACAGGTTATGAAGTCGCGTCCTAATAAGACACTTGTACCATTGGTCTCTTATATAATGAGGGGTAGACACACGATGTAACCTATGCCAACATAATAACACAAGCGCGCAGGAGGAGATGACGGCATGTGTCGGCACCTGGGCGACGAGGTGCGGTATTGCGACGGTGTCATGGAGAGGAACACTCGTAGTCATGCCCCGGGGATGTAGCCGAATTTGGTGGACCACGTTAAGAAATCTTGGTGTCGTGCCTCGTATGATTGCTTGGTCCTTTGATGATCGACGATGGGCTTAGATTTATAATAATACAAACCAATAATGATCTGAAGATCGACAAGTGCATAGAGTACATGTGTAGCTATTTTGAATTAAGAATAACAGTCTCATAAGGAGCATAGAAAATGGTGTTTGCCGCTTGTAGAGGTTTACGATTATGTTCCCGCAAGTTAATTACAGTCCACAGCTAAGCGAAAATGGAGATCAAAAGTGTTGCAAGTGATCAGCGGTTGTCACTAATATGCATGAGTAAGTAAAAAGGCAAAATAGAGTAAATGACGCTGATGAAACCGATAAGGCTATGGCATTCTCAGGGAGACTGTATTCGTCACTAGTATGTATCTAACATAGCATATGTGAATGCATTGTTCTAGGCTTGGATAACTAAGACATTATGTATGTTTTCATAAGTGGGCGGAGTCAAGTACATATACGTCCAGGCATGCCACAGCCACATATCACATACTTAGCTACCATTCCTCCCCACAACATTATTGGAAATATGCCCTAGAGGCAATAATAAATTAGTTCTTATCATATTTCCTTGTTCATGATATTCATTTATTATCCATGCTAGAATTGTATTGATCGAAAACTCAGATACATGTGTGGATACATAGACAACACCATGTACCTAGTATGCCTGTAATAGACTATCTCGTTGATCAAAGATGGTCAATGTTTCCTAGCCATGGACATGAGATGTCATTTTATAACGGGATCACATCATTATGAGAATGATGTGATGGACAAGATCCAAACTATAAACATAGCATATGATCGTGTCAGTTTATTGCTATAGTTTTCTGCATGTCAAGTATCTATTTCTATGACCATGAGATCATGCAACTCACTGACACCGGAGGAGTACCTTGTGTGTATCAAACGTCGCAACGTAACTAGGTGACTATCAAGGTGCTCTACAGGTATCTCCAAGGATGTCTGTTGAGTTGGCATGAACCAAGACTGGGATTTGTTACTCCGTGTGACGGAGAGGTATCTCAGGGCCCACTCGGTAATACAACGTCACAATAAGCCTTGCAAGCAATGTGACTAAGTGTTAGCCACGAAATCTTCTATTACAAAACGAGTAAAGAGACTTGCCGGTAAGGAGATTGAACTAGGTATAGAGATACCGACGATTGAATCTCGGGCAAGTAACATACCGAAGAACAAAGGGAACAACGTACGGGATTAACTGAATCCTTGACACAGAGGTTCCATCGATAAAGATCTTCATCGAATATGTAGGAACCAATATGGACATCCAGGTCCTGCTATTGGTTATTGACCGTGGAGGTGTCTTGGTCATGTCTACATAGTTCTCGAACCCGCAGAGTCTGCACACTTAAGGTTCGGTGATGTTTCGATATAGTAGAGTTATGTATGGTGGTGACCGAAGGTTGTTCGGAGTCCCGGATAAGATCCTGGACGTCATGAGGAGCTCCGGAATGGTCCAGAGGTAAAGATTGATATATAGGAAGTCCTGTTTTGGTCATCGAAAAAGTTTTGGGTACTTCGATAGTGTACCGAGAGTGCTGGGAGGGTACCGGGGGCCGGCTGGAGGGGTGTCTCGACCCAAAGGACCTCATGGGCTGTGGGAGGAGTCAAACTAGCCCCTAGTGGGCTGGCTTAACCCCCACAAGGCCCATGCGGCTAGGGGTGGGAAAAACCTAAAGGAGGAAAGGTGGAAAGGATTTCCAAGTGGAGAGGAGGAATCCTACTCCTAGTAGGATTGGACTAGGACTCCTCCACCTCCTATTTCAGCCAAACGTTGAGGGTTTGAGGCTGCCTCCTCCCCTCCCTCCCTGCTATATATACTAGAAGATTTAGAAGGGAGAGCTAACCCTATTGCCACGTGCTGCCCTCTTCTTCCTCTAGATCGTTTCTCCTCTAGATTAGTTCTGCGATGCTTAGGCGAAGCCCTGCCGGATTAGTTCACCACCACCGCCACCACGCCATTGTGCTGCCGGAGAACTCTCCCTCTTGCTGGATCAAGAAGGCGTGGATCATCATCGAGCCGTACGTGTGCTGAATGCGGAGGTACCGTCCGTTTGACGCTAGATCAGAAGGACCATGATCAGAATCGCGAGACGATTCGTGATTTGATTGTGGTACGGATCATGATGGGATCGCGGGATGGATCGTGATTGGATCGCGAGATGAATCGTGATGGCATCGCGGGACGCTTGGCAATTTGGATCGCGAAGACGTTCGACTACATCGACCGCGTTTCTTAACGCTTCCCGCTTAGCGATCTATAAGGGTATGTAGATTCACTCTTCCTCTCGTAGATGCTCATCACCATGGATAGATCTTGCGTGTGCGTAGGAAATTTTTTGTTTCCCATGCAATGTTCCGCAACAGTGACACCATGAGCTAGGTCTATATGTAGATGAGATCATGAGTAAAACATAAAGGAGTTTGTGGGCGTTGATACTCAGATTGCTTCCTCCCTTGATCGGTTTTTGATTCAGCAGTATTGTGGGATGAAGCAGTCCGGACCAACCTTACTCGTACGCTTACGACAGACCGGTTCCATCGATTGACATGTAACTTTGTTGCGTAAAGATGGTTGATGGGTGTCTGTCTCTCCTACTCTAGTTGGATCGAATTCGACAAAGACGGTCCTTGAGAAGGTTGAATAGCAATTTATGTATCACCGTTGTGATTTTTTGCATAGATGAGAATTGTTCTTGCTAGATACCTCATGCCCGTAGCAACCACATAAAACTTACAACAACAATTAAAGAACGTCTAACTTGTTTTTGCAGGATATGTTATGATGTGATATGACCAATTACATGATGAAATATATGTGATGGATAAGATGATTATGTTTTGTATAGAACTAGATGATACCCCACAGATTGCTGCCGGACTTTGTGGTTTCCATGAATAGATTCAAAGAAAATCATATATTGTACGAATGAATATTAAATACAGCTTGAAATGTTGAACAATACATTTACATGTTAAATGCTGATTTTGGAGATCCAATGGAATAATGATATTTACATCTGAAATGTTAAGAGAACATATTTCTGCACAAAAATAAAGAGAATTATCAGCAACGTGCATCGGTTCCTCTCCCAAGTAACTATGTTGGATTTTGCTGATACAAAAAACTATGTTGGATTTTAAGAGCATTGAAGTAATTCTAGTACACTTGGTTAGCCTATAGACGCTCCAAAAGAGGCATTTGTTCACCTACAAAGAAGTTCAGATTCGTGTGGCCAAATCCTAATTAACAACAGGAAAAATAAAGTATGGGCATATATATGATAGTACAGCTAAATCACACTTGAGAAGTCAGCTGTGATATATGTTCCAAACATCCAGAGAAGCATCAGGAATAGCATACATCGATATAGTTCTTTTAATTGCTAAGGAAGCAGTACTCTAGAGAAACAAAACTAATATATTTGTTTATACTGGCATGATACCTTTTTTGAAAGGCTTATACCTATAGGTTGTACCTTGTCTTGAAATTCCCTACTCATATGATTTTATCCTTTTCATTCGCAGCAAAGAAACAATTCGAAGTTGAGTTGTACTTGGCATTCTTGATTCTTCAAAAAACTGAAATGGGAGGATAGACTCTTCGTATTTACTCTGAATATTTTGTTTCATGT
This sequence comes from Hordeum marinum, assembly GCA_022496015.1. Classification (NCBI taxonomy): domain Eukaryota; kingdom Viridiplantae; phylum Streptophyta; class Magnoliopsida; order Poales; family Poaceae; genus Hordeum; species Hordeum marinum. Next base: position 375,115,091 of record CM039678.1, on the reverse strand, counting down.
CCATTCCATTAAGATTGCCTATGAGTGGAAGCTGCAAGATCTCCTACAAAAAATGAGGCACGACAATGAGGCAACATGCTCGACATCCCATAGGGCTAGGAAAACAACCTACAGTCTTACAATCCGATGATATCTTTTGGTTTTGTTTTGACGGTGTGCATGACAAAATAAATAATGAAACTCCAGCCTTCCATGTACCATAATCATCCATGTTTCATTGTTCTGGTGTAAGAAATTAGATAACACAATTTAACAATAATCCAGAAGAACAACCAATAAACGTATATAGATGGGATGCAAAATAATGCAAACCTTCATTCATCTGCAAACATAATTGCAGAAGGCGCGGGAAAAATAATAATCATAAAATTATAGAGGATAACCTTAAAGTAAGTAGTAAGATAGTGTACCAGCAGGCGGCTGGAACTCCAAATTCTACGAGCATTATAACTTGTATTAGAGTAATAACATAAATGAAGGGAGCAAAAAAATAGCATGGTGAGGCTAATTTGAGCGGTATAATCAGGGATTATGGTAAGATGGTACTTACTGGTATGTCTCCTAATAAATTCACCGTCCCTGAACAAATGTACTCCCATATTCGTGTTTCTGTGAAAGTCATTTATCATGGTAACCCTGCATTACTGCTTAATTTCCAAACATAAATTAATCTAAAAATTGTTAATTTCCAGAAAATAGTGGACTGAAAATTTATTTACTCAATAATAGAACATGAGTTGAGGAGGGGTGGGTGGTTGTTCATATGGCAGTTTGAATATTTACTTTCTAAGATTACAACACCGTGCATGAAGGTAAAATTTGGTGATCATCTGCATATCTTGTGAATGTCCTTGTGGATCTGTTGTTGACTCATATGGATATGAAGAAGAGAACAGGTGGATGACATTAGTGACAAAGATATCAATGGATATGAAAGATTTAAATGGGTACAGTTGCGCATGTACTCAAAAGCAACACACAATGAAGTACTAAACTCTAGTCAGGCCATGACTCATCTTCTTCGTACAAATAATCTTGTTCATATATAATTCTCACCTGAAAACTTTGAGGCAGCTCATACCAAAATATGATTCTTTGTCGAAACTTTGACGTCTGGCTGCACGAAATGATAAGAGATTAAGGTTTTGTTAATAGCATCCCACAAAAAAAGTTAGGAAACAGAATAGCATATCAGAATGGATTCCAACAATCTGAATTTTCCTATATTCATGAAAATTTGCTCCTTTTCTCGGCCACCTGAAAATTAGCTCCACGCAAATGAAAGTTTCCAACTTGTATGATATGTGTGAATCCACTGTAATCTGCATTAAAAAACTTAATAAAAGAAAACTCAAGATGTTCCTAATTAATTACTCCAAATTAAGTACATGCCAATGCATGAAGTAATGAGGCTGATCATTTAATTTAGGTAAGTCGTAATTATACCCAAAATGATTCCTTTTCCAAATATCGCATCAAAAGGAAAGAAAGTAAATTACCCAATCAGGATGCAATCCTCATTTTGTAATTGCAAATCAATTCTTTTTCGGGGACTTCTAGCCAATCAGGGAGAAGACGTATATACCTCGTTGCTTTTGATTCTTGGGTTATTCTACGGTGCAGCCAACGGACCTGACTCTTTGCCAGGCCATCGCAGCTGAGAAGAGCACGACAGGTAGAATCCTCAAGGGTTGTGCCTTCATCGAGGATCTGGGATTCAGGGTGTCCGCCGGCAAGTGAGGAGACATAAAGATGTTGGAGGCGAGGGGATGTGAGAGGAAAGTACGGGGCAGACCAACCCATGCAAAGGTCGATTCGGTCATGTTTTCCTCCATGATCTGCGTCGCCGGCAAGGGAACGACGAATCACGATTGGCCTGCATCCGAGAGTGAAGGGGGGCATACTTGCGGACGTGCGGGAGGATTAAAGCAAATCGATGGTGAGGGAGGAAAATTCCAGATTGACAGCGGAGCGAGACTGCCGATCTTGGACAGACCAAGAAGACGAACCGGGGAGGCACTAGACGGGTTGGGAATTAGGCTGGCCAAGCTAGTATCAAATACTTGGACTAGCAAACATGTTTAAGTGGCACACAATTAAAGAAGAGAGAGATGGTTAGAGTAACATAGATAGATATCGTATCATGTTAAATGCTATGCTACTATATGTCATGCATATCAATAAATGAAGTTATCCATGATGCTAGTGTCGTGGGAACGAGCCTCACAGTAGAAGGTAAGGGTACGAAAGAAAAGGGCAGTGTCCTAGCTACGGCGAGGATGTACATACGGATGTATGAGTTCAGACCCCTCTCGTGGAGGTAACAGCCCTACGTCTCAGTGCTCGGAAGCTTTGTCGTGTGGAATGTTGAGATTACAGTGGTTGCAAACCCTTGTGCCAGAAGGGAGGGCGGCTTATATAGAGTTCGTTGCCCCTCATAATTGCCCGACATCTAAGGGTCCAATCGTGGGTTTAAAGACTGACGTTACTAGTAACGTACATAATAAAAGCTACTAATGACGAAAAGCCTAACGCTTGCCCGTTGGCCTCCTGGAGGTGGCTTCTGGTATTCTAGCATCGAGTGGAAATGAGGTCTTCCGAGTGACAGTCGACCGTCGAGTGGAGGAAGAAGTCTCCGAGTGGATTGCCTGTCCAGTGACTTGAGTGCCATCGGGAATCCAGTCGGAAGCTTATTTGTGATCTTCAAGTCCTCCAATGTCATGCCCTTAGGTAGGGGGTCTAGGTCAGGCCTAAAATCCTACCCTAGGTAAATATCCTCGTCATTAGCCCCCGAATGGATCGGGGTTCGAATGGTGAATGGAGATACCGATGCCAGTTCAACATAAGGCATCAAACCTTCGAATGATATTCAACGAAACTTGCGTCGACTAAACTCTTCATCATTCGCCCGGATCCGTTCAACCTTGAAAGTGCCCGAGTGAATGTTTAGTGTCAATTTTGTTCCGAGTGACTCAAAGGAATCTTTGGAGGTAGTGGGTCGATCTGTCAGACCCGGATTTCGCGGGATACGAAAATTTGGGAAGCGCGCGCGTGTGCGATGATGACGCCAGGATCAAAGCAAGTGGGGGCATGATGCCTCGATTCTCGTGCCGGTCATTTCGCCACATACAGGGCGCAGACTGCGGTTGGTGTGTGCGATGATCTTGCGGGTCCACCAGTCAGCGAGGCACTCGGCGAGATATAAATTTCGAAGCGCCATGGATTGCACAATATCTTTCCCCAAACTTCCTCTCTTCCTCCGCCTCCCTTGTCTCCAGCGCCACACCTTGTTCTTCTCCGATGAGAGATGCCATCGCGATGACGAAGGGCGCCACGGAGAAACTGGAGCGCGCCAAGAAGGGGGCATTGAAGAGCAAGGGCAAGAAGACCTCGACCGCTCGGTTCACCGCGTCGACGGGATGGATGCAGGTAGATTTTCTCCCCTCTGTGGTCACTCGTGAAGACATGGACGGCTTGGTCATCGATGGGCTTGTGGCGAACGGCGCCTGGAAGTTGCCGGAGGGAGAGCGCGAACTAGGGCCGCGCGACGGAGAGCGGGTCCTCCTCCTCTCCCACGTCGAAAGAGGTTTTTCTTTGCCTCCCCACCCATTCATTAGAGGTTTTCTGATCTTCTTTGGCGCTCAGATCCACCACTTCCCACCGAATGCAATTTCCTACCCGTCTGCCTTCATTACCTTGTGCAAGTGTTTTCTGGGCTGTCGTCCTCACTGGGGGCTGTTCAAGCACATCTTTACGGTCAGATCTCAGGCTGTGAAGAAAGATCTCCCTGTGGATGGGAAGACTCATGTGCTGCAGTTGTGTGGGGGTTTAGGACTTCAGAAAAGAGCTCATAGTTCTTTCCCTTCTATGACCTTTCCTGAATCTGCTAGAGGTTGGCAGTTGACTTGGTTCTATTGCAAAGATGTAGCATCTCCCAACATGTCGACTGGTCTTGCCCCCTTTACAACTGACTGTCCAGTTGTTCCCAAGTCTCTGAGGGTGACTGAAGAGGAACATGTCCAAGTGGGAATCTTGGTGGAAGCTATGGTGCAACTGAGTCGAGGTGGAGTGACTGGCATGGACCTGTTGGAGACATTCCTCAGTCGATGAATTCAGCCGCTTCAAGCCAGGGACCACACCATGCGGCACTATGTAGGCCCTGAGGACTCAACCAGGATGCATCTAGAAGAGGTTCCGCAAAAAATTGTCGAGCAGTGGCTTTGCAGCATCACCGGGGCGTGTGACAATCCCTCCGAAAACCCGCCGAAGAATCTGGTAAGTTGCACTTTGTCGACTGAATAACTTGCACTGTCGAGTGATAGATTGACTTCTTTGCTTGAATCATGCAGGAGTGGACGAACATGTACTCGCCTGTTCCCAACGGGAACCAAACTAAAGATGGTGTAGTGAGCGAGGGTGGTAGTGTGGACGGCGACGACTCAGAAGACTCCGAAGACGAGTACGAAAACTCGGACGAAAACGAGGAAGAAATTGAGTCGCCTCCTCGCTTCGAACGTCGCTCCAAGTCCCGCCAAGATCCCGCAGTTGTTGAGGACAGGGCCCCGGGCCCAAACGAGAAGAACCTGAAGCAGAGCCGACCCTCAATTGTTGAGTCGAGCAAACGATCAGCGAAGCAGCCCAAACCGAATGTGGCCAAACCTCGCAAAGCCCTACCTTGCATGAAGATGGATGTGCCTATCGTCTCCATGTGAGTGTTTACTTTTGAATTTTCACTGTCGATTGTGACTTTGAATCTCTGTTGACTGAATGTTACTCGAACCATCAGAGCTGCTACCTCAATGATGTCGCCTCAACGTGATGGAGGGGATGCAATGGATGTAGACACTGCCGATGCAGCCACTTCTCACAGAGGTAACCAACTCTTTAATCCTGCTTCTTGAATACGGTTCGTTGACTGCCAAAGCTAATTTGGTCGATTGATAATTGCAGAAATCATCCAGCTGAAAGATGATGAAGAACACCCTAGGTTCGGGAGGCGGATGCGAGACCTTAAGCATCCTGCGCATACGCCTCAACGGTGCCTCTAGCGAGACCGCGGAGTCCTCCCAGGGGATGAGCGACTCGACACAGATCAGAGCTGACCCAACAGTGCCTCTAGCGAGCGCCCCTCCACCTGTTTCAACCATCATGACATCGACTCCAACCGGACCTGCCCAGACTACCTCGACTGCCCCATCCATTACGCCGCTCGCGCCGATGACGACTTTTCCTCTACATCACGTTCCGAAAGATCAGACCGGAGCTGCAAAGGAGGCCATGATCCAGGCGGAGCAGGTGATGCTGCGCACCAAGGAGGCGTACGAGGCTAGCAAGCTGGCTTATGATACCAGTACCGCGCTTCGCACGAATGTCCGAGTAAGTTGGATTGTAAGTACATTTCCGATTGAATTCCTGTCTTCTTTGAATGTACACCCAGTGGGTGTTTATTTTCCACTTATAGAATGTCTTGGAGTTCCTCACTCGAATAGATCAGGTCTTAGTCGAGTAGGTTTTGGGTTAGTGGAGGCACGCTAAGTGCACCCGGTGGGTGTAGTCCCCGAGACCGTTGTCGAGTGCTTGCCTCGGCAGGGGTCTTAGAGTCTTCCGTATGCGCGATACATTTGCCCTTAATCGCGCTACTCCGCAACTACTTTGTAGGTTTCATGGATATCATTGATAAACCGTGATATGACACTACATAAGGATAGACTGCACTTCACGGAGTGTAGGGGTTATGTCACTCGACAGATCGAACGACGGATGTTCCATTGATGGATATTTTCTGCCACTCGACAGGTCGAGAGCTGGCAGATCCAGTGGGGGCACGCTAAGTGCACCCACTGGGTGTAGTCTCCGAGACCGCTGTCGTGTGCTTGCACCATGTCAGGACCCCGATCCTAAGCCATAAGAATCCAGCCTGTAACACATCACATCACTTTGCGGTCTCACGCACGGTTATCTCCACGGCTGCCACCTTACCTGGGCCGGGACCGTTTGCGTCTTTTGACTCACGTATGTGAAAATGTCGCTAGCATTCAAATGTCAAGAACCTGGGCCGACATGACTAGTCGTAGAACCCAAGTGGAACATCCGTACAGGGACATGCATACGTAACCCGGCAATGCAGGTGTCGATCTCTAGCGTGTGTAGACGAGTCATAGCAAGCTACAAGGACTCCATTACGCCGTGGGGCATAAATGCCATCACTGCACGTAGACGAGTCATAGCAGGCTACAGGGACTCCATTACACTACGAGACATTTCCCCGAAGGGACAGACACATCAGCAAAGAAGGATACATGCCGGTCAACCAATGTGTCCGGAGCAGTAGCAAGCTACCAAGGCTCGATGGAAGCACAAAGAGGCAGTTCCCCGTAAAGAGTACTACTAAAGGCACACAACTAGGTGTCAGATCCCATACATACCGTTGCACGTCACACGTACGCATGACATGCCCGGTATGCATAGATACAACTATGGCATCACAACATAACCATACAACATTACAACATTTATTTACAAGGCTCGGAAGAGCCAATACAATAGATGTTACAAACAGAGGTCACAAGACCCTACATACAGAGCATTCAAACAAGCAAGCGGAAGTTAAACATGTCTGGGTACAGACATCTACAAAAGTGGCTAGAGGAGCCTGAAAAGCTACAACGACCCTACCAAAGGAACCAGACCTCTGTCTGGGATTCCCAAGCTAATCCGGTCAACATCGAACTTCACGTCGTAAATACCACTAATGAGACTGACGTCTCCTCTGCAAAACATAAATTAAGCAAACGTGAGTACAAGAGTACTCAGCAAGACTTACATCAGAACTAACTACATATGCATCAGTATCAATGAAGGGGGTTGTGGAGTTTATTGCAGCAAGCCAGCTTTGACTCTTGGCTAACCTATACTACGACTACAAGTACTTTCTCTGAGGTGGGGTAGCGCACACGAGTCCACATATTCACCAATCAGTACACCACTATGGATCCACTTCCATCTCCCTGCGAGAAGGCCATCCATAGCACTCACGCTTATCTTGCGTATTTTAGAGTATCGACTTTCGGTTGTCTATGAACCACATAAGTTCTCCAAGTAGTCCATATCCGAGGACGCGGCCATTCAAACAGATTATTTCACCCTGCAGGGGTATACTTCTTCACACACGCTCTCGCCACTTAGCACCATATGCACGTCATGCATCTTGGCAACCTTCAAGCGGAAGCACTGGCGTGGGCGTCGGCCACGACCGTCAACCACACAAGACCCTAGTCCAGGTTTATCGCCTATCCGAGGTTGAACCCGTACGGAAGTCCGGCCGAAGTTTCCGCTACGACCTCAAACGATGTGCGCAGGGTTCCCAGGCCCACCGTTCGGGTGCCACTTGGTACACCGTGCCACTGTGCCTGTACCGCATCATAGACCACCCCGTCGGGCAGCACTATACACGGCCGCCAACACTTTCCCTACAAACGCCAGAAACTAGTTGCAACTCCTGGACAGAGGTCTAAGCGATTAATAAGTCGAGCGGGGTCATATTTCAGGGCCCAATGTGTGGTAGTATCTTGTCTTGGATAACATACACAGAACTCAGTTCTTAAGGTCGATCCCAATGAGACAACCTGCCATGTACTCCTACATGACTTCTCATCGCTACCTTTACCAAATCGTGTTCACACACTTAACTTCCACACAGTAGGACACGAATACTGCCATTCCGATCCATCACCCAGATGTATCAGACCCGACACAACACAACTCTAAGCATAGCAAGCATAGTAAGTAAGCATGCATGTATGAGTAAGCACAACAAGGCTCAAACAGTTTCTACTCATGCTAAGTGGTTTCAACTATTTACTGTGGCAAGGACAGGTCATGCAAAGGAATGGGTTCAACTACCGATGACATGTAACAATTGCATTGTTGTTGTCCTAATGCAGTATAGAGACCAGGAGCGAGAGAGTGGGTTGATATCAGCATGCTCAAGGGGGTTTTGCTTGCCTGACAATTCTGAAGATATCACTTTTCTTCATCGGTGTCAACGTTCACATCGTCGGAACCATCGTCTACCGAGAGGGGACAAGCACCGGCAAACAGGAAGAAAGAACACATTCAATGCAATGCAACAATCATGATGTATGACATGGCATATTAAAGTACTTAATTAACCTAGAGGAGTGGTTAGCCAAATTGGTTGAAGTGGAATTCAAACATTTGAATTTCCAACTCCAAATGATATTTCATATATTGGCCTAATCATAAATTGTCCTACTTGGTGATGTTAACTTGTTCAAACATGCATGATCATGGCATAAACAGATTCATTGGATTTTTCTGATCATTTTTCATATATAAATTATTTTCATCTGAGCTATAGATTATTTTCTATGATTTTTTAGAAGTTTAGAGCATTTTCTGGAATTATTTTTAATACAGAAAATATTTATTGCGTCATGCGGAGGTCATGCCTACGTCAGCAGGTCAACTGGACCAGGTCCGGGTCAAACCTGACCAGTGGAGCCCACTGGTCAGTGACATTGGGTCAGCTCTAGAGGCTGACTGGTGGGACCAGTCAACCCTGACGTGGCCAAGTCAAAGCTGACCCGGGGGTCCCACATGTCAGTGACTTAGAGTTAACCCACTGGTTATTTTAGATTAGATTATTAATCCGGTGTTTTAATTAGTGGGTGGGTCCTGGCTGTTACTGACTCTAGGGGTTAATTAGCGCGGAGGTTAGTCCTAACTAACCTGCCACGTCGGCTTCGATGGAGGGAGGTCGCCGACGGCGAGCCGAGACAGCGGGGATCGCCGGAAATCTTCCTCCGGCGACCATTTGAGCGGCATGTCGAGTGTATATTTTTTGACCGTCCCGCTCCGGAGACGCTACTTCAAAGGTGCGGAACGGGGTCGACGGAATACTCGACAGATCGGGTGTTAGCCGTTCCAGTGAGGGCACTCTGAGTGCGCCCACTGGGTGTAGTCCTCGAGACCGCCGTCGAGTGCTTGCACTGGCGGGGGTCTGATAAAGACTGTCTTGAACTTGTTTACGGTACGCAGAGTACACGAGCCACTCGACATGTCGAGTGTAGTTTTAGTTGAATTCTCTTTCCCCCGGACGCAGGTTTCATGGACATCATTGATCAACCATTATATGACGCTATTCCAGGATAGTGGGGCGGGGTGATGTGCGCTGCCCAATTGACCGTTTTTGGTCTTCTGCACTTCTGTGCTGATATTTCTTTTCGATTGAATTTATTTCTTTGTTGATTTCAGAGGGCTTGTGAACTTGGAACGCAGTACAAGGATCTTGAAGATGAAAGGAACCGATTACACGTGGACTTGGAAATCTCCAACAATGCTTTGGAGAGAGTGTGTGCCGAGCTGAAAACTCTGGGAGTTAACTTTCTTTGACCCACTGCATTCACATCTTCACTTTCCATGCTTTGAACTGAGTGCTTTCACTCGAACAGACGTACGCAATGAAAACCATCGACTCCAAGCACGACTCAACAATTCTATTTCTTTAGATTCCATGAAGAAAGCGCTGGAGGACAAGGACAAAGCGCTCGCTGACGCCCAGCGCGTGGCGAAGGAGAAAACTGAAGCTGCTGACAAGAGGATGGCTGCTGCGAAGAGGATGGAGGAAGAGAACTCGAAGCTGAAGCAAGAGCATGTGGACCTTATCAAGAAGACTAAGCAACTAACCAAGAGGAGCAACGGCCTGGAGAGGCACTTGGGAGAGTTCTCGAGGAAGATGTATATTCTGCTCGACGGTGAGTTGCTCTGTCGACTGAACTTTATGAAATTTTTGACGGTTGTATCTCATCAGTCCTCCTCCCATTCTCTCATTATCCTTTCCCAGAATTCTTCCAAGACTTTGAGAAAGAGACTGAGGAGATCGAGCCCAACTTGGATCCCACCAAGTCACCTGTTGGAGACGCGGTGGCCATGAACATGCTCAGACTCAACTTCAGGCTTCAGGGTTTTCAAGCGTATGTCCTTCGATTGAAAACTACAATGGAGAGGATCGACAAGGAGCTATGGCCTGAAGACACTCTTTAGCTCGAGCTCACATCCATGATGGCATGCCTGAACAATCTCCCCAGTCGAGTGCAAGCCTGGAGGAAATCTGCTGCTCGCTGCGATGCTGACGTGGCGCTCTCCCTTGTGAGGGTCCATTGCAAGGAGGTAAGGGAAGACAAGCTAAAGGAGCTCCGAGTGGTTAACACGAAGAAACTCCAGTTTGAAGATTTCATGGAGACCTTCATCGACGCAGCGACCAGGATCACGGACGACATCGACTTGGACACTTTCGTTGAGCCAGCCAGCCCATCGGGCGCTTAAAAACTTGATCTTTGGAAGAAAAACATTATTTGCCTCGGTATGTCGAGTGAAACTGTATCAGCTTAAAACTTCATTCAAGCCTTAGGCCTGAGCACCTTTGCTTTCTCGCGAAACTTTTATCTGTGATTAAATCTTTGGACTTATCCGTATTTGGCTTTCAATCGTTTGCTCGACTGAGTTTGTTTTTAGGCTTAGGCAAAAACATGTTCGTAGCTAAGCCCCCGCTTGTGAGGATTGCTCAACACTCAAAATATTTTTGACCCTAGGTGAAGATTCCTTCGCAACTAGGGCGCCAAGTGGATGTATTATTATCCACTCGACAGAGAGTTTAACTTAGGCGAAAACATGTTCGCGACTAAGCCCCCGAGTGTTAGGATTGCTCGTCACTCGGAGTATTTTTGAACCTAAGCAAAGACTGATTCGCAAATAGATCGTCGAGTGAATGGACTGCTATCCATCCGACGGGGTTTTTAACTTAGGAAAAAGCATGTTCATAGCTAAGCCCCCGAGTGTGAGGATTGCTCGACACTCGGAGTATTTTTGAACCTAAGCAAAGACTGATTCACAAATAGGTCGTTGAGTGAATGGACTGCTATCCACCCGACAGGGTTTTTAACTTAGGCAAAAGCATGTTCGCAGCTAAGCCCCTGAGTGTGAGGATTGCTCGACACTTGAAGTATTTTTGAACCTAAGCAAAGACTGATTCGCAAATAGGTTGTCGAGTGAATGGACTGCTATCCACCCGACAGAGTTTTTAACTTAGGCGAAAGCATGTTCGTAGCTAAGCCCCCGAGTGTGAGGATTGCTCGACCCTTGAAGTATTCCCAAGAGCGAAACTGTACGATCGGAATCGACAATATATTGTGGGAGTCTGATTTGCATAGATGAAGTATTCTTATTACGTCAAAAACTATTCTATCTCTAGGAATAAAAGCGTCGGAGTAGATCTGCATTCCAGGCTCGTGGCTCGTCCATCCGCTTCTTGAGATTGTACAGGTGATAGGCTCCATTGTTCAACACTTTGGTGACGATGAAAGGACCTTCCCATGCAAGAACAAGCTTATGAGGTCATTGTTGATCCACTCGGAGCACCAAGTCTCCCTCATGAAACGATTGACTCTTGACATTCTTCGCATGGAAGCACCGCAGATCTTGCTGATAAGCTGTACTGGATCAAAGCCATCTCTCGCTCTTCCTCCAGGAGATCAACGCCATCCTACCTAGCTTGTTCAGCTTCAGCTTTAGAATAAAGTTCCACTCGGGGATAATTGTGAAACAAGTCAATCGGCAAGACAACTTCGACACCGTAGACCAGGAAAAAAGGAGTTCGTCCAGTCGACCGATTTGGCGTAGTTCTCAGGCCCCATAACACAGATGGCAGCTCAGTTACCCAGGCACCAGCGGCATGATCCAGATCGCGCATGAGACGAGGCTTCAGACCTTGCAGGATGAGGCCATTGGCTCGTTCGACTTGCCCATTGGTTTGCGGATGTGCGACAGACGCATAATCCACCCGAGTGCCCTGAGATGTGCAGAAGTTTTTGAACTCTTCCGAGTCAAAGTTGGTGCTGTTATCCGTGATAATGATATGAGGAACGCCGTACCAAAAAATTATTTCTCTCATGAATGTAACCGCTGTGCGGGAGTTCAATTTCTTGATGGGCTTGGCTTCTATCCACTTTGTAAACTTGTCAACAACAACATGCAAATGAGTGAAAGCGCCTTTTCCGGTCCGAAAGGGACCAACCATGTCGAGTCCCCAAACAGCAAATGGCTAGGCGAGGGGAATCGTCTTCAGAGCAGAGGTCGGCTTATGTGACAAGTTTGCATAGAATTGGCATCCATCACAATGATCAACAATGTCTTTGGCCATCTCATTAGCCCGTGGCCAGAAGAAACCAACTCGGTATGCTTTAGCGATGATTGTCCTTGAGGACACATGATGGCCGCATGTTCCCGAGTGGATCTCATCCAGAATCATTCAACCTTCTTCGCGGGAGATGCAATGATGCGTCGTGCCAGTCGTGCTTTCCCTGAACAGCTGATCTCCCGTTACGGTAAATGCCTTGGAACTACTCACAATCTGTCGAGCCTCTATTTCATCTTCAGGGAGTTCTTGTCGGAGGATATAAGCAATGTAAGGTACCATCCAATCAAGAATGACAACCAGAATCTCCATGACCAAATCGATTACTGCAGGGACATCGACTTCAGTCGGATCAGTGAAGCTCATAGATTGCGAGGGCTCTTCGGTGAAAGGATCTTCTTGCATCGAAGGAGTATGCAGGTGCTCTAAGAACACATCACTAGGGACAGGCCGTCGAGTGGACCCAATCTTTGCTAGTTCATCGGCTGCCTGATTCTTCAGTCGGGGAACATGATGAAGTTCCAGGCCTTAGAAATTCTTTTCCAACTTTCTAACAGCATTGTAGTACCCAGTCATAGAGGGGTTTTGAACATCCCACTCTTTCATCACTTGATTCACCACCAAATCCGAGTCGCCATAAACCATCAGGCGCTTGATGCCGAGTGAGATGGCCATGCGCAACCCATACAAAAGTGCTGCATATTCTGCCTCATTGTTGGAGGAATCGAAGTGAATTTGCAAGACATAACTGAGCTTGTCGCCCTTGGGAGATATCAAGACAACACCAGCATTGGACCCATTCAACATTTTAGAGTCGTCGAAGAACATGGTCCAATGTGCCGAGCGAACTTGGATTGGCTGTTGCTATTCAATCCACTTGGCCATAAAATCTGCCAATGCGTGGGACTTGATTGCTTTCTTGGCTTCAAGCTTAATGTCAAAATGTCCGAGTTCAATTGCCCACTTACCCACTCGACCAGACGCGTCTCGATTGTTGAAAATCTCGGACAATGGAGCATCACTGACGACTGAAATCGAGTAGTCTTGAAAATAATGTGCCACCTTATTCGCTGCAGGTATATACCATAAACCAGCTTCTAGTAGTGTGGTTATCTTTGCTTCGAGGGGGATAGAACTTCAGAGACATAATAACCTGATCATTGGACTTTGTAAGCTTTACCCTCCTCCTCTCGCTCGACAGTTAGCACCGTACTGACGACCTGATTAGTGGCCGCGATGTACAGGAGCAATGGCTCTTTGCTGCATGGAGCGGCAAGCACCGGCTGGGTGGAGAGCAGGGCTTTGAGCTCAACAAATGCCACTTCGGCTTCTGGAGTCCACTCGAATGTATCAGACTTCTTCATCAATTGGTATAGAGGTAGCGCCTTCTCACCAAGACGAGAAATGAATCGACTCAATGCTGCCAGGCAACCTATGAGTTTCTAAACATCATGCACTCGCATGGGAGTCTTCATTTGTGTAATGGCTCTGATTTTCTGAGGGTTGACATCGATCCCTCGTTCGTAAACGACAAAAACCGAGTAACTTGCCGCCAGGGATGCCGAAAGTACACTTGGTTGGATTCAACTTTATGTCGTATCTCCTCAGATTGGCGAATGTTTCGGTCAAGTCAGCCAGCAGGTCGGAACCTTTGCGGGACTTGACCACTATATCATCCATGTACACCTCGACATTTCGAGGGATCTGGTCGAGTAAACACTTCTGAATCATGCGCATAAAAGTAGCGTTGGCATTTTTCAGACCGAATGGCATAGTGATGTAGCAAAAATACCCGAATGGGGTGATGAAGGATGTCTTTATTTCATCTGGGCCATACAGACAGATCTGATGGTACCTAGAGTAAGCATCTAGAAACGATAAATGCTCGCATCCTGCAGTCGAGTCAACAATCTGATCTATGCGGGGGAGCGGAAAATGATCCTTCGGGCAGACCCGATTTAGATGTTTGAAGTTAATGCACATGCGTAATGACTTATCCTTTTTGGGAACCATCATGACATTCGAGAGCCACTCGGAGTGGTAAATCTCCCGAATGAACTTGGCTTGCAAGAGACGGGCCACTTCTTCACCGATTGCTTTGTGCTTCTCTGCCGCCGATCAACGCAAATGCTCCCTGACGGGCTTAGCTTTCGGATCAACTCTCAGACGGTGCTCAGCCAGTCCCCTAGGAACCCCCGGCATGTCAGCATGCTTCCATGCAAAGATATCCCAGTTCTCACGGAGGAATTGGATGAGCTCGGCTTCCTATTTGTTGTCGAGTGTTGATGATATATTTGTCGGGGCGGCAGTTGGATCCGTCGGGTGGATGTGCACCTTCTTCACTTCCCCTGCCGACTGAAACATCGACTCAGAAGCGGGCTTCTTTGCACAGAGCAAATCAGCAGGGTCAGCGCTCTTCTTGTACTCCTCCAGCTCGACCATGGCCATCTGATGATCAGCGATCTTTGAGCCTTGCTGGAGGCATTCTTCAGCTTGTTGTCGGTTGCCAGTGATCGTGATCACACCCTTAGGGCCTGACATCTTCAACTGCAGGTACACATAACATGGACGGGCCATGAAACGAGCATACGCAGGTCGACCCAAAATGGCATGATAGGCACTCTGGAAATCCACGACTTCAAACATCAACTTATCCTTTCGAATTTTTTTATCGTTCCCAAACGTCACGTCCAACGCAATCTGGCCAAGTGACTTGGCCTTCTTCCCTGGGATGACTCCGTGAAATTGCATGTTGCTTTCACTCAGTCAGGACATTGGAATGCCCATCCCTTTCAGGGTATCCGCATAGAGGATGTTCAGACTGCTGCCACTGTCCATGAGGGCCTTTTTGAGTCGAGTGCCCCCACCACCGGATCAACTACCAGAGCCTGTCGACCAGGAGTGGCCACATGAGAAGGATGGTCTGTTTGGTCGAATGTGATAGCATACTGGGACCACTTTCGGTAGGTAGGGGTAGCAGGTACAACCATGTTCACTTCTATGTTGATGACCTTCAGTCGACTCATGCTCTCGACATCAGCGAAAATCACAAGTGTAGCAGTGACATCTGGGAATGTTTCTTTATCTTCATCTTCCTCCTTTTTAGGAGTCTTGTCACTCGGCAGAGTCTCTTTGAATTGCTTAATGAGTGTTCGACATTGCCGAGTGATGTGCTTGGGCAGAATCACATTGCCCTCCTCATCTTTCCTCGTGTGAATTACACACGACTCATCCATAATATCAGTCCCTGACTAATTTTTTTCTTTCTTGGGGGCATACTGTGCTTTAGCCTTCCCTTATTCTTTGCTTGGGTCGCCAGTGCGGCTGCTTCTGCTTGGACTAGACCCTCAGCTTTTCGCTTCTGTTTCCGATTGGAGTTGCCGCCAGTATCACTGACAACTGCCTTTCCTTTGCTGCTACGGAGGTGGTCTTTTTCCTTTCCATTGGCGTACCGAGTGGCGATTTCCATCATCTTGCCAAGTGAAATATCACCTATTCGAATGAACTTGAAATAAAGCTCTATGTATCTCACACCGGCCTTGAAAGCACACACAACCTGATGTTCTGACACATTCTCCACTATATGATGTAGAGTGGACCACCGCTGAATATAATCTCTCAAAGTCTCATTGGGGTTTTGGACACAATGCTGTAAGTCGACCAGACCTGCAGGATGCTTGCAAGTGCCCTCAAAGGTTCGGATAAACACTTGGGCAAGATCCTCCCAGCAATATATACTGGAAGGAGCCAAGCGATTCAGCCAAGCACGAGCTGAGCCATCTAACATCAAGGACAGGTGCTTCATTGCGACGTTGTCATTGTCGCCACCAATCTGTACATCCACTCGGTAATCATCCAACCAAGTCTTTGGCTTTGACACGCCAATTTTTTTTTCCGATCCCATCCGCCAACCTGAAGTTGGGGGAATCTCTGCAGAATGGATGGCTCTGTTGAAACACTCAGGACCAGAAATCACGTCCGAGCTACCACTCGGAAAATCTCTATCTTGTCCTTCTCCGTGGGCTCTGCCCCTGTCGATTGGCCTCTGGGTGAGGAGATCACGAGCATCAAAGCCTGCATTCCTCTCATCACCAAACGAGCGCCTTTCGTCCTGGTGTCGGGGCACGTGTGGACCACCCCGCGGAGGAGTGGGCACTCGACGGTGGTCTTCATGGTGGAACTGATCTCTGACTTGCTCTTCACGAAAGCCTCCACCCCTACAACGCAAGGGCGATCCAGGGCTGCGTGCTGACTGAACGGTTTCCGCCCTGGGTGAGTTGCTGTGTATCCTGTTGCGAGACTGTGAAACAACGAAATTCTGACGCTATGCTGCATCTAGTAGTGCTCTGATTTGCATCAACCCTCTTCCAGCCTCTGACTGTGACGGCTGAATGGAATCTGCTATCCTAGAAGCAGCTGCTGCATTTAACACAGGGCCGGGTACGATATACCTCAACGTCGTTGCGGGATCCAGTCGGGAACAGATGTCGTTGCCATCGTCCGGCAACTGGTGGGCGCTGGTGAGCACGCTCGTCGAGTTCCCTCTAGAGCTCTTCTAGCTGAATACGCGTGGCCTCCAAGGCCTGAGCCTCGGCAGTTGTTCCAACGATGTGAGTATGAAGAACTTCACCATCGCGACGGGGATGTTCACTCGACGTACCGCCAGCATCGCGCTTGCCGTGGCTAAAGCCCGGCGGCGGGCTTTGATGAGAGCCCGCCATAAGGACCTTCGTTGCTAGATCGCAGCTCTCGCACTCGGAAGGGATATCAGACGGATCAGAATTCGACTCAAACACGCCGTGAAGAGACTCGACAGGCCCGAGCGCTGCGATCTGCGGAGAAGAAATTTGACGCGCCATTGCATGCTTGACCCAACACTGGAGTCATGAGCGGCCGGACCGCTTGCGACCGCGAACAGCGAGGGGAGCCGACGCATAGGGAGTCAACGAGTGACGCAGCAACACGTCGCAGGAACTCGCGCGGAAGTGCGCAGCCCCGTGGACTGGGAGCGCCTCGACATCGAGAGGCGCTTCCTGAAGCCATGCCGAACTGTCGGCGATGAAGGTGAGCACTTCGAAATAGATCTTGTGGCTTAGAGCAAAAACACTGCCAGAAGACATATTGAAGGATGAAAAACGCAACCTCCCCGGAAGTCACTTAGACGCCTGCCCCAAGGTGGGCACCAACTGTCGTGGGAGCGAGCCTGACAGTAGAAGGTAGGGGTACGAAAGGAGAGGGCAGAGTCCTAGCTATGACAAGGATGTACACACAGATGTATGAGTTCAGGCCCCTCTCATGGAGGTAACAACCCTACGTCTCAGTGCTCGGGAGCTTTGTCGTGTGGAATGTTGAGATTACAGTGGTTGTGAACCCTTGTGCCAGAGGGGAGGGGTGGCTTATATAGAGTTCGCTGCCCCTCATAATTGCCCGACATCTAAGGGTCCGATCATGGGTTTAAAGACTGGCATTAGTGGTAATATACATAATAAAAGCTACTAATGATGAAAATCCTAACGCTTGCCCGTTGGCCTCCTAGATGTGGCTTATGGTCTTCTGGCGTCGAGTGGAAATGAGGTCTTCCGAGTGATAGTCGACCGTCGAGTGGAGGAAGAAGTCTCCGAGTGGATTGCCTGTCGAGTGACTTGAGCGCTATCGGGAATCCAGTCGGAAGCTTATTTGTGATCTTCAAGTCCTCCAATGTCATGCCCTTAGGTAGGGGGGTCTAGGTCAGGCCTAGGACCCTACCCTAGGTACATATCCTCGTCAACTAGTTTATGATACTATGCATTATGGAGATAGTATCATACAATAGTATCATATGCATGATACTACTATATGATACTCCCCACTATGAGTAGCCTTAAAGGTGAAAGTGAAAGTGGAAGGGGAAGGGGAAGGGGAAGGGGAGACTTGCGACAGCTGCTGAATAGGGAGAGAGAGAGAGAGAGAAAGAGGATGCTCGTGAGATGAAACTGTGGTGGGTCCCTTAGTAGTAACAGAACACCTATGTGCAGGGCTGTTGTACTCGTCGGTCCCATATGTAAGTCACTTATAGGACGCTGATGTGGTAAGTGGGATGAGGTGGATAGGCTGCATGTTAAGAGAAATAGGTTAGTGGGGATGAACTTTTTAGGTATTATAGATATCACGACTTGCATGTCGATGAGTACGGCAACCGGCAGGAGCCATAGGGTTGTCTTTAATTATTGTATGACCTGCGTGTCAATCATTAAGCGCTATGTAATGGTTTACTTTATCGCTAAGCGGTAGCAATAGTATTAGAAGCATGGTGGGCGCAGCATCCCCGATGGAGACACGTTGATGGACATCAAGATGATGGAGATCATGGTGTCATGCCGGTGATGATGGAGATCATGCCGATGCTTTGGATATGGAGATCAAAAGCACAAGATCATGGCCATATCATGGCACTTATGATTTGCATGCGATGTTAATCCTTTTATGCACCTTGTTTTGCTTAGGACGAAGGTAGCATTATAAGGTGATCCCTCACTAAAATTTCAAGATCAAATTGTGTTCTCCCCGAGTGTGCACTGTTGTGAAAGTTCGTCATGTCGAGACACCACGTGATAATCGGGTGTGATAGACTCTACGTTCACATACAACGGGTGCAAGACAGTGTTGCATGTGTAGAACACTCGGGTTAAACTTGACGAGCCTAGCATGTACAGAAATGGCCTCGAAACACAAGAGACCGAAAGGTCGAACATGAGCCATATGGTAGATATGATCAACATGATGATGTTCACCATTGAAACCACCTCAACTCACGTGATTATCGGACTTGAGTTGGTAAATTTGGGTCATGTATCACTCGAATGACCGTTGGGATATCAATTTGAGTGGGAGTTCTTAAGTAATATGATTAATTGAACTCATTTGTCATTAACATAGTCTAAAGTTGTCTTTGCGAAGTTATGTTGTAGATCAATAGCTCGCGTTGTAGCTCCCCTGTTTTAATACGTTCATAGAGAAAATAGAGTTGAAACATAATGGTAACAATTATGCGGACTAGGTCCGTGATCAGAGGATTGTCCTCATTTGTTTTATAGAAGGCTTATGTCCTTGATGCACCGCTCGGTGCGTCGCCCCCTCTAGCATCGTCTGTGGATGTTGTGAACATCTGACATGCACGTTTTGATGACTATTTGAGAGTTTAGTGCATCATACATTACGGCTTAGAATGTAGGCTTCAAGTACATTTTGAACATCACGGAGCATATATGATGTTCCAAGAGCTGAAATTGGATTTCAGGCTCGTGCCCGTGTTAGAGGTGATACCTCCAACAAGATTCCTTGCCTGCAAGATGAAGGAGAATAGCTCAATTGGTGAGCATGTGCTCAGATTGTCTGGGTGCTACAATGGCTTGAATCGAGTGGGAGTTGATCTTCCAGATAAGACAATGATTGATATGTTTCTCCTAGTCCCTTTCACGAAGCTACTAGAGCTTTGTGATGAACTATGAACATACCAGGGCTGGAAATGATGATCCCTGAGTTATTCACGATGTTTGACACTACGAAGGTAGAAATAAAGAAGGAGCATCAACTGTTGATGGTTAGTAAAACCACTGGTTTCGAGAAGAGCAAGGGCAAGGAGGGGAACTTCATGGATGGCAAGCCAGTTGCTTCTCTAGTGAAGAAACCCAAAGTTGAACCCAAACCCGAGACTAAGTGATTCTATTATGAGGAGAGCGATCACTGAAGCGGAACAACCCTGGATACTTGGTAGATAAGAAGGCTGGCAATGTTGACAGAAGTATATTTGATATACATCTTATTGATGTGTACCTTGCTAGTACTCCTAGTAGCACCTGAGTATTAGATATCAGTTCAATTGCTAATGTTAGTAACTTAAAGTAAAAGCTACAAAATAAACAGAGACTAGCTAAAGGTGATGTGATGATGTGTGTTGGAAGTGTTTTCCAAGGATGATGTGATCACCATCGCACGCTCTCTCTACCCTCGGGATTAGTGATGAACCTAAATGTTATTTGGTGTTTGCGTTGAGCATGAACGTGATTAGATCATGTTTATTGCAATACGGATATCCATTTAAGTTAGAGAATAATGGTTATTCTGTTTACATGAATAATACCTTCAATGGTCATGCACCCGATGAGGATGGTTTATTGAATCTTGATCGTAGTAATACACATGTTCATAACATTGATGCCAAAAGATGCAAAGTTAATAATGATAGTACCACATACTTGTGGCACTGCCGCTAAATGTCATATTGGTGTAAAGCGTATGAAGAAAATCCATGCCGATGGAACTTTGGACTCACTCGATTTCGAATCGGTTGAGACATGCATACCATGCCTCTTGAGCAAGATGACTAAGACCCCGTTTTCCAGTATGATGGAGCAGAAAAGTGACTTATTCGAAATGATACATGTTGATGTATGAGGTCCAATGAGTGTTGTAGTGTGCGGCGGATATCGTTATTTTCTTACCTTTACTGATGATTTAAGTAGATATGAGTATATTTACTTAATGAAATACAAGTCTGAATCATTTGAATAGTTCAAGAAAATTCAGAGTAAAGTTTGAGATCATCGTGACAAGAAGATAAAATGTCTATGATATGATCGTGGAGGTGAATAGCTGAGTTACAAGTTTTGTATACAACTTGAGACAATGTGGAAGTTGTTTCACAACTCACGCCACGTGGAACACCATGGTGTGATGGTGTGGTCGAACGTCGTAGTCGTGCTCTAATGGATATGGTGCGCACTATGATGTCTTTTATCGTTTTGACACTATCGTTTTGGGTTATGCATTAGACACAACTACGTTCACTTAAAATAGGGCACCATCTAAATCTGTTGGGATGAAATCGTATAAATTATGATTTGATAGAAACCTAAGCTGTCATCTCTCAGATTTTGGGAGTGCGAGGCTTATGTCTGATGAGCTCGAACCCAAAGCAGAAAGGTGCATCTTCATAGGATACCCAATTGAGACAGTTGGGTACACCTGCTATCTCAGATCTGTAGGCAAAATGTTTTGTTGCTAAAACGGGTTATTTCTCGAGAAAGAGTTTCTCTCGAACGAATTGAGTGGGAGGAAGATAGAACTTGATGAGGTTGTTGAACCTTTGTTTCAACCAAAGAGTAGAGCGGCGCAGAAAGATGTTTCTGTGGAGCCTACATCTGTTGAAGAGGGAGTTAATGATGATGATCATGAAGCTTCGGTTCAAGTTACTATCAAACCTCGTAGGTCGACAAGGATGCGTACTACTCCTGAGTGGTATGACAACCCTGTCTTAGAGGTCAAGTTGTTGGACAACGATGAACCTACGAGCTATGGAGAAGTGATGATGGGCCCAGATTCAAGAAATGGTTAGAGGCCATGAAATTCGAGAAAGGATCCATGTATGAAAACCAAGTATGGAGTTTGGTAGACTTTCCCATTAAACAATAGGTCATTGAGTACAAGTGGACCTTTAAGATGAAGACAAACGCCGATGGTGAATGTCACCATTTATAAAGCTTGACTTTCCACAAAGAAGTTTCCGCCAAGTTCAAGGAGTTGACTATGATGAGACTTTCTCACCCGTAGAGATCCTAAAAGTCTGTTGGAATTATGTTAGCAGTTGCTGCATTTTTCAATTATAAAATCTGGCAGATGGATGTCAAAACATTGTTTCCTTAACGGTTTACTTGAGGAAAGGTTGTATGTGATACAACCAGAAGGTTTTGTAAGTCCTAAGGATGCTAAAAAGTGTGCCAGCTCCAGCAATCCTTGTATGGGCTGGAGCAAGCATCTCGGAGTTGGAATATACGCTTTGATGAGGTGATCAAAGTTTTTGGGTTTATACAAAGTTTAGAAGAAACTTGTATTTACAAGAAAGTGAGAAGGAGCACTATAGAATTTCTGATAAGTATATGTGGTTGACATATTGTTGATCAGAAATAATGTAGATATTCTGGAAAGCATAAACGGTTGTTTGAAAACATTTTTTCAAAGAAAGACCTCGATAAAGCTACCTAATTGTTGGGCATCAAGATCTATAGAGATAGATCGAGATGCTTGATGAGACTTTCAATGAGTACATACCTCGGCAAGATTTTGAAAGAGTTCAAAATGCATCAGTCAAAGAAGGAGTTCTTGCCTGATTTGTAAGGTGTGGAGTGGAGTGAGACTCAAAGCTCGATCACGGAAGAAGAAAGATAAAGGACGAAGATCGTCCCCTATGCTTTATCCATAGGCTCTATATAGTATGCCATGTTGTGTACCGCACCTGTGTGTGCCTTGCCATGATTCTGTCAAGGGGTACAAGAGTGATCCATGAGTAGATCACTGGATAGCGGTCAAAATTACCCTTAGTAACTAGAGGACTAAGGAATCATTTCTTGATTATGAAGGTGATAAAGAGTTCGTCGTAAAGGGTTGCGTCGATGCAAGCTTTAACACCAATCCGGATGACTCTTAGTAGCAATCCAGATACGTATAGTGGAGTAGCCATTTGGAATAGCTCCAAGTGGAGCATCGTAGAAGTGTCTATAGTATGACATAGAGATTTGCAAAGTACACACAAATCTGAATGTCGCAGACTGGTTGACTGAAACCTCTCTCACATGCAAAATATGATCGAACCCTAGAACGCATTGAGTGTAAGATTCTTAACAATGTAAATCACATTGCGATGTGAGCTAGATTATTGACTCTAGTGCAAGTGGGAGACTGTTGGAAATATGCCATAGAGGCAATAATAAATTAGTTATTATCATATTTCCTTGTTCATGATATTCATTTATTATCCATGCTAGAATTGTATTGATCTGAAACTCAGATACATGTGTGATACATAGACAACACCATGTCCCTCGTATGCCTCTAATAGACAAGCTCGTTGATCAAAGATGGTCAAGGTTTCCAAGCCATGGATATGAGATGTCATTTGATAATGGGTTCACATCATTAGGATAATGATGTGATGGACAAGACCCAAACTATAAACATAGCATATGATCATGTGTGTTTATTGCTATAGTTTTCTACATGTCAGGTATCTATTCGTATGACCATGAGATCATGCAACTCACTGACACCAGAGGAGTACCATGTGTGTACCAAACATCGCAACGTAACTGGGTGACTATAAAGGTGCTCTACAGGTATCTCTAAGGGTGTCTGTTGGGTTGGCATGGATCAATACTGAGATTTGTTACTCCTTGTGACGGAGAGGTATCTTAGGGCCCACTCAGTAATACAACATCACAATAAGCCTTAAAGGCAATGTGACTAAGTGTTAGCCACGGGATATTCTATTACGGAACGAGTAAAGAGACTTGCCAGTAACGAGATTGAACTAGGTATAGAGATACCGACGATCAATCTCGGGCAAGTAACATACCGAAGAACAAAGGGAACATCGTACGGGATTAACTGAATCCTTGACATAGAGGTTCAACCGATAAAGATCTTCGTAGAATATGTAGGAACCAATATGGGCATCCAGTTCCCGCTATTGGTTATTGACCGTGGAGGTGTCTTGGTCATGTCTACATAGTTCTCGAACACACAGGGTCTGCCCACTTAAGGTTCGGTGACGTTTCGGTATAGTAGAGTTACGTATGGTGGTGACCGAAGGTTATTCGGAGTCTCGGATGAGATCCTGGACATCACGAGGAGCTCCAGAATGGTTTGGAGGTAATATTGATATATAGGAAGTCCTGTTTTGGTCACCGGAAATGTTTTGGGTACTTTAGTAGTGTACTGGGAGTGCCGGGTTGGTACCGAGGGCCATCGGGAGGGGTGTCTTGACCCAAAGGACCTCATGGTCTATGGGAGGAGTCAAAGCAGCCCCTAGTGGGCTGGCCGAACCCCCACTCAGGCCCATGTGGCTAGGGGTGGGAAAAACCCAAAGGGGGAAAGGTGGAAAGGGTTTACAAGTGGAGAGGAGGAATCCTACTCCTAGTATGATTGGAGTAGGACTCCTCCACCTCCTATTTTGGCCAAACCTTGAGGGTTTGAGGCTGCCTTCTCTCCTCCCTCCCTCCTATATATACTAGAGGATTTAGAAGGGAGAGATAACCCTAATTGCCACGTGTTGCCCTCTTCTCCCTCTAGATCGTTTCTCCTCTATATTAGTTCTGCGGTGCTTAGGCGAAGCCCTGCCGGATTAGTTCACCACCACCGCCACCACGGCATTGTGCTGCTGGAGAACTCATCTAACTCTCCGCTCCCTCTTGCTGGATCAAGAACGTGGAGATCGTCATCGAGCCGTATGTGTGCTGAACGCGGAGGTGCCGTCCGTTCGGTGCTAGATCGGAAGGACCGTGATCAGGATTGCGAGATGATTCGTGATTTGATCGTAGGACGAATCATGATGGGATCGCGGCATGGATCGTGATTGGATCGCGGATGCTCGGCTATTTGGATCGCGAAGACGTTCGACTACATCGACCACGTTTCTTAACGCTTCCCGGTTAGCGATCTACAAGGGTATGTAGATCCACTCTCCCTCTCGTAGATGCTCATCACCATGGATAGATCTTGCGTGTGCGTAGGAATTCTTTTGTTTCCCATGCAACGTTCCCCAACAAACATGTCACGAGACCGGTGATTAAGGGTCTCCCCATAGGCCTAGCTAAAGGCGGTCTCCGGTAATCCTCTATCGAGTGGTCGGGGAAGGAGAGATGTAGCTTCTATCACCATAGTACGTCCGCAAACACACAATTGCATTGATACTAATAACCTTCACGCCCCCATGGAAAATGTTGAGTGGTCGACTTCACCTAAAATCGGTAAGATTATTAACATAAACATACAAAGAGGATGTCGAATCCTATCGGCATTCAACACCTAAACATACTAGGGTTCCTCTACATGCCCTATAACTAGGAGTTTTTACTCAGACATCAAGACAAAAATCATTAAAAGTATAATAATGGTAAACATGGATGAACTATCAAAAAATACACCTAGGTCTCCACCTAGGGTTCGCAGTTACAAGGATGAATAGTGGAGGGTGATGATGATAGTTGGTGTCGAAGTCTCCCTGTGTTGGAAATATGCCTTGGAGGCAATAATAAATTAGTTATTATCATATTTCCTTATTCATAATAATAGTTTATTATCCATGCTAGAATTGTATTGATCAGAAACTCAGATACACGTGTGGATACATAGACAACACCATGTCCCTACTATGCCTCTGATGGACTAGCTTGTTGATCAAACATGGTTAAGGTTTCCTAGCCATAGACATGAGATGTCATTTGATAACGGGATCGCATCATTAGGAGAATGATGTGATGGACAAGACCCAAACTATAAACTTAGCATATGATCATGTCAGTTTATTGCTACAGTTTTCTACATGTCAAGTATCTGTTCCTATGACGATGAGATCATGCAACCCACTGACATCGTAGGAGTACCTTGTGTGTATAAAATGTTGCAATGTAATTAGGTGACTATAAAGGTGCTCTACAGGCATCTGCGGGGGTGTTTGTTGAATTGGCATGGATCAAGACTGGGATATTTTACTCCGTGTGACGGAGAGGTATCTCAGGGCCCACTCGGTAATACAACATCACAACAAGCCTTGTAAGAAATGTGACTAAAGTGTTAGCCATGGGATCTTGTATTACGTAACGAGTAAAGAGACTTGCCGGCAATGAGACTGAACTAGGTATGGACATGCCGACGATCGAATCTCGGGCAAGTAACATAACAAAGAACAAAGGGAACATCATACGGAATTAACTGAATCCTTGACATAGAGGTTCAACCGATAAAGATCTTTGTAGAATATGTAGGAACCAATATGGGCATCCAGGTCCCGCTATTGGTTATTGGCCGTAGAGGTGTCTCGGTCATTTCTATATAGTTCTCAAACCCGCAGGGTCTACACACTTAAGGTTCGGTGACGTTTCGGTAGTATAGAGTTATGTATGATGGTTATCGAAGGTTGTTCGGAGTCCCGGATGAGATACCGGATGTCACGAGGAGTTCCGGAATGGTCCGGAGGTAAATATTGATATATAGGAAAGTGGTGTTTGAACTCCAGAAAGGTTTCGGGCATTTCCAGCAGCGTATCGGGTGTGACGAATGGGTTCCGGGGGACCATGAAGTGGGGCCATCACACCCAAGGGGCCACACGGGCCTTAGTGGTGGCGCACTAGCCCCTGGTGGGCTAGGAGGCCATCCCAAGAAGGCCTATGCGTAGGAGGAAGGAGTAGGGGCCAAGTAGGAGAGAGTCCTACTAGGAATCCACCTCCCTTGTGGGAGGTGGACTCCTCCCCTCTGGTTCGGCCGAAGCCCTCCTTGTAGGAGGGGCTAGTCTTCCTCCTCTCCTCTCCCTCCATATATACTGAAGGTTTTTTAGGGTAGACCCAACCCTAATTGCCACGTGCTACCCTCTTCTTCCTCTAGATCTGTTTCTCCTCTAGATTAGTTCTACGGTGCTTAGGCAAAGCCCTGCAGGATTAGTTCATCACCACCGCCACCATGTTGTTGTGCTTTCGGATAACTCATCTACCTCTCTGCTCCCTCTTGCTGGATCAAGAAAGCGGAGATCGTCATCGAGTTGTATGTGTGCTGAACGTGGAGGTGTCATCCGTTTGGCGCTAGATCGGAAGGACTGTGATCAAGATCGCGAGACGATTCGTGATTGGATCGCAGGACGGATCGTGATGGTATTGCGGGATGGATCATGATGGGATCGTGGGATGCTTGGCGATTTGGATCGCAAAGACGTTCGACTACATCAACCGCGTTTTTTAACGCTTCCCTCTTAGCGATCTACAAGGGTATGTAGATCCACTATCCCTCTCGTAGATGCTCATCACCATGGATAGATCTTGTGTGTGCGTAGGAATTTTTTTGCTTCACATGCAACGTTCTCGAACACCTTGATCGTTATGATCATGTGATGGTGCCCTCCTATCGATTCCCCCCTCCTGATCCCTTCTAGAGGCTAGGGTTGTTGTTTCCAGTGAAGTTTCTAGTCTTCCTGGTGCTCTTATTTGCGAACTGAAGACATCAAGGTAAAATAGTAGACTAGAGGGAGGTGACACCACATAGTACGAGCACTGGTATGAGAGGGCGTGCTTGTACCAGACACCATTTCTCTCGTGGAAGCACTATTGCGGCTAGAATTTGCTCCTTTTGATTGCTCTTTTTATGGTAGGTTCCTATCATGTCAATCAATGTTATATTCACTCATATACTTGTGTTTTCTCCTTTAATGTGTCGGTTTTTCTACTCGATAAAGATTCTAGTGAAATCAAACAAGAGGGTGTGGGAACACGGTCAAATTTTGACAAAACTTACGATTACGACCTAAAAAGTGATGCAATTTTGGATTCATGAACACCCTAATCTTAGAGTTTTACTCCTCCACTAGAAACTACCACAACTTGAAGAACAAGGTAATCAAGTTCATGAGGTGCAGATAAACATAGATGAATGAGTCCATTGCATCGAGTCAAGAAACACATGAGATACATGATCGTGACTATCACCAGCATATGGTCACCAATAAGATAATTAGCAAGGCTTACACACCTTTACATAATGATTCATTATAAGAGGTGTAACAAGTCTATGTGATAAGTGTAAAAGGAATAGAGAGGAAGATTGGTGGAATTGTTGATGTATTGCTTCAGCCTCGTGGGCATATACATATAGGAGTACATGATCATCATGGTGTATGAGACAAGCTAGAACACTAGTCTATCCTATGCTTCCTAAATAATCATGATACTCAACAATAATTCGTTCATGCTTCAGTCGAGCAAGTTGCGAGGGGCTGTCATTACTTGACTGGACTAAAAACCGACGAGGTTGCTCAAGCAAAGTGATAGACCTTTGTGCTAATGTTGATGTCGCCGAGAGTGTAAGGTGGTGTAGCCGTGGTCGAGGTAGCCGTATGAGGGACGCCGTGGTCGATGTCGAGTCGGGGTGGCCAGTTTTGATGTAGTTGTCGTGGAGTCACGGGTGCAAGGAGGTCTCGTCTTAGTCATGGGCATAGTAGTGTCGAGGTAGTGGTGTGCCGGGTTGAAGTCGGTGTTGACAAGACGTCGCAGTGGATTTGCCAATCCCGGGGACACATGATACTTCTCCAACGTATCTATATTTTTTGATTGTTCCATGCTATAATAGTACCATTCTAGGATACTTTTTGAGTATTTATTTAACTGTTTATATTATTTTTTAGCACTATTCTATTAACCCAGTGCCTAGTGCCAGTTGTTGTTTTCTACGTGTTTTTGGATTTTCAGGTTTACAGCAACAAACGAAGTCCAATTACCTCGAAACTTTTATATGATTTATTTGGACCAAACAAGACCAGGAAGCTTTGGGAGGAGACCAGAGGCCGCACGAGGGAAGTACAAGCAAACAGGGCGCGCCCTAATGGCTTGTCCCTCCCAAGTGGGTCTCCTGCCCCCATTCCATGGCGTGTAAATTCACATATATTCCAAAACCCCTAGAGAGCATCCCAAAACACTTTTTCCGCCGCTGCAAATCTCTGTTCCGCCGCGATCCCACCTGGAGCCCTGTTCTCGTTGCTTTGCCGGAGGGGGGATCGATCACAGAGGGCCTCTATATTATCCTTGCTGCTCCCATGATGATGTGTGAGTAGTTCACCATATACCTACGGGTCCATATATAGCTAGTACCTAGATGGCTATCTCTCTCTTGATCTTCAATACAATGATCATCGCTCTTTTTTTAATATGTCCGATGTAATTCTTCTGTATGATGCATTTGTTGGGATCCGATGAATTGTGGGTTTATGTTCAGATTATTAATGAAAAGTATTTGAGTCGCCTATAAAATATATTATAGCTTTGTAAATCTCTCTGATCTATTTATTTGCTTTGGTCAAGTAGATTGATCTTTCTTCACAGAGAGGGGTGCGTTCTAGTGGGTTCAATATGGGGTGCTCTATATCCCAATGATAGAAAGGGACAAGACACGTCTTTGTATTGTTTCCACTAAGGATAAAACGATGGGGTTACTTCATATTAATTGAATTCTCTTTGTCTACATCATGTCATTATTCTCCAAGCATTACTCTTTTTTACTTAATACTCTAGATGCATGCTGGATAGCGGTCGATGTGTGGAGTAATAGTAATAGGTGCAGGCAGTATTCGGCCTATTTGCTGATGGACGTGATGCCTATATGATACTTGTGATATGCGTTGGGTTTTCCCTGAAGAGGGACGGTTTATCGCAACACAAAGTGGATAAGTATTTACCACAGTTATGAAACCATGGTTTATCGAGCTATTAGGAATACCAATCCTCAACCGTCGTCAGTAGTTGCACACAAAAGAACAAACATCTTGCATCGAATGCCGGCAAGAGGGTTGTCAATCCCAACAAACACACCATACAAAGGGATTACATCAGATAGATCAAGGCAAAGATGCTATGAACATTGTATTGAAGATCGAGAGAGAGAGATATATTGCCATCTAGGTACTACCTACCGACCCGTAGGTCTGTGGTGAACTACTCACACATCATGGTGAGGGCAGCAAGGTTGATGAAGTGGTCCTCTGTGATCGATTTCCCCCTCAGGCAGGGTGCCGTAACGGAGGTGTAGATGGCCTCCCGTCGGAACAGAGACTTGCGGCAGCAAAAAAGTGTTTCGGGAACGCTTCTGATGTTTTAGGGTAAATAGGAATTTATAGGCCAGAGAGGGGCGTCGGGAGGTGCACGAGGGAGGCATAAGCCATTAGGGCATGCCCCCTGGTGGCGTGCCCTGTTGGCTTGTGGGTCCCACATGCCTCGCCCGGCCTCCTCTCGAAGCTTCCAGGTCTTCTTTTGGTCCAAAAAAATCACCAAAAAGTTTCGTGGCAATTGGACTTCGTTTGGTACTGTAACCCTGAAAGGTCAAAAACATACAGTAAACAACAACTAGCACTAGGCACTGGGTCAATAGGTCAGTGCTCAAAAATATTATAAATTGGTAAAGAAATGCCCAAAAGTATCCTAGAATGATAATATATCAGCATGGAACAATAAAAAGTTATATATATGTTGGAGATGTATCGGCATCCCCAAGCTTAATTCATGCATGTCCTCGAGTAGGTAAATGGTAAAACCAGAATTTTTTATATGAAATGCTACCCATTATGCAATCTTTTTATGTATGCTCATTGAGAAATGATGAATTAACAAACAACAACATAGTAATATTTCTAATTATAAGAAACAAAATCATTGATTTTCAAAGTATAGAATCATAAAAGAATGTTTACTCCACTCATCTTATTCTATTATCAAGGCATGACTCTGTGTTCACCACATCAATACAAATGTTAAGCACCATGCTGTCCAAGTCAGGCAATTGGGTCGTACTTTTTCAATATGCATCAACTTTTTATTCTTCAAGCAATACATGAGCTTGAACCATTGGACATAGCATATAGGTGGAATAGAAAATGATGGTAGGTATCAAAGGGGTAAAAAGTGGAGAAGATAGTCTCACATCAACTAGGCGTACCAACGAGCTATGGAGATGCTCATCGATAGATGTGAATGCAAGGAGTAGGTATTGCCATGCAAATGATGCACTAGAGCTATAAGTGTATGAAAGATCAACTGAAGCTAAGTGGGGGTGTGCATCCAACTTGCTTGCTCATGAAGACCTCGGGCATTTGACGAAGCCCGTCATCAGAATATACAAGCCAAGTTTATTATGAAAAGGTAATTCACAGTAGCATATGGAAGTGACAAAATAGTAGAATCTCTATATGAAGAACATGGTGCCACTTTGAGGCACAAGTGTGGTAAAGGATAGTAGAAAAGTCCCTTCTCTCTTTTTCTCTCATTTTTTATTTTTCTTCATGGTGTGACTTTTATTTATTCTTTCCTTCTTTTGCCTCCCCCATTCATATTTTTTTATATGGTGGGATCATTTGGCCTCCCCCATTTTTATTTTATTTTTCGTCCGGAGTCTCATCTCGACTTGTGGGGGAATCATAGTCCCCATCATCCTTTCCTCACTGGGACAATGCTCTAATAATGATGATCATCACACTTTTATTTACTTACAACTCAATATGAAAAACTGATAGGAAGATATGACTATATGAATGCCTCTGGTAGTGTACCAGGATGTTTAATGCTCTAGCGTGACATGTATCAAAAACATGATGAACGGTGGCTTTGCCAAAAATAATATGTCAGCTCTATATGATCATGCAAAGCAATATGATGATGAATGAAGTAGTCATGTGAAGTGACGATGGAATTTTCATGGCAATATATCTTGGAATGGCTATGAAGTGCCATAATAGGTAGGTATGGTGGATGTTTTGAGGAAGATATAATGAGGCTTATGTGCAACAGAGCGTATCATGTCGCGGTGTTTGGATGCACCAGCGAAAGTTGCACGGATCCTCGAGGTGAGAATGGGCTATGCACGGTATCGAAGAGGCTAGGAAATATGGGAAGGTGACGGTGCGTATGTACATGATATCACATTAGTCATAAAGAAATCATAGTACTCCTCGCATGCCCTGACGGAGGAGGTTGGTAGGAGTTAACCATCGTGCGCCCTCGACTCGAAACAACACTAGGATTTCAACGAGGAATAAAAATGCTCACACATCATCACCATGCCTCTTTATTTTTTTATATGAATAACAAGTTAACACCTCTTAATGTCAACACTTCTATGAATCAACAGTTATGGACTCACACCTTCTTCAATTACCACATCAATGTCATTAATACAAAATATATCTATATGTGCTACATGATGGTTTTGATTATCATTCATTGAATACCTATTATTTTTGGACTAGTCTTATGACCCATGAAAATTACCATCACCATTTATTCATATATCAAACAAATATAAGTGAAGAACGAGACCATATTATTTCTATAAAATCTACACGCCACTCTGCTAAAAAGATATAAGTGAAGTACTAGAGCAACTGCCAAGCTCAAAAGATATAAGTGAAGCACATAGAGTATTCTAGCAAATTATGATGAATGTGTGTCTCTCTCAAATAGGTGTGTCCAGAAAATGATGATTGTGACAAACTGAAAGTAAAAGCAAACAAAAACAAATGACGCTCCAAGCAAAACACATATAATGTGATGAATAAATATATAGCTCCAAGTGACATACCGATGGATTGAGATGAAAGAGAGGATGCAAACCGGGGCATCCCCAAGATTGGACGCTTGAGTCTTCCTTAGAATATTACTTGGTGTGCCTTGGGAATCCCCAATCTTAGGCTCTTGCTACTCCCTATTCCGTGGTCCATCGTGATCACACCCAAAACTTAAAAACTTCAATCACACAAAAGTCAACAAAACTTCATGAGATCCGTTAGTATAAGAAACATATTGCATACTTTAGGTACTGTTATAAATTGATTCTTAATTAATTTTTCATAATGGGTACTTTAATCCAACTTCTCCATGGCTTAGACTCCTTGATTCAATCCATAGCATAATCAAAACAAGCAAACTATGCAATCAAAACATAATCTGTTTAAAACAGAACAATCTGTAGCAATCTGTAAAGGACCCATACTTCTGAAACTCTAAAAATTCTAAAGAATCAAGAAAACATGGAGAATTTTCATAGAAATACCGTGGAAACATTTCAGATAATTATCACTCTCCATTAAAAATTGAAAATTCCTGACTGGAGTCAAAGTTTCTATTATGTTTCAGCATCGTTTCTACTCATCTCGTGAGTCATCCGAAAGGCTTTACTTGGCACAAGCACTAATTAAAACATAAAAACATAATCATTACAATGGAAAAAATCATGTTATCACAAAATAATATAAGGTAAAAACAAAATTTAAGATACACATTGGATTGCCTCCCAACAACCTCTATTGTTTTGTGCCCCTAGCTAGGCATAATGCATAGTTTCAAGTGTTGTCATCTTTGACACTCAACCCATAAGTGTCTATCATAATTGGTTCAGAAGGTTGTTTAATTATCTTCCTAGGTAAGTGTTCCATCCCTTTCTTTAATGGGAATAGGAACCTTATGTTTCCCTCTTTCATGTCAATAATTGCACCTATAGTTCTTAAGAACGGCCTTCCAAGTATTATAAGAGAAGAAGGATTGTAATCAATATCTAGAACAATGAAATCTACAGGCACATAAGTTTTCCTTGAAATAATAAGAACATGATTAATTCTACCCAAAGGTTTCTTCATAGTAGAATCCAAAAGATGCAAGTTTAGGGACATTCTTCAATATTAGTGAGACCAAGCACATCACATAAAGTTTTAGGTATAGTTCAAACACTAGCACCAAGGTCACACAATGTGTTGCATTCATATTTATTTATCTTTCTTTTGATAGTAGGTTCCCACTCCTCATTCAATTTTCTATGAATAGAAACTTCAAGTTCAAGTTTCTCATCATAAGATTTTATCATAGCTTCTTCTATATGTTCAGTAAAAGCTTTGCTTTGTTCATAAGAATTGGGTGAGCTAATAATGGATTGAAGAAAGGAAATACATAATACTAAAGAGAATTTACCATAATGAAAACCTTGTAATCCAAGTAGTGGGCACATCACTATTTAAAGTTTTGACCTCTCCAAACCCACCTTTTCAGTTTTAGCAACAAAATCATCGCCCTCCAAGAAAACGGGATGCTTCTCAACTAAACTTGAATCCTCTCTAGTTCATTTATCATTTATATTAAGACAAGTAAATAAAGATTCAATGGGAGAAACACCAATCATTTTAAGATCTTCATCATGATTCGTAATAGGGAAATATTCCGATTTAGCGGCCATTCTATTTACTAGGGTGGTTTTCTTATCAGATATTTTTCCTAGAAATTCTTTAGTATGAGAAAATTGTGATTGGAGGTTCGACACTTGTTTATTCACTTCATCAAGTTGCCTACTAATAGCATCAAGCAAAATTGAATGTTCCTTAACTTCCGAAGCAAAGAACCTATTGTGTTCATAACGTGGGATCATGAAATTTTTCATAGAGTCTCTATTTCCGACATTCTTTGATAGTATGAAGTATTGTGGAATCTATCCTTAGACATGGTGACCGAAAAAGCAAAGCAACAAATAAGACAAGCGAAGCAAGTAAACTAGCAAGTAAAGCAAGCAAACAAGTACACTAGTAAGTAGCAAAGATAAATATTGTTGTATTTTTTATTTTTATGATAAGAACTCAATATAACAGAAAATAAAAAGAATAACAAGTGAATGAAAATTTGTGCAAAGTTACTTGATAGTTGGTGATGGTATTTCCCAGCAACGGTGCCAGAAATCCTTCTTGATACTTGTGATCTTTGTTGGGTTTCCATGAAGAGGAACGGGTTATCACAACACAAAGTGGGTAAGTATTTCCCTCAGTTATGAAACTAAGGTTTATCAAACTAATAGGAGTACAATTCCTCAACCGTCTTCAGCGGCTGCACACAAAAGAACAAACAACTTGCACCCAACGCCGACAAGAGGGTTGTCAATCCCCTTGATCTCATTATTTGCAAGCAGGTGAGTTTTGTAGATAATTGTAAATTGAAAAATAAAATAAAATCAAATAAATAACAACAAGGTAATGATAGAGTTTGTGAATATATTAGTGAATAGACCTGGGGGCCGTAGAGTTCTCTAGTGGCATCTCTCATAGAAATAGCATACGGTGGGTAAACAAATTACTATTGGGCAATTGATAGAAAAGTGAATAGTTATGCAATTTTCACGGAAATGATCATGTGTATATAGGCATCACGTCCATAATCAAATAAGCCGATTCCTACCTGCACCTACTACTATTACTTCACATCGATCGCTATCAGCATGCATCTAGAGTATTAAGAAAAACATAGTAATGCTTGAAGAACTATGACATGATGTAGACATAGTAAACTCAATCAATATGAATGAACCCCATCGGTTTAT
This sequence comes from Hordeum marinum, assembly GCA_022496015.1. Lineage (NCBI taxonomy): Eukaryota > Viridiplantae > Streptophyta > Magnoliopsida > Poales > Poaceae > Hordeum > Hordeum marinum. The sequence goes on along the minus strand of CM039678.1, from coordinate 375,079,969 downwards.
CCTTAGTAGCAACAACACAAAGATGAAACTTGCCCCCTTCTGTCACTTGGATATAGAAACTCGTCAGGTTGAACTTACTACAACGCACCACTCCCACCGAAGAAATATCAATCTAGTTGGCCAAACTATCTCAATAGATCAGAGAGAATTAAGAATCTATGATGATCATGCAACTAAGAATTATAATATTCAGAGGTGACTCAAATAATTTTCATGAATAATCTGAACCTAAACTTACAATTCATCGGATCCCAACAAACACACCATACAAAGGGATTACATCGGATAGATCAAGGCAAAGATGCGATGAACATTGTATTGGAGATCGGGAGAGAGAGATTGCCATCTAGTTACTACCTACAGACCCATAGGTCTGTGGTGAAATACTCACACATCATGGTGAGGGCATCAAGGTTGATGAAGAGGCCCTCCATGATCGATTCCCCCTCCAGCAGGTTGTCGGAACGGAGGTGTTGATGGCCTCCCATCGGAACAAAGACTTGGGACGGCAGAAAAAGTGTTTCAGGAGCGCTTTTGAAGTTTTTAGGTTAAATAGGAATTTATAGGCCAGAGAGGGGCATCGAGAGGCGCACGAGGGAGGCACAAGCCATTAGGGTGAGCCCCTTGGTGGCGCGCTCTATTGGCTTGTGGAGCCCTCGTCCCTCTCTTGGCCTACTCCCAAAGCTTCCAGGTCTTCTTTTGGTCTAGAAGAAATCATCAAAAAGTTTCATGCCAATTGGACTTCGTTTGGTACTATAACACTGAAAAGTCAAAAGCATGCAAAAAACAACAACTAGCACTAGGCACTGGGTCAATAGGTTAGTGCTAAAAAATATTATAAATCGGTAAACAAATGCCCAAAAGTATCCTAGAATAATAATATATCAGCATGGAACAATCCAAAATTATAGATATGTTGGCTACGTATCACTATATACACCTGAATATGAACATAACTGTGCAATTTTCTATCAACTGCCTGTCGATGTACTCAAGTTTGGGCTTTTAGTACCCCATACTTGTGCATGGGCAGTTGTAGTCGCACCAGCGGCAAGGGCCACGAAGGGACTGCTAGAAGCAAATACAAAGATGACGTGGGGATATTCAAGTTAGCAAGTACAAGACCGAAGGCCAAAGGCTAGAACTCCAACAAGATTTTGCCAGGGGTGGCCCGCGGAGCCCCGACAAGGAGTGCACCCGGCAAGACCTCGCCACCCTGCCAGCATAGAGGCTAGGTGTCAACCCTCCAGGATACGTGTCGAGACGCTGGCATGGATTGGGTAAGCGGTACCAATGGGATAGGCTCCTGTCCCGTCCATAGAAGGTGAGGGACACCTGACAGAGCATTAAATGCATTTGTCCTACACCGTCAGTGTTAGGTATGTCAGTGTTAGCACTGTACACCTCGTGCATACACTGTACGCCACTATTGGGATCCCCTTAGTCATATAAAAGGAGGCCCAAGGCCATACGATGGGGGAATCTTTTTTCCACCTTCTAGCTCACGCGCGTAGCGGCTGTTCATAGCACTCTTGTAGCCAGAACCATAAAAACACCCATAATACACAAAAGCAGGAGTAGGGTTTTACACTTCTTAGCGACCCGAACCTGTGTAAAATCTCCCCTTGCATCGTTCGTCTGATATGCTCTTTGTGCATACCGTCTCCCCACCGAACCACAAAGGGATCCACGTGATCCCATAGGTGTCACACCCTGGCATCTTTGGCGCGCCAGGTAGGAGGGAGAGGTTGTGTGAACCTGATCACACGATTAGTGTGCCAGTTCCTTCATCATCTCCATCGCCATGCCCCCCAAGAACAAGGGTTTTACGGCGGTTGACCCGTCCATGTCTTGCGCGCCCGTAGCCACTCAGACGGGCATCGGTGTGGATGCAGGCGGAAGTCTCAAGCCTCCACGACGTTCTGGTGATCCAGGCCAAGCCAGAGGCGCCGTTCGCACTGACGACAACGATCCACGCGCCACTGGGTCTCAAGACGGAGCCGTGCGGCTGACATGCGCCACGGTGAACTCCAGGGATGGAAGGGTGCCTTCCAAGATGCCTATGCCAACGCATACGCTGCAGCCTTCTCAGGTCACACGCGATGAGCAGCACCTCGACGTCTGTGGTTCTAAGCGCCCCCATGGAAAGGCTCATGCGCATCACTCTAGAGATGCGCGAGACTAAAATGCGCGCCAAAATGCTGACAGAGGTGGCGCACGGTCGCGGGACCATGATGGAGCTCCTTCTAACACGGTTAGGAGTCAGAGCACCTCACATTCATCGCACCTTCCGTTGCTGACCTCATCAGTAGAAGTAGTGGCGTGAGCAAAGCTACTCCTGAATTTCCTTACTACACCGGAGAAGCTTGATGAGTGGAGAGCTACTATCCAGAGCCTCGTCAGCTTCGCTGATAGGGATGGGCTGCAACGGGCGGAGCCTTCGCAGCAGCGGTCCATCGAGTCAGCACGCACCAATGGAGACAAGGATAGCGGTGGCACGACCATGGTGCACTCTCCTCCGTGGCGACAATGGTGTCTATCGACTCGACCGGTCGGCGCTGGTGGTGACGACTCCATAGTGTCGTCTGATCTGCGAACTCACAACGATCAACGTCAAGTTCTTCGAGAGCGAACCAAAGAAGATGCTCGGACCATCATTGAGCGGCGGTGGGAAACACGTCATCAATCTGATAAGCATGCAGGGCCCACTGTAGACAAGCCTGCTCCATGGTATCCTGTCGACCTACCATATGAGGTGGGTTGTCCAGCGTTTACCCATGAGCTGTGGCGAGTCTAGTGGCCCAATACCCAAACATGAAAACAGGAGGTCTCGGAGAAATATGACGACAAGACCCACCCGTTGGAGATCTTGAGCATCTACAGCATTGCGGTGCAGTCTGCCGGGGCTCACGATGACAAGATACTCGCCAACTACTTCCCGTTGGTACTCAAGCCCAACGTCAGGTCATGGTTGATGCATCTGCCAGAGAATTCTATTTCTTCCTGGACAGACCTATGACATGAGTCTGTTGGCGCTTTTACCGAATGCCACCAAGCTCCCGACCAAGCAAGTGATTTGCATCTCATCCCCCAGAAGGAAGGCGAAACTTTGTGCAAGTATATTCAGAGATTCAGCCGAATACATCACAACATCCCAAATGTTCATCATGCTGCTGTTATCAACGCATTCCATCAGAATGCGCGTAACCGCAGGATCCGTGAAGAGCTGGCGATGAATAAAGTCAAGGATGTCACCGAGCTCTACGCTTTGGATGATAGATGTGCTCCAGATGAAGCAGGGAGGAGACTCCCCGGCGAGGATGCCGGTCCTGGAGTCGACTTTGACAAAGACACCACCGCCCCGACGAGGAAAGGCCGACGATAGAATAAGAAATGCAAGGACAAGGCTGTGCTTGCTGTCGAGGAATCCGGCAACCCCAACACCATCAAGAAGACAAAAATTGACAGACCCGGCAAAGATGTTGCCGGGTGCGCCTCTTGTCAGGCCTTGGCAGCTGCCGACAAGCCAGAGGGCTTTGACAAGTAGTATTGCAAGATCCATCGCACCAAGCGCCACGATCTCCAAAACTGCTAACAAGTTGAGCAGCTCGCCGAGAGGCAGAAAGCTGAGTATATGAGGCAGGATAAGGAGAAGGCCCAAGATGGTGCGGACGGGTCCGACAAGAAACATGATGGCTGAGGAGGTCGCCGCAACAAGGCCAAGTGGCAGGAGAGGCCCGCTCGAGGCCGTGACAAGGAAGAGGGGGATGACGATGGCATTGTCAAGGATGATGAGTCTATCGAGCACAAATTTCAGAGCGCTACAGAATTCATGTGTGTCGATGGAGGCGCCTCATTGCATTCGTCTCATCGCCAACTCAAATAGTGGGCACGCGAGAGTAATGCGACAGAGCCATCTGTTGAAGCCGGAAACCACTGAGATGGTCCCACCCGCCTATCATTTGCGATGCCGAGGATCACCTTGATTGCACAACTGTGGTAGGGTGTCTTCCATTGTTGGTTTCGCCAACAATTCACAACCTCAAGGTGACAAAAAGCTAGTTGACTGTGGGGCTGGTTTGAATTTGAACTCGCCTGACGTGAGCAAGAGGCTATAAATCCCTGATGAAGATCTCGAGGAGACGCGCACGTTTCAGGGGATCAATCCAGGGAGGAGTCAACCAAAGGGCAAGATCACGTTGCTAGTAACATTTGGTAGTGACATGAACTTCAGGACACAGAAGATTGTTTTCGACATCGCCAAGATACCATTGCCATATAATGGAATCCTCGGACGCCCAGCGCTGGCCAACTTCACGGCGGCATCACACTATGCTTATAATGTGTTGAAGATGCCCGAACTGATCAACGTCATCACAATCAAGTCTGACAAGAAGGACACACTTATTTGTACCGACCAACTTTACCAGGAGGCAGTTGCAGCACCTGCCGCCAAGGCATTTGCTCCTGCCGCTGATGCTCCCGGAGGGAAGAAGACCGGCAAGGCCTCTGGTGCACACTCCGGCAAGCGCACCTCTTCGGAGTGCTGTGCTCCCATTGACGATGTGCCAGAGAGCTCCACCGGCAAGAACAAGAAATCCAAGGCAGCTCCACCAGAAACCAAGAAGGTGCCCGTCAAGGAGGATGGTACGGGAGGAACTTTCATCATTAGTTCCACCCTCGACGACAAATAGGAAAGCGCGCTAGTTGCCTTCTTGTGGGCTAATGTCGATGTGTTTTTGTGGCCATTATCTGATGTCCCCGGTGTTCCCAGGGAGGTAATTGAGCACCACCTTGTTGTCTGTCCTCATGCACGGCCCGTCAAGCAGAAAGTTAGGAAGCAAGCCTTGGAGTGGCAAGAGTTTATTGCCGAGGAAATCAGGAAATTGGAAGTGACATGTTTGGTTAGAGGAGTTCTCCATCCAACATGGTTGGCCAATCCAGTTGTGGTGCGCAAGGCGAATGGAAAATCGAGGCTATGTATTGACTATACAGATCTCAATAAGGCATGTCCAAAGGATCCTTTCACCTTGCCATGCATCGAACAGATTGTGTACTACACTACAGGCTGTGATCTGCTGTCATTCCTTGACGCTTATTCAGGATATCACCAGATCTTCATGTCCAAGGAAGACAAAAAGAAGACCACATTTATCACCCCATGTGGTACGTATTGCTTTGTGCATATGCCTTTCGGGTTAGAAAGTGCTGGTTCAACATTTGCAAGAGCAGTTTAGATTGATTTTGAACCTCAGCTACATAGAAATATGGAAGCCTATATGGATGACATAGTGGTTAAAACCAAGGACAAAGCAACACTCATACAAGATCTAGAAGAGACGTTTGCGAATCTGCGCAAGATCAACTTGAAGCTCAATCCTGAGAAGTGTGTGTTTGGTGTTCCGCTCGGCAAGCTTCTCAGGTTCTTTGTGTCTCAGCATGGGATCAAGGCAAACCCCGACAAGATCAAAGCAATTGAGCAGATTGAAGCACCAAGATGCATCAAGGATGTGCGTCGTGTTGCCGACTGCATTGTGGCTCTGGATAGGTTCATCTCAAAATTTGCTAAGCGCGCCCTATCCTTTTTCAAAATCTTGAAGAAGGGAGGCCTAATGAAGTGGACTCCGGAAGCGGAGGCGGCGCAACAGGATTTGTGGAGGTACCTCTCCTTCCCGCCCATACTAGTCGCACCTAGATCACAAGAGCTGTTATTGCTATACTTGGCGGCAACGAACCAAGTGGCTAGTGCTCCGTTAGTGGCATAGAGGGAAGTCGACGAAGAAGCAACGACAGAGGAAGGAAGGCCAAGCGACAAACCAGGATCTTCCCCGGTAGGGGCTGGTGCCGACAAGTCAGGATCTATGCAGATGATCGAAGTGACACAGAAGAAGAAGATGGTGCAGTGCCCAGTTTATTTTGTCAGCTCCCTTTTGCAAGAAGCCAGGTCAAGATACTCTAGCATGCAAAAAAATGCTTTTTTGCCACCTCATGTCCTCAAGGAAACTGCGCCATTATTTCCAAGCACATGAGATCACCGTCGTCACTCACTTCCCGCTACAACGGATTTGCGGAATCCAGATGCGACCAACAGGATTGTGGAGTGGGCTTTGGAGTTGTCAAGCTGTGGTCTCAGGTTTGAAAGCACTTCAACTATCCAGAGCAGAGCCTTGGCAGAATTCATTGCAGAATGGACTCCAACCCCAGATGAAGAGATGCAAGAAACGACCCTCCCTGGCAAGGAAACAAGCCAAGAATGGGTTATGTATTTTGACGAAGCTTTCTCCCTATAGGGAACGGGTGCTGGCGTGCTGCTTGTCGCACCCACCGGAGAGCACCTCAAGTATATAATTCAGATGCACTTTCCCCAGGAGAGGTCAACAAACAACACCGTAGAATATGAGGGGCTGCTTGCCGGTGTCAGGATTGCGGTAGACCTTGGGATCAAGAAACTCATTGTCAGAGGAGATTCGTAGCTTGTCCTCAAGCAAGTCAACAAGGATTACCAGAGCCCGTTGATGGAAGCTTATGTAGATGAAGTGAGGAAGTTGGAGGAGCGCTTTGATGGTCTCCAAATAGAGCATGTTCCTCATGCAGAGAATAGCATTGATGATGAACTGTCAAAGCGTGCTGCCCTCAAGTTACATGTGGAACCAGGGACTTTTGTGCTCCAACTGGCTCAACCATCTGTAACACCATCGGCAAAGCAGAACAAGAGAAGGAAGTTAAATTCCGGCCAGTACTTCCCCGTAGAGCTCTCAGAAGCTGCCGGCAAGGGAGTTGTCGGGGTCGACACCAAGCTTGCCGGGGAATAATAGGCTCCGGTAGGGCCCCAAGCCCTTGCCGTAGAGACAAGCGCCCCGTGGAAGAAGACATGCCTTCAGTCCTTGTTGTTGAGCCTTAGGCTCCAGCATGGGCACAACACATTCTCTAGTTCCTTCAAACAGGAGAGCTCCCTGAGGAACAGGAAAAAGCAGAGAAAGAAGCCCGTCAGTCTAATATGTACAACTTTGTGGATGACATCTTGTAGAGAAAGAGACCAAACGGGGTGGAATTGAAGTGAATTCCTCGAGAGGATGGACTAGAGTTGTTGGTAGAGATACATGGAGGCATATGTGGCTCCCACATAGGATCAAGAGCTCTTGCCGGGAAGACTTCCGGCAAGGTTTCTTTTGGCCTACTGCTCTCCAGGATGCAACAACACTAGTAACCAAGTGTGAAGTGTGCCAGTTCCATTCGAAGAAACTACATCAACCAGCTCAAGCTCTTTAGACAATCCCTGTTTCCTGGCCATTTTCGGTCTGGGGGCTCGACATCTTGGGCCCCTTTCCCCGTGCTACCGGGGGCTTTGAGTACTTGTACGTCGCAATCGACAAGTTCACAAAGTGGTCGGAAGTGGAAGTAGTGAGAAAGGTGACAATAGGGTCAGCCGTCAAGTTCTTCAGGGGACTAGTTTGCCATTTTTGTGTACCAAACAGGGTCGTCACTGACAACGACACACAGCTCACAAGCCGCACCTTCATGCAATATGTCCAAGACCTTGGCGGCAAGATCTGTTTTGCTTCTGTTGCTCATCCAAGGAGCAACAACCAAGAGGAAAGGGCAAATGATGAAGTGTTGCGAGGGTTTAAGACAAGAACTTTCGACAGGCTACGTAAGTGCGGAAGATGTTGGATTGATGAGCTGTCGGCGGTTCTTTGGTCAATCAGAATGACGCCAAATTGAGCCACCGGCTAGACACCCTTCTCCCTGGTATACAGGGCGGAAGCAGTTCTCCCTATGGAACTCATATACGGGTCACCTCGAGTGCTCGCTTACAATGAGCTTTAGCAAGAGTAGCTGAGCCAAGATGACGTAACGCTCCTTGAGGAAGATCATCTTCAGGCTGCTGTGAGAGCTGCACACTACCAGTATGCTTTGCGCCGCTACCATAGCCACAAAGTTCATTCCCGAAGTCTTGAGGAAGGCGACCTTGTTCTTCGACGCGTTCAGTCGGGCAAGAATTCAAACAAGTTGACGCCAGAGTGGGAAGGCCCTTATCGGGTAGTACGAGTCACCAGGCCTGGCGTAGTCCGCCTGGAGACCCAAGATGGCGTCCCAGTGAGTAACTCCTGGAACATCGAATGTGTTCATAAGTTCTATCCATAAGGCGTGGTTGTCGGGCATCCAGGCAACCACCTTTTTTACAAGTCTTGCCGGCAAGGCATGTCATCCTTTGTACAAAGCCAGGCGCAGACCCTGTGCATAGTTGAATAAGATCGAGCGTCCTACAAGTCTTGTCGATTTCCATGTTTCCTTACATGCATGTTTATCTGAGATGTTGCATTACACTTATTTCTAGCAAGTGCTAATGAACCGCCAAGGTTCCATACATCTATTTTCTCTTCTTTTTCTTTCTTAAAGGATAGAAGGTTCCCTCGCGTACAAGTTTGCTGGGGGATGAGATAGTGTGGACACCTACATGTGACGTTCGAGGTTGACACCTTGCGGAAAGGAGTACAACAACAAAAAGCTAAGTTGCGAAACTCTAAGTAAACCTTTACTATGAGGTTATTTTCCTTGAACGATTTCGACTTTAGTATGGGAAACCTACACGCGAAGGAACCTTGCCATGACCGGTTGCGCCCTTGCCCTATTTTGAGCCCGCTCAACAGTTTAAGTGGCTACGCTGAAAACGTCAAGGTAACTTGTCATGATTGGTTGCGCCCTTACTGTGTTTCGAGTCCGCTCAACAGTTTAAGTGGCTGCACTAGAAATGTCAAGATATCTTGCTGGCAGCGGCACCACCAACAGGCTGCTAAGGATCCACTCCTCAAAGCGATCGCGGCAGTGTTGCATACGCCGACAAGTTTTCGATAAGCGTAGGGAGTACACCATACAGAGGAAAATCGGACAAGAGGAATAACATGCATTCGTTCAAAACACACACAATTATATTACATTAAGGAGTTGATACAGTTTTGACTTGAGGTAAAATTATCTTTGGCATGGAACCGTGGCGAAAAGAAAAGGTGGAGCAGCTAGTCCCTGCGCCCTCCCTCGACCCTCTTGACTTGGTTCGCCTTGTCGACGATGGGCGCGACAAGTTCCTCGAGGGCCTTGACATCCACGTCCTTCGGCAAGCGATCGAGGACGTTGGTGAAGTTGATGCCGGGGTTCTTGTGCACCACTTTGACGAGCACCTTGACGAGGACGGCCCGGCAGAGCTTGCGGGACTCATTGGCTAAATGGGCCGCCCGATCAGAGTGGAGCTGCTTTAGAGCGTCGATTATGCCATCGAAGAACATGGTTAACCTGTCATCGGAGGAGAAGTTGAAGCTTTGCAAGCCCAAGGCGGACAACTATGCATCAAGCTTCTCCACCACGTCCATGAGGTGCTCAGTCCAAATCTGCACGGCTTTCACATAGTCATAGTGAGAGGCGGCGACGCTCTTGAGCAAGTCCTGCTCATTTCGAAGATCCTTGGCAAGAGCCTTCTCCCAAGCCATGCTGCTCTCAAGAGACTCCTTCAGTGTAGACAACTTCAGCTCCAGATTGGCGATGGACTCATTGGCTGAGGACAGCTATTTGATCTTCTCGGACTTGGCGACCTGTATCTCCGTCAAGCTATGGAGAGTTTTCTCTCTGTCGGTCTTGAGCGTCGAGATCTCCTTGCCGCGTTCCTCGAGGTCTGCCTCCAACCTCTTCACCTTGTTGGCAATTTCCTTTCGGGCGGCTTCTGCAGCTTCGGTAGCATCAACGGCTTCCTTCAGCTTGCTGGCATAGTCAGTGACCAGATCCTCAAGGGTTTCTTTGTGCTTCTGATCCAGCTCCTGGGTTCGCAAAGTGACAAGCCTTTCGATTTCTTCATCCTTGTGGCGAAGCTTGTCGGCAAGCGCCCCCTTGCGAGCAACGAGGTCCTGTTCATGGGCATCAAGCCTGAGGAGGCATTCCTTCAGGTGAGCATCCTTCACAGCAACCTGTTGTGAAGCCTCCTCTCATGCCCTCTCAACGTCAGACTGCTGCAGGTAGAGTTCATTCTAGCCCTCACTGAGCTGCTGCCGACTGGTCTTCAACTCTTTGAAGGCTTCGGCGAACCAGGCTTGTGTTTCCTCGACGCGCCCCTGGAAATCCGCCTTCACCGCTTGCATAACTGCCGCCCGGGTGTCCAACCTCTCCTTCTGAGTGCGGTAGAGTGCCTGGAGCTTGTGGAAGTTATCGCTCATGGCTTGGAGGAGTTGTTCTTCCTTGGGCTGACTGCTGGTGTTTGCCTCATCAAGAGCTTCGGGTCGGTAGCAGTGGTGACTTCCCCGTCAAGGGTCTCTCCTTCAGTGGGCACCACAATGTTTGCCGTTCTTGGCACGTTGACGAATAGGTTCTCACCAGCCTCGAGATATCTGCTTGGAGAGGGGACTTCGGATGTTGACGGCTGATCCTCGACAACCATCTCACCAGCGGCTGGGGGCTTTGTGGCCGGCATAGTGCCTGGTGCTCCTGCAGTAGGAATTCCTTTAGTATGGTCACTGGGCTCCTTCTCGACTTTCTCAGCAGATCTCTCAGCGATGTCTTCCTGTGCATCCTTGGCGGCCTCATCAGCGGCAACCCTGGTGGCCTCGACGGCACCATCCATAGCGGTCTCTTCAATGATCACATCGATGTCCATTTTTTTCGTTGGACGGAGATCTGAAAGCCAGAAATGGGGAAGCAAGATGATGCCAAGGTAGAAGTTCGAGAAGACAAAAATAATACAAAGGGACAGAATGACAAGTACTCTGCGGCAAGCGGTTTTACTTGCACGGAGCTGTTGGGAGGTAGCTCCTCCCGCTGGCAGCTTTGGTCGCTGGGGGAGGGCTGCCAGCGCTACCGCTTGCCGGCCTCTCCTCAACCTGAATAGGCTCACCAGCGAAAACCCTCGCCGGAGATCCATCTCTCGGTGGCGTAGTCGACGGAGGCGGCGCGTCAGGGCAGCCCCCAATGGCCCTTTTTGTTGCCGTCTTTCTTCTACAAGCCTGGTGATGTCAGCGACGAAGATACATGCCCCAATGCTCGCTAGTGGGAAATGAGTAACGGACTCATACTGGGGGGCTGTGTTAAGGACTGAGCCATGGGCTGGACTCCGAGCTGATGTTGATCAGCTCTGGCGCACTTGAGGTACTTACCGGTAGGTCAATGCCTGTTGAAGTCTTTGCCCTCTTCGCCATCCTTTAAATATCGATAAAGATCTTCATAGAATATGTAGGAATCAATATAGGCATCCAGGTCCCACTATTGGTTATTGGCCGTAGAGGTGTCTCAGTCATGTCTGCATACATAACGTTTGATGACGATTCAGTATTGTTGAGTTATGTATGTTGGTGATCAAAGGTTGTTCGGAGTCCCGGATGAGATCCTGGATGTCACAAAGAGTTTAGGAATGGTCTGGAGGTAAATATTGACATGGGGGAAGTTGGTATTCAAGTTTCGGAAGGTTCCGAGGCTTACCGGTTTTGTGACAGGGATGCTGGAAGTTTTCCGGGGGTCCATCGGGTGGGTCCACCTATCATGGAGGGCCCCATGGGCTGTGAGAGGGGGCGCACCAGCTCCTAGTGGGATGGCCTCCCCTCCCACCTAGGCCCTTGCGGCTAAGGGGCTCGTGGGGCAAGCCCTAAGGGTGCCAGCCACCCAAACTTGGAAGCCAAGGCACCCCTTGGTTGCCGCCCCACCCCTAGGGGAAACCCTAGGGTGCCGGCTCCTCCTCCCTCCCCCCTATATATACTAGAGGAGAGGGAGGGAAGCCGCACCCGAAGCCAAGGTGCAATCCCCCCTCTCTCTCTCAAGATCGTTTCTCCTCTAGTTCGCCGCGGTAGTGCTTGGTGAAGCCCTGCCGGGATAGCTCCACCACCACCGCTGCCACACTATCGTGATGCCGGAGAACTCATCTACTAATCCAACCACACTTACTGGATCAAGGAGGCAAAGACATCATCAAGTTTTACGCGTGATGAATGCGGAGGTGTCGTCCGTTCGGCGCTAGATTGGATCACAGGATGGATCGTGATTGGATCACAAAAACATTTGACTACATCAACGATGTTTCTTAATGCTTCTCTCTTAGCAATCTACACGGGTATGTAGATCCACTCTCCCTCTCATAGTTGTTGTTCTCCATAGATAGATCTTGGGTGTTCGTAGAATTTTTTTGTTTCCCATGCAACGTTCCCCAACAGTGGCATCATGAGCTAGGTCTATGCATAGATAACATGCACGGGTAGAACACAAAAGAGATTGTGGGTGTTGATGTTCAGATTTCTTACCTCCTTAGTCTTATCCTTATTCAGCGGTATTCTAGGATGAAGCGGCTTGGACCAACCTTACTCGTCCACGTACGAGAAACTGGTTCCATCGACTGACATGCAACTTGTTGCATAAAGATGGCTGGCGGGTGTTTGTCTCTCCCACTTTAATTGAATCGGATTCGACAGAGGCAGTCCTTGTAAAAGGTTAAAAGGCAACTTGATTATCACTGTCGTGGCATTGAGTAGGTAAGAACGGTTCTTACTAGTTGCCCATAGCAGCCACGTAAAACTTGCAACAATAAAGTAGAGGACATCTAACTTGTTTTTGCAGGGCATGTTGTGATGTGATATGGCCAAGATTTGATTTGATATATGTTGATGTATGAGATGTTCATGTTTTTTAATAGTTATCACAACTTGCATGTCAATGAGTATGGCAATCGACAGGAGCCATAGGGTTGTCTTTAATTTAATGTATGACCTGTGTGTCAATCACTAAACGCCATGTAATTACTTTTACTTTATCGATATGCATTCAAAAAATTTGTAGAAGCAATAGTTGGTGCGACAACCACGTGACGACACAATGATAGAGATCATGGTGTCATGCTGGTGACAATGGAGATCATGCCGGTGCTTTGGAGATGGAGATGAAAAGCACAAGATGATGATGTCCATATCATGTCACTTATATTATTTGCATGTGATGTTAATCCTTTCATGCATCTTATTTTGGTTAGAACAATGGTAGCATTATAATATGATCCCTCACCAAAATTTCAAGATCAAATTTTGTTCTCCCTAATTGTGCACCATTGCGAAGGATCGTCGTTTCGAAGCACCACGTGACGATCGGGTGTGATAGACTCTACGTTCGCATACAATAGGTGTAATACATTTTTGCACATGCAGAACACTTGGGTTCAACTTGACGAGGCTAGCATGTATAGACATGGCCTCAAAGCACACGAGACTGAAAGGTCGAACATGAGTCATATAGTAGATATGATCAACATGGAGATGTTCACCATTGAAACCACCTCATCTCACGTGATGAACGGACTTGGGTTGGTGGATTTGGATCATGTCACACTTAGACAACCTGAGGGATGTTGATTTGAATGGGAGTTCTTAAGTAATATTTTTAATTGAACTCATTATGATGAACATAGTCTAAGTTATCTTTGCAAATTATATTGTATATCAATGGCTCCCGTTGTAGCTCCCCTGAATTTTAATGCATTCCTACAGAAAGCTAAGATGAAAGATGATGTAAGTAGCTATGTGTACTGGGTCCGTAATCTGAGGATTATTCTCACGGCTTCGCATAAGGCATATGTCCTTGATGCACCACTTGGTGTGCCGCCCCCTCTAGTGTCGCCTGCAAAAGTTGTGAACGTCTGGCATGCGCATTTTGATGACGACTCAATAGTTTAGTGCGCCATGTTGTACGGCTTAGAATCGGGACTTCAAAAATGTCAGTTAGGGTTAGTTTCATTCAAATCTTACAAATTAGAGTTCAAAATAAGAGCAGAAGTGTTTGGAAGTACATATGTTGGAGACGTATCAACTCCTCCAAGCTTAACTCATTGCTTGTCCTCAAGCAATTCTGTTGACAAACTGAAAATTTTAAAGAAAACTTTTACAAACTCTTTTGTTCTCGTTGTTATAAATATACTTAACTCAATGCTCAGGTTTTTGGCAAAGATCATGAACTAACCATGTCAATGATGACAATTAGGTCTCACATTTAGTCATGACAATAACATAACCAACTAGCGAGCAATAATAAGATATCTCATATGCCTATAATTTGTCAAAACAATCTTGATATAATATAATAACATGGTATCTCGCTAGCCCTTTCTGAGACCGCCGAACATAAATGTAGAGCACCTCTAAGGTTCTAGCAGAGACTAACATTGTAATTCAACATAGAAGAGATCTAGTCATGCTAACATCCAACATTAACTAGACTCAATGTATAAAAATGAATATAGCGCTCTCAAGATTGGTGCTCTTAATGAGAAGATGACGACTCAACAAATAAAGTAAATAACATGAATGTAAATAGAAAGGCCCTTCGCAGAGGGAAGCATTGATTTGCAAAGTTGACAGAGCTCATGGTTTAAAACATTCATGAAAGTGTTATTTTTGGTGGTGTGCCTTTCCTGTCAACGTCACGACAAAGGATTTCGGTATCTTCCATGATAAACACAATATAAGAGGTTCCCAAACAAAATAGTAAAGTTAACTCCCAACCAAAATACATACAATCCATGGCTGACCAAATCCACGGGTGCCCTCCAACAATTCATCTTTTCGGGGGAGTTTTTTTAATTTATTTTAGATTATGCAGCATGTCTTGTGCAATGACAAGTGAATAAACACCGTCGTGAGAATAACCCGCTTATCATGGAAGATATCGATCGCCTCGTTGCTCCTTGAGCGGCCAAGCACACAAAACACATATTTATTTGAATGATTTGGGGTGGCACATGCAAATTTACATGGAACGACAGAGTAATACCGCATATGTGTAGATATGGTGGACTCATATGGAACAACTTTGGTTTAAGGATTTTGGATTTACAACAAGCATTCCCGCGTAGTACAAATGAAGGCTATCAAATAGACGGGGAAGTGACTAGCTAGAGAGTGAAAACAGTCATAATCATGCATTGTCACTATTTAACATTGAATATTAGCATGAGTAGGATATAAACACTATAAACATAAATATCATGAAGGTTGCATCAGATTTGGTTCAACTACATGTTTGCACATGTGCCAAGTCAAGCTACTCAAAATAGTTAGAGAAGGATACCATGCTAACATACTACATAGCAACCATTTTAATGCATGTTGACGCACAAGATAAATCATTATCAATTCCTAGCTATTTAAGCATGTCATGAGAAACTATAGTCTCTAATGTCATCACAAACATGTTTACTCATAATATGCTGAATCAAGAGCGGCGGATCTAAACATATTTACAAAAATACAAAAACAAGAAGAGTTCATACCAGCTTTACTTTACCGTGATCACCACATCAAATTCATGATTATTGCCTTTCACTTGCACGAAAGAATGATGTGAAAATAATAATAGTGCAAGTGTGCATCTAGAGTAAGATAAAATCTGCAAAACATTTATTTAAAGGAGAATACAATGTACTATTGGCTCTTTGTTAGGTCCACAATATAACATATGAAAGCCAATCAACATTTTCAACGTGGTCTTCTCCGTTCGACAACTCAAAGAAAAGAATAGAATTTCAAATAAACACATTGATTGTTTTTGTAGTTTTTAGTTTTTCTAAAGAAAGCAAATTAACAAAAAAACAAAAAGCGAGAAAAAACTATTTACACGGGAATACACCCAACAAGTAAAAGAAGAAATTGGAAATCATTCTGGGTTTTCCCTTAATACTACAAACTAATAAAACAAAAAATGAAAAATGAAAAGAAGCAAGAAATATTTTTGGGTTTTCAAAGTTTTTTAAATACACATGAAGAAAAGAAAAAACAAAACTATCATGGACATTCAATGAAAGGCTGATCACCGATGAATGAAATGTATGAACTTGAATGTAATGTTGGTGAGAAATATGTACTACCCCAAGCTTAGGATTTGGCCTATCTTGGTAGTTACTATCAGTAATATCCATCTGGTCTAGGATCATAATAGTTAGGTCGGGGTACTTGAGCGTCCCAAGCTTGGGCCTCAATCTCCGTCATAACCAACTCGTTCCGATAAGCTGTCATATCCGGTGGCATGATGACATATCCTTGCCTGGCATGACAATCAAACAAAGAGGATGCAGCGAATACAATAACATCATGAGTAGTCTCGCTAAACACCAAGTTACAACAAACATAGTGAGGAGGTTCACGGTCATCAATAAAGTGGTGATCTATCATAGTTTGGTGATTCAGATAAACTCTAGGTAACAAGTAATCATGGGGGCGTATATTAACATAAGCGTTTAGCCAAGCAAGTCGCATAAATACCATCATAAATTCTACCCTTATTCCTACTGGTGTGCAAGCGGCGCGCAAAGATAACTCCTAAGTTGTGTGTGTTGTCATTGAAAAGTGCATGATGTAAAATGGAGAGGTTAGGGGCACTGAGCATGCCACCTTCATCCCTAGTAGTCAAACATTTCCTATGAATAAAGCAAAGTAGTGAACAATAGGATAATGTAAACTAGTGGCTCTGGCTCTCGACACACCCCTATTTTCTCCCATGGTTAAAGTTCGAAGGAAGTCCTCAAACTCCCCTAGTCGAGGTTCTCTTAACCCCCCTTCAGAGGGAATCAAGCATATTTGAAAAAAAATCTGTAAATGGTATCTCATAATGTTCAGCATATAAATCAAAGTGTACCATGGGAACATCGAGGCCTATTCATGAAATATAAATTTTGCACAAAGGAATTCTTAAGGATGTGGTATTGTTCACACTCATCTGAGAGAAAGTTGGTCAAACAAGGATTTGCAATAAATTGCATGAACTCTTGGTGGAACCCGGCTTCCTTGATGAAGGCATGCATGATGCTGCCACTCACACGAACAAACCTCTATCCTTCGCGGAATGGTGAGGTCACGGTCCTGGATATCCCCAATGATTCCCTTGGGACTCCGACTCAAAGAATCTCTCCACAAGAAGTTCATTTTCCTCAATGGGGATATGCATTTCCCCAACAATAAGAATATCATATTTGTTCTTGGCAAGAGGTAGAGGAAATTTGATGTCTCCAAAATTAATCGTTGCCACTTCCTCAATAGAATTGATATTATTAACTACAACTCATTTCTTTGGAAAGTGTATCGTGTGCTGATCATCATTAACATGAAAAGTAATCTTTCTTTTGTTGCAATCAATAACAACACTTGCAGTGTTCAAAAAGGGTCTACCAAGGATAATCAACATGTTGTCGTCCTCTAGCATCTCAAGAATAACAAAGTCTGTCAAAATAGTAACATTTGCAACAACAACGGGGACATCCTCACAGATCCCACTAGATATAAAAGTAGATTTATCATCCATTTGGAAAGATATTTCAGTAGGTGTGAGCTCATTCAAATGAAGTCTTTTATAAAGAGAGAAATGCATAACACTAACACTGGTTCCTAAGTCACATAAAATAGTTTTAGCATAACTTCGTGTAATGGAGCAAGGTATAGTAGGTATCCCGGGTCCTTCCAATTTTTGTGGTACTCCATTCAAAAAAGAGTAATTAGCAAGCATGGTGGAAATCTCAGTTTCAGGTATCTTTCTTTTATTAGTGATAACATCTTTCATATATTTTGCATAAAAAGGCATCTTTAAGAATATCATTTAAACGTATGTGCAAAAAGCCTGGCCTAAGCATTCTAACAAAGCGTTCAAAATCTTCCTCGCCCCTATTTTTAGAAGGCTTATGAGGGAATGGCATGGGTTTTTGAACCCATTGCTCTCTTTCTTAACCATGTTTTCTATCAATGAAATCTCTCTTATCATAAAGTTTATTCTTAGAAGGTGGGTTATCAAGATCAATTGCAGGTTCTATTTCTACATCGTTATCAGGTTCTTTATCATTATCTAATTGACCATCAATATGAACATTATCATTTTCATTATCACTAGGTGCATGTAAATTGCGAGATTGTGTCTCAGCATTAGAACTAGAAACATCATCATGATTCCCAGAAGGTTTTTCTATCACATGTTCGCTAGAATCATGCAAAGTACTATCATTGTTCCTTTTCTTATTCTTTTTTGTCTTCTTAGATGGACTAGAGTATATCCTTATTAATATTCTGAGAATATTATTCAATTATTTTAGGATTTCCTTTAGGATAGAGGAGTTCTTGTGTCATTCTACCCCCTCTAGTCACAAGTCTAATAGCGTGATCATTCAGTTTATTATTCGTTTCAGTAAGCAAATCATTTTGTGACTTAGCAACTTATCCTAGCTGAGTTTGGACCATGGATGAGTGTTTAGCTTAACCTTTAACATCATTAGAAATTCTAAACATCAACTCACTCAAGCAATCAATCACCATAACATTTCTTTCTCATGGATCCTTAACATACATATTAAAATGTTCTTGCTTAACAATGTAATTATCAAATTCATCCACACATTCACTAGGAGTTTTATTATACGGTATATTACTTTCATAGAATCTATAGAGAGAATTTACCTCTGCTACCTGCATAGGGATATCAAGTCCATGTATTTCTTCAATATGTGGTAGATTCTTAACATCTTCAATTTTAAAACCTTTTTCTTTCATAGATTTCTTAGCTTCTTTCATATCTTCTGTAATGAGTAATAGAATACCTCTTTTCTTAGTAATTGGTTCAGGAGGTGGCTCAAGAAGTGTCCAATCATTAACATTCTACAAAATATTATTCAACAGTTCTTCGGTCTATTCAACAGTTTGTTCCTTGAAAACACAACAAGCACAACTATCTAGGTAGTCCCTAGAAGCATGAGTCCATTATAAAATATATCAAGTATTTCATTTTTATTAACAAGATGATCAAGCAAAGCTCTAAGTAGCTGGAAAATCCTCCCCCAAGCTTGAGGGAGATTTTGCTTCAATTTTCACAAAGTTAAATATTTCATGTAAAGCAAAGCTCTAATTAGCTAGAAAAGCCCTAAATGTTTCTTATGAGCGGGAAAATACTTTTCAAAGAAGTAATATATCATATCCTGCGGGCTACGCACACAGCTAGGAGCAAGAGAAAGGAACCATTTCTTAGTATCACCCTTTAGTGAGAAAGGAAAAAACTTAAGAATATAGTAATAGTGAAATTTTCATCATTAGCAAATAGGGTGGTAATATCATTCAATTTGGTAAGGATTGCCACAACAATTTCACATTCATAATCATGGAAAGGATCAGATTCTACCAAAGTAACTAACTCAGGTTCAACAAACAATTCATAATCCTTATCAATATCAAATATAGGAGAGGTATCAAATTTAGGATCATATTTCATTTTATCCTTCATAGATTTTTCCTTTCCATGGTTATTATCTCAGTTGTTTCTTAAGATCATCTCTATCATTACAAGCAAAAAAGTCTACAACTATCTCCCCATCAATAACATAACCATTAGGTAATTCACGCATTTCAATTGTAGGAGGAGATCTAGGAAGAATAGGTGAATCATAATTTTCATCAATTTCAACATGCTCAAGTTCTATAGACTTAGCAATATGTGCATCAAGTAGATCACCTAGTGGTGCATGTTTAGTTTTAGCTAGCATAGTAGTAACACCATCATAAGATTCAAAATAGAAGTAGCATCATCAATAACTTGCGACATATCAGATTTAATAGTAGGTGGTGGTGTCACAAGCTTACTAAAAATAGAAGGTGAATCAAGTGCAGAGCTGGATGGCAGTTCCTTACTTGCCCTCGTCCTAGAGGGTACCATCATGGTTTTAGCGTCTTTTAGATTCTTCATGGTGACAATCGAAAATCCATGGTGAACACAATAAATAGAGCTATGCTCTCTGGCAACGACGCTAGAAAAAGGTCTTGATAACCCACAAGTGTAGGGGATAGCAACAGTCTTTGAGGATAGTATTTCAACCAAATTTATTGATTTGACACAAGGGAGAAAAATAATATTTATTGGTCTTAGCAGTTGACTTGTCAATTCAACCACACCTAGAATTTTAGTAGCATAGTAACAAAAGCAAAGGAACAGTAACAGAAGCAGATTTGTGTTGATTGTAACATCAATAGTAACGAAAGTAACTTAAAAGAAACCAATAAGAGAAAAGGCGTAGGTCATGGATCATTGATGGATTGATTTAGATGACATTCATCATGTAACAGTTACACACTAGAGCAGCACGGGACTAGCTCCAATTCATCAATATAATGTATGCATGTATTCCTTATATAGTCACACGTGCTTATAACAAGAACTTGCATGCCATCTTTTGCCCAACCATCCCATGGCAGTAGGGTCCATATGGAAACTAAGGGATATTAAGGCCTTCTTTTAATAGAGAATCAGAACAAAGCATTAACACATGGTTAATACATGAAGTCCTCAAACTATGGTCATCACCGGAAAGAATCTCAATTATTGTCACCTTGGAGGATGCACATAACACATAGTAGGTCGATACAACTTGCAAGATAGGATCTAAAACACTCTCATATTCATGGAAACATAATAGGTTCAGCTCTGAAATCATGGCACTCGGGCCCTAGTGACAAGCGTTAAGCATAGAAACGTCATAGCAACATTAATTTTAGAACATAGTGGATACTAGGGATTAGGCAGCCCTATCAAAATAACTCTATTACATGATAAATATCATCCAATCCCATCACCATCTAGAAGGCATACCAAGGAATTACTCACTTCCGATGGTGAGCATCATGGAAAAATTGTTGATGGAGAAGGGTTGGTGATGACGATGGCTACGAAATCCACTCTTTGGAGCCCCAAGCACACTCCAGATCAGCCCTCTCGAGGAAGAACGGGAGGTGGCGGCGATTCCATCTCGTAGAACATGGTGAAAATTTCTTTCATATTTTTTTCTAGGAGAATATGAACGTATAGGCTTGGAATTAGGGTTGGCGGAGCCACGTGGGCCACAAGGCATCAGGTCGCACCCAAGGGGTGGGGGCGGCATGCCTTGTTGCCTTGTGGGCAACTGGTGGCCCCTCTCCGGTAGGTCTTTGCTCCAGTATTTTTTATATATTCCAAAAAAATCTCCAAAAAGTTTTGTTCGATTCCGCAAACTTTTATTTCTGCATAGAAACAACACCACAGTAGTTCTGTTGAAAAGAGTGTCAAACAAGGTTAGTTTCGTGCAAATCGTGCAAATTAGAGTCCAAAACAAGAGCAAAAGTGTTTGGAAAAGTAGATACGATGGAGATGTATCAGTCGATGATGGCTGGCGTGGGAACACATGTGGACGAGTGCTTCAGTACCTGATGAGGATATGTACCTAGGGTAGGGTCCTAGGCCTGACCTACATACCCTACCTAAGGACACTATATTGGAGGACTTAAAGGTTACAAGAGAGTTGCCAACTGAAGTCATCATGAAGTGTAAGTCACTCGATAATTAATCCACTCGGAGGTTCCTTCCTCCACTAGACAGTCTCTCCTCACTCAGAAGAACCAACGGCCAGTTGATAACATAAGACCAGAAGGCACCCCAAGGATGCCAATAGGCAGGCGTTTGACCAGTCACCATTAGTAGCATTTATTGTATATGTTACCAATAACGTATACCTTTATTCCCACGATTGAACCCTTGGTTGCCGGGCATTTACGAGGGGAAGTGCACTCTATATAAGATGCCCCTCCCCTCTGGCACAAGGGTTCGCACCCCCGATAACACATACATTCCACACTACAAGAGCTCCCGAGCACTGAGATGTAGGGTTGTTACCTCCATGAGAGGGGCCTAAACTCATACATCTATGTGTACATCCTCGTCATATCTAGGACTCTGCCCTCTCCTTACGTACCCCTATATTTTAATGTTAGACTCGTTCCCACGACAGTTGGCGCCCACTGTGGGGCAGGCGTCTAAGCGACTTTCGGCGAGGTTGCATTTTTCCCCTTCGTCATGTCTTCTGATGACCCACAAGTATAGGAGATCTATCGTAGTCCTTTCAATAAGTAAGAGTGTCGAACCCAACGAGGAGCAAAACGAAATGATAAGTGGTTTCCAGTAAGGTATTCTGTGCAAGCACTAAAATTATCGGCAACATATAGCTTTGTGATAAGATAATGCATAACAAGTAACAAGTAACAAGTGTAGCCAAAATTTATAAAAATTAAACTCATGAGAATTATCCCCAAAACTTAAGGTAATCGTTTCCTTCTCACAATCTATCCTGGCATTAACGATATTCAAGAAGGGTCTACCAAATATAATGGGACAAAAATCATCTTGTGGGTAACCAAGAACAAGAAAATTAGTAGGATATTTTATTTTCCCGAACAAGACTTCAACATCTCTAATAATCCCAACTAGTGATATAGTGTCTATATTAGCAAGCTTAATTGTAACATCAATTTCCTCTAACTCAACTGGTGCAATATCATTCATAATCTCTTTATATAAGGAAAAGGAATTGCACTCACACTAGCACCCATATCACATAAGCCATGATAACAATGATCTCCTATTTTAATAGAAACAGCAGGCGTGCCAACAATGGGTCTATGCGTATCTTTAGCATCAGGTTTAGCAATTCTAGCAGCTTCATCACAAAATTGAATAACATGCCCATCAATATTATCAACAAAGAGATCCTTAACCATAGCAATACTAGGCCGAACTTTAATTTGCTCAGGGGGTGTAGGTGTTCTAGCACAGCTCTTACGAACCACAGTTGAAGCTTTAGCACGTTCCTTTATTCTAACTGGGAAAGGTGGTCTCTCAATATAAGCAATGGGAATAACAGGATCAACATTATAAGTAATAGTTTTCTCTTCAACTTTAATAGGATCAACTACTTTCACTTGAATGGGAGGATGATATTTAAACCACTTTAATGAGATCAACATTATCAGCAAAAGATTCACAAAAAGAAGCTACTATCTTAGAGTCAAGTCCATATTTAGTGCTAAATTCACGAAAAGCATCGGTGTCTACGAAGGATTTAACACAATAAAACTTAAGGTTCATACCTGACTCCTTACCTTCGTCAAGTTCCCAATCTTCAGAGTTGCGTTTAATTCTTTACAATAAATCCCATTTGAAGTCAATATCTTCCTTCATATAGGAACCAACACAAGAAGTAGCGAGCATGGATTGATCATTACGATAAAGTCGAGCATAAAAATTCTGAATAATAATTTCTCTCGAGAGCTCAAGATTTGGGCATGAATATAACATTGATTAAGACTCCCCCAAGCTTGAGCAATTCTTTCTCCTTCACGAGGCCAAATATTATAAATATAATTCCGATCACGATGAACTAGATGCATAGGATAGAACTTCTGATGAAATTCTATCTTCAATTGGTTGTAGCTCCATGATCCAATATCATCACATAGCCTATACCATGTCAATGCCTTTTCCTTCAAAGATAAATGGAAGACCTTGTTCTTGACGTGATCCTCGGGTAGACCTGCAAGCTTAAATAATCCACAAACTTCATCCACATAGGTTAGGTGCAAATCAGGATGTAATGTTCCATCTCCTGCATAAGGATTAGCCAACAGTTTCTCTATCATACCCGAAGGAATTTCATAATAAATATTTTCAGTAGGTTCAGTAGGTCGAGGGACAAATCTTTGTGTTTCTGGTCAAGGTGAAGATACCCCGAACAAGCCCCTCAAAGTATTACTTTGTTCGGAGACGTAGTAGTAAATCAAAAAATTTCCTACGATCACCAAGATCTATCCATGGATAAACCAGCAACGAGTGGGGAGAGATTGCATCTTCATACCTTTGAAGATCGCTAAGCGAAAGCGTTACAAGAACGCAGTTGGTGGAGTCGTACTCGCAGCGATTCAGATCGTGGTGGATTCCGATCTCAACGCCGAACAACGGTGCCTCCGCGTTCAACACACGTGCAGCCTGATGACGTCTCCTACGCCTTCGGAAATAACTTATACCATTTCCCTATAACCCTAGCGTCATCGAACCTTAAGTGTGTAGACCCTACGGGTTCGGGAGACATGTAGACATGACCGAGACACCTCTCCGGTTAATAACCAACAGCGGGATCTGGATACCCATGTTGGCTCCCACATGCTCCATGATGATCTCATCGGATGAACCACGATGTCGGGGATTCAATCAATCTCATATACAATTCCCTTTGTCTATCGGTATGATACTTGCCCGAGATTCGATCGTTGGTATCTCTATACCTTGTTCAATCTCGTTACTGGCAAGTCTCTTTACTGGTTTCGTAATACATCATCCCATGACTAACTCCTTAGTCACATTGAACTCATTATGATGACGTCTTACCAAGTGGGCCCACAGACACCTCCCCGTCACACAGAGTGACAAATCCCAGTCTCGATTCGTGCCAACCCAACAAACACTTTCGGAGATACCCGTAGTGCACCTTTATAGCCACCCAGTTACGTTGTGACGTTTGGCACACCCAAAGCATTCCTACGGTATCCGGGAGTTGCACAATCTCATGGTCTAAGGAAACGATACTTGACATTGAAAAGCTTTAGCAAACGAACTACACGATCTTGTGCTATGCTTAGGATTGGGTCTTGTCCATCACATCATTCTCCTAATGATGTGATCTCGTTATCAACGACATCCAATGTCCATGGTCATGAAACCGTGACCATCTATTGATTAACGAGCCAGTCAACTAGAGTCTCACTAGGGACACGTTGTGGTCTATGTATTCACACATGCATTACGGTTTCTGGTTAACACAATTATAGCATGAACAATAGACAATTATCATGAACTAGGAATTACAATAATAACCATTTTATTATTGCCTCTAGGGCATATTTCCAACAGTCTCCCACTTGCACTAGAGTCAATAATCTAGTTACATTGTGATGAATCGAACACCCATAGCATTCTGGTGTTGATCATGTTTTTCTCGTGAGAGAGGTTTAGTCAACGGATCTGCGACATTCAGATCCGTGTGCACTTTACAAATATCTATATCTCCCTCCTGAATGCAATCACGGATTGAGTTGAAGTGGCCCTTGATGTGTCTTGTCTTCTTGTGAAACCTGGGCTCCTTCGCAAGGGCAATAGCTCCAGTGTTGTCACAGAATAGAGTCATCGGGCCCGACGCACTTGGTATTACTTCTAGGTCGGTGATGAACTCCTTCATCCAGACTCCTTCCTTTGCTGCTTCCGAAGCAGCTACGTACTCCGCTTCACATGTAGATGCCGCCATGACGCTTTGCTTGCTGCTGCACCAGCTGACTACCCCTCCGTTCAAAACATACACGTATCCGGTTTGCGACTTGGAGTCGTTCGGATCTGTGTCGAAGCTAGCATCGACGTAACCCTTTACGACGAGCTCTTCGGCACCTCCATATACGAGAAACATGTCCTTTGTCCTTTTTAGGTACTTCAGGATATTCTTGACAGCTATCCAGTGTTCCGCTCCGGGATCACTTTGGTACCTCCCTACCAAACTTATGGCAAGGTTCACATCAGGTCTGGTACACAGCATGGCATACATAATAGAGCCTATGGCTGAAGCATAGGGGATGACACTCATATCTTCTCTATCCTTTGCCGTGGTCGGGCAAGTCGTACTCAATATCACACCTTGGAACACAGGTAAGAATCCCTTCTTGGACTGATCCATATTGAACTTCTTCAATATCTTGTCAAGGTATGTGCTTTGTGAAAGACCTATGAGGCGTCTCGATCTATCTCTATAGATCTTAATACCTAATATGTAAGAAGCTTCTCCAAGGTCCTTCATTCAAAAACACTTATTCAAGTAGGCCTTTACACTTTCCAAAAGTTCTATATCATTTCCCATTATCAGTATGTCATCCACATATAATATGAGAAATGCTACAGAGCTCCCACTCACTTTCTTGTAAATACAGGGTTCTCCATAAACCTGTATAAACCCAAACGCTTTAATTACCTCATTAAATCGAATGTTCCAACTCCGAGATGCTTGCACCAGTCCATAGATGGAGCGCTGGAGCTTGCATACTTTGTTAGCATCTTTAGGATCGACAAAACCTTCCGGCTGCATCATATACAGTTCTTCCTTAAGGAAACCATTAAGGAATGCCGTTTTGACGTCCATTTGCCAGATCTCATAATCATAAAATGCGGCAATTTCTAACATGATTTGGACAGACTTCAGCATCGCTACGGGTGAGAAATTCTCATCGTAGTCAACTCCTTGAACTTGTCGATAACCCTTAGCGACAAGCCAAGCCTTATAAACGGTCACATTACCGTCCGCGTCAGTCTTCTTCTTAAAGATCCATTTATTTTCAA
Source organism: Hordeum marinum (assembly GCA_022496015.1). NCBI lineage: Eukaryota > Viridiplantae > Streptophyta > Magnoliopsida > Poales > Poaceae > Hordeum > Hordeum marinum. The sequence continues at coordinate 375,053,761 of CM039678.1, read as the reverse complement.
TGGCTCGCTTATCATCAGGCAAGTCCACAAAAGTCCATACTTTGTTCTCATACATGGATCCTATCTCGGATTTCATGGCTTCAAGCCATTTGTTGGAATCCGGGCCCGCCATCGCTTCTTCATAGTTCGAAGGTTCACCGTTGTCTAACAACATGATCTCTAGGACAGGGTTGCCATACCACTCTGGTGTGGAACGTGTCCTAGTGGACCTTCGACGTTCAATAGTAACTTGATCTGAAGTTTCATGATCATCATCATTAACTTCCTCTCCAGCCGGTGTAGGCTCCAAAGAAACAACTTCCTATGCTGCGCTACTCTCCGGTTCGAGTGGAGGTACAATTACCTCATCAAGTTCTATTTTTCTACCACTTACTTCTTTCGAGAGAAACACTTTCTCGAGAAAGGATCCATTCTTGGCAACAAAGACTTTGCCCTCGGATCGTAGGTAGAAGGTATACCCAATAGTCTCTTTGGGATATCCTATGAAGACGCACTTTTCCGCTTTGGGTTCGAGCTTCTCAGGTTGAAGTTTCTTCACATCAGCATCGCATCCCCAAACTTTTAGAAACGACAGCTTAGGTTTCTTTCCAAACCATAATTCATACGGTGTCGTCTCAATGGATTTTGACGGTGCCCTATTTAAAGTGAATGCGGCAACCTCTAATGCATATCCCCAAAATGATAGCGGTAAGTCGGTAAGAGTATTCATAGATCGTACCATATCTAATAGAGTGCGATTACGACGTTCAGACACACCATTTTGCTGAGGTGTGCCAGGCGGCGTGAGTTGTGAAACAATTCCACATTTCGTTAGGTGCGTGCCAAACTCGTGACTTAAATATTCTCCGCCTCGATCAGATCGCAGGCACTTTATTTTCCTGTCATGTTGATTCTCTACCTCACTCTAAAATTCCTTGAACCTTTCAAAAGTTTCAGACTTATGGTTCATTAAGTAGACATACCCATATCTACTCAAGTCATCAGTGAGGGTGAGAACATAACGGTAGCCACCACGAGCCTCGACACTCATTGGACCGCATACATCGCTATGTATTATTTCCAACAAGTCAGTTGCTCGCTCCATTGTTCTGGAGAACGGAGTCTTGGTCATTTTGCCCATGAGGCATGGTTCACGCGTGTCAAGTGATTCGAAATCAAGAGACTCCAAAAGTCCATCAGTATGGAGCTTCTTCATGCGTTTGACACCAATATAACCAAGGCGGCAGTGCCACATGTAAGTGGGACTATCGTTATCAACCTTACACTTTTTGGTACTCACACTATGGACATGTGTAACATCACATTCGAGATTCATCAAAAATAAACCATTGACCAGCGGGGCATGACCATAAAACATCTCTCTCATATAAATAGAACAACCATTATTCTCAGATTTAAATGAGTAGCCATCTCGCATCAAGCGAGATCCAGATACAATGTTCATGCTCAAAGCTGGTACTAAATAACAATTATTAAGGTTTAACACTAATCTCGAAGGTAGATGTAGAGGTAGCGTGCCGACGGCGATCACATCGACCTTGGAACCATTCCCGACACGCATCGTCACCTCGTCCTTCGCCAGCCTCCGCTTATTTCGCACCTCCTGCTTGGAGTTACAAATATGAGCAACTGCACCAGTATCAAATACCCAGGAGCTACTATGAGCGCTGGTTAGGTACACATCAATAACAAGTATATCACATATACCTTTAATGTTGCCGTCCTTCTTATCCGCTAAGTACTTGGGGCAGTTCCGCTTCCAGTGACCGGTACCCTTGCAATAAAAACACTCAGTCTTAGGCTTGGGTCCATTCTTGTTCTTCTTCTTCTCGGCAACTTGCTTAACGGGTGCGGCAATAGCTTTGCCGTCCTTCTTGAAGTTCTTCTTACCCTTGCCTTTCTTGAAACTAGTGGTCTTATTCACCATCAACACTTGATGCTCCTTTTTGATCTTGACCTCTGCTGATTTCAGCATCGAGTACAACTCAGGAATGGACTTCTCCATCCCTTGCATATTGTAGTTCATCACAAAGCTCTTGTATCTAGGTGGAAGCGAATGGAGGATTCTGTCAATGACCGAGTCATCCAGGAGATTAACTCCCAGTTGAGTCAAGCGGTTGTGAAGCCCAGACATCTTGAGGATGTGCTCACTTACACAACTATTCTCCTCCATCTTACAGCTGAAGAACTTGTCGGAGACGTCATATCTCTCGACCCGGGCATGAGCTTGGAAAACCAGTTTCAGCTCTTGGAACATCTCATATGCTCCGTGTTGCTCAAAACGCTTTTGGAGCCCCGGTTCTAAACTGTAAAGCATGCCGCACTGAACAAGGGACTAATCATCGCAGCGAGAATGCCAAGGGTTCGCGACATCTTGCTCTGCTGGGAGAAGGGGTGGGTCACCTAGTGGTGCATCTAGGACATACTATTTCTTGGAAGCTATGAGGATGATCCTCAAGCCATGGACCCAGTCCACATAGTTGCTTCCATCATCTTTCAGCTTGGTTTTCTCTAGGAATACGTTGAAGTTTAGGGTGACATTCATGTTGGCCATTGGATCTACATTATAGATTGTAAAGACAATTTTAGACTAAGTTCATGATAATTAAGTTCACATAATCAAATTATTTAATGAACTCCCACTTAGATAGACATCTCTCTAGTCATCCAAGTGACACATGATCCATGTCAACTAGCCCGTGTCTGATCATCACGTGAGACGGACTAGTCATCCATGGTGAACATCTCCATGTTGATCGTATCTTCTATACGACTCATGTTCGACCTTTCGGTCTTCCGTGTTCCGAGGCCATGTCTATACATGCTAGGCTCGTCAAATCAACCTTAATGTTTCGCGCATGTAAATCTGGCTTACACCCGTTGTATGTGAACGTTAGAACCTATCACACCCGATCATCACGTGGTGCTTCGGAACGACGATCCTTAGCAATGGTGCACAGTTAGGGTGAACACTTTTCCTGAAATTTTATTGAGAGATCATCTTATTTACTATCGTTGTTCTAAGCAAATAAGATGTAAACATGATAAACATCACATGCAATCAATATAGTGACATGATATGGCCAATATCATCTTGCTCCTTTGATCTCCATCTTCGGGGCACTATTATCATCACTATCACCGGCACGACACCATGATCTCCATCATCGTGTCTTCATGAAGTTGTCTCGCCAACTATTACTTCTACTACCATAGCTAACGTTTAGCAATAAAGTAAAGTAATTACATGGCGTTTATGATTGACACGCAGGTCATACAATAAAATAAGACAACTCCTATGGCTCCTGCCGGTTGTCATACTCATCGACATGCAAGTCGTGAATCCTATTACAAGAACATGATCAATCTCATACATCACAATGCATCATATCATATCCTTTGGCCATATCACATCACAAGGCATATGCTGCAAAAACAAGTTAGACGTCCTCTAATTTGTAGTTGCAAGTTTTTACGTGGCTACTATAGGTTTCTAGCAAGAACGTTTCTTACCTATGCCAAAACCACAACGTGATATGCCAATTGCTATTTACCCTTCATAAGGACCCTTTTCATCGAATCCAATCCGACTAAGGTGGGAGAGACAGACACCCGCTAGCCACCTTATGCAACAAGTGCATGTCAGGCAGTGGAACCAGTCTCACGTAAGCGTACGTGTAAAGTCGGTCCGGGCCGCTTCATCCCACAATACCGCCGAATCAAGATAAGACTAGTAGTGGTAAGAATATTAACAAAATTGACGCCTACAACAACTTCTGTTCTACTCGTGCATATATTCTATGCATAAACCTGGCTCTAATACCACTATTGGGAGACGTAGTAGTAAATCAAAAAAATTCCTAACATCACCAAGATCTATCCATGGAGAAACCAGCAACGAGTGGGGAGAGATTGCATCTTCGTACCTTTGAAGATCACTAAGCGGAAGCGTTACAAGAACGCGGTTGGTGGAGTCGTACTCGCAGCGATTCAGATCGCGATGGATTCCGATCTCAGCGCCGAACAACGACGCCTCCACGTTCAACACACGTGTAGCATGATGACGTCTCCTATGCCTTGATCCAGCAAGGAGGAAGGAGAGGTTGAGGGAGAGCTCTGGCAGCATGACGGCGTGGTGACGGTGGAGCTACATGGACTCCGACAGGGCTTCGCCAAGCACTACGGAGAACGAGGAAGAGGAAGGGTAGGGCTACGCCGAGAGAGAGAGAAGTCATGTCTCAAATCAGCCCAAACCCTTGCATATATATAGGACGAGGGAGAGGGAGGGCTGCCTTGGCCCCTCCTCTAAGGAGGAGAGGTTCGGCCGACCCTAGGGGAAGAGTCCACCTCCCAGAAGGGAGGTGGATCTCCTCTTTTTCAAACTCCTTTGCCCTATCTCCTTATCTCCAGCTGCACGGGCCTTTCTAGAAGGTCTTGGCCAGCCCAACAAGGGCTGGCACACCTCCTCTAAGGGCCCACAAAGTCCTATGGTCGTCATACCCCTCCCGGGGGTCCTCCGGCACCCTCCCGGCACTCCCGGTACCCTACCGATGAGCTCGAAAACTTTCCTGTGACCAAAACTAGACTTCCTATATATCAATCTTTACCTCCGGACCATTCCGGAGCTCCTCGTGATGTCCGGGATCTCATCCAGGACTCCTAACAACCTTAGGTAATCACGTATACCATTTCCCTATAACCCTAGCGTCATCGAACCTTAAGTGTGTAGACCCTACGGGTTCGGGAGACATGTAGACATGACCGAGACACCTCTACGGTCAATAACCAACAGCAGGATCTGGATACTCATGTTGGCTCCCACATGCTCCACGATGATCTCATCGGATGAACCACGATGTCGGGGATTCAATCAATCCCGTATACAATTCCCTTTGTCTATCGGTATGATACTTGCCCGAGATTCGATCGTCGGTATCTCTATACCTTGTTCAATGTCGTTACCGGCAAGTCTCTTTACTCATTCCGTAATACATCATCTCGTGACTAACTCCTTAGTCACATTGAGCTCATTATGCTGATGTCTTACCAAGTGGGCCCAGAGATACCTCTCCGTCACACGGAGTGATAAATCCCAGTCTCGATTCGTGCCAACCCAACAGACACTTTCGGAGATACCCGTAGTGCACCTTTATAGCCATCCAGTTACGTTGTGACGTTTGGCACACACAAAGCACTCCTACGGTATCCGGGTGTTGCACAATCTCATGGTCTAAGGAAACGATACTTGACATTGAAAAGCTTTAGCAAACGAACTACACGATCTTGTGCTATGCTTAGGATTGGGTCTTGTCCATCACATCATTCTCCTAATGATGTGATCCCGTTATCAACGACATCCAATGTCCATGGTCATGAAACCGTGGCCATCTATTGATCAACCAGCTAGTCAACTAGAGGCTCACTAGGGACATGTTGTGGTCTATGTATTCACACATGCATTACGGTTTCTGGTTAACACAATTATAGCATGAACAATAGAAAATTATCATGAACTAGGAAATACAATAATAACCATTTTATTATTTCCTCTAGGGCATATTTCCAACATACTTTCCATAGTGACAAGTGACAACAAATTTCAGCACACTATATAATTTTTTCCTTACAAATTCCACTTACCAAAGGCGCTTCACTCCCCGGCAATCACGCCAGAAAAGAGTCTTGATGACCCACAAGTATAGGGGATCTATCATAGTCCTTTTGATAAGTAAGAGTGTCTAACCCAACGAGGAGCGGAAGGAAATGATAAGCGGTTCTCAGTAAGGTATTCTCTGCAAGCATTGAAATTATCGGTAACAGATAGTTTTGTGATAAGATAATTCGTAACGAGTAACAAGTAACAAGTGTAGCAAAGGTGTAGCAAGGTATCCCAATCCTTTTTATAGCAAAGTACAGGCCTGGAAAAACTTTTATATAAAGGAAAGCGCTCCCGAGGACACATGGGAATTTCTGTCAAGCTAGTTTTCATCATGCTCATTTGATTCGCGTTTGTTACTTTGATAATTTGATATGTGGGTGGACCGGTGCTTGGGTGATCCCCTTACTTGGAATAAATATAAATATAAAATCATGGTGCAAAATGGATGTATCATCTTCCGGTGGTGGTTTGTTCCTGGGCCACGAGATCCGTCTGAGAGCGCTCACCTTCATCGTCGATGACTCATCATGGCTTCAGGAGGCGCCTCTAGATGTTGAGGCGCTCCCGATCCGTGGGGCGGCGCACTTCCGTCCGTACTTGTCGACCCTCCCCGCTGTTTGCCGCTGTTAGTAGTCTGGCCGTTCATGGCTCCAGTGCTGGGTGCAGCATGCGGCGGCTCGCCAAGTGTCATCCCCATAGATTGCGAATATCGATCCCGTCGAATCACTTCACGACGTGTTCGACTCGGCATCGAATCAGTCCGTCGTTCCCTCCGAGTGCAAGAGCTACGACCCTACGACAGAGGTCCTCATGGCGGGCTCACCTCAAAGCCCGCCCCCTGGTTTCGGCCGCGGCAGGCATGAGGCTGGAGGAGCGTCGAATAACCAGCATCACCGGGATGAGGAGATTCTCCGTACGCCCATCGTTGGTGTGACTGGTAAGGCCCAAGCCTTGGGGGCAACGTGCATTTGGCTTGAAGAGATTCAAAAGGAACTCGACGAGCGTGCTCGCCAGTGTCCGCCACTCCTAGTCGACGTCAGCGACAGTTGTTTTCGAGTGGATCTCACGACAACGTCGAGGTATTCCGTACTCCAGTTTTAAATGTTGCAGCTGTTGCTAGGATTGTAGATTCCATCCAGCCGTTGTGTTCAGAGGCTGGCAGAGGTTTGCAGCAGATTCGAGCGTTGCTTGATGCAACCCAGCGTCAGAACTCAGTTGTTGCTCAGTCATGCAATAGATTACACAACAATTTATCAAAGGTAGACACTGTTCAATCGGCACACAGTTCAGAGTCACCTTTGCGTCACAAGGGCGGAGGTTACCTTGAAGATCAGTATCGGGATCAGGGGCGAGATCAGATTCCTCCTCGTTTTTTCACCGTGATGACCACCGTCGAGTGCCTACTCCTCCACTAACGATAGGCGCCCATTCGGTGACGAGCGGAACCCAGGGTTTGATGCAAGGGATATCCTTGCCCAGAAGCGGATCGACAGAGGCAGAGCCCACAAGGATGGTTAAGACAGAGACTATCTGAGTGGAAGTGGTGTCGTCATTTCTCACCCCGAGTGTTTTAGCAAAGCCATTCGCTCTGTAGAGATTCCACCCAACTTCAGGTTGGCGGCTAGAATAAGCAAGTTCTCCGGTGAGTCAAAGCTAGAAACATGATTAGATGATTACCGAGTGGCTGTGCAAATTGGTGGAGGAAATGACAACATATCCATGAAGCATTTGTCCTTGATGTTAGATGGTTCGGCCCAAGCATGGCTGAATCGTTTGGCTCCTTCTAGCATCTATTGCTGGGAAGATCTTGCCCAAGTGTTCATCAGAACCTTCGAGAGCACTTGCAAGCTTCCAACTGGTTTGATCGATTTGCAACACTGTGTTCAAAAGCCCAATGAGTCCTTAATAGATTACATTCAGCATTGGTCCACCTTGCATCACACAGTGGAGAATGTTTCTGAGCATCAAGCTATTTGTGCTTTCAAGGCTGGTGTGAAGTACAGAGAGCTTTACCTGAAGTTTGGGCGGACCGGTGATATTTCCCTGAGCAAGATGATGGAGATTGCCACTCGGTATGCCAACGGCGAAGAGGAAGGTCGCCTCCGCAACTGCAAAGGAAAAGCATTTGACAATGAAGCCGGCGGCAATTCCAGTCGAAAACAGAAGCACAAAGTTGATGGCCTTGCTCAGGCAGAGGCTGCAGCTCTGGCGACGGAAGCAAAAAATAATGGGAAATCCAAAGGGTAGTTTACCCCCAAGAAAGAATCAGTCAGGAAGTGATGTTTTGGATTTACCGTGTGCAATTCACACGAAGAAAGATGAAGAAGGCAATTTGATATTGCCGAAGCATACCACTCGATAGTGCTGTTTATTGATCTAGCAGTTGAAGCAAGGTTAGTCGAGTGAGAAAACTCTTGGAAAGGAGGATGATGAAGACAAAGAATACATTCCTGAAGTCAACGCCACTCTGATTTTTGCTGATGTTGAAAGCAAGAATCGATTGAAGGTTATCAATAGGGAAGTCAACATGGTTGTTCCTGCAACCCCCACATACCTCAAATGATCTCAGACCGTTATCACATTCGACCAGTCTGACCACTCGGCTCACATCGCTACTCCCAATCGACAAGCTCTGGTGGTGGATCCAGTTGTGGGAGGCACTCGACTCCGCAAAGTTCTCATGGACGGAGGGAGTGGTTTGAACATATTCTATGCGGATACCCTTAAAGGGATGGGCATTCCAATGACACATCTCAGCGAGAGCAACATGCAGTTCCACGGAGTCATTCCCGGGAAGAAGGCCAGGTCTCTCGGCCAGATTGCATTGGACGTGGTATTCGGTACGGACAAGAATTTTCGCAAGGAGAAATTGATGTTTGAAGTTGTGGACTTCCAGAGCGCATATCACACCTTCCTTGGCCGCCCGGCCTATGCGCGTTTCATGGCCCGTCCATGTTATGTGTACCTCAAGCTAAAGATGACCGGGCCCAAGGGGGTGATCCCATTCACAGGAAATCGACAAAGGGATGAGGAGTGCCTCCAGCCGGGTTCCAAAATCACCGACCATCAGATGGCTATGGTTGAATTGGAAGAGTACAAAAAACTACTGATCCTGCCGACCTATTGCGTGCCAAGAAGCCTGCTTGAAAGTCTGCTTTTTAGTCGGCAGGCGAGGTGTAGAAAGTACATATTCAATAGACAGATCCCAATGCTGCCCCGACCAACATCTCAACTACACTCGACAGCAAATAGGAGGCCGAGCTCATCCAGTTCCTCCATGAGAACTGGGACATCTTCACAGGGATGACATGCCGGGTGTACCCAGGGAACTGGCTGAGCACCGACTAAGAGTTGATCCGAAGGCCAAGCCTATGAAAGAGCACTTGCGTCGGTCGGTAGCGGACAAGCATAAGGCAGTCGGTGAGGAGGTGGCTCATCTCTTGGCGTCTAAGTTCATATGCGAGATTTACCACTCTGAGTGGCTCTCGAACGTTGCATGGTCGCCAAGAAAGATAAGTCACTCCACATGTGTATTGACTTCAAACTTATCAGTCGGGTATGCCCGAAAGATCATTTCCCGCTCCCCTGCATTTATCAGATTGTTGACTCGACAGTGGGATGTGAGCGTTTATCTTTTGTTGATGCATACTCTGGCTACAATTAGATCCGTCTGTTTGGTCTAGATGAAATAAAGATAACCTTCATCACCCCTTTCGAGTGTTTCAATGACATCACCATGCCTTTTGGTTTGCAAAATGCTGGCGCTACTTTCATGCGCATGATTCAAAAATGCCTACTCGATCAGATCCCTCGGAATGTCGAAGCTTACATGGATGATATTGTCGTCAAGTCTCGCAAAGGTTTCGACCTGCTGACTAATTTGGCTGAGACCTTTCGCCAATCTAAGGAGATACGATATCAAGTTAGACCCGTCCAAGTGCAATTTCGGCATTCCGGGTGGCAAGTTTCTCGGTTTCCTCATTTCCAAATGGGGAATCAACGTCAATCCCGAGAAGATCAATGCCATTACCCAAATGAAAAGCCATGTGCGTGTACACGATGTCCAGAAGCTCACAGGTTGTCTGGCGGCGTTGAGTCGATTCATTTCTCGTCTAGGTGAGAAGGCATTGCCTTTGTACCGGTTGATGAAGAAGTCTGATACATTCGTGTGGACTCTAGAAGCAGAAGCAACGTTTGTCGAGCTAAAAGCCCTGATTTCCACCCAGCTGGTGCTTGCTGCTCTGCACAGCAAAGAGCCCTTGCTCCTGTACATTGCGGCCACTAATCAGGTCGTCAGTATAGTTCTCACTGTTGAGCGGGAGGAGGAAGGCAAAGCTTACAAAGTCCAACGTCCAGTTTATTATATTTCTGAAGTGTTGACTCCTTCGAAGCAAAAGTACCCACATTACGAGAAGATCGTCTATGGTATATATTTGTAAGTGAAGAAGGTGTCACACTATTTTCAAGATCACTCAATCTCAGTCGTCAGCGATGCTCCACTGTCTGAGATCCTCAACAATCGAGATGCGACTGGTCGAGTGGCCAAATGGGCTATTGAGCTCCTCAACTTTGATATCAAGTTTGAACCAAAAAAGGCGATCAAGTCTCAAGCACTTGTTGATTTACTGCCCCAGTGGATAGAACACCAGCAGCCAATTCAAATCCACTCAGTGCATTAGACCATGTTCTTTGATAGCTCGAACATGTTGAATGGGTATCGTGTGGACGTAGTATTGATATCCCCAAAGGGCGACAAGCTCAGTTATGTCTTGCAGATTCACTTTGATTCCTCCAATAACGAAGCTGAGTACGAAGCACTCATGTACGGGTTGCGTATGGCCATCTCACTCGACGTCAAGCGCTTGATGGTATATGGTGACTCTGATTTGGTGGTTAATCGGGTGATGAAAGAGTGGGATGTCAGGAACCCTGCTATGACTGGATACTGAAATGCAGTAAGAAAGCTTGACAAGAAGTTTGAAGGTTTGGAACTCCATCATGGTCCCCGAGTGAAGAATCAGGCAGCTGATGAGTTAGCGAAGACTGGATCCACTCGGAAGCCTATCCCCAGCAATATGTTTCTGGAACACCTACAGTCCCCTTCTTTGCAGGAAGATCCCTTCACTAAAGAGCCCCCGCAAGCAATAAGTGCCTCGAATCCGACTGAAGTTGATGTTCCAGCGGTCATATATCTGGTCATGCATATACTGGTGATTACACCCGACTAGATGGTGCCATATATTGCGTATATATTGAGACAAGAACTCCCAAAAGACGAGGTTGAAGCTCTATAGATTGTCCGCCGATCCAAGGCCTTTACTATAATGGGTGATCCACTTTTCAGAGAAAGCGTAACTGGCGTAACTCAGCGGTGCATCTCTCCCGAAGAAGGTCGACTGATCCTGGAAGAAATTCACTCAGGCACCTGTGGTCATCATGCGTCATCCTGGACGATTGTCGCCAAAGCATACCGAGCTGGTTTCTTCTGGCCGCACGCCAACGAAATGGCTAAGGAGATTGTTGATCACTGTGAAGGGTGCCAGTTCTACTCAAACTTGTCGCACAAGCCTGCGTACCCCTTGAAAACTATTCCACTCGTCTGGCCATTTGCTGTTTGGGGTTTGGATATGGTAGGACCCTTCCGAACGGGACAGAGTGGGTTTACCCATCTACTTGTAGCAGTCGACAAGTTCACTAAGTGGATAGAGGCTAAGCCCATAAAGAATCTAAACTTGCGCACTACGATAAAATTCACGAGGGAGATAATTATTTGGTATGGAGTTCCTCACAATACCATCACAGACAATGGCTGAAACTTCGACTCTAAAGAGTTCAGACACTTCTGCTTCACTCAAGGCACTCGGGTAGATTATGCATCTATTGCACATCCTCAGACTAATGGTCAAGGTGAGCGAGCGAACGGCCTTATCCTTCAAGGGTTGAAGCCACGACTCATGCGGGATCTTGAACATGCAGTTGGAGCCTGGGTAACTGAATTGCCATCTGTGTTGTGGGGTTTGAGGACGACTCCTAATCGGTCGACTAGACGCACTCCTTTCTTCTTGGTGTATGGAGCCGAAGCTGTTTTGCCGAGTGATATCCTCCACAACTCTCCTCGGGTAGAGCTTTACTCTAAAGCTGAAGCTGAACAAGCATGACAAGATGGCATGGATCTCCTGGAAGAATAGCGAGAAATGGACCTGATCCGGTCGACTATATATCAGCAGGATCTACACTGCTTCCATGCTAGGCATGTTAAGAGTTGGTCATTCCATGAGGGTGATCTTGTGCTCTGAGTGGATCAGCAGCGACCTCACAAGCTTGCTCCCGCATGGGAAGGTCCTTTCGTCGTCACCAAAGTGTTGAACAACGGAGCCTACCACCTCTACAAACTCAAGAAGAAGATTGATGATCCTCGCGCCTCGAATGCAGATTTACTTTGACGTTTTAATACTTGAAGACAGAGTCTTTTTGATGTAATAAAAGTACTCCAGACAATGTTGTTTATCAAAGTTATGACTCCCACAGTCTTTTTCGATTCCGATCGCACAGTCCATTCACTCAGAAACTGAGTTACGAACCAGTCTTCGTCTAAGTTCAGAAACTTCTCTGAGTGACAAGCGATCCTCTGACTCTGGGGCTTAGCTGCGAACCAGCTTTCGCCTAAGTTAAAAATCCCTTCCGAGTGGATAACAAAACATTCACTCGAAAACTTAGCTATGAATCATTCTTCCTCTAAGTTCAAAAACTTCTCTGAGTGACGAGCGATCCTCTCACTCGGGGGCTTAGCTGTGAACCAGCTTTCGCCTAAGTTAGAAATCCCTTCTGAATGGATAACAAAACATTCACTCGGAAACTTAGCTGCGAATGAGTCTTCGTCTAAGTTCAAAAACTTCTCCGAGTGTCGAGTGTTCCTCTCACTCGGGGGCCTAGCTGAGAACTAGCTTTCGCCTAAGTTAAAAATCCCTTTCGAGTGAATAACATGACATTCACTCATAAATTTAGTTGTGAATCAGTCTTCGTGTGTCGAGCGATCCTCTCACTCAGGGGCTTAGCTACGAACCAGCTTTCGCCTAAGTCAAAATCTTCGCCGAGTGACAAATATTCTTCTCACTCGGGGACTTGGACGCAAATTAACTTTTCGCCTAAGTATGAGATTGTTCTGAATGCTGAACATCCTTTCCACTCGGGGACTTGAAAGCCAAGTGCAGATAGATCCAAAGTTTCTAGCGCGGACAAAAGTTGTTCGCGCAAACGAAAGTACTCAAGCCTAAGTCCTGAATGAAGTTTTAAACGGTTACATTTCCACTCGGCATATCGAGGAAAATGAAAGTTTTAATTGTGATCAAAGTTTTATCAAGCACCTATGCAACTCATAGGCTCGACGAAGGTGTCCAGGTCAATCCCGTCAGCGGTTCGAGTAGTCGCGTATCTGAAGGACTCCATGAAGTCCTCGAATTGAAGTTTCTTCGTTTTGATCACCTGGAGAGCCTTCAGCTTGTCCTCCTTTGTCTCCTTGCAATGGACTATCACGAGTGAAAGCGCCACGTCGGCTCCGCAGCGAGCGACAATTTTCTTCCATGCTTGCACTCGACTGGGAATCTCATTGAGGCGGGTCATCATTGATTCAAGGTCAGTCTGGAGGGTGTCTTCAGGCCATAGTTCCTTGTCAACCTTCTCCAATGCAGCCCTCAGTTGAGTGATATAATCTTGAACACTCTTGAGACGGACGTTGAGGCAAAACATATTCATGGCGACAGCGTCCCCAACGGGCGACTTGGTTGGATCTAGATTTGGTTCAATCTCCTCGGTTTCCTTTTCAATGTCTTAGCAAAACTCTATATGAAGAGGGAAGGGAAAGATGGTGATGCTTCTGTCCTATGGGAATTAGGGAAAGTCACTCGATGAAAGAAAGTTACCGTCGAGCATGCTGAACATCTTCTTTACAAAGTTCCTCAAGTACTTCTCCAGACCATTGTTCCTCTTGTTCAGTTGTTCGGTCTTCTTGATCCAGTCGGCATGTTCCTGCTGGAGTTTCATGTTCTCTTCTTCTAGGTTCTTAGCTGCTGCAAGTTTCTTCTCAGCAGCCTCAGTTTTATCCCTTGCCACCTTTTGAGCATAATCGAGTGCCTTGTCCTTGTCCTCCAGCGCCTTCTTCATGGTATCTAAAGAAACAACATTGTTGAGTCACGCTTGGAGTCAGCGATTCTCATCACGCATGTCTGTTTGAGCAAGAACACTCGGTTCAAAGGATGGAAGAGGAAAGTGACAGTGCAGTTGGTCAACAAAGATTACCTCCAAGGGTCCTCAGCTCAGCTTGTGCATGATCCAGATTGTTCTTGGAGACCTCCAGATCCACTTGAAGCTGATTCTTCTCCTTCTCCAGTTTGATGTACCATGTCCCAAGTTCACAAGCTATCTAAAATCAAAAAAGAAGTGGGTCAGTTGACATTAAAATTCCTCCACTCCGGATTGTAAAGGAATGAGTTCAGTCGACTGGTTGGTGGCCCGCCGCCCCACCCCACACCCCTGAATAGCGTCAGATCATGGTTGATTGAAATGATGTCCATGAAACCTGCAGAGTAAGTTCGGACCGCTACATCCCTAAGACAAGTATTTAGAAGTGGAAGCACTAACGCAAAGAACTCACTCGACGACCCGAGTGACGAGCGTACTCCGCGTACGAAAAAGGACCCTGAGTCCAAGTTCTTAAGACTACTGCTCATCGTCAACGATCAACAGTAGTCTCGAGGACTACACCCAGTGGGTGCACTCAGCGTGCCCCCACTAGATACCAAACCCCTCGACCAGGCCTGACCTGTCCAAGCCAAGAGTTGTCTCTATCAGACCCCCCACCGATGCAAGCACTCAACAATGCTCTCGGGGACTACATCTAGTGGGTGCACTCAGCATGCCCCCACTAGACATGCTATCACTCGACATGTTGAGTGACGAGCAACCTAAAAAACACAAAGTGCGCAAGCTGGCAAACATCGTCTCTAGTAGACCCTCACCGATGCAAGCACTCGATGGCGGTCTCGGGGACTACACCCAGCGGGTGCACTCAGCGCGCCCCCACTGGACCTGCTGTCACTCGACCTGTCGAGCAACTATCAAAACAATTATAAGACCCCTGCCGATGTCAGGGGTCTCAGGGACAGGGGTCTCAGGGGTCTCATTCGACAGCGGTCTCGGGGACTACACCCAATGGGTGCACTCAGCGTTCCCCCACTCGACCAGACACCACTCGACTAAGACCTGATCTACTCGAGACAAAAACCAGCAAACTTTCTTCAAAAGGAAAACACCCAGTGGGTGTACAACCAAGAAAGACAGGAATTCAGTCGGAAATGAACTTACAATAGCACTTACTCGGACATTGGTGCGAAGCGCCGAGTTGTTATCATAAGCCAACTTGCTGGCTTTGTATGCCTGCTTCATGCATAGCATCATCTGCTCTGCTTGGATCATGGCCTCCTTGCGAGCTCCAGTCTGGTTCTCCGGGACGCGATATAGAGGAAAGGTGGTCGTCAGGTGAGTTGATGTTGTGGTTGGAGTAGCTGAAGTTGCTTGAGGCTACCCGATTGGCGTTGAAGCCACAATGGTCGAAGCGGCTGGCGGGGCACTCGACGGCGGAGCCGCAAGCTCAGTCCTGGCTCAAGACGACGTGACAGTCAACTTGCGGGACATGCTCCGAGCAGGTACGCGGGGAGTGCTTGAGGTCACACCTTCACCCCCCGTACCTCGTGGTAGCTCTTCATTGTCTTCTAGCTGAATGACTTCTTCAAATACAACAACATTAGTTTATTTAATCGGCGAATCATTCCCAAGAAACAGAACAGAGTGAGGGTTTGTTATACCTCGTTGGGAGGTGGCCACGTCAGCAATGTCCACTTCCATATGCTCCTCTTCGTCCCGTGGAGGTGACGTTACTGAGGTAGCAGGTCAGCAAAGATTTGAAGTTCCACAGCAACAAAAGGAAAAAAATAAAGAGACACTCACGTTGAAACAACAGGTACAACAATCTTCATGCGAGGCAGAGCCTTCAGTGGTTTGGGCGCATCAAACTTGGGTTGTTTTGCGGCCCGCTCAGTCACCTCAACTTTTGAAGCTCGGTCACATTTCGGGTTCCTTCTACTCGACGCTAAGGTCTTGCTTGGGGCAGCCACTGGGTCTTGATGCTGCTTAGAACGATGCTCGGTGCGCGGAGGAGACTCAACTTCTTCTTGGTTCTCACCCGAGTCCTCATAATCGTCTTTGCTGTCCTCGACATAATCACCATCTACGCTGCCGCCCTCGCTCTCCCCTCCATATTCGGGCTGATTTATATTCGGCATGGGGGAGTACATGTTCGTCAGCTCCTGCAAGATTCAAATAGTAAAGTCAGTCGACTGATACCCCAATTACTCGACAAAACATCAAAGCATTCGACAAATATATAACTTACAAGATTCGGCGATGGGTTCTCAGCAGAGAAAGGCAAGATCCGCTTGGCTCCCAGGGGATTGTCGCAGGCTCCGGTGATGCTCTGAAGCCACTGTGCAACAGTTTCTTCCAATACTTCTTTTAGATGTGTTAGAGTGGTGTCTTCAGGGCCTGAGTAGTCCAACAGATCCCTGGTTGGTTCTCAATAGATCCTCGCTTGAAGGGGTTGGATTCGTCGACTAAGAAACGTCTCCAGCAGAGCCATGCCGATCACTCCGCCACGAACTAGATTCATTACAGCGTTCACTAAGATTCCCACTTGGACTTTCTCCCCTTCTAGCACTGATAGTGATTTGGGGTAGTGTGTCAATCTGGTGTGAAGGGGGAAAGGCCAGTCAACATATTCGGAGACGCAACGTCCTTACGGTGGAACCAAGTCGACTGTCATCCACTAACTGATTTAGGAGAAGTCATTGCTGGAAAGGAGCTTCTAGCTCTCTTTTGGATCCCTAAGCCACCACACAACTGAATCACAAGGGTCTTATCGTCGTCTGGGTTGGCCTTTTTGACTAACTAAGATTGGACAGTAAAGATGTGTTTAAACAAACCGCAATGGGGATGACAACCCAATAAGCACTCGCACAAGGTGATGAAAGCAGCAAGGTACGAAATGGCATTAGGAGGAAAGTGGTGAAGCTGAGCTCCAAAAAATTTCAGAAACCCGTAGATGAAAGGATGGGGAGGCATAGAAAAACCTCGCTCGATGTGGGTGAGGAGGAGAACTCGCTCCCCCTCGCATAGCTCCAACTCGATCTCCCCCTCCGATAGGTTCCACGAGTCATCGGCTACGAGCCCGTCAACAAGAAGGTTCTCAACATCCCTTGCCGTGACCGTCGACGGGAGGAAATCTCCCGGGATCCACCCCGGCGGCACCGTAAATCGGGTTCTCGACGACTTCTTCGCCTTTGCTGCTCCCTTCTTGGCGTGCTTGAGCTTCTCCGTCTTGTTCTTCATCATCGCGACGACGGGTGGAGCAAAGGAGGCGGAGGAAAAGAGAGGATTTGGGGGACAAGTACTATGTTGTCTGCATCGTGGCCTAATCTTATACCAACCAGAGTGGGTCACTGACCTGTGGGCCCGCCGGATCTCCATGTATCTTGACCGCAAAGGCCGCGCGGTACGTGGCGTAATGGGAGGTGTGGAAATCAAGGCATTGTGCTCCCACTTGCCCCATTCGTGGTGTCATCTTCGCATGGCGCATACTTCCCAAATTTTTGAATCCCGTGAAATGCGGGTGACGGAGCGACCCATCGCATCCAAAGATCCTCTTGAGTCACCCGGATTGGAATCTGCACTCAAATTCACTCGGACACTTATCAATACTGAATCGATCAGGGCGAATGATAAATATTCCAGTCAACGCAGATTTCCTTGAAGCCCCGAAGTGCATTCGGAATTTCGGTGCCTTATCAGAACCGGTATCGATCCCCTTTTCACTCGAACCCTGATCCATTCGGGGGCTAATGATGAGGATATGTACCTAGGGTAGGGTCCTAGGCCTGACCTACATACCCTACCTAAGGACACTATATTGGAGGACTTAAAGGTTACAAGAGAGTTGTTGACTGAAGTCATCATGAAGTGTAAGTCACTCAACAATTAATCCACTCGGAGGTTCCTTCCTCCACTCGACAGTCTCTCCTCACTCGAAAGAACCAATGGCCAGTCGACAACACAAGACCAGAAGGCACCCCAGCGATGCCAACGGGCAGGCGTTCGGTCAATCGCCATTAGTAGCATTTATTGTATACGTTACCAGTAACGTATACCTTTATTCCCACGATCGAACCCTTGGTTCCCGGGTATTTATGAGGGGCAGCGCACTCTATATAAGCCGCCCCTCCCCTGTCGCACAAGGGTTCGTACCCCCTGTAACACATACATTCCACACGACAAGAGCTCCCAAGCACTGAGACGTAGGGCTGTTACCTCCACGAGAGGGGCCTGAACTCATACATCTGTGTGTACATCCTCGCCGTAGCTAGGACTCTACCCTCTCCTTACGTACCCCTATCTTCTACTATCAGACTCGTTCCCACGATAGTACCGGAACCCGAGCGACCAACGCAGCCCTGACGCCCTGCCATCCTAGAGAAGGAGCTGGCTTCAGGGGGGACATCCAGATCATGACTGAAAGCAAGTAAAATAAAGTGACACGGGCCAGTTGTAAGGCATTAAGTATTGTATGTTTACTGAGTTTGATCCTGAGAAGAAAAGAGATAGAGAAACAGACTACAAATTAACAGTCAGCTACATCACATGCTTGTAGAGACTATACGAGGGAGTGGAGTCAGCCATATATCAAGAAAGTATTGCATATTCATATATAACTATTATACATACATACTATAAGTTTCATTAAATCATAGCCAGCAGCCGGCAGACCAACAGATCGAATGATGAGATGCCTTGATCCAGCTAAGGACGACCAAGGGAGGATGGTGTGTCACACTTCTAGATTTTTTCTCCAACAAGAACAACTTGAACTACTAGAACACTACACTAGTAAGAGCACCCATAGTGTGCTATTTCGCAGCTACCCGCCTCTAACACCTTACAGGCCGACTGGAAATACACTTTGATTCCTGGTTGTATATGCATTCTGTATAGCAAAAAAGTCAAAATAGTTCAGAAGTATTTTTTGATTAAAGTTGACTTGTTTTTGCACTAGTATATAAACTTTCATTGAAAAAACCAACATTGACTTATGGGCAAAATGACAAAATTTATTTGCTATATAGGTCACTATTCACACTATTTTGACCGAAAATTTGTCTTTTTTGAAAAGAAGTCAAAGAGTAATTTTCTTTTTGTAGAATTTTTCTCACAAGTACAATGGAATATCAAGTTTATTTCAAATATATTTTCAATTTGTTGACTTAATGTTGAATTGCTAAACTTTTTGGCATATAGGATGTATATACACCCCAGGAACCAAAAGTTCCCGTGCGAGGCGACCAGTGCCATACATTGCAAGCACCAGACTTCAAGCCAAAACGGATGGCATCGACTCTAAGCCAAGAGGCCGCCTCCAATCCCGTGGTTCGATTATAAAAATCTCTGTCCCTACTTGTCACACAAAGCGGAGCATGCTTCCTGTTAGCTTTATTTGATGAAATAATGCATATTATATATGCATGTTACATGCTATGGGGTGCATCATAAAGGCTACTTAGGTTGCCCGTAATGGGGGTATCATAGTTAGTAGCATGTATGCCAGCTAGGCGATTTTGATGAGATGGTATGGAATACAATGAAAAGGAGAGGGTTGAGTATAATATCATGATACTGTATCATATTAAATGGTGTGCTACTATGTGTGTTGCATGTCAATAAATGAACTATCCTATGATACTAACATATGATACTATGGGCTACAGAAGTAGTATCATACACTAGTATTATTTGCAGGATACTAGTATATACTATTAATTATGACCATCCTTAGAATTTGATACACTGTGTGATTTTGGACCAAGTTTGGAGGCAACTATGTGGACCCCACCATAGAGGCACTCCTGCCTCTAACTGGTCATAGTGGAGAGTAACTTAGACTACTGTCATGCATATGACAGTAGTTTAAGTTACTACCTTCATAGTGCAAAGTAACTTAGTAGTAGTGTCATAGATTACTTAATTTATTTTCTTATGGACTCATATTTTCTCGAGAAGCGCTATGTTACAATAACATATTATGTTACTCTAAACATCTATCTACTCATTAGCTAGATGACACATAATTTCTTTTGTCTTAAATGCGCTATGTTACTTGTTAAGTTACTCCCACTATGATCAGCCTAACCATTGTGGATGCCCTAGGTTTATGCTTACACTAGTAGAAAATAGGGCTTTGGTTCATGCCAGATAAGAGCAACAATCCCGGTCGAGCTACGAACCGGGACTAATGGAAGCATCAGTCCCGGTTCGAGCGGCCAGGACGCCGGTCGGGCCTGGGCAGGCACCAGTTCCGGTTCGGTTGGGACCTTTAGTCCCGGTCCCAGACACCAACCAGGAGTAAAGGGCCTCTCTCCTGGCGCAACCCCTTTAGTCCCGGTTTGTGTCTGGAACCAGGACTAAAGCTTATTCTTCAATCCCGGTTCTAGACACCAACAGGACTAAAAATATTCCTATATATATGCCCTGCCCGCGCCCTCTCCTCTATTTTTTGGCCAAAGGTGGTGGGAGGTGTGTGTTGTGATCTGTTCTTAGTTCCTATGCACATGAGGTGTTCGATGAAATGCCTGAGCCACACTTAAGCTTTCTCCTATGTTCTTCCTCCAAGCTCCATTTCTCCCAAGATTTGTCTAGGTTTGGCGGAGCACCAACTATCTAGGTGTTCTAAAAAGGTTAGAAACTTCATCCTTTCATCTCTTGTTGGATCAATTGTTTACCTTAGTTGCGATTCTAATCGCATTTGTTGTTGCATTTAAATGTTAATTTGCATAGTTGTATGTTAGTTTCAATGTATGTTTTAATTATCTGCTCTAGAGAGTTGTATGTTGTTCTGTGAGAACTATGTATGAACTTTATGTATTTATTTTTTCAGTAATAACATTTGATCACTACTGTAGTTTGGTTTTAATGTGATGATAAACTTGTATTAATTTGGTCATTTCTATTCATGATGTTCTGTAATGGTTTTTGATATACCTAATTATATAATGCACGTAGATGAACCGACAATAGATGTACGGTGACCGCCGCACCTCCAACTACATTACGGGTCTGCATAATTTTCTCCAAGTGGGTGAAGCAAACAAGAAGAATGGTTTTATGTATTGTCCATGTCCTGTCTGTGGGAATACCAATGATTACTCTTCCTAGAAATCCCTTCACTTCCACCTGCTTGAGAAGGGTTTCATGCCACACTAATGTTTGGACCAAGCACGGAGAAAGAGGGGTTATGATGGAAGACAATGAAGAACAAGACGATGATGGAAACTATCCTATGTCCCCTGAATACGGTGATACTGCAACGGGGGAAGCTGAAGATCAAGAGGCACCAGATGTTCCCGATGATGATCTTCGTCGGGTCATTGTTGATGCACAGAGAGGATGTGAAAGTGAAAGGGGGAAATTGAAGTTCGATCGCATGTTAGAGGATCATAAAAAGGGTTGTACCCAAATTGCAAAGATGGCAACACAAAGCTCGATACCACACTGGAATTGCTGCGATGGAAGGCAGAGAATGGTGTATCTGACAAGGGATTTGGGAAGCTACTGAGAATAATGAAGAAGAAGCTTCCAAAGTATAATGAATTTCCTAAAAGTACGCACAAAGCAAAGAAGGTTCTCATCCCTCTAGAATTAGAGGTGCAGAAGATACATGCATGCCCTAATGACTACAACCTCTACCACGGTGAGGAGTACGAGAATTTGAATACATGCCCGGTATGCAGTGCATTGCGGTATAAGATCATATGAGATTACCCTAGTGATGTTGAGGGCGAGCGCGCCAGGAAGAGGGTTCCTGCCAAAGTGATGTGGTATGCTCCTATAATACCATGGTTGAAATGTTTGTTCAGAAACAAAAAGCATGCAAAGTTGTTGCGATGGCACAAAGAAGACCGTAAGAAAGACGGGAAGTTGAGAGTACCCGCTGATGGGTTGCAGTGGAGAAAAATCAAGAGAAAGTGGTTGGATTCTGTAGGTGATGCAAGGACATTCTGGTTTGGTTTAAGTGAAGATGGCATAAATCATTTTGGGGAGCAGAGCAACAATCATAGCAACTGGCATGTGACTATATATATCTATAACCTTCCTCCTTGGTTGTGCGTGAAGCGGAAATTCATTATGATGCCAGTGCTCATCCAAGGCCCTAAGCAACCCGACAACGAAATTGATGTGTACCTAAGGCCATTAGTTGATGAAAGTTTACACCTGTGAAATAAAAAAGGTGTACGTGTGTGGGATGAGCACAAACAGCAGGAATTTGACATACGAGCATTGCTGTTTGTAACCATCAATGATTGGCGTGCTCTTAGTAACCTTTTAGGACAGACAAACAAGGGATACCACGCATGCATACACTGTTTAGATGAGACTGAAAGTATATATTTAGACAAATGCAAGAAGAATGTGTACCTGGGACATCGTCGATTTCTTTCGACCAAGCATGCCTTAAGAAAGAAGGGCAGGCATTTCAAAGGTGAGGGAGATCACCGAAAGAAGCCTGTCCTCCGTACTGGTGATGATATACTTGATATGGTAAAGGATTTACAAGTAATATGTGGAAAGGGTCATGGTCGACAATCTGTTATGAATGACATTGACAGACACGCACCCATGTGGAAGAAGAAATCTATACTTTGGGACCTACCCTATTGGAAAGACCTAGAGTTCTGCTCTGTGATCGATGTGATGCACGTGACGAAGAATCTTTCCATGAACCTGCTAGGCTTCTTGGCGTGTATGGGAAGACAAAAGATACACCGGAGGTATGGGAGGACCAGTGACGTGGCTTGAGCCTGCGTCCGTATTTCCCCAAAGATGAAGGGATGATGCAGCACAACGACGGTAAGTATTTCCCTCTGTTAAGAAACCAAGGTATCAATCAGTAGAGGAAGATCAAGCAACTATGTAAACAACAACTACACACAAATAACAAATACTTGCAACCCGACGCATAAGAGAGGTTGTAAAGAGCTCGACGATAGAAAGATAGATTATATTGTAATAGGTTGGGCAAATAGATATCACAAGAACACAAAATAAAAGAAGTAAACAAAAAGTGCAACAAGGTATTCTTTGGATTTTGGGTCTATAGATATGAAAACAAACACGACAAAAAGATAGATCGGAAAGCAATACGTTGGAAAAGTAGACCTGGGGCCGTAGGTTTCACTAGTGTCTTCTCTCATGAATATAGCACATGCTGGGTGTACAAATTATTGTTGAGAAATTCATAGAAGATCAAATAATCATGATGATACCCAAGGTGATGATCATTATATAGGCATCACGTCCAACATAAGCAGACCGAAACAATTCGGCATCTACTACTATTACTCCACATATCGACCGCTATCAAGTATGCATCGATTGTATTAAGTTCATGGAAAAACGGAGTAATGCAATAAGAACAGTGACATGATGTAGACAAGATCTATTCACGTAGGAATAGACCCCATGTTGTTATCCCTAATGGCAACAATACATGCGTGCCTTGATACCCCTTCTGTCACTGGGAAAGGACACCGCAAGACAGAAACGCATCACAAAGCACCTCTCCCCATGGCAAGAAAAATATATCTAGTTGGCCTAAGTAAACCAAAGATTCAAAGAAGAAATACGAGGCTATAGTAATCATGCATATAAGAGATTAAAGAAGACTCAAATGGTATTATGAATAGAAACTGATCATGAACTCAAAATTCATCGGATCCCAACAAACACACTGCAAAAAATCATTACATCAAAAAGATCTCCAAGAGACCATTTTATTGAGAATAAAAAGAGTTAGAGGAAGCCATCTATCTACTGCCTACAGACTTGTAGGTCTATGGTGGACTGCTCACACATCATCGGAGAGGCACCCATGAAGATGATGCACCCCTTCGTGATGGTGTTAGATTGGATCTTGCAGTTCTGGAACTTACGGCAGCTGGAATTGTGTTTCATCGACTCTCCTAGGTTTTTCTAAATATTTGGGAATTTATAGAGCTGATAGTCGATGGAGGGGTCCCCGAGGCGGCCACAACCCATCAGGGCGCGCCTGGGGCCTCTGGCGTGCCCTGGTGGGTTCTGGGCGGCCTGGACTCCCTCCTGGTTACTTCTTTGGCCCACTGGCCTTCTTTTGGTCCACAACAATTATCCAAAAAGTTTTGTCTTGATGGGACTCCATTTGGTACTAATATTTTGCAAAGTAAAAAAACAAGCAAAAACGACAACTAGCACTTTGGCACTATGTCAATAGGTTAGCCCCAAAAATGACACAAAGTTGCTATAAAATGATTGTAAAACATCCAAGATTAATAATAGAATAGCATGCAATGATCAAAAATTATAGAGACATTGGAGACTTATCAGCACCCCCAAGCTTAATTCCTACTCGTCCTCGAGTAGGTAAATGATAAAAACAGAATTTTTGACGTGGAATGCTGCCTAACATGTTTATCACATATTCTTTTCTTTTGTAGCATGTACATTTGGACTTTTAGATGGTTCAAAGAAATAGTCTAGTTTTCACATAGAGACTTTAATACTCAATCATATCAACAAGCAACCATGTCTTTCATAATATCAACACTAAAGAAAGTTATCCCAAGCCCATCATGCTCAATCATTAATCCATTCATGAAACACACTCAATTAGCTACACCTAATGCTCAAGTACGATCATAGTGCCCCCTAGTTGGTGCTTTATAAGAGAATATAGGGACTCAATTTTTTTGCACAAAGTAAATAGATAGGCCCTTCATAAAGGGAAGTAGGCTTTTGTAGAGGTGCTAGAGCTCAAGGTTTAAATTGATAGAGAAAACTATTTTGGGTGGCATTTCTTTCCTGTCAACGAAAACGACCGAGAGCTTTCAATACCTTTCCATGCTAGATATATCATAAGCGGTTCCCAAACAAAAAATAAAGTTTATTACTTTTCCCACCTTTATTTCACTTTCCATGGCTAGTCGAATCCACGGCTGCCTTCCATCCCAACACTTTCCAAGGAATTTATCATTTGACAACATAAAGTAAATTTTTTCATTTTGGGACTGGGAATCCCTATTACTGCCATACTCTCGCACAATGACAAGTGAATAAACACTCATCTTGAAAATAACACATCTAGCATGGAAAAATATCGGTCACCCCCTTTCTCTTCATGAGCGGTATGAGCACACAAAAAGTAAAATCCATTTTAAAAATTAGAGATGGCACATACAAATTTCCTTGGAACGGCATGGAAATACCGCATATAGGTAGGTATGGTGGACTCATATGGCAAAACCGGGTTTAAGGATTTTGGATGCACAAGTAGTATTTCTACTTAGTACAAGTGAAGGCTAGCAAATAGATTGAGAAGCATCCAACCAAGAAACAAAAAATCACATAAACGAGCATTAAGCATAACTTACATTTTCATAGCACAACTATTGACTTTCGTGCTTGCATAGAGAATCATACTCTTACTAAGCATAATTACTCACCAACATAACTCACATATTACTATCATCATGTCTGAAAACTATTACAAATAATCAAGTTTAATTTGTCTAGTGATCTTCATGAAAGTTCTTATTATATGCCTCTTGAATATCTATCACTTTGGGACTAGTTCCGTATATTGCCATTGTTTTGGCAAGCACGCATAGATTTAAGTGTATATCATGAGCATAAATGTCTCATATCTCAAAATAATATAAGTGAAGCAGGAGAGGATTTATTCAAAATTTACTAACTCTCAAATTAATGTAAGTGAAGCATGAGAGCATTCCTTCAAGCATGTAAAAGCACACCGTGCTCAAAAACATATATGTGAAGCACTAGAGAAATTCCAAAGCTCAAAAAATAAATTAAGTGAAGCACATAGAGCCATTTTAACAAATCATAGCATAATTTTGGCTCTCTAAAATAGGTGTGTCCAGCAAGGATAAAAAGAAAATCAAGCAAAGACTCATACAAGATGCTCCAAGCAAAACTCATGATATGTGATGAATAAAAATATAGCTCCAAGTAAAATACCGATGGTTGTTAGAAGAAACAGGGGATGCCACTCGGGGTATCCCCAAGCTTAGTTGCTTGTTCTCTTTAAATATTATCTTGGGGTGCCATGGGCATCCCCAATCTCGAGCTCTTCTTACTCCTTATTATTTCATCCATCGTGATCTCACCGAAAACTTGAAAAATTCAATCACACAAAACTTAAAAAAATCTTCGTGAGATCTGTTAGTATAATAAAGCAAATTACCACCCTAAGTACTATTGTAAACCCATTCATATTTTATTATGGCATTATATGTACTGTATTCTAACTTTACCATGACTTATACCCTCCAATACAAGACATAGATTCATCAAAACAAGCACATAATGCAACGAAAACAGAATTTGTCTCAAATAGAACAGTCCAGAGTAATTTGTACTCTAACCATACTTCTGAAACTCTAAAAATCCCGAACATTTAGTACAGCGTAAAGAATTTGTATATCAATCTTGTGTTAAAATTCAGAATTTTTTGCCGCTTCTGTAATTTTTAAGAATTCTTTTACTGGAGGAGAAAGTTTATGTTTTTCAACAAGATCAAATCAACTATTACCCAACATGATCCTAAAGGCTTTACGTGGCACAAATTCAAATTTAAACATAAAAAACACAATCATAACAGTAGCATAATTGTGTAAACACTCAAGAACATAAATAGAATGGTAAAAATAAATTTTATTCATTGGTTTCCTCCCAACAAGATCTTTGTTTATAGCCATCAAGATAGGCTTAGGATAATAATGATGCTCACATAAAAAACAAACATTAAAGGACAAACAGAGCATTATAAGATGTGTGAAAAACACATTTAAGTCTAACATACTTCCTATGCATAGGTATTTTATAAGCAAACAAATTATGAAGATAAGAAATATCTAACATATGCATGGAAGAAGAAAGAAACAATAGCAATTTCAACATGAGGAGAGGTAATTTAGTAACATGAATATTTCTATAACCATATTTCCCTCTCTCATAATAGTTACATGTAGGACTATATTCAAATTGAACAATACAGCTATCACATAAAATATTCTCTTCATGATCCACATACATAAAAAGTCCTACAATCTTCCAAGGTAGTGGAATTAACATTAACTAAAGGCATAACCTCTCCAAACCCACTTTTATCAAAAAAAGATTGAACACTCTCCAAATATGTGGGATTCTTCTTACCTAAAGTTGACGCTCTTCCAAACGCTCTTTCGATACTATTGCAAATATTATTATCAACAACATATTCAACGTGAGGCTTAAATATTTTTTTCAAGTTCATAAGAAGCATTATCACCCCAATCATGATCATTGCGATAAGAAGTGGACATGTCAAAATTATCATCCCCAAGCTTGTGGTGTTGCATATCATTAACATACTTCAAATTAGTAGAATTTATAGTAACATCATTGCAATCATGCTTTTCAATCAATGAGCTATCATGAATCAGCTTATAAAATTTCTTCTTTCAACACTTCATCAAAATTTCCAGATTCATGATTTTCAAACAAAACTTCATAGAGATAATCAAGTGCACTCAACTCACTAGCAATTGGTTCATAATAATTTGGCCTTTTGAAAATTTAGCAAGTGGATGAGGATCCATATCAATAGATTTTTAGCAAGCGAAGATGCAAGAAAATAAAAGGCACATGGCAACACAAGCAAAGATAGCAAACGAGCAAAAACGCAAAAGGAAAAGAGGGCGAATAAAACGGCAAATTTTTGTGAAGTGGGGGAGAGGAAAAAGATAGGCAAATGGCAAATAATGTAAATTGGAAGGAGATGAGATTTGTGATTAGGAACCTAATAGATGTTCATGATGTCTCCTCGGCGCTAGAGATTGGCACGCTGAAGAGATTGCTTCCTCTCGGCAATGGTGCCAGAAATTCATTTGACGTGGCTTGAGACTGCGTTGATATTTCCCCAAAGAGGAAGGGATGATGCAACACAACGACGGTAAGTATTTCCCTCAGTTAAGAAAAAAGGTATCAATCCCTATAGAAAGATCAAGAAACTATGTAAACATCACTTGCACACAAAGAAGAAATACTTGCAACCCGACACGTAAGAGAGGTTGTAAAGCTATCAACGATAGAAAGATAGATGAGATTATAATAGGTTGAGAAAATAGATATCACAAGAACGAAAAATAAAAGAAGTAAACAAAAAGTGCAGCAAGGTATTTTTAGCTCTTTGGGTTTATAGATATGTAAACAAACACGGCAAAAAGATAGATCGGAAAGCAATATGTTGAAAAAGTAGACCCGGGGTCTTAGGTTTCCCTAGTGGCTTCTCTCATGAGTATAGCATATGGTGGGTGAGCAAATTACTATTGGGCAATTGATAGAAGATCAAATAATCATGACGATATCCAAGACGATGATCATTATATAGGCATCACGTCCAAGATAAGTAGACCAAAACAATTATGCATTTACTACTATTACTCCACACACCGACCGCTATAAAGCATGCACCTAGGGTGTTAAGTTCATGGAAAAACGGAGTAATGCAATAAGAATGGTGACATGATATAGATAAGATCTATTCATGTAGGAATATACCCCATCTTGTTATCCTTAATGGCAACGATACATGAGTGCCTTGCTGCCCCTTCTATCACTGGGAAAGGACAACACAAGATCGAACCCATCACAAAGCATATCTCTCCATGGCAAGAAAAATGGATCTAGTTGGCCTAACTAAACAAAGGATTTAAAGAAGAAATACGAGTCTATAAGTAATCATGCATATAAGATATCAAAGAATACTCAAATAATATTCATGGATAGAAACTGACCATGAACTCAAAATTCATCAAATCCCAACAAACACACCGCAAAAAGTCATTACATCAAATAGATCTCCAAGAGACCATTGTATTGATAATCAAGAGAGAGAGAGAGAGGGAGCATCTAGCTACTGCCTACGGACCCGTAGGTCTATGGTGGACAACTCACGCATCATCTGAGAGGCACCCACGAAGGTGATGCACCCCTCCATGATGGTGTTAGATTGGATCTCGCGGTTCTGTAACTTACGGCGGCTGGAATTGTGTTTCGTCGACTCTCCTAGGGTATTCTGAATATTTGGGAATTTATAGAGTTGATGGTCGGTGGAGGGGGTCCCCAAGGTGACCACAACCCATCAGGGCACGCATGGGGCCGCTAACGTGCCCTGGAGTATTCTAGGCGACTTGGGCTCCCTCCTAGTTACTTCTTCGGCCCACTGGCCTTCTTCTGGTCCAAAAACATTCTCCAAAAAGTTTCGTCTTGATTGGACTCTGTTTGGTACTGATATTCTGCAAAGTAAAAAACAAGCAACAACAACAACTAGCACTTTGGCACTATGTCAATAGGTTAGTCCCCAAAAATGATATAAAGTTGCTATAAAATGATTGTAAAACATCCAAGATTGATAATATAACAACATGGAATGATCAAAAATTATAGATACATTGGAGACGTATCAACCAACAACGTATGAACGAAAAGGATGGCATGCATCCAAAGCAGTATCAAGGTCCTACCAGCTATGCTCTTACCAAAGCAGAGAAGGAAATCTTTTTTGAATTCCTACTCAGTATCAAGGTCTTGTCTAGCTTCTCATCAAATATAAAGGGAATATAGCAGAGAGAACAATTCCAGAACTTCAAGTCTCATGACTCCCACGTGATTATGACACAACTGCTTCTGGTTGCATTGAGGGGGTTTCTACCAAAAAAATGCTTGATTAGCCATTGTGAAGTTATGTGCATTCCTTAATGCAATTTCTCTGAAGGTAATCGTTCCAGAAAACCTAACAAGGTTACAGAATGATTTGGTCCAATGTCTTGTCTGTTTCGAGTTGGTGTTCCCTCCATCCTTCTTCAATATTATGACACACATCCTAGTCCACCTAGTCGATGAGATTGGCATTCTGGGTCCTGTATTTCTACACAATATGTTCCCCTTTGAGAGTTTCATGGAATTCTTAAAGAAATATGTTCGTAACCATTCTAGGCCAGAAGGAAGCATCTCCAAGGTCCATGAATCAAAGGAGGTTATTGAGTTTTGTGTTGACTTTATTCCTGACCTTAAGTTGATTGGTGTTCCTGAATCGCGGCATGAGGGGATACTGGGTGGAAAAGGCACGCTAGGACCGAACTCAATAATATGTAGGGACGGGCATTCTTGGGTGCAATCATACTACACAGTTATACAAAATTCTACCTTGGTGGCCCGTATATCTATGAACACAAGAATATTCTATGCTCCAAACACCCGGAATAGTCTGACGACTCGATTACACGTGAACACATGGACTTTCGGCTTGGTTGCAAACACATCTCATGGGTAACACCACTGTTGGAGATGACTTGTACTTGTTGGCCAGGGCACCATCTTTCACTGTATTGACTTTCTAAGGGTACGAGATAAATGGGAATACATTTCACACGATCGCCCAAGATAAAAAGAGCACCAACCAAAATAGTGGTGTCTTCTTTGATGTGGCAAGCACCAATAGGGCAAATGACACATATTATGCTTACATAGAGGACATATAGGAACTTGACTATGGACGTGATTTTATGGTCCCTTTGTTTCGATGCAAATGGGTCAATCTGTCAGGAGACGGGGTACAGGTAGATCCATAGTACGAAATGACAATAGTGGATCTCAACAATCTTGGGTACAAAGAGGAACCATTCGTCCTATCCAATGATGTGGTGCAGGTTTTCTATCTGAAGGACATGTCTACCAAACCGAGAAAAATAAATGATAAGGAAGCAAATACATCATACGATGAGCCAAAGTGCCACATAGTTCTTTGTGGTAAAAGAAACATCGTGGGAGTGGAGGACAAGATAGACATGTCAGAAGATTATGAAAAGTTTTATGAAATTCCTCCCTTCAGAGTGAAGACTGACCCAAGCATCGTGTTAATGATGAAGATTATCCATGGTTACGGCACAATAAGCAAGGGACACACGTGAAGAAATAGTATTATACCCCCAAGATCCCACTCTAGGATGTGACCGGCTTCACCGCCATCACTTTCTCTCTAGTGTGACTTTGCGGACTTACCGGGGGGTCTTTTAAGATCTAGCTAGGACATTTTGAAGTGCCAAAAATGCCAAGTGCAACTTTGGACAAACCGGGGGGGAATCTTTGTAAGAGCTAGCTAGGACATTTTGGCATTTGCAACATGATTTTAGAATAATTATTTATTAAGTTATGAAATTTCAATTATTCCAATCCTTTCAGTCCCAAGTTTTGCAAGGTTGATCATACACGGTTAGTCCCGGTTGGTAGCTCCATATGAAATAACAAGGTTAATATAGACATGGCTTAAACGGCTTGACATAAATGAATACACAGAAGCATCGAGATGATAAGAGAGAAACGTTGTATGACATAAAGTTGGAGGTACCATGTGGTTTCTCTGATCGGAGGACCCCTCATGCCGAGCCAAGTCCAGATGAGGAGTTCTCTAGTTGCTTTCTGTTCAAACTGAGGACAATATATCAGATGGCCATTCTCGAGAAATAACCATGCATGAAGAGATGGCCATTCTCGAGAAATAACCATGATCCAAGTTTACCTAACATGCAAGCAGAGTTGATGATACATATGCATATGTTTAAAACAAAACTTTAGAATTAAAACCAAAAATAGGCATGATCTCTTTCACTAACACAAAAAGAATATGAATTTTTTTCTTTTTTTAGAATTTTAGATATTCTGTTGAAATTCTTTGACAATCATGTGTATTACACATCAGTGCGTATGTATAAAAATTAGGATGTGATTTGAAGAAGGTCAAAATTAACACATGCAAAAAATAAAAAAATGCCCGCCTACTAGCAGGAGAATTCACACACCACGACCTGCATACGACTAGAAACCCAACTATATATGGGCCAGGATGTAGGCCCGAGGGGCACGAATATCTCCTGTCAATAGGGCTCATAGGGCAGAGAGGGGCCAGGTTAGACGATTAGATTTCTGCTCAGAGAGGAACTTTCCAATTTAGCCGCACGCGGGCTCATAAAACCGGTGTGAGCGCCTCTTGCTTGGCAAGGTGGGACTAAACTCCCACCACCACTCACCTGTGCCAGGAACAACTCTTTAGTCCCGATCGGTGGATCCAACCGGGACTAAAGGGTTGGGTATATAATAAGCACTTAGTGAATTTCCCCCAATCTCTCCCATTCTCTCCCCCGACGCCGAAGAACAGCACGCCGCTGCCAGACTACTGCGCTGGAGATCACCGTCGCCTCCGAGCCCGCTCGGCCTCCTCGCCATCGTATCGGACCCGCTCGGCCTCGGCCTCGTCGTCGGCCCACTTGTCCTCATCATCGGGCTTCCTCACCATTGTCGTCGCGCCTCCTCGCCATTGTCGTAGCCCCCGTCGAGCCTGCTGTCATTTGTTGCTACTAGTCCCTGAACGAGCCTTCGTGTGCTCCTCGGTGAGCACTCTTTCCCCCTCTATTTCCTACCTCGATCTGTCATCATGGCCGCCGTCGGTTTCTTTCTTTTCCTATGTATGTTATCATTGAAAGAAGTGTGATATAATCAACATTAGAATCGATACTATAGGGCTTTTGGAGCATGGTTCCTGTCAAGTTTTTGGCTTAGGGAGAACACTTTTTGCCATGGTAGAAGTAATATTGCAAAATTTAGTAATTTTTATCTAAAAATGTGCATGAATTTGCCATGGGCCATCTACAAAATTTTGTTGAAAGAAAAAAATGGTTGTTTTGTGTAGTTTTACTAGGTTTTTGGATACTTATACTCAATTTGATAGCTAGTTTGAAGTTTCAATGCTTTATGTGTGACCTAGTTTTAAGTACCATGTTATTTTCCTCAAAGTGTGAAACCGACAGTATTAATACTTTGCATTTTGCCTTCAGGTTTGCAAGAAAACTGTGCATCTTTGGATTATGATCAGTAAGGGTATTTTATTGAGGGTAACTAGAACATGCTTGCCATACTATTTGTTGCCATGAAAAACTGTTGTAGCATATATTTTACTTGACTCAAAGGTTGCATCATGAATCTGTTTTCTGCCACTCTATGCAAATATCACTAAGTCTGGAAATTTGTTAATACTTGTCAACTTGTCATGATAATTGCCATTGATATAGGGGTCATTTGAATTAGTTCAGTAAGCATTCTTTGCCAAGTGTTACATTTACATTCATGTCATGCCATTTGTTTCCATGTAGAAATTATGTAACGTGTTCAAATCTTGCTTTCAAATTGGTATCTAGCTATAATGGATAGATTTGCATTGCATATTGCTTTGACCACCATTTGAGTTCCGTGCATCCATTTTCCAATATCTTTAGGTCCATTTCAACTAAAATGTTCCATTCTATCTAGTGGCATACTTGGTTTTGCCTGAAAAAATCCACTCGATGGATTTACAGGTCGTGATGTTGCATCTCCATGGAGTTGTTCCCTGATCGTCCCTCCGTTGTTCGACAAAAGGTGTCCATTTGTTCTATGTTGAGTTTTATTCATAGGATGATGGTTGGTTCATTTTTTGAGTTGTGTACTCATCTTCTATTCATCTTGTATTCATTTTGTATTAATCTTGTGTATAAATCTTGTATTCATCGTGTACGAATATCATTGTAACTTCGACATGAGGGGGTCGTTAAAATAAACATAACCCCGATAACTTTGATTTTGAGGCATATGAAAACATGATTTGCACGTTGGACAGACATGAGAGAGGCGTTCCGCAAAGTATCCTCTCCCGAAAGATATGATGACTCATCAAATAAGATTCTAGATAATGCCCAATGCCTCATATCACGAACCTAGTTATATTGGATAATTGATCTTCATATAAATGAAGCATGGAAGTTTAGCAATCACTTAGAAATTTTCATGTTTCTCATTGACCTCTACATGAGGGGGAGTCATTAAAACATAACCTTGGTAATTTCGGTATATGTTGGGGATATAACCCCACGGTATGACCCACCCTAGGGGCTCCGGGTTATGCTTGGTGGCTCGTACACTGGCCAAGGGTGAGCCAGTGGTCCTAAAGCCCAGGAAACTTGGCGGCTCACAAGGTGGGCCGGACAGTGGCCCAGAAGACCCGGGTGTGTAAGCCGCCCGGGGACAACTTGGACAAGAAGATAGAGGAAGACTCGGATAAACAATGAGAGTCGGTTACCAATTGTATGACCCATAGTCTAGACCTCCTATATAAAGGCAGACCCAGGGCGACTTAGAGATCAGGTTATCTAATACTAGGTCAAGCTTCAACTCCCTTGTAATCGATACATCAAGCAATACAAACACAAGAAGGACGTAGGCTATTACCTCGAGTTGAGGGGCCGAACCTGGGTAAATCCGTGTCTTTCGTCCCCATCAACCCCTTTGAGTCCATCATGTTAGCAATGGCCTCGAATCGAAGTCCGTTTACCCGGACATCTGCCATGACAAAACCACGACAGTTGGCGCCCACCGTGGGGCTTGCGCTCGGTGGTGTTGAGTTCTCAAAGGGCTCTCTCCTGGGGCTCGAGGGATAAGTGGTTGGCAAGATGAGCAAGAGTCGCCATGGCCGGCTCTACATCGACGATGCCGGCTGGGGGCTTGATGCCGGCTCTGTGGAGTATGGCTTCCGGGTTCCATTCGGCGGGATCCACGTGTTCATCGGAAAAATTGATGGAGCAACACCCGGGCCGGACGTCTGCACCAACCTTGTCGAGCCAGCTCGACGTTTGCAACCTACTCGTAGTGTGCAACCCGCCCGCGTTAGCCCGGGACGGAAGCACGTCTTCGTGGGCTTTACTCAAGGTATGGATCTGGAAGCTTCCGGATCACAGGAAACTCTCGTTTACTCAGAGGACGGATCTTCAAGCGGAGAAACAGAGTCGGTCTACAGGCTACACAACGGCGGGCTCTAGGGCTACGATGAGCTCTACCCTGAGTCAGATCGCTCTGAGGCGGGCGATCTTGGACCACCGGTTCATACTGCCGTGTTCATGGCGGGGTCAGTCCCAGGCACGAATAGTACGCCCGTAGGGGCCGTCACCTCAAGCGATAACCCGCCACCGCTGGCTCAAGTTCTTTTGGAGATGATGGACAAGCTCGCGGCCCTAATGGCTACTGGCGTTACACCGGACAATCAAGCGGCTAGGAACTTGGAGATTGCAAGGATCAAGGACCGGATGGCGGAAGAGCAGCAGAGGATGGCTGAGTTAAAAGCCCTGATGGATCAAGAGGCAGAACGCATCAAGACAGACGCTTTCCGTCCTGGACTGGAGCAACAATCGGCAGCCGCGGTTCATCGGATGAGGCATCAATCCCGTCTGTCGGAACGTTATGAGGCAAGAAACCTCTTCAACACGCTAGGGATAGGGCGAACAGCGGATGCACCTGGAAGCCGCCCGGCGGCTCGGCCAGTGACTCAACCGACCTGGCGAAATTAGGTCTCGCCTATGGCCTTTCCAACACCGGCGGGTCATTATTCTAACCCAATCGAGAATATGGTGGCAGCAGCCACCCGCCTCAAAACAATTTCTATTCCGGATGAGGCACCCTTTGTGGAGGATGTGCGAAACGCCATTGGTTACTTGCATATGGCGATGGCCCAGCAGGAAAAGTACACCTACAGTCGGAGCCGTGTTCATTCAACTCCTCTCCCTAGCCGGAGTTTTAGCCGGCTCTACGAGTCGCCGGTGGGTTCCAGCAGCAACCGGCACCGAGAGATTCCAACGGGTCATCGACCGGCTATGGATACACAAGCATTCGGAAATCGTGCAAGAGGCCAGCAAGAGGTGACAGCTTTAGCCGAGGTAGCTCACCAGGAGCCCGCGCCATCCGTGTCAATATGAGTTGGAGGAACCACCAGAGTGGGGGGTGCCATGTTTATGTAGCGACCCGACCTGAAAGGTCGAATCTCCGGTGTTTCCGTACCATCCCAAGCTCATGCTGGTACACACACGGTACATCAATGTATATATCAAAGGGAAATCACACAACATTTATTAATCGTAAATCTCATATCGAGTCCTTTATTACAATAAATATTACAATAAAGTGGCTGAAGGCCAACTCATGAGACTATCTAAAATCTTGCGGAAGCGTCCATCTGATTCCAAGGGCATCTCACCGAGCGTAGAGCGTATCCTCACTCCTGGTCAGAAAAGTACTCTGCAACATGATACGTTGCAGCCATATAGGTCAGCATATTGAATATGCCGGCAAAGTCACAAGAGAGGGGTGAAAAGATAATCATCTAATCTATATGCATATATGGCAGGTGGGGTAATAAGTTTTTGCGTAAAGCCAATTTTTTTCCTACATCAAGAGAGGGCTAAGCAAAATTATTACTAAGTTGGTTGATTAATGAGATGGTTATACCAACCAATTCTCATACCCAAGTTATTAATACCCACATCATCATATTAATTGTGTTGAGAGTTCTGAATGTTTCAGTTCCTTTGGCTCAAGTCGTCCATGACCGTGGACACGGCTAATCGATTAGGTTGAGTACTCTACAGAGTTTTGCACACGTTCCCCACAAGATTTGGTCGCCTCCGTTTGATTTCTCGCACTTCAGGGTGTTTGAGAAACGGATGACCAAAACAAGGTCTTCCAAAGGGTTTTGTTGCGACTCTGTCGGTGCCCATCCTTTCCTACCGTTCATCTACATCTCGTAGCACCGCCTGTCCAGGGTCACCACGATATCCAACCAAGCCAGAGCCCATAATGACTTGTGGCTGTGTAGGTAAGCCTTGGGTCTTGATGCATCCTTCCATCCCTTTGTGCCTGGGTGAGGCTTTCCGCGTGAATACTGGCCATCTTCAGCAACACCTAGGCAAATCCACTGGTTTCTCCAGGGTGCCGTTCCAACCATCCCTCACCCAGTAGTATGTTGAAAACTTGGAAATCTTGAAGTCTTGATCATCATAGGTCTTGAAGTTATTACCTCACAACTCTCATGAATCACACATCCAACCCCGTCTACTAATAGCATAGCAAAATAATTGAACGTTTCCCGGGGCCAAAGTGTCAAAGGGGTTGAGGGGGTACCTACCACATGATACTACAACAATGTAACCAAATTTCCAACTAACCTAATTTGCATGCAATTGGGGTGATGGAAGAACTAATGCAATAAAAACATGGGTAAAGATAATCAAAGTGACTTGCCTGATTGATGATCTTCGTACGTGAGTGACTCTAAGTAACAAGCTTCGCACTCCGGATAATCTAACGAAGCAAACAAGAGCACTCAATAAGCATACAAAAAAAAATATTGTAACTCACAAACATCAACAATGAACTAGTAAACAATCAAGACAAAAATAATGTACAAATCACAAGCAAGAAAACACACAAATTTTTGTTTTCAAAAAGGTGATGGGTAAACCACTACTAACATAATAAAACTACTTGTAACAGTAAAATATTTTATTAAATAAACAGAATAAAATCAATTTAAAGTTTTGTTAAGAAAATCTTTAGTAAAGTTTTTAAAAGTTTTGATAAACACTATATGAAGCAACTATAGTTTTACTAACAAAAGAGCAAAACAAAACTTATTATTTATTAATAAAACATTATCTTAACAGAGAAGAATTTACAAATAAACTTGTATTAGAAAACAGAATTTAATTATATAAAACTTTGTTGAAAGAAAAACTATTACTAACTAGTTGTTTTAATCAAATTAAACCTATTTGAAAAGAAGTTGTGATTTCATAACATTCCAAAATGGAATTTTGGGATGTTACAAACCTACCCACCTTAAGATGAATCTCGCCCTCGAGATTCGGGTTGGCTAGAAAATAGGTGCGGGTGGTCTCTACGAAGATATTCTTCGCGTTCCCAGGTGGCTTCTTCCTCGGTGTGGTGACTCCACAAAACCTTACGAAACTTGATGATCCTGCTGCGGGTAACTCTGTTGGTAGTCTCAAGGATTCTTACAGGCTTCTCCTCGTAGGTCAGATCACTGTCAAGTTGTATGGCCTCTAGGGGAACGGTGTCTCTCAAGGGAATATCAGCCATCTCAGCATGGCATTTCTTCAGCTGGGACACATGGAACACATCATGAACTCCGGACAATCCTTCCGGCAATTCCAGCTTGTATGCAACTTCGCCTCTACGTTCAAGGATTTTGTAGGGGCCTATGAATCTGGGTGCTAAGTTTCCTTTAACACCAAACCTCTTGATTCCTCGAAGTGGGGACACACGAAGATATGCCCGGTCTCCCACTTCATACATCACTTCCTTGCGTTTGTTGTCAGCATAGCTCTTCTGTCGAGATTGAGCTATCTTGAGTCTGTCACGAATCAGCTTGACTTTCTCTTCAGAATCTCAGATAAGGTCGGGACCAAAAAGTTGTCGGTCTCCAACACCATCCCACGTCAATGGTGTTCTGCACCTCCTTCCGTATAAAGCTTTGAAAGGGGCCATATTCAGACTGGTCTGATAACTGTTGTTGTATGAGAATTCTGTGTAAGGTAAGTTGTCATCCCAACTGGATCCATAATCTAGCACACAAGCTCTCAACATGTCTTCCAGAATCTGGTTGACTCTCTCAGTATGTCCATCGGTCTGCGGATGAAAAGATGTACTGAACTCCAGCCTCGTACCCAAAGTTTCATAACTGATGCCAAAACTTTGAGGTAAATTGTGTTCCTTTATCTGACACAATACTCCTCGGAACTCCATGCAGACATACGATCCTAGTCATATATATCTTGGCTAACTTAGCGCTGGTATAGGTGGTCTTCACTGGAATGAAATGAGCTACCTTAGTCAAGCGGTCTACCACTACCCAGATGGAATCATAACCTGAATGGGTCCTGGGCAATCCTGTGATGAAATCCATACCAAGTTTTTCCCATTTCCACTCGGGTATCAGCAAAGGCTGGAGTAACCCTGCTGGTTTCTGGTGTTCTGCCTTTACTCGATGACAAACATCACATATTGCAACATGTTCTGCAATATCCTTCTTCATACCTGTCCACCAATAACTTTCCTTCAAATCCAGGTACATCTTGGTGTTGCCTGGGTGTATCGAGTAAGGTGAATCGTGGGCTTCTTGAAGTATCAACTTCCTGAGCTCTGGGTCATTGGGCACATAGATGCGGTTCTCAAACCACAAAGTTCTGTGTTCATCCTCACGAAAACCTTTAGCTTTACCATCTTCCATTCTCTGCTTTATCTCAGCTATCTCCTTGTCTGATTTCTGGGCTTCTCGAATTCTTTCGGTCAAGGTGGACTGGATCTCCAGTGTGGCAACATATCCGCTTGGAACTATCTCTAGCTTGAGCTCTCTGAGATCATCGGCTAACTCCTGGGGTAATCCTCCTGCTGTGAGTGTGTTCACATAAGTTTTCCGACTCAAGGCATTGGCTACAACATTAGCCTTACCTGGATGGTAGTGTAATCTCATGTCATAGTCCTTGATTAACTCTAACCATCTCCTCTGTCTGAGGTTCAACTCTTTCTGCGTGAAGATATATTTCAGGCTCTTATGGTCAGTATAAACATCACAACTATTTTCGATAAGGAAATGTCTCCAGGTCTTGAGTGCGTGCACTACGGCCGCTAATTCCAAATCATGGGTGGCATAATTTAACTCATGAGGTCGTAGTTGCCTGGATGCATAAGCTACAACCTTTCCATCTTGCATGAGTACTCCTCCAAGTCCTTGACGTGAAGCATCACAATAAACCTGGAAATGCTTCCGAATATTGGGCAAAATCAACACTGGGGCTGTGACCAAACGTTTCTTCAAGTCCTGGAAACCGGCTTCACATTCCTCAGTCCAAACATACTTGGATTCTTTCTTCAACAATTCTGTCATGGGCTTGGCAATCTTTGAGAAATTCTCAATGAATCTCCGGTAATATCCGGCAAGTCCGAGGAAACTGCGGATCTCCTTAATTGAGGTGGGTGATTTCCACTCGGTGACGGCTTCAAACTTAGCGGGGTCCACTGCTATTCCATCTCCAGAAATAACATGTCCGAGGAATCCGACTTCCATCAGCCAAAATTCACATTTGCTGAACTTGGCATATAACTGATGCTCTCTCAGCTTCTCCAGAACTAAACGTAAATGTTCCTTGTGTTCTTCCTCGTTCTTGGAGAATATCAAAATGTCATCGATGAACACCATGACAAACTTGTCCAAATATTCCATAAACACTTTGTTCATCAAATTCATGAAATAGGCAGGAGCATTTGTCAAACCAAAAGACATGACTGTATACTCATACAAGCCATACCTTGTGGTGAAAGCTGTTTTGGGTATATCCTGTTCACGAATCTTCAGTTGGTGATACCCTGATCGAAAATCGATCTTGGAGAATACTTTGGCGCCTACTAGCTGGTCAAACAAGTCATTAATCATTGGCAGAGGGTACTTGTTCTTGATAGTCACCTCGTTCAAGGCACGATAATCGACTACCATTCTCAAGGTTTTATCCTTCTTCTTCACCAAAAGAACTGGGGCTCCCCAAGGTGAAGAACTTGGGCGAATATACCCCTTGTCCAATAACTCCTTAATTTGCTTCCTGATTTCCACTAGATCATTCGCGGGCATCCGATAGGGTCTCTTGGAAATTGGGGCTGTCCCTGGTTGTAGCTCTATTAGGAACTCAATCTCCCTATCTGGTGGCATGCCTGGTAATTCTTCTGGGAATACATCCGGAAAGTCCTTTACCACAGGTACTTCCTCCTGAACAACTCCTGTGAGGGAATTTAACCGAGCACTCATACGTGTGCGTCGGGATACATACTTAATCCTCTTGTTCTCCGGGGTGGTGAGTGAAACAGACTTGCTAGGGCAATCAAGATTTCCTTCATACTTGGTCATCCAATCCATGCCTAGGATTACATCCAATCCCTGGGATTCTAAGACGATGAGGTCGGTGGGAAAAACATGGTTTCCTATATTGAGTTTCAAGGCATGGCTTCCTATCCCTGCCATCATCATACCTCCTGGGAAACTGACCTTAATGGGCTGACTAAGGGTTTTGGTGGGCAAACCATATTTATCCACAACTACCCTTGATATGAATGAATGAGTTGCACCAGAATCAAAAAGTACTGTAACCGGACGTGAATGCAATAAAAACTTACCAACCACAGTCTCAGGTTGATCATAGACTTCTTCCACGTCGAGGTGGTTCACCTGGGCACAAGGAAACGGATTTGACTTCTTGGCTGCGGAGTTGCCGTTTTCATTTCCATGCTTGCTCTGGGGACACTCAGTAGCATAGTGCCCTGTCTTCGGGCACTTGAAACAGGTGATGTGGCTCAGATCCTTCTGAGTAGGAGCGTGACGGTGCTGGTTGTTGTTCCCATTCCCATTGTTAGTCTTGAAGTTGCCATGGTTGGGATGGGCATTCCCATTTCCTCCATGGTTGTGGCCTCCATGGTTGTGCACGACATGAGTGTGCCTTCCAAACATACCGGTCCCTGATCCGGTATTTCCTGAGTACGGGGAGTAGCGGGGCTTCTGATGAGCTCCAGAGTTAAACTTCCCCTGAGTGTACTTCCTCTTGCGGTTCTCAATTTGCTGCTGCTTTCCCTCCAAGATGAGGGCCTTGTCCACCAGCTCTTGGTAGTTGTTGAAGGTAGCCACTACCAGCTGCATGCTCAACTCATCGTTGAGTCCTTCTAGAAACTTCTCTTGCTTGGCCGCATCATCGGCCACGTCTCCTGGGGCATAATGGGCCAATGTGCTGAAGTCATCCACGTACTGGGCCACGGAACGGTCACCCTGGCGCAAGTTGCGAAACTCGCGCTTCTTCAGACTCATAGCTCCAGTCGAAACATGTGCGATGCGGAAAGCTTGCTTGAACTGCTCCCAAGTTACATCAGCAATAGGATATGTGGTGGTGTAGTTCTCCCACCATGAAGCTGCTGGTCCATCCAGTTGATGTGCGGCAAAGCGCACTTTCTCAGCGTCAGTACATCCAGCGGTGATGAGTTCTCTCTCCATCTTACGGAGCCAGTCATCTGCCACAATGGGCTCAGTGCTGCTGGAGAAAGTTGGAGGGTTCAACCTTAGAAAACGGGTGAGATTGTCAGCCTGGGGTGGATGGTGGTGGTTGTTGTTCTGGTTGTTGGTCTGATTCTGGATCAATAGCTCCATCAGTGCATTCTGCTGCTGAAGGAGTTGCGTGATTCCGGCGGGAAGGTGAAGTCGGACTCACGTCGTGGAGGCATCTTGCTGTTTTCAGAGGGGTGAGAATTAGAATAGAACAAGGGCCTAAAAGGAGAAATTCACTACCCATATGCAATGCAACAAACATATCACACCAAACACTCATTCATTTACTCAATCAAGGTCAAACATCGAGATACAAATCTCCATTCAAACTAAACATCGACCTACGCTTTAATGACGAAAATGAAGATACATGGGGGCATAACTAAAGTTTCCTCAAAAGTGCATAGTCGTGGGTCCTCCGGTGGTGCTCTCCTCATAGTCATCATCGTCGCTGATGAAAGGAGCCAAGTCCCCCTTAGGATGAAGATTTTCACCCATGTCCATCTGTTCCTCTAGAGTGGCGATGCAAGTGTTCAGCTTGTCGATCCTCTCTAAAAAATCCTTCACCTCATACTTATGCTCGTACTCGGCTTCCCGTAAGTCAACTTCGAGGTCAATCTCACGGTTCATCAGATTCTTGATTGTCTTCGTATCTGCACGAACTCGAAGCTCCAGAGTCCTTATGTGAGTCTCCGAGGTCTGGATATAGGAAATGGTGGTGTCTGCAGTGGGAGGGGTTATGAAGTTTCCTTGGACATCCCTGCGACAAACCACGCTGAGTCCTGGTGAAATGGTTCCACCTCTGTATTCCTCCTGAATACGTCCAAGGGCATGATGAATGGCCATGTCTCTTCCAAGTATCTAGCTAGGTGCCACAAACTTGAAGTCGATGGGTTCCTTCCGATTCCCAAAGGTCTTCCCTGGAATGTGCACCTCGATCCTGTAGCGTCCATCTTGGGGAAAAGACATGATAGGTGTCCCGGTGATGCTCGGCAAAGCAATCCTCACGTCCTTGACGATCCTCATCAATTCCTTACCAAAGGGCATCGTTGCGTCACGCTGACAAAACTCCGTGATCAACACTGTGATGAAGGTGGCCATCTATAAATTTTGAAATAACCGGAGAGAAGTCAGAAATGAGTAGATGAGAGTATAAGAATTTTAAAGACAAAGAGAAACAATCCTAAGGCTTTCCAATCCTAGAGGTTACGTCCTACGGTCAGCGTGTGCTCTGATACCATTTCTGTAGCGACCCGACCTGAAAGGTCGAATCTCCGATGTTTCCGTACCATCCCAAGATCATGCTGGTACACACACGGTACATCAATGTATATATCAAAGGGAAATCACACAACATTTATTAATCGTAAATCTCATATCGAGTCCTTTATTACAATAAAGTGGCTGAAGGCCAACTCATGAGACTATCTAAAATCTTGCGGAAGCGTCGAAGGTAGATGAGTCCATCTGACTCCAAGGGCATCTGACCGAGCGTAGAGCGTATCCTCACTCCTGGTCGGAAAAGTACTCTGCAACATGATACGTTGCAGCCATATAGGTCAGCATATTGAATATGCCGGCAAAGTCACAAGAGAGGGGTGAAAAGATAATCATATAATCTATATGCATATGTGGCCGGTGGGGTAATAAGTTTTTACATAAAGCCAATTTTTTTCCTACATCAAGAGAGGGCTAAGCAACATTATTACTAAGTTGGTTGACTAATGACATGGTTCCACCAACCAATTCTCATACCCAAGTTATTAATACCCACATCATCATATTAATTGTGTTGAGAGTTCCGAATGTTTCAGTTCCTTTGGCTCAAGTCGTCCATGATCGTGGACACGGTTAATCGATTAGGTTGAGTACTCTGCAGAGTTTTGCACACGTTCCCCACAAGATTTGGTCGCCTCCGTTTGATTTCTCGCACTTCAGGGTGTTTGAGAAACGGATGACCAAAACATGGTCTTCCAAAGGGTTTCCCTGCGACTCTGTCGGTGCCCATCCTTTCTTACCGTTCTTCTACATCTCGTAGCACCGCCTGTCCAGGGTCACCACGATATCCAACCAAGCCAGAGCCCATAATGACTTGTGGCTGTGCAGGTAAGCCTTGGGTCTTGACGCATCCTTCCATCCCTTTGTGCCTAGGTGAGGCTTTCCGCGTGAATACTGGCCATCTCCAGCAACACCTAGGCAAATCCACTGGTTTCTCTAGGGTGCCGTTCCAACCATCCCTCACCCAGTAGTATGTTGAAAACTTGGA
Organism: Hordeum marinum; assembly: GCA_022496015.1. Lineage (NCBI taxonomy): Eukaryota > Viridiplantae > Streptophyta > Magnoliopsida > Poales > Poaceae > Hordeum > Hordeum marinum. Next base: position 375,009,637 of record CM039678.1, on the reverse strand, counting down.
AATCTTGAAGTCTTGATCATCATAGGTCTTGAAGTTATTACCTCACAACTCTCATGAATCACACATCCAACCCCGTCTACTAATAGCATAGCAAAATAATTAAACGTTTCCCGGGGCCAAAGTGTCAAAAGGGTTGAGGGGGTACCTACCACATGATACTACAACAATGTAACCAAATTTCCAACTAACCTACTTTGCATGCAATTGGGGTGATGGAAGAACTAATGCAATAAAAACATGGGTAAAGATGATCAAAGTGACTTGCCTGATTGATGATCTTCGTACGTGAGTGACTCTAAGTAACAAGCTTCGCACTCCGGATAATCTAACGAAGCAAACAAGAGCACTCAATAAGCCAACAAAAAATATTGTAAAATAATGTACAAATCACAAGCAAGAAAACACACAAATTTTTGTTTTCAAAAAGGTGATGGGTAAACCACTACTAACATAATAAAACTACTTGTATTAACAAAACAATAGTTGACAGCAAGAAAACAGTAAAATATTTTATTTACAGAATAAAATCACTTTAAAGTTTTGTTAAGAAAATCTTTAGTAATGTTTTTAAAAGTTTTGATAAACACTATATGAAGCAACTATAGTTTTACTAGCAAAAGAGCAAAACAAAACTTATTATTTATTAATAAAACATTATCTTAACAGAGAAGAATTTACAAATAAACTTGTATTAGAAAACAGAATTTAATTATATAAAACTTTGTTGAAAGAAAAACTATTACTAACTAGTTGTTTTAATCAAATTAAACCTATTTCAAAAGAAGTTGTGATTCCTATATTAACAAAGAAATAAACTAAACAATTTTATATTTTTATTAAGAGTAAGTAAAACACTGAATGTTTAATCAACAGAACCTACTAAAAAAATAAAAAAATAAATCTAATTTAAACTAACTAAAACTAAGTAAATAAAACTATACTATAATACTAGGCAGATTCTGTTTATAGGTAGAACACTAATCAAAATCATTCTAAAATCCTCAAACTAAGCAATCTGCTAGTCCTAACTAATACCAAGAAGTAGCAAAAAGATTCATATCAAAATCTATTTTTAAACTCTAGATATTCAGATTTGAGTGTTTTGAGAAAAATTTGATTCAATTCAAATTTTAGAGTTCAAATTTGAAATCTAAAACTACAGGGTGAAACTACATGAAATTAGGAGCCTAATGCAAAATGAATTAGTTCAAAACATTAAACAGATTAAAAGATATAGCTAAAATAAATTTTGAAAAGTTTCTTTTAACTAAAACAAAACAGAGAAAAACAGAAAACTATCGGACGACCAGGGGCTACGTGGCGGCCTATGAGTGGCTAAGGGGGGTTTGCGAGCGGGGTTACGGGCGGTCGACTAAGCCTAAGAGGAAAACGCTTCGCGAAATTAAATCTTCTAATCATGGCCGTCGGATCCAGATCGGATGGATGGGGGAGGCTCACCGTGGATGGGGGCACCGGCGAGGGGATCTCCGGTGGTCCGAAGCGGCGAGGACGTCGGCGAGGAGCTCTAGTGGTCGAGGGAGGCGACGGAAAGCTCCAAATGACGGTGGCGGGGCTCCGGCGAGGTCATCGCGGCGTCTCGGGCGAGGAGAGAGGGGCTCGGGGGGGAATGGAGTGCGGGGCTGGTCCGCTCTTATATAGGGCTGGAGAGGTGCGGGGGAAAGGAAAGGGAGGGGATCCCGGCGAGGAGGTGATTCCAGCGGCGGCGGCGCATGCGGGATGGAGGGGATGACCGGTGCGAGGTTTGCGGCGGTCGGGTGGGTCCCTCTGTCAGCGAGAGCGAGGAAGGGAGCAGGCGCGTCGGTGGCCGATTATTAGGAAAGTGGGGAGGGGCCGGTAACTGCGGATGGGCCGACCGGGCCTTAATAGCTTTAAAAGCTTTCCCTTTATAATATTCCAGCGAATTCAAAAGCTTTTAATGCAAAGAATATAGTCCCAAAAGTAGGAGTGTTATACATCAAAATTAACAGAATAATAAATGCCATTTAATGAACATTTTTATTCTGTTATTTGAACACTTTAAAAAATATTATTTTCAGAAATGGCCTAATTGTTTTTAAATCATTTTTGCAAATATTTTCAAAACAACCCCTGGTTTTTATTGTTTAGATAAATCACCAATTAGGTCCTAGTGTGGAGTGTCATGTTCCTCCTCTCTTATTTGAACTTTTTACCAAGAATTTCAAATAGGTGAAAGCAACACATTGAAAGTAGAAAGGGGTTTCAGAAATTCAGAAGAAGCACTTCAACTAGTTCATACATTCAAGCAATGATGATGATGATGCATAGCTATATTTCATAACATTACAAAATGGAATTTTGGGATGTTACAGTTTATCACCGGCTCTGCGGAGTGAGTGGCTACCAAAGGATTTCAATGGGCCCTGCAAAGTTCCAAATTACACCGCTGATTTACCCCCAGAGGCATGGGTGGAGAGTTATGAACTAGCCATGGAGATGCTGGACGTGAGTGAGGCGTTTTGTGCCAAATACTTTATCATGATGCTTGAAGGCCCGGCCCGCACATGGTTAAAGGGACTCACAGCGGATGCTATGGCGGGTTGTCAAAGCTTGTGTTTCCTGGACGCTTACTGAGGCTATCATCAGATCAAGATGGTGGTTAAAGACCAGGAGAAGACGGCTTTTATTACACCTTTCGGGGCTTTTTGTTATGTATCTATGCCTTTCGGGCTCAAGAAAGCCTAGGCGACTTATCAGCGATGTGTGCAGAACTGCCTTCACAATCAGATTGGCCGCAACGTCCATGCTTACGTAGATGACATCGTGATCAAATCCAGGAAGAAGGAGACCCTTTTGGGCGACTTAAAGGAAACCTTTGATAATCTCCGGGTCTATAAGATGATGCTTAACCTGACTAAATGTGTCTTTGGTGTTCCGGCTGGCAAGCTCCTGGGATTTCTGGTTTCTGAACATGGCATTGAGGCTAACCCGGATAAAATCAAGGCTATCACTTCTCTGGCAGAGCCGGCCTATATTAACGATGTCCAGCGCTTGGCGGGGCGGATCGCCGCGTTGAGCCGTATCATAAGCCGCCTTGGAGAGGAGGCTATTCCTTTATATTAGATCATGAAGAAGATGGACAAATTTGTCTGGAGCAAGGCGGCGGCTGAAGTACTTGAGGTGCTCAAAAAACAGTTGACTGAGCTGCCGGTGCTGGCTGCTCTGGCGGAGAAAGAACCGTTACTTTTATACGTGGCAGCTAATAATCGGGCAGTAAGCGTTGCGATCGTGGTCGAGTGCAAGAAATCTGGAAAGGAGTATCTGGTTCAAAGGCCAGTTTATTATATCAGTGAGGTCCTGACGGAGTCCAAGCAAAGGTATCCGCATTGGCAGAAGCTAGTATATGGGGTTTTCATGGCCACTCGCAAATTAAAGCACTATTCTTTAGGGCACCAGATAACCGTGGTTAGTTCTCCTCCGTTGGGGGACATAATCCAGAACAGAGAAGCCATTGGAAGGATTGCTAAGTGGGCATTGGAGTTGGGATCTCTTAATCTAAAATATGTGCCTCGTACGGCCATCAAGTCCTGAAAGTGCGTTATATCGGCTAGAGGGGGTGAATAGGCGATTTTTACAAATTCATCACTTGAGGAATTTCAACTTTGAGGAATTTGAAATGTGATGAATAACTAGCAGTGGAATAAGTACTCAGGTGCATGAGGAGCATAGTATCAGCTTAGTCATCATGAAGAAATGGAACATGCACGAACAGTGAGTAGCGTGATAAGGATAAGCAGTGATGAACAAGGCAATTTGAAGAATTTGAGGTGAGCAATTTGCGGAAGTCTTCAGTAAAATTCTTCAAACAGTAACAATCAATTTCATCAACGGGTTTATGAGGAATAAGGAGGTTGAGGAAATACAACCAGATAGCTTGATGAAGACAATGGTTTGATGACCCAGTTCCAACTGCTGTGACAGTCGTACGTCTGGTTTGGAGCGGCCTGGTATTTAAACCAGAGGACACACAGTCCCAGGACACACAGTCCTTACCGTATTCTCCTTGAGCTAAGGTCACACAGTCCTCACCCAACACTCGTGGTAAGTCTTCAGGGTAGACTTCCAAAACCCTCACAAACTGGTCACCCGGCGATCCACAATTTACTGTTGGATGCTCTAGACCAAGGTCACTTCGTGGTCCCCAATTGACTGTAGGAGCACTAGACCATGACGCCTAACCGTCTAGAGGATACACAGTCCTCAAAGGTAACAAGCGTCGGTTCCACACAGGAATTTCTTCAGTGATGGTCAATCACTATGGGTTTTATGGTTTGGTTGTGGGTTTTTCCTCAGTGATGATTTTCTCTCAAAGTCCTCAGAGGATGGGTTGCTCTCAAATGACAAGTGTCAGTTCTCTCTCAGAGCAGCCAACCAGCTAGTGGTTGTGGGGGTCGGCTATTTATAGTCAGGGTGCAACCTGACATGATAAGACATAAATGCCCCCAATGATATGACCGTTATGTGGATAAGAATGATTGGGGACAGCTGGCGCTAAGCATGGCAACGGTCGGAATTTCAAACTATGAAAGTCCTCAGCTTATCATGATCCTCACTTGCAGGCAATTCGCACTGGCGAAATCCTAACTCCTCAGTCAGATCAATTTCCTCAGAGACCAGAAGACCCTCGTCTCTGTCACTGAAAAACTTGTCTGAACCGTAAGAGATTTCCAAAGGCTTCTCTCAAAGAATTGTATGGGTTGAGGATTTTGGAGTTCAGCATCAGTTGGAAATTTTCCTTAGTATTACCTTGACCCCCTTTAACAGTACGGTGTTTCCTATGACTCAAATAAAGGAAAAGAAACTACGAAAACAAAACTCTTCATGCTTCATATTCCTCATTCATATCTTCAAGGTCACACCAACTTCTTCATTTTCAGAGTCTTCACAAAGTCTTCACCAAAGTCTTCAGAAAGTCTTCACCAAAGTCTTCACTTGAAGGCATACATTTTTAGGGGTCGATAATCTCCGAATATATCAAACTCCTCATTGACTTATAGAGCCTGTGTACACTCACAAACTCATTAGTGCTTTAACCTATAAGTCTTCAATACATCAAAATCACTAAGGGGCACTAGATGCACTAACAATCTCCCCCCTTTTGGTGATTGATGACAAATAGGTTAAGTTTTCAACGGGGATAAACATATGAAGTGAAAGTAACGTTTTTGAGGAATTTGATTGCAAGATATAGAAGAACTCCCCCTGAAGATGTGCATATTTGAGGAATTTGCTTTGGACTGCAAATGCACATGGCAGGTTCAAAACATGGAGAACTCCCCCTATATCTTGTAATTCATACACGCATTTCAATATATCAAATGAAGAGTTTGAAATGCGTGAGGAAAATGGTGTCTGACAAAATTCAGCATGCATGCATTAAGGTATTTTAGGAAATAAACATGCGAGGAAATAGTTCAAGAGTGTCAGACCACCATCGGACTTAAGTTTACAACTCAATAACCAAAAACTTCAGAAGAGCAAGAGTTGTAACTTAAACAAAAATAGCCCATATATATGTAGACCCGCTTAAAGACTAATTCAAATTTTCTCCCCCTTTGTCATCGAGGACCAAAAGGGAAGAAAAAGTGATGACTAACGCCCCATGAGAAATTTCATCTTGTTGGTGAAGAAGGAGCGCCAGCGTTGTCGGGGTCGATTGTTGATGCAGGTCCAACAGCAATATCGTCAATGTCTTTATCTCCATCGTACTCGCGAGATGAAGAATAGGAACTGGTGACCATCAGAGGAACTTGGAATTTCTTGAACTTCTTCTAAGGACAGCGAGCGAAGTCAGGATATTCTTCAAAGTTTAGCTCATCCAATTTTTCAGAAGACATGATGTGATTTAGCACAGCCCAAGAGCGCTTGAGGTTTTCATGAGCATAGTAGTGGTTTCTCTTGACAGTGTTCTGCATCACAGTCATATTCTGCACAATATACCCAAGTTGACGCTTGACCCACTTGTGATTTCGATCGACCTTCTGATGAAGACTTAAGAGAAGCTCACGATCTGTCATCACACGAGGAGCAGTTGCATGAGGCTTTTGTGCAGAGGTTTTGGCAGAGGAGTTGTGTGTGGCAGAGTCATCATTGGTGGAGTAGGATGCTGCTTGATGAAACTGACCATCCAATGGACGAGTGCCTTGATCAATGACATCCTTGCCTTTTCCTTCATCAATTGTGCTTTTGAGGACTTCAATCGGGGGCAAAAAACTGAAATGATTCTGGAAGTCAGCCTTAAAATGATTCTGGAAGCATCGGCCAGAGTCCTCATGAAGAAATCGTGAAAGTTGATGGGAATCTCATGAATGATGTTGAAAAGCATATTCTTCATGAGTCCTTCCACTTCTTCTTCTTCAGAGTTGTGGCCCTTCTGAGGACATAGGGTATGAGTGAGTATGCGATAGACTGTTCTTGGTACATACAGCAAATCCTTCACAAGAAAGGTTGTCCTTTGAGGCTTTCCAGGCGCTAATTTCTTCATCATCTAATTCGGTAGTGGTGGATCATTGAACAGGCAGCGGGCTTCATCTGAAGGAATTGGAACTGGGACAGACTGAAGAAATTCAGAAGAGCTTGCAGTGAAATGAGTTGTTCCGGTCATCCAGTCCAAGACCTAGGAGTTGACCTCTGAGGAATTTCCACTAATGTATAGAGTGGCATAGAATTGAAGAATCAACTCCTTGTTCCAGTCAAAGACATCTACACAAAAGGAAAGAAGCCCAGCATCATGAAGAACTTGGAGCACCGGTGTGAATGATGGAATAGACTCCATGTCCAGATGAGGAATATTATGGTGCTCGAAGATTTTCTTCTTGTCACATAGAACAGAGGCATAGTAGTTCATTTGCGTGGGAGTCCAGACCCTTGTGCGACCAGTCTGAGCAGAATCATATGGATTTGGTTCTATGAAGAACATGTGTTCATTGAAGAAATTTGTCTTGAGGAATTTTGGGCGGACCGAACCTTTGAATGACATTCTTTGCTTAGGTTGAAGATTTGGTTGACGGCGCCCCTTGATCTCAGTTGGCATGGGAGGAACAGCAGACTGAGTGATTTGTAGAACAGGTTCCACAGTAGTGGCCGGAGCATCAATTTCCTTATCTGTTGCAGCTGGAATTTCTTCAGGGTCTGGAAGGTACAGGTGTTCAGAATCTTCAGGTATTTCCTTTGTTTGTGCAGGTGACTAAGGAATCAGCATCAGAGGAGTTGCCACAGGTGAGTTGGGATGTGCAGATTCCCAATATTCATCATTGATGACTGGAGTAGTGTCACCAATGTCAACTTCTTCATCAATTTCTTCAGCACCAACAATTAGCAGAAGGTGGGGCGATGATACCCTGGGAGTAGATGCAGTGTCATCAATGACAATTTCCTCATCAAGAGGCCCTGAGGAAGCAGTCGGATGATTCTCTTCTTCGTGAGGAATGTCATATGCTTCCCCAATTGGCACAATAGCATAGGCTGGTGCCGAGGAAATTGGAGTTGCATCAAGTGGTGTAGCTGAGGAACTTGTCAAAGTTTTCAACTTCTTCAACACAGGGGCTTCAGAAGGTAATGCTTTTCTTTTGAGGGGATTTTCCTCAGCAGGAGCAGTTTCTTTAGGAACGACTGATGCAGCCGCCCTAGGTGGTTCAGTTTCTTGAGGCACAACGGATTCTTCAGCTGGCCTATCAGATTCTTCAGGCGCAACATTGGGGGTTGTCCTGAACTGTTCTTTAGTGGTCTGAGTTTCCTCAGCGGCACTGGAAATTGCTTTTGGTGCAAAAGCACTTTCTTCAGCAGTTTCTTCAGGCTGAGCATTTTCATCAGCAGCCTGAGGAATTTCATATTCAGTCTGAGCAATTTCTTCAGACTAAGTCTTTTGTGGTTGCGATCGAGCTGCAACCCTGGTGTTGTGATCCTTTACAGCTGCATGAGCAGCCCTGACAAGTCTAACCTTGGTGCCCTTCCATTCAGCATCATATCTCTATTGATCCAAAGAGAGAGTGCGAATCTCGGACTGAACTATGACGAGTTGATTTGGGGTCAAGTTCATCACATATTCGCGCAGAAACTTTTCTTTGCGAGTCTTGTTCGTCTTAGCTCTCTGAGCTTGCTCTCTTTTCCATTGTTCTTCAGAGATGAAGTGGGTGAGGACATGATCCACTTCAGGAGGCAGATTTAGTGAGGAAAGTGGAGTGCTTGGGTCCTCATGCCATATATCAATGAAGTTTAGGATCATCTTGGGATCCAGCATGAGAGGAACAGAGCTACCCTTTGCTTTAGCAGCCCTGTGCTGACTCTGTTTGATGATGTCTACCAATTCCTCATCATCATCATCATCATCATCATTATCCTCTGAAGAATCTAAGGGGACTGTAACCAGAGCCTTGCTGGTGTGAGAGCTTGGTCTTTGACCACGTCCAGCTGTCTTCTTCAGTTTAAGTGCAGAGGGATTGGTTGAAGACTTTGTAGTAGTGGAGGGGCTTGCAGTGAGCTTCGGAACTATCGTGAAACCCTCAGTCCTTTTGCATGTTGCCAGATGCACTGGGGTTGAGGACTTTTTGGCTGTTGCAGATGAATGAGCAGCAATAGTTCCAGGTGCTGAAGGTTTTCTGGGCTGAGGCCTTTGACCTTGAGGAATTTGCACTGAGGATTTTGAAGAGCCAATTTTCAGAGCAGATTTCTTTACCATCTTCTTTGGAGCACTAGCAGAAGCTCCGACAGAGGCAGCAGCAGCAGAATCCTCGTTGAATTTCTTCACTGCCTCTTTGGCTTTCCTCGCCAACTTGGCTTGTTGCTTTTCCCACATGGCAGGAAAGTCCTCACCAGTTTTGAGGCTAGAAGGATCAGCAATTTGGTTAGGAGCAAGAGGAGGCCTGCTGCAAGGTGGTTTCACAGCGAATTTCATCATGTATTTTGGAGTTACATAACGATATTCTCTCCATTATTTGGCCCATCTCCTCTCAATATTTTGTAGACGGATCTTCCTCTGCTTGGTTGTCTCCTTTCCATGAGTTTCTTCGTCAGGTGTGCAATATTCATCATACAGATCCTCAGGGATCTCAAATGCAGTGTGCACATTTGGCTTTTTTCCTCCTTTCTGAGGTTTCTTTCCATCAGACATTTTCTTCACTTGAGGAATATGAACTCTTGAAGATTCTGAAGAGGTACACAGTTTTTCTTCAAGTAGCGCTGCAAATGAGTTAAGTTGATGAGAACCTAGTGATTCATCAGCGGACATGTTGTACCTATGAATAGAGTATAGGTGCGAAGAATTTGAAGAGGTCATATGCGTTCTCAGAAATTTTAAGAGAGATAGGTGTGAGGAATTTGACCATGGATGTCTTGAGGAATTTTACTAAGTGTTCTTAGCCTTAGGTTCTAGAGTTGTGCAAATTTGAGAATTCGCAATTGTGGAATCTTGAAGAAAGTCATTACTTAGGGAAAATCATCAAGTATCAAGTATGAGGAGATGTAAGGTGCTTGTGTATTTGATTTATAACGTATAAACACCTATTGAGGAATAGTAGTTGTAGTTGAGGATCAAACAGGGGCAGTAAAAATAAATTTTAATTACCCTGGTGAAGAACACGACGAACACAGAGATGAAATGAGGAAGTTCGTTCGTTCAGATCTCCCACGCCCTAGCTTGGCATAAGCAGACAGCTACAACGGCAGCGGGATGAAGATTTCCGTGGCCGATGCAAGTACAGCGACGACGAGGTTGAGGTAGCGAAGCTCTTCCTCACCGGCAACGATGACTTTAGCGGTGGCGCTTGGTTGGAGCTCGGGAGAGAGATGAGATGCGGAGTAACCGAGCACAGTAGATGGAAGGGGGCATTTATAGAGGAAGTGAAAACTGATCCTCCCAAAGATTTTGGACAGGATTGCCCCTGACCCTTGCTCTCCACGCGACAGGTTTACCCACGATCTGGGTAGTGAAGATTGTGGAGGATCGTGGGTTATCTAGGCGCGGGAATCAGAACAGTTTGAGCGGGAACCGCCGAAAATTTTGGTAGTGAAGATTTCAAAGTTTTCATTCGCAAATTCTTTAGTTGTCAAGGACACAATGAAGACTTTGAACAAGTTTCAAAGTAGAACGCATATGAGGAATTTGTGAACAGACTGGGTTGAGTTTAGCATAGACGGGGAAAGGGTCCGATCACATTCACTTAGATGAAAATCAACTTGAAGAACTAGCAATAACTGAATGTTGTTGAGGACATTAAAAAAACTCAAATATATATATATAGTCAATGAAGAATATGAGTCTCAAAAGTTTTGAAGAATTTGAAGAGTTGATGAATTTGAAGACTTGAGGAATTTGCAAATTTGAGGAATTTGATAATTTGAAGAATTTGCAACAGTGCTCAATTTTGAAGAACTTCAACTTTTGGTTGGTGGCGTAACCCACCGTATAAGAATGATGATTTCAGACACCGCTTACAATTTTCGTAGAGTTCTGAGAATCAAATTCTTCATTAATTTCTTCACACTTAGAGAGTTATTCTTCATTGATTGAAGAAAAACGTTACTTTGTGTGTTGCACATCTAAGTCATCAACTTTGCATACGTGTTAGGATGTGTGTTCTTCATCAAAGAACATTCGAAGATTCTAAGATATTTAGCTCACACCACAACTTGCAAAATCTCTTTTCATCCAAGGGCTTTGTGAAGATATCGGCCAGTTGTTCTGCAGTAGGAATGTGATTGATGGAGATATCGCCCTTGAGTACATGATCTCGAAGAAAGTGATGATGAATCTGGATGTGCTTGGTCTTGGAGTGCTGAACAGGGTTGTACGCAATCTTGATGGCACTCTCATTGTCGCAGTAAAGAGGCACATTCTTCAGCTTGATGCCGTACTCCTTGAGGGTTTGCTTCATCCATAGTAACTGAGCACAACACGAGCCAGCAGCAATGTACTCAGCTTCTGCAGTAGAGAGTGAAACGCACTTCTGCTTCTTCGAGGACCAACAGACTAAGGATCGTCCGAGGAAATGACATGTGCCTGAGGTTGACTTGCGATCCACGCGATCTCCAGCATAGTCAGCATCAGAGTATCCGACGAGGTGAAGATTTGAGCCCTTGGGATACCACAATCCAAGTGTTGGTGTGTGAGCTAAGTATCGAAGAATGTGTTTCACAGCCTTATGGTGTGATTCCTTCGGTGTTTCTTGGAATCGAGCACACATGCAGACACTTAGCATTATATCAGGCCTAGATGCACATAGGTACAATAAGGAGCCAATCATGGAGCGGTATACCTTCTGATCGAAATCTTTACCATTTTCATCAGTGCAGAGATGGCCTTTTATAGGCATTGGAGTTTTGACGCCTTTGCAATCTTGCATGTCGAATTTCCTCAGAACATCTTTGAGGTATTTCTCTTGTGAGATGAAGATGCCATTGTCTTGCTGACGAATTTGAAGACCTAAGAAGAATTTCAACTCTCCCATCATAGACATTTGATATTCTTCACTCATCATATAGGCAAATTCATCACTGTAACGTTTGTCAGTACATCCAAAGATAATATCATCAACATATATTTGGCATATGAACAGTTCATTGTCATAGGATTTCGTGAAAAGAGTAGGGTCGAGTGAACCGGGTTTGAAGCCTTTCTTCATGAGGAATTCCTTCAGAGTGTCGTACCATGCCCGAGGGGCCTGCTTGAGGCCATAGAGGGCCTTGTTTAGTCTGAAGACTTTGTCAGGATGCTTAGGATCTTCAAAACCTGGGGGTTGAGCAACATATACTCCTTCCTCAAGCTTACCATTGAGGAATGCACTTTTCACATCCATTTGATATAAGATGATATTATGGTGGTTAGCATAAGCCAGTAATATGTGAATAGCTTCAAGTCTAGCAACAGGTGCAAAAGTTTCATCAAAGTCAATTCCCTCAACCTGTTTATAGCCTTGAGCTACAAGTCGAGCCTTATTCCTCACCGCAAGACCATTTTCATCTTGCTTGTTGCGGTAGATCCACTTGGTACCTATGATGTTATGCTTGCGAGGATCTGGCCGCTTGACAAGTTCCCACACATTGTTGAGCTTGAACTGATGCAATTCCTCTTGCATAGCTTGAATCCATTCGGGCTCCTTGAATGCTTCATCAACTTTGGTGGGCTCTAAGATAGAGAAAAAGTCAAAGAGCCCACAAAAGTTAGTTAGATGTGAAGCTTTTGAGTGTGTGAGAGGACCTGGTGCATTGATGTCATCGATGATTTTGTCAATCTGCACTTCATTTGCTACTCTTGGATGAGCAGGTTGACGAGGCTGAGGAGTTTCATCAGCACCATTTTCTTCAGGTATATCAGCATGAGAGTCTTCATTTGTTGGAATGATTTCCTCAGTGGGTATGACATCTTCAGTTGCCTTCAGCTTGATGGATTCCTCAGGAGATTGTTCATCTAACACAGAAGGCAGGTGCTCTCTTTGCGAGCCATTAGTTTCATCGAACCGCACATCTATAGTTTCAACCACCTTGTGATGGTAGGTGTTGAAGACTTTGTAGGTGTGCGAGTCCTTTCCATAACCAAGCATAAAACCTTCATGTGCTTTCGGTGCAAACTTAGAACTATGGTGAGGATCTCTGATCCAGCATTTTACACCGAAGACTTTGAGATCACTTACATTGGGTTTCTTGCCTGTCATGAGCTCATATGAAGTCTTATTGAGGAATTTGTGAAGATATACCCTATTGATGATGTGGCATGCAGTATCAATTGCTTCAGGACAGAAGCGACGAGGGGTTTTGTATTCGTTAAGCATGGTTCGAGCCATCTCAACAAGAGTCCTGTTCTTGCGCTCCATGATGCCATTCTGCTGAGGAGTGTAAGGAGCAGATAACTCATGAGTAATACCAAGTTCATCAAGATATTCATAGGGGTTAGTGTTCTTGAATTCAGTCCCATTATCACTCCTGATATGCTTGATCTTGACGCCAAAGTTCGTGGAGGCCCTTGAAGCAAATCGTCTGAAGACATCATGCACTTCATTTTTGTACAGAATGATATGCACCCATGTATAACGAGAGTAATCATCAACAATGACAAATCCATACAAACTTGAAGAATTTGTTAGTACGGAGTAGTGAGTGGGACCAAAGAGATCCATATGAAGCAATTCAAAAGGTCGCGTAGTGGTCATGATTGTCTTCGAGGGATGCTTGGATCTGGTCATCTTCCCAGATTCACATGCACCACAAAGGTGGTCCTTGAGGAATTTGACACCCTTGATGCCAATGACGTGCTTTTTCTTCACGAGTGTGTGCAGATTCCTCATACCAGCATGTCCAAGTCGTCGATGCCACAGACAGCCTTCTGAAGACTTTGCAAGTAAGCAAGTGACAGGTTGAGGACCTATAGAGAAATCTACAATATACAAGTCCCCTCTCCTAAAGCCTTCGAAGACTTTGGAATTGTCAGATTCCATGATGACAACACAACGATATTTTCCAAATACGACAACCATATCAAGATCACAAAGCATTGAGACAGACATAAGGTTGAACCCGAGGGATTCAACAAGCATCACCTTGTCCATGGTTCGGTCCTTTGAGATAGCAACATTACCAAGTCCCAATACCTTGCTTTTTCCTTTGTCTGCGTAGGTGATATGCTTCAGAGGAGATGGAGTGAGTGGCAAATTCATCAGTAGATTCTTGTCACCCGTCATGTGGTTTGTGCATCCACTATTGAGAACCCACTTAGTAGCTTTTAGAGTATCATCCTACAGATGAATTAGTACAACTTACGAACTCATATGCTTCAGAGTGAAGAATATGATATCAATTTCATCAGACAGAATTTCATCACACAAGATAGTAAGCAAGTAGAGTGAGGACGTGAGAAATGAAGAATTCATTTCATCATGGTTAACTTGCGTCCTTTCAAGCATTTCCTCAGGTCTCCAGCAAATTCATCAGATGTCCAAATTCATCTGCAGACCTGACCCTGCATAAGATGTCAGTTTGTTTTCTTCACCACCCACATCTGGAGGGGTGGCAAAGAATTTATCATTCTGCGAGCACCATGTGAGAAGGGAGGCATTGAAGCAAGTGCGCTTCGTTTCACAGGGCGAGGGTTAGAGTATTCAAATGAATAAGCAGAGAAATTCTTCGAGGACTTATGAACATAATGGTTTGAAGAATAATGCACATATTCATAACTCTTAGGTTTTCCCTGTGAAACAGAGGCATTAGCACGAGAATGATGATTTTGACCATTTGAGGAATTTGGTCCAAGTGAGGACTTTGGTCCATATGAGGAATTTGATCTGGGGTTCCGATTCTTCATGAGTGGTGTCGTGAGGACATTCACTTGAAGATTTTGTAGGTAGCTCTTGGGAACCCAAATTTTCTTCATAGGAAAACCGTTCCTACAGTTAGTTCCAACATATCTAGCAAATACTTCACTTGACTTATTTTTGAAGAATTTGTAATTGGAGTCAAGTGACTCAAAAGAGGAATATGAAGTTTCACAAGTAAAGCCAGATAAAGTGGATGGATCCACAGGAGATCTTTTTGCAGCAACCCATGAGGTTTTGGGGTACTGCTCAGGTGTCTAGTAGGATCCATCAGCGTTGAGTTTCCTCACAAAGGCAATACCCTCTTTCCTAGGGTTCCTGTTTAGAATCTGCTTCTTGAGGACATCACAAAGGGTTTGATGCCCTTTGAGACTTTTGTATATGCTTGTCACATACAATTCCTTCAACCCTGCATTGTCATTAGTGATACAAGTGGTATCCTCAGATGAGGAATTTAAGACCACGGGAATAGTTGAAGAAATTGCAGCAATAGAAGCATTTGAACATTCAGGTGAAGAATTAGCAGTTTCACATTCGATGCATTTCAAACAAGGTGGAATAAATTCTTCCTGAGCGGTACAGATCTGTTGAGCCAGTAAGGAATCGTTTTCCCTTTGGAGATCCTCATTTGACACCCTCAGCTTTTCAAGATCTTGCTTTCTTTGAAGAAATTCATATGAAAGCTTCTCATGATCGGCTAAGAGGTCGTTATAATGACTCTGAAGGTTATCATACTTTGTTTGAAGACTTTTAAGATCAACAGATAGAGTTTGAGTCCGATCCACTTCACGGTTTAACAGATCATCGCTTTTGTCTAGCATTTTCTAAAGCTTTTCAGGTGCACTTTGTTGCTTAGTGGAAATTTTAACAATTTTAGCATATCTAGGTTTCACATATTCATTAGATTCACCTTCACTTGATTCAGATGAGGAATGATGTTTGTGTACCTTTGAGCCTTTTGCCATAAAGCAATAGGTGGGAGCATAATTATCATTGCTGACGTCAGAGTCGTTGGAGTGGTCATATTCTTCATTGTTGAAGATGGACTTGCTGACGAACGCAGTAGCGAGAGCAAGGCTAGCGACACCAGATTCTGATTCCTCCTAAAATTCTTCCTCTTCTTCAT
The DNA here is from genome assembly GCA_022496015.1 of Hordeum marinum. Classification (NCBI taxonomy): domain Eukaryota; kingdom Viridiplantae; phylum Streptophyta; class Magnoliopsida; order Poales; family Poaceae; genus Hordeum; species Hordeum marinum. Next base: position 374,994,172 of record CM039678.1, on the reverse strand, counting down.
ATTCTTCAGATTCTTCCTCAGAATTCATTTCCTTGCCGATGAATGCTCGAGCCTTTCTGGAACTATTCTTCTTGTGCTTTGAGGACTTTGAAGATGAGGACTTTGCAGATGAGGACTTTGAAGATTTCTTCTTTTTCTTTGAGTCATCAGAACTATCATCTTTGTATTTCTTCTTCTTCTTTGAGTCTTTTTCCCAGAGAGGACAATCAGAGATAAAGTGGCCAGGCTTCTTGCAACGATGACATGTTCTCCTTTTGTAATCTTCTGAGGAATCTGATTTCCTCAAGCCACTTTTTGATGACTTTCCAAATCCACCTCGTCTTGAGAACTTCTGGAATTTCCTCACAAGCATACTAGTTCCTGACTTAGTTCTTTAGGATCACCAAGGCTGCTGTCAGAATCTTCTTATTCAGATGAGGAAATTGCTTTTGCCTTCAGAGCACGAGATCTTCCATAGCTTGGCCCGTAGAGGTCTCTTTTCTTAGCTTGTTGGAATTCATGAGTATTGAGTCTCTCAAGAATATCAGCAGGATCAAGAGATTTATAATCTCCACGTTCTTGAATCATCAAAACGAGAGTATCAAATGAGGATTCAAGAGATCGTAGCAGTTTCTTCACCATTTCATGGTCAATGATATCAGTGGCACCTAGTGCTTGAAGTTCATTTTATATATCAGTGAGGCGATCAAATGTTTGCTGAACATTTTCATTGTCAAGCCTCTTGAAGCGGTTGAACAGATTGCGAAGAACATCAACACGGGAGTCACGTTGAGTGGAAACACCTTCGTTGACTTTGGACAGCCTATCCCAGATAAGCTTAGCAGATTCCAAAGCACTCACTCTGCCATACTGACCTTTGCTTAGATGACCACAGATGATATTCTTCGCTTGAGAATCGAGTTGCTTGAATCTCTTCACATCAGCAACTGTAATAGTGGGAGCGACAGAGAGCACACCATTTTCCACAACGTACCAGAGATCGTTGTCAATAGCTTCAAGGTGCATACGCATCTTGTTCTTCCAGTAGGGGTAGTCTGTCCCATCGAAAGTAGGACATCCCGCGGAAACCTTGAGCATACCTGCAGTCGACATAACTAGAACTCCATGTGGTTAAACCAAAATCACATAGAGCGAGGGAGTACCTGCTCTGATACCAATTGAAAGTGCGTTATATCGGCTAGAGGGGGGTGAATAGGCGATTTTTACAAATTCATCACTTGAGGAATTTAAACTTTGAGGAATTTGAAATGTGATGAATAACTAGCAGCGGAATAAGTACTCAGGTGCATGAGAAGCATAGTATCAGCTTAGTCATGATGATGAAATGAACCATGCATGAACAGTGAGTAGCGTGATAAGGATAAGCAGTGATGAACAAGGCAATTTGAAGAATTTGAGGTGAGGAATTTGCGAAAGTCTTCAATCAAATTCTTCAAACAATAACAATCAATTTCATCAAAAGGTTTATGAGGAATAAGGAGGTTGAGGAAATAGAACCAGGTAGCTTGATGAAGACAATGGTTTGATGACCCAGTTCCAACTGCTATGACAGTCGTATGTCTGGTTTAGAGTGGCCTGGTATTTAAACCAGAGGACACACAGTCCCAGGGCACACAGTCCTTACCGTATTCTCCTTGAGCTAAGGTCACACAGTCCTCGCCCAACACTCGTGGTAAGTCTTCAGGGTAGACTTCCAAAACCCTCACAAACTGGTCACCCGGTGATCCACAATTTACTGCTGGATGCTCTAGACCAAGGTCACTTCGTGGTCCCCAATTGACTGCAGGAGCACTAGACCATGACGCCTAACAGTCTGGAGGATACACGGTCCTCAAAGGTAACAAGCATCGGTTCCACACAGGAATTTCTTCAGTGATGCTCAATCACTATGGGTTTTATGGTTTGGTTGTGGGTTTTTCCTCACTGATTATTTGCTCTCAAAGTCCTCAGAGGATGGGTTGCTCTCAAATGACAAGTGTCAGTTCTCTCTCAGAGCAGCCAACCAGCTAGTGGTTGTGGGGGTCGGCTATTTATAGCCAGGGTGCAACCTGACATGATAAGACATAAATGCCCCAAATGATATGACCGTTATGTGGATAAGAACGATTGGGGACAGCTGGCTCTAAGCACGGCAACGGTCGGAATTTCGAACTATGAAAGTCCTCAGCTTATCATGATCCTCACTTGTAGGCAATTCGCACTGGCGAAATCCTAACTCCCCAGTCAGATCAATTTCCTCAGAGACCAGAAGACCTTCGTCTCTGTCACTGAAAAACTTGTCTGAACCGTAAGAGATTTCCAAAGGCTTCACCCGAAGAATTGTATGGGTTGAGGACTTTGTAGTTGAGCATCAGTTGGAAATTTTCCTTAGTATTACCTCGACCCCCTTTACCTCGACCCCAGCGTTGCCTCCATGCACTCCCCTGCTAGTGCCGCTCCCCGACCGCCGTCTCAGCGCCCCGGCGCCGGCTGCTACCCTCTGGACGGCCTCCCTGACTTCGGCTGCTGCGCTTGTCACCGCGCGCGCCCCGCTCCGGCCTCTCCGCAGACCCGTAGCCGGGTGCCCCGCTCTTCGCCGGCTCACCATGGCCGGCTCTGCCTCGACCGCCCCCGTCGGGTGCTGCCGTAGCCTCCTACACTGCAGCCGGCCGCCGGCTCCCTCTCGCGTCACCCCGGTTGCGGCTCCTCCCACCACCCAGCGTCCGACCTCCCGGGTCGCCCCCGCCGGCTCCGCCCATCCACCTGGCTCCGCTTCCCCAAGCCGGCTTCACCGCCTCGCCCCGCGGGCCTCGCTCGACGCCTCCGCTCCTGGCCGACTCCCACGCCCCGCCGCCTTCCGGCTACGCCGTGGCCGGCTGCTCGTGCAAAAGGGAAAAGGCCGGCTCCCTAGCCGGGCTGCTGCTGGAAAAAAAATTCCGTACAAGCAAAACACGTGCATGCATGCACGGCCGGCTGCTCGGCTGCGTGCCTAGCCGGCTGCTGCGGTCGACTGCCCGCGTTGATGCTCGGCCCTTCGCCGGATCCCGCCTCGCGCTCGACCCTGCACGCCCGGCTCCGCCTCCTCTCGTGCCGCTCCGGCCGGCTCAGGGCACCGGCCGACTCCCGTGCCCGGCCGCGTCGCCTACTAGGGCCGAACCCATTCGCCTGCCCACTTCGCCGCCTGGACGGCTGAGGGACCGGTCCGGCTGCTCCCTCTCCGTTACCTGGCCCGGCCGTCCGACCGGTCGGGGCGTCCCTCGAGGGCCCGGAGGCTCGGGCCGCCTGCCGGCGATCGCCTCTGGCCCGACTACGATAAAAAGCAATGTGAGCTCACATCCGCCTATCTTTGCATCGCAAACACAGATAACCCTGAGTGACGCTCGGGGGGTATCCCCGCATTTTTCCAGCTACTTAGTTGTTCGCCTTGGGCCCAACTAGTGTTGGCTCGAAGGCTGGTCGATTGGCCTTTGACGTTCGTTCCCGTAGACGGCCCAGTAGCGTGCACGGTACCGATGGCCCACTCTTTGTCTCAGCTATAGACCGCAGCGCGACTGTCCAGCTAGCAAGACCAAAAGCTGGAGGTCACCCCACGCGAAAAATGTTCGGAAGTAACGGTTCGGGCGACCCGTCCATTTGCTTTATTTATAACTGCTCAGTTAAATCCGCTCCCTGGAGTCCGAGTACTGTATGCTCCGTTCCGCGGCCCCACTCTCAGCCACAGATCGGCTCCCGTCTGTCCGGCTAGCGAGAGCACAAGCCAAAAAGCGGAGGGGACACGAAAGACTAAAGGGGGATCGGACGAAACCGGGTCGGCACCCTCTGCACAAAACTTGCATGCTAAAACAAAAAACATCCGACATATCTGCACTTGCTAACTTTTCCTTTTGCACAATCATTTCCATGGGGAACCCTCCTCCTTGCCTGGAGGCTTGGAGGCTACACCCAGTGGGTGTGCCGAGTGTGCCGGCACGCCTCGCTAGGAAGGCGAATCACCGGCTACAGGCTCATGGCCGGCTGCCTCTGCTACATCGACTGCAAAAACCCTCCGCCCGACTCTTCGAGTCGCCCAGAGGCTCGGAGGCTATACCTAGTGGGTGCGCTTGCGCGCCCCCACTGGAAAAACGCCACGCCGGTTGTCGGCCCATCGTCGGCTGCCATCGGGATCCTCGACACCGCCATCTACCCCAACGACAGTTGAAACCTTCTGCCCGACTCTTCGAGTCGCCCGGAGGCTCGGAGGCTACACCCAGCGGGTGCACTGGCGCGCCCCCGCCAAAGGCAAGCTGTGCTGGCTTCACGCCTGCATCCGGCCCTCATCGACAACTTCTACAACAACGACGACGACAACGAAAAACCTCCGCCCGACTCTTCGAGTCGCCCGAAGGCTCGGAGGCTACTGTCGGGGGGATGACCCCCGGGTACCCCAAAGATGGCGGGTCGGACGGGATGCCCGCCCGCCCGGGCCAACTGCTCTACCCGGCCTACTGCCTGGACGGCTGCCGACTGCGCCTGCTAGCCGGCTGGCCAGAGTCAACCGCGACGTCCCATCGGACATGACGCAAACGAGATGGCCGTACCTGCGCACTGCTGAGCAATAGTGGCGGACCATAGCGTATGTCATATGTCACCTCGGATAACATATGGTATAGTGTAGTTGGTTGTGTGGTAGGTGGGAGGTGGCCCACCCACCATGCCTACTCCTTCACTATATAAAGCCACCACCACTCACACACTCAGGGGGGCTGAGCCCCATCCATCCATACTCATTCACGCACAGGAGCACAAGCTCCACACCACGCTCCCTTACTAGCTAGCTCTCTCCTACTGCTACTTCTAATACAGCTCTAGGAGCAACCCTGTACTGATATACCACATACAGACAGACATGCAAGAGTAGGGGTATTATCTCTCCGTAGAGCCCCGAACCTGGGTAAACCATTGCGTGCTATTAGCATACCCGTCCCGGATCATCCACGACAGCCTTGCTCTCACCTCGATAAGCCTACCTATGGCATCTGTCCTCTCGCGAGACCACCCATGAGAAAACCACGATAGAAGATCATGAAAGACCCGGCTCAACTTTGGACTAGATTGAGCCGGCCCTTGGAGGCTAAGGAAGGCTATAACAGGAAAAGGAGTACCTCATATTTTTTTCTTCATCAGACTGACCACTCGAAACTCCAGATCCTGACTGGTGGAAAGCCGGTTCACATAACCGGCATGAAGCTCTTCGGCTGTCATCTTCTCAAAGGTAGAAGATTCAAACTCCAACTTCTTCGAGGCTTCAGCCGGTTCTTTATGCTTGGTCAGCACGTGAGCCGGGGGAGACTGGAAGCCAGAGCCGGTGATCGTGACGTCCGTAGTGGCAGCGCTCTTGGTCATCTGGGCAGGACTTGTTGGCTTCGAAGGATCCCTTGGAGGACTCTCTAGGATGATATCTTCCACAGCCGGTCCAGTAGATGCGGCTAGTGGATCCACATCTGGTCGTGACTCGTCCGGTTGTTCATGCTCCGGCTCTTGGGCTGCAAGGCTAGGGGAGTACTTGTTCGTCTTTCGATGCTTCGCTTGAGCCCTGGAGAGCACGAACGTCAAAACCCAAGGATTACAGCCGCCAAAGGGAACAGAAATGCACGGTTAAAGGAAATACTTACAACGGATTGATCTTAGGAGGCGGTAGGGCGGTCGCAGTAGAGTCGCTAGAGGAAGGTGACCTCTGAGAGATAGTTGAGAAAAGATAAGATAGTATTGAAATGGCAAAGCAAACCAGTCAAACAAGAGATACATACCTCTGCAGGGCGCTTCTTTGGAGCCGGGGAGTTAGGTAAACTGGACACGAGATTCGTAGAGCCAGCGCTCTGGGTCTGATGACGATCAGCCTATTGTTGCTTTTAAAAAAGGAATTGAGGGTCCAGATAAGCAAGAGGATGAGAGAGAGGAACTTTTCCAATAACCCGCCGTGGCTTCCGGGGGACAAAATATTCTGAGCCGGAAGAAATGTAGATTACCCCAGGGGCGTTGGCGCGGCTGATCTCCACATCATCCTGTGAGTAAAACAGGTGTTAGTGAAATGAGAAGACAAAGTCTCAGAAAACAACTAAAATTTTACCTCTAAGCCGGATGATTGCGGCGGGTCAAACCATCCCTCTTGCGGGGCGTCCTTCTTGGGCTTCTTAGCCGGGGCCTTCTTCTTGGTCTTCTTCAAGGGAGGGATGTATTCCTTCTTCCAGAAGTCAGAGTCGGCCTGAAAGAATAAGCCAGTTAAGAGCAGTAGATCAGCAAGATACAAGTAAGGTCCAAGAGACGGATGGGAAGAAATCGCCTTACATCTGGGGCCGGGTTAAGGGCACTAAAGGGGATCAACCCGATAGCGCTGCAGGCTCCGGATATCTCATGAACGAGACTCCTGATAGCAATGGTGATGTCATCTTCTGTCAAGGTGGATCGGCTGAAGCAGAGTGAGCTGTTGTATTCGTCCTTGTACTCACACATAAGGCAGCTTTTGTGGCCTAATAGCATGATCCGCCAAGAGATCCAGCAGCGGATCAGGTCCAGTCCAGTTAAGCCGTTGGCCATGAGGGCCCTAATCTTGGCATGAGCCGGCTCGTATCTTGCGCACTCTAAAGATGACAGCCGGCCAGGAAGCTCTGAAATTGTCTTGAGCCGGGAAGGACGGTAACCTGGCAGTGGACGTTCACCCTCTGGAGAAGTATCTTTGCAATAGAACCCCGTTTTATTCTAGTCCTTTGGGTGACTCGGTAGCTGCATCGCCGGAAAGGTGATGTCCCGGCGCCTTTGGATAGAAATTCCACCCAGCTCGAGACTCGGACCAGCCTTCACTTCAGTTTGACGGTGGGCATAGAAGAACTCCCGGAACAGGCCTACCGACGGCTTGGCTTGCAGATAGACTTCACACAATACTTGAAAGTTGCAGATGTTTGAGATGGAGTTGGGGGCAAGGTCTTGAGGATGGATTTTGTAAAAATGAAGGACATCGCGGAAGAATTTTGAGCCAGGAGGCACAAAAACCCACTCAATATGGTCCAAGAAAATGACCATCTCTCCTTCTCGGGGAACGGGCTTCAGTTCATCGCCCGGGACCGGCCAGTGGATGGCATCTTTGGAAGGGAGAGTGCTAGCGTGAACAAAGTCCATCAAAAACTCTTCCTTAACGCACGACCCGGCCCAGTTACAGGAGTTCAAGGCACGAGACATTCTGCCGGTTCAAAGATTGTGAAAATTAAAACATGGCGAGTCAGGAGGAGACTAAAATCTATGGCGACTTACGAGCTTAAGGATTCCATGTATAAGATGCTATACTTCGGCTGATGAGAGCCGGCACAGTGTAGCGGGTCAACCTAGCAAACGAGGGGGGGGGGAATTTGGCTAAGTCCTGGAAAACAGATTTCACAAACTACCGCTATATTTATGGATCTACCAAAGCAGGAAAAAGGTTCCTATTTTTAGACCTAGCGAAGAACAAGCGAAGCAGAGGAAAACTTAAACGGTAAGAAGGAGCCGCGATGGGCCCGTGCATTGTACACGGCCGCCCCGTGCGTTGCGGCGCGGCCGGGATGAGCATCAAGGGTGCGGCCGACATCGGAGGACCCCGAGCAACGGCGTTAGAAGAACCCGCACGAAGGCGACGGGCTTCCTACAAACCCTACCAGCGCGGTAAACGATCTAAGGAGAAGCATGGGCTTATCGGTGACGACGCAGTGAAACGCGGATGAAACTCTGGTTCGCACAGGTTGATGCAGCGGCCTGTCATCGATAGAGCGGAGGCAGCACCGGAGCTAGAAGTGATGGAAGCGGTTGCGTCAAGAGGAGGAAGACGAGGAAGCGAGCGGGAGAAGTAATAAATCGCCTGGGGCGGTCCTATTTAAAAGAATAAGGTAGAATGAGAGCGAAAATCCAGGCGACGGAAACGTTTCGGCCGAGGCGGACGCCTCGATTTTCGGGATGGTCACTTAATGCGAAGATTTGGTGAGTACGTCAGCGAATCTTTTCTGCAGGGTCAACGTGACGTCATGGCGGGTCATTCCGGGCGACTCGCCAAAAGAGCAAGACAAGAGGGTGAAGTGAGCAAGCTCAAATCAACCTGAGGCCTAATGTTGGAGATATAACCCCACAGTATGACCCGCCCTAGGGGCTCCGGGTTATGCTTGGCGGCTCGTACACTGGCCCAAGGTGAGCCGGTGGTCCTAAAGCCCAGGAAGCTTGGTGGCTCATAAGGTGGGCCGGACAGTGGCCCAGAAGACCTGGGTGTGTAAGCCGCCCGGGGACAACTTGGACAAGAAGATAGAGGAAGACTCGGATAAACAATGAGAGTCGGTTACCAATTGTATGACCCGTAGTCTAGACCTCCTATATAAAGGCAGATCTGGGGCGACTTAGAGATCAGGTTATCGAATACTAGGTCAAGCTTTAGCTCCCTTGTAATCGATACATCAAGCAATACAAACACAAGCAGGACGTAGGCTATTCCCTCAAGTTGAAGGGCCAAACCTGGGTAAATCCGTGTCTTTTGTCCCCATCAACCCCTTTCAGTCCATCACGTTAGCAATGGCCTCGAACCGAAGTCCGTTTACCCGGACATTTGTCGTGACAAAACCACGACAATATAACCTTGACATGAGGGGGTAGGAGTCCTCGACGATCGTGTGAAACTAACTATTATAAAACTTGTCACTTTGCATGATGTTTTCCACTAATACATTGATCATATGCATATGATTCCTGGTTGTGATTAGGTCTATGTTTGCCACTAATCCATCTCTCATGGTTGTATATTGCCATGTTGTAATATTTGTAGAAACTATGGAACACGACAGAGACTTAGAACGAGAAGAGGTGTTGGGGGATATAATCCGCAACGAAGGTGATATCGCCTTGTCGTTTCTCAATGACACCGATGGTGAGGGAAGAGACAATGATGACTCCGGTGATCGAATGGAGGGAGGAGATGACAGCTCCACCGGTGTTGGAGCCTTAACTGCTGCAAAGCCCAGCGAGGTATATATTAATTAAGCCTCTGCTGACTAGATGCATTAATTGTTTTGTATGTACATATATTAATGCTTCTTTCTTCTTTTAGCGCTCCGTATCGATCCAACCTTCTAGCCAACCTTCTATAAGGAGATGAGGCCCGAAGAAAAGGTTGGACCAGAATGAAAGGTTTGCGATTGAAGAAGTCGCTCCAGATGGCAAACTGACTCTTCCCAAGCGGACCCAAGACCGATTTATACATCAGTGCAGAGTTGTTGTTAGGGATAGCATCTCGGTCAACATCCAAGAATGCAATAAGAAGAAGGACGATGGAGTTTCTTATGTCGACGATAGATGCAAAGATGAGCTTTGGAACTCGCTCATGAAAATTTTTAGCGTACCGTTAGAGGAGAATCCAAATAACCTAGTTATACAGCAAAAAGTCAAGGCGTGGGCTCTTAAGAAGATGGCAGAACAATTCAAGAACTGGAAGAAAAGATTGAACGAACAGTTTTTCGAGAAAGACGAGAATCCAGAATTCACCGGTCAATATGTGAAGTTAAAAGATCACTGGCCCACATTTGTGGCGTACAAGAAATCGGAGAAAGCTAAGAAAAGGTCGAAGATAAATAATCAAAATGCTGCAAAGAAGCAATATCACCATGTTATGTGGTCAAGTGACTATAAGGTTGCCCGGCCTATGTGGGACAAAGCTGAGAATGACCTGCTAGCAGGAAGGGAGGTTCTTCGGGCATGGGGGAACTAGAGATATTGAATTGGCCCGAACAGGCAAGGACTTGGTTCTTCGGGCATGGGGGAACTTTGCACCCAAAAACAGGGAAGTGTGTTTACACAAAAGCTCAACTTGGAACACCCGTCAAACTAATTCAGGAAGCAATCCAGGCCGTGCGGGAAGGGAGGTTCCATCCGGATAGAGAGAAGGACAACATGTCACGCGCCCTCGGGAATCTTGAACACCCTGGACGAACATGAGGCACATCAGGCTCCGTTCTGTGGGTGCATGGGTTTCCTGACAACACTGGTTATAGAAGCCGAGGGAGAAAGAAGAAAGAGGAAAAAGAGCAGATACAGAAGGTAGATGTAAGATTAGCATTGCAGGAGAAGAAATTAGAGGAACTTACCAGTCAGCGAGCTACCGACCCACCATCTCAGAAGCACAAAGGTCCTTCACTCGATACTGCCCATGAAGCTACCCCAGAATCTCAGCGGAAAAGTTGTGTGGCTTCCACGGAGCTCGTTCGGCCTGATATCATGGCTCCTCTCTACCCCGTGGATTATATCATGGAGAGGGAACACTGTGAGCTAATTGCTAAATGCTTCAACATAACCTTGAAGGTGGCGGTCGGCTATGTCTTACCTCATGGACCTGATGGAACTTTCCATTGCAATCCAATTACAGATGGCTATGCTATTGTCGGGGTGGATGAAGATACCAACGGATTTGAGGGGCTGGACCTTGAGTACCCTACAGGTGAAGGGGAGACTCATCTTGGAGATGCCCTAAGGACTACCATTCTATGGAGAAAGGAAAACATCGTGCTTCCACAATGGACGTCGCATCAGCAGACTCAGTCGGAGGAGGCTTCTCAACAGACTCCTCACAATCCAGCTCTATATCCGCTGCCTCAGTCATCTCTGCCGCGTCAACACACTTTGTCGCCTCAGCAGTCGCTGCCACGTCAGTGGAATTCATCGGAGGAGGTCCAACAGACTCCGTCGCCTTAGTTGTCGCCACCGTGTCAGCAGACTTTAACGGAGGAGGCCCATCAGCAGAATCCGCCGTATCAGCTGACTCCGCCTCCTTTGTCGCCTCATCACCAGCGGAAGAGATCTGCCGTTGCTCCGATGGCTAGTAGTATAGCAGTGATGAAATCCAGAGCAGGTAGCATCAAGAAGGCTCCTGCTTACCATACGACAAGACTGACGAGGAATTGAACGAGACCGTGGCTGCCGACGTGAAACATCGCCTTGCACCCAAACATCCAGTTTCAACTGAGAAAATAGGTCCGACAAAAGCGAGGCGCTTTTTGAAAAACCTTACGAAACCACTGCCGCCTCCGCTACTATAAAACTATGAGCGCTCTATTGTAAAGTCATATAGAGATCCAAAACAGCGGTCGGCAAGCACTAGCAGAAGTACAAAGGGGAAAACAATTCCCTAGCTGAGCGAACATAAGAACCAATCGTGCCCCCCGCTCAAGGTGTTTCCTGATATCGCTAATGATCCAGAGGTAGTGGGCACTGCTCCTGGTTTCACTATTGGTGATTACTTAGAGATGAGGTACGGTTTGAAATTGTTGGGTTAGCCTATAAATACGAGCGCGGTAAGCCTCTCGTCAGACGTGAGGAGCTAAAGGATCTACTAACACAAATGCGAAAATTGCATGACTGGTACATGGAAGCCTCAAAGGCGGCGACCAACTGGCTCATTATGGGAATTAAAGATGAGCATTACTTCAATAAAATGAGGAGATTCACATTAAATTTGATGAATTATTTCAGTTATACAATCAAGTCGCCATCGACAAATCTATCGTCAGTTGTTATTGTTTGTAAGTATCATTTCTGTAATTAAGTCTCTATAGCTCAGCTTGTTCATGCATGTATAATTATCCTCATTATGCTAATTATGCAGGAAGGAAATCCTCGAATGCAAAACAGAACTAATCTATGACATTAGGTTCATTAAACCGTATATTGTTAATGAAGTTACAGTACAAATGTATGCCAAGGAACCAGAGAAGATCTTGCTCAAGGTGTTACTTGAACAACAAACCAAAAGGGAAATAATATTTCCTTACAACTTCAAGTGAGTATTAATTATATTGTCTTGTACACATTTTGCTTCGCTTACTCGATGTTAAGTGTAATTGATGAGTTATGCGTGCGCGGGTTCCACTTTATACTGCTAGTCATTCAATTTGACGCAGGAAAAGTACTTGTCATGGACTTGTTACGTAAAGAGAGATGTGGGCAGACATAAAAAATGCTCCAGAGGTAATTTCAATCATTATCGCACTATATCGACAACTTTCATTCATTTCTTGATATCAAGTAATTAATAACTTTTTTATTCAATTTTTTTGCCGCGCAGGGTTCGGAAAAAGTTCACCCAGAAGGCTAAGGATGAATGCAGAGATGAGCTGCAGGTTCAACCGGCCAATGTAAGTAGTACTAGATAGGTCCATGCATCTCTTTGATTCTAGTTTCAATATCATTATCATGCTTGGTTATTATTTTGATTGAACTCTATTCTTGTAAAGTGCTCGAGGCAGGGATCCGGAAATAATTTATGTGGATACCACGTTTGCGAGTTCATACGCCAGAGGACCTGTGAGAAGGGAAGAATCTTAGAACAACTTGAAGTACGTAAACAATATTCACAATTTTATTTTATTACCATCAATTGTGTTGAGTTTCATTCATATATATAGACCCCCCGCCGCTTCTTTAAATTAGATCCAACAGAAGTGGGACAAACTCCTACCAAAGAATCACATACGAGCAATTCAAGAGGAATTGGTGGGATTCTTACTTGAAGAGGTCATACCTAAAAACGGAGAATACCATCAAAAATTGGACGCTGATTTTGGTAATTTGATACTAGTGATAGTAAGGGATATTATATTGTATATATGCATGAACGTGTACTATTGTAATAGCGTCGAATATATATATATATATATACGAAAACTTGTTGCTCGACCAACAAGCACGAAGAAAGAGGTCACTTCTCTATATTCATCACGATATTGTGTAACGGTTTCTTCATTGCTATTAGTAGCTAGCGTCGAGTTGAATGGAAAACATAAAATAAAAACGAAAACCCTAAATGTAAAAGAATTAAATGGTAAATACAAAAAGAAAAATGGGAAACACAATATGAAACCCCTAAACCCTCCAAAACCCTAAACCCCTCCTTTCAAAAAAAACAGCGCTTGGCTGGTGCTGACGCGTGGCTGCCTTTTAGTCCCGGTTGGTGTTACCAACCGAGGCTAAAGGACCTCCTGCCTAGGAGCTCGACAACGGTCATGTGAAGCTTCTTTAGTCCCGATTCGTAACATGACTAGGACTAAAAATGAGGATCTTTAGTCTCGATTGATTAGTCCCGGTTGTAGAACCGGGACTAAAGACACTTCAAAACCGGAATCAATGCCTTGTTTTCTACTAATGTTATCGTAGTAAGTACTACTACCTTAGTTATTACAGTGTGTAGGGGGTTCTTAGGTTGCAAATGTACCAGATTATTGAATAATCACATATTACGAATGTTTCAGCATAAGCAGCAGCCCAGCTGCTACTGATGCTGGTACTAGCGGTATGAATTCACTTGGTCGTCAGATGGCGCGAGAAACTGATCGACCTGTGAAGTAGTCAGCCACGCAGATCGAGGAGCTCATGTACGTCCGTACGACTCCACAACACCTTTACGTCCTCCACTCTCCTTGACTGCGTCGTCTACCTCCGAATACCGGCCGGCTACCACCTCTTGACCACTCTCTCTCTCTCTCTCCTAGCTAGAGCTCATGGTGTGTTATGTGTTACTCTCAAGCATTTATTACTCGAGTTAACCTCTACGTTCGTTAACTATTGCCGTTTAGGTTTAATTGGTAGCGACCGCATATCATAAAGGTCTTTCCGATGAATTGGTCCAAATCTCTCCATATATATGTCGCTAATATATATATTACAGTTAACCAATAATTCTAAGGGTTGACACTATCAAAACATGCCAAAGTCGGGTCTTGAATGCAGTCCAACCCCTACCGTAGACATACATGTGGTCAAGACAACTAGACAAGACTGGCTCAAGTCAGAATCTGCACGTAGATCCATCGATGCATATTCCAGAAGATCCAGTTAAGCTAGCTACACAGCGGCCCGTTCCTCCACCTTCGCCCTTTCATAATCTCTTGCATGCAACAACGCACCTTCGATTCAAAAATTAATCAAAGCCTAACTAGCTAGGTTACAAATACCGAGAGTATCTGAAATATACTAACTCCTGGCTTAGCTTGGTGAAATTTGCAGCTCACCAACCACCACTAGTAAAATACTCCGGAAAGTATTAACCAACCGTTGTTTAAGTCCATGCCCGACTAATCCTGGAAAATATGGATTAAAATATTAAATCAACCTTGGAAGCTTCTTCTGTTCTTGGAGCTTAGAGAGCGACGGAGCAACCAGCCGCAATATACATACACTTCGGGAGACATGAATATATCTGACCCGGTTCTCCAGTCGTCAGTGCTAGTCAAATCTCAGATAGGCAAGAAACAAAAGGGGATTGCACCGCAGCAGTCCGGAATTGGCGCCTTCCCATGCACGCGTGCGTCACCTCCGTCACCTTTTGGTTGCCTGCTTGGACGTGTTCAAAGTTAGCCAGTGAGAGGAGAAGAAAAGTTTCTTTCTCATATGATATTGCAATCGAGTGCTTTCTTGACCTATTACACGCCCATAATTCGCAGTATCAAATCCTAATGAATCCTACTTTTTCAGTATAGTTTTTTCGTCTCCCTATTACCTCCCTAGCCTTGCGAACTTGGTCGCCGTCTCGTCACTGATCTCTTTTCAGCTGCCACCTCTATATATACATGGATTCACTAGAGAAGGAGACACGTCCGTACTATTGCTGCTTAACTTTGACACACTTGAAGAACGTTTCTCACTGACCGATCGGTCGATCCATCGCCGCTTTCGATTCAACGCCGGCCGGGGACGTCGACTAGCTATCTCTCGTGCCATCGATCGATCGATCATGGAGGAGTACTCAGCGTCCTCCTCCCAGCGCGGTGGCGGTGGCGGCCGCGGGGAGCTGCAGGGCCCGCGCCCGGCGCCGCTCAGGGTCAACAAGGACTCGCACAGGATCAGGAAGCCGCCCGCCTCGCAGGTGCGGCAGCCGGTCATCATCTACACGGTGTCTCCCAAGGTCGTGCACGCCAACCCCGGCGAGTTCATGTCCGTCGTGCAGCGCCTCACCGGCGCGTCCTCGTCATCCTCCTCACTCCCGCCGCCGGCACAGTCGTCGCTCCCGTTCCCGTTCTTCCCGCAGCAGTCGTCGTCCTCCATGTTCCCGCCGGCGTTGCCGCAGACGCTGCCGTTCCCGTTCCAGCTCCAGGCATCTGGGCCGCAGGCGCACGAGGGCGCGCTGCTGCAGCATCAGCACTCGCCTGCCGCGCGCCTCGCTGCCACCGAGCAGGCGTCGGCTCCGGCCGCACGGAGCATCGGTGTCCATCGTGGAGGGCTGCCGCCGCTGCCGAGCATCCTATCTCCCGTGCCGGGATCTCTCCCTGCGATCCCGCCGGGCTTCTTCTCTCCGCCGTCCGGCGGAGCTGGCGGTGGCATCAACCTGTTCGGCGAGCTGATCAGCCCGGCATTCCATGGCCACGGCGCGTTAACCGGCACCACCGCCGGTGCAAGTCCTACTCCAATGTCTTTACAGTATTTCACCGCTGCGGCTGCGCCGTCGCCGTCGCCGTCGACCCCGTACTATTGGGATCTCTTCAACAACCACCCAAACCACCTATAAATGCATGCACATGACTGTGCGGTCAGCGATAGCTACACACATGAAGTGTATGATCGATTGATTTCCATCTCCATGCAGGCGTCGCGGTGTGCAGGGCTGGCAAATTAGTACTCCGTATAGCTTTTTGGGGCAGAGAAACAGGATTAGTAGCTATGTATACATTTGGCATTCATGAGATGTGATAGGAGCAAAGACATTAAGAGCAAGTTAGATAGATAGATACCCTAAGTCAGCGGCTACTGCTCATTACCCGCGTGCTAGCTGCAACGAAGCTTCATCCAAGCTAGCAAGCTCATGTCTGCTACCTTAGTAGTAGTAGTGTTATACTTATGTTTGCACCCCAACTTTGGAGGTGATCCATGCATGGTAGAGAATTAGATAGAGAGATCATATGGGAGACACTCAACCGATTTATTTATTATTTCTTACAGAATTGAAGACACACACATACATAATGCTCAGTGCTAGTATGACATCATTCGTAACATAAATGGGTGATTTTCTATATTAATAATCTTCTTGGTTTTCAGAAAGTAATTATCTCATGTTTCTGCGTGCATGATCACAATTGATTATATTTTTAGAGCATCTATAACCAGACTCCTCATACCCGTTTCAAACGCCCGAATATGCCATCTGGTCACTGACCGGTCACGAAAATATGATCCATACGAACGACTTAAATGGACTTTAAATGACTGGGCTGACCGACACCCCTCATATCCATCTTATATATGAGATGAGTATGAGGAGTGCTCGGGCGTGCCCGATCAGTGGTTCGGCGTCCATCACATAGGATTGTACCCAGATTTTCTCTTTGTTTATTGTTTTTCTCTTCATCCCCACAAATTGCATGCATGTGACCGGACATATAGGGGTAAAGTGAGTGGCATGGCTGTGAAAGTGAAACTTTGAGAGGTGAGATGTCATTGTCTGCGAACGCGTCCGGTCGCATCCGCGGGCGTTTGAGGTGTCGGATTTGTCAAGTCCGGTTGTAGATGCTCTTAGAACATATCTAACCGGTCCCTTATAATTTAGACCCTTAAATGGCCCCTTACATTTTAACTCATTATATTTGATCTGCTAAAAAGCTAGTTCTTAGCCGAACCCCTAAAACTTAACTCTCTAAAAAACTATTTGCCAATTCTTCTAAGCTTTTGTATACGTGCTACATATCAATTACATAGTTGCACACGTATTAAATCCAAATTTAATAAACAGAGTTCGCACAATTTTAAAATATAAAAATTTAATGCTCGCAAATCAAATCATTATTCAAGTTCGAACACACAAAGGGGTTCAAACGAAGTAAAGAACATGATAGAAGCACAACAATCAAACGGTGCTATGGAATTGCTACTAATGCTCAACAAGATCATCTTGAAGTTGGGTGTGAATTTCTCGGTTCCCGATGCTTGGATCGTTGCGAGGAATCTCTATACCATGTTTGCACCGTGTTTCGGCTCAATAGGATCCCCATCGAGTATGTAATGAAAATTCTCTGGCATGCCTCTCTCATCTTCAATGATCATGTTATGCAAGATGAAGCAACATGTCATTATTCATAAGACCCATGGTTTCCAATACTCTGCAGGGCCACAAACAATGGCAAAGCACTTCTGAAATAGACTGAACTCTCTCAACATCCTTCTTTGTCAACTCTTGAACCTTTGCAATGTGAGATCTCTTGTTGTCTTGAGGACAGAATATTGTCTTCACAAGTGTGGCCCATGGAGGATAGATGCCATCTACAAGGTAGTAACCCGTCGTTTACTAACGGCCATTGACAACACAGTTGTAAGGAGGAGCATCTCCAGTAACAAGCCATGCAAAATGTGGTGATCTGGACAATACATTAAGATCATTATGAGGGCGAGGCAATCCAAAGAATTAATGTCAAATCCATAGATCCTCCGATGTAGCTGCCTCTAGAATGATTGTTGGATCTTTGGGATGCCCTTTGTACCGACATTTCCATTCCACGAAACAATTCTTTAGTGTCCAGTGAATGCAACCAAATGATCGCATGCCATGCAATCCTCTTTTTCATTATACTCTGAAAGCACAATGTGCTCCCTTGGTGGTTTTGATAATTCATGACAACATACATTGTCTCTTGGACTAATACCTTCATCTAGTGTATCTCAGATAAAGCCCATAGAGAGAGATGGTCTGGCAAAAAGGAGTGTGGAGAGTATCCCCATGAAGAAGAAGGAGAAGGAATAGCATTGGCCAAGCTTCAAGCAAAGGACTCTACATTTTACCTTTTCTGAGAAATCACTTTGAGTCCATAGGAAAGCCAATACTATTAAAAGGGGGTAAGGTTTTGTTGGTGAACAATATGATCATACGTGCACAAGTGATAGTCACCATATACACCCACAAGCTCTTCCACAAAAGTCTGTCCAAAGCCAAATACTCAAAATCGGTGCAACCAACACATTCCACTCGGTGCCACCGATTCCAAACCTCACACAGACTCAGCTAAACCCTAGCTTTTCGGTGCAACCAATTCTGCTTTGGTGCCACCGAGTTTGGGTTGCCAACTTCCTGTTATGCAAGTTTACAAAATCGGTCCCTCTAAGTTTTGTGAATCGGCATCACCGAGATTGGCAATCTGACTGTTGGTCATCTTATCAGTGCAACCAAGTTTTATGTATCGGTCTCACCGAGATTCAAAAGTTGCTACCTTTGAGGCAAGTCGGTACAACTGATATTCACACATCGGTTCCACCGAGTCTGACTTATTAGGTGTAATGGTTGGATTTTTGGAGATGCCTATATATACCCCTCCACCACCACTCACTCGCAAGAGAAGCACTCAGAACAGTTCCCCACTCATACCTATTGATTTTCTGAGAGAGAGCCACCTACTCATGTGTTGAGATCATGCCATTCCATTCCAACCATATGAATCTTGATCTCTAGCCTCCCCAAGTTGCTTTCCACCCAATCAACCTCTTCTACCAAGCCAAATATGTGAGAGAGTGATTGTGTGTTGAGGAGTATATCATCTTGAAGCACAAGAGCAAGGAGTTCATCGACACTATCGAGCCTATTACCTTTTGGAGGGTGCTGCCTCCTAGATTGGTTAGGTGTCGCTTGGGAGCCTCCAACTTCATGTTGTGGAGTGAACCAAGAAGTTTGTAAGGGCAAGGAGATCGCCTAGTTCGTGAAGATCTACCCCGTGTTAGGCTAGTCCTCCGTGGATGTAAGTCGTCATGGTATAGTCAAGGTTGCTTCTTCATGGAACCCGCCGTGGGTAGAGCCCTCCATGGGCTCTCGTGACCATTACCCTCCATGGGTTGAAGACTCCATGAACGTGGACGTACGATAGCACCACCTTTCGGAACCACAGGAAAAAATCTTTGCGTCCTTCATGCGTTTGATCTCTTTATCTCTACTCCCTACTTTCATGTGCAATGTCTTTACTTTTCGCTGCTATACTTGATGACTTGCATGTGTTGGGTGTCATAGACTAGTTATATATGCTAAAACTGCCAACCCTTGAACTTGTGATTGAGATAGTTTTAAATTCCTGCTAGTAGTCTATTAACCCCCCCCCCCTTCTAGACATACACTTCTAGTGATCCTGCAATTTGTATCAGAGCATTGGTCTCCATTGCTTCGATTTCAACACCGTGGAGAAAGATGGGTGTGTCTAGTGTGGACAGTTTGTATTGTAGAGTGTCCATTCTTGATGGAGAGTACTATAGTCAATGGAAGAATGCCATGATTGATCTATTTGACAAATTCCGTTTGAGAAAACATATTGAAAATCCCTATGTGCTCCCTGTTGATGAATTGCATCCCACACACGAAGAGGAAATTACATGCTTGGTAACCTTGGAATTGTCAATCTTATTGTTAGAGGCTTACCAAGATTCGTGCTTTCTCAAGTGAAGAACTTTGCATGTGATTATACTTTGTGGACTGATTTAGAGAAATGATATCCAAATCTTTCTTTAGGTAATCTTGATGAAATTCTTCATAAAACTATTGCTTTTCATAAAATGAAGCCTAGTGATCCAAACATTGATAAATGCCTATTTGAGCTCCGTGATCTTATGCGTGCTAAAGGAGATGTCACTATTGTCAAAAACATCATTATTGAAGCCATTCGCATTCATAAACTTGAACATTGTCATGGTTATGATTCTAATGAGTCCTTTGTTTTTATGACGAGGAGATTCCACCAAATGATGACAATGAAGAACATGGCTACTATGATGAAGATGATTTGTCCGACATCGAGCATGAAAAGATCATGGGGAATCTAAGTCTAATGGCAAACTTCAAGGATTACATGTCCGGTGGAAAAGAGTGGATTCTCGACAGTGGATGCACGGATCATATGACTGGTGATAAAGACATGTTCCAAGAGATTACACCTAATCAAGGTCCTTGAAGGTACGTGACCTTTGCAGACAACTCTAAGGGTAAGGTACTTGGCCTTGGTAAGGTGGCCATATCTCATGATAGCTCCATTCCAAATGTGATGCTTGTTGAATCCCTTGGCTACAATCTTCTTTCTGTATCTAGACTAGCAGACTTCGGTTTCAATGTGCTATTTACCAATGTAGATTGCCAAGTGTTTCGATTTGTTAATCATAAAATTGTATTTACCAGTATTCATAGAGGTGATCTATACATTGTTGATTTCACTAAAAAGGCCCAACCTCGTACTTGTCTCATTGCAAAATCATCTAAAGGTTGGCTATGGCACAGAAGGCTTGGACCTGTAGGCATGCACAATCATGATAAGCTGATCAAGGGCGATCATATTCTTGGTGTTAAAGATGTAATCTTTGGCAAAGATAGACTTTGTAGCGCTTGTCAAGCAGGAAAGCAAGTAGGTGGAAGTCATTCGGTCAAGAACATCATGACCACTAGGAGACCACTCGAGTTATTTCTGATGGAAATATGCCCTAGAGGCAATAATAAATTAGTTATTATCATATTGGAATAATTGTATTTGTGCCCTTAGTTGTTTCACCATCGACAGGAATACCCCTAGTTTCGGAAAATACGCGGTCATGCCCACATCACTTTGCTCGTCTTGTGCTTTTGCTCTTTGACCGTTTGACTGCCATTTTGAAAACTTCATAACTATTTCATACTAACTCAGAAAAATGCAAATAAGATATCAAAATGTTCAGAAACACATCACCTATACGTGCATGTCATTTGCAGTCGTGACAAAAGTGTAGGAAAGTTCCCGTCACCTATATGAGATAAAACTAATATGGAGACTTCCCAACAATTTTCTCATAAATGCAAATGTCATACACATATAGGTGATGTCTTTACAAACATTTTGATATCTTATTTGCATTTTTCCGAGTTAGTATGAAATAATTATAAAGTTTTCAAAATGACAGTCAAACAGTCAAAGGGCAAAAGCACAAGATGAGCAAAGTGATGTGGGCATGAACGCGTGTTTTACAAAATTAGGGGTATTCCTATCGATGGTGGCACAACTAAGGCTCAAATACAATTATCCCTATCATACTTCATTGTTCATAATAATCGTTTATTATCCTTGCTAGAATTTTATTGATCAGAAACTCAGATACATGTGTGGATACGTAGACAACACCATGTCCCTAGTATGGCTCTAATGGACTAGCTCGTTGATCAAAGGTGGTTAAGGTTTCCTAGCCATGGACATGAGATGTCATTTGATAATGGGATCACATCATTAGGAGAGTGATGTGATGGACAAAACCCAAACTATAAATGTAGCATATGATCGTGTTAGTTTATTGCTACAGTTTTCTACATGTCAAGTATTTATTCCTATGACCATGAGATCATGCAACTCACTGACGTCGGAGGAGTACCTTGTGTGTATCAAACATCGCAACGTAACTGGGTGACTATAAAGGTGCTCTACAGGTATCTCCGAGGGTGTCTGTTGGGTTGGCATGGACTGGGATTTGTTACTTTGTGTGACGGAGAGGTATCTCAGGGCCCACTTAGTAATACAACATCACAACAAGCCTTGCAAGCAATGTGACTAAAGTGTTAGCCATGGGATCTTGTATTACGTAATGAGTAAAGAGACTTGCCGGTAACGAGATTGAAATAGGTATGGAGATGCTGATGATCGAATCTCGGGCAAGTAACATACCGAAGAACAAAGGGAACATCATATGGGATTAACTGAATCCTTGACATAGAGGTCCAACTGAATCCTTAACATAGAGGCACAACCGATAAAGATCTTCGTAGAATATGTAGGAACCAATATGGGCATCCAGGTCCCGCTATTGGTTATTGACCATAGAGGTGTCTCGGTCAGGTCTACATAGTTCTCGAACCCGTGGGGTCTGCGCACTTAAGGTTCAATGACGTTTCGGTAGTATAGATTTATGTATGGTGGTGACCGAAGGTTGTTCAGAGTCCCGTATGAGATCCCAGACATCACAAGGAGCTTTGGAATGGTCCGGAGGTAGATATTGATATATAGGAAGTCCTACTTTGGTCACCGGAAAAGTTTCGGGCTCATCGGTAGTATATCGGGATTGCCAGGAGGGGTACCGGGGACTATCAGGAGGGGTGTCTCGACCCAAAGGGACTCATGGGCTGTGGGAGGAGTCAAGCCAGACCTTAGTGGGCTGGACAAGCCCCTCACTAAGGCCCATGTGGCTAGGGGTGGGGAAAACCCAAAGGTGAAGAGGTGGGAAGAGTTTCCAAGTGGAAAGGAGGAATCCTACTCGTGATAGGATTGGAGTAGGACTCCTCCACCTCCAGTTTCGGCCAACTCTTAAGGGTTTGAGGCTGCCTCCTCCCCTCCCTTCCTCCTATATATACTAGAGTATTTAGAGGGGAAAGCTAACCCTAATTGCCAAGTGCTACCCTCTCCTCTAGATCGTAGTTTCTCCTCTAGATCGTTCCACCGGTGCTTAGGTGAAGCCCTGCTAGAATTGTTCCACCACCATCGTCGCCACGTCGTCACGCTGCCGGAGAATTCATCTACCTCTTCTCTCCATCTTGCTGGATCAAGAAGGTGGATATCGTCAACGAGCTGTACGTCTGTTGAACCCGGAGGTGTCGTCCGTTCGGCGCTAGATCGGAAGAACCGTGATCAAGATCACAAGATGATTCGTGATTGGATCGCGGGACGGATCGTGATGGGATTGCGGGACGGATCATGATTGGATCGCGAGATGGGTCTTGATGGGATCGTAGTATGCTTGGCGATTTGAATCGCGAAGACGTTCGACTACATCTACCGCGTTTCTTAATGCTTCCCGCTTAGCGGTCTACAAGGGTATATAGATCCACTATCCCTCTCGTAGATGCTCATCACCATGGATAGATCTTGCGTGTGTGTAGGAAAATTTTTGTTTCCCATGCAACGTTCCCCAAAAGTGGCATCATGAGCTAGGTCTATGTGTAGATGAGATCTCGAGTAGAACACAAAGGAATTTGTGGGCGTTGATGCTTAGACTGCTTCCTCCCTTGGTCGTGTTTTGGTTCAGAGGTATTGTGGGATGAAGCGGCCCGAACCAACCTTACTTGTATGCTTAGAAGAGACCGGTTCCATTGACTGGCGTGTAACTTTGTTGCACAAAGATGGCTGGCGGGTGTCTGTTTATCCTACTTTAGTTGGATCGGATTCGACAAAGGCGGTCCTTGAGAAGGTTGAAAAGCAACTTATGTATCACCGTTTTGTTTTTTGTGTAGGTGAGAATTGTTCTTGCTAGATACCCGTAGCAGCCACGTAAAACTTGCAACAACAATTAGAGGACGTATAACTTGATTTTGCAGGGTATGTTGTGATGTGATATGGCCAATTACATGATGAGATATATGTGATGTATGAGATGATCATGTATTGTATAGAATATCACGACTTGCATGTCGATGAGTATGGCAACCGACAGGAGCCATAGGGTTGTCTTTAATTATTGTATGACATGTGTGTCAATCATTAAGCGCTATGTAATGCTTTACTTTATCGCTAAGCAGTAGCAATAGTAGTAGAAGCATGGTGGGTGCGACAACCCCGGTGGCGACACGTTGATGGAGATCAAGATGATGGAGATCATGGTGTCATGCCGATGACGATGGAGATCATGCCGGTGCTTTAAGGATGGAGATCAAAAGCACAAGTTCATGGACATATCATGTCACTTATGATTTGCATGTGATGTTAATCCTTTTATGCACCTTATTTTGCATAGGACGACGGTAGCAGTATAAGGTGATCCCTCACTAAAATTTCAAGATCAATTGTGTTCTCCTCGAGTGTGCACCATTGCAAAAGTTCGTCATGTCGAGACACCACGTGATGATCAGGTGTGATAGAATCTACGTTCACATACAACGGGTGCAAGCTAGTGTTGCACATACGGAACACTCGGAATAAACTTGACGAGCCTAGCATGTACAGACATGGCCTTAGAACACAAGAGACCGAAAGGTCGAACATGAGTCATATAGTAGATATGATCAACATGATGATGTTCACCATTGAAACCACCTCAACTCACGTGATGATCGGACTTGAGTTGGTGAATTTGGATCATGTATCACTCGAATGACCGGAGGGATGTCAATTTGAGTGGGAGTTCTTAAGTAATATGATTAATTGAACTCATTATCATGAACATAGTCAGTAGTGTCTTTGCAAATTATGTTGTAGATTACTAGCTCACGCTGTAGCTCCCTTGGATTTTATATGTTCCTAGATAAATATAGTTGAAAGATGTTGGTAGCAATATTGCGGACTGGGTCCGTGATTTGAGGATTGTCCTCATTGCTGCACAGAAGGCTTATGTCATTAATGCACCGCTCGGCGCGCCACCCCCTCTAGCGTCGTTTGTAGATGTTGTGAAAATATGGCAGGCACGTTCCGATGACTACTTGATAGTTCAGTGCGTCATGCATTACGACTTAGAATTGAGGCTCCAAAATGTTTTGAACGTGACGGAGCATATGAGATGTTCTAAGAGCTGAAATTGGGATCTCAGTCTCATGCTCGTGTTGTGAGATATGAGATCTCCAACAAGATTCTTTGCCTGCAAGATGAAGGAGAATAGCTCAATCGTTGAGCATGTGCTCAGATTGTCTGGGTGCTGCAATCGCTTGAATCGAATGGGACTTGATCTTCCAGATAAGATAGTGATTGATATAGTTATCCAAGTCACTATCACTAAGCTACTAGAACTTCGTGATGAACTATAATTATACCAGGGATGGAAATGACGATCCCTCAGCTATTCATGATGTTTGACACCACGATGGTAGAAATCAAGAAGGAGCATCAAGTGTTCATGGTTAGTGAAACCACTAGTTTCTAGAAGGGCAAGGGCTAGGAGGGAAATTCATGGATGGCAAGTCAGTTGCTGCTCGAGTGAAGCAACCCAAAGTTGAACCCAAGCCCGAGACTAAGTGCTTCTATTATGAGGAGAACAGTCACTGAAGCGGAACAACCCTTGATACTTGGTATATAAGAAGGCTGGCAACGTCGACAGAAGTATATTAGATATATGTGTTATTGATGTGTACCTTTCTAGTACTCCTAGTAGCACCTGGGTATTGGATACCGGTTCAATTGCTAAATTTTAGTAACTCGAAATAAAAGCTACGGAATAAACGAAGACTAGATAAGGGTGAGGTGACGATGTGTGTTGGAAATGTTTCCAAGGTTAATGTGATCAACATTGCACGCTCTCTCTACCTTCGAGATTAGTGACAAACCTAAATAAATATTATTTGGTGTTTGCATTAAGCATGAACATGATTAGATCATGTTTATTGCAATACGGTTATTCATTTAAGTGAGAGAATAATGGTTATTCTGTTTACATGAATAATACCTTCAATGGTCATGCACCCAATGAGAATGGTTTGTTGAATCTTGATCATAGTAATACACATGTTCATAACATTGATGCCAAAAGATGCAAAGTTGATAATGATGGTACCACATACCTGTGGCATTTCCGCTAAATGTCATATTGGTATAAATCACATGAAGAAACTCCATGTTGATGGATCTTTTGACTTATTCAGTTTCGAATCGGTTGAGACATGCGGACCATGCCTCTTGGGCAAGATGACTAAAGACCCCATTTTCGGCATGATGGAGCGGGCTAGTAACTTATTCGAAATAATACATGTTGATGTATGTAGTCCAATGAATGTTGTAGCATGTAGTGGATATCGTTATTTTCTTACCTTCACTGATGATTTGAGTATATATGAGTGTATTTACTTAATGAAACACAAGTCTGAAACATTTGAAAAGTTCAAACAAATTCAGAGTGAAGTTTAAGATCATCGTGACAAGAAGATAAAAATGTCTATGATATGATCGTGGAGGTGAATATCTGAGTTACAAGTTTGGTATATAACTTAAGACAATGTGAAACTTGTTTCACAACTCACGCCACCTGGAACACCATAGTGTGATGGTGTGTCCGAACGTTGTAGTCGTCCTCTACTGGATATGGTGCGAATTATGATGTCTCTTATCATTTTGCCACTATCATTTTGGGGTTATGCATTATAGACAACTACATTCACTTTAAATAGGGCATCATCTAAATCCATTGAGATGACACCATATGGTTTGGTAGAAACCTAAGTTGTCATTTCTTAGAGTTTGGGAATGCGACACTTATGTCTGATAAGCTCGAACCCAAAGTGGAAAAATGCATCTTCATAGAATACCCTAAGAATAGTTGGGTATACCTTCTATCTCAGATCCGAGTACAAAGTGTTTGTTGCTAAAACTGGGTCCTTTCTCGAGAAAGAGTTTCTCTCAAAAGAATTGAGTGGGAGGAAGATAGAACTTGATGAGGTTGTTAAACATTTGTTTCAGCCATAGAGTAGCGCAGCACAGAAAGATGTTTCTGTGGAGCCTACGTCAGTTGAAGAGGAAGTTATTGATGATGATCATGAAGCTTAGGATCAAATTACTATCGAACCTCGTAGGTCGACAAGGACATGTACTACTCCTGAGTGGTATGGCAACCCTGTCTTAGAGGTCATGTTGTTGGACAACGATGAACCTATGAACTATGGAGAAGCGATGATGGGCCCGGATTCCGACAAATGGTTAGAGGCCATGAAATCCGAGAAAGGGTTCATGTATGATAACCAAGTATAGACTTTGGTAGACTTGCTCGTTGGACGGCAGGTCGTTGAGTACAAATGGACCTTTAAGACGAGGACAGACACTGATGGTGAATGTCACCATTTATAAAGCTCGACTTGTCGCAAAGAAGTTTCCACCAAGTTCAAGGAGTTGACTACGATGACACTTTGTCACTCGTAGCGATGCTAAAGTCTGTTGGAATTATGTTAGCAGTTGCTGCATTTTTAAATTATGAAATCTGGTAGATGGATGTCAAAACATCGTTTCCTTCCTTGAGGAAAGGTTGTATGAGATACTACCAGAAGGTTTTGTTAGTCCTAAGGATGCTAAAAGGTGTGCAAGCTTCAGTGATCCTTCTATGGACTGAAGCAAACATCTCGGAGTTGGAATATACGCTTTGATGAGGTGATCAAAGTTTTTGAGTCCATACAAAGTTTATGAGAAACTTGTATTTACAATAAAGTGAGTGGGTGCACTATAGAGTTTCTGATAAGCATATGTGGATGACATATTGTTGATCGGAAATGATGTAGAATTTTTGGAAAGCATAAAGGGTTGTTTGAAAAGAGTTTTTTAAAGGAAGACCCGGATAAAGCTACTTAATTATTGGGCATCGAGATCTATAGAGATAGATCAAGACGTCCGATAAGACTTTCAATGAGTACATACCTTGACAAGATTTTGAAAGAGTTCAAAATGGATCAGTCAAAGAAAGAGTTATTGCCTGATTTGTAAGGTGTGAAGTTGAGTGAGACTCAAAGCTCGACCACGGCAGAAGAAAGAAAAAGGACGAACATTGTTCCCTATGCCTTAGCCATAGGCTCTATATAGTATGTCATGCTATGTACCGCACCTGTGTGTGCCTAGCCATAAGTGTGTCAAAGGTTACAAGAGTAATCCAAGAGTGGATTACTGGATAGCGGTCAAAATTATCCTTAGTAACCATAGGACTAAGGAGATGTTTTCTCGATTATGGAGGTGATAAAGAGTGCGTCATAAAGAGTTACATCGATGCAAGCTTTAACACCAATCTGAATGACTCTTAGTAGCAATCCGGATACCTATAGTGGAGTAGCCATTTGGAATAGCTCCAAGTGGAGCGTGGTAGTAGTGTTTACAGTATGACATAGAGATTTGCAAAGCACACTCAGATCTGAATGTCTCATACCCATTGACTATAACCTCTTTCACATGCAAATCATGATCGAACCCCAGAACTCATTGGGCGTGAGACTCATAACAAATCACATGGCGATGAGAGCTAGATTATTGACTCTAGTGCAGGTGGGGGACTGTTGGAAATATGCCCTAGAGGCAATAATAAATTAGTTATTATCATATTTCCTTGTTCATAATACTCGTTTATTATCCATGCTAGAATTGTATTGTTCAGAAACTCAGATACATGTGTGGATACATAGACAACACCATGTCCCTAGTATGCCTCTAATGGACTAGCTCGTTGATCAAAGATGGTTAAGGTTTCCTAGCCATGGACATGAGATGTCATTTGATAACGGGATCACATCATTAGGAGAATGATGTGATGGACACGACCCAAACTATAAATGTAGCATATCATCGTGTCAGTTTATTGCTACAGTTTTCTGCATGTCAAGTATCTATTCCTATGACCATGAGATCATGCAACTCATCGACACCGGAGGAGTACCTGATGTGTATCAAATGTCGCAACGTAACTGGGTGACTATAAAGGTGCTCTATAGGTATCTCCGAGGGTGTCTATTGGGTTGGCATGGATCAAGACTGGGATTTGTTACTCCGTGTATACGGGATTAACTAGGTATGGAGATGCCGACGATCGAATCTCGGGCAAGTAACATACCGAAGAACAAAGGGAATAGCATACGGGATTAACTGAATCCTTGAAATAGAGGTTCATCTGATAAAGATCTTCGTAGAATATGTAGGAACCAATATGGGCATCTAGGGCCCGCTATTGGTTATTGACCGTAGAGGTGTCTCGGTCATGTCTACACAGTTCTCGAACCCACAGGGTCTGCATACTTAAGGTTCAGTGACGTTTCGGTAGTATAGAGTTATGTATGGTGGTGACCAAAGGTTGTTGGGAGTCCCGGATAAGATCCCATACGTCACGAGGAGCTCCGAGTGGTCTGGAGGTAAAGATTGATATATAGGGAGTCCTGTTTGGTCACCGAAAAAGTTTCGGGCTCATCGGTAGTGTACCGGGAGTGCCGGGAGGGGTACCGGGGACCATCGGGAGGGGTGTCTCGACACAAAAGGCCTCATGGGCTGTGGAAGCAGTCAAGACAGCCCTTAGTGGGCTGTACAAACCCCCCACTAAGGCCCATGCGGCTAGGGATGGGAAAAACCCAAAGGTGGAGAGGTGGAAAGAGTTTCCAAGTGGAAAGGAGGAATCCTACTCCTAATAGGATTGGAGTAGGACTCCTCCACCTCCAATTTCGGCCAACTCTTGAGGATTTGAGGCTCCCTCCTCCCCTCCCTCCCTCCTATATATACTATAGGATTTAGAGGGGAAAGCTAACCCTAATTGCCACGTGCTGCCCTCTCCTCTAGATCGTAGTTTCTCATCTAGATCGTTTCAGCGGTGCTTAGGCGAAGCCCTGCTTGAATTGTTCCATCACCATTGCTGCCATGCTGTCACTCTGCCAGGGAACTCATCTACCTCTCTGCTCCATCTTGCCGGATCAAGAAGGTGGAGATCGTCATCGAGTTGTACGTGTGCTGAACGCAGAGGTGTCGTCCGTTCGACGCTAGATCGGAAGATCCGTGACCAAGATCACGAGATGATTCGTGATTGGATCGCGAGACGGGTCGTGATGGGATCGCGGGAAGGATCGTGATTGGACTGTGATGGGATCGTGGGACGCTCGGTGATTAGAATCGCGAAGATGTTTAACTACATCAACCGCGTTTCTTAATGCTTCCCGCTTAGCGATCTACAAGGGTATGTAGATCCACTCTCCCTCTCATAGATGCTCATCACCATTGATAGATCTTGCGTGTGCGTAGGAAAATTTGTGTTTCCCACGCAATGTTCCCCAACAACTTCATATGGATCTTTTTGGTCCCAATGCTTACATGAGTCTCGGTGGAAACTCTTATGGTCTAGTTGTAGTTGACGATTTTTACAGATTTACGTGGGTGTTCTTTCTTGATGATAAGTCGCAGGTACAAAAGATCTTCAAGAACTTCGCACACAAAGCGCATAATCAGTTTGAGTGAAGATCAAGAAGGTTTGAAACGATAACGGGTCAGATTTCAAGAACACCCATGTGGATACCTTTCTTGACGAAGAGGGTATTTCACATGAGTTCTCGGCTACGTACACGCCTCAACAAAATGGAGTTGTTGATAAAAAGAACCGAACCCTCATTGAGAAGGCAAGAACAATGGTTGACGAATACAAGACGCCACGACACTTTTGGGCAGAAGCCGTGGAAACAGCATGTCATGCCACAAATCGACTCTACTTACACAAGCTTCTTGGTAAAACGGCATACGAGCTTCTCACCGGTAACAAACCCCAAGTTGGATACTTTCGAGTATTCGGCTCCAAATGTTACATTCTTGATAAGCATCGTCGTGCTAAATTTGCTCCCAAATCTCATGAAGGTTTCCTACTTGGTTATGGATCGAACTCTCACACCTACCGTGTCTACAACAACTTCACTCGAAAAGTTGAAGAGACGGTAGATGTGAAGTTTGATGAGTCTAATGGTTCACAATCGAACAATTACCAAATGATGTAGGTGATAACGATCCTTCGGGAGCTATCCAAGACTTGCCCATCGGCACAATTCGTCCCATGGATGTGAAGGAATGCACTTCATCAACCCAAGTGGAAGCTCCTACTTAGGATCAAGGCTATCGACAATACGACATGGAAACATTCACAAGCGGTACACGACAAGATGAGGAGGAGGAGGAAGTACATCATGAAGATCCACCACAACCTCCTTCACCACCACCTCAAAGAGATGACCACGTCAACAACAATGAAGATGAAGGACATGATGAAGAAGAAGAAGCTCCACCAACTACCACGCCAAATCTACCCCGAGTTCGAGCTCAAGTGACCAAGAACCATCCCCAAGACCAAATATTTGGTGACATACAGACAGGCAGGATCACTCGCTCTAAAACTCGCTTGGCTAACTTCTGTGAGCATTATTCTTTCATGTCTAGCATTGAACCCTTGAAGGTTTAACAAGCTCTTGAATACGTATATTGGGTGAACGCTATGAATGAAGATCTTCACAACTTTGAGAGGAACGAACTATGGCCTCTCATCGAGAAGCCCAAGGATGAACAAAACATTATCGACATGAAATGGGTATTTCGCAACACGCAAGATGAAGACGGCCAAGTCGTACGCAACAAGGCTCACCTCGTAGCCCAAGGATATACGCAAGTCGAAGGTGTGGACTACGGGAGATCTACGCCCTCGTTGCTAGATTAGAAGCTATTCAAATTCTTCTAACTTATGCTAATCACCATGATATCACACTTTACCAAATGGATATTAAAAGTGCCTTTTCAAATGGTGAGATAGAAGAAGAGGTTTTCGTTAAGCAACCACCTAGTTTTGTAAATCCTAAGAAAACTGACCACGTTTACAAACTTCGCAAAGCTTTATATGTTCTTAAGCAAGCTCCTCATGCTTGGTATAAATGCCTAACAAAGTTTCTCATTGAAAAAGGTTTTGAAATTGGTAAAATTGACGCAACCTTACTCACAAAGAGAGTTAATGGTGAATTATTTGTGTGCCAAATTTATTTGGATGATATTATCTTTGGATCTACTAACCCACAATTTAGTGAGAAGTTTGGAAGGTTGATGTGAGAGAAATATGAGATGACCATGATGTGGGAGCTGAAATTCTCTGTTGGTCTACAAATCAAGCAAAGGAGAGAAGGTACATTCATCTCTCAAACTAAGTACACCAAGGACTTGATAAAGAAGTTCAACATGCAAGAGTGCAAAGGTATGAAAAATCCCATGCCCACTAGTGGACACGATGATCGCACTAAGGAGGGTGAACCGGTTGATCAAAAGGTTTATCGATTAATGATTGGTTCATTGCTTTATCTATGTGCCTCCCGTCCCAATATTATGCTTAGTGTTTGCATGTGTGCTAGATATCAAGCTGCCCCTAAAGAATGTCATCTTAAGGTTGTTAAATGCATTGTGAGGTACTTCATACATACACCAAACTTTGGCATTTGGTATCCCAAGGGATCTTCTTTTAATCTTGTTGGCTACTCCAACTCGAACTATGCCGGTGACAAGGTTGATAGAAAATCTACCTCGGATACATGTAAATTTCTTGGTAGATCTCTTGTGTCTTGTGTTGGGTAACATTGCATGGGAAACAAAAAAAATCATATGCACACGCAAGATCTATCCATGGTGATGAGCATCTACGAGAGGGAGAGTGGATCTACATACCCTTGTAGATCGCTAAGAGGGAGGCATTAAGAAACGTGGTTGATGTAGTCTAAAGTCTTCACAATCCAAATCGTCGAGCATCCTGCAATCCAATCATGATCCGTCCCGATCTAGCACCGAGCGGACGGCACCTCCGCGTTCAGCACACGTACAGCTTGATGACGATCTCCACTTCTTGATCCAGCAAGAGGGAGCAGAGAGGTAGATGATTTCTTCGGCGTCGCGACGACTTTGCGGCGATGGTGGTGGAGCTATTCCAGCAGGGCTTCGCCTAAGCACCGTTGAAACCGATCTAGAGGAGAAACTATGAGCTAGAGGAGAGGTAGCACGTGGCTTTTTTTCCATGTCTCAAAAACCTCAAAACCTCTAGTATATATAGGAGGGAGGGGAGAGGAGGCAGCCTTAGCCTCTCCTCCAAGGAGAGCTTCGGCCGAAGCCAAGGGGAGTAGTCCACTTCCCACAAGGGAGGTGGATTCCTTGTAGGACTCCTCCCTAACTTGGCCCTTACTCCTCCTCCTTGCGCATAGGCCTTCTTGGGATGGCTGACCAGCCCACCAGGGGCTGGTGCGCCACCACTAAGGCCCATGTGGCCCCTTGAGGTGTGTGGGCCCCACTTGGTGGTCCCCTGGAACCCATTCGTCACTTCTACTACACTACCGGAAATGCCCGAAACTTTTTCCGTAGTTCAAACACCACTTTCCTATATATTAATATTTACCTCTGGACCATTCTGTAGCTCCTCGTGACATCCAGGATCTCATCCGGGACTCCGAAGAACCTTCATTGACCACCATAGATAACTCTATACTACCGAAACATCACCGAACCTTAAGTGTGTAGACCCTGCGTGTTCCAGAACTATGTAGACATGACCGAGACACCTCTACGGTCGATAACCAATAGCGGGACCTGGATGCCCATATTGGTTCCTACATATTCTATGAAGATCTTTATCGGTCGAACCTCTAGGTCAAGGATGCAGTCAATCCCGTATGTTGTTCCCTTTGTTCTTTGGTATGTTACTTGTCCGAGATTCGATCGTCGGTATCTGTATACCTAGTTCAACCTCGTTACCGGCAAGTCTCTTTAGTCGTTACGTAATACAAGATCCCATGGCTAACACTTAGTCACATTGTTTGCAAGGCTTGTTCTGATGTTGTATTACCGAGTGGGCCCTGAGATACTTTTCCGTCACACAAAGTAACAAATCCCAGTATTGATCCATGCCAACTCAACAAACACCCTCGGAGATACCTCTAGAGCACCTTTATAGTCACCTAGTTACTTTGCGATGTTTGATACTCACAAGGTACTCCTCCGGTGTCAGTGAGTTGCATGATCTCATGGTCATAGGAACAGATACTTGACATGCAGAAAACTGTAGCAATAAACTAACACGATCAAATGCTACGTTTATAGTTTGGGTCTTGTCCATCACATCATTCTCCTAATGATGTGATCCCGTTATCAAATGACATCTCATGTCAATGGCTAGGAAGCCTTGACCATCTTTGATCAACGAGCTAGTCTACTAGAGGCACATTAGGGACAAAGTGTTCTCTATGTATCCACACATGCAATGTGTTTCTAGTCAATACAATTATAGCATGGATAATAAACAATTATCATGAACAAGGAAATATAATAATAACCATTTTATTATTGCCTCTAGGGCATATTTCCAACAGTCTCACACTTTCACTAGAGTAATTAATCTAGCTCACATCACTATGTGATTTACATTGTAATGAATCGAACACCCATACAGTTCTGGTGTTGATCATGTTTAGCCCTTGGAAGAGGCTTAGTGAATGGGTCTGCAACATTCAGATATGTGTGTACTTTGCAAATATTTATGTCCTCCTCCTTGATGTACTCGCAGATGGAATTGAAGCATCGCTTTATGTGTCTGGTCCTCTTGTGAAACCTTGGTTCCTTGGCCAGGGCAATGGCACCAGTGTTATCACAGAACAGATCCACTGGATTCAATGCTCTGGGCACTACTCCAAGATCTGCCATGAACTCCTTCATCCAGACACCTTCCTTCGTTACCTCCGAGGATGCAATGTACTCCGCTTCGCATGTAAAATCGGCTAAAACGCTCTGCTTGGAACTGCACCAGCTTACTGCTCCCAGATTGAGAATAAATACGTATCCGGTTTGCGACTTAGAGTCATCCAGATCAGTGTCAAAGCTTGCATAGACGTAACCCTTTACGACGAGCTCTTGATCACCTCCATAAACGAGAAACATGTCCTTAGTCCTTTTTAGGTACTTAAGGATATTACTAACCGCCGTCCAGTGCTCCATTCCAGGATCGCTTTGAAACCTTCCGGCCATACTTATGGCAAGGCTGACATCGGGTCTTGTGCATAACATCACATACATGATAGAGCCTATGGCTGAAGCATAGGGGATGACACTCATCTTCTCTCTATCTTTTGCAGTCATTGGGCATTGAGTCTTACTCAACTTCACACCTCATAACACAGGCAAGAACCCCTTCTTGGAATGATCCATTTTGAACTTCTTCAAAACTTTATCAAGGTATGTGCTTTGTGAAAGTGCTACCAAGCATCTCGATCTATCTCTATAGATCTTAATGCCTAATATCAAAGTAGCTTATCCGAGGTCCTTCATTGAAAAACTCTTGTTCAAATATTCCTTCACGCTTTCCAGCATTTCTATATAGTTTCCAATCAGAAATATGCCATCCACATATAATATTAGAAATGCTATAGAGCTCCCACTCACTTTCTTGTAAATACAAGCTTCTCCATAAAGTTGTATAAACCCAAACGCTTTGATCACCTCATCAAAGCGCTTATTCCAACTCCGAGATGCTAGCACCAGTCCATAAAAGGATCGCTGGAGTTTGCAAACTTTGTCAGCATTCTCTGGATCGACAAAACCTTTTGGTTGCATCATATACAACTCTTCCTCAAGGCAACCGTTAAGGAACGCTGTTTTGACATCCATCTGCCAAATTTCATAGTCGAAATATGCAGCTATTGCTAACATGATTCTGACGGACTTAAGCATCGCTACGGGTGAGAAGGTCTCATCGTAGTCAACTCCTTGAACTTGTGAAAAACCCTTTGCCACAAGTCGAGCTTTATAGACAATGACATTACCGTTCGCGTCCGTCTTCTTATTAAAGATCCATTTATTCTGACTGGCCTTTTGCCCTTCAGGTAATACTTCCAAAGTCCATACTTTGTTTTCATACATGGATCCCATCTCGGATTTCATAGCCTCTAACCATTTCTCAGAATTCGGGCCCATCATCGCTCCTCCATAGCTCGTAGGTTTATCGTTATCTAACAACATGACCTCCAAGATAGGTTGTCGTACCACTCAGGAGCAGTATGTGCCCTTGTCGACCTACAAGGTTCAATAGTGACTTGATCCGAAGTTTCATGATCATCGTCATTAACTTCGCCTTCAACCGTCGTTGGCTCCACATAAAATATTTTTACGCTGTGCTACTCTCTGGTTGAAGTAAAGGTTCAATAACCTCATCAAGTTCTATTTTCCTCCCACTCAATTCTTGAGAGAGAAACTCTTTCTCAAGAAATGTTTCGTTCTTAGCGACAAACACTTTGCCTTCGGATCTGAGATAGAAGGTATACCCAACTGTCCCTTTTGGGTATCCTATGAATACGCATTTCTCCGCTTTGGGTTCTAGCTTTTCAGGATGAAGCTTTTTGACATAAGCATGACATCCCCAAACTTTAAGAGACGATAATTTTCGCTTCTTGCCAAACCACAGTTCATATGGCATCGTCTCAACGGATTTCGATGGTCCCGTATTTAAAGTGAATGCAGTTGGCTCTAATGCATAACCCCAAAACGATAGTGGCAAATCGGCGAGAGACATCATAGAACGCACCATATCTAATAAGGTTCGATTACGATGTTCGGACACACCATTACGCTGTGGTGTTCCAGGCGGTGTCAATTCTGAAACAATTCCATGTTGTCTTAAGTGACTGCCAAACTCATAACTCAGATATTCACCTCCTCGATCAGATCGCTGGAATTGAATCGTGTTGTTACGATGATTCTCAACTTCACTCTAAAATTTCTTGAACTTTTCAAATGTTTTAGACTTGTGTTTCATTAAGTAAATATACCCATATCTACTTAAGTCATCAGTGAAGGTGAGAAAATAATGATATCCACCGCGCACCTCAATGTTCATCGGACCACACACATCAGTATGTATGATTTCCAACAAATCACTCGCCCATTCCATTGTTCTAGAGAACGGCGTTTTAGTCATCTTGCCCATGATGCATGGTTCACATGTCTTAAGTGATTCAAAATCAAGTGACTCCAAAAGTCCATCAGCATGGCGCTTCCTCATGCGTTTTACACCAATATGACCCAAATGGCAGTGCCACAAGAAAGTGGTACTATCATTATCAACTTTTACATCTTTTGGCATCAATGTTATGAACATGTGTATCATCACTATCAAGATTCAACATGAATAAACCCCTCACATTGGGTGCATGACCATAAAATATATTACTAATATAAATAGAACAACCATTATTCTTTGATTTAAATGAGTAACCGTCTCGCAATAAACAAGATCCGGATATAATGTTCATGCTTAACACATGCAGTAAATAACAATTATTCTGGTTCATCACTAATCCCGATGGTAATCGAAGAGAGAGAGTTCTTATGGCGATCACATCAACCTTGGAACCATTTCCCACGCGCATCGCCACTTTGTCCTTAGCCAGCCTCCGTCTATTCCGTAGGTCCTACTTTGAGTTGCAAATGTGAGCAACCGAATCGGTATCAAATACCCAGGTACTACAACGAGAGCTAGTAAGGTACACATAAATAACATGTATATCATATATACCTTGTTTGTTGTTGGCCGCCTTCTTGTCAGCCAGATACTTGGGGCAGTTCCGCTTCCAGTGACCAATTCCCTTGCAATGAAAGCACTCAGTTTCTGGCTTGGGTCCAACCTTGGGTTTCTTCATGGGAGGAGCAACTGCTTTGCCACCCTCCTTGGATTTACTTTTCTTGCCCTTGCCATTCTTCTTGAAACTAGTGGTTTTATTGACCATCAACACTTGATGTTCTTTCTGAATTTCAGACTCAGCGACTTTCAGCATCGCAAACAGCTCGACGACTGACTTGTTCATCCTGTGCATGTTATAGTTCAGCACGAAGCTCTTGTAGCTTGGTGGCAATTATTAAAGAACTCTATCAGTGATCACCTCTGGTGGAAGGGGCATCCCTAACTCTGCCAGACGGGTCGAATACCCAGACATTCTGAGTATATGTTCACTGATAGACCCGTTCTCCTCCATTTTGCAAGCATAGAACTTATCGGAGGTCTCATACCTCTCGATCCGGGCATTCTTCTTAAAGATAAACTCCAACTCCTGGAACATCTCATATGCTCCACGACGTTCAAAACATCTTTGAAGTCCCGGTTCTAAGCCATACAATATTGCACACTAAACTATTGAGTAATCTCTGGAACGTGCCTCCCAAGCGTTCTTAACGTCTTCGAATGACATGTCTGCGGGTTGTTGCCAAGCCGTGCATCAAGGACATATGTCTTCTGGGAAGCCGTGAGGATAATCCTCAGATTATGGGCCCAGTCCACAAAGTTACTTCCATCATCTTTCAACTTAGCTTTCTCTAGGAATGCATTAAAATTCAGGGGTACTACTGCGCGAGCCATTGATCTACAACATAAATAAGCAAAGGTTACTAAGAATATTGTTCAAGATAATGAGTTTAGTTAATGAAATTACTAAAGCTCCCACTCAAATTGACATCCCTCAGGTCATCTGAGTGATACATGATCCCAATTCACCAACTCAAGTCCGATCATCACGTGAGTTGAGGTGGTTTTAATGGTGAACATCATCATGTTGATCATATCTACTATATGACTCATGTTCGACCTTTCAGTCTCTTGTGTTCCGAGGCCATGTATGTACATGCTAGGCTCGTCAAGTTTAACCTGAGTGTTCCGCATGTG
This sequence comes from Hordeum marinum, assembly GCA_022496015.1. Lineage (NCBI taxonomy): Eukaryota > Viridiplantae > Streptophyta > Magnoliopsida > Poales > Poaceae > Hordeum > Hordeum marinum. Next base: position 374,956,069 of record CM039678.1, on the reverse strand, counting down.
CAACACTGGCTTGCACCCGTTGTATGTGAACGTAGAGTCTATCACACCCGATCATCACGTGGTGTCTCAACACGACGAACTTTCGCAACGGTGCACACTTGGGGAGAACATAATTTATCCTGAAATTTAAGTGAGGGATCACCTTATAATGCTACCGTCGTCCTAAGCAAAACACGGTGCATAAATGGATTAACATCACATGCAAATCATAAGTGACATGATATGGCCATGAACTTGTGCTTTTGATCTCCATCTAGAAAGCACGGGCATTATCTTCATCGTCACCAGCATAACACCATGATCTCCATCATTGTGTCGCCATCGGGGTTGTCGGGCCCACCATGCTCATACTACTATTGCTACCGCTTAGCAATAAAGTAAAGCATTACATAGCGCTTAATTATTGACACGTAGGTCATACAATAATTAAAGACAACCCTATGGCTCCTGTCGGTTGCCGTACTCATCGACATGCAAGTTGTGATATTCTATACGACACATGATCATCTCATACATCACATATATCTCATCATGTAATTGGCCATATCACATCACAACATACCCTGCAAAAACAAGTTAGACATCCTCTAATTGTTGTTACAAGTTTTACGTGGCTGCTACGGGTATCTAGCAAGAACAATTCTCACCTACGCAAAACCACAATGGTGATACATAAGTTGCTTTTCAACCTTCTCAAGGACCGCCTTTGTCAAATCCAATCCAACTAAAGTAGGAGAAACAGACACTCGCCAGCCATCTTTGTGCAATGAAGTTACACGTCAGTCGATGGAACCGGTCTCTCCTAAGCGTACGAATAAGGTTGGTCCGGCCCGCTTCATCCCACAATACCGCTGAACCAAAACATGACCAAGGGAGGAAGCAATCTAAGCATTAGTGCCCACAAACTCCTTTGTGTTCTACTCGAGATCTCATCTACACATAGACCTAGCTCATGATGCCACTGTTGGGTAACATTGCATGGGAAACAAAAAATTTCCTACGCACACGCAAGATCTATCCATGGTGATGAGCATCTACGAGAGGGAGAGTGGATCTACATAACCTAGTAGATCGCTAAGCGGGAAGCGTTAAGAAATGCGGTTGATGTAGTCGAACGTCTTCGCGATCCAAATCACGAGCGTCCTGCGATCCAATCACGATCCATCCCAATCTAGCACCGAACGGACGGCACCTCCGTGTTCAGCACACGTACAACTTGATGAAGATCTCCGCCTTCTTGATCCAGCAAGAGGGAGCGGAGAGGTAGACGAGTTCTCTGGCAGCGCGACAGCGTTGCAGCGATGGTGGTGGAGCTATTCCAGCAGGTCTTCGCCTAAGCACCGCTGAAACCAATCTAGAGGAGAAACTACGAACTAGAGGAGAGGTAGCGCGTGGCTGTTTTTCTGTGTCTCAAAAACCTCAAAACCTCTAGTATATATAGGAGGGAGGGGATAGGAGGCATCCGTAGCCTCTCATCCAAGGAGAGCTTCAGCCGAAGCCAAGGGGGGGAGTCCACATCCCACAAGGGAGGTGGATTCCTAGTAGGACTCCTCACTAACTTGGCCCTTACTCCTCCTCCTTGCGCATAGGCCTTCTTGGGCAGGTTGTCCATCCCACCAGGGGCTGGTGCGCCACCACTAAGGCCCATGTGGCCCCTTGGGTGTGTGGGCCCCACATGGTGGTCCCCAAGAACCCATTCGTCACTCCCAGTACACTACCAGAAATGCCCGAAACTTTTTCGGAGTTCAAACACCACTTTCCTATATATCAATCTTAACCTCCGGACCATTTCGGAGCTCCCTGTGACATCCGGGATCTCATCCGAGACTCTGAACAACATTCGGTCACCACCATACATAACTATGTACTACCGAAACATCACCGAACCTTAAGTGTGCAGACCCTGTGGGTTCGAGAACTATGTAGACATGACCGAGACACCTCTACGGTCAATAACCAATAGCGGGACCTGGATGCCCACATTGGTTCCTACATATTCTACAAAGATCTTTATCAGTCGAACCTCTATGTCAAGGATTCAGTCAATCACATATGTTGTTCCCTTTGTTCTTCGGTATGTTACTTGCCCGAGATTCGATCGTCGTATCTGTATACCTAGTTCAACCTCATTACCGGCAAGTCTCTTTAGTCGTTCTCTAATACAAGATCCCATGGCTAACACTTAGTCACATTGTTTGCAAGGCTTGTTGTGATGTTGTATTACCGAGTGGGCCCTAAGATACCTTTCCGTCACACGGAGTAACAAATCCCAGTATTGATCCATGCCAACTCAATAAACACCCTCGGAGATACCTCTAGAGCACCTTTATAGTCACCCAGTTACATTGCGATGTTTGATACTCACAAGGTACTCCTCCGGTGTCAGTGAGTTGCATGATCTCATGGTCAGAGGAACAAATACTTGACATGTAGAAAACTGTAGCAATAAACTGACACGATCAAATGCTACGTTTATAGTTTGGGTCTTGTCCGTCACATCATTCTTCTAATGATCTGATACCGTTATAAAATGACATCTCATGTCAATGGCTAGGAAACCTTGACCATCTTTGATCAACGAGCTAGTCTACTAGAGGCACACTAGGGACAAAGTGTTGTCTATGTATCCACACATGCAATGTTTTTCTAGTCAATACAATTATAGCATGGATAATAAACAATTATCATGAACATGGAAATATAATAATAACCATTTTATTATTGCCTCTAGGGCATATTTCCAACATCTTGGTCCTTGATACGACTCCAACGTATCTATAATTTAGGAATTATTCATGACATGTTTACAATAATTCTATATGATTTTGGTATGATTTTATTAGAACTAACCCGGACAGATGTTGTTTTCAGCAAAACTACCGTGGTGTTGTTTTTGTGCAGAAATAAAAGTTCTCGGAATGGGCTGAAAATTTACGGAGAATGTTTTTGGAAAATATAAAAAATACAGGAGCGAAGAGTCATCGGAGAGGAAGGCCGAGGAAGCCACAAGCAAAAGGGGGGCGCCCACCCCCTAGGGCACGCCCCTTGGCTTGTAACTTCCTCGTGGACCCCCTGGACTTGTTTCTGCCGCCACAAACTCTTATAAATATAGAAACCCCCGAAAATAAACCTAGATCGGGAGTTCCGCCGCCGCAAGCCTCCAGAGCCACGAAAAACCAATCGGGAGCCCGTTCTGGCACCCTGTCGGAGGGGGAAACCATCACCGGAGGCCATCTTCATCATCCCAGGGCTCTCCATGATGAGTATGGAGTAGTTCACCATTAGGGCTGAGGGTATGTACCAGTACCTATGTGTTTGATCTCTCTCTCGCTCTCGTGTTTTTGAGATGGCATGATCTTGATGTACTGCGAGCTTTATTGATATAGATTTAATCATATGGAGTTTTCCCATCTCTATCTTCTTGTGATGAATTGAGTTTTCCCTTGAAGTTTTCTTATCGGATTGAGTCTTTAAGGATTTGAGAGCACTTGATGTATGTCTTGCGATGGGATATCCGTGGTGACAATGGGATGTTCTATTGATCCACTGGATGTATGTTTTGGTGATCAACTTGCGGGTTCCGTGACCATGGGAATCTATGCATAGGGGTTGGCGCACATTTTTGTCTTGATTTTCCGGTAGAAACTGTGGGGAACTCTTTGAAGTTCTTTGTGTTTGATTGAACATGATGAATCTGAAATTATGTGATGCATATCGTATAATCAAGCCCATGGGTACTTGTGGTGACATTGGACTATCTAGGTGACATTAGGGTTTTGGTTGATGTGTATCTTAAGGTGTTATTTTAGTACGAACTCTAGGGCTATTCGTGACACTTATAGGGATAGCTCATAAGATTGATCGGAAAAGATAACTTTGAGGTGGTTTCGTACCCTACAATAATTTCTTCGTTAGTTCTCCACTATTTGTGACTTTGGAGTGAACTCTTTATCACATGAGAGGTAGTTACATATGATTCAACTATGTTAGTATTGTTGAGAGAAATTGCACTAGTGAAAGTATGGACCCTAGGCCTTGTTTCCAAGCATTTGTACAACGTTTTGCTCGTTGTTTACTATTTGTTACCTTGCTGTTTTTATATTTTCAGATTACAAAAACCTATATGTACCATCCATATTGCACTCGTATCACCATCTCTTCGTCGAATTAGTGCACCCATACAATTTACCATTGTATTGGGTGTGTTGGGGACACAAGAGACTCTTTGTTATTTGGTTGCAGGGTTGTTCTAGAGTGACCATCTTCATCCTACACCTCCCACAGATTGATAAACCTTAGGTCATCCACTTGAGGGAAAATTGCCGCTGTCCTACAAAACTCTGCGCTTGGAGGCCCAACACGAGTCTACAAGAAGAAGGTTGTGTAGTAGACATCAAGCTATTTTCTAGCTTCATTTCCGGGGAGGTGAGTGCTTGAAGGTATATCTTTATATCTTGCAATCAAATCTTTTAGTTTCTTGTTTTTCACTAGTTTGGTTTTATAAAAGAAAACTACAAAATGGAATTGAGGTTGCCTTGTATGCTTCATCTTTTTTATGTCTTTCGTGAAAATGATGGAAAGGAAAATTGTGCTCAAGTGTTACAAAAACAAGTTATTAAAATGTTTGGCACTAAATCTTTGAGTCATGAGCATGATTGCAATGTTGTTAGTATGAATTCTTTGAATATCCATAGTACTAATGATGATTGCACTAGTCATGATAAAAATATTTCTTATAAGCATGTCAATTTTTGTGGAGTGCATAGAGTTTGTCAAGACATGCCTAAAAGGGAAGATAGATTTTGTAAGAGGCATAAGTATTTAGAAACTAAATGGTTGCAAGAGAGGCTATATGTTTGTGCTGAAAGACTTAATATTTCTCGCCGGCCTTGTGAACTTTGCAAGGAAAGTGGTCATTTTAATTTCCAATGTGAATTATTTCATTATCGAATTGTGTCCAAAAATTGTGATAACCTCATTACCCTCAAGCATCATAATGAACTTAGTCTATTCTTGGGGTATGAACAAATGAAACATGAAACTAAGGATGTTCCAGCTTGGGTTCTCATGAAAATGATTGATTTTGATCTAAATGAAATCTATATGTATTGCGTGGTAAATTGCATTGAGAATCATTTTTTGCCAATTACTTAAAGACAAGAAAACAAATAGAAGAGGAAGAGAATACTAATGTAGGGGAAGAGGTTTCACAATGCCCTCCTGTTTTTTCTTATGATAAATTAGGTAACGAGGAGAAGCTTTTTATTCAACCAACCTCTTCAAAAACAAGTTTGGAGGAATTAAATAAAGCCACGCATAATGTGGTGAAGAAGAAGAAAATAAGGAAAATTAAAGGTAAAGAGGTTTCTCTCCCAAGTAATGTTGCTCGCATTATTGATATGCCTCATGAGAATGAATCAAAAATAGTTGTGGAAGATGATACACTTTAGGATGATTTTGTTATGCCTATTGCTTGTTGTGATAATTATGATTGGGAAGATAATTATACTTCTTATAATCTTGAAAAATTTTATGGCACCAACTTGGAGGATGATGACAATAATTGCTATACTATTGGTGTTATTCATACCATTAATGATGAGAGTGATTATGTTTATGATATACAAAGCCACAAGCTTGGGGATGCTATGTTTGATAAAAATGAAATTTTTGAGAATTTATTTTCGGTAATTAATGTTTTTCCCAAGCTTGGGGATGCTATGCTTAATGAAGATGATCTTTTTACCCCCCTACTTTGAATGATCAAATTTGTTATAATGATTGCATGCCTCCTACTTATGATGATTATTGTGATGATACTTATGCAATGAAAAAGAGTGATGATTACTATTATGATACTTGTCATAATTATGAATATGCTTTTACTAAATATTACTCTTTTAGTGTGGAACCAATTTGTAGTATTCAAGTCTTTTATGATACTCCCACTATTAGTCATGAGAAGGAATTTGCTTATGTGGAGAGTAGTAAGATTTCTAAGATTGTAGATCATGAAAAGAATGATTTATTTGCTGGTTATATTGTGGAATTCCTTCATGATGCTACTGAAAATTATTATGATGGAGGAACATATGCTTATAGGAATTGCAATAATATCAAGTTTCCTCTCTATGTGTTCAAAGTTTTGAAGTTATGCTTGTTTTGCCTTCCTATGCTACATGATTCTTGTTACCATAAATTGTTTTCTCACAAAATCCCTATTAATAGGAATTGGGTTAGACTCAAATATGCTTGTCATGAGATTCATGATGCTCTTTTGCATGTTTCAATTATTATTCCTATGCGAGCATCATTGAAATCATCATGCCTAGCTAAAAGGCATTAAAGAAAAGCACTTGTTGGGAGACAACCCAACATTTTTACTTTCTATTTTGATGTTTTAACATGATTAAGATACTGTAGTGACCATATTTTGTGTCTTTTATTTTAATAAAGTGCCAAGTAAATCCTTTGGGATAGTGTGGATACTTGCTTGTTTGATTCTGTGCAAAAACAAAAAGTTTTGCGTGCAGTATATGAATTATCTGATTTTACTGGAGCGTCAAAAAATTTTACACAACTTTTATATGAAAATTCCTTGAGTTTTCCTAATTTTTACTAATTTTTAAAGACAGGTAAGTATGGTGATCATTTAGATCTTTACAAATTATTCTGTTTTTTACAGATTCTGTTTTGCATGCATAGTTTGCTTGTTTCAAGTGTTCCCATAGCTTATATTGAGTAATACAAATTGTGGAAATAATATAATACAGTATTTATCATGTGGTAACATTTATGAATCTTGTCTTTACAGTACCTAAGTGAATGATCTTTATTTATTACACTAACCCTTCTCATGAAGTTTCGTTAAGTTTTGAGTGATTGAAGTTTTCAAGTTTTCGGTGAGACACCGATATGAGGAGTATAAGGAGTGAAAATAACCTAAGATTGGGGATTCCCGAGGCACCCCCAAGGTAATATTCAAGAAAGACTCAAGCGTCTAAGCTTGGGGATGCCCCGGAAGGCATCCCCTCTTTCGTCTTCAACACTATCGATATATCTTACTTGGAGCTATATTTTTATTCGTCACACAATATGAGTTCTTCTTGGAGCGTAATTTTATTTTATTTTCTCTGTTAGGTGTTACTTATAATCTTGTTTTTCAATAAAAATTTCCAAGAATTTCCTTTAGGATGCTTGAATTGCATGTTTGATGTGTGCTGTGTAAAAACAGAAACTTCTGCTGTAGTGTTTGAATTTTCATATTTTACTGGTACCTAGAAAGTTTCTGAAATTTCTAAAAAGAGTTTTCATATTAATTTTATAGCATTTCCTAATTTTTTATAATTTTTTGAGTTACAGAAGTAAAATGTTTTCATAAATTGCTACAGACTGTTCTGTTTGGGCAGATTGCTGTCATAGTTTCGTTATCTACTTATCCTATAGTTTTCATAGCCTATATTGGTAGATATAAATTGTGGAAATGATAGTATACAGTACCTAATGTTTTCAAATTATTGTGCAACTTGTCTTGGCAGTACATAAAGGTCTGATTTATTATTATGTGTACTAACCTATCTCACGAGTTCTTTTCGAGTTTTGTGTGGATGAAGCTTTTGAGAATAGGTGAAACCATTATATGAGAGGATTGAACTATTGGAAATATGCCCTAGAGGCAATAATAAAATGGTTATTATTGTATTTCCTTGTTCATGATAATTGTCTATTGTTCATGCTATAATTGTGTTAACCGGAAACCGTAATGCATGTGTGAATACATAGACTACAACCTGTCCCTAGTGAGCCTCTAGTTGGCTAGCTCGTTGATCAATAGATGGTCACGGTTTCATGACCATGGACATTGGATTTTGTTGATAACAGGTGTTGGAAATCTGCCCTAGAGGCAATATATAAAGTGTTTATTATTATATTTCCTTGTTCATGATAATCGTTTATTATCCATGCTATAATTGCATTGATTGGAAACACATTGCATGTGTGGGTAAATAGACAACACAATGTCCCTAGTATGCCTCTAGTGAACTAGCTCGTTGATCAAAGGATGGTTAAGGTTTCCTAGCCATGGACATGAGATGACATTTGATAACGGGATCACATCATTAGGAGAATGATGTGATGGACAAGACCCAAACTACAAACGTAGCGTATGATCGTGTCAGTTTATTGCTACTGTTTTCTGCATGTCAATGTATATGTTCCTTTGACCATGAGATCATGTGTAGCGACCCGACTCAAAACGAGTCAAGCCTCTGTGTTTTCTGTGCCATCCCTGGATCAGTATGCTGGCACACACAGTACATCAATGTATATATCAAAGTGCAATCACATGTAATTAACGTAAAACTGATATATACCTTAAAATAGCAGCGGATACAGTCAACGGGAGTGGAGTCCCAATAACACCAACGGCAAGTTGAGTGCGGACCGTAACCCTGAATCGTACTCTTACCCGTCATAGGAGAGTATCTGCAACATAAGACGTTGCAGCCGTGTAGGTCAGCATTTTGAATATGCTGGCAAGATCACCATAGTAGAACAGAAGAATAAATACTATTCTATATGCAAAGGCTTTGTGGCTCTGTGTCTAAGTTTTTGCGTAAAAGCTAAATTTATTTTCCCTACAACAAAGGAATATCAGGAATTTCACTATAGAGTTACCTATCATGACATGGTTCCGCCAACCAATGTCTCAATGCCCATAAGTATCATTAAGTTGCCCACAATTAGTTATCAGTCCAGTGTTGAGAGTTCAGAGATAGTTCCAAGTCTAGAAGCTCAAATTGTCCGTAACCGGGGACACGGCTAATCGATTAGGTTTTAACTCTGCAGAGTGTTGTGTACTTTACCCACAAGATTCTTTCCCTCCTGGTAAGTCCTCGCACTGCCTGGTGTTTGAGAACAGGATGAAAGAAACATGGTCTTTCAGAGTGTTTCCCTGACTGTCCGACAGTGCCCATCCCATCCTAACGTCGACTACATCTCGTAGCACTGCCCAGCAGAGTCACAACAAAGATCAACCAAGCCAGAGCCCATAATGACTTGTGGCTACACAGGTAAGCTTCCGGGCATGAAGTATTCATCCTTCTCTTTGAGTCTGGGTGAAGCTTTCCGCAAGATGTCATGGCGCTTCTCCATGCATCCCGGCCATCCACTGGTTTCTCCAGGGATGCCCAATCAACCATCCTTCACCCAGTAGTGTGTATTGAAAACTTGTCTTCTCGAGTCTTGAAGTCTTGAGGACTTGAAGATGCAGGACTTGAAAATGTCTTCATGAAGTTGTCGTCTTGACGTATAGTCCTTCTTCACACCACTCATGAACGCTCATACCAAACCCCATCTACTTTAGCACAGCATAAAAGTAACTAACGTTCCCGGGGCTTTAGTAACCAGTGATGGGTTCCTACCTCATGCATTCTACTCAACTACAAGAATTTCAATAACACTACGGGAGGGATATGTTGAATGATGTCACTACATGCAATAAAAACATAGGTATGAAATAGATGGTCAAGGTGAACTTGCCTGTACTGTTGATGAAGATAAAGATCGCTCTCAGAAATAACTTGATAGACTATTCGTCACTCTCCGATGAGAAATCTATATAACAACTATTGCATTCACATAAGCAAACACTTCTAGCAATCAAACTAACAATCACAAGATAACACAAGAAACAAAAACAACAAGGTTGATGAAGGAAATACTTAAGACAAAAGTTAAAATCAAGAAAGTTTTCATAAAAGCAACTAAAGTAGTTTTCCCCTTACAAACAATTATTTTCAAATAGTAACAAAACAATAACAAAGTAAAATACAACTAAAGCATTTTAGTAAATATTTTACTAGCAAAAAGAATTACTTTTGAAGAACAAGTAAAACTATGAAAACATTATCCTAAACAACATAAGTGTTTGCCTAATGAACTTAACTACAAGCACAACCATAAACTAAAAGAAAAACAAATTATGAAACAACTAAGTTAACAAAAAATAAAAACTCATAAAACAATTATTTTAAATATTTGTAAATAAGAACCAACTAGTCATTACTAGACCAACATATCAATACATAACAAAGCAAAGCAATGGACTCTAAGTTTTAGTGGCTAAACCACTACTAAAACAAAACTATGATTTTGTAACCAAACTAATAGTTAACAGAAAATAATTAGTAAAAAAATATTTATTTTGAAACAGAATTAAATCATTTAAAACTTTTGTGAAAATAATCTATACTAGTACTAAGTTGTTTTATAAAACATTACCTAATGATGAACAATATAGTTTCCTATCATAATAGAGCATAACTAAATTATTTTTATTAACTAAGCATTTCTTAACAGAAAGGAATTACTACAAATTTTATTTGAAAACAGAATCTAATTACTTAAAACTTTAGTTAAAATAATTGTTACTAACAAATTTGCTTTTAAAACAACTATACCTATTTGAAAGAGGGTAAAGATCCCTACAACAAAATTTATAAACTAAACAATTTAACTTTTGTTAATAGAAAGTAAATTACTAAGGTTTGGAACAACAAAACTAAATGAAATCTAAAACATAATGTAAATCATATTCAGATTTTCAAAATAAAACAAAGTAAATCAATTTAATTAAACTAATAGGAAACTAAACAGATTCTGTTTGGTTTGAAAATACTATTTAAAATTGTTATAAAAATTCTCAAACTCTACCTAATGATAGCTATGATCACTAGTGACAAGTAGGAAAAAGAATCAGTCAAAAATTCATTTTAGAACTCAAGATATTCAGAAAACAAAATTTAAATCAAATCTGTTCAAATTCAAAATTAAATGTTCAAACATAGGCAAATTTTATATCTACAGAAAACTAGATAAAATTTATGATCTAATGCAAAAAGAATCAATTTAAAATACTTAAAAACATAAAAGATATAAGCAAAAGAATTCTGAAACTATTCTGTTTTTAAAACTGAAAACAGAATAAAATGAAAAACTTATTTAACGGATAGGGTACACGTGGCATTTCCTGATTGGTCTAAGTGTGCGTGTGCTAGGGAGTTTCGGGCGGACGACCGAGACATAACAGAAAACGGTCCGGTCAATTTATTTTAAAAGAAAACCGGCCGGTTCTTTCTAAGAGAACCGAAGGGGTACGGGGATCTAATCTACGCCGTTGATTAGGGATCGGACGGGGAGGGTGCTCACCGTGGTGGTTGCTGGTTCCGGCGAGGGTTCCGGCGATGGCAGAGGCGTCGAGGTCGCCGGGGATGCGCCTCCGGTGGTCTTTGGTGTCGGGGAAAGGGTCCGGTCGACGACGGCGAGCGTGGCGATGACGATGGTGGCGTCGGCGAGGCTCGAAGGCGACAGGAGCGAGCGGCACGAGCTCCGGGGCGGCTCGGTGGAGGTGGGGCTCCGGCGAGGTCGTAGGTTAGGGCATTCCAGGGGGTCTCCGGCGAAGCAGAGGGGTGGGGTGGTGCGCACGGGTGCGGTGAGGTCGAAGGAGGATTCGGTGGCGCTCGGGGAGGTCGGAGTGGAGCTGTGGAGCAGAAATGGCGCGGCGGCCGTGGTGAAGTCCGGCGAGTGATTTCGGCGAGGGGAAGGCTCGGGGAGAGGGGGAAACAACGAGAATGGAGGGAGGGGAGCGGTGGGTATTTATAGGAGGCCGTGGGGCGCTCGGGGAGTAACGGAGGAGGTGGTCACGGCGGGGGTTGCCGGCATGGTCTTCGGGTGAGGGGGAGGAAAGAGATGACCGCGGCGGCTTTGATTCGGACAGCAGGCCCCACATGTCATAGGGAGAGAGGGGGGGCGTGATCGACGGGCGACCGGCTCGTAACGGTCTCGGCATTTAAGTCGTTGGGCTGGCCGTTTTAATATAAACCGTTACCGTTTTGCTATTTATGATTTTTCCAAAGCCATAAAACTTGTTCAATGCGTTCGAATAAATTCCAAATATAGTCAAATTTTATACAAAAATTAACAGAATAATAAATGCCATTTAATGGATATTTTTATTCTGGCATTTGAATACTTTGGAAAAAATATTATTTTCAGAAATTGCCCTTTTGCTTTTAAATCCCTTTGCAAATATTTTTCAGAATAACCCCTCGTTTTTATTATTCAAATAAATCACCAAGAAGTCCCTGGTGTGGAGTTTCATGTTACTCCTCTCAATTTTTTGTCAGGGGTTTGAATACTTTGAAAATTGGAATAGGAACCAAATATTAAATGATTCCAAAAGAAAATCCAGAGATTTTCACATTCACTATTCAAAGATTTATTTTAAACTTCCAACTCATATATCATATAATTTGAAGAAGTCATTTTATCTTCTCTCATGAAAATCATTGAGTTGCATAAAGTTTTCTGAATTTGAAATATTTTTCAAATGAAATTCAAATTCTTTTCAAATCTCTTTTCATTTCTTTAAATGGACGAAGTCATGTCATCTTCACTCTAGGGTTTTGTGATGAAAATGAATTTGAATTCCTGGTGATCAAAATGCAAAGTGAAAGTGTGGGAAAGTCATTTCATTCCCTCTCATTAAACTTTCAAAAAGTTTCAAATTTCACTCACTTTCAATCATTCAAGCAAACAAACAATCATTCTATATTTATTATAACATTCCAAAGTTTGGGATGTTACATCATGCAACTCACAGATATTGGAGTAGTGCCTTGTGTGTATCAAACATCGCAACGTAACTGGGTGACTATAAAGGTGCTCTACAGGTATCTCCGATGGTGTTTGTTGAGTTGGTATGGATCGAGACTGGGATTTGTTACTCCGTGTTACGGAGAGGTATCTCGGGGCCCACTCGGTAATACAACATCACAATGAGCCTTGCAAGCAGTGTGACTAATTGTTAGTTGCGGGATATTGTATTACGGAACGAGTAAAGAGACTTGTCGGTAACGAGGTTGAACAAGGTATAGAGATACCGACGATCGAATCTCGGGCAAGTAACATACCGAAGAACAAAGGGAACGTTATACGGGATTAACTGAATCCTTGACATAGAGGTTCGACCGATAAAGATCTTCATAGAATATGTAGGAACCAATGTGGACGTCCAGGTCCCGCCATTGGTTATTGGCCGTAGAGGTGTCTCGGTCATGTCTACATAGTTCTCGAACCCGCAGGGTCTGCACACTTAAGGTTTGGTGACGTTTCGATAGTATAGAGTTGTGTATGGTGGTGACCGAAGGTTGTTTGGAGTCCCGGATGAGATCCCGGACGTCACGAGGAGCTCCGGAATGGTCTGGAGGTAAAGATTCATATATAGGAAGTCCCAGTTTGGTCGCCGGAAAAGTTTCGGGCTCATTGGTGGTGTACCGGGAGTGCCGGTAGTGTACCGGGAGACCTCCGGGAGGGGTATTTCGACACTAGAGAGACCATGGGCTGTGGGAGAGTATTAACCAGCCCTTAGTGGGCTGGTAAATCATCCTAGAAGGCCCATGGCGCAGGAGAGAAAAAGGCTAAAGGAAAAAGGCCAAAAATCAGCCAATATGGAGCAATCCTACTCCAAGTAGGATTGGAGGTGGAATAGGATTCCACCCTATGGTTTGGCCGAACCAAGGAGGCCCTTGGCTGCCTCTCCTCTCCTCTCCTCCTATATATACCGGTGGAATAGCTAGGGTTTTGGCAGAAATTATGGCCACGTGCTACCCGTTCCACCGGTGCTCCTCTAGATTGGTTTTCCGCGGTGCTTAGGCGAAGCCCTGCCGGAATTGCTCCACCACCACCATCACCGAAGCACCGTCACGCTGCCGGTGAACTCTCTCCCCTCTCCACCTCCTCTTGCTGGATCAAGACGGTGGAGATCATCATCAAGCTGCACGTGTGCTGAACGCGGAGGTGTCGTTCGTTCGGTACTAGATCGGAAGGATCGTGATCAAGGCCACGGGACGTTCGTGATCGCATCGCGGGACGGATCGTGACGAGATCGCGGGACGGTTCGTGATTAGTTCGCGGGACGGTTCGTGATTAGATCGTGGGACGCTCGGCGATTTGGATCGCGAAGAAGTACGACTACACCAACCGCGTTTCTTAACGCTCCCCGCTTAGCGATCTACAAGGGTACGTAGATCCACTCTCCCTCTCGTAGATGCTCATCACCATGGATAGGTTTGCGTGTGCGTAGGAAAAATTTTGTTTCCCATGTGACGTTCCCCGACAGTGGCATCATGAGCTAGGTTGATGGTTCGATGAGATCTCGAGTAGAACACAAAAGGTTTGTGGGCGTTGATGCTTAGATTGCTTCCTCCCTTGGTCGGATTTTGGTTCATCGGTATTGTGAGATGAAGCGGCCCAGACCAACATTACTCGTACGCTTACGAGAGATCGGTTCCCTCGACGCAACTTGTTGCTTAGATGGCTTGCGGGTGACAGTTTCTCTCACTTTAGTTGGATCAGATCTGACAAAGGCGGTCCTTGACAAGGTTGAAAAGCAAACTATGTATCACCATTGTGGTTTGTGCGTAGGTGAGAATCGTTCTTGCTAGATACCCGTAGCAGCCACGTAAAACATGCAACAACAATTAGAGGACGTCTAACTTGTTTTTGCAGGGTATGTTCTGATGTGATATGGCCAATTACATGATGAGATATATGTGATGTATGAGATGATCATGTGATGTATAGATTTTCACGACTTGCACGTCGGTGAATACGGCAACCGGCAGGAGCCATAGGGTTGTCTTTAATTATTGTATGACTTGTGTCTCAATCATTAAGCACTATGTAATGCTTTACTTTATCGCTAAGTGGTAGCAATAGAAGTAGAAGCAGGGCTGGCGCCACAACCCCAATGGCAACACATTGATGGAGATCAAGATGATGGAGATCATGGTGTTGCGCCAGTGATGATGGAGATCATGCCGGTTTTTCGAAGATGGAAATCTTAAACACAAGTTCATGGCCATATCATGTCACTTATGAATTGCATGAGATGTTAATCCTTTTATGCACCTTGTTTTGCTTAGTACGGCGGTAGCATTATAAGGTGATCCCTCACTTGAATTTCAAGATGAACTGTGTTCTCCCCGAGTGTGCACCGTTGCGAAAGTTCGTCGTGTCGAGACACCACGTGATGATCGGGTGTGATAGACTCTACGTTCACATACAACGGGTACAAGCCAGATTTGCACGTGCAGAACACTCGGGTTAAACTTGACGAGCCTAGCATGTACAGACATGGCCTCGGAACACAAGAGACCGAAAGGTCAAACATGAGTCATATAGTAGATATGATCAACATAATGATGTTCACCATTGAAACCAGCTTAACTCACGTGATGATCGGACTTGACTTGGTGAATTTGGATCATGTGACACTCAGATGACCTGAGGGATGTCAATTTGAGTGGGAGCTTTAGTAATCTGATTAACTAAACTCATTATCTTGAACAATAGTCTAAGTAACCTTTGCATATTTATGTTGTAGATCAATGGCTCGCGCAGTAGCACCCCTGAATTTTAATGCGTTCCTAGAGAAAGTTAAGTTGAAAGATGATGGAAGTAACTTTGTTGATCGGGCCCGTAATCTGAGGATTATCCTCACGGCTTCCCAGAAACAATATGTCCTTGATGCACCGCTTGGTGACCAACCAGAAGACATGACCTCCGAAGACGTTAAGAACGCTTGGGAGGCTCTTGCTGGAGACTACTCAATAGTTCAGTGTGCAATATTGTATGGCTTAGAACCAGGACTTCAAAGACGTTTTGAACGTTATGGAGCATATGAGATGTTCCAGGAGTTGAAGTTTATCTTTTAGAAGAATGCCCGGATCGAGAGGTATGAGACCTCTGATAAATTCTATGCTTGCGAGATGGAGGAGAACGGGTCTATCAGTGAACACATACTCAGAATATCTGGGCATTCAAATCTTCTAGCGGAGTTGGGAATTACCCTTCCGCTAGAGGGCAATCACTAACAGAGTTCTTCAATCACTGCCACCTAGTTACAAGAGCTTTGTGATGAACTATAACATGCACGGGATGAACAAGTCAGTCGCTGAGCTGTTTGCGATGCTGAAAGTCGTTGAGTCTGAAATCCAGAAAGAACATCAAGTGTTGATGGTCAATAAAACCACTAGTTTCAAGAAAAATGGCAAGGGAAAAGGCAAGAAGGGTAAAACCAAGAAGGATGGAAAAGCAGTTGCTGCTCCTACAAAGAAGCCTAAGCATGGACCTAAGCCAGAAACTGAGTGCTTTCATTGCAAAGGAACTGGTCACTAGAAGCAGAACTACCCCAAGTACCTGGCTGACAAGAAGGCGGCCAACGACAAACAAGGTATATATATACATGTTATTGATGTGTACCTTACTAGTTCTCGTAGTAGTGCCTGGGTATTTGATACCGGTTCGGTTGCTCACATTTGCAACTCAAAGCAGGAACTACGGAATAAACGAAGACTGGCAAAGGACGAAGTGACGATGCGCGTGGGAAATGGTTCCAAGGTTGATGTCATCGCCGTCGTCACGCTCTCTCTTCGATTACCATCGGGATTAGTGATGAACCTGAATAATTGTTATTTAGTGCCTACGTTAAGCATGAACATTATATCTGGATCTTGTTTATTGTGCGACGGTTACTCATTTAAATCAGAGAATAAAGGTTGTTCTATTTATATGAGTAATATCTTTTATGGTAATGCACCCAATGTTAGGGGTTTATTCATTTTAAATCTTGATAGTGATGACACACATGTTCATAACATTGATGCCAAAAGATGTAGAGTTGTTAATGATAGTACCACTTTCTTGTGGCACTGCCGTTTACGTCATATTGGTGTAAAATGCATGATGAAGCTCCATGCTGATGGACTTTTGGAGTCACTTGATTTTGAATCACTTGACACATGTGAACCATGCCTGATGGGCAAGATGAATAAAATGCCGTTCTCAGGAACAATGGAACGGGCAAGTGACTTATTGGAAATCATACATACTGATGTGTGCGGTCCAATGAATGTTGCAGTGCGCGGTGGATATCATTACTTTCTCACCTTCACTGATGACTTGAGTAGATATGGGTATATTTACTTCATGACACAAAGTCTGAAACGTTTGAAAAGTTCAAGCAATTTCAGAGTGAAGTTGAGAATCATCGTAACAAGAAGATTAAATTTATGCGATCTGATCGAGGAGGTGAATATCTGAGTTATGAGTTTGGCAGTCACTTAAGACAATGTGGAATTGTTTCACAATTGACACCGCCCGGAACACCACAGCGTAATGGTGTGTCTGAACGTCGTAATCGAACCTCATTAGATATGGTGCGTTCTATGATGTCTCTTGCCGATTTGCCACTATTATTTTGGGGTTATGCATTAGAGACAGTTGCATTCACTTTAAATAGGGCACCATCGAAATCCGTTGAGACGATGCCATATGAAATGTGGTTTGGCAAAAAGCCGAAGTTGTCGTTTTTTAAAGTTTGGGGATGTGATGCTTATGTCAAAAAGCTTCAGCCTGAAAAGCTGGAACCCAAAGCGGAAAAATGCGTCTTCATAGGATACCCGAAAGAGACAGTCGGGTATACCTTCTATCTCAGATCCGAAGACAAAGTGTTTGTCGCTAAGAACGGAACATTTCTTGAGAAAGAGTTTCTCTCGAAAGAATTGAGTGGGAGGAAAATAGAGCTTGATGAGGTTATTGAACCTTTACTTCAACCGGAAAGTAGCGCAGCGCAGAAAGTTGTTTCTGTGGAACCTACGACGGTAGAAGAGGAAGTTAATGATGATGATCATGAAGCTTCGGATCAAGCTGCTATTGAACCTCGTAGGTCGACAAGGGCGCGTACTACTCCTGAGTGGTACGACAACCCTGTCTTGGAGGTCATGTTGTTAGACAACAATGAACCTACGAGCTATGGAGGAGCAGTTATGGGCCCAGATTCTGAGAAATGGTTAGAGGCCATGAAATCCGAGATGGGATCCATGTATGAAAACAAAGTATGGACTTTAGAAGTACTACCTGCAGGGCGAAAGGCCATTCAGAACAAATGGATCTTTAAGAAGAAGACGGACGCAGACGGTAATGTCACCGTCTATAAAGCTTGACTTGTGGCAAAGGGTTTTTCACAAGTTCAAGGAGTTGACTACGATGAGACTTCTCACCCGTAGCGATGCTTAAGTCTGTCAGAATCATGTTGGCAATAGCTGCTTATTTCGACTATGAAATTTGGCAGATGGATGTCAAAACTGCGTTCCTCAACGGTTTCCTTGAGGAAGAGTTGTATATGATGCAACCCGAAGGTTTTGTCGATCCAGAGAATGCTGAAAAGTTTGCAAACTCCAGCGATCCATTGATGGACTAGGTGCAAGCATCTCGGAGTTGGAATAAGCGTTTTGATGAGGTGATCAAAGCGTTTGGGTTTATACAAGTTTATGGAGAAGCTTGTATTTACAAGAAAGTGAGTGGGAGCTCTATACCGTTTCTAGTGTTATATGTGGATGACATATTGCTGATTGGAAACAATATAGAAATGCTGGAAAGCGTGAAGGAATATTTGAATAAGAGTTTTTCAATGAAGGACCTAGGAGAAGCTGCTTTCATATTAGGCATTAAGATCTATAGAGATAGGTCGAGACGCTTAATAGCACTTTCACAGAGCACATACCTTGATAAAGTTTTGAAGAAGTTCAAAATGGAGCAGTCCAAGAAAGGGTTCTTGCCTATGTTACAAGGTGTGAAGTTGAGTAAGACTCAATGCCCAGTGACTGCAGAAGATAAAGAAAAGATGAGCGTAATGTTGTGCACAAGACCCGATGTCAGCCTTGCCATAAGTATGGCCGGAAGGTTTCAAAGTGATCCTGGAGTGGAGCACTGGCAAGCGGTCAAGAATATCCTTAAGTACCTTAACAGGACTAAGGACATGTTTCTCGTTTATGGAGGTGATGAAGAGCTCGTCGTAAAGGGTTACGTCGATGCAAGCTTTGACACTGATCCGGACGATTCTAAGTCGCAAACCGGATACATATTTATTCTTAACGGGGGAGCGGTAAGCTGGTGCAGTTCCAAGCAAAGCGTGGTAGCTGATTCTACGTGCGAAGCGGAGTATATCGCAGCCTCGGAGGCAGCGAAGGAAGGTGTCTAGATGAAGCAGTTAATGATAGATCTTGGAGTAGTGCCCAGTGCACTGAATCCAATAAACCTGTTCTGTGACAACACTGGTGCCATTGCTCTAGCCAAGGAACCAAGGTTTCACAAGAGGACCAGACACATAAAGCGACGCTTCAACTCCATCCGGTTCTACATCGAGGAGAAGGACATAAATATTTGCAAAGTGCACACGGATCTGAATGTTGCAGACCCGTTGACTAAACCTCTTCCAAGGGCTAAACATGATCAACACCAGAACTGTATGGGTGTTCGATTCATTACCATGTAAATCACATAGTGATCTGAACTAGATTATTGACTCTAGTGCGAGTGGGAGACTGTTGGAAATATGCCCTAGAGGCAATATATAAAGTGTTTATTATTATATTTCCTCGTTCATGATAATCGTTTATTATCCATGCTATAATTGCATTGATTGGAAACACATTGCATGTGTGGGTAAATAGACAACACAATGTCCCTAGTATGCCTCTAGTGAACTAGCTCGTTGATCAAAGGATGGTTAAGGTTTCCTAGACATGGACATGAGATGACATTTCATAACGGGATCACATCATTAGGAGAATGATGTGATGGACAAGACCCAAACTACAAATGTAGCGTATAATCGTGTCAGTTTATTGCTACTGTTTTCTGCATGTCAATGTATATCTTCCTTTGACCATGAGATCATGCAACTCAGGGATATCGGAGGAGTGCCTTGTGTGTATCAAACGTCGCAATGTAACTGGGTGACTATAAAGGTGCTCTACAGGTATCTCTGATGATGTTTGTCGAGTTGGCATGGATCGAGACTGGGATTGTTACTCCGTGTTACGGAGAGGTATCTCGGGGCCCACTCGGTAATACAACATCACAATGAACCTTGCAAGCAATGTGACTAATTGTTAGTTGCGGGATCTTGTATTACGGAACGAGTAAAGAGACTTGTCGGTAACGAGGTTGAACTAGGTATAGAGATACCGACAATCGAATCTCGGGCAAGTAACATACCGAAGAACAAAGGGAACATTATACGGGATTAACTGAATCCTTGACATAGAGGCTCGACCGATAAAGATCTTCATAGAATATGTAGGAACCAATGTGGACGTCCAGGTCCCGCCATTGGTTATTGGCCGTAGAGGTGTCTCGGTCATGTCTACATAGTTCTCGAACCCGCAGGGTCTGCACACTTAAGGTTCGGTGACGTTTCGGTAGTATAGAGTTGTGTATGGTGGTGACTGAAGGTTGTTTGGAGTCCCGGATGAGATCCTGGACGTCATGAGGAGCTCCGGAATGGTCCGGAGGTAAAGATTCATATATAGGAAGTCCCAGTTTGGTCGCCGAAAAAGTTTCGGGCTCATTGGTGGTGTACCGGGAGTGCCGGTAGTGTACCGGGAGACCTTCGGGAGGGGTATTTCGACCCTAGAGATACCATGGGATGTGGGTGAGTATTAACCAGCCCTTGGTGGGCTGGTAAATCAGCCTATAAGGCCCATGGCGCAGGAGAGAAAAAGGCTAAAGGAAAAAGGCCAAAAATCAGCCAGTAGGGAGCAATCCTACTCCAAGTAGGATTGGAGGTGGAATAGGATTCCACCCTATGGTTCGGCCGAACCAAGGAGGCCCTTGTCTGCATCTCCTCTCCTCTCCTCCTATATATACTGGTGGAATAGCTAGGGTTTTGGTAGAAATTACGGCCACGTGCTTAGGCGAAGCCCTGCCGGAATTGCTCCACCACCACCATCACCGGAGCGCCGTCACGCTGCCGGTGAACTCTCTCCCCTCTCCACCTCCTCTTGCTGGATCAAGACGGTGGAGATCGTCATCAAGCTGCATGTGTGCTGAACGTGGAGGTGTCGTCCGTTCGGTACTAGATCGGAAGGATCGTGATCAAGGCCACGGGACGTTCGTGATCGGATCGCGGGACGGTTCATGATTAGTTCGCGGGACGGTTCGTGATTAGATCGCGGGACGCTCGGCGATTTGGATCGCGAAGAAGTACGACTACACCAACCGCGTTTCTTAACGCTTCCCGCTTAGCGATCTACAAGGGTACGTAGATCCACTCTCCCTCTCGTAGATGCTCATCACCATGGATAGGTTTGCATGTGCATAGGAAAATTTTTGTTTCCCATGCGATGTTCCCCAACAACAGGATCACATCATTAGGAGAATGATGTGATGGACAAGACCCAATCCTAAGCATAGCACAAGATTGTGCAGTTCGTCTGCTAAAACTTTTCCAATGTCAAGTATCGTTTCCTTAGACCATGAGATTGTGCAACTCCCGGATATCGTAGGAATGCTTTGGGTGTGCCAAACATCACAATGTAACTGGGTGGCTATAAAGGTGCGTTACGGGTATCTCCCAAAGTGTGTGTTGGGTTGGCATGAATCGAGACTAGGATTTGTCACTCCGTATGACGGAGAGGTATCTCTGGGCCCACTCGGTAAGACATCATCATAATGAGCTCAAAGTGACTAAGGAGTTAGCCATGGGATGATGTGTTGCGGAACGAATAAAGAGACTTACCGGTAACGAGATTGAACAAGGTATAGGGATACCGACGATTGAATCTTGGGCAAGTATCATACTGGTAGACAAAGGGAATTGTATACGGGATTGATTGAATCCCCGACATCGTGGTTCATCCGATGAGATCATCGTGGAGCATGTGGGAGCCAACATGGGTATCCAGATCCAGCTGTTGGTTATTGACCAGAGAAGTGTCTCGGTCATGTCTACGTGCCTCTCGAACCCGTAGGGTCTACACACTTAAGGTTCGATGACGCTAGGGTTATAGGGAAATAGTGTACGTGGTTACAGAAGGTTGTTCGGAGTCCCGGATGAGATCCTAGACGTCACGAGGAGTTCTGTAATGGTCTGGAGATGAATATTGATATATAGGAAGTGAGGTTTTGGTTACCGGAAATGTTTCGGGCATCACTAGTAACGTATCGGGACCACCAGAAGGGTTCCAGGGGTCCACCGGGAGGGGCCACGGGCCCCGAAAGGGCTGCATGGGCCGAAGGTGGAGGGAACCAGCCCCTAGGTGGGCTGGTGCACCCCTCCCACCTGGCCCAAGGTGCAGCAAGGAGAGAGGGGGGGCAAACCCTAGGCCCACCCTAGGGCAGCTAGGGCTGTCACACCACCTCTCCCTCCTTCTTGGTCGCTGGCCAAGATCCCATCTAGGGCTGTCGCACCACCTAGGGTGGGAACCCTAGGGGTGGGCACCCTCCTCCCTCTCCTCCTATATATAGTTGAGCCTTTGGGGCTGTTTGAGACACGACTCTCTCTCCCTCTCGACGCAGCCCTACTTCTCCTTCTCCTCATTCTCTATAGTGCTTGGCGAAGCCCTACCGGAGTACCACTCAGCTCCATTGTCACCATGCCGTCGTGCTGCCGGAGCTCTCCCTCAACCTCTCCTTCCTCCTTGATGGATCAAGGCATAGGAGACGTCATCGGGCTGCACGTGTGTTAAACACGCAGGCGCTGTTGTTTGACGCTAAGATCGGAGTCCACTGCGATCTGAATCGCTACGAGTATGACTCCACCAACCATGTTCTTGTAATGCTTCCGCTTAGCGGTCTTCAAAGGTATGAATATGCAATCTCTTCCCACTCGTTGTTGGTTTCTCCATAGATAGATCTTGGTGAACATGTAGGAAAATTTTGATTTACTACTATGTCTCCCAACATGAACAAGATATAAAAGCTCAAGCTTGGGGATGCCCAAGGCACCCCAAGTAAATCCTTCAAGAAGTCTCAAGCATCTAAGCTTGGGGATGCTACGCAACCCATCTCTCTTCATGAACAATTATCGGTTAGCCTATGTTGAGCCTAAATTTTATTTCGTTCACATGATGCAGGCTATTCTTGGAGTGATATTTTTCTTTTGTTTGTTGTTTAAATAAAATACTCAGATCTGAAAATATTTATTGAGATAGATAGAGAAAGTCCTCACATAGCTACTTGATTGTTTGACTACTCATTGATCTTACTTATATGTTTTGGAGTAGTTTTGTCATTTACTCCCGTGCTTCACTTGTATCCTATGAGTAAATGGTTGAATGAATTGAATATCGTAAATCTGGAATTATATATTTTTTATTTTCTTATCCCATGGGTAGTAATGACTTCACATATAAGAAGTATAGGCGGTAAAAATTTATTGAAAATTAGCAAACACCGCATTGGTCACTTGAACGATTCATGAAAAAATATTGAAGGAAGAGAGATTTCACATATAAATATACTATCTTGGACATCTTCTATGATTGTGATTACCCATTAATTATTTTCAAACTTGAGCAAACTAGTTGAAGTTGGACAAGGAAGACAATATAATGAGTTATGGTTGCGTATATTTGCATAGAAGTTATATTGTTATGGATCCTCTAACATGTGGTGCTTGCTTCCACCTCATACTAGCCAAAACTTCCGCACCAAGTAGAAATACTACTTGTGCATCCAAACACCCTTAAACCCAAAGTTTTTCCATATGAGTCCACCATATCTACCTATATGCGGTATTTACCTACCGTTCCAAGTAAATTTGCATGTGCCAAACTCTAAATCTTCAAATAATATTCTGTTTTGTATGCCCGAATCGCTCATATAGTAACTAGGGGTTATCAATATCTTCCATGCTAGGTGGGTTATTCTCACGATATGTGTTGATTCACTATCATTCCCGAGAAAGTGGCTGGTAATAGGGATTCCCAGTCCCGAAATCAAAGAAAACAATGCAAATAATTAAACAAAACACCCCTAGGAATGTTGTTGGTATCGACGGTTACCCGTGGATTCGGCTCGTCGTGGAGTGTGATTGATTGGTGGAGGGGGAGTAAAATCTTTACCATTCTATTTGGGAACCGCCTATAATGTATCTAGCATGAAAGATACCGAGATCTCTCGGTTGTTATGGTGACAATGAAAGAATACCGCCCAAAATTATTATTCATCTCTGTTTTAAAATCTCAAGCTCTGGCACCTCTGCAAATCAATGCTTCCCTCTGTGAAGGGCCTATCTTTTACTTTCTAGTACTTACCTTTATGCAAGAGTCATGGTGATCTTCACCACTTCCTATATTTTGCCTTTTTCTCTTGGCAAGCGTCATGTGTTGGGGAAAGATCCAAGCATATATGGTCATTCAAATATATTTGATCATGAATGATTATTGTTGACAATTATCTATATGATAAATAAGTTGGCAGGCAAAACTTTAAGCCTCTATCTTTCTTTGTGTTCGATGGATGCTATTTGCTCTAAAAATATGTTTTGAGTGCTAGCAATCATGGAAGACTATATGATAGTTGAGTATGTGGAATTTACTAAATCAAAGCTCTTACATAGACCCTTCCTAAAAATAAGATGAATTGCAATTGTTTGGTGACTGAAAGCATAGTTGTTAGTCTATACTTTAACATGTGGATAGCTTGTTATTTCCTCATGAGTAGTTTTATGAGATGAGCTACTGTTTATGATATATAATGATGCTAGAAAAAGTGTTTGGAATTATCATTGATCAAATTTATGCACTATGCTTGCATTCACACTTCATAAATTACTTCTTTTATCATTTACCTACTCGAGGACGATCAGGAATTAAGCTTGGGGATGCTGATACGTCTCCAATGTATCTATAATTTATGAACTATTCATGCCATGTTTACAATAATTCCATATGATTTTGGTATGATTTTATTAGAACTAACCCGGAGTGACATTTTTGAGCAGAACTACCATGGTGTTGTTTTTGTGCAGAAATAAAAGTTCTCGGAATGGGCTAAAAATTTACGAAGAATATTTTTGGAAAATATAAACAATATTGGAGCGAAGAGTCATCGGAGAGGAAGGCCGAGGAAGCCACAAGCCACAGAGACGCACCCACCCCCCCTAGGGCACGCCCCTAGCTTGTGACTTCCTCGTGGACCCCTAGACTTGTTTCCATCGCCACAAACTCTTATAAATGCAGAAACCCTCGAAAAGAAACATAGATCGGGAGTTCCGCCGCCGTAAGCCTCCAAAGCTATGAAAAACCAATCGGGGGCCGTTCCGGCACCCTGCCGGAGGGAGAAACCATCATCGGAGGCCATCTTCATCATCACGGCGCTCTCCATGACGAGGAGGAAGTAGTTCACCCTCGGGGCTGAGGGTATGTACCAGTAGCTATATGTTTGATCTCTCTCTCTCTCTCTCTCTCTCGTGTTCCTGAGATGGCATGATCTTGATGTACTACGAGCTTTATTGATATAGACTGAATCATATGGAGTTTTCCCCTCTCTATCTTCTTGTGATGAATTGAGTTTTCCCTTGAAGTTTTCTTATCGGATTGAGTGTTTAAGGATTTGAGAACACTTGATGTATGTCTTGCGATGGGATATCCATGGTGATAATGGGATGTTCTATTGATCCACTTGATATATGTTTTGGTGATCAACTTGCGGGTTTCGTGACCTTGGGAATCTATGCATAGGGGTTGGCACACGTTTTTGTCTTGACTTTCCGGTAGAAACTTTGGGGCACTCTTTGAAGTTCTTTGTGTTGGATTGCACATGACGAATCTAAAATTATGTGATGCATATCATATAATCAAGCCCATGGGTACTTGTGGTGACATTGGAGTATCTAGGTGACATTAGGGTTTTGGTTGATGTGTATCTTAAGGTGTTGTTTTAGTACGAACTCTAGGGATGTTCGTGACACTTATAGGGATAGCTCATAAGATTGATCGGAAAAGATAACTTTGAGGTGGTTTCGTACCCTACAATAATTTCTTCGTTAGTTCTCCACTATTTATGACTTTGGAGTGAACTCTTTGTCGCACGAGAGGTATTTACATATGATTCAACTATGTTAGTATTGTTGACAGAAATTGCACCAGTGAAAGTATGGACCCTAGGCCTTGTTTCCAAGCATTTATACAATGTTTTGCTCGTTGTTTACTATTTGTTACCTTGCTATTTTTATATTTTCAGATTACAAAAACCTATATTTACCATCCATATTGCACTTGTATCACCATCTCTTCGCCGAACTAGTGCACCTATACAATTTACCATTGTATTGGGTGTGTTGGGGACACAAGAGACTCTTTGTTATTTGGTTGAAGGGTTGCTTTCGAGAGACAATCTTCATCCTACACCTCCCACATATTGATAAACCTTAGGTCATCCACTTGAGGGAAAATTGCCGCTGGCCTACAAAACTCTGCGCTTGGAGGCCCAACACGAGTCTACAAGAAGAAGGTTGTGTAGTAGACATCAGTCCTCCATGAAACAAAACTCTGTATCTCTATCTACTGCCGAAGCTGAATATATTGTTATTGGACCATGTTGTGCATAATTATTATGGATGACACAAATGCTTAAAGATTATGGAATCAATGTTAAAAATGTGCCATTACTTTGTGACAATGAAAGTGCTATTAAGATTGGTCATAATCCTGCGCAACACTCTCGAACCAAGCATATTCAAGTTCGACACCATTTCATTCGTGATCATGTTGTCAAAGGAGATATTAATATTAAGCATGTTCGTACTAACAAGCAATTGGCCGATATCTTTACTAAGCCACTTGATGAAAAATTGGTTTGTCATTTGAGGAGTGAGTTGAGCATCATTAATGCTTCAAACTTGAGCTAAGCTCGCTCAGATGCATGCAAGGAGATGAGCTTCATTGTCTATTCCATGCTATTACCTTGAATATCATATCTAGGAATGTTGTGCTCCCTTGTCTTGCATCTAACCCTTTTGTAGGTACTTGGAAGAACAACACTCCACAAGATTGCCATCAACTCATATCTTATGCAATCTTATCATGACCAAGTGTCCACATCCTCGCTTTGATGATGGAAGGAAGAATACAACAAAACATA
Source organism: Hordeum marinum (assembly GCA_022496015.1). NCBI lineage: Eukaryota > Viridiplantae > Streptophyta > Magnoliopsida > Poales > Poaceae > Hordeum > Hordeum marinum. The sequence goes on along the minus strand of CM039678.1, from coordinate 374,929,075 downwards.
TCCTTGACACATATTTCTCAATTGGTATCAACTCAATTGGTATATTGTCACATGGATATATCATGTTCTTCCTTGCGTGACTAACCCATGTAGGTAAAAAGTGAACGAAAACAACAAGGATTGCTCCCAACTCAACATGATCTTCATCAACCTCAAGCATCCTCATCAAGTTCACCTACAAGCTTCGTCAACAACATCACTCAAAGGTATATACACATATCCTTGAAAAAGGCTTTACTCCAAGTCATGAGATAAAGCAACTCAAGTGATATGAACACATCAAAATGCTTAATCAAAAATGGTAACCCCATTTTGAGCTTAACTATGAGTATGACCTATGATCAAGTATTCTTGCTTGGCTCCTAAGTCAATATACTCTAATATAGGTGACCTAGTCACCGCCCATCATCTAGTTAAGATCTTGGTTGGTTCTTTCTCTATTGCAAATTTCTTGGAACCATTCAAATCTTTACTAGTTCATACCTCTCGGTAAATTATTCGCAATTGGAACAATTCATATGTTTTTCTTTCCTCGTTGATTCTTTTGCAACTTTGCCTTTTGTTCAAATTTTCACATTTGCCTAGTCCTGTTTATTGCCTCGGCGCCTTTGATCCAAAGGACTCAGTTCTACCGACTCTGTAGATAAACTGCACAACACCGAATCAGTACCACCTACAATTTTGTGTCCAAGCCACTGAATTTCCATTTTATTTCAGTCTGTGTTTGTTTTTGTAAAACTTTGTGTTCCTTTTGTGATTTCTAAACTCTTCGATGATTCTTTTAAAAAAACTCGAAAGGGGGAGAAATACTTTCAAGGATCCCTCACTCAAAGGAGGAGAAGTTCTGCAAACTCTTAGTTAATTCTAAGGGAGAGAAGTTAATTTTGACGAATCCCTCAATTTTTTCTCATGATATTCATATTCTATGAATCCTACATTCTATGACCCTTGTTCTCAAGGATCCCTTCTTAATTAATGATCCCAGTGTCTATCCCTATGTCTGACATTTTTGGAAATTAATGCCAAAGGGGGAGAGATATACAAAGCTTCACAGCTAAAGAGGGAGATACATGCTTATGCAAAGGGGGAGATATAATTTAGGGGCAGAAAAATTTCAAAAGTTTACACTTATTTATAAACAAGGGGAGAATACCAAAGTAGGGGGAGAAAATATGTTTTGGAGAAAGATGTGTTTATTGCATTTGATTTCTTATGTTAGAAGTTTCTCACCCTATCCAATCCCAATATCTACATGCTAAGATTCAGGGGGAGAGGATGTTCTAGTATTTCATTTCTAGGGGAGAAAGTTCTAAATGATCTTGGAGACATAACGTTCTTAAGGAATACTACCTTCTATATGTTCTCCATGTATTGGTGTTTACTTTTGAGTTCTATTGTCTTTTATTGGTACAATACTCTTGTGTTTCCTAACATTGTTTTCTCAAGTGTATCTCTACTACTAGAATGCTCAAGAACTCAAGGTAAGTATATGCATCATATCTTTGATCAAGATGATCTCTTGCTTCTTCCACATATTGTTTGCAAGAGTGAAGTCCTGAACAAGGATACACCTCATTCATATACATTTGATGCATACAGCCAAGATACACATGACTTATCATATCCCTTCTACTATATGTGTGTCCATCCATTCTAAAGCAACTATCCTTTAAAGGGATTGCACACATTTTGGGGGAGCAAGTCTAAGTCATGTGACTCTCAAAGTCGTCATTACATTCATGCTTATCTTTATGTGAAGCTTTGATTGTATGTTGTCATCATTTACCAAAAAGGGGGAGATTGAAAGCACAATGTGCTCCCTTGGTGGTTTTGATAATTCATGACAACATACATTGTCTCTTGGACTAATACTTTCATCTAGTGTATCTCAGATAAAGCCCATAGAGAAAGATGGTCTGGTAAAAAGGAGTGTGGAGAGTATCCCCGTGAAGAAGAAGGAAAAGGAATAGCATTGACCAAGCTTCAAGCAAAGGACTCTACATTACCTTTTGCGAGAAATCACTTTGAGTCCATAGGAAAGCCAATACTATTAAAATGGGGTAAGGTTTTGTTGGTGAACAATATGCTCATACATGCACAAGTGATAGTCACCACATACACCCACAAGCTCTTCCACAAAAGTCTAGCCAAAGCCAAATACTCAAAATCGATGCAACGAACACATTCCACTTGGTGCCACCGATTCCAAACCTTAGATAGACTCAGCCAAACCCTAGCTTTTCGATGCAGTCGATTCTGCTTTGGTGCCACCGAGTTTGGGTTGCCAACTTCCTGTTATGCAAGTTTAAAAAATCGGTCCCTCTGAATTTTGTGAATCGGCGTCACCGTGAATGGCAATCTGACCGTTGGTCACCTTATCGGTGCAACCGAGTTTCATGTATCGGTCTCACTGAGATTCAAAAGCTGCTACCTTTGAGGCAACTCAATACAACCATTATTCAAACATCGATTCCACCGAGTCTGACTTATTAGGTGTAACGGTTGGATTTTTGGAGATGCCTATATATAGCCCTCCACCACCACTCACTCGCAAGAGAAGCACTCAGAACAGTTCCCCACTCATACCTACTGATTTTCTGAGAGAGAGCCACCTAATCATGTGTTGAGATCATGCCATTCCATTCCAACCATATGAATCTTGATCTCTAGCCTCCCCAAGTTGCTTTCCACCCAATCAACCTCTTCTACAAAGACAAATCTATGAGAGAGTGATTGTGTGTTGAGGAGTCTATCATCTTGAAGCACAAGAGCACGAAGTTCATCGACACTATCGAGCCTATTACCTTTTGGGGGGGTGCCTCCTAGATTGGTTAGGTGTAGCTTGGGAGCCTCCTACTTTGTGTTGTGGAGTGAACTAAGAAGTTTGTAAGGGCAAGGAGATCGCCTACTTCGTGAAGATCTACCCCGAGTTAGGCTAGTCCTCCGTGGATGTAAGCCGTCATGGTATGGTCAAGGTTGCTTCTTTGTGGAACTCTCCATGGTTAGAGCCCTCCATGGACTCTCGCGACCGTTACCCTCCATGGGTTGAAGACTCCATGAATGTGGACATACGATAGCACCACCTATCGGAACCACGGGAAAAATCTTTGTGTCCTTCATGGGTTTGATCTCTTTATCTCTACTCCCTACTTTCATGTGCAATGTCTTTACTTTCCGCTGCTATAATTGATGACTTGCATGCGTTGGGTGTCATAGACTATTTATATATGCTAAAACTGCCAACCCTTGAACTTGTGCTTGAGGTAGTTTTAAATTCCTGCTAGTAGTCTATTCACCCCAACCCCCGCCCTCTAGACATACACTTCTAGTGATCCCACATACTCCAAGGCTATGACAAGCAGTGGCAGTTTTTCAAGACCTTCTTATCCTAATTGATATCAAACCCACATGTGCAGAGTGGTTTATTCAACTCATATGGGAGGTTGAGGAGGAGATGCATGTCAGGCCACCACTACTACTTTTGAGCATATGTGATACTTGTGATCTGCGTTGGGTTTTCCATGAAGAGGAACGGGTAATTGCAACACAATACGGGTAAATATTTCTCTTAGTTATGAAGCCAAGATTTATCAAACGAATAGGGCAATAGGTATATAAACAACAATCATCTTTAGAGCATGCACACAAAAGAGAAAACAACTTGCACCTACATCTGGGCATGGGCAGCCCGCCCCGGCGACCCGGCTCGAGCCCGGCCCGAAAAACGCGGGTCGGGACGGGTCGGGCTTGGTGTTAGGGTTGGGCTCGGGCTTGCAAATCGGGCCCAGGAAGCAGTTCGGGCTGGGCTAGGGCTTACAAACAATGGTGATTTACATGGAGACCCGGCCCGGCCCGGAATTCACCTCTTAAGTCTGTTCGGGTCGGGCTCGGGCCTGATTTTGCGTTTGTTTGGCCGGGTCGAGCTCAGGCTTGGGATTTCCAGTTTAGGCTTTGTAAATCCCGGCCTGAAGCCCTACCCGGCCCGGGGTATGCCCAGGTTTACTTGCACCCAATGCGGGCAAGAGGGTTGTTGATCTCCTTGATATCGTTATTTGCAAGCAAGTGAGTTGTGTAGATAATTGTAAATTATAAAATAAAATAAAAGCAAGTAAATGGCAGAAAGGTATTGTAGTGTTTATGAATATATAGGTGAATAGACCCAAGCAGGCATATATTTCACTAGCGGCATCTCTCATGAAAATAATCGTATGGTGGGTAAACAAATTACTGTTGGGCAATTGATAAGAAAAAGGATAGTTATGCGATATTCACGACAACGATCATGTGTATATAGGCATCACATGCATAAACAAATAGGCTGACGCCTGCCTGCACCTATTCCTATTACTCCACTCATCGACCGCTATCCAACATGCATCTAGAGTATTAAGTAAAACAGAGTAATGCATGGAGAACGATGATAGGATGTAGACAAATTAAACTCAAACAATATGAATAAACACCATTGTTTTTCCTTAGTATCAGCTACACAAAGACGCGTCTTGTCCCCTTCTATCACTGGGATATAGAAACTTGCCAGGTTGAACCTACCACAACACACCTCTCTCACCAAAGAAATATCAATCTAGTTGGCCAAACTATGTCAATAGATCGGAGAAAATTAGGAAGCTATCATAATCATGCACATAAGAATCATATTAGATTTCAGAGAAGACTCAAATATTTATCATGAATACTATGAACATAAACCCATAATTCATCGGATCCCAACAAACGCACCGCACAAAAGTATTACATCGGATGGATCAAAGTGAAGATGTGATGATCATTGTATGGAAGATCGCGCGCGCGAGAGAGAGAGAGATAGAGAGAGAGAGAGAGAGATTTTCATCTAGGTACCAAATACAAAATCATAGGTCTGTGATGAACTACTCACACATCATCATGAGGGTAGCAAGGTTGTTGAAGAGGCCCTCCATGATCGATCCCCCTCCGGTAGGTGATACGTCTCCAATGTATCCATAATTTATGAAGTATTCATGCCATATTCACCTATGTTTACAATACGTTTATATGGTTTTGATGCAAATTATATGATTTATTGAGAACTAACCCGGACTAACGTTGTTTTCAGCAGAATTACCGTGGTGTTGTTTTTATGCAGAAAATGGAAGTTCTCGAAATCGCCTGAATTTTTTTGTGGTTTTTTCTGGAGGAAACAAGTAACATTGGAGTGAAGAACCACCAGACGGGAGCCACCTGTGGGCCACAAGCCATCAGGGAGCGCCCCCGCACCCTGATGGCTTGTGGGGCCCACATGGCTCTATTGCACATGATTCCAACGCTGAAAAATCTTATCAATCCTAGAAACCCCAAAAATAAAGAGAGACTCCTCGCTCCGCCACCGCAACTCTCTGTATCGACGAAAAACCAATATTGATGTGTTCGAGGGTAAATCATCTCCGGTGGCCATCTTGATCATCCTGACAGAGGCCATGATGAGGAGGGAGTAGTTCACCCTCGGGGCTGAGGGTTTGTACCAGTAGCTATGTGTTCAATCTTTGTCTCTCGTCTTCTTGAGATGACACGATCTTGATGTATCGTGGGCATTGTTAATATAGTTGGCTCATATGGTGTTCTTCCCTTGTCTCTTGTTGTGATGAATTGAATCTTTTCCATTGAAATCTCGTTATGTTGGATTGAATATTTTGGTTTGAGAACACTTGATGTACGTCTTGCATGGGATACCCATAGTGAAATTGTGATATTCAATTGATTCTCTTGATATATGTTAAGGCATCAACTTGCGCATTCCGGTGACCTTGGCGATTTATGTATAGGGTTGATTGCACGTTTTCATACCACATTCTAAGATAGAAATCTTGGGGTGCTCCTTGAAGTTCTTTGTGTTGGATTTAATGTGATATATCTGAAATTGTTTGACGCATGTCGCATAATTTACCCATGGATACTTGAGGTGACATTGGAATATCTAGGTGACATTATGGTGGATTGATATGTATAATTGGTGTTATTTTACTACAAGCTCTAGTGATGTTTGTGACACTTATAGGAATAGCTCAAAATATTGATCGAAAGGAATAGCTTTGAGGTGGTTCTACTACCTACACCAATTTCATATATTTGTTCTCCGCTAGATAGGAACTTTGCAGTGATTCTTTGTTGCACACTAAGGGATGATCATAAGATTCAACTATGTTAGCATTGTTGAGATATTGCATTAGTGAAAGTATGAACCCTAGGCCATGTTTCCCATCATTTATACAATGTTTTCCTCGTTGTTTTACACTTGCTACCTTGCTGTTTTTATATTTTTCAGATTACAAAAACATATTTCTACCATCCATATTGCACTTGTATCACCATCTCCTCGCTGAACTAGTGCACCTATACAATTTTCCATTGTATTGGGTGTGTTGGGGACACAAGAGATTTCTTGTATTTGATTGCAGGGTTGTTTAAGAGAGATCATATTTATCCTACACCTCCCACGGATTGATAAACCTTAGGTCATCCACTTGAGGGGAAATTATTACTGTCCTACAAAACTCTGCGCTTGGAGGCCCAACATAGTCTACAAGAATAAAGTTGTGTAGTAGAAATCAAGCTCTTTTCTGCCGCCGTTGCCAGGGAGGTGAGTGACCAAAGGTATATCTTTAGATCTTGCAATTAAATCTTTTATTTTATTGTATTTCACTAGTTTGGTTTTATAAAAGAAAACTACAAAAAAATGGAGTTTAGGTTGCCTCATTTGCTTCGTCGTTATAATTTCTTCCATGAAAATGATGGTTCGGGAAATTGTACTCAATTGTTAGAGGAAGAATTTATGAAAATGCTTATTGTGAATTCCTTGAATGATGAGCATGATAGTAATATTGTTAGTATGAATTATGTGAATATCCATGATGCTCATGATATGCAAAGCCACAAGCTTGGGGAAGCTATGTTTCACAAAGATGGTCTTTTTAGTCCCCCTACTTGTGATGATGATATTTACTATGATTATAACATGCCTCCTATGTATGATAATTATGATGATGACATGTATGTTGTAAAGAGTAATCATAACCATGAAACTGTTGGAAATATGCCCAAGAGGCAATAATAAAGTGGTTATTATTATATTTCCTTGTTCATGATAATCGTTTATTATCCATGATATAAGTGTATTCATTGGAAACTCAAATGCATGTGTGGATACATAGACAACAATGTGTCCCTAGTATGCCTCTAGTAGACTAGCTCGTTGATCAAAGATGGTCAAGGTTTCCTAGCCATAGACATGAGATGTCATTTGATAACGGGATCACGTCATTAGGAGAATGATGTGATGGACAAGACCCAAACTATGAACGTAGCATATGATCATGTCAGTTTATTGCTATAGTTTTCTGCATGTCAAGTATATGTTCCTATGACCATGAGATCATGCAACTCACTGACACCGGAGGAATACCTTGTGTGTATCAAATGTTGCAACATAACTAGGTGACTATAAAGATGCTCTATAGGTATCTCTGAAGGTGTTTGTTGAGTGGGCATAGATCAAGACTGGGATTTGTTACTCCATGTGACAGAGATGTATCTCAGGGCCCACTCGTTAATACAACATCACAAAAAGCCTTGCAAGCAAAGTGACTATGGAGTTATCCACGGGATCTTTTATTACGGAACGAGTAAAGATACTTGCCGATAACGAGATTGAACAAGGTATAGAGATTCCGATGGTCGAATCTCGGGCAAATAACATACTGAAGAACAAAGGGAACAACATACGGGATTAACTGAATCCTTGACATAGAGGTTCGACCGATAATGATCTTCGTAGAATATGTGGGAACCAATATGGGCATCTAGGTCCCGATATGGGTTTTTGACCGTAGAGGTGTCTCGGTCATGTCTGCATAGTTCTCGAACCCACAGGGTCTGCACTTAACGTTCAGTGACGTTTCGGTAGTATTAAGATATATGTGTTGGTGACCGAAGGTTGTTCGAATCCCGGATGAGATCCCGGACATAACGAGGAGCTCCAGAATGGTCCGTAGGTAAATATTTATATATAGGAAGTTGGTATTTGACTTCCGGAAAAGTTCCAGAATTTGCCGGGGTTACTGGAAGGGTTCCGGGGGTCCACCCACCCCAAAGGGCCCCATGGGATGGGGGAGGAGACATACCAGCCCCTGGTGGGCTGGCTGACACATCTCCAACGTATCTATAATTTTGATTGTTACATGCTATTATATTATCAATCTTGGATGTTTTATAATCATTCTATAGTCATTTTATATCATTTTTTAGTACTAACCTATTGACATAGTGCCAAGTGCCAGTTGCTGTTTTTTACATCGCAGAAAATCAATACCAGACAAAGTCCAAATGCCACGAAACTTCATGATGATTTTTTATGGGCCAAATGGAACACAACGGCCCTGGCTGCGCCTGGGGGTGCCCCGAGGGGGGCACAACCCACCAGGACGCGCCAGGAGGCCCAGGTGCGCCCTGGTGGGTTGTGCCCACCTCGGGTGCCCCCCGGACCGCCTCTTTGCACTATAAATTCCCAAATATTTCGAAACCCTTCGGGGTAGCCCGAGATCAGAAGTTCCGCTGCCGCAAGGCTCGATAGCCACCGAAAACCAATCTAGACCCCGTTCTGGCATCCTGCCGGAGGGGGAATCATCCCTGGTGGTCGTCTTCATCATCCCGGAAGCCACCACGATGATGAGGGAGTAGTCCACCCTTGGGGCTAAGGGTTTTTACTAGTAGCTATGTGTTTAATCTCTATCTCACGTGATCTATATCATGGGCTTTGTTAATATAGATGGATCATATGATGTTTCTCCCCTCTATACTCTTATTGTGATGAATTGAATCTTTACCCTTTGAAGTTTTGTTATGTCGGATTGAATGTTCAGATTTGGGAACACGTGATGTATGGATTGCAGTATGAATACTTGACTTGACATTGAGGTATCTTATTGGTTCACTTGATATATGTTATGGCACTCAACTTGCGTATTCCCGTGGTGATATTGGGGTAATCTATGCATAGGGGTTGATGCACGTTATTATTATCTTTTCTTTGATAGAAACTTTGGGGACCCCTTGTAGTTCTTTGTGTGGATTGAGTATTATGGATATGCATTTGCTTTGGTGTTATTCTAGTACGAACTCTTGAGTAGATCGATCGGAAAGAATAGCTTGTGTTATTTTAGTACGCACTCTAGGATAGATCAAACGGAAAGAATAGCTTTGAGGTGGTTTCGTACCCTACAAACTATTTCTATCTTTTGTTCTCCACTAATAGGAACTCGGGAGTGATTCTTTATCGCACTTTGAGGGGTGGTCATATGATCCAACTATGTTAGCACTGTTGAGAAATTGCACTAGCGAAAGTATGGACCCTAGGCCTTGTTTTCAAGCATTGCAATACCATTTTTGTGCTCGTTTACTATTTGATACCTTGTTGTTTTTATTTATTCATATTATAAAAATATATTTCTACCATCCATATTACACTTTTATCACCATCTCTTCGCTGAACTAGTGCACCTATACAATTTGCCATTGTATTGGGTGTGTTAGGGACACAAGAGATTTCTTGTATTCGGTTGCAGGGTCATTTGAGAGAGACCATCTTCATCCTACAACTCTCACGGATTGATAAACCTTAGGTCAACCACTTGAGGGAAAATTGTTGTTGTCCTACAAAACTCTGCGCTTGGCGGCCCAACATGTGTCTACAAGAATAAAGTTGCGTAGTAGACATCAAGCTCTTTTCTGGCGTTGTTACCGGGGAGGTGAGTGCATGAAGGTATATCTTTAGATCTTGCAATTGAATCTTTTAGTTTCTTGTTTTATCACTAGTTTGGTTTATTAAAGAAAACTACAAAAAATGGAATTGAGGTTGCGACATATTATTGATCATCTTTATAATATCTTTCGTGAAAATGATGGAAAGGAAAATTGTACTCAAGTGTTAGAAGAAGAAGTTATTAAAACATTTGGCACTAAATCTTTGAGTGATGAGCATGATTGCAATGTTGTTAGTATGAATTCTCTGAATATTCATCATGCTAATGGTATGAAAATCCACAAGCTTGGGGATGCTATGTTTGATAAAGAAGGTATTTTTAGTCCTCCAAGTTGTGATGAGCAAAACTATTATGATTATGACATGCCTCCTATCTATGATGATTATTGTGATGACACATATGCTATAAAGAGTAATGGTAACCATGAAACTGGTCATCATGATTTTAATATTCAAAGTGGTTATGTCAGTCAAGTATGTCATGATAGTTATTTTGTTGAGTTTGCTCCCATTATTTCGAATGAGAAGGAAATTGCTTATGTGGAGAGTGACAAATTTTCTATGTTTGTTCACCATAAAAATAATGATTTATATTCTGTTTATATTTTGTAATTTCTTCATGATGCTACTGAAAATTATTATGAGGGAGGAACATATGCTTGTAGGAATTGCAATAATATCAAGTTTCCTCTCTATGTGTTCAAAGTTTTGAAGTTATGCCTGTTTTGCCTTCCTATGCTAGATGATTCTTGTTCCCATAAATTTTTTGATAACAAAATCCCTATGCATAGGAAGTGGGTTAGATTTAAATGTGCTTGTCATGAGATTCATGATGCTCTTTTGCATGTTTCAATTACTATTCCTATGTGAGCATCATTGAAATCATCATGCCTAGCTAAAAGGCATTAAAGAAAAGCGCTTGTTGGGAGACAACCCAACACTTTTACTTTCTGTTTTTGTGTGTTCACATGATTAAGCTACTTTATTAATCATGGTTTGTGTATTTTATTTCAATAAAGTGCCAAGTAAATCCTTTGGGATAGTGTGGATACTTGCTTGTTTGATTTTGTGCAAAATCAGAAAGTTTTGCGTCCAGTATATGAATTATATGATTTTACTTGAGAGACAAAAAAATTGAAATTTTTACACAAACTGTATATGAAAATTCCTTGAGTTTTCCTAATTTTCAGAATTTTTAGAGTTAGGGAAGTTTGGTGATCATTCAGATCTTTACAGACTGTTCTGTTTTTGACAGATTATGTTTTGCATGCATAGTTTGATTGTTTCCAAGTGTTCCTATATCTTATATTGAGTAATATAAGTTGTGGTAATGATGGAATACAGTAGGTATCATGTGTGAATAATTATGAATCTTGTCTTGATAGTACCTAAGTGAACGATTTATCTTTACTACACTAACCTTTCTCACAAAGTTCCGTTAAGTTTTGTGTGATTGAAGTTTTCAAGTTTTGGGTGAGACACCGATATGAAGAGAACAAGGAGTGACAAGAACCTGAGCTTGGGTATGCCCAAGGCAACCCCAAGGTAGTATACAAGGAGGACTCAAGCGTCTAAGCTTGGGGATGCCCCGGAAGGCATCCCCTCTTTCGTCTTCAACACTATCGATATATCTTACTTGGAGCTATATTTTTATTCGTCACATAATATGAGTTTTGCTTGGAGTGTCATTTCATTTGTTTACATTATGTTAGATGTTATTTATAATCTTGTTTTTCAATAAAAAGTTCCAAGAATTGCCTTTAGGATGCTTGCATTGCATGTTTTGATGTGTGCCGTGTGAAAACAGAAACTTCTACTGTAGCATTTGAATTTTCACATTTTAATGGAATGTGGAAATTTCTGAAATTTTTACATAGTATGGTCATATAAATTTTATAGCATGTCCTAAATTTTCATAATTTTATGAGTTACATAAGTACACTTTTTTCATAAATGTCTATAGACTGTTCTGTTTAGACAGATTGCTGTCATAGTTTCGTTATCTACTTATCCTGTAGTTTCCATAGCCTATATTGTTAAATATAAATTGTGGAAATGATAGTATACAGTATATAATGTTTGAAAATTATTATGCAACTTGTCTTGGAAGTACATAAAAAGTTGATTTATTATTATGTGTACTAACTTATCTCACGAGTTCTTGTTGAGTTTTGTGTGGATGAAGCTTTTGAGATTTAGGAAAACCATGATATGAGAAGAATTAAGGAAACACAAAATCTCAAGCTTGGGTATGCCCAGGGCATCCCAAGATAATATTCAAGAAGTCTCAAGCATCTAAGCTTGGGGATGCCCCGGTAGGCATCCCACCTTTCTTCTTCAACAATTATCGATTAGTATCGGTTGAGCCTAAGTTTTTGCTTCTTCACATGAGTTGTGCTATTTTTAGATTGTCATTTTATTTTTGTTTTACTTGCTTTTTTAATAAAATACTTAGATCTGAAAGTTTTAAATAAAATAGAGTCATCAAATAGTCGCCAAGGAGGCTAAGTAAGTGGCGTTCACATCCCATCAACGAAGCTCTTTTCAATGGACTTGATCTAGTGCTTCACTTACATATCTTCTTGAGCACGGTGTGCTCGGTATTTTTGAAGAAATGCTCTCTTACTTCACTTAGATTTATTTGAGAGTTAGTAAAAATTTCAAGAAATTCTCTCTTGCTTCACTTAAATTATTTTGAGAGAAAGAAGAAAAATTATGCTCTTGATCTTCACTTATATTTGTTTGAGCTTATGAAAAGCAACACATGAAAATTAGTCCCAAAGTGATAGATATCCAAGAAGGATATAATAAAAACTTTCATGAAGATCATTAGACAAAATAAACTTGATTCTTAGTAATAGTTTTGAGATATGATGATGTGATATGTGAGTTAGGTTGATGAGTAATTATGCTTTAGTAAGAATATTGGTGTTAAGGTTTGTGATTCCCTATGCAAGTACGAAAGTCAATAGTCATGCAATGAAATTATATCCTACTTGTGGTGCATTATTCGGTGTTATTTATGCTTAATGCTTGCCTATGAGATTATCTGTTTCTTGGTTGGTCGCTTCTCAATCTTTTGCTAGCCTTCATTTTGCACCAAGTATGAGCTCTACTTGTGCATCCAAATCCTTAAACCCACTTTTTGCCACATGAGTCCACTATACCTACCTATATGTGGTATTTCCGTGCCGTTCTAAGCAAATTTGTATGTGCCATCTCTAATTTTCAAAATAAACTTCTCTTTTGTGTGTTTGTTTCGCTCGCGGAGCGGTGAGGGGTGGCTAATATTTTCCATGCTAGATGTGTTATTCTCATGATGAGTGCTTATTCACTTGTCATTGCACGAGAGTAAGGCAAAGGTATTAGGGATGCCCAGTCCCAAATGCAAAAATGAATTTACTTTATGTTGTCAAAAAATAAATTCCTTGGAAAGTGTTGGTATGGACGGCACTCGTGGATACGGTTAGCCATGGAAAGTGAAAGTATGGTGGAAAAAGGAATAAACTTTATTTTCTATTTGGAACCGCCTATGATATATCTAGCATGGAAACTGTTGGGAACTCTAAGTCGTTTTTGTTGGTGGGATGGATACACCTCCCAAAATGTTTTTATCTCTAAGTTTTTTGCTTTGAGCTCTGGCACCTCTACAAATCCCTACTTCCCTCTACAAAGGGCCTTTCTTTTACTTTATGCAATTTTTATTTTTGAATTTGAGTCTCCATCTTCTCTTACCAAAGCACCAACTAGGAGGCAATATAACGTACTTAAGTATTGGGTGTAGCTAATATTCCAGTGTGTTTCATGAATGGATCAATGTTTGAGCATGATGGGCTAGGGATAACTTATTTTAGCATTGATATTTTGAAAGACATGGTTGCTTGTTGATATGCTTGAGTATCTAAATTATTATGTCAAAACTACACTATTGCTTTGAACAACTAAAAGTCCAAATGTCATGCCCAAGATGCACGCCTATCCTTTTTAAGGCTCGAGGGCCCCGCAAGGGATAGAGGCACATATTGCCGTTAGCAAGTATAGTATAATCACATCATACAATACTGAAAAGATGAGTATACAAGATTGGCTTACACTCGCCACATGCTAAATTAAAGTTCACTCAGAGTTCAAATCATCAAGATGAAGACAGGGTCCGCCTACGGACGAAATCAAATGATAAAACAAATGCAAATGATACTATCTCGCTATCCCAAAGATCACGACCATGGTCCTCTACTCATCTGGGTAAGTCACATACATATTGCCTCTTTCCTCATCATATTCCCACTGGAGCTGGGTAAGATCATCCTGTACGAACTCATCTGAACCTGTACCTGGAGGGTTGTAGCAATCTGTGAGCCATAAGGACTCAGCAATCAAGCGTCTGGGTACCGAGACTATTCAAGCTTAAAGGTTGGGTTGGGGTAAGTGTTTAGTTTGCAATAGCACTAGGCATTTATGGTAGCTAACTTACGTAACAAGAATGTAAATGTGAGTGGCCTACGATGAACAATCGAATCTAGTATGATCTCTATGAGATCCTGAACACTTACTTACGTCAAACATAACCCCACCATGTTGTCTCTCGGATCGTGTTCACGAGCAGAGACGATCACGGTTACTCACACAGTTGGTGTATTTTATTTAGAGTTTACTTCAAGTATACTATAACCGGGTGTTAAACAAATATCCAAGTTGCCACATAACCGTGGGCACGGCTTTCCAAAAGATTTAACCCTACATGGGTGCTCCAACTAATCCATCACAAATTAACCACACTCCACGGGAATAGCCTCGATTGCGAATCTCGCGATCATCATAGGCAATTCCAAAGGAATTCCAACACCTCGAGAAAACCCGAAGAAAGTCAGAGTCCACACGCAAGATATTCGATAAAGGTAAAACAAGTCCAGCAAGACCTCCTGACGTGTCGACGAACCCGATAAGAGCCATGTATCTCAGTCTCAGGACACGACGGATTGTCCAAACTTCCGGTAGGCCAAACACAGAGTTGCCCCTGGTGGCCATCGGCTGTTGACATTTTGGACCAACACTCATGCGGAGCACTGGCCCGGGGGTTGATTAAATTATCCACCGGGTTGCAAAGCCCTATGCAAGTTTTATTAAGCTATTAGAAAATGTAGTAACAAAGTCAGGTCTTGCCAGACAAGTTTTAATCTCAACCGAATAAGCAAGGGGGTCCCCATAACAACCCCGAGCATGTTAGGAGCGCAAAATATGGAAAACATAACATCGGTAACAAGGAACTAATGACGGTAACAGCGGAACAAATCACTTAGCAAAAGGCCAAGCCTTCCACCAATACCAAGATATATATATACGTGTGTGCATTAAATTAAACAACATGTAATATTGTGATATCCAAATCCATGTTATCACATGGAACAACCTGCACCTGCAACTAAAATGCTATAAGAGGGGCTGAGCAGCGGTAACTTAGCCAATCAAAGGTTTGCTAGGATTTGGAGGTTAGAGGCTGTCATGGCAATTAGGAGGCCGATATCAAGTGGTAGGTAGCGCAATTTTAATGATAAGAGCGAGAAACTAGCAAGCAAAAATAGTATCGGGATCCGGGTACGATCATCTTGCCTGTTGGTTCTTCCGCGGAACAAGTAGCGGGATCCTCGTAGTGGTACTCTCCTGGGTCCTCGTACTCAGCATCAACACTCGTGTCTACCCAAGAAAAACAACAACAATAAACATCCAACCAAGGTGCTATGCACAACCAATATGATGCATGATTCATTTATGAAGATTTAAACATGGCAATTCAAAACTAATCATGTTTCACATGCAAAGTTTGTATATTAGTGAACCTGGACAGAACCTCATGTTAAGTTATTTATACATGCATGAACATGGAAAATATTTATGCATCATGCAAAATCAATAGAAATGCATATAAGGAACACAAGAAACGGAGTTACGGTTCTCACGATACGCTCACGACAAGGTACGAAGGCAAATACACAATACCACCAAGCCATGGGCTAATTCTTGTCATTCCAAGGTATCCACTGGATAGGTTATGAAAAATCACTCACAATAGGCTCAAGAATCAATCAATTCCATGGATCATAGCTCCCACAAGTCACAAAACAAATAAACACACAATCTGCCACAAAAACAGCAACATAGCAACTTCTACAGCTCACAACTTGAGCTACAGGAACCCTACAGCCACAAACAAGATATTGACAGAATGTACTCAACACACACATCAACTTATCAAACTACACAATCAGCAAAGGAGGCACACATCAATAAGCATGAAGCAATCAAGTTGACATGATGAAACAGTTTTCTGGGACTTAGTGAAAATTCCAGTTTTTCTGGAATCTGAGTTAATAAAGTAGCAAGTTGAAAGTAGTAGTTAAATATGCTAGAGACCACCTATTGGCATGAAAATTAACAGGATGGTAGTAGACAACATCTACTTCAAATAGCTAGCACTGAGCATGAGCAAATTCCAAACACATAACTAGATATCACCCACTCTTCATGGAATAAGATAACAGCAGATGCTCAGACTTAGCAGTTTTTAGCATGCTGAAACAGAAACTTCAAGTATGCAACTTAGCATCTTGTTTCCCACTTATATGGGTGATACTCATGTTATACAAAATACCAAGATAAGATTAATGATTCCTACTGCCAAGCACACTAACAAAAGGGGTGTGTCAAGTGGGAATGCCCACTAGTCCCCTACACACACATAAACCTCTACTCACATACACTACAAGCACAAGTGCACACACATGCACTACACCCTCTCACATGCACACAAATGCACATGGAACTCTCACACACACTCAAGCTCATGAGTGTGGGTGTGCATCCACACACATAAGCATACATATATGCGCAATGCATATATGTATTGCATATGTAGATGGCCACACACACACTCACTCTCACACACAAGACCACATAAGAACACATGCATATGTGCTCACACACATATGCACTACACACACTACCTACACATGCACACCACTCACATGGTGCAACCTGCCCACACACACCACATACACATGCATATATACTCTTAGGTATATACACACACATACTCTTGCACACCCATGCATACATACTCTCATGTATATACACATACACACACAACACTCATGCACCTACACACACACACAAGCACATACATGCACTACTACATATACACATGCCACATACACAAAGAACTCACACATATATGCATGAGCACACACATGTATCACATACACTACAAACATATGCACCTGCATAGGTGCACCACACACCCACATGTTATTAACAAAAGGAAAACAGGAATAAACCCTACACATACACATATGCACATGCTCAAAACTGCACTACACACGCACATACATGCATATATACACTATGGTATATACACGCCTATGCATGCTCACAACACATACACTACAACTACTCACACACTACGACAAGGAAGAAAAAAATAAAAGAAACCACTTCCTGGAATTTACCTACACACACAACATTGTAGCGGATAATAAATCAAAAGAAAAAAAAGGGGGGAGCCTGGGCTCGAACCCACAACCACCAGGGTCAGCTCCCCCAGCGACTACCACTCTGCTACACGTTCAGAGGTTAACAGCGGAGGCACTTGGCCTGACTTAAGCACACACACACATCCACTTCTGACGAAACTGAACCTGACAGAGCAACGGCAACAGGCAACGGCGGCGGCACGGGCCAGCTCCGGCCATCTCTGGCAAGGGAAACCACCGGTGGGGCCACAGGATCTAAGGGGGGAACTCCACGCACGGGCAGGGCACGAGCACGAGCACGAGCATGCTACAAACCGCAATGACAGAAAAAAGGAACAAAACTACAGGCTTGCCGGAGCATCGGGAGCACGATCTTGACACCATCGGTTCTACGCGCACATTGGTCTATCAACGAGCTAACAGGGGGAAAAGGAAGGAGGGGTCATACCTCCTTACCTAGGACACGGAGAGGGGGCTCGGGGCTCGACGAGGCAACGCGAGGAGGAAGAAGATCTTGGCGCCGTCTCTGGTCCGAACTGCAGGGAAGAAGGGGCGACGTCGATGGCTCCCTTGGCACCACTTGATCATCCAGGAAGAAGAGGGGGCACGAGGGGTTCCTTCCCACTGCTGGGCCATGCTAGGGGAATAGGAGGCCCACAAACCTTTCTCTCATGCTCAGGAAAATAATTAAGAGGACTTACCAATTTAAAAGCATCACAACACATAAGAAAAAACCCAGAGAGAAATAAAAGGATTTGGTGCCAACAAAAATACTTTTGTAAAGAAAGAAATATGCACTATTTACTGGAAATACTAAAATGATTTTTAGGACAAGTTATTTTAATACTTTATCAAAATGACAGCTCCTGTTTTATTAAACACAAAAACACACAAACCCCTATCAACAAAAGCACCACACTCTAAGTTAATAATATTTAAAGGGCTAGCTCTTGAACATTTCTAAACATTTTAATTTGCAAGTTTATTATGCTATGAAAATAACATGGGAATAAAAGGCATTATGGTTTGGTTTTAGTAGAAAGACAAGAGAGGGGAAGAGAAGGAGCTTTTTTCTCACTTGATTCAACCACAAACAAACCACCTCAACACACATCACACACAAGTCACACTCACAACCATCACACCATTCCAAGACACATGAAAGCAAGCATGGCAAGATGGATGCTATGATGGATGATATGATGCATGAATGCAAAACAACACATGGAACAAGGTGCAATACTTCATAGCTCATGACACAAGGTTCATACAATGGGGTTACATGCCATAAAAGTTAGGGACAACACTTGGGCTGTCACACCAAATGTACATACTATAAGGAAAAGAATATGATATGACATGTTAGGCAGCATTCCACATCAAAAAAACTGTTTTTATCACTTACCTACTCGAGGACGAGTAGGAGTTAAGCTTGGGGATGCTGATATGTCTCCAACGTATCTATAATTTTTTATTGTTCCATGCTGTTATATTATCAATCTTGGATGTTTTATAATCACTTTATAGTCATTTTATATCATTTTTTGGTACTAACCTATTGACATAGTGCCAAGTGCGAGTTGCTGTTTTTTCCATGTTTTTTACATCGCAAAAATCAATACCAGACGAAGTTCAATTGCCACGAAACTTCACGATGATTTTTTATGGGCCAGAAGGAACACAACGGGCCCTGGTTGCGCCTGGGTGGTGCCCCAAGGGGGGCACAACCCACCAGGGCGCGCTAGGAGGCCCAGGCGTGCCCTGGTGAGTTGTGCCCACCTTGGGTGCCCCCGGACCGCCTCTTTGCACTATAAATTCCCAAATATTCCGAAACCCTTCGGGGTAGCCCGAGATCAGAAGTTGTGCCGCCGCAAGGCTCTATAGCCATCAAAAACCAATCTAGACCCCGTTCCGGCACCCTACCAGAGGGGGAATCATCTCCGGTGGCCATCTTCATTAACCCGGCGGCCACCACGCTGAGGAGGGAGTAGTCCACCCACGGGGTGAGGGTTTGTACCAGTAGCTATGTGTTTAATCTCTCTCTCTCGTGATCTATATCATGGGTTGTTAATATAGATGGATCATATGATGTTTCTCCCCTCTATACTCTTATTGTGATGAATTAAATCTTTACCCTTTGAAGTTTTTTTATGTCGGATTGAATGTTCAGATTTGGGAACACATGATGTATGGCTTGCGGTATTAATACTTGAGGTGACATTGGGGTATCTTATTGGTTCACTTGATATATGTTATGGCACTCAACTTGCGTATTCCCGCGATGATATTGGGGTAATCTATGCATAGGGGTTGATGCACGTTTTTATTATCTTTTCTCTGATAGAAACTTTGGGCACCCCTTGTAGTTCTTTGTGTGGATTGAGTATTATGGATATGAATTTGCTTTGGTGTTATTCTAGTACGAACTCTTGAGTAGATCGATCGGAAAGAATAGCTTGCATTATTTTAGTATGAACTCTAGGATAGATCAAATGGAAAGAATAGCTTTGAGGTGGTTTCGTACCCTACAAACTATTTCTATCTTTTGTTCTCCGCTAATAGGAACTCAAGAGTGATTCTTTATCGCACTTTGAGGAGTGGTCATATGAACCAACTATGTTAGCATTGTTGAGAAATTGCACTAGCGAAAGTACGGACCCTAGGCCTTGTTTTCAAGCATTGCACTACCGTTTTTGTGCCCGTTTACCATTTGCTACCTTGCTGTTTTTATTTATTAAGATTATAGAAATATATTTCTACCATCCATATTACACTTTTATCACCATCTCTTCGCTGAACTAGTGCAGCTATACAATTTGCCATTGTATTGGGTGCGTTGGGGACACAAGAGATTTCTTGTATTTGGGTGCAGGGTTGTTTGAGAGAGACCATCTTCATCCTACACCTCTCATGGATTGATAAACCTTAGGTCATCCACTTGAGGGAAAATTGCTACTGTCCTACAAAACTCTGCGCTTGGAGGCCCAACACGTGTCTACAAGAATAAAGTTGCGTAGTAGACATCACTGGCCGACCCTCCCACCAAGGCCCATGCGGCTAAGGAAGTGGGAGAAGGAAACCCCAAAGTGGGAGGGAGGAAAACCAAGTAGGAGAAGGAATCCTACTTAGAGTAGGATTGGTGGAAACCTCCACCTCCTCCACTTCGGTCGAAGCCCCTAGGGGGAAACCCTAGGGCTGCCTCCTCCCCCTCCCTCCTATATATACTAGAGGAATAGAGACCCAAATCACAAGTCCACGTGCTAGTTCTCTATTCCCTAGTTCCTCCACCAAATAGATTCTGATAGTATGTAGGCGAAGCCCTGTTGGGATAACTCCACCACCACCACCACACTGTCGTGCTGCTGGAGATCTCAACTACCTCTTTGCCCCCTCTTGCTGGATCAACAAGGTGGAGATCGTCATCGAGTTGTACGTGTGCTGAACGCAGAGGTGTCTTCTGTTTGGTGCTAGATCGGGATGGATCGTGATCGGATCGCGGGACGGATAGCGATTTGGATCACGAAGACGTTCAGCTACATCAATCGCGTTTCTTAACGCTTCCCGCTTAGCGATCTACAAGGGTATGTAGATCCACTCTCCCTCTCATAGATTCTCATCACCATGGATAGATCTTGCGTGTGCGTAGGAAATATTTTATTTCCTATGCAACGTTCCCCCACAGTGGCATCATGAGCTAGGTCTATGTGTAGATGAGATCATGAGTAGAACACAAAGGAGTTTGTGGGCGTTGATGTTCAGATTGATTCCTCCCTTGGCCTTTTCTTGATTTGACGGTATTGTGAGATGAAGTGGCCCGGACCAACCTTACTCGTATGCTTACGAGAGACCGGTTCCATCAACTGCCATGTGACTCTGTTGCATAAAGATGGCTGGCGGGTGTCTGTCTCTCCTACTCTAGTTGGATCGGATTCGACAAAGGCGGTCCTTGAGAAGGTTGAATAGAAATTTGTGTATCATTGTTGTATTTTTTGCGTAAGTAAGAATCGTTCTTGTTAGATACCCATAGCAGCCACGTAAAACATGCAACAAAAATTAGAAGACGTCTAACTTGTTTTTGCAAGGTATGTTGTGATGTGATATGGCCAATTACATGACGAGATATATGTGATGTATGAGATGAGCATGTTTTGTATAGAATATCATGACTTGCATGTCGATGAGTACGACAACCGGCAGGAGCCATAGGGTTGTCTTTAATTTTTTTTCACCGTTTTTGCTTTACTTTATCGCTATGAGTTAGCAATAGTCGTAGAAGAAACAGTTGGCGCGACAACCTCATGGCGACACATTGATAGAGATCAATATGATGAAGATCATGGTGTCATGCCGGTGATGATGGAGATCATGTTGGTGATTTGAAGATGGAGATCAAAAGCACAAGTTCATGGGCATATACTATCACTTATGATTTGCATGTGATGCTAATCCTTTTATGCACCTTGTTTTGCTTAGGACGACAATAGCATTATAAGGTGATCCCTCACTAAAATTTCAAGATAAAATTGTGTTCTCCCCGAGTGTGCGCCGTTACCAAAAGTTCGTCGTTTAGAGACACCACGTGATGATCGGGTGTGATAGACTATACGTTCACATACAATGGGTGCAAGCCAGTGTTGCACATGCAAAACACTCGGGTTAAACTTGACGAGCCTAGCATGTACAGACATGGCCTCGGAACACAAGAGACCGAAAGGTCGAACATGAGTCATATAATAGATATGATCAACATGAAGATGTTCACAATTGAAACCACCTCATATCACGTGATGATCGGACTTGGGTTGATGAATTTGGATCATATGACCCTCGAATGACCTGAGGGATGTCAATTTGAGTGGGAGTTTTTAAGTAATATGATTAAATAAACTCATTATCTTCAACAATAGTCTTAGTAACATTTGCATATTTATGTTGTAGATCAATGGCTCACGCAGTAGCTCCCAAGAATTTTAATGTGTTCCTAGAGAAAGCCAAGTTGAAAGATGATGGAAGTAACTTTATAGACTGGGCCCGTAATCTGAGGATTATCCTCACGGCTTCCCGAAGACATTGTGAATGCTTGGGAGAAACGTTCTGGAGATTACTCAATAGTTCAATGTGCAATGTTGTATGGCTTAGAATCGGGACTTCAAAGACGTTTTGAATGTCATGGAGCATATGAGATGTTCCAGGAGTTGAAGTTATATTTGAGAAGAATGCCCGGATCGAGAGGTATGAGACCTCCGATAAGTTCTATGCTTGCAAGATAGAGGAGAACGGGTCTGTCAGTGAACACATACTTAGAATGTCTGGGTATTTGAATCGCTGGCTGAGTTAGGGATGCCCCTTACGATGGAGGCGATCACTGACAGAGTTCTTCGATCATTTCCACCTAGCTACAAGAGCTTTGTGTTGAACTATAACATGCATGGGATGAACAAATCAGTCGCCGAGCTGTTTCCAATGCTAAAGGTCGCTGAGTCTGAAATCCAGAAAGAGCGCCAAGTGTTGATGGTCAATAAAACCACTAGTTTCAAGAATAATGGCAAGGGCAAGAAGGATAACTCCAAGAAGAGTGGCAAAGCAGTTGCCCCTCCCGTGAAGAAACCCAAGGCTGGACCCAAACCAGAAACTGAGTGCTTTCATTGCAAGGGAACTGGTCACTCAAAGCGGAACTACCCCAAGTATCTAGCCGACAAGAAGGCGGCCAACACCAAAGAAGGTATATATGATATACATGTTATTGATGTGTACCTTACCAACTCTCGTTATAGTGCCTAGGTATTTGATACCAGTTCGGTTGCTCACATTTACAACTCAAAATAGGAGCTACGGAATAGATGAAGTCTGGCTAAGGATGAAGTGACGATGCACATGGGAAATGGTTCCAAGGTTGATGAGATCGTCGTCAGCACGCTCGCTCTTCGATTACCATCGGGATTAGCGATGAACCTGAATAATTGTTATTTGGTGCCTGCATTAAGCATGAACATTATATCTGGATCTTGTTTATTCTGAGAGGGTAATCAGAGAATAATGGTTGTTCTATTTATATGAGTAATATCTTTTATGGTCATGCACCCAATGTGAGGGGTTTATTCTTAATGAATCTCGATAGTGATGATACACATGTTCATAACATAGATGCCAAAAGATGTAGAGTTGATAATGATAGTACCACTTTCTTGTGGCACTGCCACTTAGGTCATATTGGTGTAAAACGCATGAAGAAGCTCCATGCTGATGGACTTTTGGAGTCACTTGATTTCGAAACACTTGACACATGTGAACCATGCCTCATGGGCAAGATGACTAAACCCCGTTCTCTGGAACAATGGAACGGGCAAGTGACTCGTTGGAAATCATACATACTAATGTGTGCGGTCCAATGAGCATTGAGGCATGAGGTGGATATCGTTATTTTCTCGCCTTCAGTGATGACTTAAGTAGATATGGGTATATTTACTTAACGAAACACAAGTTTGAAACATTTGAAAAGTTCAAACAATTTCAGACTAAAGTTGAGAATCATCGTAACAAGAAGATTAAATTCCTACGATCTCATCGCGGAGGAGAATATCTGAGTTATGAGTTTGGAAGTCACTTAAGACAGTGTGGAATTGTTTCACAATTGACACCGCCTGGACACCACAGCGTAAGGGTGTGTCCGAACATCATAATCGAACCTTATTACATATGGCGTGTTCTATGATGTCTCTTGCCCATTTGCCACTATTGTTTTTGGGTTATGCACTAGAGACAGCTGCATTTACATAAAATAGGGCACCATCAAAATTTGTTGAGATGATGCCATATGAACTGTGGTTTCACAAGAAGCCAAAGTTGTCGTTTCTTAAAGTTTGGGATGTGATGCTTATGTCAAAAAGCTTCAGCCTAAAAAGCTGGAACCCAAAGCGGAGAAATGTGTCTTCATAGGATACCCAAAAGAGACAGTTGGGTATACCTTCTATCTCAGATCCGAAGGCAAAGGAGTTGTCACTAAAAACGGAACATTTCTTGAGAAAGAGTTTTTCTCAAAAGAATTGAGTGGGAGGAAAATAGAACTTGATGAGGTTATTGAACCTTTACTTCAACCAGAGAGTAGCGCAATGCAGAAAGATGTTTCTGTAGAGCCTACATCGATGAAGAGGAAGTTAATGATGATGATCATGAAGCTTCGGAACAAGTTACTATCAAACCTCGTACGTCGACAAGGACGCGTACTGCTCCTGAGTGGTACGGCAACCCTGTCTTAGAGGTCATGTTGTTGGACAACAATGAACCTACAAGCTATGGAGAAGCGACGATGGGCCTGGATTCTGAGAAATGGTTAGAGACCATGAAATCCGAGATGGGATCCATGTATGAAAACAAAGTATGGACTTTGGAAGTATTACCTGAAGGGCGAAAGGCCATTCAGAACAAATGGATCTTTAAGAGGAAGAGGGATGCGGATTGTAATGTCACTGTCTATAAAGCTCGAGTTGTGGCAAAGGGTTTTTCACAAGTTCAAGGAGTTGACTACGGTGAGACATTCCCACCCGTAGCGATGCTTAAGTCCATCAGAATCATGATAGCAATAGTTGCACTTTTCGATTATGAAATTTGGCAGATGGATGTCAAAACAGCGTTCCTTCATGGTTTCCGTAAGGAAGAGTTGTATATGATACAACCAGAAGGTTTTGTCAATCCAGAGAATGCTGACAAAGTTTGCAAACTCCAGCGATCCA
Source organism: Hordeum marinum (assembly GCA_022496015.1). Taxonomy (NCBI): domain Eukaryota; kingdom Viridiplantae; phylum Streptophyta; class Magnoliopsida; order Poales; family Poaceae; genus Hordeum; species Hordeum marinum. Next base: position 374,904,026 of record CM039678.1, on the reverse strand, counting down.
TTTATGGACTGATGCAAGCATCTCGAAGTTGGAATCTTTGCTTTGATGAGGTGATCAAAGCGTTCGGGTTTATACAAGTTTACGGAGAAGCTTGTATTTACAAGAAAGTGAGTGGGAGCTTTATAGCATTTCTAATATTATATGTGGATGACATATTGCTGATTGGAAACAATATAGAAATGTTGGAAAGCGTGAAGGAATATTTGAACAAGAGTTTTTGAATGAAGGACCTAGGAGAAGCTGATTTCATATTAGGCATCAAGATCTATAGAGATAGATCGAGACGCTTAATAGGACTTTCACAGAGCACATACCTTGACAAAGTTTTGAAGAAGTTCAAAATGGATCGGTCCAAGAAGGGGTTATTGCCTGTATTGCAAGATGTGAAGTTGAGTAAGACTCAATGCCCAGTGATTGCAAAAGATAGAGAAAAGATGAGTGTCATCCCCTATGTTTCATCCATAGGCTCCATCATGTATACAAAGTTGTGCACAAGACCCGATGTCAGCCTTTCCATAAGTATGGCCGGAAGGTTTCAAAGTGATCCAGGAATGGAGCACTAGACGGCGGTCAAGAATATCCTTAAATACCTGAAAGGGACTAAGGAAATGTTTCTCGCTTATGGAAGTGGTCAAGAGCTCGTCGTAAAGGGTTACGTTGATGCAAGCTTTGACACTGATCCGGATGACTCTAAGTCTCAAACTGGATACGTATTTATTATCAATGGGGGAGTGGTAAGCTGGTGCAGTTCCAAGCAGAGCGTGGTAGCTGATTCTACATGCGAAGCGGAGTACATAGCTGCCTCGGAGGCGGCGAAGGAAGGTGTCTCGATGAAGGAGTTCATGACAGATCTTGGTGTAGTGCCCAATGCACTGAACCCAGTGACTCTGTTATGTGACAACATTGGTGCCATTGCTCTGGCCAAGGAACCAGGGTTTCACAAGAGGACCAGACACAAAAGGCGATGCTTCATTTCCATCTATGATTACATCAAGGAGGAGGAGCTAAATATTTGCAAAGTGCACATGGATCTGAATGTCGCAGACCCGTTGACTAAACCTCTTCCAAGGGCTAAACATGATCAACACCAGAACTGTATGGGTGTTAGATTCATTACAATGTAAATCACATAGTGATGTGACCTAGATTATTTACTCTAGTGCAAGTGGGAGACTGTTGGAAATATGCCCTAGAGTTAATAATAAAGTGGTTGTTAATATATTTCCTTGTTCATGATAATCATTTATTATCCATGATATAATTGTATTCATTGGAAACTCAAATGCATGTGTGGATACATAGACAACAATGTGTCCTTAGTATGCCTCTAGTAGACTAGCTCGTTGATCAAAGATGGTCAAGGTTTCCTAGCCATGGACATGAGATGTCATTTGATAATGGGATCACATCATTAGGAGAATGATGTGATGGACAAGACCCAAACTATGAACGTAGCATATGATCATGTCAGTTTATTGCTATAGTTTTCTACATGTCAAGTATCTGTTCCTATGACCATGACATCATGCAAATCACTGACAGTGGAGGAATACCTTGTGTATATCAAACGTTGCAACGTAACTGGGTGACTATAAAGATGTTCTACAGGTATCTCCGAAGGTGTCTGTTGAGTGGGCATAGTGTAGGATCACTAGAAGAGTGTTTCTAGAGGGGGCTGAATAGACTACTAGCACAAATTAAAAATCTACACAAGGTGCAAAGTTAAGTGTTGGCAGATTTTAGCAATTATAGCAAGTCTAGAGCACCCTACACATGAAAGTCATCAAGTATAGCAGCGGAAAGTAAAGACATTGCACATGGAAGTAAGGAGTTGAGATAGGGAGATCAAACGCATGAGGGACACGAAGATTTTTCCCGTGGTTCCGATAGGTGGTGCTATCGTACGTCCATGTTTATGGAGTCTTCAACCCATGGAGAGTAACGATCGCGAGAGTCCATAGAGGGCTCCACCCATAAGGGTCCACGAAGTAGCAACATTGACTATTCCATAACGGCTTCCGTCCATGAAGGACTACCCTCACTATGGGTAGATCTTCATCAAGTAGGTGATCTACTTGCCCATACAGACTTCTTGGTTCACTCCACAACACGAAGTAGGAGGCTCCCAAGCGACACCTAACCAATCTAGGAGGCACCACCCTCCAAAAGGTAATAGGCTCGATAATGTCGATGAACTCCTTACTCTTGCACTTCAAGATGATAGACTCCTCAACACTCAATCACTCTCTCACAGATTTGGCTTTGGTGGAAGAGATTGATTGGGTGGAAAGAAACTTGGGGAGGCTAGAGATCAAGATTCATATGGTTGGAATGGAATGGCATGGTCTCAACACATGAGTAGGTGGCTCTTTCTCAGAAAATCAGTTAGGATAGGTGGGGATCTATTCTGAGTGCTTCTATTACGAGTGAGTGGTGGTGGAGGGGTATATATAGGCATCTCCAAAAATCCAACTATTACACCTTAAGTGACCAACTCGGTGACACCGATGTATGAATCTCGGTGGTACCGAGTTGCTCCAAAGGTAGCAACTTTTAAATCTCTGAGAGACCAATACATAACTCCTGGTGGTACCGATTAGGTGATCAACGGTCAGATTGCACAACTCGGTGACGCTGATCCAGAAAAATCGGTGGTACCGATTTTGTGAATCGAGGTAACAAAAAGTTGGCAACCCAAACTCGGTGGCGCCAAAGTGGAATCGGTTGCACCGATGTGCTAGGGTTTGGCTTGGGTCTGTGTGAGTTTGGGAATCGGTGGCACCAAGTGGAAATTGTTGCTTGCACCGATTTTGGATATTTGGCTTTGGACAGACTTTTGTGGAAGAGCTTATGGGTGTTTTTGGTGACTATGACTTGTGTACGTGGAGCATCTTGTTCACCAACAATACCTTAACCCCTTTTAATAGTATTGGCTTTCCTATGGACTCGGAGTGATTTCTCACAAAGTAAAATGTAGAGTCATCTTGCTTGAAGCTTTGCCAGTCCATTTCCTTGTATCTTGGGGTTTCTCCACAATCCTTTTTTCCAACACTCTCTGTGGACTTTATCTGAAATGCACCAGGTAAAAGTGTTAGTCCAAGAGATAATTTATGTTGTCATGAATTATCAAAATCACCAAGGAGCACATTGTGCTTTCAATCTCCCCCTTTTCGGTAATTGATGAGAACATACAATCAAAGCTTCAAATAAAGATATGCATGTATATAATGAAGACTTTGAGAGACACGTGACTTAGACTTGCTCCCCTAAATGTGTGCAATCCCTTTAAAGGATAGTTGATTTGGAATGCATGAACACACATATAGTAGAAGGGATATAATGAGTCATGTGTATCTTGGCTATATGCATCAAATATATATGAATGAGGTGTATCCTTGTTCAAGACTTCACTCTTGCAAACAATATGTGCAAGAAGCAAGAGATCATCTTGATCAAATATATGATGCATATACTTACCTTGAATTCTTGAGCATTCTTGTAGTAGAAACACACTTGAGAAAACAATGTTAGGAACCTATCAAAAGCAATAGAACTCAAAAGTACCAAGATATGGAGATCAAGAAGAAGATAGTATTCCTTAAGATTGATATGTCTCCAAGATCATTTAGAACTTTCTCCCCTTTAGATATGAAAATAGTAGATCATCCTCTCCCCTGAATCTTAGTATGTAGATACTGGGATTGGATAGCGTGAGAAAAAGTCTAACATGAGTAGTCAAATAAGATAAACACATATTTCTCCCAAAAATATTTTGTCCCCCTACTTTGGTTGGTATCCTCTCCTTTCATATTCTCCTCTCCCCCTTGATTATATCTCCCCCTTTGCATAAGCATGTATCTCCCCCTTTAGCTTTCAAGCTTTGGTATTCTCCCCCTTTGGCATTAATTTCCAAAAAGGCCATACATAGGGTTACATAAAGGGATCATTGATTAAGAAGGGATCCTTGAGACCAAGTGTCATAGAATGTAGGGTTCACAGAATATAAAAATTATAGATAGCATTAGAAAGGTGACGGAATCATTGAAAATAATTTCTCTACCTTTGGCTAAACTAAGAGTTTGTAGGACTTGTCCTCCTTTGAGTTAGGGATCCTTGAATTGATTTCTCACCCACCCCCGTTTTTATGAAGGGATCATCGAAGAATTGAAAATATCACAATAGGATCACTAAGGAAACAAATATTTACTAACATGAATGCAAACTGAAAAGATATCAAATCGGTGGCTCCAAGACAAACAAGTCGGTGGTACCGATATGTTGTTATGCAACTCACCTGCTAATTCGGTATAACTGAGTCATTTGGATCGGAGGCTCCGAGGCTTAGACGGAAACTTGGCAATGTTTGAGAAACTTGAAAATTTATTTGAAAATTTGTAACAAGGTGTCAAAAGGATTTTTAAAGTAAATGCAAAGGACTTTACAAAGAGATATCAACTAGAGAATATTTGAGTGGTTCCAAGAAATCTTGCAAAATAGAGAATGAAGCAAACAGTATTATTAACTAGATGATGGATGGTGACTAGGTCACCTATATTACAGTATATTGACTTAGGATCCAAGAAATAATACTTGATCATAGGTCATACTCATTGTTAAGCTCAAAATGGGGTTACCATTTTTCGATTAAGCATTTTAATGTTGTCATGTCACTTGAGTTAGTTTAGCTCATGTTTTGGAGTAAAGCTTTTTCAAGGATATGAGTACATACCTTTGAGTGATGTTGATGACATGGCTTGTAGGTGAACTTGTTGAGGATGCTCGAGGTTGATGAAGATAATCTTGAGTTGGGAGCAATCCTTCTCGTTTTAGTACACTTGTCACCTACATAGATTAGTCAAGCAAGGAAGAACATGATATATTCAAATGACATGATACCAATTATGAATTGATACCAAATGAGAAATTTATGTCAAGGATATGTTTTGTTGTCTTCTTCCTTTCATCATCAAAGAGAGGTTCTGGATACTTGGTCATGACAAGATTGCTTAAGATATGAGTTTTTGGCAATCTTGTGGAGTGTTGGTCTTCCAAGTACCTACAAAAGGGTTAGATGCAAGACAAGGGAGCATAGAATTCCGTGATACATGATATTCAAGGTAATAATAGCATGGAATGGTTAAGTAAGCTCATCCTCTTGCATGCATCCGAGTGAGCTTAGTTCAAGTTTGAAGCATAAATGATGTTCAACTCACTCCTCAAATAACAAAATGTTTCCTCATCAAGTGGCTTAGTAAAGATGTCGGCCAATTGCTTGTTAGTGTGAACATGCTTGAGATCAATATCTCCTTTGGCAACATAATCACGAATGAAATGATGTCGAACTTGAATACGCTTGGTTCGAGAATGTTGCACGGGATTGTGACCAATCTTAATATCACTTTCATTGTCAAAAAGTAATGGAACATTTTTCACATGGATTCCATAATCCTTAAGCGTTTGTGTCATCCATAGCAATTGTGCACAACATGATCCGGCAGCAATATACTCAGCTTCGTCAGTAGATAGAGATACCGAGTTTTGTTTCTTGGAGGACCAAGACACAAGGGATCTACCCAAAAATTGACAAGTACTCGAGGTTGATTTTTATCAACCTTGTCACCGGCATAGTCCGAATCGTAATAGCCAACAAGGTTAAATGAAGATCCCTTGGGATACCAAATGCCAACGTTTGGTGTTTGTATCAAATATCTCACAATACGTTTCACGGCCAAAAGATGACACTCTCTAGGTGCAGCTTGATATCTAGCACACATGCAAACACTAAGCATAATATCGGTACGAGAGGCACATAGATATAGCAATGAACCAATCATAGATCGATAAACCTTTTGATCAACCGGTTCGTCCTCCTTGGTAAGGTCAACATGTCCACTAGTAGGCATAGGAGTTTTCATACCTTTGCACTCTTCCATGTTGAACTTCTTGATCAAGTCCTTGATATACTTGGTTTGAGAGACGAAAGTTCCTTCTCTAGTTTGCTTGATTTACAAACCAAGAAAGATTTTCAGCTCACACACATCATGGAAATCTCATACTTCTCGGACATCAACCTTCCAAATCTTTCACTAAATTGTTGTTAGTAGATCCAAAGATAATATCATCCACATAGATTTGGCACACAAATAATTCACCATTAACTCTCTTAGTAAATAAGGTTGCGTCAATTTTACCAATTTCAAAACCTTTTTCAATGAGAAACCTCGTTAGGCATTTATACCAAGCACGAGGAGCTTGCTTAAGACCATATAAAGCTTTCCTAAGTTTGTAAACATCGTTAGGTTTATTAGGATTGACAAATCCGGGAGGTTGTTTAACATAGACTTCCTCCTCTATCTTTCCATTTAAAAAGGCACTTTTAATATCCATTTGGTAAAGAGTGATGTCATGGTGATTGGCATAAGCAAGAATAATTCGAATAGCTTTGAGTCTAGCGATGAGGGCGTAGGTCTCGCCGTAGTCCATACCTTCGACTTGCGTATATCCTTGGGCTACGAGGCGAGCCTTGTTGCGTACAACTTGACCATCTACATCTTGCTTTTTTCGAAATACCCATTTCTTGTCAATGATGTTTTGCTCGTCCTTGGGCTTTTCCACGAGTGTCCACACTTCATTCCTCTCGAAGTTGTGAATCTCTTCATGCATAGCATTTCCCAATCCGCGTCCTCAAGAGCTTGTTCAACCTTCAAGGTTTCAATGCTAGAGATGAAAGAATAATGCTCACAAAAGTTAGCTAAGCGAGTTTTAGAGCGAGTGATCCTCCCTGTTTGTATATCACCAAAGATTTGGTTTAGCAGATGGTTCTTGGTCACTTGTGCTTGAACTCAGGGTAGCTTTGGCTTGTTCGATGGTGGAGCTTCTTGTTCATCATCTCCTTCATCTTCGTTGTTGTCGAAGTGGTCGTCTCCTTAAGGTGGTGGTGAAGGAGGTTGTGGTGGATCTTCATGATGTACTTCCTCTTCCCCTTCACTTGTCGTGTACCACTTGTGGGTGCTTCCATGTTGTTTTGTCGGTAGCCTTGATCCGAAGTAGGAGCTTCCACTTGGGTTGATGAAGTACTTTCCTTCACCTCCATGGGACGAATCTTGACGATGGGCAAATCTTGGATAGCTTCCGAAGGATCTTTATCACCTACATCATTTGCCAATTGTTCGACTTGCGAACCATTAGATTCATCAAACATCACATCTACCGTCTCTTCAACTTTTTGAGTGAAGTTGTTGTAGACACGGTAGGTGTAAGAGTTCGACCTGTAACCGAGTAGGAAGCCTTCATGAGATTTGGGAGCAAATTTAGTACGACAATGCTTATCAAGAATGTAGCACTTTGAGCCAAATACTTGAAAGTATCCAACTTGGTGTGAGAGCCTGGCTTAATAGGAATGATAGACTACTCATATCATCAAGGAACTCATTCTTTTCTGGGAGCCCTCTCGAAAAGAACTCCAAAGTTAAGTGTGCTTGGCTTGGAGCGATTCTAGGATGGGTGACTGACCGGGAAGTTGGTCCCGGGTGCACACGAGTCAGGACAAAGTGCACAAGCAAGACCAGTGTTGGTCTATGGGGCCAGTCTAGATCCCGCCAGGAGTAACGGGGTGTTACAATTGGTATCCGAGCCGACCCTTGCAGTCACACGGGCATGCACAGGTCAGGTGCACAGGCATGTGGCGCATGGCGCGTGTGGCCCGTTGTGGCACACGGCATGGCACATGTGCCGGACCGGACGTGCATACGTGTGCCAAGAGGGAACGTTCCTGATGGACCGACGAGGACGTCGGTTCCTTTGAGTGGGGGTGTATGTGAGAGCCTGGCTTAATAGGAATGATAGACTACTCATATCAACAAGGAACTCCTTCTTTTCCAGGATCCCACTCAAAAAGAACTCCAAAGTTAAGTGTGCTTCGCTTGGAGCGATTCTAGGATGTGTGACAGACCAGGAAGTTGGTTCTGGGTGCGCACGAGTGAGGACAAATTGCACAAGAAAGACTAGTGTTGGTCTATGGGGCCAGTCTAGATCCCGCCAGGAGTAACGAGGTGTTACACTTTGGGTTTGTTACTGGTGAGAAGCTCGTATGCCGTTTTGCCGAGAAGCTTGTGCAAGTAGAGTCGGTTTGTGGCATGGCATGTTGTTTCCACGGCTTCTGCCCAAAAGTGTCTTGGTGTCTTGTATTCGTCAAGCATTGTTCTCATTATCTCAATGAGGGTGCGGTTCTTCCTCTCAACAACTCCATTTTGTCGAGGCGTGTACGTAGCCGAGAGCTCATGTGAAATACCCTCTTCATCAAGAAAGGTATCCACATGGGTGTTCTTGAACTCCGATCCGTTATCGCTTCGAACCTTCTTGATCTTCACTTCAAATTGATTTTGCGCTTTGCGTGCAAAGTTCTTGAAGATCTTTTGTACCTGTGACTTATCATCAAGAAAGAATACCCACGTAAATCTTGAAAAATCATCAACTATAACTAGACCATAAGAGTTTCCACCTACTTGTAAGCATTGGGACCAAAAAGATCCATATGAAGTAGGTCTCCTAGTGGTCATGATGTTCTTGACCGGATGACTTCCACCTACTTGATTTCCTGCTTGACAAGCGCTACAAAGCCTATCTTTGTCAAAGATAGCATCTTTAACACCAAGAATGTGATCGCCCTTGATAAGCTTATCTAGATTGCGCATGCCTACATGTCCTAGCCTTCTATGCCATAGCCAACCTTTAGATGATTTTGCAATAAGACAAGTATGAGGTTGGACCTTTTTAATGAAATCGACAATGTATAGATCACCTCTACGAATACCGATAAAGATAATATTATGATTATCATGACAAAACACTTGACAATCTACTTTAGTAAATAGCACAATGAAACCGAAGTTTGCTAGTCTAGATACGGAAAGAAGATTGTAGCCAAGGGATTCAACAAGCATCACAATTTGAATAGAGCTATCATGAGATATGGACACCTTACCAAGGCCAAGTACCTTACCCTAAGAGTTGTCTCCAAAGGTCACATACCTCCGAGGACGGTTATTAGGCATGATCTCTTGGAACATGTCTTTATCTCCAGTCATGTGAAGTGCATCCACTGTCGAGAATCCACTCTTTTCCAAAGTTTTCCATGAGACTTAGACTCTTCATGATCTTTTCATGCTCGATGTCAAACAACTCATCTTCATCATAGTAGCCATGTTCTTCATTGTCATCATTTGGTAGAATCTCCTCATCATAGAAACCAAGAGATTCGTTAGTATTGTAATCATGACAATGTTCATGCTTATGAATGTGAATGACTTCAATGATAATGTTGTTGATAGTTGTGACATATCCTTTAGCACGCATAAGATCATGAAGCTCAAATAGGCATTTATCAAAGTTGGGATCACTAGACATCATTTTGTGAAAGGCAATAGTTTTATGAAGAATTTCATCAAGATTACTCAATTAATAACTTGGATATCATTTCTCCAAGTCATTCCACAAAGTACAAGCACATTCAAAAATCTTCATTTGACTAAGAACAATCCTAGGCAATCCTCTAACAATAAGATTAACAATTCTAAGATTCAATAGCATATCAATTTCCTCTTCGTGTGTGGGATGTAAAGGATCAATGGGAGGTACATAGTGGTTCTTTACATTCTTGCTCAATTGAAATTCATTAAATAACTCAAGCATCAAAGTTTTCCATTGACTATAGTACTCCCCATCAAGAATAGGCACTCTACAACTCAAACTCCCTATACTAGACACATCCAACTTCCTCCATGGTGATGAAACCAAAGAAATGGAGACCAATGCTCTGATACCAATTGTGGGATCACTAGAAGAGTATGTCTAGAGGGGGTGAATGGACTACCAACGCAAATTAAAAATCTACACAAGGTGCAAAGTTAAGTGTTGGTAGATTTTAGCAATTATAGCAAGTCTAGAGCACCCTACACATGCAAGTCATCAAGTATAACAGTGGAAAGTAAAGACATTGCACATGGAAGTAAGGAGTTGAGATAGGGAGATCAAACGCATGAGGGACACGAAGATTTTTCCCGTGGTTCCGATAGGTGGTGCTATCGTACGTCCATGTTTACGGAGTCTCCAACCCACGGAGGGTAACGGCCATGAGAGTCCATGGAGGGCTCCACCCATAAGGGTCCACAAAGTAGCAACCTTGACTATTCCATAACAGCTTCCGTCCACGAAGTACTAGCCTCACTATGGGTACATCTTCACGAAGTAGGTGATCTCCTTGCCCATAAAAACTTCTTGGTTCACTCCACAACACGAAGTAGGAGGCTCCCAAAGGGCACCTAACCAATCTAGGAGGCACCACACTCCAAAAGGTAATAGGCTCGATAATGTCGATGAACTCCTTGTTCTTGTGCTTCAACATGATAGACTCCTCAACATTCAATCACTCTCTCACAGATTTAGCTTTGGTGAAAGAGATTGATTGGGTGGAAAGCAACTTGGGGAGACTAGAGATCAAGATTCATATGGTTGGAATGGAATGGCATGATCTCAACACATGAGTAGGTGGCTCTCTCTCAAAAAATCAGTTAGGATAGGTGGGGATTTGCTCTGAGTGCTTCTATTGCGAGTGAGTGTTGGTGGAGGAGTATATATAGGCATCTCCAAAAATCCAACCATTACACCTTAAGTGAACAACTCGGTGACACCGATGTGTGAAACTTGGTGGTACCGAGTTGCTCCAAAGGTAGCAACTTTTGAATCTTGGTGAGACCGATACATAAATCTCGATGGTACCGATTAGGTGACTAACGGTCAGATTGCACAACTCGGTGCCATTGATCCAGAAAACTCAGTGGTACCAATTTTGTGAATCGAGGTAAAAGAAAGTTGGCAACCCAAACTTGGTGGCACCAAAGTGGAATCTGTTGCACCGATGTGCTAGGGTTTGGCATGGGTCTGTCTGAGTTTGGGAATCAGTGGCACCGAGTGGAAATTGTTGCTTGCACCAATTTTGGATACTTGGCTTTGGACAAACTTTTGTGGAAGAGCTTGTGGGTGTTTTTGGTGACTATCACTTGTGCACGTGGAGCATATTGTTCACCAACAGTACCTTACCCCCTTTTAACAGTATTGTCTTTCCTATGGAGTCAAGGTGATTTCTCACAAAGTAAAATGTAGAGTCCTCTTGCTTGAAGCTTTTCCAATTCATTTCCTTGTATCTTGGGGTTTCTCCACAATCCTTTTTGCCAACCCTATCTGTGGACTTTATCTGAAATATACTAGGTAAAAGTGTTAGTCCAAGAGACAATATATGTTGTCATGAATTATCAAAAGCACCAAGGGAGAACATTGTGCCTTCACATAGATCAAGACTGGGATTTGTTACTCCATGTGACGGAGAGGTATCTCAGGGCCCACTCGGTAATACAACATCACAACAAGCCTTGCAAGCAAAGTAACTAAGGATTTTAGCCACGGGATCTTATATTACGGAACGAGTAAAGAGACTTGCCGGTAACGATATTGAACTAGGTATAGAGATACTGACGATCGAATCTTGGGCAAGTAACATACCGAAGAACAAAGGGAACAACATATGGGGTTAACTAAATCCTTGACATAGAGGTTCGACCGATAATGATCTTCGTAGAATATGTGAGAACCAATATGGGCATCCAGTTCCCGCTATTGGTTATTGACCATAGAGGTGTCTCGGTCATGTCTACATAGTTCTCGAACTCGCAGGGTCTGCACACTTAACGTTCGGTGACGTTTCTGTAGTATTGAGATATATGTGTTGGTGACCAAAGGTTGTTCGGAGTCTCGGATGTGATCCCGGACGTCACGAGGAGCTCCGGAGGTAAAGATTTATATATAGGAAGTTGGTATTTTCCTTCCGGAAAAGTTCCGAAATTTACCAGGGTTATCGGAAGGGTTCCGAGGGTTCATCGGGTGGGCCCACCCTCCATAGGGCCCCATGGGTTGTGGGAGGAGACAGACCAGCCCCTGGTGGGCTGGCCGATCCTCCCACCAATGCCCATGCGGCTAGGGAAGTGGGAGAAGGAAACTGATGACCCACAAGTATAGGGGGTCTATCGTAGTCCTTTCGATAAGTAAGAGTGTCAAAACCAACAAGGAGCAGAAGGAAATGACAAGCGGTTTCTAGTAAGGTATTCTCTGTAGGTACTGAAATTATCGGTAACAGATAGTTTTGTGATAAGATAATTTGTAACGAGTAACAAGTATCAAGTGTAGCAAAGGTGCAGCAAGGTAGCCCAATCCTTTTTGTAGCAAAGGACAGGCCTGGACAAACTCCTATATAAAGCAAAGCGCTCCCGAGGACACATGGGAATTTCTTTCAAGCTAGTTTTCATCATGCTCATTTGATTCGCGTTCGTTACTTTGATAATTTGATATGTGGGTGGACCGGTGCTTGGGTTATGCCCTTACTTGGACAAACCTCCCACTTATGATTAACCCCTCTCGCAAGCATCCGCAACTACAAAAGAAGAATTAAGATAAATCTAACCATAGCATGAAACATGTGGATCCAAATCAGCTCCTTACGAAGCAATGCATAAACTAGGGTTTAAGCTTCTATCACTCTAGCAACCGATCATCTACTTATTACTTCCCAATGCCTTCCCCTAGGACCAAATAATGATGAAGTGTTATGTAGTCGATGTTCACATAACACCACTAGAGGAAAGACAACATACATCTCATCAAAATATCCAACGAATACCAAATTCACATGATTACTTATAACAAGAGTTAACCCATGTCCTCAGGAACAAACGTAACTACTCACAAAACATGTTCATGTTCATAATCAGAGGAGTATTAATTATCATAAAAGATCTAAACATATGATCTTCCACCAAGTAAACCAACTAGCATCAACTACAAGGAGTAATCAACACTACTAGCAACCCACAGGTACCAATCTGAGGTTTGAGACAAAGATCGGATACAAGAGATGAACTAGGGTTTGGAGACAAGATGGTACTGGTAAAGATGATGATGGAGATTGACCCCCTCTCGATGAGAGGATCATTGGTGATGACGATGGCTTTGATTTCCCCCTCTGGGAGGGAAGTTTCCCCGGCACAACAGCCCTGCCGGAGCTCTAGGTTGGTTCTATCCAAGTTCGGCCTCGAGACAACGGTGCTTCATCTTGAAAGCTCTCTTCTGATTTTTTTTTCCAGGTCAAAACCCTCCATATAGCAAAAGATGGGCGTCGGGGGCCTGCCAAGTGGGCCACAAGCCTGCTAGGCGTGGCCAGGGGGGTGGTCGTGCTTGGCAGGCTTGTCACCTCCTGGCAGCCCACCTCTCGCATCTGTTTCACCCAATATTTTTTATATATTCAAAAATAATTCTCCATAAATTTTTAGGACTTTTGGAGTTGTGAAGAATAGGTACCTCAGATTTGCTCCTTTTCCACTCCAGAATTCCAGCTGCCGGCAATCTCCCTCTTCATGTAAACCTTGTAAAATAAGAGAGAAAAGGCATAAGTATTGTACCATAACGTGTAATAATAGCCCATAATGCAATAAATATCAACATAAAAGCATGATGCAAAATGGACGTATCAACTCCCCCAAGCTTAGACCTCGCTTGCCCTCAAGCGGAAGTTGAGATCGATAAATATGTCCACTTGTTTGGAGATAGAGGTGTCGATAAAATAAAATACGGACATGAGGGCATCATGAACATCTTTAGAACAACAATGCTCATTGGAAGATTTATTATGCTAGAGTAACAATTCATTCACAAGATAAAGTATGAACAAAGAACTCTATTGACAACCAACAAAAGATGATCTTAATCATTGAAGTAATTGGCAATTTATCATAACATCGGAAAGATTCAATATAAGAGCTTGTAAAGCAAACCCACATACTCAATAATCTTTTAGTATTTCACAATTGCTAACACTCACGCGGTACCCATGAGCTCAAAACTTCAATCGGACACAGTGAAAGATAGGGGCTTATAATTTTGCCTCCCAACTATTCACCTCAAGGGTGATGTCAACAATAATAACTCATGATCACCCACATCCGAGTGGATATATGCGTCTGTTGGAAATATGCCCTAGAGGCAATGAATAAAGTGTTTACTATTATATTTCCTTGTTCATGATAATCGTTTATTATCCATGCTATAATTGTATTGATTGGAAACACATTACATGTGTGGGTAAATAGACAACACACTATCCCTAGTATGCCTCTAGTGAACTAGCTCGTTGATCAAAGATGGTCAAGGTTTCCTAGACATTGACATGAGATGTCATTTGATAACGGGATCACATCATTAGTAGAATGATGTGATGGACAAGACCCAAACTACAAACGTAGCATATGATCGTGTCAGTTTATTGCTACTGTTTTCTACATGTCAAGTATGTGTTCCTATGACCATGAGATCATGCAACTCACGGACATAGCAGGAGTGCCTTGTGTGTATCAAACGTCGCAACGTAACTAGGTGACTATAAAGGTGCTCTACAGGTATCTCCGAGGGTGTCTGTTGAGTTGGCATGGATCAAGACTGGAATTTGTTACTCCGTGTGATGGAGAGGTATCTCAGGGCCCACTCGGTAATACAACATCACAATAAGCCTTGCAAGCAATGTGACTAAGTGTTAGTCACGGGATCTTGTATTACGAAATGAGTAAAGAGACTTGCTAGTAACAAGGTTGAACTAGGTATGGAGATACCGACGATCGAATCTCGGGCAAGTAACATACCGAAGAACAAAGGGAACATCACACGGGGTTAACTGAATCCTTGACATAGAGGTTCGATCGATAAAGATCTTCATAGAATATGTAGGAACCAATATGGGAAACCAGGTCCCGCTGTTGGTTATTGACCATATAGGTGTCTCGGTCCTGTCTACATAGTTCTCGAGCCCGCGGGGTCTGCACACTTAAGGTTTGGTGACGTTTCGGTAGTATAGAGTTATGTATGGTGGTGACCGAAGGTTGTTCAGAGTCCCGGATGAGATCCCGGACGTCATGAGGAGCTCCGGAATGGTCCGGAGGTAAAGATTGATATATAGGAAGTCCTATTTTGGTCACCGGAAAAGTTTCGGGCTCATCGGTAGTGTACCGGGAGTGCGGATAGTGTACCGGGAGACCATCGGGAGGGGTATTTCGACCCAAGAGGTAACATGGGCTGTGGGAGAGTGAATACCAGCCCTTAGTGGGCTGGTGGAAGTCCCACACAAAGCCCATGCGGCTAGGGAGAAATCGCCCAAAGAGAAAAAGTGGAAAAAGGCAAAAATAGGGTGAATCCTAGTCCTACTAGGATTGGAGGTGGATTCCACCTCTCCCACCTGGTTCGGCTGACTCCTAGAGGCTTGGCCCTTGGGCCAAGCCTACTCCTCTCTTCCTCTTATATATACTGGAGGGTTTAGGGTTTTTTCACAGAATTCTCAGCCACGTGTTGCCCGTTCCTCCAGTGCATAGTTTCTCCTCTAGATCGGTTTTCTGCAGTGCTTAGGCGAAGCCCTGCCAGAATAGCTCCACCACCATCGCCGGAGCGCCGTCATGCTGCCGGAGAACTCTTCTTCCTCTCTGCTCCTTCTTGCTGGATCAAGACGGCGGAGACCGTCATCAAGTTGTACGTGTGCTGAACGGGGAGGTGTCGTCCGTTTGGCGCTAGATCGGAAGGATCGTGATCAAGTTCGTGGTACGCATGGTGATCAAGTTCGCGGGACGGATCGTGATTGGATCACGGGATGGATCATGCTTGGATCACGGGACACTCGGCTATTCGGATCGTGAAGACGTTCGACTACACCAACCGCGTTTCTTAACGCTTCCCGCTTAGCGATCTACAAGGGTATGTAGATCCACTCTCCCTCTCGTAGATGCTCATCACCATGGATAGATCTATATGTGTGTAGGAAAAAATTTGTTTCCCATGCAACGTTCCCAACAGTGGCATCATGAGCTAGGTCTATGTGTAGATGAGATCTCGAGTAGAACACAAAAGGTTTGTGGGCATTGATGCTTAGATTGCTTCCTCCCTTGGTCGGATTTTGGTTCAGCAGTATTGTGAGATGAAGCGGCCCGGACCAACATTACTCGTACGCTTATGAGAGACCGATTCCCTCGACCGCAACTTGTTGCATAGATGGCTTGCGGGTGCCAGTTTCTCTCACTTTAGTTGGATCGGATTTGACAAAGGCGGTCCTTGAGAAGGTTGAAAAGCAAATTATTTATCACCGTTGTGGTTTATGCGTGTACAGACATGGCCTCGGAACACAAGAGACCGAAAGGTCGAACATGAGTCATATAGTAGATATGATCAACATGAGATGTTCACCATTGAAGCCACCTCAACTCACGTGCTGATCGGACTTGAGTTGGTGAATTTGGATCATGTGACACTCAGATGACCTGAGGGATGTCGATTTGAGTGGGAGCTTTAGTAAATTTGATTAACTAAACTCAATATCTTGAACAATAGTCTAAGTAACCTTTGCATATTTATGTTGTAGATCAATGGCTCGCATAGTAGCACCCTTGAATTTTAATGTGTTCCTAGAGAAAGCTAAGTTGAAAGATGATGGAAGTAACTTTGTTGACTGGGCCCGTAATCTGAGGATTATCCTCACGGCTTCCCAGAAATCATATTTCCTTGATGCACCGCTTGGTGACCAACCAGAAGATATGACCTCCGAAGACGTTAAGAACGCTTGGGAGGCATGTACTGGAGATTACTCAATAGTTCAGTGTGCAATATTGTATGGCTTAGAACCGGGACTTCAAAGACGTTTTGAACGTCATGGAGCATATGAGATGTTCCAGGAGTTGAATTTTATCTTTCAGAAGAATGCCCGGATCGAGAGGTATGAGACCTCCGATAAATTCTATGCTTGCAAGATGGAGGAGAACGGGTCTATCAGTGAGCATATACTCAGAATGTATGGGTATTCAAATCGTCTAGCAGAGTTGGGAATTACCCTTCCGCCAGAGGCAATCACTGACAGAGTTCTTCAATCACTGCCACCTAGTTACAAGAGCTTTGTGATGAACTATAACATGCACAGGATGAACAAGTCAGTCGCCGAGCTATTTGCGATGCTGAAAGTTACTGAGTCTGAAATCCAGAAAGAACATCAAGTGTTGATGGTCAATAAAACCACTAGTTTCAAGAAGAATGGCAAGGGCAAGGGCAAGAAGGGTAAAACCAAGAAGGATGGCAAAGCAATTGCTACTCCTATAAAGAAGCCTAAGCATGGACCTAAGCCAGAAACTGAGTGCTTTCATTGCAAGGGAACTTGTCACTGGAAGCAGAACTGCCCCAAGTACCTGGCTAAGAAGAAGAAGGCCAACGACAAACAAGGTATATATGATATACATGTTATTGATGTGTACCTTACTAGCTCTCGTAGTAGTGCATAGGTATTTGATACCAGTTCGGTTGCTCACATTTGCAACTCAAAGCAGGAACTATGGAATAAACGAAGGTTGGCGAAGGACGAAGTGACGATGCGTGTGGGAAATGGTTCTAAGGTTGATGTGATCGCCATCGTCACGCTCTCTCTTCGATTACCATCGGGATTAGTGATGAATCTGAATAATTGTTATTTAGTGCCTACGTTAAGCATGAACATTATATCTAGATCTTGTTTATTGTGAGACGGTTACTCATTTAAATCAGAGAATAAAGGTTGTTCTATTTATATGAGTAATATCTTTTACGGTCATGCACCCAATGTTAGGGGTTTGTTCATATTGAATCTTGATAGTGATGACACACATGTTCATAACATTGATGCCAAAAGATGTAGAGTTGATAATGATAGTACCACTTTATTGTAGCACTGCCATTTAGGTCATATTGGTGTAAAACGCATGAGGAAGCTCCATGCTGATGGACTTTTGGAGTCACTTGATTTTGAATCACTTGACACATGTGAACCATGCCTCATGGGCAAGATGACTAAAATGCCGTTCTCTAGAACAATGGAACGGGCAAGTGACTTATTGGAAATCATACATACTGATGTGTGCGGTCCAATGAATGTTACAGCACGTGGTGGATATCGTTATTTTCTCACCTTCACTAATGACTTAAGTAGATATGGGTATATTTACTGAATGAGACACAAGTCTAAAACGTTTGAAAAGTTCAAGCAATTTCAGAGTGAAGTTGAGAATCATCGTAACAAGAAGATTAAGTTCCTGCGATCTGATCGAGGAGGTGAATATCTGAGTTATGAGTTTGGCAGTCACTTAAGATAGTGTGGAATTGTTTCACAATTGACACCGCCCGGAACACCACAGCGTAATGGTGTGTCCGAACGTCGTAATCGAACCTTATTAGATATGGTGCATTCTATGATGTCTCTTGTTGATTTGCCACTATCGTTTTGGGGTTATGCATTAGAGACAGTTGCATTCACTTTAAATAGGGCACCATCGAAATCCGTTGAGACGACGCCATATGAACTATGGTTTGGGAAGAGGCCAAAGTTGTCGTTTCTTAAAGTTTGGGGATGTGATGCTTATGTCAAAAAGCTTCAGCCTGAAAAGCTGGAACCCAAACCGGAGAAATGCGTCTTCATAGGATACCTGAAAGAGACAGTCGGGTATACCTTCTATCTCAGATCCGAAGGCAAAGTGTTTGTCGCTAAGAACGGAATATTTCTTGAGAAAGAGTTTCTCTCGAAAGAATTGAGTGGGAGGAAGATAGAGCTTGATGAGGTTATTGAACCTTTACTTCAAACAAAAAGTAGCGCAACGCAGAAAGATGTTTCTATGGAACCTACGATGGTAGAAGACGAAGTTAATGATGATGATCATGAAGCTTTGGATCAAGCTACTATTGACCTCGTAGGTCGACAAGGGCGCGTACTGCTCCTGAGTGGTACGGCAACCTTGTCTTAGAGGTCATGTTGTTGGACAACAATAAACCTACGAGCTATGGAGGAGCAGTGATGGGCCCGGATTCCGAGAAATGGTTAGAGGCCATGAAATACGAGATGGGATCCATGTATGAAAACAAAGTATGGACTTTGGAAGTATTACCTGAAGGGCGAAAGTCCATTCAGAACAAATGGATCTTCAAGAAGAAGACAGACGCGGACGGTAATATCACCATCTATAAAGCTCGACTTGTGGCAAAGGGTTTTTCACAAGTTCAAGGAGTTGACTACGATGATACATTCTCACCCGTAGCGATGCTTAAGTCTGTCAGAATCATGTTGGCAATAGCTACTCATTTTGACTATGAAATTTGGCAGATGGATGTCAAAACGGCGTTCCTCAACGGTTTCCTTGAGGAAGAGTTGTATATGATGCAACCCGAAGGTTTTGTCGATCCAGAGAATGCTGACAAAGTTTGCAAACTGTAGCGGTCCATTTATGGACTGGTGCAAGCATCTCGGAGTTGGAATAAGCGCTTTGATGAGGTGATCAAAGCGTTTGAGTTTATACAAGTTGATGGAGAAGCTTGTATTTACAAGAAAGTGAGTGGGAGCTCTATAGCATTTCTAATATTATATGTGGATGACATATTGCTGATTGGAAACAATATACAAATGCTGGAAAGCGTGAAGGAATATTTGAACAAGAGTTTTTCAATGACGGGCCTAGGAGAAGCTGATTTCATATTAGGCATTAAGATCTATAGAGATAGATCGAGATGCTTAATAGCACTTTCACAGAGCACATACCTTGATAAAGTTTTGAAGAAGTTCAAAATGGATCAGTCCAAGAAGGGGTTCTTGCCTATGTACAAGGTGTGAAGTTGAGTAAGACTCAATGCCCAGTGACTGCAGAAGATAGAGAAAAGATGAGTGTCATCCCCTATGCTTCAGCCATATGCTCTATCATGTATGCAATGTTGTGCACAAGACCCGATGTCAGCCTTGCCATAAGTATGGCCGGAATGTTTCAAAGTGATCCTGGAATGGAGCACTGGGCAGCCATCAAGAATATCCTTAAGTACCTAAAAAGGACTAAGGAAATGTTTCTCGTTTATGGAGGTGATGAAGAGCTTGTCGTAAAGGGTTACGTCGATGCAAGCTTTGACACTAACCCGGACGACTCTAAGTCACAAACCGGATACGTATTTATTCTTAATGGGGGAGCGGTAAGCTGGAGCAGTTCCATGCAAAGCGTGGTAGCTGATTCTACGTGCGAAGCGGAGTACATCGCAGCCTCAGAGGCGGGGAAGGAAGGTGTCTGGATGAAGCAGTTCATGACAGATCTTGGAGTAGTGCCGAGTTCACTAAATCCAATGAACCTGTTCTGTGACAACACTGGTGCCATTGCTCTGGACAAGGAACCAAGGTTTCACAAGATGACCAAACACATAAAGCGATGCTTCAACTCCATCTGGTATTACATCGAGGAGAAGGACATAAATATTTGCAAAGTGCACACGGATCTGAATGTTGCAGACCCGTTGACTAAACCTCTTCCAAGGGCTAAACATGATCAACACCAGAACTGCATGGGTGTTCGATCCATTACCATGTAAATCACATAGTGATGTGAACTAGATTATTGACTCTAGTGCAAGTGGGAGACTGTTGGAAATATGCCCTAGAGGCAATGAATAAAGTTTTTATTATTATATTTCCTTATTCATGATAATCGTTTATTATCCATGCTATAATTGTATTGATTGGAAACACATTACATGTGTGGGTAAATAGACAACACACTGCCCCTAATATGCCTCTAGTGAACTAGCTCGTTGATCAAAGATGGCCAAGGTTTCCTAGCCATTGACATGAGATGTCATTTGATAATGGGATCACATCATTAGGAGAATGATGTGATGGACAAGACCCAAACTACAAACATAGCATATGATCGTGTCAGTTTATTGCTACTGTTTTCTGCATGTCAAGTATATGTTCCTATGACCATGAGATCATGCAACTCATGGACATCAGAGGAGTGCCTTGTGTGTATCAAATGTCGCAACGTAACTGGGTGACTATAAAGGTGCTCTACAGGTATCTCCGAGGGTGTCTATTGAGTTGGCATGGATCAAGACTAGGATTTGTTACTTCGTGTGACGGAGAGGTATCTCAGGACCCACTCGGTAATACAACATCACAATAAGCCTTGCAAGCAATGTGACTAAGTGTTAGTCGCGGGATCTTGTATTACCGAACGAGTAAAGAGACTTGCCAGCAACAAGGTTGAACTAGGTATGGAGATACCGACGATCGAATCTCGGGCAAGTAACATACCGAAGAACAAAGGGAACATCATACGGGATTAACTGAATCCTTGACATAGAGGTTCGACCGATAAAGATCTTCATAGAATATGTAGGAACCAAAATGGGCATCCAGGTCCCGCTATTGGTTATTGACCATAGAGGTGTCTCGGTCATGTCTACATAGTTCTCGAACCCGTAGGGTCTGCACACTTAAGGTTTGGTGATGTTTTGGTAGTATAGAGTTATGTATGGTGGTCACCGAAGGTTGTTTAGAGTCCTGGATGAGATCCCGAACGTCAGGAGGAGCTCCGGAATGGTTTGGAGGTAAAGATTGATATATAGGAAGTCCTATTTTGGTCACCGGAAAAGTTTCGAGCTCATCGGTAGTGTACCGGGAGTGCCGATAGTGTACCGGGAGACCATCGGGAGGGGTATTTAGACCCAAGAGGCAACATGAGCTGTGGGAGAGTGAATACCAGCCCTTAGTGGGCTTGTGGAAGTCCCACACAAAGACCATGCGGCTAGGGAGAAAAAGCCCAAAGAGAAAAAGTTGAAAAAGGCAAAAATAGGGTGAATCCTAGTCCTACTAGGATTGGAGGTGGATTCCACCTCTCCCACCTGGTTCAGCCGACTCCTAGGGCCAATCCTCCTCCTCCTCCCTTCCTATTATATATACTGGAGGTTTTAGGGGTTTTGCATAGAATTTTCAGCCACGTGCTGCCCGTTCCTCCAGTGCATAGTTTCTCCTCTAGATCGGTTTTCTGCAGCGCTTAGGCGAAGCCCTGCCGGAATAGCTCCACCACCATCGCCGGGGCGCCGTCACGCTGCCGGATAACTCTTCTTCCTATCCGCTCCTTCTTCCTGGATCAAGACGGCGGAGATCGTCATCAAGCTGTATGTGTGCTGAACGCGGAGGTGTCGTCCGTTCGGTGCTAGATCGGAAGGATCGTGATCAAGGTCGTGGGATGGATCGTGATCAAGTTCGCGGGACGGATCGTGATTGGATCGCGGGACGCTCCGTGATTTGGATCGCGAAGATGTTCGACTACACCAACCGCGTTTCTTAATGCTTCCCGCTTAGCGATCTACAAGGGTACATAGATTCGCTCTCCCTCTCGTAGATGCTCATCACCATGGATAGATCTACGTGTGCGTAGGAAAATTTTTGTTTCCCATGCAACGTTCCCAACAGCGTCTAGATCATTCCCCAACACATAATGCTTGCCAAGAGAGAGGCGGAATATGGGAAGTGGTGAGGATCACCATGACTCTTGTGTAAAGGTAAGTACTTAAAAAGTAGAAGAAACAGATAGGCCCTTCGAAGAGGGAAGCAGAGGTTGCCATGCGCTTTTTATTTTGGGATGCACAAACCCTTAGTGCAAAGGAACGCCGCATTGTATTGCCCTTTGTGGTAGGAACGTTTATTATGCAGTCTATCGCTTTTATTTCTTTCATATCACAAGTTCGTACAACACTTATTTCCCTTACAATAAAATATCACACACATTTAGGAGAAATTTTTATTGCTTTTTGCACCGATGACAACTTACTTGAAGGATCTTATTCAATCCATAGGTAGGTATGGTGGACTCTCATGGCAAAACTGGGTTGAGGTGTTTGGATGCACAAGTAGTATCTCTACTTGGTGCGGAAGTCTTGGCTAATATGAGGTGGAAGCAAGCACTACACGTTGGAGGATCTAAAACCATATAAATTCTATCCGGAGGCAAGCAAACATAACCCATTATGCCATCTTCCTTGTCCAACATCAACTTCTTGGCACGAAATATTTTAATGAGTGATCACAATCATAAAAGATGTCCAAGATAATATATTTATATGTGAATCTCTCTTTATTCATCACTTCCTTTTCAATTGCACAAATGACCAATTACTATGTTTGTTAACTCCCAACAAATTTCAATCGACATACTTTTTATATGTGAAGTCATCACTCCCCATAAGATCATTATGTATACTCTTTGCTTTTATTCTACTATTCTTTATTCATTACTCTCAAGAGCATAGTAATCTAGCAAAGCCCTCTAATCAAAACAACTTTTTATTATATAACTCTTGGGCTTGCTTACATAAGGGGAGAAAAAGCAAAAACTAAAAGGTAGATCATACTAAAACTTTATTCTGATAGATCAACACAAAATCAAAAAGGATCGAACTAAGAAAAATAAGAAAAACAAAAAATTAAAAAGGTGTGATGGTTATACGATACTGGGGCGCCTCCCCCAAGCTTGGCACAAGCTAAGGGGAGTGCCCATACCCATGTTCTCAGGTGTCCTTCTTCGGAGGTGATGCTGGTGGAGTTGTTGATGAGGATGGAAGCTTGTCTAGTTTTCTCTTCAACATAAAATTTTGTTCCCTCAGGTCATCTACTTCCTGCTCGAGCTTTAATATCCTTTGACATAATTCTTCCTTGCTCTCCTACAGAAAACGAGGAGGGATAAATAGAACTTTTGGTTTTCTTCTTGTGTTTGGGAGGCTTGATTTCCTAAACTCCACGTGCATATCTCCCAATTGAGGTATAGGAGTCTCCTCTTCATCTGAGCTTTCTTCTCTATTCTTGTCTTCTTGTTTCTCCTCCGAGAATAATCCATAAGGATCTAGGTCCCCAAAAAGCTTGGGATCGGCAAGATAATGCGATATGTAGCTCTCCCCATCAGACTCTTGGGACAACATCTTGCTCTAAATCTGCTACAAAAACAGCTCAAAACGAAAACATGGGGTAATGTCGTGATACAAAAGTGCTAGCCTTCGGGAGATTATATAATGAATTTTTGCCGACTCGAAGGGGTGTACTACAAGTAAATAGAGTCTGGAGGGCGCACGGGTGGTGACAAGCCCCCTAGGCGCGGCCGGGGGGTGGTCGCGCCTAGCAGGCTTGTTGCCTCCTTGTGCGTCTTTTGGACTACTTTTAATTTTCCTAAATTTTAAATATTCCAAAACTGAGTAAAATTGCTATTGGGAAAGTTTTGGAGTCGGTCTACTTACCGTACGACGTACCTATTCCTTTTTGGAGTCTCAAACGTTCTGGTAGGTCTCCCTAATATGCTCTTCCAGAGTTATGGCATTAATAACATTGGTTTCAACATTAATGGGAGTACCTGTGATATAATGTTTGATTCTTTGCCCGTTTACCACCTTCGGATTTTTGCCTTCGGCGTTGTTGATCTTGATGGCACCGGAATGATATACTTCCTCAACAATGTAAGGCCCTTCACATTTAGAGAGGAGTTTTCCTGCAAAAAATCTTAAACAAGAATTGTATAGCAAGACATGATCACCTACATTGAATTCACGCTTTTGTATACTTTTATCGTGCCATCTCTTAACTTTTTCTTTAAACAACTTGGCATTCTCATAGGCCTGGGTTCGCCATTCATCAAGTGAGCTAATGTCAAATAACCTCTTCTCACCAGCAAGTTTGAAATCATAGTTGAGCTCTTTGATTGCCCAATAAGCTTTGTGCTCTAGCTCTAGAGGTAAGTGACATACTTTACCATAAACCATTTTATATGGAGACATACCCATAGGATTCTTGTAAGCAGCTTTATAAGCCCATAGTGCATCGTCAAGTTTCTTAGACCAATTCTTCATGGATCTATTAAACCTTCTTTTGAAAGATCAATTTAATTTCTCTATTGCTTAATTCTACTTGACCACTAGACTAAGGATGATAAGGAGATGCAATTCTATGATTAACATCATACTTAGCAAGCAATTTATGAAAATCACCATGAATA
Source organism: Hordeum marinum (assembly GCA_022496015.1). Classification (NCBI taxonomy): domain Eukaryota; kingdom Viridiplantae; phylum Streptophyta; class Magnoliopsida; order Poales; family Poaceae; genus Hordeum; species Hordeum marinum. The sequence goes on along the minus strand of CM039678.1, from coordinate 374,879,082 downwards.
AAATGTGAATCACCATCAGTAATTAAATATCTGGGGACTCCAAATCTAAGGAAAATAACTTCTTTAAGCATCTTAATAGAGGTGTTATGATCAACACTACTAGTTGGAATGGCTTCTACCCACCTAGTAACATAATCAACAACAACTAAAATATGAGTATACCCGTTGTACGTTGGAAAATGTCTCATATAATCAAAACCCCAAACATCAAATGGTTCAATAACAAGAGAGTAATTCATAGGCATTTCCTGGTGTATACTAATATTGCCAATTCTTTGACATTCATCACATGAAAAGACAAACTTACAATCATCCTTGAAGAGAGTAGGCCAGTAAAAACCAGATTGTAATACCGTATGTGCAGTTCTATCTCTAGCGTGGTGTCCTCTGTAGGCCTCGGAATAACACTTCTGTAGGATCTATTCATGTTTATGCTCGGGTACACAACATCTAATAACACCATCTACTCCTTCTTTATAAAGGTGTGGGTCATCCCAGAAGTAATGTCTTAAATCATAGAAAAACTTTTTCTTTTGTTGGTATGTGAAACTAGGCGGTATAAATTTAGCAACAATGTAATTAGAATGATCAACATACCAAGGAGCATTACGAGAAGCATTTATGACAGCAAATTATTCATCAGGAAAGCTATCATCAATAGGTAGTGGGTCATCAAGAACATTCTCTAGCCTAGACAAGTTATCTGCTACAGGGTTATCAGCACCCTTTCTATCAACAATACGCAAATCAAATTCTTGTAGCAGAAGAACCCACCTGATAAGTCTAGGTTTAACATCTTTCTTTTCCATAAGATATTTAATAGTAGCATGATCAGTGTGAATGGTTACTTTATAATTAACAATATAGGGTCTAAACTTATCACAAGCGAACACAACTCCTAAAAATTCTTTTTCAGTGGTAGCATAGTTTCTTTGAGCACTGTCTAGAGTTTTGCTAGCATAATGAATAACATTTAATTTCTTATCAACTCTTTGTGGACAGCACCAACATCATAATGACTAGCATCACACATAATTTCAAAGGGTAGGTTCCAGTCAGGTGGTTGAACAACAGGTGCAGAAATCAAGGCATTCTTAAGAATTTCAAAAGCTTCTACACAATCATCATCAAAAACATATGGAACATATTTTTGCAAGAGACTAGTGAGTAGCCTAGAAATCTTAGAGAAGTCTTTAATAAATCTCCTATAGAAACTAGCATGACCAAGGAAACTTCTTATACCTCTGGTATCCGTAGGACACGACATTTTTTCAATAGCATCAACTTTAGCCTTGTCAACTTCAATACATCTTTTAGAAATTCTATGTCCCAAGACAATGCCTTCATTCACCATAAAGTGGCACTTCTCCCAATTCAAGACAAGATTAGTTTCTTCACATCTCTGCAAAACTCGATCAAGGTTCCTCAAACAATCATCAAAAGATGTTCCGTAAACGGAAAAATCATCCATGAAAACCTCAACAATCCTTTCACAAAAATCAGAGAATATAGCAGTCATACATCTTTGAAAGGTAGTAGGTGCGTTGCATAAACCAAAAGGCATACGTCTATAAGCAAAGGTACCAAAAGGGCAAGTAAAGGTGGTCTTCTCTTGGTCCTCTTTTGACACAAGTATTTGAGAGAAACCAGAATAACCATCTAAAAAGCAGAAATGTGTGTGTTTGGATAATATTTCTAGTATTTGATCAATAAAAGGTAGAGGGTAATGATATTTTCTAGTAGCTTTATTTAATTTCCTAAAATCAATTACCATTATATATCCTATAACAATTCTCTGCGGGGTCAATTCATTTTTATCATTAGGAACTACGATAATACCTCCTTTCTTAGGGACACAATGGACGAGACTAACCCATCTACTATCAGCAATAGGTAAATGATACCTGCCTCTAGAAGCTTTAATATTTCACTTCTTACCACTTCCTTCATTTTAGATTCAACCTTCGTTGGTTATCGACAACTAGTTTAGCATCAGGATCCATTTTAATTTTGTGCTCACATAGAGTGGGACTAATGCCCTTTAGATCATCAAGAGTATATCCAATAGCCGCACGGTGCTTCCTCAGAGTTTTCAATAATATCTGTTCTGCATGCTCTGAAAGGTTAGCACTAATAATAACATGATATATCTTCGTTTCATCAAGATAAGCACATTTCAGAGTATCCGGTAATTGTTTAAGCTCAAACACGGGATCACCCTTGGGTGGAGGAGGATCCCCAAGTATTTCAACAGGCAAGTTCTGTTTCAGAATAGGATGATGATCAAAGAAAATCTTATCTATTTAACTCCTTTCATTCATATGCATGTCATTTTCATGGTCTAGCAAATATTGTTCTAAAGGATTAGTAGGAGGCACAGCAATAGAAGCAAGACCAATAATTTCATATTTACTAGGCAGTTCTTTATCATGGGGTTGTCTACGAAATTTGGAGAAATTAAACTCATGATACGTATCCCCAAAACTTACGGTAACCGTTTACTTCTCACAATATATCTTGGCATTAACAGTATTCAAGAAGGGTCTACCAAATATAATGGGACAAAAATCATCTTGTGGGGAACCAAGAACAAGAAAATCAGTATGATATTTTATTTCCCCACACAAGACTTCAACATCTCTAATAATCCCAACTGGTGATATAGTGTCTCTATTAGCAAGCTTAATTGTAACATCGATTTCCTCTAACTCAGCTGGTGCAATATCATTCATAATCTCCATATATAAGAAAAATGGAATTGCACTCACACTAGCACCCATGTCACATAAGCCATGATAACAATGATATGCTATTTTAACAGAAACAACAGGTGTGCCAACAATGGGTCTATGTTTATCTTTAGCATAAGGTTTAGCGATTCTAGCAGCTTTATCACAAAATTTAATAACATGCCCATCAATATTATCAACCAATAGATCCTTAACCATAGCAATACTAGGCTCGACATCAATTTGCTCAGGGGGTGTAGGTGTTCTAGCACAGCTCTTACGAACCACAGTTGAAGCTTTAGCATGTTCCTTTATTCTAATAGGGAAAGGTGGTTTCTCAATATAAGCAGCGGGAATAATAGGATCAACATTATAAGTAATAGTTTTATATTCAACCTTAATAGGTTCAACTACTTTCACTTCAATGGGAGGATGATATTTAAACCACTTCTCCTTAGGGAGGTCAACATGAGCAGCAAAAGATTCACAAAAAGAAGCTACTATCTCAGAGTCAAGTCCATAGTTAGTGCTAAATTCACGAAAAGCATTGGTGTCTACGAAGGATTTAACACAATCAAACTTAAGGTTCATACCTGACTCCTTACCTTCGTCGAGTTCCCAATCTTCAAAATTACATTTAATTCTTTCCAATAAATCCCATTTGAAGTCAATATCCTTCTTCATATAGGAACCAACACCAGAAGTATCGAGCATGGATTGATCATTACGAGAAAGTCGACCATAAAAATTTTGAATAATAATTTCTCTCGAGAGCTCATGATTTGGGCATGAATATAAAATTGACTTAAGCCCCCCCAAGCTTGAGCGATTCTTTCTCCTTCACGAGGCCAAAAGTTATAAATGTAATTCCAATCACGGTGAACTAGATGCATAGGATAGAACTTCTGATGAAATTTCATTTTCAATCGGTTGTAGCTCCATGATCCAATATCATCACATAGCCTATACCATGTCAATGCCTTCTCCTTCAAAGATAAAGGAAAGACCTTCTTCTTGATGTGATCCTCGAGCAGACCAGATTCCACTTACCAAAGGCGCTTCACTCCCCGGCAACGGCGCCAGATAAGAGTCTTGATGACCCACAAGTACAAGGGGTCTATCGTAGTCCTTTCGATAAGTAAGAGTGTCGAACCCAACGAGGAGTAGAAGGAAGTGACAAGCAGTTTCCAGTAAGGTATTCTCTGCAGGTACTGAAATTATCGGTAACAAATAGTTTTGTGTTAAGATAATTCGTAACGAGTAACAAGTAACAAGTGTATCAAAGGTGCAGAAAGGTATCCCAATCCTTTTTGTAGCAAAGGACAGGCCTGGACAAACTCCTACATAAAGCAAAGCGCTCCCTAGGACACATGGGAATTTCTGTCCAGCTAGTTTTCATCATGCTCATTTGATTCGCGTTCGTTAGTTTGATAATTTGATATGTGGGTGCATCGGTGCTTGGGTGCTGCCCTTACTTGGACAAACCTCTCACTTATGACTAACCCCTCTCGCAAGCATCCGCAACTATGAAATAAGAATTAAGATAAATCTAACCATAGCATGAAACGTGTGGCTCCAAATGAGCCCCTTACGAAGCAACACATAAACTAGGGTTTAAGCTTCTGTCACTCTAGCAATCCATCATCTACTTATTACTTCCCAATGCCTTCCCCTAGGCCCAAATAATGGTGAAGTGTTATGTAGTCAACATTCACATAACACCACTAGAGGAAAGACAACATACATTTCATCAAAATATCGAACGAATACCAAATTCACATGATTACTTATAACAAGACTTATACCATGTCCTTAGGAACAAACGTAACTACTCACAAAACATATTCATGTTCATAATCAGAGGAGTATTAATTATCATAAAGGATCTGAACATATGATCTTCCACCAAGTAAACCAATGTAACAGCCCGGGACCGACGCTCCAGAAGATTCCCCTTTTATTTCCATTCTCATCTGTGTTTTGTTTGGTTGTTGCATTCATCATCATGGCATCATTCGCATCATCTGCATAGCATCGTCACTTGTTTTCAAAAACTTGCATCTGTTCATAGTTGTCGGTTCTCTCCGTTCTTTTCGTTGCCTGTTTCGAGACCAACCACACACGCATGCGCCCGTGGCATCGTTTTAAAAAACCGTTTTAAAAGCACGCGAAAAATATTCTCGGATTGGGTCGAGACTTGGCGTGCGGTCTTGTTTTAGCGTAGGTAGACCGCCTGCCAAATTTTGTCGCGTTCTGAGTTCGCTTGATAGCCCGTCGGTCAACCGTAGTAGTGTGGTCATCGGTTATTCCTCAAATGTTTCGGTGTTTTCAAAACTTGTGTCACGGGCCACCACTTCCCTCTCATCCCCACCTTAGCCCACTCCACACACAGCCCACCACCCTTGCCCCGATCTGGCCATCCGATTGCGATCGCACGACCGAAATAAGCTTCGAAAACCCCCTCCACTAGCTCCCAAACTGCTATTTATAAACCCCTAGCCTGCCTAATTGGGAAACCCTAATCCCTCCTCGAATCCCGTGCCAAACCACCCACCAGCCGCAGCCTCCCTCCTCCTAGTCGCCAGGCCCACCGAAGCCCATCTGGGCCCGCTTCGGGCCCGAAGCGCCGCCGCCGCTCCCCGCGGGATCACGAGCGAGTGCCCGTGCTCGTAGCTCCTCCCGAGCCATCGCGCGCCTCAGCCAGCCCCGCGCCCGGCCTTGCCGTCTCCGGCCGCCAGAGCTCCTCGCCGGAACCGCGCCGCCGCTGGACTAGTTCCTTGCCTCGCCGCCGCTCTCCTCTTTCCCCTTCTCCTCCCCTGCGCCTCACCCCTCTCTCTCTCTCCCGCAGGTGCCGCCCGCCATGGAGGTTGCCGGAGCCTTGCCGCCTCGCCGCCGGCCAGATCCGGGCCGGAGATGGCCGAATCCAGTCGCCCTCGACCCATCCCCGACCTCTCTTGCCAGCCCTGCCATCCCCTTCGCCGCTCCTCCATGGCATCGCCGCCCCTGCCTTCCCGATCCAATCGGGAGGAGGAGGACGAGCGCCCGATCCAGCGAGGCTTGACCGAGCGTCGCCCGTGGGCCAGACCTCCTCCCGCGGCCCAGCATCGCCTCTCGCCCTGCCTCTTGGGCTCGGCCCACCTGGGTGAGCAGCCCCTATCCTCCGCCCTGGCGATGCCCTGTTATGTTGCGCCTGCCCTGTTAAGCCCATCAGTGCCCAGATTCGGCCCGTTTGTGTTTTTTTTTCTGCTGCGAATTTTTCTAATTAACCAGAGAATAACATATTTGCAGAAAAACCCCTAGATTCATGCATCTAATAACTTTTCACCGGTGCATCACTTGTAAAAACTTTATATATGTAAAGTGACTAGAATTTCGTGTGGATTCACAATAACCAATTCTCACATGTGATAAAAAAAATTAAACTTGTTGTTTGCATTGTTTTGCGTAATTGCCATGCTACAATGATTTATTCAATAACTACTCAACCGTAGCTCCGAATTAAATGTTCCACATATGTAACTTGACTAGAAAAACATGTAGAATCACATGGGGTCATTTATTTTGCTGTTTAATCACTCTAAAATTGCGTTAGGACAGATATGGACCAAATTCATAATATGCTTATGGGGATGTTTTAGAAATGTTATATATTGCTTCCGGCCTCATTTAAAATGCCTAGATGTTGTAGTTGTTTGTGCTTCACCGTTGCCATGTTAAACAACATTAACCACTTTCTCATAATATGGAGAGTTATTATTTTGTTATATGTATGTTGTCCCTCTCCATTTAAATTGCTTAATTCCATCTTCGCCTTATGCCATGACCACCCATGTTAAACAACATTTAATATTGATGAGTACCTAAACGGGAGTGAACTAAATAATTTGAACGTGGAGTTTCGTCAATAGGAAACTCGTCGCATATTGAAATTCACTTAATGTCTGGTAGTTGTTTGTTGTTCTTGCCATGCCATGTCATGCCTTGCATATTTAAACCCGACATGCATCATATTTGTTTGCGCATCGTGTCTTGCATATGTTGTGGTGTATCTTGTGTTGATTGTTGTTTCCGGATTGCTTCTTCTCGATAGAGTTCCGAAAGCGTTCGGAGTGTGAGTATTCGTTCGACTACGTTGGTTCGACTTCTTCATGGACTCGATCTTCTTCCTAGCGGGATCTCAGGCAAGATGACACATTTCCCTGGATACCATTAGTATCATTGCCATGCTAGATGTCTCGTTTTCTATCGCTATGTCACGCTACCTACCACTTGTTTGTCAAGCCTCCCAACATTGCCATGAAAAGCCTCTAACCCTTCCACATCCCAGCAAACCATTGTTTGGCTATGTTATCGCTTGCTCAGCCCTTCTTATAGCGTTTCTAGCTGCAGGTGCAATTGCTTCCATGTGACAACATGGACATTCCTTTGTTATCACAATATTATTGCTATTTAATTTAATGCACTTATACACTTGGTAAAGGGTGGAAGGCTTGGCCTTTTGCTCGGTGTTTTGTTCCACTCTTGCCGCCCTAGTTACTTGTGAACCGGTGTTATGTTCCATAACTGAGCGCTCCTAACATGCTCGGGGTTGTTATGGGGACCCCCTTGATTTTTGTTTTAGGATAAAGCTTGTCTGGCAAGGCCCAACATTGGTACTATTTGCTTAATAACAACTAAAATTTGCATAGGGCATGATCACCCCATGGATTAATCAACAACCCGGGCCAATGCTCCTCATGAGTGTTGGTCCAAACTAGAGCATTGTGCGGGGCCAACCTGGGGCAACTCGGGAGATTCCTATCAGGCCATCATACACTATCTTATCCACCGTGTCCTGAGAACAAGATACGCGGCTCCTATCGGGATCGTCGACACGTCGGGAGGCCTTGCTAGATTTGTTTAACCTTTCTCGAACGTCTTGAGTGAGGAACTGTGATCTTCTTCGGGCTATCTCGAGGTGTTGTATTTCCTTTGGAATTGTCTAGGATGATCACGAGATCCATAGTCGAGGTTATTCCCGCTGTGTGTGGTTAATTTGTGATGGATGAGTTGGAGCACCCCTGCAGAGTTAAATATTTTCAAGAAGCCGTGCCCGCGGTTATGTGGCAAACTTGGATATTTTGTTTAACACCCTATCATAGCAAACTTGAAGTAAACTCTAATAAAATACACCAACTGTGTGCGTAACCGTGACTGTCTCTTCTTGTGAGTCCTTATCCGAGAGAGAACACGGTGGAGTTATGTTTGACGTAAGTAGGTGTTCAGGATCAGTTAGTGATCATTACTAGTTCTCGTCCGTTATGCGTAGACCACCATACTTTACTTTCTGTACTCATAAGTTAGCCACACAAATAAATGCTTAGTCGCTTGCTGCAGACTCACCACTTAACCATACCTCACCCATTAAGCTGTAATAGTCTTGATACCCTTGGAAATGAGATTGCTGAGTCCATGTGGCTCACAGATTACTACAACAACAGTTGCAGGTACAGGTAATGCGATGCTTTGACGTGAGCGCGTTGCTTGTTTGATTTGGAGTTCTTCTTCATCAGCAATCTAGGATGGGTTCTAGGCGGCAGCTTGGGATAGCAAGGATGGATGTCTTTTTGTCGTTTGTTTTCGTTCGTAGTCGGACCCTACTCTTCTGTATGATGTTTGAGTATGTTGTTGTATTGATGTGACTCTGATGTAGCTTGTGGTGAGTGTAAGCCAATTCCATATACTCATCTTTTCTATACATGTACTTGTAATGATATCCATTCTTGCAACACGACGAGATGCGCTTCTATCCCTATCGAGGCCCTCATGCCAAAATAAGGATAGGACCGCATCTTGGGCGTGACAACCAACTAGCATCAACTACAAGGAGTAATCAACACTACTAGCAACCCACAGGTACCAATCTCAGGTTTGAGATAAAGATCGGATACAAGAGATGAACTAGGGTTTAGAGAGGAGATGGTGCTGGTGAAGATGTTGATGTAGATTGACCCCCTCTCGATGAGAGGATCGTTGGTGATGATGATGGCTTAGATTTCCGCCTCCGGGAGGGTAGTTTCCCCGGTAGAACATCCTTGTCAGAGCTCTAGATTGGTTCTATCCAAGTTCCGCCTCGAGACGGCGGCACTTCGTCCTGAAAGCTCTCTTCTAAATTTGTTTCTAGGTCAAAACCCTTCATATAGCAGAAGATGGGTGACGGGGGCCTGCCAGGTGGGCCACAAGCCTGCTAGGCGCGGCCAGGGGGTGGCCGCGCCTGGCAGGCTTGTCACCTCCTAGTGGCCCACCTCTGGCATCTGTTTTGCCCAATATTTTTTATATATTCCAAAATAATTCTCCGTAAATTTTCAGGACTTCTGGAGTTTTGAAGACTAGGCATCTTAGGTTTGCTCCTTTTCCGGTCCAGAATTCCAGTTGCCGGCAATCTCCCTCTTCATGTAAACCTTGTAAAATAAGAGAGAAAAGGCATAAGTATTGTACCATAATGTGTAATAATAGCCCATAATGCAATAAATATCAACATAAAAGCATGATGCAAAATGGTCGTATCAGAAACCCTAAAGTGGGAGGAAGGAAAACCAAGTAGGAGAAGGAATCCTACTTGGAGTAGGATTGGTGGAAACCTTCACCTCCTCCACTTCGGCCGAAGCCCCTAGGGGGAACCCTAGGGCTGCCTCCTCCCCCTCCCTCCTATATATACTAGAGGAATAGAGCCCCAAATCACAAGTCCACGTGTTAGTTCTCTATTCCCTAGTTCCTCCACCAAATAGATTCCGACGCTGCTTAGACGAAGCCCTGTTGGGATAACTCCACCACCACCACCACCACACCGCCATGCTGCTAGAGATCTCAACTACCTCTTCGCCCCCTCTTACTAGATCAAGAAGGTGAAGATCGTCGTCGAGTTGTACGTGTGCTAAACGCGGGGGTGTCATCCGTTTGGCGCTAGATCGGGGCAGATCATGATCGGATCGCGGGGCGGCTAGCGATTTGGATCGTGAAGACGTTTGACTACATCAACCGCCTGTCTTAACGCTTCCTGCTTAGCGATCTACAAGGGTATGTAGATCAACTCTCCCTCTCGTAGATGTTCATCACCATGGATAGATCTTGTGTGTGCGTAGGAATTTTTTTGTTTCCCATGCAACGTTCCCCCACAGAAACATGTCATCATGATTTTAATTTTCATTTGGATTATGCCAGTCAAGTGTCTCATGATAGCTATTTTGTTGAGTTTGCTCCCACTACTATGAATGAGAAGTTTGCTTATGTGGAGCGTAATGAAAATTCTATGATCATGTATCATGGAAAGAATGCTTTATGTGATAGTTATATTGTGAGAATCCTTCATGATGCTATTGAAAATTATTATGAGGGAGGAACATATGCTTGTAGGAATTACAATAATATCAAGTTTCCTCTCTATGTGTTCAAAGTTTGGAAGTTGCACTTGCTTTGCCTTCCTATGCAAGTTGATTCTTGCTACAATAATTTGTTTTCTTGTAAAATCCCTATTCATAGGAAGTGGGTTAGAATTAAATGTGCTTTTCACATGCGTCATGATGCTCTCATCGTGTTTCAATTCTTTACTTTTATGTGAGCATAATTGAAATCACCATGCCTAGCTAAAAGGCTTTAAAGAAAAAGCGCTTGTTGGGAGACAACCCAACACTTTTACTTTATGTTTTTGTGTGTTCACATGATTAAGATACTGTATGAATGATGTTTTCTATCTTCTATTTCAATAAAGTGTCAGGTAAAGCCTTTGGGATAGTGTGGATACTTGTAAGTTTGATTCTGTGCAAAAACATAAACTTTTGCCTATAGTAAAGAATTTCTATGATTTTACTGGAGTGTCAAAAAAATCTGAAATTCTTAAAAAACATTACTATGCAAATTCTCTGGGTTGTCCTAAATTTTCAGAATTTTTAGAGTCAGGGAAGTATGGTGTCCATTGAGGTCTACAAAGAGTGTTCTGTTTTTGACAGATTCTGTTTTTCATGCATAGTTTGCTTATTTTAGTGTTTCTATAGCTTATATTGAGTGATATAAATTATGGGAATGTTATAATATAGTAGGTATTATGTGAGAATAATTATGAATCTTGTATTTACAGTAACAAAGTGAATGATCTATATTTATTATACTAACCCATATCACGAAGTTTTGTTAAGTTGTGTGTGATTGAATTTTTCTAGTTTTAGGTGAGACACCGATATGAGGTGAATAAGCAGAAGCAAGAACCCAATCTTGGGCATGCCCAAGGCACCCCCAAGGTAATATCCAAGGAAGACTCAAGTGTATAAGCTTGGGGATGCCTCGAAATGCATACCCTTGAAAGTAAAAGCAAACAAAAGCAAACGACGCTCCAAGCAAAACTCATACCATGTGACAAATAAAAATATAGCTCCAAGCGACATACCGATGGATTGATACGAAAGAGGGGATGCCTTTCGGGGAATCCCTAAGCTTAGACACGTGAGTCCTCCTAGAATATTACCTTGGGGTGCCTTGGGCATCCCCAATCTTATGCTCTTTTCGCTCCTTATTCCTTTGCTCATCGTGATAACACGAAAAACTTGAAATCTTCCATCACACAAAACTGAACACAACCTCGTGAGATCCGTTAGTATAAGCAACATATAAAATACTTTAGGTACAATTATAAATTGATTCATATTTTATTATTGCATAATGTGTACTATGGTCTAACTTCTTCATGGCTTATACCCCCCGATACAATCCATTGTATCATCAAAACAAGCAAACTATGCACGCAAAAATAGAATCTGTCTAAAATAGAATAGTTTGTAATGATCTGTAGAGAGCCTATACTTCTATAGCTCTAAAATTCTTAAACATCAGGATAATTTGAAAATTTTGTATGAAAATACTGTGTAGAAACTTTAGATCAAAAAGATGTTCCAGTAAAATTAGATAAATTCTGTACTGGATGCTAAAGTTTCTGTTTTTGCACTGTTTCAATTCTACTCCTCTTGTGAGTCGGCCCAAAGGGTTTACTTGGCACAAAAACTAATTAAAACATAAAAATACAATAATTACAGAGGCAACAATCATGTCATCACACAAGAACAGAAAATAAAAAAGCAAAAAATGAAGATAACTATTGGGTTGCCTCCCAACAAGCGTTGTTGTTTTATATCCTAGCTAGGCATGATGAATTCAATGATGTTCATATAAAAGTAAATAATTGAAACACAATGGGAGCATCATGAAGAATATGACAAGCACATTTAAGCCTAACCCACTTCCTATTCATATAAATTTTTTGAGCAAACAATTTATGGGAGCAAGAATCAACAAGCATAGGAAGGCAAAACAAGCAGAACTTCGAAACTCTGAACACATAGGGAGGAAACTTGATATTATTGCAATTACCACGCGCTTATGTTACCCCCTCATAATAATTTTCAGTAGCATCACGAAGGAATTCCACGATATAACACATAGAGCATTCTTTTCATAAGCAAATTCCTTTCATTCATGGTAGTGGTAGAAAGCTCAACAAAATAACTATCATGAAACACATTGTCATAACCAAGTTGAAAATTTAAATCATGATCACAAGTTTCATGGTTATCATTACTAGTTATAACATACGTGTCATCACCACAATCATCATAATAAATTTGCTCATCAAAGCATGGGGGACAAAAATATCATCTTCATCAAACATAACATCCCCAAGCTTGTGGTTTTGCATATAGTTATCATCATGGATATTCAAAGAATTCATAATAACAATATTTCTATCATGCTGATATGTCCATTTTGCATCATGATTTTATATTGATATTTATTTCATTATGGGCTGTTATTACACATTTTGGTACAATACTTATGCTTTTTCTCTCTCATTTTACAAGGTTTACATGAAGAGAGAGAATGCCGACAGCTGGAATTCTGGACTTGAAAAGGAGCAAACTGAGATACCTATTATGCACAACTCCAAAAGTCCTGAAAATCTACACAGAATTATGTTGGAATATATAAAAAATACTAGGCGAAAGAAATACATCAGGAGGCCCACCAGGGAGCCACAAGCCTGCTGGCCGCGGCCACCCCCTGGCCAAGGCTAGCAAGCTTGTGGCCCACCTGGAAGCCCTCCGGTGCCCATATTCTGCTATATGGAGGGTTTCGTCGAGGAAAAAATCATAAGAGACCTTTCGGGATGAAGCGCCACCGTTTCGAGGCGGAACTTGGGCAGAACCAATCTAGAGCTTCGGCAGGGCGATCCTGCCGGTGGAACTTCCCTTCGGGAGGGGGAAATCGAAGCCCTCATCATCACCAACGATCCTCTCATCGAGAGGGGGTCAATCTCCATCAACATCTTCATCAACACCATCTCCTCTTCAAACCCTAGTTCATCTCTTGTATCCGATCTATGTCTCAAAACCTCAGATTGGTACCTGTGGGTCGCTAGTAGTGTTGATTACTCCTTGTAGTTGATGCTAGTTGGTTTACTTGGTGAAAGATTATATGTTCAGTTCCTTGCTCATCATTAATACTCCTCTGATTATGAACATGAACATGTTTTGTGAGTAGTTACATTTGTTCCTGAGGACATGGGATAAGTCTTGTTATAAGTAATCATGTGAATTTGGTATTCTATAGCGACCCGACTCAAAACAAGTCAAGCCTCTGTGTGGTCTGTGCCATCCCTGGATCAGTATGCTGGCACACACACAGTACATCAATGTATATATCAAAGTGCAATCACATGTAAATAATGTAAAACTGGTATATACCTCGAAATCTCAGCGGAAACAGTCAACGGGAGTGGAGTACCAATAACACCAACAGCAGGTTGAGTGCAGACCGTAACCCTGAATCGTACTCTTACTCCTCATAGAATTTATCTGCAACATAAGACGTTGCAGCCGTGTAGGTCAGTACATTGAATGTACCGGCAAGATCACCATAGCAGAACAGAAGATAAAGACTATTCTATATGCAGTAGGGCTTTGTGGCTCTGTGTCTGAGTTTTTGCATAAAAGCTGGTTTTATTTTATTTTCCTACAAAAAAGGAATATCAGGAGTTTTCACTACAGAGTTATCTATCATGACATGGTTCCGCCAACCGATGTCTTAATGCCCACGAGTATCATAAGTTGCCCACAATTAATTATCAGTCTAGTGTTGAGAGTTCAGAGATAGATCCAAGTCCAGAGGCTCAAACTATCCGTAACCGGGGCACGGCTAATCGATTAGGTCTAACTCTGTTGAGTGTTGTGTACTTTACCCATAAGATTCATTCCCTCCTTGTAAGTCCTCGCACTGCCGGGTGTTTGAGAACAGCACGAACGAAACATGGTCTTTCAAAGTGTTTCTCTGACTACTATCAGTGCCCATCCAATCCTAACCTCGACTACATATCATAGCACTGCCCAGCTAGAGTCACAACAAAGATCAACCAAGCTAGAGCCCAGAATGACTTGTGACTACACAGGTAAGCTTCCACGCATGAAGTATTCATCCGTCTCTTTGAGTCTGGGTGAAGCTTTCCGCAAGATGTCATGGCGTTTCTCCATGCATCCTGGCCATCCACTGGTTACTCCAGGGTGCCCATCAAATCCATCCTTCACCCAGTAGTGCGTATTGAAAACTTGTTTCTCAAGTCTCGAAGTCTTGGGGTCTTGAAGATGCAGGACTTGAAGATGCCTTCATGAAGTTGTCGTTTTGACATGGAGTCCTCCTTCTCACACCACTCACGAACACTCATACCGGACCCCGTCTACTTTAGCATAGGATTAAAATAACTAGCGTTCCTGGGGCTTTAGTAACAAGGGGTGGGTTCTTACCTCATGCATTCTACTGAACTACAAGAATTTCAATAACACTACTCGAGGGATTTGTTGAATGATGTCACTACATGCAATAAAACATAGGTATGAAATAGATGGTCAAAGTGAACTTGCTTGGTAAGGTTGATGAAGATAATATCGCTCTCAGAAATAACTTGATAGAACTATTCGTCACTCTCCGATGAAAATCTATATAACCAAACATTGCATTCATAAGCAAACACTTTTAGCAATCAATACTATCGAACAATAAGAAACACCAAACTAAAAGCAACAAGGTTGTGATGAAGGAAATACTTAAGACAAAAGTTAAAACAACAAAACTTCATCAAAACAACCAAAGTAGTTTTCATTTCCAATAATCCTATTTTCAATAGAAACAAGAGAAACCAAAGTAAATTCTAACAAAAATATTTTATCAAATATTTTACTAGCAAAAGAATTACTTTTGAAGAACATCTAAGATTTATGAAAACAATACACTAAACAACATAAGTTTTTTGCATAATAAACTTAACAACAAGAAAACATTAAACATAACTAAACTAATATAAAACAACTAAGTTAACAGAAAGTAAAACTTATAAAACAATTTGTAAAAATATATTTTCAAATAGGAAATCAAACTAGCAATGAAATCAATTTGCAAGTTATTAAGAAACTAGAATTGATTCCATGCTATAAAAATAACAATAAATAACATAAAATAATCTTGGTTGAAATAGTACTGATAAATAACAGAAAACAAAGTAAAACTTGTCAATTAATATAAAATAAAATAAAATAAAAACAATTAAAACAAAGGAAATAGAAATAAACCTAAAAAGAATTAAAACAGAATCTGTTTTGCTTGAAACCCTAATTTAAATTATTCTAAAAATTCTAAAACTATACCTATTGTTAAATAAAGTCACTAGTGACAAGTGGCAAAAAGAATCCACTCGAAATCTATTTTTAAACTCAAGTTATTCACAAATTGGTGTTTGAACCAAATCTGTTTTAATTCAATTTTAAATTTCTGAAATATGGTCAAACTTGATATCTACAGAGACTAGAATAAAATTGTGACACCATGAAAAAAGAATCATTCAAAAATAGTTAAAAACCTAAAAGTTAAAGCAAAACTAAAAACAGAACTATTCTGATTTTTTAAACAAAAAACAGAAAAGAAAAATCTTAAATAGCGAACGGGCTACGTGGCCGAATGTCATTGGCAAAGGGTGTGTGTTGCTAGAGCTAATGAACAAACGGTCACAATATAACAAAAAGCGGTTCAACTAATAACCAAACAGAAAAACCGGCCTGTCCATTTAAAATAATCCGAAGGGGTACGACAAATCTAATCTACACCGTAGCTTTAAGATTGAATGGAGGGGTGTCTTACAGGGGCAAGATCGCCGGTGAGGGAATTCCAGCTAGGCAGAGATGGCAACAGGGAGCTCGGGGTCGTCATGGAGGGAGCTCCGGTGGGTCTCCGGCGACGGCATGGGCACCTATCGAAAGCAGAGACGCTCCAGTGTCGATCTTTGGCGAGGGAGGGGCTCAGGAGCGTCAGCGTTGAGCAGAGCAAGCTCGTGGTGGTGCAGTGGTGGCAGAGAGCTCTAGCGAGGGATTACGGCGAGGGCAGTGCACGGGCGTTGGGTCTTTGGAAGGGAACAGGTCGAGGGGCCTCAGGCTTATATAACCAGGGGGTCGGGGGTGCTCAGATGGCAGGGAATCAGCGAGGGGATCGGCTCCGGTGCGGGCTCCGACGTGGTATGGAAGGAGGAGGAAGAAAAAGAAAGTGGAGATCGGATCGGGCGATGGGGTCTACCGGTTAGTGAGGGAGAGAGGGAGAACAGAGGATTGGTTGCTGATTCAGTGTCGGCCGATGGGGATCCTCGCCGGTTCCTTCCCATTTCGGCCTCGGTACATTTCTGTTTTAAAGTAAATTTTCCCTTTTTTATAAAAACAGAGAAAAGGAAAAAGATTTGGAGGATCAATAAATCCAAATATATAAGTTTTATAAACCAAAATTATCAGAAAAATAAATCCCACAATGTGAACATATTTTCAGAGTCAAACAAAGCACATAAAAATTCACAAAAATCAAATAGTGCTATTGTTACAAATAAAATGCAAATAAAACATTTTGAAAATACGAACATGGCTTAAAATTCATTTATCTCCATTTTTATATTCAAGGGAATCATTTTACCCTATTTTCCATATATTTTATTTTTGGAGAAAAATAAATTTTTTAAACCAATTTCAAAAATGGCTTTGAAACCTAATATGAAATATTTCAGAAATAGTTTTATGAGTTTTATAAATTCAAATAAGATTCAAATGTCCCCTGGTTTGGAGTGTCATATTACTCCTCTCAAAATTTTGTCAAGGGAATTTGAATTCTTTCAACCTTTAAAATGGAACCAAATATTAAATGAACTCCATAACAGAAAGATTTCAAATAGTTTTCAAATTCACTTTTCAAATGTTTTATTATGAAGAATTCATGTCATCTTCTCTCACTGATTTGGAATTGGATGAATTTTGAATTCAAAAGCAAAAGGGGAAAGTCATGTCATTCCCTCTCATTCATAAGTTTTTAAAAGTTTCAAATTTCACTCAAACTCAATCACTCAGTCAATCACTCAATCATTCTATTAATTAATATAACATTCCAAAATTGGGATGTTACATATTCGTTCGATATTTTGATGAGATGTATGTTGTCTCTCCTCTAGTGGTGTTATGTGAACGTCGACTACATAACACTTCACCATTGTTTGGGCCTAGAGGAAGGCATTGGGAAGTAATAAGTAGATGATGGGTTGCTAGAGTGACAGAAGCTTAAACCCTAGTTTAGGTGTTGCTTCGTAAGGGGCTGATTTGGATCCACACGTTTCATGCTATGGTTAGATTTATCTAAATTCTTCTTTCGTAGTTGTGGATGCTTGCGTGAGGGGTTAATCATAAGTGGGAGGTTTGTCCAAGTAAGGACAGCACCCAAGCACCGGTCCACCCACATATCAAATTATCAAAGTAGCGAACGCGAATCAAATGAGCATGATGAAAACTAGCTTGACATAAATTCCCATGTGTCCTCAGGAGCGCTTTACTTTATATAAGAGTTTGTCCAGGCTTGTCCTTTGCTATAAAAAGGATTGGGCCACCTTGCTTCACCTTTGTTACTATTTCTACTTGCTACCCGTTACGAATTATCTTATCACAAAACTATCTGTTACCGATAATTTCAGTGCTTGCGGATAATACCTTACTGAGAACCGCTTGTCATATCCTTCTGCTCCTCGTTGGGTTCGACACTCTTACTTATCGAAAGGACTATGATAGATCCCCTATACTTGTGGGTCATCACATTCTCATCATTAAAGTAACTCACATTAAGCATTTTTATAAATTCTTCCTCTAACAATTGAGCACAATTTTCCGGATTCTTATTTTCACGAAAGACATTATAAAGACGAAGCATACGAGGCAACCTAAACTCCATTTTTTTATTTTTTATTTTTATGAGACAAACTAAATATAACAGCAAATAAAAAGAATAACAAGAAAATGAAAATTTGTGTGAGGTTACTTGATAGTTGGTGATGATACTCCCCGACAACGGCGCTAGAAATCCTTCCTGATACTTGTGATCTGTGTTGGGTTTTTGATATGTCTCCAATGTATCTATGATTTTTGCTTGTTCCATGCTATTATATTATCAATCTTGGATGTTTTACAATCATTTTATAGCAACTTCCTATCATTTTTTGGGACTAACCCATTGACATAGTGTCAAAATGTCAGTTGCTATTTTTGCTTGTTTTTTACTTCATACAAAATTAGTACCAAATGGAGCCCAAACGCCACGGGAATTTTTGGAGATTTTTTATGGACCGGAAGAACCGGGATGGGCTAAACAACCACAAGAGAGGGGGCCTAGGGTGGCCACCCTCCACCAGGGCATGCCAGAGGC
The DNA here is from genome assembly GCA_022496015.1 of Hordeum marinum. Classification (NCBI taxonomy): domain Eukaryota; kingdom Viridiplantae; phylum Streptophyta; class Magnoliopsida; order Poales; family Poaceae; genus Hordeum; species Hordeum marinum. The sequence goes on along the minus strand of CM039678.1, from coordinate 374,860,567 downwards.
CCCTAGCATGGCATGGTGTAGTGTGCCCACCTCGAGACTCCCCTCAACCAACTATCCGCCCTATAAATTCCCAAATATTCAAAAAACCTAGAGGAGTCGATGAAACACAATTCTAGCCTCCGCAAGGTCCAGAACCTCGAGATCCAATCTAACACCATCACGGAGGGGTGCACCGTCTTCATGAGTGCTTCTCCGATGATGTGTGAGTAGTCCACAATAGACCTACGGGTCCGTAGGCAGTAGCTAGATGGCTTCCTATCTCTCTATGATTCTCAATACAATGGTCTCTTGGAGATCTATTTGATGTAATGACTTTTGTGGTGTGTTTGTTGGGATCCAATGAATTTTGAGTTCATGATCAGTTTCTATCCATGAATATGATTTGAGTATTCTTTGATCTCTTATTTGCATGATTACTTATTGCCTCATATTTATTCTTTGAATCTTTGGTTTAGTCAGGCCAACTAGATCGATTTTTCTTGACATGGGAAGAGGTCCTTTGTGATGGGTTCGATCTTGCGGTGTTCTTTCCCAGTGACAGAAGGGGCAACAAGACACGCATGTATCGTTGCCATTAAGGATAACAAGATGGGGTCTATTCCTACATGAATAGATCTTGTCTACATCATGTCACCATACTTACTGCATTACTCCGTTTTCCGATGAACTTAACACACTAGATGCATGCTGGATAGCGGTCGATGTGTGGAGTAATAGAAGTAGATGCAGAATCATTTCGCTCTACTTATCTTAGATGTGATGCCTATATAACGATCATTGCCTGGATATCGTCATGATTATTTGATCTTCTATCAATTGCCCAACTATAATTTGTTCACCCACCGTGTGCCATACTCATGAGAGAAGCCAATAGTGAAACCTACGGCCCCGGGGTCTACGTTTCCAACATATTTCTTTCCAATCTACTATTTTGCCTTTTTGTTTTCAGAATTATTAATTCAAAAAACCCAAAAATACCTTGCTGCACTTTTTCTTACTTATTTTATTTTGTGTTCTTGCGAGATCTATTTGCCAAAACTATCATCACCTAATCTACCTTATTACCTAGAGAGCTTGACAACCTCTCTTTCACGTCGGGTTGCAAGTATTTGTTATTTGTGTCCAGGTGTTGTTTATGTGGGTGCATGATATTCCTCTATGGATTGATACCTTGGTTTCATAACTGAGGGAAATACTTACCGCCGCTATGATGCATCATCCCTTCCTCTTTGGGGAAATACCGACGCGGTCACAAGCCACGTCAAAGGAATTTCTGGCGCCGTTGCTAGGGAGGAAGCAATCTCATCTGCCAGGTTCCTAATCACAAATCTCATCTCCTTGCAATTTACATTATTTTCCATTTGCCTCTCATTTTCCTCTCCCCCACTTCACAAATTTGCCATTTTATTCGCCTTCTTTCTCGTTTGCCTTTTTCTCGTCAGATCTCTTTCTTGTTTGCTTTTTTGCTTGTGTTGCCATGTGCCTTCTATTTGCTTGCATCTTTGCTTGCTAAAAATCTATTGATATGGATCCTCATCCACTTGCTAATCTTTTCAAAAGACCAAATTATGATGAACCAATTGCTAGTGAGTTGAGTGCACTTGATTATCTCTCTGAAGTTTTGTTTGAAAATCATGAATCTAAAAATTGTGAAATTTATAAGGTGATTCATGATAGCTCCTTGATTGAAAAGCATGATTGAATGATGTTACTATAAATTCTGTTAATGTCAATTATGTTAACAATATGCAAAACTACAAGCTTGTGGACAATAATTTTGTCATGTCCACTTCTTATTGCAATGATCATGATTGGGGTGATAATGCTTCTTATGATATTGAAAATTTATTTAAGCCTCATGTTGAATATGTTATTGGTAATAATGTTTGCAATAGTATCAAAATGGGTTTGGGAGAGCATCAACTTTAGGTAAAAAAGAATCCCACATATTTGGAGAGTGTTCAATCTTATGAATTTTATGATAAAAGTGGGTTTGGAGATGTCATAACTTTAGTTGATGATAATCCCATTATTTTGGAAGATGATAAAAACTTTATGCATGTTGATCATAAAGAGAGTATTGTTTCTGATAGCTATATTGTTGAATTTTATCCTACATGTAATTATTATGAGAGAGGAAATTATGGTTGTAGAAATTTTCATGATACTAAATTACCTCTTTTCATGTTGAGATTGCTATTGTCTCTTTCTTCTTCCTTTCATATGCTAGTTTTTGCTTGCCTTGATAATTTGTTTGCTTATAGAATACCTATGCATAGGGAGTATGTTATACTTAAGTGTGTTTTCCATATGCTACATGATTCTATCTTTGTGTTTCAACTACCATCTTTCATGTGAGCATCAATAAAATTTCAAGCCTATCTTAATGGCTATAAAGAAAGAGCTTGTTGGCAGGCAATCCAATGAATAAAATATTTTTAGCTTTTCCTTTCTGTTTTTGAGTGTTTGCACAATTATGATTCTGTTATGATTGTGTTTTTATGTTTTACTTAGTGTTTGTGCCAAGTAAAGCCTTTAGGATGATTCATAAGATGAGTAGAAACAATGTTGAATCTGAAACAGAAACTTTGTCTACAGTGCACGAATTTTCATTTTTTTACTGGAACGCGATAATGAGCTAACATTTTAACACAATATTTATATAAAAATTATTTACGCTTTCCTAATCTTTCGGAATTTTTAGAGTTACATAAGTATTGGTAGAGTACATATTACTACAGACTGTTCTGTCTCAAACAGATTCTGTTTTCGTTGCATTGTGTGCTTGTTTTGATGAATCTATGTCTTGTATCGGGGGGTATAAGTCATGTTAAAGTTAGAGTACAGTATATATAATGGAATAATAAAATATGAATGGGTTTACAACAGTACTTGAAGTGGTAATTTGCTTTATTATACTAATGGATCTCACGAGAATTTTGTCAAGTTTTGTGTGATTGAAGTTTTCAAGTTTTGGGTGGGATCACGATGGATGAAGGAATAAGGAGTATGAAGAGCCTAAGATTGGGGACGCTACATCACCCCAAGGTAATATCCAAAGAGTAACAAGCAACTAAGCTTGGGGATGCCCCAAGTGGCATCCCCTCTTTCTTCTAACAACCATCGGTATTTTACTTGGAACTATATTTTTATTCGTCACATATCATGAATTTTGCTTGGAGCATCTTGTATATTTTCTTTATTTTCTTTTTATCCTTGTTGCACACACCTACTTTAGAGAGCCAAAATTATGCTATGATTTGCTAGAATTGCTCTTTATGCTTCACTTAAATCTATTGAGCAAAGGAATTGCTCTAGTGCTTCACTTATATATTTTTTGAGCACGGTGTGCTTTTAAATGTTTGAAGAAATGCTCTCATGCTTCACCTATATTTATTTGACAGTTAGTAATTTTGAAGAAATTCTCTCATGCTTCACTTATATTATTGTGAGAGATGAAACTTGCATGCTCATGTTCTTCACTTATATCTTTGTGAGCTTGTCAAAAGCAATTGCAATATATGAAACTAGTCCCAAAGTGATAGATTTTCACGAGGTATATAATAAAAACTTTCATAAAGATCATTGGACAAATCAAACTTGATTCTTTGTAATAGTTTTGAGACATGACGATAGTAATATGTGAGTTATGTTGGTGAGTAATTATGCTTAGTAAGAATATTGATGTTAAGGTTTGTGATTCCCTTTGCAAGCATGGAAGTCAATAGTTGTGCTATGAAATTACATCTTACTTATGGTGCATTATTCGGTGTTAGTTATGCTTAATGCTCGCCTATGTGATTTTTCGTTTCTTAGTTGGATGCTTCTCAACCTATTTGCTAGACTTCACTTGTACTAAGTAGAAATACTACTTGTGCATGCAAAATCCTTCAACCAGATTTTGCCACATGAGTCCACCATACCTACCAATATATGGTATTTCCATGCCGTTCCAAGCAAATTTGTATGTGTCATCTCTAATTTTTCAAAATAAATTTTCCTTTTTGTGTGCTCGTACCGCTCATGAAACGGTAGGGGGTGACTGATATTTTCCATGCTAGATGTGTTATTCTCAAGATGAGTGTTTATTCACTTGTCATTGCATGAGAGTACGGTGGTAATAGGGATGCCTAGTCCCAAAATGAAAAAGAAACAAAAAAATTACTTTATGTTGTCAAATAATAAATTCCTTGGAAAGTGTTAGTATGGAAGGCAACCGTGGATTCAGATAGCCATGGAAAGTGAAAGTATGGTGGAAAAGGAATGAACTTTATTTTCTTTTTGGGAACCGCCTATGATGTATCTAGGGTGGAAAGATATTGAAATCTCTCGGTCGTTTCCGTTGATAGGAAAGGCATGCCACTCAAAATATTTTTCTCTATCAATTTAAACACTTGAGCTATGGCACCTCTACAAATCCCCACTTCCCTCTGCGAAGGGCCTATCTATTTACTTTATGAAATTTTCATTTTCATTTTGAGTCTCCATCTTCTCTTATAAAGCACCAACTAGGAGGCACTATGATCATACTTGAGCATTAGGTGTAGCTAATATTTGAGTGTGTATTGTGAATGGATCAATGATTGAGCATGATGGGCTAGGGATTGTTGGAAATATGCCCTAGAGGCAATAATAAATTGTTACTATTATATTTCCTTGTTCGTGATAATCATTTATTATCCATGCTATACTTGTATTGACTGGAAACACATTGCATGTGTGGATACATAGACAACACTTTGTCCATAGTATGCCTCTAGTAGACTACCTCGTTGATCAAAGATGGTCAAGGTTTACTAGCCATTTACATGAGATGTCATTTGATAATGGTATCACATCATTGGGAGAATGATGTGATGGACAAGACCCAAACTATAAACATAACATATGATCGTGTCAGTTTATTGCTACAGTTTTCTGCATGTCAAGTATCTGTTCCTATGACCATGAGATCATGCAACTCACTGACACTAGATGAGTGCCTTATGTGTATCAAACATTGCAACATAACTGTGTGACTATAAAGGTGCTCTACAGGTATCTCCGAGAGTGTCTGTTAAGTGGGTATGGATCAAAACTGGGATTTGTTACTCTGTGTGACGGAGAGGTATCTCAGGGCCCACTCGGTAATACAACATCACAATAAGCCTTGCAAGCAATGTGACTAAGTGTTCATTGCGGGATCTTGTATTACGGAACGAGTAAAGAGACTTGCCGATAACGAGGTTGAACTAGGTATGGAGATACCGACGATCGAATCTCGGGCAAGTAACATACCGATGAACAAAGGGAACAACATACGGGATTAACCGAATCCTCAACATAGAGGTTCAACCGATAAAGATCTTCGTAGAATATGTAGGAACCAATATGGGCATCCAGGTCCCACTATTGGTTATTGACCATAGAGGTGTCTCGGTCATGTCTACATAGTTCTCGAACCCGTAGGGTCTGCACACTTAAGGTTCGGTGGCGTTTCAGTAGTATAGAGTTATGTATGGTGGTGACCTAAGGTTGTTCAGAGTCCCGGATGAGATCCCGAACGTCACGAGGAGCTTCGGAATAGTTCGGAGGTAAAGATTGATATATAGGAAGTCCTGTTTTGGTCACCGAAAAACTTTCGGGCTCATCGATAGTGTACCGGGAGTGCCGGGAGGGTACCAGGGGGACCATTGGGAGGGGTGTCTCGACCCAAGGGGCCACATGGGCTGTGGGAGGAGGTAAACCAGCCCTTAGTGGGCTGGCCGAAGCCTCACTAAAGGCCCATGAGACTGGGGTGGAGAAACCCAAAGGTGGAAGGAGGATTCCAAGTGGGAGAGAGGGAGTCCTAATCCTACTAGGATTGGAGGAGGACTCCTCCTCTCTTCCCTTCGGCCGAACCAAGAGGGCCTGCCCTAGGGTGCAAGCCTCCTCCCTCCTTCCTCCTGTATATACTACAGGTACTGAGGGTTTTTCAACACAGAAAACAGCCACGTGCTACCCTCTTCCTCTGGATCGTAGTTTCTCCTCTAGATCGTTTCGACAGTGCTTGGTGAAGCCCTGCCGGAATAGTTCCACCACCATCACCGCCATGTCGTCGTGCTGCCAGAGAACTCGACTACCTATTCGCTACCTCTTGCTGGATCAAGAAGGCGGAGATCGTCATCGAGCTGTACGTGTGCTAAACGCAAAGGTGTCGTCCGTTCGGCGCTTATTTCGGGACGGATCGTGATTGGATCGCGGGATGCTCGGCGATTTGGATTGCGAAGACGTTCGACTACATAAACCGCGTTTCTTAACGCTTCTCGCTTAGCGATCTACAAGGGTATGTAGATCCACTCTCCCTCTCGTAGATGCTCATCACCATGGATAGATCTTGCGTGTGCTTAAGATTTTTTTTGTTTCCCATGCAACGTTGCCCAACAGGGATAACTTGCTTTAGTGTTGATATTTTAAAAGACATGGTTGCTTGTTGATATGCTTGAGTATTAAAGTTTTCATGTCAAAACTAGGCTATTTCTTTGAACCATCTAAAAGTCCAAATGTCCATGCTGCAAAGAAAAGAATATATGGTGAATATGTTAGGCAGCATTCCACATCAAAAATTATGTTTTTATCATTTACCTACTCGAGGACGAGTAGGAATTAAGCTTGGGGATGCTAATGCGTCTCCAAGGTATCTATAATTTTGCTTGTTCATGTTGTTATATTATCAATCTTGGATGTTTTACAATCATTTTATAGCAATTTTATATCATTTTTTGGGACTAACCTATTGACATAGTGCCAAAGTGCCAGTTGCTATTTTGCTTGTTTTTTTACTTCGTAGAAAATCAGTACCAAACGGAGCCCAAACGCCACGGGGATTTTTGGAGATTTTTTATGAACCAGAAGAACCAGGATGGGCCAAACAACCACAAGAGAGGGGACCTAGGGTGGCCACCCTCCACGAGGACGCGCTAGAGGCCCCTGGCACGGCCTGGTGGAGCATGCCCACCTCGGAACTCCCCTCAGCCGACTATTCGCCCTATAAATTCCCAAATATTCAAAAAAAAACTAGAGGAGTCGACAAAACACGATTCTAGCCACCGCAAGTTCCAGAACCTCGAGATCCAGTCTAACACCGTCAGAGAGGGGTGCACCGTCTTCATGGGTGCTTCTCCGATGATGCGTGAGTAGTCCACCATAGACCTACGGGTCTGAAGGCAGTAGCTAGATGCCTTCCTCTCTCTATATGATTCTCAATACAATGGTCTTGGAGATCTTTTTTATGTAATGACTTTTGCGGTGTGTTTGTTGGGATCCGATGAATTTTGAGTTCATGATCAGTTTCTATCCATGAATATGATATGAGTCTTCTTTGATCTCTTATTTGCATGATTACTTGTAGCCTCGTATTTCTTCTCCGAATCTTTGGTTTAGTTAGGCCAACTAGATCGATTTTTCTTGCCATGGGAATAGGTGCTTTGTGATGGTTTTGATCTTGCGGTGTTCTTTCCCAGTGACAAAAGGAGCAGCAAGACACGCATGTATCATTGTCATTAAGGATAACAAGATGGGGACTATTCCTACATGAATAGATCTTGTCTGCATCATGCCACTGTTCTTATTGCATTATTTCGTTTTCCCATGAACTTAACACACTAGATGCATGTTGGATAGCGGTCGATGTGTGGAGTAATAGAAGTAGATGCAGAATCGTTTCGCTCTACTTATCTTGGATGTGATTCCTATATAATGATCATTGCCTGGATATGGTCATGATTATTTGATCTTCTATCAATTGCGCAAAAGTAATTTGTTCACCCACCGTGTGCCATACTCATGAGAGAAGCCACTAGTGAAACCTACGGCCCACAGGGCTACTTTTCCAATATATTGCTTTTCGATCTAGTATTTTGCCTTTTTGTTTTCAGATCTATTAATCCAAAAAACCCAAAATACCTTTCTGCACTTTTTGTTTACTTTTTTTTATTTTGTGTCCTTGCAAGATCTATTTGCCAAAACTATCATCACCTAATCTATTTTATTTACCATAGAGAGCTTGACAACCTCTCTTTCGCGTTGGGTTGCAAGTATTTGTTATTTGTGTGGAGGTGTTGTTTACGTGGGTGTGTGATCTTCCTCTAAGGATTGATACCTTTGTTTCATAACTGAGGGAAATACTTACCATCGCTGTGTTGCATCATCCCTTCCTCTTTGGGGAAATACCCACGCAGTCTCAAGCCACGTCAGTTTTCCATGAAGAGGCACGGGTAATTGCAGCACAATACAGGTAAGTATTTCCCTCAATTATAAAACCAAGGTTTAACGAACCAATAGGAATATCAATAACAACTGTCTTCAGCGACTGCACACAAAAGAGCAAAAAACTTGCACCCAACGCGGGCAAGAGGGTTGTCAATCCCCTTGATCTCGCTATTTACAATCAACTGAATTGTGTAGATAATTATGGATAATTGTGAATTGCAAAATAAAATAAAAGCAAGTAAATGGCAGCGGGGCATTGTAGCGTTTATATATATATATATATGTGTGTGTGTGTGTGTGTGTGTGTGTGTGTGTGTGTGTGTGTGTGTGTGAATAGACTCGGGGGGGCATAGTTTTCCTTAGCGACATCTCTCATGAAAAGAAGCATAGGGTGGGTAAACAAATTACTATTGGCAATTGATAGAAAAGAAGATAGTTATTCGATATTCACGGCAATGATCATGTGTATATAGGCATCACATGCATAAACAAATAGGTCGACGCCTGCCTGCACCTATTACTATTACTCCACTTATCGACATCTATCCAACATGCATCTAGAGTATTAAGTAAAATAAAGTAATACATGGAGAACGATTACATGATGTAGACAAAATAAACTCAAACAATATGAATAAACCCCATCGTTTTATCCTTAGTACCAGCAACACAAAGACGCATCTTGTCCCCTTGTGTCATTGGGATATAGAAACTCGCCTGGTTGAACCTACCACAGTGCACCTCTCACACCGAAGAAATATCAATCTAGTTGGTCAAACCATTTCAATAGATCGGAGAGAATTACGAAACTATCATAATCATGCACATAAGAATCATATTAGATTTTAGAGAAGACTCGAATATTTATCATGAATAATCTGAACATAAACCCACAATTTATCGGATCCCAACGAACGCACCGCACAAAAGTATTACATCGGATAGATCAAAGCAAAGAAGTGATGATCATTGTATTGAAGATTGAGAGAGAGAGAGAGATTGCCATCTAGGTACTAACTACGGACCCATAGGTCTGTGGCGAACTACTCACATCATCATGAGGGTGGAAACGTTGCTGAAGAGGCCCTCCATGATCGACCCCCCTCTCACAGGGTGCCAGATCGGAGCTCCAAATGGCCTCCCATCGGAACAGAGACTCGCGGCGGTGTAAAAAGTGTTTCGGGACTTCCTCTAGGGTTTTTAGGATATATGAGAATTTATAAGCTAGAGAAAGGAGCCGGGAGAGACACAAAAGCCCCACAAGCCATCATGGCGCCCCCAAGCCGCCCCGTGTTGGCTTGTGGGGCCCTCGGGTGGCTCCCAACCTTATTCCGAATCTTCTAGGGCCTCTTTTGGTCCAAAAAAATCATCAAAAAGTTTTAAGGACGATTGGACTTTGTTTGGTATGGTAAACCTCAAAGTGAAAAACATGCAGAATACAACAACTGACACTGCGCACTGGGTCAATAGGTTAGCACTAAATAAATGCCCAAAAAGTATCCTGGAATGATAATATATAAGCATAGAATAATAAAAAAATTATAGATACGTTGGAGACGTATCAATATAGCATGTGAGAAATGAAACAGTCCTTAACTAGTGTTGTCGGTTAAGGTATCCATGAGGTTCTTAACTAGCCATCTAGATTCACATTCAGTATACTGCTGACCAAGTTAAAGGAAAGATTGTCTTTCCTCTTGATTTTCGCATGTCCAACTCACATAGAATGTCAATGTTGCTCCAGACTGTTGGGAACGAAGCAAGAAAACAAAAAATCCAACACACACCCAAGATCCATCTATCGATATGCATAGCAACGAGAGGGGAGAGTGTGTCTATGTACCCAAAGCGTATATAATGTGGTTGATGTAGTCGTACTCTTCACGATCCAATCACGATCCAATCCGATCTAGTGTCGAAAGGATGGGGCAACCAAGTTCAGCACACATGTGGCTTGATGGCGTATCCTCCTCCTTGATCTAGCTAGTGAGGGTGGAGAAGTAGATGGGATCACAACCAACACAACATCGTGATGGTGATGACGGCGGTGCAACGCCGACAGGGCTTTGCCAAACACTATCGCGGCGAAACCGAGGAAGAAACAAGAAAGGGCTTGCAAGCATGGGAAGGGGTGCAACCCCCTTGGGCCTCCCCACCTTTATATATGCGTGGGAGGGGCCGGTGGCTTGCCCACCAAGCCCCTAGGGTTGTTGGCCAAGGGAGGAGGACGAAAATCCCTCATTTCCTTCCCCGCCGATCGCTATCACCCCTTTTAGGGATCTTGATCTTATTCCTTCAGGATATGATCTTTATTCCTTTTAGGGGGGATATTGGTGCGCCTAGACCAGGTGTGTGGGGCTTTTCCCCGCTAACCATGTCCATGTGGGTCCCCCATGCAGGTGAGCCCCACTTCGGAAGCTTCTAGAGCCTTCCCGACACAATGCCAAAAAAACCGAACATTTTTCGAAACCCTGAATATGACTTTTCATATATAAATCTTTACCTTCGGACCATTTTGAAGCCCCCTGTAACGTCGGGATCTCATTTGGGACTCCGGAATTTTTTTGTTCAGCAATGCAATTGTCCTAGTACTACTCTAGCGTCATTGAACGTTAAACGTGCGGACGCTACGGGTTCGGGAATCATGTAGACATGACTGAGACACCTCTCCGGTCAATAACCAACAACGAGACCTATATGATCTTTCACAATGACGACACCTCGCCGAGACCGTATCGTCATAGCTCTCGCTCTCGGCACAGGCACCAGTGTCGAACACCCTAACAAGGCGACGACAAAGTCTCCCGCCGTGTCAAACTGTGGGAACAAGCCCTCGCTCCGAGTGAGCCCGAGGGACTCAGGCATCCACATGGTGTGCAAGTCATACCATGGCTCGGGGTTCACGACCAAGACACCCTCCATACCCACTATGTCCTTGCCTCTCGCTTGTTGAGCCACAGGTAGAAACCGTGGAGGACAGTAACACCCATGGACACTGAACACAACGATGATTGGCCACATCCATAGTAAAAAAGCGCTAGACGTTTATTATGCGATTTGCCACCGCCTTGCATTTTTCTGACTAAAGTGTATAGTTACGCGCAGACTAAGTGCAGTTATGTGTTAGGCGTTTTGCTTGCTTAGTCACGCCACTTCTAACCGTGGCTACATCATCGTCTAATTATTGTTAAAATAACCGAAACCATCTGCCAAACCACTTTTGATGTGACATGAAACCACTAAGGGCTTGATTAACCCGGATTTGACATGTTTAAGGTTGAAATCATACCAAATTTGAATTGAGGGTGTTATGGCTCCGTTGGAGGGGATTTGAGGGTGAAAAGTATATTACTTCTTTCAAAGGGCAAAAGCTGGTAGTCAGATCTGGCCAAACGGGCCGGCCCAGCCCACCGTAAAACGTGACTGGCACGGCATGGCCCGCCTCGACACGATTAGTATACGGGCGGTGCCGTGCCGGCACGCGTGCGCAGCCTTACGACCCAGGCATGACCCATTTGCTAATCGAATCGGCCCGTCGGCACGCCAGGCCCGCTAAAATGCCTGCTATTTGGCGCACCGGACATTTTTTAGTCTATTTTTACCCGTTGGGCCTAAAAAAAAGATAACCGGGCTGTGTCGTGCCGGCTCACGTGCTCAGCCCGTAGCCTAAGCATGGCCCAAGACGTGTCGCGTGCCGGCCCCGACCTGTTTAGCCCGTGTCGTGCCTGGCCCATGACAGGCCGTGCCGGGCGTGCTCGTAGGCCTGCCTGGTTGGCCCGGCCATTTGGCCAGCTCCTAGCAGGCGAGCAATCTCAGACGTATTGGGCCGTCTTTGGGCTTGATTCTAAAAAAGGGGCAAAGGGCGCACGATCAACAAGAACCGTTGATCTATGATCAGACGGTCCTTTTCTCAGATTGGCTGCAGTCTGCAGTATATATTGCCCCCCCCCCCCCCCGGGCCTCTAGACCTTATCTCTTCGTCTCGCAAAAGGGGAGAGGGAAGAGAGATCGATTCCGACTAAAACCTCTCGCCGCCGACGACCAAGCTCGGAGACCTTTTGACCTAGGTAATACGACGTTCCTCCTCCTCCTCGCCACGCCAATCTCTTCGTCTTGCTGGCCTCGTATCGATATTCTTTCTAGGTTTAGATCTGCGCTTTTCCCCGCGGCAGATCCATGTGTTGTTCTTCTTCTTTGCTCAGATGCGTAGTATGAGATTCGATCGCCGTTTGTTGAAATAGGTTTAGACCGCGATGCTCAACTGGTATAAAGGGGCTCTCTTTTTCGTTTCAATCTCACCAGTTAACTCGCGATTTTCGATCTGGATTTCTCCTGGCTTGCCTCTATGCTTGTTCTGATTAGTCACGGTGGAAGACTTATTCTTTGTAGTTAGTTTGCGGTGGTAGATCGATTTACAGTTTAGTTAGGAAGTAATCCCCTTTAGGATACCAAAAGCAGGAAGAAGGACCCGATTCCAGGACAAGATTCTTCTAGGTTGTCTACTAGTGCTATGTCGAGCTAACCGCTTCTGCTCATTCAAAATCAGTTGCCAACTTGAGATATTGAGGCGGATAGTGCTTGCGGTGCCTACCAACTGGTGCCAAGGACCAAAGTCAATCTTGTTACTTAGTTGTAAATCCTTTTATTGGATATATTGACCTCTTATTTTTTATGACTAATCAATCTGGTGTGGTGGCACTAGGTTATCCTTTCGCAAATAACTCAGCTCATAAACACCAGTACTTTTTGCTAGGTTGAAGAACCCCTTTGTACTTTGTGCCAGTGTGAACCCCCTTATAGCCACTGACAGTTGTGTTTTACAGTTGCCCAATGTCGGACGCTGATGATTACCGTTGCTTCGTTGGGAGTCTTTCATGGAACACAACTGATGTGGATCTGAAGGATGCGTTTGGGAAATTTGGTCGAGTTACTGAGACCAAGGTAATTTTTTCTTTTCATATGGGCCTGGAATGCTTAGCTTTGTGTGGTGGAATATACACATGATTTTCTTAGTCAAGCAAACTTTTACCATATTATAGGCTTTCCCTCACCAATATTTACAATTTTGCCAGTAAACACTTGTGATGCTGATACAATTTTGTGTGAAAGAAACTGGAATAATTTCTTGGTTAATCCTATTATTCATTCTGTCTATTTGGTGAATTTGCCCATGAATTTTACGCTTGGCTATGAACCTGTACTAGGTTTTGGATTATTCCTGTGTATGGTAGTTGGTAAAGTACATTGTAGCATATGTGAATATCTTATGGTGATGTGGTACAATCGAAAAAGGATATTATCAAAACGCATTTCAAGTAATTGTAGTAAAGCTTGGCCTCAGGATCAATTTTATATGTGAATAAGGAATCTGTAAACATTGCCGAAGGAAATCATAGAGAATGGCGATGCTAGACACTGGCATTTCATGCTACTGAGTTGTACCCTACGTTAATAGTTGTTGTCTTTGCCATTCTAGCTTTTGCAAGTAGTTGTATATGTGGTTTGATACACCACTTATGTTCTCTCTGGACTCTTGCTGCCTGCATGATTTATATGCCGCATGTCTATCAATGTGCAGGTTGTTCTTGACAAGTTCTCTGGCCGATCACGTGGCTTTGGATTTGTTACTTTTGATGACAAGAAGGCCATGGAAGAAGCTGTTGAGGCTATGAATGGAATTGATCTGGATGGAAGGAATATTACCGTTGAAAGAGCACAACCTCAAGGTTCAGGCAGGGACCGTGATGGAGATCGAGACTATCGTGGTGGTGGTGACCGCTATGGTGGTGGCCGTGATTTTGGTGGCGGTCGTGGTGGTGGGGGTCGTGGTGGTGGCGGTGATTGCTACAAATGTGGCAAGCCTGGCCATTTCGCAAGGGAGTGCCCTTCTGGTGATGGTGGGGACAGGTATGGTGGCAGGGATGACAGGTATAGTAGCAGGGATGACAGGTATAGCAGCAGGGATGACAGGTATGGTGGAAGGGATGACAAGTATGGTGGTAGCAACGGCAGCAGTCGCTATGGGCCTGACCGTGGTGGTGATCGCTATTCTGGGAGTCGTGATGGAGGAAGCCGCAGCAGTGGTGGTGGTGATCGATACAGCCGTGACAGGTCTGGACCGTATGATCGTCGCAGCCGAGATGAATACTGATCTTGATGGTGGAGATTCTGTCTCAGGTATGAAAGGTATTGGATAATACTAGTGGTATGTTTGCTTTATCACATAAGGCAGCAAATGGTTTGCTGTTGTACTCTTATGAGAAGTTTAATGCTTTTGTTATCCATGCTGACTAGTGCTTGGTTTACCAATGTTCCTATCTGGATTTGGCTTGTAACTGGTTCCTTGGGAGCTTCAGTGGATTGCGTTATTTTGTCTGAGTTATATTTGGGATCCATGTTTCTGCGTTGCTCTGATGGTAAAAGTCCTGTCATGATACCGGCCTTTGGTGCTGTTCTTGTATTGCATCGCCGTGGTTATTGGAATTGCGGTCTTGATGTCAAGGATGTTGAAGAACTACAGCTCTTTATTTAGTCTCGTTGTGGTCTCGAGGAAAGAATCAACGTTCTGTGCTTGGGGTAGCCATCTCCTTAAAATATTCCATCAGAAACCTGTGACCAATGAAAAACATGGTAAAACCTTTTGTTTGAATTATTCTTTCTTAATGAGCTATGATTCTCACAGTAATTTTTCGCAGGCATTTGGCCATTGTGTTCCTATCGGTCTACTTGGCTTAGTGCTAAAATTTTGCTGTTCAACCATGGGTCCAAATGCTTGCTCTAGTACTGTTCTATGGTACTTCTCTCAGTTAGACCAACATAATATCCCCTTTGTTATCCCTGCAAGAATTGTTACTCAGGATGCAGTGTCACCGTGTCATCTTGTTTACTTCATGGGTCACTTTGTTCATCAGCATATGCTTCTTTGGGCTCCTAGTATTAAGTGGTACATTTGGGCTCCTGGAAAAAGTTGCTTGCTTCACTGGGATGGGCTCTTTCTTACCTTCATTCCTGCCGCAATCCAAGTCTGAGAGCTGCCCTTAAGAAAGTTCTAGCATCTCCCATGTGAAGCTTGATCCTTCATTTCTGCGCTTCTCAAAGGGGAAACTGCTTCCTTCCTCAGCAAAGGTCACCTTGCTTCTGGTTAACATCCGCAGTGAGACTGGTGGCACTCGGCATAGAAACTCTTTGCTATGTATGCGTCCATTAACACTGGCTTAATATGGGTGGATATGGAGTTAGTCACCAGAAAGGGGTAGTCGGCAATGTTTATTTGTAGTTTGAACTGTTCCTATTTTGGGTTCGGTGTCTTTTCTTCTTGACAGTAGAGTGAACTCCAACTGTTTAAGAAAGGCAGCCTGATTAATTTTGGCAATTGCATGACAAGATCTATTATTTTGTTGTTGTGTTTGCCTTTTGTAAATTTGTACAGTGCTTAATTCACCTGATGTTGTCAAATGGATATGCTTGGTTCTGAATTATTTGCACTTTGAGCTGTGTTGCAAGTCAAACTTCTCTATATTTGACGAAGTCTATTTTCTTTGTCTAAACCATCTTTAACTTTAAGAAATATTGACTTGCGCAAAACAACTTAGATAGCATGGGAACCGTTGTGAAGCCAACATGGTTGCTTTGTTTTTTGGGGGCATGCTTATATCTTTTTCTCTCAAAAATGTTGGAAAGATACAAGGTTTGGATAGAATTTAGTTTTTGAAAACCACAGTTTATGAATACTGTCATATTTGCAGCGTTTTCAAAACCCATGGGCATTCGGGGTGTGTTTGGTTTGCGTCAAGTAGAATGTAACGGGTCTGTTTTGTCCTCGATGCCCATTTCTCAATCACATAGTGGTTTCTTGGAATTGAAGTGACTCGCCCCAGCCACCCAGGACCTCTGTCCCTCTCTTCCTCAGCTCGACGCTCTCCTCCCCTTCCTGTGGACAAGCCACAACATACCTCCATCTTGGCCCGATGGCGACTAGACGTGCCACTTGTTTCTACCTTCTTTGGATCTGCCCCCCCCCCCTCCACCCCACAACAACCTTGCCCACGGTTGTCCTCTCCTCTTCTTGTCGGACTTCACGCCTTCACTCCCTCCCCAAACCTATGCCTCCTTTGGGCCTTCACTCCCTCCCCAAGCCTATGCCTCCTTTTGGTCCGTGCATGTGATGCTGAGATGTGTTGCACTGGGGCGGTGGCGATGGACCTCTTTTTTGAGAGAAGAGCGATGAGGCGGTGGAACGGAAAGATGCCTCGTTGATAAGTCGATGCGCGACTGAATTGCTAGCGAGCATGAGGTGTTCGTGCTAATGCTGAGCGAATTTGCTATGTGATTGCGCCTTAGTCTACGACTGTGATTGTGTTGTGGCTACACCTTTATTTGTAACTTTGTTGTCGGGAGCACTTGTTGCGCTTTGTATAGGTATATAATTTGTATTTGTAAGTCGAAACAAACTTTAGCAGTTCCATTGATATGTATTTTAGCAATGTTCTCCTTTTGTCAAATCTGACCAGTGAATTGATGTCATAAAAATTCTAATGTATTACTGAAAAATGCAAATGAGTCACCTGTTGAATTTTGTATGTTATGCATGCATTCTTTCTCTCTGACCAAACGTAGGAACGGAATCAACACATTCCCCTTCTCGAACCCAACCAAACGCAGGAACGAAATCGACCTGTTTCAGTGGAATGAAATCATGACATTCTATTTTATTTGGTTTCCAAATCAAACACACCCTTGATGACTGCAATATTTAGTCCCATTTTATACTTTCACCTTGAGAATAACGGATTAAAGTTGCATTTGTGCATGGGTGTGTTTGTGAAACCTTTGAAGCAGTGCTAGTTTAGATAGTCCTCTGGGTCATCCTGGCCAGAGAGACGAGATCGGACCAGCGTTTGATGTACAAGAATAGCTGTGCAAGGTGACTAAGCTTTTCACTCTTCTTTTTAATTTTAATTGAAATGTGCCCCTCTTCTTGGTACTCTTGAAGTACCAGACTATCTTTTCTTATAGTTAACCAAAACACCACAAGTATATTCAGAACTACATTTTCTTCTTTCGCTGTTGGTGTTCTTTTTGATCTCATTTCAATTTTTGTGGGATGTTCATCTCTGTCATTCCGTTTCTGGGGATGGCAATCTCTAGCATTTAGAACGGACGTCCTTTTGTCAGTAAGGACGGTAATACAAGAGAGGCAGACGATTTGACTCATTAATTAAGAAAGAGAGCCACTTAGGAAGACACAACTGTAACGAGGCGGCTTAGGAAGACACAACCGACACGTTTGGCTTCTGATTGCAACGGTTTATAAAACCGCAGGTAGCGTTTGTTTAGGCCACGATGGTTTCCGTTAACGTGCTTTCCGATGTAGCGTTTCACACAATCGAAAGCGTCCGAGTCGGCCCGTGTTAGAAATCAGGACTCAAACGGATGAACCATATAATGCGTCTATTGCTTGAGACAATTATTTTAGGACGAAAGGGATATGGAACGAAAGGAGTACGATACATCAACTATGGAATCGAAACACGTCTAACGTTTCTTTTGTTTCGTATAGAAGCCATTGGTTCTTCTGTTTCACAGAGTCCAATTCAAGAAGCCATCGCCTTATGGTTAGCAAGTTTGGGGTTGACATGCTTGTCCATCAATTATACCTTTTCTATAAGGAATGTCTATCGGAAATGCAATTCGGCTTTCGGGTCCAGATGCTCCCTCAATCTGGACCACAAATGTGCGTTGCGATTCCCACACGGCCAAGTATTCACTTATGTATTTGAATTAAATGGTACAAGGCCTGGCCCACCAATCAGTTGTACGGTAACGAATCTTTAGTATAACGCCGCTCCAGTCCAGATGGAGCTGGACGGATCTATTCAAATGGCACATCACAACCGGACCACTGAAAGTTAAACGACGACCGTCAACTCTAGATATTTACTACCCAATCCCCCCTTCCTCCCGACCATCGCCTTTCTCTGCACAATCCAGTTCATCCGAAATGACATAGCTCAACATTATCATCTGCCACACTTGAGTTTCAACTTTTTTGAAGACAGCCCCACCAAGCAATGAACACTAGGAAGAGGCCAACAAAATACACTGTGGCATGAACACAAAAAACATGCACTTTATTTTAAAAACCTAGTCAACCGGTCGATTGACTTGTTTCCTGGTCTAGCACACGCGGCGATGTTTGTATTTAGACATTTCTTTTTCGCTTTATGATTCTTCATTTGTACACAAACCATCACAGACTCCTCATACTCCTTCAATAACCAGCTTCTCCGCCTCGACAAGAAGTGGCTCGCATCGGGTCGAGCTGTGCTACAACTTCTTCGGCGTGCTAAACGTTGTCTTGATCTACCGCTGCAGCTCCCGCGAGTGCTCCGTGTAGATCGAACTCCGCCGTCGGCAGTACCTGCGTCCATAAAATCAAAATATCTCTGCTCAGCCTGAAGCGCAAAGTGCAGTATCTCACGGCTTAATTAATAGATCTTCCTAATCTGGCGATCCTATGCTTAATCATCCAGGCACAAGACAATTACCTCCTGGTCCGCTTGCAGACCTGGTTCGGCGACAACGTTCTCCCCCTCAAGCCCATGGCTAACTTCACCATCTACTGATGAACCCTTCCACTAGTAACGAAACAGATTGAAGCTAAGCATTTTGTAATAGGAACAAATCTAGAAAAGTGAGAGCAGATGTGTTGGAAATATGCCCTAGAGGCAATAATAAATTAGTTATTATCATATTTCCTTGTTCATGATAATCGTTTATTATCCATGCTATAATTGTATTGATCGGAGACTTAGATACATGTGTGGATACATAGACAAAACAATGTCCTTAGTATGCCGCTAATAGACTAGCTCGTCGATCAAAAGATGGTTAAGGTTTCCTAGCCATGCACATGAGATGTCATTTGATAACGGGATCACATCATTAGAACAATGATGTGATGGACAAGACCCAAACTACAAACGTAGCTTATGATCGTGTCAGTTTATTGCTACTGTTTTCTGCATGTCAAGTATATATTCCTATGACCATGAGATCATGCAACTCATTGACATCGGAAGAATACCTTGTGTGTATCAAACGTCGCAACGTAACTGGGTGACTATAAAGGTGCTCTACAGGTATCTCCGAGGGTGTCTGTTGAGTTGGCATGGATCAAGACTGGGATTTGTTACTCCGTGTGACGGAGAGGTATCTCAGGGCCCACTCGGTAATACAACATCACAACAAAGCCTTGCAAGCAATGTGACTAAGTGTTAGTCACGGGATCTTGTATTACGGAACGAGTAAAGAGACTTGCTGGTAACGAGGTTGAACTAGGTATGGAGATACCGACGATCGAATCTCGGGCAAGTAACATACCGAAGAACAAAGGGAACATCATACGGGATTAACTGAATCCTTGACATAGAGGTTCGACCGATAAAGATCTTCGTAGAATATGTAGGAACCAATGTGGACATCCAGGTCCCGCCATTGGTTATTGATCGTAGAGGTGTCTCGGTCATGTCTACATAGTTCTCGAACCCGCAGGGTCTGCACACTTAAGGTTCGGTGACGTTTCGGTAGTATAGAGTTATGTATGGTGGTGACCGAAGGTTGTTCGGAGTCCCAAATGAGATCCCGGACATCACGAGGAGCTTCGGAATGGTCCGGAGGTAAAGATTGATATATAGGAAGTCCCATTTTGGTCGCCGGAAAAGTTTCGGGCTAATCGGTAATGTACCGGGAGTGCCGGTAGTGTACCGGGAGACCACCGCGAGGGGTATTTCGACCCAAGAGGCTTCATGGGCTGTGGGAGAATAAATACCAGCCTTTTGTGGGCTGGTGGAAGTCCCACACAAGGCCCATGCGGCTGGGAGAAAAAGCCCAAAGGGAAACAGGTGGAAAAAGGCCAAAAAAAGGAGGAATCCTAATCCTACTAGGATTGGAGGAGAAGTCCTCCTCTCCTCCCCACTTTGGTCCACCCAAGGGCTGGCTTTTTGGCAGCCAAGACTCCTCCTCCTCTCCTCCTATATATACTAGAGGATTTGAGGGTTTTGGGACAGAATTTTCAGCCACGTGCTACCCGTTCCTCTAGTTCATAGTTTCTCCTCTAGATCGGTTTTCTGCAGTGCTTAGGCGAAGCCCTGCCGGAATTGCTCCACCACCATCACCGGAGCGCCGTCACGCTGCCGGTGAACTCTTCTCCCTCTCCACTTCCTCTTGCTGGATCAAGACGGTGGAGATCGTCATCAAGCTGCATGTGTGTTGAACGCGGAGGTGTCGTCCGTTCGGCGCTAGATCGGAAGGACCGTGAACAAGTTCACGGAACGGATCGTGATGAGTTCACGGGACGGATCGTGATGAGATCGCGGAACGGATCGTGATGAGATCGCGGGATGGATCGTGATGAGTTCGCGGGACGGATCGTGATTGGATCGCGGGACGGATCGTGATGTGATCGCGGGACGCTCGGCGATTTGGATCGCGAAGATGTTTGACTACACCAACCGCGTTTCTTAACGCTTCCTGCTTAGCGATCTACAAGGGTACGTAGATCCACTCTCCCTCTCGTAGATGCTCATCACCATGGATAGATCTGCGTGTGCGTAGGAATTTTTTTTGTTTCCCATGCGACGTTCCCCAACAGTGGCATCATGAGCTAGGTCTATGTGTAGATGAGATCTCGAGTAGAACACAAAGAGTTTGTGGGCGTTGATGCTTAGATTGCTTCCTCCCTTGGTTGTATTTTGGTTCAGCGGTATTGTGAGATGAAGCAGTCCGGACCAACATTACTCGTATGCTTACGAGAGACCGGTTCCCTCGACTGCAACTTGTTGCATAGATGGCTTGCGGGTGCTAGTTTCTCTCACTTTAGTTGGATCGGATTTGACAAAGGCGGTCCTTGAGAAGGTTGAAAAGCAAATTATGTATCACCGTTGTGGTTTATGCGTAAGTGAGAATCGTTCTTGCTAGAAACCCGTAGCAGCCACGTAAAACATGCAACAACAATTAGAGGACGTCTAACTTGTTTTTGCAGGGTATGTTGTGATGTGATATGGCCAATTACATGATGTGATATATGTGATGTATGAGATGATCATGTGATGTATAGATTATCACGACTTGCATGTCGATGAGTACGGCAACCGCCAGGAGCCATAGGTTGTCTTTAATTATTGTATGACCTGCGTGTCAATCATTAAGCACTATGTAATGCTTTACTTTATCGCTAAACGGTAGCAATAGTAGTAGAAGCATGGTGGGCGTGACAACCCCGATGGCGACACGTTGATGGAGATCAAGATGATGGAGATCATGGTGTCATGCCGGTGACGATGGAGATCATGCCGGTGCTTTCAAGATGGAGATCTAAAGCAGAAGTTCATGGCCATATCATATCACTTATGAATTGCATGTGATGTTAATCCTTTTATGCACCTTGTTTTGCTTAGTACGACGGTAGCATTATAAGGTGATCCCTCACTTAAATTTCAAGATAAATTGTGTTCTTCCCGAGTGCGCACCGTTGCGAAAGTTCGTCGTGTTGAGACACCACATGATGATCGGATGTGATAGACTCTACGTTCACATACAACGGTTGCAAGCCAGTGTTGCACGCGCAGAACACTTGGGTTAAAACTTGACGAGCCTAGCATGTATAGACATGGCCTCGGAACACAAGAGACCGAAAGGTCGAACATGAGTCATATAGTAGATATGATCAACATGATGATGTTCACCATTGTAACCACCTCAACTCACGTGATGATCGGACTTGAGTTGGTGAATTTGGATCATGTATCTGTTGGGGAACGTCGCATGGGAAACAAAATTTTTCCTACGCACACGCAAACCTATCCATGGTGATGAGCATCTACGAGAGGGAGAGTGGATCTACATACCCTTGTAGATCGCTAAGCGGGAAGCGTTAAGAAACGCGGTTGGTGTAGTCGAACATCTTCGCGATCCAAATCGCCGAGCGTCCCGCGATCTCATCACGATCTGTCCCGCGATCCAATCACGATCCGTCCCGTGAACTCATCACGATCCGTCCCGCGATCTCATCACGATCCGTCTCACGATCTTGATCACGATTTGTCCCGCGAACTCATCACGATCCGTTCCGTGATCACATCACGAACCGTCTCGCGATCTCGATCACGGTCCTTCCGATCTAGCGCCGAACGGACGGCACCTCCGCGTTCAGCACACGTGCAGCTTGATGACGATCTCCACCGTCTTGATCCAGCAAGAGGAGGTGGAGAGGAGAGAGAGTTCACCGGCAGCATGACGGCGCTCCGGTGATGGTGGTGGAGTGATTCCGGCAGGGCTTCGCCTAAGCGCTGCGGAAAACCGATCTAGAGGAGAAACTATGCACCGGTGAAACGGGTAACACGTGGCCGGAAATTCTGTCCAAAAACCACCCAATCCACTAGTATATATAAGAGGAGAGGAGAGGAGAGGCATCCAAGGCCTTTGGGTCAGCCGAAATAGGAGGTGGGAGCAATCCTACTTCACCTCCAATCCTAGTTGGAGTAGGATTGCCTCCTATTGGCTGATTTTCCACTTTTTGCTTTAGGACTTTCTCTCCTGCGCCATGGGCCTTTGTGGCTGTTTTCCCAGCCCACTAAGGGCTGGTTATTATTCTCCCACAGCCCATGGACCTCTTGGGGTCGAAATACCCCTCCCGGAGGTCCTCCGGTACACTACCGGCACTCCCGGTACAATACCGATACTCCCGGTACACTACCGATGAGCCCGAAACTTTTCCGGAAACCAAACTGGGACTTCCTATATATGAATCTTTACCTCCGGACCATTCCGGAGCTCCTCGTGACGTCCGGGATCTCATCCGGGACTCCGAACAACCTTCGGTCACCACCATACATAACTCTACACTACCGAAACGTCACCGAACCTTAAGTGTGCAGACCCTGCGGGTTCGAGAACTATGTAGACATGACCGAGACACCTCTACAGTCAATAACCAATGGCGGGACCTGGACGTCCACATTGGTTCCCACATATTCTACAAAGATCTTTATCGGTCGAACCTCTATGTCAAGGATTCAGTTAATCCCGTATAACGTTCCCTTTGTTCTTCGGTATGTTACTTGCCCGAGATTCGATCGTCGGTATCTCCATACCTAGTTCAACCTCGTTACCGGCAAGTCTCTTTACTCGTTCCATAATACAAGATCCCACAACTAACAATTAGTCACATTGCTTGCAAGGCTCATTGTGATGTTGTATTACCGAGTGGGCCCTGAGATACCTCTCCGTCACACGGAGTAACAAATCCCAGTCTTGATCCATGCCAACTCAACAGACACCATCGGAGATACCTGTAGAGCACCTTTATAGTCACCCAGTTACGTTGCGACGTTTGATACACACAAGGCACTCCTCCGATATCCGTGAGTTGCATGATCTCATGGTCATAGGAACATATACTTGACATGCAGAAAACAGTAGCAATAAACTGACACGATCATATGCTATGTTTGTAGTTTGGGTCTTATCCATCACATCATTCTCCTAATTATGTGATCCCGTTATCAAATGACATCTCATGTCCATGGCTAGGAAACCTTAACCATCCTTTGATCAACGAGCTAGTCCATTAGAGGCATACTAGGGACATGGTTTTGTCTATGTATCCACACATGCATTTAAGTCTCCGATCAATACAATTATAGCATGGATAATAAACGATTATCATGAACAAGGAAATATGATAATAACTAATTTATTATTGCCTCTAGGGCATATTTCCAACAGTCTCCCACTTGCACTAGAGTCAATAATCTAGTTCACATCACCATGTGATTCGCATTGTTATGAATCTAACACCCAATGAGTTCTGGGGCTCGATCATGCTTTGCATGTGAGAGAGGTCTTATAGTCAACGGGTCTGCGATATTCAGATCCGTGTGTACTTTGCATATCTCTATGTCAAACCGTAAACACTGCTACCACACTCCACTTGGTACTATTTCCAAATGGCTGCTCCACTATACGTATCCAGATTGCTACTACTAGTCATCCGGATAGGTGTTAAAGCTTGCATCGACGTAACTCTTTACGACGAACTCTTTATCACCTCCATAATCAAGAAACATTTCCTTAGTCCTCTGGTTACTAAGGATAATTCCGACCGCTGTCCAGTGATCCACTCCTGGACCACTCTTGTACCCCTTGACAGACTCATGGCAAGGCACACATAGGTGCGGTACACAACATGGCATAATATAGAGCCTATGGCTAAGGCATAGGGGACGACGTTCGTCCTTTCTCTTTCTTCTGCCGTTGTCGAGCTTTGAGTCTCACTCAACTTCACACCTTACAAATCAGACGAGAACTATTTCTCTGGCTGATCCATTTTGAACTCTTTCAAAATCTTGTGAAGGTATGCACTCATTGAAAGTCTCATCAAGCATCTTGATCTATCTCTATAGATTTTGATGCTCAACAATTAGGTAGCTTTATCCAGGTCTTCCTTTGAAAATCACTTTCCAAATAACCGTTTTATGCTTTCCAGAAACTCTACATTATTTCTGATCAACAATATGTCATCCACATATACTTATCAGAAATTCTATAGTGCTCCCACTCACTTTATTGCAAATACAAGTTTCTCGTAAACTTTGTATAAACATCAAAACTTTGATCACCTCATCAAAGCGTATATTCCAACTCCGAGATGCTTGCTTCAGTCCATGGAAGGATCACCGAAGCTTGCACACCTTTTAGCATCCTTAGGCCTGACAAAACCTTCTGGTTGTATCACATACAACCTTTCCTCAAGTAAACCGTTAAGGAAACGATGTTTTGACATCCATCTGCCAGATTTCATAATTGAAAACACAGCAACTGCTAACATAATTCCAACAGACTTTAGCACCACTACGAGTGAGAAAGTCTCATCGTAGTCAACTCCTTGAACTTGTCACAAACATCTTTGCAACAAGTCGAGCTTTACAAATAGTGACATTCACCATCAGTGTCTGTCTTCATTTTAAAGATCCATTTGTACTCAACGACCTGCCGTCTAACGAGCAAGTCTACCAAAGTCTACACTTGGTTTTAATACATGGATCCTATCTCGGATTTCATGGCCTCCAACCATTTGTCGGAATCCGGGCCCATCATCGCTTCTCCATAGCTCGTAGGTTCATCGTTGTCCAACAACATGACCTCCAAGACAGAGTTGTCGTACCGCTCAGGAGCAGTACACATCCTTGTCGACCTACGAAGTTCGATAGTAACTTGATCCTGAAGCTTCATGATCATCATCATTAACTTCCTCTTCAACTAACGTAGGCTTCACAGAAACATCTTTCTGCGCTGCGCTACTCTCTGGTTGAACAAAGGTTTAACAACCTCATCAAGTTCTATCTTCCTCCCACTCAATTCTTTCGAGAGAAACTTTTTCTCGAGAAAGGACCCAGTTCTAGCAACAAACACTTTGCAGTCGGATCTGAGATAGAAGGCATACCCATCTAATCTTAGGGTATTCTATGAAGATACATTTGTCCGCTTTGGGTTCTAGCTTATTATGTGAAAACATTTTCCACACAAGCATCGCAGCCCCAAACATTAAGAAATGACAGCTTAGGTTTCTATCAAACCATAATTCACACGGTGTCATCTCAACGGATTTAGATGATGCCCTATTTAAAGTGAATGTAGTTGTCTCTAATGCATAACCCCAAAAATTATAGTAGTAAAACGATAAGAGACATCACAGTATGCACTATATCAATAGAGCATGACTATGATGTTCGGACACACCATCACACCATGGTGTTCCAGGTGGCGTTAGTTGTGAAACAAATTTCACGTTGTCTTAAGTTGTATGCCAAACTCTTAACTCAGATATTCACCTCCACGATCATATTGCGGTCATTTTTATCTTCTTGTCACGATGATCTTTAAACTTCACTCTGAATTTGCTTGAACCTTTCAAACGTTTCAGACTTGTGTTTCATTAAGTAAATATACACTATATCTACTCAAATCATCAGTGAAGGTAAGAAAATAACGATATCCACTACACGCTACAAGACTCACTAGATTGCATACATCAACATGTATCATTTCCAATGAATCACTTGCCCGCTCCATCCAACGGGGTCCTTTAGTCATCTTGCCCAAGAGGCATGGTTCGCATGTCTCAACCGATTCGAAATCGATGAGTCCAAATATCCATCAGCATGGAGTTTCTACATGCGCTTTATACCAATATGACATTTAGCGGCAGTGCCACAAGTATGTGGTACTATCATTATTAACTTTGTATCTTTTGACATCAATGTTATGAACATGTGTACTACTACGATCAAGATTTCAACAAACCATTCTCACTGGGTGCATGACCATTGAAGGTATTATTCATGTAACCAGAATAACTATTATTCTCTGACTTAAATGAATAACCGTATTGCAACAAACATGATCTAATCATGTTCATGCTCAATGCAAAACACCAAATAACATTTATTTAGGTTCGTCACTAATCCTGAAGGTAGAGAGAGCGTGCGATGTTGATCACATCAACCTTGGAAACATTTCCAACACACATCGTCACCTCACCCTTAGCTAGTTCTCTGTTTATTCCGTAGCTTTTATTTCGAGTTACTAACATTTAGCAACCGAACCGGTATCCAATACCCAGGTGCTACTAGGAGTACTAGCAAGGTACACATCAATAACTCGTATATCAAATATACTTCTGTCGATGTTGCCAGCCTTCTTATCTACCAAGTATCTAGGGTTGTTCCGCTTCACGACCTCTCACCTCATAATAGAAGCACTTAGTCTCGGGTTTGAGTTCAACTTTGGGTTGCTTCACTGGAGCAACAACTGACTTGCTATCCATGAAGTTTCCCTACTTGCTCTT
The DNA here is from genome assembly GCA_022496015.1 of Hordeum marinum. NCBI lineage: Eukaryota > Viridiplantae > Streptophyta > Magnoliopsida > Poales > Poaceae > Hordeum > Hordeum marinum. The sequence continues at coordinate 374,833,431 of CM039678.1, read as the reverse complement.
GCCCTTTTCGAAACTAGTGGTTTGATTAACCATCAACACTTGACGCTCCTTCTTGATTTCTACCTTCGCGGTGTCAAACATCGCGAACAGCTCAGGGATCAATACTTCTATCCCTGGTGTATTATAGTTCATCACTAAGTTCTAGTAGCTTTAGTGACAGTGACTTGGAGAACTATATCAATCACTATCTTATCTGGAAGATCAACTCCCACTTGATTCAAGCGATTGTAGTACCCAGACAATCTGAGTACATGCTCAACGATTGAGCTATTCTCCTTCATCTTACAAGCAAAGAATCTTGTTGGAGATCTCATATCTCGCAACAAAGGCACGAGCCTGAGATCACAATCTCTGCTCCTAGAACATCTCATATGTTCTGTGACGTTCAAAACGTTTTGGAGCCTCAATTCTAAGCCGTAATGCATGACGCACTAAACTATCAAGTAGTCATCGAAACGTGCTTGTTAGATGTTCACAACATCTATAGACGACGCTAGAGGGGGTGGCGCACCGAGCGGTGCATTAAGGACATAAGCCTTCTGTGCAGCAATGAGGACAATCCTCAGATCACGGACCCAGTCCGCAATTTTGCTACCAACATCTTTCAATTCTATTTCTCTAGGAACATATAAAAATACAAGGGAGCTACAGCGCGAGCTAGTAATCTACAACATAATTTGCAAAGACACTTTGACTATGTTCATGATAATGAGTTCAATTAATCATATTACTTAAGAACTCCCACTCAAATTGACATCCCTCCGATCATTCGAGTGATACATGATCCAAATTCACCAACTCAAGTCCGATCATCACGTGAGTTGAGGTGGCTGCAATGGTGAACATCATTATGTTGATCATATCTACTATATGACTCATGTTCGACCTTTCGGTCTCTCGTGTTCCGAGGCCATGTCTGTACATGCTAGGCTCGTCAAGTTTAACCCGAGTGTTCTGCGCGTGCAAATCTGGCTTGCACCCGTTGTATGTGAACGTAGAGTCTATCACACCCGATCATCACGTGGTGTCTCAACACGACGAACTTTCGCAACGGTGCACACTCGGGGAGAACACAGTTCATCTTGAAATTCAAGTGAGGGATCACCTTATAATGCTACCGCCGTACTAAGCAAAATAAGGTGCATAAAAGGATTAACATCTCATGCAATTCATAAGTGACATGATATGGCCATGAACTTGTGTTTAAGATCTCCATCTTCAAAACACCGGCATGATCTCCATCGTCACCGGCACAACACCATGATCTCCATCATCTTGATCTCCATCAATGTGTTTCCATTGGGGTTGTCACACCCTGCATGCTTCTACTACTATTGCTACCGTAGCGATAAAGTAAAGCATTACATAGCGCTTAATGATTGACACGCAGGTCATACAATAATTAAAGACAACCCTATGGCTCCTGCTGGTTGCCGTACTCATCGACATGCAAGTCGTGATAATCTATACATCACATGATCATCTCATACATCACATATATCTCATCATGTAATTGGCCATATCACATCACAACATACCCTGCAAAAACAAGTTAGACGTCCTCTAATTGTTGTTGCATATTTTACGTGGCTGCTATGGGTATCTAGCAAGAACGATTCTCACCTACGCATAAACCACAACGGTGATACACTAGTTTGCTTTTCAACCTTCTCAAGGACCGCCTTTGTCGAATCCGATCCAACTAAAGTGAGAGAAACTGTCACCCGCAAGCCATCTAGGCAACAAGTTGCGTCGAGGGAACCGGTCTCTCGTAAGCGTACGAGTAATGTTGGTCCGGGCCGCTTCATCTCACAATCCCGCTGAACCAAAATACGACCAAGGGAGGAAGCAATCTAAGCATCAACGCCCACAAACCTTTTGTGTTCTACTTGAGATCTCATCGAACCATCAACCTAGCTCATGATGCCACTGTTGGGGAACGTCGCATGGGAAACAAAAAATTTCCTACGCACACGCAAACCTATCCATGGTGATGAGCATCTACGAGAGGGAGAGTGGATCTACATACCCTTGTAGATCGCTAAGCGGGAAGCGTTAAGAAACGCGGTTGGTGTAGTCGAACATCTTCGCGATCCAAATCGCCGAGCGTCCCGCGATCTCATCACGATCTGTCCCGCGATCCAATCACGATCCGTCCCGTGAACTCATCACGATCCGTCCCGCGATCTCATCACGATCCGTCTCACGATCTTGATCACGATTTGTCCCGCGAACTCATCACGATCCGTTCCGTGATCACATCACGAACCGTCTCGCGATCTCGATCACGGTCCTTCCGATCTAGCGCCGAACGGACGACACCTCCGCGTTCAGCACACGTGCAGCTTGATGACGATCTCCACCGTCTTGATCCAGCAAGAGGAGGTGGAGAGGAGAGAGAGTTCACCGGCAGCGTGACGGCACTCCGGTGATGGTGGTGGAGTGATTCCGGCAGGGCTTCGCCTAAGCGCTGTGGAAAACCGATCTAGAGGAGAAAGTGTGCACCGGTGAAACGGGTAGCACGTGGCCGGAAATTCTGTCCAAAAACCACCCAATCCACTAGTATATATAAGAGGAGAGGAGATAAGAGGCAGCCAAGGCCTTTGGGTCGGCCGAAATAGGAGGTGGGAGCAATCCTACTTCACCTCCAATCCTAGTTGGAGTAGGATTGCCTCCTATTGGCTGATTTTTCACTTTTTGCTTTAGGACTTTCTCTCCTGCGCCATGGGCCTTTGTGGCTGTTTTCCCAGCCCACTAAGGGCTGGTTATTATTCTCCCACAGCCCATGGACCTCTTGGGGTCGAAATACCCCTCCCGGAGGTCCTCCGGTACACTACCGGCACTCCCGGTACAATACCGATACTCCCGGTACACTACCGATGAGCCCGAAACTTTTCCGGAAACCAAACTGGGACTTCCTATATATGAATCTTTACCTCCGGACCATTCCGGAGCTCCTCGTGACGTCCGGGATCTCATCCGGGACTCCGAACAACCTTCGGTCACCACCATACATAACTCTACACTACCGAAATGTCACCGAACCTTAAGTGTGCAGACCCTGCGGGTTCGAGAACTATGTAGACATGACCGAGACACCTCTACAGTCAATAACCAATGGAGGGACCTGGACGTCCACATTGGTTCCCACATATTCTACGAAGATCTTTATCGGTCGAACCTCTATGTCAAGGATTCAGTTAATCCCGTATAACGTTCCCTTTGTTCTTCGGTATGTTACTTGCCCGAGATTCGATCGTCGGTATCTCCATACCTAGTTCAACCTCGTTACCGGCAAGTCTCTTTGCTCGTTCCATAATACAAGATCCCACAACTAACAATTAGTCACATTGCTTGCAAGGCTCATTGTGATGTTGTATTACCGAGTGGGCCCTGAGATACCTCTCCGTCACACGGAGTAACAAATCCCAGTCTTGATCCATGCCAACTCAACAGACACCATCGGAGATACCTGTAGAGCACCTTTATAGTCACCCAGTTACGTTGCGACGTTTGATACACACAAGGCACTCCTCCGATATCCGTGAGTTGCATGATCTCATGGTCATAGGAACATATACTTGACATGCAGAAAACAGTAGCAATAAACTGACACGATCATATGCTATGTTTGTAGTTTGGGTCTTATCCATCACATCATTCTCCTAATGATGTGATCCCGTTATCAAATGACATCTCATGTCCATGGCTAGGAAACCTTAACCATCCTTTGATCAACGAGCTAGTCCATTAGAGGCATACTAGGGACATGGTTTTGTCTATGTATCCACACATGCATTTAAGTCTCCGATCAATACAATTATAGCATGGATAATAAACGATTATCATGAACAAGGAAATATGATAATAACTAATTTATTATTGCCTCTAGGTCATATTTCCAACAGTATCACTCGAATGATCGGAGGGATGTCAATTTGAGTGGGAGTTCTTAAGTAATATGATTAATTGAACTCATTATCATGAACATAGTCAGTAGTGTCTTTGCAAATTATGTTGTAGATTACTTGCTCGCGCTGGAGCTCCCTTGAATTTTTATATGTTCCTAGAGAAATAGAGTTGAAAGATGATGGTAGAAATATTGCGGATTGGATCCGTGATCTGAGGATTGTCCTCGTTGCTGCACAGAAGGCTTATGTCCTTAATGCACCGCTCGGTGCGCCAACCCCTCTAGCGTCATCTGTAGATGTTGTGAACATCTGACAGGTACGTGCTGATGAGTACTTGATAGTTTAGTGCGTCATGCATTACGGCTTAGAATTGAGGCTTCGAAACGTTTTGAACGTCACGGAACATATGAGATGTTCTAAGATCTGAAATTAGGATCTCAGGCTCGTGCCCGTGTTGCGAGATATGAGATCTCCAACAAGATTCTTTGCCTGCAAGATGAACGAGAATAGCTCAATCGTTGAGCATGTGCTCAGATTGTCTGGGTGCTACAATCGCTTGAATCGAGTGGGAGTTCATCTTCTAGATAAGATAGAGATTGATATAGTTCTCCAAGTCACTTTCACTAAGCTACTAGAACTTGGTGATGAACTATTGAATGCCAGGCATAGAATTAATGATCCCTGAGCTGTTCGCGATGTTTGACACCGCGAAGGTAGAAATCAAGAAGGAGCATCAAGTGTTGATGGTTAGTATAACCACTAGTTTCGAGAAGGGCAAGGGCAAGAAGGGAAACTTCATGGATGGCAAGTCAGTTGCTGCTCTAGTGAAGCAACCCAAAGTTGAACCCAAACCCGAGACTATGTGCTTCAATTATGAGGAGAAAGGTCGCTGAAGCGGAACAACCCTAAATACTTGGTAGATAAGAAGGCTGGCAACGTCGACAGAAGTATATTTGATATATGTGTTATTTATGTGTACCTTGCTAGTACTCCAAGTAGCACCTGGGTATTGGATACCGGTTCGGTTACTAAATGTTAGTAACTCGAAATAAAAGCTACGGAATAAACGGAGCACTAAGCTAAGGGTGAGGTGACGATGTGTGTTGGAAATTTTTCCAAGGTTGATGAGATCAACATCGCACACTCTTTCTACCTTTAGGATTAGTGACGAACATAAATAAATGTTATTTGGTGTTTTGCATTGAGCATGAACATGATTACATCATGTTTATTGCAATACGGTTATTCATTTAAGTTAGAGAATAATGGTTATTCTGTTTACCTGAATAATACCTTCAATGGTCATGCACCCAGTGAGGATGGTTTGTTGAAATCTTGATCGTAGTAATACACATGTTCATAACATTGATGTCAAAAGATACAAAGTTAATAATGATAGTACCACATACTTGTGGCACTGCCGCTAAATGTCATATTGGAATAAAGCGCATGAAGAAACTCCATGCTAATGGATCTTTGGACTCATTCGATTTCGAATCGGTTGAGACATGCGAACCATGCCTCTTGGGCAAGATGACTAAAAAAACCTGTTGGATGGAGCGGACAAGTGATTCATTGGAAATGATACATGTTGATGTATGCAATCCAGTGAGTCTTGTAGCATGCAGTGGATATCGTTATTTTCTTACCTTCACTGATGATTTAAGTAGATATAGTGTATATTTACTTAATGAAACACAAGTCTGAATCGTTTGAAAAGTTCAAGCAAATTCAGAGTGAAGTTTAAGATCATCGCGACAAGAAGATAAAAGTATCTGCGATATGATCGTGGAGGTGAATATCTGAGTTACGAGTTTGGCATACAACTTTAGACAATGTGAAAGTTGTTTCACAACACACGCCACCTAGAACACCATAGTGTGATGGTATGTCCGAACGTCATAGTCATGCTCTATTGGATATGGTGCATGTTATGATGTCTCTTATCATTTTGCTACTATAATTTTGGGGTTGTGCATTAGAGACAACTACATTCACTTTAAATAGGGCACCATCTAAAGCCGTTGAGATGACACCGTGTGAACTATGGTTTGATAGAAACCTAAGCTGTCATTTCTTAATGTTTGAGGTTGCGACGCTTGTGTGGAAAAAGTTTTCACCTAATGAGCTCGAACCCAAAGCGGACAAATGCATCTTCATAGAATACCCTAAGAACAGTTGGGTGAACCTTCTATCTCAGATCCAAGCATAAAATGTTTGTTGCTAAAACTGGGTCCTTTCTTGAGAAAGGGTTTCTCTTGAAAGAGTTGAGTGGGAGGAGGATAGAACTTGATGAGGTTGTTGAAACCTCTGCTTCAACCATAAAGTAGCGCAGCACAGAAAGATGTTTCTGTGAAGCCTACGTCAGTTGAAGAGGAAGTTAATGATGATGATCGTGAAAGCTTCGGATCAAGTTACTATCGACCTACGAGGAAATTAGAGCTTGATGAGGTTATTGAACCTTTACTTCAACCAGAGAGTAGCGTAGCGCAGGAAGTTGTTTCTATGAAGCCTACGTTAGTTGAAGAGGAAGTTAATGATGATGATCATGAAGCTTTGGATCAAGTTACTATCAAATCTCGTAGGGCGACAAGGATGTATACTGCTCCTGAGTGATACGACAACCCTGTCTTGGAGGTCATGTTGTTGGACAACGATGAACCTACAAACTATGGAGAAGCGATGATGGGCCCGAAAACCAACAAATGGTTAGAGGCCATGAAATCCGAGAAAGGATCCATGTATGAAAACCAAGTATAGACTTTGGTGGACTTGCTCGTTGGACGGCAGGTCGTTAAGTACAAATGGATCTTTAAAATGAAGACAAACGCTGATGGTAAATGTTACCATTTGTAAAGCTCGACTTGTTGCAAAGTAGTTTTCGACAAGTTCAAGGAGTTGACTGCGATGAGACTTTCTCACTCGTAGCGATGCTAAAGTCTGTTGGAATTATGTTAGTAGTTGCTGCATTTTTCAATTATGAAATCTGGCAGATGGATGCCAAAACATCGTTTCCTTCCTTAAGGAAAGGTTGTATGAGATGCAACCAGAAGGTTTTGTCAGTCCTAAGGATGCTAAAAGGTGTGTGAGCTTTAGTGATTCTTCTATGAACTGAAGCAAGCATCTCAGAGTTGGAATATACACTTTGATGAGGTGATCAAAGTTTTTGAGTCTATACAAAGTTTACGGGAAACTTGTATTTGCAATAAAGTGAGTGGGAGCATTATTGAGTTTCTGATAAGTATATGTGGATGGCATATTGCTATTCGGAAATGATGTAGAATTTCTGGAGAGCATAAACGGTTGTTTGAAAAGAGTTTTTCAAAGGAAGACCTGGATAAAGCTACCTAATTGTTGAGCATCAAGATCTATATAGACAGATCAAGATACTTGATGAGACTTTCAATGAGTACATACCTTGACAAGATTTTGAAAGAGTTCAAAATGGATCAGTCAGAGAAAGAGTTCTCGCTTGATTTGTCAGGTATAAAGTTGAGTAAGACTCAATGCCCAGTGACTGCAGAAGATAGAGAAAAGATGAGTGTCATCCCCTATGCTTCAGACATAGGCTCTATCATGTATGCAATGCTGTGCACAAAGACCCAATGTCAGCCTTGCTATAAGTATGGCCGGAAGGTTTCAAGTGATCCTGGAATGGAGCACTGTACATCGGGCAAGATTATCCTTAGTAACTAAAAGACTGAGGAGATGTTTCTCTATTATGGAGGTGATAAAGAGTTCGTCGTAAAGAGTCACGTCGATGCAAGATTTAACACCGATCCGGATGACTCATAGTAGCAATCTGGATACGTATAGTGGAGCAGCCATTTGGAATAGTACCAAGTGGAGTGTGGTAGCAGTGTTTACGGTTTGACATAGAAATTTGCAAAGTACACACGAATCTGAATGTCGCAGACCCGTTGACTATAATACCTCTCTCACATGCAAAGCATGATCGAGCCCCAAAACTCATTGGGTGTTAGATTCATAACAATGCGAATCACATGGTGATGTGAACTAGATTATTGACTCTAGTGCAAGTGGGAGACTATTGGAAATATGCCTTAGAGGCAATAATAAATTAGTTATTATCATATTTTCTTGTTCATGATAATCGTTTATTATCCATGCTATAATTGTATTGATCGGAGACTTAGATACATGTGTGGATACATAGACAAAACCATGTCCCTAGTATGCCTCTAATAGACTAGCTCATCGATCAAAAGATGGTTAAGGTTTCCTAGCCATGGACATGAGATGTCATTTGATAACGGGATCACATCATTAGGAGAATGATGTGATGGACAAGACCCAAACTACAAACGTAGCTTATGATCGTGTCAGTTTATTGCTACTGTTTTCTGCATGTCAAGTATATGTTCCTATGACCATGAGATCATGCAACTCACTGGCATCGGAAGAGTACCTTGTGTGTATCAAACGTCGCAACGTAATTGGGTGACTATAAAGGTGCTCTACAGGTATCTCCAAGGGTGTCTGTTGAGTTGGCATGGATCAAGACTGGGATTTGTTACTCCGTGTGATGGAGAGGTATCTCAGGGCCCACTCGGTAATACAACATCACAATAAAGCCTTGCAAGCAATGTGACTAAGTGTTAGTCACGGGATCTTATATTACGGAACGAGTAAAGAGACTTGCTGGTAATGAGGTTGAACTAGGTATGGAGATACCGACGATCGAATCTCGGGCAAGTAACATACCGAAGAACAAAGGGAACATCATACGGGATTAACTGTAATCCTTGACATAGAGGTTCGACCGATAAAGATCTTCATAGAATATGTAGAAACCAATGTGGACATCCAGGTCCCGTCATTGGTTATTGACCGTAGAGGTGTCTCGGTCATGTCTACATAGTTTTCGAACCCGCAGGGTCTGCACACTTAAGGTTCGGTGACGTTTCGATAGTATAGAGTCATGTATGGTGGTGACCGAAGGTTGTTCGGAGTCCCGGATGAGATCCCGTATGTCACGAGGAGCTCCGTAATGGTCCAGAGGTAAAGATTGATATATAGGAAGTCCCATTTTGGTCGCCAGAAAAGTTTCGGGCTAATCGGTAATGTACCGGGAGTGCCGGTAGTGTACCGGGAGACCACCGGGAGGGGTATTTCGACCCAAGAGGCTTCATGGGCTGTGGGAGAGTAAATACCAACCTTTTGTGGGCTGGTGGAAGTCCCACACAAGGCCCATGCGGCTGGGAGAAAAAGCCCAAAGGGAAAAAGGTGGAAAAAGGCCAAAAAAAGGAGAAATCCTAGTCCTACTAGGATTGGAGGAGGAGTCCTCCTCTCCTCCCCACTTTGGTCGACCCAAGGGATGGCTTTGGAAGCCAAGACTCCTCCTCCTCTCCTCCTATATATACTAGAGGATTTTAGGGTTTTGGGACAGAATTTTCAGCCACGTGCTACCCGTTCCTCTAGTGCATAGTTTCTCCTCTAGATCCGTTTTCTGCAGTGCTTAGGTGAAGCCCTGCCGGAATTGCTCCACCACCATCACCGGCACCGTCACGCTGCCGGTGAACTCTTCTCCCTCTCCACTTCTTCTTGCTGGATCAAGACGGTGGAGATCGTCATCAAGCTGCACGTGTGCTGAACGCGGAGGTGCCGTCCGTTCGGCGCTAGATCAGAAGGACCGTGAACAAGTTCACGAAACGGATCGTGATGAGTTCACAGGACGGATCGTGATGAGATTGCGGAACGGATCGTGATGAGATCGCGGGACGGATCGTGATGAGTTCATGGGACGGACCGTGATTGGATCGTGGGACGGATCGTGATGTGATCGCGGGACGCTCGGCGATTTGGATCGCGAAGATGTTCGACTACACCAACCGCGTTTCTTAACGCTTCCCGCTTAGCGATCTACAAGGGTACGTAGATCCACTCTCCCTCTCGTAGATGCTCATCACCATGGATAGATCTGCGTGTGCGTAGGAATTTTTTTGTTTCCCATGCGACGTTCCCGAACAAGATGGAGATGAACTTGGGTACATACCATGTAGAAGACGGAGCTATCAGCGCTCTAAGCAAAGCCTGATGTGAGCACACCAGAGCTTGGCCAGCTGATTGAGGGAGCCAACACAAATTTCTATGAGTTCTTTTTGTGAATGGAACCTTATCTACGTCTCCAGAAAAACCTTGCTATTTATTATGTACTACCCTTTGCGACATTACTGTTATTCTGTCTTGACTATTTTATGAGATCCTTCGTGTACACATCAATGTGTTTGTGTGACGGCCAATTCACCTTCTCGCCACACGTATTTACAGTGAATAGTTGTGCTTCACCCTGTGTTGTGTTATGTACCACCCATTATCATGTGTACGAAGCAGCCGGATTATAACCGGGCATTTACATCTACAAGACCTGTTGTTTTCTTTGACTGGCTTTCCCCTACAATACAGAGGCATGGAATGCTTTTCTTAATTAGAAGGCGGAAATATAAAAGATACGTTCGATATATATGTAGCAAGAAAACAAATGCAAACAAACAAGGCAAGGTAAATACCCTGTCAGCAGAAAACAAAATCATCACTTACATAGCACCCACGACAACTTCCTGCGCGCATTTGGTCTTCTCAGCATTGAGCTTGCCTTTTCCTTGTCTTATACCAAACCCAAGCTCCCATTAATAAAGGTTGTAGAAATCATCCCAGAGAGTCAAATGTTAAACCAATCTCAGGTTCGATCGCATTAGCACCTAGCTTATATGCGTACCCGTAAATAGTCTGCTCGAGGGTGCCAACTCTATCTCACCACTTGGGTAGGGTTTCCTGTTTGGGCGGTGTTTCCCAACTCTAACCCCGATTCCAAAACAAACAAACAAAAGGAATGTATAAATTCATGGCAAATATGGTCTGGCATCATACATTTTATGATCTATACATTTTTTATGAAACAGTTCTTATGGCATGCATCAACATTGCTTTATCATAACTAGAAATCTTTAACCATAGACATTACATACAACAATTTGCCTAGGGTTAAGAAAAATCAGATAATTTCTTAAGTTTTTATCACTCAATCACATGCACACAACAAAATAGATTTCAGAATTACACATGGTACTCATGACAAAGAATTCAACGAATTAGTGTTACCTTCTTGTCCAACCTGGGGCTTGTGGATCCATTCTGCCCGTAGAATGAGCTGAAATTGTGTCTCCACTCCCTACTTGGTCTGCCCTCACAGAATTCATGGCTGGCTGCTTGTTCGGTAGTTGATTACCCACTCTCAAACTGCAGACTGAAAGCAAAATTATTTATAAAACCAAAACAAAACAAAAATGCACGGCTGGGTTTTTGTATTTTGTTAGAAAAAAATGATTGAGGGAACATACAAATAACGCAATCAGTGGCTATATTCACATTGACAGCATCGTTTTCTTTATGTAATACTTCCTCTGTTCACAAACACAAGACGTTCTAGACTCAACATACAAGTCTCTAAAACGTCTTATATTTATGAACAAAGGGAGCACAACAAACTATATCCACTACCAATTTTTCCTCGCTTATTTAGAATTCAATCAACCAGAAAACATTTTTTCCCTCACACTGTCAGTGCACCAGTCATCATAACATACCCATCCCAAACTACGGGTGCAAGTGACAGAATGCAGTTTTAACAAAATGCCAATTACCTCTTAGTCCACCCAGGGGCTTGGGGATCCACCTTCCCAGTAGATTGAGCAGAGCCTCCATCACCACTTCCCGTTCGATCTTGAATCACAACGTCCTGGTCTCTATTAGGATGAGCTTCAAAGACAACCTGTTCAATGTCATCATCGTTGTCAGCGTCGCTCTCACTCAATCCGGACATGGCCGTGCCGGCGGCAGCAACACTTGTTTCCTCGCCTCACATGTCAACACCCATGAACTGCCCAACTGAGATCCACCCAAATCCACAAACCACCGCCCCACGAGATCCATTCGGGGATTCTTGTTCCCCGCGACCAGCCCCACCAATCAAGACACCGCGTTGGAGGCCTGATCAGGGAAGATGGACAACCTGCGTGCATTGGATTGAAGCCCTAACCTTTTTCTGATGTTGGATGGTTAATTGGAACGAAGAACAATCTGCGTGCAATGAGGGATTTTTACCTGTCCACAGGAGAGACGGGGAAAACCATTGCCATGGCTGTGCCACCGCAAATCGGAGTCCACGCGCGCCACCGCAAAGCAGGAAAGCACTGTGAGAAAACACCGCCGCCGCCGCCGCCCTGGCTCTCTGTTTTCTCTCGATCCCCTTCCTCTCGAACAAAGCCGAAGCTGGGGGATGGGGGATGCATTCATTTTTGGCTGCGATGACTAGTGGGTCCAGCTGACGGCTTGTACCGCATAGATGCACACGGCGCGTTTGGGACAAAAAACGTCTCCGTGCTGGCCACTGTTAACGCCGGCTACACAGGCGCTGCCAGTTGTCGTCTGACACCTTACGTACATCTATATTCCTCCTTTATTCTGTTTCGTATATAAATTTTAATAATGCCTGGCACAGATCTCGCAGCTCATCTGGACGGCCCAGATATCAGGATCATCTGGACCCCAGAGCCGAAATGCCCCTCCCGAATGTCTATTCCCTTTTTTAGATGATATACAAGTGTCGTTGTCGCCGGTCCATCATGGATGAGTAAACTCAAGAATGCTTCTAACAAAAGGATAACGTGGAGCACCATCATTGTTATATAGGCTAGCCCTAGAGTTTTCACTCTTGAGCTCGATACTTGGTGCTAAGGAGGACCACCAAATTGAGTCATTATGTACTACTACACCACATACAACGAAGGAAGTCATCACTGCAAGCCAGATATGGCCTCAACAATTTTCACACTAACATTCAAACGGACATACAAGGTATATGAGAAGCATATCAGAAGCAGGTCCACCAAATTAACAAGCTCGCCGCCGCCGCCAAGAGCCTACTCAAGGGGCCATCCGACATCTCCAAGTCTTCGATGTTGGTTGAACACATACTGCAAACACAAAGCCACCAAGAGTCCACTCAAGGGGCCATCCGACATCTCCAAGTCTTCGATGCTGGTGAACACATATTGCAAACACAAAGCCGCCAAGAGCCCATATGACACCATCCCCATGTCTTCAATGCTGGAACCCAGTCTTCACTAAAGTCACCCGGGGTAGGCTCATGACACGACGCCAATCATCCATTTAAGAAGAACTGATAGTGAGGCATTGTAACTCGTTGTCCATCGCCATGTGTGATGCTTGCATCATCAAATTGCCATTACACACCACATTTCTTGCCGCCATCGTGCAAGCCTTAACATCTATGTGTCCACTGATGCCACACACCTCGTGTCGGTCGCCTACATGCCATGCTCTCTCTCGTCTCCTGTGCAGAGTGGATCTGATGCCCCCACCGTTAGTGGAGATTCCTGAGGACCTACAATTGCAACAAAGAGAGTGTTGTTGCAAGCCATCTCAGTGCCTCCGTCTCGGCATCCAGCCTCCGCTGCGCGCGCATCAGATCCAATTAGAGCGACATGTGCTACTCCAGGAAGCATCAATGATGGAGTTGCCATACGACGTGGATTCGATATGCTGCCAAGGGTCTCACTACGGTGCCATCCGGAGCAATATAAATTACATCAGCCGTAGAACAATATAAATGACATGGATTCAGCTCTCTCTTTTTTGGGAAAAACTTAGATCTATTCATCAAATGTCATGGTAGTACAAAGAACACAAGAAGCAATATAAATTACATCCATGTCTGTAGACCACCTAGAGATGACTACAAGGACTGAAGCGAGCTGAAGGCGCACCACCATCATTTCCCCTCCCTCAACGTAGATGGACAAACCTTGTGGTAGTAGAGAATCGAGAAGTCATAATGCTAAGCCTCCAAAGAACTAGCACACCAGAACAACAATTGTTGCAGATGGAAAGAAGCATAGATCGGAAGGATCTAACCTGTATACATGCAAAAGTAGACGAAACAAATACCAAATCCAAATAGATCCATCGAAGACAAACACCGACCAAATCCCACGAGATCCGTTAGAGATACACCTTTCAGATGCCCTCCGACGAGGCTAAACGCACCATCGGGACGGGGCTAGGTTGGGAGCTCTTTATGCCATCTTTACAAAGCATGACACAAATCCTAAAAAACAAAGAAACACCAAAAAGTGAAGCAAGAGCGCCCCCCTTCCCCCCCCCCACCAGCAGGGGCCATCGCATCTACATGAAAATATGATCATATGAGATGGGTTAGATCGGTGCCAGCGCGAGCATGAGACAGAGAAATACTAACGTGATACTCGCTTGTGGAAGGAGTTAGAGGAAAACGTTTCGTGGTGTCACGCAAATAGATAGCCTGCTCATTCCTTTGGAATTGTGAAATCTTATACATCCAAGCACTGGAAAAAGGGTTACCATCAGGAAAATCTTAATCGGAATGCCACTAATGCACCAAGGTGGATGAAACCTGATCTCAGATTTGTGAAGGTAAACTTCGATGCTGTTTTTTTTTTTTTTGCAAATGAGAGAGTGGGAGCAACAACTACAGTCATTAGAAATGATAAAGGAAACTTTCTAGGAGCACAATGCAAATACATAACACATCAGATGCGATGATGGTTGAAGCGATGGCGATGAGGGATGTGCTTATCTTTGTAAATTCGTTGGGGGTTCTCTTGTGTGGAAACAGAATCGTACTCATTTAAATGTCATAGATTTCTGTGACGGCCAATCTAAATGGTGGGATGCAGCGGGGATTATTTTTGTGAATGTGTCTACAATGATCGGGAAGGTTGTCCTTAAACATAATTCTCGTTTTATAATAAAGCGGCACATGCGCTAGCTAACTTTTCTTAATGTACACGATACAAATAGGACCTCTCTTAGTTGGACTGAGGAGCCTCAGGAGCCTCAGTGCCGCCTGGTCTCAACACTAGTGGACGATGTAATAGCTTTGTTAAATCAATAATGCTAGCCATTCCTAAGAAAACACTGAAAAACGGCTCTTATTTGTTTCGTGCCAATTTGTTGATCCCTAAATAAATTGGGAGGAAGCATTGGGCCTGTAATAATGTCAAAAAAGAAAAACAAATTCGATCTACCATGTGCTAAATTCCTATGTCGACCAATCTAGATGCTGGGATGCAACGACCATAATTTTTGTAGAATGTTGGATCTGTCTACTTCGATCAGGAAGGTTGTCTTTAAATATTGTTCTCGTTCTATTAATAAATCAACGCATGTGTTAGCTAACTTTTCTTAATATACACGATATAAATAAGACCTCTCTTAGTTAGACCGAGAAGCCTCCGGGGTGTCTGGTCTTGACACTTGTGGTGTAAGAGCATCTATAGCCGGACACCTACTTTCTCCTCAAAGGCCTAAAACGTCCATCCGATCAGTGTTCGGTCAAAAAATCTGATCCAACCGAACCCCTCATTTTCATCCTAAACTCCCGAACTGACCGGTGTACCTCAAACCCATTTTCAAATCAGGAGACAATATGAGGGTGCCCTGTCACGTCCGGGCAGCCCACACGGTCCCACTTGCCAGTGACTTGGCAAGAAGACCGTTGCCGCCTGGGAGCTAGTCGACCCAAGTTTTAGTCCCACCTCATCGCGCTAGTGGGAGACAGACCGGCTTAAATTGCCACGCAGTCGGGCAACTACAAGCTTCTCTGTTAATTGCATAGATGGATCGATTCTCACTGTATGAAAGAGGGAGCTTGACACTAGATTGCATTTCATCAACTGATAGTTGTTCATCGAATGTCAAGATATACGTTGAGGCCTACTACAATGACAAAGATTTTTATTCTGTGATTCAAAAAGAGCCGTGCAAACATCAATGTTTCATTTGTGAAGGAGATGGATTGTGTAGATAAGATTCATAGTCAAAGTTCATATGCTTCACAAAAGGTATAACGATGAACAAAGCTTATGACTTGAGGACACGACCGGGCTATTTAAGCCGGTCGATTCGTTTGTAAGGCGGCGAGCCGGGACTAAAAACATCCGAAATCCACGTGACCAATACATATGTGAAAATCTTAAAGTATAAAATGTTTATCCGATGTCCCGTCGGCCCAACAAAGACCTAATAATCGGCGTGCATGTCTATGATGTTTTGAAAATATGGTGTATAGTTATAAATTGCAAAATTTAAGACCTGACCGCTCACCCTCCGCGGACGTTTGAGAGGCCGGATCTACCCATCGCGACGGTAGATGCTCTAATGACTTTGTTAAATCAACAAAGCTAGCTAGCCATGATAGTTTTTTCTCAGAAAAATAAACACTGGAAAACGGCTCTTATTTGTAATATCGTGAAATTCGTTGAGCCCCTAAAAAGAACTGGGAGGAAGCGTTGGATCTGTAATAATGTCGAAAAAGAAAAACAAATCCGACCTACCGGATTCGAACCAGTGACCTAAGGATTTATCTGCAACAACTACAGTCCTCCGCTCTACCAACTGAGCTAAGGTCGGCTTGTGTTACTTGTCTACAAAAGAAGGTTTAAATACTCTAATCTCTGGAACCAGATGACAAGTTACAGCCACTGTACTATAGCACTCTGCACTCTTGCCAAATTTTGTCAATGAGTGGAGAGAAGGCTGTTGTTACTTGTTCTTAACGCTCTCTTATAACTGCACGAGAGATCACGCAAATACTTCCATCCCAAAAATGTTGCAACTGTTGCTTTCTTCACCTTCAGCATATACAGTCTATTTTTTCGAAAAGGGGCGCATATACAGTATATACATATACATCTCTTCAAAATGGAAAAAGGAACTACAAACTGCGAGAAACTGTTACAAACGCTACTACACACACATACAAAAAGGAATGAGAGGACATTCTAACCCTATCACACGCAACGGCATGTCGGCATCCTGTTGGAATTGGGAGACTGCACAGAGCTACCAGGTGATCTTTCTAGTTCAGCTTTCTGATACCGCTATTTGATCAAAGGATGAAAACCTCTCGAGGACCTGTTCAGTTTGGCAGGTGATTTAGCCCAGTTCCCTGTCAATGCCCTTTGATCCATGCAGAGCCCTGCTAAACTGAACATGCCGTATAGGGGAGCTGAACCCTCTGGCATGGTTGTGGGTGCTTTATCACTTTTCCAGCAATTTAAATTGAGAGCGATGCTTTGTAAGTCAAAAATAATCTTTTGTATTTTTTCCTTTTTTCGAAAAGGAGGTTGACCCCCGGCCTTTGCATCACCTTTGATGCACACCGCCGTTTTTTTTCCTTTTTCCTTTCTTTTTTTTCTTCTATCGTGGTGATTTCTTTTGCATTTTTGCTCTAGAACGTCGATGGCCTCCCTTAGGCACCTGCAGAAATAAAATGCTCAAGTGAAGACTGGTTGTTTGCAGAGAACTTGGTTTGAAAGCAATCTAAGTTTCTACCTCTACCTGAATTTGCTGTAAGATGTCCTCAAGTTGTATAATGATCTCCGTGAAGACAGGCCTTATATCAGGATCTTCATCCCAGCACTGTTCGATCAGTTTAGACAATCCTGGGTGCACACTTGCCGGGATCTCCAAGCGTAACCCCTACCGCAAGGACAGCACAACATAAGAATATATGATAAGAGTCTATGAAATAATGAGATCTGAAATAAGATGAGCATTGAGTTCATCCAGGATAGCCAACATCACTGGTGTACCTGCCTCACTCCCAATGCAGCTTGCAAGGGTGTCATGTTATCATAAGGGACCTACAGCATGATTAAGAGTTCACTATTACCCATAGCCAAATAGTACAGAAGTTTAAACAACTCGGATGTAAGCTCAAGGTGTATTTGACACTAGGGCATACCTTTAGTGTAATCAACTCCCATAGAATAATAGCAAAGCTGAATACATCCGCTTTGTGATCATAAGGCTTATGGTTAATGATCTATCAAGATAAACAGCACTTATGAGCTTCTCGTGAAAAAATAAAATCTCAGGAGCAACCTGTGATTTTTTTTATATCTCAGCTCACGCAGACAGTTTGAAAGTTGCAACTTTTTTCCTTGACAAAATGAGATGTCATGTTTGTCAGTTGTTGCCACGAATTGGGTACATAACACATATCCCAGATCAAGGAGAAGGAATTTAAGATGTCTAAATGGCATTGTTTGACCAAAACCTCTCAAAGTGGCCCCATAAAACCATTTTCCTGGACCCTGCCTGGGGGAACTTATGAAGTTTGACATGTACCTCTTACATTTACCACTGGCTGATTCATCACTCCTTTATGGACAAGTTGCAGAAGAAATAACCCCTTATTAATTTGTAACCCACACATATTTGCTACTAGGATTTGATAGGTTTCCCCAGCACTGAACCATGCCTTTGTGAATCATGTTTAAGGCGAAAATTCACTAATTGGTTACACAATGATCCAGAACATGATGTTTCCCATCGCCATGAGAAATTAGAAAGCAAGGCAAGGTGAGGCATGTTACATTCCGGTGATGGTCTAACCCAAGCTAGCAGCCCTTGAACTTACCATGAGAAATATAAGAGATCAAGAGCAAGCAAAAGATTGGTTGGGAGTTTTGGTACAGAAGATAGCAAGGACCAGGTAGACCGAACAAAACTAAACATTCAAAGTTTCTTAAAATTGAAGAAAAACAATTTCAAACGGTAACAGAAAATTAATAGCCCTACCTCGGGTGCCATCCACCTGTAAGTTCCAGTTTCAGCCGTCATTTGTCCCTCCTGACTACCAAGTCGAGCCACACCAAAGTCTGCAATCTTCACAACCTATTTCCAGAAATAGATCCACAACTTAGTAGGTAATGACCAGGCAGGTGAGCTTTTCTTTGACGAAGGGTGGATTTTATTGACTCATAATGAAGCATCAAGCATCAAGCAGATACAAACACAATGAGCACACACCCGGCCTTTGCATAGTTAGGATGCACACAACCAACACCAACACACACAAAAAAAAAACATCAAAGAGCAAATTCATACAAGACCAAAGCTATGCCTACGCGAGGAAAAATAAAAATCCCCAGAGCAATAAAAAAAGCGATTGACAAACTACATCAACGATCATATCCGCATCAACCAACTCTTGACACCACAAGGATAACGATGTTCTTCAACAACAAAGCCTTCAGGAAGGTAATCACCGGAGGATAGATTCTAGGTTTTCACCTGGAAGAACAAGTCTGAGCATATCGGAGCGATGCTTTCAACAAGGTAACGACGCAAAAACATCGCCATTACCAGGTAAAATCCCTTTGGGTCAGACCCAGAGTTTCCACCCCGGAGCTCGAGACCACCACTTTTCCGCGATTCCAGCAGCTACATGCGTTGGGCTAAGAATCCACCACAGCCACTGCACAACAGCACAACCATACCCTCTGTGCCAAGCCGCCACCTATAGATTGCATCTCACCGCCAAAGACAAACTGGCCGGAGTGAGAGCCGCCAAAACTCACAAAGGAGCCTTCCGGCTGCATGCCGCAACCTTGCCAGAACGAGCTGCCAGCAGTAGGCACCGGATCTGGAGAGAGGAACCCTCACAAAGGCCCATCGGAGATCACCGCAGTGGCGCAATCCGTAACCCGAGTGAGATATCACCACCACACGTAGCAACTTGCCCCCCTGTCCTAGGGAACCGATTTGAGGCCAGACCACCACACACATTTGAGGCGAGCAGCGTGCCCTCGCCGACACGTCGAGTCCTTGCAAGGGAACCCCATCGGGAAAGCTACCACATGCTTGCCACTCTGCCTTCCCGGTTCCCGCTTGGGAGCCGCCGTGTTGCTATGATTTGCTGCCTTGTCGCCTGCAGAAGCCGCCGCACCGGCCCGACCTTGTTGTGCACCTACGCTGCGCCGGCAGGGAAGTGCCCCGCCGCCGCCTTCCTCGGGGTCGGCCCGGGCTTCGCCGAGGGCACCCTCAAGTGGCGGCGAGACAAGGAGGAGCAGGGGGAGGTAGTGGTGGCAGCTAGGGTTCCTTCCCCCGAGCCATCAAGGAGGCTACACGGGGATCACGTAGGCAGGTGAGCTTACATCAGTTGAAGAAATATTCAACATCATTTTCTCACTATTTTCTAGAAGCAGATCCACAACTAGTGGTGGCAGCTAGGGTTCCTTCCCCTTATATGCTTAGGGACACAAAAGTTAAGTGTGTGTAAGATAATTAAAATCACAATTTAAAAGGCAAAATATTTTTAAGAACAAGTAATTTTCTTAAAACATAAAAATATAAATTGATATTGAGTTGTTAAATAACTAAAGCTTTCCTGAATGGAATTAGATTTCCATTTTTTTGCAACTTATTAGTATAATTTATTTGAGCTTTAAAACGTCATCTGCCATTGCTAGTTTGCCATATGTGAACTATAAACCTTTATGTGTTTAAGGAATGTGGTTGTAACAAAGCAGCCCCATTGGACTAAAAAGATCTACCGCTGCAATGCTTTTATATATTTTCCAGGTTTTATACCACATTAGAAAACCAGAACAAAATGGATTCTTGGATTCTCAGAACCAATAGCTTCGATAGTTTGAATAAGTATGCATACATGATTGTTGCCCATGAGAATGTTTGCAGTCTTCAGATCTCTATGGATTATGTTATGCTGGTGCAGATATTCCATTCCTTTAGAGATGCTGATAGCAATTCTTAGAATCAGAAAGAGGTCTAAAACATCAGTTTGCTTGTGTATAAATCCATATAAATCCCCTCCAGGCATGTATTCTGAAAGGAACAGAGTTAACAAACGAGAAGAAGGTGAGCATACCAGTGAAAGGTCACCATTGTGTGTTCGAGAAAGAAAAGGTGAGTTTACTAGACAGAGCTAGTGGGCTATGTTGAAATTGTGCAACACACTCATTCAAGAAACAAAATAAATAAACAAGAGTCTAAGACACAATCATGCACAGTATTCTTAAAAGCAGGCTAGGCGACTGCTTAGGCATCCAGTCACCGTGATTTAGCCCTGAAGGGTCTGTTAGGCGGGACGGGGGAACCTAGCTAGGTAGTGGCGGTCAAAGAGTTACATTTCACTTCTGGAATTTTTTCAGGAAATGTACGAAAATTCCAAAAAAAGGCCAGATTCAAATTCAGTACCTGATAATATATTTATATGTAACCAATGTAATGGTAGCAAAAAGTTTACTCCATTGTAGTGGTTTGCGTCCATAGAACTCAGCTATCTTGTCTCCAGTTTGTGCTCTATGGCCTACACAATTTTTGTCTACCTTTTCTACTGAGCTAGGAAAAATAAAATAAAAATTCAGGAAAAATTATGCTTTATGGGCGTTTGAACTCACAGAAGCATAAAGTTGTTTAAGTTAACCATTGCACCCAGAGTCATAACATGATGCCTGACTGCTCGAACCCGTCTTAACCAACAGAAAAATTCAAAATAATCAATATTTTTGTCCGAAACTGAACTTTATAGTCACTGATCGAGAATCGTCGATTTTGCAAATTTCAAACGAAATCTCACCGAAATTTAAATGCCTGGTGATGTGCTGTACTCTAACAGGAATCTGGTTGCTTGAATGAACAGAGGGCCTTATAATCACATATCCCATTATGTATAAAGAAAGAATACATGAGATAAACTATCAGAAATGGATTCAAGAGACACATCTAATGACACAGTTCAACACAATAGCAAAGCATTTGTTTTTCCTGCCCATCAAACTCGCAAGTTGTGAGCTATGGGCACACTTGACAGGAACAGCAGCAAGTTAGAAACTGTTAAGGATACAGTAGGCATAAAAAGAAGTCTACATGTGATTATAGTTTCGTGCGGACTAAAAAATCGAGCGATAAAATTTCACATTTTTTTCAATCAGAAGTTGCGTAAAAAGCTCTACCAAGACGTACATTACCTGACTTCAGATTCAACCATACGTTACAATCCAAATAACAAACAAAAACAATCACAACAATAAATTAGCCGATATCTTAGGTGCGTTGGTGCATGACAATGGTCTTGTACTGCATCATGCAATTCTTTTTCGTAGTATGGGTATTCCAAATAAGGTCTAGCAACTGACTAAAGAGTAGCAATCATGGCAAAGTTTATTCCAATCCATAATATTCTTTGGCAGTATTGATGGTACCTGTTACAGTGACTAAATACTTCGTATGTCTTGTGCATGCCCCATAAAATGTAAGGATGTTTACGTGCTTAACTCTCCTGGACGCCAATATCATGAATCAGTCAGAATAAAGCATAACTGATCATTAAGTAATGGTCGCAGAAAGCTTGCCTTAGCATGAGCGCTTGCTGCAAGAACTCAACTTCTGAAAGGCTGTTGAGATGTACGCTCCTGAGTATCTTTATGCAAACATCCAAACCATTATGTGTTCCTCTATATCTGTGGAATAGGAATGAATGAGATCTGTAGGACCCTAGTGTGGCCTTGACTACCACGATACTTTTGTATTGTTTTTACAGGAAAAGGCAGGCGTCTGCCATTCATATAGATACTAGAGGATACCCCGCGCCTGCTGCAGGAAATGGTTGATGGAAATTTGGGTTGATAACATGAGAACCAAAATTAAGAATACATATGATTTATTATATTTGATTATGTAATAGTTGTAACAATATTTATTGAATATAAGTAGTGGAATAACAAATGAAAAAACATTTCCACATGCATGGTTAAAATATTGTGGTCGGTCTTTTCCCATGCATGATTGCATGTTGAGGTGGGCCCTATACCATTCATAATTATATGGTGAGATGACATGCTTGCATGCTGAGATAAATTTAGTGAGGATGACTCTCTTATAGTCTTATGTATATAGGATGAGTAAATTTTTGTCAGATATGTTCATGATAAATGCCAACGTTTCCTGTCAGCAGAAGCCAGCATCATAGGTAGAACTGAACTTGGCATAGTGGGCACTTCAAATAGATGAACCCTAAGGTGGACATATTCTGTTAAGTATCGAGCAGTTCTTACAAGTCTGCAGAAGACCCAGATGTGATCTTTTCCCCCACTGCTAGCATGTTCCATTCGATTTCACAATCCACAAGCTGTTGCCGTAGCTCAAGTATTTTCTCCGAGGATGAAGCATTTGCTGAGTTAGATGGTGCTCCCTACATATTTACATAGGGACAATTTAACTCGATCTGAAGGAGATGTTAGAGATGGCATCTTAACCAAAGGTACATATATCACATAATACTGCATTTACTGAAGTTAAATGGAAAAGGGCATCATACATTTTTTCGCATTAATGTGTCCATAATTGTCGCAATCAACGCCTCTGTCTCCTGCATGTACAATATCGAGATGGCATATGCAAGAGGATGTAATTATAGAGATTAATACTCCCTCTGTAAACAAATATAAGAGGTTTTAGGTCATTAAAGTAGTGACCTAAAACATCTTACATTAGTGTATAGAGGGAGAAGTTCATAGCGTCTTAGAAACGTAAGCAGGTAGTAGTTGTAGCCAGCAGCACTGCAAACTGGCAAGTTTCTTTAATTAATTCTGGAGATATTATAGTCAAATGCTATGCACAACATAAGTATAATATCTGCAGAAAATCATAAACAGTCCAGCCTTTGTATACATATGCTAAAAGTTTACCTCTGTCTTCCACCCATCAACAACAAAGACATCCAAACAAAAGTTATCAGTTGTGGAGTAAACATGAGCTTCTTGAATATTCAGTCCAACTTCAGATAGCAACGAAGTTAGCTGTTGAACAATTATTTCTCATAAGAATCTTGGCATGCCAAATGTGAAAATCAAGCTATATATGAAATTGTGTATCAAGACAATTCTAGTAAAAATTGGCCCCCCTGGCCACGTATCCCCGGAACCTGCGCAAGCGGGAGCTACGTGCACCGGGCTGCCCCTTTTATTGGCATTACCCGGCCAAGGAGCTTGGGCTTGTCTTGGGAAGAGAAGATGATCTCATGAAGAAGGGCAGGTTCTGAATCCCTGGGGAGAATTGAGAGGGCATTTTAACAAAAAAGTCATAAACCAAACAAGTAAACACTGTAAGCTGGAAGCACTTGGAGAGGATGACTTATTGAATGAAGGGCAAATTGCGGCCACTAGTCTCGAATTTGACAAAGGTAAAAGTAGCACTTAGACGTGTGAAATACAAAAAGAAGCTAGCAACGATATGAAAGACAAGTCATGGTACGATTTAAAGTGAATGACCTTGACGGCGAAGACATAGAGCCTGAGGTGTCCGCACCATGTATCCTCTCCAAAGTGAGGTCTTCCAATAACCTTTGATATGTATCAGAGTCGGGAGTGGTATCCTCCCCCCATTCCGGTTGAACTGCCATGTGCTGCCCATCAAGGTAGATCAACAGAACCGTGAAATACTAACAAATTGTCCCTTTTTTTTTACTCGGCCAAACCTCAATTCGAAGAGTAAACAGCATAGTACACAATACCAGGTTTAAAGACTTGGTTGTTGTATACTGCACAAGCTATCCATCCAGGGTTTTCAATGGTACAGTATATGGGTCGACAGGAATTTGCTAGTTTTGGGGATGAATTGCAAAGCAGAAAAGCGGGTGGGGGCACCTTGAGGAAGCGAGCTCGGAAGACGGGCTGGTTGCCGTTGTGAGCGCACTCTTGGAGGACCTCCCGGTGGAGCAGCACATCCTCGGCCTTGCTATCACCTAGGTCCGTCAGGTACCTGTGTGGCAGCTTGTCGAAGTGGGCGTAGAGCATGTCCCGGAACGAGGCATCGTCAGAGTCCCCCTGCTTGCCGGCCTGCACCAGGCGCTCGTATATCTTACGCCGCAGCTCCTCGTGGGCGGCGGAGGACCTGGGCGGCGACGAGCTCTCGCCCGTGCCCTCCTCCCACTCCCCACCGATGGGCGCCGCCGGCGGAGGGGCCATCGGAACCGTGAATTCCTTCTTTGAGCCGGCCGCGGCCGGTTAGGGGTATTTATGGACCGGCGAGGCCAAGCAAAGCTCTCAGGCCTCTCTCCGATTGGATTAGGTTGAGAAGAATGGAGAAGAAGGAAGGGGAAGCAGATAAAAATCTGCTGTTTTTTTATGATTGTTTTCCGGCGGCGGCAGATTGATTTGCTACGAGCGCGGGAACAAGGAGGTGACCCGTGGCCTTGCCGGCTCATCCTCCCGTTGCCATTGTGAGAGGTGTCAACCTTCCCAAGGTCGCCGGACACCAGGCGTCGGCCGACAGGCCGGCAGTTAGCCGTTGGCCCTCCGGGCCGATTTTAGTGTCGCCTGGAGTGCAGCCTGCGCTAAAATCGGTCTGGGGCGGCTCGGCTTCTCAGCCGCGTCCTCAGGTCGCCTCCAATCATCGCTTTCAACCCATTATAAACGTAGAATCGACCCAAAAATGTTAAAAAGTTTCATTTTTTATTGAAATATAATACAAAAACTAAAATAAAAAAAAGACTATGTAGCCGTCTCGTCGCCGCCGTCCCGTGGCCTCGCGCCGCATTCTACATGTCGAGAAGCCTGTAGAAGTTGGTGTAGTCGTCGTCGTCGTCCCCGTCCCTGTCGCTGCCGTCGTCGTCCGGGGCGCCGCGATCGCCGTCCCTGCTGCAGCCATGCCCCGTGTCACCGAAACGGTGCAGGTCGGGGTTGGAGGGCCCGGGCGCCTCCCTGTCGCTGTCGTCGTCGAGGATGATGAGGCCGGCGATCTCCTCCTTGCGACGGGCTCGGTGGCGAGCCTCGATCTCCTCGAGGGCCCGGCGCTGCCGCTCCACCTCCTCCCGGATGTAGTCGTCCCGCGCCCACTTCAGGGCGGCCTCGTTGGCGGCGGCGGCCATGGCTAGGTGCTCCTGCTTGACCACGCCGGCGTGCCAGGCTTCGTCTTCGGCCTGACAAGGCGGAGGTGGCCACAGGGAGGCGAGGGCTCGCGACGACGGCCCTCGTTGATGGTGCTGCCGCCGCTGCTGCGTCCGCTGCGTCGGAGCGGCGACAACAAGCCGGGCTCGGCCTTAACGGTGATGAGCGGCGTGCGCGTTGCGTTGGAGGAGTGGGAGGACTGGGAGGAGTACGAGGATGATGACGACGGCGCCTCCATACGCCGTGGCTGCCACGATGAGCCCTTCTGATGGGAGACGGACGTCGCCTCCGGGTACTCGAGGCGCGGCTCGTTGCCGCCCTCGATGTGCTCGAGGACGGCCTCGAGAGTGCGTCCGGGGATGCCCCACCAAAGACGGCGGCTCTTGCTGTTGTTGCGGCCGAGCGCGGGGCCGCCGTTGGTGGAGGCGAGCTGCTCCTCGCCATGGCGCTCGAAGTAGGTCGTCCAGAGGGAGGTGCTGTCCGGAGCGTACCTCGACTGCCGGCGATGCTCCTCGGACAGGGTGGACCGGATCCGAGCGATCTCGACGCGTCGCTCGGCTACGGTGGGCACCGGTGGCACGGGACGCCGCCCGTGCCGAGCCTCTAGGCGCCGGGCGCCCACATGTCTGGCGGCGCCGGGTACTCCGCCTCGAACAGCAGGCGGGCCTCGTCCTCGTGGAGGTGCCGACGGCCGAAGCCGTTGTGGGCCGCGCCGTCGCCAGGGTAGCGCTCGGCCATTGCGGAGGGAGAGGGAGAGAGAAGATCGTTGGGAAGAGAGAGGGCGTCGCTGGTGGGATTGGGGGCAGGCGACGAGATGTGGCGAACACCAGCGAGGTCGCCTTTTATAGCAGGCGAGCGGGCGGCACCGTGTGGACGCGTGAGAGGCGAGGTGTACTGACTGCGCCGCCCGTGAACGCCGGCTCGTGAAAGCGCGACATCAATGGAAGGCTGACCGGTGGCAGCCTTGCATTGATTCCTCGCGGGAACCGGGGCGATGAGGACGACACGACGTCGCTCGGTCACTTACTCGGCGGACCCACCCCCGTTTTCGCGCCAAATCGTTTCGGCCGGCGCCCCCAGGCGTTCCCAATGTGTCGGGTTCGGCCTGGGTACGCCGGCGCTAAATTAGGCCCTAACCGGCGAAAAATGGGCTCGTGAGGTCACGACCAATTTTTGACCACCGACGCAAAAAAACGGCCTTCGGGGGGCCTCTTGGGAAGGCGGCTGGAGATGCTCTTAGGTCCCCTACCGGTGAGGGGCCAAATTCCGGCGTACTTTTGTCACTGTTTCTAATTAAAATTTGGTTCTTAGACTGTTTTTCTTTTTAAATTTAGTCGAAAGTGACACACTGAAAGGACGATTTGTGTTCAAACTTTTTATTGTCAAAATAAAAAATTCACAGGTAGTACGTATTTATTTATTTTTTGTGGGAAAAGTCACCTGTGTTAAGAGTACAAAGAATATGAATTGGTTTTCAAACTAGCTCTTATGTCCATAACATTTAGAGAGCATCTCAATATTTTTCCGACTTCTAGAACATTTTACCAGTTCTAGCACTGCTAGAGTGTAACTAAAAATAATGTTACTCCCTGCGTCAATTTATTCAGATCGTAGGGAGTACAAATACTAGAACCATCTCTTCTTCCAAATTCATACCGCATGAGTGACGGAAGCGACGAAGATTTTTAGAAAAGAGGTTCTTGCCTGGCTTTAGACCGAGGCCCTTACAAGTAGGTAAACAGAATGGTTCAAAGATCTAAACTAACTAGGGGTACATGCCCGAAGGCGGATACATAGCGATGTAGCGTTGATAGGCCGAAAGAATGCGCCGATAACCACCAAGGCATCTTAGGGAGCCCTCCGAAGCTCAACACATTTTGTCCAGAGTCTTGAGACTAGTCCCTCCATGCTTCCTCGATCGCCGGATCGAGCCAGAAGCTTCCACAACTGCAGAAAAGATATCATTTTATACAATAAATCAGTCGGGTGTCTAATAAAATTTCCCTCTATCAAGGCTTTGTTTCTCGTGGTCCATAATGCCCACGCCAACGCGCCAAAGCCCATCCATGCCAAGCGCTGGTCCCTCCCAGTTGTGACAGATGCCAATCTATAAAATGCAGAAAAACCACTCGGGTTCCAAGACGACCCGGTCACCTCTCCAATAGCACTCCATACGAATCTGGCCATAGGGCAGCGGAAAATGATATGATCACAATCTTTGGGGTCCCCGCACCAAACGCACTTGCCGTCCGCAGGGCCATGTCGTTTGAGAACCTAATCCCCACTTGGGATCCTCTGCCGGGCCACGTGTCATATAAAGATCTTTATTTTTGTGGGCATTCTCACCTTCCAAAGCCCAGACAGATCACATGGGGTCCTAGATGCGGAAAACCTCTTTGTACAATGACCCTGTCGAGAATCTGCCGATGACTCAAGTCGCCAAATAACCTCATCCCTCTCAGAATCAAGGTGATGAGCGCTAAGTTTCTTACGAAGGTTATCCCATTTAGTGCCTTCCTCCACTCCTAGAGAGCGACGAAACTGTGGAGCCCATCTCCCATGGCGCCACGCATCCGCGACCTTGGCATTTTGATCGGAAGTAACCGCAAACAGAGCCGGGAAGGCAGAGCAGAGGCGCTCATCACCGCATCACATGTCCAGGCAAAAATTCGCGGTTTCCCATTATGGATGGAGAACTTAGTCTCGAGTCTCAGAAGCGGTTGCACCTTCTGCACATCCTCGCAAATTGGGATACTTTCGCGTTCCTCTTAAAGTCCACCCCTCCCTGGATGAGGTATTTCCTCACGAAAATGTCTAACCATAACCCACCGGCGCCCGTGAGAATTTTCCATGCCCATTTGGTCATGAGGCACCAGTTCATGACCTTTGTATTAATCACCCCTAGTCCTCCAACCTCTTTAGGTTGGCAAATATGATCCCAACTGACCATATGGTATTTTTGCTTCCCACTCTCCTTGGCCCAAAAGAACCTGGACCGCACCCTATTGAGCTTCTCGTGAATCCCGTCTTGAAGAAGATAGAAGCCCATGATGAACATTGGGATATTCGTGAGGCGGTCATTTATAAGCACTAAGCGGCCACCCGAAGCCAGAAGTTTGCCTTGCCACGGCTCTACTCTCGCCTCTGTCTTATCCACTAATGGTTGGAGATCACCCATGGTCACCGCCCTCGAGGAAACTTGCATGCCCATGTATCTAACTGGAATGGACCCTAGCTCGCAGTTCATCATGTGGGCCGCCCTAAGTTGAGATTCGAGATCCCCTCCGGTAACGATCGCTTCGCTCTTGGCGAAGTTAATTTTGAGTCCCGACATCTCCTCAAAGCACATGAGGAGGAAGTTAAGGTTCATAATCTCCCTCTCCGAGTTTTTTATGAAGATGAGAGTGTCATCAGTGTATTGCAGGTGTGTGATAGCCCCAGGGATAATGCCAGCCACAACGCTCGAGATGTGCCCCGCGACCTTAGCATGATCCAGTATCGATGCAAGCGCATCTGCCAGAATATTAAATAATAAAGGGGACGTTGGGTCCCCTTGACGCACTCCTTGTTTATTCCTAAAAACGTGACCACCTCTCCGTTAATATTAATTGTTGTCTCGCCCCCTTGCACTAATTGACGCATCCAGCTAATCCAGACCGGATCAAAACCCTTGGCCCTCAATACTTCGTCCAGGAATTCCCATCGCACGCTATCATATGCCTTCTCGAAGTCGATTTTAAGAATGAACACCTCTTCTTTAGATGCCTTTATTTCATGTAGGACCTTGTGGAGCACCGCAATACCATCAAGAATGCTTCTCCCACGGATGAAGGCAGTCTGGTCTGGATCAATCACTTTATTCGCCACCGGGGAAAGGCGGGAGGCAAACCCCTTTGCCAACAATCAAAAACTCACGTTAATTAACGTGATCGGCCTGAACTGCCGAATGTTGTCGCCCCCTTGGATTTTAGGTAGAAGCACCACTACCCCATAATTAAGGCGCTTAACATCGATTCGGCCCAGAGTAAACTCATGAACCAAGTGAAAGAACTGAGGGCCAATCAAATTCCAGAACTTCTTGTAAAAGGCTATTGGAAAGCCGTCAGGGCCTGGAGCCGTATTAACCCTCATTTCGATTAGATTTTGCATCACCTCTTCATAGGTAAAGGGGCTGGTCAAAATCTGATTATCCATCGCCGAAACCCTCCCTTGGGGACCCCACATATTGGGGCTCAAAGAAGTCGCGCCCCATGAGGTGGATCCAAATAGTTCTCTATAAAAACCGTCGATATGAGCCCTCATCTCCACCTCGGAAGTATACACAGCATTCTCGTCTTTCAACACCCGGGTCGTACATTTCCGTCGCCGGTCGTTAGCGACGGCATGGAAGAAT
Source organism: Hordeum marinum (assembly GCA_022496015.1). Lineage (NCBI taxonomy): Eukaryota > Viridiplantae > Streptophyta > Magnoliopsida > Poales > Poaceae > Hordeum > Hordeum marinum. The sequence goes on along the minus strand of CM039678.1, from coordinate 374,803,348 downwards.
TCCGTGCTCGCATCCCCTTTAAGAACCCACCTTTGTTGGCCGCGTGAAATCATATTTGCTCCCTTGATGGTTTTGGTAATTAATAACAATATATAAGTCATTGAACTAATGTTTCCACCAAGTATATTTCAGGAAAAGTTCAATGATAGGGATGGCAAAAGGATTGTGGAGATTGTGAAGATACCCCAAGATGCAAGGAAATAGGTTGGCCAAGCTTCAAGCAAGAGGACTCTACATTTTACATTTGTGAGAAATCACTTTGAGTCCATAGGAAAGCCAATACTATTAAAAGGGGGTAAGGTTTTGTTGGTGAACAAAATGCTCATACGTGCACAAGTGATAGTCATCAAAAACATCCACAAGCTCTCCCACCAAAGTCTATCTATAGCCAAACATTCAAAATCGGTGCAATCAACATTCCTATCTCGGTGCCACCGATTCCAAACCCTAGAAAGACTCAGCCAAACACTAACCCTCCAGTGGACCCGACACTGCTTTCGGTGCCACCGAGTTGGGCTGCCAACTTTCTGTTACGAAGTTCACACTTTCGGTCCGTCTAAGAATGTTGAATCGGTGTCACCGAGTTTGGCAGTTCTGACCGTTGGTCACCTTGTTGGTGCAACCGAGATTCCTATACCGGTCTCACCGAGATTGAAAAGTTGCCACCTTTTGGTCACTTCGGTACCACCGAGATTAACACTTCGGTGTGACCGAGCTGACTTATTGTGTGTAACGGTTGGATTTTTGGGGATGCCTATATATACCCCATCACCACCACCTACTCGAAAGAGAAGCACTCAGAACTATTCCATACCTATCTTATCAGATTTTCTGATAGACAACCACCTACCCTTGTATTGAGATCAAGATCTTCCACTCCAACCATATGGATCTTGATTTCTAGCCTCCCCAAGTTGCTTTCCACCAATCCCATCTCTTCTACCAAGCCAAATCTGTGAGAGAGTGTTTGTGTGTTGGGGAGTCTATCATCTTGAAGCACAAGAGCAAGGAGTTCATCGTCATTACCGAGCCTATTACCTTTTGGAGGGTGGCGCCTCCTAGATTGGTTAGGTGTTGCTTGGGAGCCTCCTACTTCGTATTGTGGAGTGAACCAAGAAGTTTGTAAGGGCAAGGAGATCGCTTACTTCGTGAAGATCTACCCATAGTGAGGCTAGTCCTTCGTGGGTGGAAGCCATATGGAATAGTCAAGGTTGCTACTTCGTGGACCTTATGGGTGGAGCCCTCCGTGGACTCTCGCAACCGTTACCCTCCCTCCGTGGGTTGAAGACTCCATAAACGTGGATGTACGATAGCACCACCTATCGAAACCACGGGAAAAATCATCGTGTCTACAATTGTGTTTGATATTCCTACCCTATCCCTTTTACTCATGCTTGTTGTTACTTTCCGCTGCTATACTCTTAGACATGCATGTGTAGGGTGTACTTGATATGCTATGAATGCTAAAAGTTGCCAATAATTAAAATTGGGAAAAATCATAGTTTTATTTGGTCTAGTAGTCTAATCACCCCCTCTAGACCTACTTTCGATACTACAAGTGGTATCAGAGCTTTGGTCTTCATTGCATTGGTTTCACAACCTAGGAGAAGTATGACATCTAGTGAGGGAAATTATCACCGTAGAGGTCCGTACTTTGCTGGCACAAATTTTACTAGTTGGAAGCACAAAATAAAAATGCATTTGTTTGGTCATAATCCTGTTGTTTGGGCTGTTGTTCGTGTTGGCTTGCAAGGTGAATTCTTTGGTGATGGGAGAGAATCGGATCGTGAAGTGAACGTAGATGAATTGAATATGTTGCAACTCAATGCTCAAGCATGTGACATTATCTTCAACTGTCTATGCCCTGAAGAATTCAACAAAATCAGCCGTCTTGAACATGCAAACAAGATTCGGGATACTTTGGTTGATATGCATGAAGGAACTGAGTTCGTGAGAGAATCCAAGTTAGATGCTTTTCAAGGTCAACTTGACAAATTCAAGATGAGGGATGGTGAAGGAGTAACTGAAATGTATTCTAGGCTAGCTCTCATCACCAATGATATTGCCTGCTTAGGAAGCGAAGAAATGACTGACAAATTCATCATCAAGAAGATACTTCGAGCTTTGGATGATCGATATGACACCGTGTGCACATTGATCCAAATGATGCCCAACTACAAAGATCTCAAACCAACGGAAGTGATTGGTAGAATTGTTGCTCATGAGATGACACTCAAAGACAAGGAAGAGCTTCATCACAAGTCTAACGGTGCTTACAAAGCCACAAGCGATGCTCCCTCTACCTCAAGCAACAACGTTGTCACAAATGAAGAGATAAGCCTTATGGTCAAGAAATTCAACAAGTTCTACAAGAATAGAAGCAAAGATCGTAGCTCCAACTCAAGACATGAAGAGAAGCATTCGTCAAGTCGTGACCGAAACTGCTACAATTGTGGGAAGCCCGGACACTACTCCAACGAGTGCATGGCTCCCTACAAACAAAGAGAAGAGTCACCAAGAAGACGAAGTTCAAGAGATGAATCACCTCGAAGAGAGAGAAGAAGTAGATATGATCGTTATGAACGAAGACCCTCAAGGAGAAGTAGGGATTCGGAGAAGAAGGACAATTACACCAAGAGCTACTCAAGAAGGAAACATCAAACTCATGTTGGTGAATGGATTTCCGGCTCCGACTCTGACAACCACTCTAAGAGAAGCTATCACTCCAACTCCGACTATAGTCAAGATGATGGTGTTGCCAGAATTGCACTAGTGACAAGCAACTCCTATGATCTATTTGATTCACCAAATGAAGGGAGTGGAAGTTGCTTCATGGCTAAAGGCCCCAAGGTATCACACCCCGAATATCTTGATTTCGATAGTGATGAAGATGATTTGATTTACGATGATGGCTTGCTATGTTATAAAACTAGTGATGTTGATCATAATGAACTTGATATTTCTCATGCTAGTCAGGATAGGTCAATTGACGATGATAAGATGAAAATAGAAGAACTAACTAAAGAACTTAACACTCTTAAGTTAGCCCATGAATCTACTCTTGAAGATCATAGAGAGCTTGTAAGAACTCATGAGAAGCTATGCTTCGAGAAGCTCAATTTGGAGCAAGAACATGAATTTCTTAAAGCAATCAATGACGATCTCCGAAAGAAGACTTCATCTTATCTTGCCAAATGACTACTCTTGTCTACATTCATGTGAGAAGTTAAATCTAAGCAAACTAGTAACAAAGGCAAAAAAGGTTCTTCATCTAGTAGCAACAATAAAAATGCTAAACCCAATGATGTTGCTCCTAGTAGTTCTATTGATTCCACTAATGATGATTCTCTTAGCCAAGTTACACTTGAGCAAGAAAATGCGTTATTGAAAGGAATTATAGAGAAAGGTATCTACAAGAGTCTTGCCGGGTGCAAACAATTTGAGGAGATTGTACGCAAGCACGGAGGATACCAAAAGACTCGTGGTGTTGGCTACTTCAACGCTAATGGAGTTGAATGGGAAGAAGGTCAATATCCCGAGCCCAAGTTTGTTCCTCAAAAGGAGAAGTATGAAAATACTCTTCCCAAGGGGACAAACACTCAAGATGACTTTTCACCACAAGACACCAAGCTCAAGGGCAAGAACAAGCTCCAAGAGGACTTTAACTCTTATGAAGATGAATCCCAAGCTTTGGTGAAGTGGGTTCCCAAGGATACTACAAGCTCAACTTCTACAAGTGCTACTTCAACACCAAGGATCCCCATCAACTTGATGTGGGTCCCCAAGAATAAGAACAAGAAAGTTCTTGAGGGATGACTCCGCCAATGAAATTCACTCACATTCATTATTGGCAAGATCTATTTGCAACCAACATCAACCCTATGCAATAGTTCAAGGAGTCACACATCCCCTCAAAGGTAAGCAAGGGACAAGGTAATAAACAAATTAATGGACATCATCACATATGCTTTGCACTCTATGTCCATAGATATCCTTGTATTTGTCTCTTGTGTGTTGGGACTAACCCATGTAGGTGAGAAGAGTAAGGAAACAACAAGGATGCTCCCAACACTTGGTGATCTTCATCAACCTTGAGCATCCACCACTACCTCACCAACATGGAGTCTTCATCGACAAAACCCAAGGTTAGTTTATCCCTCTTATGGGGGGATGTCACATCAATGGGGAGCTTTACTCTAAGACTTGAGTCAAAGCATCTCTTAGTATGTGACAACATTAAATGCTTTATGTAAAAGTGATAACCCCACTTGTGCTTAAACAATGAGTATGACCTATGATCAAGTAATCTTACTTGGCTCCTAAGTCAAATACTCATATATAGATGACTTCATCATCGCCCAAGTGCTTGTTAGATGCTAGAGTGTTTGTGCATGTTTGCCATGATTTCATTTGACATCTTATAGTGTGAGCATGTTGGTCTGCATTTATTTACTCGTTCGAGGATATCCAATTGTTGCTATTTGGCTTTTGATTTATATGTTGCCAATTGGATAGACAAGAATGCCTAGGACCACTCCTTAGCTATCTATGCTTTCTCACCTCATACTCTATTCATGCTGCATCACAAAATTTGAACAAGTTATTTTCGATCCCTCTGTGTGTGGAGCACTCGGAGTTCCGTATCGACAAGGAGTGACCATTAAAACCTCCCAAGTGCATCTCGGTGGAATCAACCACAAAATCTTGGTCTCACCGAATACCTAGGGTTGATCTGGTTTTCAATTTCGGTACCACCGATTCCATCTTCTCGGTTACACCGAGTTTCCTTGTCAACTAACAGTGTAGGAACTCGATGACACTAAGAGATTGAAAGCACATTTGCTCCCTTGGTGGTTTTGGTAATTAATAACAACATATAAGTCACTGAACTAATGTTTCCACCAAGTATATTTCAGGAAAAGTTCAATGATAGGGATGACAAAAGGATTGTGGAGATTGTGAAAATACCCCAAGGTGCAAGGAAATAGGTTGGCCAAGCTTCAAGCAAGAGGACTCTACATTTTACATTTGTGAGAAATCACTTTGAGTCCATAGGAAAGCCAATACTAATAAAAGGGGGTAAGGTTTTGTTGGTGAACAAAATGCTCATACGTGCACAAGTGATAGTCACCAAAAACATCCACAAGCTCTCCCACCAAAGTCTATCTATAGCCAAACATTAAAAATCAGTGCAACCAACATTCCTATCCCGGTGCCACCGATTCCAAACCCTAGACAGACTCAACCAAACATTAACCCTTCGGTGGAGCCAACACTGCTTTCGATGCCATCGAGTTGGGTTGCCAACTTTCTATTACGCAAGTTCACACTTTCGGTCCGTCCGAGAATGTTGAATCGACATCATCGAGTTTGGCAATTCTGACCGTTGGTCACCTTGTTGGTGCAACCGAGATTCCTATACCGGTCTCACCGAGATTCAAAAGTTGCCACCTTTTGGTCACTTCGGTACCACCGAGATTAACACTTCGGTGTGACCGAGTCAGACTTATTGTGTGTAACTGTTGGATTTTTGGGAATGCCTATATATACCCCTTCACCACCACCTACTCGAAAGAGAAGCACTCAGAACTATTCCATACCTATCCTATCAAATTTCCTGAGAGAGAACCACCTACACTTGTATTGAGATCAAGATCTTCCACTCCAACCATATGGATGTGTAGGGTGTACTTGATATGCTATGAATGCTATAACTTGCCAAGAATTAAAATTGGGGAAAAGCATAGTTTTATTTGGTCAAGTAGTCTAATCACCCCCCCTCTAGACCTACTTTCGATACTACAAGTGGTATGAGAGCTTTGGTCGCCATTGCATTGGTTTCACAACCTAGGAGAAGTATGACATCTAGTGAGGGAAATTATCACCGTAGAGGTCCGTACTTTGATGGCACAAATTTTACTAGTTGGAAGCACAAAATGAAAATGCATTTGTTTGGTCATAATCCTACCGTTTGGGCTGTTGTTCGTGTTGGCTTGCAAGGTGAATTCTTTGGTAATGGAAGAGAATCGGATCGTGAAGCGAACGCTGATGAATTGAAGATGTTGCAACTCAATGCTCAAGCATGTGACATTATCTTCAACTGTCTATGCCCCGAAGAATTCAACAAAATCAGCCGTCTTGAACATGCAAACAAGATTCGGGATACTTTGGTTGATATGCATGAAGGAACCGAGTTCATGAGAGAATCCAAGTCAGATGTTCTTCAAGGTCAACTTGACAAGTTCAAGATGAAGGATGGTGAAGGAGTCGCTGAAATGTACTCTAGGCTAGCTCTCATCACCAATGCGATTGCCGGCTTAGGAAGCGAAGAAATGACTGACAAATTCATCATCAAGAAGACACTTTGAGCTTTGGATGATCGATATGACACTGTGTGCAGATTGATCCAAATGATGCCCAACTACAAAGATCTCAAACCAATGGAAGTGATTGGTAGAATTGTTGCTCATGAGATGACAATCAAAGACAAGGAAGAGCTTCATCACAAGTCTAGTGGTGCTTACAAAGCCACAAGCGATGCTTCCGCTACCTCAAGCAACAACCTTGTCACAAATGAAGAGATAAGCCTTATGGTCAGGAAATTTAACAAGTTCTACAAGAATAGAAGCAAAGATCGTAGCTCCAACTCAAGACATGAAGAGAAGCATTCGTCAAGTCGTGACCGAGACTGCTACAATTGTGGGAAGCCCGGACACTACTCCAATGAGTGCACGACTCCCTACAAACAAAGAGAAGAGTCACCAAGAAGACGAAGCTTAAGAGATGACCCTTATGGGTGGAGCCCTCCGTGGACTCTCGCGACCGTTACCCTCCGTGGGTTGAAGACTCCATACATGTGGATGTACGATAGCACCACCTATCGGAACCACGGGAAAAAGCATCGCGTCTACAATTGCGTTTGATGTTCCTACCCTATCCCTTTTACTCATGCTTGTTGTTATTTTCCACTGCTATACTCTTAGACATGCATGTGTAGGGTGTACTTGATATGCTATGAATGCTAAAACTTGCCAAGAATTAAAATTGGAAAAAAGCATAGTTTTGTTTGGTCAAGTAGTCTAATCACCCCCCTCTAGACCTACTTTCGATCCTACACCGCGTTGCTTCCAATACATTTCCTCACATGCCAACACGAATATCTTCTCATCCTCAATCACGTATATACGCGCCCACTCATCATTGGAGATCCCAATGTTATCTGCCCGCGTGTCAAGGTCTTTTATTTCCTCAAGGAGGCAATCCTTACGGCTCTCGCTTCCCACGTTTTCCCCCCACCCACGCAAGTGATGCCGTGCTCGTCTAATGCAATGTTGCCACTCATAGAGGACGTGCAAAGGGGGCCGTAGCGATGTGGGCGATTCGACCGTGCCTGGCCCCAAATGTAGCACACCCTCTCAAAGAAGCCAAGATGAGCAAGCCACTGTCGTTCGAAGAAGAAGCACCGTAGGATAGGAAGGCGCCTCTCGTCGGAATGAAGGATGAGGGGATAGTGATCCGAACCCAGTCGCATTTTGGCCACAAGCTAGCATGAGGGAAACAGGCCCTCCCATTCGATGGAGACAAAGATGTGGTATAAGACGCACCGAATCGGTTCATCTTGGTTATTGGTCCAGGTGAAACTCGCCCCTACTCGTTGTAGCTCAATAAGGGCAAGGTCCGCTACCCACTCATTAAATGTGTCAACCAGGCCCTGGTCATTTATCACGTGGTTACTCTTAGCCGTTGTTGATCTAATAAGGTTGAAATCACCTTCGATAACGATAGGGATAGGAGAGTTCAAAATATTTAAGTATATATCCGACAAGAAATCCCTAGAGCAAGAGTGGTCCTTCGGACCATATACCACTACTAACTCCCAACACAGATTGATATTGCGTTGAACCACCTCTACTGCCAAAAAGAATTCCCCCCTAGAAAAGGATTCCACCTGAAAAGTGTCCTTGTACACCCCAACAAGTATCCCACCAGATCTGCCATTAGCCGGGACCCATTCCCAGTGGAATGGACTGCCCTAGCCAGAGAATCAAGCTCCCATTGAGCAAAGGATGATCTAATTGTTTCCTGGAGCCCCACGAAATCAAGGTGTTGGTCTCGTATATATTGAATAAGCTGGCGGCGCCGATCCCGTTGACCAAAACCTCGCAAGTTCCAAATCAGGCCCTTCATTGCACACCCGAGGGGGATCGGGCCCCCGCCCCTTCTTCGTCCTGGGTCACTTGCACGGAGGGAGAACAGGTGCTACCGCGACCTCTACCACGGCCCCTACCGCGGCCTCGTCCTCTCCCGCGGCCCCTTTTGGATGCCCCCTGACCCGTCGACCGTGCCGTCTCCCTGGCATGGTCCACAGGATCGAGAGGGCGTGACTCTGCCGCCAAGGTGCGAGCAAGATCCCTCCGAGCAATGTCCTCAGCAATGGAGGCCTGTGCAGCCTCCTATGCCCGAAAACACTCCAACACCTCAAGAAGGGACTTGTCCTCTGATCCGAGAATCACATTGCTTTCTCTTGCCACTCTCAACAAATGGGAATCCAATGCCAGGGCAAGAACCTTAAAGGAGGACATGGAACGGGTGATGGGTTTAGAATTTATACCTTGCATGTCCTTGGATGCCTTGAGCGCCATAGCCTTGTCCATCATCGCCGAGGCCCTAGATGTCATAGTCCTCTTGCTGCCATGTGAAGCCCGCACCGGAGATGCCGACGCGGTTGATGCCCGAGGCGCCTCAGCCACGGCCGCCACCGCCGTGCCCACATGCACCTCGGGGGACACGGACTTGCGAGGAGACGTGATCAGCTCATCCCGGATGCCTTCGAAAGCCGCCACACACTCTTCCACTGGCATGAGGTTGTCGATGAAGGCCTCCTCGCCAAAGCACCGATCCAAGTGCCTAGGTGAGATGCTCTTCGCCCGAGTAGACATCGCCCCCCCACACGTAGAGATGGACGCCGCCGAGGTGACCGGAGGGGAAGAGCAGGGGGTGGAGGTGCTTGGAGAGGATGTCACACTCGAGAGGGGAGAGTCCGCCGTGGTGATGCCCAAGCCCACCGGCCGACCCCCCAAGCTCCACCATGCTTCCATCAGGGGCCCCTCACGAGATTTCTTAGAAGCAGGAGATGACGAGGTACTGCGATCCATGATTGACCGAGGGAGGTTGGATCCATATTCATCGACCTCCAGAATTGCGGGGATGACTTCACGACAAAGCATGCGTCCCTCTCTCCAGAAGGAGCCCGACGATTGCCCAAGGCCACGTCATCGTCACCCTCACGAGTCCGCCAGTCCCCCTCGCCACGCCATTGGGAACGGTCGCCACCCCCGACCGAGCCTGCGGCACCGCTCCCATCCCCATGCCTGAAGCATCGCGCCTGATTTTGGGGAGGAGGGAGACCAAGGGGTGAAGGAGGCAGAGGAGGCGACTCATGACCACGAGAGGAAGAACGTCAGGGCGACGCCGAACCGCGGACGTTGGAGCCCCCAGGGCGCTCTCTTGACCGCGACTCCCCACGAGTCGACAGTTGGGACCTAAGGTCTTGCTCTCGCAGCTCCTCTTCCTCCGAGACCGGCACGTCGTCCACCCGAGGACGCTTGCCACGCCCATGCGCCTGAAGCCGCCGCTCCTTCTCCATCTTCCGAGCACGTGTCACCAACTCCAGCACCTCCGCCAATGAGATGAATCTCGCAGACCTTCCCCACCTCCAGATATTGCGCGACGCCGCTGGGAACCCTAGCGAGTGAGACGAAGTGGCGCCGCGCGGCATCCACCACCACCTTTTATACTGGCTCGCAGCCATAGCCACCCGCCCATGCCCTAATGGGATCACAACCGCCAGGCCAGCCCGAGAACAGGCCTCCAGCGCCCGCCCCGACCCACTGGGAGGACGGGCCGCCAGATCAGCAAAACTGGACCCAAAAGAGGGCCCACAGCTCGGTAACTGGGCTCGCAACTGCCTATCCAGCCCACCAGGCCCACCACATTGTGCCCCCCTCCGAGCGTCGCCCCCGTTGCCTCCGTCCTCCCCCATGACAACGAGCGGCGGGAAGTTTGCCGTCGAAAAAGCCGGAGGAGACCGCCCCACCGCAGCGGGAGGGAGGACCGATCGAACGGGGCTAGAACGTGGGAAAGTCCGAGGCCCCACCGAACATAGCGGCCACGTCGGCGAGCACAGCGAAGCCGACGCCCGCGCCTGGAGCCAAGCCGCCCTGTTGAACTTGCGCCGGCGAACCTTAGTCCAGTCCCCCACCGCTCCACCACGTCGGGAGACACTCGAATCCGCCGGGATCGCTGAGCATCCCACGCCAGATTTAGGCAAGCCGTCGACCGACCGACAAGGCACTGGGGGTCAAAACGCACGACCCCGACACCCGCCTGCCCCCAGCTCCACCTACCGGCCATGAGCACCGGTCAGAACCACCCTCAGACATCGTCGCAGCGCCACCGTTCGCAGCTGCAGCTAGATCCCCCTCCACCGGAACCGCCTCACGCCCCACATCCTCCTCCTCCTCCTCCTCAAAATCGCCGCCCATCATCCAGAAACGGCCCCACCCCGCGCCCCAGACCCACCTTCGCCGCGGCACCCAGACCAGGCCCTGGCTGCGACGCAGCCACCAGATACTCCCTTCTGGCGGCGGCTACTGCTGGCATGAAGGCAAAAAGCAGGGGGGACAAGGGCGAGGGGGCGATAGCGCCCGACGGGAGCATGCCAACGGTCAACTTTTCCCAAGTCCCGAAGCGATGAAGGTACATTTGCTTCTTGCTACAAAACATCTCCATGACCAACCAGGGCAGATTCCCCTCTATTATATGCAAAACATCCAATACATCTCAACTACTCTATGCTTTGAAGGGAAACATGATACTTTTTATCTTCAATTATTACCACAAGGCCTAAGTTTTTTTCCAACTTCAATAATATAATTTTTTAGTCCTTCAAGTGTCTGAACCATCTAGATGATGATCTTGTGATGATTCCACACCCGTGGCAGTCCAGCCCGCAAACATTTTTTTTAGGGAAAGGTTAAAATGGAAAAAATGAAAGTCTAGAGAAAAAATATTTTGCTAAAGTCGATATTGTATGAATTCCATAATACTTAACAATAGAAAAGTTTGAAACACCATGGAATCTATAAAATTCAAATGTTTTTTAGTTGAAAAGTTTCCATTTTTGGAATCCTCATACTTTTAGTAACATGTTTTTTGGAATGTCTATATTTTTTCCTTGTTATTTTTGAAATTTTGATCATTTGAGTATGAGAAGCATGTACTTATATCATTACCTTTGATGATGATGAGGTGGTGTTACGGCATTCCCCGCAGTCCCGCCTAGACCAAAAAAGTGAAAAGGATAAAAAGTAGATAAAATGGAAAAACAAAAGGTGGGGGGGGGACTAAATATTCAAGTTAGTTGTATTTTTTATGAATTTTAAAATTACTTGAAATTGAAACATTTTGGAACACCATGTATGCGTAAAACTTGAAAGTTTTTAATTATTTCATTTGAATTTATAGTTACCATATTTTCAGTAAATCTCTCGGATATCAACATTTTAGCCTATATATTTTTTAATTCTTCCTCAATTTTACATATTTCCAAATTTCTTCCATAACTTCGTTTAAATAATGTTCTACTAAAATTTTAAAATTTAGAATTATATTTTCTTCCACTTTTCCTTCAGGCTAGTTGAGTTTTAAAGAATAACACATTTTTAGTATATTCTCTATTTTTTCCAATCTTATGGTAACTATGTTGCTACGTGTGTGCAAAACCGCCACCGCGTCGTTGTTAAAACTTCTCAGTGGGCAAAGAATGAAGCCTAGGCAATTTCACACTTGAGGAACCAAGAACTTCTGGTGTTTTGAGTAGAGGGACGGAACATAGACTTTGCAAGGGTATATATGAAATTTCCTTCTTTAAATGTCTTTGAAAAAAATCTAGGTATTTAATACTGGTTTCGTTTTCAATTCTATGCTGTGAAAATTTGTAGAATGCAACGTGCCCTGGATAGAAGCAAATTTACCATGGGAAAAATCAAGGTTGTAAGCTACTCGTGCAATTCAATATGTTAGATGTAGGGCACACCACTTTGCAATATCCGCCACTCACGATCCAGTATGCACATGTTTCCGACAACTCCAACAATATGAGATATGGGCGTGGCAAACATCAAAAGTTGTGGTACTCATGTTTATAAAATAGAAATTCAACATGATTACAAATACATTAGTTTTCATGAATTTTTTAACTTACCAACTACTACGTGTCGATTCCCCAAATGGGGAACACATATGTGGCGAATACGAAAACACCTTATACAATTTTTAGAATTATCACTACATAATAACACTCGTCATTTTCGCAAATTAGACGGGCATAGTTCTTGAAACAAGAAGCCGCGTATAGCGAATCAGAGCATCCCAATCAGCACTAGAAAAAGGTTTTTGAGCTGGAGCTAGAGTGTTTTTGGTGATGTTGAGGATAACCAGGTGTTGAAATTGACATGAAATAACTAGAAAGCTGTAGATAGAAACAGTCCAATGAACCCAGTTGATAGGACAAAGCCGAATCTAGCTAGGCCAGCTTGACGGCAACATCAATAGCTAAGAATCTTCAAGCACCATCGATGGGACACTTGCAAGCAAGCGAGACTTCTTTAGTAGGATCCTCCGCCGCAGCTAGCGTTAAACTAATTAAGATTCTCCGTGATGGATTCGATGTGGTCTATTTGTTTCTACTCCTAATGACTTGTGATGACTTGTCCGTGTTGTTTCTAGCTGTTTGCTAGGTAGATTTGGCATGTACGAATGATCCCCGAGAAGCTCCGGCGATGCCTCCTCTCGTATCTTAGAGTAAACTTCAATGTAGGAGTATTCTGGTAATTTCTTGCAACGGATATGCCTATGTACGGGTGTGATCTACCCACCTAAATCTCTACTTCTAATCTCTACTTCTAATTGGGAGTCCGTATGTGGTTTTGTTAGGACTCCCCATCGATCCCCTCCCACCAATTTTTATTAATAACATTTTTTTATAATGAAATAAATCAGCAGCTCACTGGTTTTTATTCAATCAACGAAGTAAACGAAGTAAATTGGCAGTCATTCAGATTCTTTTCCTTGTACATGTATTCCTTATATAACATGTATTCCATATATAACACAAATTATATCCCAATTTAGGATTGAAGTTATAGCCTTTCCATGTATAGACAACTTAGGATCAAGTTGTAGCCTTTTCCTACGTACAGCCGAAACCTTTCAAATTTACATGTTCAACTTGTTGGTTATAGGGCGGCTGATGGACGATCCCTGAAAACAAAAATGTTATGTAGAACCATGGTTTACCTGAACCTATGCCATTCATCTCTAGACACTATTTATTGGGATGTGTGCCTGGCGGGTAGGGTAAATATTGAGGGAATCATTAAAGGAAGATTAGGAGGTCTAAGTAAACCTACTGGATGCTTACCATAGGTGTAATAAAATACCATGTTGCTTCGAACTGGGCGAATGTTGTCTCCTATGGAGTAGCACTGTTCACACTTGTTTATTCCATCGTTATTTTTTTAGATGAAAGGCATCAGCCCGACTTTATAGATAAAGCCACAAGACAACGTACGAGACAAGTCACAGAACACCGGCAACAACCAAGTACATGGTACAAGGCCCAAGGTCACAACCTCCGCACGTAGGCCGGAATTAAGAGGAAGAACAGGTAGCAGACACCAGAGAGCAGACTAAGCCAACAACTAAGTCAAAGGCAAAAGCAAGACAACTAGCCTTCAGGCTCCTGCCGCGATACAGATGACGCCGAAGCCCGGATCTTAGTCGAAAGCGTCCCGGTCTTCCGTCTTCGTCAATGATCTTCGGAGCATTGCATAGCATGCATCCGTCCGAGCCCGGCCCATTGCGCTTTCGAATTTGATCAGCCGTGGGGAGACGACCCGTGAAGGCTTGCCACATGAAGATTTTCATCTTAGGAGGGATACAGACACGCCAAATCGGGCTGAATCTGTTTGTGAGGGTGCCATCAATAAGTTTGGCATAAAGAGATTTAACAGAAAAGCGACCAGAAGAGGAATGAGGCTAAACCACCAAGTCAGGTGTCTCCGAGAACACAAGGATTAAGGCAACAAGCCGTTGCCAATCATCCAACTCTATAGGGGACAGTGAGCGCCAGAAGGCCAGGTCCCAATTATTAGCCGAGAGCTCCCCGATGGAGATGTCCAGACACGAGTAATAGGAAAACAATGTGGGGAAAGCCACCGAGAGGGTAGATTCTCCACACCACCAGTCTAGCCAAAAGCGAATTGAGGCACTATTACCAACCACAAACTTGACATGCTCTTTGAACAGGGGACGCATCTTGACAAGGTCTCTCCATAGTTGAGACCCTCCCTGAGAAGAGGCAAAAATCGGATTGAATAAGGGAAGTACCATAAGGTATCAGCACCCGTGGTCATGATTTTCCACCACCACTTGATCATGAGGCATCTGTTCATAATAGCAATGTTAATGATCCCCAACCCCCATGGTTTTTGGGTCTACAAATGATTTTCCACTTAACCAACTTGTATTTTCATTTATTTTCCACAGAAATCCAATAAAAAGCGAGCGGTCAAAACCTTCATGAGTACCAGCAGAGAGAAGACAGAAGCCCATAATAAACATAGGTAAGGAAGAGAGGCAAGCATTAATAAGGGCAACCTTCCTAGCATTCGTATTATATCTACCCCACCAAGGCAACACCCTGTTCCCCACCTTAGCAACGGTAGGAGCGAACTCTCTGGCATATAGTTTATCTGGGGAAATGGGAAGGCCCAAGTATTTAAAGGGAAAAGATCCCAGATTGCAATTAAGCAGCTGGGCCACCCGTAAAGCCTCCAAGTCGTCCACACCAGTGACAATTGGCAGATCTGATGACCTCCCAGATCTCCTCCTCGGACAGAGGCAGAAGTAAGGCATCATTATCCACCCTAGAGATTCTAGAAGACACATCCCACAGAGAGCGAGAGAGCGAGAGGTCGGACTCCGACTTAGCGGAAAGGAGCGAAGAGAAGAAGTCAACAACATGCTCCATGATTAGTGACTGGTCTGAAACTTTAGCCCCATTAATAATAAGGCTATCGATCGCACACCTACTCCTCCCACCATTAGCAATGGAAAAGAAATACGCTATGGGGGAATCGCCCTTAAGGGTACAGTTCAAAGTGCCCCATTGGCGCTAGTAGATCTTAGCCCGCTGATGCAACCACATCAAAGCCTCCTCTAAGGCATATCAGACAGACCATTCCCTCTCCGAAAGGCCCGGACCGTCAGCCACAGCATCCAAGGCAGCAATCTGGGCGTCCAAGGAAATCTTCTCATGGCAGGCAGCCGCTGCCCTGTTGCTCGCCCAACCACGAAGGAATTTGCGAATCGCATATGAGCACTTGTGCTAGTCGTCCATGGGACCGAACGAACGGTGACAGGAAGCAAGAAGCACATAGATTTTGTTATCTAGCATATCTAAGAACCCGTCCACTAGAAGCCAAGAAGCATCAAACTGAAACCGAGGGGCGATAGAAGTCCTATCTAGACCCGCATCTAGAATCAGAGGAGCGTGGTCGGGGCCCATGATCGCTCTGGCCTTTAAGGAGGCACATATGAATAAGAAGTCCCAGTTAGAGCAAATGAAAACACGGCCCGACACCTACTAGACTGGATTAGCCTGGTGATTAGTCCAAGTGAAGCGGGCACCCACCCTAGGAAGTTCTCGTAAAGCACAGTCCCTAATGAAACCATTAAAGGCATCCGCAAGGGCCAAGAGAAGTTAAGGTTATTTTTGTTCGAAGGCACACGTAGAATATTAAAAATCCCCTCCCACCAGGATGGGAAGAGTACAAGCCTCAATCTTGGCAAAGATTTCATCAAGAAAGAGTGCGGATAAGGAATGATCAGCAGGGCCATAAACAACCATAACTTCCCATAGAGTATTGAGACGCCGATGGTGAACAACATTGCTAGCCCAAAAAATGCCATGGTCAAAGGTCACGAAGTCAAATAAGTCACGCTTGGTGCCAATGAGGATCCCACCCAAGTGACTCGAAGTAGGAAGCCAATTCCAAAAAAATCTATCCATCCCCGCTACCGTAGAGAGTTCGTTTGGAGAAAAGGAATCTTTAACGTTTCAACCAACCCAATTATATCAATGCTTTCCCCTCTCACCACGTCCTTTAGTTGGTCTCGACGCCCGTAGCACTAAAACCCCTAATATTCCAGAATAAAACTTTCATTTGAAGGAAAGGTTTTTCATACGGAGGCTGGGCCTGCAAGGGGCAACACATGGTTTAGGGATTTTAGAAGGACCCCTCTTAAGGGAGCTATGATGAGCATGGCCACCACCATTGTCATCCCCCCACCTATGACCGGCTCTGTGGCGACCACATTCTCCTCAGCCAACTCCTTGGCCTTAGCGATGGCCGCTTGGGCCATTTCATTTGTCCGAATGAGAGAGAGGATAGTAGAAGGAGAACCAAAACCCGGGTCAAGAGTGATCCCGACATCAGAAAGGACAAGTAATAGATGATCATCAAACAAGGAAGGCATAACCAGTCGGATAGGGGAGGAAGATGGAGGTTGGGGAGAAGTACCTTGGGTGGGAAGATCCTTGGCCGCAACACGACGCTCCGCATGCAGCGCCACCAGTTCCCCAGAGTCCTAAACCCGGCGACTCTTGCGTGCTGTGGATGTGGGTGAACAAAGCGTAGGGGAGCGAGCCACAGGAGAGGGCGTCGCCGCATCGGCGGCAGAACCAGACATCGCGCCCATATCCGCCTCCAAGCACCGGCACACACCAGCCACAGAATGCTTGGAACCGGGCAGAGCCCTGCTCTTGGCGGAGAACTTCATGACCGAGGATTTCTTCTTCTGAATGCTCATAGGAATATCAATCGGATGTGCTGGAGAAAGGGGCATGTCTTCAATCCAAGAAGTATAATGAGATATTGGCTGAACTGGGATGTTGGAGCAGACACCCGAGACCGGCGTGCCCACACGCGCAGTCATCCCTTGGTCACCACCGGGAAAACCCTCCCCAGGCGCCTCGACTGCCTCTTTCTGAGCACCACCCATTGGGGCATTCTTCTTACAAAGCTCACGGACCCCGGGCTGCAAAGCATCCCACTCAGATTGCGTGAAGTGCAGATCGGACCCACCACTCGGGTTTTGGACGCCAAGAGAGCCGTCCCCAGGATTATCAGGCTTCGAAGCATCTGAGGGGGTAGGGGGAATGGGAGCATGAAGAACCTCGGTGCCCTCGACCTGCACCTGCAGCCGAATACCCTCAGAAGAGGTGAACACATCCACCACATCGTGCAGGCACATCAGATCCACACACCAAACTTTGATGCGAGCTGGGCCAAGCTTATCTAGAGATTCATGATCCACTTTAATTGGCTTGCCAAGAAGACTACCAAAGGCCATCAAAAAGTGCTCAGTTATGAGGCCCGCGGGAACATCATCAATCAGCACCCAAACATCCGAGAGAGGCCCCACCAATTTGGAACCACTGGCCGCGACCTTGACAGAAACAACAAGCTGGTTGTGGGGCAGGGTGAAGCTAGTGCACGAAGAGATCATCCTGAGACACTCTTTGGATGGGAACACCACAACAAATTTGAAATCGGACAACTGATGCACCTGCCAGTCCCAACCCTCCACTTCCCAAATCCGGAGGCCTTCCAGTAACACCTGGGGAGAGATCTTTTGCCCTTGCACAATGATAATGGCGGCATTGGAAAGCGATGGGGCTACAACCGCCATCGGCACCTCGCTGTCAAGGGAGAAGAAGGAGCAGCCAGGGAGCCCGAGCCCGTAAGGCACAAAGACTGGGGCCTTGACCCTATTCTTGCAGTCAACAGTGAGGTGGCCCTCGGCCCGACAAATGAGACATAATGGGGGATTGCCGCATCTAGATTGGAAGTGTCCCGGCTGGTGACAGGCGAAGCAAGTGAGAGTGGAGGGGGATTGGGAGTCGATGAGGAGTGGCGCGGCGGAGGAGGCGGAGGGGGGGAGAGGATGCCATCCCAGAGGCCAAAGGAGGATGCGCCCGAGGCAGAAGCGGGGAGACGACGAGCCTTGGATTGCTGAGGGGGCTGAAGTTGGAGCGCACAGGAAACAGCCCGCTGGCACCAGATCCATGCGCACGGGCTGGTTGGCGGGGGGGGGGGGGGGAGGGCACCGAGCCCCGAGAAGGTGGAGGCAGGGGTGGACGAAGCTGAGCCCGCCGCCACCTCCCAGGGATCCACCACTAGCGCTGCCCCATCGCCAGATCCGGAAGCCCCAAATCCAGAACCGCCCAGCGACCACGCTCGCTCGTCCCGCTGAAGCCATCTCGGCCCCGCAGCCTAGTCCGCTCGGTCGTGAGCCACCTGCTCATGAACCGCCTGATCAGCCTCGAGCCTGGATCGGAGGGAAGCCTCATACTCCAGATCCATGCCCTCTGCCGACAAGTCATCACGATAGCACTTGCTTCCGGAGACGACCTCACTAGAGGAGCCCATAGACTTTTCCATGGTGAGGATCTCCACGAAGGAGAAGGAGAGAGGAGGAGGTGGAGTAGATATGTGGAAGAAACGAATGGGTGCGCGACGCCATCACAGGTTAGCAGAAGAGGCTAGAAACCCTAGGAAAGGGGGAGGGATCCCTTGCGCACCCATAAGTACCCCGAGCAAGCTATGCCCGAGACGGGTGCATGGGCCAAATGGCCCGAGCGAACCAAGGGGGGATTGGGGGGAGAGTAGGAGCGCTCGGTCCAGGGCCCAATGGGAGGAAAGGAGGGAAGGCAGGAAAAGAAGAGAGAGGGGGTTCGGCGGCGGCCCAACAACCAGATGCTCCACAAGCCCACTAGCTGCCGAGAGGGGATCCAGATCTAGGGTTCACGGATCCACCGTCTCCCCGCCCCTGGACTTGCATTGAGCCACCGGCGACGACAGCGCATCCGGAAAGGAGGAAGGAGAGGTCGAGCCAAAAGTGCACAAAGGAGAAGGGGAGTGCCCAAGGGGGACCGCGACCATGCCCCTGTCGGCGCTAGGCGCCACCCTAAGAACACCGCGAGCCGGAGAAGGAGCCAGAAACTTACCATATTTGCGGTTTCGATGCGCCACCCGTGACCAGCCGTGCCCATCCGACAGGGAGGCCACCGAACGGCCCCTGCCGCCCGGGGCAAACTTCCTCACACGGGGCCCGACCTTCCCCGTCGTAGCATGAACCATCATCACAGGGGCGAGGTTGGAATCAGAATCGGAGGCGTCCTCATCATAGTCCAAGGCCCAGAACCGATTACCAGCGAGGGGGCGAGAAGCAGAAGAATCACCCCGCGAAGAGGTTGAACCAAGGCCGACCCGCACCACGCCCTCACCGGCGCGGGGGAAAAGCGGGGGAAGGGGGAGGGAGCACGCCGAGGGCAGGGGAGGGGAGGCCGTAGGCGAACGGGGGAGATGATGGAGGGGGAGGGGAGGGGAAGAGAGAGAGCCATGACCCTGCTCTGTTTGTTGTTCACATAGCCGTCCATTCCATCCTTACACTCCAAGAGACGAGGCATATGCTTCTTTTCTTTTGTTGCATGCTAGATGTAGTTGGAGTATGATTTTGGCGCATGCTTTTGTTATATAAGCTGTGAAACTCACCCGTACTTGTGGATGTGGCATACATTTTTCTTTAGATTTGCAGTGTGTCCTTAACTCAACATTTCAAATCGTTCCGTGTAGTCTTATGGATATTAAAAAGACATTCTGCGGTGTGTCAGTACAGAGTTACAACATCGGTTATACTTGAAAAAAATGCTTATTATTCTTATGAATTCAAATGCTGGAGAGCTTGAGCTGTTTTAGATTTTATTAAAAATGCCAGGGCGGAACTTTGATTTTCACGAACTATTTAAAAAAGATGCTACAGTCCTTAGGAACACGTACCATCCCATCTCGTTAGAAATAAAAAACGAGCCCAGGGAGGCCTACTAGTATTTAGTTGGGGAGAACTAGATTAGTTCTTCCCAAATACAATTATTTAAATATAGAGGGAATAGTATTGTATTTTTTTCCTCACAAGAATCCTCTAAAAGCAACTCCAATCCACATGAAAAAAAAAATCTTATAGTGCCTAAAAAACTGCCACCATTGAGATTTGAAGGGATCTAACTCATCCCAACACGCCTTCGATGCCTAATTCTTTCTGGGGCGAATAACAACCATCCAAACGAAAGATGAGACTTTTGACGGTACCCGGGTACTCCATAAAAAGAGTTTGGGGGTACCAATCTAATTTAACAGTCTATTAAAAGCGCACAATAGATTTTTCATTTACGGATTTGCTAATTCATATCTAGATGTTTTATAGCTATGTCACATTTAAGTTGTTCACCACATGACGAGAGGCTTTAAAATTTGTGCAAACTATTTTTCTTACTCGAACTGATGTTTTTTGTTGTCCCTAAGACTCGTGTTGGGCTAGTGTCCTTTGGGTTGTTTTTTCAATCGCACCCATAGGAGTCCTGTACGGGGCCCATAAACCTCCAACATGCAATTGGAGGCCTGCTTTTCCCCCAGATGCAAACCCACCATCGATACGCAACTAGGGGATATCCATTTTTTGTCCTACTTGTAAGTCCATCCTCGTCACGCAACTGAGCTGTGGGACATGAAATCACGCGCGGGGGGGGGGGGGGGGGGGGGGGGGAGGTTGTTTCTTCCCGAGTTGCAAGCCCACCCTCGATGCGCAACTCGTGCCTGCCCAACCCTTTACTTTGTTCCAATTGCAACTACACCCCCGACATGCAATTAGGGCTTGCTTTATTTTGTCCTAGTTGCAAATCCACACTCGATAGACAATTGAGGGTCTAACATTTTCTTCAGTTGCGACTCCACCCACCGACATGCAACTAGTACCTCTTTTTCCTAGTTGCAAGTCCATCATAGATATGCAACCAGGGGAGGGGGAGCCCGCCCCTTTTGTCCCAGTTTCTAGTCCACCCTCGATACACAATTGGGCTCTATGCACTTTTTGTCCCCATTTGCACCAACATCTTCGACATGCAATTGGGGTCTGATTTTCCCCTCATATGCAAGCCCACCTTTGATGTGCAACTGGGGTCTGACCATTTTATCCTAATTGCGAGTTCACCCTCGACACACAACCGAGGGGCTCCAACCTTTTTTGCCCCAGTTGCAACTCCACCCCCAAGTTGCGGGGCTCGTTTTTTTTCCCTAGTTGCAAGGCCATCCTTGACACGCAACTGGGACCCCACCCATTTTTGTTTTCGTTGCAAGTCCAACTACACCCCTGCATACTTTTTTTCCCAATGTAATTCTTTAAAATTCACAAACATTTTCAAATTTGTGGTTATTTAAATAAAATCCCGAAGATTTGTTGAAACTCATGAAATTTCAGAAAAAATTGATTATTTATAAAATTCATGAATACTTTTTGAATCCATGGACATTTTTTAATTTGTCAAGCATTTCAAATTCATGAACATTTGTTTTTCAATTTCATGACCATTTAGAATTCATGAACATTTTTTAGATTCACAAACATTTCTTCTAAATTGATGAATATTTTTAAATTAATTATTTTTAAATTTTCATTTTAAAAAAAAATGGAAAATAAATAAGTTCACAAACATTTTTCATGTACGCGAATAGGGTAAGCTGACCTAAAGGTCGTTCGCCTAGAGGCACGTCGGAGGATACTTGGAAAAAGAGCTGAAGGATTCACATCGGTCTGCCTTCTTCCTTACCTTGCATGGTTCACACATGCACCACGAGACGTCCTTATTATCTGTGAACTTGTATTAATCAAATTAAAAACAACATATAGCTCGGGTAGCCAACTTCGCCACCGGCCGGGCAGCCAGCCCAAGACAACAAGCAACGACGCATGCGGGTATGTTTTTTAGCTGGACTTGCCAGCCCAGGAAACGTCATAGGGCATGTATAATGGTTGATAAGATAATTTTATTTTAAATTTTATATGTAATTTAGAGATGATAAAAAAATATGTCTACAATGAGTTATCTCTTAGCCTTATCTTCAATAACTAGTTATTCCTAAAAATATGGTGAGACATATTGTGCTAAGAGATCATCTTTTAAATAAGAAAAGACAAGTCTTTCTTATAATTTTCCTTTCCTCCACCTCAGCATTTATTCTACATGACACTTCTAAGATAACACCATGCCTAGAAATTCATGACCTTACATGTAGTCATCTTAGATGTGACATAGTTATGTCACATTTAGATGCGTTTTAGATAGACCCTTTCATCTAATACACTGCAAATCTTCATCCCATCTTTCCGATCTGTGCGTATGCCCATATTTGTTTTTGAGATAGACTATCGCATTTATTGGTCATTTGGTGTGGATCAATCTGAGTACAAACCCCCGCCCCTGATGGAATACTAATATGAAATTTAGGTTTCGAATTGATGTTCATAATATTCTGTCTGCCGATGTAGTAGGGAACGACTAAATCATTTTTTGATTGGCAATCAAAATCTTTTGATTTTCGCAATGACTCGTTGGTGATCTTGATGCCAGTGTTCATAGTTGGCATCTGATGTCTATTATGCAACTTTATTTTTGTAGACTCGTGTTGGGCCTCCAAGCGCAGAGTTTTGTAGGACAGTAGCAATTTTCCCTCAAGTGGATGACCTAAGGTTTATCAATCCGTGGGAGGTGTAGGATGAAGATGGCCTCTCTCAAACAACCCTGCAATCAAATACAAGAAATCTCTTGTGTCCCCAACACACCCATTACAATGATAAATTGTATAGGTGCACTAGTTCGATGAAGAGATAGTGATACAAGTGTAGTAATGGTAGTAGATATTGATTTTTTGTAATCTGAAAATATAAAATAGCAAGATAACAAGTGGTAAACAACGAGCAAAACGTTGTATAAATACTTGAAAATAAGGCCTACGGTCCGTACTTTCGCTAGTGCAATCTCTCAACAATGCTAATATAATTGGATCACATAACCACCCCTCAATGTGCAACGGATCACTCCAAAGTTCTTATCTAGCGGAGAACATAAGAAGAAATTCTTTATAGGAGTTATCCTTTCCGATCGATGTATTCAAGAACTCGTATTAAAATAAGAACAAGTTATCCTTTCTGATCTATCTATCCAAGAGTTCATACTAAATTAACACCATATGATACGCATCAACCAACTCTAATATCATCTAGATACTCTAATGTCACCACAAGTATCCATGAGTTAATTATACGATACACATCAAACAATTTCAGATTCATAATACTCAATCCAACACAAAGAACCTCAAAGAGTGCCCCAAGATTTCTATCGGAGAACATGGTATGATAACGTGCAATCAACCCCTATGCATAGATCCTCAAGGTCACGGAATCCGCAAGTTGACGCCATAACATATATCAAGTGAATCACTTGAATATCCCAATGTCACTACGGGTATCTGCATGCAAGACATACATCAAGTGCTCTCAAATCCATAAAAGTGTTCAGTCCAACATAAAGAAATCTCAGATGGAAAACTCAACTCATCATAACAAGATAGAGAGGGGAAAACACCATGTGATCCAACTATATTAACAAAGCCCGTGATACATCAAGATCGTGCCATCTCAAGAATACGAGAGGGAGAGATTAAACACATAGGTGCTGGTACAAACCGTCAGCCCCGAGGGTGGACTACTCCCTCCTCATCATGGCCTCCACAGGGATGATGAAGATGGCCACCAGAGATGATCTAGCTTCTCCGGCAAGGTATTGTTTTCTCCCTAGATTGGTATTTCGTCGATACAGAGAGTTGCGACGACGGAACGAGGAGTCTAGGGTTATTTCTGATGGTTTCTATATTTATAGGATTTTTGAGCGTCCGTTTCATGCCAAGATGGGCCAAGAGGTGCCCACCCTCTACCAGGGCACGGTTTGGGGGTCTGGCGCGCCCTGGTGGAGGGTGGCCACATCATGACCCTTCTGGCCCTCCTACGAAGCGTCTAGTGCCTCATTTGTTTCAAAAAAAACGTTAAAAAGTTTCGGGTGATTCTGAAAACTTTCATTTTCTGCACAAAAAACAACACCACGGTAGTTCTACTGAAAACAACGTCAGTCCGGGTTAGTTCTAAATAAATCATATAAAGTGCATCAAAACCATATAAAAGTATTGTAAACATAGGTGAATATGTCATGAATACATCATAAATTATTGATACGTTGGAGACGTATCAACATCCCCAAGCTTAATTCCTACTCGTCCTCGAGTAGGTAAATGATAAAAGAAGTAATTGATGAAGTGTGAATGCTAGCATAGTGCATAAGTTTGATCAATGATAATTTCAATCACTTTTCCTAGCATCATAACATCAACTCTTTCTCATAAAACTCATCATGATAAAGTAGCAACCAATTCACATGTTATGGTTCAAACAATGAGTACTCTTGGAACTTAAAGACCTATGTTCTTAGTCACCAAATAATTGCAATTCAACTTATTCTCAACAATCTCTAAGTAAGAGCTCCACATAGTCAATCATCATATAGTCTTCTATGATTGCTAGTACTCAAAGCATATTTTTAGAACAAATGGCATCCATCGAACATATACAAAGATAGGGGCTTAATGTTTCGCCTCCCAACATACTTATCATAAATATAATTGTCAACAATAATAAGTCATGATCAAATATATTTGACTGGCCATATGTGCCTAGATCTTTCCCCACCACATGATGCTTGCCAACTAATAGATTGAGGTTGAAATAAGAAGTTGACTCAACATGAAAAGTAAATAACATGAAAGTAAATAGATTGTCCCTTCGCAGAGGGAAGCAGGGATTTGCATATGTGCCAGAGCTCATTGTTTAAAATAGAGATAAATATAATTTTGGGAGGTGCACCCTTCCTGTCAACGTTACGACCAAGAGTTATCAATATCTTCCATGCTAAACACATTAGCGGCGGTTCCCAAGCGGTAAAAGTAAAGGTTTACTCCCCCTCCACCAACAAACACACTCCACGGCTAGGCGAATCCATGGGTACCGTCCATACCAACAACATTCCTAGGAGAGTTTTGTTTAATTATTTGCATTTTTTTATTTCGGGACTGGGAATCCCTATTACCGCCCGTCTCGTGCAAGGACGAGTGAATAAATAGTCATCATATGAATAACCCGCTTAACATGGAAGATACTGACCTCCCCTTGTCGCTCCATGAGCAGTCCAGGCACACAAAACAGATGCTCATTCAAAATTTTAGAGGTGGCACATGCAAATTTACTTGGAACGGCAGGGTAATACAGCATATAGGTAGATATAGTGGACTCTCATGACAAAAAACTGGGTTTAAGGGTTTTTGGATGCACAAGTAGTATCTCTACTTAGTATGAACTTTTGGCTAGCAAAAGGTTCTAAACAAGCACCACATGTTTGAGGATCCATAACAATATAACTTCTATGCAAATATACACAATCATAACTCGTTACGTTGTCTTCCTTGTCCAACTTCAACTAATTTGCTCAAGTTTGAAAATAATTAATGGGTATTCACAATCATAGAAGATGTCCAGGATAATATATTTGTATGTGAAAGTTCTCTTCCTTATACTAATCATTCACGAACTGCTTGTATGACCAATATTGTGATTGTCAAAGTGCAATAGATTTTAGTTTCTAAACCAGATGTGAAGCTACTACTAAGCATAAAGCACATTGATAATTTCATATTTATGATAGTTCATTGATTCACAATTTACTCATAGGATATAAGTGAAGCACAAGAGTAAACATCAAACTGTTGGGGAACGTCGCATGGGAAACAAAAAATTTCCTATGCACACGCAAGATCTATCCATGGTGATGAGCATCTACGAGAGGGAGAGTGGATCTACATACCCCTTGTAGATCGCTAAGCGGGAAGCGTTAAGAAACGCGGTTGGTGTAGTCGAACGTCTTCATGATCCAAATTGCCGAGCGTCCTGCGATCCCATCACGATCCATCCCGCCATCCAATCACGATCCGTCCCGCGAACTCATCACGATCCGTCCAGCGATCCAATCACGATCCGTCTCGCGATCTTGATCACGGTCCTTCCGATCTAGCGCCGAACGGACGGCACCTCCGCGTTCAGCACACGTACAACTCGATGACGATCTCCGCCTTCTTGATCCAGCAAGAGGGAGCGGAGAGGTAGATGAGTTCACCGGCAGCGTGACGGCGCCGCGGTGATGGTGGTGGAGCAATTCCGGCAGGGCTTTGCCTAAGCACTGCAGAAATCCGATCTAGAGGAGAAACTATGCACTGGAGGAACGGGCAACACGTGGCTAAAAATTCTGTGCAAAAAACCCTAAAAACCTCCAGTATATATAAGAGGGAGGGAGGAGAGGACTTGGCACAAGGGCCAAGCCTTCTTGGGTCAGCCGAAGTGGGGAGGAGAGGAGGACTCCTCCTCCAATCCTAGTAGGACTAGGATTCCTCCCTTTTTTTGGCCTTTTTCCACCTTTTTCCCTTTGGGCTTTTCTTCCCAGCCGCATGAGCCTTGTGTGGGACTTCCACCATCCCACAAAGGGCTGGTATTCACTCTCCCACATCCCATGTAGCCTCTTGGGTCGAAATACCCCTCCCGATGGTCTCCCGGTACACTACCGGCACTCCCGGTACACTACCGATAAGCCCGAAACTTTTCCGGTGAGCAAAATAGGACTTCCTATATATGAATCTTTACCTCCGGACCATTCCGTAGCTCCTCGTGACATCCATGATCTCATATGGGACTCCTAACAACTTCGGTCACCACCATACATAACTCTATACTACCGAAACGTCACCAAACCTTAAGTGTGCAGACCCTGCGGGTTCGAGAACTATGTAGACATGACCGAGACACCTCTAAGGTAAATAACCAATAGCAAGAACTGGATGCCCATATTGGTTCCTACATATTCTATGAAGATCTTTATCGGTCAAACCTCTATGTCAAGGATTCAGTTAATCCCGCAAGATGTTCCCTTTGTTCTTCGGTATGTTACTTGCCCGAGATTCGATCGTCGGTATCTCCATACCTAGTTCAACCTCGTTACCGGCAAGTCTCTTTACTCGTTCCATAATACAAGATCCCGTGACTAACACTTAGTCACATTGCTTGCAAGGCTTGTTGTGATGTTGTATTACCGAGTGGGCCCTGAGATACCTCTCCGTCACACGGAGTAACAAATCCCAGTCTTGATCCATGCCAACTCAACAGACACCCTCGGAGATACCTGTAGAGTACCTTTATAGTCACCCAGTTACGTTGCGACGTTTGATACACACAAGGCACTCCTCCAGTGTCAGTGAGTTGCATGATCTCATGGTCATAGGAACATATACTTGACATGCAGAAAACAGTAGCAATAAACTGACATGATCATATGCTACATTTGTAGTTTGGGTCTTGTCCATCACACCATTCTCCTAATGATGTGATCCCGTTATCAAATGACATCTCATGTCCATGGCTAGGAAACCTTAACCATCTTTGATCAACGAGCTAGTCTATTAGAGGCATACTAGGGACATGGTTTTGTCTATGTATCCACACATGCATCTAATTCTCCGATCAATACAATTATAGCATGGATAATAAACAATTATCATGAACAAGGAAATATGATAATAACTAATTTATTATTGCCTCTAGGGCATATTTCCAATAGTCTCCCACTTGCACTAGAGTCAATAATCTAGTTCACATCACCATGTGATACGCATTGTTATGAATCTAACACCCAATGAGTTCTGGGGCTCGATGATGCTTTGCATGTGAAAGAGGTCTTATAGTCAACGGGTCTGCGACATTCAGATCTGAGTGTACTTTGCAAATCTCTATGTCAAACCGCAAACACTGCTACCACACTCCACTTGGTACTATTCCAAATGGCTGCTCCACTATACGTATCCAGATTGCTACTACGAGTCATCCGGATTGGTGTTAAAGCTTGCATCTACGTAACTCTTTACGACGAAATCTTTATCACCTCCATAATTGAGAAACATCTCCTTAGTCTTTTAGTCACTAAGGATAATCTTGACCGCTGTCTAGTGATCCACTCCTGGATCACTTTTGTACCCCTTGACTGACTCATGGCAAGGCACACACCAGGTGCGGTACACAGCATGGCATAATATAGAGCCTATGGCTAAGGCATAGGGGACGACGTTCATCCTTTCTCTTTCTTCTGCCGTTGTCGAGCTTTGAGTCTCACTCTACTTCACACCTTACAAATTAGGCGAGAACTCTGTCTCTGACTGATCCATTTTGAACTCTTTCAAAATCTTGTCAAGGTATGTACTCATTCAAAGTCTCATCTAGCATCTTGATCTATCTCTATAGATCTTGATGTTCAACAATTAGGTAGCTTTATCCAGGTCTTCCTTTGAAAAACTCTTTTCAAACAACCGTTTATGCTTTCGAGAAATTCTACATCATTTCCGAATAGCAATATGTCATCCACATATACTTATCAGAAACTCTATAGTGCTCCCACTCACTTTATTGCAAATACAAGTTTCTCATAAACTTTGTATAGGTTTAAAAACTTTGATCACCTTATCAAAGTGTATATTCCAACTCCGAGATGCTTGCTTTAGTCCATAGAAGGATCACTGAAGCTTTCTCACCTTTTAGCATCCTTAGGACTGACAAAACCTTCTGGTTGTATCTCATACAACCTTTCCTTAAGGAAGGAAACGATGTTTTGGCATCCATCTGCCAGATTTCATAATTGAAAAATTTAGCAACTGCTAACACGATTCCAACAGACTTTAGCATCGCTACGAGTGAGAAAGTCTCATCTTAGTCAACTCCTTGAACTTGCCAGAAACTTCTTTGCAACAAGTCGAGCTTTATAAATGGTGACATTCACCATCAGCATCTGTCTTCATTTTAAAGATCCATTTGTACTCAACGACCTGCCGTCCAACGAGCAAGTCTACCCCAGATTATACTTGGTTTTCATATATGGATCCTTTCTCGGATTTCATGGCCTCTAACCATTTGTCGGAATCCGGGCCCATCATCGCTTTTCCATAGCTCGTAGGTTCATCATTGTCCAACAACATGATCTCCCAAACAGGGTTGTTGTACCGCTGAGGAGCAATACACGTCCTTGTCGACCTACGAGGTTCGATAGTAACTTGATCCGAAGCTTCATGATCATCATCATTAACTTCCTCTTTAACTAACGTAGGCTTCACAGAAACATCTTCGTGCGCTGCGCTACTCTCTGGTTGAACAAAGGTTCAACAACCTCATCAAGTTCTATCCTCCTCCCACTCAATTCTTTCGAGAGAAACTCTTTCTTGAGAAAGGACCCAATTTTAGCAACAAACATTTTATGCTTGGATCTGAGATAGAAGGTTTAACCAACTGTCTTTAGGGTATTCTATGAAGATGCATTTGTCCGCTTTGGGTTCGAGCTCATTAGGTGAAAACCCTTTTTCACATAAGTGTTGCAGCCCCAAACATTAAGAAATGACAGCTTAGGTTTCTATCAAACCATAATTCACACGGTGTCATCTCAATGGATTTAGATGGTGCCCTATCTAAAGTGAATGTAGTTGTCTCTAATGCATAACCCCAAAACGATAGTGGTAAAAGGATAAGAGACATCATAATTCGCACCATATCCAATAGAGCACGACTACGACGTTCGGACACACCATCACACTATGGTGTTCCAGGTGGCGTGAGTTGTGAAACAACTTTCACATTGTCTTAAGTTGTATACCAAACTCATAACTCAGATATTCATCTCCACGATCATATCACGGACATTTTATCTTCTTGTCACGATGATCTTCAACTTCACTCTGAATTTGCTTGAACTCTTTCAAACGATTCAGACTTGCATTTCATTAAGTAAATATAAACTATTATCTACTCAAATCATCAGTGAAGGTAAGAAAATAACGATATCCACCGCATGCTACAAGACTCATTGGATTGCATACATCAACATGTATCATTTCCAATAAATCACTTGCCCGCTCCATCAAACCAGAAAACGGGGTCCTTAGTCATCTTGCCCAAGAGGCATGGTTCACATGTCTCAACCGATTTGAAATCGAATGAGTCCAAAGATCCATCAGCATGGAGTTTCTTCATGTGCTTTATACCAATATGACATTTAGCGGCAGTGCCACAAGTATGTGGTACTATCATTATTAACTTCGTATCTTTTGGCATCAATGTTATGAACATGTGTATTACTACGATCTAGATTCAACAAACCATTCTCACTGGGTGCATGACCATTGAAGGTATTTTATTCATGTAAACAGAATAACCATTATTCTTTAACTTAAATGAATAACTGTGTTGCAATAAACACGATATAATAACGTTCATGCTCAACGCAAAACACCAAATAACATTTATTTAGGTTCGTCATTAATCCCGAAGGTAGAGAGAGCATGCGATGTTGATCACATCAACCTTGGAAACAATTCCAACACACATCGTCACCTCACCCTTAGCTAGTGCTCCGTTTATTCCGTAGCTTTTATTTTGAGTTACTAACATTTAGCAACTGAACCGGTATCCAATACCCAGGTGCTACTAGGAGTACTAGCAAGGTACACATAAATAACACGTATATCAAATATATTTCTGTCGACGTTGCCAGCCTTCTTATCTACCAAGTATCTAGGGTTGTTCCGCTTCAGCGGCCGCTCTCCTCATAATCGAAGCACTTAGTCTCGGGTTTGGGTTCAACTTTGGGTTGCTTCACTAGAGCAGCAACTGACTTGCTATCCATGAAGTTTTCCCTCCTTGCTCCTGCCCTTCTCGAAACTAGTGGTTTGACTAACCATCAACACTTGACGCTCCTTCTTGATTTCTACCTTCGCGGTGTCAAACATCGCGAACAGCTCAGGGATCATTATTTCTATCCCTGGCATTTTATAGTTCATCACCAAGTTCTAGTAGCTTAGTGACAGTGATTTGGAGAACTATATCAATCACTATCTTATCTGAAAGATCAACTCCCACTCGATTCAAGCGATTGTAGCACCCAGACAATCTGAGCACATGCTCAACGATTGAGCTATTCTCTTTCATATACATGCAAAGAACCTTGTTGGAGATCTCATATCTCGCAACACGGGCATGAGCCTGAGACCCTAATTTCAGCTCGTAGAACATCTCATATGTTCTGTGACGTTCAAAACGTTTTGGAGCCTCAATTCTAAGCCGTAATGCATGATGCACTAAACTATCAAGTAGTTATCAGAACGTGCCTATCAGATGTTCACAACATCTACAAACAATGCTAGAGGGGTTGGCGCACCGAGCGGTGCATTAAGGACACAAGCCTTTTGTGCAGCAATGAGGACAATCCTCAGATCACGGAGCTAGTCCGCAATATTGCTACAATCATCTTTCAACTGTATTTCTCTAGGAACATATAAAAATTCAAGGGAGCTACTGCGTGAGCTAGTAATCTACAACACAGTTTGCAAAGACACTACTGACTATGTCCATGATAATGAGTTCAATTAATCATATTACTTAAGAACTCCCACTCAAATTGACATCCCTCCCATCATTCGAGTGATACATGATCCAAATTCACCAACTCAAGTCCGATCATCACGTGAGTTGAGGTGGTTTCAATGGTGAACATCATCATGTTGATCATATCTACTATATGACTCATGTTCGACCTTTTTTGGCCTTTTTCCACCTTTTTCCCTTTGGGCTTTTCTTTCCAGCCGCATGGGACTTGTGTGGGACTTCCACCAGACCAAAAAGGCCTGGTATTTACTCTCCCACAGCCCATGTAGCCTCTTGGGTCGAAATACCCCTCCCGATGGTCTCCCGGTACACTACCGGCACTCCCGGTACACTACCGATGAGCCCGAAACTTTTCCGGCGACCAAAATAGGACTTCCTATATATGAATCTTTACCTCCGGACCATTCCGGAGCTCCTCATGACGTCCGGTATCTCATACGGGACTCTGAACAACCTTCGGTCACCACCATACATAACTCTATACTACCGAAACGTCACCAAACCTTAAGTGTGCAGACCCTACGGGTTCGAGAACTATGTAGACATGACCGAGACACTTCTACGGTCAATAACCAATAGCGGGAACTGGATGCCCATATTGGTTCCTACATATTCGATGAAGATCTTTATCGGTTGAACCTCTATGTCAAGGATTCAGTTAATCCCGTAAGATGTTCCCTTTGTTCTTCGGTATGTTACTTGCCCGAGATTCGATCGTCGGTATCTCCATACCTAGTTCAACCTCGTTACGGGCAAGTCTCTTTACTCGTTTCGTAATACAAGATCCCGTGATTAACACTTAGTCACATTGCTTGCAAAGCTTGTTGTGATGTTGTATTACCGAGTGGGCCTTGAGATACCTCTCCGTCACACGGAGTAACAAATGCTAGTCTTGATCCATGCCAACTCAACAGACACCCTCGGAGATACCTGTAGAGTACCTTTATAGTCACCCAGTTACGTTGCGACATTTGATACACACAAGGCACTCCTCCAGTGTCAGTGAGTTGCATGATCTCATGGTCATAGGAACATATACTTGACATGCAGAAAACAGTAGCAATAAACTGACACGATCATATGCTACATTTGTAGTTTGGGTCTTGTCCATCACACCATTCTCCTAATGATGTGATCCCGTTATCAAATGACATCTCATGTCCATGGCTAGGAAACCTTAACCATCTTTGATCAACGAGCTAGTCTATTAGAGGCATACTAGGGACATGGTTTTGTCTATGTATCCACACATGCATCTGATTCTCTGATCAATACAATTATAGCATGGATAATAAACGATTATCATGAACAAGGAAATATGATAATAACTAATTTATTATTGCCTCTAGGGCATATTTCCAACACAAACTACTCTCAATAGATATAAGTGAAGATCAATGAGTAGTCAAACAATTAAGTAGCCATATGAGGAATCTCTCTCTCAATAAATATTTTCAGATGTAAGTATTTTATTAAAACAGCAAGCAAAACAAAAATAGCACTCCAAGAATAGCACATGTCTTGTGGACAAATAAAAATTAGGCTCAACAGAGGCTAACCGATACTTGTTGGTGAAGAGAGGTGGGATGCATAGCATCCCCAAACTTAGATGGTCGAGACTTCTTGAAATGTACTTAGGGTGCCTTGGGCATCCCCAAGCTTGACCATTTGTATCTCGTTCAATCCTATCATATCCTGGTTTCACCTAAGTCTCAAAAACTTCAACCATAAAAAACTTGAAAAGAACTCGTGAGATAGGTTAATACACATAAAAACAAATCAACACTTCATGTACTGCCAAGACAAGTTGCACAATAATTTTCAAACATCATCTACTGTTTACTATCGTTTCCACAATTTATATCTACCAATATAGGCTATGGAAACTATATGATAAGTAGATAACAAAACTATTACAGCAATCTGTCCAAACATAACAGTCTGTAGCAATTTACTAAGACAGTGTACTTATGTAACTCAAAACATTATGAAAATTTAGGATGTTCTAAAATTTATATGACAACACTGTGTAAAGATTTTAGAAATTTTCCATGTTCCAGTAAAATATGAAAATTCAAACACTACAACATAAGTTTCTATTTTTACACATCACATATCAAACATGCAATGCAAGAATCCTAATGCAATTCTTGGAAGTTTTTATTTAAAAACAAGATTATAAATAACATATAACAGAGAACAAAAAATTATAATGATGCTCCAAGCAAAACACGTATCATGTGACGAATAATTTTTTTGCTCCAAGTAAGATGTACCGATAATGTTGGATGCGAAAGAGGGGATGCCTTCCGGGCATCCCCAAGCTTAGACGCTTGAGTATTCCTTGGATATTACCTTGGGGGTGCCTTGGGTATAGTCAAAAAGTTTTGGGCGATTCCAAGAACTTTCATTTGCTGCACAAAAAACAACACCACGATAGTTCTGCTGAAAACAACGTCAGTTCGGGTTAGTTCTAAATAAATCATATAAAATGCATCAAAACCATATAAAAGTATTGTAAACATAGGTGAATATGACATGAATACTTCATAAATTATTGATACATTGAAGACGTATCGGCGTCTATATATGTTTGGTATATTATTTCTCAATTTCTCATTGCCATGGTGATTAGAGATGTCTTAAGCTTTGCTCTAGCATACGACATGATCATAGCTAACACTCTCTTTAAAAAGAGAGAATCACATCTTGTGAATTTTAGTAGTGGTCAATGTAGAAGGATAGAGAGAGATTAGCTGAATAGTTGATGTATTGCTTAAGCCTCGTGGGCATATATATACTCCATCCGTACGGAAATACTTGTCCTAGAAATGAATAAAATGGATGTATCTATAACTAAAATAAGTCTATATACATCCATTTCTAGGACAAGTATTTCTGGACAGAGGGAGTATATAGGAGTACAATGACTAACTTGAAGTACAAGACAAGGTAGAATAATATCCTAGTCTATCCTATACTTCCTAATAACCACGATACTCAGCATCCCCCCGCAGTCACAACGGTAGCGACATGGACGGTGAGACTGGAGAAGAATCCGAAGGTAACCCGATGGACAACCCCCATAGTCGTAACAGTCGACACATCACAGAAGTCATGACTGGATTGGAAACCGACGAGGTTGCACAAGCAAAGCGGTAGCCCTTTGTGCCGATGTTTAGGCAGCCGAGAGTGTGGGATAGTGTAGTCGTAGTCAAGGTAGTCGTGTGAAGAACTCCGTGGTTGATGTCGAGTTGAGGTGGCCGGTGTCGAGTTAATCATCGTGGAGCCGCTGAGTTTGTCATGGGCACAGTGGTGTCGAAGTAGTAGTGTGCCAGGAAGAAGACATTGTTGACGAGGTGTCGAGCCGGTGTGCCAATATATATAGAAGGATAAAGAGAGATTGGTGGATGATACACCTCCAATGTATCAGTAATTTTTTATTGTTCCATGTTGTTATATTATCATTCTTGGATATTTTAAAATTATTTTATAGAAACTTTATATCATTTTTTGGGACGAACCTATTGACATAGTGCCCAGTGTCAGTTGCTATTTTTTGCTTGTTTTTTTACTTCGCGGAATATCAGTACCAAATGAAGTCCAATTTCCACGAAACTTTTTGGAGATTTTTTTGGACCAGAAGACAACATGGGAGCCAAGGAAGCACCTGAGAGGAGGCCCGTGGGGCCCGCAAGACACCAGGGCGTGCCAGAGGCCCCAGGCGCGCCCTGGTGGGTTGTGAGGCCCACGG
This sequence comes from Hordeum marinum, assembly GCA_022496015.1. Taxonomy (NCBI): domain Eukaryota; kingdom Viridiplantae; phylum Streptophyta; class Magnoliopsida; order Poales; family Poaceae; genus Hordeum; species Hordeum marinum. The sequence goes on along the minus strand of CM039678.1, from coordinate 374,768,004 downwards.
GAACCTCCTCCACCGCCTCTTAGCTCTATAAATCCTCAAAAATTACAAAAACCCTAGAGGAGTGGACGAAAACAATTCCAGATGCTGCAAGTTCCAGAACCACGATCCAATCTAACACCATCAGAGAGGGGTTCATCATCCTCATTGGTGCCTCTCCGATGATGCATTAGTAGTTCACCATAGACCTATGGGTCTGTAGGTAGTAGCTAGATGGCTTCCTCTCTCTCTTTTGATTCTCAATACAATGGTCGCTTGGAGATATATTTGATGTAATGACTTTTTGCGGTGTGTTTGTTGGGATCTGATGAAGTTTGAGTTCATGATGAGTTTCTATCCATGAATATTATTGAGTCTTCTTTGATCCTTATATGCATGATTATTTATAGCCTCGTATTTCTTCTTCGAATATTTGGTTTAGTTAGGCCAACTAGATCAATTTCTCCTGCCATGGGAAGAGGTGCTTTGTGATGGGTTGAATCTTGCGGTGTCCTCTCCTAGTGACAAAAAGGGCAGTGAGGCACGCATGTATCATCGCTATTAAGGATAACAAGATGGGGTATATTCCTACATGAATAGATCTTGTCTACATCATGTCATCATTCTTATTACATTACTCTGTATCTCCATGAACTTAATACACTAATGCATGCTAGATAGCGATCGGTGTGTGGATAAATAGTAGTAGATGAAGAATTTTCGGTCTACTAATCTTGGACATGATGCCTATATATTGATCATTGCGTTGGATATCGTCATGATTATTTGATCTTCTATCAATTGCCCAACAATAATTTGTTTACCCACCGTGTGCTATTTTCTTGAGAGAAGCCACTAGTGAAATCTACGGCCCCGGGTCTATCCTTTTAATATATTGCTTTCCGATCTATCTTTTTCCACTTGTTTTCAGATCCATTACTCCAAAAACCCAAAAATACCTTGTTGCACTTTTTTATGGGCATATTTTATTTTGTGTTCTTGAGCGATCTATTTATCCAATCGCATACAAACCAATCTATCTTTTACCAAGGAGAGATTGACAAACTCTCTTAAGTGTCGGGTTGCAAGTATTTGTTCTCTGTGTGCAGGTACCATTTACATAGTGTTGCGTGGTTCTCCTACTGGTTCGATAACCTTGGTTTCATAGCTGAGGTAAATACTAACGTGGCTTAAGACTGTGTCGGTATTTCCCCAAATAGGAAGGGGATGATGCAGCATATCTACGGTAAGTATTTCCCTTAGTTAAAAAACCAAGGTACCAATCCGTAGAGGAAGATCAAGCAACTATGTAAACGACACCTGCACACTAAGAACAAATACTTGCAACCCGACGCATAAGAGAGGTTGTTAATCTCTCAAGGGTAAAAAGATAGATTAGATTGCAATAGGTTGGGCAAATAGATCTCTCAAGAACACAAAATAAAAGAAGTAAATAAAAAGTGCAAGAAGGTATTTTTGGGTTTTTGTATTAATAGATATGAAAAGAAAAGCGGCAAAGATATAGATTGGAAAGCAATATGTTGGAAAAGTAGACCCGAGGGCCGTAGGTTTCACTAGTGGCTTCTCTCATGAGTATAGCACACGATGGGTGAACAAATTACTGTTGGGCAATTGATAGAAGATCAAATAATCATGAAAATATCCAAGGAGGCCTTCATTATATAGGTATCATGTCCAAGATAAGTTGACCGAAACAATTATGCATCTACTACTATTACTGCAAACATCGACCACTATCCAGCATTCATCTAGTGTATTAAGTTCATGGGAGAACGGAGTAATGCAATAAGAACAATGACATGATGTAGACAAAATCTATTCATGTAGGAATAGACCTCATCTTGTTATCCTTAATGGCAAAGATACATGCGTGCCTTGCTTCCCCTTCTATCACTGGGAAAGGACACCGCAAGATCGAACCCATCACAAAGCACCTCTTCCCATGGCAAGAAAAATCGATCTAGTTGGCCTAACAAAACCAAAGATTCGAAGAAGAAATACGAGGCTATACTTACCATGCGTATAAGAGATCAAAGAAGACTCAAACAATATTCATGGATAGAAACTCATCATGAACTCAAAATTCATCAGATCCCAACAAACACACCGAGAAAAGTCATTACATCAAATAGATCTCCAAGAGACCATTGTATTGAGAATCAAAAGAGAGATAGAAAGCCATCTAGCTACTGCCTAGGGACCCATAGGTCTATGGTCGACTACTCACGCATCATCCGAGAAGCACCCATGAAGACGATGCACCACTCTGTGATGGTGTTAGATTGGATCTCGCGTTCTAGAACTTGCAACATCTGGAATTGTTTTTCGTCGACTCCTCTAGAGTTTTCTGAATATTTGGGTATTGATAGAGCTGATAGGTGGTGGAGGTGCGTCCCGAGGTGGGCACAACCCACATGCCACGATAGGGGCCTCTAGTGCGCCCTGGTGGGTTGTGGCCTCCTCAACCCTCCCCTCTAGCACTTCTTTGGTCCCTTGGATGTCTTCTGGCCCAAAAAAATCTCCAAAAAGTTTCACGGTGTTTGGGCTTCGTTTGGTACTGATATTTTGCGAAGTATAAAACAAGCAAAAAACAGCAACTAGCACTTCGTACTGTGTCAATAGGTTAGCCCAAAAATGATATAAAGTTGCTATAAAATGATTGTAAAACATCCAAGATTGATAATATAACAACATGGAATGATAAAAAAATATAGATACGTTGGAGACATATCAACATCCTAAATCTTAATTCCTACTCGTCCTCGAGTAGGTAAATGATAAAAATAGAATTTTTGATGTGGAATGCTGCCTAACATGTTCATCAGATATTATTTTCTTTTGTAGCATGGACATTTGGACTTTTAGATGGTTCAAAGAAATAGTCTAGTTTTGACATGAAGACTTCAATACTCAAGCATACCAATAAGCAACCATGTCTTTCAAAATATCAACGCTAAAGAAGGCTATCCCTAGCGTATCATGCTCAATCATTGACCCATTCATGAAACACACTCAAATATTAGCTACACCTAATTCTCAAGTACGATCATAGTGCCCCCTAGTTGGTGCTTTATAAGAGAAGATGGAGACTCGAATAAAAGTAAAACTTTCATAAAGTAAATAGATAGGCCCTTCACAGAGGGAAGTAGGGATGTGTAGAGGTGTTAGAGCTCAAGGTTTAAATTGATAGAGAAAAATATTTTGGGTGGCATGTCTTTCCTGTCCATGAAAATGACTAAGAGATTTCAATACCTTTCCATGCTAGATATATCATAAGCGGTTCCCAAATAGAAAATAAAGTTTATTCCTTTTTCCACCGTTCTTTAACAATCCATGGTTAGCCAAATCCACGGTTGCCTTCCATACCAAAACTTCCCAAGGAATTTATTATTTCACAACATAAAGTAAATTCTTTTTCATTTTGGGACTGGCCATCCCTATTACCGCCATACTCTCGTGCAATGACAAGTGAATAAACACTCACCTTGATAATAACACATCTAGCATGGAAACAATATCGGTCACCCCCTTCCGCTTCATGAGCGGTATGAGCACACAAAAAAGAAAATTCATTTTGAAAATTAGAGATGGCACATACAAAGTTTCTTAGAACGACATGGAAATACCGCATATAGGTAGGTATGATGGACTCATATGGCAAAATTGGGTTTAAGGATTTTGGATGCACAAGTAGTATTTCTACTTAGTACAAGTGAAAGCTAGCAAATATATTGAGAAGCATCCAATCAAGAAACGAAAATTCACATAAGCGAGCATTATGCATAACTAACACCGAGTAATGCACCATAAGTAGGATGTAATTTCATTGCATAACTATTGAGTTCCGTGCTTGCATTGGGAATCACAAACCTTAACATCAATATTCTTACTAAGCATAATTACTCACCAACATGACTCACATATCACTATCGTCATGTCTCGAAACTATTACAAATAATCAAGTTTTAATTTGTCCAATGATCTTCATGAAAGTTTTTGTTATATCCCTCTTGAATATCTATCACATTGGGACTAGTTTCATATATTGCCATTGCTTTTGGCAAGCTCACATAGATTTAAGTGAAGAACATGAGTATAAAAATTTCATCTCTCAAAATAATATTAGTGAAGCATGAGAGAATTTCTTCAAATTTTACTAACTCCCAAATTAATATAAGTGAAGCATGAGAGGATTTCTTCAAACTTTATAAAGCACGCCGTGCTCAAAAAGATAAAAGTGAAGCACTAGAGCAATTCCATATCTCAAAAAGATTTAAGTGAAGCATATAGATCAATTCTAACAAATCATAGCATAATTTTGGCTCTCTCAAATAGGTGTATTAAAAAAGGATACTTGTGACCAAATAAAAAGTGAAACAAGCAAAGACTCATATAATACAAGATGCTCTGAGCAAAACTCATGATATGTGATGAATAAAAATATAGCTCCAAGTAAAAGACCGATGGTTGTTAGAAGAAAGAGGGGATGCCACTCGGGGCATCCCCAAACTTAGTTGCTTATTACTATTTGGATAGTATATTTGGGTGCCATGGGCATCCCCAAGCTTAGGCTCTTCTTAATCCTTATTCCTTCATCCATCGTGATCTCACCCAAAACTTGAAAACTTCAATCACACAAAACTTTACAAAATCTTCATGAGATCTATTAGTATAAGAAACCAAATTACCACTCTAAGCACTATTGAAAACCATTCATATTTTATTATTGCATTATATAATGTATTATAAATATACCATGACTTAAACCCTCCAATAAAAGCCATAGATTCATGAAAACAAGCGCACAATGCAACGAAAACAGAATCTGTCTCAAACGGAACAATGTGTAGTAATCTGTACTCTACCCATACTTTTGTAACCCTAAAAAAATATGAAAATTATAAAAACGTAAGAATTTGTATATAAATACTGTGTTAAAATTTCATCTCATTATCACACTCCAGTAAAAAATGAAAATTTGCACACTGGAGTGAAATTCCTGTTTCAGATTCAGCATTGTTTCTACTCATCTTATGAATCATCCTAAAGGCTTTACTTGGCACAAACACTAAATAAAACATAAAAAAACACAATCATAATAGAGGCATACTTTTTTAAACACTAAAAAACATAAAGAAAAAGGTAAAATAAATTTTATTCATTGGGTTGCCTCCCAACAAGCGCTATCGTTACGCCCCTAGCTAGGCATAACGCAAAGATTCAAGTTTTGTCATCTTTAGTTATTAATCCATAGAAGTCCCTCATTATTAATTCATATGGTGTCTTAATTATTGTTCTAAGGAATTTTTACGTACCCTTTCTAAGTGGAAATTGAAATTTAATATTGCCTTCTTTCATATCAATCATGGCGCCTATAGTGCGTAAAAACGGTCTACCAAGTATGATGGGACAAGACGGAATGCAATCAATATCAAGAACAATAAAATCAATGGTCACATAGTTACTATTTGAAAGAATAAGAATATCATTAATTCTTCCCAAAGGCTTTTTAATAGTAGAATCCGCCAAGTGCAAATTAAGAGAACATTCTTCAATATTGGTAAGACCAAGCACATCACATCGAGATTTCGGAATTGTGGAAACACTAGCATCCAAAACACATAAGGAAAAGCATTCATTATTTTTCATATTGACTGTAATGGTGGGTTCCCACTCATCATGCTATTTTCTAGGAATTGAAATCTCTAATTCCAACTTTTATTCCGAGGATTTCATCATGGCATCAACAATATGTTTAATAAAAGCTTTATTTTGTTCGTAAGCATGGGGTGAATTTATCATGGATGGATTGAAGCAAATAAATACATTCAACCAAGGAGAAACTATCATAATTAGTCTCTATAATCCAAAATAGTGGGCACATCACTAGTTAAAGTTTTGACCTCTCCAAACCCACTTTTATCAATTTTTTATCAAGATTTTCACCCTCCAAATTATTGGGACGCCCTATAGCTAAAGTTGACTCTTATTAAATACCTTTATAATAAAATTTAATATTACTAAACAAGTAACCAATATAGCAAACACCAATCATTTTAAGGTCTTCATCATTTTTATGAAAAAAGTCGCTAGAAAACGCTTTTTCTAAACATTCTCTTTTAGCTCTAAGCATAGCAGTTATTTTCTTACTTTCATCCATATAGACATATAAAGATTTAATTTATTCATTAATCTTATGTGTAAAAGCATTCAACTTGAGATTTTCTACATCATGGGAAATTCTATCAATGCTTCTAGACATATCATCAATCTTATTCAGCTTTTCTTCTATCGTAGTATTGAAAGACTTTTGAGCATTGATAAATTCCTTAAAACCGCTCTCAAGATCACAAGTGTTCTTATTATTATTGTAAGAAGAAATACCATAGGAATTACTATAACTATTAGAGGGATTTCCAGGAAAAGGCCTAGGATTAAAATTACCTCTATAAGCATTGTTATTGACATGGTTTCAGAAGATGAAATTCACATCTATGGAATCATTATTTTGCTCAATCAAAGTACATAAAGGCACATCATTAAGATCAATAGGAGAATTTTTACTAGCAACCAACTTCATAAGAGCATCAACTTTTTCACTCAAAGTACTAATTTCTTCAACCGAATTAACTTTTTTACTAGTAGGTGCGCTTCCAGTATGCCATTGTGAATAATTTTCCATAATATTATCTAGCAAATTAGTAGCATCACCCAAAGTAATTTCCATAAAAGTACCACCCACGGAGGAATCTAAAAGATTTCTAGAGACAAAATTCAATACCGCATACAAAAATTGTATGACCATCCAAAGATTTAAACCACGAGTAGGACAATTTCTTAGCATCAATTTCGTTCTTTCCCAAGATTGTGCAACATGTTCATGCTCAAGTTCCTTAAAATTCATGATTTGAGTTCGAAGGAAATAATGTTCGCAGGCAGAAAAATACTTAGTAATAAAAGTGTCCTTCCACTTATCCCAAGAATCGATACTATTACGAGGCAAAGAACAAAACCAATTTTTTGGACGATCCCAAAAAAAGAAAGGAAATAATTTCAACTTCACAATATCATTGTACACATCTTTTTTATTTTGCATATAACACAATTCCACGAATGTGTTTATATGGGACGTGGCATCCTCATTAGGAGTACCGGAAAATTGATCTTTCATGACAAGATTCAACAAAGCGGCATTAATATCACAAGATTACACACTAGTGGCGGGAGAAGCAATCAGAGTGCTAATAAAATAATAATTATTGGTATTGGAGAAATCACACAATTTGGTATTTTCTTGAGTCATCGTGACTACGCAAACAAGATTGCAAGCACATAAGAGATCCGAAGAGAAAAAGGCAAATGCAAAAGAGAGGGCGAATAAAACGGCAAATTTGTGAAGTGGGGGAGAGGAAAACGAGAGGAAAATGGAAAATAATGTAAATTTAAAGGAGATGAGATTTGTGATTATGAACCTGATAGATGTTGATGATGTCTCCTCGGCACCAGAGATCAACACGTTGGAGAGATTGCTTCCTCCCAGGCAACGGTGCCAGAAATTCCTTTGACATGGCTTGAGACTACGTCGGTATTTCCCCAAAGAGGAAAGGATGATGCAGCATAGCTACAACAAGTATTTCCCTCAGTTAAAAACCAAGGTATCAATCCGTAGAAGAAGACCAAGCAACTATGTAAACGACCCCTACACACAAAGAACAAATACTTGGAACCCGACACGAGAGAGATGTTGTCAATCTATCAAGGGTAAAAGATAGATTAGATTGCAATAGGTTGGGCAAATAGATCTCTCAAGAACATAAAATAAAATAAGTAAACAAAAAGTGCAGCAAGGTATTTTTGGGTTTCTGAATTAATAGATATGAAACAAAAGTGGCAAAAAGATAGATCAGAAAGCAATATGTTGGAAAAGTAGACCCGGGGGCCGTAGGTTTCACTAGTGGCTTATCTCATGAGTATAGCACATGGTGGGTGAACAAATTACTAATGGGAAATTGATAGAAGATCAAATAATCATGACGATATCCATGGCGATGATCATTATATTGGCATCGCGTCCAAGATAAGTGACCGAAACGATTCTACATCTACTACTAGTACTCCACACATCGACCGCTATCCAGCATGCATCTAGTGTATTAAGTTCATGGAAAATGGAGTAATGAAATAATAATGGTTACATGATGTAGACAAGATCTATTCATGTAGGAATAGACACCATATTGTTATCCTTAATGGCAATGATACATGTGTGCCTTGCTGCCCCTTCTGTCATTGGGAAAGGACACCGCAAGATTGAACCCATCACAAAGCAAGAAAAACCGATCTAGTTGGCCTAACTAAACCAAACATTCGAAGAAGAAATACGAGGCTATAAGTAATCATGCGTATAACATATCAGAGAAGACTCAAATAATATTCATCGATAGAAACTGATCATGAACTCAAAGCTCATCAGATCCCAACAAACACACCACAAAAAGTCATTACATCAAATAGATCTCCAAGAGACCATTGTATTGAGAATCAAGAGAGAGAGAGAGAGAGAGAGAAAACCATCTAGATACTACCTACGGACCCGTAGGTCTATGGTGGACTACTCACGCATCATCCGAGAGGCACCCATGAAGACGATGCACCCTTCCCTAATGGTGTTAGATTGGATCTCGTGGTTCTGGAACTTGTGGCGGCTGGAATTGTTTTGCGTCGACTCCTCTAGGGTTTTCTGAATATTTGGGTATTTATAGAGCTGATAGGCGGTGGAGGGGCATCCCGAGGTGGGCACAACCCACCAGGTCGTGCTAGGGGCCTCTGGCACGCCCTGGTGGGTTGTGGCCTCCTCGGCCCTTACCTTTGGCACTTCTTTGGTCCCCTGGATGTCTTTTGGCCCAAAAAAATCTCCAAAAAGTTTCACGGTGTTTGGGCTTCGTTTGGTACTAATATTCTACGAAGTAAAAACAAGCAAAAATTAGCATTTGGCACTTGACACTATGTCAATAGGTTAGTGTCAAAAAATTATTTAAATTGCTATAAAATTATTGTAAAACATACAAGATTGATAATATAACAACATGGAACGATCAAAAATTATAGATACGTTGGAGATGTATCAAATACTTACCATAGATGTGTTGAATCATCCCTTCCTCTTTGGGGAAATACCGACGCAGTCTCAAGCCACGTTAGTGGAATAGTTGATGTATTTCTTGAGCCTCGTGGGCATATATATAGGAGTACAATGACCAACTTGGAGTACAAGACAAGGTAGCTTAATATCCTACTCTATCCTATACTTCCTAATAATCACGATACTCAACAGTCAACACTCTAACCAGGTTGACTTTATCCTCTTGAGAAGATAAGCCAGACATACTTGCCTAGAATGTAAGGTGGTATCTAGAGAGAGTGTTATCCCTCAACAAAAGCTTGTGGAGGCTGACTTTTGTTTCTGAATTCGTGTTCAGCGGGATAAGCGTGACAAAGTTGCTATAGTAAAATGGTGGATGCTCAGGGGGTAGCTGTGGCATTCAATGAGAGGGTCATAAGGAGGTCCCTTGGGAGGAAGGTGGTGATGCAGACAATATGTGAATTAATATGACGACTTGCATTTGTAAGGTAACCTCATGGGAGTTTGGAGTATCCAGGGGAAGTAGAAGTGAAGCTAAAGATACCCGATGGTGGAACAAAGATGTTCAAAAGGTTATTAAGGAGAAGAAAGATTGTTTGAATCACCTTTACCTGGATAGGAGTGCAGACAACATTGAGAAGTACAACGTGGCAAAGAAGGTCGCAAAGCGAGCTATGAGTGAAGCATGGGGTCAGGCATATGAAGACCTCCATCAGTGCTTAGACACGAAGGAAGGTGAAAGGGACATGCATATCATTTTCATGGTCTAACAAATATTGTTCTAATGGACCAATAGGAGGCACAACAATAGAAGCAAGATCAATAATCTCATCCTTTAGGAGACTCAACAACTTTTGGTTGCTCATTAAACTTAGAGAAAATAAACTCATGAGATACATCACCAAAATTAACTTAACCTTTCCTTTAGCACAATCAATTTCAGCATTAACAATATTCAAGAAAGGTCTACCAAATATGATGGGACAACAATCATCTTGTAGTGATCCAAGTACTAAGAAATAGGTAGGGTATTTGATCTTACCACACAAGACTTCAACATCTCTGACAATCCCAAGAGGTGAAATAGTATCTCTATTTGCAACCTTAATAGTAACATCAATATCTTCCAACTCAGTGAGTGCAATATCATTCATGACTTCTTGATATAAAGAGAAAGGAATGTCACTAATAGGAGAACCCATATCACATAGACCATGGTAACGACGTTCTCCTATTTTAACAGAAACAACATGCATGCCAATAATAGGTTTGCCTTTATCCAATTTATCTTGCTCATTAATAACCGGTTTAGCAAACCTAGTGGCTTGTTTACAAAAATAAATAACATGCACATCCATATCATCATCTAAGAGATCTTTAACCATTGAAATATGAGGTTGCATTTGAATTTGTTTAGGTGGTCTTGGATTTTTAAAATTACTCTTATGAATAACAATTATATCTTTAGAATGTTCCTTTATCCTAACAGGGAAATGAGGTTTCTCAATATAAGCGGTTGGTACAACTGGATTGACAGAATAATTGATAGTTTTAGTTTCTGCCATAACAGGTTCATGAGTTTCTTCAATAGGTGGATGAAATTTAAACCACTTCTCCTTAGGGATATCAACATGAGTAGAAAATATTCACATAAAGTAGCTACTATCTGAGAGTCAAGTCCATAGTTTGCACTAAGCTTATGAAAAGTACCGTCTCTATAAAAGACTTAACACAATCATATTCAAAATGTATACCTAACTCGTTACCTTTGTCAATGTCCCAATCTTTAGAGTAGCGCTTAATTATATTAAGAAGATCCCATTTGAATTCAATACTTTTTTCATAAAAGAACCAACAAAGAAGGAATCAAGCATACTTTGATCATCATAAGAAAGCCGAGCATAAAAGTTTTCAATAATCATTCCTCTCGAGAGGTCATGATTGGGGAAAGTGTGCATCATGTCTTTAAGTCTCCCCAATCTTGAGTGATACTTTCTTCTTCACGAGGCCAAAAATTATAAATATAATTCTGATCATGATGAACCAAATGCATGGGGTAATTTTTTTGATGAAAATCTAGTTTCAACTAATTCCAGTCCCATGCTCTAGGTCCATCCAATAGCCTGCACCATAACAATGTCTTTCCCTCCAATGATAAAGGGGATATTTTTTCTTGACTCCATCCCGAGTTATACCTGCAAGCTTAAACAATCTTTATTTATACTCTACAAAGGTCATATACTTTACCACACCATAGACTTAGTGTCCAACGAATCCCACTCATAGCATGGCACTCTAACTATGTCTTCGACCTCCCACACGCTAGCCCTGAGAGATAGGATGTGGGTCCTTGCCACCTCGTGGCCCCACTTGTGTTCCCTTGGGAATCTTTCTCTTGAGCTCATCCACTGACCCATGCTCTCTTCACTAAATGGTAACTTCCCAACCAGAGAAGTCCACACATTCCATCTCCCCTCTTTTGAGTCATAGGAAAGAGTCATAACTATAAATGGAATAAGGCCCTCCCATTCGGGCAAATGTGGCTGTACCGAGGATGTTCAGTTTCGTGGCACACCAGGATTGATCAGTTGTTTAGAGTTGCTTACAAATGAAATTCTATCATTTCCCTAGCTAGTGTAATCCACAACATGATTAACTTCTTAAAGAAGATACTCACGGAGATTTAATCCCTAAGTATTTCTCTGAAATCCTTCACGAGTGTCATTTCTACCTTTGCTTAGGGTTTAATGTGTCAAAGTGATTACCGGTTTAATAGATTTTCCTATGGTCTAACAATACTTTTAGACAAGCTTAAGGTATCTACTATTAAGCTATTCAATAATAACCTCTTTAACCCTAGCATAGCTAGGTAAACATAAAACTGAGAGAGAAAATGCGAAAAGATAACATATAAGAAGAAAATGCAAGTTGAACCCATAGCCTTGCACTACCATCAAGAAAATGGAGGTGGTGGCTTGCCTTGCTCAAATGGAGCATCAAGGTACTCTTGTTCTTCGCCTCATGGATTATTTCCTTATATAAATAATTTAAAAGCAAAAATCAATAAAGCCATTAAGTCAAAATAATGTCCAATAGTATCTAGACAAATCAAATAAATCCCAAATTATTCCAACGGAAGGAGAATAATATAAGGAAAATAATGCAAAAACACCAACTCATTTGGACTTATGGTTTAGGAATTATTTTTGGTCAAAGTTTGGTCAATGGGAAAAAGGAAAACAGGGAAAATACCCAAATTCAGAAAATCCACCAAGCGGCCACGTTGAAGGCATATTTAGGGAATATGGCTCCACTTACGTACTAGTTCGGAGGTGGTTGGTTCGTTGACAAGTGGGCCTGCCCTATCAGGTTTGTCTTTTAAACCATCGATCGAGGAGTGGTGGTACTCTAACAAGGTCCTACTGGTGGCTACAGAGCACCAGGGCTTGAACGGGTGGACTCACCAGACAAATGGGTCTCCGGTGATTCTTCTCGTACCCATAGCGTCTCCGAAGGCAACCTGACGACATTATTTCCTTCCTTGCAGGCGGTGGTGGTCTACGGGCTGCGCTGAACTCAGGAGAGGGGCACCAATTGAACTGTCCCCCAGGGTTGGGCATGCTCACAAGAGCAATAGAGAATGAATAGCGGTGGTGGTTGGGCTAGGAGAGCCATGGGTGGAGCTAATCAAGCTCGACTTGCCGACAGCAGAGCTTAATTGAAGAGAGGTGCGGCGGGCGTGATAGCACGGAGGCATCATCCAGTAATGGTTAGGTAGGGAGAGGAAGTAGTGTGAGGAGAAAAGGAGGCCATGGGTCTCCTTTTATAGGCCGGAGCATGACGAGGACTCTTGGCTCCGGGGACGCGGGTTTGGGAGGTGACCGCGTGGGCAGGCACGGGCGCTGCATAGAGTGTGTGCTCCATGCATGCCAGCCTCATGCTCACCACTAGGGGATGGTGCCTACATGGTTTTGGGGTCATGTGGCTATGTCTGGTAGCTAGCCGGGCTAAGAAGGGAGTGTGTGAAGCTGCAATTGGGACCCAGGGGGTAGTGAGGTGAGTGCTTGGTCTTCTAGAAGGTTCTGAACTGAAGGTGTTTGCTATTTGCCAACTGCAAATGAGGTGGAGTTTGAAACTGAGATTTGGTGTAGTGGTTTTAGTCACTAGGGTGAGAGTGTGTGGTAAGTTTCATGGCAATTGGGTCCCTCTAGCTAGTACTTGTTATACAACTTGAAAGAATGGACAAAAATGTAAAAATGGAAGAGGGGTTCAAATGAAAAAGTTCTTGATGGGGCCAGGGACTTTTCTGTGGTATATTTGCCCCCCAAAAAATATGAGAATTATCTAGGGATTTTATTCCGTGTAGAAATGGTAGTTGCTTCACAACATAGGTGCCTACGAATATATTCTTTTGAGAAAAGAATATATTTTTAGGGTTTTTGTTGTGAGCTGAATTGTGGCTGTCCTAGAGAGGAAGTAGGTTAGAGAGAGATACTTTAAGGTTCTTTAGGTTTGTTAAGTCTGGAAGATTTGACTGAGGAAATCCCAAAGCAAAGAATCGGCAAGATCAACTGAATCAGAAAAGAAGAATAGTTAGGGGAAAAGCCAGGGTGTTACAATCTCGTTCTTCCTTTCTGCAACACCATTTTGTTGAGGGGTATAAGGTGTGAAATATTTTTTCTTGATCCCCTCATCACTAAGAAACTCATTCAAGGTGTAGTTTTTGAACCTAGTGATGTTGTTTTCCAATGATCAATATATTTGCATCATGTTGATGTTGAGCTTTATTTGCAAAGTTGATCATGGTTTCTTGGGTCTCACTCTTCCTCTTCAAGAACTATACCCATGTGTATCTTGAATAATCATCCACAATCACCAATCAATTCTTTTTTCTCCCAAGACTATCAAATTATGGAGTCCCAAATATATCCATGTGAAGGAGTTTCAAGAGACTCTCTGAACAAGTAATAGTCTTGGGTTGGTGAACTGTCACATGTGGCTTTCCTTCAATACAATCACTGCAACCACGACCTTAGCAAAACTAAAAAAAATAGTCCTCGGATGTGGTCCCCTTTGATGAGACTTTGCAAAGATCTCATAGACATGGGCTAAACAGCAACACCAAAGCCACCCCACATCAAGTTAGCCATTAGACAAGTTGCGGTCTTAGTGGGTTTCTCTGAAAAGTTAACCACACATAGATGTAATTAGCATATCCAACAAAGACTACTTTAAGAGTCTTGCTCCACAAAAGGGTCATGGTATCAACATCAAAGAAATTTGCAAAGCACATAAGTGCAAGTTAACGAACAAAAAGTAAACTGTATGCAAGGGTCTCAACAAGCATGATCTTGTGTATGGACAAGTCCGGTGAGATAACCACATTGTCAAGACCCAATACCTTGGACATTAACGCATCACCAAATTGGACATGGGTAGGCATAGATGAACTTTCTTGAACATCCACCACCAAGTCCTTGCTTCTAGTCATATGATTTGTTGCTCCACTATCAAGCAACCATGATGATCCACTAGAAGCAAACTCCTACATAAGATCAATGCTTGATTTTAGGCACCCATTCTCCAATGGGTCCTTTGATGTTAGTAACAAGGGTCTTAGGAACCAAAATAGACCATTCAATGTAATCATAGGAGAACCAACAAATTTGGCATAAGCATGCCCATCACTAGCACGTGATAAAACATAAGAAGGATTAAAATCACTCGCACTGTTGGGATGAGTGGTTTTGCCCCTTTTTGCATTACTACCCACCACCTTGTTCTTCTCCTTAGGAGCGCTCTCTTACTCATTGAGAAATATCTCTTGGACATGGAGAGGTTGCTTGGTCTTTCTTTTCTTCTTATTCTTCTTTGACTAGGTGCAAATCCAATTCCCTACTAGGCCAGAACTTCCTTTTGATTTCTCAAAAGTTCATTGAGATTATTCTCACCTTGTATGCACGAGACAAGGCCTTTCTCAAGTTGTTCCTTCAACTTAGCATTCTCCTCAACAGGATGCTTGCTTATAACAAGGGTTGGTAGCATCAGCACTATTAATTAAAAAAAGGAGGACATACATTTATTTCTTTAGTTAGCTTCGCTTGGAGTTGCTCATGAGACTCCTTGAAAGTAGCATGAGCACTTTTCAAGGCCTTGTGAGCATTGTCGAGTAACTCAAACTCCTCCTTGAGTCTAGCATGGGCAACCCAAAGTTCAACATTCTTAGATTTTAGAACTCTATCTAGAACTTGAGCATGATCGTGATCTTTCTTTAATTTAGCAAAGTCACCATTTTGTGACTCCTCAAGATCCACTCGAAGACTTTGCTCATTCTCAAGAGCTCTCATTCTCAAGAGCAATAGAAATATCAGTTATCTCTTCGGCATGCCCTTCCATCTTGGTGATGGTATCTTCGTGAGACTCAATGACATCATTGGTCTCACCTAGTTGTTCCAGGAGAGCAACAAAGTGCGTCTTGGTCTCACCTTTTAGCTTACCCAAGAACTTGTCAAACTCATTTTATTTCTCCTTAACCTCCCCACTTACTTGCACACAATCCATTAAAGAGGCACTAGTAGAAATATGCTAGTTTTGATGTTGGAGGTTACCTTGTTAGTGGCCTTGGCCATGAGCACTTAGGAGTGGTGATGAAGTTCTTGTTTGGAAAATCAAAGAGTTACACCGTTGGTGGAGTAGTGGTGTGATACGTCGCCAACGTATCTATAATTTTTTATCATTCCATGATATTATATTATCAATCTAGGATACTTTATATGATATTATATGCTATTGTATATCATTTTTAGGAACTAACCTATTAACCCAGTGCCAAATGCCACTTGCTATTTTCTGCTTGTTCTGGGTTTTCTGGGAAATTTGTACCAAACAAAGTCCAAACTCTACGAAACTTTTTGACCATTTTTTCTAGAAAAAATAGACACATGAAGCTTCTGGAGGAGTCAGGAATACGCATGAGGAGACAACAAGGCACCAGGGCACGCCCAGTGAGGTAGGCGCGCCCTAATGCCTTGTGGGCCCCCGTGGATCTGTTTGACCTATTTCCACTTCTATAAGGGCGTGTTTGGTTGCCCGCATCTGGCCCAACCAGGCCTAGTTGGGCCACGGAATGTGTGTTTGGTCGGGAATGTTGTGGGCTGGCTCGCATCCGCATGAAGCTTAAAGCAGCCGCCGGCCTGGCTCGCTAGGAACTACCGAATCCGCAGTTTCTAGCCAGCCAGGCTGAGGGCGGCACAAACTCACGCACGCGGGGGGGGGAGCAGAGTGAAAGCGAGTGGGGATGGAGGGATATGGAAATCAGGCGCGACAGCATGGTGCCAAATCTAGGCTCACCCCCAACCCAACCCATTTACTCACTCACCGCTCCCTCTAGGACAACCTCTTCCTCTAGCCTCACCACCACCCACAAAGGCGGCTCAGATCTATGCAAGTGGCGGCAGCAGTGGCAAATTCAATAGTAGGAACTATTACTCCTCTTCCATTTGGCCATCGTCTACTCATCCTTGACTCAGCCATGCCCCCTCCTTTGTTGTCCTTGTCTCCGACGCCGGTAAGCAACACCCCCTCTCCCCAATGTTAGGTTTCATTTTTAGGCCGTTAGGCAAGGTGTAGGATTGATTTCCCCATTGCTCAACGCACCCTCGATGTGGAGTAGGTTATGGATGCATGGATGCGATTGGTAGTTCAGGCAGCAACGTTGATATCTGTGATCCAGGCATGGGTCATGTTCATGCATAAGAGAGCCGTTCGTTGTGTTGAGAGACCCGTCATCAGATATGCTCCAATGCTTATGCGGAAGCAGAAGAGGATCTCCAATCTAAACTACATATACAACTGTGATGACACATAGTCCATGTGGATGCTTCGAATAAAAATAGCACCATATAGATCTTCAGGACCAGGGGGCTGCTAGAAGATAGCATCCATACCACTTTGGAAGAGCAAGTGGACATGTTCCGTCATGTTGTTGGCCATACTCGGGGTTATCCACAACATGTTTAGGAGATCAATGGAGACCATTGATACATCCATTTTGTTGGAAATATGCCCTAGAGGCAATAATAAAATGGTTATTATTGTATTTCCTTGTTCATGATAATTGTCTATTGTTCATGCTATAATTCTATTAACCGGAAACCGTAATGCATGTGTGCATACATAGACCACAACATGTCCCTAGTGAGCCTCTAGTTGGCTAGCTTGTTGATCAATAGATGGTCACGGTTTCATGACCATGGACATTGGATGTCGTTGATAACGAGATCACATCATTAGGAGAATGATGTGATGGACAAGACCCAATCTTAAGCATAGCACAAGATCGTGTAGTTCGTCTGCTAAAGCTTTTCTAATGTCAAGTATCATTTCCTTAGACCATGAGATTGTGCAACTCCCGGATACCGTAGGAATGCTTTGGGTCTACCAAACGTCACAACGTAACTGGGTGGCCATAAAGGTGCACGACGGGTATCTCTGAAAGTGTCTGTTGGGTTGGCATGAATCGAGACTGGGATTTGTCACTCCGTGTGACGGAGAGGTATCTCTGGGCCCACTCAGTAAGACATCATCATAATGAGCTCAAAGTGACTAAGGAGTTAGCCATGGGATGATGTGTTACGGAACGAGTAAAGAGACTTGCCGGTAACGAGATTGAACAAGGTATAGGGATACCGACGGTTGAATCTCGGGCAAGTATCATACCGGTAGACAAAGGGAATTGTATATGGGATTGATTGAATCCCTGACATCATGGTTCATCCGATGAGATCATCGTGGAGCATGCGGGAGCCAACATGGGTATCCAGATCCCGCTGTTGGTTATTGACCGAAGAGGTGTCTCGGTCATGTCTACTTGTCTCCCAAACTCGTAGGGTCTACACACTTAAGGTTCGACGATGCTAGGGTTATAGGGAAATAGTGTATGTGGTTACCGAAGGTTATTCGGAGTCCCGGATGAGATCCCGAACGTCACGAGGAGCTCCGGAATGGTCCGGAGGTAAAGATTCATATATAGGAAGTGAGGTTTTGGTCACCGGAAATGTTTCGGGAATTACCGGTAATGTACCGGGACCACCGGAAGGGTTCCGGGGGTCCACCAAGTGGGGCCACCAGCCACAGAGGGCTGCATGGGCCGCAAGTGGGAGGGAGCCAACCCCTAGGTGGGCTAGTGCGCCCCCACAAGGTCCCAAGGCGCAGCTGAAGTGGGAAGGGGGCAAACCCTAGGGCAGATGGGCCCTAAGGCCCACCCTAGGGTAGTCGCACCCCTCACCCTCTTGGCCGCCTCTCAGATGGGATCTGGTGGCTGCCGCACCACCCTAGGGCTCAGCCCTCCCTCCTTCTCCTCCTATATATAGTGGAGCCCTTGGGGCAGCCGGAGACACGCATCTCTCTCTCCCATGGCGCAGCCCTACTCCTCCCTCTCCTCGTCCTCCGTAGTGCTTAGCGAAGCTCTGCCGGAGTACCACGCAACTCCACTGTCACCACGCCATCGTGCTGCCGGAGCTCTCCCTCAACCTCTCCTTCCTCCTTGCTGGATCGAGGCGTAGGAGACGTCACCGGGCTGCACGTGTGTTGAACGCGGAGGCGCCATTGTTCGGCGCTAAGATCGGAGTCCACCGCGATCTGAATCGCTACGAGTATGACTCCACCAACCGCGTTCTTGTAACGCTTCCGCTTAGCGATCTTCAAAGGTATGAAGATGCAATCTCTTCCCACTCGTTGCTGGTTTCTCCATAGATAGATCTTGGTGAACACGTAAGAATTTTTTGATTTACTACTACGTCTCCCAACACATTTTGCATCATGTTTTTATACTATTATTTATAATGTTTTCATCCATAATAAAGCTTTGGGGAGTAATTCTAATGCCTTTTCTCTCACAATATCCAAGGTTTACACCAAGAGGGAGAATGTCGGCAACTGGAATTCAGTACCTGAAAAAAGCATGTCAGAGATACCTATTCTGCACATCGCCAATATAGTTGAAATTTTATGGACATTTTTTATATTAATAAATAAGAAATACTGGAGCTGAAAACTACTAGAGGGGGGCACCAGGTGGGGACCACCCACCAGGGCACGCCAGGCCCCCCAGGTGCGCGCTGGTGGAGCGTGCTCACCCTGGCCCACCTCCAGAGCTCATCTTCTGGTATAAATTCCCAAAAAAACCTAAAAAATCAAGGAGATGACTTTTGCGACGAAGCACCGCCACCTCGAGGCGGAACTTGGGCAGGAGCACTTTTGCCCTCCGGCAGAGCAATTCCGCCAAGGGAACTTCCGTCCTGGGGGTGGAAATCGAAGCCATCGTCATCACCAACAACCCTCTCATCTTGGGGAGGCCATTATTCATCAACATCTTCAACTTCATCATCTCCTTTCAAACCCTAGTTCATCTCTTGTGTTCGGTCTTTGTACCAGAACCTCAGATTGGTACTTGTGCGTGACTAGTAGTGTTGATTACCTTGTGTAGTTGATTGCTATATGGTTTATTTGGTGGAAGATCATATGTTCAGATCCATTATGCTATTCAATACCCCTTTGATCTTGAGCATTAATATTATTTGTGAGCAGTTACCTTCATTCTTGAGGTCACGGTAGAAGTCATGTTGCAAGTAATCATGTGAATTTGATATGTGTTTGATATTTTGATGATATATATGTTGTGATTCCCTTAGTAGTGTCATGTGAATGTTGACTACATGACACTTCACAATACTTGGGCCTAAGGAAATGCATTGTGGAGTAGTTATTAGATGATGGGTTGCTAGAGTGACAACCCTAGTTTATGCGCTACTTCGTAAGGGGCTGATTTGGGTCCACATGTTTAATGCTATGGTTAGACTTTGTCTTAATGCTTTTGTCGTAGTTGCGGATGCTTGCGAGGGGGTTAATCATAAGTAGGGTGTTAGTTCAAGTAAGAAAAACACCTTATCACTAGTCCACCCACATATAAAATTATCAAAGTAGCGAACACAAATCAAACCGACATGATGAAAGTGACTAGATAAATTACCGTTTACCCTCAAGAACACTTTGCTCATTATAAGAAATAGCTTTGGTCTGTCCTTTGCCACAAACGGATTGGGCTACCTTGCTGCACCTTAACTATTGTTACTGTTGCTTGCTTGTTACAAATTACCTTGCTATCAAACTACTTGCTACTAACAATTTCAGTGCCTACAGAAATTACCTTGCTGAAAACTGCTTATCACTTCCTTCTGCTCCTCGTTGGGTTTGATGCTCTTACTTATTGAAAGGACTATGATTGATCCCCTAAACTTGTGGGTTATCAAGATTCTTTTCTGGCACCATTGATGGGGAGTGAAGTGCTCTTTGTAAGTGGAAATCGGTAAGTAAAAACTTATACTATGTGCTGAATTTACTGTCACTTGTTACTATGGAAAGCAATCCTTTGAGGGGTTTGTTCGTGGTATCTTCACCTAGACTAGAACCTCAATTAGTTGCCCCTCAACCTACAGTACCTGCTAAAAATATTGGTTATGAAATTCCTTCGGTATGTTAGAACAACTGCTAGCTAGTCCTTATGCAGGAGATGGAACTGAACATCCTGATATGCACCTAATACATGTGGAAGAAATTTGTGGGCTATTTAAGCTTGCAGGTTTATCCGGAGATGAAGTTAATAAGAAGGTTTTACCTTTATCTTTGAAGGGAAAATCATTGACATGGTATAGGCTATGTGATGATATTGGATCATGGAACTGGAATCGATTGAAATTGGAATTCTGCCGAAAGTTTTATCCTATGCATCTAGTTCATCGTGATCGGAATTATATATATAAGTTTTTGGCCTAGTGACGGAGAAAGTATTGCTCTAGCTTGGGGGAATCTTAAGTCAATGTTATATTTAAACCCCAATTATGATATCCCGAGACAAGTTATTATTCAGAATTTTTATGCTCGGCTTTCTCATAATGATCAAAACATGCTCGATACTTCTTGTACTGGTTCTTTTATGAAGAAGACTATTAAATTCAAGTGGGATCTCTTGGAAAGAATTAAACACAACTCTGAAGATTGGGAATTCAATGAAGCTAATGAGTCTGATATTAAGCTTGAATTTGATTGTCTTAATATCGATGCTTTTCACAAGTTTAGCACTAAATTTGGAGATTCTGAAATAGTAGCCTCTTTTGTGAATAAGTTGCTGCTCATGTTGATCTCCCTAAAGAGAAGTGGTTTAAATATCACCCCTATTAAAAAAGAAATTAAAGAACCAGTCATCTCTAAAGAAGAAACTATCATTTACAATGTTGACCCAGTTGTGCCTACTGCTTATATTGAAAAACCACCTTTCCCTGTTAGGATAAAGGAACATCCTAAGGTATGAACTGTGGTTCGCAGAAGTAATATTAGAGGACCTAAGCCCTATGAACAAATTAAGGTAGAACCTAGTGTTGCTATGGTTAAAGATCTCTTGGTAGAAAATATTGATGGGCATCTCATTTACTTCTGCGATGAAGCTGTTAGAATTGCAAAACCCGATGAAAAAGACAAGCATAGACCTGTAGTTGGCTTGCCTATTGTCTCAGTCAAAATAGGAGATCATTGTTATCATGGCTTATGTGATTTGGGTGCTAGTGTGAGCGCTATTCCTTTTACTTTATATCAAGAAATTATGAATGACATAGCACCTGCTGAAATACAAGATATTGATGTTACTATTAAACTTGCTAATAGAGACACCATAACACTAGTTGGGATTGTTAGAGATTTTGAAGTCTTGTGTAGGAAAATAAAATATCGTACTGATTTTCTAGTTCTTAGTTCCCCACAAGATTACTTTTGTCCCATTATGTTTGGTAGACCTTTCTTGAACACTATTAATGCTAAGATTGATTGTCAAAAGGAAACCGTCAGTGTTGAGTTTGGTGATGTGTATCATGCTTTTTATTTTTCTAAGTTTAGTAGACAACCTCGTGATAGAGAATTACCTAATAAGGATGAAATAATTGGTCTTTCTTCTATTGTCGTTCCTCCTACCGATCCACTAGAACAATTTTTGCTAGACCATGAAAATGATATGCACTTGCGTGAAAGAAATGAAATAGATAAAATCTTCTTTGAACAACAACCTCTACTGAAACAGAATTTGCCTATTGAAACTTGTGGAGGTCCTCCTCCACCTAAAGGTGATCCTGTGTTTGAATTCAAACAATTGCCTGGCACTTTGAAGTATGCTTATCTTGATGAGAAAAATATATATCCTGTTATTATTAGTGTTAACCTTTCAGAACATGAAGAAGAAAGATTATTAAAAACTCTCAGGAAGCACCGAGATGATATTGGATATACTCTTGATGATCTTAAGGGCATTAGTCCCACTCTATGTCAGCACAAGATCAATATGGAACCTGATGCTAAACCCATTGTTGATCGTAAACAACAATTGAATCCCAAGATGAAAGAAGTGGTAAGAACTGAAATATTAAAGCTTCTAGAAGAAAGTATAATCTATCCCATAGCTAATAGTAGAAGGATGAGTCTCGTTCATTGTGTCCCTAATAAAGGAGGTATTACTGTTGTTCCTAATGATAGAAATGAGCTCATTCCATAGAGAATTGTTACTCACTATAGGATGGTAATTGATTTTAGAAAATTAAATAAAGACACTAGAAAATATCATTACCCCTTGCCTTTTATTGATCAAATGCTTGAAACATTATCTAAGCACACACACTTTTGTTTCCTGGATGGATATTCTGGTTTCTCTCAAATTCCTGTCACAATTTGATCAAGAGAAAACTACCTTTACCTATCCTTTTGGAACCTATGCTTATAGATGTATGCCTTTTGGTTTATGCAATGCACCTGGTACCTTTCAAAGATGTATGACTGCTATATTCTTTGATTTTTGTGAAAAGATTATGGAGGTTTTCATGGATGATTTCTTCGTTTGTGGAACTTCTTTTGATGTTTGCTTAAGCAACCTTGATCGAGTTTTGCAGAGATGTGAACAAACTAATCTCGTCTTGAATTGGGAGAAGTGCCACTGTATGGTTAATGAGGTATTGTCTTGGGGCATAAAATCTCCGAACGAGGTATTGAGGTGGATAAAGCTAAAGTTGATGCAATTGAGAAAATGCCATGTCCTAAAGATATCAAAGGTATTCGAAGTTTCCTTGGCCACACTGGTTTCTATACGAGGTTTATTAAAGACTTATAAAAAATTTCTAGGCCTCTTACAAATCTTTTACAAAATGACATTCCCTTTGTTTTTGATGATGATTGTATAGAAGCCTTTTAAACACTAAAGAAAGCCTTAACTAGTGCACCTATTGTTCAACCACCTTATTGGAACTTGCCTTTTGAAATTATGTGTGATGTTAGTGATTATGTTGTTGGTGTTGTTCTAGGACAAAGAGTTGATAAGAAATTAAATGTTATCCATTATGCTAGAAAAACTCTAGACAATTCCCAAAGGAATTATGCCACCACTGAAAAAGAATTTTTAGCAGTTCTGTCTGCTTGTGATAAGTTTAGATCTTACATTGTTGATTCCAAAGTTATTGTTCGCACTGATCATGCTGCTATAAAATATATTATGGAAAAGAAAGACGCTAAACCTAGACTCATTAGATGGGTTCTCTTGCTTCAAGAATTTGATCTACATATTACTGATAGGAAAGGAGCTGAGAACCCCGTGGCTGATAACTTGTCTAGGTTAGAATATCCTCTTGATGGCCCACAACCTATTGATGATAGTTTCCCTGATGTACAATTATCTGCAATAAATATCTCTCGAAATACTCCATGGTATGCTGATTATGCTAATTGCATTGTTGCTAAATATATATCACCTAGTTTCACATACCAACAAAAGAAAAAAAATTCTTCTATGATTTAAGACACTACTTTTGGGATGACCCACATCTTTATAAAGAAGGGGTAGATGGTATTATTAGGAGTTGTGTTCCTGAGCATGAACAGGAACAAATCGTATGGAAATTTCATTCCGAAGATTATGGAGGACATCATGCGGGGGAAAGAACTGCTCATAAGGTACTACAATCTGGTTTTTATTGGCTTACTCTTTTCAAGGATGCCTGTAAGTTTGTCTTGTCTTGTGATGAATGTCAAAGAATTGGTAATATCGATAAGCGTCAGGAAATGCCTATGAAATATTCACTTGTTGAACCATTTTATGTTTGGGGTTTTGATTATATGGGACCTTTTCCTGCCTCTAATGGCTATACTCATATTTTGGTTGTTGTTGATTATGTCACTAAGTGGGTAGAAGCTATTCCAACTAGTAGTGTTAATCATCACACTTCCATTACAATGCTTAAAGAAGTTATTTTCCCAAGATTTGGAGTCCCTAGATATCTAATGACTGATGGTGGTTCACACTTTATTCATGATGCTTTCCGCAAAATGCTTGCTAAATATGATGTTAACCATAGAATTACATCACCCTATCATCCTCAATCTAGTGGTCAAGTTGAACTTAGCAATAGAGAAATAAAATTGATATTACAAAAAAAACTGTCAATAGGTCCCAAAAGAATTATCCTAAGAAATTACATGATGCACTTTGGGCCTATAGATCCACTTATAAAAATCCTATGGGTATGTCTCATATAACATGGTATATGTGACAGCTTGTCATTTGCCTCTATAGTCGGAAGATAAAGCATTTTGGGCAATTAAAGAACTCAATTATGACTTTAGGCTTGCCGGTGAAAAGAGGTTATTTGATATTAGCTCATTAGATGAATGGAGAACCCAAGCTTATGAAAATGCCAAGTTATTTAAAGAAAAAGTTAAAAGGTGGCATGACAAAAGAATCCAAAAGCGAGAATTCAAAGTTGGAGATTATGTTCTTTTGTACAATTCTTGTTTCAGATTTTTTGCAGGAAAAATTCTCTCCAAATGGAAAGTACCATATATTAACGAAGAAATTTATCGCTCTGGAGCCATCAAGATTAATAATGCCGAAGGTACCAACCCGAAGGTGATCAGTGAGGGAGTTTGGGATTAAGGGGTCCTTGGACTGCCGGCCTAATTATTATGGGTCGGACTCATGGGTCGCTCGCTGAGGATTGGATTGATCGAAGGCCTCAATGCTAGGGAGGAGACCTCAGGAGCCGTGGCGTGTCTTTCAAGCTTAAGCTAGTAGAATAGGCATGTTTATCTATTCGGTAGGCAACCGACTATGTGTAAACCCTAGTACCCCTGATGTCTATATAAACCGAGGGGTTTAGATTATAGGGAACAGAAGAACTCATCTAGGGTTTTAGCTATTCGATATCGAGGTAGATCAACTCTGTAACCTTCATACACATCAATATAATCAAAGATGACGTAGGGTTTTACCTTCATAGGAGGGCCCGAACCTGGCTAAACATCATCTCCTTCGTCCCCTGTTACCATCGAACCTAGACTCACATCTCGGGACCCCCTACCTGAGATCCGCCAGTTTTGACACCGACATTGGTGCTTTCATTGAGAGTTCCGCTGTGATCGCCAAAGGAATCGGTGGCGCGCCTTATTATAGGCAAGGAAATCTGTGGCAAGGATGTCACCGTCCCTAGTCAGATCTCCACAGGAGGCAGCATCCTGTTGCGTGCCGATCCGACTGACCATCTTGGCCAGATGAGAAGTTTTTCCCCGATCAAGAAATCAGATTCGGAAACCTAGAGTTCGTCGCTGATTCATGAGGAGAACTTGTTTTGATGAAGCCCTCAGCTTTCAAGGAGGAGCCCGCAGATCCCGACGTCTTGACGCCGGGAGAATCGGGCCCCACCTCTGAGGTGGCCTCTACCACCCGACGTCTTGACGCCGGGAGAATTGGGCCCCACCTCTGAGGTGGCTGTCTAGAACGCCCAACCCAGTCGACATGCCCGGATGCGCCACGACCGAACATAACATGGATTCGCCTTCGAGCGACCCTGGAACCACGGCGCTGCGGATCAACCTCGTATGCTTCGGCGAGACATACCCCAGCTACGTCTCGTCCCTAAACAAGCTACTTGATCGGATTCAAACCATGGGCATGTCTGACGACCAGACCCCGGTCTATGACCGGATCGGGCTTAAACCCGACGATAGGGAGATTAGCACCCCCTTGATCACTCACTTAGTCGCCACCATCGAGTGTCCGCCTGGGGGCTTGTCCTCCCAACAACTGGAGTTAAAGACGATTTATATCCCGGTTTCCAATCAGCAAGATCTCTCCTATAACCCGAACTCCGGAGTTTGCTCTGGAAATAGTTCAGGATCGATCCCCGATCTGGCGCACAACTCGAGCCCAGCACGAAAGGGTCCTATAGACAATACGGACTCCAACTCCCCCGCACCGAACCCCGTGATTCCAGACTCACATCGTGGCGCGGAACCAAAAAAATTCCCACCCACCACCCAAGTCGAGCATTCAAGCATCGCAGGAGAGTCCAAGTCTTCGGACTTACGAGATGTTAAACGTCGGGGGAATCGGTTCATCATTTTTGGGCTAGACTCCTCCTTGTTAGAGACAGAGTACCGAGCTCTAGTGACCAGGAGATAATGGCGACCTTCAAGCGCAATTGTCATGATGAAGGGGTACTCAACGCTCTAGCCCGTCGACACATTCACGACTTTATCGAGCTATCGGACCTGGTACAAAAATATTGTGCCATGGAGAGCACCTGGCGAGCCGAACGACTACTTTCGGAACCAGTCTTTGCCGAATACCCTAGAGGAGATCAGAAAAGGTGAATACCTCCGAAGCGGCTGGCCGAACACTGCCAATAAAAGAAATAGACCCCCCTATGGGAGTCCAAACTGTCCTTGGCGGATTATTGGACAAGCCATGCCCTATACATTCTGTCTTGCTAAATACAAGCCCAACTCACAGCCTTAGAGCTTGTTGGGTCGTCACGCAGGTCGCAAAGAGCGGAGAGGCCATCCTTGAGGCACTACCTCCAATCAGGTATTAAACAACGCTAATAGAATACAATGCGGAAGTCCTGACGATCTACGAAACGTTTCCCTCTAGGAATAGAAGGAAAATAGCTCTTAGAGAACTCGAATAGGTCTATCATGTGGCTGCAACAAGTTCATGGGCAGACATGCCTATCACCTTCGGTGAAGCTGACCAACGAACCACCCGCCTCGGCCGACCAACGGCTGCATTGGTCCTATACCCCATCGTCGATGGTTTCAGGTTACAAAAAGTGCTAATGGGTGGTGGCAGTGGTTTAAACTTCAGATACGAGGACACGCTGGAAAAAATGCAGTTCAACCGATCTCGCATCGAACACAGCAACACAACACTTAGAGGGATCCTCCCTAGGAAAGAGGCATGTTGTTCCGGGCGTATCACCCTCGACATGGTATTCGTCACGCCCGAGAACTACCAGTCCGAAGAACTTCTCTTTTACATCGTGCCCTTCACTAGTGGCTACCATGCTCTGTTGGGGCGTGATGCCTTCACAAAATTCCAGGCTATACCACATTACGGGTATAAGAAGCTTAAAATGCCAGGCCCAAACGGGGTGATCACAATCACAAGTGACCCGGATAGAGCCCTTTGAGCTGAGAACAAAACAGCAGCACTCACCATCGCACTACTTGGGAAAACCTTATACATAGAGGATTATCAGTAGCGCTGGTCAAAAGAGGGCACTACTACTATCTAACAGTAGCACGGGGAGACAAACATCACTATTGCTATGTAAATAGCAGTAGCGTATCCCAGACAAAAAGCGCTACTACTATAACTGCCACACCGTTGCCAACAGGCTAGGTATAGTAGTAGCGCCCTATTTTGACAAGCGCTACTGCTAAGAAAATAGTAGCAGTGCGTTTTCCTTAAAAGCGCTACCGCTAAGTTTGACTTGTCCCTTCGCGGTTATCCCTCCTTCCCCAATTCCCCATTCTTCTCGCGTCCCTCTCCCCTCGCCGCCCCTGCTCCCTCTCACCGCACCTGCTCCCTTGCCACCACTGCCTCCGTCGCCATCATCGAGGCCGCCATCGGAGCCACGTGCCCTCGACGCCCCCGGGAGCCACCCTTGTCCCCTTCTTGCCTCCCTGCCTCCCTCCACGGCCCTACCTTCCTTGCCGTCACGGGGCCGCCCTGCCTCCCTCCACGGCCCTGCTACCCTCGACACCCTCCTCGCCACCGTCTCCCCCGAGCACCCTCTCTGTAAGACCCCACCCATCCTCTCTAGATTAATTTACTTAGGTGAATTTAGTTATGAACCCTAGCTAGGTTTAAGCAGAGTAGTAGTGGAACAGTAGGTGAATACTTTGCAAGAGGGCAGTAGGTTAATTTACTTAGGTGAATTTAGGTATGAACCCTACGTTTAAGTATGAGCCTTAGGTTTTGGTATGAACCCTAGGTAGCTAGGTTTTGGTATAAACCCTAGGTAGCTATTTTGATATATATGAATTTACCTAGATATCAAATTAGGACAGAAATATTATTCTAGGGCAGTATATTTGGACATGTGGTTGCTTGTGTATATTTGGACATGTGTTGCGGTGTCGAAGATGGATATTTGAAAATTGTTTGCAGGGAACGATTCCGAGTGGCCTATGTTTTGCCGGAATGTTGATTCATGTCCGTTCTGGCAAATTTCAGGCACTCTATTTGTCCAGTTTGTAGCAAAGGTCATGCCAAAAAAATTCGTGAATTTCGGCATGACTTGTGCTACAAACTAGGACATATCGAGTGCTCGGGATTTGCCGCAACGGGAATGAATTGACATTCCTACAAAACATTGGCCTTTTTTATGTCATTATTCATTTTCTTAGGTCTAGAATTAATTGACTAGATTTAATCATAGGAAACATGGCTAGCAATGATGAAGGACAGGGTTCTGGTGATTGCAACGTCTACGCGGCGGCAGACGCCTATTTGAACCTTCTCGATGAGAAATAGTTGTTGCAGGGCCCACCTGTCACATCCGAAGACAAAGGATTACACCCGCATCAAGTATATTCTCGACAGTGCTATCTCTACGTACGTCATACGGGGTGGAGAGATCACGCTCAGGAAGACAAGGAACCGCGTGCCCTGCTTTGGCCATAAGACTGACTTATGCTGCATCCGGCAACCGAGTGGTACTATCAGTGATGGATTCTATGTCCTCCACCACATGCAGGAGTTCAGACGGGATTAGCAGACCTTCGCATGTCACCTAGATCCGTCGATGCCCATATTCTTCAATGGGCAAAGAACCTAGGAGATATCCAGGATCATCGACTCCGAGCTGAGTTCTATCACATTCAGTGTGAACTTGCCCAAATCATCATGAAGGAGGTCCTCGAAAAAACAGGGATGTTCTACGAAGAAGGGCAAATGTCACGGGAAGACGTCTGAACACGCGTAGCCGCTCAGCGTCTCGACCTGAAGCCTTTCACTGTGCTCGAGGACTATCTCCCTGACTTGCATGGGTGGCATGACATGTTGGAGTGATTGACGATATATGAAAATGTGTCCGTTTAGTCCATACTTTCTCTATGACGAAAATTTGAGTTATTCACAACGAAACTTTATTTGTGATGTAATTAAACCATCCTCCTCAACTAGCGAAGATCAATCTAGTTAGGGCATTTTGGGTACGATGAACTTTGTATGCTTATGATATGTTGCTTCTATTTTTGCCAAGTCTGTCTCTTTCTGTATCTCAACTATATATGTTGCATATCATCAACTCATGTGACGATGCAGGTGCATAGATCATCGATGGCGAAGAAGTGCTACGCTAGGAGTATACGACGAGTGGTCGGAGTGTCAGGCCCAGGTGTACCAGTTTCCGGTTTTCGAGCGACATCCAGTAGTTACTTTAGGTTCACGCTAGTGCGAGAGAGGGATACGAACCGATGCCTCAAGAAGTACTACATTATGTATGATGAGACATGTCATGTAACTTGTATAGCTATATCGTGATTATGATGTGATGACATGATTTGTGTTGGATGATATGATGAGACTATTGTGTGTATGATATGATGAGCATATTGCATGTTAATGATATGATTAGAATACTGTATGAAACCTGTATAGAAACATCGCAAATACGTAGCAAAAAAATGATACGAGAAAATATAATAGTAGCGCTCTTTAGTGTCGGGCAGGAAAACGATACTGCTAAAGGACTTAGCAGTAGCGCTGGTATGGAAAGCGCTACTGCTAAGTAGGTATAGCAGTAGCGCGTGTCAAAACGCGCTACTGATAAACGTTAGCTGTAGCGTCTTATCAGTAGCGTGGGTACCCGTGCTACTAATACACAAAAACTCGTGCTAGTGCTAGGGTTTTCCCTAGTAATGTCGAGGCGCTGGCGAGACCTTTGCTATAGAGGAATTGATCGCACTCCGGTCAACAATGGACAAGGATGATGTGATCCTTAGTAAAAGGCCCAAATCAATGTCATTTAAACCAGAAGAAGAAATGGTCAAATTTCAGGTACACCCAATGGACCCCAATAAAACAGCGTCCATCGAAGCTCAACTCGACCCCGTGGTGGACGAGGCACTGCGAGCATTTTACGTGAAAACTGGGACATCTTCCCTTGACATCCTTCAGACATGCCAGGAATCTCACGACGGCTAGCAGAACATATTCTGAGCATAATCGCAGTCTTCAAGCCCGTCAAACAGACTCTACGCCGTTTTTCCAAACCCAAACGACAAGCTATGGGCGAAGAACTAGCAAAATTGCTAGAGGCCGGATTCATACGAGAAATCAAACACCCCGAATGGTTGGCAAACCTGGTGATGGTTGACGGTGTCGTGGACTAGGGGGTACTCACCACATCATCTCCCGACCAGTGGGTCGGGCCGAGGACCCCTAGGGCAGTTCATTAATGGGCCAATTCGGACAACCCATGATGCATACGAGGAAGATTCTGCAAGACTTGGTGATTAAGACAAATACTCCTCTCCACCGACGTAGCCGACTAGGACTCTTAGGCCTATTGTGTGTTATATAAGCCGAGGCCAGGCTAGTCATTAGGGACAATCATATCATCATAGATCGTATCATCATACGAGCATAGCTCTTAGGGTTTAGACCACTACATACGATCTCAAGGTAGATCAACTTTGTACTCGATACACCATCATCAATACAAGCAGAGCAGGATATAAGGTTTTACCTCCATCAAGAGGGCCCGAACCTGGGTAAATACCATCTCCCTTGTCTCCTGTTACTAATCGATCCCAGATCCATAGTTTGGGACCCCCTACCCGAGATCCGCTGCTTTTGACACCGACATTGGTGCTTTCATTGAGAGTTCCGTTGTGGGATCACCGGAAGGATTGATGGCTCATCTACAGATTGCACTTTTTTCTGGACAGTTAATTTGTGTTTGTCGTCCCCGTTTCCTCGAGGGTTGCTTTGACTATTGCTTCGGTGGAATTGTGTGGAATTGTATCTACAACAACCCAGCAAAATTTCATCGCGTTTCGATGGAGAAATCTCCGGCAATCTCCAATATACTGGAGCCCCATCGAATCTGGACGAGAATGTGGATGAGTTTAGGACGAGGTGACCAGTATCTAGCTCGGATATCTGTTGGCAAATCCCTCCGTTCATCGGCTGCGGAATTCCTATACCGGTCACCCCTCGAAAATTCAGTTCGATCCGACCGTCCAAACTCCGGGAAACGTCCGATGAGTATAACAAATTTTGGATCTATTTTCTGCGCGAAAACGAATCCGACCCGAGTTCATCTTTTTCTTGAACGGGTTGTGAAACATCCTTTTTGAAGGAAATTTTCTCATCATCTCGATTAGCCGACCGGGGGTTCGACATCGTGAGGGCCTTATAATCATCAAGAGAACCTCGTCATCCGTGAGTTGTGCGGGTCGGGTGCTCTGTTGCTTCATCAAGCCAGCATTAACCGCGTCACAAATTCCGGTCTACATTGGCATCGCCGTGCCGTTGCTTTTTCAGGCTGACGTCCACCACGCTGACCTGCTTTGGCACGTCGGCTGGCATAAGGCTCTAGCATCACCTTTCCGATATGCTCCGTCACCTCGGCTAGACCGAAGGCTTTGTCATCTCCTCATCAACCTAATCTGAGGACTTCGGCGTCACCAACCGACCAGCTTTGACACCTTGGCTGGCATGAGACTTCGGCGTCACCAGTCAACCAGCTTCGACGCCTCGGATGGCATGAGACTTCGGCATCACCAGCCAACCTGCTTCGACACCTCGGCTGGCATGAGACTTCGGCGTCACTAGCCGACCTGCTCCATCACCTCGGCTAGACCATGGGATTTGCCATCTCTTCATCAACCTGCTCCAGGGACTTCGACGTCACCAGCCGACGAGCTTCGCCATGTTAGCTGGACCAGGGACTTCGCCTCACCACATAGACCGTGCAGCAAAGCCACTTCGTCAAGCCAAAATCTTCGCTCACGCACATCGACGCCCAGACCATATTTCTTTAATTATTTGCTTCACTTAAATTAACTAAGTAAAATAATTTTTTAAAATATATTATTACCTTTATTTGTTATTACTCTTGGCTTGCACTGTATTGTGTGCACAGGTAATCAACTTCGGTTGTGTCATGCGGTCACCTTGGCGTGCCTACATCGTTATCCCGCCTACATCAACCAAATTGTGTCGTCGACATGGGCAACGGACTGGGGGCTTCGCCGTCATGTTGCCAAACTACTCCATCTGATCGACTCGCCCGTGGGTTTCTCCTCGGCCTTCGGAAGTGTTGTGTTGTCACTTCATCAAGACGAGCTCTTCTTCGGCTACCTCGTGACCGACTTGGGGGCTGGGACCTTGACCCACTACAAGCTCGACACACGTCACATTAACCAGCTAAGTCGTTTTCATGCTCAACTGTTTTCAATTTTTAACTTTTGTTCGGTTCGACTAAGAATTATATTTGTGTTAAATAAAAAAGCTTGTTTGTTAAAAACACTTTCTTTTCCCATGATAATTGGGAGCTTCGTTGTCACGCTGCCAAACTACTCTTCTCGGCTAGACCAGGGGCCTCGCCTCGCTGCGGCTACCGTGTTGCATTGCCACTTCTCGACCCGAGCTCTTCACTTGATTACCTCGGGCTTGGGGGATGGGACCTCGGCCAGGCTAAGGACTACGTCTTCGCCTCGCCACAACCCAGAACCGCATCGAGCACATTAACCAGCTAAGTCGTTTTCATGCTCAGCTCTCTTTGAAATTTTACTTTTTGATTCGATGCAACTAGACATTATATTTTTTGTTAAACAAAAAAACTTTGTTTGTTAAAAAATTTCTTTACCCGATTTAACCGAGGGCTCTTAAATGTGTATGAGCCATTTCATAATAATTGTGTTCTCTTCTTAGTCGTTGCAAAGTCTTTTTCTACTACTCCTTTTTATGACACTAGCATGTGGTCAATAGCCGGATAGCCTGGTTTCTTTCTAAAGCTGCTTGAGTTTAGTTCACTAAACATGCCTCATAGAAAAACTCCGCCTTCGGGATATGGAGGTTGAAGCCAAAGGCTGGCCCGCTTGGAGTCCCGAGATTAGATGTATCATGTTAAAGCACGACCGAAGCACAAATTAAATTTTAGACCAATTTTGGATGGTCACAATTTTCTTTTATCTAAACATAAAATTTATTGCATCCGTTTTTTGGTATTTCTGAGCATAACTCTCGCAGTACAACGCTAGATGCATTTCACGTATCAGCAATATTAAAGGGGGTCTGTAGTTAGCACCGAACCCACCAAACACCGAGGTACTCCGTGGAGTCCTCGGCAAAATGTCCTCGGTATTTTGCATTTATATGCATTGATTTCGAGTTGTGTCTTTGGTCTATAGCTGGATTGCCCGGCTCTTGTGATTACCCCTTACGTTTCCCTTTTTGTTCGGCTAAGGGGTAAAGGGAGAACCACTGCAATTGTCACTTCCGGTTTAACTGGTTAAGTGCCTAAGTTGAAGAAAGCTAAAAGCTGACTATCACAACAAGCATAAATCGGTCAGCGAACCGCATGCGGTGTTCAACGAAATATAGTTGATCGAGGTTATCTGAGTAAAACGAAGGGCCTTTCTTTCTTGAAAAGACCAAGTTGTGGGTGGTTCGACCTCGAATAATCCGAGGAGTCGACGTATACCGGGGGCTATTAAGTCGCCCCCAAACATATGCTCCTTGACTAAGTGAAAGTTATAAAGCTCGAATATCTGATTGCCTCATTTCCGCTAACACAACCGCCAATGCCGACGATGGGCCACTCTCAAATGATAAATGGTCACAAAGGAGTCAAAATAGCATATAGCATTAAAGAATTTATTCAATATGCGAGTGCTACCTTCTGTAATCATCATTACAAAGCCATAAGTATGCATCAATTTGACTCAAGATTTTAGCCAAGTTGGGTTGCCTAGCTCCTGTGCTTACCCCTACGTTCACGATTGTCCGGCTAGGAGGTAAAGGGAGCACCTTTGTGATTGTTACTTCCCAGTCATCCCGATTAGTACCTCGGACTAGGTGAAGCCAAAAGCTAGCCATCTTAAGAATATAATTGGTTGGCAACAATGGAAGTAAAAATTTCGGTTCATTAAAGACCATAGAGTTCGGGAACATCCCCTGGACTAAATCCTTAATATTTTCCTCCCACATTGATCGGAGTTGGGGTTTCACGATCATGGTCAACATGACATCCTGGGAAAAGGAACTTATAAAGGAACTATTTTTTCCAGAAGATGTTTCTTACATTAATAGTAATATAACATATCTCTCCGCGTACCTTTGTTTATAAAACCGTATGACCAGATTGCCTTGTTTGTCGTAAATCTTTGCCGTTCTAAAGGCTTTATAAAGTATGAAAAACACTCCCCGGCTACTGGCCGAGGAGGTTGAAGTCGATGGTCGGTCAACAAAGTCTTGTACAATGCGGATCCGAGCATTAATGATGTAAAGTACTTGGATACATAGACTCATTACACATAAATTATGTCGACAATAACAAAGTTTGTGTCAAACAAATATCAATCCTTAATTCAACCACCCGTGCCTAAATTAAGGCTCGAGGGCTACTGTATTACCTATTCAATGCAGCAAATTCAAAGTGGAATATGGTTTCCAAGGAGATTCGATCCTTAGGTTGGTCGGCAACACCCAACCCGAGCTCCGAAACTACTATGTACCACGTTTACATCCCTAAAGTATGCTACCGAGCAAGAACTTGATCCTCATGCCAATTTTCCAAATCGACCTAAGTCTCAGGGGCTACTGGGATCAGTGGTTTTATTTTCATTATTATTTATTCCTTCAGGTGCATCTCAGGTTATAGACCGACACACACCTTAAGGTCTACCAGCTATAAATCTCGGTAGTAAATAAATTGCAATGATCGGAAATTATTTCCACAAAAAATCAGCCCGCTCCCGAGGTGGTGCACTATTTCCTAAGAAGTCCGGTGTAAAGCTCTGATGTAGGTGGTTGGCCTGATAGAGGGCATTGCCGGCAGTAAGCTCGACCGAACACCTTCAACCTTTTCAAAGACCGAAGTAATCTATGACACCTGGGATGCCGACCAGTGTTGGAGCTTGGCTGCGCAAAACACCTCGGAAGCAGTCCAGCATAAAGCTCGGATGCGAATGGGTGGCTCCATAAAAGACTATTCCGACATTTAAGCTCGGATGGACTCCTTCAAAATTTCAGCGACCAAGGTAATCTGTGACACCTTGGATGTCGACCAACGCTAGAGCTCGGCTGCAAAAAGACACCTCGGATGTAGTTCGCGTTGGAGCTCGGACGCAAGAGGAAACCGCCGCACGGGGAACACTTCAAACATGAGGTGTGGCGTAAAAAATTACAAGGCATTGAGAAAGGCCAAGAACTTAAAGGGGCTCCTCGGATGCCCGACGTGTGAACTCTTCAGATACACCTCAGTGATCCTCAAGATCGGAGATGGGAAGATTTATTGAACCAGTTTTCAAGACCGACGACTGAAGATGAAGAACAGTTCGGAAGAACCGAGGAGCGCCCCCAACTTGAAGACCAGTTCAAGGGGCTATTGACGGTGTCCTGGACTAGGGGGTACTCACCAGGTTGTCTTCCGACCAGTGGGTTGGGTCGAGGACCCCTAGGGCGGTTCATTAATGGGCCAATTCGGACAACCCATGATGATACGAGGAAGATTCCGCAAGACTTGGTGATCAAGACAAGGACTCCTCTCCACCGACGTAGCCGACTATGACTGTTATCCTAGGCCTCTGGTGTGTTATATAAGCCGAGGACAGGCTAGTCATTAGGGACAATCATATCATCATAGATCATATCAACATACGAGCATAGCTCTTAGGGTTTAAACCACTACATACGATCTCGAGGTAGATCAACCCCATACTCGATACACCATCATCAATACAAGCAAAGCAGGACGTAGGGTTTTACCTCCATCAAGAGGGCCCGAACCAAGGTAAATACCTTTTCCCTTGTCTCTTGTTACCAATTGATCCAAGATCCACAGTTCGGGACCCCCTACCTGAGATCCGCCAGTTTTGACACCGACAATGGTACCAAAGAAAGATAAATCCTGGTGGCTCTATGTCGACTTTAAAGACCTTAACAAGGCCTACCCTAAGGACCCTTTCCCCTTACCACACATTGACCAGATTATTGATGCCACAGCTGGACAAGACTCATTGTGCTTCCTCGATGCTTATTCCAGATGCCATCAGATCAAAATGAAGGAATCTGACCAAGCTGCAACCGCATTCATCACCCCCTACAGGCCATTCTGCTTCAACACAGCGCCTTTCGGGCTAAAAACGCAGGGGCTACTTACCAGTGCATGATTTAGACATGTCTCAAGAAACAGGTCGGTAAAATAGTCGAGGCATACGTGGATGACGTGGTCATTAAAACCAAACATGTCAGCCAGCTGATTGACGATCTAAAGCAAACCTTTGCTAGCCTACGTGAGTATGATATACGACTCAATCCAGAGAAATGTGTCTTTGGAGTTCCTGCTGGTAAACTACTAGGATTCATTGTTTCCCATAGAGGAATAGAAGCTAATCCGCTAAGATCTGCGCCCTATCGGAACTTGCGATTCCTACAGAGCTAAAGCATGTCCAAAAATTGGCAGGTTGCGTGGCGGCGTTAAGTCGCTTTATTTCCCACCTCGGCGAAAAGGCTTTACCGCTCTACAGGTTGTTGAAACGGACCACTAATTTTGAGTGGACTGATGAAGCAGCGGCTGCATTAGAGGAAATCAAAACACTGCTGGCAACCAACCCCATACTCGCAGCACCAGGCGTCGGTGAACCAATGTTATTGTACATATTGGCCACCAATCAAGTGGTTAGCGCAGTGCTCATTGTCGAATGAGAGGACGAGGGTCACAAGTTCCGAATACAGAAGCCAGACTATTATGTGTCAGAAGTGCTAACGCAATGCAAGTCCAGATACCCGCATTACCAGAAGATAGCCTATACGGTGTTTATGGCATCACGGAAGCTTAGACACTACTTTCAAGAGTGTTCGGTCACGGTGGCATACGAAGTACTCCTGAACGATATAATAAATAATAGGGACGCCACCGGCCGCATAGCCAAATGGGCCATCGAACTCCTTCCTTTTGAAATCACCTATAAGCCACGCCGAGCTATCAAATCTTAGGTGTTTGCGGATTTCCTCGCTGAATGGACAGAGGCCGAGCTCCCCACGGAATATAGTACATACTCCCATTGGACGATGTACTTCGACGGATCCAAAACTTTGGCCGGACTAGGGGCTGGAGTTATTCTCACATCTCCCACAGGCTACAACGTCTGATACATGTTGCAGATCATGTACGCCGATTCCAACAACGCGGCCAAATACGAAGCACTTTTGCACCGTCTTCGGATGGCAGCATCAATGGGCATACATCAGCTGGAGGTATGGGGAGACTCCAACATGGCCATCTCCCAAATCAACGGCGAATTCGATGCCAAAAAACCAAAGATGGTGGCATATAGAAACGTCGTCCTCAAAATATCTGCACGGTTGGAGGGGCTAGAATTCCATCATGTCGCTCGAGATAGCAATCAAGCCGCTGACATACTGGCCCGCATGGGGGCCAAGCGTGACCCCGTCCTGAAAAACACCTTCCTTGAACGGCTCTTCAAGCCATCAGTGGTTTGGCAGGACGATAATAAGGGCGTCGGGTCCGGCAAGTACGAAAGAAGTTGTCCCCCTGTAAACAAACCAGACGACCAAATCATCAGCGGTTCCGTAATGGACGAAACTCCTTCGGCTCATGAGGTCATGGTAGTAATCGCACCATGGACCGAGCCCTTCCTCGCTTACCTTATTCGCCAAGAACTCCCCAACAATCAGACAGAAGCAAGACGCATCATTCGGTGATCCAAGGCTTATAAAGTCCAAGAGGGTGAGTTGTACAAGAAAAGCACCACCGGAATACTCCAGCGGTGCATATCTGAGGAAGAAGGAAGGCATCTCTTGGCCAAAGTTCATGCGGGTATGGGCGGCCACCACGCCGCAGCAAGGGCCTTAATAAGCAAGGCCTTTCGAGTTGGTTTCTTCTGGCCCACTACTCGAGCGAACGCCCAGGCACTTGTCCATCATTGCGTGGGATGTCAATTATTTGCAAATCAAAGCCACATGCCCCCAACAGGTCTTCAGACTATTCCGATCACTTGGCCTTTCGTGGTCTGGGGGTTGGATATGGTTGGACCACTTAAAGGGGGGGCAAGAAAAATAAATACCTATTGGTCATGGTTGACAAGTTCACCAAATGGACCGAAGCAAAACTAGTTAGATCAGCTAAGTCCAGACCAATAGTCGTCTTTATATCTGGCGTGGTACACCGTTACGGTACCGCATAGCATAATAACAGACAATGGATCCAATTTTACCACCCAAGAGGTAAAGGACTGGTGCACAAAAATAGGCATCAAGCTCGATTATGCCTTGGTATATCACCCACACACCAATGGACAGGTCAAATGGGCCAACAGCCTCATCATGAGTGGTATTAAACCACGTCTGGTCCGGTCTCTTCATGAATCCGACTACAATTGGGTAGAGGAGCTTGACTCCATTCTGTGGGGTCTGTGTACCACCCCGAATCGATCAACGGGATACACACCGTTCTTTATGGTCTATGGGGCAGAAGCAGTCCTTCCCTATGATATTATTCACGATGCACCAAGGGTGCACATGTATGAAGAAAAGGAGGCTGAGTGAGATCGACAAGACAACTTGGATGCCTTAGAAGGAGAGTGCGACATAGCTCGGGCTCTCTCTACCTTTTATCAACAGCAGGCCCGGCGTTACCAGAGTAGGGAGGTCAGGGCAAAGGCGTATAATGTGGGCGAACTCGTCTTATGACTCCTAGAGAAGCAGAAGCATAAACTCAATCCCAAGTGGGAGGGACCCTTCATAATTGACGAAGTACTCACTAGAGGGGCTTATCGTCTTTGCAACCTGCCAGATAATCGCATCGAACCAAACCCATAGAATGCAGCTCGTCTTCAGCGCTTTTACGGCTAGACCGGTGTCATCATACTTTTTACCTTCCTTTTCCTTTTTTCATTCATATTTCTTTCCCTTCCGCCTTGATTTTGCACGTTTCGATTTCTTTTCCCAAGTCTATGTTCGGCTAAACCGAGCTTGTGTTAAGTTTTTCGGCATACATCATCAAATGTTAAACCCGAACAACACCTCGGGGCTACTTCCCGAAGTCGATGATTATATATTTTAAGCATCTATTCACATTTATTGTGTATGCATGTTTCCCTTGTCGATTTTTAAGCCATTATATGCATCAATTAGAACTAAGGTTTTTGCCAAGCTGGGTTGCCTTGCTCCTGTGTTTACCCTCTATGTTCCCGATTGTTCAGCTAGAGGATAAAGGGAGCACCTCTGCGGTTGTTACGACCAGATCACCCAGATACGTACCTCAGACGGGTGAAGCCAAAAGCTAGCTATCTTTAGCAGACAATTGGTCGGCTACGACGAAAGCAACAAATAAAAATTATGGTTGTTATCACCATTACTTGGGCTTCTTTTCTCAAAAAAGCCATTAGTCGCACATTAGCAGTAAGTATACGGCCTTATTATCTACGATTTACGTAGCAGCCTAAAGGAAGGTACAGATAGAGGTACTATATTCTTTGGAAGATGTTTCTTACACTAAGGAGTAATATAACATATCTGCATGTGCATTTTCTATCTATTTGCACCAAATGGCCGGATTGCCTGGTTCCGCGAAAGAATTCCCTCTTATCGAAGGATATTTGATAAGGAACACTCCCAAGCTCCTAACAAGAGAGGTCAAAGCCGATGGCCGGTTAAGACAAAGTTTACACCACAGACGGAGCAATTTTGAATTAAAGTACATAGTTACATAAAATCACACATCTGGCTGCTGGTCAAGATTGTCAATTGATAGCTCCGGGTCATCATGGAATCCTGGATCATCATCATGAGAGTAGTTCTCTGGTTGGGGC
The DNA here is from genome assembly GCA_022496015.1 of Hordeum marinum. Taxonomy (NCBI): domain Eukaryota; kingdom Viridiplantae; phylum Streptophyta; class Magnoliopsida; order Poales; family Poaceae; genus Hordeum; species Hordeum marinum. The sequence goes on along the minus strand of CM039678.1, from coordinate 374,727,431 downwards.
GCCGGACAGTTGATTTTCTCGACAAAGCAGTTCATGTTTTGTTCGCACAGATTGAAAGCTTCGGCAGAAGGGGCAAGTAAAAGCCCCGAACTCAGTTCACTAAGTCCAAAGGCTTATCCATTCGATGGGGTTATAACTCGAGTAGCCTTCCTTAACCGGTAGCCAAACAAGGTCTTCTTCTTCCCCTTTGAATAGGTCGGCAAGTGCGGCCACCATTGTCACTTGGTTGGCAGGGCCCAGCCGTCGGGAATGAGTAGTGTCACTTGTTCCGTTGTAATGCGACAAAGGGTGTATCCTTTGATGAAGGGTTGAATGCATCGGGCGATGGCGGCGGCCATCACGTCAATGATGGTCAGCTTGTTATGAGTTAACAACCATACTTGGGTAGCCAGGCATTACACTTTGGCGCTTACCTCTTGGGATGAACTCTTCGGTCGCCAGTTGTACCTTTTCTTCAATGGGGTGTCGGAGTATTCAGGCAAACCCCTCCGAGCCGGATCGAACAGGGGAACGTCCTCAATATAGAACCACTCCAAGGACCATTCTTCGAACTCCTTCTTCGAAGTCCCCACTAGATACCCCGTCCTGGCTATACACCATACTTCAGCTCCTCCGACTTCCCGAATTGTCTCACCCCGAGTGCGGTAGATGAGGCAGAAGTACTTCCTCCATAATCCAAAGTGGGCCTCGCAGCCCAGAAACATCTCGCAAAGAGCAACAAAGCCTGAGATGTGCATAATGGATCCGGGGGTAAGATGGTGGAGCTGGATCCCGTAGAATTCCAATAGTCCCCTCAAGAAGGGATGAATGGGGAACCCTAGGCCCCACAAGAGGAAAGGGACAAAGCATACTCGCTCTCCCTTGTGTGGAGCAGGGAAGTTCTCTGCGAAGGCCTTGTTGCTGAAAGAGGTTAATCTGGCATGGGTAGCTGCCAGATCCGAGGAGGGAAGATAACCCTGGGTCTCGATCGCGCAGCCAAAGGAGGGATATTGAGAAACTTGCCCAATCCCCAGGAAGGTTGCCGTAGGGATGCGAGGAAGAGCCAGGGATGCTCGCCATGTTTTTTGGTGATCTCTTCTTTGAAGCTTTTTCTGATGGGAAAGAACAGGAAGGGGTAGCCTAGACCACTATTCAACCTGTTTAAATGGGTGGTGCCTCCCTTGGGAAGGACAGTCTTGTAAAAAGCTGTTGGGCCACTCATCTCCCCTCGACGCACAAGGATCAAGGGGCGTCAGAGTTACTACAATGGATCCCGCAAGTTCTCAACGATTGAGAGTTCACCGATGACGGGATTGCTGCCGAACAAGAAGTGATAGAGGGACTCGCCTCGCAAGCCGAAGACTTTGACGCGCAGGACTGTCCGGGTAACATACCTCGGCATCGGAGGCTAGTCCGGGGGCTACTGAGGGAGTCCGGGATTAAGGGGTCCTTGGACTGCCGGCCTATTTCTTATGGGCTGGACTCATGTGCCGCTCGTAGAGGATTGGATTCATCAAAGGCCTCGACGCTAGGGAGGAGACCTCAGGAGCCATGGCGTATCTTTCAAGTTTAAGATAGTAGAATAGGCATGTTTATCCCTTCGGTAGGCAACCGAATATGTGTAAACCCTAGTAGCCCCGGTGTCTATATAAATCGAGGGGTTTAGATTATAGGGGACAGAAAAAATCATCTAGGGTTTTAGCTATTCGATATCGAGGTAGATCAACTCTGTAACCTTCATACACATCAATATAATCAAGTAGGACGTAGGATTTTACCTCCATAGGAGGGCCCGAACCTAGGTAAACATCGTCTCCTTCGTCCCCTGTTACCATCAATCCTAGACTCACAGCTCGGGACCCCCTACCCGAGATCCGTCGGTTTTGACACCGACAGTCAATGGACAAAGAATTAAACACTATATCTCAGGTAGGCCTATTAATGTTGAAAGCAATGTTATCCAAACCATGACACCGGAGGAACACAAAAAAGAAACCTTCCGGAACACTCTAGAATCATGAAAAATAAGAGGTACGTGACACGGTAAGTAAACGGACTCCAAAAAATCCGCAAAAATATTTTTTATCAGTTTTGGAATATTTAGGAATTTTAGGAAATAAAAAATAAACCGAAAGGCAACCAAGGTGAGTATGATACACCAGAGCGCGGTTGCCATCCCTGGCGCGCCCTGGTGAAGCGTGCCCACCTTGGGAACCTTCCCGACTCTGTTTTTCTTCCGTTTGCTTGATTTCCAAGAATAAAAATTCTCTATATATACCCCCGATTGTTTTGACCACCGCATCGCAAGATTTTCCTCTGTTCTTGTTTTGTGTTGTTTTCCTGATAGATCTAAAAATATGTCATCTCAAGATTCGGAGGGAGAGAGCTATGTGTCCAATTATATTGCTGATCCAAAGATCTTTGGGGAAATTTACCCTTACTTGTGGACTTCAGAGGAAGAAGAAGACACTAACCTAGAGGAAATAGTAGACGCTGGATCGGATGCTGGCTTAGATGAAGATGAAGCTCCACTACCTCAACTTGGAGATATGCATGTGGAGTTCAAGAAGTCAAGCCTTCCTAATGTTGGGAGTAAACCCAATACTCCTTTTAGCCCTTCTTATTTTCTGTAGGAGAGTAAGGCGTCTCTATGCAAGAGGATATTGAAGCTTGAACAAGAGAATGACAATTTAAGGGAATAAAACTTCATCCTCAAGCATAAACTGGAGAAGAAAACTGCCTCTTCACCACCACCTTCATCATCTTTACCACCAAAGGAGACTTGATTACACGGGTATGGGCACCCCCCTTGGCTTGAGCCAAGCTTGGGGGAGGTAACCTGGTATCGTATAACCATCACTTTTTACCTTTGCTTTTTATTTCGATCCTTAGCCTTTTCATGATTTAGTTGAATAAAAGTTTAGTATGATCTATTTTCGAGTGCTAGTTTCGTGATCTATCTATCTATGTAATCGAGTGAGAGTTATATAATAAAGTTTAGTTTGAGGTTTTGCCCCTTTACTTTCTTGTTGCAATCTTGATAAAAGAGAATAAATGAAAAAAGATCATATGCTAATCTTATGGTGAGTAATGACATCACAATAAACAAAAGTATAAGTGGTAAAATTTATTGGAGATTGACAAACATAGCATTAGTCAATGATGCAATTCATGAAAGAATTAATTAGGGAAGAGAACATTCACATGTAAATACACTATCATGGACATCTTTTATGATTGTGAGCCCCCATTAAATATTATATACCAAAATTGTTGACGTTGGATAAGGAAGACAAAATAGTGATTTATGCTTGTTCATATTCACATAGAAGTTATATTGTCATAGATCCTTCAACATGTGGTGCTTGCTCAATATCTTTGCTAGCCAAAAATTCCGCACTAAGTAGAGATACTACTTGTGCATCCAAAAACCCAAAACCCAAACTCATGATTGAGTGTCCACCATACCTACCTATGGATTGAATAAGATCCTTCAAGTAAGTTGTCTTCAGGGCATCAAGGCAATAAAAATTGCTTCTAAAAGTGTTCGATCTATTAGTGTCAGAGAAAATTGAGTGTTGCACGAACTTGTGATGGCAAAGTAATAAAAGCGACAAACTGCATAATAAAGGTTTCTATCATAATGGGCAATGCAATGTGACATTCTTTTGCGCTAAGGGATTTGGCATACATACTAAAAAGCGCATGGCAACCTCTGTTTCCCTCTACGAAGGGCCTGTCTTTTACTTTTATGTATTTATTTTTATGCAAGAGTCAAAGTATTCTTTCCTATTCCTTTTTGATTTTTCTCCTTTTGCAAGCATCATGTGGTGAGGAAAGATCTAGTCACATATATCCAGTTGGATATGATTGACCATGAGTTATTATTATTGACATCATCCTTGAGGTGAATACGTTGGGAGGCGAAACTATAAGCCCCTATCTTTTTATGTGTTTGGTTGAAACTTTTTGCTCATGGGTATGTTGTGAGTGTTAATAATCATAGAAGACTAAATGATGGTTGGGTATGTGGACTTGCCAAAAGGCTCATACATGAAACCCTTGTTGAAAACATGATGAATTTTAGTTGTAAAGTTGACTGAGAACATAGTTTGTTGGTTTCCAATAAGGTTTATGCTTTATACTTCCATGTTGTGATGAATTGTTACTTGCTCATAATAAGTTATATGATGTTATGAAATAAAAGTTTTATGAGAAAGTTTTCTGTTAATTTTTGTTTCTGTTATAATAATAAGCATGATGCTACTATGTCTGTATTTTGTTTTTATCGACAACTCTCTCTCAAACCATGTGGACATGTTCTTCGATATCGGCTTTCGCTTGAGGACAAGCAAGGTATAAGCTTGGGGTAGTTGATACGTCCATTTTGCATCATGTTTTCCTACTGTTATTTATAATGTTTTCATCCATAATAAAGCTTTGGGGAGTAATTCTAATGCCTTTTCTCTCACAATTTGCAAGGTTTACACCAAGAGGGAGAATGTCGGCAACTGGAATTCAGTACCTGAAAAAAGCATGTCAGAAATACCTATTCTGCACATCCCCAATGAAGCTGAAATTTTACGGAGATTTTTTATATAATAAATAAGAAATACTAGAGCTGAAAACTACCAGAGGGGGGCACTAGGTGCGGACCACCCACCAGGGCACGCTAGGCCCCCAGGCGCGCCCTGGTGGAGAGTGCTCACCCTGGCCCACCCTCGGAGCCCATCTTCTGGTATAAATTCCCAAAAAACCTAAAAAATCAAGGAGAGGACTTTCGGGACGAAGTGCCGCCGCCTCGAGGCAATACTTGGGCAGGAGCACTTTTGCCCTCCGGCGGAGCGATTCAGCCGGGGGAACTTCTCTCACGGAGGGGGAAATCGAAGTCATTGTCATCACCACAACCCTATCATCTTGGGGAGGCCATTCTTCATCAACATCTTCAATGACACCATCTCCTCTCAAACCCTAGTTCATCTCTTGTGTTCAATATTTGTACCGGAACATCTGAAGAAGAACAAGAAGAAGAGCAAGAGCAGCAACAGAACAGGAAGTAGCAACCGCAACAATAGAGGAAGAGGAACAACAACAGAAGCAATAGAAGAGCTAAGAGGATGAGCTTCCCCAGTCAGCCAATCGGCTCTTAATAATGTGTAGTGGTATTTGATAGTAGCTAGGATGAACCGTAATTTGTTTCGTAGCTAGGAGTGATACTCTTAGGATAGTGTGTGTTAAGGTCACCACTAGTGAGAAGTGGTGAGAACACCTAATGCAAGTTGCAACCAAATAGTGTGTCCTATGTGCACCTAATGCAACGCGGCCAACCAAACATCGAGTCAAAATTAGTTCCCTCATGCAGCTAACCTATATGCAGGCAACCAATCAATGTGTAGATGGTGGTTTTACGACTGTTTTTCCTCGACCAGGCCCATGTGAGAAGTATATACAAACACCAAAAATTAGTGCAGGCAACCAAACGCTCCCTAAATTCTCAAATATTGGGAAAACTAGCAAAGAGCTACCCGAAACACCTTTTCTGTCGCCGCAAGCCTCTGTTCTGACGGGAGGCCATCTGGAGGCCTTTTTTGGTGATCTGCCGGAGGGGGGAATCAATCACGGAGGCCATCTACAACAACCTAGCTGCCTCCATGAGCATGCGTGAGTTGTCGACCACAAAGTTATGGGTCCATAGCTAGTACCTAGATGGCTTCTTCTCTCTCTTTGATCTTCAATACAAAGTTCATCGTGATCTTCGCAGTGATCTATTCGATGTAATCTTATTTTGCGGCGTGTTTGTTGGCATTCGATGAATTGTGGGTTTATGATCAGATTTTTCATGAAAAGTTATTGAGTCTTCTCTGAATTTCAGTATGCATAATATTATATCTTCGTATTTCTCTTCGATCTATAGGTTTGGTTTGGACAACTAGATTGATTTATCTTCAATGAAAGTGGTGCGTTGCAATGGGTTTAATCTTGCGGTGCTCTACCCTCGTGACAGAAGGGGTCAAGCCACGTATTTGTATTATTGCCACTAAAGATAAAAAACGACGGGGTTTGAACATATTGCTTGCTTATTTTGTTTACAACATGTCATCTTGCTCCAAACATTACTTTGTTTGTCACGAACTTAATACCATAGATGCATGCCGGATAGCGGTCGATTGGTGTAACAGTAGTAGATGCAGAATTGTTCTGGTCTACTTGTTTATGGACGTGATTCCTATATACATGATCATTGTCATTAATAACATGCCATAACTATAAGCAATTCTATCAACTGTCCAACAGTAATTTGTCTACCCATCGTATGCTACTTTCAAGAGAGAAGCCTCTAACAAACACTATGGCCCCCGGGTCTATCTAAACGTAAATACAAAAAATATAAAAATACCTTGATGCCTTTTATATTTATATTTGCATTACCTATTCTATCAAGATTTAATCCTTGCAAGTGATGAGTTCAAGGGGCTTGACAACCCTCTTCCCTCGTTGGGTGCACGTGTTTGGTTTTGTGTGTGTAGGTGTTGTCGAAGGGAATTTGTTTGGTTCTCCTATTGGTTTGATAACCTTGGTTCTCACTGAGGGAAATGCTTATCTCTACTCTTCGTCGACCTCACCATGCCTCTATTCGTCGTCCCCGAGCTCGCCTTCAACCACCAACCTCGTCACCTTGCTCGCATGCATCGACCGGAGATGTCGCCAAGGCCGGAGGGCCACCGGAGTGTCGTCACCATCGACCACCGAAGCCTTTCTGTCGCCGGAGTTCTTCGCACCGCCACTGTAAGCCCTCGGTCGTTCGATGTAAACCAACGCCTCAGATTAGATTAAAATGAACGGCTAGATTTTTTTAGGACCTCTTTACTGTCCGGTTTAAATTGAACCGACCGATCAATTTTTCTTTTATTTAGCCATAGCCGCCGAATTCATTAAGTTCCGGCTGTTCGCTAGTTTACGTTTGCACGCACACCCTGTTGGCCAGTACAAAACTGCCATGTAGCCCCCTGGCCGACCCGAAGTTTTATTTATTTATTTTAGATTCTGTTTTTATTTTTAGAAATAGTCTCTGCTTTAGATTGTTAATATCTTGTAGAGTTTTTTATGTTTTTGAGTGATACTTTTCGCATTAGATCAATAATTTTGTCTAGTTTTCGTAGATGAAAAGTTTGGTCGTGTTTCAATAGTTTGAATTTGAATTTGTGCAAATTTTCTTCAAACCTTAATTTGTGGATATCTTTAGTTTAAAAGAGTTTTTTAATTAGTTATTTTGCAGTAGGAGTAACTTGTGTAATTTTAGAATATTTTAAATTCTGGTTTTACCAAAAACAATACAGTTTTACTTATAGTTTTGATTTAGTCTTTTATTTGTTGTTTAGTTTTAACTTATTTATTTTTGTCACTTTTGACAAATTATTTGATGTTTTTGTTAGTTAACATTAGTCATTTTATTTGTAGTTAAAATAATTTTATATTTTGTTTTCTTTAGTTTTGTAGCAAAACCTTGTATATGTCGTAAAATGAGTTTTATAAAAGCTTTTTAGTTGATTCATTTTGCTAGGGAAAAATATTATAACATACTTTATGTTTATTTATTAGTTTACTATTTTTTTCTGTTAATTTTTTTGTTTAGAATTTTTCGTTTTTACTTAGGACAAAATTATTTTGTTGTGGTGTAGTTAAGTCTTAGAGTTTATTTTTAGTAGTTTTCTTTACATAGTTTCCTTGAAGTTTTCCTTGGATTCTTATTTGGTTTTTATTATTGATTTTATTTATTGATCTTATATGTTGATTGTTATTTGATTGATAGAATTTCTTGCTAGAGTAAATGCTTATGTGAATGTCATGTTTGTTTAATATAGATTTCATCGGAGTGACGAATAGTTCTGTCAAGTTATTTGTGAGAGTGATATAATCTTCATCAACTATACCAGGCAAGTTCACTTTGATGATATTAAAATACCTACGTTTTATTTGCATTATACTCAATCTTTCCACCTTACATCCAGTAGGCTATATTGAACTTTGATCTTAGGTACTTATCATGAGGTAGGAACCCACACCATTGTTGCTAAGCCCCAAGAAACGTTGAGTTAGTTTGCTGCTATGCTTCGGTAGACAGGGATTGGTATGAGTGTTAGACGAGAGGTGTGAGAATGAAGAGCGTTTGATCAAGACTTCAAGACGACAAGACTTCACTATTTCAAGACTTCAAGACATGTTGATCAAGACAACAATCTCTTGATACAAGATTCAATACAAATTTCAATATACCTTTGGGTGGAATGGATCGAATGGCATCCCAGAGATCTACCATGTTGGATAGCCATGACACCCCGGAGATCTACCATGTGGGATTAGCCTAGTGAGCTAGGTATTGACCATTCGCCATGAGGAAATCTCCACCCAGACTCAAAGAGACGGAAGAAATACTTCATGCCCAGAAGCTTACCTGTGCGGCCACAAGTCATTATGGGCTCTGGCTTGGTTGACCTTAGTTGTGACTTTGGCTGGGACGATACTAGCAGATGCAGTCGACAGTAGGATTGGATGGCCACTGGACAGTGGTCAAGGGAACTCTTTGAAAGACCATATTTCGTTTGTCCTGTTCTCAAACTCCCGGCAGTGTGATGTCTTACAAGGAGGGAACGATTCTTGTGGGTAAAGTGCACAACACTCTACAAAGTTAAAACCTAATCGATTAGCCATGTCCCCGGTTACAGACAATTTGGGACTCTCTAATTGGCTCTATCTCAGAGCTCTCAACACCAGACTGATACCTAATTGTGGGCAACTTATGATACTTGTGGGCTATGACACATCGGCTGGCGGAACCATGCCATAGTAGATAATTTTGTAGTGAAGGTTCCTTGATAAATCCTTTGTTGTGGGGAAAATAAATAAAACCAGCTTTTATGCAAAAAAAATAGACATAGAGCCACAAAGCCATATTGCATATAGAATAGACTTTTTATCTGCATTCTATTGTGATCTTGCCGGTACATTCAATGTGCTCACCTACATGGCTGCAACTTATCATGTTGCAGATATTTCTATCGACGGGTAAGAGTTACGATGTAGGTTTACAGTCTACACTCAACTTGCCGTTGGCATTGATGGGACTCCACACACTTATTGATTTGTTTTCATTGTGATAAATAAGGTATACTCTGGATCTAGGTACTTATTTTACATGTGATGTTATGGTATTTCATCGAAGTACTCTGTGTGTGTGTGCCAACATACCGATCTAGGGATGGCACAAAAAACACAAAGGCACCAATCCATTTGGGTCGGGTCGCTACGTACTCCTCACCTTTACTCGAGTACAACTCAATGAATTACAATTTATCCATTCAAAATTATATTTGTCATATTCCAATAGGTTCGCCGTCAAAGCCTGTAGTGCCCTTTGGAGCTACGCCACACTCTGGGGCTACAGCTCTTTCGGAATTGCACTCTCCTGAGTGATCCCGTACTTCATCACCGGTCGGATCCTTCACTTCAATGAGTGCAGTTAGATGCGCCACTTTGACAAGTCACATGATCACTCAGATGCCCTGCAATCCATCTTCATCGCTCCCCAGACTTAGTCGTTGCGCTGATCTTGTTGCACCGTAACCGCGCTACACTGACCTCGCCGCTACATCAGCTTCAAAAGCATCTAACTGGCTCCTCCGAGGACCAATTTTTTGTCGTGTCATGGCTTCAACGACTTCAACTACATCCCCAAAGTGAAAATAGTTAAGTCACTCATATGATCAAACCTCATATTGCACTCTGTACCGAGCTTACCTCTTTTGAGCATCACTCGGTGGCTGTGGTACAATAGAATTCTATGCCACCCTCAGGGGTTACGCCCATTTGATCAACCTGTTGATCATGTCACGAATATTTTTCTGAACATACTTGCTCGGTCTACTAAAGATCTATAAGGGTAGCGTTGTCCACTCGGACGAACGTCCAAATCATTACCTGGAGTCATCTTCAGGATTGTAGAAGGGTGAAACCAGCGCTCCTCTATGGATATACTTGGCCCTTCAGCTAGGCCTCAAGGCATTAGTTTCACAAACTGGACTCAGAGATGGCCCGTGCTGGTGTTCCCCCGAGATGATGAGTGGCTTCTATCCGGAGAATCAGTCCACACGCTAGCCTCGCCACTCGGGTTTTCATGGCACGTCCACATCGGACCACTAGCCTATCTCCTCCTGGAGACATATGAGTGCCACCAAGTTTTTCCTTGCAGTCAACATACCCCGATCAATCGAGAAACATGTCCAGTCGGACAAACACCCAAATCATTACGTGGGGTCATCTTTAGGACCGCGGAAGGGTGAAATCGGCGCTCCTCTACGGATACACTTGGCCCTTCTTCTAGTTTCCAAGGCGTCAGTTTCACAAACTGGACTCGGAGATGGCATGTGTTGGTGTTCCCCGGGGATGATGAGTGGCTTCTCTCCGGAGAGCCAGTCCATGAGCTAGCCTCGCCACTCGGGGTTTCATGGCACATCCACATCGGACCACTAGTCTATCTTCTCCGGGAGACATACGAGTGCCACCAAGTTTTTCCTTGCAATCAACACACCCATATTAGCCGGGTAGCACCAAGTACTACTCAGATGATTACTCCCTGGAGTGTCATGCTTTTTTCTCCAGTTGGCAGTTCCAGGTTGAATTTATTTATCATGCCGAGTCCATGAAGATTCACCTTCTTGACTCTGTTCCAGGTTGAATTTATTTACCGTGCCGAGTGCATGAAGATTCACCTGCTTGACTCAGTTCTAGGTTGCATTTATTTACCATGTCGGGTGCATGAAGATTCACCTGCTTGACTTAGTTCCAGGTTGAATTTATTTACCGTGCCAAGTGAATGAAGATTGGCCTGCTAGACTCAGTTCCATGTTGAATTTATTTACCATGCCAAGTGCATGAAGATGCACATGCTTGACTCGGTTCCAAGTTGAATTTATTTACCGTGTCGGGTGCATGAAGATTTGCCTTGACTCAGTTCCTAGTTGAATTTATTTACCGTGCCGAGTGCATGAAGATTCGCCTGGTTGACCCAGTTCCAGGCTGAACTTATTTACCATGCCAAGCGCATGAAGATCTATCAGATTGACTCAACTCCATATTGCATTTATTTACCGTGCCGAGCGCACGAAGACCCATTCCAAATGCATGAATATCCGCCATAGTTCTAGGTTGAAGTCGTTTACTGTGCCGAGTGCACGAAGGTTCACCTATTTAATTCATTCCATACCAGAAGACTTAAACCCTTCGTCAGACTCATCTAGTCCGACAGAGGCTCGGGGACTACACCCAGTGGGTGTACTTAGCGTGCCCCCACTGGAAGAAAAGTCAAATCCAGCAACAAGATTCAAGTACAACAAACCCTACAGACTCCAACCGACAACTAGCAATCAGTCAGAGTCTCAGGGGCTACACCCTATGGGTGCGCTGATTGTGCATCCATAGAACAAAATTTTGAGTATCTTCACTCAAGCAAACGTTTCGCGCCCAGGCACAAAGAAATTTCGGGTGGTCAGTTACTCGATGCAGGACTAGCTCCAAATCACTCAAAAAATGTTGTAGGGTGAGTTTAATGCTCCTCCGTGGACCCGTTTTGAGCCTTCTTCTAGGACTCAAAGCGTGGAACTCACAAGTTTGGATCTAGAGCCAACTCGTATTGAAGTTACTCCGGGATAAGAATGGCATATCTCCGAGAGAGTAGTCCATGCGTTAATATTGTTGCCTAGATTTAATGACACTTTCATACTCAGATCAAGTCAGCCTCTTCCGAGAGACGAACAACTGTCACCAAGTTTCCCCTCGTGGCCACTTCCCTCGATCAGGCAATGCTGGAATCCATTGAGATTTTGTTCAAACCTTGGTTGCTTGAAAACACGATGGAGGGTCCCGGGTATTTCTGTAATCACTCGGGCCAAATTGTGTCTTTCACAAACTCATTCTACAAAACCTCAACTGATTCGGGGGCTAATGTTGGGGATACACATAATAGGTAGGCCCATGAAGGGTCAAAAATATCATAAGGCATAGGGTACATACGACAGATGGGCCCAGCTCAATTTCATAACATACATGACGTCTATGTCAACATCACTTGGATGACATCTAGACCAGCATCACTCGGACAATCAACATACCGTCCGCTTGGATGACCGTCAACCACTTGGTCGTATAACTCACTCGGGTAAGCGACGACCAATAGTCATGCAACGCATATGAAGCACCATCACTAATGAATGGAGGAATTGATTATTATCTTAATGTGTGACATTGAAGACAATGGCATTGATGATCCACTTTGTAACATAAGAGGTGAGGGGGTGGCGCACTCAATATAAGTCAACCCCACCACATAGCTCGAGGGTTGGCTCATTCTTATCCCTTGGCTCTCTCGCCATTAGTCTTAGGACTTAGATCAGGCATGAAGATATGTTCTCCCCTCACCACCATATTGAAATCTCCAAATTCATACTCATATAAAACAAAGCCTCTCCGGAGCACGAGACGTAGGGCTATTGTCTCCACCACGAGAGGTCCGGACTTGCTAAAACCACCGTGTCAGCCCGGTTGCATCTTGATAGGTCATGCTCCTTTACCCTACCCATTTCTACTGTCGGAATCGTTCCCACGACACGTACCTTTACAAACAAGGTTGGGGCTCTCTCCACAACTCAGTTTAAGTCTCTCAACACACCCATGGAGCTTCACCACAATGGATTATGGCTCCGCGGTGACCTCTTCTATCTAGGATGCCCAAACACCCAAGAGTAACAAGTTAATGATGATGTAGAAGTTGGGGAACGCAAAATGCTTTGGTGGAAACGTAGATTGGGTGAATCTCCTCCTATCCCCAAAGTATTGTGGAGTTTGGGTGGTTGGGGAAGGAGATCTCAAGATTTTTAAGGTTAGGTGATGGTGGAGCAAAGCTTGGGCAAGGGTTAGGGTTAGGATGAAGAAGACATGGGTTATTTATACCCTCAAAGGTAATATGGACGTTGTGTAGCAGCTACCTCTGACACACACAAAAACGGGGTATGACAACCCGAGGGTAAAACCCCCGGCACCCGAACACGTGGGAGGTGCACAGGAGGGAGGGGCCCTGGCACCCGGGGGACAAGACCCCCAGCACCCGAAGTAGCCAGAGAGGTTTGCGAGGTGGGACGAGGTGGCCTAGGCACCTGGGAGTCCCAACCCTAGGCACTCGGGGTGGACCGGACCGGATAGAGAGGTGGATAGGGAGGGATTGGGCATCCGAGGGACCAATACCCCAGGTACCCGGCCGAGGCAGAGAGGAGCAGAAACTCTCTAAAATCCCGGGGCACCCGGAACCTGAGGGTCTCGGGCACCCGGTCCTCTGGATGGGTGCACAACAATGATGATATCTTCTTCCATCAAAACCCGGACTGGATGGGAGAAAAGGGAAAGGAGTGGTTTTGAGTTCCCAACTCCAAAATCATAGCAACTCTTCTTACTAGTACGGATGTTCCTATGACTCAAAAAGAAAACCGAAAAACTTTTCAAGTCATCGAAGAACACCGTCTTTTTCCCATTTCGTATCGATGGGGCTACTGGCGTCTGTAGACAAAATAGAGAAGCCAATGTCCTTAGATAAACATAGCATCTAACATTAGTCCTCACAAATCGTATTGTGATGAATAACAAAAATTGTAATGGAGTGACAATTGCACTTTCAATGGGGCTAGGAGTTAAGAATTTGGGATGTTTGAACATGAGTATCCTTGCCAGTGAAGGTAGAGGTTAGCACAGGTGATGGTATGTGTCAATAGATTTTGACACATATATACATAATATACATATAAAAATGAAACCTCTGATTTCATTTTATGGAAAACAATAAGTAAATTGGAAGATATTTATTTGCCGGACAAGAGAATGTGCGTGGGTATAATGGCGATGCAATCGATGTTTGGGTTAATGTTCAGGGTGGGGATCAACATCCGAGGGATCAATTCCCATCTTTGTGTGATCTTTGTAATGACCATGATATTACGACATTTGCCATGTATCATAGAAATATGTCATTGAATTTAATAAGGTGGCTAGATGGGGAGCAATGATAAAAGTGCATTCATGTTAGAAATACGTTGTTTGTTTTTTCAGTCGGGAGGGAGACATGGAGCCCATCCCTAGGGCACATAGGGGCAATGGGGTTTGAAATACGTCGATATTACTCAATGATCTATCATGGAGGCCCATCCCTAGGGCACCTAGGGGCATGGGGCCCTCAAGTTGTGGGTCCAGGCTCGCAGGGTCTTCTGGTTCCTCGAAGCTTCCAAAACTATTTTTGTTTTATTTTTCCTAGTACCATTTTCTTAAAAATAAAAAACACCAAAAAAGCAAAAACTGGCACTAGGCACTATATTAATATGCTAGTCTAATAAAATTCAGTTAAAGTGTGCTCCAAGTGTTTATAATTAATAGCAATATAGCATGAATCATACAAAAAACATCGATACATTTGAGACATATCAATGCTCTTCTTATGGGTCCTTTTCTGTAGTTTTCTAGCAATTTCCCTCCTCCGTTCCGACACAAATTAATAGGAAAAATACATAAGAATGGTGTGATGATGAGTAAAACATGGGAAATTATGAGAAATTCATAATAATAAATAGTGATGTAAAATAGATGTATCAATGTGTTAGTGCGTGAGTGTTTCCCTTCTATTGATGCTTCTTCTTTTGTCATTTGTTGGCTTTCCCAACTTTCTCCTCATATCTCCTTCTTGCTTTCCTCCAATTTCTTTATGTTTCTGGATGATTGACAATGTTATTTTCTTATTGTTTTCAATAGTGTAACAACCGCCATGACACGTGCATATGAAAATGAAATGTACGCTCGCAAGGAGGATCATGAGCCTTATTATTTTATGAGAATAATGCTTAATCAAATAGGCGAGCATTTCAAGTTGTGTGTTCATTTCACCCTAGGCATAATCCACTTTAAAAAACATCACACATTTCTTCGGATGCAACAGGTGATACAATTGTTGTGCATGAGTCATATGAGACTAACAACATGTTATTGTCTTGCACCCGTTCTCTGATGGCGCATATAGCAAAAACATTATTGATGGACAATCACATGAACTCGAGACCTCAAGGGGGGAGGGGTATTGGATGAGTGAGGGCTTCAGTAAGAGTTTGTGTGGGTTGGGGAGGGGAGTGGAGGTTCCTAAATGATGATGGTGAGAGCTGGTAATCGCTCAATAGCCAAGTATGTTTGTCAAACGCCATGGTCCACCTGGCACATGTATATTTGAATGCTCATGTAATAATATTGGACCAAAATGATATAAAGGGAATATACGCAATGGCGTACCATACATAATAATTCTCCAAATAAGGAATCACATTGGTATGGTCCGTGTTGGGAACCATGCCATGACAAGCACTGGCGGAGCTAGGCAAGATGTCTTGGGGGGGGGGGGGGGGCTAAACATAAAATATGGATGTTGGGGGGGGGCAAAAGCCTATGCTTTTCCTAATCTAACCTCTCTCAAAACATTTCTTCACGTGATTTAGTCTAGGCTGGGGGCCAAGGCCCCTGCAGCAACCAACATAGCTCCGCCGCTGATGACAAGACATGTTTTATTTCGTTGATATGTACTTATGTACGTAGTACATATAGATATGTAATGATCTATCATATAATTTCATGAGAGATTACACGACTTTGCACGTTCAATCACTATGAACAACTTAAAATAGATCAGACTCCTATGAGACTATAATTGGTATTTTACAGATACCACTATAATTATTCAACCCATGCTAGTAGGCACACAATACGCTCACACCACTCTCTCCCTCTCTCTTTCACACACACAACGGCATCACCGTACACACTTATAAGCATCCATGGTGCTACTAGGATATAACATTTATCCTTTATTGCCTCAAGTTCTTCAATCTCGATGACTTATTGTATATACATATTTTCACGTATCATTTCATCCTTTATTGCCTCAAGCAAACCTTTAACATCCTGAAAAAACAAATCAAGTATGATATGCATTTTCATGCACAAATCATAACCTAAACCATTGCATATAAGGAAAGTGTACGAAAATTATTCATGTGAACAATACAACAAAACACACTATCAGTTCAGTTTGCCTTTGGATTTGCATTCACATAAATAAGGTGATATTAGGATAAAATCATGGTGACGATCCAACAATGTAGCTTCATAATTGTTTGCATAATGATTAATAACAACCATGGTCTAGATTAATTCTAGTAACATAGTAACTTTTAGGAAATTTTACCTCTTGAGGCCAACCATCAACATTAAAAATGCTCAAACAAAATCCATCAGTTGTGGTGAAGATATGAGCTTCATGAACATGAAATCCAACTCCATACATCAATGCAGATAACTGCACAATAAGTAAGGGAAACGCTTTGTAAGACTCAAACCGAGTGACCAATCTTTGAGTGACCAATCTTTAAGTAGACCACACATAAGAAAAAGGTTCCACTTTCTACCATCTAGTTGTATCGTGGAGTATCAACGACGACCCAATTTACTTTCCTTTCGACCATCCTGTCACTTATTACATTATCGTATTTAATTTGTAACTTAACAACTTATAACAAGCATCGGTTGAATTGGAGACAAAATTAATGGAAAGTGTTTTTTCAAGAATAAATATAATTATAAAATTATTCCATTATACTATAAATTGTAATATCATAACAAAAAATTAAATTAAATTAATAGAGTTAATATAATGGATATGATTTCTACCAAGATTTAAGAGAATCTCTACAACTATTCTAAATATATTTGACATGGCATACATATGCGAGGCCAGTGAAGTGCCACGTAGGCTTGACATGTGTGGTCCGCCTTACAGGTTGGAGGAACATTGTTAAACGAGGTAAATAATAGAGTAAACCATAATAACCATGAGGTGACCGGTTGGAGGAACATTTTTCTATAGAAAACAGTAATTTATTACTCCATCCGTTCCAAAATTCTTGTCTTAGATTTGTCTAGATATGAATGTATCTAGTCATACTTTAATATTTAGATACATCCATCTCTAGATAAACCTAAGACAAGAATTTTAAGACGGAGGGAGTACATGCACGCTGTGAAAATCATGCCATGAATTTAAAATTCACTACATATCATTAAGTTCCCAATGTTTCAAAAGCAGTAAGATTGTACAAAGTAAAACGTACATTTGTTTAAATTAATTAATGGATTACCTGGCTAAGAAGCTTTAGTTTGTCGCGAGAAGCAAAAATGATCTCATGGATAAATATTTCATCTTGCATTGTACTTCCACTTGATCTGGATGCACATGAGGTTCAAATTAGCTAGGTGGCTAATAAACCTAAATTCTAGAGTAAATTTACTCTCTACCCCAAAGATCTGATTTTTGTGATAATGAGTACCTTATTTGAGGAAAATTTCACCGGTACACCCCATTTAGCAAGTTTATTGTAGAAAATCGAGTAGGACAGAATACAAATGGGAACAAGTACGGTGCGAATATGGTGCGAACATGGACACAAAAGCGAGACTTTGTCGTAACTCAAAAATAAGTTCGATCATACACAACCAAAACAACAAAGATGTATAACTGTGCACCATCATGGACGTTAGGAAGCGTGCCGGCGAGAATGTGTGGATGACATGAGTGGGAGGCATGCAGGTGGATGGAGGAGCATTGGAGTAGTGACAGGTATATTATTTGACAGGATTCAGTTGGGTAAAAAGTGTATGTATGCTGGGTCGAGATGGGCTACACAGACAATATATAAACTGAACTTCAGATACGAAAATTACATTTTTACCGAGTCCCACCGGAAAAGATCATTACATTTATGTTTTCATATGTAAGACAAACTTTCCGTCTTCACTTTCGTTAACTTTCGCTTTTTTCATATGTGATTTCCCTTTTCTCAGAACAGACATGAAGTTTGCTCTCCATTTTTACCCCTACACCTATTTGTGGAATATGCTTCCTAACTGACAAAAGGGAAACTGTTAATTTAGTCAATGTAGCCAAACCAACTAGTTGTCTCGTTTGTGAACCTCATTAACAAATCTCAATCTTACCGTGATCGGTGAGATTGCTTGTCATGTGATATTCAGTGTGCGGATTTTCCAGTACAAAACACCACTAACAGCCAATGGTGAATCTAGAAAAAAAATTGAAGGGTGGGCTCAAAGTTCACGGTTAGGGGACTAACCGTCCTTTTAAGCAAAAATTTAGATCGGTTTAGCAAGATAGCCATCATCTTCTAGTCCTATTGTCCAATTAAGCACAACACTTTCTAAATTACTAGTGGGAACATGTACCATTTACCAGAATATTTCGTGAGTTCTTCAAAAATAAAAGTTTGAGCTAAAATTTTAGATCTATTTAGCAAAATAGCCATAATCTTGCAGTCATGTTGTCCAAATAAGCTCAAAATGTGCTAGATTGCTACGGGGCTCATGCAATATTTATTTAAAAAATGGTTTTTTATTATGGAAATTTTGTGTACTAATGCAATATCAATAAGAGACCAGATAAAGTAATCTTTTGCAATATGACAAGTATATAGGCTAAGCTAGTTGGTTCGCACGAAGACACCAAAGCTTCCACCAGTTCCTACAAACGCAAGTTCGACTACTCCCAATTCAATTTTTTTACTATCTCTATGCACCATTTATTAGTGTAGGAAGGAAGTTAGAGTATGCATCTGGGCTGGGCCAAGAGTAATAACAGTGGTAGGAATTGCTTTACTTATTTTGAAGGGTAGGTTTCAGCCTATTGAAGCCCCTCCTCTTGGAATTGCCACAACCGGCAGCTAAAGTTGGGATTGGAGCGGCGGTCGAGCGGTTGGCGGCATTCACTCAGTGGATCAACCTTGAGGAAGGTAGGTGCGAGTGAGTGGCCCAAAAAATGACACTCCCTCCATGGGGAGGCATTTGCCCAGCCTAGACGCAAGTTCGACTACTCCCAATTCAATTTTTTTACTATCTCTTTGCACCATTTATTAGTGTAGGAAGGAAGTTAGAGTGTGCGTCTGGGTTGGGCCAAGAGTAATAACAGTGGTAGGAATTGTTTTACTTATTTTGAAGGGTAGATTTCAGCCTATTGAAGCCCCTCCTCTTGGAATTGCCACAACCGGCAGCTAAAGTTGGGATTGGAGCGGCGGTCGAGCGGTTGGCGGCATTCGCTCAGTGCATCAACCTTGAGGAAGGTAGGTGCGAGTGAGTGGCCCAAAAAATGACACTCCCTCCATGGGGAGGCATTTGCCCAGCCCAGACGCAAGTTCGACTACTCCCAATTCAATTTTTTTACTATCTCTCTGCACCATTTATTAGTGTAGGAAGGAAGCTAGAGTGTGCGTCTGGGCTGGGCCAAGAGTAATAACAGTGGTAGGAATTGTTTTACTTATTTTGAAGGGTAGGTTTCAGCCTATTGAAGCCCCTCCTCTTGGAATTGCCACAACCGGCAGCTAAAGTTGGGATTGGAGTGGCGGTCGAGCGGTTGGCGGCATTCGCTCAGTGGATCAACCTTGAGGAAGGTAGGTGCGAGTGAGTGGCCCAAAAAACGACACTCCCTCCATGGGGAGGCATTTGCTCTTGGATGAAAAGTAACTGGAAAAAAGTTGATAAATGTTTCAAGAAAATTCTGAATTTTTTTGTGGATGTTCGTGTTAGTGTCGCGAACATGTTTGACAATTTTCATGCAAAATAGAATAGTAGTGTTTTGTTTGTGAAAAAAATAAATTGAGTGTGACATTGGTGTTCATTTTTTTGTTTGCAAGACCCACAATGTTTATCATTTTTGCTTAAAACTTTGCATGTAGCATTTGGATGTGACTATAAATACATAAAAATATTACAATATTTTTGACATTGCAAGAAACTTTTTTGCGTGCATGAGCACGTGCTCCCGGGAGCCAGTTTGGATTTTCGCTCCCCCGGTCCATATTAATTATCACTATTCTAGTCTCTAGTATAACTTTATACCAAGGACGTATCCGGTGCGTCGGGACAATTGATACTAACGATGCATCAGACGCCATTATACATTCAAAAAGTGTACAAAAATATCTAGAAAAAAATAATGCATTGACACCACATCAATGTATGGTGTCACAAAAATTCAAATTTAATTTTAAAACATTACTCAAGATACAAAAATGGTAAAGTTGACACCAGTGTGCTAACGGCAAAAACTGAAGCCCACCTTGTGTTATATGCTATATTCAGTGTCAAATTTTGTCACTTTTATATCCCGAGTGATGTTTCAAATTTTGATTTGAATTTTTGTGACAACATACAGTGATATCGTGTCAATGCATTATTTTTTTTCCGGATTTACTCGAACACTTTTGAATGTGCAACGGAGGGGACCGGTGCACCAGATACATCCCCACTTTATATCAGTACTGAAGCGCCGAAGCAAACGCCAGAACAAAGGTGAGCGTGACAGCCAGGGCCCAGGGCGAAACGATCGGTGCCGTTTGTCAGCTAGAAAGTGTATTCCACGTGGCAAAGGCTAGGTAGCCCGCGACCCCTTTCTGTCAGTTTAGGGGAACAAGTTGGGCGGTAAAGTTTATACCTCAACTCCGGCAGCGGTGGCTGAGCCCCTGGTTGATCGCCGCCGCCGTCATCGTTGTAGTGGACCTGAACACGGTGCACGAGGCGGGCGTATGCGACGAGGCGCTTCTTTGCTTCGGCGTCGGCGAGGAGCTTCCGGTCCAGCAGCACGTCTTCCGGCGACCCCACGCAGCGGGTGTGCAAGTAGCTCCGCGGCAGGCGATCAAAGTGGTGGCGGAAGGAGGAGAGCGGCTCATGCGATTTGCCCGTCGCCACCAGCCGGTGGTGCATCATCCGCACAGCCGCGGCCTCCCCGTCCTCCATTGCGGCCTGCCGGCGGCGGCGGCGGCGGCGAAGATTATCAACTAATCGCGCGATCTTGGGTATGTACGTAAGTTGGCTCAAGTAAAACGGAAGATCGAGCTCGGTATGTACGCAGTGTCGACCTATAAATCAGATGGATGCCCTCTCCCAGCCACACATATTAACAAATGCATATAAACGAGGTCGGCGTACGATGGATCCATCGATCGATGGTAACGATGTGCTTGATAGATTCATTTACTCCCGCAAAAACGATACAGATTCATTCACCCGTTTATGCTATTTCATTCTCTTTTGAGCGTGACTACTTGACATTTTTTTAGAGTACCCGTTAATCGTTATGCAATCCCAGGTGGTGATCGCACAAAGAGCACGTGGCGTGTGAGAAAGCATCAAGGTCATCGTTAGGTTCCTCGTCATTTACGGTCGAATTCTGTCTGATCCCGAGTTGTACAGACATAGTTTGTCATTCATTAGGGACCGTATTTGTTTTGCGAACGGGTCTGTTTGTTCGAATTCCTGCAAATCAGAAGTAAATTGGGACCGAGGAAGGTTTGCGAGCATCAAGACCCCCGTCACGTAGGATTTTGACACCCCTCCGGTTCAAAGCCCCCTTCTGGGCTACTTTTCTTCCACTCCGCCCCTGCCCCTGCCCTCCTATTATGTATTCGCATCCTTCTCGTCCGATGTCGTCGTTGTACCTCTCCACCCGTCGTTCGGGCATTGTCGGACATCTAGAACCCCATCCACGCGCCTACCCTCCTTGTGCTACGCCTCCGTCCACCTAGGATCCGTATGCAGCGACGTACCCTTCGCCCCTGCCGACAATGTCCATGGCGTACACCATGCCCGACGGGTGTTCGATCAAACGTTATTGAGCTTTTTTTTTCAAAACTTCTTGTTATTTCTAGAGTAAGCACGCTGGTAGGATACTCGGTGACGAAGGATGATTTGTTGTACGATTCGTGAAAGGTCGTATCTGTGGACTTTGTATGTATGAGGCAAAGGGGCTCAATTTTTTGGCAAAATGTGCATGCTTCATTTCATGAGCACAACCACAATGCACCCTATAACTTATAGGTGGTCCATGATAGCAATGTGAAGTCGCTAGCCCGCGATACACCAGCCCCAACTCTGTCACGGAGCTAGAGAGAAGGTGACCGTCGGGCACGCATACCATTGAGATTGTGAGTTTTGCTTGTTGTTGATCTACATGTTGGTCAACTGATTGATTCACTCAAAATTGCATCTTGATAAATCATCACGTTGTGTAGCGCGGACGCGTTGTTGTGATGTACTACAGAACAAGGACAAACAATTTACATTTATACATTGTTGGATGAAGCTCAAAAGGCATAGTGCCTTGGATGACATGAGCAGATTCTAACTCGAGTATCGTTGAACTAAAAAAACTTGTTGAACATCCGGCTACGAATATTTGCATGTTATTTATGGATGAATTGTGCTGTTTTCTATACGTTTTTGAGGTGTTGTGCATAAGAAGCAAAGATATAGGGGCATGGTTAGATGGTCGGCTCTTGTATTCGGGTCCGTGGATAGGTCCGAACCAGTCCGCAGACAAATACACTATCCATTTTGTGAGTCAACATTGGAGATGATGCCGCTACATAAAAAAGTGGTTTGGTGGTCCATCAGACGTCCATGCTCTTGTCTCCCGTAGCATGCAGTAGGACCTCCTATTGCCCGATCTACGCGGGGAATAGAGAGGAAACACAACCCCTTCCGCTCGCGCTAGGTTTGGGACGACCAATATGTAGGGTGGGGCTCACATGTTTGTTTGTATTTTTTTTCTTTTTTCCTTTTCAAAACAATGTTTGGGATTTCCATAAAAAGTTCAGAATTTGAAAACCGATATTTTTTTTTCCAAATTTCAAAAATATATTCCCGAAGGTGCAAAGTGTTCATAAATTTAACTATATCAAATTTGATAAAAAATGTTCATGAACTCAGAAAAAGTTCACAATTTCAAAAAATGATCACGAATTTATAGATTATTCTCGGATTTCAGAAAATGTTCATCAATTTGACAACATGTTTCGAATTCAAAAATGTTCAGGATTTTTAGAAATATTCCTGTATTTCAATGTACGGTTTACGATTTCAAAAATTGTTCACAATTTTGAGATACTTTTTTGGGTCTCAAAAATTTCATTATGATTTTCAATAATTGTTTCAAAATTTTAAAGATTGTCATGAATTTGAAAATTTGTTCCACATGAAAAAATGTTCGTGAGTACAATAAATATTCACCCAATACGAAATATTCCCCAATACAAAATTTTTTCTTGAATTAAAAGGAAATTCTGAATTTCAGTATTGTTCACGAATTCAAAAAATGTTTTAATGAAATTAGAAATAATCATGAATTCATAAAATAAATTCACAAAGTTTAGAAATCTTGATGAATTCAAAAAATGTTCACGATATTAAAAGAAGTTCATAATTTTGAAATGCACGAAATTATCTAAAATATTCACAAAATTCAAATATGTTTATTTTTTTTTTGATTTTAAAAATTCATCACGATTTTTATAAAATATAGTGAATTATAAAATTAAATTGTTAATTTGATTTGTTTCCATATTTAATTTTTTTCATGTACTTCAGAAAAAGTTTGCAAAAGTGAAAATTGTCTGTCAATTATTAACAATATGCATGATTTTCTATAGAGTTCGTGATTTAAAAAAAATGTTAACTTGTTTTGATTTTTTAAATGTAAAAAAGGAAATAACACATTATAAATATAAAAGGTGAAAATATACAGAACATTTTAAGGGAAGGTCATAGAACATTCCCAAAACCAGTGGGCACAAAAAGTTGGAATGTGCCTGCCCATATAGAGGGAAAGGCGCGCTGTATAGGTCGCTATTCAGCACAGAAATTATACCTCGCTTCGAATGAGATGTATACTCTCTCGCCTGAACATTATTCATGCGCGCTATAGTATCGGGCTGGGCCATTACCTGTCGTTCCTTCGCTGTTCCATCGTTTGCTTCTTTTTTTCCTTTTTTCGTTCCATTTTCTTTGTTTCTTCATGTCTTATGTTTTTTATATTTCTCACCCTTTTTTTCGATTCTTCTTATATTTTTTTCTATTAGTATTTCTTCATTTTTATTTTTATTTTTCTCTTTATCTTTTTGTTTATTTTTCTGACTTTTTCATTTTTTCATTTTTGTATGCATCAAGAATATTTTTATACACATGTTTAAAACATTGGAAAGACATGATTAACATTTATAAAAAATAAAACTCTTTACCCCGCAAAAAAACATTTATAAAAAATACGTTCTTTTGATGTCTATTTTTTTCTTACACATTGCATTTTTGTATAAATTAGGAGTATGTATCACACACTGTTTAACACTTTGGCAATACGTGATTAACATTTTTTAGAACATATATTTTTTGCTAGTCTCTCCATTCATGAACATAAGATGTTCTAATTTTTTTATGAATCTGATGTATATAGAGATGTTTTAGTGTGTTTGTTCTCTTATTTCAGACCGTATGTAGTCTATTTTAAAATTTTCCGAATAATTTTATATTTGTGAACGGGGCATGTACTTTTATTGATAACCATTGTACATTTTTGTATACATCAGGAACATTTCATGCATACATGTTTAATATTTTTCCATATACACGATTAACTTTTTCAAACATATCTTTTGTGTCTATATTGTCAAATAAATTGTATAATTTTTATATACATCAGAATTTTTGTTTGTATATATGTTTAACATTTTCCAAATAATTGATGAACTTTTTCCAAATATGTGACTAAATTTTATGAAAACTATATATTTTGTAAATTTTATTAACATTTTCCAAATAATTGATTAACATTTTCCAAACTATATATTTTTCATATACATCGGATTTGTTTTCTTAGAAATTTAAGATTTTTCAAATAGATGATTAACATGTTTTGTAAAATTATATTTTAATTATATTTTTTTTCCATACACATTTTTAAAAAATCATATGCATCGGGAAAAAAATTATTTACCCTTTTAACATTTTACAATATTTGGCCTTCCAAGCGCTGGGCCGGGCTAGTCTCGCGCTCGTGCTCAGGCGAGGCTGCGCTACGTCTTGCACCAAGCGAGATATAGGGATCGCCGTGTGCAGCCGTTCCGTTCTAGTTCCACCACCCGCGCCTCATCCACAGCCAAACGGGCGCGACATGTGCTCGACGTTTTCCCTCTGAGACCACGCGGCCATGGCGCTCGCCTTCCTCCCTCCCGCGCCCGCAGTCCACCATCCGCCGCGCCCCCTCAGTCCCCCGCCGCTCGCGTGCGCCACCAACACCGGCTTCTCTTTCCTCTTCCCACCCGCCTCCCGCTGGCCCTCTCTGCAGAGGGCCAGCTCCGCGGCAACCGGTGATGGCGCCGCCTCGTCAGAAGCGCCGGGCGACAGCTCGCTCGACGCAGACCTCCTCCGGAGGGTCTCCGGGGCAGAGGATGCGGAAGGAGCGTTGGACATTGTCGCGGAGTCGCTGGGCGGCGGGGCTGGCTCCGGCTCGAAAGCGTCCCTCGACGCGTCCGACTGCAACGCGATAGTCACGGCGGCGCTCGACCGGGGCAACGTCGATCTCGCGCTGTCTGTCTTCGACGCGATGCGCTCCGGCCTGGCGCGAGGTGAGCCCGCCTTTGCTCCTCTGCTATTTTATCCATTCATGAGTTGCTTGACTTCTGCTGAGAGCATGGTGTCCAACTCTTGAGTTTGCAGTTGGGCGCTGGAGCTGGGCGAGGCCGGACGCGCGGACCTACGCGTTGCTAGTCCAGCGACTGGCGGCGGCTCTGCGCGTTTCTGATGCTATCAGGATAGTCGACTACGTGTCCCGTGCGGGTGTATCTTCTGCAGAGGAGGTGAGGTTTCGCCTTCGTGTTAGGACTTAGGAGTTCATGTGTCAAAGCAACGTCGTGTGCTTACCCATGCAGTTGTTGTTTTAGAAACCCTTCGTTCAAACTTTTAATTGATAGAGAGATACCTCGCATAACAACACAAAATATCTGGCTGTTATCTATCTCAGTGCTTACTTTCTTCATTTTCTGCTTTGCAGTTCAATTCTATGTAGACTTGATTTACAACTTTAATCATCTTAATTTGTGACTTTGGATAGGAATGAGTGCGATACGAAATGATTCCCAGAATAATCATCTTGCCATCCCATTTTCGTAGCATTTCCATCAAGATATGAATAATCTCTACCAAGAAATTCCAAATAGAAAATTTATCAGATAGCAATAAATGTACCTCAGAACTGTTTATTTGACGAAGGATTCAGTGGGAAACCATTTATGTATGGCACTACTTTCTTTTTTCCTGCCTTAGACCGATAATAACAGCAACAAAGAAGAAATTAAGCCAGTTAGCATATTAAAATACATGGGATCAAGTTTCAAATTCTCAAGGTCAAGTACTCTTAGGTGTGGCCATCCAGCGGTTTGCAGAAGGCGCACCTTAGTCCATAGTTTGGAGAGCGTAACAAGTGAAATCAGCTCATGAACATTCTAAATATCCCAATTTATCCAGGACGTCCTTCGCCTCCCGGGGGTATCTTTGTTTGGGAGCCAATGTGTCAACCTTTGCATGTTGCATGACTTAATATGTCTCGAATATATCTCCTTTGAATATTAATAGAGTAGAAAAATATTACTATATTGCATTGTGCTTACAATCTTTTCTATGCAGCCTAATTCTGAACAGTTTGGCAGTAGTAATATTACAGGATTGCACATTGCCACAACAATGCCAACAATTCTGAATATCTTCGAAATTTTATAATTCTGGTGAAAATTGAATATCCAATGTTGACATGCGGGTGCCTTAGTGAATGGAATATAGCTGGTACAAATTAAATTGGTGCAAATTTAAGAGTTACAGTAACACATTTTAGTTACTGCAGGTCCCATTTGGAATAACTGTTCGCTGTCCAACCTGCATGGTGGCAATTGCTGTTGCGCAGCCTCAGCATGGAACTCAGGTTTGGTGCTGCAGAAGTACTTGCTTTACATCTCCTTCACATACTGAATACTACTCATTAGGTTGCAAACCACGAACTTCTAAACAATTTTCCGCAGCTGGAACCATCATGAGACGCAAGACAAATGTGACTTGGAAGAATAAGAGGGAAACAATGGGGTCGGGTAGCTGTTAGATATTGCTAGCACAGGAACCAACATGCTGTCGCCAGTAGGTAGGAGCACAGAAGGGAGAGTTCTAGGAAGATAAATACTTGTAGATCCATATGCAAATTGTAATTCTTGTACGTGGGTCTTATTTTGTAATTCTGCCCCTCACTGGGTAAATAGTTTTGCTCTTTATGGCCGCACATTGCTATAACTTATAAGCACTTCAGCAGGACATTTTGATAATTTTATATAGGAAATGTATTCTTAACAGTTACCCTCTCAACTCTCAAGTTTTATACATTCTCCACTTCACCTCTAAAATAGGAATCAGTCATTCTACTCTCCTGTCTACCAAAACCGGTTGCCATAACCCTCTTGCACTTTTCACAATGGCACCCTCCTCCCCTGGCCATGCGCGCGCCTCTTAGCATTGCCAATCTCCACGGTGGGGCATACACATCCCTCTTGCGCGTTTCTGGCTGCCCCCAAAAATCTTTCAATACTCCAAGACCTACCTCACCCTCTTTCCTGTTTGTTCCATTTTCAAGGTTGTTATAATGTCGCCCCTTTCCCGCTGGCAAGCTTTCCCAAGTGCTCTCATGGCTGTTGTTCTAGTTCGTGAGGAAATCAGTTCTTTCCCCCCTTTCTTTCTATATGTTTGTGTGACAGCCATGTCCTGCGACAGACTATTTATCCCTCCTCAAGTCCTACAAGGATCTAGTTGTCAGGCTAGACTGCCACCACGGATAGATTATACCATGCTTGGAGGGTTACTTGGACTAGGTCTGATTCTTGCTGTCATCAATAGTGCTTGTATTTGTAGGAGGCCATTTGGCAGATATGTCAAATATGTATGTACACATGCAAGTGTGTTAAATACACAGGAAACCCCTTCACAATAGGGAACTATGAACAACTATATACACGTCTAATGCCTTCCACCCCTCAAATTCATGACAGATCAACATGAACACAAAACCTGAAATATTTTAGTTGGATGCTTTGAATTGCAATTTCGTTATGGTTTTAGTTGGATGCCCTTCAGGTGGTTTCTTGTTCGAAGTGCCGGTACCAATATGAACTATTTTCTGGAGACGTTACAAGCATCCAGTCAGAAGAAGTGAGGTTAGTGACTGAAACATGTTTTATTCATCAACCCGTCTCTTGGATATTTCTGTACCACCGTGATAATCTTGTTTATTATAATTCAGTGTCCTTTTAGGCTTTTAATTATGGATTATGATAAATATATTTCGAAAGCAACTAATAAGAACCTTTACCAGCAACATTCTTTTTTGCTAGCTGGGGGAAGGGGGGTCTAGGTGCTAGAACTTTAGAGATACTTGATATCTTAATTAGGATTGAATCATAGTGAGTCATTTAAAACTGTTGAGCTTAATCAGTGATCTGGTTATGGTCTGACTGATACTTCTTTCATGTCTTTCTGGGGGTGGTATGATGGGCAACACAATATTGCTCTAGTAATTAGTTTGCGGGGTGGTTCAATATGGCTCTCACAAATGTTGCTTTCCAGAATGCTAAAACGGTTAGACATCAAACTTAAATATTTGATAACTACACATCGTCTTCGATGCAACTCTATGACAGGGGTGATTTATGGGCCTTCCAATGATTATTCATCCTCTGCGTACTCCTTTGCATTATGTAAATTGGTTAGTTTCTGTTGTTTTACTGGTATCTCACAATACAAATTTTAGTGCTCCATTTCAGTTTTCTAGCAGTTACTATACTTGATATCGTTTCTAATATTATTTCTCTAAGGATCTTCTCCTGCCGAACGCAGCATGGATATTTCAGCTTTTGATAAGGCCTTGCAATTTATAAATGTGTTCAAAGATGATCTTCCAGCTGCCGTTCACTCTATCGTGGTAGCTTCCCTTTTCAATAATGCATATTAGAAATTAGTCTGTTTATATGTTGATGCTATTTACTTTAGGCGGAGTTTAACTTTGTTCTTCGTGACACGTGAAAATGCCTTAGGGCCTTGCATATTATGTAAAAGTATATGGTGAACTGAATGGAAGTATATTTCATCACATTTTTTTAATAAAACCGAGGCAAAAATGTTTTGGATAGAATGTTCGAAACGTAAAGAAGATGAGACAGTACAAAATTATCAACATGTTGCTACCACTAATGACAAACTGGTACCAGGATTTGTTTTAAGCCCCACATCAACAACATGAACATATCTTGTCATAATTATGGGAAAATAACCAAACACTTGTCAGTCATGTCAGCATGACCAAATTTGGTCGTAAAGAATTGGCAACTATCAACTCTGCAGTAAACAGTCCATTATGCCACATACCCAATGTTGCCCAATTCTAAGTGCTGCTAAATTCGACAGTCAAGATTTAACTGCCATTTCTCACTGAATACTGATTGGCGTACGGAATTTTGTGGGCAGCATGCTGGGGCTTCAGCTCAGCCTTTCATGGATGATACCACCTTCTTTTACAATCTATGCACAATACTGTTAACAGCTTATGTCAATTTGGTTTCAGTTTCTGATTAGTGATATGTTTATCTGTCATTTGCGTTGCAGATCCGCACACCCTCAGGAATAGCCCGCACACATAGATTTGCTACCAAGACTGTGGAACTGCCTGCTCAAGGAGGAGAAAGAGTGACCATTTCCTTGGCTGCTCCAGCCAATGCTTATCGTCAGATGGGTCCCCTCAAGATTGCGGCACGCTCAAAAGGGTTTAGTCCAGGAGAACCCATGTGCCTCACTAACCATGTCAGTGGAGAGATCTCAAAGTTGCTTAGAGTGCCATCAATGAATGGGGGACCATTGTTTATTAGTCCTTATCTAGTTGTCGGTGCTGTTGCTTTGCTTGCTTCTGGAGATGCTGTTTCTGCATTCATTGATCCAAGTCTCCCTAGACTAATTACAGCAACTGTCATTGCATCGGCTGCTGTAGGAACAACACTAAATCAAGTGATCCTGCCAGAGACACGAAAGGTATGCTTGATTTCCATGTAGCAAAAACATATGGGGTGTTTCTTTCATTAAAGAAATGAAACAAAGTGCAGACACTCTGAGCAGGTAGGTAAAGATCTAGTCATGTATCATCGATAAATTTGTTCACTATTAATATTAGTCCATTCCATTTTGCTTTGTTGATGGATTAGCTCCACCTGATCTTGCCAGTACTTGTTGGTAGTTCTAATTATGTTCTCAACCATACTACCAACTTCAAATTCTTTTTGGTGTTGAGTAATGTTTTTTGGAAGTAAACTCAGTGTCTATAGTCTCGAATTAGAAACTGTGGTTTGTATTATCTATTCTGCATGGTTTAACTCTTGTGTTTATCCAGCTTCCACAAAAGGCAGTAGACATAGTTGCTGTACAGCAGAAACTCTTATCTCAATATGACATGCTTCAAAGTCGTCTTAAGGATCTGAAACAGCTTGTTGAAAAAGAGGTTTGTCTGTTTAATCTCTGTAACCAGTAAATCTTCTGCTAAACATAAAGTTTTGAAAAGCATAGTGTCCAGAATTATTCCATCGAAGGTGTGGATGCTTGCAAGAATGTGTCAGTTGGAGAACAAGATATTAGCAGTAGGCGAACCATCATATCGGTAATTTTTACAGAAGTTGCATGTTCTTCTATCGCAGTGGTTTAATTTACTTATTTAAAAAATCACTGTTTTATTACAATAGTTTCATGTTCTACTGCAGTGTTTTATGAAGAGAATTGAGCAGTGTACAAACTAATTTGCAGTGCTCGACGTGGTAGAGTGAAGAGGGTACGAAAAAGTTTGGAAACTACGCTGTTGGCAAAGATTGAGCTGATGGAAAGTTACGCAAAAGTAATAGTACAAGAGACTAAATATAAATCTGTATACAGTTCACATTTAATCTAGCTGAAATAAAATGTTAAATATGGCATTGCAGTTATGTTCTATGATTGAAATTGAAGTTGAAATGGACTCGGATGTTATCATTGCTGAAGCAGCAACCGATGCAGTAAGTTCCTATAGATGGATGCAGTATATATACCTAATGTACCATTTTTTTTGTTTTCCTGTTTAATTCCTGGCAGATAGCTAATAATGAGTGTTATGATTTCAGGAAAGAATATCAGAGCAAATTGAACAATTAATGGAGATTGACAGTCTCGAAGAGGTGGAAAACCTTCTGCCAGAAATTTCTATTGAGCATAACACCGTTTACGAGGAACTAACATTTGCTTCTATAACCATTTCAGCAATGGCGTATACAAGCTGAGGCTAATGATGAAGCAGAAAGGCTTCTTGGTTCAGATTCTTCGGAAGCATTGTCTGCTGAGCGTGTATGATGAGATTTTGGTATGGAAGTACATTTAATTTGTTTCCCATTTTCCATATAGCTCAGTTCAATATACATGTTTTACTGTCAAACTGAGAACAAAACCATACTCCACTAGGCTGGGCACAGTGACTTGTGAAGACGATGATTCTGGTACAGAAGATTACTTTGTAGAACCATGTATTCCCCCCATAACATCGAAGTGTCTATTGCAAAGAACTCGAGATCTCTAGCACACACTTGACAGTACAGATCAGGACAAGCTTATGGATGGAAACAAATGAAAGATGCTTATACAGATACGAAAGAATGTCAAATCCCTAAAGAGCATGAGATGTTAGAGGCAGTTCAAGGACTGGCTTGGTTTGTTAGTTGCTTTAGCATGTTTTTTTTTTTTTTTTTTTTTTTTTTTTTTTTTTTTTGCGGGTGGCTTTAGCATGTTTCTTGCAGTTAGTGAAGGAATCTGACGCTGGCTTCTAAATGGCTCAGTGTAACTTTTATCACCATTGTGTTGAACGGCGGGACTGTAACTGTACATAAGTGTGTAAATTGAATTGCACCACATTTTTGTCATGTCTATAGATAATTGCAGGTCCTGCGAATTAATGTTTGCGGAGCATCTGTGTCTGTACAGATGATATCGATGTGCACGCGTTATCTGACCAGAAAAAACAAGACGCATGTGATGTACGCAAGACCGCGAGCAATAGCATTTCCGGAGGCAGAATAAAAAGTGTCCCAGAAATGAACCAGGAAAATCCCATCGTAGACACGGGTTTGCGCCTGCTTTGTACAATTAGAAAGGGGTATGCACAACAAAGACAACTGATATGCCATCACAGTCGGTGCCGGCCCATCCCCGACATGCACACGCCTGAAGAGGAGGGCAACCCTGGCGGCGAAATGGAGGGCGACCTTGGCGGGCGACGCGACCGCGCCGGGTATCAGCGAGCAGCGAGAACCACGATCGGATCTCGGTTCTGGGAGCTGGCCGGCTCCGATGACGAGTCCGACACGGAGGAGGAGGAATCTGGCGACATGGTGGCGGGGAACTCACCAACGCCTTCAGACATCGTGTGTGAAACCCTAGCAGAGGGATACTCCGAGGAACAGATCGCTGCTACCGTCGAGGGAATGGTTCCACGCATCGACAGGGCATGGGATGGATTGGGCGACGACATTGACGACAAGGTGGAGGTGGTCTGACGGGTTGTACATCGGTGTACGTCTATGACGGCAATCAAACCGTGGAAGGGACCTCTGTTTGCCAGCTATTACCCTTTCAAATTTCATTTGGGATTGGAAGACGGTGCCTTTCCGACGAAGAAAGGGGAGACCGGCGGTGCACAGAGAGCCGCCGCCGCCACTGCTGGTTGATCCGGATCGAGGGATCTGCGACGCCAGGAAGCAGCGATTGAATTCCCTATTGGGCCATGTTGGGCCCAATATGGACACGATTGGGCCGGCTTCAACTGGGTATATGGCCCAGTTGAAAGCGTTGCAAGGTCCATCGGCCGAGTCCGAGGAGGAATATCGATCAAAGATTATATCGGTCGATAGCCTGACGAGAGAACTCATCAATACATCGACAGCGGTCGACGACCTCTCTAGGGTTCGACGGGATCGTCATCGGTCTTCACCGGGTTTCCCTATCCGTTAAGGGCGAGCGCGGAGGATCCCGGCGGAACATACCCTGCGACTCCAATGGCCGGACAGGAGTCCGGACAGCCGCCTCCGGCCGCCAGCGGGCTGCCCAAGCCGGGGGCACCGGCACAAGGAGCAGGCGGGACAATCCCTGTGCATGTCGAGGGTGGCCACGGGGCTGCTGCTGGAGGATGGGGCGATGGGTAGGGTCAAGGTCGAGCTGAAGGGCAAAGCCGCAACGGTTTTTTGGCTGGTAGAGGCGGATTAGGCACAAGCCGGACTGGTTGCGCGAACGGTGGCTATCAGGGCTACCAGTATAACTAGAATCAATGGAACGAGGGATCAGCTGGACCGGGCGGTGGCCGCGGCCAATGGAACGATGGTGGCGGTCGAGGGGGTGGTGCTAATCACTGGCACCGTCCTTTTTATCCACCGGAATGTCAGTTTGTGGAAGAAGCCAAGGGCCCGCACTACTGGCAGCGTGGTGGTCGCGGTGGCGGAGGCCGGAACTATGGATGGAATAAAACGGGCTCGAAGTGGACGGAAGTGAACACAACAAAAACTAAGGTGGCTGCGGTTACCGGAACAGTTGCCACCTCTTCGACTACGACCGCCAAGCTGCCAAAGGAGGCGGCTGCCGTGGTTAGTGCCTTGGCGACGGTGGCTGTACCCATCAAGGCAACGGTTGACGACAAAGAGACAGCACATGCTAACAAAGCGGCGCGTAAGAAAGAAAAGCTGACTTGTTATAGATGTGGTATACCGGGTCACTTTGTTATGGATTGCACCACGGTCTTATGTGATATTTGTCAGAAACCAGGACATGATGAGGGTGCCTGTCCACTATTTTTAGCACCTAAGCCCGTGATCAACATATATGGTGTATGTCAGAATAGACTCATGTTCTTTGAGACGCCACACTCTACATCTGCTATTGCACCTCCCTATCTTGAGAGTTCAAGGACGGGATTGGTGAAGGTTACAAATGGTACGTTGACAGTTGACCAAGTTTCTCAACAGCTGAGGAGAGTTGTATGTGAGTCTTACCAATGGGCTTCGGTTAGAGTGGACGAGCAGGTTTATCGAGTGGAATTCCCGAGAAAAGAGGATCTTCAACGTCTGCTGACTTTCGGGGTCAGGAAGGTGAATGGGAGTAAATGCTTGTTAAGAGTTCGAGGAATGTAAGAAAGCGGAACCATTAGGTACAAGGTTGAAGAAAGTTTGGATCAGATTTTCAGGTATTCCAGAGATCATTATCAACAATTTCTTTATTGTCTGGAGCCTTGGTTCACTGGTGGGCAAGACAGAGAAAGTTGATATGCCCTTTACACACAAATGTGGGATTGCCAGGTTGCTCGTGAGCATGTTGGATGTTGAATACGTACCTGATTACGCACCATGGTATTATGATGGGGTGCATTATGACCTCGACATAGAGGTTGAGGAGGATACTCTACTACAGACTCATGATGGTGATGTTGACATGGTGGATGGTGGTGATCGTGATCGTGATGGGAACCAGGGAGATGAGAACCCTGATGAGCACACTGAGATGTCCAAGGAGGACCGTATTCACTCATCTTCGACGGGGACAGATACACCACGTATTAGCGGGGTTGCACCTTCAGCTACATCTATGGCGACTCTGCGTTTTGGATCATTTAAGGCGATGTCAGTGCCGAGTCATCTAAGGGAAACATGCATGCACTTTGAGGATATTGAGCAACTTTCTGTGTTAGGGGATGGACCGGTTGATGGGCACGAGCTCCCGGATTCACAGGTCTCACAGGAAGAGCTTTCACCTCGTCAAATGGACGGGGACTCGCTGGGAAGTCCGGTCAACACATGCGGGCAGAAGACCCCCACTTCGGTGATCAAGCCGAAGATGGTGAGTGGCGGAGGGAGTGGGTAGCCATCTCCAACCGGCCAGGGGGCAGCGGCCTATGTCAACGTCAGGCACAGTGACGGGACACAAGGTCCGGCGCCTCTGCTGGCGTCTGCTATGATGGAGGCCGATCTCTGCGGCCAGTAGGTATAGGCTATGGATAGTCCGATGAGGCCGGGTTCGGGTGGACGGGTGGTCCATCAACCAGACCTTCCGCGGTCATCTTCTATGGGTGCGGGGCCTCAGGGCATAGGGCTAGAGGTCCAGGCGCGTCCCCCTTGCATCACACCCATCCACATGGTGGTGGAGGGGATGCCATCTCAGGATGGGTGTGCGGCTCCGGACGGTGGGGCTGCCACTTCGATCCAGATTCATTCACCGGCTACTTGCTCTACCACTGTTGAGACTAAGGCAGGAGGCCAGAGTCATACAGTGGTGTCCACGGATGATGTGATCTCGTATGGCGGGATACCAGATCTGACGCCTGGAGACCGACGATTTAGTCACCGCATCCAGGAGCAGCCGGATGCTGATGACATGGTGCTCGGGCGGGCTAAGAGGGCCACCAAGCTTCGAGACGTCGAGGAAACTACAAGTGTGTCGGTTAATACTGATGCATCAATTCTTCACTTTTTGGATTGTGAGATTATGCAAAATGCTAGCGACATAGGTATCTCGCTTGGGTCTGATGGCAAACAAGTAGCTAAAACTATAAATGATATCTTAGATTTAGAAGTAGACAGAGCCATAGAGTTTATTCAGAATCTAGCAGCAATAAAACCGATGAATGAGTCAGACATTAATGGGTTAGGAGGAACATAATTACAAAGCTTGTGTGAAGGGTTATTAAACATAGGGGGAGATGAGGAGGATGTGGATGACATGGGTTCGGAGGGGTATATGGCCTCTTCGATTGACGGTTGTCATTCTCATGAAATACCTTCACAAAGTACCATGGAAGTGACACAGGAAAAACAAAAGAGGCCTTGGAAAAGGAAGGTTTATCATGTGTTAGCGATACAGAGAAGTGCACGAGTGAAGCATAAGAAAAAAATTCATGATGACATATGAAAGGAATCTTTTGGAATAGCAGAGGTCTAGCAGACTTGGCTAAAAGAAGATTCCTGAGAGAAACATCGTTAGAACATAAGCTCGACTTTATGGCATTACAAGAAATGGGTAGAGATAATTTCACATCATCATTTCTTAACACCTTATCAGGAGGAGTGGATTTTGATTGGCACTGTTTGCCACCGAGGGGTAGATCGGGAGGGATCTTACTTGGTGTAAAGTGTGAAACATTAGAGGTGATGAATGTGGTATATGGAGAGTTCTCCGTCAAGTTTCGGGTGAAGTCGAAAGTTGATGGATTTCGGTAGGCTTTGGTGGCCGTGTACGGGGCAGCGCAACCGGAGCTAAAACCGGATTTTCTCGCCGATCTGGTCAGAATTTGTGGAGATGAGAGACTAACCGTTATGGTTGGGGGGATTTTAATATCATTCATAGGCAAAATGAAAAAATTAATGACAACTTCGAGGGAAGATGGTCAACAATGTTCAACATGGTTATTGAGAGTCTTGATTTGAGGGAAATTGACCTTACCGGTAGGCAGTTCACATGGGCGAACTCACTGCCGGTTCCAACATATGAGAAGTTGGACAGGGTGCTGACCAGCGTGGAGTGGGAACAGAAGTACTCGTTGATTTCAGTACATGCTCTACAATGAGCCATCTCTGACCACACACCTCTAATGGTTGACTCCGGGGAGGCCAATCATGTGGGGAATAGAAATCACTTCTCCTTTGAACTAGGTTGGTTCGAGAGAGAAGGATTCATGGATCTCATAGCCACTGAATGGGCTAGGGATTCTGGTGGATCTTCAAATATTGAAAGATGGCAAAACAAAAACCGACACTTGCACCAGTTCTTGAGAGGATGGGCGAAGAATCAGAGCGGGATATACAAAGTGGAAAAAGAGAGGCTTATTCGACTAATTGATGAGTTAGATGTGAAGGTTTAGACTAATCTCCTCAACTTGTCGAATAGAAATAATAAAATTGAGGCTAAGAAGAAATTGCAACAGCTTCTGAGAGAGGAAGAGATGAAATGGGCACTTCGAGCTAAGGTGACGAAGGTGGTCCAGGGAGATGATAACACACAATTCTTTCATATGATTGCGAATGGCAAGCATCGAAAGAAAAAATTATTCAACTCGAGCAAGATGAAGGGACAATTATAGGACATGAGAATTTAAAAACATACATTTCAGAATATCATAAGAAGTTATTTGGGGCACCAGAAGCGAATTTTGTCTCTCTGAATGAAAGCACAATTCATGATATACCTCAAATTAGTTCTGATGAGAATGACGTGCTATCAGCTCCATCTACGGAGAAGGAGATGTTTGATGCTATATCACAAATGAAACAAAATAAGGCATCGGGTCCGGATGGGTTTCCGGCAGAATTTTATTAAAAATGCTGGCATATCATTAAGGGTGACATTTTGCCTATGTTCCATGATTTATTCAATAGCCATTTACAACTCTTTTACCTTAACTTTAGAACAATCATGCTGTTGCCAAAGAAGGCGGAGGCTATACGCATTGAGCAATTTAGACCGATCTGTTTGCTCAACGTCAGTTACAATTTTTTTACAAAGGTTGGCACGAATAGAATATCAAGGATAGCTCATTCAGTAGTCCGACCAACACAAACAACATTTATGCCTAGGAGACACATCTTAGAGGGTGTTGTTGTCTTGCATGAAACGTTGCATGAAATACATACAAAGAAACTCAATGGGGTTATCTTTAAAGTGGATTTCGAGAAGGCATATGATAAAGTAAAATGGCAATTTCTCCAATAGGCCTTACGAATGAAAGGGTTCAATGAAAATGGCGGGATCAAGTGGACACTTTCATTCAGAAAGGCAACATGGGTATTAGAGTTAATGATGACATAGGTCATTTTTTTCAAATACATAAGGGATTGAGGCAGGGTGATTCCATGTCTCCGATATTGTTCAACATTGTAGCAGACATATTGGCAATACTCATTGGTAGAGCTAAAGAACAGGGGCACGTAGGAGGACTCATCCCACACCTGGTGGAGGGGGGTGTCCATACTATAGTATGCGGATGATACGATCATTTTCATGGAACATGATATGGAAAAAGCAAGGAATATGAAACTAGTTTTGTGCTTATTTGAACAACTCTCAAGGCTAAAAATGAATTTTAACAAAATAAAAATATTTTGCTTTGGAAAGGCAAAGGACGAGCAAGACGCTTACATGCAGCTATTTGGATGTGAATTGGGATCACTACCATTTAGTTAGCTAGGGATTCCTATTCATCATAGAAGATTGACGAACATGGAATGGAAATGTATTGAGGAAAGATTTGAAAAGAAACTAGGTTGCTGGAAGGGCAAACTTATGTCATATGGAGGGAGGCTAGTACTAATAAACTCGGTATTAACAAGCCTTCCGATGTTTCTGTTGTCTTTCTTTGAAGTGCCTGTAGGGGTACAGAAAATATTAGACTTTTATAGATCTCGTTTCTTTTGGCAAAGTGATGAGGCTAAGAAGAAATACAGACTAGCGCAATGGGATATTATATGCAGACAAAATACCAAGGAGGTCTTGGTATCGAAGATCTAGAAGTGAAGAACAAATGCCTGCTTAGTAAATGGATTTATAGGCTATCCACTGAGACTGATGGGATGTGGGTTCAATTATTGAAGAACAAATATCTACATTCCAAAACTCTAGCTCAGGTGACAGCTAGACAAAATGACTCACCTTTCTGTAAGGGATTAATGAAGATAAAGGCAACCTTTTTTCAAAGGGTGAAGTCCGTAGTTGGCAATGGTACCTCAACAAGGTTTTGGGAAGACACTTGGCTTGGAGATTCGCCATTAGCAATTCAATATCCTTCGTTATATAACATCGCGCAACGTAAATAAGAGTATGTGTCCACCGTATTACAATCGGTACCCCTGAACATGCAATTCAGACGAGCCTTAGTGGGAGCACGTTGGACTGCATGGTTACATCTGGTTAGGAGATTGATGCAAGTGCAACTTTCTAGCCAGACAGATAGGATTCATTGGACTTTACTGGTGAATGGGGTCTTCTCGATAAAGTCTTTCTACAATGACTTGATAAACACTGGACCACTCTCAAGATCTCTGCATATTTGGAAAATTAAGGTTCCCCTTAGGATTAAAATTTTCATGTGGATTATACACAAGGGAGTGGTATTAACCAAGGACAACTTGGCAAAACAAAGATGGGGAGGCAGGCCTAAATGTTGTTTTTATGATCAGAATGAGACAATACAACACCTCTTTCTCGAGTGTCCTCTGGCAAAACTTTTATGGCGAACACTTCATATAGCTTTTAATTTAAACCCACCTACATGTATAAGGTCGTTATTTGGAACGTGGCTCAGTGGAGTAGACGTTACAATAGCACAGCTCATCAGAGTTGGGATATGTGCTCTATTTGGGCTATATGGAACACCAGGAATGACATGATTTTTAATGGCAAGAATTTCAACAACTTTTTGCAGGTTATCTTCTGAGCAACATATTGGATCCGTACGTGGTCATTACTCAGCCATGCAGACTCCAGGGAGCATATGGATATTGGGTGCAACCGGTGGGAGATGGTCGCATGGGTTATCTTCAATCGATTTGGATGGCGTGCTAATAATAGGCTAGGTGTGTAGGTATCGTAGTCTATTGTTACAAAGCGCCGGATGTGGCAGCTTGATTTGTATTTCTCTTTGTTATGCATTAGCGCCTGGACGCATTGTGGACCTGCCATTTTGTTTCGAAACTATCTAATAAGATGGCTGCATGCATCGATTGATGCAGAGGCCGGGGGCTTCGTTCCTCCTTTTCCAAAAAAACAACAACAAAGACAACTAAATCATTATCTCTTTGCTGCTGGCTATAATTGGTCCCAGTAATGTGTTGCCAGTGATGACCTTCATTGTTGCAACCACGAAGTCATAGCCCATTCCTTCCTGTGCACCAAGAAATCGAAGCGCAGCAATCTCAGCAAATGTTACGCCACCAACAAACACAACTAGAACAACAGAGCGACGACCAACCCTGTCGGTATTCCGTTGTGCCCCTGCTGGTAGTGGTTTTGATGAACCACCAATGGTCGAGACACCTCTTTCCAAATCCAGACGAGGACCTAGCAACAATTTCAACACTTCTTCAATAGATCTCCATCCATACCTCACTGCTTGCTCAACAAGGCGAACACTAAGAGGCGCATATCCAGCAAAGACGATGATGTATCATCAGGGGAATCCGGATCCTTTATATCAACTATAAGCTCGAGAGCTCTCCTAATAACAGCCTAATTACTCCTCGATTCCCGCCTTTTAACAAGGCCAACCTTTTCCAGATTGTACAATGAGGGCATGTGCTCAAAGCCATAGCTGTGCAGTATCTCCCGCCTCAAGTAGTCGAAACTCTTCCTCGGCTCAGCTCATTCCCGCAACCCGCGGCGAGCGCGCGTCATGACAAGGAGAGGTAAGGCGTGGCGTGGCGAGGTGAGGCGAGGCGGGCAGCGGCGGAGGAGGAGCACGCGTGTACAACTTCTCTTCCCAAGCTCCCAATGACAGGTGATAGAGCAACCCTTATAAAGAAGTCTCACTCTTACTACTGTAGCGTTATGGTACTAAACTTCCCACCACTTGCCACCACTTTCCGTACACCCACATGGGCCATAGGGATTAACCAGGGATTATTGTCTTATATGGGCCTAAGCCCATCTATAATCCAATAATCCCCCACTAGATCTCGAGGCACATAGATTTGTCAACTATTCCAAACAATGTTTGATATACCAAAATTTTCAGTGGAGATTGTTAAGTTGAACTTCCACCTAGAGCAACAGGATTAGACTTCTTCACAACTGAACAATGGAGTATGCCTTGAATTGTCAGTTTAGCGTGTAGAAGTGTCGCCTATTGTCAGCTAATATGTGGCTGCCGAAGGCTAAACCCCACTGGTGGAGCTTATTAGTCATACTCCTTACCTTCTCATGAGCTTCCTAGAGATTACCCAATCTCATAGACTGTGACGAGCAGTCGGGCTCACATAGGTGTGTTCCTCCAAAGAATGCTCTACAGGTTAGCATCTTGCTTTCACAAGCTTTGGAACACATTCAGACAAAGTCAGCCTGCCTTACAGATTATGAGAGTATTGCATCTTCAACGGAGTGTGTTAGTAAAGATACTCTCCTCAGTTGACCACTGGATTGTTTTCCCAGGTCCTAATTCCCGGAATCTTTGATCACATAGGTTGGGGTACCCCCATGGCAACTTACGTGGGTCTCATGCCCATCTCCCTTGATGCATTTTCTATCACAGTTCGTGATAGACCTTTCGTAAAGGGATCCGCCAGATTCTTATCCATCTGGATATAATCCAATGTTATTACTTTGGGGTTTCTTGAATGCCTGGAAGATTTCAATCTTCTTCTTATATGATTTGTGGATTGCATGTTGTCCTTTGAACTCTTAGCCTTGGCAACTACTGTTTGATTGTCACGATTCATAAGGATAGCCGGGACTGGCTTATCAACCACTGGCAAATCCATCAAAAGCTCTCGAAGCCATTCTACTTCGACGCATGATGTATCTAATGCTTTGAGTTCTGCTTCCATAGTAGATCTCGTTAAGATCGTCTGCTTGCAAGACTTCCAGGAAACACCACCACCACCAAGTGTGAAGATATACCCACTTGTGGCTTTCATCTCATCAACATTAGATATCCAATTCGAATCACTATAACCTTCGAGTCCCATTGGGTACCTAGAATAGTGAATTCCATAGTTCGCAGTACCTTGCGAATAACACATGACTCGCTCAACGGCATGCCAATTTACATATCTCGGGTTGGAAACAAACTGACTAAGCTTGCACACAGCAAATGAGATGTCAGGCCGAGTAGCACATGCTAGGTACATGAGTGAACTGATCACTTGAGAGTATCTCAATTAATCAACAATTGTGCCTTCAAAATTTTGAATCCGCAGCTAGGATCATATGGTGTTGCAATCAGAATATCGAAAACGACTCAAAATCTTCTCAACATAGTGGGATTGCAAAAGTGTAATCCCATCCTCATTTTCTCGTAGCAGCTTGATGTTTAGAATAACATCGGCCATACCTAGGTCTTCATCTCAAAGTTATGAGATAGAAAAGCCTTGACCTCCTTAATTACTTTGAGGTGGGTCCCAAATATCAGTATGTCATCAACATACAAAAAAAAGTATTACTCCTTAGCCCCCACCATGGCGATAGTATACACATTTGTCAGCTTCATTAACAACAAAGCCAACAGATGTCAAATTTGTATTAAATTTCTCATGCCATTGCTTAGGCACTTGTTTCAGGCCATACAAAGATTTAAATAGCTTACACACCTTTCTTTCCTGACAATTTACTATCCATATGGCTGTTGCATGTAAATTTCCTCCTCTAGCTCTCCGTTAAGGAAAGCCATCTTAACGTCCATCTAATGAATGAGAAGACTATGCGAGGCAGCCAACGAGAGTAACACTCGAATGGTTGTCAATCTAGCCACAGGTGAGTAAGTATCATAGAAATATTCTTCTTCCTTTTAGGTATAATCCTTGGCCACAAGCCTAGCCTTGTACTTCTCGATAGTACCATCGGTCTAAGCTTTTTCTTGAACACCCACTTACATCCTAATGGTTGGCGACCAAAAGAACGACCATTGATCTACTAGGCCCTGTTAACCAAGATGGAATCCATCTCGTTGCGGACCGCATCCTTCTAGTAGTCAGCATCCGATGATGCGTAGGCTTCCAAAATGGAACTAGGAGTGTCATCATCCACGAGGTACACGAGGAAATTATCACCAAAAGACTTTGCGGTCCTTTGTCTCTTGCTCCTAACATGAGCTTCCTCGTCATCCTCCATGGAACTTTCATCACTTTTGTGTTCATAATATTCCATCGGAATGGCAGGTTCAGGAGTCTCATTAGATTCCAGTCTAGAAGTGCTTTGCATATCTCTCATGGGGAAAATATCCTCAAATAATGTAGCATCTTTAGACTCCATGATTGTACCGTCCTTCATGTCGTGTGCGTCATATTTAACCACTAGAAATCTATAGCCAACGCTATGATTCGCATAGGCCAGGAAAACGCAGTCCACGGTCTTTGGTCCTAACTTACGCTTTTGGGTTATCGATACGGTGACTTTCGCCAAACAGCCCCAGTGTCACACCCTGTGTTTTGCCTCATGACTAAGTTAACATGACTCAAAAACTAGGGCCAGTTAATTTTTTTGACTGCATATGAATGCTTGACTTGTGTGCTATTTGCTTGCTTGTTTTATTGCTTGCTGGTGCTCTATGTTCATAAATCTCGCTCCTACTCTCAAGAACTCTTTTCCTTGATCCAAAATCTTGTCCAATGATCCTACCATGTGAATAGGACCTAAAACTATTTTTATCAAATATTATTTTGACCAAAAAGCGTTTATTCAATATAGGTGTTCAAAACCCCCTGAACTAAGGTTGGTACTACAAGTCCTCAAATTGGGTGGATTGTTTCGCCCCAAAGGATTTATTTGGAACCTACTATATATATCACTTCACAAAACCACCAAATATTAATTTTAAAGATTATTTTACTATTTTATTTAAAATCTTTTTCTTAAGGCCAGAAATGGTCTTTTATAGGGAAAAATTATTTAAAGCTTTAAAAATATTTGGGTAAATTTAGGAAAACTCAGTGGACATATATTGTCCATATGTAAGAGTTTCAACACATGGTCATGTTCAAAATATTGGACAAAACCCTCCAAAACCATTTCTGTCTCTTTCAAGCATTGAAATATTTCTATAAGAAATATTCTCAATAAATTTCAATAAAATTCCAGATAGTCAAAATTGTCATATGTGATGATCTTGCCAAGTTTCATCTCAATCCCAATTGATTTGCTTCATCAAAATATTCCAAAACCATTGCTATCTAGAGCCAAATTTGAACAACTTTACATTGTGAAGTTTTTCCCTTGACCCCAAACTTTGTTGGCAAGTTCTAAACCCCAGATAATATTACCACACCAAGTGATGGGTTTGTGGGAAGTGATATGAATGCCTATATCTACAGAAATCTGATTCTGTTGATTTCAAGGGTTTCACAAAGTTACATTGGGGACTTTCTTCAATCAAGCTCAAACTTGGTGATCCTCTCTATTTGTGCCTATATTTTTATCCTGTTAAATCTCATGGCAAGCAAACCCCATTTGCTTAGCCAAATCATCACGATTTTTTTTCTTATTTTGTAAACAACCTTGTTTGACCCCCCTTCTACTATTCTCCTTCACTTCAAATTTTTATCACAACTTTGTAGAATTGCACCTCACCCCCAGTAATGTTTGCATGGCCATTT
This sequence comes from Hordeum marinum, assembly GCA_022496015.1. Lineage (NCBI taxonomy): Eukaryota > Viridiplantae > Streptophyta > Magnoliopsida > Poales > Poaceae > Hordeum > Hordeum marinum. The sequence goes on along the minus strand of CM039678.1, from coordinate 374,683,065 downwards.
CTCAAAGGTTGATGTGGTAAAACCCCTCATTTTCACAGTTTGGACAGCCTTGGCATGCCCCTTCTTCCTCCCTCCCATTATTCTATGCATGTAATTGCCCCCAAGTTTTACCACAACACCCGTGGCTTGTTAATGCACATTTGCAAACCCAAATATGGCATGCTCATGTGGAAAATATGAGCAATGCCACTAAAACTAGATTATGGAAGTAAAAGTGGCTTTGTACTACAAGTACCTTGCCCATTCATCTCCCTGATCTGAAACTTGGTGTAAATATAGTCCTTCCATGCTTGAGTACACTAGACATAGTGTTGTGCCAAGTGAACCACATTAGAAACTCTTTTTCTAAGCCCCAAGGTTTCTGTTGCAACCTTACCCCCAGTAAAAAAACCATATAACCAGCTTCATTTGCCTTGAGACTCCATTAGTGCTCTCCTGCACGTGTGCCCCACACACTAGACAACCTTGGCCTCCCAAAATGATGACTTGGTCGTTACTTAGCGTGGGACTACGTTGTGGACATGCAGAAACGGCGCTCTGCCACTTGTCCGTGCCCAATCAGAGGCTCCCGATAGCCTTGGGCCTCGTGGTGCTGTCCCCTGAGACCGCCTCGACGTCAATGACACGACAGAGTGTCGGGCCCCTATTCCCTTTCCCTCCTCTCTCCTCTATCACGCGTGCCCGACGCCGCTCTGCTCGGCCAGTGGCCGGCCTCAGACGCGCGATCTCCTAAGGATGCCTCTCTCTCTCTCTCTTTCGCTCCCCTGTGTCATGGACTAGCTCCACCAACGCCCAGACGTGCTCCCGTGGTCCCTCGTGCCCTCCAATGACGTTAGTGGCCGGGCTGGCGCACAAGCCCATGGTGAGCCGTCGCCCTCCCTATAAAAGCCGCCCCGAACCCCCCTATCGATCTCTCTCGCTCCTCCTCCCTCTCGTGGACCTCCCGAACCAACTCAAGATCGCCCCGTGCCCTCCTCCTCCTCCTACGGCCGCCATGGCACCGCCTCCGCCTCGGCTAAATTGGCACAACCCAGTATCCCCCCGCTCCTCTTGTATGCTCCAGGGCACCACTCTGCATCACCACGAGCTTCCCTCGCTCTCCATTCCCTCTCTCAGGTGCTCATGGCACTGTCCCCATCTCGGTCGACGCCACCCTCCGCCTTGGTCGGCGCCATGCTCATCCTCGCCCTACCTATGCCCCGTAGTCCCCACAGGAGGGTGCGGCTCGGTTTCCTGAGCCCGATGCTGGTCGAACCAGAGAAAACAGTGGCCGGTAGCGCCAACGACTGCTGCCGGACCTCCCTGCCTCTCCCATGGCGAGAGCTTGAAGATGGCCCCGTCAGCCACCGGGCCCCACCTGTCGGCCGGCCAGCTAGGCTGATGGGTGGACCTCGCCTTTAAGTGGAGATGGGAACGACCAGGGGCCGCCTTCGCTTGAGGATGGCGCATTTCCCTTAGGGCGCCTTCGGCGTGGCCCGTCTGCTGGCGCGCGCGAGGAACTGGGTCAGGCCCAGTGAGCTGCCACGCTAAGCTACACTCCCTGCGTAGCTTAAGACCATCTAGGTAAATTTCTTTCCCGTTTTCTTTTTGCTCACACCTATTCTGCTATGACAAATATTGGGCAATTTCTTCATATTCATCCACTTTCCAAATCTCTAGGAAATTCATCCCAACTCCAAATCTTGTGAAACCACTTCCTAAATGTTTATAAAATCATGCCCTATGGAATGGGTGCATTCACCAATTTTATAAAAATGTTTTCTTTAGAGCTCAAGTAGGATCATCATTTCATCTATTTCCACCATTCAAAAATCCACCTTGATCCACATCCAATGAAACTTCCTTGGCTATTTTTCTTGTGACCAGAGGTGTCCAAGGAAAATAAAATTCCTATTTATAAAGCACTTTTATTTCTCTGCTTGTTGTGTTGCTTATCGCAGTTGTTTTCGACAATAGTGACGAAGTAGATGAAGTGCTTAGAGTGGACGCGAAGCGTGTGAAGACCTAGAAGACATTGCTAAGCCAGGCAAGCATCCCTTTGATCAGAAGACCTCGAAGACATTGCTAAGCCAGACATAGTGTTGTGACAAGTGAACCACAGTAGAAACTCTTTTCCTAAGCCCCAAGGTTTCTATTGCAACCTTACCCCTAGTAAAACCCCCATCTAACTAGCTTCATTTTCCTTGAGACTCCACCAGTGCTCTCCTGCACGTGTGCCCCACACACCAAACAACCTTGGCCTCCCAAAATGCTGACCGGGATGTTCCTTGGCATGGTGACTATGTCATGGACATGCAGAAATGGTGCTTTGCCACTTGTCCTTGCCCAATCAGAGGCTCCCGATAGCCTTGGGCCTCGTGGTGCTGTCCCATGAGAGCGCCTCGACGTCCACAACACGACAGAGTGTCGGGCCCCTCCTCCCTTGCCCTTCTCTCTCCTCTGTCGCGCGTGCCCGTCACCACTCCGCTCGGCCAGTGGCCGGCCTCGCACGTGCGAGCTCCTGAGGATGCCCCACTCTCTCTCTCTCGCTCCCCTGTGTCGTGGACCAACTCCACCAACGCCCAGACACGCTCCCGCGGCCCCCCGTGCCCTCCAGCGATGGCAGTGGCTGGGCCGGCGCACGAGCCCACAGTGCGCCGTCACCCTCCCTATAAAAGCTGCCCCCGAACCCCCTATCGACCGCTCTCGCTCCTCCTCCTTCCTGTGGACCTCCCGAACCAACTCAAGCTTGCCTCGTGCCCTCCTCATCCTCCTACGGCCTTCATGGCGACACCTCCGCCTCGGCTAAATTGGCACAGCCTAGTCTCCCCCCGCTCCTCTAGTATGCTCGAGGGCACCACCCTGCATCACCACGAGCTTCCCTCGCTCTCCATTCCCTCTATCAGGTGCTCATGGCGTCGTCCCCATCTCGGCCGACTCCGCCCTCTGCATTGGTTGGCACCGCACTCATCCTTGCCCTACCTGTGCCCCGTAGTCCCCGTAGGGGGTGCGGCTCGGTTCCCTGAGCCCGACGCTGGTCGAACAAGAGAAAACGGTGGCCGGTAGCACCGGCGACCACCACCGGACCTCCCTGCCTCTCCCATGGTGGGAGCTTGAAGATGGCCCCGTTAGCCGTCGGGCCCCGCTTGTCGGCCGACCAGCTAGGCTGACAGGTGGGCCTCGCCTTTAAGTGGAGACGGGAACGACCAGGGACCACCTTCGCTTGAGGATGGCGCATTTCCCTTAGGGCACCTTCGGCATGGCCCGTCTGCTGGTGCATGCGAGGAACTGGGCCAGGCCCAGTGAGCTGCTGCGCTAAGCCGCGCTCCCTACGTAGCTTAAGCCCATCTGGGTAAATTTCTTTCCCCTTTTATTTTTGCAGAGAGAGAAAGAAATTCATAGATAATTCATATGACATCCAAATTTGGTGATTCAAATTCTTACATGTTCCTAAAATCTTGGCCTACCAAATATGAGCATTGCACATTTTTCCAGAAAACTTTCATGTACACTTATATGATTAAGGCTTATTTTTGTTTTCATGCTTTAAATTTGAAAATTCCTAGGGTGCTCACCCTAACTCCAAATGCCATGATTCTAATTCCTAGGTGGGCTTAAATTCATACACTAAGTGGTGAACATTTTTGCTCACACCTATTCTGCTATGACAAATATTGGGCCATTTCTTCATATTTATCCACTTTGCAAATCTCTAGGAAATTCATCCCAACTCCAAATCCAGTGAAACCACTTCCTAAATGTTTTAAAATCATTCCCTATGAAATGGGTGCATTCACCAATTTTATAAAAATGTTTTCTTTAGACCTCAAGTAGGATCATCATTTCATCTATTTCCACCATTCAAAAATCCCCCTTGATCTACATCCAATGAAACTTCCTTGGCTATTTTTCTTGTGACCAGAGGTGTCAAAGAAAAATAAAATTCCTATCTATAGAGCACTTTTATTTCTCTGCTTGTTGTGTTGCTTATCGCAGTTGTTTCCGACAATAGTTGACGAAGTAGACGAAGTGCTTAGAGTGGACGCGAAGCATGTGAAGACCTCGAAGACATTGCTAAGCCAGGCAAGCAGCCCTTTGACCATGATAAGAAACCATTTTCATGCATTTCATATAGCACATTATGCCTTGTTGTTGATCATGCGATGTGGTGACCACTTTGGTGGGATGCCTCCGTTACTTTTACCGTTGATACTTGCATCATGCATGACACTACCATCCTTATGAGGGTTGTGCGGGTGGGAGTAGATAGGATGCTAGTAGATGCTACGCAAGTGGGATCGGGTTTATGCATGGTGATAGAAACAAAAGTATTTTCAAAGACTTTTCAAAAAAACCGTCGGGTCACACTAATGCCCGAGGGAGATGACGATGAGTTGGGTAACCACTTGAGGAAGAAGTGATGTACCAAAGCAAGTGAGTGTTTTTTTTCAAAAATGGATTAGATTTAAGGTCTGCTGACCATCCCAACCTTACATGGGCAACCACGATACCCCTTATGGGACGGGGCTCTGTTGATTACTTTGGTGGGTACTGGCAAGGAGCCCGCATTACTAGTGGCGAGAGTGGCGTGGTCACTCTCGATACGGGGTCGTGCCGGTATGGACGATCATGCGCTGTCTTCACAGGCACCAGGCACACTATTGGTCCCTGCATGGATGCTACGAGTGATGTACATCATGTGGGCTGGGTACCAATCGAGTGGACTCTTTGTTTAGTATTTCCAGGGGAAAGGCATTGTTTGGGTGCTTACCTCAGGTATGTTATATACCGCGAGTCATGGATGACACGGAAGTTCCCCGAGTCTTGTGGGTAAAGGGTGCAACCTCTGCAGAGTGTAAAACTATTTGAATAGCCGTGTCCGCGGTCATGGACAATTGGAGGTCCTTCTTAAATTACGCTCGGATGTTTCCTAAAAACGTGGTGTGTGTGTGTGTGTGGCTGACAAAGAGATGGCACTTGAGATAAGTCAGATAACTTGATGACATGACTGAACATGAGATGTTCAACACCTGCTTATGAGGATATATATAACTTGTTCATATGGATATCTGCCAACTGTTGATGCATGCTTACATAAGTATTTGATCATGTCATTGCTCTCAAAATTAGCTTTCTGCAAAATTACCTACTTAGTGCTATATCATGCTCTGTTATTGACTTGTTCCAAACATGGGTTGCTTGCGAGTACATTCAAAGTACTCATTGGCTTGCCACTGGTTATTTTATTGGCCAGGCATGAAAGACCAGGTTCTGATGAAGATTATCTTGGTGACGGACATGCGAGCTAGGACGCTTCCCAGTCAGAATGCCTGTAGGGTTAAGGCAGATGGCATGGGTTCACGCTATCATTGAAGATTTCCGCTACGAGATAATGAAAACATGGCCATAAAGGCCATATTTGAATGACACGGTATGTAATGGATGTAAGACTCTTGTTATTCAGTTTCTATGTGTTCTGTGAGCATTGATATCTGGGATGACTGTGCACGTACATTCGGTGATCACAACTTATGAGTCGGGGTCCCGACACCCAAGTGCGCAAGTAAGAGAGTGTATTTGTTTTCGTTTCCCATTTCTCAAATGGAGTAGTCTCATTATCCTTCATGGGAACTTTATTCAGGACATGACATGATGTCAATACAGCCTCCCCCACCATGCCTTGGATAAACCCGATGTATCTAACATGGTGTTAACCAAGTCTGTTACAGTACGGTTTTTATGTTCGGCAATCCCATTTGACTGGGTGAGTAGGGAGGCGTCCTCTCATGAATAATACCATGTTCCACACAGAATAAATCAAACTCACTAGAAAAGTACTCTCCACCATGATCAGACCGAACTCGTTTTATTTTCTTTTCAAGTTGGTTCTCAACTTCCACCATATATATTTTAAAGTAGTGTAGAGCCTCATCCTTAGTATTTAAAAAATACACATTGTCGTCGTTTTCTCACGACAGATGCCATGGGTAGGCTTATCGAAGGTGGTTGGGGCCAGAGGATGCCGACGGGCTCCGGGAGCGGGATTAGGCACAAGCGATGACTAACACACGATGTACCTAGGTTCAGGGCCCTTCGTGGGAGGTAATACCCCTAGTCCTGCCTGATCTAGTTGATCGATGAGGAGAGGTTACAATGGTGCTCCTTGAGCTGTATCTAGAGGTGGAAGGAGAAGCAGCCGACTCCCCTTCCCTTACTACGAAGGTGGTGGTGGAATGATGTGTTCCTCTTGTGTGTGTGTGTTCTTCTCTGTCTGTTTGCTTGCCTTTGCATGGGAGGCTCCGAGGGGTTTTACAACCCCCGGATTACAATATGGGTGGAAAGCCATGGGGGGCCTCAGCTGGCAGCCTCTGTAGCCGGCCATGGGCCCCCCGGCTGTAGGGTCTCGTCGCCGGTAGGGCCCTCCAGCTAGGAGGTCTCGTCGAGAGCCGGAGGGGCTCACGTGGTAGGTCCCAGCAATGGTCGCTTCACGACGCGGGTCATCCTTCGGGGCGTCGCCTTGTGGCAGCCGACCACGGTCAGTGGTACGGCCGACTACACTGTAGCCATGCCGGGGCAAGTCATGGAGTGGTTGGAGGCATGCCGACACTATAGGAAGCCCGGTCACGGTCAACCGAAGTCAGCGACACTATTTCCTCCACAATGGCCATACGGGTGCTGACCCCCAATAGGATGGGGGCCACTATAGCCGCACATGCCTGGGCCGTGAGATCCAAGGTGCGGCCGGCTAGGGGGCCAGGAATCCCTGCCCTCAGCCGGCGGTCCTAGCGGAGCTGGCCATGTGTGCCGGTAGGGCCCAGCCGGCGTCGCGTAGCTGGCCAGGCAGAATCTTGGCTGTAGGGGGAGGCGGCTCGCCCTTCAGTCATTTCAGAAAATTGGAGTAGTGGGTTGCTTTAGGTTGCCCTAGTGTTATCCCCCCGACAGTAGTCCCCGAAGCAGGGGAGGCCCGCCGCCGAGCCCAGTGGACCTTGCCGGCTTGAACATCGCCCCAATGTTGCGGCCCGCTTCGGAAACCGGACGTTGATGGTCGACCGGCCGCCGGCTACCCAGCCGGTCGATCTTTCGAGTGCCATCTTGGGTGCCTCGCCGGGCGGCACATCCATGCCACGTGGTGGACGCAACGGGTCGCGATCCTGATAGGCCGCGTGGCGGACAAGACCGGACCGAGAGGAGGGGCCCGTCCCGGCCACGGCCTCAGCCCGCGCGTGCGGATCTCTGTGATTTGGGCCGTCGGTTGGCATGCCCGAAGGCAATAACTGCTGTCCCACACACGACAGTGATCGTGGGGGACGTGCGCAATGAATCCGCCCCCCATGACCGTCCGCGCGGGGTTTAAATGAAGAGGGGGAGGGGAACAGAACGACACATTCGTTCCCCTCACCCCCGTCGCTTCGCACTCGTCGCCCTCCTCCTACCGCTCCGAAAGAACAAGAGAAAGACAGTGAAACTCATGCCCATCGTCGTGCAACCGCCATCACTATCGGAGACCGCCCTACAACCGAGCTCCCGCATCCGCCACCGTGCCTGCAAGCCCCTCAAGGAGCCATGCCGAGCAAGGGGGCATGGGACGACATCATCATCGACGGGCAGTTCATCGAGCACCTCCGTCATCGTTGCAAGCTGTCGGCGGAGGAGCTCGTGGAGGCAGGCATTGTCGGGCCGGAGAATTCCCCGGCCCTGCGGGACGTCGAGGTGGTCATCTTTGCCGAGCACTTCCTCCGTGGGCTCGGGCTGCTGGCGAGTACGGTCTTTCGGCGATTCTTGACGCGGTTCGGCCTCCAGCCGCACCACCTTGCCCCCAACGCCGTTCTGCAGCTGGCAGCCTATGCCACCCTCTGCGAGAGGTACCTGGGGGTGGAGCCGAGGCTTGACCTCTGGTTCCGCCTCTTCTTCCTCAAGCGGTAGACGACGAAGTATCCGGTGACGAAGGAGGCGGTCATGACCACCTGCAGGGGAGCTTTAATCCACATCTGCCAAGGAGTCGTTTTCCCGAAGCTCCCGCTGCAGGTGTCGGTGAAGAACTGGCAGCAGGGGTTCTTCTATGTGAAGAACGTGAAGCCGGAGGAGGACTACATCAACCTCCCTGACTTTGTCAATGTGCCGCCGGTGGCAATGCTGGACTGGAGGACGGCTCCACCTCAGGCCCCGGAGATAGCAGACCGGCTCTATGAGCGGGTGCTACACATGACCGGGGCGGAAGGCCTGAAGGCGACCGATCTGTTGACGACGGTGGTGGCATGCCGGGTGCAGCCGCTGCAGAGCCGGCTACATCTCATCTGCTAGATGGGGGGCTGGCACGACCCCTGCCGGCTCTCCACTAAGGAGCTGAAGCCGGTCCACGTGGCGCGGATGGTGAACGCCATCTCCTCGGCGAAGCTGAAGGAGGGGAGTTGGCAGTGGGGGAAAACCCCGTATAGCCGGAGCCATCCAGCACCACTGGTAAGTGAAGCGGCCAGCTTGTCTTCCTTTTCTCTACAAAAGGTGCCGCCTCGATTTGATAGCGAAAAGCAACTCCCGGCTTGCAGGTTTTTCCCTCGTTGCAGGAGTACGGAGAGCCGGCCGCCGACTTGGTCGATTCGGACCCTAAGGAGGTGGAGGACATCGACGAGGTGGAGCCGGCTGACTCGGATCGAGCCGGCGCATCCAAGGCCGGGGGGGGGGGGTGTGGATACGGAAATGGAGGCGACCGAGTCGACGGGTGAGTCCCCTCCCCGTCCAAATTTGCGGGATTGGACTGACGACGATGTTGACACACGAACACGTCACCGTGTACCCTCAACATCGGGGGTGATGCACCGCAGCTCACGTCGAGGGAGGTCCGTCCGGCAGCGCGATACGCAAGACAGTCGGCAGACGCTTTTGTAGACCCGAAACTCCGCACGCCCGGGAGGAACCCCGTTAGGGAGTGCGGCGGCTATGGGCTGCCCTGGGTCGATTCGCTCGCCTCTAGAGCATCGGGATTCGCAGCTCTCAAACACTAAGAACATTGAAGAATGAGAGAAAAACGAAGAACGTAGCTGAAAAAGTAGTATAGATTGATTTGTTCGATTGTGTGTTGTTTAACCGGCCGTCACCTCCAACATATATAAGAGGCAGCTGGACTTACCGTACAAGCAAAGGATTCATCTAGGCTTTCCTTACAAGAAAATTACATCAATTCACGTCCTAGAGTCCTAGTTCTAATTCCACTCGGATTCAGCCCAAATCTGGCCCAATCTTCTATCTCGCTTCTTGCGTGGGCTGTGGAATATGCATATGACCTCGGATGGAGATGGTCCAGACATCAATTTTGTGTGTCTCAATGAGGCCAACAATCCATATGTTTATCACTTTCCGAAATAAAGCCATCTTGAATACTCCACGAGGTCATCTTTAACTTCGAATCGGACTTGATCACGTAGCAGACTGGACTATCCGAGTGTTGTAGCGTCTCTCCAGGCCATATACTATCTCATATAATAATGACCATAAAAACAAAGTTGACAGTTTCGACGTTTCGAACAACTTTCATGTTGAATATTTTTCCATCCGAGGCCATTTTAAACTTTCACTCGACCGAAACTGTCACCCGACAGTGATTTTCACTCGGACGACAATTGCACTCGGGCCGAAACTGTCACTCGACGGTGATTTTCACTCAGACGGCAATTGCACTCGGGCCGAAACTGTCACTCGACGGTGATTTTCACTCGGACAACAATTGCACTCGGGCCAAAACTGTCACTCGACGGTGATTTTTACTCGGACGGCAATGGTAATTTCACTCGGCTGGCGATTTCACTCGGCCGGACGGGAAACTTTTCACTCGACGGCAAACTTTCACTCGGAAATCCCGAGTGAAACCTTAGGCTGATTTTTTTGCCTCTCCAGGTTGCATACGACCTTGAATTGAGAAGATTTATATATCAGAATCAATCGCCTCGACGACGCAAAACTTTTTCATGTTGTAAGTTTTTCCATCCGAGGACGTCTTGAGGGCCGAAAGACTGATGCGACCCGTCAGACATGTGTCTGATCTCCTGCGCCATATTTTGCTTTGTGATAGGGCTGCACTCTGGTTGCTCTAACTTTTGCACACGACCTTAGATTGAGATGATTTATATATCAAAATCAATCATCTCGACGAGGCGAAGACAATCCATGTGGAACATTCCTTCACCCAAGGTTGTCCTGGATGTGTAATGGACCAAAAAGCACTCAGAACATCTACATGACAATCCAAGTGTGATTTGGCCTTTGAAATGATGCCGAATGGTGATGGCCTAAACATCAAGGTTGTTTCACTCGGCAATATGAACTTTCTTGTAGAAAAAACCCTTTCATTTGAGTCCATCTTTATTGCATTTTGCACCGTGCCAAAATCAGATGTCAACACATGCCCCCCTGTTTTTCGGCAAAGCTAGCATGCCGAAAAATAATTTGCACTATGCTTGTCCTAAGGACGATGTCAACACTCCATCGGCCATTTATATTCCTTAGGGCGATAATTATGTATCAGCCATGTTTATTCTAAGGGAGATAATCATATATCGGGCATTGCCTAATTAGGCTTCTTGCCACACACTCGGGGGGTACTTCTTCAGATATCTGCCATTGAGAGCTCGAGGTAATAATACTCCTTGTATGGATTCTACTAAATATGAATTTCCAGAAACTATTCTTGCAATCCTGAAAGGGCCTTCCCAGTTTGGAGACCACTTCCCGAATTTTCTATCTCTAGAACCAATCGGCAGAATCACTTTCCACACAAGATCGCCAACCTGAAAATTCTTCAACTTGACCTTTTTATTGTAAGCTCTTGCTACCCTTAATTTGTCCTTCTCTATGGCCTTTAATGCAGCCAAATATTTATCAGCGACCTCATCAATATTGTCCATCATCAAATCATAAAAGTCCACTGCCGATAAATCATTTTGTTTGGCTATTCTCAAAGCACTCAAATTTACCTCCACAGGTAAAACAACCTCTTGCCCGTATACTAGCTCATATGGAGTTACCTTTGTAGCACCATGCCTTGAGATCCTATGTGCCCACAAAGCCTCAGACAACAACTCATGCCATTTTCTTGGATTATCCTCAATCTTCTTCTCGATAAGTTTAATCAATATTTTGTTGCTAGACTCAGCTTGTGCATTAGCTTGGGCATAATACGGAGATGAATTGAGCAACTTTATGTTGTATGATTCGGCAAATTCTCTAACTTGATATGACATGAAAGATGAACCTTGATCTGTAGTTAATGTCTGAGAAATGCCGAATCTATGAATAATGTGTTCGGTTATGAATTGAATTACCTCCGTGTGTGCCATGTTCTTGTGAGGTTCTGCTTCAGACCATTTAGTGAAATAATCGGTTGCCACCAACATGAACCGATGCCCCTTCGAAGAAGATGGATGAATTTGTCCAATGAAGTCTAAACCCCATCCCCTAAAAGGCCACGCCTTGATAATAGGATGCAACATAGCAGCAGGAGCCAACTGAATATCACCAAATTTTTGGTAAGCTTGACACCCTTTATAATACTTGAAGCAATCATTCATCATAGTTGGCCAATAAAATCCAGCATGCCGCAAGAGCCATTTCATTTTGGGTGCCGACTGATGAGTACCACAAATGCCTTCATGTACCTCTCCCATAGCAACTCTTGCTTGGTCTTCGTCCAAACACTTTAAGAGAACATCTTCAACCGTTCGGCGATAAAGACCATCATCTCTCATCGTATATTTGAAAGCCATACGCCGAACAGCCCTGTCCACCCTTTCACTCGGATTGCACAAGTAATAAATAATGGGCTTCCTCCAGTCATGATTTTCACCTGTACTAGATTTATTGTTAGCGTCCGAATCAGTAGGCTCTAATTCGGCTTCTCCCACATTAGCAAGACAAGACATCGGCTTCTGAGAAATATGAAACATGCCATAATCAATATGATAGCCGGATGCTTGTTGTGCTAACTCATTTGCTCTCCAATTGTCATGTCTAGATATATGAGAAATGCTAAAATAATCCAAAGTAGAAATCACATCTAGACACTTATCAAGATAAACATTAAGTGATTCGTCTAAACATTGAAAGATTTTGGACACTTGCTGCACTACTAATAAAGAATCACCAAAAGCCTCAACATGCGTAGCACCTATAGCGAGCAACATTTCTAAACCGAATAACAATGCTTCATATTCGGCTTGATTATTTGTGCAAAAGTATTCCGGTCGGCATGAGGCTTGAAAAACAACACCATAAGGAGATATATAAATGATACCAACACCTTGGCCATTTCTACAAACTGAACCATCAAAATATAACCTCCATGGCACTAATGAGACAAGGTTTATATCAACATGATGCTTGTCATTAATCCGATGCTCAACAATAACATTAGCAACAATTTGGCCTTTCATGGATTTTAGAGGTTCATAAGCCAAATCATATTCAATTAAAGCGTAAGCCCACTTGCCAATTCTACCACTAAGAATTGGCCTATGCAACATGTACTTAATGACATCGGTTTGACAAGCTACTATGCACGCACTTGGCACAAGGTAATGTCTCAGTTTTATACAAGCATAATATAAACAGAGGCATAACTTTTCAATAAATGTATACCTTGTCTCAGCATCCAATAAGCATCGACTCAAATATGTAATAGTATGTTCTCTTCCTTCGGTTTCTTGAGTCAATACAACACCAATAACACCTTCCTCTGCCGCAATGTAAAGCCTAAAGGGCTCTTTATGTTTAGGTGCTCTCATTACTAGAGGAGTGCTTAAATAAGTCTTGATCATGTCGAATGCCTCTTGCTGTTTTGCCCCCCAAGTAAAATCAGCATCATTCTTTAACCGAAGGATAGGAGTGAACGCATCAACCTTCCCTGACAAATTAGCTATGAACCTTCTCAAATAATTGACCTTGCCAAGGAATTTTTGCATATCCTCTTGCATGTTGGAGCCTCCACTTTTTGTATAGCTTCTATCTTTTTGGGATCAATTTCTACGCCATTCTCATGAATAATGAAACCCAAAAACTTTCCAGCCGACACGCCGAATACACACTTCAAAGCATTCATCTCCAGTCCATATTTTTTCATTCTTTCAAAAGCTAAACACAAATCGGCCAAATGAGACTTAAAAGCATCCGATTTGACAACAATATCATCAATATAGACTTCAAGTATAATTCCGAGTAAATCATGGAAAATTAAATTTATAGCCCTTTGATATGTGGCACCCGCATTTTTTAAATCCGAATGTCATCACTGTCCACTCGAATAAACCAAGGAAACTAGGGCAACGAAAGGCTATCTTGGACATGTCCTCTTTGGCCATAAGAAAATGATTATAACCCACATTACCATCAAGAAAGCTAATAACCTTATGTCCAGAAGCATCATTAATAAGCATGTTGGCTATTGGCATGGGGTACTCATCTTTGGATGTAGCTCTATTCAAATCTCTGAAATCAATGCACACCCTTATCTTGCCAGATCCTTTCTTCTCCAACGGCACAATGTTAGAGATCCATTCGGCATACCTGCAAGGCCGAATGAAATTAGCTTTGAGCAACCGACCGATATCCTCCTTGATCCGGTCATATGTTTTTGGATAAAAAATTTCTGGCCGATTGTTTGTAAGGTCTAAAACCGGCCTTTATAGGTAACCGATGCTCCACTAGCACTCGGCTTAAACCTGACATCTCATGATATTCCCATGCAAAGCAACAAACATATTCTTTCAATAGCCCGATCAACTCAGCTTTATGATCGTCTTTCAAATTCTTGTTTACAAACGTCGGCCTAGGAACTGAACCATCCCCTATATCTTTTTCTTCTAATGGATCTGCCGATTGAAAACCCTGTCCTAACTTATCCATGTCATCCAACTCCTCTACGGATTCATACATATCGTTTTACTAGACCGATATTTTGCAAGTAGTTTCTGTAACCATTCGGAATTAGAATCCATTTAAACATATGATACCTTGGAGCCAATTGCCACTAATCGGCTTTAAAGGGACGGGCACAAAGCCATTCTTTGTTGTGCTAAGGAAATCAAACTCTGACAAGTCGCGTCCCATCAAGCAAGTAGCATTGGGATGTTGCCAATCCACCGATGCATCGGCCAAAGCAACACAAGCCGAGTTATCCGCATGAATGACTTCCACTTCATCATCAACCCACTGGATCAAAAACTGGTGCATTGTAGATGGTACGCACTGGTTTGCATGAACCCAATCGCGGCCTAGTATGACGTTGTAGTTACCTTGTACCTCATCGACAAAGAATGCAGTAGCCAAAGTTTTGCTCCCGACTGTAAGCTCCACATACATCACACCTTTGGATTCAGTTTTCTCTTTGCCTTCAAACCCATTAAGCACCATATTGGTCTTGATTAATTCATCATCAGGCAAACCCAATTTATTGAAGACCGAATAGGGCATGAGATTCACCACAGCACCACCATCAACAAGCATCGGAGTGAGTGGTGATCCATTGATATGACCTCTGAGGTATAACGGTTTCAAGTGCGTCACTGGCTCCTTTGGCTTCTCGAATATTGCATTTCTGGGGCCAAAATCCAGCTGAGCCACTTCCACTTCTTCATCTACAGCACGAAATTCAGCAGGTAAGTAATACACCATATTGATATCCATACCTTCATGAACCAGTGTAGACTCATAGTCCAACAGATCATCTTCCTCCTCGCGCGTGTCCATCGAATCTGAATTCTGTCCGAGTGAAGGAGAAGTAACAGGCGACTGAGACGATGTCATGGCTACATTGTCCTCTTTTGGTGGTGTAATAGATATAGAAGCCACTATGTTTTGCATTGGTTTAGGCTTCCACACTTGCTTCGCTGGTATCATGGGACGAGTGACATCGAACAACTCGTCCCTTGCTTCTCAGCTTCTTGTTCTGCCATCTCTTGATTCCTCAACCTCTGTAATTTCCTCTTTTGTGTCTTTGTTAGACCTGGAGGACACCACCTTGGTCGAGTGTATTTAGGATCAACTGGCTTCACTTGGCTGGTACTTGCTTCATGATCATTGGTCTAGTGCTTCGGCGCGATAACAAGTATCGGCTCAGTTGGGTTGCTACGCACAGTCCACTGCTGTGTGGCGAATGTTTCACTACCCAGGATGAGTGAGTTGACATTGATATTTTCCTTGCCTTTCCTTGCCTCCACCGCTGCAACACTCGACAGCTTGACGCGCCACTCTTGTTGACTTTTCTGACCTACAAAGTTTTCACTCGGGCGCACCCTTTTACTCGGACGAAATCCACTCGGACGTTCGACTGCGTAGTATCCACTCGACCGTATTCTTTCATTCAGATACCTTCCACCTGGGAGCATTCTTACACTCGGATAGTTTTCACTCGGAGGCATATTTTGACCACACGAGTAATGGACACCAATGTTCAGTCGGTTTTCATACGAGCATCCGAGTCGATCCCAAACAGGTTGTCGTTGTTCTTGTGGAAACGACATCCTTGATCCAATCGGTTTTGCATGCTGACTGAACCTATCAGTTGATGGTGACCTTGCTCGCTTCAGGTATGATGACCGATTAGAGCTAGAACCGGTCGACTGATTTGCATATTTGGACAACAACATATCAAAAGTTGGCTTGACTCGCGTACGATGTACCTTGGCTTCGTTCCTCTTCCACTTGCCAACTTTTGGACTCTTGGGTTTAGCGAACTTAACACGAGTGTCTTGTTGCACTTGTTGTTGCCCCCTGAGTGCAGGATTCTTGATGGTGATCTTGATTACTTCCTTGCCATCGGGTTGCTTGTCAAGCACAACCTGCCTCCCCAAGACCTTGCTGTCCTCCTTGCTTTTCCTAGGCTCACCAATAATGACATTAGTTTTATTAGCAGATTCGGCTACCTCTGGCCGAATGAGCAACTTTTCCCCCTCCAAATACAGAGTGTTCATTGGGAAGGGCTGCTTATCAACCTGCATCTCAGAAAAGTTCAATCGTCCATCATTAATGGCCGATTGTATTTGTCGTCGGAAAACATTACAATCATTAGTAGCATGAGAAAAAGAATTATGATACTTGCAATAAGCACACCGTTTCAACTCTTCAATCGACGGTAAAGTGTGAGATATCCTAATGATCTTAGCTTGCAGCAAAGCATCAAATATTTTGTCACACTTAGCAATGTTAAAAGTAATCTTCATCTCTTCGTCACGATTCTTATGAATCGGTTTCAAATCATTGCAAGTAAACGGTTTGGCCCTAGACGGCCAAACAAATTCGGCAGCATACATATCACCTTCATCGTCCGAGTGATCACTACCATAATCAACCATATTCATCTTAGGACGATCAGTTTTATATCTATGCACCTCTTTGAGATCTTTGCTCCGGCTTTCCTGAGCCAAAGCTTTTTGCAGCACCTGGTTGATACTTAAGAACTCATAGCCTTCTAGATTTTCCCTAATGTGAGTTTTCAAACCACTAAGCACAAGGTCAGCAAAATCCCTCTCGGCTATCACCAAACTATAGCACCGGTTCTTTGTATCTCTAAATCTCTTGACGTAATCGGAGATCGATTCATCATTTTTCTTCTTAACCGATGTAAGATGTGATAATTTAAGTTCGTTGTCACCGCTATAAAAGTGATCATGAAATTTCTATTCCAGCTGCGACCACACAGGGATAGAACCATGTGGTAGAGAAGAAAACCATGAAAATGCAGTACCAGTTAATGATAAAGGAAACAAGCGCACTTTCAATTCATTCAGCGAGCCTGCTTCACCCAGTTGTGCTAAGTATTGACTAATATGATCCCATGTGTTTTTTTCCTTCTCCATTGAACTTAACAAAATTTGGAATTTTATATCCCGGAGGGCACTAGATAGCGTCAAAGTACTCGGGGTACGGTTTTTGGTAAATCCGATTCCGAGGTAACTCAACTCCAAAATTCTCTCTAAGCATCTTAGCCATCTCCTCTCTAAAACTAGCTAAAGTATCGTCCGCAGTAGACGGTGAATCTTGATGTTGTGGGATGGGAGGAGTAGAATTACTAGCAGTAGGCAGGAACTATGGCACATATGCCTAACCATAGTTCAGCTGTGGCCGAGTGCTTGCACCTACAGGTACAACTTGGTTCGGCATAGGTACGGAACATGGCATGCTCATGATGGAATTAGCGGGTGCAGCCACAATCTGATTGGTGTGGGTGGGATAGTAATTCATCGGAATGGTAGGTGCTGATGAAAGAGGTAAAGACAGATTAGGGTTTCCTACACTAGGAGCCACACCAATATTACCACTAGACGATTGAGGCATATTTTTCTACGCATTGGTATTTTCTATGGAAGTTTGATAGACCAAATTATTACCATCGGCAATACGACTCTCAATCTCAGCTCATTGCTCAGGAGAAAAGGTAGTACTTACAAGAGGTTTAACCTGCTCGGCTTGAAGAGGAGGGAACTTGATTTCTCCAATCGGAGTGATATTGCCTTGGCGATCTTTCTTGAAGTTTCCAAGGAATTCCTGCAACTCCTTCTCTTCACGTGCCTTCTTGTACTCCTCATAAGCTTGGCGACGATCAGCCAATAGTTCATCAAGCTTGGGCTTAATGATGTTATCGACATCTATCTCAGATGGCTTGGGAAGATCAGACATGATGGTTGATGAGGATGATTGATCTTTAGTCCCCAACGGAGTCGCCAAAAAGTGTGTTGACACATGAACATGTCACCATGTACCCTCAAGCCGGGGGTGATGCACTGCAGCTCACGTCGAGGGAGGTCCATCCGGCAGCGTGATACGCAAGACAGTCGGCAAACGCTTTTGTAGACCCGAAACCCCGCACGCCCGGGAGGGACCCCATCAGGGAGTGCGGTGGCTATGGGCTGCCCTAGGTCGATTTGCTCGCCCCTAGAGCCTCGGGATTCACAGCTGTCAAACAAGAAGAACAGCGAAGAACGAGAGAAAAACGAAGAACATAGCTGAAATAATAGTATAGATTGATTTGTTCGATTGTGTGTTGTTCAATCGGCCGTCACCTACAATATATATAAGAGGCGGCTAGACTTCCCGTACAAGCAACGGATTCATCTAGGCTTTCCTTACAAGAAAATTACATCAATTCACGTCCTAGAGTCCTAGTTCTAATTCCACTCGGATTCAGCCCAAATCTGGCCCAATCTTCTGTCTCGCTTCTTGCATGGGCCGTGGAATCTGCATATGACCTCCGATGGATACGGTCCAAGCATAAATTTTGTGTGCCCCGACGAGGCCAACAATCCGTATGTTGATCACTTTACCAAATAAAGCCATCTTGAATACTCTACGAGGTCATCTTTAACTTCGAATCGGACTTGATCACGTAGCAGACTGGACTGTCCGAGTGTTGTAGCGTCTCTCCAGGCCGTATACTATCTCAGATGATAATGACCATAAAATCAAAGTTGACCGTTTCGACATTTCGAACAACTTTCTTGTTGAGCACTTTTCCATCCGAGGCTATTTTAAACTTTCACTCGATCGAAACTTTCACTCGAACGAAACTGTCACCCGACGGTGATTTTCACTCAGACGGCAATTGCACTCGGGCCGAAACTGTCACTCGACGGTGATTTTCACTCGGACGACAAGTGCACTCGGGCCAAAACTGTCACTCGATGGTGATTTTTACTCGGACGACAATGGCAATTTCACTCGGCTGGCGATTTCACTCGGCCGGACGGGAAACTTTTCACTCGACGGCAAACTTTCACTCGGAAATCTCGAGTGAAACCTCAGACTGATTTTGTTTTGCCTCTCCAGGTCGCATACGACCTCGGATTGAGATGATTTATATATCGAAATCAATCACCTCGACAACGCGAAACTTTTTCATGTTGGAAGTGTTTCCAGCCGAGGACGTCTTGAGGGCCGAAAGACTCATGCGACCCGTCAGACATGTGTCTGATCTCCTGCGCCATATTTTGCTTTGTGATAGGGCTGCACTCTGGTTGCTCTAACTTTTGCACACGACCTTAGATTGAGAGGATTTATATATCAAAATCGATCAGCTTGACGAGGCAAAGACAATCCATGTAGAACATTCCTTCACCCGAGGTTGTCCTGGATGTGTAATGGACCAAAAAGCACTCAGAACATCTACATGACAATCCAAGTGTGATTTGGCCTTTGAAATGATGCCGAATGGTGATGGCCTAAACATCAAGGTTGTTTCACTTGGCAATATGAACTTTATCATAGTAAAAACCCTTTCGTTTGAGTCCATCTTTATTGCATTTTGCACTGTGCCAAAATCAGGTGTCAACAGACGACGCTGAGGCGGAGGAGTCGCACGATGCAGAGGCTTCAGAGGATGTCAAGGCCTCGGAGGATGAGGCCATGGTGCCGCCAAGGAGGCGTCTTCACTGTGTCGGCGACGAGCCCAGCCGGGACAACGCGACGGCCGGTGGCAAGGGGAAGCAGGTGGCCGGCTCCGAACCGGTGCTGAAACGGGTGGCTACCGAGCAGCCGGGCAGCAGCCGGGGAGGCGGCGACAAGAGGAGGCGGGTCGTCCCAACGGGACCCGTGAGGAGGGCGGTGCCCGTCGTCATCGGGTAAGCCAGCTCGTCCTAATCTCGTTCCCCTGGTTCTTTCTTCTCCCCTCCCCTTTTATTCCGTTTGCCCAGGGAAGCATGCGCCCTGGGGAGGACCCTGGTGAGCGACGCCACGGGAATGGCGCCGCTGAGCACCGCCGAGGAGAGGGAGAGCGAGGCTTGGCGCGACTTGGAGGCGGCCCAGCAGGAGCTACGCATCAAGGGGCACACCCCGTGGGAGGCGGCGGCAAGGAAAAGAGCGCCATCAGGAGGGGCTGGCAGGGAGGCGGACGGCTAGTCGTGGGAGCAATTCCCTAAGGGCTGGGAGAGGCGCTCCAAGGATCACCATAAGTCCGCGCGACGGGTGGAGGTGGCCGTGAAGGCCGTAGAGGATGCGCGTGCGGCGGTGGGCGCGGGGGCGGACCGCGCCACCGGCAAGGAGGAGGAGGCGGATCACGGCGTGAACCCCCCAGGGGCAGGCGACGTGCCGCTGGGGGCGGACTGCGGCACGGATCCCGGAGGGTGAAACGACGTGTCGCCGGGGGCGGAGGGTCCCCTGGATGCGGAGGTGACGACCGCGGGGGCGCCTGCTCCGGACATGCCGGCTCCGGAGGCATCGCCTCTGGAGGCTCCGGTACTAGAGGTGTCGGCTCGTGATGAGCCGGCTATGGGAACGCTGGCTCCCGGGCTGAACCGGGTGGGAGAGGCCGGAAGCAGAGGACCGAGGCGGGGGCCAAGGCGCCCGAGGGGTCGAGCGGCGCAGGCTCCTCATTCGGGGCCGTTGGCACGATGGTGCAGGGAGGAGCCGCCCCCTGGTGACCTCAAGCAAGGGAGGGCCAGCGGACGGGGGCCGGCCGCAGCAGAGTTGGGCCACGGCCAGCCACCCGGTTGCTGGGGATCCGCTGAGCGATATCACGTCGGCGGTGTCTGCTGCCGTTGAGGCGTTCGCCGCCAGCCGCACCCATACGACGCAAGACGCCCGGGCAGCTAATGACCAGCTGGTGCAGTTGGAGCGGACCATCGCGGTAAGATTCCCTCCTTTCTTTATTTTCTTCTCAGCGTTTTCTCCAGTGGGGGCGCGCTAGCGCACCCACTGGGTGTAGCCCCCAAGACTCGAGCCGGCTGTGGCGTAGGCGGGTCGAGTCTAATGCTGCGTCATGTTTTCATTGTTCGTAGGCGGCACATGACCGTCGGGTGACCGCGTACAACTCCTTGCTGAGCTTGTACTGGGAGAACGAGGGACGACTGGCCATCCTGTCCCAGGACGTGCAAGGTAAGGCCTTCACGATTTCCGAGGCGGGGGCATAGCCCCTAGGATTCGAGCCGATCGCCGCGGAGGCAGGCTGAATCCCCTTCTCCTTCTCTTGTCTTCTGATTGAGATTTTCCCATCCCGGGTAGACACCAACGCCAAGGAGGTCGACCTCTGACGCCAGGTCGTGGAGCTCGGCGATTAGCAGAACTCCCTAACTGCGGAGTGCGAGCGACTCCGGCAGGAGGTGGCTCGGGCGTAGGCGGAGGCGGCCGAGCGCGAGGCGACCCACTGCCAGGAGCTGACGGACCGCGAGGCGGCCCTCCGCCAGGAGCTATCGGACCGCGAGGTGTCCCTTTGCTAGCAGACGGAGGAGCGGGAGCGTGCCCATCGCCAGGAGATAGAGTCCAAGGACGCCACGTTGGCAAAGGCGGCTGACGAGGCACAAATGGCTTGGAGGGAGCACAAGCGCCAGCTCCAGGAGTGGTCCACCAGGGAGTCAGAGCTGTGGGAGAAGGGACATGGGATAGACCGCATGCTGCATGGTAACTCCCCGTCGTCTAGTCCTTTCCACTGCTTGTTTCTGGTTTTGGTTGGCCTTTTCGTTCATCCTTCTTTTTCTTCTTTTCTTCTCAGGGCTCTTCCCTGGCACGCAGGAAGTCACTGAGACGGCCATGGCAGCCCATCGCGAGGGCCAGCGGGAGCAAGGGGTCGTTGTTGGGCCGCTTGCCCCTGGAACCTAGCCGAGGTGGGGATCGCCGTCAGGGCGAGACTGGAGGTGGTGGTTCATGCCTTGAAGCGGCTCCAGGCGGCCGGCGAGGCGTTGGTCCGCACTCTCTGGCCGGGGGCAGCGGAGCCGGGCTTCATGAGCCGGCTATCGAGATGGCTGGAATTCGGGACCGTGCGGGTGAACGCCTGGAGGGCCTCCGCGGCGTGCGCAGGTGCGGACATGGTCCTTCGCGTCACGAGTTCATGGTACGACGAGCTGGACCTGAGCCTACTCACAGACCAACGTGCCGGCACCGATGCGGATCTGGAAGCGGTGGCCGATGTGCTAGCCATGCGTGCGAGCGACCTTGCGTCCTTCGCCGCATGAGACGAATACATCCCTGACTGTTGAGCAGACGGCACGGTGGTCCCGGAGGATCGGTACGCACTTGCGCTGGACGACCTAGAGGGAAGCAACGCAGAGACGAACGGTGACGATGCCGGCTCCAGTACCGACGACTACACCGACTCTGAGCCGGCTCAGGACCAAGAGGCGGGAGCTGCCGCGGGCGGCGATGGGGAGGACGGGGCCGCCGCCACCTAGATCTCTTTATTTTTATCCCTGCGCTTTTGTTAGAACTTCAAGTCCACCCACTTGGGGTGTAAATGTAATGAACTCGTGGCCGTGGGCGTTTGTAAGTTTTATGCAGTTTCTGGTTGTTGCAATGCTTGTTTTCGTACGTGTCGGCTTGCCCTTCCCTTTGTTTGCCCCTTTGGTTCCGTTCGCTCAAATTGTTCTCCCCCTTGATTTCAGACCCTCCAGCC
The DNA here is from genome assembly GCA_022496015.1 of Hordeum marinum. Classification (NCBI taxonomy): domain Eukaryota; kingdom Viridiplantae; phylum Streptophyta; class Magnoliopsida; order Poales; family Poaceae; genus Hordeum; species Hordeum marinum. Next base: position 374,660,729 of record CM039678.1, on the reverse strand, counting down.
CGACAGCTAGGAGCCGGTCTGTAACTAGGTCAGGGCGTCCGCCTCGAGGGAGCTGGCTTCGAGTTTAGGGACCATGAGGGCTTTTCCAGTAAGGTAAGTGATAGAGGCGAGAAAGTGATCCGGCTATACCTAGCCGACGACCCCCTAGCTATCGGTTTTCGTGTGTGCCAAGCTTTGCCACCCCAGGACCCCATTAGCCGGACAACCGGGAGCTGGTATGTAGCTAGGAGGGGTGGGAGGACTTATTCGGCCCACACTACTTGATCTACTTTGAGGGAGGACGTCAGGACTAGCCGGCGAGCCCCCAGGACTGGGAGCCGGACCCGGGAGCCGGCGGATTGAGTCAAAATTTTTGAAGCGGGAAGGGGCATGTCCCAACCGGCTTGGGGCACCCATTGCATTTATAAGCCCAAAAGGGAAGGATACATACATACACTAGTTCTTAGCAGTAAAACGGACGGAGGAGAAGCGCGTTCCATGAGCGCTCCGTCTCCTCGCCGGAGGCGTCTCTCTTGCGCTTCTGTGGCTTTTTGGCGTCTATCAGGTAGTACGCGTTGTTGTGCAACGCTTTGCTGATGACGAACGGGCCCTCCCATGGGGATGCCAGCTTGTGCTAGCCGACTGTTCGCTTGATCCGCCTGAGCACTAGGTCTCCTTCGCGGAAGGAGAGCGCCCGGATCCGCTTGCTGTGGTAGTGATGGAGCTTCTGCTGGTAGTTGGCCGTCCGGCTCAAGGCCAGTTCACGTGCTTCTTCGAGTAGGTCGACACCGTCTTCTCTTGCCTCCCTTGCGTCCCTCTTCGTGTACAGGGCGACCCGAGGCGTGTCGAACTCGATGTCGGTGGGGATGATCGCCTCGGACCCGTACACGAGAAAGAAGGGGGTGTAGCCGGTCGACCTGTTGGGCGTGGTCCTGAGGCTCCAAAGGACAACCGACAACTCATCGATCCAGTAGCCGGCTGACCTGACCAGCGGTGTTACGATCCGGGGCTTGATGCCGGCCAGGATTAGGCTGTTTGCCCTCTCGACCTAGCCGTTTGACTATGGATGTGCGACTCACGCCAAGTCGAGCTGGATGCCTTGTTTGGTGCAGAAGCGCGCCAGCGCGCCCTTGGCAAAGTTTGTGCCGTTGTCGATGATGGTGTTGTGGGGGAAGCCATAGCGGACCATGATGTCTTTGATGAATCAGACCGCTATGGGTCCGTCCAGCGTCTTGATTGGCGGCCTCGATCCACTTGGTGAACTTGTCGACGACCACCAGCAAATGTGTCATGCCTCCCCGTGCAGTCTTGAAGGGAGCCACCATGTCCATCCCCCAGACGACAAAGGGCCACGAGAGGGGGATGGTCTGGAGGGCCGTAGCCGGCAGGTGGCTCTGCGTGCTGAAGTGTTGGCAGCCCTTGCACTCGTCAACCAACTTCTTGGCCTCCTCCAAGGCGGTCGGCCAGTAGAAACCATGGCGGAAGGCCTTGGACACCAGGGTCCTACAGGCGGCATGGTGTGCACACTTGCCTTGGTGGATGTCAAGGAGGATCTCCTGACCCTTTTCCGGCTTGACGCACCGCTAAAAGACGCGGTGGTGCTGCGATGAATGAGCTCGTGGTTGATGATATTGTAGGCTGGGGCTCGGTGCTGGATTCGCCTCGTCGTGGCCTCGTTAGGAGGGAGCTCGCCGCATAGGAGGAAAGCCAGGATGGGCTGGGCCCATGAGGGAGCCGAGACGGGGGCCGGTTCGGGAGTCCTCAGGCCCGGGTGTTCAGCCCTCGATACCGGCTCTCGAGTCCCTGGGATCGGCTCACCAGCCCCCGGGACAGAGACGATGGTAGGGGCATCGATCGTCATCATGACCGCCATGGTGTCAGAGCCAGCTGCTTCGGATGCAGCCGGCTGGATCGATTGAGCAAGTGCCGACAAGACAGCCAAAGTTGATGGAGCCGGCGACGAAGATGCCGGCGGGGTTACCGGGTTTGCCGACGAGCCGACAGCGTCAGCCAGCACGAAGATGGACTCCGATTCGGGGGAGGGCTTGATCGGCAGCTTGAGCAGCCGTTCAAGGGAGACGCCGGCTGGGATGGCCTGCCGAGTGAAGCCAATCTTTGCCTGCGTATCGGCCGCCTCATTGTCCGCCCGCAGGATGTGGTGGAACTCACAACCCTCGAAGGGGCTGGTGAGCTGCTGGATGAGGAAGCGATAGCTGGCCATGTTGGCGTCTCTGGCGTCCAATTCGCCAAAGACCTGCTACACCACAAGGTCAAAGTCGCCGAAGCACAGGATGTGCCTGATTCCAATTTCCTTGGCGAGCCGAAGGCCGTGGACGAGCGCCTCATACTCGGCCACATTGTTGGAGGCATCGAACTGAATCCGGAGTGCGTACTTGAGTTGCTCACCTTTTGGAGAGGAGAGGACTATGCCGGCACCCAGACCGGTCCTCATCTTTGAGCCGTCAAAGTGCATGCGCCAATGCGTGGAGTCTGGAGGAGGCGGCACGAACTCGGTCTCCGCCCAGTCGACGAGGAAGTCGGCCATTTCCTACGACTTTATGGCGGTACGCAGCTCGTACCAGATTTTGTGGTCGGCAAGGGTGATGACCCATTTGGCGATCCGGCCGGTGGAGTCCCGGGCGCTCATGATCTCTCTGAGCGGGGCCGTGCTCACCACGGTGATGGTGTGCTCCTCGAAGCACTGCTTGACCTTCTTGGCGGCAAAGTAGATGTCGTAGCACATCTTCTGGTAGTGGTGGTAGTCCTGATTGGAGGCGGAGAGGACCTTGCTGAGATAGTAGACGGGGCACTGTACCGGCATGGTCTTGCCTTCCTCCGGCCGCTCGACCACCAGGACGACGCTGATGACGTGTGTGGTCACCATGATGTAGGCGACCAAGGGCTCCTTCTCAGCCGGCGTGTCCAGGATGGGCGCGTTGGTGAGGGCCCGCTTGAGGACGTAGAAGGCCTCGTCCGCCTCGTCGGGCCAGTCGAACATGCCCGGCTTCTACATGTGGCCCGGCTCGACCAGAGCCGTCTTGCGAAGGAGCCCGTAGAGAGGACGGGCTTTTCCCCCCAACCGGCTGATGAACCGGCTAAGGGAGGCGAGGCAGCCGGTGAACTTCTGGAAGTCGCGGAGCCGGGTCAGCTTGGGCATGCGCTCGATCGCGTTGATCTTCTCCGGGTTTGCTTCGATGCCACGAGCGGACACGAAGAAACCCAAGAGCTAGCCGGCTGGGACGCCGAAGACACACTTCTCCGGGTTGAGCTTGATATTGTATTCGCGCAGATTTGCGAATGTCTCCCGGAGATCATCGAGGAGGATGAAGTGCTTCTTGGTCTTAACGATGATGTCGTCGACGTAGACGTGGACGTTCCTGCCTATCTGAGGTAGGAGACACTTCTGCATGCATCGCTGAAAGGTAGCGCCAGCATTCTTCAAGCCGAAGGACATGGTGATGTAGCAGTAGGCCCCGAAGGGCGTGATGAAGGAGGTTTTGAGCCGGTCGTCCGGGTCCAGCTTGATCTGGTGGTAGCCGGAGTAGGCATCCAAGAAAGACAACAAATCGCAGCCAACCGTGGAGTCGATGACTTGATCAATCCGTGACAGGGCGAATGGTTCCTTGGGACATGCCTTGTTCAGGCTGGTGTAGTCGATGCACATGCGCCAGGTCTTGTTCTTCTTCAGCACTAGGACTGGGTTGGCCAGCCAACCCGGGTGGAAAACTTCCATGATGAAGCCGGCTGCGAGCAGCCGGGCGATCTCTTCTCCTATGGTGTGCCGCTTCTCCTTGGAGAAACGGTGTAGGGGTTGCTTGACCGGTTTAGCTTCCGTCCAGACATGAAGCTTTTGCTCGGCGAACTTCCTCGGAGCACCCGACATGTCCTTGGGGGACCATGCAAAGATGTCCCGATTCTCATGGAGGAAGTCGACGAGCTCGCCTTCCTATTTGTTGTCGAGGAAGCAGCCAATGGTGACACACTGCATGGGGTTGACCGGATCAAGAGGGACCTGCCTGGTGTCCTTGGACGGCTGGAAGGAGGCCTCGCCGACCGACTGCGAGGGAGGAGCCAGCACAGCCGGCTGGCTAGCAGCATGGGCCATGAGTCAGTCGAGCTGCCGCTTTTCCTCCGCTATCTCCAGGGCCTCAGCTAGCCGACTACCGTCTCGAGTGCACTCGATTGACATCTTGTAGTCACCTGCGATGGTGATGATCCCCTTGGGACCCGGCATCTTGAGCTTGAGGTAGGCGTAGTGGGGGACCGCCATGAACTTGATGAGAGACGGTCAGCCCAATAGCGTGTGGTAGGGACTCTCGAGGTCCACTACCTCGAACCATACCAACTCGCGGCAAAAGTGACCAGGACCGCCGAAGAGGATGTCAAGCTTGATCTTGCCGATAGGGGAGCAGGACTTTCCCGGCATGATGCCGTGGAAGACCATCCGGCTCACCTGTAGGTCTTCTACTTTCAGCCCCAGCTTGCGCATCGTGTCGAGGTAGAGGATGTTGATGGTACTGCCACCATCAATCAGCACCCGCGTGAAGCGGCAGGTGCGTTTCTTGGTGGCGATGGTGCGGTTGAGGACCAGGGCGTAGCTGCCAGGACTCGGCATCACAGCCGGGTGGTCTGCCCGGCTCCAGGTGACCGGCTTCTCCGACCAACGCATGAACTGGGGAGTTGCCGACATGGTGGCATTCACCTCACGATGGAGCCGGCGCTGAGCATGTTTGCTCATCTCTTCACTAGTGAAGACGACGTAGCAACCGTCCTGGTTGGGGAATTGGTTGTGTAGGCGACCGTCGTTCTGGGCCAGAGCCGAAGCCGGGGCCGGTGCTGGCGCCGGGGCGGCAGCTGGTGCCGGGGCCGGCGCGCGGGCAAGCACCGCGGGGGGAGCTGGAAGGCCTCCCCCCGGGCCAATCGCTGTGAGAAGCTGCAATGCTGGAGCTTGTGCGTAGAGGGCTTGGCACCAGAGTGGTTCTTGTAGGGGAGGTCGAGCATCTGCTCAAATGTGAGCTTGGGCTGCCAGGCAACCTTGCCAGTGTGCTGGCGCTGACTGGAAGGCTGGACAGCTAGCTCTTGCTCCTCGATGGTGGCGACCTGCCGGCTCCCATAGCGGGAGTCGGGCTGGTCATTCTTGCACTTGTTGTTCTGCGACTGCCGGTTGTCGGCAGCCGGTCGTGACGCCTCCGGCATCGGTATTGCCTTCGCAGGCGGGGTCGTCTTGACCCAAACGGCAGAGTTAGCCGTGGCGTACTTGTCCGCCTTGGTCATGATCTCGGCTAGCGTAGCCGGCTCAGAGCACAGGAGCTTCTGCTTGAGGGGAGTGCCGTTGCGACAGCCTTCGATGAAGTACTATATGGCTTGCACCTCGTGCACCCCTTCACACGAGTTGCAGAGCTTGGTCCATCGGGTGAAGTAGTCGCGGAGGGACTTGTCCAGCCGCTGAATGCACATGGCTAGTTCACGGGGGCGGCTGGGCCGCTTGTAGGTGTCGGTGAAGTTGCCGACAAATGCTTCCCCGAAGTCTGTCCAGGTGTTGATGCTGTCGACCGCCAGGCTATTCAGCCAGGTGCGGACTGAACTGATCAACATGAGGGGGGCATAGCGGACGGCCATGCGCTTGTTCCCCCTGGCGATGCCGACTGCGATGGTGTAGTCGATCAGCCAGTCTTCGAGTTTGGCGTCCCCGTTGTACTTCGGGGTGTCCTGGGGAGTGTGAAGCCGGTCGGGAACGACTCGTTGCGGATCCGAGGGCCAAAACATGCCTAGCCAATTGATCCCTCCTCGAGGAGGGCCGACTACGCGAGTCGGTCGACGCGGAGACGGGCGTCGTTTTTGCTGTGGGGGACCCATAGTCCGAGCCGGGCCGTGAGTTCGGGGTGGACGACAGTCGGGACCGACTGCGCCAACTCGTGTCGCGGAGGCGGTGTATGCCTGCGGCTGCGCCTGCTTCCGCCAGCCGGCACCTCGTTGCGGGGGTTTCCATGAGCCGGGTGGTTGCTGTTCCGGTTGTTCACAGCCGGCTGCTTGTTCCCCGGCATCTGGGAGCATCGTGGGTTGCTTGCCTCGACCCGGCGGCCGGACGCGCAAGGGGAGCAGGAGTGCTGAGCCGGCTGACGGCCAGCAGTCCCGACGCCCTTGCCCTCGGGGCGAGGGCTTTAGAGGCCGCTCCATTGGGGGCGAGCAGGTGTTGCTGCGTGTCGGCAGCGTCAATGAGGTCTTTGATGTGACGCTCGCAAGGGGCACGCTCTTCGCCCTCCAAGGTAGCCAGATCCTCGTAGGCTACCTTGGCGGCCCGTAGGTTGGCCGCGGGGGTGTCGTAGACAGGCATGTTGCCGCCGAGGATTTCTGTGACCACGCGGCCACGGTTGCGCACGGCTCCACGCTGGATGGGCTCGGTGCCAGCCGGGGTGAGATCGTAGGCAGAGGTCTACTCCTGCTGGGTAGCCTTCATGTGGCGCCGTGTAGCTATGGGGCACTAGCGTCCTCGAACAGCAGGCGGCGAGCCACCTCCAGCTCGGCTGTGGGGACGTCGGGGTTCGCCGTTGGAGCGATGGGGGTGCTTAGACCCCGAAGGGCCGCACTGAGCGGGTCGGAGTTCCGGTGCGGGCCGCGGCTGCGTCTGCCTCGGCCCACGCCCGGCCAGAAGAGGTGGTGGAGGTGATAGCCATCATTCTCACACGGACGTGGGAGCCGCTGGACTGGGTCGGTGCAGTCGAGCACCTGGCTGGGGTATTCGTCGATGACCGGCGCTTCGGCAAGGCTTAGCTTGCTAAAGCGCTCGGTGAGCGCCTTGATGTCGAGCATGAGATCGACGAAGCTTCCCACAGGGTTTACCGGAGCTAGCCCCATGAGCTTGCGGTTTCGCCTGGACGTGCGGCGGCCCTGGGAAATGGCGATGGCTCCCGCCGGGAGCATGACTCCGGTCGATACCGCGTACGGCCCCACGGTGGGCGCCAACTGTCATCGTTTTCTCATGATAGATGCCATGGGTAGCTTATCGAAGGTGGTTGGGGGCGGAGGACGCCGACGGGATTCGGGAGCGGGTTTAGGCACAATCTGTGACTTACACACGATGTACCCAGGTTCAGGGCCCTTCGTGGGAGGTAATACCCCTAGTCTTTCCTGATCTAGTTGATCGTTGAGGAGAGGTTACAATGGTGCTCCTTGAGTTGTATCTAGAGGTGGAAGGAGAAGCAATCGGCTCCCCTTCCCTTACTATGAAGGTGGTGGTGGAATGAGGTGTTCCTCTTGTGTGTGTGTGTGTGTGTTCTTCTCTGTCTGTTTGCTTGCCTCTGCATGGGAGGCTCCGGGGGGTTTTATAGGCCAACCCCCCGGATTACAATATGGGTGGAAAGCCACGGGGCCCACAGCTGGCAGCCTCTGTAGCCAGCCGTGGGTCCCCCGGCTATAGGGTCTCATCACCGGTAGGGCCCGCCAGCTGGGAGGTCTTGTCGAGAGCTGGAGGGGCCCGCGTGGTAGGTCCCAGCAATGGTCGCTTCACGACACGGGTCGTCCTTCGGGGCGTTGCCTTGTGGCAGCCGACCACGATCAGCGGTATGGCTGGCTGCATTGTAGCCATGCCGGGGTAGGTCATGGAGTGGTTGGAGGCGTGCCGGTACTGTAGGAAGCCCGGTCATGGTCAGCCGAAGTCAGTGGCACTTTTTCCTCCACCGTGGCCATATGGGCGTTGACCCCCGACGGGATGGGGGCCACTGTAGCCATGCATGCCTGGGCCATGGGATCCAAGGTACGCCCGGCTAGGGGGCCTGGAATCCCTGCCCTGAGCCGGCGGTCCTAGCGGAGCCGACCATGTGTGGCCGGCAGGGCCCAGCTGGCATCGCGTAGCCGGCTGGGCACAATCTTGGTTGTAGGGGGGGGGGGGGGCGGCTCGCCCTTCAGTCGTTTCAGAAAATTGCAGCAGTGGGTTGCTTTAGGCTACCCCGGGGTTATCACCCCGACAAACATAGTAGAATCTAGTGGAATCACCAATCAACATCATGAAATATTTCTTTCCACCTTTAGTTAACACACCATTCATTTCGCAAAGATCTGAATGCATGAGTTCTAGTGGTGCGAGGTGTCTCTCCTTCGCAGCCTTGTGAGGGTTACAAGGTTGCTTAGCTTGCACACATGCATGGCACTTAGAGCCTTTGACTAAAGTGAAACTCGGTATTAAATCCATCTTAGATAGCCACGTCATACAACCAAAATTAATGTGACAAAGATGTGAATGCCAAACCTCACACTTGTTCGCATTAGAATGAATTTGGTTCACGACGTTATTACAGAAATCCGCTAGGGAAAGGCAGAACAAACCTCCGCAATCATATCCTTTTCCAACAAATAGTCCATACCAAGATACAATTACTTTATTGGACTCGAATACTAACTTAAACCCTTCTTTACATAGAAGGGATCCACTAACGAGATTATTCTTGATAGCGGGGGCATGCTGCACGTTTTTCAGTTGCACGATCTTTCTCGAAGTAAACTTCAGATCTACCGTGCCAACACCATGAGTAGAAGCAAGCAAACTATTCCCCATCAAGACGGAGCAATCTCGTGTGGCCTGGTAAGAAGAGAACAATGACATATCAGCACACACATGAATGTTGGCCCTGGTGTCAACCCACCAATCGGTGGACTCATAAACTAAAAGCACAGTAAACAAATTACCATACCCAGTTGCCCCATCCCTGTTGCTCACGGTCACATTGACAAACCTTGAGTCCTGTCCTGACTTCTTGTACTTGTTTTGGCACTTGGTTTCCCAATGTTCCTCTGAACCATAAGTAAAGCAGTCATCTCTCTTTTTGTCTTTCTTCTTACCCTTCTTATTGAAGGTAGTATTCTGATGGACATAATTCTTTCCCTTGAACTTGTGGAAATTCTTCTGCACCAAATTGGCGCTAGAAGAACCCTCTGCCAGTTTCACGTGTGAGTCCTTTCCTCTCGAGTTCTGCTCAACACTTAGATGACTGATGACATCATCAATAGATAATTCACGTCTCAAGTGCTTGAGAGAAGTAGCAAAGTTCCTCCATGTAGGAGGGAGTTTTGCAATAATGCAACCCGCGACAAACTTGTCCGATAACTCACACTTCAGGAGCTCCAGCTCCTTAGTGAGGCACTGTATCTCATGAGCCTGGTCCAGAAGAGGACGATTATCAACCATCCTCTAGTCATGGAACTACTCCATAGCATACAGTTTGCTTCCAGCATCGGTTGCGCCGAACTTAGCTTCAAACGCATCCCGCAAGTTTTTGGCAACGCGCATATGGAGATATGCGTCAACCAGCTTGTCTCCAATCACAGTAAGAATGGCTCCCACAAAGACGGTGGTGGCCTCCCTGAACGCCTTCTCCTATTTAGGAGCAATCGTCCCTACGAGATCCATAGCACCGACCCAGAACACGATCATAGCTGTGAGCCACAAGGTGGTCCTCGTTTACCAACGCTTAAAATGCGTTTTGGTAAACTTTTCCAGTTTCGGTGTAGCGGCAAAGCCATGAATCGAAAAATGCCTAAAATAAGGTTTTTGGATTGTTGGAAATATTAGCACTTTTCTGATTAGGCTAACCCACGAGTAAACGACAAGCATAGAAAATACGGTATGCACTTCATACCGATACCTAAGCATACTAGCACGTACAATACATAGAAATGGAATATCTATGAACATGGTATATACGGCTAGCACGAGAACGAGTAAATGAGGGATGAACAAATCATACCCTCCGGTTGGCCAAGCCAACGTGATGGCGGCAACGACAGCCTCGACGTCGTACATGGCCTTCTTCTTGGCGGCGGTGGTGACGATAGCATCGTCGACCATGGTGTCGATGTAGGGGAATTAGTCAAAGAAGAGGAGGACAAAGACGGGGACAGATCGGGAGCTGTCGCATCGAGATGCTCCCCAAAAACCTTATTGCCGTTCTCCTGGGCAGGATCTCGAACGATAGGGTTCCGGAGGCACCTGCTCTCCCGACCAACCGTGCATGCGGTCGTCGGGGTGGGATTGCTGGAAGCAGCACACTGAGAGGAACAGTAGATGACGACTAGGGTTGTATGGAGAGGGAGAGAGTGAATGTATTAGGTTACACTCCATAGTCGATGCCTCCTTATATAGGTCATCGGGTAGATGGGCCTAGGCTAGGGCCACGACCGAGTCCGCAAACAACCCATGGTCCATCGTCTCGGACAGTGGCACTTCCGTTTACCGACTCGTTAATTAATACACAATTAATTAACCATTTCTGACTGGCAAAACTAAGGCTCAACACATTCCTGCAACCCGCGGCACGCGCACGTGTCGTGGCGAGGCGAGGCGGGCAGCAGAGGAGGAGGATCACGCGTGTACAACTTCACTTTCCAAGCTCCCAATGACAAGTGATATAGAAGCCCTTATAAAGAAGTCTCACTCTTACTACTGTAGCAACATGGTACTAAACTTTCCACCACTTGTCGTACACCACATGAGCCATAGAGATTAACCAGGGATTATTGTCTTATATGGGCCTAAGCTCATCTATAATCCAATAGATGATGCATCAAATTAACATGCCTGGTTATCTCCGGTAGCGAGTGAAACCTCTTCACGAAATCCTTGAGCTCATAGGCCAACCACGTATTCGTGGATTTTACTTGGACGTAATTCTGCTGAATAGACACTATCTTTTGGTGGACGACCTGAAGCATAAGATGGAAGTCGAGGTCTCGAATCTCCCTGTACAACTTATCGCTTGAATCGAGTGGAACCTTGACCTTTTTTCCATCTTGTTGGGAGTCGATAACGTGGGCGTCAACTTCCACGAATCCGTTATGAATTTCCAATATCTCATCTAATAGGCCTTCATACGTCAGCTGAGAGCAAATTTGTGTCACCATGTCCACCTCTTGATCTAGCAGAATAACGGTCCCTACCTCCGGAATCCCCATATCATCCACATTGATAGGGTCTTGGAGGTGCATATGGTTGAGAAACTGGGCAGCTTTGGTTGATGCCACACCCTTGTCTCTAATATTGGGGTTGACTCCAAAGGCAAGCTCTAACCTATAGATAGCCTCTGCAATGTGCCAGACAGAAGTCGACGTATCCCCTTCAATAAGGTGACATTCCTGCGAGGAGTAGTCATGATCAAGGTCAAAGGAAATGACATCCTCATCCAAAGGGACTGGATACAAGGGATACTCTTCGATTGTTGTCAACTTTTGATGAACTTTCTCTTCCTCCAGAATCATCTCACAGGCAACTACACGAAGCAGTACAAAATAGAGGTGGTATTCCCTGTGGAGCCCTATGGGCTAGTCGTTCTTGATTTGATCTGTGACGAATTTCATCAAGCTCAGCTGGGACCGAATAAGGTACACCACCTTGGGGCATTCCATCTGTAGAGGGTCGGCAAAGAGGACTCGCAGCTCTACGACATGTTCCTTTAGCACCAAGGTGTGCATGATCAGCGAGAGGGTGCCAACAAGCTTCAGGTCGATGACCAGGCACTTTTCTCCCCTGATGCTCTTGACTATGCTGCTGAGTTCCCTTCGTGACTGCTCCTTGAGGGCAGTGCGGTTGAGCGGCGCGTTGTGCAGGTTTGGAATCTGCGGCATTTGGCCCGCTCGATCGACACCTTGCGGTTTGGGCCTCGAGGGGGATGCGGCTGGTGGTTCGACCATCAATGGCGTCAGGGTGGGCTTCTCTTGGCGATGGGGTCGCTGCTCCTGGCTGGTGGCTGGGTCTCGAGTGTCAACATGGGCCAAAGACATGGAGTCGGGCATGGCGGCCGTGAGCCTTGCGTAGGGTTATGATGAGAGGGAGAGGGGTGGTGTGGGCGTGTGGCTATATAGGAATTTGGATATCCGATCCGACCCGGTAACATACCTAGTGAGAAGGCTAGGTTTTAGGTTCTCGCGGTTTTTTGTTGAAAGTTGGCATTTTATTGATTAAGCAATAAAGTCATACAAGGTCTTCCGGATGGGTGAATAGCTTTTGTGTGACGTTTTTGACGCGAATTGGAACGCATCTGATGTCCTTGACAGATATAGCTCGTGTGCACCGTCTTACATGGCAATAATAGCCCCAATATGACCAGGTGGTTAAAACATGGGAACGATCATCAATGAGACTGTGGTTAAGTTAAAAACAGGGGGTCAAACTAATCAGTGCATCTGGTGGTGGGTCCCACTTGAGAGTGCATCGATTCCCCACCTGACTGAACCCGTGCTTCTCCCCTGCTTCTGGTTGATCCTCCCTTCTTCATTCTCGTTAGCATCGGTGGCGGAGTTTTAGTTTTGCCGGCAAAGCTTTCGTTCACGGCCATGTCGGCATATTTGGTGAGTGTATTCGGCACACTAGTCATGTTCCCCTCCGTCTTGAGTTAGGAGCCTCTATTTTTCACGGAATCCAGATTGTTGAGGTGGGTGGGACTGGGGAGCGACGGCAACATTGGGCTGAACTAGATGGAGCCATGAGACACAATATCAACCAGGTAATCACCCTTTCCAACCTATGTGATGTGTGCCTCATCTACTTCTGCTACCTAATAGTGCCCACCATTGATAAATAGGGGTGATGGTGCTCGAACCTTCGAATTCATTGTTGAATTCTTTCCATCTAAAGCAAAGCTAGTTGATGGTAGCGTGCAAGACATAGATAGAGATACAATTGTGAAATGGGAGGTTCAATTTGCAGAGATTGACACAAAAGGAAATACAAATCATGGAAGAGAGGGCCGTCAGGAATGTTGTGGATAAAATTGGGGAGAGCATTTTTTGGGGTCCAGAGCAAGAGGTAGCATTGTTACGGTTTGATAATTGGAAGGGTGAGTATGTGAGAATTGAGAATGGTGAAGAGATGGTTGATGAAATCGATTGGCAAGGCGGTTGGGCAAGCAAACAGACTACCGTTCATGTAGAGCTCGTTGATCTGAAATCAGGTTCTAAGGTTGGATATGTGCCCTCAAAGTTGGCTTCGCAGATGGTAGATGATGATTGAGCTTCATAGAAACAGATAACACCCATGTGTACTGGTGAAGTGACACTAATAGAGGGGCCTGATAAGGATGCACAAGGGGGCTGTGATGGTGCTGCAAGGGTTGTTTGTGTTGATTGGACTTTAGTAAAATTAGAAGACGCTATGATTTGGTCATTGCGCCAATGGCTGACACTGAGATGGCCAATTTTTTTGGCATTCCACTAGTTTATCAAGATAAGGAAGAGAGGTGTAAATCGAGTTTCTCTAATGATGCTAACATAGATGCTTGTGAAGATGTGGATGGACAGCTGATGAAAGATGCTACAGATGATGTAGATGATGCACATGATGATGAGCTTCGAAGTGTGTATGACAAAGCAAATCATGTTATTGAAGGCAAGTTGTTCCCAAGCATGAAGGATTTTAGGATATGTTTCAAGACTTATGTAGTGAAACATGAGTTTGATGCCAATACTATGTGGACTGACAGAAAAAATTCATGCGAGGTGCAGAGGTTTTGATAGAAGTGTTAGGCCTTGCAAGTGGTACATATCTGCTAGAATTCAACCTGATGGAAGTACCATTAGGGTTAATCAAATCCCAAATTCACATACTTGTATTACAAGTTCAAAGAGAGTATCAACCATGACATCACAGCTTTGGATTGCAGAAAAGATCAGTCCAATTTTAGCCAAGAAACGAAACACAACATCAAAGAAACTTAAAGTGGACTTGGAAAAATAGTACCCCATTAAGGTGAAGTATACCATAGTGTGGAAAGCAAAACATAGGGCAATGAAAGAATTATATGGTGATTGGGAAAATACATTTAGGATGCTTTATAACTTCAAAGCATAGGGGGAGAAGAGGTCACCTGGTAGTGTTGTGGAGATAGTTACTGAGGTAACAGAGGATGGTAGAGTTCTTTTCTCCAAGTTCTTTATGGCTTTAAAACCTTGCATAGATGGCTTCAAAGCAGGGTGCCGTCCATATTTGAGCATAGACTCATCTTTTCTGACTGGCAAATGGAATGGTCAATTGGTAGCACACACTGCTTTAGATGGACACAACTGGATGTTCCTTGTTTCTATTGGTTTGTTTCAGTCAAGGACTGAGGTTTCATGGACATGGTTCATGATGCAGTTGAAAAGATGCATAGGGCCAGTGGCACCTTTGGTAGTACACACAGATGCATGTTAAGGGCTGGAAAATGCAGTGAAGAATGTTTTTCCTCATTGTGAGTAGAGGGAGTGCTTCAGCAATATGTGGATGAATTTAATCAAAAAAATCATAGGAGAAGAATTTGGGAGAATGTGGCCAGCAGCAAGATCTTACACCAAACAGACACATTCATATCATCTTGATAAGATAAAAGCAGCATGCAGTGAGTTTGGTCCATGGTTAAACACCTATCATTCTCTATTGTGGTACACGTCATGATTTAACACTGCCATCAAGTGTGATCATATCAACAATAACTTGGGAGAAAGTTTAAACAACAAGATAAAGCGGTTAAAGAACTTGCATGTGCATGACATGGTTGACCAAATCAGGATCATGATCATTGATGAGCCACAAGTGTAGGGGATAAATCTTAGTCCTTTCTATAAGTAAGAGGGTCGAACCCAACGAGGAGCAAAAGGAAATGATAAGCGGTTTTCGGCAAGGTAATTTTTGCAAGCACTGAAACTGTAAGTAGCAAGTAGTTTGATAGCAAGGTAATTTGTAACGAGCAAGTAACCGTAACAATAGGTAAGGTGAAGCAAGGTATCCCAATCCATTTGTGTCAAAGGACAGGCCAAAACTATCTCTTATGATAAGCAAAGTGTTCTTAAGGGTACACGGGGATTTCATCTAATCACTTTCATCATGTTGGTTTGATTCATGTTCACTACTTTGATAATTTGATATGTGGGTGCATCGATGCTAAGGTGCTGTTCTTACTTGAAATAACAACCTACTTATGATTAACCCCCTTGCAAGCATCCGCAACTACGAGAAAAGTATTAAGACAAAGTCTAACCATAGCATTAAACATTAGGACCCAAATCAGCCCCTTACGAAGTAGCGCATAAACTAGGGTTTAAGCTTCTGTCACTCTAGCAACCCATCATCTAATAACTACTCCACAATGCATTCCCTTAGGTCCAAGGATGGTGAAGTGTCATGTAGTAGATGTTCACATGACACCACTAAGGGAATCACAACATACATATCATCAAAATATAGAACACATATCAAATTCACATGATTACTTGCAACATGATTTCTCCCGTGACCTTAAGAACGAAGGTAACTACTCACAAATAATATGCATGCTCAAGATCAGAGGGGTATTGAATAGCATAATGGATTTGAACATATTATCTTCCACCAAATAAATCATATAGCAATCAACTACACAAGGTAATAAACACTACTAGTCACCCACAGGTACCAAACTGAGGTTCCAGTACAAAGATTGAATACGAGAGATGAGCTAGGGTTTGAGAGGAGATGGTGTTGTTGAAGATGTTGATGAAGAATGACCTCCACAAGAGGAGAGGGTTTTTGGTGATGATGATGGCTTTGATTTCCCCCACCGGGAGGAAGTTCCCCTGGTGGAATCACTCTGCCGGAGGGCAAAAGTGCTTCTACCCAAGTTTCGCCACAAGGCGGCGGCGCTTCGTCTCGAAAGTCCTCCTCCTAATTTTTTAGTTTTTTGGGGAATTTATACTAGAATATGGGCTCCGAAGGTGGGTTAGGGTGAGCATGCCCCACCAGAGCACGCTTGGGGGGCCTGACGCGCCCTGGTGGGTGGTGCCCACCTGGTGGCCCCCCTCCAGTAGTTTTCAGCTCCAGTAATTCTTATTTATTATATAAAAAATCTCCATAAAATTTCAGCTTCATTGGTTGCTGGCATTCTCCCTCTTGGTGTAAACCTTGCAAATTGTGATAGAAAGGGCACTAGAATTACTCCCCAAAGCATTATTATGCATAAAAACACTATAAATAACAGTAGGAAAACATGATGCAAAATGGACATATCAAGTCCCCCAAGCTTAGACCTCCCTTGTCCTCAAGCGAAAGCCTATATCGAAGAACATGCCCACATGGTTTGAGAGAGAGGTGTCGATAGAAACAAAATACGGTCATAGTATCATCATGCTTCTTATTATAACAACAACAAAAATTAACATAAAACTTTTATTTCATAGCAACATCATATAACTTCTTATGAGCAAGTAACAATTAATCACAACATGGAAGTAGAAATCATAAACCTTATTGGAAACCAACAAACTATGTTCTCTGTCAACTTTGCAACTATAATTCATCATATTTTAGGAAGGGTCTCATATAGGAGCCTTTTTGCAAGTCTACATACCCAACCATCATTCAGTCTTCTATGATTTGTAACACTCACAACACACCCATGGACAAAAAGTTTCGTCCAGACACATAGAAAGATAGGGGCTTTTAGTTTGCCTATGAACGTATTCACCTCAAGGGTGATGTCAACAATAATAACTCATGCCCACTCATATCCAACTAGATATATGTTCCTAGATATTTCCCCACCACATGATGCTTGCAAAAGGAGAAAAATAAAAAAGGAATAGAGAAGAATACTTTGACACTTACATGAAAGTAAATACATAAAAGTAAAGATAGGCCCTTCGCAGAGGGAAGCAGAGGTTGTCATGCGCTTTTTAGTTTGTATCACAAATCCCTTAGAACAAAAGAATGTCACGTTGCATTGCTCCTTGTGATAGCTACTATTATTATGTAGTCCGTCGCTTTTATTATTTTGCCATCACAAGTTCACGCAACGCTCAATTTTCTCTTACACTAATTGATCCAACACTTCTAGAAGCAATTTTATTGCCTTGATGCACCGATGTCAACTTACTTGAAGGATCTTATTCAATCCATAGGTAGGTATGGTGGACTCTCAAACATGAGTTTGGGTTTGGGGTTTTTGGATGCACAAATAGTATCTCTACATAGTGCGGAATTTTTGGATAGAAAAGATATTGGGCAAGCACCACATGTTGAAAGATCTATGACAATATAACCTCTATGTGGATATGAACAAGCATAAATCATTAAGTTGTCTTCCTTGTAAAACATCAACATTTTTGGCATATAATATTTAATGGGGGCTCACAATCCTAAAAGATGTCCATGATAGTATATTTGCGTGTGAATCTTCTCTTCCCTAATTTATTCTTTCATGAATTGCATCATTGCCTAATGCTATGTTTGCCAATATCCAACAAATTTTACCATTTATACTTTTATTTATTGAGATGTCATTACTCACCATAAGATTAGCATATGATCTTTTTCATTTATTCTCTTTTATCAGGATTGCAACAAGAAAGTAAAGGGGCAAAAGGTCAAACTAAACTTTATTATATAAATCTCACCCGATTACATAGATAGATGGATCACGAAACTAGCACTCAAAAATAGAGCATACTAAACTTTTATTCAACTAAATCATGAAAAGGCTAGGGATCGAAAATAGAAAGCAAAGGTAAAAAGTGATGGTGATACGATACCGGGGCACCTCCCCCAAGCTTGGCTCATGCCAAGGGGAGTGCCCATACCCGTGTACTCAAGTTTCCTTTGGTGGTGAAGATGATGAAGGTGGTGGTGATGATGCGGTAGTAGGTTTATCCTCCGGTTTCCAGGGCAAGGGCTCACCATCGAAAGTTGATGCACAAGTCCCTGGAGTCCTGCAATTAGCAGCTAAACTCATACCTTTAAATCTCACTTCATATTCGAAAACATGATTTTGGAGATCATAAATTTGACTATGCAGAAAGTTGATTTGCTTGTTGAAGTTGAAGACGATGTCTTTCATGGACTGGCCATCCACCATGTGATCGCGGGTGAATTACATGATCATGGAGTGATTGGCACTAAGTCCACACTCCACCATCCCTTTGCACTTGAAGATATCTTGCTCCACCACTTCCAGCCTGGCCTTCACGCTTCCCGTCTTCTTGGGACCTTGAACATCCCAAATCTGGAGCACTCCCTCATGCATATCAATGGTTTAAGGGTGCTTCATCACCTCCGTCATGTACAGGTTGATAACCTTCTCAAAGAACTTGTCCTTGAGAGAGCCTGGTGAAGCCAAGCAGATCTAGATCCCACAGGAAAAACAACACGAAACAAGAATAGAGGAAAATCTCACGATGCGGTGGTCAAAACAATCGATGGTATATATAGAGAATTTTTATTCTTGGAAATCAAGCGAACGAAAGGAAAACAGAGTCGAGAAGGTTCCCGAGGTGGGCACGCTCCACCAGGGTGCGCCAGGGATGGCAACCACACCCTGGTGCATCGTGCTCACCTTGATTGCCTTCCCGTTTATTTTTTATTTCCTAAAATTCTTAAATATTCCAAAACTGATAAAAAAATATTTTGCGGATTTTTCGGAATCCGTTTACTTACAGTATCATGTACCTCTTAATTTTCATGATTCTGGAGTGTTCCGGAAGGTTTCTCTTATGTGTTCGTCCGGTGTCATGGTTTGGAGAACATTGCTTTCAACACTAATAGGCGTACCTAAGATATAGTGTTTATTTCTTTGTCCATTGACCACCTTCGGGTTGGTAACTTCAGCATTATTAATCTTGATAGCTCTAGAGTGATAAACCTCTCCAATAAGATAGGGTCCTTCTCATTTGGAGAGAAGTTTTCCTGCAAAAAATCTGAAACAAGAATTTTACAAAAGAACATATTCTCCAACTTTGAATTATCGCTTTTGGATTCTTTTTGTCATGCCATCTTTTAACCTTTTATTTCAATAACTTGGCATTTCCAGAAGCTTGGGTCCTTCATTCATCTAACAAGCTAATATCAAATAACCTCTTTTCACCGGCAAGTTTGAAGTCATATTTGAGTTCTTTAATTGCCCAAAATGCTTTATGTTCTAACTCTAGAGGCAAATGAAAAGCTTTCCCATATACCATCTTGTATGGAGACATACCCATAAGATTTGTATAAGCGGTTCTATAGGCCCAAAGTGCATTATCTAATTTCTTAGACCAATTCTTTCGGGACCTATTGACAGTTTTTTGCACTATCAGTTTTATTTCTCTATTGCTAAGTTCAACTTGACCACTAGATTGAGGATGATAGGGTGATGCAATTCTATGGTTAACATCATATTTAGCAAGCATTTTGCGGAAAGCACCATGAATAAAGTGTGAACCACCATCAGTCATTAGATACCTATGGACTCCAAACCTTGGGAAAATAACTTCTTTAAGCATTTTAATGGAAGTGTGATGATCAACACTACTAGTTGGAATAACTTCTACCCACTTAGTGACATAGTCAAGAACAACCAAAACATGAGTATACCCATTAGAGGAAGGAAAAGGTCCCATATAATCAAAACCCCAAACATCAAATGGTTCAACAACAAGTGAATAATTCAAAGGCATTTCCTGATGCTTATCGATATTATCAATTCTTTGGCATTCATAACAAGACAATCCATACTTACGGGCATCCTTGAAGAGAGTAGGCCAATAAAAACCAGATTGTAATACCTTATGAGCAGTACTATCTCCAGATTATGTCCTCCATAAGCTTCGAATGACATTTCTATAGGATTTGTTCCTGTTCATGCTCAGGTACACAATGTCTAATAATACCATCTACTCCTTCTTTATAAAGATGTGGGTCATCCCAAAAGTAATGTCTTAAATCATAGAAGAATTTTTTTCTTTTGGTGGTATGTGAATCTAGGTGGTATATATATATATTTAGCAACAATGTAATTAGCATACCATGGAGTGTTTTGGGAAACATTTATTGCAGCCAATTGTTCATGGGAAACTATCATCAATAGGTAGTGGGTCATCAAGAGTATTTTGTAACCTAGACAAGTTATCAGCTACGAGGTTCTCATCTCCCTTCCTATCAATTATATGTAAATCAAATTCCTGAAGCAAGAGAACCCACCTAATGAGTCTAGGTTTGGCATCCTTCTTTTGCATAAGATATTTTATAGCAGCATGATCAATGTGAACAATAACTTTGGAATCAACAATATAAGATCTGAATTTATCACAAGCAAACATGACTGCTAAAAATTCTTTTGTAGTAGTAGCATAATTTCTTTGGGCACTGTCTAGAGTTTTGCTAGCATAATGGATAACATTTAATTTCTTATCAACTCTTTGTCCTAGAACAACACCAACAACATAATCACTAGTATCACACATAATTTCAAAAGGCAAGTTCCAATCAGGTGGTTGAACAATAGGTGCAGTGGTTAAGGCTTTCTTTACTGTTTCAAAGGCTTCTATGTAATCATCATCAAAAATAAAGGGAATATCCTTTTGTAAAAGATTAGTAAGAGGCCTTGAATTTTTTGAAAAGTATTTAATAAACCTCCTATAGAAACCAGCATGGCCAAGGAAACTTCGAATACCTTTGATATCTTTAGGACATGGCATTTTCTCAATTGCATCAACTTTAGCTTGATCCACCTCAATACCTCTTTTGGAGATTTTATGTCCCAATAAAATACCTTCATTAACCATAAAGTGACACTTCTCCCAATTCAAGACGAGATTAGTTTGTTCACATCTCTGCAAAACTCGATCAAGGTTGCTTAAGCAATCATCAAAAGAAGTTCCGTAAACGAAGAAATCATCCATGAAAACCTCCACAATCTTTTCAAATAAATCAGAGAATATAACAGTCATACATCTTTGGAAGGTAGCAGGTGCATCACATAAACCAAAAGGCATACATCTATAAGCATAGGTTCCAAAAGAACAAGTAAAGGTGATTTTCTCTTGATCAGATTGTGACACAGGTATTTGAGAGAAACCAGAATATCAATCCAAGAAACAAAAGTGTGTGTGCTTAGATAATCTTTCAAGAATTTGATCAAGAAAAGGCAAGGGGTAATGATCTTTTCTAGTAACTTTATTGAGTTTTATAAAATCAATTACCATCCTATAGCTAGTAACAATTCTCTATGGAATAAGCTCATTTTTATCATTAGGACAACAGTAATACCTCCTTTCTTAGGGACACAATGAACGGGACTCACCCATTTACTATCATCTATAGGATAGATTGTACAGGCTTCCAGAAGCTTTAATATTTCAGTTCTTACCACTTCTTTCATCTTGGGATTGAATCGTCGTTGGCAATCAACATCGGGTTTAGCATCAGGTTCCATATTGATCTTGTGCTGACATAGAGTGGGAATAATATCCTTAAGATCATCAAGAGTATTTCCAATAGCAGCCCGGTGCTTCCTCAAATTTTTTAATAATCTTTCTTCTTCATGTTATGAAAGTTTAGCATTGATAATAACAGGATGTATCCTTTTCTCATCGAGATAACCATACTTCAAAGTGGTAGGCATTGTTTTAGTTCAAACATAGGATCACCTTTAGGTGGAGGAGGACCTCCAAGAGTTTCAATATGCAAATTGTGTTTCAATAGAGGTTGTTGTTCAAAGAAAATTTTATCTATTTCATTTCTTTCACCCAAGTGGATATCGTTTTCATGGTCTAGCAAATATTGTTCTAATTGATCGATAGGAGGAACGGCAATAGAAGCAAGACCAGTTATTTCATCCTTACTAGGTAATTCTCTATCATGAGGTTGTCTACTAAACTTAGAAAATTTAAACTCATGAGAGACATCACCAATCTTAACACTGACTGTTTCTTTTTTACAATCAATCTTAGCATTAGCAGTGTTCAAGAAAGGTCTACCAAAGATAATGGGACAAAATTCATCTTGTGGGGAACCAAGAACTAGAAAATCAGTAGGATATTTTATTTTCCCACACAAGACATCGAAATCCCTAACAATCCCAGGTGGTGTGATGGTGTCTCTATTAGCAAGTTTAATAGTAACATCAATATCTTGTATTTCACCAGGTGCCTTGTCATTCATAATTTCTTGATATAAGGTAAAAGGAATAGCACTCACAGTAGCACCCAAATCACATAAGCCATGATAACAATGATCTCTTATTTTGACAGTGGGTCTATGTTTATCTTTTTCATCAGGTTTACCAATTCTAGCTGCTTCACCACAGAACTAAATGACATGCCCATCAACATTTTCTACCAAGAAATTTTTAACCATAAAAATACTAGGTTCTACCATAATTTGTTTAGAGGGCTTAGGTGCTCTAATATTAATTTTGCAAACCATAGTTTATACATTAGCATGTTCCTTTATCCTAACCGGGAAAAGTGGTTTCTCAATATAAGCAGTATGCACAATTGGATCACATTGTAAATGCTAGTTTCTCCTTGAGCAATGTCCAGTTCTTTAATTTCCTTTTTAATAGGGGGTGATATTTAAAACACTTCTCTTTAGGGAAATCAACATGAGAAACAGATGATTCACAAAAAGAGGCTACTATCTCAGAGTCAAGTCCATATTTAGACTTGTGAAAAGCATCAGTATTCATAAAATATTTAACACAATCAAATTCAAGCTTAATACCTGACTCATTACCTTCTCGAGTTCCCAATCTTCAGAGTTGTGTTAAATTCTTTCGAAGAGATCCCACTTGAATTCAATAGTCTTATTCATAAGAACCAGTACAAGAAGTATCCAGCATGGTTTGATCATTATGAGAAAGTCGAGCATAAAAATTCTGAATGGTAACTTTTCTCAGGATATCATGATTGGGGCATGAATATAGCATTGACTTAATCCTACCCAAGCTAGAGTGATACTTTCTCCTTCACGAAGCCAAAAATTATACATGTAATCCCGATAATAATGAACTAGATGCATAACATAAAACTTTTGGTGGAATTCCAATTTCAAACGGTTCCAGTTCCATGATCCAATATCATCACATAGCCTATGCCATGTCAATGCTTTACCTTCAAAGATAAAGGGGAAACCTTCTTCTTAACTTCATCTTCGGATAAACCTGCAAGCTTAAATAGTCCACAAATTTCTTGCACATGTATTAGGTGCATATCAGGATGTTCAGGTCCATGTCCTGCATAAGGACTGCCTAGCAGTTGTTCTAACATACCCAAAGGAATTTCATAACCAATATTTTCATTAGGTAATGTAGGTTGAGGGGAAACTAATTGTGGTTCCGTTCGAGGTGAAGAACCCCGAATAAACCCCTCAAAGGATTGCTTTCCATAGTAACAAGTGATAGTAAATTTCAACACATAGTGTAATTTTTCCTTACCGATTTCCACTTACCAAGAGCATTTCACTCCCTGTCAACAAGGCCATAAAAGAGTCTTGATGACCCACAAGTGTAGGGGATCAATCATAGTCCTTTCAATAAGTAAGAGTTTCGAACCCAACGAGGAGCAGAAAGAAATGATAAGCGGTTTTCAGCAAGGTAATTTCTGCAAGCACTGAAATTGTAATTAGCAAGTAGTTTGATAGCAAGGTAATTTGTAACGAGCAAGTAATGTTAACAATTGGTAAGGCGCACTAAGGTAGCCCAATCCTTTTGTGGCAAAGGACATGCCAAAACTATCTCTTATGATATGCAAAGTGTTCTTGAGGGTACACGGGAATTTCATCTAGTCACTTTCATCATGTTGGTTTGACTTGTGTTCGCTACTTTGATAATTTGATATGTGGGTGGACCAGTGGTAAGGTGTTGTTCGTACTTGAACTAATAACCTACTTACGATTAACCCCCTCGCAAGCATCCTCAACTACGACAGAAGTATTGAGACAAAGTCTAATCATACCATTAAACATGTGGACCCAAATCAGCCCCTTTCGAAGTAGCGCATAAACTAGAGTTTAAGCTTTGGTCACTCTAGCAACCCATAATCTAATAACTACTCCACAATGCATTCCCTTAGGACCAAAGTTTCATGTATTCGACATTCACATGACACCACTAAGGGAATCACAACATACATATCATCAAAATATCTAACACATATCAAATTCACATGATGACTTGCAACATGATTTCTCCCGTGACCTCAAGAATGAAGGTAAATACTCACAAATAATATTCATCCTCAAGATCAGAGGGGTATTTAATAGCAAAATGGATCTAAACATATGATCTTCCACCAAATAAACCATATAGCAATCAACTACACAAGGTAATCAACACTACTAGTCACCCATAGGTACCAATCTGAGGTTCTGGTACAAAGATTGAACACAAGATATGAACTAGGGTTTGAGAGGAGATGGTGCTGTTGAAGAGGTTGATGAAGAATGGCCTCCCCAAGATGAGAGGGTTGTTGGTGATGACGATGGCTTTGATTTGCCCCATTGGGAGGGAACTTCCCCCGGTGAAATCGCTCCGCCGGAGGGCAAAAGTGCTCCTGCCCAAGTTCTGCCTCAAGGTGGTGGCACTTTGTCCCGAAAGTCCTCCTCCTAAATTTTTAGGTTTTTTGGGAATTTATACCAGAAGATGGGCTCCGGAGGTGGGCCAGGGTGAGCACGCTCCACCAGGGCGCGCCTGGGGGGTCTGGCGTGCCCTGGTGGGTGGTTCCCACCTGGTGGCCTCCCTCGATAGTTTTTAGCTCTAATATTTCTTATTTACTGTATAAAAATCTCCGTAAAATTTTAGCTTCGTTGGGGATGTGCATAATAGGTATCTCTGACATTTTTTTTCAGGTACTGAATTCCAGTTGCCGTTGTTCTCCCTCTTGGTTTAATCCTTGCAAAATGTGAGAGAGAAGGCATTATAATTACTCCCCAAAGTATTATTATGCATAATTTTGTTAGTTTTTTTGGGAATTTATACCAGAAGATGGGCTCCGAAGGTGGGCCAGGGTGAGCATGCTCCACCAGGGCGCGCCTCGGGGGCCTGGCATGCCCTAGTGGGTGGTGCCCATCTGGTGCCCCCCTCGACAGTTTTCATCTCTAGTATTTCTTATTTATGATATAAAAATCTCCATAAAATTTCAGCTTCATTGGGGATGTGCAGAATAGGTATATCTGACATGCTTTTTTTAGGTACTGAATTCCAGTTGCCGGCATTCTCCCTCTTGGTGTAAACCTTGCAAATTGTGAGATAAAAGACATTATAATTACTGCCCAAAGCATTATTATGCATAAAACACTATAAATAACAGTAAGAAACCATGATGCAAAATGGACATATCAATCATGCGCATGTGGGAATTGAGAAGAACGATTGGTGATTGTCTACAAGGGGAGAAGCTTCCTGCAGTTGTATAACAAGTGGTCAATAGGAGCAGAAATATTACACATTTGTTTGTTGAAAAATCTTCATCGTGAGATGCTGAAGTTAGAGATACCAAGACTTGAAGGAGGCATGTTTTCACACTGAATTGCATGACTGCACTTGCCTAGAGTGGCAACACACTAGAAAACCATGTGACCATGCCATACTTTTCTTGGCCTCCCAACCAAAGGTAAACATGAACCCATATTTGCATGAATATTAATCAGTGGAAAGATTCACGGCTACATTTGCAACACCAATTCCAGCACTTACAGATCAGTCTTAGTGGCCTGAAGTGCAAATTGAATTTTCCATGTGTCATCCCATGACGAAAAGAAAGGTCGGGCGACCTAAAGAGAGCAGATACAAGGCATGGTTTGAGAAAGGTGAGAGTAGTAAGAAGCGAAAGAAAGAGGATGCAAAGCCAAAAGGTCACAAAAAGGTAACAAAAATAGATGCAAGTTGTGCGAGGAACTTGGGTGCCGAAAAGGATATCCAAAATGTCGTTACACTCCTGAAAAGCCAAAGTATGTTTGTGTTTGTGTTTTTTTATTTGGATGCAGTTTCTAATTACTAACCAAATTACATGCTATGTTTGCACGAAGGAAGCATGGAGCTTAGGCCCTTGTTGTTGAAGATTATCAATGTCTGTAGAAAGAAGAGAAGTTTTGACGAAAGAGTGCACATTGAACCAGACTTGGATGTTGTGGTGCAAGATGAACTAGAGTTGGATGATGTTGTGGTGCAAACTGGGCCGGACTTGGATAATGTTGTGGTGCAAAATGAGCCAAACTTGGATGATGTTGGGATGCATAATGAGCAAGATTTGGATGTGGGTGAAAACGAGCAAAATGTGGTGCAAACTCGAACTGAAGCTGCTGAGGTGATGTGCAAACTAGGCCTGTATTGGAAGTTGTATTACAAATTGAAGCTATTACAGTTGATGTTATGCAAACTAAGCCTCATTTAGATGTTGTGGTGCCAACTAACATTGTATTAGATGTTCTAGTGAAGAAAACCAAGAGCTTGAGTGAACTGGGTGTCGTACCCGTCGTAGGATCAACAAGTGCTAAAAAGAAGAAGAAATCGAGTGGTAAGAAGAAGTACAAGTGAAATATTGTTCTTGTCTGAATAAAAAACTTGCTTGAATTTGTGTAAAAAACTTCCCTGAATTTGTGTAATGCTATTTGTACTTCGATGGGTATTTGTGTAACAATATTCAAATTCTAGCTGAATTTCAAATTTGAGCCAAAATTCAAATTTGAAGGTGTTCAGTATGGGTATTGTTGTTACATTGCTTTCTCAACTATTATGCATGTTAGGTTATCAATATGAGGACTATTTGTTGAGTGAAACACTAGTCATGAAAAATATGCTCCAAAGCTAGGATAAACACCCCATTTGTAAGCAAGTTTTTTTCCAACATTCTGTAAATAAGCCCAATATCAAAACTTGACTTCTTGTGTGAAAATATAGGGTCCATGCCCAATATAGGATTGTTCGGATGAACTATGACATGCTTAACCCTAAACCCTAACCGGAATCCCGCGCAACCTTGTTCGTGATAGCTAGGTTTTATGAAGGGTTTTTCATGAAAATACCCGTATACAAGGTTTCTTATTTTTTGCAGCAATCTAGTAACATAAAATGATGATGGGTGCAAGTATCATGTTTTTGTGACTTTATTTTGAATTAGTTGTGGTTAACCCTAGCGCACATAACCCCTTCAAAACCCCTCAAACCCTAGCCAAAACCCCGCACCCTTCCGGGCCGCTGGATATCTGCGAGTGGACGGTGTGGATCAAGGGCTAGGGCAATGTCATTGATCCGCATGAGGCATTCTGATTGGCTGTATTCGAGAATGCTCGATCACCCCCCACAACCATTCCTGATCATTGGATCATTGTGCATCAAACGGTGTGGATCAGCATGTAGGTCCACATCAGCGATCCGCGTGACGCTTGTTCTGCGCTATGATTGGCTAGATTTGAGCTTGTTTTTCTGTGCTCTAGGGAGGGCCGCCATGCATGCGTGTCATTGGGCTGTGTAAACAAGCCCACCCATTTGACCGTTGGACCGAGTGATGTCCACCCTTGCTGCATGCGCCCGAGCCAGCCTACATTGCATACATGTGCCCGCTTCAGCTTATGCTGCATGTGCCCAAGCACTGAAACATCGCATTATAGCTATTATTCATACTACGGTTTTCCACGTGTGTACACTCCCGATGTCGCGGTGAGTGGAAAAACTTGTTCAACTTTGACCCCATTACTACCACGATAAAATAACATGTCACACTATGGATATTTAAGCCACTTATCATCTTCCTTTTCCTCTCACACCCTTCATCCATCTCCCATCCTTTCCCATTTGCATCTTGCATCTTCCCTTCTTCTTCTTCTTCACCACAAACAACCCCAAGAACCAGCCCGCCCCAGCCATGCAGTTCACTGGCCCAACCTACCGCTTCCCCCCACCGTGTTGGAGATGCTCTACCCCGTCGGGGTGTACGTCGAGAAGAACCTTCATGTGTGGGTGATGTCAAGATGGAGGGGCGCAAGGGAGTTCACGGGCACCTTCCTTTCGCTCGGCTACGACCACCTCCCCTAGGGATCTCCAAGGTTGTACCAAGTCAAGGAGGTCATCCACAACGGGGTTGTGGTTGCTATCCTTGTCCACTTCACCAACACCTTCAACACATTCTACCTCCTCGACCGCGTGTACTGGTGTGTGTGTGTGCGAGTTCATAGCTTTGACCACCCACAATATCTTCACGAACTATAGCAACATCTTCCCCACCGCAGGGTGGATGCACACTATGCCGTACGCCATCGACAACACCCCAGAGGAGCAGTGAAGGGCACCTGGAGGAGGAGCGAGGAGGAGCCCGGTGGATAAGGCGGCCACCATATATCTATCTATCTATCTATCAATCTACCTATCTATCCATATCTATCTTTTTTAGCTAAATCTATCTATGTATATTTGTCTTATGTTATGTAAGTCGTAAGCATACTATATATCTTGTGTTGTGGGCTTGGTTGGCCCAAACTATCTATATTA
Organism: Hordeum marinum; assembly: GCA_022496015.1. Classification (NCBI taxonomy): domain Eukaryota; kingdom Viridiplantae; phylum Streptophyta; class Magnoliopsida; order Poales; family Poaceae; genus Hordeum; species Hordeum marinum. The sequence goes on along the minus strand of CM039678.1, from coordinate 374,632,521 downwards.
TGTGTCTTTCTATTATTAAGTTTTTGGTACTATATTTGAATTTTTATTTTTGTGTTGTTGATTGCTTTTTGATAGAGCTACCCGCATTGTTCGTGAAATATTGTGCTACTATGTGTACACGGTGTTTTGGCTTGTAGGTCTATATACACCCACTATAAACAAATGAATTTCAAAACGTCAAAAAAGAGATTTTTTGTGGACTGTGTAAAAAAGACAAAAAATGACTCGTGAAAAGTCATTTTGTAGCAATGAAATTTCTCTTTTTTACACAAGCCACAAAGAGTTTCCTTTTAGTGGATTTTTTTTTGCAAACAATAGTCTACATTTGAAACCTTTTTTGCAAACAATACACTATATTTACACAAGCCACAAAGAATCAACATGGTGAAATTTCTTTTTAACTTCTTACCTCTGAAAATAAATACCTTTTTTCTCAAAGAAGCACTAATGCCCTTGTGCTAGAAAAAATACCTTCTTTGAGGGAACCTTTATTTCCAAGTTAAAATAAATAAATCCATTAGTTTATCCAAAAACAAACTATTTATGGTCCACGGGCGCACCATTTTTTCAAAGCAACACGGGTGGGGTGAAGCAACCTACCTCAGGCTTGTGATAGCTAATGATGGGTGGGCTTATGCTAGCTAATGATGGGTGGGCTAGTTTTCTCTTTGGGCCTTACTTGGGATACACGCAATATCGACTTTTTCCCTAAACTTTACCCTCCACTCTCTGTTAACTGAAGAACTGCAAGTTGGGCACTCTCTATTAACTGAAGAATTGCAAAAGAGGAGACATACTTGGGTGATTTGCTGCATCTTATCCATCAGGGAATGCAAATGATCCAGGAATGATGCCAAACTATAACTGAAAAAGTTCACTACTAGCTAAACACATTAACTCAAACTGAAACAATTTCCAGCGATTGATGTACAACAAGTAAAATAAACCCATAGCAATGATACAACAATAAAATCCTCCAGCCATCATATTTGCTTGCTGCTTCAAATCGATCATCTGCTTTAGTTGCTTACTTATTTTCTTCAATTCCCCTTTCAGTTCAACATTGCCCATCATCAGAATGGCTCTGTCCGCCAAATTCTCCACTATCTCCACAACAAGCGGCTCCGAATTGAGCTCCTAGTTTCCTCCAGTTAATCCATCCAATTTTAGCCTCTCAATGCACTCATCGAGCCACTCAAAATGCCCGCAATTCTTCAGGACATGAAAATAGGGGCACATGGACCCTAGATCCGAAATTTAATGGAAATAAAAGAAAGAAATTGGGAAAATCAGAGCATACAACCGACGGAGTACTCAGATCTTACCTACCCCAGCTGTGGCCTGCTCTCACACTTGACAAACTCGTGCCCATGGTTGCCATGGTCTTCCTTCACACACTTCAGCCACTTCAGAGGCTCCTTGCGCGAGCAGTAGGGGCATCTTGTCAGCGGCACTAGACCATACTGGCAACATGATGGGTGGGAGGCCGAACTGGAGCTAGACACCTCTCGCCGGCCGGCATTGCCGCACTTCTTCGTCGGAGAATAAGAAGAACATGGTGTGGGGAAGGAAATGGGAGGGGGTTAGGAAATGCAATGGTACGGGCACGAGCACGGGCTGGGGCCGGACCGGGTGCCCTTGTAATGGCTTACGCTGATGTGGATAAGCTGTGGGACCTGCACATATGTGGATTAGTTATGGCTCCCTATTGGAAATATGCCATAGAGGCAATAATAAATTGGTTATTATCATATTTCCTTATTCATGATAATTTTTTATTATCCATGCTAGAATTGTATTGATTGAAAACTCAAATACATGTGTGGGTGCATAGACAACACAGTGTCCCTAGCGAGCCTCCTAGACTAGCTCGTTGATCACGGATGGTCAAGGTTTTTGGGCCATAGACATGAGTTGTCATTTGATAACGAGATCACATCATTAGGAGAATGATGTGATGTACACGACCCAAACTATGAACGTAGCATATGATCGTGTCAGTTTATTGCTATTGTTTTTCTTCATGTCAAGTATTTGTTCCTATGACCATGAGATCATGCAACTCAATGACACCAGAGGAGTACCTTGTGTGTATCAAATGTCACATCGTAACTGGGTGACTATAAAGGTGCTCCACAGGTATCTCCGAGGGTGTCTGTTGGGTTGGCATGGATTGAGACTGGGATTTGTCACTCCTTATGAAGGAGAGGTATCTGTCGGGACCACTCGGTAATACAACATCACAAGAAGCTTGCAAGCAATGTGACTAAGGAGTTAGTCACGGGATCTTGTGTAATGGAATGAGTAAAGAGACTTGCCAGTAACGATATTGAACTAGGTATGGAGATACCGACGATCGAATCTCGGGCAAGCAACATACAGATCGACAAAGGGAACTGCATACGGGATTATCTGAATCCTTGACATCGTGGTTCGACTGATAAACATCTTCGCAGAATAGATAGGAACCAATATGGTTATCCAGGTCCCGCTATTGGTTATTGTCTGTGGAGTTGCCTCGGTCATGTCTACATAGTTCTCGAACCCGCAGGGTCTGTACACCTAATGTTCGGTGACAATTTGGTATTGTTGAGTTATGTATGTTGGTGACCGAAGGTTTTTTGGAGTCCCGGATGAGATCCCGGACGTCACGAGGAGCTCCGAAATGGTCTGGAGGTAAATATTTATATATGAGAAGTCATATTTTGGCTACCGAAAAAGTTTCGGGCTTTTCTAGTATTGTACGGGGAAGCTTCCGGAAGGTTTCGGAAGGTTCCATAGGGTTCTTGAGGAGTCCGGAAGGGTCCCTCCAGACCCTAGGAAGTGCATGGATTGTAAGTAGGCATCCAAGCCTTGTTGGGCCAGCCCCCAAGGGCCCATGCGACCAAGGGGTAGGAAACCCTAAAGGGGAAGGCACCTAGGAGGTGCCTTGGGGAGGGAGGACTCCTCCCTCCTGGCCGCCGCCCATTTCCTTTGAGGAAGGGCTAAGGTTGTGCCCCATCTAACCCTCCTCCTATATAGAGGGAGGGAGAGGGAGGGCAGTAACACCCTAAGCCTTAGGTGCAGTCCTCTGATAACCTACGAGTGTAGGGGATCATTTGTAGCCTTTTTCGATAAGTAAGAGTGTCAAATCTCAACGAGGAGCTAAAGGTAGAACAAATATTCCCTCAAGTTCTATCAACCACCGATACAAGGCTACGCACACTTAACGTTTTCATTATCTATAACAAGAATGAAACTACTTTGTGGGAATAAACCTACGGGTACTTTACAAGAAAATAAACTTAGTAGTGTAGTAGCAAGCTTTTTGTAACACTAGAGAAAGATTGTCCCTAGGCAATTGAATATGATATGATAGATACTTTTTATATGCAATGAGGGAGAGGCATATGCTAGCACACTTTCTGTACTTGGATCATATGCACTTGATTGGAACTCTAGCAAGCATTTGCAACGACTAAAGATCATTAAGGTAAAACCCAACCGTAGCCTCAAGTATCAAGTCCTCTTTACTCCCATATGCAACAATCCACCTACTTGGGTTTATGCTTCTGCAACTCAAGCAACCCAATATAGGCAAATCATGAACATATTGCAACACCCTACAGCAGCGATCCCTTATGCTTGCACGACATGGAGGGCACCATAGGACAACAACATATCAACATACAACTCACATCTATAACATCATACCACAACTAACCCGTTAGACAAAAGAGATCTACTCAAACATCATAGGATAGCCAAATATCGTTGGGAAATAATATATGGAGTTGGGCACCATGTCTGCTACCGACTGGTCGAGTCGGATGTGATCTAACTCGTGACCAAGTGAACGAGAACCTAAGGGGTCACGCGCTTAAGGGAAGGAACACGTGGGCTTTAGGATCCGTGCGAGGCCCAAGAGTTGAGCCCGAGCCGGATGCCTATATATAGTGGAGGTGCGGCACACCCATCCGGTTGATCGCTTCAGCGCCGTCATTAGGGTTTGCATGTGTTGCAAATATCCACCTCCACTCACCGCCACCGATCGTGTGATCGGACCTAGGAGTCCGCCGCACGGGTATTCCTCCTGCACGCGCGGACACCGTTAGAGGCAATGCAGTTGCGCCGCTCCGGTGAACCTGTACGTGGGATCCGGCGACCTACTGTTCGAGTGAGATCGGAACGGCTATTCAAGGGACATCGTACGAGGAGGTGACGGACCACACGAACGCGTTGCCCCAACTCTACTTCTGCTGCACGACACTATGCGTCTGGTGATAATGATCTTGATCCATCTCCATAGCAAGTTCTTGGATGTTCTGCGCGTAGGAAAATTTTAATTAGCATACGAAGCACCTATGGTAGAACCCAACAGGTACTGGAGAAAAGAGCCTACACCATAGCCCGCACTTACTTAATTGAGCAATTAAACATAGTTGGTTGACCTAAACATTATTCTAACAAAAGACCAACGCTCTCAACAACGACTAATGTTCCGCATGACACTCGTCGATCTCCGGCGCATCCTCCATGACTAGCTCGCGCTCGACGACCTCCAGGGTAAGGGGCTCCATGGCATCCATCGCCACATACTCTACAAGCATCTCGCCATCCACGTCCACCATCTCTTTGGAAAAGGCTACCACGAGTTTGGTATGGCCGGCCGTGGTCCGAGTATTGACGGCCTCCATCTTGGCAAGGGAGGCTGCCGACGAACGGATGGCTTCCCGAGCGCTCTCGGCGATTTCCAACTCTTCAGACGTAGGTTGCCGACTGTTGTCGGAGAAGGCCGCAGCTATTTGTGCGGTCACCGCTACGAGATGGGCGTGGGCTGCATCGGCATAGGCGTGGGCAGCCACCATTAGGGCTATTGCGGCAGCTGAGGAACGGACAGCTGTTGTGCCGTTCTTGCCATTTGCTATCCCGGTCGTGGATGTTGCTGCCGCCATCACACATGTAGCAGGTGCCCTTTTGGCGCCCGTAGCCGCCCCGTCGGAGAGTGCGGCCGCACTCAAGGATGTTGCGAGCGCGTTCATTGATGGTGCAGCCACGCTCGGGATGGAGTGGGTCGCCGAAGTTGCCCTCATGACGCAGATCCACATCCACATATTTCACCGGCGATGCTTGAACAATACAGTGGTCTTGGAGAACAACTGTGACTGTGAGGTTGACGTGCCGGTTGTGGACTGAAGCTTCCAGCCTAAGCCATATATGAGAATTGGCCCAAGATATTTTCGTACCACATCACACATGTTTCATGATAAAGAACTGTTTGTGATGTATTTGATTTTCAAACTGCTTTGAGACAAAAAATGAAGTTACATTGGCAATTGAAGGTGTTCAGATTGTTGGAAATATTCACTAGAGGCAATAAATAAAGTGTTTATTATCCATGCTATAATTGTATTGATTGGAAACACATTACATGTGTGGGTAAATAGACAACACTTTGTCCCTAGTATGCCTCTAGTGAACTAGCTCGTTGATCAAAGATGGTCAAGGTTTCCTAGCCATTGACATGTGATGTCATTTGATAACGGGATCACATCATTAGGAGAATGATGTGATGGACAAGACCCAAACTACAAACGTAGCATATGATCGTGTCAGATTATTGCTACTGTTTTCTGCATGTCAAGTATATGTTCCTATGACCATGAGATCATGTAATTCATGGACACCGGAAGAGTGCCTTGTGTGTATCAAACGTCGCAACATAACTGGGTGACTATAAAGGTGCTCTACAGGTATCTCCGAAGGTGTCTGTTGAGTTGGCATGGATCAAGACTAGGATTTGTTACTCCGTGTGACGGAGAGGTATCTCAGGGCCCACTCGGTAATACAACACCAAAATAAGCCTTGCAAGCAATGTGACTAAGTGTTGGTCATGGGATATTGTATTACGGAACGAGTAAAGAGACTTTTCAATAACGAGGTTGAACTAGGTATGGAGATACCGACGATCGAATCTCGGGCAAGTAACATACCGAAGAACAAAGGGAACATCATACGGGATTAACTGAATCCTTGACATAGAGGTTCGACCGATAAAGATCTTCGTAGAATATGTAGGAACCAATATGGACATCCAGGTCCCGCTATTGGTTATTAACCGTAGAGGTGTCTCGGTCATGTCTACATAGTTCTCGAACCCGCGGGGTCTGCACACTTAAGGTTTGGTGACGTTTTGGTAGTATAGTGTTATGTATGGTGGTGACCGAAGGTTGTTCGGAGTCCCAGATGAGATCCCGGATGTCACGAGGAGCTCTGGAATGGTCTAGAGGTAAAGATTGATATAAAGGAAGTCCTATTTTGGTCGTCGGAAAAGTTTCGAGCTCATCGGTAGTGTACCGGGAGTGCTGGTAGTGTACCGGGAGACCATCGGGAGGGGTATTTCGACCCAAGAGGCTACATGGGCTGTGGTAGAGTGAATACCAGCCCTTAGTGGGCTGGTGGAAGTCCCACACAAGGCCCATGCGGCTAGGAGAGAAAACCCAAAGAGATAAGGTGGAAAAAAGGCAAAATCGGGAGGAATCCTAGTCCTACTAGGATTGGAGGAGGAGTCCTCCTCTCCTCCTTGATTCGGCCGAACCAAGGGCTGGTCCCTTGAGGCCAAGACTCCTCCTCTCTTCCTCCTATATATACTGGAGGTTTTAGGGTTTTTGGCACTAGATTTTCAGCCACGTGCTACCCGTCTCTCCAGTGCATAGTTTCTCCTCTAGATCGGATTTCTGCAGTGCTTAGGCGAAGCCCTGCCGGAATAGCTCCACCACCATCGCCGGAGCGCCGTCATGCTGCTGGAGAACTCTTCTACCTCTCCGCTCCCTCTTTCTGTATCAAGAAGGCATAGATCGTCATCAAGCTGTACGTGTGCTGAACGCGGAGGTGCCATCCGTTCGGTGCTTGATCGGGACGGATCGTGATTGGATCGCGAGACGCTCGGCGATTTGGATCGCGAAGACATTCGACTGCACCAACCGCATTTCTTAACGCTTCCCGCTTAGCGATCTACAAGGGTATGTAGATCCACTCTCCCTCTCATAGATGCTCGTCACCATGGATAGGTCTTGCGTGAGCGTAGGATTTTTTTTGTTTCCCATGCGACGTTCCCCAACACGGATGGCAATAACATTTATCTGCAGTGAACTTGCAACTATCGGACTATGTGTTAAATATGGAATAATTCAGGGATGATTAGGCCCTTTAAATCATTTAAAGAGTTTTTTGGACATTTCATGTGCATAGTTCAAATTTGAACTACACTTTATTAACCACATACTAGAGGGCACGTGAATGGGTTGAAAATCAACTATTTTACACTGGATACATGTTTTGATCCCATGCAAGAAATGAAAATTAAACAAATCCCAAACCTCATGGTATTTTGGCTCAACCATAGACTTTGATAAGCCGTGTTTTCAAATTCGAGTAATTCCAAATATCGTGAGAAATGCGTGAAACTTGGCATGGTGTGATGTCGTGGTGCATGTGTGATGTGGTAAAACCAATGCCTAGTTCGGGACAAGTGTTGGCACAAACCTATTACAAACCGTAGATTCTCACAAGAAGTCATGTGGTTCTGGTAGGGACAATTCACATTTCATGTGCGAGACAACATCTCATGTCACTTCTCGCATTCAATTTGTTTCTAGAGTCTTCATAGAGTAACGTGAATGTTTCATGCGAATGAATGGAGTCTTACAGAGTTCGTCTCGCCTTTTAAGTACGTTAATTAATTGAGTTTTGTTGGCATTCAATTAATGTGCATATATATAATTCAAATTTGAACTACAATAACTGCACGGTCCAGCTCATGAAAATATGTCAAAAAACCATATACGTTTCACTGACTGCATGTTTAGGTCCACACAATTAATAATTGAGAATGAATTTCGAACATGTGTATGTACGACACAAGGCTCGACCGTAAACATCTGGAAACTTAAATTTTAAATTCATGTAAATGCAAACCTCGACAGAAATTCATGAAATTTGGGCATGGTGCCATCAATTGCCCTATTGTGTGTGTTGTGGGAATAAAAATTTCCCAGCTTTGGACAAGTATTGGCACAAAGCCTCTAACAAACCGAAGGTTCTCACAAGAAAGTCGTGTGTTTCGATAGGGAAAGTTCACATTTTATGTGCGAAACAACATCCGTTGTCTCTTGTGGCCTGCATTTATTTTTGGAGTCACATCCATAGAGCAACTTTCTGAGAGTCATGCTAAAGTGTGGATTTTTCCATGGTTCATGAGACCTGTTTAACACTTTAATTGAGTTTTCTAGTCACTTAATGTGCATAATTCAAGTTAGAACTACAATCACAAGGTCCAACACATGGAAAATAGGTTGGAAAAATATGTCTTTCCATGGATGCATGTTTAATTAGGTCCCACATAAGAAATGGGAATTAATTTCTAACATCTCATTGACTGTTTGCTCGGCCGCAACCATTGAGATGCTTGTTTTTCAAATTCCCGTAAATCCAGAACACATCAGAAATTCATGAAACTTGGCATGGTGTCATGACAAGGGCACACACATGTCGTCTTTAAAAATCTGTCCAAATTGGACATGTTCTTGCACACCCCCCTTACAAATCGGAGCTCCTCACAATAAGCTTTGTGGTTTTGATAGGGAACATTATATATGCATGCCACATATGCGGGCAAAAATACATCTGATGCCTCTTCTCTCCTTGAATTTCTTTATATAAACAACATAGACATATGTACGTGTGAAGTGCAAAATATGATTAAATAAGGGATCATCTGGCTTTTAAATACATTAATTGAGTTTTCGATGCATTCTTTAATGTGGATAATTCAAATTTGATCTACAATCACAAGGTCCGGGGTGGCAAAATGGGTTGAAAAATCGTGTATGCGTCCTTGGATGATTGTGTTAGGTCACATGCAAGAAATGAGAACGAATTTCAAACATCTAAGCATGTTGGCTCGACCACAAATATCGAGAAACTTGGTTTCCAAATTCTCGTAAATCCGAAACTCTATCAGAAAATCATGAAACATGGGATGGTGTCATGTGAAGGCACACATATGACGTGGTAAAAAATACCAAGTTGGCCATGTTTTGTAAGAAGCCTCTTACAAACATGAGGTTCTCATACAACAATAAGCTACATCGAGTGTTCCGATAGGGAACATATATATTGGGTAAGATTCAAATCTGTCATATTGGGTAAATTTTCATTTGTCAAATTGGAAACTCAGGAACAAAATCACTATTACGGTGCAATTTTGCAACTGAAATCGAGTAAACATAGATTTCATTCATAGATAGCTGAATTGAACAAACTTTTCCCCGTTTTTTGCCAACCACATACTGAAATAGCTAGTTCAACTATATATACTAGCTAATTTATAGTACGTGGTATAGTTCTACCATATCTATAGTTAGATGAACTGAACAAAATAGCCCCTAAATACTACTTCGGAGGGGCTTCGTTCTACTGCCAGTAGGCTTCTCCTCTGCCGAGCGGATTCAGTAAGAGGCAGAGGAGGAGAAGACTACCGAGGAGCTGGAGGAGTCGAATTCGTCGGCTACCGCTGCTGCCCCCTGCCGCTCTTGATGCACCTCCTCTAAGCGGCGGGACTCGGCGTAGATCTCCTCATTCCGTGCCATAGCTGCGGCATCTACTGCGGCCACGGCAGCGGAGAGCCTCTGTACGTGCTCGACCTAGCGCTCCTCCTCCGAATGTAGGAAGTTGATGTAGCGTGCTAGGTCACTAACACAAAAGCCGAGCGACTAAGCTTCTACGACAGTCCCCTCTTCCCGCCTTCGGCCGCGGTGGCGGAGCGGGTGATGGCCCTAGTGGCTGACCATGGGGTTGCTGCCAAGGCGGACGCTGGTGTGGTGGCGTCCAAGGAGGCAACTGGTGGGGTGGCGAAAATGGCGGCCGGCCATGGGGTGGGGGCGACGGTGGGCGACGGCAGCAGCTGCCTTCGAGGAAATGTGGAGGAGCATGTGGTGGGTGTCGTGCGCACAACTAACAAGGACACCACATGCACTACACGCTTTCGGTAACTGCGCCATCGACGTGGTGCAGCCTCCGAGCTGGAGCTACCCTCTGGCAGGGTGGCGGAGCAACGATGACGAATAGGTGCCATTGGCGATTGGGGGAGAAATAAACTTGGGAAGCAACGGACAGGGAGGGGATGAATACGATGTGGAGAGGCCGGCCGTGAAGGTTTATAAAGAAGACGACCAAGCTGAGTCAGGCGGGAAGCTTGCACGCGTTCATGCGCGGGAATTGGAAGCTTGTGCGCGTTCATGCATGGTAATGGGAAGCTTGTGCGCGTCCCTGCATGGTTTTGCGGGAACGGGAAGCTAAAAAGAAACGTTGTGCACTCTCGAAGCATCGCGGCAACGGGCATTTAGGGGCTCCGGGCGGGAAAGTTGCACGCACCCGAAGCGTGCACCGGAATCCTCGTGGGGTAACACGATGACAAGACCAGACGGAGGTGGGAGGAATGAAAAGTACGCAGATGGTTAATAATAAACAACTGTTTGCGTTTTAGTACAAATCAAACGTTCATTTTGTATGCACTGCCGCGAATGAATGTACGCATGAGGCGGTTGATGCGGCCTTGGCGTGATGTGCTCACGTCCGTGCGCGGCCGGCCGCTTTGCTGGCGTCCATGCGTGAACGATCAGGAATGTTCGGGCAGGCATATGTTAGTGCTAGCGCCACTCCCGGTGCCACAATGCAGTTAAGCGCTGAAAAAACTATAATGCGGTTGATGCGGCCATTTACCTTCGTCTCTTGCACATTCCGATCGCGCCACACAACCCAAGAAGCACACCCACGATGGCAAATAATATAGAGAGGATGCACATCTCTTCATCGCTTCAACCTTCTCGTGTGGATCCAATGGCGGCTGGCGGCGCCGAGCGGCAGTTTGCCACTATTGTCAAAGTGGACACACATAGGAGGAAGATGAACCTCTCAGTGGTGTACACCAACGACCCGATCGTGGTGGTGAACTCCATCAACACGTTGGAGTAACTGCTTGCTGAGGATGACAAGTAGAAAGTGGTCAGCTTCAACCTCGAGTATACCGGCAGTCGTGTCGGGCATGATCAGAAGGTTACCATTGCCCAGTGGTGTGTGCGCCATCACGTGCTCGTCGAACACTACTTCTCAGCCACAAGGCCTTGCGAGCGTTTCGCCAGGTTTGTTAATAGCCCCGACTACAGGTTCGCAACGATGGACACCACCAATGATCTAAAGGTTCTCAAGACTTCGGGCTTGTCCTGCTAGAAGCTTGTCAACATCCAAGGTCAGTACAGGGTCTGGGGGCGAGAAGAAGAAGCAGAAGGACACCATGGTTGACCTTGCCGCGACCATCATTGACCCCTACTACAGAGACATGAACGCTGAGTGCCGCAAGGATAAGACTGCCTGGCATGCGGCCTGGGTGGACGAACTGGATGAAGAACACATCAAGTACGTGGCCAAGGATGTGTACACTCGCTACAAGATGTATAGGAGGATCATTGACATAAGGAAGTGCCTCCTTCCTAGAGACGGCGAGCGATAGCCACAAGCAGAGCAACAGTGTCGGCAACATCATCGGAAGAATAGTATGATTTGGCGATCGTCTACTTCTTGTAAATTTATATTCATGAATGTACATGTGTTGTGTAGTCACTTATGGAACTATATGTTCAAGTTGGTCATGCAACAATAATGTTGGTATTTTGTAGATAGAGCATATAGATGTTGTGCAAACTTAGCAAATCACATCTCATACAATTATTAGGAGCAATCGTGTGCCCACAACACACACATGTAGTCTAGATGAATCGTTTGGGTTATTATTGGTCTTCCCAGACATGTCTGGTGAATGAACTGTTTGTCGGGTACCCACAAGACAAACGGTTGTCAGGATGAACCATTTGGGTTATTATTGGTCTTCACACACAATTCTGATGAATGAACTGTTTCCCAGGTATCACACACACCTTCTTAGGCTAACTCGTTTGTGTTCTGCTGGATCAGGCAAACAGTTTGTCCGAGTGAACTGTATGCCGCACTATGCACACGTATATAGTTTCTTAAATGTTCTTGTTATCTTCCATAATCACAAACAATTCATAAGAACAAACTATATGCAACGCATCACACACACAACTTTGTTTGAAGCATATTTGCTCGTTCATTCATCGCGCACGGTTTTCTTCATTGGTGACGGAGGTTGAACTATTACGTTTGCAATTCATGCATCGCACACAGTTTCGTCGAAGGGTCTCTGATTGCAGTGTTGCATTAGCAGCATCCTGTAGTAGTGAATGGCCATGGAAATGCCATAATAGGTAGGTATGGTGTCTGTTTTGAGGAAGATATAATAAGGCTTATGTGTGATAGAGCGTATGATATCATGGGGTTTGGATGCACTGGCGAAGTTTGCACTGACTCTTGATGTGAGAGTGGGTAATGCACAGTACCATAGAGTCTAGCAAATTGCGGAAAGGTAAGAGTGTGTATAATCCATGGACTCACATTAGTCATAAAGAATTCACATTCTTATTGCAAAAGTTTATTATCCCTCTAAGAAAAGTATTACTACGCATGCTCCTTGGGGGAGGTTGGTAGGAGTTAACCATCCCGCGCCCCCGACCTTCACACAAAGATAGACAATCAAGGATAAATTGTGCTCTAACTTCCTAGCATAATGGGAGATTATATGTGCATGCTTTTGGAATCACAAACCTTAACACCAATATCTTACTAAACACAATCATCTACTAGTACCTCCCACATATTATCATCTCTATATCGCAAAACTATTGCAAGGAATCAAACATATCATATTCAGTGATCCATACGTTTTATGTAGGATTTTATAACTAACCATGCAAATGACCAATTCATGTTGACTCTCTAAATATATATAAGTGAAGCAAGAGATTTTAGTTCTTTATACAAAAGACCATGCTCTAATAAATATAAGTGAAGCAAAAGAGCATTCTTCAAATAATCAGTTCCCTATGTGAAGAGAAACACGCAATCCAAACATCAAATGATATAAGTGAAGCACATGAAGCATTCTATAAAGACATACTTGAAAGATATTAGTGAAGTGCAATAAGAATTCTATAAATAAACCATGGACTATCTCATACCAGCATGGTGCATAAACTAAACGCAAAAGACGCTCCAAGATTTGCACATATCACATAAATGAAACGAATCTGAAAACATCCCGATACTTGTTGAAGAAAGATGGGATGTATTACGGGGCATCCCCAAGCTTAAAATATTGAGTATACTTGAATATTTACTTGGGGTTACATGGGAATCCCCAAGCTTGAACTCTCGCCGCTCCTTCTTCTCCTCATGTCGAAACCTCCTCGATCTTTGAACACTTCATCCACACAAAACTTAACAGAAGACTGGTAAGATCCGTTATTATAATAAAGCAAAATAGTACTTTAAGTATTGTTGCAAACCAATATTTTATATTTTCATTATCCCTGCTATATTATAACTTTTCTATGCCTTACACCACTGATAAAATCGACAGTTTCATCAAAACAAGCAAAACAATGCATCAAAAACAGAATCTGTCTTAAACAGGACAGTCTATAGTAATCTAAACTTTGACCATACTTCTGTAACACCAAAAATTCTAGAACATTAATAAAAAATAAAAAATTTGTATAGCAATACTATGTAAAAATTTCAGAAACTTCTAACATTCTAGTAAAAAATGGAAATTCACGTACTACATCCAAAGTTTCTGTTTTTACACCGCACATACCAACAAGCAATCTAATCATCCTAAAGGCAAATGTTGGCACATTATTTTAATAATACAATGGATTTCTACAAGGGGATAATTATTTTTGTTGTAAAAGTTTCGTGATTCAAGATTCACAAAGTTTCCATGGGCATGAACAAAAGTTCAAGGACGTCCCCCACTTCAACGATGCTCGTCATCTCTTTCACTTTCACCTTTCCTTTTGTGAAGTTTTAGGTTACCCTCTATATTTTTTGTTTTTAAACTTTATAAAATCACACAACAGAAATAAATGATTCTCTAAAACTTCCAGGTTGTCTCCCTGGCAGCGCTTTCTTTAAAGCCATTAAGCTAGGCATAAAGTGCTCAAGTAATTGATCCACCCGGATCCCAAGGTATATCAAAGCCAATTTTAATTAACATTGATTTGTAATTTATTAGTGAGCACAAAGTTTTGCATAGAATATAACAATAGAGTCTAACTCTCTTCCTATGCGTTGGCATGTAATAAAAGAACAATTCATTCACACAAAGTAAGGGCCAATACATAGCATAAGTAGTTTCTTGCAATTTTATTGTATTGGAAACATAGAGAGGTGAAGATGTAGTTACTCTCTCATACTAATTGCAACTAGGATCGGCAATGACATGCATATTATATTCATCAGAATCATCATGTGTAGTATCAAGACATAACCGATCAATATAATCCTTAACAAGAGCAAACTTCTTCGATATAGTGTACTTGGGAGAATTCAAAAAGATAATAGGACTGTCATGTGTGGGTGCAATAGCAACAATTTCATGCTTAACATAAGGAACTATAGCAAGTTCATATTCATAAGCATAATTCATATTGGCATCATGTCCACAAGCATAGCAAACATCAAGTTCATCAAAAAGGGATAGTTCAAATGAATCCAAGGGATCATACCAATCATCATAGCATTCATCCTTTAGTAAGCATGAAGGGTAATTAAACAATGTATGAGTTGAAGAGTTAATCTAATTAGAAGGTGGGCACGGGTGATCAATCTGCTCTTCCTCCTTTGTTCTTCGCACTCCTCCTCATATTTTTCATCTAATGAGCTCACAATTTCAGCAACTTCTTCTTCCATAGGTCCCTGCAAAATATTAGTCTCTTCCAAGGCAGCGGACATTCTCCCAATAAATTCAATAATATCATCATTGTATTCATAATTATCATAGTAGTATTTAATTATGGCAAGAATTTCAGATTCATAAGAAACATGATCATACTTTTGAAGCAAAGAAGCAATTTCATAAGCACCCTTAAAAGCAACAAATTCGTCTATTCGTTCCACATCATATATACCATTAGCATAAGAAGCTAAGGTTTCATTATCACTAAATTTTCCTGAAAAGGGAAGGTGTGGAGCGTTTATCCTAGAGCAACACGTAATATCATATCTCAATCATAGCTCCCGAGCATACCAATGCAACATATGAATTTGATCCCATAACAAATTCCCTTTTTTAGTCAAGCAATAATCCGTTAAGTATTCATGTTGATCCAACATTACCCCCATTATAAAGTTGAATGGGGTTTTCTCAGGATTATCAAAGTAGTATTCAATACTTTTCGCATAACTAGCATCGAGAGTTTTAGGAGGTTCCCCATCTCCATGAGTAGCAAGTACAACTAATTTTATTGGTGTTTCGTGTTCCATATCCATAAGTAAAGATATAAAACAACTAATAACAGAAAATAAAAATTACTTAGTGATAAAGGAAATAAGCACACATGATAATATTCACCCCATGATATTGTTCCCCGGCAACAGCGCCAGAAAAAGGTCTTGATAACCCACAAGTGTCAGGGGTCATTTGTAGAATTTTTTGAGAAGTAAGAGTGTCAAATCCCAGCGAGGATCTAAAGGTGAAATAGATGTTCCCTCAAGTTCTATCGACCACCAATACAACTCTACACACACTTAACGTTTGCTTTATCTAGAACAAGAATGAAACTACTTTGTGGGAATAAAACCATGGGTACTTTACAAGAAAATAAACTTAGTAGTGCAATAGAAAACTTTTTGTAACACAAGAGAAAGATTGTCCCTAGGAAATTGAATATGATACGATAGATACTTGTTATATGCAATGAGGGAGAGGCATACGCTAACACACTTTCCTTTCTTGGATCATATGCACTTATGATTGGAACTAGCAAGCATCCGCAACTACTAAAGATCATTAAGGTAAAACCAAACCATAGCCTTATGTATCAAGTCCTCTTTACTCCCATACGCAACAACCCACCTACTCGGTTTTATGCTTCTGTCACTCAAGCAACCCACCATAGGCAAATCATGAACATATTGCACTACCCTACATCGGGGATCCCTTACGCTTGCGTGACACGAATGGCACCATAGGACAGCACCATATCAACATACAACTCACATCCATAACATCATACCATAATTAACCCCTTGGAAAAAAGAGATCTACTCAAACATCATAGGATAGCCAAATATCATTGGGAAATAATATATGAAGTTGAGCACCATGTTTAAGTAGAGATTACATAGGGGAAGAGAGGTGTTACATGATACGTTTCCAACGTATCTATAATTTATGAAGTATTCATGTTGTTATTTTATCATTCTTGGATGTTTTACAATCATTTTATAGCAACTTTATATCATTTTTTGGGACTAACCTATTGACCCAGTGCCTAGTGCCGGTTGTTGTTTTTGCTTGTTTTTTTACATCACAGGAAATCAATATCAAACGGAGTCCAAACACCATGAAACTTTTTGGAGATTTTTTTGGACCAGAAGGAACCCAATGGGCCAGAGCTATACCTGGGGGGTGCCCCGAGGGGGCACTACCCACACCAGGGTGCGCCAAGGCCCCCTATTGCGCCCAGGTGGGTTGTGCCCGCCTCGGTAGCCTCCCGCACCCCCTCTTTGCATTATAAATTCCCAAATATTTCGAAACCCTTCGGGATAGACCTAGATCAAAAGTTCCGCCATCGCAAGGCTCTATAGCCACCGAAAACCAATCTAGACCCCGTTCCGACACCCTGCCAGAGGGGGGAATCATCTCCGGTGGCCATCTTCATCATCCTGGCGGCCACCACAGTGAGGAGGGAGTAGTCCACCCTTGAGGCTGGGGGTTTGTACCAGTAGCTATGTGTTTAATCTCTCTCTCTCATGATCTATATCATGGGCTTTGTTAATATAGATGGATCATATGATGTTTCTCCCCTCTATACTCTTATTGTGATGAATTGAATCTTTACCCTTTGAAGTTTTGTTATGTCGGATTGAATGTTCATATTTGGGAACACATGATGTATGTCTTGCGGTATGAATACTTGACGTGACATTGGGGTATCTTATTGGTTCACTTGATGTACGTTATGGCACTCAACTTGTGGATTCCCATGGTTATATTGGGGTAATCTATGCATAGGAGTTGATGAACGTTTTTATTATCTTTTCTCCGATAGAAACTTTGGGGATCCCTTGTAGTTCTTTGTGTGGATTGAGTAGTATGAATATGAATTTGCTTTGGTATTATTCTAGTACGAACTCTTGAGTAGATCGATCGTAAAGAATAGCTTGCATTATTCTAGTATGAACTCTAGGATAGATCGAACGGAAAGAATAGCTTTGAGGTGGTTTCGTACCCTACAAACAATTTCTATCTTTTGTTCTCCGCTAATAGTAACTCGGGAGTGATTCTTTATTGCACTTTGAGGGATAATCATATGATCCAACTATGTTAGCACTATTGAGAAATTGCACTAGCGAAAGTACGGACCCTAGGCCTTGTTTTCAAGCATTGCAATACCGTTTTTGTGCCTGTTTACCATTTGCTACCTTGCCGTTTTTATTTATTCCTTTTATAAAAATATATTTCTACCATCCATATTACACTTTTATCACCATCTCTTCGCCGAACTAGTGCACCTATACAATTTGCCATTGTATTGGGTGTGTTGGGGACACAGGAGATTTCTTGTATTTGGTTGCAGGTTCATTTGAGAGATACCATCTTCATCCTACACCTCTCACGGATTGATAAACCTTAGGTCATCCACTTGAGGGGAAATTGCTACTGTCCTACAAAACTCTGTGCTTGCAAGCCCAACACGTGTCTACAATAATAAAGTTGCGTAGTAGACATCAAGCTCTTTTCTGGCGCTGTTGCCAGGGACGTGAGTACATGAAGGTATATCTTTAGATCTTGCAATAGAATCTTTTAGTTTCTTGTTTTATCACTAGTTTGGTTTATTAAAGAAAACTACAAAAAATGGAATTGAGGTTGCATCATATTATTGATCATCTTTATAATATCTTTCTTGAAAATGATGGATCGGAAAATTGTGCGCAATTGATAGAAGAAGAATTCAATAAAATGATTGGAATGAATGATGAGCATGCAATGTTGTTAGTATGAATTCTTTGAATATACATGGTTGTCATGGGAACGAGCCTGACAATAGAACGTAGGGGTACGAAAGGAGAGGGCAGAGTCCTAGCTACGGCGAGGATGTACACACAGATGTATGAGTTCAGGCCTCTCTTGTGGAGGTAACAACCCTACGTCTCACTACTCTGGAGCTTTGTTGTGTGGAGGTAAAGATTACAATGGTTGTGAACCCTTGTGATAGAGGGGAGGGGCGGCTTATATAGAGTTTGCTGCCCCTCATAATTACCGGGCATCTAAGGGTGCGATCGTGGGTTTAAAGACTAGCGTTACTAGTAATGTACATCATAATTGTTACTTATGACGACCGGCCTAACGCCTGCCTCATGGTCTCCTGGTGGTGGCTTCTGGCCTTCTGGTGTCGACTGGAAGTGAAGTCCTCCGAGTGACAAGCGACCGTCGAGTGGAGGAAGAAGTCTCCGAGTGGATTGCTTGTTGAGTGACTTGAGATCCATGAGGAATCCTGTCGGAATCTTTCTTGTGGTCTTTAAGTCCTCCAATGTGGTGTCCTTAGGTAGGGTATCTAGGTTAGGCCTAAGACCCTACCCTAGGTACATATCCTCGTCATTATCCCCCGAATGGATCAGGGTTCAAGTGGTGAATGAGGGTATCGATGCCAGTTTAGAATAAGGCGCCAAATCTTTCGAATGAAATTTGGGGCTTCAACGAAACTTGCATCGACTGAACTCTTCGTCATTCGCCCAGATCAATTCAGCTTTGAAAGTGCCCGAGTGAATGTTCAATGTCAATTTTATTCCGAGTGATCTGAAGGAATCTTTGGAAGTGACGGGTCGGTCTGTCAGACCCGGATTTTGCGGGAGACGAAAATATGGGAAGCGCGCGCGCCTGCGACGATGACGCCACGATCGGAGCAAGTGGGGGCATGACTCCTCAATTCTCGCGTCGGTCATTTCGCCATGTACAGGGCGCCGTCTATAGTTGGGATGTGCGGGGATCTCGCAGGCCCACCCGTCAGTGAGGAACTCGGCGAGGTATAAATTTCTAAGCGTCGCGGATTGCACAATACTCTTCCCCCAATTTTCTCTCCTCCTCCGCCCCTCTGTCTCCAGCACCACACTTCGCTCCACTCCAACGAGCCCAGCCACCATGATGACGAAAGGAGTCACAGAGAAGTTAGAGCGCGCTAAGAAGGGGGCGACAAAGAGCAAGGGCAAGAAGCCCTCGACCGCTCGGTTCACCGTGCCGCTGGGATGAATCCGGGGGGATTTTCTCCCCTCAATGGTCACCCGCGCGGACATTGACAACTTGGTCGTCGACGGGCTTGTAGCAGATGGCGCCTGGAGGTTGCCGGAGGGGGAGCCCGAGCCGAAGTCGCACGAAGGAGAACATGTTCTCCTCCTCTCCCACGTTGAAAGAGGTTTTTCTATGCCTCCCCATCCATTCATTAGAGAGTTTCTGAACTTCTTTGGAGCTCAGCTCCACCACTTTCCGTCGAATGCCATCTCCTATTTGTCTGCTTTCATTACCTTGTGCGAATGCTTCCTGGGCTGTCCCCTCACTGGGGACTGTTCAAGCACATTTTCACGGTTAGATCTCAGACTGTGAAGAAGGCTCTCCCTGAGGACGGAAAAACTCATGTAGTGCAACTGTGTGGAGGCCTAGGAATTCAAAAGAGAGCTCGTAGTTCTTTTCCTTCCATGACCTTTCCTGAATCTGTTAGAGGTTGGCAGTCGACTTAGTTTTACTGCAAAGACATAGCTTCTCCCAAAAAATCGACTGGTTTTCCCCATTCACATCCCAAGTCCCTAAAGGTGTCAGAAGGAGAAAAAGTCCAACTGGAAATCTTGGTGGACGCTGTAGTGAAACTTGTTCAGGGCGGAGTGACAGGTATGGATCTCCTTGAGACCTTTCTCAGTCGATGGATCCAGCCGCTCCAGGCCAGGGACCACACCATGCGGCACTATTCAAGCCGCGAGGACTCGACCTAGACGCATCTAGAAGAGGTTTCGTAGGCAACTGTCGAGCAGTGGCTTCACAACATCACCGGAGCCTACGACAATCCATTGGGAGCCAAGAGAATCCATCCTTACTCAGCCAAGAATCCGCCTAAGAATGTGGTAAATAACATCTTGTCGAATGAAATGCTTTACTATCGAGTGATTGATTGATTTGCTGACTGACGTCATTGTTTGAACCATGCAGGAATGGAAGCACATATACTCGCCTGTGCCCAATGGGAATCAGCTTGAGGATGGAGGGGAGAGCAAGGGTGGCAGTGTGGACGTCGTCCGCTCCTATGACTCTGAAGACAAATATGAAGACTCACGTGAGAACGAGGAGGAAGTCGAGTATCCTCCTCGCGTGGAACGCCGTTCTAAGTCCTGCCAAGACCCTGTAACCACCGTGGAGAAGGCCCCAGTCCCGAGTGAGAAGGACCCAAAATGGAGTCGACCGTCAACCGTCGAGTCGAGTGAGCGGTCGGCGAATCAACCCAAGCCAAATGTAACCAAACCTCGCAAAGCTCTACCTCACACGAGGATGGCTGTGCCTGTCGTCTCCACATGAGTATTTACTTTCGAATTTTCGTTGTCGATTGTGACTTTGAACTCTTATTGACCGAGTGTCATTTGATATATCAGATCTGCTACTTCAGTGACGTCGCCTCAACGTGACGGTGGGGAAGAAATGGACGTAGACACTGCTGATGTAGCCACTTCCCACGGAGGTAGCCGAATCTTCAGTTCTGCTTCTCGAATACGGTTTATCGATTGCAAAAGTTAATATTGCCGATTGATAAGTGCAGAAATTATCCAGCTGGAAGATGAAGAGGAACACCCTAGGGGCACGGGAGGCGGAGGTGAGACCCTAGGCACCCCGCGCATACGTACTCGAAGAACTTCGTCCGTGCAGACGCCTCAGCGGTCGACCTCCGGATCTTCCCAGGGGATAAGCGACTCAACACGGGTCAGAGCTGACCCTGCGGTGCCTCTGTTGAGTGCCCCACCAGCTGTTTCAACTATCATGACATCCACTCCAACCGACCCTCCTCAGACTACCTCGACTGCCCCAGCCATTGCGCCGATCCTGCCAATGACGACTTTTCCTGTGCACCGTGTTCCGGAAGATCAGACCGGAGCCGCAAAGGAGGCCATGATCCAAGCGGAGCAGATGCTGCTGCGCACCATGGAGGCGTACAAGGCCAGCACGCTAGCTTGTGATGCTAGCACAGCGCTTCGCACCAATGTCCGAGTAAGTTCGATTGTAAGTACATTTCCGATTGAATTCCTATCTTCTTTGGTTGTACACCCAATGGGTGTTTGTTTTCTGCTTGTAGAATGTTTAAAGGTTCTCCACTCGAATAGATGAGGTCTTTAATCAAGTAGGTTTTGGTCCAGTGGGTGCACTCTGAGTGCACCCACTGGGTGTAATCCTCGAGACCGCTGTCGAGTGCTTGCATCAGCAGAGGTCTTTGAGTTTGTCGTATGCGGGATACATTTGTCGTTGATCACACCACTCCGAGGCTACCTTTTAGATTTCATGGATATCATTGATCAACCATGATATGATGCTATTCCAAGGGTGCGGAGTGGGGTGGCATGTCACTCGACAGATCGAGTGATGGATGTTCCAGTTATGGATATTGTCTACCACTCGACAGGTCGAGAGTTGGCAGATCCAGTGGGGGCACACTAAGTGCACCCACTTGGTGTAGTCCCCGAGACCCCCGTCGGGTGCTTGCACCAGTGGGGGTCTGACAAAGACCATTGAATGCTCAGACAGGGCAGACCTTGTCGACTATTTTAGTAACAAGTGGGGGCATGCTGAGTGCGTCCACTGGGTGTACTCCCCGAGGCTACTATCGATCGTAGACGATTAGCAGTAGTCTTGAAAACTTGAAATCAGAATTTTTGTCGTACGCGGAGTACGGTCGTCACTCGACATGTCGAGTGTATTTTATTTTTCTTAGTCGTCCCTCACCGAAGCTACCTTGTAGGTTTTATGGACATCATTTGATCAACCATTATATGATGCTGCTTCAAAGGTGCGGAGTGGGGCCAACAGATCACTCGATAGATCGAGCATTAACCTTTCCAGTTGGGGCACTCTGAGTGCACCCACTAGTTGTACTCCCCGAGACCACCGTCGAGTGCTTGCACTGCCGGGCGTCTGATAGAGACCATCTTGAAGTTATTTATGGTACGTGGAGTACCCGAGCCACTCGACATGTCGGGTGGACTTTGGTTGGATTCTTCCTCTCCCAAACGTAGGTTTCATGGATATCATTCAATGAACCATGACATGACGCTACTTCAGGGTAGGGTGGGGCGGTGCACGCCGCCCAATCGACCGTCTTTGGTCTTCTGCACTTCGGAGTGCTGGTATTTTTTGTCGATTGAATTTCTTTCTTTGTTGGTTTCAGAGGGCTTGTGAACTTGGCATGCAGTACAAGGACCTTGAAGATGAAAGGAACCAGCTGCGCGTGGACTTGGAAGCCTCCAACAATGCTTTGGAGCGAGTGCGGGCCGAGCTAAAAACTCTGGGAGGTAATTTCTATCAACCCAATGCATTCTTATCCTCACTTTCCATGCTTTGAACCGAGTGCTTTCACTCAAACAGACGTACGCGATGAAAATCGTCGACTCCAAGCGCGACTCAACAATGCTATTTCTTTAGATACCATGAAGAAGGCTCTCGAAGACAGGGACAAAGTGCTTGCTGACGCCCAATGGGTAGCGAAGGAAAAGACTGAAGCTGCCAATCAGAAGCTGGTTGCTACCAAGAAGATGGAGGTGGAGAACACGAAGCTGAAGTAGGAGCATGTGGACCTCATAAAAAAAATTGAGCAATTAACCAAGAGGAGCAATGGCTTGGAGAAGCACTTGGGGGAGTTCACGAGAAAGATGTACATCATGCTCGATGGTGAGTATCTCTGTAGACTGTCCTTTTTAAAATCTTTGTCGACTGTATTCTGCCAAGACTTTGATCTCATTAATCTGCCTCTCATTCCTTCTTCCCAACAGAATTCTACCAAGACTTTGAAAAAGAAACTGAAGAGATAGAGCCCAACTTGGATCCCACCAAGTCACCTGTTGGAGATGCGGTGGCCATGAATATGTTCAGACTCAATGTCAGGCTCCAAGGGGTCCAAGCATATGTCCTCCGACTGAAAACTGTGATGGAGAGGATCGACAAGGAACTGTGGCCTGAAGACACTCTTCAGCTTGATCACACATCCATGATGGCACGCCTTAATGACCTTCCCAGTCGAGTGCAAGCCTGGAAGAAATATGCTGCTCGCTGCGGAGCTGACGTGGCGCTCTCCCTTGTGAGGGTCCATTACAAGGAGGCAAGGGAAGAAAAATTGAAGGAGTTCCGATTGGTGAACACGAAGAAACTTCAGTTTGAAGATTTCATGGAGACCTTCAATGAAGCAGCCACCAGGATTGCAGACGGCATCGACCTGGACACATTCGTCGAACCAGCCAGCCCGTCGGATGCTTGATCTTTGGGAAAAAAGTTTATTTGCCTCGGTATGCCGAGTGGAATTGTATCAGCTTTGAAACTTCATTCAGGCCTGTAGCCTCAACATGTTTTCTTTCTCATGAAACATTTATCCGCGATTAAACCTTTGGATTTATCAGCATTTGACTTTCAATCGTTTGTTTGACTGAATTTTCTTTCTAACTTAGGCGAAAGATGGTTCGTAGCTAAGTTCCCGAGTGTGAGGATCGCTCAACACTCGGTAGTATCTTTGAACCTAAGCGAAGACTTATTCGCAAATAGGTCATCGAGTGGATGGACTATTATCCACTCGGCAAGGGTTTTAACTTAGGTGAAAGCATGTTCACAGCTAAGCCCCCAAGTGTGAGGATTGCTCAACACTTGGAGTATCTTTGAACCTAAGCAAAGACTAATTCGCAGATAGGTCGTCGAGTGGATGGACTGTTGTCCACTCGTCAAGGTTTTAAACTTAGGCGAAAGCATGTTTGCATCTAAGCCCCTGAGTGTGAGGATTGCTCGACACTCGGAGAGGAGTTTTGAACTTAGACGAAGGCTGGTTCGTAACTAAGTCATTGAGTGAATGAACTGTTATCCACCCGACAGGATTTTAACTTAGGCGAAAGCATGTTCGCAGCTAAGCCCCTGAGTGTGAGGTTTGCTCGAAACTCGGAGAGAAGTTTTGAACTTAGAGGAAGGCTGGTTCGTTGCTAAGTCATCGAGTGAATGGATATCTATCCACCTGATAGGTTTTTAACTTAGGCAAAAGCATGTTCGCAGTTAAGCCCCTGAGTGTGAGGTTTGCTCGACACTCAGAGAGAAGTTTTGAACTTAGACGAAGGCTGGTTCATAGCTAAGTCGTCGAGTGAATGGATTGCTATCCACCCGACAGGGTTTTTAACTTAGGCAAAAGCATGTTCGCAGCCAAGCCCCCGAGTGTGAGGTTTGCTCGACACTCGGAGAGAAGTTTTGAACTTAGACGAAGGCTGGTTCGTAGCTAAGTCGTCGAGTGAATGGATTGCTATCCGCCCGACAAGGTTTTTAACTTAGGCGAAAGCATGTTCGCAGCTAAGCCCCCGAGTGCGAGGATTGTTCGACACTCGGTGAATTCCCAAGTGTGAAACTGTACGATCGAAATCGACAAAAAACTGAGGAAGTCTGATTTGCATATATGAAGTATTTTTATTACATCAAAAACCCTTCTGTCTCTAAGTATAAAAGCATTAGAGAAGATTTGCATTCCAGGCCCGTGGCTCGTCTATCTGCTTCTTGAGGTTATACAAGCGATAGTCTCCATTGTTCAACACTTTGGTGATGACGAAGGGACCTTCCCACGCTGGAGCAAGCTTGTGGGGTCGCTGTTGATCCACTCGGAGTACCAAGTATCCCTCATGAAACGACCGACTCTTGACATTCTTCACATGGAAGCACCGCAGATCTTGCTGATAAGCCGTAGTCCGGATCAGAGCCATCTCTCGCTCTTCTTCCAGGAGATCGACGCCATCTTGCTTGGCTTGTTCAGCTTCAACTTCAGAATAAAGTTCCACTAGGGGAGAATTGTGAAACAAATCACTGAGCAGGATAGCTTCGGCTCCATAGACCAAGAAAAAAGGAGTCCGTCTAGTCTACCGATTAGGCGTCGTTCTCAGGCCCCATAAACACAGAAGGCAGCTCAGTTACCCAGGCTCTGGTGACATGATCCAAGTCGCGCATGAGGCGAGGCTTCAGACCTTGCAATATGAGGCCATTGGCACGCTCGACTTGTCCATTGGTTTGAGGATGTGCAACAGACGCATAATCCACCCGAGTGCCTTGGGAGGTGCAGGAGTTTCTGAATTCTTCCGAGTTAAAGTTGGTGCCGTTATCCGTGATAATGTTGTGAGGAACGCCGTATCGAAAAATAATTTCCCTCATGAATGTGATTGTCGTACGGGAGTTCAACTTTTTGATTGGCTTGGCTTCTGTCCATTTTGTAAACTTGTCGAATGCAACCAACAAATGAATGAATCCGCCTTTTCCAGTCCGAAAGGGACCAACCATGTTGAGTCCCCAAACAGCAAACGGCCAGGCGAGGGGAATCATCTTCAGAGCAGATGCCTGCTTGTGTGACAAGTTTGCATAGAACTGGCATCCATCACAATAATCAACAATTTCTTTAGCCATCTTGTTAGCCCGTGGCCAGAAGAAACCAGCTCGGAATGCTTTAGCAATGATTGCTCGTGAGGACGTGTGATGGCCACAGGTTCCCGAGTGGATTTCATCCAGAATCACTCGGCCTTCTTTGGGGGAGATGCAACATCGTGTCACGCCAGTCACACTTTCTTTGAATAGCTGATCCCCAATCACAGTAAAGGCTTTCGACCTACACACAATCTGTCGAGCTTCTGTCTCGTCTTCGGGGAGTTATTGTCTGAGGATATAGGCAATGTAGGGCACCGTCCAATCAGGAATGACGACCAGAATCTCCATAACCAAATCAATTACCACTGGGACATTGACTTCAATCGGATCGGTGGAGCTCATAGCTTGCGGGAGCTCTTTGGTGAAAGGATCCTCTTGTACCGAAGGAGTATGGAGGTGTTCCCAAAACACATTACTGGGGACAGGTCGTCGAGTGGACCCAATCTTCGCTAGCTCATCAGCTGCTTGATTCTTCACTCGGGGAACATGATGAAGTTCCAGGCCTTCAAAGTTCTTTTCTAACTATCTAACAACACTGTAGTACCCAATCATAGTGGGGTTTCGAACATCCCACTCTTTCATCACTTTGTTTACCACCAAATCTGAGTCGCCATAAACCATCGGGCGCTTGACGCGAGTGAGATAGCCATGCGCAACCCGTACAGAAGTGCCTCATATTCTAACTCATTGTTGGAGGAATCGAAGTGAATTTGCAAGACATAACTAAGCGTGTCATCCTTTGGAGATATCAAGACAACACCAGCACTAGACCCATTCAACATTTTAGAGTCGTCAAAGAACATGGTCTAGTGTGCCGAGTGAATCTAGGTTGGTTGTTGATGTTCAATCCACTCGGCAATAAAATCCGCAAGTGCTTGAGACTTGATCACTTTCTTGGCTTCAAACTTAATGTCAAAGTATAAGAGTTTGATTGGCCGCTTAGCCACTCGACCAGATGCGTCCCGATTGTTGAGAATCTCGGATAACAAAGCATCACTGACGACTGAAATCGAGTGTTCTTGAAAATAATGTGCCACCTTCTTCGCTGATAGGTAAATACCATAAACAAGCTTCTGGTAGTGTGGATATCTTTGCTTCGAGGGAGAGAAAACCTCAAAAACGTAATAAACTGGTCGTTGGACTTTGTAAGCTTTACCCTCCTCTTCCCGCTCGACGGCTAGCACTATACCGATGACTTGATTAGTGGCCATGATGTACAGGAGCAAGGGTTGTTTGCTGCAAGGAGCGGCAAGCACCGGCTGGGTGGAGAGCAGGGCTTTGAGCTCAACAAACGCTGCTTCGGCTTCTGGAGTCCACTCGAACATGTCGGACTTCTTCATTAGTCGGTACAAAGGCAGTGCCTTCTCACCGAGACATGAAATAAATCGATTCAATGCTGCCAAGCAATCTGTGAGTTTCTGAACATCGTGCACTCGCATGGGAGTCTTTATTCGGGTAATGGCACCGATTTTCTCAGGGTTGACGTCGGTCCCTCATTCGGAAACGACAAAACTGAGTAACTTGCCGTCAGGGATGCCGAAAGTACACTTGGCCGGATTCACCTTTATATCGTATCTCCTCAGATTGGCGAATGTTTCGGCCAAGTCAGCCAGCAGGTCAGAACCTTTGTGGGACTTCACAACAATATCATCCATGTACGCCTCGACATTCCGACGGATCTGGTCAAGTAAACACTTCTGAATCATGCACATGAAAGTAGCACCGACATTTTTCAAACCGAACGGCATGGTGATATAACAAAAACACCCGAATGGGGTGATGAAGGTTGTTTTTATTTCATTTGGGCCATACAGACGGATCTGATGGTGCCCAGAGTAAGCATCTAGAAACGATAAATGCTCGCATCCCGTAATCGAGTCAACAATCTGATCTACACGGGGGAGCGGAAGATGATCCTTTGGGCGGACCCGATTGATATGTTTGAAGTCAATGCACATACGCAATGACTTATCCTTCTTGGGCACCATGACAACATTTGAGAGCCACTCGGAGTGGTAAATCTCCCAAATGAACTTGGCCAGCAAGAGACGGGCCACTTCTTGACTGATTGCTTTACGATTCTCCGCCGCCGATCGATGCAAATGTTCCTTGGTGGGTTTAGCTTTCGCATCAACTCGCAGACGGTGCTCAGACAGCCTCCTGGGAACCCCCGGCATGTCAGTAGGCTTCCATGCGAAGATATCCCAGTTCTCACGGAGGAGCTGGATGATCTCGCTTCCTATTTACTGTCGAGTGTTGATGATATATTGGTCGGGGCAGCACTTGGATCTGTCAGGTGGATGTGCACTTTCTTCACTTCCCCTGCCAACTGAAATGCCGACTCAGAAGAGGGCTTTTTTGCGCAGAGAAAATCAGTAGGATCAACTCTTCTTGTATTCTTCCAACTCGACCATAGCCATCTGATGATCAGCGATCTTGGAGCCTTGCTGGAGGCACTCTTCAGCCCACTGTCTTGCCAGTGACCGTGATCACACCCTTAGGGCCCGACATCTTCAACTTGAGATAAACGTAAAATGGACGGGCCATGAAACGAGCATACGCGGGTCAACCCAAAATGGCATGATAAACACTCTAGAAATCCACGACTTCAAACGTCAACTTTTCCTTTCAAATTTTTTTATCATTCCCGAATGTCACGTCCAATGCAATCTAGCCGAGTGACTTGGCCTTCTTCCCTGGGATGACTCCATGAAATTGCATGTTTCTTTCACTCAGTCGGGACATCGGAGTGCCCATCCCTTTAAGGGTGTCTGCATAGAGGATGTTTAGGCCGCTGCCACCGTCCATGAGGACCTTTCAGAGTCGAGTGCCCCCCATCACCGGATCAACCACCAGAACCTGTCGACCAGGAGTGGCCACATGAGCAGGATGATCCGTTTGGTCAAATATGATGGCATACTGGGACCACTTGAGGTAGGTGGGGTGGTAGGTACGGCCATGTTGACTTCCCTGTTGATAACCTTCAATCGACTCTTGCTTTCTACATCAGCGAAAATCACAAGCGTAGTTGTGACATCTAGGAATGTTTCTTTATCTTCATCATCCTTCTCAGGAGTCTTATCACTTGGCGGAGTCTCTTTGAACTGCTAGATAAGCGTTCGACACTACCGAGTGGTGTGCTTGGGCAAAATCACATTGCCTTCCTCATCTTTCCTCATGTGGATAACACACGGCTGACCTTTGGATTTCCCCTTGTTCTTTGCTTGGGTCGCCAGTGCAGCTGCCTCTGCTTCGACCGGACCATCAGCTTTTCGCTTCTGCTTCTGAATGGAATTACCTCCAGCATCACTGACGACTGCTTTTCCTTTGCCGCTAAGGAGGTGGTCTTCTTCTTCGCCATTGGCGTACCGAGTGGCGATTTCCATCATCTTGCTGAGTGATATGTCACCCGTTCGACCAAACTTCAAGTAAAGCTCTCTGTATTTCACACTAGCCTTTAAGGCACACATAGCTTAATGTTTGGAACATTCTCCACTGTATGATGCAGAGTGGACCAACGCTGAATGTAATCCCTCAAGGTCTCATTGGGCTTCTAGACACAATGTTGTAAGTCGACCAGCCCGACAGGACGTTTGCAGGTGCCCTCGAAGGTTTAGACGAACACTCGGGCAAGATCTTCCCAGCAATATATACTATATGACGTCAAGAGATTTAGCCACGCACGAGCTGAACCATCCAACATCAAGGACATGTGTTTCATTGCGTTGTTATCATTGCCGCCACCAATCTGAACAGCCACTCGGTAATCATCCAACCAAGTCTCTAGCTTTGACTCGCCAGAAAACTTCCTGATCCCAGCCGCCAACCTTAAGTTGGGGGAATCTCTCAAGAATGGATGGCCCTGCTAAAACACTCGGGACCAAAAATAATAGCTGAGCTGCCACTCGGAAAATCTCTATCTTGTCCCTCTCTGTGGGCTCCGCCCCTGTCAATCTGCCTTTGAGTGAGGAGATCACGGGCATCGAACCCCGCATTCCGCTCGTGACCGAACGAGCGCCTTTTGTCTGGGTGCCAGGGCAAGTGCGGACCACCCTACGGAGGAGTGGGCACTCGACGGTGGTCTTCATGGTGAAACTGATCTCTAACCTGATCTTCACAAAATCCTCTGCCCCGTCGGTGCAAGAGCGATCTAGGGCTGTGTGCCAACTAAACGGTTTCTGCCCTGGGCGAGTTGCTGTGTATCCTATTACGTGACTGTGAAATGATAGAATTCTGACGCTGCGTTGCATCTAGCAAAGCTCTGATCTGCATCAACCCTCTTCCAGCCTCCGATTGCGACGGCTGAAGGGAGTCTGCTATCCTAGTAGCAGCTGCAACATTTAACACATGAGTACAGTATACCTCAACATTGTTGTGAGATCCAGTCGGAAACAGCTGTCGCTGACATAGACCGGAAACTGGTGGGCGCTGGCGAGCGCGCTCGTCGAGTTCTCTCTGGAGCTCTTCGAGCCGAATACGCATGGCCTCCAAGGCCTGGGCCTTGGTGGTCATACAGACGATGGGAGTATGTAGGACTTCACCATCGCGACGCGGCTGTTCACTCGACGGGCCGCCAGCATCCTGCTTGTCATGGCCAAAGCCTGGCAACGGGCTTTGATGAGAGCGCGCCATAAGGACCTCCGCTGCAGGATCGCAACTATTGCACTCGGAAGGAACATCGGACTGATCGGAGTCCGACTCGAACATGCCGTGGAGGAACTCGGTGGGCTCGAGCGTTGCAATCTGCAGAGAAGCAATTTGGCGAGCCACTGCATGCTTGACCCATCGCTAGAGTCATGAGCAGCCAGACCGCTTGCAACAACGGACAGCAAGGGGCGCTGGCGCATAGGGAGTTGACGGCTAACGCAGCAACACGCCGCAGGGACTCATGCGGAAGTGCGCAGCCCCGCGGACTAGGAGCACCTCAATGTCGAGAGGCGCTTCCTGTAGCCATGCTAAATCGTCGGTGATGAAGGTGAGCGCTCCGAAACGGATCTCATGGCTCATAGCAAAAACATCGCCGGAAGACATGTAGAAGGAGAAAATACGCAACCTCACCGTAAGTCGCTTAGACGCCTACCCCACGGTGGGTGCTAACTATCATGGGAACGAGCCTGACAATAGAAGGTAGGGGTACGAAAGGAGAGGGCAGAGTCCTAGCTACGGTGAGGATGTACACACAGATGTATGAGTTCAGGCCCCTCTCGTGGAGGTAACAACCCTACGTCTCGGTGCTCTGGAGCTTTGTCGTGTGGAGGTAAAGATTACAATGGTTGCGAACCCTTGTGCCAGAGGGGAGGGGCAACTTATATAGAGCTCGCTGCCCCTCATAATTACCAGGCATCCAAGGGTCCGGTCGTGGGTTTAAAGACTAGCGTTACTGGTAACGTACATCATAATTGTTACTAATGACGACCGGCCTAACGCCTGCCTAATGGTCTCCTGGTGGTGGCTTCTGGCCTTTTGGTGTCGACTGGAAATGAAGTCCTTCGAGTGACAGGCGACCGTCGAGTGGAGGAAGAAGTCTCCGAGTGGATTTCTTTGTCGAGTGACTCGAGCTCCAAGAGGAATCCAGTCAGACTCATTCTTGTGGTCTTTAAGTCCTCCAATGCGGTGTCCTTAGGTAGGGTATCTAGGTCAGGCCTAAGACCCTACCCTAGGTAGATATCCTCGTCAATGGTGCTAATGATATGCAAATGCATAAGCTTGGGGATGTTATGTCTCATGAAGACGATATTTTTTGTCCCCCAAGTTTTGATGTGGAAATTTGTTATAATGAAAGCATGCCTCCTATTTATGATGATTATAATGATGAGAGTGGATTTGGAGAGGTCATGACTTTATTTAATGATGAATCCACTATTTTGGAAGAGGTTGCTATTGATTATGACAACAAAGTTCCTATATATGATGATTATGGTGATGACATGCATGCTATAAATAATAATGATAACCATGAAACTTGTCATCATGATTTTAATTTTAAATCACATGATAGTTATTTTGTTGAGTTTGTTCCCACTACTATTGATGAGAATAAATTTGCTTATGTGGAGAGTAACAAAATATCTATGCTTATGCATCATGAAAATAATGCTTTATGTGATAGCTATATTGTTCAATTCATTCACGATGCTACTGAAAATTATTATGAGGGAGGAAAATATGCTTATAGGAATTGCAATAATATCAAGTTTCCTCTCTATGTGTTCAAATTCTTGAAGATATGCTTGTTTTCCCTTCCTATGCTAGATGATTCTTGCTCCCATAAATTGTTTGCTCACAAAATCCCTATGCATAGGAAGTGGGTTAGACTTAAATCTGCTTGTCATGAGATTCATGATGCTCTTTTGCAAGTTTCAATTACTATTCCTACGCGAGCATCATTGAAATCATCATGCCTAGCTAAAAGGCATTAAAGAAAAGCGCTTGTTGGGAGACAACCCAACACTTTTACTTTCTATTTTTGTGTGTTCACATGATTAAGTTACTGTAGTAATCATGTTTAATTGCTTTTGTTTCAATAAAGTACCAAGTAAAGCCTTTGCGATCATGTGGGGTGATAATTGATTTGATCTTGCTGAAAAACAGAAACTTTTGCGCTCACGAAAATAATTCTAATTTTTACCAGAAGAGTGCTTTTGAGTTGATTCTTGTTAAGAAGATTAATATAAAAATTTCTCACGTATTCCTAATTTTTCAGAATTTGTAGACTAGCATAAGTATGGTTGGAGTACATATTACTACAGTCTATTGTGTTTTTGACAGATTCCGTTTTTGATGCATAGTTTGCTTGTTTTCTAGTTTCTATGGCTTATATTGCTCAATATAAATTGTGGAAATGATATTATACAGTAAGAATTGTGTGAGCACAATTATGGATCTTGTCTTGACAGTACCAAAGGGAAATGGTGTGCTCTTTATCATACTAACCCATCTCATGAAGTTCCGTTAAGTTTTGTGTGATTGAAGTTTTCAAGTTTTGGGTGAGATGTCGATATGAGGAGAATAAGGAGTGACAAGGACCTCATCTTGGGGATTCCCAAGGCAACCCAAAGGTAACAT
Organism: Hordeum marinum; assembly: GCA_022496015.1. Taxonomy (NCBI): domain Eukaryota; kingdom Viridiplantae; phylum Streptophyta; class Magnoliopsida; order Poales; family Poaceae; genus Hordeum; species Hordeum marinum. Next base: position 374,599,601 of record CM039678.1, on the reverse strand, counting down.
TCAAGGAATATCCAAGTAACTAAGCTTGAGGATGCCCCGGAAGGCATCCCCTCTATCGTCTCCAACAGTATCGGTAACCTTACTTGGACCTATGTTTCCATTCGTCACATGATATGTGTTTTACTTGGAGTGTCAATTTATTTTGTTAGTATTTTTTTTCTGTTATCTAGAAATGTTTTTCATCTTTATGTTTCAATAATAATGTCAAGGATAGCCCTCACCATGCTTATTTTGCAAGTATACATGTTGCTGTTCAAAACAGAAAGTTTACCGCTGTTGCAAAAATTCCCTACAAAAGTTAGAATGTGATAAAATGTTGAATTTCTTTTCATAATAATCTCTGATAAATTATATACAGTGTGTTAAATTTTCATAACATTTGTAGTTTAATAAGTATTGATACTCTTGCATTCTTTACAGACTGTACTGTTTTGGCAGATTGCTGTTATGTTTGCATTGTTTGCATATGTTTGCTTGTTTAATGATTCTATTTGAGTATAGGAGTATTAAATATAAAGAGGCATTTAGTATGAAATGTTGAATAATAATTTTAGTGATTTTCTACAGTAGATAATGATAAGTTTTTTGCATTGGTTCATACTAACTTATCTCACGAGTTCTTGTTGAGTTTTGTGTGGATGAAGTTTTCAGTATTAGGTAAACCGTGATATGAAAGGAATTAAGGAGACACAAAAGCTAAAGATTGTGGATGACCAAGGCATCCCAATATAATATTCAATAAGTCTCAAGCATCTAAGCTTTGTGATTCCCCGGTAGACATCCCACCTTTCTTCTTCAACCATTATTGGTTAGTATCGGTTGAGCCTAAGTTTTTGCTTATTCACATGAGTTGTGATATTTTTAGAATGTAATTTTATTTTTGTTTTACTTGCTGTTTTAATAAAATACTTAGATCTTAAAGTTTTAAATAAAATAGAGTCCTCAAATAGTCTCCAAGGAGGATAACTAAGCGGCATTCACATCCCGTCAACGAAGCTCTTTTCTTTGGAATTGCTCTTGTGCTTCACTTATATCCTATGAGTAAATTTTTGAATAAATTTAATGTCATGAAGTTGAAATCATATCACGCTTAGTGGTAGCTTCACATTGGGTTTAGAAAGTCAAATCTTTTGAGGCTTGACAATCACAATATTGGTCATACAAGCAATTCACGAATAATTAGTATTAGGAAGAGAACTTTCACTTGCAAATACACTATCCTAGAAATCTTTTATGATTGTGAGCCCCCATCAAAATATTATATGCCAAAATTGTTGACGTTGGACAAGGAAGACAACGTAATGATTTATGTTTGTTCATATTCACATAGAAGTTATATTGTCATAGATCCTTTAACATGTGGTGCTTGCCCCCCATCTTTGCTAGCCAAAAATTCCGCACCAAGTAGAGATACTACTTGTGCATCAAAAAACCCTTAAACCCAAATCTTATTTTCAAGATTCCACCATACCTACCTAAGGATTGAGCAAGATCCTTCAAGTAAGTTGTCATCAGTGCAATAAGGCAATAAAAAATTGCTTCTAAAAGTGTTAGATCATTTAGTGTAAGAGAAAATTGAGCGTTATACGAACTTGTGATAGAAAAGTAATAAAAGCAACGGACTGCATAATAAAGGTTGCTATAATAAGGGGCAATATAACGTGACATTCTTTTGCACTAAGGGGTTGAGCATAGAAACAAATAAGCGCATGGCAACCTCTGCTTCCCTCTGCGAAGGGCCTATCTTTTAATTTATGTATTTACTTTTATGCAAGGAGTCAAAGTTTTCTCTCTGTAGCGACCTGACCTGAAAGGTCGAATCTCCGATGTTTCTGTACCATCCCAAGATCATGCTGGTACACACACGGTACATCAATGTATATATCAAAGGGAAATCACACAGCATTATATTAATCGAAATCTCATATCGAGTCCTTTATTACAATAATCATTACAATAAAGTGGCTGAAGGCCAACTCATGAGAATATCTAAATCTTGCGGAAGCGTCGAAGGTAGATGAGTCCATCTGACTCCAAGGGCATCTCACTGAGCATAGAACGCGTCCTCACTCCTGGTCGGAAAAGTACTCTACAACATGATACGTTGCAGCCATGTAGGTCAGCATATGAAATATGCCGGCAAAGTCACAAGAGAGGGGTGAAAAGATAATCATCTAATCTATATGCAAATATGGCAGGTGGGGTGGTAAGTTTTTGCATAAAGCCAAGTTTTTCCTACATCCAGGGAGGGGTTAACTAAAATATTACTAAGTTTGTTGATTAATGAGATGGTTCCACCAACCAATTCTCATACCCAAATTGATAATACCCACATCCTCATTATTAATTGTGTTGAGAGTTCCGGAAGTTTCAATTCCTTTGGCTCAAGTCGTCCATGACCGTGGACACGGCTAATCGATTAGGTTTTGAATACTCTGCAGAGTTTTGCACACGTTCCCCACAAGATTTGATCGCCTCCGTTTGATTTCTCGCACTTCAGGGTGTTTGAGAAACGGATGACCAAAACATGGTCTTCCAAAGGGTTTCCCTGCGACTCTGTCGGTGCCCATCCTTTCCTACCGTTCTTCTACCTCTCGTAGCACCGCCTGTCCAGGGTCACCACGATATCCAACCAAGCCAGAGCCCATAATGACTTGTGGCTGTGCAGGTAAGCCTTGGGTCTTGTAGCACCCATCCATCTCTTTGTGCCTGGGTGGACCTTTCCGCGTGAATACTGGCCATCTCCAGCACCACCTAGGAAAATCCACTGGTTTCTCCAGGGTGCCGTTCAACCATCATCCACCCAGAGGTATGTTGAAAACTCGGAGTCTTAATTCTTGATCATTATGTAGGTCTTGAAATTATTAACTCTCTCAACTCTCATGAATCACACAACCAACCCCGTCTACTAATAGCATAGCAAAAAGGTAAAACAACGTTTCCCGGGGCCAATGTGTTAAAGAGGTTGAGATGGGTACCTACCACATGATACTACTACAATGTAACCAAGTTTCCAACTAACCTATCTTGCATGCAATTGGGGAGATGGTAGAACTAATGCATATAAAACATGTGTAAAACATGGTCAAAGTGACTTGCCTGATTGATGATCTTCGTACACGAGTGACTCTAAGTAACAAGCTTCGCACTCCGGATAATCTAACAAAGAAAACAAAGCACTCAAATAAGCATACAACAAAATATTGTAACTCACAACCATCAACCAAAACTAGTAAACAATCAAGACAAAACAATGCACAAAAATCACAAGCAAGAAAACACACAAAGTTTTGTTTACTAGGAGGTGATTGATAAAACACTACTAACATAATAAAACTATTTTTTAATAAAAAAACAATTGTTGGCAGCAAGGAAACAATAGAATATTTTTATTAATAAACAGAAGAAAATCAATTTAAGTTTGTTGGGAAAAGTTTAGTAAAGTTTATAAAAGTTTTGATAAGCACTATATGAATCAACTATAGTTATACTAACAAAAAGAATGAAAAACTAAACTTATTATTTATTAGCAAAACATGTTCTTAACAGAAAATAATTTACAATTAAACCTGTCTTAGAAAACAGAATTAAATTATACAAAACTTTGTTTGAAAGCAAAACTATTACTAATTAGCTGTTTTAATCAAATTAACCTATTTGAAAAGAAGTTGTGATTCCTATGTTAAATAAAATTAAACTAAGCAAATTTATATTTCTATTAACAGTGAGTGGAAACACTAAATGTTTATTAACAGAACCTAATAAACAAATAAAACCAAATCTAAATTTAAACTAATTAAAACTAAGTAAATAAAACTATATTGTAATAATAGGCAGATTCTGTTTTTGGTTAAAACATTAATCAAATATATCCTAAAAATCTTCAAACTAAACATGAAGATAGTCCTAAATAATACCAAACAGTAACAAAAAGATTCATATCAAAATCTATTTTCAAACTCTAGTTATTCAGATTTGAAGATTTTGAGCAAATTTGATGAAATTCAAATTTATAGTTCAAATTTGAAATTTAAAAGTACAGGGTGAAACTACATGAAAAATGTGAGCTATTGCAAAAATAATCAACTCAAAACACTAAATATATTAAAAGATATAAGCTAAACAAATTTTGAAATCATTCTGTTAATTAAAACAAAAACAGAAAAGAAAAAATGATTTGCGACGGTCAGGGGCTACGTGGCGCTGTCCGAGTGGCTAAGGGGGGTGTGTGCGCGAGGGTTACGGGCGGGCGACCGGTCCGTAAAGGAAAACGGTTCGGATTTAAATCCGTTCTAATCTGGACCGTGGGTTTTGGATCCAAGGGGTGGGAGTGCTCACGGGGTAAAGTCGCCGGCGTCGGGGGTTCTCCGGTGGATCTGAAGGCGGCGAAGTCGACGGCGTGGTGCTCCGGTGGTCGGGGAAGACAGTGGAGTGGTCCGGGCAACGGCGACGGGTCTCCGGAGTCGAAAGGTGAGGTCGGTTGGGCGAGAGGTGGTCGGAATTGGTGGCTACGGTCGACGGGAGATCCGGTGGGGGTGGCTACTCCGGCGTGCAATTGCGGCAGCCTTCCGGCGAGAGAGAGAGGGGGCTCGGGGGGAAATGGATGCGGGGAGTGGCCGGCTACTTATAGGGTGCTCGGGGGTGCGGGGAGTTAAGAGAGGAGAGAGATCCGGGAGGGAAAGAAACGGCCAGCGAGGATCTCCGGCGCGCGGGGGAGGAGGGAGATGACCATTCGGTAGTAACGGTCGGTCGGGGTGGGGTCCAGTGTCAGCGAGAGGAGAGCGTGTCCGTTACGCGTGGTCGGCCGATCGGTAATAAATGCGCGAATAACTGCCCGTGGGCCGGCCCGTTTAATACAGTAACCGTTACCGTTTCCTTTAATAATTTTCTAGAGACATTTAAAAACATTTAAAGCATTCAAATCGTCTCTAAATATAGGAGTATTATATATCAAAATTTACAGAATAATAAATTCTATTTAATGAACATTTTTATTCTGTCATTTGAACACTTTTAAAAAAATATTATTTTCAGAAATTGCCTAATTGTTTTTAAACCCTTTTTGCAAATATTTTCAAAATAACTCCTGGTTATTTTTGTTCAAATAAATCACCAATTTGACCCTGGTGTTCAGTGTCATGTTACTCCCCTCTTATTTTGAACATTTAACCAGAATTTCCAATAGGTGAAAGCAACATAGGGAAAAGTAGAAAGAGCTTTCTGGAATTCAGAAGAGGCATTTAAACTAACACATACAATCAAGCAATGATGATGATAGATGCATAGCTATATCATAACATTCCAAAATGGAATTTTGGGATGTTACAAACCTACCCACCTTAAGATGAATCTCGCCCTCGAGATTCGGGTTGGCTAGAAAATAGGTGCGGATGGTCTCTACAAAGATCTTCTTCGCGTTCCCAGGTGGCTTCTTCCTCGGTGTGGTGACTCCACAGAACTTTGCAGAACTTGATGATCTTGCTGCGGGTAACTCTGTTGGATGTCTCGAGGATCTTGACAGGCTTCTCCTCGTAAGTCAGATCACTGTCAAGCTGTATGGCCTCTAGGGGCACGGTGTCTCGAAAAGGGATGTCAGCCATCTCAGCATGGCATTTCTTTAGCTGGGAAACATGGAACACATTATGAACTTCGAATAATCCTTCTGGCAATTCCAGTTTGTATGCAACTTCTGCTCTACGTTCAAGAATTTTGTAGGGGCCTATGAATCTGGGTGCTAGTTTTCCTTTAACACCAAACCTCTTGATTCCACGAAGCGGGGACACACGAAGATATGCTCTGTCTCCCACTTCATACGTCACTTCTTTTCGTTTGCTGTCAACATAACTCTTCTGTCGAGATTGAGCTATCTTGAGTCTGTCACGAATCAGCTTGACTTTCTCTTCAGAATCTCGGATAAGGTCGGGACCAAAAAGTTGTCGGTCTCCAACACCATCCCACGTCAGTGGTGTTCTGCACCTCCTTCCGTATAAAGCTTCGAAAGGGGCCATCTTCAGACTGGTCTGATAACTGTTGTTGTACGAAAATTCTGTGTAAGGTAAGTTGTCATCCCAACTAGATCCATAATCTAGCGCACAAGCTCTCAACATGTCTTCCAGAATCTGGTTGACTCTCTCAGTCTGTCCATCTGTCTGCGGATGAAAGGCTGTACTGAACTCTAGCCTTGTACCCAAAGTTTCATGTAACTGATGCCAAAACTTTGAGGTAAACTATGTTCCTCTATCTGACACGATACTCCTCGGAACTCCATGCAAACATACGATCCTGGTCATATATATCTTGGCTAGCTTAGCACTGGTATAAGTGGCTTTCACTGGAATGAAATGAGCTACCTTGGTCAAGCGATCTACCACTACCCAGATGGAATCATAACCTGAACGGGTCCTGGGTAATCCTGTGATGAAGTCCATACCAAGCTTTTCCCATTTCCACTCGGGTAGGTTGGAGTAACCCTGCAATACAAATGGTTTTTAACCCCTTTACGTGACATAGTTCCAAACTGTCGCCTTGCATGTGTCGGCGATAGGGGGGTCCATCCCACACGACACGGAAAACCCGTCGGCGATGGTGGCCAACGAATGCAAACGTTTGGCAAAACTAAGCGTATGGGATGTCCGCACCTATCACAAACGAGGGTCACCGGATAATCGTTTGAGATATGTGTATTTCCCATACGGCTCATCCTTGCAACTCGTGTGAGATCACACTAACATCGAACACACTATTCTGTGAAGCATCATTTACGATGTGCACCAAATCGCACACAACTCACGATTATGAAGCATGTGCGACAAGGAGACAATCACACACAGTTAGTTCCACTATGACCGTTTATGATATGATATAAGAGTGCATACGTTTATCATTGTAAAACCGAATGCGAAGGTTGAATATATCCCACACACGGGTTCTCTGATAAACATTTGTGATTTATAAAACATCGCAAATGTGTGATCCATAGTTCCCAAATGTGTCATCCAGAATAATTGTGTCAGATGAAGGCCTATCGTGCGTTGTCTTCTTTGACCAACGTTTATGATGGTACATAGTTCAAAATATGGAATCGTGTGTGATAAGGAGACTAGCACAAACACTGGTGTTTTTAATCTCACACGTTCTTTCTCGTCTGACCATGCGCGAAGACGAGATTCATCACACACTCCTCGAATGGAGAAACATGTGTGATGTTGGAGTTGATCGCAGACGTTTTGCTTTCTCAAATTATGTGCATTGTAATGGCCTACAGAGCAGGATTTCCCCTAATTAAATACATTTGTTCATAATTCACATAATTTAAATTTGAAAGTAGGAATTCATGTATTTCAGATCGAATCGTGTGTAGGTTTAAGAACGAATGCATAATTCGATTCGCATGTACATATACTCAAGAACTACATAAGCATCAATTCTCAAAAAAGGAAAACTACAAAAGGGACAAATAAAGAATGATGGAAGCACGGTTGTACTAAAGACGGGAAAGAGAGAGCCAAAAGACATTTTGTATGCTGGAGAAGGTGAAGTGGAATGCCCATATTCTTCCCTCCTTCATGTCTAACGCACGAACGACTCTAGGCCATCCCCTAGTGATGGTCGCCCGCCCATCCTTCACTGTCTTCATTACGACTTCTCGATGCTCATTGTAGTCTCATATATTTTAACCTTCATTGCATGTCCAGCAATCATGTACTTTGCGAGGTAATCTTGAGTAATCTGCTTATGGAACCACTGCAAAAGAAAAAGATTCAGACATTGTTCTGTGACAACTCATTTTGGGCAGTACTAATAGAAGCCTACAGAGTTCACAGTTACCATCCTACAGCTCATTGTTGTGCTGGATAGAGCGTAAACAAGTAGTCTAATTGGCATTGTTCATCTCTTTTCCATAACAATCATTTTCAGTTTCCTCACTTGATTTTGGTTCATGAATATTTCATTACCCCACACGCAAAAAGGGTCCAGAAATGGATCTTTACCTAAGACATATGTACCTACAAGCAAGAAGCCCATATTAGAAGCTGAAATGCAGTTGCACAATGGTGTAATATATTACTACATTAGTTCCACAATGTGTTGCATATAAACGTTTTGAGAAGTCAACATTAACTTACTTTGACCAAGTTTGTAGAGAAAAACATTTACATCTAGAATTGCAATTCCATTTCATTACATACATCAAAAAAATTATATAGTATACATTTTAGATGGTATATGTATATACATCACAAAAATCTATATGGACTACATGATGGAACAGATGGAGTATAAGTGGAGGGATAAAAAGAACCTCGGTGGAAAATGTTGGCCACTCCCATTGTTGTCATGTGCAAGTACATGTAAAGTCATGATAATGACATTATACTTAACACCAACCAAGTATATGAGGTATTTGCTTGAAATAAACAAGGCATATATGCTCAATATAACAACAAAATATAGCCATTTGATACCGGACAAATGCTCAATGGAATCAACCTAACAACCAGAAAACGAAAAGCAAGGCGTCCGCTTGAAAACTAAACAAATGCTCACTGCAATCATCCTAACAACTAGATACATAAAAGCAAGGCATGTGCTTGAAAACTAGACAAATGTTCACTTCAACCAACCACGCAACCAAATTCAGAGAAACAAGGAATAAATGTTTAAAGCAGGAGTTTATTATTGTATTTCCTTGTTCATGATAATCGTTTATTATCCATGCTATAATTGTATTAATTGGAAACATGGATACATGTGTGGGTACATAGACAAACACAATGTCCCTAGTATGCCTCTAGTGAACTAGCTCGTTGATCGAAAGATGGTTAAGGTTTCCTAGCCATGGACATGAGATGTCATTTGATAACGGGATCACATCATTAGGAGACTGATGTGATGGACAAGACCCAAACTACAAACGTAGCTTATGATCGTGTCAGTTTATTGCTACTGTTTTCTGCATGTCAAGTATATGTTCCTATGACCATGAGATCATGCAACTCACAGATATCGGAGGAGTACCTTGTGTGTATCAAACGTCGCAACGTGACTGGGTGACTATAAAGGTGCTCTACAGGTGTCTCCGAGGGTGTCTGTTGAGTTGGCATGGATCAAGACTGGGATTTGTTACTCCATGTGACGGAGAGGTATCTCAGGGCCCACTCGGTAATACAACATCACAATAAGCCTTGCAAGCAATGTGACTAAGTGTTAGTTACGGGATCTTGTATTACGGAACGAGTAAAGAGACTTGCCAGTAACGAGGTTGAACTAGGTATGGAGATACCGACGATCGAATCTCGGGCAAGTAGCATACCGAAGAACAAAGGGAACATCATACCGGATTAACTGAATCCTTGACATAGAGGTTCGACTAATAAAGATCTTCTTAGAATATGTAGGAACCAATGTGGACATCTAGGTCCCGCCATTGGTTATTGACCGTAGAGGTGTCTCGGTCATGTCTACATAGTTCTCAAACCCGGAGGGTCTGCACACTTAAGGTTTGGTGACGTTTCGGTAGTATAGAGTTGTGTATGGTGATGACCGAAGTTTGTTCGGAGTCCCAGATGAGATCCCAGACATCACGAGGAGCTCCGGAATGGTCCAGAGGTAAAGATTCATATATACGAAGACCTGTTTTGGTCGCCGGAAAAGTTCCGGGCTTATCGGTAGTGTACCGGGAGTGCCGGTAGTGTACCGGGAGACCTCCGGGAGGGGTATTTCGACGCAAGAGGCTTCATGGGCTGTGGGAAAGTAATAACCAGCCCTTAGTGGGCTGGTGGAACAACCACAATAGTCCCATGTGGCTGGAAGAAAGAAACCCAAAGGAAAAAGGTGGAAAAAAGGCAAAAAGGAGGAATCCTAGTCCTACTAGGAGTGGAGGAGGAGAGTCCTCCTCCACCTCCCACTTCGGCCGAAGCCTCCAAGGCTTGGAGGCAAGGCTGCCTCTCCTCCTCCCTCCCTCCTATATATACTAGTGGATTTCTAGGGTTTTGCACTAGTTTTTTCAGCCACGTGCAACCCTAATCTCTAGTGCATAGTTTCTACTCTAGATTGGATTTCTGCAGTGCTTAGGCGAAGCCCTGCCGGAATTGCTCCACCACCATCGCCGGAGCATCGTCAGGCTGCCGGAGAAATCTTCTTACTCTCCACTCCCTCTTGCTGGATCAAGACGGTGGAGATCGTCATCAAGTTGTACGTGTGCTGATCCCGGAGGTGCCGTCCGTTCGGTGCTAGATCGGAAGGATCGAGATCATGTTCGAGAGACGGATCGTGATCAAGTTCGTGGGACGGATCGTGATCGGATCGAGGGACGGATCGTGATTGGATCACGGGACGGATCGTGATCAGATCGTGGGACGCACGACGATTTGGATCGCGAAGACGTTCGACTACACCAACCACGTTTCTTAACGCTTCCCACTTAGCGATCTACAATGGTATGTAGATTCACTCTCCCTCTCGTAGATGCTCATCACCATGGATAGATTTGCGTGTGCGTAGGAAATTTTTTGTTTCCCATGCAACGTTCGCCAACAGTGGCATCATGAGCTAGGTCTATGTGTAGATGAGATCTCGAGTAGAACACAAAAGGTTTGTGGGCGTTGATGCTTAGATTGCTTCCTCACTTGGTCGGATTTTGGTTCAGCGGTATTGTGAGATGAAGCGGCCCGGACCAACATTACTCGTACGCTTACGAGAGACCGGTTCCCTCAACGCAACTTGTTGCCTAGATGGCTTGCGGGTGGCAGTTTCTCTCACTTTAGTTGGATCGGGTTCGACAAAGGCGATCCTTGAGAAGGTTGAAAAGCAAATTATGTATCACCGTTGTGGTTTATGCGTAGGTCAGAATCGTTCTTGCTAGAAACCCGTAGCAGCCCCGTAAAACATGCAACAACAATTAGAGGACGTCTAACTTGTTTTTGCAGGGTATCTTGTGATGTGATATGGCCAATTACATGATGTGATATATGTGATGTATGAGATGATCATGTGATCTATAGAATTTCACGACTTGCATGTCTATGAGTACGGCAACCGGCAGGAGCCATAGGGTTGTCTATAATTATTGTATGACCTGCGTGTCAATCATTAAGCGATATGTAATGATTTACTTTATTGCTAAATGGTAGCAATAGTAGTAGAAGCATGGTGGGCGCGACAACCCCGATGGCGACACGTTGATGGAGATCAAGATGATGGAGATCATGGTGTCATGCCGGTGATGATGGAGATCATGCCGGTGCTTTCATGATGGAGATCAAAAGCACAAGTTCATGGCCATATCATGTCACTTATGAATTGCATGTGATGTTAATCCTTTTATGCACCTTGTTTTGCTTAGTACGACGGTAGCATTATAAGGTCATCCCTCACTTAAATTTCAAGATAAATTGTGTTCTCCCAGAGTGTGCACCGTTGCGAAAGTTCGTCGTGTTGAGACACCACGTGATGATCGGGTGTGATAGGCTCTACGTTCACATACAACGGGTGCAAGCTAGTGTTGCACGCGCAGAACACTCGGGTTAAACTTGACGAGCCTAGCATGTACAGACATGGCCTCGGAACACAAGAGACCGAAAGGTCGAACATGAATCATATAGTAGATATGATCAACATAATGATGTTCACCATTGAAACCACCTCAACTCACGTGATGATCGGACTTGAGTTGGTAGATTTGGATCATGTGACACTCAAATGACCCGAGGGATGTCAATTTGAGTGGGAGCTTTAGTAATTTGATTAACTAAACTCATTATCTTGAACAATAGTCTAAGTAAACTTTGCATATTTATGTTGTAGATCAATGGCTCGCGTAGTAGCACCCCTGAATTTTAATGGGTTCCTAGAGAAAGCTAAGTTGAAAGATGATGGAAGTAACTTTGTTGACTGGGCCCGTAATCTGAGGATTATCCTCATGGCTTCCCAGAAATCATATGTCCTTGATGCACTGCTTGGTGACCAACCAGAAGACATGACCTCCGAAGACATTAAGAACGCTTGGGAGGCACATACTGGAGATTACTCAATAGTTCAGTGTGCAATATTGTATGGCTTAGAACCATGACTTAAAAGACGTTTTGAACGTGATGGATCATATGAGATGTTCTAGGAGTTGAAGTTTATCTTTCAGAAGAACGCCCGGATCGAGAGGTATGAAACCTCCGATAAGTTCTATGCTTGCAGGATGGAGGAGAACGGGTCTATCAGTGAACATATACTCAGAACGTCTGGGTATTCAACTCGTCTAGTGGAGTTGGGAATTGCCCTTCCGCCAAAGGCGATCACTGACAGAGTTCTTCAATCACTGCCACCTAGTTACAAGAGCTTTGTGATGAACTATAACATGCATGGGATGAACAAGTCAGTCGCCGAGCTGTTTGCGATGCTAAAAGTCGCTGAGTCTGAAATCCAGAAAGAACATCAAGTGTTGATGGTCAATAAAACCACTAGTTTCAAGAAAAATGGCAAAGTCAAGGGCAAGGGCAAGAAGGGTAAAACCAAGAAGGATGGCAAAGCAGTTGCTACTCCTGTAAAGAAGCCCAAGCATGGACCCAAGCCAGAAACTGAGTGCTTTCATTGCAAGCGAACTGGTCACTGGAAGCGGAACTGCCCCAAGTACCTGGTTGACAAGAAGGCGGCCAACGACAAACAAGGTATACATGATATACATGTTATTGATGTGTACGTTACTAGCTCTCGTAGTAGTGCCTGGGTATTTGATACCGGTTCGGTTGCTCACATTTGCAACTCAAAGCAGAAACTACGGAATAAACGAAGGCTGGCAAAGGACGAAGTGACGATGCGCGTGGGAAATAGTTCCAAGGTTGATGTGATCGCCGTCGGCACTCTCTCTCTTCGATTACCATCGCGATTAGTGATGAACCTGAATAATTGTTATTTAGTGCATGTGTTAAGCATGAACATTATATCTGGATCTTGTTTATTGCGAGACGGTTACTCATTTAAATAAGATAATATAGGTTGTTCTATTTATATGAGTAATATCTTTTATGGTCATGCACCCAATGTTAGGGGTTTATTCATATTGAATCTTGATAGTGATGACACACATGTTCATAACATTGATGCCAAAAGATGTAGAGTTGATAATGATAGTACCACTTTCTTGTGGCACTGCCGTTTAGGTCATATTGGTGTAAAATGCATGAGGAAGCTCTATGCTGATGTACTTTTGGAGTCACTTGATTTTGAATCACTTGACACATGTGAACCATGCCTCATGGGCAAGATGACTAAAACGCCGTTCTCTGGAACAATGGAACGGGCGAGTGACTTATTGGAAATCATACATACTGATGTATGCGGTCCAATGAATGTGATAGCGCATGGTGGATATCGTTATTTTATCACCTTCACACATGACTTAAGTAGATATGGGTATATTTACTTAATGAAACACAAGTCTGAAACGTTTGAAAAGTTCAAGCAATTTCAGAGTGAAGTTGAGAATCATCGTAACAAGAAGATTAAGTTCCTGCGATCTGATCGAGGAGGTGAATATCTGAGTTATGAGTTTGGCAGTCACTTAAGACAGTATGGAATTGTTTCACAGTTGACACCGCCCGGAACACCACAGCGTAATGGTGTGTCTGAACGTCGTAATCGAACCTTATTAGGTATGGTGCATTCTATGATGTCTCTTGCTGATTTGCCACTATCGTTTTGGGGTTATGCATTAGAGACAGCTGCTTTCACTTTAAATAGGGCACCATCAAAATCCGTTGAGACAACGCCATATGAACTGTGGTTTAGCAAGAAGCCAAAGTTGTCATTTCTTAAAGTTTGGGGATGTGATGCTTATGTCAAAAAGCTTCAGCCTGAAAAGCTGGAACCCAAAGCGGAAAAATGTGTCTTCATAGGATACCTGAAAGAGACAGTCGGGTATACCTTCCATCTCAGATCTGAAGGCAAAGTGTTTGTCGCTAAGAACGGAACATTTCTTGAGAAAGAGTTTCTCTCGAAAGAATTGAGTGGGAGGAAAATAAAGCTTGATGAGGTTATTGAACCTTTACTTCAACCAGAAAGTAGCGCATCGCACAAAGATGTTTCTGTGGAACCTACGACGGTAGAAGAGGAAGTTAATGATGATGATCATGAAGCTTCGGATCAAGTTGCTATTGAACCTCATAGGTCGACAAGGCCGTGTAGTACCCCTGAGTGGTACGACAACCCTGTCTTGGAGGTTATGTTGTTGGACAACAATGAACCTACGAGCTATGGAGGAGTAGTGATGGGCCTGGATTCCGAGAAATGGTTAGAGGCCATGAAATCTGAGATGGGATCCATGTATGAAAACAACGTATGGACTTTGGAAGTATTACCTGAAGGGCGAAAGGCCATTCAGAACAAATGGATCTTCAAGAAGAAGACAGACGCAGACGGTAATGTCACCGTCTATAAAGCTCGACTTGTGGCAAAGGGTTTTTCACAAGTTCAAGGAGTTGACTACGATGAGACTTTCTCACCCGTAGCGATGCTTAAGTCTGTCAGAATCATGCTAGCAATAGCTTCTTATTTCGACTATGAAATTTGGCAAATGGATGTCAAAACAGCGTTCCTCAATGGTTTCCTTGAGGAAGAGTTGTATATGATGCAACCCGAAGGTTTTGTCAATCTAGAGAATGCTGACAAAGTTTGCAAGCTCCAACGATCCATTTATGGACTGGTGCAAGCATCTCGGAGTTGGAATAAGCGCTTTGATGAGGTGATCAAAGCGTTTGAGTTTATACAAGTTTACGGAGAAGCTTGTATTTACAAGAAGGTGAGTGGGAGCTCTATAGCGTTTCTAGTATTATATCTGGATGACATATTGCTGATTGGAAACAATATAGAAATGCTGGAAAGCGTAAAGGAATATTTGAACAAGAGTTTTTCAATGAAGGACCTAGGAGAAGTTGCTTTCATATTAGGCATTAAGATCTATAGAGATAGATCGAGACGCTTAATAGCACTTTCACAGAGCACATACCTTGATAAAGTTTTGAAGAAGTTCAAAATGGAACAGTCCAAGAAGGGGTTCTTGCCTGTGTTACAAGGTAAGAAGTTGAGTAAGACTCAATGCCCAGTAACTGCAAAAGATAGAGAAAAGATAAGTGTCATCCCCTATGCTTTAACCATAGGCTCTATCATGTATGCAATACTGTGCACAAGACCCGATTTCAGCCTTGCCATAAGTATGGCCGGAAGGTTTCAAAGTGATCCTGGAATGGAGCACTGGCAAGCGGTCAAGAATATCCTTAAGTACCTGAAAAGGACTAAGGAAATGTTTCTCGTTTATGGAGGTGATGAAGAGCTCGTCATAAAGGGTTACGTCGGTGCAAGCTTTGACACTGATCCGGACGACTCTAAGTCGCAAACCGGATATGTATTTATTCTTAACGGGGGAGCGGTAAGCTGGTGCAGTTCCAAGCAAAGCGTGGTAGCTGATTCTACGTGCGAAGCGGAATACATCGCAGCCTCGGAGGCGGCGAAGGAAGGTGTCTGGATGAAGTAGTTCATGATAGATCTTGGAGTAGTGCCTAGTGCACTGAATCCAATGAACCTGTTCTGTGACAACACTGGTGCCATTGCTCTGGAAAAGGAACCAAGGTTTCACAAGAGGACCAGACACATAAAGCGACGCTTCAACTCCATCCGCGATTACATCATGGAGAAATACATAAATATTTGCAAAGTGCACACGGATCTGAATGTTGCAGACCTGTTGACTAAACCTCTTCCAAGGGCTAAACATGATCAACACCAGAACTGTATGGGTGTTCGATGTTGGAAAAATGCCCTAGAGGCAATAATAAAATGGTTATTATTGTATTTCCTAGTTCATGATAATTGTCTGTTATTCATGCTATAATTGTGTTAACCGGAAACCATAATACATGTGTGAATACATAGACCACAACGTGTCCCTAGTAAGCCTCTAGTTGGCTAGCTCGTTGATCAATACATGGTCACGGTTTCATGACCATGGACATTGGATGTCGTTGATAACGGGATCACATCATTAGGAGAATGATGTGATGGACAAGACCCAATCCTAAGCATAGCACAAGATCGTGTAGTTCGTTTGCTAAAGCTTTTCAATGTCAAGTGTTGTTTCCTTAGACCATGAGATTGTGTAACTCCCGAATACCGTAGGAATGCTTTGGGTGTGCCAAACGTCACAACGTAATTGGGTGGCTATAAAGGTACGCTATGGGTATCTCCGAAAGCGTCTGTTGTGTTGACACGAATCAAGACTGGGATTTGTCACTCCGTGTGACGGAGAGGTATCTCTGGGCCCACTCGGTAAGACATCATCATTATGAGCTCAATGTGACTAAGGAGTTAGTCAAGGGATGATGTATTACGGAATGAGTAAAGAGACTTGCCGGTAACGAGATTGAACAAGGTATGGTGATACCGACGATCGAATCTCGGGCAAGTACCATACCGATAGACAAAGGGAATTGTATACGGGATTGATTTAATCCTTGACATCGTGGTTCATCCGATGAGATCATCGTGGAGTACGTGGGAGCCAACATGGGTATCCAGATCCCGCTGTTGGTTATTGACCGGAGAGGTGTCTCGGTCATGTCTACGTGTCTCCCGAACCCGTAGGGTCTACACACTTAAGGTTCGATGACGCTAGGGTTATAGGGAAATAGTGTACGTGGTTACCTAAGGTTGTTTGGAGTCCCGGATGAGATCCCAGACATCACGAGGAGTCTCGGAATGGTCTAGAGACGAAGATTGATATATAGGAAGTGAGGTTTTGGTTACCGGAAGTGTTCCGGGTGTCTCCGGTAGTGTACCGGGACCACCGGAAGGGTTCCGGGGGTCCACCAAGTGGGCCCACCTGCCCCGGAAGGTTCCATGGGCCAAGAGTGGGAGGGAGCCAGCCCCTAGGTGGGATGGTGCACCTCCCACCCCAGCCCAAGGCGCAGCAAGGGTGGAGGGGGCAAACCCTAGGCTTAGATGGGCCTTAAGGCCCACCCTAGGGCACCTCCACCTCTCCCTGCCCTGGCCGCCGGCCAGATGGGCTCCTGGAGGCTTCCACCACCCCTAGGGTGGAACCCTAGGGCGCAGAACCTCTCCTCCCCTCCCCCTATATATAGTGGAGGTATTTAGGGCTGCACAACACACGAGTTCATCTCCTCCCTGGTGCAGCCCTACTCCTCCCTCTCCTCGTTCTCCATAGTGCTTAGCAAAGCTCTGTCGGAGTACCATGCATCTCCACCGCCACCATGCCGTCGTGTTGCCGGAGCTCTCCCTCAACCTCTCCTCCCTCCTTGCTGGATCAAGGCGTAGGAGACGTCACCGGGCTGCACGTGTGTTGAACGCGGAGGTGCCGTCCGTTCGGCACTTGATCGGATCTACCGCGATCTGAATCGCTGCGAGTACGACTCCATCAACCGCATTCTAGCAACGCTTCCGCTTAGCGATCTTCAAAGGTATGAAGATCCAATCTCTCCCTGCTCGTTTGCTGGTTTCTCCATAGATAGATCTTGGTGACACGTAGGAAAATTTTGATTTACTACTACGTCTCCCAACAGTGGCATCATGAGCTAGGTCTATGCGTAGAATCTATGCACGAGTAGAACACAAAGCAGTTGTGGGCGTCGATTTTGTTAATATGCTTTCCATTACTAGTCTTATCTTGATTCGACGGTATTGTGGGATGAAGCGGCCCGGACCAATCTTACACGTACGCTTACGTGAGACCGGTTCCACCGCCTGACATGCACTAGTTGCATAAGGTGGCTAGCGGGTGTCTGTCTCTCCCACCTTAGTCGGATTGGATTCGATGAAAAGGGTCCTTATGAAGGGTAAATAGCAATTGGCATATCATGTTGTGGTTTGGCGTAGGTAAGAAACGTTCTTGCTAGAAACCTATAGCAACCACGTAAAAACTTGCAACTACAAATTAGAGGACGTCTAACTTGTTTTTGCAGCATATGCCTTGTGATGTGATATGGCCAGAAGGATGTGATGTGATGCATTGTGATGTATGAGATTGATCATGTTCTTGTAATAGGGTTCACGACTTGCATGTCGATGACTATGACAACCGGCAAGAGCCATAGGAGTTGTCTTATATTATTGTATGACCTGCGTGTCAATCATAAACGCCATGTAATTACTTTACTTTATTGCTAAGCGTTAGCCATAGTAGTAGAAGTAATAGTTGGCGAGACAACTTCATGAAGACACAATGATGGAGATCATGATGATGGAGATCATGGTGTCGTGCTGGTGACAATGATGGTCATTGTGCCCCGAAGATGGAGATCATAGGAGCAAGATGATATTGGCCATATCATGTCACTATATTGATTGCATGTGATGTTTATCATGTTTACATCTTATTTGCTTAGAACGACGGTAGTAAATAAGATGATCTCTCAATAAAATTTCAATAGAAGTGTTCACCCTAACTATGCACCGTTGCTAAGGATCGTTGTTCCGAAGCACCACGTGATGATCGGGTGTGATAGGTTCTAACGTTCGCATACAACGGGTGTAAGCCAGATTTACACACGCGAAACACTTAGGTTGACTTGACGAGCCTAGCATGTACAGACATGGCCTCGGAACGCGGAAGAACGAAAGGTCGAACATGAGTCATATAGAAGATACGATTAACATTAAGATGTTCACCATGGATGACTAGTCCGTCTCACGTGATGATCGAACACGGGCTAGTTGACATGGATCATGTGTCACTTGGATGACTAGAGAGATGTCTATCTAAGTGGGAGTTCATTGAATAATATGATTATGTGAACTTAATTATCATGAACTTAGTCTAAAATTGCCTTTAATATCTATATTGTAGATCCAATGGCCAACGCAAATGTCAACCTCAATTTAGACGCGTTCCTAGAGAAAACCAAGCTGAAAGATGATGAGCAACTATGCAGACTGGGTCCGTGGCTTGAGGATCATCCTCATAGCTTCCAAGAAACTGTATGTCCTTGATGCACCGCTAGGTGACCCACCCCTTCTCCCAGCAGAACAAGATGTTGCGAACGCTTGGCATTCCCGCTGCGATGATTACTCCCTTGTTTAGTGCGGCATGCTTTACAGTCTAGAACCGGGGCTCCAAAAGCGTTTTGAGCAACACGGAGCATATGAGATGTTCCAGGAGCTGAAACTGGTTTTTCAGGCTCATGCCCGGGTCGAGAGATATGAAGTCTCCGACAAGTTCTTTAGATGTAAGATGGAGGAGAACAGTTCTGTCAGTGAGCACATCCTCAAGATGTCTGGGCTTCACAACCACTTGACTCAGCTAGGAGTTAACCTCCTGGATGACTCGGTTATTGACAGAATCCTCCAGTTGCTACCACCTAGCTACAAGAGCTTTGTGATGAACTACAACATGCAGGGTATGGAGAAGTCCATTCCCGAGTTGTACTCGATGCTGAAATCAGCGGAGGTCGAGATCAAAAAGGAGCATCAAGTGTTGATGGTAAACAATACCACTAGTTTCAAGAAAGGCAAGGGTAAGAAGAACTTCAAGAAGGACGGCAAAGCTGTTGTCGCGCCCGGTAAGCAAGTTGCCGGGAAGAAGAAGGACAAGAATGGACCCAAGCCTGAGACTGAGTGTTTCTATTGTAAGGGTGCCGGTCACTGGAAGCGGAACTGCCCCAAGTACTTAGCGGATAAGAGGGACGGCAACATTAAAGGTATATGTGATATACTTGTTATTGATGTGTACTTGACCAGCGCTCGTAGTAGCTCCTGGGTATTTGATACCGGTGCAGTTGCTCACATTTGTAACTCCAAGCAGGAGCTGCGGAATAAGCGGAGGCTGGCCAAGGACGAGGTGACGATGCGCGTCGGGAATGGTTCCAAGGTCGATGTGATCGCCGTCGGCACGCTACCTCTACATCTACCATCGGGATTAGTTTTAAACCTTAATAATTGTTATTTAGTACCAGCCTTGAGCATCAACATTGTATCTGGATCTCGCTTGATGCGAGATGGCTACTCATTTAAATCCGAGAATAATGGTTGTTCTATTTATATGAGAGAAATGTTTTATGCTCATGCCCCGCTGGTCAATGGTTTATTTTTGATGAATCTCGAACGTGATGTTACACATGCCCATAGTGTGAGTACCAAAAAGTGTAAAGTTGATAACGATAGTCCCACTTACATGTGGCACTGCCGTCTTGGCCATATTGGTGTCAAACGCATGAAGAAGCTCCATGCTGATGGACTTTTGGAGTCACTTGATTTCGAATCATTTGACACATGCGAACCATGCCTCATGGGCAAGATGACCAAGACTCCGTTCTCCGGAACAATGAAGCGAGCAACTGACTTGTTGGAGATAATACATACCGATGTATGCGGTCCAATGAGTGTCGAGGCTCGCGGTGGCTACCGTTATGTTCTCACCCTCACTGATGACTTGAGCAGATATGGGTATGTCTACTTAATGAAACACAAGTATGAAACCTTTGAAAGGTTCAAGGAATTTCAGAGTGAGGTCGAGAATCAACGTGATAGGAAAATAAAATGCCTACGATCTGATCGTGGGGGAGAATATTTAAGTCACGAGTTTGGCACGCACCTTAGGAAATGTGGAATTGTTTCACAGCTCACGCCGCCAGGCACACCTCAGCGAAATGGTGTGTCTGAATGTCGTAATCGCACTCTATTGGATATGGTGCGATCTATGATGTCTCTTACCGACTTACCGCCATCATTTTGGGGATATGCATTAGAGACTGCCGCATTCACTTTAAATAGGGCACCGTCTAAATCCGTTGAGACGACACCGTATGAATTATGGTTTGGAAAGAAACATAAGCTATCGTTTCTAAAAGTTTGGGGATGCGATGCTTATGTGAAGAAACTTCAACCTGAAAAGCTCGAACCCAAAGCGGAAAAGTGCGTCTTCATAGGATATCCCAAATAGAACATTGGGTATACCTTCTACCTACGATCCGAGGGCAAATTCTTTGTTGCCAAGAATGGATCCTTTCTCGAGAAAGAGTTTCTCTCGAAAGAAGTAAGTGGGAGGAAAATAGAACTTGATGAGGTAATTGTACCTCCACTCGAACCGGAGAGTAGCGCAGCACAGGAAGTTGTTTCTGTGGAGCCTACACCAGCTAGAGAGGAAGTTAATGATGATGATCATGAAGCTTTAGATCAAGTCGCTATTCGAAGGTCCACTAGGACACGTTCCGCACCAGAGTGGTACGGCAATCCTGTCCTAGAGATCATGTTGTTGGACAACGGTGAACCTTCGAACTATGAAGAAGCGATGACGGGTCCGGATTCCGACAAATGGCTTGAGGCCATGAAATCCGAGATAGGATCCATGTATGAGAACAAAGTATGGACTTTGGTGGACTTGCCTGATGATAAGCAAGCCATTGAAAACAAATGGATCTTTAAGAAGAAGACTGACGCGGACGAAAATGTGACCGCCTATCAGGCTCGACTTGTCGCTAAGGGTTATCGACAAGTTCAAGGAGTTGACTACGATGAGACTTTCTCACCCGTAGCGATGCTAAAGTCAGTCCGAATCATGTTAGCAGTTGCCGCATTTTATGATTATGAGATCTGGCAAATGGACGTCAAAATGGCATTCCTTAATGGCTTCCTCAGGGAAGAACTGTATATGATGCAGCCAGAAGGTTTTGTCAATCCTAAAGATGCTAACAAGGTATGTAAGCTCCAGCGCTCCATCTATGGGCTGGTGCAAGCATCTCGGAGTTGGAACATTCGCTTTAATGAGGTGATTAAAGCGTTTGGGTTTGTATAGGTTTATGGAGAACCCTGTATTTACAAGAAAGTGAGTGGGAGCTCTATAGCATTTCTTATACTGTATGTGGATGACATGCTGATAATGGGAAATAATATAGAACTCTTGGAAAGTATAAAGGCCTACTTGAATAAGTGTTTTTCAATGAAGGACGTTGGAGAAGCTGCTTACATATTAGGTATTAAGATCTATAGAGATAGATCGAAATGCCTCATTGGTCTTTCACAAAGCACATACCTTGAAAAGATATTGAAGAAGTTCAATATGGATCAGTCCAAGAAGGGGTTCTTGCCTGTGTTGCAAGGTGTGAGATTGAGTACGACTCAATGCCCGACCACGGCAAAGGATAAAGAAGAGATGAGTGTCATCCCCTATGCTTCAGCCATAGGCTCTATCATGTATGCCATGCTGTGTACCAGGCATGATGTGAACCTTGCCATAAGTTTGGTAGGGAGGTACCAAAGTGATCCTGGAGCAGAACACTGGACAGCGGTCAAGAATATCCTGAAGTACCTGAAAAGGACAAAGGACATGTTTCTCGTTTATGGAGGTGCCGAAGAGCTCGTCGTAAAGGGTTACGTCGATGCTAGCTTCGACACAGATCCGGACGACTCCAAGTCGCAAACCGGATACGTGTATATCTTGAATGGAGGGGCAGTGAGCTAGAGCAGCAGCAAGCAAAACGTTGTGGCGGCATCTACATGTGAAGCGGAGTACATAGCTGCTTCGGAAGCAGCAAAGGAGGGAGTCTAGATGAAGGAGTTCATCACCGACCTAGGAGTGATTCCGAATGCGTCGGGCCCGATGACTCTACTCTGTGACAACACTGGAGCTATTGCCCTTGCGAAGGAGCCCAGGTTTCACAAGAAGACAAGACACATCAAGCGCCGCTTCAACTCCATCCGTGATTACATTCAGGAGGGAGACATAGATATTTGTAAAGTACATACGGATCTGAATGTCGCAGATCCGTTGACTAAACCTCTCTCACGAGCAAAACATGATCAACACCAGAATGCTATGGGTGTTCGATCCATCACAATGTAACTAGATTATTGACTCTAGTGCAAGTGGGAGACTGTTGGAAATATGCCCAAGAGGCAATAATAAAATGGTTATTATTGTATTTCCTAGTTCATGATAATTGCCTGTTATTCATGCTATAATTGTGTTAACCGGAAACCGTAATACATGTGTGAATACATAGACCACAACTTGTCCCTAGTAAGCCTCTAGTTGGCTAGCTCGTTGATCAATAGATGGTCACGGTTTCATGACCATGGACATTGGATGTCGTTGATAACGGGATCACATCATTAGGAGAATGATGTGATGGACAAGACCCAATCCTAAGCATAGCACAAGATCGTGTAGTTCGTTTGCTAAAGCTTTTCAATGTCAAGTGTCGTTTCCTTAGACCATGAGATTGTGTAACTGCCGGATACCGTAGGAATGCTTTGGGTGTGCCAAACGTCACAACGTAATTGGGTGGCTATAAAGGTACGCTACGGGTATCTCCAAAAGTGTCTGTTGGGTTGACACGAATCAAGACTAGGATTTGTCACTCCGTGTGACGGAGAGGTATCTCTGGGCCCACTCGGTAAGACATCATCATTATGAGCTCAATGTGACTAAGGAGTTAGTCACAGGATGATGTATTACGGAACGAGTAAAGAGACTTGCCGGTAACGAGATGAACAAGGTATGGTGATACCGACGATCGAATCTCGGGCAAGTACCATACCGATAGACAAAGGGAATTGTATACGGGATTGATTGAATCCTTGACATCGTGGTTCATCCAATGAGATCATCGTGGAGTACGTGGGAGCCAACATGGGTATCCAGATCCCGCTGTTGGTTATTGACCGGAGAGGTGTCTCGGTCATGTCTACGTGTCTCCCGAACCCGTAGGGTCTACACACTTAAGGTTCGATGACGCTAGGGTTATAGGGAAATAGTGTACGTGGTTACCGAAGGTTGTTCGCAGTCCCGGATGAGATCCCGGACGTCACGAGGAGTCCCGGAATGGTCCGGAGACAAAGATTGATATATAGGAAGTGAGGTTTTGGTTACCGGAAGTGTTCCGGGTGTCTCCGGTAGTGTACCGGGACCACCGGAAGGGTTCCGGGGGTCCACCAAGTGGGCCCACCTGCCCCGGAAGGTTCCATGGGCCAAGAGTGGGAGGGAGCCAGCCCCTAGGTGGGCTGGTGCGCCTCCCACCCCAGCCCAAGGCGCAGCAAGGGTGGAGGGGGCAAACCCTAGGCTTAGATGGGCCTTAAGGCCCACCCTAGGGCGCCTCCACCTCTCCCTGCCCTGGCCGCCGGCCAGATGGGCTCCTGGAGGCTGCCGCCACCCCTAGGGTGGAACCCTAGGGCGCAGCACCTCTCCTCCCCTCCCCCTATATATAGTGGAGTTATTTGGGGCTGCACAACACACGAGTTCATTTCCTCCCTGGTGCAGCCCTACTCCTCCCTCTCCTCGTTCTCCATAGTGCTTAGCGAAGCTCTGTCGGAGTACCACGCAGCTCCACCGCCACCACGCCGTCGTGTTGCCCGAGCTCTCCCTCAACCTCTCCTCCCTCCTTGCTGGATCAAGGCGTAGGAGACGTCACCGGGCTGCACGTGTGTTGGACGCGGAGGTGCCGTCCGTTCGGCACTTGATCGGATCTACCGCGATCTGAATCGCTGCGAGTACGACTCCATCAACCGCGTTCTAGCAACGCTTCCCCTTAGCGATCTTCAAAGGTATGAAGATCCAATCTCTCCCCGCTCGTTTGCTGGTTTCTCTATAGATAGATCTTGGTGACACGTAGGAAAATTTTGATTTACTACTACGTCTCCCAACATTCGATTCATTACAATGTAAATCACATAGTGATGTGAACTAGATTATTGACTCTAGTGCAAGTGGGAGATAGTTAGAAATATGCCCTAGAGAAAATAAATAAAGTGTTTATTATTGTATTTCCTTGTTCATGATAATCGTTTATTATCCATGCTATAATTGTATTAATTGGAAACATGGATACATGTGTGGGTACATAGACAAACACAATGTCCCTAGTATGCCTCTAGTGAACTAGCTCGTTGATCAAAGATGGTTAAGGTTTCCTAGACATGGACATCAGATGTCATTTGATAACGGGATCACATCATTAGCAGAATGATGTGATGGACAAGACCCAAACTACAAACGTAGCTTATGATCGTGTCAGTTTATTGCTATTGTTTTCTGCATGTCAAGTATATGTTCCTATGACCATGAGATCATGCAACTCACAGATATTGGAGGAGTACCTTGTGTGTATCAAACGTCACAACGTAACTGGGTGACTAGAAAGGTGCTCTACAGGTGTCTCCGAGGGTGTCTGTTGAGTTGGCATGGATCAAGACTGGGATTTGTTACTCCATGTGACGGAGAGGTATCTCAGGGCCCACTCGGTAATACAACATCATAATAAGCCTTGCAAGCAATGTGACTAAGTGTTAGTTACGGGATCTTGTATTACGGAACGAGTAAAGAGACTTGCCAGTAACGAGGTTGAACTAGGTATGGAGATACCGACGATCGAATCTCGGGCAAGTAGCATACCGAAGAACAAAGGGAACATCATACGGGATTAATTGAATCCTTGACATAGAGGTTTGACCGATAAAGATCTTTGTAGAATATGTAGGAACCAATGTGGACATCCAGGTCCCGCCTTTGGTTATTGACCGTAGAGGTGTCTCGGTCATGTCTACATAGTTCTCGAACCCGCAGCGTCTGCACACGTAAGGTTTGGTGACGTTTTGGTAGTATAGAGTTGTGTATGGTGATGACCGAAGTTTGTTCGGAGTCCCGGATGAGATCCCAGATATCACGTGGAGCTCCGGAATGGTCCGGAGGTAAATATTCATATATAGGAAGTCCTGTTTTGGTCGCCGGAAAAGTTCCGGGCTTATCGGTAGTGTACCGGGAGTGCCGATAGTGTGCCGGGAGACCTCCGGGAGGGGTATTTCGACCCAAGAGGCTTCATGGGCTGTGGGAAAGTAATAACCAGCCCTTAGTGGGCTGGTGTAACAACCACAATAGGCCCATGTGGCTGGAAGAAAGAAACCCAAAGGAAAAAGATGGAAAAAAAGGCAAAAAGGAGGAATCCTAGTCCTACTAGGAGTGGAGGAGGAGAGTCCTCCTCCACCTCCCACTTCGGCCGAAGCCTCCAAGGCTTGGAGGAAAGGCTGCCTCTCCTCCTCCCTCCCTCCTATATATACTAGTGAATTTCTAGGGTTTTGCACTAGTTTTTCAGCCACGTGCAACCCTAATCTCTAGTGCATAGTTTCTCCTCTAGATTGGATTTCTGCAGTGCTTAGGCGAAGCCCTGCCGGAATTGCTCCACCACCATCTCCGGAGTGCCATCAGGCTGCCGGAGAACTCTTCTTCCTCTCCACTCCCTCTTGCTGGATCAATACGGTGGAGATCGTCATCAAGTTGTACGTGTGTTGAGCGCGGAGGTGCCGTCCGTTCGGTGCTAGATCGGAAGGATCGAGATCAAGTTCGTGAGACAGATCGTGATCAAGTTCGTGGGACGGATCGTGATCGGATCGCGGGACTGATCGTGATTGGATCGTGGGACGGATCGTGATCGGATCGCGGGACGCACGGCGATTTGGATCGCGAAGACGTTCGACTACACCAACCGCGTTTCTTAACGCTTCCCGCTTAGCGATCTACAAGGGTATGTAGATCCACTCTCCCTCTCGTAGATGCTCATCACCATGGATAGATCTGCCTGTGCATAGGAAATTTTTTGTTTCCCATGCAACATTCCCCAACAGTTAAGGGCATAGGTTAACAACACTAGGCATAACAAGTGGTATTGATGAAATTGAACTACATAGTTCATACTTGCAGATAATGAACATCACATTGTGAATAACTGAAAGAAACAGGGCATTCAAGCTCACTATAACAACCAACTATAGCCATTGAAAACTGGACAAATGCTTAATTAAACACTGCATGATTATCGCATGGAAAAAGCTACTACAACAATGGGTAAGAGACGACTAGCTATAAAAGGTATGATTTGCTCATAGGATGTTGCCTCACTTGTCATGGATGGGCTCCTTCCACTTGGGATATGAGGTGCCCAGGGTGCGCACCCTAATGTCACAGATGACACGTTTCCCCTTGTAACAGCCATAGTGTGTGCCATTATCTTGGTGTATGAGATCTGACTTTGGAGCTAAGGATCCCAAGCCACCGCCGTAGAACGTTTCCTTTAGAAATGACAAAAGGGGCTCGATGTCATAGAAGGATCACAAATCCATGGCCGCGAGGCAGAGGAGATTAGCGGTGGGGCCTTTGGAGAGATCGACGATGGTTGAACCAGGGGCGTTTTCGGTGGACCACTTAACTTTTTACATGGCCTCGGTAAAGCCGGTGGTGTTGACGAGCTTGATGTCGTAGCCAGATCTCCTGAGATACAGGAACACGCGTGCTCGCAGCCTTGAAGCCTTTGACATGGCAAGGTAGGCAATGTCCTCACTAGCTCCTGCGGCGAGGTGTTCGTCCGGGATTGAGGGGTCGGCGCGAACGGTGCCCACCTTGCCATCGTATGGCGGAGAGGCCTTGATAGGCCTCCTTTTGCTCGTACACTCCTCGAGGTACACAGGAGATGTGGTCAGGCTGATTAGGTTGTGACTCTCTGGGGTACGGGATGAGGATCTGGCGGAAAGGCACACCACAGGCCGCATCTAATAACTCAGGGTGGCGATGGTGTATGTGGATCGATGGGGACCCTGAACTTGTTTATCTATGAGGCACATGCAGACCGGCTAAGGTTGGTGGTGGGAGGCGGCGGCGGGCTAGGGTTCAAGCGGTGGAGGAAGGAGGAGGGGTGCTATGCAGACGGGGGATGTTTGCGGATGTGCCGCTGCTGCTGAAAATTTTAGTAGTAAGGGTGTGGGTGGAGATGGTGGTGGACGAGGGATGGCGACGGTTCAAATGCCTCGGCAGCTGAAATTTTACTATAGAGTCGGTACGGTGGACGAGGAAAGGTAGCATGAAGTTGAAATACTGCTTCCAAATAATTTTTGGCAAATTAACTGTGCGGGAGCAACCAAGATGGCACACGGTCCAAAAATAATAAAGCGTGTATGCTCTTCGCTGTAATGAAAAGTCGTGTTGCGAAACAATGAATTTAGGCATCGCTCGAGGCGGGTAGCTCTTTTTGATATTTCTCAAGGCGGGTTCATCTCACACGGTTCATCCTCAATTTCAGTCGCGAACGTCAAATTAATCCTAAATTTCTACATGCCCACAAACATATGACACAGACATTTGGCAAATTTTCAACACAAAATGCCTTATTTTGCAGCAGATTAGTTGCTATTAGTTTATATGCCCACTAATTTATAAACAACTCGTCAAATTACATAAAGATGAACTACCCAAAATATTCACTACGCCAGGGATGCATACAAACACCGCGCCTCCACCGTTGTCATGACCTTCCTCACCTCAGAACGAATATTCAAAGGAGGTCGTCAAGTTGATGAGCTTCACTGGTTCCACGGCGAAGACCGGCAGGGCTACCTCAGTCAGAGCGATCACGATGCCTCTCGCCAGGTCTGCCACTGTCGATGAAGATGCCGTGGAGTCCAGGTGGGCAATCGGGATACATACGGGCGCCGATATCGCTAGAGTTGTGTCCCTGGTCGCCATGGTCATTGTTGCCAGGGATGCCGCTGCAGCTGCAAGGCCTGCACTAGCCTCCAACACAACTGAGAAGCATGCGGTGGCCTGCTCCGCCACCTTCAGGTCCTGCTCCCGCCTCTTTTTGCCTTCTGCATCAGAGTCCCACTTCCTCTTTGCACTCTCCCACCATTTTGCCGCTTCAGATCCCTATCCGCATTGCGGATGGCAACCGCAGACGCGATAGATTGTTCCACACCGACACTGAGACGGCACTCATCCTTGTCGCACAGGAAAGCGTTTAGGCCCGATTCCTGGACCGACAGAGCGATGGCCATCTGCATCTGACGCTGAAACTCGGGGTCGGCGGCGGCGGCCATGGCCACGGCAGATTACGGTTGACCGTTGACCGACATGGAGGACAGCGCATCAGAATCCTCTATCCCGTCGGCAGCGGCCATGGCAGCTGGCTGTTTGTCGTTGCCTGCCATGGCGGCCAACCCATTGGAATCCTCTATCACGTCGTCGTCCAACACTATCAGGACGGCGCAATGCACATCCCCATTCTTGAGCAACGGTTCCATTTGGTGTGTGTGGTGGTGGTGGCGAGCTAATGGCAGAAAAATTAGCTGTTAGCCACCGCTGGTGAGATCTTTTATAGGTCACTGTCGGGTTTGGGTTTGTATTGTGCACATTACCCCTTTGCACTAGCTGACGCTTGCGGTTGGTGAGGGAGTCTTGGTTTAAGGGGTCCTCGGATAGTCGACCTGTTTCTGATGGGCCGGACTATGCGGGCTATTGGACGAGCATTGGATGATCGAAGGCCCTGTCGCCAGGATGGAAGCATCAAGGAGTCCTGGCGTGCCTTCCAGGTTTTCAGCAATAGATAGGCATTTTTTCCTTCATTGTGTAACCAACCATGTGTAAACCCTAGGTACCCTTGGCATATATATAAGCCAGAGGGTTTTAGGTTGTAGAGGAGGACAACTCATTTAGGGTTTTAGCTATTAGATCTCGAGGTAGATCAACTCTGTAACCTACACATCATCAATATAATCAAGCAGGACGTAGGGCTTTACCTCCATAGGAGGGCCCGAACCTGGGTAAACATCATGTCCTTCGTCTCCTGTTACCACCGATCCTAGTCTCACAGCTCAGGACCCCCTACCCGAGATCTGCCGGTTTTGACACCGACATTGGTGCTTTCATTGAGAGTTCCACTATGATCACCAAAGGAATTGATGGCTCTCCTTGTCACAAGCAATGAGATCTGAAGCCAGGGTATTTTCATCCCTAATCAGATCTTCACAGGTGGTGACGTCTTGTCGCACGTTGAGCCGACCAGCCACCCTATCCAGATTGGAAGCTTCTCCCCGATCAAGGGATCAGATTCAGAACCTTAGAGTTCATCGCTAATTCATGGGGAGAACTTGTCTTGATAGGACCCTCAACTCTTATGGAGGAGCCCACAGATCCCGACACCTCGACACCGGAGACAACGGGCCCCACCTCTAAGGAGGCCGTCACCCTTGGGCTGTCTAGAACACCCAATCCGACCATTGTAACCAGATCCATTATGGTCGAAGAGGACCCGGATCCGCTTTCATGCGACTCTGGAAATACGACGCCACACATCGACCACACTCGCTTCAGCGACATGCATCCTACCATCGCCTCATTTCTAAACGAGCTATTTGATCAGATTCTGAGCACGCGTATGACTGACGATCAAACCCCGGTCTATGACCGGCTCGGGCTTAAACCCGACGATAGGGAGATTCTTACTCCCACGATCACCTACTTAGTCTCCACCGTCGAGTGTCCAGCTGGGGGCTCGTCCTCCTGGCGACCAGAATTAACAATATATACCCCCCCAATCTCTGATCATCGAGACCTCGCTGGCAGCCCAGACCCTAGGGTTTGCTCCAAAGATAGACCGGTATCTGTCCCTGATTTATCATACAATTTGGAACCCGTAATTTCGGACTCACATCATGGCGTGGAGTCGAAAAAATTCCCACCCACCAGCCAAGCCGATCACTCGAGCATCACAATGGAGCCCAAGTCTTCGGACTAACGGGGTGTTAAACAGTTACCAGGAGAGTCGGTTCATCATTTTTGGGCTAGACTCCTCCTCGCTAGAAGAAAAGTATCAGGTCTCAGCGATCAGGAGATAACGGCAACCGTCAATCGCAATTGCCATGATGAAGGGATTCTCAATGCCCTGGCTCATCGACACATTCGTGACTTCATCGAGCTATCAGACTTGAGCCGAACGTCTATTCTCGAATCCAACCTTTACTGAATACCCTAGAGGAGATCGAAAAAGGAGGATACCTCCGAAGTGGCCAGCCAGGCTTGAACCTGGCGGAAAAAGAAATAGGCCCCTTATAGGGGTCAGTATTGTCCTTGACGGGCTATTGGATAAACCATGCCCTATACATTCTGTATTGTTGAACACAAGCCCGACTCACAGCCTTAGCGCTTGCTGGGTCATCAGGCAGGTTGTGAAAAGCGGTGAAGCCATTCTTGAGGCACCACCAGAATACAACGCCGAAGTCCTGACGATCTACAAAACGTTCCCCTCAAGGAACATGAGGAAAAGAGCTCTTAGAGAACTCGAACAGGTCTATCATGTGGCGGCAACAGGTGCATGGGCAGACATACCCATTACCTTCGAAGAAACTGACCGACCAGCCATTCTACCCGATCATACACCGGCTGCACTGGTCCTAAATCCCATCATCGATGGCTTTAGGTTACACAAAGTGCTAATGGATGGCGGTAGTGGTTTAAACCTTATCTACGAAGATACCCTAGAAAAAATGCAGTTTAGCCGATCTCGCATCGAGCATAGTAGCATGACATTCCGGGGAATCATTCAGGGGAAAGAGGCGCGTTGTTCAGGACACATCGTCCTAGATGTAGTGTTTGGCACGACTGAAAACTACCGATCCGAAGAACTTCTCTTCCACATCATGCCCTTCCCCAATGGCGACCACACCCTGCTGGGACGTGACGCCTTCACAAAATTCTAGGCTATACCACATTACGGGTATATGAAACTCAAGATGCCAGGACCAAACGGTGTAATCACAATCTCTAGTGATCCGAATATAGCTCTTCGAGCTGAAAACAAAATAGCGGCGCTCACCCTTGAGGCACTAGCTGAGACCTTCGCTGCGGAAGAACTGACCGCACTTAGGTTAACAGTAGACAAGGACAATGTGATCCTTAGCACAAAGCCCAAACCCACGTCCTTTAAGCATGCAGACGAGATCGTTAAATTCCAGGTACACCCAACGGACCCCAACAAGATAGCATCCATCGGAGCTCAGCTGGACCCCATAGTGGACGAAGCACTGCGAACATTCTTATGAGAAAACTGGGACATCTTCGCGTGGCATCATTCTGATATGCCCGGAATCCCATGGCGGCTGGCAGAACATAGTCTGAACATCATCGCTGGATTTAAGCCCATTGAGAAGACTCTGCGCCGCTTTTCCGAGCACAAACGACAAGCTATGGGTGAACAATTAGCCAAACTGCTACAGGCCGGATTCATTTGGGAAATTAAGCACCCTGAATGGTTGGCAAACCTAGTGATGGTACGAAAGAAAGACAAATCCTGGCAGCTATGCGTCGACTTTAAAGACCTCAACAAGGCATGTCCTAAGGACCCTTTCCCCTTACCACGTATAGACCAGATTATTGACGCCACAGCCGGACACGACTCGTTGTGTTTCCTTGATGCTTATTCCGGATACCATCAGATTAAAATGAAGGAATCCGACCAAGCTGCAACCACATTCATCACCCCTTATGGGCCATTCTGCTTCAACACGATGGCCTTTGGGCTAAAACACATTGGGGCTACGTACCAGCGCATGATCCAGACTTGTCTCGCAAAACAAGTCATAAAACAGTCGAAGCTTACATGGATGAGACAGTAATCAAAACCAAACACGTCAGCTAGTTGATCGACGACCTAAGGCAAACCTTTGCCAGCCTACGCGAGTACGATATACGACTCAATCCGGACAAATGTGTATTCGGAGTACCCGCTGGTAAATTGATCGGATTCATCGTTTCCCATATAGGAATAGAAGTGAATCCGGCTAAGATCCGTGCCCTATCAGAACTTGCAATCCCCATAGAGCTAAAGCACGTCCAGAGGTTGGCTGGTTGCGTGGCAGTGCTAAGCCGCTTT
The DNA here is from genome assembly GCA_022496015.1 of Hordeum marinum. Classification (NCBI taxonomy): domain Eukaryota; kingdom Viridiplantae; phylum Streptophyta; class Magnoliopsida; order Poales; family Poaceae; genus Hordeum; species Hordeum marinum. The sequence goes on along the minus strand of CM039678.1, from coordinate 374,566,923 downwards.
ATCACCCGCCTTGGGGAAAAGGCTTTACCGCTCTACAGACTGCTGAAACGGACCAACAATTTCGAATGGACCGATGAAGCGGTGGCTGCGTTAGAAGAAATTAAAACACTACTGGCAAGCAATCCCATACTCACAGCACCAGGCACTGGTGAACCCATGTTACTGTATATATCGGCTACCAACAAAGTCGTTAGTGCAGTGCTCATTGTTGAACAAGAGGAGGAGGGACACATCAGTCGGTCTATTACGTGTCAGAATTACGAATGCAGTGCAAGTCCAGATACCCGCACTACCAGAAGATAGCCCATACAGTATTTATGGCATCACAGAAACTCAAACACTACTTTCAAGAGTGTTCGGTTACGGTGGCCTCCGAAGTGCCCCTGAATGATATATTCAACAACAGGGATGCCACCGGCCGCATAGCCAAGTGGGCGATTGAGCTCCTTCCCTTTGAAATCGCCTACAAGCCACGACGAGCTATCAAATCTCTGGTGCTAGCAGATTTTCTCGCCGAATGGACAGAGGCCGAGCTCCCCAGGGAATATAGTACATACTCCCACTGGACGATGTACTTCGATGGATATAAAACTTTGGCCGAATTGGGGGCTCAATTTATTCTCACATCCCCCACACGCGATAACGTTCGATACGTGTTGCAGATCATCTATGCCGATTCCAACAATGCAGCCGAATACGAAGCACTTTTGCACGGTCTTCGGATGGCAGCATCTATGGGCATACGACGGCTGGAGGTATGGGGAGACTCCAACTTGGCCATCTCCCAAATCAACGGCGAATTCGATGCCAAAAACCCGAATATGGCAGCATACAGAAATGTCGTCCTCAAGATATCTGCATGGTTCGAGGGGTTAGAATTTCACCATGTCGTTAGAGACAACAACCAAGCCGCCGGCCTACTGGCCCACATGGGGGCCAAACGCGACCCTGTCCTAGAAAACACTTTCCTGGAACGTCTCTTTAAGCCATTAGTGGTTTGGCAGGACGGTCATAAGGGTGCAGGTCTAACCAACGCTGAAGAGGTTATTCCCCCAATAAATGAGCCAGACGACCAAATCATCAGCGGCTCCATAATGGACGAGATGCTTTCGGCTCATGAGGTCATGGCAGTAATCGCGCCATGGACCGAGCCCTTCCTCGCCTACCTTCTTCGCAAAGAACTCCTCGACGATCAGACTGAGGCGTGGCGCATAATTCCACGATCCAAAGCCTATAAAGTCCACGAGGGTGAGTTATACAAGAAAAGCACCACTGGAATACTACGGCGGTGCATATCTGAGGAAGAAGGACGACAACTCTTAGCTGAAGTCTAAGTAGGGATGGGCGGCCATCACGCCGCAGCAAGAGCCTTAGTTATCAAGGCCTTTCGAGCTGGTTTCTTCTGGCCCACTGCTGGGGCGAACGCCCAGTCACTTGTAAAACACTACGTGGGGTGTCAACTTTTTGCAAATCAAAGTCACATGCCCCCAACAGCTCTTCGGACTATTCTGATCGCCTGTCCTTTCACGGTCTGGGGGGCTAGAAATGGTCGGACCACTTAAAGGGGGAACCAATAAGAATAAATACCTACTGGTCATGGTTGACAAGTTCACCAAATGGATAGAAGCGAAACCTGTCAAATCAGCCAAGTCCGGACCAGTAATCGACTTTATATCCGGCATGGTACACTGTTACGGCATCCCGCATAGTATAATAATGGACAATGGATCAAACTTCACAACCCAAGAGGTCAAAGACTGGTGCACAAAAATGGGCATCAAGCTCGATTATGCATCGGCGTGTCATCCGCAAACCAATGGACAAGTCGAGCGAGCAAAATGCCTCATCATGAGTGGCATTAAGCCACGTTTGGCCCGATCTCTTCATGAGTCCAACGGTCATTGGGTGGAGGAGCTTGACTCTATTCTATGGGGCCTGCGCACCATCCCGAATAGATCAACAGGATACACACCGTTCTTCATGGTCTATGGGGCAGAAGTAGTCCTTCCTTGTGACATTATTCACAATGCACCAAGGGTGCGCATGTACGAGGAAAAGGAAGCCGAGTTAGATCGGCAGGACGACCTGGATGCCTTAGAAGGCAAGCACAACATAGCTCGGGCCCCCTCTACTTTTTATCAATAGCAGGCCTGACGTTACCAGAATAGGGAGATCATGGCAAAAGCGTATAACATGAGTGAACTCATCTTACGGCTCCTGGAGAAGCAGAAGCATAAACTCAACCCCAAATGGGAGGGGCCCTTCATAATCGACGAAGTGCTCGCAGGAGGGGCTTACCGTCTTCGGAACCCGTCGGACAACCGCCTTGAACCAAACCCATGGAATGCAGCTCGTCTTCGGCGCTTCTACAGATAAACCGGTGTCGTCACATTCTTTACCATTTACCTCCTTTTTCTTTCCTTTTCCTATACTCTTTCCTTCCCCTCCCACCTTGTTGTTTGGTAGATTTGATTTTTTTCCTTTTCTTCCCAAATCTATGATCGGTTCAACCGATCTTGTACTAAGATTTTTGGCTTACAGACTTAAGTGTTAAATGCGACCACAGCACCTGGGGGCTTCTTTCTAAGCCAATGCTTTTATATTATAAGCATTTATCTACACTTATTGTGTCCACGTGTTTCCCTTGTCGCGTTTAAGCCATCATATGCATCAATTCGAACTAAGAATTTGCCAAGCTGGGTTGCCTCGCTCCCCTGCTTACCCTCTTCGTTCCCGATTGTTTGGCTAGAGGGTAAAGGGAGTACCTCTGCGATTGTTACGACCGGGTCATACGGATACGTACCTCAGACGGTGAAGCCAAAAGCTAGCTGATACGTCTCCAACGTATCTATAATATATGAAGTATTCATGTTGTTATTTTACAATCATTTTATAGCAACTTTATATCATTTTTTGGGACTAACCTATTGACCCAGTGCCCAGTGCTAGTTCCTATTTTTTGCTTGTTTTTTACATTGCAGGAAATCAATATCAAACGAAGTCCAAACACCACGAAACTTTTTGGAGATTTTTTTGGACCAGGAGGAACCCAATGGGCCAGAGCTGCACCTCGGGGGTGCCCCAAGGGGGCACAACCCACCAGGGCACGCCAGGGCCCCCTGGCGTGCCCTGGTGGGTTGTACCCACCTCGGTGGCCTCCCACATCCCCTCTTTGCACTATAAATTCCCAAATATTCCGAAACCCTTCGAGGTAGACCTAGATCAGAAGTTCCGCTGCCGCAAGGCACTGTAGCCACCGAAATCCAATCTTGACCCCGTTCCGGCACCCTATCGGAGAGGGAATCATCTTCGATGGCCATCTTCATCATCCCGACGGTCACCACGATGAGGAGGGAGTAGTCCACCCTCGGGGCTGAGGGTTTGTACCAGTAGCTATGCGTTTAATCTCTCTCTCTCGTGATCTATATCATGGGCTTTGTTAATATAGATGGATCATATGATGTTTCTCCCCTCTATACTCTTATTGTGACGAATTGAATCTTTACCCTTTGAAGTTTTGTTATGTCGGATTGAATGTTCAGATTTGGGAACACATGATATATGTCTTGTTGTATGAATACTTGAGGTGACATTGGGGTATCTTATTGGTTCACTTGATATACGTTATGGCACTCAACTTGCGGATTCCTGCGGTGATATTGGGGTAATCTATGCATAGGGGTTGATCACATTTTTATTATCTTTTCTTTGATAGAAACTTTGGGGATCCCTTGTAGTTATTTGTGTGGATTGAGTATTATGAATATGAATTTGCTTTGGTGTTATTCTAGTACGAACTCTTGAGTAGATCGATCGGAAAGAATAGCTTGCATTATTCTAGTATGAACTCTAGGATAGATTGAACGGAAAGAATAGCTTTGATGTGGTTTCGTACCCTACAAACAATTTCTATGTTTTGTTCTCCACTAATAGGAACTCGGGAGTTATTCTTTATTGCACTTTGAGGAATAATCATATGATCCAACTATGTTAGCAATGTTGAGAAATTGCACTAGCGAAAGTACGGACCCTAGGACTTGTTTTCAAGCATTGCAATACCGTTTTTGTGCCCGTTTACTATTTGCTACCTTGCTGTTTTTATTTATTCAGATTATAAAAATATATTTCTACCATCCATATTACACTTTTATCACCATCTCTTCGCCGAAATAGTGCACCTATACAATTTTCCATTGTATTGGGTGTGTTGGGGACGCAAGAGATTTCTTGTATTTCGTTGCAGGGTCGTTTGAGAGAGACCATCTTCATCCTACACCTCTCACAGATTGATAAACCTTAGGTCATCCACTTGAGGGGAAATTTCTACTGTCCTACAAAACTTTGCGCTTGGAGGCCCAACACGTGTCTACAAGAATAAAGTTGCGTAGTAGACATCAAGCTCTTTTCTGGCGCCGTTGCCAGGGAGGTGATTTCATGAAGGTATATCTTTAGATCTTGCAATCGAATATTTTAGTTTCTTGTTTTATCACTAGTTTGGTTTATTAAACAAAACTACAAAAAAATGGAATTGAGGTTGCATCATATTATTGATCATCTTTATAATATCTTTCTTGAAAATGATGGATCGCAAAATTGTGCTCAATTGATAGAATAAGAATTCAATAAAATGATTGGAATGAATGATGAGCATGATTGCAATGTTGTTAGTATGAATTATTTGAATATCCATGGTGATAATGATATGCAAAGCCATAAGCTTAGGGATGCTATGTTTGATGAAGATGATATTTTTTGGCCCCCAAGTTTTGATGTGGATTTTTTTATAATGAAAGCATGCCTCCTATTTATGATGATTATATTGATGATAGTGGATTTGGAGAGGTCATGACTTTATTTAATGATGAATCCACTATTTGGGAAGAGGTTGATATTGATTATGACAACAAAGTTCCTATATATGATGATTATGGTGATGACATGTATGCTATAAATAATAATGATAACCATGAAACTTGTCATCATGATTTTAATTTTCAATCACATGATAGTTATTTTCTTGAGTTTGCTCCCACTACTATTGATCAGAATAAATTTGCTTATGTGGAGAGTAACAAAATCTCTATGCTTATGCATCATGAAAAGAATGCTTTATGTGATAGCTATATTGTTGAATTCATTCATGATTCTACTGAAAATTATATGACGAAGGAACATATTCTTATAGGAATTGCAATAATATGAAGTTTCCTCTCTATGTGTTCGAATTCTTGAAGATATGCTTGTTTTCCCTTCCTATGCTAGATGATTCTTGGTCCCATAAATTGTTTTCTCACAAAATCTCTATTCATAGGAAGTGGGTTAGACATAAATGTGCTTGTCATGAGATTCATGATGCTCTTTTACAAGTTTCAATTACGATTCCTACGCGAGCATCATTGAAATCATCATGCCTAGCTAAAAGGCATTAAAGAAAAGCGCTTGTTGGGAGACAACCCAACACTTTTACTTTATATTTTTGTGTGTTCCCTTGATTAAGCTACTGTATTAATCATGTTTTGTTTCTTTTGTTTCAATAAAGTACCAAGTAAAGCCTTTGGGATCATGTGGGGTGATGATTGATTTGATCTTGCTGAAAAACAGAAACTTTTGTGCTCACGAAAATAATTCTAAGTTTTAATAGAAGAGTGATTTTGAGTTGATTATTTTGAAGAAGATTAATATAAAAATTTCTCACATGGTCCTAAGTTTTCGTAATTTGTAGAGTAGCATAAGTATGGTTGGACTACAGATTACTACAGACTGTTCTGTTTTTGACAGATTCTGTTTTCGATGCATAGTTTGCTTGCTTTCTAGTTTCTATCGCTTATATTGCTCACTATAAATTGTGTAAATGATATGATACAGTAGGCATTGTGTGATAACAATTATGTATCTTCTCTTGACAGTACCAAAGTGAAATGGTCTGCTCTTTATCATACTAACCCATCTCACGAGGTTCCGTTAAGTTTTGTGTGATTGAAGTTTTCAAGTTTTGGGTGAGATGTTGATATGAGGAGAATTAGGAGTGACAAGTCCCTAAGCTTGGGGATGACCAAGGCAACCCCAAGTTAACATTCAAGGAATATCCAAGCAACTAAGCTTGGGGATGCCCCGGAAGGCAACCCCTCTATCATCTCGAACATTATCGGTAACCTTACTTGGAGCTATGTTTTTATTCGTCACTTGATATGTGTTTTATTTGGAGAGTCAATTTATTTTGTTAGTATTTGTTTTATGTTATTTATAATAATATTTTGCATCTTTTACTTCAATAAAAATGACAAGGATAGCCCTCACCATGCTTATTTTGCAAGTATACATGTTGCTGTTTCAAAACAGAAAGTTTACCATTGTTGCAAAAATTCCCTAGAAAAGTCAGGATGTGATAAAATGTTGAAACCTTTTGGATAATAAGATATGATAAATTTTATACAGTGTGGTAAATTTTCATAACATTTGGAGTTGAATAAGTATGGATACTCTTGCATTCTTTACAGACTGTACTGTTTTGGCAGATTGCTGTTATGTTTGCATTGTTTGCTTGTTTAATGATTCTATTTGAGGATAGGAGTATTAAATATGCATATGCATTTAGTATGAAATTTTTAATAATAATTTTATTGATTTTCTATAGTATATGAGGATAAGGTTTTTGCATTGGTTTATACTAACTTATCTCACGAGTTCTTGTTGAGTTTTGTGTGGATGAAGCTTTTGAGATTTAGGAAAACCATGATATCATAAGAATTAAGGAGACAAAAAAGCTCAAGCTTGGGTATGCCCTAGGCATCCCAATATTATATTCAATAAGTCTCATGCATCTAAGCTTGGGGATGCCCCGCTAGGCATCCCACCTTTCTTCTTCAACAATTATCGGTTAGTATTGGTTGAGCCTAAGTTTTTGCTTCTTAACATGAGTTGTGCTATTTTTAGAATGTCATTTTATTTTTATTTTACTTTTTTTTTAATAAATTACTTAGATCTTAAAGTTTCAAATAAAATAGAGTCCTCAAATAGTCGCCAGGGAGGCTAAGTAAGCGGCATTCACATCCCGTCAACGAAGCTCTTTTCTTTGGAATTGCTCTTGTGCTTCACTTATATCCTATGAGTAAATTTTGAAATAAATTGAATTTCATGAAGTTGAAATCATATCATGCTTAGTGGTATCTTCGCATTGGTTTTAGAAAGTGAAATCTTTTGAGGCTTAACAATCACAATATTGGTCATACAAGCAATTCACGAATAATTAGTATAAGGAAGAGAACTTTCACTTGCAAATACACTATCCTGGAAATCTTTTGCGATTGTGATACCCCATCAAAATATTATATGCCAAAACTGTTGACGTTGGACAAGGAAGACAACGTAATGATTTATGTTTGTTCATATTCACATAGAAGTTATATTGTCATAGATCCTTCAACATGTGGTGCTTTCCCCCCCATATTTGCTAGCCAAAAATTCCACACCAAGTAGAGATACTACTTGTGCATCCAAAAACCCTTAAACCCAAATCTTATTTTCAAGAGTCCACCATACCTACCTAAGTATTGATCAAGATCCTTCAAGTAAGTTGTCATCGGTGCAATAAGGCAATAAAAAATTGCTTCTAAAAGTGTTAGATCATTTAGTGTAAGAGAAAATTGAGCTTTGTACGAACTTGTGATGGCAAAGTAATAAAAGTGACGGACTGCATAATAAAGTTGCTATCATAAGGGGCAATATAACGTGATGTTCTTTTGCACTAAGGGGTTGAGCATACAAACAAATAAGTGCATGGCAACCTCTACTTCCCTCTGTGAAGGGCCTATCTTATAATTTATGTATTTACTTTTATGCAAGAGTCAAAGTTGTTCTCTCTATTCCTTTTTATTTTTCTCCTTTGGCAAGCATCATCTGGTGAGGAAAGATCTAGGCACATATGTCTAGTTGAATATGGGTAGCATGAGTTATTACTGTTGACATCACCATTGAGGTGAATACTTTGGGAGGCAAAGCAATAAGCCCCTATCTTTCTATGTGCCCGGCTGAAACGTTTTACCCATGTGTATGCGGAGAGCGTTAGAAATCATAGAAGACTATATGATGGTTGAGTATGTGGAGCTCTTACTTAAACTCTTTTGAATAAGTTGAATTGCAATTTCTTGGTGACTGAGAACATAGGTTGTTGGGTTTCAAGAGAATTCATTGTTTGAACCTTAACATGTGAATTGGTCACTACTTTAACATGAGAAAACTTTATGACAAAAGATTGTCTGTAATGATGCTAGGAAAAGTGATTGAAATTATGATTGATCAAACTAATGCACTTTTCTAGCATTCACACTTCATAAATTATTTCTTTTATCATTTACCTACTCGAGGACGAGTAGGAATTAAGCTTGGGGATGCTGATACGTCTCCAACGTATCTACAATTTATGAAGTATTCATGTTGTTATTTTTTCATTCTTGGATGTTTTACAATCATTTATAGCAAATTTATATCATTTTTGGGACTAACCTATTGACCCAGTGCCCAGTGCCAGTTGCTGTTTTTTTGCTTGTTTTTTTACATCGCAGGAAAAATATCAAACGAAATCCAAACACCACGAAACTTTTTGGAGACTTTTTTGGACCAGAAGGAACCCAATGGGCCATAGCTGCACTTGGGGGTGCCCTGAGAGGGGCACAACCCACCAGGGCGCGCTTGGGCCCCCTGGCGTGCCCAGGCGGGTTGTGCCCACCTCGGTGGCCTCCTGCACACCCTCTTTGCACTATAAATTCCCAAATATTCCAAAACCCTTCGAGGTAGACCTAGATCGGCAGTTCCGCCACCACAAGGCTCTGTAGCCACCGAAAAGCAATCTCGACACCGTTCTGGCACCCTGTCGGAGGGGGAATCATCTCCGATGGCCATCTTCATCATCTCGGCGGCCACCACGATGAGGAGGGAGTGGTCCACCCTTGGGGCTAAGGGTTTGTACCAGTAGCTATGTGTTTAATCTCTCTCTTGTGATCTATATCATGGTCTTTGTTAATATAGATGGATCATATGATGTTTCTCCCTTCTATACTCTTATTGTGATGAATTGAATCTTTACCCTTTGAAGTTTTGTTAAGTCAGATTGAATGTTCAGATTTGGGAACACATGATGTATGTCTTGTTGTATGAATACTTGAGGTGACATTGGGGTATCTTATTGGTTCACTTGATATACGTTATGGCACTCAACTTGCGGATTCCCGCGGTGATATTGGGGTAATCTTTGCATAGGGTTTGATGCATGTTTTTTTATCTTTTCTCCGATAGAAACTTTGGGGATCCCTTGTAGTTATTTGTGTGGATTGAATATTATGAATATGAATTTGCTTTGGTGTTATTCTAGTATGAACTCTTGAGTAGATCAATCGGAAAGAATAGCTTGCGTTATTCTAGTACGAACTCTAGGATAGATCGAACGGAAAGAATAGCTTCGAGGTGGTTTCGTACCCTACAAACAATTTCTATATTTTTTTTCTTCGCTAATAGGAACTCGGGAGTGATTCTTTATTGCACTTTGAGGGATAATCATATGATCCAACTATGTTAGCACTGTTGAGAAATTGCACTAGCGAAAGTACGGACCCTAGGCCTTGTTTTCAAGCATTGCAATACTGTTTTTTTGCCCGTTTACTATTTGCTACCTTTCTGTTTTTATTTATTCAGATTTTAAAAATATATTTCTACCATCCATATTACACTTTTATCACCATCTCTTCGCCGAACTAGTGCACCTATACAATTTGCCATTGTATTGGGTGTGTTGGGGACACAAGAGATTTCTTGTATTTGGTTGCAGGGTCGTTTGAGAGAGACCATCTTCATCCTACACCTTTCACAGACTGATAAACCTTAGGTCATCCACTTGAGGGAAAATTTCTACTGTCCTACAAAACTCTGCGCTCGGAGGCCCAACACGTGTCTACAAGAATAAAGTTGCGTACTAGACATCAAGCTCTTTTCTGGCGCGTTGTCGGGGAGGTGAGTGCATGAAGGTATATCTTTAGATCTTGCAATCGAATCTTGTAGTTTCTTGTTTTATCACTAATTTGGTTTATTAAAGAAAACTACAAAAAATGGAATTGAGGTTGCATCGTATTATTGATCATCTTTATAATATCTTTCTTGAAAATCATGGATCGGAAAATTGTGCTCAATTGATAGAAGAAGAATTCAATAAAATGATTGGAATGAATTATGAGCAAGATTTCAATGTTGTTAGTATTAATTGTTTGAATATCCATGGTGCTAATGATATGCAAAGCCATAAGCTTGGCATGTTCGGTAAGCTTGGGCATGTTAGAATCACACTTACCGAACATGCCCCTCTGCAAAAAATTTAATCTCCTTGGGCCTAGGCCAACTGAGCCTTTAAGCTCTCGATTTCTTCAGCCTACTGTTTGTACTCCACCTGAAGGTGATTCTTCTCTTCAAGATGTCGTTGCAAAACATGATAGCCGGCCTCATGCTGAGATTCAGCGTAATGGTGAGACTCTCGAGCTGCTTCTAAATCTTGTTCTAATTGCCCTATTGAATCAGCTACTACAAAGTACCCTTGCGTCAGCATGGGAATATGTACTAAGGACAGCAGAACGGGCATACTCACCATGTGCCTCCGGGTAAAGCTTTTCACTTGCTCCAATTCGGCCTTCACGGTTTCCACATGTGTTCGGCTTGTCTCCAGCTCCTTGGCCAGTTGCTCATTCTGCTGCTTCGTGGCCCACGTTAGCAGTAAAGCAATACGATGTATCTTAAATTAGTCATTTCGACCAATTTAAGATTCCGGGGCTACTAGGTTTAGAAGAGTGATCGGACTCTTATAGCCGATTACTCGCCTACAGGCTTGATGATATCAATTTCATTGCCTCCCTGAATCTAGCTCGGGCAGCTTCGATGTGTGTGTCCGTCGAGAAAAGAGCGTTGAACTCTTGTTCGGAGAGCGCTGGGTGGCGTAGGGCTTCTCGCCGCCACCGATGATTCATAGCGCTCTCTACCTCGGACTTGGAAACTGACATCGCCTCCCCATAGTCTTTAGGGGCCGGATTGACCATAGGGACCTCCGCAGCCGATTTGGCATGAGCCGAAGCTCGGGAATTTTGAGCGCCGCAGAACACCCTGGCAACCTCATCGGCACATGAAGGTTGAACTCTTTGCCTATGTGTTTTGACATAAGGTCTCTTGTGAGGCTCTATTAGTCGTGATAATAAAATACAATAGTCGAACATAATACCATTGAGTTGAACGGATGGGCAGGCTTGTCCCCCTGGCCGGCACGTTCGATGGATCCCTGTTACTCTCCGGCTCGGGCGTTGCCGCCATAGCCGAGGCATGTCTTGCAGACCGACGATGCTTGGGAGGAGGACTTGGTACGTTTGGATCGGTGGAGGATATTTGTCTTTTGCGGGATGAGTTTTACTTATTCTCACTTATCGTAGAGGAAGGGAATGATCCGGGATAATCTATTATAATAGCCACCTTGGAGCGATCGAGACATTCCTGGTAGAAAACCCCGTCTTCAAGCTCAATTGTCAGATCCGGGTCATCATGAAAGCCCGGATCATCATCACGGGAATAGTCTTCGGGCCGGGGAGTTGGATTCCATAGAACTCCAATAACCCCATCAAGAATGTATGAATGGGGAACTCGAGACCCCGCAAGAGGAAGGGCACGAAACATATGCGCTCTCCCTTTTGCGGATTGGGGAAATTTTCCGCGAAGGCTTCACCATTGAATGAAGTCAAACCGGTGCGGGTCACCGCCAGATCCGAGGAAGGAAGATACCCTTGGGTCTCGAGGTTGCATAGTCGAAGGAGGGATACGGAGCAGCTTGTCCAATCCCCAGGACGAGAGACGTAAGGGCGCGAGGAAGAGCTGGGGGCGCTCGCCATATATTTGTGGTAATCTCTCGCTGAAGGTTTTTTCCGATGGGGAGGAAGAAGAGGATGTGGTCTAGACCGTGATTCAGTTTGTTTAAATGGGTGGTGCCTCCTTTGTAGGAGGGGCAATCTTGTAAAAAGTTGTTGAACCGCTCGTCTCCCCTCAGCGCGCGAGGATCGAAAAGTGCTGACAATTGTTACAATGGACCCTGTGACGAGGATATGTACCTAGATACCCTACCTAAGGACACTATATTGGAGGACTTAAAGATTACAAGAGAGATTCTGACTGGATTCACCATGGTGCTCAAGTCACTCGACATTTTATCCACTCGGTATTTTCTCCCTCCACTCGACAGTCGCCTGTCGCTCGGAAGACCTCGCTTCCAGTCGACGCTAAAAGACCAGAAGCCACCCAGGGAGGCCAGTAGGCAGGCGTTAGGCTAGTCGTCATTAGTAGTAGTTATGATGTACGTTACTAGTAACGCTCGTCTTTATACCCACGATCAGACCCTTGGATGCCTGGCACTTATGAGGGGCAGCATACTCTATATAAGTCGCCCCTCCCTTCTGGCACAAGGCTTTGCACCTTCTGTAACTCATACTTTCCACACGACAAGAGCTCCCGAGCATTGAGACGTAGGGCTGTACCTCCACGAGAGGGGCCTGAACTCATACATCCATGCGTACACCCTCGTCGTAGCTAGGACTCTGCCCTCTCCTTTCCTACCCCTATCTTCTACTGTCAGACTCGTTCCAACGACAGTTGGCACCCACCATGGGGCAGGCGTCTAAGCGACTTTCGGCGAGGTTGCATTTTCCCCCTTCGTCGTGTCTTCGGGTGGTGGTTTGTTCTTGGGCCACGAGATCTGTCTCGGAGCGCTCACCTTCATTGCCGACAATTTGGCATGGCTTCAGGAGGCGCCACTCGGCGTTGAGGCGCTCCCGATCCGCAGGGCGGCGCACTTCCGCGCGAGCTCCTATGGCGTTCTTCTATGACAACCGTTGACTCCATACTCTATGGCCCTCCCCACTGTTCGCTACCGCAAGCGATCCGGTCGCTCACGACTCCAGCGTTGGGTGAGGCATGCAGTTGCTCACCAAATTTCGTCTCCGCAGATTGTGACAATCGAGCCCGACGAGTCACTTCACGGGGTGTTCGACTCGGAGTCGGATTAGCCTGACGTTCCTTTCGAGTGTGAGAGTTGTGATCCTGAAGTGGAGGTTCTTATGGCTAGTTCACATCAGAGCCCGCCACCTGGTTTCGGTCGCGGCAGGCGAGAGGATGGTGGGGCGTCGAATGAGCAGCCGCATCAGGATGAGGAGGTCCTCCATACGTCCATCATCGGTGCGACCACTGAGGCTCAGGCATTGGAGGCCACGCGCATTTGGCTCGAAGAGCTTCAGAGGGAACTCGAAGAGCGCGCTCGCCAGCGTCCACCACCTCCTAGTCGACGTCAGGGACAACTGTTTCCGAGTGGTTCACAGAACAATGTTGAGGTATACCGCACTCCGATTTTAAATGTTCCAGCAGCAACTAGGATAGAATATTCCATTCAGCCGTCACATTTAGAGGCTGGCAGAGGTTTGCTACAGATCAGAGCATTGCTTGATGTAGCACAATGCCAAAACTTAGCTGTTTCACAGTCGCGCAATAGAATACACAGTAATTCACCAAGAGCAGAGACTGTTCAGTCGGCACACAGTCCTGGTTTGCCTCTGCGCCGCAGGGGTGGAAGTTTTTGTGAGGATCAGTACAGGGTTCAGGGACGAGATCAGTTTCACCGTGATGACCACCATCAAGCCCCCACTTATCCGCGGAGTGGTCCGTACGTGCCCTGGCACCAGGACGATAGGCGCCCGTTTGGTGAGGAGCGGAATCTAGGGTTTGATGCAAGAGATGTCCTCACTCATAGGTGAATTGACAGAGGCAGAGCCCACAGAGATGGTTTCGATAGAGATTACCTGAGTGGCAGTAGTGTTGTTATTTCTGGTCCCGAGTGCTTTAGCAGAGCCATTCGTTCTGTAGAGATTCCCCCCAATTTCAGGTTGGCTGCTGGGATAGGCAAGTTTTCTAGCGAGTTAAAGCTGGAAACATGGTTGGACGATGACCGAGTGGCTGTTCAGATTGGTGGTGGCAACGACAACATTGCAATGAATCGTTTGGCTCCTTCTAGCATCCACTGCTGGGAGGATCTTGCCCGAGTGTTCATCAGAACGTTCGAGGGCACTTGCAAGCGTCCTGCCGGTTTGATTGATTTGCAACATTGTGTTTAGAAGCCCAACGAGTCATTGAGGGATTACATTCAGCGCTGGTCCACTTTGCATCATATAGTGGAGAATGTTTCCAAGCATCAGGCTATTTGTGCTTTCAAGGCCGGAGTGAAGTACAGAGAGCTTTACCTGAAGTTTGGGCGAACAGGTGATGTTTCACTGAGTAAGATGATGGAAATCGCTACTCGGTATGCCAATGACGAAGAAGAAGACCTCCTCCGCAGCGGCAAAGGAAAAGCAGTCGACAACGATGCCGGTGGCAATTCCAGTCGGAAGCAGAAGCGAAAGGCTGATGGCCCTGTTGTTGGAAATATGCCCTAGAGGCAATAATAAATTAGTTATTATCATATTTCCTTGTTCATGATAATCATTTATTATCCATGCTATAATTGTATTGATCGGAGACTTAGATGCATGTGTGGATACATAGACAAAACCATGTCCCTAGTATGCCTCTAATAGACTAGCTCATTGATCAAAAGATGGTTAAGGTTTCCTAGCCATGGACATGAGATGTCATTTGATATCGGGGTCACATCATTAGGAGAATGATGTGATGGACAAGACCCAAACTACAAACGTAGCATATGATCATGTCAGTTTATTGCTACTGTTTTCCACATGTCAAGTATGTGTTCCTATGACCATGAGATCATGCAACTCACAGATATCGGAGGAGTGCCTTGTGTGTATCAAATGTCGCAACGTAACTAGGTGACTATAAAGGTGCTCTACAGGTATCTCCGATGGTGTCTGTTGAGTTGGCATGGATCGAGACTGGGATTTGTTACTCCGTGTGACGGAGAGGTATCTCAGGGCCCACTCGGTAATGCAACATCACAATAAGCGTTGCAAGCAATCTGACTAATTGTTAGTTGCGGGATCTTGTATTGCGGAACGAGTAAAGAGACTTGCCGGTAACGAGATTGAACTAGGTATGGAGATACCGATGATCGAATCTCGGGCAAGTAACATACCGAAGAACAAAGGGAACATTATACGGGATTAACTGAATCCTTGACATAGAGGTTCGACCAATGAAGATCTTCGTAGAATATGTAGGAACCAATGTGGACGTCCAGGTCCTGCCATTGGTTATTGATCGTAGAGGTGTCTCGGTCATGTCTACATAGTTCTCGAACCCGCAGGGTCTGCACACTTAAGGTTTGGTGACGTTTCGGTAGTGTAGAGTTATGTATGGTGGTGACCGAAGGATGTTCGGAGTCTCGGATACGATCTCGGACATGACGAGGATCTCTGGAAGAGTCTGGAAATAAAGATTGATATATGTGATAATAGTGTTTTGATCTCTGGAAGGGTTCCGAAATTAACCGGAAGGGGTTCCGGATGTTTACTGAAGTGTTCGGGTGCAGCAACACTTTATATGGACCAACGGGGTAAAACCCACGAGGTATTGGAAAGGGCGAAAGGAAGTGTTGCTTCTGCCTGAAGCAGTAAGGCAGTACTGCCGCTTGTGAAGCGGTACTACCGCTCGTGAAGCGGTACTACTGCTCGTGAAGCGGTACTACCGCTTGTATGCGGGACTGCAGGGATCCGAGTTGGACTCTTTCCTTGCAGGCCAAACCGACCTTGTGCGGGCAAAACCGACCTTGTAGAGGTTTTTGCTCCAAGTTTAGACCCGAGGGCTCAACATATAAATAGAGGGGCAGGGCTAGCACACGGGAGACAACTTACGGCCACGTGCTACCCGTTCCACCGGTGCTCCTCTAGATCGGTTTTCTACACCGCTTAGGCGAAGCCCTGCCGGAATCTCTCCACCACCATCACCGGCGCGGCATCACGCTGCTGGTGAACTCTCTCTCCTCTCCACCTCCTCTTGCTAGATCAAGACGGTGGAGATCATCATCAAGCTGCACGTGTGCTGAACGCGGAGGTGCCGTCCGTTCGATACTAGATCGGAAGGATCGTGATCAAGGCCACGAGACGTTCGTGATTGGATCACGAGACGGATCGTGACGAGATCGCGGGACAGATCGTGATCAAGATCGTGAGACGGATCGTGATGAGTTCGCGGGACGGATCGTGATGTGTTCGCGGGACGGATCATGATTGGATCGCGGGACGGATCGTGATGAGATCGCGGGACGCTCGGCGATTTGGATCGCGAAGAAGTTCGACTACACCAACCGCGTTTCTTAACGCTTCCCGCTTAGCGATCTACAAGGGTATGTAGATCCACTCTCCCTCTCGTAGATGCTCATCACCATGGATAGGTTTGCGTGTGCGTAGGAAAATTTTGTTTCCCATGCGACGTTCCCCAACAGTGGCATCATGAGCTAGGTTGATGGTTTGATGAGATCTCGAGTAGAACACAAAAGTTTTGTGGGCGTTGATGCTTAGATTGCTTCCTCCCTTGCTCGTATTTTGGTTCAGCGGGATTGTGAGATGAAGCGGCCCGGACCAACATTACTCGTACGCTTACAAGAGACCGGTTCCCTCGACGCAACTTGTTGCCTAGATGGCTTGCGGGTGACAGTTTCTCTCACTTTAGTTGGATCGGATTCGACAAAGGCGGTCCTTGAGAAGGTTGAAAAGCAACTAGTGTATCACCGTTGTGGTTTTTGCATAGATGAGAATTGTTCTTGCTAGATACCCGTAGCAGCCACGTAAAACATGCAACAACAATTAGAGGACGTCTAACTTGTTTTTGCAGGGTATGTTGTGATTTGATATGGCCAATTACATGATGTGATATATGTGATGTATGAGATGATCATGTGATGTATAGATTATCACGACTTGCATGTCGATGAGTACGGCAACCGGCAGGAGCCATAGGGTTGTCTTTAATTATTGTATGACCTGCGTGTCAATCATTAAGCGCTATGTAATGCTTTACTTTATCGCTACGGTAGCAATAGTAGTAGAAGCATGCAGGGCGTGACAACTCCGATAGCGACACGTTGATGGAGATCAAGATGATGGAGATCATGGTGTCATGCCGGTGACGATGGAGATCATGCCGGTGCTTTCATGATGGAGATCAAAAGCACAAGATCATGGCCATATCATGTCACTTATGATTTGCATGTGATATTAATCCTTTTATGCACCTTGTTTTGCTTAGGACGACGGTAGCATTATAAGGTGATCCCTCACTTAATTTCAAGATAAATTGTGTTCTCCCCGAGTGTGCACCGTTGCGAAAGTTCGTCGTGTTGAGACACCACGTGATGATCGGGTGTGATAGACTCTACGTTCACATACAACGGGTGCAAGCCAGATTTGCACGTGCAGAATACTCGGGTTAAACTTGACGAGCCTAGCATGTACAGACATGGCCTCGGAACACAAGAGACCGAAAGGTCGAACATGAGTCATATAGTAGATATGATCAACATGATGATGTTCACCATTGCAGCCACCTCAACTCACGTGATGATCGGACTTGAGTTGGTGAATTTGGATCATGTATCACTCGAATGATCGGAGGGATGTCAATTTGAGTGGGAGTTCTTAAGTAATATGATTAATTGAACTCATTATCATGAACATAGTCAAAGTGTCTTTGCAAATTATGTTGTAGATTACTAGCTCGCGTTGTAGCTCCCTTGTATTTTTATATGTTCCTAGAGAAATAGAATTGAAAGATGTTGGTAGCAAAATTGTGGACTGGGTCCGTGATCTGAGGATTGTCCTCATTGCTGCATAGAAGGCTTATGTCCTTAATGCACCGCTCGGTGCGCCACCCCATCTAGCGTCGTCTGTAGATGTTGTGAACATCTGGCAGGCACGTTTCGATGACTACTTGATAGTTTAGTGCGTCATGCATTACGGCCTAGAATTGAGGCTCTGAAACGTTTTGAACGTCACGGAACATATAAGATGTTCTAAGAGCTGAGATTGTGATCTCAGGCTCGTGCCCGAGTTGCGAGATATAAGATCTCCAATGAGATTCTTTGCCTGCAAGATGAATGAGAATAGCTCAATCGTTGAGCATGTGCTCAGACTGTCTGGGTACTACACTCTCTTGAATCGAGTGGGAGTTGATCTTCCAGATAAGATAGTGATTGATGTAGTTCTCCAAGTCACTGTCATTGAGCTACTAGAACTTGGTGATGAACTATAAAATGCCAGGGAAAGAAATGTTGATCCCTGAGCTGTTCGCGATGTTTGACACCGCGAAGGTAGAAATCAAGAAGGAGCGTCAAGTGTTGATGGTTAATCATACCACTAGTTTTGAGAAGGGCAAGAGCAAGGAGGGAAACTTCATGGATAGCAAGTCAGTTGCTGCTCCAGTAAAGCAACCCAAAGTTGAACTCAAACCCGAGACTAAGTGCTTCTGTTATGAGGTGAGCGGTCGCTGAAGCGGAACAACCCTAGATACTTGGTAGATAAGAAGGCTGGCAACATTGATAAAAGTATATTTGATATACGAGTTATTAATGTGTACCTTGCTAGTACTCTTAGTAGCACCTGGGTATTGGATACCGGTTCGGTTGCTAAATGTTAGTAACTCGAAATAAAAGCTACGGAATAAACGGAGAACTAGCTAAGGATGAGGTGACGATATGTGTTGGAAGTGTTTCCAAGGTTGATGTGATCAACATCGCGCGCTCTCTCTACCTTCAGGATTAATGACGAACCTAAATAAATGTTATTTGGTGTTTTGCGTTGAGCATGAACATGATTAGATCATGTTTATTGCAATACGGTTATTCATTTAAGTGAGAGAATAATGGTTATTCTGTTTACATGAATAATACCTTCAATGGTCATGCACCCAGTGAGAATGGTTTGTTGAAATCTTGATCGTAGTAGTACACATGTTCATAACATTGATGTCAAAAGATACAAAGTTAATAATGATAGTACCACATACTTGTGGCACTGCCGCTAAATGTCATATTGGTATAAAGCGCATGAAGAAACTCCATGCTGGTGTATATTTGGACTCATTCGATTTCGAATTGGTTGAGACATGCGAACCATGCCTCTTGGGCAAGATGACTAAAGGACCCCGTTGGATGGAGCGGGCAAGTGATTCATTGGAAATGATACATGTTGATGTATGCAATCTAGTGAGTCTTGTAGCGTGCAGTGGATATCGTTATTTTCTTAGCTTCACTGATGATTTGAGTAGATATAGTGTATATTTACTTAATGAAACACAAGTCTGAATCGTTTGAAAGGTTCAAGCAAATTCAGAGTGAAGTTTAAAGATCATCGTGACAAGAAGATAAAAATGACCGCGATATGATCGTGGAGGTGAATATCTGAGTTACGAGTTTGGCATACAACTTAAGACAATGTGAAATTTGTTTCACAACTAACGCCACCTGGAACACCATAGTGTGATGGTGTGTCCGAACATCATAGTCATGCTCTATTGATATAGTGCATACTGTGATGTCTCTTATCGTTTTACTACTATAATTTTTGGGGTTATGCATTAGAGACAACTACATTCACTTTAAATAGGGCATCATCTAAATCCGTTGAGATGACACCGTGTGAATTATGGTTTGATAGAAACCTAAGCTATCATTTCTTAATATTTGGGGTTGTGACACTTGTGTGGAAAATGTTTTCACCTAATGAGGTCGAACCCAAGGCGGACAAATGCATCTTCATAGAATACCATAAGATCAGTTGGGTGAACCTTAAATCTCAGATCCTAGTGCAAAGTGTTTGTTGCTTAAACGGATCCTTTCTCGAGGAAATGTTTCTCTCGAAAGAATTGAGTGGGAGGAAGATAGAACTTGATGAGGTTGTTAAACCTTTGTTCAACCAGAGAGTAGCGCAGCACAGAAAGATGTTTCTGTGAAGCCTACGTTAGTTGAAGAGGAAGTTAATGATGATGATCATGAAGCTTCAGGATCATGTTACTATCGAACTTCGTAGGTCGACAAGGATGTGTACTGCTCCTAAGTGGTACGACAACTCTGTCTTGGATATCATGTTGTTGGACAACGATGAACCTACGAGCTATGGAGAAGCGATGATGGGCCCGGATTCCGACAAATGGTTGGAGGCCATGAAATCCGAGATAGGATCCATGTATGAAAACCAAGTGTAGACTTTGGTAGACTTGCTCATTGGACGACAGGTCATTGAGTACAAATGGATCTTTAAAATGAAGACACACACTAATGGTAAATGTCACCATTTCTAAAGCTCAACTTGTTGCAAAGATGTTTGTGACAAGTTCAAGGAGTTGACTGCGATGAGACTTTCTCACTCGTAGCGATGCTAAAGTCTGTTGGAATTATGTTAGCAGTTGCTGCATTTTCAATTATCAAATCTGGCAGATGGATGTCAAAACATCATTTCCTTAAACGGTTTAGTTGAGGGAAGGTTGTATGTGATACAACCAGAAGGTTTTGTCAGTCCTAAGGATGCTAAAAGGTGTGCAAACTTCGGTGATCCTTCCATGGACTGAAGCAAGCATCTCGGAGTTGGAATATACACTTTGATGGGGTGATCAAAGTTTTGATGTTTATACAAAGTTTACGAGAAACTTGTATTTGCAATGAAGTGAGTGGGAGCACTATAGAATTTCTGATAAGTATATGTGGATGACATATTGTTGATCAGAAATAATGTAGAATTTCTGGAAAGCATAAAACGGTTATTTGGAAAGTGATTTTCAAAGCAAGACCTGGATGAAGCTACCTAATTGTTGAGCATCAAAATCTATGGAGATAGATCAAGATGCTCGATGAGACTTTCAATGAGTGCATACCTTGACAAGATTTTGAAAGAGTTCAAAATGGATCAGTCAGAGAAAGAGTTCTCGCCTGATTTGTAAGGTGTGAAAGTTGAGTGAGACTCAAAGCTCGACAACGGCAAAAGAAAGAGAAAGGACGAACGTCGTCCCCTATGCCTTAGCCATAGGCTCTATATTATGCCATGTTGTGTACCGCACCTGTGTGTGCCTTGGCATGAGTTCGTCAGGGGGTACAAGAGTGAACCAGGAGTGGATCACTGGACAGCGGTCAAGATTATCCTTAGTAACTGAAAGACTGAGGAGATGTGTCTCGATTATGGAGGTGATAAAGAGTTCGTCGTAAAGAGTTACGTCGATGCAGGCTTTAGCACCAATCCGGATGACCAGTAGTAACAATCTGGATACATATAGTGGAGCAGCCATTTGGAAGTAGTACCAAGTGGAGTGTGGTAGCAGTGTTTACGGTTTGACTTAGAGATTTGCAAAGTACGCACGGATCTGAATATCGCAGACCCGTTGACTATAAAAGACCTCTCTCACATGCAAAGCATGATCGAGCCCCAGAACTCGTTGGGTGTTAGATTCATAACAATGTGAATCACATGGTGATGTGAACTAGATTATTGACTCTAGTGCAAGTGGGAGACTGTTGGAAATATGCCCTAGAGGCAATAATAAATTAGTTATTATCATATTTCCTTGTTCATGATAATCGTTTATTATCCATGCTATAATTTTATTGATCGGAGACTTAGATGCATGTGTGGATACATAGACAAAACCATGTCCCTAGTATGCCTCTAATAGACTAGCTCGTTGATCAAAAGATGGTTAAGGTTTCCTAGCCATGGACATGAGATGTCATTTGATAACGGGGTCACATCATTAGGAGAATGATGTGATGGACAAGACCCAAACTACAAACGTAGCATATGATCATGTCAGTTTATTGCTACTGTTTTTCGCATGTCAAGTATGTGTTCCTATGACCATGAGATCATGCAACTCACAGATATCGGAGGAGTGCCTTGTGTGTATCAAATGTCGCAACGTAACTGGGTGACTATAAAGGTGCTCTACAGGTATCTCCGATGGTATCTGTTGAGTTGGCATGGATCGAGACTGGGATTTGTTACTCCGTGTGACGGAGAGGTATCTCAGGGCCCACTCGGTAATGCAACATCACAATAAGCGTTGCAAGCAATGTGACTAATTGTTAGTTGCGGGATCTTGTATTACGGAACGAGTAAAGAGACTTGCCGGTAACGAGATTGAACTAGGTATGGAGATACCGACGATCGAATCTCGGGCAAGTAACATACCGAAGAATAAAGGGAACGTTATACGGGATTAACTGAATCCTTGACATAGAGGTTAGACTGATGAAGATCTTCATAGAATATGTAGGAACCAATGTGGACGTCCAGGTCCCGCCATTGGTTATTGACCGTAGAGGTGTCTCGGTCATGTCTACATAGTTCTCGAACCCGCAGGGTCTGCACACTTAAGGTTTGGTGACGTTTCGGTAGTGTAGAGTTATGTATCGTGGTGACCGAAGGATGTTCGGAGTCTCGGATACGATCCCGGACATGACGAGGATCTCCGGAAGAGTCTGGAAATAAAGATTGATATATGTGATAATAGTGTTTTGATCTGTGGAAGGGTTCCGGAATTAACCGGAAGGGGTTCCGGATGTTTACCGAAGTGTTCGGGTGCAGCAACACTTTATATGGACCAATGGGGTAAAACCCACGAGGTATTGGAAAGGGCAAAAGGAAGTTTCGCTGCTGCCTTAAGCAGTAAGCCAGTACTACCGCTTGTGAAGCGGTACTACCGCTCGTGAAGCGGTACTACCGCTTGTACGCGGGACTGCAGGGATCCGAGTTGGACTCTTTCCTTGCAGGCCAAACCAACCTTGTGCGGGCAAAACCGACCTTGTAGAGGTTTTTGCTCCAAGTTTAGACCCCAGGGCTCAACATATAAATAGAGGGGCAGGGCTAGCACATGGGAGACAACTTACGGCCACGTGCTACCCGTTCCACTGGTGCTCCTCTAGATCGGTTTTCTGCAGCGCTTAGGCGAAGCCCTGCCGGAATCTCTCCACCACCATCACCGGCGCGCCGTCACGCTGCCGGTGAACTCTCTCTCCTCTCCACCTCCTCTTGCTAGATCAAGACGGTGGAGATCGTCATCAAGCTGCACGTGTGCTGAACGCGGAGGTGCCGTCCGTTCGATACTAGATCGGAAGGATCGTGATCAAGGCCACGAGACGTTCGTGATTGGATCACGAGACGGATCGTGACGAGATCGCGGGACAGATCGTGATCAAGATCGTGAGACGGATCGTGATGAGTTCGCGGGACGGATCGTGATGTGTTCGCGGGACGGATTGTGATTCGATCGTGGGACGGATTGTGATGAGATCGCGGGACGCTCGGCGATTTGGATCGCGAAGAAGTTCGACTACACCAACCGCGTTTCTTAACGCTTCCTGCTTAGCGATCTACAAGGGTATGTAGATCCACTCTCCCTCTCGTAGATGCTCATCACCATGGATAGGTTTGCGTGTGCGTAGGAAAATTTTGTTTCCCATGCGACGTTCCCCAACACCTGTTCAGGCAGTGGCGGCCGCTCTGGCGGCGCAAGGAAAAATAAGGGGAAGTCCAAGGGATAGTTCAACCCCAAGTAAGGAAAACCCCTGTTGGGAACAAATGTTCTGGACATGCCGTGTGCAATCCACACGAGGAAAGACGAAGATGGTAATTTGGTATTACCCAAACATACCGCTCGATAGTGCCGTCTACTGATCCAGCAGTTCAAGGAAGGTCAGTGGAGTGAGAACTCTCCGGAAAAATAGGATGATGAAGACAAATAAACTTTTCCCGATGTCAATGCCACTCTGATGATTTTTGTTGATATTGAAAGCAAGAGCCGATTGAAGGTTACAAACAGAGAAGTCAACATGGTTGTGCCTACAACCCCCACGTACCTCAAGTGGTCTCAGACTGCCATCACATTTGATCAGTCAGATCATCCTGCTCATGTCGCCACAACTGGTCGGCAGGCTTTGGTGGTAGATCCCATTGTAGGAGGCACTCAACTCCGCAAGGTCCTCATGGACGGAGGGAGTGGACTGAATATTCTGTATGCAGATACCCTTAAGGGTATGGGCATTCCGATGTACCGACTCAATGAGAGAAACATGCAGTTCCACGGAGTAATCCCAAGGAAGAAGGCCAAGTCACTCGGCTAGATTGCATTGGATGTGGTGTTTGGGACAAATAAAAAATTCGCAAAGAGAAGTTGACATTTGAAGTCGTGGATTTCTAGAGCGCGTACCACGCAATCCTTGGTCGACCAACATATGCCCGTTTCATAGCCTGTCCATGTTACGTCTATCTTAAACTAAAGATGCCTGGACCCAAGGGTGTGATCACAGTCACTGGCAATCGACAGAGGGCTGAGGAGTGCATCCAGTAGGGCTCCAAAATTGTCGATCATCAGATGGCTATGGTCGAGCTACAAGAGTACAAGAAGAGTGTTGACCCTGCTGAGTTGCTGCGTGCTAAGAAGTCTGCTTCTGAGTCAGCTTTTCAGTCGGCGGGGGAAGTGAAAAAGGTGCACATTCACCCGACAGATCCTACCGCTGCCCCGACCAACATATCTTCGACACTCGATGGTAAATAGGAAGTTGAGCTCATCCAGTTCCTCCATGAGAATTGGGACATCTTCGCATGGAAGCCAGCTGACATGCCAGGGGTTCCCAAGGAACTGGCTGAGCACCGACTGAGAGTTGATACGAAGGTCAAGCCGGTGAAAGAACATTTGCGTCGGTCGGCAACGAAGAAGCGAAAAGCAATCGAAAAAGAGGTGGCTCGTCTCTTGGCAACTAGGTTCATTCGAGAGATTTACCACTCCGAGTGGCTCCCGAATGTCGTCATGGTCCCCAAGAAAGACAAGTCACTCCGCATGTCTATTGAGTTCAAGCATATCAATCGGGTCTGCCCAAAAGATCATTTACCGCTCCCTCGCATCGATCAAATTGTTGACTCGACTATGGGGTGCGAGCGTTTACCATTTCTACATGCATACTCCGGTTACCATCAGATCTGTCTGTTTGGTCCAGATGAAATAAAAACAACCTTCATCACCCCATTTGGGTGTTTCTGCTATATACCATGCATTTTGGTTTGAAGAATGACGGCGCTACTTTCATGCGCATGATTCAGAAGTGTTTACTCGATAAGATCCCTCAGAATGTTGAGGCTTACATGGATGATATTGTCGTCAAATCCTGCAAAGGTTCCGACCTGCTGGCAGACTTGGCTGAGACATTTGCCAATCTTAGGAGGTATGATATCAAGCTGAATCTGGCTAAGTGTACTTTCGGTGTTACTGGCGGCAAGTTACTCGATTTTCTTGTTTCCGAATGAGGAATCAACGTCAATCCTGAGAAAATCAGCGCCATTACCCGAATGAAAAGCCATGTGCGAGTGCACGATGTTCAGAAGCACACGGGTTGCTTGGCAGCATTGAGTCGATTCATTTCTCGTCTCAGTGAGAAGGCATTGCCTTTGTATTGACTGATGAAGAAGTCTGACACGTTCGAGTGGACTCCAGAAGCTGAAGCAGTGTTTTTGAGCTCAAAGCCTTGCTTTCCACCCAGGAGGTGCTTGCTGCTCCACACAGCAAAGAGCCATTGCTCATGTACATTGCGGCCACTAATCAGGTCATCAGTATAGTTCTGACTGTCGAGCGGGAAGAGGAAGGCAAGGCCTACAAGGGCCAACGTCCAGTCTACTACATTTCTGAAGTGTTGACTCCATCGAAGCAAAGGTACCCGCATTACCAGAAGCTTGTCTATGGTATCTATATATCTGTCAACGAAGAAGGTGGCACACTACTTTCAGGATCACTCAATTTCAATCGTCAGTGATGCTTCATTGTCTGAGATCCTCAACAATCGAGATGCTACTGCTCGAGTGGCTAAATGGGAGATTGAGCTCCTATACTTTGACATCAAGTTCAAAGCTAAAAAGGTGATCAAGTCTCAAGCACTGGCTGATTTCTTGGCCTAGTGGGTTGAACAGCAGCAGCCAATCCAGATTCACTCGACGCACTGGACATGTTCTTTGATGGATAGAAAATGATGAATGGGTCCGGTCCTGGCATTGTTTTGGTATCCCCAAAAGGCAACAGACTCAGTTATGTCTTGCAGATTCACTTTGATTCCTCCAACAATGAAGCAGAATATGAAGCACTCTTGTATGGGTTGCACATGGCCATCTCACTCGGTGTCAAGTGCTTGATGGTTTACGGTGACTCGGATTTGGTGGTCAATCAAGTGGTGAAAGAGTGGGATGTTCGGAACCCCGCTAAGATTGGATATTGTAATGCTGTTAGGAAACTTGAGAAGAGATTTGAAGGTTTGGAACTCCATCATGTTCCCCGAGTGAAGAATCAAGCAACCGATGAGCTGGCAAAGATTGGATCCACTCGGAGACCTGTCCCCAGCAATGTATTTTTAGAGCATCTTCATACTCCTTCGGTGCAGGAAGATCCCTTCACCAAAGAGCCCCCACAAGCTATGAACGCCTCTGATCCGACTGAGGTTGATGTCCTTGCGGTTATTTATCTGGTCATGGAGGTTCTGGTCATCATTCCCGACTGGACAGTGCCCTACATTGCATATATTTCGAGGCAAGAACTCCCTCGGGATGAAGTTGAAGCCCGATAGATTGTGCGCAGATCCAAAGCTTTTACTGTGATGGATGACCAACTTTACAGAGAAAGTGTAACTCGTGTGACACAGCGATGCATTTCCCCTCAAGAAGGTCGAATAATCTTGGAAGAGATCCACTCGGGAACTTGCGGCCATCATGCCTCCTCTTGGACAATTGCCGCTAAAGCGTATCGACCTAGTTTCTTCTGGCCGCGTGCCAATGAGATGGCCAAGGATATTGTTGATCACTGCGAAGGGTGCCAGTTCTATGCAAACTTGTCTCACAAACCTGCATCTTCCCTGAAGACCATTCCATTCATTTGGCCATTTGATGTCTGGGGTTTGGATATGGTTGGTCCCTTTCGGACAGGACAGAGTGGATTTACTCACTTGCTTGTTGCAGTCGACAAGTTTACGAAGTGGATTGAGGCCAAGCCTATAAAGAAACTGAATTCTCACATTGCAATCAAATTCATGAGAGAGATAATCTACTGGTATGGAGTTCCCCAAAGTATTATCACAGATAATGGCTCAAACTTCGACTCGGAAGAGTTCAGACACATCTGCTTCTCCCAAGGCACTCGGGTGGATTATGCATCCGTTGCACACCCCCAAACCAATGGCCAAGCTAAGCGAGCCAATGGCCTCATCCTACAAGGTCTGAAGCCTCGTCCCATGTGAGATTGGGAACATGCAGCCGGAGCCTAGGTGTCCTAGTTGCCATCTGATTTGTGGGGCTTGAGAACAACTCCTAATCGGTCGACTGGACGAACTCCTTTTTTCCTGGTCTATGGAGCCGAAGTTGTCCTGCCGAGTGACCTATTTCATAATTCCCCTCGAGTGGATCTTTACTCTGAAGCTGAAGCTGAGCAAGCAAGACAAGATGGCATAGATCTCCTAGAAGATGGACGGGAGATGGCTTTGATTCGGACGACTACATACCAGCAGGATCTGCGACGTTTGCATGCGAAGCATGTTAAGAGTCAGTCATTTCATGAAGGTGATTTGGTGCTCCGAGTGGATCAACAACGACCTCACAAACTCGCTCCAGCGTGGGAAGGAGCTTTATCGTCACTAAGGTGTTGAACAATGGAGCTTATCACCTTTACAACCTCAAGAAGAAGATCGATGAGCCGCGAGCCTGGAATGCACATCTGCTCCGGCATTTCTATACCTAAAAACAAAGTTGTGTTGATGTAATAAAAGTATTTTAGACAGTGATGTTTATGCAAGTATGACTTCCGCAGTCTTGCGTCGAGTCCGATCGCGCAATTTCACATTTGGGAACACTCCGAGTGTCGAGCGATCCTTGCACTCGGGGGCTTAGCTGCGAACACGCTTTCGCCTAAGTTAAAAAACCTACCGAGTGGATAGCAGTCCATTCACTCAGAGACTTAGCTACGAACCAATCTTCATCTAAGTTCAAACTTCTCCGAGTGGCGAGCGACCCTCACACTCAGGGGCTTAGCTGGGAACACACTTTCGCCTAAGTTAAAAACCCTACCGAGTGGATAGCAGTCCATTCACTTGGAGACTTAGCTACGAACCAGTCTTCATATAAGTTCAATCTTCTCCGAGTGGCGAGTGATCCTCACACTCGGGGGATTAGGTGCGAACACGCTTTCGCCTAAGTTAAAAACCCTACCGAGTGGATAGCAGTCCATCCACTCGGGGACTTAGCTACAAACTAGTCTTCGTCTAAGTTCAAACTTCTCTGAGTGTCGAGCGATCCTCACACTCGTGGTCTTAGCTGCGAACATGCTTTCGCCTACGTTAAAAACCCTACCGAGTGGATAGCAGTCCATTCACTCAGAGACTTAGCTACGAACCAGTCTTCATCTAAGTTCAAACTTCTCCGAGTGGCGAGCGATCCTCACACTCGGGGGCTTAGCTGTGAACACGCTTTCGCCTAAGTTAAAAACCCTACCGAGTGGATAGCAGTCCATTCACTTGGGGACTTAGCTATGAACTAGTCTTCGTCTAAGTTCAAACTTCTCCGAGTGTTGAGCGATCCTCACACTCGGGGAGTTAGCTGTGAACGTGCTTTCGCCTAAGTTAAAAAATCCTTCTGAGTGTATAACATCATATTCTCTCGGAAACTTAACCACGAACCAGTATTCATCTAAGTTCAAAACTTCTCCGAGTGTTGAGTGATCCTTGCTCTCGGGGGCTTAGCTATGAACCAGCTTTCACCTAAGATAAACAACCTTTCCGAGTGGATAACATTCCATTCACTCGGAAACTTAGCTACGAACCAGTCTTCGTCTAAGTTCAAAACTTCTCTGAGTGTCGAGCGATCCTCACACTCGGGGGCTTAGCCGCGAACCAACTTTCGCCTAAGTTAAAAACTCTACCCGAGTGATGAATATACTTCTCATTCGGGGGTTCAGAAAAACAAATTCAGTCAAACAAACGATTGAAAGTGAAATGCAGATAAATCCAAAGGTTTCAGCGCTAATAAAAGTTATACGCGCAAGCGAAGGTACTCAGGCTTAAGGCCTGAATGAGTTTTTATGGCCATTACATTTCCACTCAGCATTCCGACGCAAATAAAGTTTTCACTTTGAATAAAGTTTTTCAAGCACCAGACGGACTTGCTGGCTCGACGAAGGTGTCCAAATCAATCCCGTCTACGATCCGAGTGGCTGCATCGATGAAGGTCTCCATGAAGTCTTCGAACTGAAGTTTCTTCGTGTTAATCACTCGGCGGTCCTTCAACTTGTCCTCTCTCACCTCCTTGCAATGGACTTTGACAAGCGAGAGCGCCACATCGGCTCCGCAGCGGGCAGCTGACTTCTTCCAAGCTTGCACTCTACTTGGGATCTCATTGAGATGAGTGATCATGGATGCAAGGTTAGTCTGGAGGGTGTCTTTAGGCCACAGTTTCTTGTCAATCTTCTCCAGCGTAGCCTTCAGTCGAATGATGTATGCTTGAACATCCTAGAGACGGACGTTGAGGCAAAACATGTTCATGGCCACAACATCTCCAACGGGCAACTTAGTGGGATCCAGATTGGGCACATTCTCTTTGGTCTCTTTTTCAAAGTCCTGGTAGAATTCTATATGGAGGGAGGAATGAAAAGATGGTTACATTACTAGCCTATAGGAAATTAAGGAAATTTACTCGACAAGGGAAGTTACCGTCGAGCATGATGAACATCTTCTTCGCGAAATCTCCCAAGTGCTTCTCCAGGTCATTGCTCCTCCTTGTTAGTAGTTCGGTCTTCTTGATAATTTTGCTCCATTCCAGTTTCAGCTTGGAGTTTTCCTCCTCTATCTTCTTCGCTACGGCAAGCTTCTTCTCG
Source organism: Hordeum marinum (assembly GCA_022496015.1). Lineage (NCBI taxonomy): Eukaryota > Viridiplantae > Streptophyta > Magnoliopsida > Poales > Poaceae > Hordeum > Hordeum marinum. The sequence goes on along the minus strand of CM039678.1, from coordinate 374,537,034 downwards.
ATGGCTTCAGTTTTCTCCCTCGCCACCTTTTGAGCATGAGCGAGCGTCTTGTCCTTGTCCTCCAGTGCTTTCTTCATGGTATCTAAAGAAATAGCATTGTTGAGTCACGCTTGGAGTCGACGATTTTCATCACGCACGTCTGTTCGAGTGAGAGCACTCGGTTCAAAGGATGGAAGGTGAAAGTAAGAGTGCATTGGGTCATCAAAAATTATCTCCCAGGGATTTAACTCGGTCTGCGCACGTTCTAGGTTGTTCTTAGAGACTTCCAGATCCAATTGCAACTGGTTCTTTTCCTTCTCCAAGTCCTTGTATCGTGTGCCGAGTTTGCCAGCTCTCTGAAATCAACAAAAAGACAGTTCAGTCAACATGAAAAAAATTCCACTTCTAGGTGGAAAGGATCAAGAACAGTCGACTGGATAGCGGCCCGCGGCCCCACCCCACACTCCTGAAATAGCATAATATCATGGTTGATGGAAATTATGTCCATGAAACCTGCGTCATATCATGGTTGATGGTAATGATATCCATGAAACCTGCAAGGTAGCTTCGGAGTGGTAATACTAAAGAAAAGAGTTCACTCGACACATCGAGTAGCAAGCCTACTCCGCGTACGATGAAGAACCCTGAGTTCAAGTTCTTAAGACTGTTGGGGAACATTGCATGGGAAACAAAAAAAATCCTACGCACACGCAAGATCTATCCATGGTGATGAGCATCTACAAGAGGGAGAGTGGATCTACATACCCTTGTAGATCGCTAAGAGGAAGCGTTAAGAAACGCGGTTGATGTAGTCAAACGTCTTCGCAATCCAAATCACCGAGCGTCCCACGATCCCATCATGATCCATATCGCGATCTTGATCATGATCCGTCCCGCGATCCCATCACGATCCATCTTGCGGTCTTGATCACGGTCCTTCCGATCTAGTGCCAAACAGATGGCACCTCCGCGTTCAACACACGTATGGCTTCATGATGCCTTCACCTCCTCGATCCAGGGAGCGATGGTGAAGTAGTAGATGAGTTCCGGCAGCACGATGAAGTGGTGACGGTGTTGGTGAAGAACAATCTCCACAGGGCTTCGCCAAGCACTACGGAAACTATGACAGAGGATAAACTAGAGGGACGGGGTTGCTGGCACACGGCTTAGGGTTTCTTGATCTGTTCCAAGTGCTAGCCCCGCCCCTTTATTTATATGCTGAGCCTTGGGGTCGAAACTTGGAGAAAAATCCTCCTCAAGGTCGGTTTGCCCGCAAGGCAAGAGTCCTTATTGGACTCCAGGACCATATGCCAAGGTCCTTGGCATCTGGCCCTAGATGTCAGGGTCCCTGGCGTCTAGCACCTGGCCTTCGCAAAACACCTTTTGCACCTTCCTAAAGCCTCATGGGCTTTACCCCTTGGCCCAAATAAAGTGTTCTTGTACCCCGAACATTTCGGGAAACATCCGAAACTATTTCAGTGAATTTCGGAACTCTTCTGGAGACAAAACACTATTATCCCATATATCAATCTTAACCTCCAGACTATTCCGGAGCTTCTCGTCATGTTCGGGATCTCATATGGGACTCCGAACAACTTTCGGTCACCGACATAATAATTCAACTATACTTATATCGTCACCAAATGTTAAGTGTGTAGACCTTGCGGGTTCGAGAACTATACACACATGACCGAGACACCTCTATGGTCAATAACCAATAGCGGGACCGGGATGACCATATTGGTCCCTACATATTCTACGAAGATCTTTATTAGTTGAACCTCTATGTCAAGGATTCAGTTAATCCCATATAATGTTCCCTTTGTTCTTCGGTATGTTACTTGCCCAAGATTCGATCATCGGTATCTCTATACCTAGTTCAATCTTGTTACCGGCAAGTCTCTTTAATCATTCCGAATACAAGATCCTATGGCTAACACATTAGTCACTTTACTTGCAAGGCTTGTTGTGATGTTATATTACCGAGTGGGCCCTGAGATACCTCTCCGTCACACAGAGTAACAAATCCCAGTCTTGATCCATGCCAACCCAACAGACGCCCTCGGAGATACCTGTAGAGCACCTTTATAGTCACCCAGTTACGTTGTGATGTTTGATACACATAAGGTACTCCTCCGGTGTGAGTGAGTTGCATGATCTCATGGTCATAGGAACAGATACTTGACATGCAAGAAACTGTAGCAATAAACTGACACGATCATATGCTACGTTTATAGATTGGGTCTTGTCCATCACATCATTCTCCTAATGTTGTGATCCCGTTATCAAATAACATATCATGTTCATGGCTAGGAAACCTTAGCCATCTTTGATCAACGAGCTAGTCTACTAGAGGCATACTAGGGACATAGTGTTGTCTATATACCTTAGTTTACAATCAATACAATTATAGCATGGATAATAAACGATTATCACGAACAAGGAAATATAATAATAACTAATTTATTATTGCCTCTAGGGCATATTTTCAACAGTCTCCCACTTGCACTAGAGTCAGTAATCTAGTTCACATCACCATGTGATTCGCATTGTTATGAATCTAACACCTAGTGAGTTCTGGTGCTCGATCATGCTTTGAATGTGACAGAGGTATTTTAGTCAACGGGTCTGCGATATTAAGATTCGTGTGTACTTTGCAAATCTCTATGTCATACTGTAAATACTGCTACCACACTGCACTTGGAACTATTCCAAATGGCTGCTTCACTATACGTATTCGGATTGCTACTAAGAGTCATTCGGATTGGTGTTAAAGCTTGCATTGACGTAACTCTTTACGACGAACTCTTTATCACCTTCATAATCGAGAAACATCTCCTTAGTCCTCTAGTTACTAAGGATAATTTTGACCTTTGTCCAGTGATCCACTCCTTGATCACTTTTGTACCCCTTGAAGGCCTCATGGCAAGGCACACACAGGTGCGGTACACAGCATGGCATACTATATAGAGCCTATGGATAAAGCATAGGGGACGACCTTCGTCCTTTCTCTTTCTTCTGCCGTGGTCGAGCTTTGAGTCTCACTCAACTCCACACCTTACAAACCAGGCAAGAACTCCTTCTTTGACTGATCCATTTCGAACTCTTTCAAAATCTTGTCTCGGTATGTACTCTCTGAAAGTCTCATCAAGCATCTTGATCTATCTCTATAGATCTTGATGCCCAATAATTAGGTAGCTTCATCCAGGTCTTCCTTTGAAAATCCTTTTTTAAACAACCGTTTATGCTTTCTAGAAATTCTACATCATTTCAGATAAATAACATGTCAACCACATATGCTTATAAAAAATTCTATAGTGCTCCCACTCACTTTATTGTAAATACAAGTTTCTCATAAACTTCGTATAGACTCAAAAACTTTGATCACCGCATCAAAGCGTATAATCCAACTCTGAGATGCTCGCTCCAGCCCATAGAAGGATCATTGGAGCTTCCACACCTTAGCATCCTTAGGACTGACAAAACCTTCTGGTTGTATCTCATATAATCTTTCCTCAAGGAAGGAAACGATGTTTTTGACATCCATCTGCCAGATTTCATAATTGAAAAACACAGCAACTGATAACATAATTCCAACAAAGTTTAGCATCGCTACGAGTAAGAAAGTCTCATCGCAGTCAACTCCTTGAACATGTCAGAACTTCTTTGCGACAAGTCGACCTTTATGAATGGTGACATTTACCATCAGTGTTTGTCTTCATCTTGAAGGTCCATTTGTACTCAACGACCTGTCGTCCAACGAGCAAGTCTACCAAAGTCTATACTTGGTTTTCATACATGGATCCTTTCTCGGATTTCATGGCCTCTGACCATTTGTTGGAATCCAGGCCCATCATCGCTTCTTCGTAGTTATTTGGTTCATCGTTGTCCAACAACATGACCTCTAAGACAGGGTTGCCATACTACTCAGGAGTAGTACGCGTCCTTGTCGACCTACGAGGTTTGATAGTAACTTGATATGAAGCTTCATGATCATCATCATTAATTTCCTCTTCAACTGATTTAGGCTCAACTGAAACATCTTTCTGCACTGCGCTACTCTCTGGTTGAAACAAAGGTTCAACAACGTCATCAAGTTCTATCTTCCTCCAACTCAATTCTTTCAAGAGAAACTCTTTCTCGATAAAGGACCCGTTTTCAGCAACAAACACTTTGCACTCGGATCTGAGATACAAGGTATACCCAACTGTTCTTAGGGTATTCTATGAAGATGCACTTTAGCGCTTTGGGTTCGAGCTTATCAGACATAAGTGTCGCATTCCCAAACTTTGAGAAATGACAGCTTAGGTTTCTACCAAACCATATGGTGTCATGTCAACGGATTTAGATGGTACCCAATTTAAAGTGAATGTAGTTGTCTCTAATGTATAACCCCAAATCAATAGTGGCAAAATGATAAGAGACATCATAGTTCGCACCATATCCAATAGAGCACGACTATGATGTTCGGACACACCATCACACTGTTGGGGAACGTCGCATGGGAAACAAAAAATTTCCTACGCACACGCAAACCTATCCATGGTGATGAGCATCTACAAGAGGGAGAGTGGATCTATGTACCCTTGTAGATCGCTAAGCGGGAAGCGTTAAGAAACGCGGTTGGCGTAGTCGAACATCTTCGCGATCCAAATCGCCGAGCGTCCCGCGATCTCATCACGATCCATCCCGCGATCCAATCACGATACGTCCCGTGAACTCATCATGATCCGTCCCGCGATCTCATCACGATCCGTTCTACGATCTTGATCACGATCTGTCCCGCGAACTCATCACGATCCGTTCCACGATCTCATCACGAACCGTCTCGCGATCTCGATCACGGTCCTTCCGATCTAGCGCCGAACGGACGGCACCTCCGCGTTCAGCACACGTGCAGCTTGATGACGATCTCCACCGTCTTGATCCAGCAAGAGGAGGTGGAGAGGAGAGAGAGTTCACCGGCAGCATGACGGCGCTCCGGTGATGGTGGTGGAGTGATTCCGGCAGGGCTTCGCCTAAGCGCTGCGGAAAAACGATCTAGAGGAGAAACTGTGCACCGGTGAAACGGGTAGCACGTGGCCGGAAATTCTGTCCAAAAACCACCCAATCCACTAGTATATATAGGAGGAGAGGAGAGGAGAGGCAGCCAAGGCCTTTGGGTCGGCCGAAATAGGAGGTGGGAGCAATCCTACTTCACCTCCAATCCTAGTTGGAGTAGGATTGCCTCCTATTGGCTGATTTTCCACTTTTTGCTTTAGGACTTTATCTCCTGCGCCATGGGCCTTTGTGGCTGTTTTACCAGCCCACTAAGGGCTGGTTATTATTATCCCACAGCCCATGGACCTCTTGGGGTCGAAATACCCCTCCCGGAGGTCCTTCGGTACACTACCGGCACTCCCGGTACAATACCGATACTCCCGGTACACTACCGATGAGCCCGAAACTTTTCCGGAAACCAAATTGGGATTTCCTATATATGAATCTTTACCTCCGGACCATTCCAGAGCTCCTCGTGACGTCTGGGATCTCATCCGGGACTCCGAACAACCTTCGGTCACCACCGTACATAACTCTACACTACCGAAACGTCACCGAACCTTAAGCGTGCAGACCCTGCGGGTTCGAGAACTATGTAGATATGACTGAGACACCTCTACGGTCAACAACCAATGGCGGGACCTGGACGTCCACATTGGTTCCTACATATTCTACGAAGATCTTTATCGGTCGAACCTCTATGTCAAGGATTCAGTTAATCCCGTATAACGTTCCCTTTGTTCTTTGGTATGTTACTTGCCCGAGATTCGATCGTCGGTATCTCCATACCTAGTTCAACCTCGTTACCGGCAAGTCTCTTTACTCGTTCCGTAATACAAGATCCCGCAACTAACAATTAGTCACATTGCTTGCAAGGCTTATTGTGATGTTGCATTACCGAGTGGGCCCCGAGATACCTCTCCGTTACACGAAGTAACAAATCCCAGTCTCGATCCATGCCAACTCAACAGACACCATCGGAGATACCTGTAGAGCACCTTTATAGTCACCCAGTTACGTTGCGACGTTTGATACACACAAGGCACTCCTCCGATATCCGTGAGTTGCATGATCTCATGGTCATAGGAACATATACTTGACATGCAGAAAACAGTAGCAATAAACTGACACGATCATATGCTATGTTTGTAGTTTGGGTCTTATCCATCACATCATTCTCCTAATGATGTGATCCCGTTATCAAATGACATCTCACGTCCATGGCTAGGAAACCTTAACCATCCTTTGATCAACGAGCTAGTCCATTAGAGGCATACTAGGGACATGGTTTTGTCTATGTATCCACACATGCATTTAAGTCTCCGATCAATACAATTATAGCATGGATAATAAACGATTATCATTTAAGTCTACATTATTTCTGATCAACAATATGTCATCCACATATACTTATCAGAAATTCTATAGTGCTCCCACTCACTTTATTGCAAATACAAGTTTCTCGTAAACTTTGTATAAACATCAAAACTTTGATCACCTCATCAAAGCGTATATTCCAACTCCGAGATGCTTGCTTCAGTCCATGGAAGGATCACCGAAGCTTGCACACCTTTTAGCATCCTTAGGCCTGACAAAACCTTCTGGTTGTATCACATACAACCTTTCCTCAAGTAAACCGTTAAGGAAACGATGTTTTGACATCCATCTGCCAGATTTCATAATTGAAAACACAGCAACTGCTAACATAATTCCAACATACTTTAGCACCACTACGAGTGAGAAAGTCTCATCGTAGTCAACTCCTTGAACTTGTCACAAACATCTTTGCAACAAGTCGAGCTTTACAAATAGTGACATTCACCATCAGTGTCTGTCTTCATTTTAAAGATCCATTTGTACTCAACGACCTGCCGTCCAACGAGCAAGTCTACCAAAGTCTACACTTGGTTTTAATACATGGATCCTATCTCGGATTTCATGGCCTCCAACCATTTGTCAGAATCCGGGCCCATCATCGCTTCTCCATAGCTCGTAGGTTCATCGTTGTCCAACAACATGACCTCCAAGACAGAGTTGTCGTACCACTCAGGAGCAGTACACATCCTTGTCGACCTACGAAGTTTGATAGTAACTTGATCCTGAAGCTTCATGATCATCATCATTAACTTCCTCTTCAACTAACGTAGGCTTCACAGAAACATCTTTCTGCGCTGCGCTACTCTCTGGTTGAACAAAGGTTTAACAACCTCATCAAGTTCTATCTTCCTCCCACTCAATTCTTTCGAGAGAAACTTTTTCTCGAGAAAGGACCCAGTTCTAGCAACAAACACTTTGCACTCGGATCTGAGATAGAAGGCATACCCATCTGTTCTTAGGGTATTCTATGAAGATACATTTGTCCGCTTTGGGTTCTAGCTTATTATGTGAAAACATTTTCCACACAAGCATCGCAGCCCCAAACATTAAGAAATGACAGCTTAGGTTTCTATCAAACCATAATTCACACGGTGTCATCTCAACGGATTTAGATGATGCCCAATTTAAAGTGAATGTAGTTGTCTCTAATGCATAACCCCAAAAATTATAGTAGTAAAACGATAAGAGACACCACAGTATGCACTATATCAATAGAGCATGACTATGATGTTCGGACACACCAGCACACCATGGTGTTCCAGGTGGCGTTAGTTGTGAAACAAATTTCACGTTGTCTTAAGTTGTATGCCAAACTCGTAACTCAGATATTCACCTCCACGATCATATCGCGGTCATTTTTATCTTCTTGTCACGATGATCTTTAAACTTCACTCTGAATTTGCTTGAACCTTTCAAACGATTCAGACTTGTGTTTCATTAAGTAAATATACACTATATCTACTCAAATCATCAGTGAAGGTAAGAAAATAACGATATCCATTGCACGCTACAAGACTCACTAGATTGCATACATCAACATGTATCATTTCCAATGAATCACTTGCCCGCTCCATCCAACGGGGTCCTTTAGTCATCTTGCCCAAGAGGCATGGTTCGCATGTGTCAACCGATTCGAAATCGATGAGTCCAAATATCCATCAGCATGGAGTTTCTACATGCGCTTTATACCAATATGACATTTAGCGGCAATGCCACAAGTATGTGGTACTATCATTATTAACTTTGTATCTTTTGACATCAATGTTATGAACATGTGTACTACTACGATCAAGATTTCAACAAACCATTCTCACTGGGTGCATGACCATTGAAGGTATTATTCATGTAACCAGAATAACTATTATTCTCTGACTTAAATGAATAACCGTATTGCAACAAACATGATCTAATCATGTTCATGCTCAACGCAAAACACCAAATAACATTTATTTAGGTTCGTCACTAATCCTGAAGGTAGAGAGAGCATGCGATGTTGATCACATCAACCTTGGAAACATTTCCAACACACATCGTCACCTCACCCTTAGCTAGTTCTCCGTTTATTCCGTAGCTTTTATTTCGAGTTACTAACATTTAGCAACCGAACCGGTATCCAATACCTACGTGCTACTAGGAGTACTAGCAAGGTACACATCAATAACTCGTATATCAAATATACTTCTGTCGATGTTGCCAGCCTTCTTATCTACCAAGTATCTAGGGTTGTTCCGCTTTAGCGACCTCTCACCTCATAATAGAAGCACTTAGTCTCGGGTTTGAGTTCAACTTTGGGTTGCTTCACTGGAGCAGCAACTGACTTGCTATCCATGAAGTTTCCCTCCTTGCTCTTGCCCTTTTCAAAACTAGTGGTTTGATTAACCATCAACACTTGACGCTCCTTCTTGATTTCTACCTTCGCGGTGTCAAACATCACGAACAGCTCAGGGATCAACACTTCTATCCCTGGTGTATTATAGTTCATCACTAAGTTCTAGTAGCTTTAGTGACAGTGACTTGGAGAACTATATCAATCACTATCTTATCTGGAAGATCAACTCCCACTTGATTCAAGCGATTGTAGTACCCAGACAATCTGAGTACATGCTCAACGATTGAGCTATTCTCCTTCATCTTACAAGCAAAGAATTTTGTTGGAGATCTCATATCTCGCAACAAAGGCACGAGCCTGAGATCACAATCTCTGCTCCTAGAACATCTCATATGTTCCGTGACGTTCAAAATGTTTTGGAGCCTCAATTCTAAGCCGTAATGCATGACGCACTAAACTATCAAGTAGTCATCGAAACGTGCCTGTTAGATGTTCACAACATCTATAGACGACGCTAGAGGGGGTGGCGCACCGAGCGGTGCATTAAGGACATAAGCCTTCTGTGCAGCAATGAGGACAATCCCCAGATCACGGACCCAGTCCGCAATTTTGCTACCAACATCTTTCAATTCTATTTCTCTAGGAACATATAAAAATACAAGGGAGCTACGGCGCGAGCCAGTAATCTACAACATAATTTGCAAAGACACTTTGACTATGTTCATGATAATGAGTTCAATTAATCATATTACTTAAGAACTCCCACTCAAATTGACATCCCTCCGATCATTCGAGTGATACATGATCCAAATTCACCAACTCAAGTCCGATCATCACGTGAGTTGAGGTGGCTGCAATGGTGAACATCATTATGTTGATCATATCTACTATATGACTCATGTTCGACCTTTCGGTCTCTCGTGTTCCGAGGCCATGTCTGTACATGCTAGGCTCGTCAAGTTTAACCCGAGTGTTCTGCGCGTGCAAATCTGGCTTGCACCCGTTGTATGTGAACGTAGAGTCTATCACACCCGATCATCACGTGGTGTCTCAACACGACGAACTTTCGCAACGGTGCACACTCGGGGAGAACACAGTTCATCTTGAAATTCAAGTGAGGGGTCACCTTATAATGCTACCGCCGTACTAAGCAAAACAAGGTGCATAAAAGGATTAACATCTCATGCAATTCATAAGTGACATGATATGGCCATGAACTTGTGTTTAAGATCTCCATCTTCGAAACACCGGCAGGATCTCCATCATCACCGGCACAACACCATGATCTCCATCATCTTGATCTCCATCAATGTGTTGCCATTGGGGTTGTCACGCCCTGCATGCTTCTACTACTATTTCTACCGTAGCGATAAAGTAAAGCATTACATAGCGCTTAATGATTGACACGCAGGTCATACAATAATTAAAGACAACCCTATGGCTCCTGCCGGTTGCCATACTCATCGACATGCAAGTCGTGATAATCTATACATCACATGATCATCTCATACATCACATATATCTCATCATGTAATTGGTCATATCACATCACAACATACCCTGCAAAAACAAGTTAGACGTCCTCTAATTGTTGTTGCATATTTTACGTGGCTGCTATGGGTATCTAGCAAGAACGATTCTCACCTACGCATAAACCACAACGGTGATACACTAGTTTGCTTTTCAACCTTCTCAAGGACCGCCTTTGTCGAATCCGATCCAACTAAAGTGAGAGAAATTGTCACCCGCAAGCCATCTAGGCAACAAGTTGCGTCGAGGGAACCGGTCTCTCGTAAGCGTACGAGTAATGTTGGTCCAGGCCACTTCACCTCACAATCCCGCTGAACCAAAATACGACCAAGGGAGGAAGCAATCTAAGCATCAATGCCCACAAACCTTTTGTGTTCTACTCGAGATCTCATCGAACCATCAACCTAGCTCATGATGCCATTGTTGGGGAACGTCGCATGGGAAACAAAAAATTTCCTACGCACACGCAAACCTATCCATGGTGATGAGCATCTACAAGAGGGAGAGTGGATCTACGTACCCTTGTAGATCGCTAAGTGGGAAGCGTTAAGAAACGCGGTTGGTGTAGTCGAACATCTTCGCGATCCAAATCGCCGAGCGTCCCGCGATCTCATCACGATCCGTCCCGCGATCCAATCACGATACGTCCCGTGAACTCATCATGATCCGTCCCACGATCTCATCACGATCCGTTCCGCGATCTTGATCACGATTTGTCCCGCGAACTCATCACGATCCGTTCCATGATCTCATCACGAACCGTCTCGCGATCTCGATCACGGTCCTTCCGATCTAGCGCCGAACGGACGGCACCTCCGCGTTCAGCACACGTGCAGCTTGATGACGATCTCCACCGTCTTGATCCAGCAAGAGGAGGTGGAGAGGAGAGAGAGTTCACCGGCAGCGTGACGGCGCTCCGGTGATGGTGGTGGAGTGATTCCGGCAGGGCTTCGCCTAAGCGCTGCGGAAAACCGATCTAGAGGAGAAACTGTGCACCGGTGAAACGGGTAGCACGTGGCCGGAAATTCTGTCCAAAAACCACCCAATCCACTAGTATATATAGGAGGAGAGGAGAGGAGAGGCAGCCAAGGCCTTTGTGTCGGCCGAAATAGGAGGTGGGAGCAATCCTACTTCACCTCCAATCCTAGTTGGAGTAGGATTGCCTCCTATTGGCTGATTTTCCACTTTTTGCTTTAGGACTTTATCTCCTGCGCCATGGGCCTTTGTGGCTGTTTTACCAGCCCACTAAGGGCTGGTTATTATTATCCCACAGCCCATGGACCTCTTGGGGTCGAAATACCCCTCCCGGAGGTCCTCCGGTACACTACCGGCACTCCCGGTACAATACCGATACTCTCGATACACTACCGATGAGCCCGAAACTTTTCCGGAAACCAAATTGGGATTTCCTATATATGAATCTTTACCTCCGGACCATTCCGGAGCTCCTCGTGACGTCTGGGATCTCATCCGGGACTCCGAACAACCTTCGGTCACCACCATACATAACTCTACACTACCGAAACATCACCGAACCTTAAGCGTGCAGACCCTGCGGGTTCGAGAACTATCTAGACATGACCGAGACACCTCTACGGTCAATAACCAATGGCGGGACCTGGACATCCACATTGGTTCCTACATATTCTACGAAGATCTTTATCGGTCGAACCTCTATGTCAAGGATTCAGTTAATCCCGTATAACGTTCCCTTTGTTCTTTGGTATGTTACTTGCCTGAGATTCGATCGTCGGTATCTCCATACCTAGTTCAACCTCGTTACCGGCAAGTCTCTTTACTCGTTCCGTAATACAAGATCCCGCAACTAACAATTAGTCACATTGCTTGCAAGGCTTATTGTGATGTTGCATTACCGAGTGGGCCCCGAGATACCTCTCCGTTACACGAAGTAACAAATCCCAGTCTCGATCCATGCCAACTCAACAGACACCATCGAAGATACCTGTAGAGCACCTTTATAGTCACCCAGTTACGTTGCGACGTTTGATACACACAAGGCACTCCTCCGATATCCGTGAGTTGCATGATCTCATGGTCATAGGAACATATACTTGACATGCAGAAAACAGTAGCAATAAACTGACACGATCATATGCTATGTTTGTAGTTTGGGTCTTATCCATCACATCATTCTCCTAATGATGTGATCCCGTTATCAAATGACATCTCATGTCCATGGCTAGGAAACCTTAACCATCCTTTGATCAACGAGCTAGTCCATTAGAGGCATACTAGGGACATGGTTTTGTCTATGTATCCACACATGCATTTAAGTCTCCGATCAATACAATTATAGCATGGATAATAAACGATTATCATGAACAAGGAAATATGATAATAACTAATTTATTATTCCCTCTAGGGCATATTTCCAACACACACTATAGTGTTCCAGGTGGCGTGAGTTGTGAAACAACTTTTCACATTGTCTTAAGTTGCATACCAAACTCATAACTCAGATATTCTCCTCCACGATCATATCGTAGACATTTTATCTTCTCGTCATGATGATCTAAAACTTCACTCTCATTCTGCTTGAACTTTTCAAACGATTCAGGCTTGTGTTTCATTAAGTAAATATACACTATATCTACTCAAATCATCAATGAAGGTAAGAAAATAACGATATCCACCGCACGCTACAACACTCATTGGACCGTATACATCAACATGTACCGTTTCCAATAAGTCACTTGCCCGTTCCATCAAGCTGGAAAACGGGGTTTTAGTCCATCTTGCCCAAGAGGCATGGTCCACATGTCTCAACCGATTCAAAATCGAATGAGTCCAAAGATCCATCAACATGGAGTTTATTCATGCACTTTACACCAATATGAAATTTAGCGGCAGTCCACAAGTATGTGGCACTATCATTATTAACTTTGTATCTTTTGGCATCTATGTTATGAACATGTGTACTACTACGATCAAGATTCAACAAACCATTCATTGGGTGCATGACCATTGAAGGTATTATTCATGTAGGCGGAATAACATATATTCTCTAACTTAAATGAATGATCGTATTGCAACAAACACGATATAATCACGTTCATGCTCAACGCAAACACCAAATAACATTTATTTAGGTTCGTCACTAATCCCGAAGGTAGAGAGAGCGTGTGATGTTGATCACATCAACCTTGGAAACACTTCCAACACTCATCGTCACCTCACCCTTAGCCAGCCTCCGTTTATTCCGTAGCTTTTATTTCGATTTACTATTATTTAGCAACCGGACCGGTATCCAATACCCTAGGTGCTACTAGGAGTACTAGTAAGGTACACATCAATAACAAATATATCAAATATACTTATGTCGACGTTGCCAACCTTCTTATCTACCAAGTATCTAGGGTTGTTCCGCTTCAGCGACCGTTCTCCTCATAATAGAAGCACTCAGTCTCAGGTTTGGGTTCAACTTTGGGTTTCTTCACTGGAGCAGCAACTGACTTGCCATCCATGAATTTTCCCTCCTTGCCCTTGCCCTTTTCGAAACTAGTGGTTTTACTAACCATCAACACATGATGCTCCTTCTTGATATCTACCTTTGCGGTGTCAAACATCGCGAATAGCTCAGGGATCATCATTTCCATCCCTGGCATAATCATAGTTCATCACCAAGTTCTAGTAGCTTAGTGACAGTGACATGGAAAACTATATCAATCACTATCTTATTTGGAAGATCAACTCCCACTCAATTCAAGCGATTGTAGCACTCGGACAATCTGAGCACATGCTCAACGATTGAGCTATTCTCCTTCATCTTGCAGGCAAAGAATCTGGTTGGAGATCTCATATCTCACAACACGGGCACGAGCCTGAGATCCCAATTTCAGCTCTTAGAACATCTCATATGTTCCATGACGTTCAAAACATTTTGGAGCCTATATTCTAAGCCATAATGCATGACGCACTGAACTATCAAGTAGTCATCGGAACATGCCTGTCAGATGTTCACAACATCTAGAGACGACGCTAGAGGGGGTGGCGCACCGAGCGGTGCATTAAGGACATAAGCCTTCTGTGCAGCAATGAGGACAATCCTCAGATCACGGACCCGGTCCACAATATTGCTACCATCATCTTTCAACTCTATTTCTCTAGGAACATATAAAAATTCAAGGGAGCTACAACATGAGCTAGTAATCTACAACATAATTTTCAAAGACACTACTGACTATGTTCATGATAATGAGTTCAATTAATCATATTACTTAAGAACTCTCACTCAAATTGACATCCCTCCTGTCATTCGAGTGATACATGATCCAAATTCACCAACTCAAGTCCAATCATCGCGTGAGTTGAAGTGGTTTCAATGGTGAACATCATTATGTTGAACGTATCTGCTATATGACTCGTGTTCGACCTTTCGGTCTCTTGTGTTCCGAGGCCATGTCTGTACATGCTAGGCTCGTCAAGTTTAACCCGAGTGTTCTACACGTGCAACACTGACTTGCACCCGTTGTATGTGAATGTAGAGTCTATCACACCCGATCATCACGTGGTGTCTCGACACGACAAACTTTCACGACGGTGGACACTCGGGGAGAACACAATTGATCTTGAAATTTAAGTGAGGGATCACCTTATAATGCTACCATCGTCCTAAGAAAAACAAGGTGCATAAAAGGATTAACATCACATGCAAATCATAAGTGACATGATATTGCCATGAACTTGTGCTTTTGATCTCCATCCTTAAATCACCGGCATGACACCATGATCTCCATCTTCTTGATCTCCACCAATGTGTCGCCATCGGGGTTGTCGCGCCCACCATGCTTCTACTACTATTGCTATCACTTAGCGATAAAGTAAAGCATTACATAGCACTTAATGAGTGACACGCATGTCATACAATAATTAAAGAAAACCCTATGGCTCCTGTCGGTTGCCGTACTCATCGGCATGCAAGTCATGATATTCTATACAACACATGATCATCTCATACATCACATATATCTCATCATGTAATTGGCCATATCACATCACAACATACCCTACAGAAACAAGTTAGACGTCCTCTAATTGTTGTTGCAAGTTTTACGTGGTTGCTACGGGTATCTAGAAAGAACAATTCTCACCTACGCAAAACCACAACGGTGATACATAAGTTGCTTTTGAAACTTCTCAAGGACCACCTTTTGTCGAATCCGATCCAACTAAAGTAGGAGAAATAAACACCCGCCAGCCATCTTTGTGCAACAAAGTTACACGGTAGTCGATGGAACCAGTCTCTCGTAAGCGTACGAGTAAGGTTGGTCCGGGCCGCTTCATCCCACAATACCGCTAAACCAAAACACGACCAAGGGAGGAAGCAATCTAAGCATCAATGCCCACAAACTCCTTTGTGTTCTACTCAAGATCTCATCTACACATAGACCTAGCTCATGATGCCATTGTTGGGGAACGTTGCATGGGAAACAAAGAATTTCCTACGCACACTCAAGATCTATCCATGGTGATGAGCATCTACGAGAGGGAGAGTGGATCTATATACCCTTGTAGGTTGCTAAGCGGAAGCGTTAAGAAACACGGTTGATGTAGTCGAACGTCTTCGCGGTCCAAATCGCCGAGTGTCCCGCGATTCCATCATGATTCATCTCGCAATCTTGATCACGATCCGTCCCGTGATCCCATCATGATCCGTCTCGCGATCTTGATCACGGTCCTTCCGATCTAGCGCCGAACGGACGGCACCTCCGCATTCAAAACACGTACAGCATGATGACGCCTTCACCTCCTCGATCCAGCGAGCTATGGTGAAGTAGTAGATGAGTTCCGGCAGCACGATGACATGGTGACGGTGTTGGTGAAGAAAAACCTCCGCAGGGCTTCGCCAAGCACTACGGAAACTATGACGGAGGATAAACTAGAGGGATGGGGTTGCCGGCACATGGCTTAGGGTTCTTGATCTGTTCCAAGTGCTAGCCCTGCCCCTTTATTTATATGCTGAGCCCTGGGTCGAAACTTGGAGAAAAATCCTCCTCAAGGTTGGCTTGCCCACAAGGCAAGGGTCCTCCTCGGACTCTAGGACCATATGCCAAGGTCCTTGGAGTCTGGCCCCAGATGCCAGGGTCCCTGGCGTATGGCCCCTGGCCTTCGCAAAACACCTTTTGCGCCTTCCGAATGCCTCATGGGCTTTACCCCTTGGCCCAAATAAAGTGTTCTTGTACCCCGAACATTTCGGGAAACATCCTAAACTATTTTGATGAATTCGAAAACTCTTTCGGAGACAAAACACTGTTATCCCATATATCAATCTTTACCTCCGGACTATTCTGGAGCTTCTCGTCATGTCCGGGATCTCATACGGGACTCCGAACAACTTTCGATCACCAACATAATAACTCAACTACACTTATATCATCACCAAACGTTAAGTGTGTAGACCCTGCGGGTTCGAGAACTATGCAGACATGACCGAGACACCTCTACGGTCAATAACCAATAGCGGGACCTGGATGCCCATATTGGTTCCTATATATTATATGAAGTAATTATTCGGTTGAACCTCTATGCCAAGGATTCAGTTAATCTCGTATAATGTTCCCTTTGTTCTTGGTATGTTACTTGCCCGAGATTCGGTCGTCGGTATCTCTATACCTAGTTCAATCTCGTTACCGGAAAGTCTCTTTACTCATTCCATAATACAAGATCTTGTGGCTAACACATTAGTCACTTTGCTTGCAAGGCTTGTTGTGATGTTGTATTACCGAGTGGGCCCTAGGATACCTCTTCGTCACATAGAGTAACAAATCCCAGTCTTGATCCATGCCAACCCAACAGACACCCTGGGAGATACCTGTAGAGCACCTTTCTAGTCACCCAATTATGTTGCGATGTTTGATACACACAAGGTACTCCTCCAATGTCAGTGAGTTGCATGATCTCATGGTCATAGGAACAGATACTCGACATGTAGAAAGCTGTAGCAATAAACTGACAAGATCATATGCTACATTTATAGATTGGGTCTTGTCCATCACATAATTCTCCTAACGATGTGATCCCATTATCTAATAACATCTCATGTTCATGGCTAGGAAACCTTAGCCATCTTTGATCGAGCTAGTCTACTAGAGGTATACTAAGGACATAGTGTTGTCTATATACCCACACATGTATTTAGTTTCCAATCAATACAATTATAGCATGGATAATAAACTATTATCACGAACAAGGAAATATAATAATAACTAATTTATTATTGCCTCTAGGGCATATTTCCAACAAAGACTACTGCTCATCGTCGATGATCAACAGTAGTCTCGGGAACTACACCCAGTGGGTGCACTCAGCGTGCCCCCACTCATTTCGAAATCACTCGACAAGGTCTGTCCTGTCCGAGCATAAAATGGTCTCTATCAGACCTCTGCCGATGCAATCACTCGACGGCAGTCTCGGGGACTACACCTAGTGGGTGCACTCAGCGTGCCCCCATTGGATCTGCTAACACTCGATTTGTCGAGTGGCAAAGAAATTAAAAAAATGTGCGCAAGCATGTGAATATTGTCTCTATTAAGACCCGCGCCAGTGCAAGCACTCGACGGTGGTCTCGGGGACTACACCCACTGGGTGCACTCAACATGCCACCACTAGACCTTCTATCACTCAATCTGTCGAGTAGTTATGAAAACAACTCTAAGACACCTGCCGATGTCATCACCATTCGAGAGCGGTCTATGGGACTACACCCAGTGGGTGCACTCAGCGTGCCCCCACAGGACCGAAACCCACTCGACTAACACCTGATATATTCGAGTGGAGAATGTACAAGTATTCTACAAAAGGAAAACACCCACTGGGTGTACAATCAAAAAAGACAAGAATTCAATTAGAAATGCACTTACAATCGCACTTACTTGGACGTTGGTGCGAAGCACTGTGCTGGCATCATAAGCCAGCTTGCTGGCTTCGTACGCCTCCTTGGTGCAGCATCATCTGCTTCGCTTGGATCATGGCTTCCTTGGCAGCTCTAGTTTGGTCTTCTGGGACGTGGTGTAGAGGAAAGACAGTCACCGCAGAATTGATGTTGCGGCTGGAGTAGCTGAGGTGGTCTGGAGTTGTCCAATTGGTGTCGAGGCCACGATGGTTGAAGTAGCTGGTGGGGCACTCAACAACGGAGCCACGATCTCGGTTCTGGCTCGGGACGAGTTGCCTATCCCTTGGGATGATGCAGCAGTCGACCTTTGAGGTGTTTGCGTTGATGACGTTCTTCGGGCGCGTACGCGTAGGGTGCCTAAGGTCACACCTCCCCCCCCATACCCCGAGGTGGCTCTTCATCATCCTCCAGTTGAATGATCTCTGCAAACATCAATCGATGGCATTAGCTTATTCAATCGGCAAATCATTTTCAAGAAACAAAGCTGAGTGAAGATTTGTTTTACCTCGTTGGGAAGTGGCCGCGTCAGCAGTGTCCACATCCATTTGCTCCTCTCCGTCGCATGGAGGAGACATCACTGAGGTAGCGGCTCTGGTAGACCAAAGTCCACTCGGTCAGCAAGAATTTGAAGTCCTATACAACAACGAAAGAAGAAAGCGAACACTTACGTTGAGACAACGGGCACAACGATTTTCATGCGGGGCAAAGCTTTTCGAGGTTTCGGCACGTCGGGCTTGGGCTGCTTTGTAGCCCGTTCACTCAACTCGACTGTTGAAGTTTGGTCCCACTTCAGGCTCCTCTCACTCGATGCCAAGGCCTTGCCTGGGGTAGTTGCAGGGTCCTGATGCAACTTGGAGCGATGCTCAGTGCACGGAGGAGACTCGACTTCTTCGTCCTCGTCTGAGACCTCATAGTCATCCTCACTGTCGTCGGCGTAATCGAAGTCTATGCTACCGCCCTCGCTCTCCCCTCCATCTTCTGGATGATTCCCATTTGGCACGTGCGAGTACATGTTCATCCATTCCTACAAGATTCAAAAACCAAAGTCAGTCGACCGATGATTTAACCACTCGACAGAATAGTACGGCAGTCGACAAAGATATAATTTACCAGATTCTTTGGTGGATGCTCAGCGGAGTACAGCTTGATCCTCTTGGCTCCCAAGGGATTGTCGCAGGTCTAGTGATGCTCCGAAGCCATTGCTCAACAGTTTTCTGTGGGACTTCCTCTGGGTGCGTCTGAATCGTCTTTTCGGGTCCTGAGTAATGCCACATAGCATGGTCCCTTGCCTAGAGGGGCTGGATCCGTCGACTGAGGAATGTCTCTAGAAGGTCCATGCCAGTCACTCTGCCACGGACAATGGCCACTACGGCATCCACTAAGATCCCCACTTGGACTTTCTCCCCATCTAACACTATCAAGGATTTGGGAATAGTGGGTCGACCTAATGAGAAAGGGGAAAGACCAGTCGACATATTGGGAGATGCTACATCTTTGCAGTATAACCAGGTCGAATGCCAACCCCTAATAGATTCTAGGAAGGTCATGGATGGAAAGGCACTCCTAGACATCTTTTGGATCCCCAAGCCACCACATAATTGGATGACATGGGTCTTATCATCCTCAGGGTTGGCCTTTTTGACCGACTGAGATCTAATGGTGAAGATGTGTTTGAACAAGCCCCAATGGGGGGGGACAACCCAAGAAACATTCACATATGGTGATGAAAGTAGCAAGATAAGAGATTGCATTCGGAGGAAAATGATGGAGTTGGGCTCCAAAGAAATTCAAAAACCCTCGGAAGAAAGGATTGGGGGCATGGAGAAACCTCTCTCGACGTGGGTGAGGAGAAGGATCCGCTCCCCCTCGCGCAGCTCCGGCACGATTTCCCCCTCCAACAGCCTCCATGAGCCTTCAGCTACGAGCCCGTCAATGATGAGGTTCTCAACGTCCGCAGTTGTGACCATCGATGGGAGAAAATCCCCCTGGATCCACCCCGTCGGCATAGTGAACCATGTGCTTGACGGCTTCTTGACCTTGCCCTTCGTGATTCCCTTCTTGGCACGCTCCAGCTTCTCGGTCTTCCCCTTCGTCATCTCAGCGGCGGCGATCGTTAAGGCAGAGCAGAGCAGTGTGCTGAGAGTAGGGGAGGCGGAGGAAGAGAGGAGATTTGGGGGAAGAATATTGTGCAGACCGCGGCGTGGTGGGATTTTATACTCTGTCGAGTGTCTCGCTGACTTGTGGGCCCGCTAGATCCCTGCGTATCTCGACCACATACATCACGCGGTATGTGGCAAAATGGGTGGTGCATGAATCGAGGCATCGTGCTCCCACTTGCCCAAGTCATGGAGTCATCTTCGCGAGGCGCACGCCTCCCAAATTTTCGAATCCCGTGAAATTCGGGCCTGATAGAGCGACCCGTCACATCTAAAGATCCCTTCAAGTCACTCGGAACATAATTGGATGCTTAGAATTCATTCGAACACTTTCAAGCCAGAATCAATCCGGGCGAATGACAAGATTTCAATCGACGCAGATTCCATTGAAGCCCCCAAGTACATTCAAAAGTTTGATACCTTATCAGAACTGACATCGATCCCCTTTATCACTCGAATCCCGATCCATTCGGGGGCTAATGATGAGGATATGTACCTAGGGTAGGGTCCTAGGGCTGACCTATATACCCTACCTAAGGACACTATATTGGAGGACTTAAAGATTACAAGAGAGATTCCGACTGGATTCACCATGGTGCTCAAGTCACTTGACATTTTATCCACTCGGTATCTTCTCCCTCCACTCGACAGTCACCTGTCACTCGGAAGACCTCGCTTCCAGTCGACACCAGAAGACCAGAAGCCACCCCAGGGAGGCCAACAGGTAGGCATTGGGCCAGTCATCATTAGTAGCAATTATGATGTACGTTACCAGTAACGCTTCTCTTTATACCCACGATCGGACCCTTGGATGCCTGGCACTTATGAGGGGCAGCGTACTCTATATAAGCCGCCCCTCCCTTTTGGCACAAGGGTTCGCACCTTCTGTAACTCATACTTTCTGCACGACAAGAGCTCCCGAGCACTGAGACGTAGGGTCGTTACCTCCATGAGAGGGGCCTGAACTCACACATCCGTGTGTACACCCTCGTCGTAGCTAGGACTCTATCCTCTCCTTTCGTACCCCTATCTTCTACTGTCAGACTCGTTCCCACGACACCCTGCACGTTCATGGCATTTGGGATTTCGCCGATGACAGGATGGTTACCGATCAAGAGGGGATAGAGGGACTTGCCTCATAAGCCGAAGACTTTGACGCGCAAGATTGTCCGGATATACCTCGGCGTTGGAGGCTAGTCCGGGGGCTAATGAGGGAGTCCTGGTTTAAGGGGTCCTCGGATAGCCGACCTATTTCTCATGGGCCAGACTATGTGGGCTATTGGATGATCATTGGATGATCGAAGGCCCCGTCGCCATGATGGAAGCATCAAGGAGTCCTGGCATGCCTTCCAGGTCTTCGGCAATAGATAGACATGTTTTTTCCTTCGATGTGTAACCGACCATGTGTAAACCCTAGGTACCCTCGGTGTTATATAAGCCAGAGGGTTTTAGGTTGTAGAGGAGGGCAACTCATTTAGGGTTTTAGCTATTAGATCTCGAGGTAGATCAACTCTGTAACCTACACATCATCAATATAATCAAGCACTACTGGAATCAGAAGATTTGCCGTCTGCCAGCTCTTTGTCGTCTGCTAGCGGACGGCAAAGAGTGGCTTTGCCATCAACTAGCATAAAGCATACGGCAAAGAGGTGGCAGATGGCAAAGGGTGGCTTTGCCATTAGCCACTTCTTTGCCGTCTGCTAGCGGATGGCAAAGGAGGTTTTCCGTCCGCTAGCATACGGCAAAGAGGGAGGGGGCCCACTGACGACCCAGCCCACAACTTGACCTAATAGCCCCCCTCTTTGTCGTCCGCTAGCGCGGCAAACCTCCTTTGCCGTCCGCTAGCGGATGGCAAAGAGGGGGGTTAACTAACGGCTAACGCCCCCCCCGGCCCGCCTCTCTCTCTCTCTTCTCTCTCCTCCCCGTTGCCCCCACGACCCCGCCGCTCGCGCCCAACGCCCCCGACGCCACCGCCGCCCCGTCGCCCCCGCCGCCACGCGCCCGGGCCCCCCTACGCCCCATCGTGTCGCCACCGCCGCCCGCCGCCCGCGCCCCCACCCCCACCGCCCGTGCCATCGTCGGCCGCCGCCCGTGCCCCCCACCCTCACCACCGCGTCCCCGCCGCCTGCGCCCACCACCCCCATCGTCACGTCGCCACCGCCCCGCACCCCCCATCCCCAACGTCGCGTCGCCACCGTGCCGCCACCGCCGGCCGCCGCTCGTGCCACCACCCCCCGCCGCCCGCGCCCCCCCCCCCCCTCTTCCCTCCCCGGCGCCCCCGAAACCATACCACCAC
The DNA here is from genome assembly GCA_022496015.1 of Hordeum marinum. NCBI lineage: Eukaryota > Viridiplantae > Streptophyta > Magnoliopsida > Poales > Poaceae > Hordeum > Hordeum marinum. Next base: position 374,514,415 of record CM039678.1, on the reverse strand, counting down.
GCCACGGCCGCGCCACCGCCCCGCCCCGACACCCACTGCAGGCGTCGGCCTCCTCACCACCACCAACGTCGGCCTCCACCTACCCCACTCCGGTGAGCCCCCTCCCCTCTCTATTTTTTCATTTTTAATAGTTAGTTAGTAATTTAGTTAGTTAGTGTATAATTAGTTTAGTTAGTAATTTAATTAGTTAGTTGTAGTTAATAGTTTAGTTTAGTTAGTAATTAGTAATGTAGTTAGGTTAATTAGTTGTAGTTAATTAGAAGAAAGAGAGAGAAGAAGAAGAAGAAGAGAGAGGAGAAGGAGATGAGAAGAAGAAGAAGGGGAAGGAGAAGAAGAAAAAGAAGAAGAAAAGGAGGAGGAGGAGGAGGAGAAGAAAAGAAGAAAAAGAAGAAGGAGAATAAGAAGAAGAAGAGGAGGAGGAGGAGGAGGGGTGCATCAGCGCTGACGTAACCGGGTCGAGGATCGCCGACACGACACCACTGACACCCCGACCCCCGACACGACACCCCGACACTACGACATGGCACCCCGGACCCCGACACGACACCCCCGACACCCCGACCCCGACACGACTTGTATTGCAACATATCCAGTAGGCACTGTTGGATATGTTGTATGGTGGGCACTTTGGACATACAACACGACACGACACTGGATATCAAGTCCGGGGTGTCCCTTCCTGCAAATAAAGACCTCTTGCAATACCCAACAACATATCCAACGAGCATAATTTTTTGCTTTAGTTGTATGGTGGGCACTGTGGACTGCCATAAATGAATTCATCAAGCATGTTACTGACTACTGACTACCCCCTTGTAATGTGTCATGTTTCTACTGCACGAAGCAGTGGAGGATCAGTCCAACAACTTTTTGTTTCTGTGTGTCGGCATTCGGAGCCCCTGTTCTGTGTCGCTGAGCAGTGGAGCTCATGGTCTGCATCTTCTCCTTCACTCCTCATTTACATACTTGTTCCATTCCACCTATTGAGCTCCATCAGATGGGTTGATGTTGCACTTTGATTTCCACTCTTAGAATCACAAATTTAACATGGCATCTACTCATGGCATTACACCCCGACACCCCGACACGGAACCCGGCACCCCGACACCCCGACACGACACCCCGACCCTCGACATGACACCCCGACACGGCACCCCCGACCCCGACACAGCACCCCTACCCCAACACGACACCATCGACACCCCGACCCTGGACACGACACCCCGACACCCCGACACGGCACCCCAGACCCCGACACAGCACCCCTACCCCGACACCTCGACCCCGACACGACACTACCGACACCCCGACCCCCCGACACAGCACCCCTACCCCGACACGGCACCCCAGACCCCGACACAGCACCCCTACCCCGACACGACACCCCTGACACCCCGACCCCCGACACGACACCCTGACACCCCGACACGGCACCCCCGACCCCGACACAGCACCCCTACCCCAACACGACACCACCGGCACCCTGACCCTCGACCCGACACCCCAACACCCCGACACGGCACCCTAGACCCCGACACAGCACCCCTACCCCAACACCACACCCCCGACACCCTGACCCCGACACGACACGTATATTATTAATTATTATTATAATGTGAGGTATTCAATTATTATTATGTACACATATATTCTTAATTAGTTTATGTTATTAGGTATTCACTTTTTTTATGTTGAACTAATTTCGTTCACTCTTTGTCATTGCAAGTGTTGACAGATGGTGGGCGGGGGTCGAGAGCGCTCTGAGCCTCCTTCCTCGATGCATGTTGGGAGGGGTGCTATTATTCCACCCCAGCAACTCCGGAGAGCGCTAGTACACAGCATGCAGACACCGGCAGGCGCTTCTTCTTCGACCGGGAAAGGTCGGGGGAAGCCGAAGAGAGGTGCTAGAGGTAGGAAGGCTGTTGTGCCTTCCTCGCCGCCACCCCCAGCTGATTCTCCCGACCACAGGAGTGCTCCGTCTCAGGTGGACCCGTCTGACTTGGACCCGTCTCGAACTCCGATCCATGAGCCTCGGGTCGACAAGCCTCGGGTCACGGAGCCTTCGTCCCAGGAGACTCTGGTCCCAGAGTCTTTGTCCCAGGAGACTCGGGTCCCAGAGTCTTCGTCCCACGTGACTCCGGAGGCTAGTGGCCATGCTGATGGTGGTGAGGACAACTTGTCTGAGGACCCCTATAGCGAGGGCGAGCTTGTTGAGGAGGGCAAGAAGGTCTACCAGCGTGGTTGTACAAAGCTGCCACCCGTGCCGAGGACCCGCGAGCAGAGGTGGTTGATTGCGCCTAATGCGGAGAAGTAAGTGCATTTACTCTTTTTTAACCTTTTGCCTTCATGTTTCTTTAAATTAATATCTAATGTGTTAGCCTTCTCCTACTGTAGGGGTTGGAAATACGAGCATGGTGTCCGCAGGCCCAACCAGGTCCTTGGTGTGCTTCTCCGGCACCACTTCCCGGGGAAGGTCCAGTTGCCCGGTGAGGGTGAGTCTCCACAGGTAGCACTAACGTGCGAGCTATACAAGGCTGCCTCGGCCCCGCCGGAGGAGATGGTCGATGGTGTCTTGTGCGACACGGTGGCTGATATTGTGATCCGTCACTTTTGGGTAATTTCTCCTTTACAGAATTAAAAATCAACAACACCTAGTGACTGTACTAATCGGTGTTGTCTTGTTTGATTGCAGACCTTCTACAAGTGTCTTGAGGAAGACGAGGCGAAAGCGGCTGTTGTTCTCAAAGCCGAGTGCAAGCGCCTACTTCAGAACTTACGGCACGAGGCTCGGGTGCAGGCTATTCGAGACTACTACGCCTCGACTAACATTAAGAGGGCCAAGAACAAGTGCCGCAAAAATTATCTGAGTAAGGAGAAGTTAATGAAGGTAATTATCTATTCTTAAGGCCTTGTACATAGTTTCTTTGATTTTATTCGTAGGCATAGCGCTGAAATTTCTCTTGCCTAACTTAGGTGCCCTCGAGATGGTGTGCGGATAGGATGGACTGTTGGGAGGCATTGGTGGATGAGTGGTGCTCTCCCGAATGGCTAGCCGAACACAACAAGGCCAAGGATAAGTGTGCCCAAATGAGAGGTGTGCCACACCATCAAGGGATCTCCAACCTGTTTGAGTTCGGGGATAACTGGCTATGTGGTTTGCTTCATGATTCATGCAATTTCATTCTTCATGCTCACTTGAGCCCTTAACTAATATTTTGTTCCTCTCTTTTAGGCGCGACACAACAAGAAGGAGGTGCCACCTCTGTTCGACCTCTATGCCATGGCCCATACTGCCTCGTACAAGAAGGCCAAGGCATTCTCTGAGGATGACCTCGATCATCCACAGAGCTTCAGCAACATCTCCTCCCATAACAAGCTCGTGAGGTATAGGGATGAGGGGAAGGCGAGGAAAGGGGAGGACTTCATGTTGGGGGACGTTGCATGGGAAACAAAAAAATTCCTATGCACACCCAAGATCTATCCATGGTAACGAGCATCTACGAGAGGGAGAGTGGATCTACATACCCTTGTAGATCGCTAAGCGGGAAGCGTTAAGAAATGCGGTTGGTGTAGTCGAACATCTTCGCGATCCAAATCGCCGAGCGTCCCGCAATCCCATCACGATCCGTCATACGATCTCATCACGATCTATCTCGCGGTCTCATCACGATCCGTCCCGCGATCCAATCACGAATCGTCTCACGATCTTGATCACGGTCCTTCCGATCTAGTACCGAACGGACAGCACCTCCGCGTTCAGCACACGTACAGCTCGATGACGATCTCCGCCTTCTTGATCCAGCAAGAGGGAGCGGAGATGTAGATGAGTTCTCCAGTAGCGCGATGGTGTTGCGGTGATGGTGGTGGAGTAATTCCAGCAGAGCTTCGCCTAAGCACCGTTGAAAAGTAATCTAGAGGAGAAAACGATCTAGAAGAAGCAGAAGAGGGTAGCACGTGGCAATTAGGGTTAGCTCTTCCCTCTAAATCCTCTAGTATATATAGGAGGGAGGGAGGGGAGGAGGCAGCCTCAAACCCTCAAGATCTGGCCGAAATTGGAGGTGGAGGAGTCCTACTCCAATCCCATTAGGAGTAGGATTCCTCCTTTCCACTTGGAAACTCTTTCCACCTCTTCACCTTTGGATTTTTTTCCTTCTCAAACCTCATGGGCTTTAGTGGAGGCTTCGGTCAGCCAACCAGGGGCTGGTTTGTCTCCTCCCACAGCCCATGAGGCCCCTCGGGGCATGACACCCCTCCCGATGGTCCTCTGGTACCCTCCCGGCACTCTCGGTACACTACCGATGAGCCCGAAACTTTTCCGGTGACCAAAACAGGACTTCCTATAGATCAATATTTACCTCCGGACCATTCAGATCTCCTCGTGATGTCCGGGATCTCATCTGGGACTCATAACAACCTTCGGTCACCACCATGCATAACTCTATACTACTGAAACATCACCGAACCGAAAGTGTGCAGACCCTACGGGTTCGAGAACTATGTAGACATGACCGAGACACCTCTACGGTCAATAACCAATAGTAGGACCTAGATGCCCATATTTATTCCTACATATTCTACGAAGATCTTTATCGGTCGAACCTCTATGTCAAGGATTCAGTTAATCCCGTGTGATGTTCCCTTTGTTCTTCGGTATGTTACTTGCCCGAGATTCGATCGTCGGTATCTCCATACCTAGTTCAACCTCGTTACCGGCAAGTCTCTTTACTCATTCCGTAATACAAGATCTCGTGACTAACACTTAGTCACATTGCTTGCAAGGCTTATTGTGATGTTGTATTACCGAGTGGGCCCTAAGATACCTCTCCGTCACACGGAGTAACAAATCCGAGTCTTGATCCATGCCAACCCAACAGACACCCTCAGAGATACATGTAGAGCACCTTTATAGTCACCCAGTTACGTTGCAACGTTTGATACACACAAGGTACTCCTATGGTGTCAGTGAGTTGCATGATCTCATGGTCATAGGAACATATACTTAACATGTAGAAAACAGTAGCAATAAACTGACACGATCATATGCTACATTTGTAGTTTGGGTCTTGTCCATCACATCATTCTCCTAATGATGTGATCCCTTTACCAAATGACATCTCATGTCCATGACTAGGAAACCATAGCCATCTTTGATCAACGAGCTAGTCTATTAGAGGCATACTAGGGACATGGTGTTGTCTATGTATCCACACATGTATCTGAGTTTCTGATCAACACAATTATAGCATGGATAATAAACGATTATCATGAACAAGGAAATATGATAATAACCAATTTATTATTGCCTTTAGGGCATATTTCCAACAGTCTCCCACTTGCACTAGAGTCAATAATGTAGTTCACATCACCATGTGATTCACATTGTTATAAATCTAACACCCAATGAGTTCTGGGGCTCGATCATGCTTTGCATGTGAGAGAGGTCTTATAGTCAACGGGTCTACGACATTCAGATCCGTGTGTACTTTGCAAATCTCTATGTCAAACCGTTAACACTGCTACCACACTCCACTTGGAGCTATTCCAAATGGCTGCTCTATTATACGTATCCGGATTGCTACTAAGAGTCATCCGGATTGGTGTCAAAGCTTGCATCTAGGTAACTCTTTACAACAAACTCTTTCTTACCTCCATAATCGAGAAACATTTCCTTAGTCTTTTATTTAGTAAGGATAATCTTGACCGCTGTCTAGTGATCCACTCCTGGATCACTCTTGTACCCCTTGACGGACTCATGGCAAGGCACACATAGGTGCGGTACATAGCATGGCCTACTATATGGAGCCTATGGCTAAGGCATAGGGGACGACTTCGTCCTTTCTCTTTCTTATGCCGTGATCGAGCTTTGAGTCTTACTCAACTTCACACCTTACAAATCAGGCAAGAACTCTTTCTCTGACTGATCCATTTTGAACTCTTTCAAAATCTTGTCAAGGTATGTACTCATTGAAAGTCTCATCAAGCATCTTGATCTATCTCTATAGATCTTGATGCTCAACAATTAGGTAGCTTTATCCAGGTCTTCCTTTCAAAAACTCTTTTCAAACAACCGTTTATGCTTTCCAAAAATTCTACATCATTTCCGATCAACAATATGTCAACCACATATGCTTACGAGAAACTCTATAGTGCTCCCACTCACTTTATTGTAAATACAAGTTTCTCGTAAACTTTGTATAACTCAAAAACTTTGATCACCTCATCAAAGTGTATATTCCAACTCCGAGATGCTTGTTTCAATTCATAGAAGGATCACTGAAGCTTGCACACCTTTTAGCATCCTTAGGACTGACAAAACCTTCTGGTTGTATCTCATACAACCTTTCCTTAAGGAACGAAACGATGTTTTCACATCCATCTGCCAGATTTCATAATTGAAAAATGCAGTAACTGCTAACATAATTCCAACAGACTTTAGCATTGCTACGAGTGAGAAAGTCTCATCGCAATCAACTCCATGAACTTATCGGAATTTTTTTTGCGACAAGTCGAGCTCTATAAATGGTGACATTTACCATCAGCGTCTGTCTTCATCTCAAAGGACCATTTGTACTCGACGACCTGCCGTCCAACGAGAAAATCTACCAAAGTCTATACTTGGTTTTCATACATGGATCCTTTCTCGGATTTCATGGCTTCTAACCATTTGTCGGAATCCGCGCCCATAATCGCTTCTCCATAGCTCGTAGGTTCATCGTTGTCCAACAACATGACCTCCAAGACAGGGTTGCCATACCACTCAGGAGCAGTACGCATCCTTGTCGACCTACGAGGTTTGATAGTAACTTGATCCGAAGCTTCATGATCATCATCATTAACTTCCTCTTCAACTAACGTAGGCTCCATAGAAACAACTTTCTGCACTGCGCTACTCTCTGGTTGAAACAAGGGTTCAACAACCTCATCAAGTTCTATCTTCCTCCCACTCAATTCTTTCGAGACAAACTCTTTCTCAAGAAAGGACCCGTTTTAGCAACAAACACTTTATTCTTGGATCCGAGATAGAAGGTTTACCCAACTGTTCTTAGGGTATTCTATGAAGATGCATTTGTCCACTTTGGGTTCGAGCTCATTAGGCAAAAACCCTTTTTTCACATAAGTGTCCTAGCCCCAAACATAAAAAAATGACAGCTTAGGTTTCTATCAAACCATTATTCATACGGTGTCATCTCAACGGATTTAGATGGTGCTCTATTTAAAGTGAATGTAGTTGTCTCTAATGCATAACCCCAAAACGATAGTGGCAGAACGATAAGAGGCATCATAGTATGCACCATATCCGATAGAGTACGACTATGACGTTCGAACACACCATCACACTATGGTGTTCCAGGTGGCGTGAGTTGTGAAACAACTTTCACATTGTCTAAAGTTGTATGCCAAACTTGTAACTCAGATATTCACCTCCACGATCATATCGCAGACATTCTTATCTTCTTGTCACGATGATCTTAAACTTCACTCTGAATTTGCTTGAACTTTTCAAACGATTCAGACTTGTGTTTCATTAAGTAAATATACACTATTATCTACTCAAATCATGGGTGAAGGTAAGAAAATAACGATATCCACCGCACACTACAAGACTCATTGGATTGCATACATCAACATGTATCATTTCCAATAAATCACTTGCCTGCTCCATCAAACCGGAAAACGGGGTCCTTAGTCATCTTGCCCAAGAGGCATGGTTCACATGTCTCAACTGATTCGAAATTGAATGAGTCCAAAGATCCATCAGCATGGAGTTTCTTCATGCGATGTATAGCAATATGACATTTAGCAGCAGTGCCACAAGTATGTGGTACTGTCATTATTAACTTTGTATCTTTTGGCATCAATGTTATGAACATGTGTATCACTATGATCAAGATTCAACAAACCATTCTCATTGGGTGCATGACCATTGAAGGTATTATTCATGTAAACAGAATAACCATTATTCTCTAACTTAAATGAATAACCGTGTTGTAATAAACACGATCTAATCACGTTCATGCTTAACGCAAACACCAAATAACATTTAGGTTTGTCACTAATCCCGAAGGTAGAGAGAGCGTGCGATGTTGATCACATCAACCTTGGAAACATTTCCAACACACATTGTCACCTCACACTTAGCTAGTCTATGTTTATTCCGTAGCTTTTACTTCGAGTTACTAACATTTAGCAACCGAACCGGTATCCAATACCCACGTGCTAGTAGGAGTACTAGCAAAGTACACATCAATAACACGTATATCAAATATACTTCTATCGACGTTGCCAGCCTTCTTATCTACCAAGTATCTAGGGTTGTTCCGCTTCAGCGACCGCTCTCCTCATAATAGAAGCACTTAGTCTCGGGTATGGGTTCAACTTTGGGTTGCTTCACTACAGCAGCAACTGACTTGCCATCCATGAAGTTTCCCTCCTTGCCCTTGCCCTTCTCGAAACTAGTGGTTTTACTAACCATCAACACTTGATGCTCCTTCTTGATTTCTACCTTCATGGTGTCAAACATTGCGAACAGCTCAGGGATCATCATTTCCATCCCTGGCATAATCATAGTTCATCACCAAGTTCTAGTAGCTTAGTGATAGTGATTCAGAGATCTATATCAATCACTATCTTATCTAGAAGATCAACTCCCACTCGATTCAAGCGATTGTAGCACCCAGACAACCTGAGCAAATGCTCAACGATTGAGTTATTCTCCTTCATCTTGCAGGCAAAGAATCTTGTTGGAGATCTCATATCTCACAACACAGGCACGAGCCTGAGACAATTTAAGCTCTTAGAACATCTCATATGTTCTTTGACGTTCATAACATTTTGGAGCCTCAATTCTAAGCCGTAATGCATGACGCACTAAACTATCAAGTAGTCATCGGAACGTGCCTGTTAGATGTTCACAACATCTATAGACGATGCTAGAGGGGGTGGCGCACCGAGCGGTGCATTAAGGACATAAGCCTTCTGTGTAGCAATGAGGACAATCCTCAGATCACGGACCCAGTCCGCAATATTGCTACCATCATCTTTCAACTCTATTTCTCTAGGAACATATAAAAATTCAAGGGAGCTACAATGTGAGCTAGTAATCTACAACATAATTTGCAAAGACACTACTGACTATGTTCATGATAATGAGTTCAATTAATCATATTACTTAAGAACTCCCACTCAAATTGACATCCCTCTGGTCATTCGAGTGATACATGATCCAAATTCACCAACTCAAGTCCGATCATCACGTGAGTTGAGGTGGTTTCAATGGTGAACATCATCATGTTGATCATATCTACTATATGACTCATGTTCGACCTTTCGGTCTCTTGTGTTCCGAGGCCATGTCTACACATGCTGGGCTCGTCAAGTTTAACCCGAGTGTTCTGCATGTGCAACACTGGCTTGCAACCGTTCTATGCGAACGTAGAGTCTATCACACCCGATCATCACGTGATGTCTCGACACGATGAACTTTCGCAACAGTGCACACTCGGGGAGAACACAGCTTATCTTGAAATTGAAGTGAGGGATCACCTTAAAATGCTATCGTCTTCCCAAGCAAAATAAGGAGCATAAAAGGATTAACATCACATGGAAATTATAAGTGACATGATATGGCCATGAACTTGTGCTTTTGATCTCCATCTTGAAAGCACTGACATGATCTCCATCATCACCGGCATGACACCATGATCTCCATCATCTTGATCTCCATCAACATGTCGCCATCTGGGTTGTCGCGCCGACCATGCTTCTACTCCTATTGCTACTGTTTAGCGATAAAGTAAAGCATTACATAGCGCTTAATGATTGACATGCAGGTCATACAATAATTAAAGACAACCCTATGGCTCCTGCTGGTTGCCATACTCATCGACATGCAAGTCGTGATATTCTATACAACACATGATGATCTCATACATCACATATATCTCATCATGTAATTAGCCATATCACATCACAACATACCCTGCAAAAACAACTTAGACGTCCTCTAATTGTTGTTGCATGTTTTACGTGGCTGCTATGGGTATCTAGCAAGAACAACTCTCACCTACGCAAAGCCACAACGGTGATACATAAGTTGCTTTTCAACCTTCTCAAGGACCGCCTTTGTCGAATCCGATCCAACTAAAGTAGGAGAAACCGACACCCGCCAGCCATCTTTGTGCAACGAACTTACACGTCAGTTGATGGAACCGGTCTCTTGTAAGCGTACGAGTAAGGTTGGTTTGGGCCAGTTCATCCCACAATACCGTTGAACCAAAACACGACCAAGGGAGGAAGCAATCTAAGCATCAACGCCCACAAACTCTTTGTGTTCTACTCGAGATCTCATCTACACATAGACCTAGCTCTGATACCACTGTTGGGGAACGTTGCATGGGAAACAAAAAATTTCCTACGCACACGCAAGATCTATACATGGTGATGATCATCTACGAGAGGAAGAGTGGATCTACATACCCTTGTAGATCGCTAAGCGGGAAGCATTAAGAAACACGGTTGGTGTAGTCGAACGTCTTCGCGGTCCAAATCGCCGAGCATCTCGCGATCCCATCACAATCCGTCCCGCGATGTCATCACGATTCGTAATCTCGCAATCTCATCGCGATCTATCCCGCGATCCAATCACGAATCGTCTCGCGATCTTGATCACGGTCCTTCCGATCTAGTACCGAACGGATGGCACCTCCGCATTCAGCACACGTATAGCTCGATGACGATCTCCGCCTTCTTGATCCAGCAAGAGGGAGAAGAGAGGTAGATGAGTTCTCTAGCAGCGCGACGGTGTTGTGGCGATGGTGGTGGAGTAATTCCAACAGGGCTTCACCTAAGCACCGCTGAAAACTGATCTAGAGGAGAAAACGATCTAGAAGAAGAAGAAGAGGGCGGCACATGGAAATTAGGGTTAGCTCTTCCCTATAAATCCTCTAGTATATATAGGAGGGAGGGAGGGGAGGAGGCAGCCTCAAACCCTCAAGATCTGGCCGAAATTGGAGGTGGAGGAGTCCTACTCCAATCCTATTAGGAGTAGGATTCCTCCTTTCCACTTGGAAACTCTTTCCACCTCTTCACCTTTGGATGTTTTCCTTCTCAAACCTCATGGGATTTAGTGGAGACTTCAGCCAGCCCACCAAGGTCTGGTTTGTCTCCTCCCACAGACCATGAGGCCCCTCGGGGCGTGACACCCCTCCCGATGGTCCTCCGGTATCCTCCCGGCACTCTCGGTACACTACCGATGAGCCCAAAACTTTTCCGGCGACCAAAACAGGACTTCCTATATATCAATCTTTACCTCCGGACCATTCCGGAGCTCCTCGTGATGTCCGGGATCTCATTCGGGACTCCGAACAACCTTCGGTCACCACCATGCATAACTCTATACTACCGAAACATCACCGAACCTAAAGTGTGCAGACCCTGCGGGTTCGAGAACTATGTAGACATGACCGAGACACCTCTACGGTCAATAACCAATAGCGGGACCTGGATGCCCATATTGATTCCTACATATTATATGAAGATCTTTATCGGTCGAACCTCTATGTTAAGGATTCAGTTAATCCCGTATGATGTTCCCTTTGTTCTTCGGTATGTTACTTACCCGAGATTCGATCGTCGGTATCTCCATACCTAGTTCAACCTCGTTACCGACAAGTCTCTTTACTCATTCCATAATACAAGATCCCATCACTAACACTTATTCACATTGCTTGCAAGGCTTATTGTGATGTTGTATTACCGATTGGGCCCTTAGATACCTCCCCGTCACACGGAGTAACAAATCCCACTCTTGATCCATGCCAACCCAACAGACACCCTCGGAGATACCTGTAGAGCACCTTTATAGTCACCCGGTTACGTTGCGACGTTTGATACACACAAGGTACTCCTAAGGTCTCAATGAGTTGCATGATCTCATGGTCATAGGAACATATACTTGACATGCAGAAAACAGTAGCAATAAACTGACACGATCATATGCTACGTTTGTAGTTTGGGTCTTGTCCATCACATCATTCTCCTAATGATGTGATCCCTTTACCAAATGACATGTCATGTCCATGACTAGGAAACCATAGCCATCTTTGATCAACGAGCTAATCTATTAGAGGCATACTAGGGACATGGTGTTGTCTATGTATCCACACATGTATCTGAGTTTCCGATCAACACAATTATAGCATGGATAATAAATGATTATCATGAACAACAAAATATGATAATAACCAATTTATTATTGCCTTTAGGGCATATTTCCAACACTTCAACCCGAGCCAGAGTTCTTTTGATCCAGAGCTCGTCATGATATCTGGTGGTGGGAGGCCCCATGGCTCGATAGCCATTGGGGATGGACTGGTACATTATCCTAGAACTCTCCCGGAGATCAAGAAGTGTCAGACGAGCTCTGATCCTGAGATAAGGCCTCGTCCACGGCCAATGGAGCTCGCCATTGAGGCTAGGTCCCAGGAGCTTCTAGCGGAGGCAAACAGGCAGGTGGCATAGAGGGAGAGGAACATGGAGGAGAGGACGGCTAGGCTCTTGGAGGAGGAGAGGAACCGGAACGACGCGTCTCACCGGGCCCTATACGAGATCCTCGTGGTAAGTTTCTCCTGCATATTAGCCAAATCATGCACGTAATGTTCGTTTCATCACTAACTAATATGAATGACTTGTGAAAACAAAATGTGCAGACCGTGTGCCAGAACAATGGTCAGACCCCTCCATCGATGCCCCATATTGCTATAGCACCCACGGTGAGTTTCATTTAAATGGTCATTAGTTACTAGTATTCACATTTGAGTTGCATAATGATAAGGACACATTGCAAATGATCTTTGGTGCAGCGTGCCTCCCGACAAGCATCGACCGATCCTTCTGCGTCTGCCGCAAGCCCGACCGGTCCTTCTATGACTCACCCTGGCGCAAACCCTACCGGTCCTTCACCTCCATGTTGATGGTAAGTTTTCCCAAGTGTTTTCATTAACAAATGCATACTTAGCTTAAGAAATGACCTACTTAGCTCCAAAATGACCTATACTTAGCTTATTTTCCACAAAAATGACTTGATATGCTTCGTTAGCTAGAAAATGGTATATTCTACCTAGGATAGCTATAAAATGACCTATACTTCGCATTTTTTCCTCCAAAATGACTTGATATGTTTAGTTAGCTAGAAAATGACATTACTACCTAGTATAGCTCAATAATGATCTATAGCTAGCTTAGCTAGTTCATTTATGACATAATTAGCTCACTTAGGTACAAAATGGCATAACTACCTAGGATAGCTCAATAATGATCTATAATTAGCTTAGCTAGTTCATTTATGACATAATTAGCTCACTTAGGTTAAAAAATGGCATAATAACCTTGGTTTAACACCAAAATGACCTATACTTAGCTTATTTTCCTCAAAAATTACATGATAACCTTACTTACCTCCAAAATGATATATTCTACCTAGGATAGCTATAAAATGACCTATACTTAGCATTTTTTCCTCCAAAATGACTTGATATGCTTAGTTAGCTAGAAAATGGAATTACTACCTTGGATAAGAGGAGAGGAGAGGAGAAAAAGAAAGAGAAGATAAATTCTTATTCTTATTCTTTTTCTTCTTCTTTTTCTTTTTCTTCTAGCTAGTCTTCTTCTTCTTCTAACTTTCAGCTTTCCTACTTTGCAGATTTGCTATAGATGAGGAAGCTTGCATTGATGGAGTGTACTATTCTACTTCTGCTTCCTTTTTGTTTATGGAAACTTGTTGGAAACTTGTTTTGGATATGTATGTTGGATATGTTGTTCGAAACTTGTATATGTTGGATATGTTGTTGGAACTTATTGTTGCTATGCTTGTTGGAACTTATTGTTGGTATGCTTGTTAAAACTTATTGTTGGTATGCTTGTTGGAAACTTGTATTGTTGATATGTTGGATATATATGTGATATTCTGTCAAACTGAATGATTTTAAGAAAAAACAGAAAAAACAAGGGATATATAGCTACTTTGTCGTCTGCTGGCGGACGACAAAGAGCTTTGTCGTCAGCCAGCAGACGGCAAAGATGCCACGTGGTAGCTGCCTGTGCAATCTAGGGCTGGCCTAGGTGGGTTCTTTGCCGTCAGCTGGCAGACAGCAAAGACCTTAGTTCTTTGCCGTCTGCCAGCGGATCGCAAAGCACGCCGTTAAGTAGACCTAAGTTGCCATGTGTGTTGTCTAGGCCCTTTGCCGTCTGCTGGCAGACGGCAAAGATGCAAAGGTCTTTGCCGTCTGCCAGTAGACGACAAAGCGCCCTTTACAGTAGCTTATTCAGCCGGACGATTGGCCGTCAGCTGGCAGACGGCAAAGCCTTTGCCGTCCGGGATGGCTGACGGCAAAGTGCCTGATTCCTGTAGTGAAGCAGGACGTAGGGTTTTACCTCCATAGGAGGGCCCAAACCTGGGTAAACATCGTCTCCTTCATCTCCTGTAACCATCGATCCTAGTCTCACAACTCGGGACCCCCTACCTAAGATCCGTCGGTTTTGACACCGACAGTTGGCACCACTAGGCAAGGCCGATTTTGGTGTCTATGGGCATCGTACACGGTTAGAGTAGCACATTCGTGTCTGCTCGGGGTACAATCACATACGGTTGTTTCGTCAGTTTTGTTTGCTATTTTACATAATACTAGCATATTTGAGATAAACGAGAAAAAACGCAAGAGGGTCAAAACACAACCACGCCCACTAGTGGCCCAAATATATACTCCCTACGTTCCTAAATATATATGTAGTTCATAGTGAAATCTCTAAAAAATACTTGTAATTAGGTTCAGATGAAGTACATATATGTACAAGCATGGTGTTGTCATGTTTAAATTCGCAATGCGCAACTTTAATGTGTGGAACATGCTGCATATGTGCATGCCTAAAAGTGTCCAATGTGACAAAAAAGGGTTTCATGACAAACATAGTATATGGTGTTGCCCCCTACACATTGTGCCGAAGGATATATGGGGTCCTATGAACACATGACCTCGTTCAAACTTTGTCACACATTTATCCATGTCTAAATTTTCGTAAGACAACCAAGAGAATTTATACCTTAATTAATATGGCCAAACCATCACATATTGTTGTCGAAGAAGAGGGATATATAGATCACGCGGTCCCACGGGTTGGCGCGTCGTCGAAGATTAGTTGAGTGGGGCTAGAAGAACATCACCCCCTGCATATGGCCAAATGTATATGCGCAAATGGTGTGGTCCGGTGTTTCAACAATTAACACACAATGGTACACTATCTATGATGTTGCATGCACCTAGCTGAGATAACTGGACACATATATATACCCGCTTAAGATTGGTTATATTATATATATATATACCTAGATCATTATATATATATCATTCCCCTCCCCGCACAATGGACGCATGCATGGTCCACACACACACACAGAGAGAGAGAGAGAGACGCACTGCACACGTGCACACTGTCACCCATCCTTGGCCTTCTAGCATTGTCAATGAAAGGCATGACAAACCCTAAGGGCCTGCCGATAGGTTTGTCATCGGAAACCACACAATATAGGCACATGGTCCACACACAAGCATGGGTTCACACACACACAAACACGCACGCGCACCCTCCCCCCCACACACACACGCGCGCACACACCGTCACCCATCCTTTGCCTTCCAGCATTGTTAATAAAAGGTATGACACACCCTAAGGGCCCACTAAGAAAGCACATTTGCTCCCTTGGTGATTTTGGTAATTAATAACAACATATAAGTCATTGAACTAATGTTTCCACCAAGTATATTTCAGGAAATGTTCAATGATAGGATTGGCAAAAGGAGAGTGTGGACATACCCCAAGATGCGAGAAAATAGGTTGGCCAAGCTTCAAGCAAAAGGACTCTACATTTTATATTTGTGAGAAATCACTTTGAGTCAATAGGAAAGACAATACTATTAAAAGGGGGTAAGGTTTTGTTGGTGAACAATATGCTCAAACGTGCACAAGTGATAGTCGCCAAGAACATCCACAAACTCTCCCACCAAAGTTTGTTCTATACCTAACACTCAAAATCGGTGCAACCAACTTTCCCATACTGGTGCCACCGATTCCAGAACCTAGACAGACTCTGCCAAACCCTAGCCACTTCAGTGCAACCGATTCCATACCGGTTCCACCAAGTTTAGGTTGCCAACTTTCTGTTACACAAATTCACATTTTTGGTCCCATCGAGAATGTTGGATCGGCGTCACCGAGATTGGAACTCTGACCATTGGTCACCTTATCGATGCAACCGAGTTTCCTATATTGGTCTCACCGAGATTCAAAAGTTGCCACCTTTTGGTCACTTCGGTACCACCGAGATTAACACATCGGTGTCACCGAGTTGGTCATTTTGTGTGTAACAGTTGGATTTTTGGGGATGCCTATATATACCCCTTCACCACCACCTACTCGAAAGAGAAGCACTCAGAACTATTCCATACCTATCCTATCAGATTTTCTGAGAGAGAACCACTTACCCTTGTGTTGAGGTCAAGATCTTCCACTCCAATCATATGGATCTTGATTTCTAGCCTCCCCAAGTAGCTTTCCACCAATCCCATCTCTTCCACCATGCCAAATCTGTGAGAGAGTGATTGGGTGCTGAGGAGTCTATCATCTTGAAGCACAAGAGCAAGGAGTTCATCGTCATTACCGAGCCTATTACCTTTTGGAGGGTGGTGCCTCCTAGATTGGTTAGGTGTCGCTTGGGAGCCTCCTACTTCGTGTTGTGGAGTGAACCAATAAGTTTGTAAGGGCAAGGAGATCGCCTACTTCGTGAAGATCTACCCATAGTGGGGCTAGTCCTTCATGGATGGAAGCCATTATGGAATAGTCAAGGTTGCTACTTCGTGGACCCTTTTGGGTGAAGCCCTCCGTGGACTCTCGCGACCGTTACCCTCCGTGGGTTGAAGACTCCATAAACGTGGATGTACGATAGCGCCACCTATCGGTACCACGGGAAAAATCATCGTGTCTACAATTGCGTTTGATCTTCCTATCCTATCCCTTCTATACATGCTTGTTGTTACTTTCCCTGCTATATACTCTTAGACTTGCATGTGTAGGGTGTACTTGACTTGCCATGAAATGCTAAAACCGTCAACCCTAAAACTTGGTATAGGCAAAACGTTTAATTGGTCAAGTAGTCTAATCACCCCCCCCCCCTCTAGACATACTTTCGGTCCTACACACTGATAGATTTGTCATCGAAAATTACACAATGTATACACATGGTCCACACACAAGCATATGGGTTCACACACACACACACACACGCACACGCGTGCATGCACACACACCCTTGGCCTTCCAGCATTGTCAGTAAGAGGCATGACAGACCCTAAGGGCCCACCAATAGGTTTGTCATCAAAAACCGCACAATATAGGCACATGGTCCACACACACACAGGCATTGGTATACACACACACTCACACACACGAAGGTCCCTCACACACACACACACAATCCTTGAAATTTTCAAAACAACAAAAGAATACCATGGATATTTTCAAAACAAGGAACTCAAGATTTATTTAACCAGAATGACATATCTCTCTCACACACACACACACTCAATCCTTGACATTTTCAAAACAACAAAAGCAACAAAATAAAACCATGGATATTTTCAAAACAAGGATATCAAGATTTATTTAGCTGAAATGACATACCACTATAGGCATTTTATTTATGCCTATAGTGATCATATCACACCACCTAAATGTACCTTGAAATCTAGAACCTTCCCAACCCATCACCCATCCTTGACTACTCCACCAAAAGCATGCTTAACTTTCGAGTTCCATCGAATGGGTTACGGGCTGGAAAGCCGCGTCTTGCATGTAACGGTTGCCTCCTATCATATACAAGGTGTGCCCCGATGGGCACCTGGTGGGACCAGACACGCATCACAGACGTTTTTGGTAGTACTGGAAACCGTGTGCGATGGTGGCATGGGGGATGATGATGATGTCTTGCTCATGCTCGATGGCGTGATGCCGCTTTTTCCTGCTCTCTAGCCTACTCCATCTCTTCCTCCTCGTCCAGGAGGTTCATGAAGGGGCCAGCGCTTCAGTGGGAAACCGATTGGGGGAGTGGCGGGAGACCGATTAGGGGAGTGGCGGGAGAACCGTGTTTGGATAGAACATCATTTTTATACAAATTGGATAACTTCTCAAAGAAGGAAGCTCGAACTAGCACGATACGCGCACACCATGCTTACACACGCACGAGCTTCAAACGGGCGTATAGAACTGCTTTAAATTATTCAAGGTTCGTTACCTTTTTGTATACTACACTAATCAAGTTTGTAGAAATTTAATGTGCATAATTCAAATTTGAACTAAAAGAACATGCTTCGTTTCACCAAAATGGGTTGAAAAAAGGTATTTGTGTCCTTGGGTTCCTTGTTTAGGTCCCATGCAATGAACGTTAATGGATTGCAAACACCTTGAAGTCATGAAGAGGCTACAAACATTGAGAAACTTGGATATTAAATCATCACAAATCCACAACTCGTCTGAAATTCTTGAAACTTACCCCGGTGTCATGACACGGCACTTATACAACATGATAATTTTTTGTGCAATGTGGGAGAAGTCTCTTGCACACCAAAACTTCTCTCAAGAACCATCGTGGTTTTGATACAGAACAATATGTCACCTCTATGGAGGGAACGACATTTGATGTTTCTTCTTGCGTTGATATTTTATCTACATGCAACATAGGCTAATACAACTGCAATACCAAAATGTGAAATTATTGAAACTGGTGTGTTGACACGACACTTATAGGACATGGTATATAATTTTTGGGACAAACCTCTTACAAATTGGAGCTTCCCATGACAAGCATGGTGGTTTCGATATGGAACATGTCACCTTTGTGGTCGAAACGACATTTGAGTTTTCTAGGCTTGCACTTCATGTGAAGAACTCAAGTTTGAATTACAAGCATGAGCTCCAGCGCAGCAAAATGGATTAAAAACTATTTTGTGTCATTGGGTCCATGTTTACATCCCATGCACTGATGGTCACTGAATTACAAACATCTCGGTGTTGTGACTAGACCGCAAACATTGATAATCTTGATTTCAAAGTCCGGGAGAACCCAAAGCTCGCCATGAATCCACAAAACTTACACAGTGTCATGCCACGACACATCTATGGTGTGCATTTTGTTTTCTGACGAATCTGGGACAAATATTGGGACATGCATCTTACAAGCCAAAGCTCATCATGATAGGGAACATGTCACCTTTGTTGGTGAAACTATATTCAATGAGTCGTTAGTCCATCGAATCGGCCCCTTTTATACATTAATTGAGTTTTCTAGGGATATATGTGTAGTTCAAATTTTGAACTAGAGGCACATGCTCTGACCTCGTGGTTTCGATAGGGAACATGTCACCTTTTGTGATGAAACTACATTCAACGTGTCCTCTAGTGCACCAATTCGGTCCTTTTCATACATAAATTGAGTTTTCTAGGGCCCTTTTCATACGAATGTGAATGAATTAGAAACATTTAGGCATGATAGATCGGCCGCAATCATTGATAATATTGGTTTCTTGAAATCTTGTACATACAAAACTTGTATGATAACCATTTTGTGCCACGCGTCCATTTTTTTACTCCCTCCATTTCATTTTACTTCGCATATTGGATTTGGTCAAAGTCAAGCTAAACATAGTTTGATTAAATTTATACAAAAAACACATCAACGTCTACAATGCTAAGGTTATATAGTACGAAAGTTAATTTGACGATGCATCTAATAATGTTGATTTTAAATTATAAATATTTATTTATTTTTCTATCAATCTAGACAAACTTTATAAATTTTGAATTTAACCAAATTTTATATGCTAGCTTAAAAGAAACAGAGGGAATGCTTGATATGGGGGAGTCGTGCGTGTACCTGCAAGGTGATGATAGGACGCATGTGAGCTTTCCGCCGCGTAGGCTCGACGGGATGCGTGCGAGCTGTCTGTCACACATGCTTGACATGATGCGTGAGAGTTGTCTGCCGTGCATGCTTGATGGGACGCATGATAGTCTACTCCGCATGCTCATCGGAAAGCGATACTTTGACCTCCAACCCCCCGCTCAGCTGGCTCCCAACTTCTGAATTAATGGCTTCCCATCCGTTGTTTATCATGTGGTTAATGCATCTGGGCAGAGCGACTAGTTTGCTTGTGATCACTGTTTTGTTCATGCCTAGCCAAGAACTTTGATGTTTTGTCTCTTTTTGACTCATATAAATGTACAAACAAACAAAATAATATAACAACAAATTAGCGCCGACAAAGATAATGGTTTTCTTACATATACATGATAATAAAAAAATGCCACATGTGGCAACTCCCTAAAGACACAGGGGCAAAAGAAGAAGGAAGACAAAGAAAACAATCTATCTAATTTTTCATGGATTGTTGGGCACGGAATTCCTCAATCTCCTTCTTCGTCGCCTCCAAGACCACCATCTCCTGTCGCCTCTCATCTGACATCTTCCGCATTGCGGCCATGGCGTGGGCTCTTTGCTCGAGACCATCGATGGCCCGCGTCGCATACGCATGAAGTTCCTTCGCACACTCCACGGATTCCTTCAGAAGCCCCTCTTGCTCGATGTGGAGCTTCGCCAAGTCTTCCAAAAGTTCCTCGGCGAGTTCTTTCAGCCTCCCCTCCGAGGCACTTTTCTTCTCGAGCAGTTTCTTCTAGGCGTCGTTCTCCTCCATAAGTTTCTTCACGAGGCCGGTCGCCCTGTCAATCGAGGTGTCGCTCTTTTCCAGCAGCTTCACCAGGTCATCGATCATGGCGTCCTTCCTATCGAGCTCAACACGCATGTTGTCGTTGGCTGAGGAATCAAAGACTGCCAAATCGTCCAGTTCATCTCCAAGGCGAATGCGCTTGTGACTGTGAGAGTTGTCGCCTCTCTGCAAAAGATCCTCCCGGACGTAAGCGGCGCCATCGGACATCTCTGTTGCAGCCAAAGTAGTGTGACTAGAGCTCTCTAGCGCTTCCGTGGCGCGGCGGTGGGACCACTTGGTTGCTTCCACGGCTTTGGTCTTTCTTCCCTAGTTATATCTCGACCCAGAACCCCCCCTACCGGCCATGGCAGACGGAACGAAGGACTAACAAAGAAATGCCTGTTTTTTTGGTGGCGGGGGTGAAGAATGTGTGGTAATTTTCGAGTACGAGTTTGTGTTTTTATAGCCTACTACAGTAAACAGCTGCTAAGTGAGAACACGTTTAGGTTTGTAGGTGTGAACTGATTTGCGAAAAAAATTAGCGTGTGGTGATTTGGAATGTGAAAGAAAACAAGCTTAATATTTATTGATGGTTTTAGTCCCAAGCACGGAACGCTTTATGGTTTTTAAAAACCGTTTGGAAACAGGCTCATCGAGCAGATGCGTGGCCCTGCCTCTATGATAGGTGGGCCCTACCTGTGTTGTGGGTGTAGGTTTGATTAGACGGGACACGTGCCAGGAGTCCGTCGTGCAGGCTCAAAGAGATGTGTGCGAGCAGTCTGCCGCGTAGGCGCAGCTGGCTCACCGGAAATCAAGCCCTTGGACCTCGGACTTCCACCCACAGCCCTATTCTCTCCCAAGTTCTCCATTAGTGCTACACATTCTCCTCCGATCTTATCTATTTGGGCCGCCGCCGCAGGTGGCCTCCTTTTTTGATGGACGACGAGGTGGACAACAAGCGGGGGCGGGTGGAGGCTGAACCGCACGAGCCTCCAGCGAGCATGGACTTCATCAACAGCATCCCTGATGAGATGTTGGTAACCATTATGTTCCTCCTCCCCATCAAATTTGTCGTGCAGACCACCATCCTCTCCAGGCGGTGGCGCCCCCTATGGCGCTCCACCCCCATTGACCTCCTCGACAACAACAAGCTCTGCAGCGGGGATCGCAAATGCTTGGATGCATTGTCCCACATCCTCGCCGCGCACACTACGCTTGTTAGGTGCCTTGCCATCGGCACTTTTCGTTCAAACTGCAAGGCCGAACCCAAGTTTCACGACTAGTTCTTATCCCTTGCTCTAGATCAGCACGATGAGCTCAACTTTGATGCTGGACATGGGCGCTCATTGCCTCCGTCCGTCCTCCGCCTCGCGCCCATGCTGCACCGCGCTACGTTCATGTGGTGCCTTTTCCCCAAGATTAATATCGTGCACGCTCTTCATCTCCCTAAACTGAAGCACCTCGGGCTCATTGGCGTCAGCATCTCGAAGTCGGATTTGGAGCGCCTGCTTGGCGGCTGTACAACGCTCGAGTACCTTCGTCTTCAGATGATGTTTGGGTTTAGTAACCTCCACATCGCTACTGTAAGAGCACATTTTTCCACGTGTGGTTTTGGATAATTTATGACAATCCCTATGGACTAATGGTTGCCTTAAGTTATATTCGAAGGATTTTTCCATAGGCACTTCTTAAAGTCCATCTGTTAGTTTCAAGGAGTTTATATGGTGACCAAGGTGGTATTCAAGGTCTTATCCAAAGATTGGTCATAGAGAAGATAAGATACAAGGTTGATCAAGACTAAGTCAAAGAGTGAATCAAGTTGATCAACACACAAAGCGTACAAGATGTACCGAGAGGGATCAAGTGATCCCATGGTATGGTAAGCATTGTCCATTATGCTTTGTGTACTAACCCATGTTCCCTGTGTGAGTTCTATGTGGGGTTAGGCATGTTTCCATGGGCTTGCGTCAAGTGGAAGATCTCATACATCCCATGGAAGATGACAACAAGTGGTGATCATCATCAAGGTTGCGGTGTGCAAGCTCAAGTGAAGCATCACGGAGAGATCATGCTTGAAGCTTGTCATTCATTGTGGTGACAATGGAGTTGTGAAGATGTGCCGAAGAGTGGCTCACCCATAGTGGAGTATGGGGGAGCAATATACTAATCTTCATCAAGTCGGCGCAATCAAGAAAGGTGGTCCATCTTGAGGAAGTCAAGATCATCATCTAGCTCAAGTGGACTATGCGCAAGGCAAAGGTTTGACCTTGATAGGGTTTTCTATTTTATCGGTCTCATAATGGTAGTTGGGAGACTGGGTTGTAGGATAGATAGTCATACTATCAAGGGGGCTCTCAAGTGAGTAGCTTGATCGTATCATTCGTTGAGATCTCAAACCATTTGTATCCTTGCATCATCATATTTCTTGGTTCTTGTTTGGTGTTTCTCTTTGTGAGTTCTTGAGCTTATGGTCATCTTCATGACAAACTCAAGTTCATCGAAAACGGAGTCCATATGCATCTTCTATGATGTGTTCGATGTTGGAGTTTTTGCCAGTTCTTCATTCATAGAGATTTCACATCTCTATATCATTGGCATTTTCATACTTCCTCTTCTTAAGAAAACCAACAAGCTTGAGTTTGCTCAATTCGGAGCTCGTATGTGAAAGTTATGGTAGTTTCAGTGCGAGAACTGTTTTTCTCTGAACAAGCGGTTGTACTGCTCGGTAGCACGAAAGTAGCGCTCTCCCGAGACGGTTGAGAAGCTTATTACTCTTGGGTGTTTGAGCACCCTAGAGCTTGTTCCTCTTGGGTGCCTTGGTGCCCTAGATTATTTGTGGTGCCTCGGAGCTCAATCATTGTGGTGTAAAGCTCCGGGCAAGCGTCGGGGTCTCCAATTAGGTTGTGGAGATTGCCCCGAGCATTTGAGGTCACCTTAGAGCCACAATCCATTGTGGTGAAGCTTCATGGTGTCGTTGTGAGCCTCCAATTAAGTTGTGGAGATTGCCCCAACCTTATTTGTACGAGTTCGGTGACCGCCCTCAATTGTCCCTTAGTGGAATCACGACATCTTGCATTGTGCGAGGGCGTGAGGAGATTACAATGGCCCTAGTTGCTTCATGGGGAGCATTGTGCCTCCACACCGCTCCAAATAGAGATTAGCATCCGCAAGGGTGTGAACTCCGGGATACATCGTCGTCTCCATGTGCCTCGGTTATCTCTTGCCCGAGCCCTTTACTTATGTACTTTACTTTGTGATAGCCATATTGTTTCATGCTATATATCTTGCTATCACTTAGTTATTTATCTTACTTAGCATAAGTTGTTGGTGCACATAGGTGAGCCTAGTTGTTTTAGGTTTTGTGCTTGACTAATTAAACGATAGTTTTATTCCGCATTTGTTCAAGCCTAAACCATGATTATTTTAAAGGGCCTATTCACCACCACCCCACCTCTAGGCGACATCCACGTCCTTTCAGCTATGACAATCTCCGTACGATTTATGTGCATGACCGGTGCCGCAACATGATGTCAGTTGGGGGCTTTCATGATATGGTCATTGAGAATGTGCCTTTCCTAGAGAGATTGTTTGTACTTGATAAAGAAGGTCGAATAAGAATCAGGGTCATTGGCGCACCGAAATTGACAATGTTGGGGTATCGTGTGCTGAATTTTCTGAACTTTACAGCTGGATCCATACCCGTTCAGGTACAACAATCTTCTTCTCATTGTCATTATTGTACATCACATTTTATCTAGTTTTTGTTGATCTATGTTCGGTTGTCATCCAGAAAATGATTCCCACAAGCCTCGCATTGTCTCTGCGAACAATGAAGATCTTGGCACTACAATCTATCGGCCCCAATCTGGATGAAGTTATTAAGTTCCTTATATGCTTTCCGTGCACAGAGAAGCTATACGTCGAGGTGATGTTCCTTTCATATTATTTCTTAACCACAACAGAGTTCAATTTGTTGGTACTTTTACCCATGATTACAATGAAATGTGTACTATATATTTTTTAGATGTTAATCATGAACGATCGAAGATGGCATGCCAATCTATTAGTGTATTTTATAAATCATCCAAATCAAAGAGGCCAGTAGTGTTTGATACTGCATCTAAGCACTGCTATGTTGTCTTCGTTTGCAGATACAAGCAGGAGTTGGACTGGAAAAGGTGGCGCAATATAACAATCCCATCGAATGCCTTGAATTCCATCTCACAGAAATTACTTAGAACGAGTATCGAGGCACCAATCCAGAAATTCAATTTGCGAGTTTCTTTGTTCAGAAATCAAGGGTGCTCAAGGTAATGAGGTTTGCACTATATTTAGTGCGCCACAATGGATGGTTTACTGACCAGCAGAGGCGTCTACAGCGGAATGCAAAAGGCTCTACAGAAGCTGATTTTCACTTTGGAAGTTCATATGTCAGATTATTCAGAAGCGATTCTATCGAGTCAATATATGAATTCTCGATGGATGATGCCTTCGCAGAAATATTTCATCCCATGGATCCTGAAGATTGGATTTGATTTCTAATGTCAGTTTGTAACTTGTAATCTTTTAAAGTTGGGCCTCATTATGCTCGACTTTGAACCTTGTAATATTGCTGGTATTTGTGATACAATATTTAAAATTGCATTGTGTTCTTTTTTGTTTATGCAATCATGTTCTTATAAGTACATATGTTGTTGTTATGTATGTGCCGCATTGATGTTGTGCAAACCGAGCAAATCATAGTACACACGAACTACACTACGAAACCCATCGGTGATGATTTCATCAATCGCTGACAGTTGTATACCAGCAAACGTTTCCCCACAACACACATAGGTTATTCGCACCAACTGTTTGTGTTATATCTGGTGTTCGCACACGATTATCATTACTCACCTGTTTGTTGTATATTGCACACATCTTGTTATGCCGAATCATTTGTGTTATGATGTATCCGGGCACACAGTTTATCCGAGTGAACTGTATGTCGTACTTCGCACACGCATGTAGTTCTGGTAACCGTTTCTGTTATCTTCTCTAATCACAAATGGTTCATAAGAACAAACTGTCTGTCGTAGATCGCACACGCAACTACTTTCTGAATCATATTTGACGGATCCATCTTCGCACACAGTTCGTGCCATTAGCAGCGAAGCTTGCACTATACTGTTTGCGATTCATGCATCGCACATAGTTTCGTCAAAGGTTCTCTGGTTGATGTGTAGTGTTTGGACCATTCTGTAGTAGTGGTCGTCCCCTATGCCTTAACCGTAGGATCTATATAGTATGTCATCTGGTGTACCACACCTGGTGTGTGCCTTGCCATGAATCTTTCAAGGGGCACAAGAATGGTCCAGGAGTGGATTGCTGGACAACGGTCAAAATTATCCTTAGTAACTAGAGGACTAAGGAAATGTTCCTTGATTATGGAGGTGATAAAGAGTTCGTTGTAAAGGGTTACATCGATGCAAGCTTTGACACCAATCCGGATGACTCTGAGTAGCAATACGGATACGTATAGTGAATCAGTCATTTGAAATAGCTCCAAGTGGAGCGTGGTAGCAGCATCTACATTATGACATAGAGATTTGCAAAGTACACACGGATATGAATGTCGCAGACCCATTGACTAAACCTCTTCCACAAGCAAAACATGATCAGCAACAGAACTATATGGGTGTTAGATTCATTACAATGTAAATCACATAGTGATGTGAGCTAGATTATTGACTCTAGTGCAAGTGGGAGACTATTGGAAATATGCCCTAGAGGCAATAATAAATTGGTTATTATCATATTTCCTTGTTATTGATAATTGTTTATTATCCATGCTAGAATTGTATTGATTGGAAACTCAAATACATGTGTGGGTGCATAGACAACATTTTGTCCCTAGTGAGCCTCTAATAGACTAGCTCATTGATCAAACATGGTCAAGGTTTCCTGGCCATAGACATGTATTGTCATTTGATAACGAGATCACATCATTAGGAGAATGATGTGATGGACAAGACCCAAACTATGAACGTAGCATATGATCGTATCAGTTTGTTGCTAATGCTTTCTACATGTCAAGTATTTGTTCCTATGACCATGAGATCATGCAACTCACTGACACCGAAGGAGTACCTTGAGTATCAAACATCACATTCGTAACTGAGTGGCTATAAAGGTGCTCTACAGGTATCTCCAAGGGTGTCTGTTGGATTGGCATGGATCGAGACTGGGATTTGTCACTCCGTATGACGGAGAGGTATCTCTGGGCCCACTCGGTAATACAACATCATAAGAAGCTTGCAAGAAATGTGACTAAGGAGTTAGTCACGGTATCTTGTGTTACAGAACAAGTAAAGAGACTTGCCAGTAACGAGATTGAACTAGGTATGGAGATATCGACGATCGAATCTCGGACAAGCAACATACCGATGGACAAAGGGAACTGCATACGGGATTGTTTGAATCCTTGACATCGTGGTTCGACCGATAAGGATCTTCGTAGAATATGTAGGAACCAATATGGGCATCTAGGTCCCGCTATTGGTTATTGATCATGGAGTTGTCTCGGTCATGTCTACATAGTTCTCAAACTCGCAGGGTTTGCACACTTAATGTTCAGTGGCGATTTAGTATTGTTGGGTTATGTATGTTGGTGACCGAAGGTTGTTCGGAGTCGTGGATGAGATCCAGGATGTCACGAGGATCTCCAAAATGGTCCGTAGGTAAAGATTTATATATGGAAAGTCATATTTTGGCTACCGGAAAAGTTTCGGGCTTTTCTGGTATTGTATTGGGAAGCTTCTGGAAGGTTCTGGAATGTTCCAGAGGGTTCCGGAGGAGTCTGGAATGGTCCCTCCAGAACCTAGGACGTGCATGGGCTGTAAGGAGGCTTCCAAGCCTTGTTGGGCCAGCCCCCAAGGGCCCATGCGTCTAGGGGGTAGGAAACCCTAAAGGGGAAGGCACCTAGGAGGTGCCTTGGGGAGGGAGGAGGACTCCCTCCTGGCCGCCGCCCACTTCCTTGGAGGGGGCTAGGGATGCACCCCATCTACCTCCTACTCCTATATATAGAGAGGGAGAGGGAGGGAAGCAACACCCTAAGGCTTAGGTGCAGCCCTTCCTCTCTCCCTAGATGTGTTTCTCCATCGAAAACACATCTACGCAGCGCTTGGCGAAACTGTGCTGAGAATGCTCCACCACCACCGCCATCACGCCATCGTGTTGCCAGAGAACTCATCTACCTTTCCACCCTTATCTACTGGATAAAGAAGGCGGAGACGTCATTGAGTTGTATGTGTGCTAAACGCGGAGGTTTCGTCCGCTCGGCGCTAGATCGGGATGAATTGCGATTTGGATCACGAAGACGTTCGACTACATCAACCGTGCTTATTAACGCTTCATGCTTAGCGATCTACAAGGGTATGTAGATGCACGCTCCCTCTCATAGTTGTTGATCTCCATAGATAGATCTTGGGTGTTTGAAGGAAATTTTTTGTTTCCCATGCAACGTTACCCAACACTCCCATACTGAGGTGGAAAAGTGGTGGGCCCAACACACCCGAGCTAACCCCTTGTCTCTTGCAGTTTAGGGTTAAAGAGGGCATGGTCGCATAGGAGATATTGTTGCCATCTAAAGCGTCGCACGTGAGCTATTTTCATCAACGACATCGCATGCTTTCCAATTAGCATCAAAAACGTCGCACGGGAGCTATTCACCCATTCCGGATACAGTCTGGATTAGAATGGAGAACACACAACAAACTAGAATGCTTACAAGAATTGGTCAAGACATGGGCAACTACATTATAATGTCGACAAACATACTTGAAGGTCGAAGAAGTAAAATTCATGGCTGCCTGTTTCATATCCGTAGCCATAGAGTCCACATCATATCGATCTCGGATATTAGAATTAATCCGTTCTACCAAAGAAAGGCAATCTAAGGCGAAGATCACATGTGTGAGTCTTTTATCCTGAACCAGAGTGACTTCTCGATGGAGCGCAAGGGCTTCTACCATTTTCGGATCAAAAGATCCACAGATTTGGCTCCGAACATGCCACAAGGCAATTTCGTTCATGATTAAGGGCCACCACACCCAAACCAACCTTGTTGAGATTAGCAAAAATAGCAGCATAAAAATAAAACAAGGTCGTACCTGCGGGTAGCGGAGACCAATTGAAGCTAGAAGCATGTGTTTCACGTCTTGGAACATGTGTTGGCTTGAATAAATGCATAGAAATCATCTTAGCATAAGCACGAACCTTCATAACAGTAACACGCGGATGATGATAAATAACCTCATCTCTAGCTTTCCATATATGTCATATTGTCACCGCAAGAATAGATGCCTTCCGATTAAAAGATATTTGGAGGAAATCAAACGGTCGTCCCAGAGGCGAGAAAAAATCTGAACGACACAAATTAACATGATGTAAAGATTTTATCTCATCCAAAATAACACGAACATGAGGGCAAAACAGGATAGTATGTTCAACACTTTCTATTCTGTGACAAAAGCAACAATTCGCCGAAGTTGGAACTTGACGTCAAAGAAGTTGTTCACCGGAAGGTAAAAAATTATATGTGATACGCCAAAGGACAATTTTCATCTTATCAGGAGCCTTAATCGACCAGATTGATTTCCAAAATTTCTCTCCGGTCGCTATGTCAGAAGACTGGCAACGTCCACTACGGCTGCGAGCTAACATGAAACGTTTTGAACGCACCAAGTTATAAGTTGATTTCATAGTATACTCCCCATACCTAGTAGATGGCCAGCGAGCAAAATCCCCACCAACAAACTGATTAATAGGTACGTGTAAAATAGTTGCAGCAACATGTTCATCAAAAAGACTAGTACAATTTCATTATTCCATGTGTGTGTAGACTCATCAATTAAACAATGCATTGTTGCATTTCTTGGAATTGGAGAGCTCGGCCTGAGCAAAGATGGAGCAATAGAAGGGATCCAATGCTCATTAAGTATCTGTGTTCGCTTTCCATCACCAATGCTCCAACAAATTCCTTGTTTCAACAACCCACGTCCATACAAAATACCCCGCCAAGTGTAAGAAACCGATCGAGGTGTCGTCGCATTCCAGAAATCACCTTGAGGATAATATCTCCCTTTGATCACTCTAGCACATAAAGTGACTACAATCATGGAGGAGGAGAGGATAGCCACGACGGCGGTGGAAGCGGGCGAGGAGGACTACGAGGCCGACATGGCTGCCATGTTTAGCCGTCGGTGGGAGAAACGATGGTCCGGATATTCCATGGATTTGGATCATTTGCCATCATTTTGATAATTTGTCCTAGTCTGTCTCAATGACTAGTGGTCTCGGCCCCATCCGTCAATCTTATCAGTTTGATAATTTGTCCCAGGGTTGTCTTGTTGTTTCGGCCCCATCCGTCAATCTTGGAGAGGACACATTATCAAAGTTATAAGTAAAATGGGGTAAATGCTCCTATTTCACTCTCGTAAAAAGATTTTCAAACATGTGACCTACATCCATTGTCCATTATATTATGTATGGATGGATGCATATATGCAATGCTTAGAGCATTTATAGCCCGACTTGACAAATTCGACCCTTTAAATGCTCACGGACACGTCCGGGCACGTCCACGGATGCATTCGTACAATCCCTCATGTCATGTGTCCGGCAGCCACATACCTTAAATATGGACTTTTAAATCTATGCAAGTCCATGCACGTCTATTATACATGTCAATGTATCATGTAAATGCAAATGTTGGTACCGAAAATACATAGTTCTTACATAAAATTTATTTTAACTGCACAACTCAAATATTAGCTCATTGCTTTCTATCGTGGATCAACATATGCTCCACAAGATCACCGAGTAGCTACGTGTACACCTGATGATCTTGAAGATTCGGATGCATTTGTAGAAAAATTATAACCTCACTTGCATCTTGATCTTCCAGGATTTGAACTCGTTCTCCTGACGCTTCGAACTCATCGGTTTGGGCAACACCATCACCCTCATCCTTAACAATCACAATGTGCAAAATAACACAACATGACATCAACTGCCACAAAGTTTCTGATTTCCACATCATTGCAGCTCCACGAACAATTTCCCAACAAGTTTGAAGCACTGCGAATGCCTTCTCTAGATCCTTCCTAATTGCTTCTTGCATTGTTGCAAAGTGGCTTTGTTTGTTGTCGTATGGTTCGGTGATCACAACACCGCCCACTGAGGATAGATACCATCGAAAAGATAGTATTTCATGTTGTACTCATGGCCGCTGACACTGTAGTGGCACGACATTGATTCCCCATTATAAAGCCTCCTGTACGCTGAACACTAGAGATTGTAGAAGCATGTTGATGTCATTGTGATGATCCGACATTCCAAAGAAAACATCTCCAATCCATAATTCATGTGTTGCCACTACTTCCAGTATGATGGTGGTTGATACATCTCCGACGTATCTATAATTTTTGATTGTTTCATGTTATTCTATTATCAATCTTGATTACTTTATATGCTATTTTATATCATTTTTGGGACTAACCTATTAACTCAATGCCCAATGTTAGTTTCTGTTTTTTAACATTTCGGAAAATCAATACCAAACGGAGTCTAAATTGGATAAAAATTTACGAGAGTTATTTTTGGACCAAAAGAGATACAAGAAGCTTCAGAAGTTGGCCAAAATACCCATGGTGTGGCCACGAGCTAGGCCAGCACGCCCTAGGGGGTAGGGCGCACCCCTAGCTCGTACCCCCCCCCGATGGCATCTACGGACCTAACTCCACTTTTATATATTCGCAATTATCCCAAAAACATCAGAGAGCCACCCGAAAAAAAATCCGCCTCCGCAAGTCTCTGTTCTTCTACAATCCCATCTGGAGGCCTTTTCCGGTACTCTGTCAGAGGGAGAATCCATCACGGAGGCCGTCTACATCAACCTTGTTGCCTTCATGATGATATGTGAGTAGTTCACCATAGAACCACGGGTCCATAGGTAGTAGCTAGATGAATTCTTCTGTCTCTTCGATCTTCAATACAAAGTTCTTCGCGATTCTCGTGATGATTTATCCGATGTAATCTTCTTTTGTGGTGCGTTTGTTGGGATCCAGTGAATTGTGGGTTTATGAAAAGATTATTCATGAAAAGTAATTGAGTCTTCTCTAAATTCTATTATGCATGATTGTTATAGCTCTGCAAGTCTCTCCAATATAACGGTTTGGTTTGACTAACTAGATTGATTTAACTTTAGTGGGAGGAGTGCATTGTAGTGGATTCAATCTTCCGGTGCTCTATATCCCAGTGACAGAAGGGGACACGACACGTATTGTATTGTTGCTAGAGTAAAACGACGAGGTTCGAACATATTGCTTGGTCTCACTTTGTCTACATCATGTCATCTTGCCTAAAGCATTACTCGGTTTGTTATGAACTTAATACCATAGATGCATGTTGTATAGCGATCGAGTGGTGAAGTAATAGTAGTAGATGCAAAATTGTTTTGGTCTACTCATCACAGACGTGGTGCCTGTATACTTGAGCATTGCCACTTCTTCATCTGAATCAAAGAACTTAGTTTTACTCGTTTTATCAAGCTCCGTTGGTTCATACTCCTCGTCGTATGAAGCATTGAAATTCATGGTTCTCCCTACAAATAAATCAAAAAAAATTGTGGCAGACATTTTTTTCAAACACATGAGGGCAAGGGGCAGCCTGAGAGTTGCTGGATGTGTCGCGGTGGCATTTGGGATGGCGACGATGTTCGTGGCGGTGAGCACGGGGCAGAGGATTGTTGTGTCGGTCGTGGCGACGCCGAGACTCAAAACGGCTACCGAGCAAGGGTGGCGGTGGAGCCGTGAGACGTCCAGCGCGAAGGAGGAAGAAAAGAGGAGAGAGAAAATGCATCCGTAGCTCGAGAGGGTCGATATAGTGCAATTTGTTGTGGGATATGCCCGCCGGGCGTGACGTGGCGGACGTGCCCGGGCGCGCCCAGCCATCCCATATCCGCCTCATATTTGGCCTGAATACGTAGGGTGCTAGTCACACCGGACGTTTGAGCCCATTTGAGATGCTCGTCTCGATCATTTTTTTGACCGGTCATTGACGGGTCATCTGCCCGGACATTTAAGACGGGTTTGGGACACCGAGCGTAGATGCTTTTATTCCTTGATGCATTTCACGGATGAACCACCTCGGCCACGAGATTTCGCCTGCTCCTACATGCATAATCTCAACGTCTTCTCGGTCAAATTTATTGGAGTACATTGGGATTTGCAATGACCATTGCATGTATTCGGTGTTGTCACCGCACGCAACACTCTGGATCACAATTCACAATATCATCTTCCATCGCTCCAGGCATAACTGTCAAATCATCCACCAGGAAGTTTGTGTTTGAATTTGTTGCTTCCCGTAAGATTTATCACTTTTGGTACATCTTCATCTTGTAATTTCGTTGGCTAACAAGCAATATGTCTGTGAAGCATATAATCATCTAGGGAGACACTGAGAATCAGACTACTGATTATTTGTTCCATCAGACCACTTGGTGGCCGTTGGATTAGTATCATAAGAGGCGTTGGATCAGTAGGACATGCATGCTAGGCTGGGATTACTACGGATTCCATTTATTACGTGCTTCAAGCCTTAACTGCTTCCGAAACTGACGCATGTCTTGCTATTCCCAGAATTTCTCACCAGATGCTAGTAAAACTGCATGCTTGTTTATTTGGAATTTTATTCAAAAAAATTTGGATGCTAGTAAACTTTGTTTCGGATGCACATCAAATTTCTTTTGAGCTGGTGCAATATTTTACTTTGTATCCAACGCAAACTAAAATTGCATCCAATAGCGAGACACTTTGCTTCTATTTGAGTTAAAGTTTGGTTGGACCGAACAAATATTTAGGTCCCAGAACTTTACTTCCATGTAACAGAACTTTGCATCCAAGAATTCAAAATTTTGAGTGCATGTATCAGTTTTATTATGTCTGGAAGACGAGAAAATTTTGCTTTGATCTAATACAAGAGTGTTGCATCACTAAATTAATTTGCTTCTAACCGAACATAATTTTTTTTCTGTGCTTCATCAGTTCGTACACCATCTGATTCTGAAAGGCACACATATGGTGAGGTCCTTGTTGTTGCTTGATCGAACAGAATGTCCAATCTGATGCTAGTAAAAATGTACACTTCCCGTGCTTCTTTATTTTAGGAACTTTACTCGATGTTTTTTTTACAGATGCTAATAAAACTTGCTTCCAATGCACATAAGTTTCATATGATCTGGTGTGACATTTTATTTTGTTTCCGGTGAAATAAAAAGCATTAATATTTCACTTTTTTCCAACGCAATAAAAAAATGTGTCTCGTGGCAAAGGTAATTTGCTTCTATTGCAATCACATTTTGGTTAAGCCTAATAAAATTTTAGCTCCTTGCTTCCATGTAACAAAATTTTGCATCCAAGAATTTCACATGGGAAAATTTTGAGCCCCATGCATCTTGCTTCCATCAGAATTTTGCATCCAAGAATTCCACATGGAAAATTTTCAGTCACATGCATCTTGTTTCCATGTAACATAACTTTGCATCCAAGAATTCCACGTGGGAAATTCGGAGTCCCATGCATCTTGTTTTTATTATATTTGAAACGCAAGAAACTTTGTTTCCATCCCCTACAAAAGTGTTACCATCGCAAAACTAGTATGCTGTGACCAAACATAAGTTGTTTCCATGCACTTTTCGTTCATACACCATTTCCATATGATACACATTTGTCTCATTCAAGTTAGTAATGATACAATGCTTTATATGTTCATATTATATGTCCCCTATAAACTATAGACTTGCTTCACTTCATCTGGCTTGAGATCCTCTTCATTGTGGGGTCTGATCCAAGTGTCGTCGTGCTTCTTAGTGCATGCGCCTCTTGATCATAAGTCTTATTCGGTCTGCTTCATTATTTCGAGTGAACTGAAAATGTATAAAGTGTAGCATACTTGCATTATGAAAATTATGTGAGTAATCTATGGAAGAAAAATACATAGACCAAAGAAACAAATGTCATATCATATGGGATTGTGTCATATTATGGTAGTGACAATAATGAAAACATATTTTGTAAATGAAGCAGGATATATGGAAGTCAAACTATGGACATAGAAGAAGCACATGTAGTATAATTTAGAAACTCCATAACACACAAGAAGCGTCTAAATTAATAATGCTATCTCAACATATCTTATCTCAATTTGAAGCATACTGAAATAGAAATTATAAACCCGTCAGCTAATACATAAACATATGCTAGTATATTTGGATCCACGGAAGTAAATCAAAAAGGGTTAGTAAAAAAAGAATTGGCCACCAAGGGATGGATCTTTTTACTCACCAACATATAATGTGATCTGTGTTATTTACTTTTGGCATTTCAAAGCAAGAAAAATATATAGTTCAAAATAGTCTGCATAGCATTATAGAAGCTACAGAACTAAGAAGCATGAATAGATTAGTTTGGCAACAAATATATACTTCAGCAGAAGCATGAAAAATTGATATCATGTTGAAACTAATATTACGACCAACATTAGGAATAAGGTTATTGTGATTTGCATAAGAAATTAACCAAAATTCATAGATCACATAGTGATCCATTGCACATTGGATATAACATAGATGGCGATAGATACTTTCAAACAAATTTCATGAAAGAAAGCATTGCATCCAAAGTAACGTAGTAAAAGTGAATCGAAGATGAGATGAATCAAACCCTAGTTCAGGTTAGTAGAATTCCATGGGATTGGGAACGGCGCCTGAGATGCGTGCACAACTTCTTTGCCGAGCCGAAACAGCGCACTGGCGTGGTGGGAGGGGCGGTGACGGGGCAGCGTCTGGCCGTGGACCGGGGCGGTGAAGGGGTTTGCACGGTCAGCCGGTGCTGAGAGCAGGGACCGACGGAGAAGATGTGAGCGGGATGTCATGGTGATGTGTCGCAACTGTGGTTGTCTCAAGTTTTAGAAGCAGAGCAGGGTGGTGGCCGAGGTGGCCGTCGCCATGAGCGATCTTGGAGATTTGCTTGTCCATGGGATGCGACACGGCCGGGGTGAGGGTGGTGGGTCGGGCATGAGAGATTTACTCGCACTGGAGATGGTGACGTGGTGTGGTGGTTGGGATGAAGTTTCATGAGATATTTACGTGGGATGGAGCAAATCGTGGGCTTAATTAACGGGATGGGAGATTTTCTTATAAATATAGACCGTGAGATCAAATAAGAATCAATGGCGCTGGAACAGTCTGATGGAAAATTTCTACCCGACTCCTGATAGAAAGTGTTTCCCAATCATCTAACCTTGAGGCCAAACTGCAAGATAGTTTTCTAAGTTGAGTAAAGTTTGCATTTCAATAGAACATTTTCAGGAATAGAGGAGTTTTAAGAGTAGTGCATGGCATATGTGTGCACATTTCACTCTTCACTTATTATATGTTTAAAGTAAACTCGTTCTCTAGATCTAAAGGGTTATGAAGATTTAACATGCTTGAAGACTGAATTAACTTTTGTGAGGACTTGTGTATCAGGTTTTTTTAAAGGAGGATGACCCCGGCCTCTACATCTGGATGATGCATGCAGTCATTTTATTATTTATTCACAAAGACCTTACAAAGTAATACATCGGTAAGTCTGAAGCCACCATATTGGTAACATTTGTCACTACTCCTAAGCACTTGATGAAGGGGTGTCGCATGTCCGAGCCGTACCAAACAGACTATGCACCAAAGACTAACATCTAAAGCCGGACACCCCAATCAAACCTCTTGCCTGGTCTGTGGCACACACCGGTTCGACACAGTCTAAGAGGTCACCATCGCTGTCTTCCACTGATCCATCTTCAGAGTCTCTTGCTTTTGCTATTTTTTGTTGGATTTGCGTTTGAGATACTTTGGTCATGTTGATTTGTAAGGCTATGCTTGTGTGTGGTTGTACCTTACATTGCTTATCATGCTACTTTCTATTAGTTATGAGTATTGCTATGGCCGTTCACATGTTTGCTTGGTGATGAGTGCTTATTGTATTTCATATATATTCTTTTGTACGCTCCATTAAGATGTATGTGGCATGGATGAGTCACCCATGATCCTAATCGATCGATTATGCATTTGCATTCAAACGCGAAGTTTAAATAATGCACAAATTTAGGGGGAAGCTCTTGCTTATCACGTACTCCCTCCGTCCCAAAATAAGTGTCTCAAGCTTAGTACAAATTTGTACTAGAGTTAGTACAAAGTTGAGACAGTTATTTTGGGACGGAGGGAGTACTTCTCAAAGCGACGATGTCATTAAATGATTATTTCTTATGTTGAAGCTTTGATCTATATGTTATAACCAATTGCAAAATAGGAGAGATTGAAAGTGCAACTAATCACTGAGTGGTTTTGGTAATTCATAACAACATATACATCACTGAACTAATACATATTCAAAGAATATTTCAAGAAAGTTCAATCAGGTATGGCAATGAGAAGTGAATGTGGACCCCTCAAATGCAAAGGACAAAGCATTGGCAAAAGCTCCATGACTCTATGTTTTTGGTTTAGTGATCCAAGATCACATTGAGTACATAACAACGTCAATACTATTAAAAAGAGGTGTAGTTTTGATCATGAGTTATTTGCTCAAGTGCTTAGAGATGTTGCTCCAAAAATCAATCACACGCTCACATTCCTATACGTACAAAACTCTAAAGACTATCTTGGTCCCACCGATTTCATCTAGCTCTGACCCGTCAAGATACACTTGACAGAGCCACTGCCAAAACCCTAAAACTCGATCTCACGGAGATGACATCCGGTCTCACCAAAGTGCGCCTGCCAATCTTATGTAACCAATCGATGTCATCTCGTAATTTCCAAGCGGTTTCGATCGGTGACATCGAAGTGTGGAAAGTTCTTAGGTCATCACTCATCGGTCCCTTCGAGCGGATTCATCCGATATCATCGAAAAGCCAAAAGTTCAAACCTATGCACTAGTTGGTCTCTCCGAGTGGTTTCACCCGGTCACACCGAGTTGTGCATAAAGATGTGTAGCGGTTGAAGTTTTGGTGATGGCTATATATACCCCCATCCACTCCACGAGCTCAGTGAGAGCAACCAGGACGAAGCTATCACTTCCCATCCATCTTCCGAAAGAGAACCACCTACACTTATGTTGAAATCAAGGGAATTACACTCCAACCTTTGATCCTTGATTTCTAGCCCCCTCAAGTTACTTTCCACTCTAATCTTTCTCCTACTACCATGCCAAATTTGTGAGTGAATGATTGAATGTTAAGAAAACTATATTTTGAAGCATGAGAGTAAGGAGTTCATCATCAACGACAACATATATTATATTTTGAAGAATGGTGTCTCTTAGATTGGTTACGTATCACTTGGGAGCCCCAAATCTTATGGGGTGAACCAAGGAGTTTGTAAGGGCAAGGAGATCGCCTACTTCGTCGTCAAAATCTACCCCGAGTGAGGCTAGTTCTTCGTGGACGGAAGTCATGATGGCATAAACAATGTTGCTTCTTCGTCGACCCTTTATGGGTGGAGCCCTCCGTGGACTAGTGCAGTCGTTACCCTCCGTTGATTGAAGTCTTCATCGATGTGGACATACGTACCACCTATCGGAACCACGTCGAAAAACACATGTCTTCATTGCATTTGATTTCTTCGATCCCTCTTTTACGTTCATATGCAAAGTCATTAGTTTCCGCTGCCCACTATCTACTTGTATGTGTAGGGTGATGCTTAACTTATGTGAATTGTTAAAACATGCCAATAGCTAGAATTAAGAAAATATTAGATTTTATTTGGTTAAGTAGTCTAATTACCCTCCCTCTTCTTTCTAGATCTACTTACGATCTTACAAGTGTCAGGTCGCATCTGCTCTGGTCAGGCATGGATGCGATAATGACCGTTTTGGACGGGAAACGCGCAGGGACAAGGGTTAAGCATGGGCCGGGTAGTTAGAAACGGACGTGGCAGGGGAAAAGCACACCTGAACAGTTCGGTGAACTGATGGTGAACCGCGTTGGATGACAAAATACGACGATCCGAACGTCTTCAGACGATTTGCAGCGTTAGAGATGCCCTAAACAAACGAATATACAAATGTGTCTCAGAAAACTCAATAGCCGACGCGAGATGAAAGTCACTACAACATAGCGTGTTCTGTTTTCTCGGATGACGTTGGCGAATGGACGCCCCACAGGCATCTACGATGAGTATTTTGAACTAGCCAACGAAGACTAATGTGGTGTCGACATTGCTAAAATAAATTGTTGACTCACATGTGTCGACAATGCAACGTACGTGGCTTGAAAAAAGAGAGATCTAGCTATGGACGTTGCCAGGCAAGCAGTAGCAGTTTGTTTGCGTGGCATTGACAAAAGGTCATAACCGCAGCAAAGAGGCAAAAGGTCATGTGTGGACAATCTATGTTACGGCATCTCTAAAGTCAATCTGGAATGCATGAAACCGATGCCCAAATTAGTTATCAATATTTCAATATAAAGAACATCAAGAATAACCAAAAACTACTGCCATGCTCTCCGCAAACAAGAAAACGAGGGGACTACAATTACTAAAATTGATACACTCAAACATATTTCTTCCATTTCATAATATAAGAGCATTTTCGACACAGAAACGTTTTTATATCATGAAAAGGAAAATGTTGTAGTTAACGTCGTCCGATGGCTTATTTAGCATGTACGTAGTGCTCACCGATGCAGATGGACACCAATCAACGGTCTACCCTTATTATCTAAACACTCGTCTTATTTGAATACATCTTGCTCTACCCATGGTCCGAGCTTTGAGTGTGAAAGTAAACAGAAGAGGATATCGTTGAATTGGCTTCTCTGTCTAGAGTCTGTACTAATCTGGCACTGGACTAGACTTTCTTCAACTCCCTTTGTGATTTATTTTATTTTATCTTGTGTGTGAAACGATAAAATCTATTATAAAAGTTCATCGAAAGTATAAAACATTTCAAATATAATAAATTTTACATTTAAACCATGAAACCATCTCAAGAGTATAAAAAGATCCTTAATGATTTCTGTTATCTGCAATTAAACTCCATATTACACATAAAATGCTATTCCCACCGTTCACAAATATAAGAGGCAACCTTCTTTTTTCTGAAACAAATTCATGTAGACATGTTTTACTATGTCTTGCTCATTCTCAGATCGTATTTAGTTTATATTAAAATATTTAAAACACCTTAAGTTCGTGCTATAGTGATCTAAACATTTTTATATTTTTTTCAAAGGGGGAGTGCTTGACTAGGCCAGCAAACTTGTGTGCGGTAAAAGATCCACCGTATAAGAGTATCTCTAGCAGACCCGCTATTCTGCAAAACTGTAAAGGCAACTTATAGTTCGCGCGGGGGTCTATACGGGCTAAAAATCAATGCGGCAAGGCAGAAACTATATCACGAACCGTAAAATTTGAAAATCATGTTTCGAGCGAGAAATTTAACAGGAAAGATGGCCGGAGCATCGATCATTCATTACATACCATTGATCATTCGCTTTTACATAGCATTAGATATATACATAATTGCTCACCGGAGCTACGCCGGAGCTAAGCTACCCTACCGCACTACGCAAAATAGATCTCACCGGAGCTAAGCTACCCTACCGCACAACCCAAAATAGAGCTCACGCGAACTCGTGCGGTAGTTGTCCAGCGGTAGCGCTCAGTTGTTGTCATCGGAGGAGGTGAGGTCGACGTAGCGCTCCTGCTCAACGGCTTCACGGTGCCACTCCTCCACCTTGTCGCCGAAGGCGAGGGCGGACGCGACACCCTGCTCCTAGAGCACGGTGTCGAACACCTCGTCCCTCCGACGGCACTGCCGGTCCTCTTTCGCCTCCCGCGCACTACGCGCTAGCAGCACGGGCAAAAGGGCGCCCCCTCCGCCAGGGGGAGGAAGTCCTCCGGCCCGACGCCGCCCCGGCCTCGCCTCGGCCTCCGGCTCCCTCTTCAACGGGGGCAGCTCCTCTAGCTCCCTCTTCACCGGGGTGAGGGAGGAGCGCGAGCTCGACGCCCTGGAGGAGCTGCTGGTGTCGGAGAAGAGGCGGTTGCGCGCGCGGCCGTACTCCTCCGTCTTACAAGGAGGAGCGGCGGCGGCTGCGACTGGCCCCATCGTGTGTATCGTAGGGCGGCGCGCTTCTGCGCAGCGTCAGATCTGACGCGACGCGCCCTTTCGGGGTCGTCTTTGCCACGACGGTCGGAGTTGGCCATCTTGGGCGGGGCGACGGAGGGGATGCTCGCGTGGCGAATTTGAGGCGCCGACGGTGAGGGGTGGGGGATTTTCGTGGTGGCGGGGGATAGGGTTCGGACCCGTATCCAACAACCGAACCCGCACATATAGTGATCGCGGGATCTCGTTTTCGAGACACTGCAAAAAATTTACGGGCTTGGCTTCGTTTACGGTGTCTGTTTGGCAGATATTTCGACTCAAATTCTCATAATCACCGGAATTTTATGAGGTCTACTAGAGATGCTTGTCAACAGATGCATCGTTTGTATTTTTTATTTTTATTTTTGAAATAAAACGATCCTTTATTCATTTGAAAAGAGCAATACATTGTCTGTGAGGAATTTTACAATTTCACAAATAGGTTCCTCAAATCAATGTGAAGTCATTTTTTTTACTAATCTAACTAATTCATGAGCTATTTTATTTACTTCTCTATTTTACGTGCATCGTTTGTATACTCCACATCCCGTACTAGAAGAGTACACGACGGCCGGCCGGCCGGCCAATGTGCTGGTTGGTGAGGTGGTCATGTCTCATGTGCAACAAAACCTTTTCCAAATTAAAAAAAGGGTGAATTCCCTCACGATTCGCTCCCCTCCTCTCCTCCGGTCTTCCTTCTCCCCCCCTCCCCAACCTCCAAACCAAGTCCCATTTCCCCTCTCCCATCTCATCAATCCCTCCCATAAATTCCCTCGCTCCGCCTCCCGAATCCCCTCTCGCCTCTGCCGCGGCGGGTATAGCAGATCGGCCGATACACCGGGCCGGACAGAGCTCTTCCTCCGTCCCCGTGCCGTTCCACCTTTTCCTGCGCATCTTTTGGAGCAAAGTTCGCGCCGGAAAGCCTGAAAAGGTCGCGGGCTCACAGGTGGAAAGGAAGGTCGGCGCTTTTGCTCCTCTGTCCCTCCTCTTCTCTGCCTTTGGGGGCTTGGCTTTGGGCCGCGAAAGGTCGGGATCTCCTCTCGGCGGAAGAAGTTTGGGTCAGGTCGAGGAGCTCGATTTGG
Organism: Hordeum marinum; assembly: GCA_022496015.1. Lineage (NCBI taxonomy): Eukaryota > Viridiplantae > Streptophyta > Magnoliopsida > Poales > Poaceae > Hordeum > Hordeum marinum. The sequence goes on along the minus strand of CM039678.1, from coordinate 374,472,301 downwards.
GGCCGGTAAGATGGCCGCTCCTCCTTCCACTTCTTCCTCCACCAACGCCTCCAGTTCTGCCGTCCCATTCTTGCATGCAGCAAACTTTGAGCTCGATTCTTTTCTTTAGTTTTGATTACGTCTAGTGTAGAAGAAATATGAATCCATTTCCCCTTCTAGTACTATTTCACAACATACAGTAGAACAGACGAACAAATTCTCCGGCTTAACTTGCTGTGGATCTGGTACCTGCCCACGATAGCACAGAGATGTGCAACGCGCTGCAGGTCGGGATGAAAAAGGGTCAAACTTTGTTCCTCCCAAAACAGTGGGTCGTAACTTTCAAAAAGAAAACAGTCGGTCAAAATTGTGGTGCCATGCCTGCCGTGTGACATGATTAGGTTTGTTTATACCAGTAAAATGGCGCCTTCTGTTAGCCTTTCGCCATCAGAGGGCTTTGGTTTTTCCATCCTCAGCTTCACCAATCGCCATCAGAGAGTTGGCTGTCTGTGTAGCCAACTTCCCATCATCTTTATCATGTATTCAGTGCGCGACTAGAACCGGCAGCCCACTCACTCCAGACTATTCAAACCTGAATGGTATTAATCTCTACTCCGTGATTCGTTAGTCTATACGCGCGCCGATTGCTTTTATTAGTGGATGACTAGTTTACAATACTGCTACGCGCTAATCTTCCCATTCACCTTCCTTTCCTTGTGTATATGCAGTGCCTGAAAGCTCATTCAGAAGACCTTGACTGCTTGTCATCGCAGAGTTTCCGGCAGATATGTCTTTCCGCAGCATAGTCCGCGATGTTAGAGAGAGCTTCGGAAGCTTATCAAGGCGGGGCTTTGAGGTGAGGATTTCAGGCCTCCCTGGTCTTTCCGGCCATCATCACCGGGGGAAGTCTTTCGGGCCACCGGGTGAGCTGCACGGCGGAGCTGTAGTGGCTGATCAGAATGGTTGGGTTGGTCTTCCTCCTGAACTACTTCGTGATGTGATGAAAAGGCTGGAGGAAGGTGAGAGCACTTGGCCGTCCCGCAAAGACGTCGTCGCTTGTGCGGCGGTCTGCAGCGCGTGGAGAGAGATATGTAAAGATATAGTTCAGAGCCCGGAGTTCTGTGGGAAACTCACTTTTCCGGTGTCCCTTAAACAGGTAAACATCCAACTGAATTTATCATGAATAGTTGCGTCTGTTGTTCGTGCTCGGTAGCTTGCATTTTCTTCTCATGTTACAGCCTAAAATGATGGAACTGGCAAACGATTGTGGCGTCTGGATCTTAAGAAATCAACATAATAGTAGTTGTTATGCTTAGCAATCAACTTGTAGCAATTTTCTCTTAGGGGATTGAAAAATAGATAGAGGCTTCTGAAGTAAGATATGCCTGCTTACAAAAGTTTGCCTACTGAAAAGTAGACAGAGGCTGCTGAAGTGAGAAAGACATGCCTACATAATACATATGAAAGTTTGCACCTGTCTGACTCTGATTTGATGTTTAATCTACAGCCAGGACCTCGAGATGGATTAATCCAGTGCTTTATTAGAAGGGACAAATCAACACTAACCTATTATCTCTACTTGTGCCTTAGCCCTGGTAAGCACATGTGCTGCTTCTCTCATTAATCTCATGCTGAACAATTCCTGTGTTCATTGCTTCGTTGCTGGATGCTGTTCTGATTATATGTTATGTGACATGTAGCTGTCCTTAGTGAGAACGGAAAGTTCCTGCTAGCAGCTAAGAGGAATCGACGAACAACATACACCGAATACGTAATTTCTGTGGATTCTAAAAACATCTCGCGGTCAAGCAACGGCTATGTTGGAAAAATGAGGTGAAGTACCTTCCTTCACAACGTTCTTGCTATCTAACCTTCGGTGATTTAGATCTGACATTGTATGTACACCAACAGGTCGAATTTCCTCGGCACAAAGTTCATTGTCTACGACACGCAGCCGCCATACAATGCCGGAAGCCTTGTCCCATGCCAGCGCGGCAGCCGCCGCATCCCTTCCAGGAGGGTCTCCCCAAAGGTGCCCACCGGTAGCTACCCCATCGCCCATGTGAGCTACGAGCTCAATGTGCTGGGCACCAGAGGTCCGAGGCGTATGCAGTGCACGATGCACTCCATCCCGGCCTCTGCAGTCGACCCAGAAGGCGTGGTGCCTGGGCAACCCCAGCAGCTGCTCCCTGGTCCGTTCGACGAGTCCTTCCGCAGCATGAACGCCTCCTCTAGGTTCTCCATTGCAGACTTCAGCAGCTCTCGCTTCTCAAGCTCACGATTCTCAGACGTAAGTGGAGGGTTGCGGCGAGACGACGAAGACGGGGAGGCCAAGGAGAGGCCATTGGTTCTCCGCAACAAGGTGCCGAGATGGCACGAACAGCTGCAGTGCTGGTGCCTCAACTTCCGAGGCCGGGTGACGGTGGCCTCCGTGAAGAACTTCCAGCTGACGGCAGCCGCTCCACAGGTGATAGCCACCGCTGTGCCGCCGTCAGAACCTTCACAGCCGCCCCAGCAGCAGCAGCTCCAGCCTTCGAGTTCATCGTCGTCCTCGACGTCCGATCATGAGAAGGTGATCCTGCAGTTTGGTAAGGTCACCAAAGACATGTTCACCATGGACTACCGGTACCCGCTCTCGGCGTTCCAGGCGTTCGCCATCTGCTTGACCAGCTTCGACACCAAGCTGGCCTGTGAATGAATAGAGCAGTGGCACAAGTATTTATGTGTGATAAGTCCATCAAGATCTTTTTTTTCCTATTGCTGTTGTTGATTTACTTATTTATTTCTCGAGTGTCAAGAATGGCAAGAAATATATAGGTTTGGTCGTTGCTACGTTTTACATGCCTCTGAACTTTTCTGTACATTGTAACAGCAAAAGATATAAACATCTTCAAATGATGTGTGCATTTTTCTCCCGTGGCCAATGGCGTGTACTCACATGAAGTCATTTGTACAATTAACAATCATGCTGCAAACAGTCAATAGGGATTAAAATTCTGGGATCATCAGATGGCTAGAAGCATTTAGACAAGAGAATAATTATACAGTTCAATGGTCTACACCTATGCAAATTATGTACAATTAACAATCCACATTCGACTATCTTCAGATACTCTTCCTGGAATCTTGCAAAAAACAAAAAAGAACCTACAATCTCTTAAAACCTTAATAAAATGCATAACTGAGATGTTTACAGAAAGAGACCTATCACCAATCAATCAACATTCCCCAAATCCTACAAAAAGAAGGCAGCAGAGAGCATCATATGTCAAATTCGTCCAAGTTTCAACATCCCGCGGCCCTCACCGACAAGCAACTTGTTGGTTTGCCCCCTGAAAACTATTTCTGACTGCAACGGCACGCTCATATACAATCAACGGAGTTCATCGGGGCGCTGCTTCTGCTCAGGAGACGAGAAATGTGCGACGTTGGTCACCGAAAAGAAGTCCAGATCCCTAGTTTGATCGGAGCTCTCAGTAATGGTTCTGGTAATAACCGGGATCTCAGCGTCTGAATCACTTCTGCGATATCTTGCACCATTGCTTGCAGTGCCCAACTCTTCGTCACTCACTTCATCAGACCGGCGCCGTGTGGTCTTCAAGATGTCGAGGCCCATCTCAAGGTCATCCTCCACTTTGGCTCGTGGACGGTGGGGTGTCTCATCTTCCGGCACACTGGAACGGCTGATCCGTGGCAGGGACGCAACATGCTCCTCTTGAACGATGGCTCGCAGGTTGATCCTAGAAGGCTTCCTTTTCGTGCACAGGACCTCAAAACAATTGTGTATGCAACCGAGGTCGAACGCGTTGGGTTGGTTGCTGTACTTGTACTTGAGATTCTCATATGTTGTCTTGAGAAAAAGAAAGTGGAAATTTAATCAAATTAAATAAAGTTGTTGTTGAAAAAAGAAAACACAAGTTCTTATTACTTCTACAAGGATGTACTACCCATCATTGCATAAAAATATCTGCTATGGAAAAAATCATCCAGTGAGATTTCAAGCGATCACTACATTTCAGATTAGCCACTATAAGCATTATAACTTATCCTTGTGTGAGAGTAGACAGCTCACTGATGACCATAGGAACTTTCTACATTGTATCTCAAGGCAGTACATATACCAATGTTTTCGTGTGAGGTATGCCTTAACATTGACTTCATGGGTTTAGGGGACTAACCTTATTTGTTGCAATGAGGTAAGAGTGGAATCCGGTGAGACCACCAACGAACCAGAAACAAACGAAACAGTATGCCATGACTGCCACTGATGCTGGAGATGCTTTAATTGCCTCCACCACTGAGCGATGATCCTTCATGAGAAGACTGATGTACAATGCAGACATTGTAAATACATAGAAACACAGGACTGCTGCCGAACAAACAAACCAGAAGAAGTAGCGGTAATTGCGCTGCAAAGGTGAACATAAATGCAGATAAGCTGAGATTGTTCTGACAGCAAGGGCTGTCAGGTAGTCAAAGGTTAAATAACTAGTTTGATTCTTTGAGAAGGATAAATAAATCAGCATAACAAACCTGTCCAATACATTGACCAACCCAAGGGCAGTGGTGATCAAATCGCTCCACACAGTTATCACATTTGGAACAGTGGGAGCAACGAGGAGGCCGGTATAGCATGCAAGTTTCACAATATTTTACTCTCACGGACACACCATTGACCATGATCTCTTTTATCCGAGGGAACTGGAGAGTATGAGGAGCTGAAGAATCATGAGAAAACTCCTCCACAGGTGGGTTTGAATTCCTTGGTACAATACCTGGATCTTGAGATGAGGTCAAGAAGAGCAGTAACAGTACCTAACAATCAGATTTTGCAGAGAGGATACTATAATTTGGCAGTTGTTTATAAAGTAGCATGAAGTAAAATTCACAAAATAACTTCTACTCTTGAGAGAACATAACTCATCGAGAACGGTATCATAAACAGACAAATTAATTTGCAAGAGCGGAATATAGATAAAACTACTAGTGAATAGACCAACCTAACAACAAAATTGAAGCGTGGGTTTTCCAACTCAAGAAATGAATATAGAACCATGCATGAAGCATGTGTAGGTGAAAAAGGAAGATCAAAAGATCACAAAATGCTTTGACCAGTAGAGCTAAGTAGAGTGTTTTATTGGCTGATGAGAGAAATTATAGTTTCACATATACTATGCAGTTACAAACAAAATTCAAATGATGTATCACCTATGCCAAGGTTGATCTACACTACTTTGTAACTAAGCCAAAAGGTATCATCCAAGATTCCCTTGACAAGAGAAACTGGGTTCGTAGCATATTCGCAACTATATCCACATCACAAAGTCTTAAATGCAATCATGGACAGAAGATAGCGATGGCTTAGTGCATTTTAACCATTAACTGCTGCTGTATGATCATAATGGTCTCGAACTAACTGCTAGCCACAAAACTACACCTTGCAAAACATGTTGACATGCAGCTTTTATTGTTACATGATATCTTGCATCTTTCAAATTACTTTTGCGTTGAAGCTCTTAGAAAACACGTCGCCATTCAGGATTTTTCTCCAACTGAACGACGCAAACACATAATCAGTGGTGAACACAAATCCTATCATCCTATCCAAAACCCTCAGCACACAACTCTTTGGTACATAGGCAAAGAATGCTTACTCACATGAATTGTCAGGGCAACAGTAACAACCAGAATTGCATACCCTGCATTGTATGCAGGAAAGATGTGTATGAGATTTTTGCCCACAAAGATGCAGAAGACAACAACAGGGGCCGTGATCAGCGAGAAAGATAGCAGAGTAGCCTTGGCATCTGGTCCAAAGATCAGTCTTCCACCACACCAGATTATCTGAAGAAAACGAGACACGTCATTGAAACATTCGACAGCTTCACGATACAAAATACCACAACATGAGCAGAGTGAAGATGTCAACAAAGTTTCTCTCATACAACCCCCATCCCCCTTTTGCCCCTATATAAATTGTGCATCCCTTTCTTTAAACCCTTGAACTGATGGACTTGTGCATAATTTCCTAAGCAAACTGTGCCCTGGTTGGATTAGCAGCAACAGGGTCTGCACAAAGACAAGAACCTGAACCTCCCAATTGGATTATCTTATTGGGGGGCATTCACAATGGCACCCAAGCTCCCAATCGATCCACAATAGTTTATTCATCCATCTCGTCAGCAGTGCAGTTTAATATACAAATCACCCGCAAATCAATAAACTAACCAGCTAACCAGATAAAGACACGGGCCTTATCCAGGAGCAGTTACGCCATCCCCACTGTGCCCGTCTTCCTCCTCAACAAAGAGGTTAGAAAGAACATAACAAATCAGAAAGAGTAGTCAGGGATGGCACTGCGGCGGCGGCCGCCACCAATCGATCCAGAGCACACGGGTTTTCTGAATCCAACTATCCAAGAAGGAAGAAGGGGGGGGGGGGGGGGGGGGGGGAAGAGGGAGATGATGATGATGGAGGAGTAATCTAATCTCACGTACGTTGTTGCCTCTCCAGACTTGGTAGACGCGCAGCTGCTTGGCCATGGCCGCGCCGCCCCCCGCCGCCGCCGCCGCCACCACCCCGAAACAAGAAGGGCAGAAATGAAATCCACCAGTCGCAGTCGCAGTCGCAGCCGCGGCCGCAACCAGCCCTTACACTCCTCCGTCCTCTCTCTCTCTGTCTTCCTCTCCACTCGGAGGAACTCTCTCCCTCTCTTGTTGATGATTTGGTCTAGAGAGGGAGAGGGGACAGGGCCACGGCCAGGGGGGCACGGGAGCGAGATGCCATCAATCGCCGCTGGCGCTGGGTCTTCTTCCTCGGTGTGACAGAGATGAGATGAGATATCTGGCTGGCAAAACCAAAAAGATTTGATTTTTATGCCTATGGGTCACACCGAGGAAGACAGAGAGAGAGAGTTCCTCATGAGGGGAGGAGGCAACGTCGTTACGCCGGAGTACCAAAGAATCTCTTCTTTGTTCCCTGGGACACTTTTCTCTCTTGTGTCTCTCTCTTTTTCATTTCTGATAATTTCTTTTTTACGGATTTTTTCTTTCTTTTTATAATATACAGTATAACAAACACTTTATCATGTTATTCCCTTCGTCTCGTAATGTAAGACACTAGTGTAGTATTAAAAAACGTCTTATATTATGAAACAGAAAAAATAGTATTTTCTTCTTTGCATAATACCTAATGGTATAATCAAATATCTAAATATTCGACCTTTCGGTGCGGGAGTAAAATGGCAATTTATCAGGCCCCAAAAATAGCAATTTCCGCAATCGATGGTACTATTGGAGTGGGGATCCGGCATAGCTTAAGGATCACATTTTAGATCCCCTTGATTAAGATCAATGTGCCAACTATTCATGATGATCTCTTGATTAAGATCCATGTCTCGATTATTCATGACTCACACCATGAATATGGATGGGATTCTATGTGCCTGATTTTATTTTATTTTTGGTATTTTCGGGTTGTTAGAAAGGGCAGGCCTGACACAATGGTGAAGTATTACCCCCTTGTGACAAGAGGTCCCTTCTTAATAACTTTATCTACATTGCACTAGGCAGGGGTAAGGCTTGCCTTCTTATAGCGGATCCCTTCTTGATTAATCCATGTATCAGTTATTCATGGCTCACATCATGAATACGGATGAAAATCTATATGGTTGAGATTTTTTTTTTATTTTAAGATTATTTACATGGGAATGTCAAGCGTGTGAGTACTTTGGTCTAACATAGCCGGTAAAATGCTTATTCCCCTCCATGCAGTTAGTTCACACCGCCTTTAGACATTTTTCCATGCCTGGGTCTACACGATCCTTACCGCTCAAAGAATATCGGCAAAAAGTAAGTTTTTTAAAATCAAAACTTCAACTACACGCTCACGATGCCTGTAAAGTTATTCTTGCTACCTGGGATGGAATATATGCTCTCAATTTGATGCCATCCTCTTTCCCTCCCTACCTACTGATCTACGTAGAATAATCTGGCATGTGCGAGCGTGAACTGTGAAGTTCATCTAAAGTGGACACGGTTTCTTAGGTGAGAATAGAGAGGCGAAATGAATCAATCCCATTCCCACGTGATGCGATGTTAATGTAAATAGTTGGCACTGCTCACTGCATGATGGTGTCCGCTTGATTGGATGCTATTCTGGATTTGGACCAGCTGTTTCACCTGTCAGTCAGTCAGTCAGATCAGTGGGTCCTCCTCACTTCTTTCCCCGGCGCTCACTCAGATCCATATGAACGTATTTTCTTTTCTTGATTTTTTTTCCTTTCTAATAATCCTTTTGTTGAGTTGTTAAGAGTAGCAGCAAACTGTTATCTAAGTTTTCCAACTAATTATCCTAGCTAGGATGCAATATGATTTCTTACAGAAAACGTACGGCCATGTGGAGATATGTCACAACTCCGAGGCAGGATCTGCCCTAGATAACAAAAACGAAACATTTGATTTACAACTCACTCATCGGGTGGAACCTCTCTGTAAGCTAAGGGGTGATTTACAGCTCGAGCAATCTGGTGATCAATCAATGAAACTCAAGTACAGTAGAAATCTCTGCTCAGGAGTCAGGAGAGCACACCCCGCTAACTGAAGCAGGGCGCCCTCACGAGAGGAAGAGCAGAGCCAGGGACGTCAGTCCCAGGAAGCAGCTCCACTGGAAGGGCGGGAGCCGGGCCACCGCCGCATTGGGATCGCCGCCTGGGCTCGCACCCTTGGTGGGTGCCCTGGGCGGCGACGGCGGTGGGGGCGGAGGTATCACGCAGGTTCCGAATGTCGAGTTGGCCTGCAGCTCAGTCAGAGGTCACAGCATCAGCACGTAGTGGTTGCAAGAAACACACCATTATCTTAAAGAAATTGTTGTTGCAAAAGGAAATCAACGTTATCCAAAAAGTGGTTGATAGAAACCCTAAGGAGCTAAGGGATGCAAGCTCTGCTCAAGTGGGAGGAGAAAACATAACAAGACTGAACACTGTAAGACTGATGCGTATGCGTCCTTACCTTGCAGTAAGCAATGTTGTCACAGCCACATACTAGATGCCCATTAGCCACATCGGTGGCCAAGGGAGCGCCTCCACCGTCGCTCCTCTGCGCGATTCAAAATAATAAGGAACCGACCTGATTGGCGGCTAAATAAGCTTCATTTAGATATGATCTTTAGCTTGCTGGCCTACCATGTAGTAATCAACGGCGATGTAGTTGGGCCACCGATTGCCTGACAGGTCATGGCAGGTCTTTAGCATGCTAAGAAGTGGTGCTGAGTTGTTCCCGCAAACCCCGGTTGGATTCGGGTCTGTCGTGAAGAAGTTCATCAGAACAAGCGACTGGCTCTTGGAATCCATTGCGGGGGACTCAGCACGATTCAGGCACTTGCCCTCCACCATACCTCCATTGCCATCTGCACACGTAAAGCAAGACCATATCAACAAAGAATGTCGTTAACACTAAATCAAAACTTCACATTCTGATGTTTTTCTTTCTTGTGTTGGAATCCTACATTGGCTTTCTACGACGTAGTTCCACTCGAACGGAATCCCCTCGCTTGCTTCTTTTGCTTTCTTTGATGTGAAGACGAGGAGACGCTCATTCTGGCTCACCATGTCCTTGAGCAAAGGCCAGTTGCCACCGGTCTTGGGCATTTTTGCCACCGGGAACCAATACTTCATGAGGCCGGAAGCATTGAATACTTTTGGCAGGGAACCTGCAACAGTGTAGTCTTCCAGGAAAACTGTGATTACTTCTGAAGGGTTTGCTTCAAGGAACGTCTGGATTTCTTTGAAGACGTTGATGGCAGGTTGCTGAACAGAACCAATTTAAGATTAGAAATACAATAACAAGATGCTCTGACAACATAGAGGAGAATGTTCAACTGATAATGAGATAATCTTACAAATGCCGTAAAGTTGTAGCATTTCCCACCAAATGAGTGGCACAGCCAGACATCATTGTTGAAATCGTAAGTGTCAAGCATCAAGCCTCTAATACCATTCTGCACACAATCAGATAGAGATCCCCATGGTTAATATTTTCAATTAGCAACTGACGATCCATATTCAGATTATGAAGGGACCGCCACAAGATACAGCTTGGTGGTGTGCAGGAAAAACGGTAGATGAAAAATAGACAGTTAGCTGTATAATCAGTAGTCACCCCAGTAGAATGTAGTTTGAAACAAATAGCATTCTGCAGAAGGAAATTTAAATATCTGCACACCAACAGAACATAGAGTAGCAGCCTGCTAAATTGTGTTGGGTTGGCTTATTCTTTGTTTCTTTAGTTTTCTTTCTTTCAGTAAAATAATAACGCGGGAAGCTTATATGAGATATAAGGCAAGCAGAATACTTTAGGAACACTTGCTTGTTTCATCACTGCAACACAATGTTCGCCTACTTGTGAAGCGTGGCTAGAAATAACCACTCAAAAAACGTGCTCCAAGTCTCCAACACAAACACTGTATTGTAAGATCTTTTTATATGAAAAGGTTCTACTTTAAGAACAGTGATTGGAAGAAAAAAGAGGACAGGATGGGCATGATAAGCTATGTGAGTGTGGCCCTTCCCTTTCCTTAAGACCAAAGCAATCGACACCTTCGCAGCATAATACCAGAACTAGACATGATTACAACAATGCTTGTTTCGCAATCAGGGACTTCAAGAATCCCTTTTCTTTTCAATGCATTGAGCCCCCGAACCTCCTAAAGAGGCAAAAGAAAATAAACGAATGAAGCAATTGTAAATTGCAACAAGTCGTCCCTGTGGGTAAACGGGGAAACACCAGTGTCGTTGAAGGTTTCGGCATCTTCATTCTACTACTTCTGGAAAACATTTTTTTTTGTGAAGAAAGAAAGTGTAATGAAGTTAGTTGTGATGATTACGCTTTGAACATATTTGTGACTAATCACGCAATAAGCCTAGCCAGCCACCACATGGATTTACTAAATTTAGTACTGCGGCCAGTGCCCGTACTCACAATAATCTCTGTGAGCTGGCAGGTAGACTAACCAAAGGCAAGTATTGGCACATCTTCAGATTGGAGGTGGTGCCATTAGTTGTACCTAAATACTAGTGGTTGGCATTTGTGCTTACATATTTAAACAAATCCGACAACAAGGGTACATTATTCATAGTTTCAAACATAGTATAATGCATTGTTTGATGAAGCAGCCCTACACCTGGTGATACGTCAAGAAAAATAAACTACTCCCTCCGATCTGAATTAACTGACGCAACCTCTATACGATGTACTTGAAATTAGTTAACGTGTATTTGTCTTAGACATCCATTCATCTTTTCAAGCTCTACCACGATACATGCCTTTGGGCAAGGGGCAGACATCTGAGCCTTTACAGAAAGAAATCAAAGCAGATGCCCATACCTGGATTGAATTCAAACAAAAGCAGGGGAAAAGAGGACAGAAAATAGTGGAATAGTAGTAGAGCATGTGTCAAGAGTAAAAATAATGCATTCTTATGTGTGTTGCGCAGCAAGCTAGCTTTTGTGGATTTCGCTGATATATATTCCTCCGAAAGGGAAAAGGTCGGGCAGGTAGGACAGTGAGACCCTTGTGCATGCTCTGAATTTTGGAGCAGTAAAGAGGGCCTACTTTGTCTGGTCAATGGGGCAGGTGGAGACTTAAGCAGGAAGGCACATCACCACTTCGCCAGCAGAGAAATGATTCGAGATTGACATACAAAAAGATGCAAAACTGAAGTCTCCGTACATAACTGCAGGCTTGAATTCGGTGTTGTGTTGGTTAATTTTAGAAGGTAGTGGCAATTCTAGTTTGATGAGTGAGCAAGGGTAATCTTATGGCATTTTGGCATAGCTATGTAGTATGGGGTTTCCAAATAAATACCAACCTTTAATCTGCACTGAATCTAGTAATAGCATCTCCAGTAATTACTCGATTTTATTAGGGGTAGGAGTAGCCATTGACCAAGCAGGTAAAAAGATGGGATGGAAAATGGCGGTGCAGTTGGATTTGGTAGGTGGTGGCAGGCACGAGCACATGGACATGGAAATGGGGTGACTCCACGGAGACACAGGCCCCGGCGGGGGATCCCTGGTCTTGGGGCGGACGGAGGAACTGAAAATGCAGAGCACGAAGAGAAGAGTAGTGGGCGGTAGCGGCGGTTGTGTTACCTTGAGCTGCGCGGTGACGGAGTCCTCCTGGTTGGTGGGGGCGATGAGGGCGTTGCCGGTGGCGGAGACGGCGCCGGCGAGGGCGAAGGAGTTGTGCGTGGTGAGCCAGGAGTAGTTGTTGAAGGGGAGGCCGGTGCCCTGCGAGCGAGGAGGAGGAGCGAATCAAGCGCGCGTCAGTAGCAACACCAAACGAAAAGTACATTGCGAGCAGCAGGAGGAGGAGGGGCGGGGGCTTACGTGCGTGAGGGGGTCGACGGGGGCGGCGCGCGCGCAGACGCCGGCCCCGCCGTCGGCGCAGGCGGCGCAGTGCAGCCCCGAGCCGCAGCCCGCGCCGGCGGTGCACTCGTCGCCTACCCTGGCGTCGACGGCGGAGGCGACGAAGGCGAGGAGGAGGAGGAGCGCGACGGCGAGCGGGCGGAGGCCGGCGGCGGGCATGGCGTGGCAGCTCTGCGGGAACGGGAACGGGACCGGGGACCGGGAGCGTGGCAGGAAAGCTCGGTGGGTGTCGTTGTTGGGAACTCGGGATTATGGGATGTCAAATCACTCTCTCGGGTCTTATTACGTGCGCCGCCGCCGCGTTGTACGTGTTGACGGCCTAAATCACAGTCTGAATTGTGAAATGCATCGGCAAATCCGAAGCTAAAAGCTTGGCCGGCAATGGCTGAAAAACGGATTGATTAATCAAAAACTAATGGAGACGCAGCGTCTAGTAAGCTTAGCTCTGGATTCGGTCTCCGCGGCGGTAGCAATCATCAACCATTCGACACGTCTCCGAGATGACGCACCACGTCTGTTTGTCTGTGTTTTCTGCGTGTCCTCCCACGAACGCGTGTTTCGTTTTGACATGGTAATAACCTCCCGCCCACGATCTCTCCCAGAAATGTTCTCTCAGTTTTCATGGGGGGGGGGGGGGGGGGGGGGGAACGTTCCTTCCATCTGTCCCCTCGGAAGATGATAAAAATGACTGTAAGTATGCATCGTTTGATTTATTTTTTTGCAAAAGACGTGTCTCTGCCAGGAAGATTCTATTCATTCTGCCGTGGCAAGCGACCGACTCTTGTCGTACAGACCAGGTGGTTGGAACAGACATGGCAACTCCAATTTTGTCAACATGCCAGAAAGCCCACTTGTCCAGTCTAGATGGGGGCGGCGAAACCCAGACTCTATCGCTCGCGCACCTTGCCAAGTCAACCGAGACAACCAATACGTACCTGCAAAAAACCTCGTAATTAACCAACCTCTGCCAAGACCAATTCTCCAGCAGATGAGTCACAGCACACCAACCAGATCAACCCCATCCATAATCCCATCCATCAAGATGAGTCACATATACGTACCAGGATTCAGGGCTCCATGCTGGACAACGAAGCACATATATGTATATACTGTTAATCACACCACCTCCTCACAAACATTCACGCCCAGCCAACGCCAGCAGCGATTCACATTCGCATAACAGAATTACATACAGGGCCGGCTACACAAGGCAGCTTCAGTCACGGCAGCACAGCACGGCCAGCCACCACACACACGCACAAGCTTCAGATGGGCTTCCACACGCTGAGCACCTCCTGGAACATCTCCAGCGTCAGCTCGCGGTCGGCGTGGTGGAAGAAGCCGGCGATCTCGTCCCGGACGTCGTAGATCTTGCCGAACACGAACAGGTACGCCAGGCACCCCTTCTTGAGCCGCTCCAGCTGGTACAGCCACGCCACGTGGAGCCGCTCCAGCACGTTGGCCGAGCTGATGTCCTCCAGCAGGCTCTCCTCGCAGCACGCCTTCACCTCGCCCAGCCCGTACTTGTTGGCCGCCGCCAGCAGCGCCAGCCGGTGCTTCCAGAACTGCTCCGGCCGGATCGTCCCGTACACGAACCCCAGCAGCGCCGAGCACGACTCCGAGCACATGTCCCCGATGTCGACCGTCGACGATGACTTCTCCTTGAGGTCGTGGACGAACATGCTCTCAAACACCGGCGAGCAGGCAGCCAGCACCGACTTGTGAGCCTTCAGCACGCCGTCCGTCGTGTTGATGGTCACGTCCGCGTGGATCGACTCCGTCAGCATGCGCGAGAGGCACCCCAGCGTGCTCTTGCTCGCCACGCTCTGCACCATGCCTTCGTTCGGCCAGATCGACGACGACGATGATTCAGTGCCCTGTAACCACATTCATTAATTGTTAACTCGATCACATTTTGGAAAATCCTGACAGAGGTCACTACTTCGATGACAGGCCTATAGAATATCCTAGTAGAAAAAGAAGAAGGAATCATTTGCATTGCGGCTGGTAAGAAGGGGAAAGGAGAGAGGGTACTTGCATTGTTCGTGGCTATCTTCAGGTCCAAGAACTCAACGTCAATCGTAAAACGCCCATGGGACATCACATCAACTTGCCACACAAAATCATCGCTGCTTCGGAGAAGCTGCTCAAAAACTATCACAAAGCGATAAAAGTAATTAAGCTTGCTGAGCCTGATACCATCATATCAGAAAAATGTCAAATGCAGTCATCGCAGAAGTAATATGACTACCGAATAAAAAAAGAATTGAACAACAGATATGCAATCTGTAAGCCATCAGGCTCTTAATGCTTGAGAGTTTCAAGAGATTATGTGAAGATTATCGCCAAGCAGCTGCTCAAGATTCCATTTACTAGCCAACTCATTTACAATTGCAAAACACATTTGTTATTGTGGGCTTGTGGCCCTTGTTTGAACTTCTCCTTATTTGCGCTCTTCTTTAGATTCAGAATACAATGTAAAATATGCTAGGTACATGAGGAAAAAAGAAAAATTCCTCTTCAAGGCAATTTGTTATATCTACGTCTTTGCCTCCGAATGGTAGTACTCCCTCTGTTCACTTTTACAAGGCGTTGTAGACATTTTAGACAGCGTGCAAAACAGCTCAATTTCAGCTGCCTGAAAAGACTTAAAAAAAGAACGGAGGGGGTAGTAATTCAGCTGATACGTGAGTAAACTTCTCACAGATAACTTTTACAAGGCGTTGTAGACATTTTAGACCGCGTGCAAAACAGCTCAATTTTAGCTGCATGAAAAGACTTATAAAAAAGAACGGAAGGAGTAGTAATTTAGCTGATATGTGGGCAAACTTCTCATAGAAAATACAGGCCATTCAGTTCACGGTTGGCATCAAGATGATCAGGCCATGCGTTCAGATTTGAGCGCGAAAGCTGAGCACCGAGCAGGCACTTACGGTATTATTGTAGCCTAATAATTGGTGGTCTTGAAGAAGTACTACAAATGCACCAAAGATTTATCATTTGCCAATTGGAGATGTGTAGCAGAGCACTTGAAGAAGCAAACCTGGGGAGACGCTGGAGCGGCGCGGCGGGCCAACCCAGGAGACGCGGAGCACGAAGCGGGCGAGCGGCGGCTGCTCCTTGGCCAGCCGGCCGGGCTCCGGGAAGAGGCGCACGTACACCGACCTGCTCTTCTCCACCGACAGGTACCTGTTGTGGGGGTTCATGACATCAGCCGGCGGCCAGTCTCAGGAAAACGACATGGAATCACGCCATGTTTCGATCGAATTTCACGATTTTACTGGATTTAGGGGCGTGGAAGATTGGGGAACGGTGGTAGTTTGGGAGTGGTAGGAAGGAGGAGTGGTACCAGTTCCAGATGCCGAGCTTGAAAGGGTCGGAGCGGCGGTAGGAGCAGGGTCCGAAGGTGTCGATGCGCCACTGGGCGAGGCGAGAGATGGTCTCCACGCGGGAGTCCGCCCCGCTCGGGCTGCCGCCGCCGCTCATGATGGTCCCGTCGCCGGAGATGAGGGTGCGGGTGCGGCGTCGCGTGACTGGCCGAGGGTTTCAGTGTTACGACCGACTGCTTTTCTTTCGAGTGATTACTGCTTTTATATTATTATTAGTAACAGCTGAATGCCCGTGCGTTGCCACGAAACAACAAAAAATGTTATTAGTCGTCAAATATGATCCAATTTTACCTGATTTGTTGGTATCATCATCAAACTCGGTCAATGGAAGGGTATCGTCGCCCATCGCCCCAGCAACCCCTCCACTAAAAACGCTCACCTCATGACACATTTCTTTTACACCCTCCGTAAAAAAATATAAAAAATCTAAACGTTCTTATATTTCTTTACAGAGATAGTACCTTCTTCTCCTATAAACATACAACAACAACAACAACAACAATAATAACAACAACAACAACAACAACAAAGCCTTTAGTCTCAAACAAGTTGAGGTAGGCTAGAGGTGAAACCCATAAGATCTCGCGACCAACTCATGATTCTGACACATGGATAGCAAGCTTCCACGCATCCCTGTCCATGGCTAGTTCTTTGGTGATGCTCTAATCCTTCAGATCTTTCTTTACGAACTCTTCCCATGTCAAATTCGGTCTACCCCAACCTCTTTTGATATTTTCAGCATGCTTTAGCCGTCCGCTATGCACTGGGGCTTCTAGGGGGTGTGCGTTGAATATGTCCAAACCATTTCAGACGATGTTGGACAAGCTTCTCTTCAATTGGCGCTACCCCAACTCTATCTCGTATATCATCATTCTGAATTCGATCCTTCCTTATGTGCCCACCCACCCATCTCAACATGCGCATCTCTGCCACACCTAACTGTTGCACATGTCGCCTTTTAGTCGGCCAGCACTCAACGCCATACAACATTGCGGGTCGAACCGCCGTCCTATAGAACTTGCCTTTTAGCTTTTGTTGCATCCTCTTGTCACAGAGAATGCCATAAGCTTGGCGCCACTTCATCGGCTTCAATTCGATGGTTCACATGTTCATCGATATCCCCATCTTTCTGCAACATTGACCCGAAATATCGAAAGGTGTCCTTCTACGGCACCACCTACCCATCAAGGCTAACATACTCCTCCTCCTCGTGCCTAGTAGTACTGAAAGCACACCTCATGTACTCGGTTTTAGTCCTACTAAGTCTAAAACCTTTCGATTCCAAGGTTTGCCTCCATAACTCCAACTTCCTGTTGACCCCCGCCCGACTCTCATCCAGTAGCACCACATTGTCCGCAAAGAGCATACACCATGGGATATCTCCTTGTATATCCCTTGTGATCTCATCCATCACCAAGGCAAAAAGATAAGGGCTCAAAGCTGACCCTTGATGATGTCCTATCTTAACCGGGAAGTCATCAGTGTCGTCATCACTTGTTCGAACACTTGTCACAACATTATCGTACATGTCCTTGATGAGGGTAATGTACTTTGCTGGGACTTTGTGTTTCTCCAAGGCCCACCACATAACATTCCGCGATATCTTACCATAGGCCTTTTCCAAGTCAATGAAAACCATATGCAAGTCCTTCTTTTGCTCCCTATATCTCTCCATAAGTTGTTGTACCAAGAAGATGGCGTCCATGGTCGACCTCCCATGCATGAAGCCAAACTGATTTTTGGTCATGCTTGTCATTCTTCTTAAGCGGTGCTCGATGACTCTCTCCCATAGCTTCATTGTATGGCTCATCAGTTTAATTCCATGGTAATTAGTACAACTCTGAACATCCCCCTTGTTCTTGAAGATTGGTATGAATATACTCCGTCTCCATTCTTCTGGCATCTTGTTTGCCCAAAAAATGAGGTTGAAAAGTTTGGTTAGCCATACTATCATTATGTCCCCAAGGCCTCTCCACACCTCAATGTGGATACAATCAGGGCCCATCGCCTTGCCTTCTTTCATCCTCTTTAAAGCCTCCTTGACCTGCTAGTATCATCAAAGGAGTCGTCCAAATCAATGGTAGAGCTCTCACTCTCCCCATTGAACAGCTTGTCAAAGTACTCCCGCCATCTATGCTTAATCTCCTCGTCCTTCACCAGGAGTTGATTTGCTCCATCCTTGATGCACTTGATTTGGTCAACATCCCTCGTCTTCCTCTCTTGGATCTTGGCCATCTTATAGATGTCCCTTTCGCCTTCCTTCATGTCTAACCGTTGGTAGAGGTCCTCATACGCCCGACTCCTTGCTTCACTCACAGCTCGCTTTGCGGTCTTCTTTGCCATCTTGTACTTCTTTATGTTGTATGCACTCCTATCCAGATATAGGCGTTTGAAACAATCTTTCTTCTCCTTAATTGCCTTCTGGATATCATCGTTCCATCATCAGGTATCTTTAGCTTCTCTTCTACTTCCCTTGGACACTCCAAACTCCTTTGAGGCCACCTTACGAATGCAAGTCGCCATGTTCATCCACATGTTGTCTACATCACCTCCTTCCTCCCAAGGCCCCTCCTTAATGACCCTCTCCTTGAACGCCTGAGCTACCTCCCCCTTGAGCTTCCACCACTTCGCTCTAGCGACTTTGGCATGCTTGTCCCGCTGGACACGAATCCGAAACCGGAGGTCAGCAACCACAAGCTTATGCTGAGGGACAAGACTCTCTCCAGGTATCACCTTACAGTCTAGGCATGCACGCCTGTATTCTCTTCTCAAGACGATGAAATCAATTTGGCTAGAGCGTTACCCACTACTGTAAGTCACTAGATGTGATTCTCTCTTCTTAAAGAGGGTGTTAGCTACGATCATGTCGTAGGCTAGCGCAAAGCTTAAGACATCTTCTCCTTCTTGGTTCTTGATGCCATAGCCAAATCCCCCATGCACCCCTTCAAAACCTGTGTTAGATGTGCCCACGTGGCCATTGAAGTCTCTAACGGTGTCCTAGACTAGGGGGTACTCACCATGTCGTCTCCCGACAGGTGGGTCGAGCCAAGAACCCCCAGGGCGGTTCATTAATGGGCCAGTTTAGACAGCCCATGATGCATATGAGGAAGATTTCACAAGACTTGGTGATCAAGACAAGGACTCCTCTTCACCGACGTAGCCGACTAGGACTCTTGTTATCCTAGGCCTCTGGTGTGTTATATAAGCCGAGGCCAGGCTAGTCATTAGGGACAATCAGATCATCATAGATCATATAATCATACGAGCATAACTCTTAGGGTTTAGACCACTACATATGATCTCGAGGTAGATCAACTCTGTACTCGATACACCATCATCAATACAAACAAAGCAGGACGTGGGTTTTTACCTCCATCAAGAGGGCCCGAACCTGGGTAAATACCGTCTCCCTTGTCTTCGGTTACCCATCGACCCAAGAACCATAGATCGGGACACCCTACCCGAGATCCACCGGCTTTGACACTGACATTGGTGCTTTCATTGAGAATTCTGTTGTGGGATCGCTAGAAGGATCGATGGCTCGTCTGCATATTGCAGTTTTTTTGGACAGCAAATTTGTGTTCGTCATCCCTGTTTCCTCAAGTGTCGGTTTGACGATTGCTTCGGTGGAATTGTGCAGAATTGTATCTACAACAATCCTGCAAAATTTCACCGTGTTCCGATGGAGGAATCTACGGCAATCTCTGATATACCGAAGCCATGCCAAATCTGGATGGGAATCTCGATGAGTTTAGGGCGAGGTGTCCAGTATCTAGCTCGGACATCCGTCGGAAAATGCCACCTTTCACCCGCTGTGGAATTCCTATACAAATCACCCCTCAAAATTTTAGCTCGATCCGACCATCCAAACTCCAGGAAACGTCCGATGAGTACAACAAATTTTGGATCTATTTTCTGCGTGAAAACGAATCCGAACCGAGTTCATCTTTTTCATGAATGGGTTGTCAGATGCCCTTTTGAAGGAAATTTTCTCATCATCTCGGTTAGCCGACCAAGAGTTCGGCATCACGAGTGCCGAATAATCATCAAGAGAACCTCGTCATCCACAGGTTGTATGGGTCGGGCGCTTCGTTGCTTCACCAGTCCAGCATTGACCGCATCACGAATTCTGACCTGCGATGGCATTGCCGCACCGTCACTTTTCAAGCCGACACCCAACACGCCGACCTGCTTTGACACGTCGGCTGGCATGGGTCTCTAGCGTCATCTTACCGACCTGCTTCGTCACCTCGGCTAGACTGGGGGCTTCGTCATCTCCTCATCAACCTGCTCTGGGGACTTCAACGTCACTAGCCGACCAACTTTCACACCTCGGCTGGCATGAGACTTCGGCGTCACCAGCCGACCTGCTTCGACACCTCGGCCGGCCGGAGACTTCAGCGTCACCAACCGACCTGCTTTGACACCTCGGCTGGCATGAGACTTTGGCATCACCAGCCGACCTGCTCTGTCACCTTGGCTAGACCGGGGGCTTTGCCATCTCTTCATCAACCCGCGCTAGGGACTTCGGCTTCACCAGCCGACTAGCTTCGTCATGTTAGCTAGACCGGGGATTTCGCCTCACCACATCGACCGTGCAGCGTCGCCACTTAGTCAAGCTGAACTCTTCGCTCAGCCACCTCGGCGCCTAGGCCATACCCTTTTAATTATTTGCTTCACTTAAATTAACTAAGTAGAAGGATTTAAAAAAATATTATTACCTTTATTTGTTATTACTCTTGGCTTGCACTATATTGTGTGCACAGGTAATCGACTTCGGCTGTGTCACGCGGCCTCCCTGGCGTGCCTACATTGTCGTGCCGCCTCCATCAACCAAATTGTGTCGTCGACATGGTCGACGGACGTGGGGGCTTCGCCGTCAAGCTGCCGAACTACTCCGTCTGCTCGACTGGACTAGGGGTTTCTCCTTGGCCCTTTAGAACTGTTGTGTTGTAACTTCATCAAGCCGAGCTCTTCTTCGGCTACCTCGTGACCGGCTTGGGCTGGGACCTTGACCTACTACAAACTCTACATACGTCACAAGCAAATTAAACAGTTAAGTCGCTTTCATGCTCAACTTTTTTCAATTTTTAACTTTTGTTCGGTTCTACCAAGCATTATAATTGGGGGCTTCGTCGTCACGCTGTCGAACTACTCTCCCCGGCTGGACCGGGGGCCTCGCTGCAGCAACCGTGTTGCGTTGCCACTTCTTGATCCGAGCTCTTTGCTCAATTACCTCGGGCTTGGGGGCTGGGACATCAGCCAAACCGAGGACTACGTCTTCATACCGAACCGAGCACATTAACCAACTAAGTCATTTTCGTGCTCGGCTCTCTTTGAAATTTTACTTTTTGTTCGGTGTAACCAAACATTATATTTTTTGTTAAACAAAAAAGACTTTGTTTGTTAAAATTTTTATTTACCCGATTAACTAGGGGCTCTTAAATTTGTATGAGCCGTTTTATAATAACTATGTTTTCTTCTTAGTCGTTGCAAAGTCTTTTTCTACTACTCCTTTTTCCAACACTAGCGTGTGATCAATAGCTAGATAGCCTGGTTTCTTTCTAAAGCTGCTCGAGTTTAGTTCGCTAAATAGGCCTCAGAGAAACACTCCGCCTTCGGGATATGGAGCTTGAA
Source organism: Hordeum marinum (assembly GCA_022496015.1). Taxonomy (NCBI): domain Eukaryota; kingdom Viridiplantae; phylum Streptophyta; class Magnoliopsida; order Poales; family Poaceae; genus Hordeum; species Hordeum marinum. The sequence continues at coordinate 374,450,872 of CM039678.1, read as the reverse complement.
GCTAAAGGCTGACCCGCTTGGAGTCCGGAGATCGGATGTATCATGTTAAAGCACGACCGAGGCACAAATTAAATTTTTGACCAATTTTGGATTGGCACAATTTTCTTTTGTCTAAACATAAAGTTTTTTTTGCATAAGTTTTTTGTTATTTCCGAGCATAACTCTTGTAGTACAATGCCATATGCATTTCATGCATCAGCAGTATTAAAGGGGGTCTACGGTTAACACCGAACCCACCAAACACTAAGGTACTCCATGCAGTCCTCGACAAAATGTCCTCGGTATTTCGCATTTATATGCATTGATTTCGAGTTGTGTCTTTGGTCTATAGCTGGATTGCCCGACTCCTATGCTTACCGCTTACGTTTCCGCTTTGTTCGGCTAAGGGGTAAAGGGAGAACCACTACGATTGTCACTTCTGGTTTAACTGGTTAAGTGCCTTAGTTGGAGAAAGCCGAAAGCTGTCTATCACAACAAGCGTAAATCGGTCAGCGAACTGCAGGCCGTATTCAACCAAATATAGCCGATCGAGGTTATCCGAGTAAAACGAAGGGCCTTTGTTTCTTGAAAAGGCCAAGTTGTGGGTGGTTTGACCTCGAATAATCCGAGGAGTCGACATATACTATGGGCTATTAAGTTGCCCCCAAACATATGCTCCTATGACTAAGTGAAAGTTATAAATCCCGGATATCTGATTGCCTTGTTTCCGCTAACACAACCGCCTTCGGGCACCGAGACATCGGCTAAGGGTTGTCTTGTTATTGCGGAAACACCCTGCGTAGCATCTACAAAGGGGTAGAAGCCGACGATGGGCCACTCTCAAATGATAAATGGCCACAAAGGAGTCAAAATAGCATATAGCATAAAAGCATTTGTATTCAATATGCGAGTGCTACCTTCCACAATCATTTGTTATAAAGCCATAAATATGCATCAATTTGATTTAAGATTTTGGCCAAGATGGGTTGCCTGGCTCCTGTGCTTATCCCCTATGTACCCGATTGTTCGGCTAGGGGGTAAAGGGAGCACCTTTGTGACTGTTACTTTCGGGTCATCCGGGTTCGTACCTCAGACTGGGTGAAGCCAAAAGCTAGCCATCTTAAGAATATAATTGGTCGGCAACGATGGAAGTGAAATTTTTAGTTCATTAAAGACCACAAAGTTCGGGAACATTCGCCAAACTAAATCCTCAATATTTTTCCTCCCGCATTGATCGGAGTTGGGGTTTCATGATCATGGTCAACATGATATCCTGGGAAAAGGAACTTATAAATGAATTATTTCTCCCAAAAGATGTTTCTTACATAGTAATATAACATATCTCTCTGCGTACCTTTGTTTATAAAACAGTATGGCCGGATGCCTTGTTTGTCGTAAATCTTTGCCTTTATAAAGGCTTTATAAAGTAGGACAAACACTCCTCAGCTACTGGCCGAGGAGGTTGAAGCTGATGGTCGGTCAACAAAGTCTTGTAGAATGCGGATCTGAGCATTAATGATGTAAAGTACTTGGATACATAGAATCATTACACATAAATTGTGTCAAACATAACAAAGTTTGTGTCAAACAAATATCGATCCTTAATTCGACCACTCATGCACAAATTAAGGCTCGATGGCTACTGCATTGCCTATTCAATGCATCAAATTCAAAGTGTAATACGGTTTTTGAGGAGATTCGATCCTTAGGTTGGCCAGCCGCACCCAACCGAGTCTCGAAAACTACTGCGTACCGCGTTTACATCCCTAATGAATGCCGTCGAGCAAGAGCATGATCCACATGCCAATTTTGCAAATCGACTTAAGTCTCAGGGGCTACTGGGATTAGTGGTTTTATTTTGATTATTATTTATCCTTCAGGGGCATCTCAAGTTTTAGACCGACATGCATCTTGAGGGCGACTGACTATATATCTCGACAAAGAATAAATTGCACCAATTGAAAATATCCACAAAAAATCAGCCCATGGTCGGGGTGGTGCACCACCTCGGAAGCAGTCCGGCATAAAGCTCGGGCGCAAGTGGATGGCTCCATAGAGGGCATTTCCGACGATAAGCTCGGCTGAATTCATTCAATCTTTTAAAGGCCGAGGTAGTTTACGACACCTCGGACGCTGATCATCATTGGAGCTCGGATGTGGTCCGGCGTTTGAGCTCGGAAGCATTCTGGCATAAAGCTCAAGATCGAAGACACTTCGGAAGTAGTCCGGCATAAAGCTCGAATGCGAACGACTGGCTCGATAAAAGACTATCCCGATATTTAAGCTCTGATGAACTACTTCAAATATTTAGAGACCGAGGTATCCTATGACACCTCGGATGCCGACCAGCGTTGGAGCTCGGGCTCAAAAAGACACCTTAGATACAGTTCGGTGTTGGAGCTCGGACACAAGAGGATACCGCCACACGAGAAACACTACGGACCTGAGTTGTGGCGTCAAAATAATGAGGCATTAATACAAGCCGATAACTTAGAGGGGCTCATTGGATGCCCGACTTGTGAACTCTTCGGATTCACCACGGTGATCCTCGAGATCAGTGATGGGAAGATTTATTGAACCAGTTTTCAAGATCGATGGCCGAAGACGAAGAACTGTTCGGAAGAACCAAGGAGCGTCCCTAACTTGAAGGTCGGTTCAGGGGGCTATTGACGGTGCCCTGTAGTAGGGGGTACTCACCACGTCGTCTCCCAACAGGTGGGTCGGGCCAAGGACCCCCAGGGCGGTTCATTAATGGGCCAGTTCGAACAGCCGATGATGCGTACGAGGAAGACTCCACAAGACTTGGTGATCAAGACAAGGACTCCTCTCCACCGATGTAGCCGACTAGGAATCTTGTTATCCTAGGCCTCTCGTGTTTTATATAAGCCGAGGCTAGGCTAGTCATTAGGGACAAACAGATCATCATAGATCATATCATCATACGAGCATAGCTCTTAGGGTTTAGACCACTACATATGATCTCAAGGTAGATCAACTCTGTACTCGATACACCATCATCAATACAAACAAAGCAGGACATAGGGTTTTACCTCCATCAAGAGGGCCCGAACCTGGGTAAATACCGTCTCCCTTGTCTCATGTTACCCATCAATCCAAGACCCACAGATTGGGACCCCCTACCAGAGATCCGCCGGTTTTGACACCGACAGGCTCCTCCTATGAAGAGCCTCTCGTCAATCGGTACACTCCTAACCATGTCCTCTAGGACTTCCCAAAACTCCCTCTTGGTGTTCTCACTGAGGCCTACTTGCAGGGCATACGCATTGATAACATTGAGAACTAAGTCCCCAACTACTAGCTTGACCAGGATAATCCGGTCCCCACGTCTCTTGACGTCTACCAGTCCATCGTTGAGGCTCTTGCTGATCAAGATGCTTACTCCATTTCTGTTTGCCACCATCCCCGTGTACAATAGCTTGAAGCTGGTACCCTCCACCTCCTTCACCTTTTGTCCCCTCCATTTGGTCTCTTGGACGCAAAGGATATCAACGCCTCTCCTCACCGCTGTATCAACTACCTCCCAAAGCTTACGTGTCAGAGAACCTACGTTCCAACTACCTAAGCGAATCCTCCTATGATCGGCTAGCTTCCTTACCCTTCGCACTTGTTGAGTCAAATGCGAAGACCCTAGCTCAATTTCCACTACACCTGGGCGCTGATGTAGCGTGCCACTAAGGATGCGACGACCCAATCCTCGCTCACTTGCAACCGTATCCAAATCACGTTATGGCGCGCTAATGTCTACTACACAACCTTCTTATTGTAGACTCGTGTTGGGCCTCCAAGCGAAGAGTTTTGTAGGACAGCGACAATTTTCCCTCAAGCACACCCAATACAATGGTAAATTGTATAGGTGCACTAGTTCGGCGAAGAGATGGTGATACAAGTGCAATATGGATGGTAGATATAAGTTTTTGTAATCTAAAAATATAAAAACAGCAAGGTAGCAAGTAACAAAAGTGAGCAAAAATGGTATTGCAATGCTTGAAAACAAGGCCTAGGGTCCATACTTTCACTAGTGCAATTTCTCTCAACAATATTGGCATAGTTGAATCATATGTAAGTACCTCTCGTGCGACAAAGAGTTCACTCCAAAGTCACAAATAGCGGAGAACTAATGAAGAAATTATTGTAGGGTACAAAACCACCTCAAAGATATCTTTTCCGATCAATCTTATGAGCTATCCCTATAAGTATCACAAACAGCCCTAGAGTTCGTACTAAAATAACACCTTAAGATACACATCAACCAAAACCCTAATGTCACCTAGATACTCCAATGTCACCACAAGTACCCATGTGCTTGATTATACGACATGCATCACATATTTTCAGATTCATCATGTTCAATCCAACACAAAGAACTTCAAAGAGTGCCCCAAAGTTTCTAACGGTAAGTCAAGACAAAAACGTGTGCCAACCCCTATGCATAGATTCCCAAGATCACGGAACCCACAAGTTGATCACCAAAACATACATCAAGTGGATCAATAGAACATCCCATTGTCACCACGAATATCCCATCGCAAGACATATATCAAGTGTTCTCAAATCCTTAAAGACTCAATTCGATAAGAAAACTTCAAAGGGAAGTCAATTCATCACAAGAAGAGAGAGAGGGGAAAACTCCATATGATTCATCTATATAAATAAAGCTCGCGGTACATCAAGATTGTGTCATCTCAAGAACATGAGAGAGAGAGATCAAACACATAGCTACTGGTACATACCCTCAACCCCGAGGGTGAACTACTCCCTCCTCGTCATGGAGACCACCGGGATGATGAAGATGGCCTCCGGTGATGGTTTCCCCCTCCGGCAGGGTGCCGGAATGGGCTCCCGATTGGTTTTTCCGTGGCTTTGGAGGCTTGCAGTGGTGGAACTCCCGATCTAGGTTTCTTTTCGGAGGTTTCTATATTTATAGGAATTTTTGGCATTGGAATCACGTCAAGGGGTGCCACGAGGCGGTGACAAGCCTGCTAGGCGCGACCAGGGGGTGGTCGCGCCTGGAAGGCTTGTGAAATCCTCTTGGGTCTTCTCACCCAACTCTAATGCTTTGGTGTCTCTTTTGTCCAGAAAAAATCATACTAAATTTTCAGCCCATTCCGAGAACTTTTATTTCTGCACAAAAAAACGACACCATGGTAGTTCTGTTGAAAACAACGTCAGTCCAGGTTAGTTCTAATAAAATCATACCAAAATCATATAGAATTATTGTAAACATGGCATGAATACTTCATAAATTATAGATAAGTTGGAGATGTATCAGCATCCCCAAGCTTAATTCCCGCTCGTCCTCGAGTAGGTAAATGATAAAAGAAATAATTTATGAAGTGTGAATGCTAGCAATTGCACAAGTTTGGTCAATGATAATTCCAATCACTTTTTCTAGCATCATTATATATATCATAAACAATATCTCATCTCATAAAACTTCTCATGATGAAATAACAAGCTATCCACATGTTAAAGTATAGACTAACAGAGTATGCTTTCAGTCACCAAACAATTGCAATTCATGTTATTTCCAGGAAGGGTCTATGTAAGATCTTTGATTTAGCAAATTCCACATACTCAACTATCATATAGTATTCCATGATTTCTAGCACTCAAAGCATATTTTTAGAGCAAATGACATCCGTTGAACACAAAGAAAGATAGGGGCTTAAAGTTTTGCCTCCCAACTTATTTATCATATAGATAATTGTCAACAATAATAATTCATGATCAAATATATTTGAATGGCCATATATGCTTGGATCTATCCCCACCACATGATGCTTGCCAAGAGAAAAAGGCAAAATATATGAAGTGGTGAAGATCATCATGACTCTTGCATAAAGGTAAGTACATGAAAGTAAAAGATAGGCCCTTCGAAGAGGGAATCATTGATTTGTAGAGGTGTCAGAGCTCGAGCTTTTAAAACAAAGATGAATAATAATTTTGGGTGGTATGCTTTCATTGTCACCATAACAACCGAGAGATCTCGGTATCTTCCATGCTAGATACATTATAGGCGGTTCCCAAACAAAATGGTAAAGTTTTTACTCCCCCTCCACCAATCAATCACACTTCACCGCGAGCCGAATCCACGAGTACCATCCATACCAACAACATTCCTAGGGGAGTTTTGTTTAATCCTTTTCATTTTTTTCTTTGATTTCGGGATTGGGAATCCCTATTACCAGCCACTTTCTCGCGAATGATAGTGAATCAACACATATCATGAGAATAACCCACCTAGCATGGAAGATACTGATAGCCCCTAGTTACTATATGAGCGATTCGGGCATACAAAATAGAATATTATTTGAAGGTTTAGAGTTTAGCACATGCAAATTTACTTGGAACGACAAGTAAATACCACATATAGGTAGGTATGGTGGACTCATATGGAACAACTTTGGGTTTAAGGGTGTTTGGATACACAAGTAGTATTTCTAATTGGTGCAAAAGTTTTGGCTAGTATGAGGTGGAATCAAGCTCCACATGTTGGAGAATCCATAACAATATAACTTCTATGCAAATATACACAACCATAACTCATTATGTTGTCTTACTTGTCCAACTTCAACTAATTTGCTCAAGTTTGAAAATAATTAATGGGTAATCACAATCATAGAAGATGTCCAAGATAGTATATTTATATGTGAAATCTCTCTTCCTTCAATATTCTTTCATGAATGGTTCAAGTGACCAATGTGGTGTTTGCTAACTTTCAATAAATTTTACCACCTATACTTCTTATATGTGAAGTCATTACTCCCCATGGGATAAGCATATAAAACATATATAATTTCATATTTGTTATATTCAATTCATTCAACCATTTACTCATAGGATATAAGTGAAGCACGAGAGTAAATGAGGAAACTACTCCAAAACATATAAGTGAAGAACAATGAGTAGTCAAACAATTAAGTAGATATGTGAGGACTTTCTCTCTCTCTCAATAAAAAATTTCAGATCTGAGAATTTTGTTTAAACAACAAGAAAAACAAAATAGAACTCCAAGAATAGCACACATCATGTGAACGAATAAAAATTTGGCTCAAATATAGGCTAACTGATAGTTGACGAAAAGAGGTGGGATGCGTAGCATCCCCGAGCTTAGATGCTTGAGACTTCTTGAAATATTTACTTGGGGTGCCTTGGGCATCCCCAATCTTGAGCTTTTGTAGATCGTTCAATCCTCTCACATCATGGTTTCACCTATTCTCAAAAACTTCATCCACACAAAATTAAAAAAGAACTTGCGAGATAGGTTAGTACACATGAGAACAAATAAACACTTCATGTACTGCCAAAAAAAGTTGCACAATAATTTCAAACATTAGGTACTGTATACTATCATTTCCAGAATTTATATCTACCAATATATTCTATGGAAACTATTGGAAAAATAGATAACAAAACTATGACAACAATCTGTCAAAACAGAACAGTCTGTAGCCATTTATGAAAAGAGTGTACTTTTATAACTCAAAATATTATGAAAATTTGGTAAAATCTATAAAATTTATGTGAAAACACTTTCTAAACATTTCAGAAACTTTCTACGTCCCAATAAAATATGAAAATTCAAACACTACAGCAGAAGTTTCTGTTTTTACCCAGCACATATCAACGCAATGCAAGCATCCTAAGGCAATTCTTGGAACTTTTTTTATTGAAAAACAAGATTATAAATAACACATAACAGAGAAAAACTTAATAAAATGTTGCTCCAAGCAAAACACATATTATGTGATGAATAAAAATATAGCTCTAAGTAAGATATACTGATAGTGTTGAAGACGAAAGAGGGGATGCCTTCCGAGGCATCCCCAAGATTAGACACTTGAGTCTTCCTTGAATATTACCTTGGGGGTGCCTTGGGCATCCCAAATATTAGGTTATTGTCACTCCTTATTCTCATCATATCGGTGTCTCACCCAAAACTTGAAAACTTCAATCACACAAAACTTAACGGAACTTCATGAGAAGGGTTAGTGTTGTAAAGATAAATCATTCACTTAGGTACTGTCAATAAAAGGTTCATAATTATTCCCACATGATACCTACTGTATTCCATCATTCTCACAATTTATATTACTCAATATAAGCTACAGGAACACTTGAAACAAGTAAACTATGCATGCAAAACAAAATCTGTCAAAAACAGAACAGTCTGTAAGGATTTGAATGATCACTTTACGTACCTGACTCTAAAAATTCTGAAAAATTAGGAAAACTCAAGGAATTTGCATATAAATCTTTTTCAGAAGTTTCAGAATTTTATGACACACCAATAAAATCATATAATTCATATACTATACGCAAAACTTTCTGTTTTTGCACATAATCAAACAAGCAAGTATCAACACTATCCCAAAGGCTTTACTTGGCACTTTATTGAAATAAAAGACACAAAACATGATTACTACAATATCTTAATCATGTTAACACATAAAACATAAGGTAAAAGTGTTGGGTTGTCTCCCAACAAGCGCTTTTCTTTAATGCCTTTTAGCTAGGCATGATGATTTCAATGATGCTCGTGTAGGAATAATAGTTGAAACATGCAAAAGAGCATCATGAATCTCATGACAAGCACATTTAAGTCTAACACACTTCCTATGCATAGGGATTTTGTGAGCAAACAATTTATGGGAACAATAATCAACTAGCATAGGAAGGAAAAACAAGCATAACTTCAAAACTTTGAACACATATAGATGAAACTTGATATTATTGCAATTCCTACAAGCATATGTTCCTCCCTCATAATAATTTTCAGTAGCATCATGAAGGAATTTCACAATATAATTATCACATACAACATTCTTTTCATGATATACAAGCATAGAAAATTTATCACTCTCCACATAAGTAAACTTCTTCTCATTCATAATAGTGGGAGCAAACTCAACAAAATAACTATCATGAGATACTTGATTGACATAACCACATTGAATATTAAAATCATGATAATAGGTTTCATGGTTGTCATTACTCTTTATATCATACATGTCATCACAACAATCATCATAGATAGGAGGCATGTCATAATCATAATAGTTTTGCTCATCAAAACTTGGGGGACTAAAAATATCTTCTTCATCAAACATAGCATACCCAAGCTTGTGGCTTTGCATATCACTAGCATCATGAATATTCAGAGAATTCATGCTAACAATATCACTATCATGCTCATCATTCAAAGATATAGTTCTAAACATTTTAATAACTTGTTCTTCTAACACTTGAGCACAATTTTCCTTCCCATCATTTTCACGAAAGACATTAAAAAGATGAAGCATATGAGGCAACCTCAATTCCATTTTTTTGCAGTTTTCTTTTATAAAACCAAACTAGTGAAAAACAAGAAACTAAAAGATTTGATTGCAAGATCTAAATATATACCTTCAAGCACTCACCTCCCCGGAAACATGCCAGAAAAGAGCTTGATGTCTACTACACAACTTTCTTCTTGTAGACTCGTGTTGGGCCTCCAAGCGCAGAGTTTTGTAGGACAGCGACAATTTTCCCTCAAGTGGATGACCTAAGGTTTATAAATCCGTGGGAGGTGTAGGATGAATATGATCTCTCTCAAACAACACTTCAACCTAATAACAAAGAGTCTATTGTGTCCCCAACATGCCTAAAACAATGGTAAATTGTATAGGTGCACTAGTTCGGCGAAGAGATGGTGATACAAGTGCAATATGGATGGTAGATATAGATTTTTGTAAGCTGAAAATATAAAAACATCAAGGTAGAAAGTAACAAAAGTGAGCAAAAATGATATTGCAATGCTTGAAAACAAGGCCTAAGGTCCATACTTTCACTAGTGCAATTTCTCTCAACAATATTGGCATAGTTGAATCATATGTAAGTACCTCTCGTGCGACAAAGAGTTCACTCCAAAGTCACAAATAGCGGAGAACTAATGAAGAAATTATTGCTGGGTATAAAACCACCTCAAAGTTATGTTTTCCGATCAATCTTATGAGCTATCCCTATAAGTGTCACAAACAACCCTAGAGTTCGTACTAAAATAACACCTTAAGATACACATCAACCAAAACCCTAATGTCACCTAGATACTCCAATGTCACCACAAGTACCCATGGGCTTGATTATACAATATGCATCACATAATTTCAGATTCATCATGTTCAATCCAACACAAAGAACTTCAAGGAGTGCCCCAAAGTTTCTAACGGTAAGTCAAGACAAAAACGTGTGCCAACCCCTATGCATAGATTCCCAAGGTCACGAAACGCGCAAGTTGATCACCAAAACATACATCAAGTGGATCAATAGAACATCCCATTGTGACCACGGATATCCCATCGCAAGACATACAACAAGTGTTCTCAAATCCTGAAGGACTCAATCCGATAAGAAAAATTCAAAGGGAAAACTCAATTCATCACAAGAAGATAGAGAGGGGGAAAACTCCATATGATTCATCTATATCAATAAATATCGAGATACATCAAGATCATGTCATCTCGAGAACACGAAAGAGAGAGAGAGATCAAACACATAGCTACTGGTACATACCCTCAACCCTGAGGGTGAACTACTCCCTCCTCGTCATGAAGACTGCCGGGATGATGAAGATGGCCTTCGGTGATGGTTTCCCCCTCCGAGAGGGTGCCAGAATGGGCTCCCGATTGGTTTTTCATGACTTTGGAGGTTTGTGGCAGCGGAACTCCCGATCTAGGTTTCTTTTCGGAGGGTTCTATATTTATAGGAATTTTTGGCATTGGAATCATGTCAAGGGGTGCCACGAGGCAATGAAAAGCCTGCTAGGCATGACCAGGGGGGTGGGCATGCCTGGCAGGCTTGTGACCTCCTCGTGGCTCTTCTGGCCCAACTCCAATGCTTCGGGGGTCTCTTTTGGCTCATGCTTTTTTTTATTTTATGTCTCAGATCCGATAGTATAAAAGAAAATATAGAACAAGACATTAAGCACATCACTTAAATTAAAGCAAAGCAAAGGTGCATGTGGCAACGATGCCCTCTGGGTGCGTGTTACAAAAAGAAAAGGCACATGCATCAAGCAACATTGTCGAGTTTGTAGGAGTAGTGATGGCTTTTGGGTTGTTTGATGTATGTTTTTGTTAGACCATTGTTTAATAATTAATAATATGGTTGTGTGCATTGCTCGATGCAGAGCCTGGGGCTTGCTTCTATTCGAAAAAAACATGCCTCAAGCCACATAGATCCGCAAGCATCAATGGAGGTAAAATTAAATCACCTTGTTCTTATAGAAGTCCGGGCCAACCTTTCTAACCTTACCTATGCTCAAACTATGTCTCCATCATTTCATGACCTGGCCTTCCTAAGCAACTGCAGTGTCTTGGGATATCATCCTGTGGTCCAAATAGTTCTCTCAAATCATGGTTGTGAAGCAACGTTCTCCTTTGAAAATGTCTATATCAAGAAGGCCTGCTTATAGAGCAACAATGTAATAGAATGTATAATTATCAATAAAATAGATAGAGTGAACATTTTCTCAACAAAAAGCAAACACTATATGTTCCTGAACATCTCAAATTATCTATGATGTATTGGTACATAAAAGGTTGGTCTGCAGTAAAGAAAATTACAATGGATTTTGTGTTTGTTCTAGACTAAAGAAGAGAATACATTAGACCATTTCAATAATGTGGCGCCCTAGAAATTCTCATGTTGCCGGCACAATATTTTTCAGCACCATGTTTCCTTGTTACCCTCATGAAGCCATCTTCAAAGCAATACCACAGTCGATGTTTGCACCTACAAGATACCCAGTGATTTTATTTGCTACCTTGATAGCAATGACTTGTGCTCACAAATTCACCTTCATAAGTACTATGCAAATGCAAGTTTCATAGTTAATGTAACATTATACAACAAATATACAAGTGCTATAATAAAGTTTTATGAATTCCTGGCGAAAAGAAAGTACTCCCATGATTTAAATAAATCATCCTCATTTTGCTGAAAAGAAAACGCTCCATAACCCTGTGGGGCATGGGCATGCACTCAATTTTAAATATCTTTTATCCATCCCAAATTAAAGCTAATAAGTATTGCAGAGAATGCTGAAATTTGAGCCTGCAACATTTCGTCTTAAATGAGACATAAAAATTGTCATATACTCACTTTTAGACTGTTTCGTTAATAATCAGTATAACGAAAAGGCATGTAGAAAGCATATTGCGCCCGATACATGATACATGTATGTGTTTGAATCTTTTTCACCAAGTTTTCAGTATTGATCATTGTCTCTTTATTTTGCAATATTGAGATCCTCCTGAACCTTTAGGAATTCAGACATGTGTAACAAGCATGCCAGTTATAGGAGAGAACATAACATGGACAGAGAAATAAGCACAACACATTGTCTTCTCTATGTGAATATTCAAGGAAGAGTAGACCTTATAATTCCCGCTCCTGCAAATAATCTATGAACCTAAAAATGAATATAATCAGGTAGTTATATGTATGAACTATTAACTAAGAATTAAGATTACAACAACAATACACCCCGCACACAACAAGCAAGCCGCCCACATAGTACAACCTTTTCATCCTTGATTTAATGCCTGAATCCATGTCTCTGTTGTCCAATCCTATATCCAATAACAAAGGCCTCCTCTCTCTGAAAAAACAAAGGCCAACAACAATATTGATTGTTTGTTGCCAACAAAAAATGGATTAATATTTTTTTGTACAGTAAGATCAACTCCAATCGGAGGACGCATTTCCTCCGCCCATGTCCAGTTGGGTCCGCGCGGACAAAAACGATGGCCCAATGCAGAGGCCCATTTCTATTTTGTGTCCGCTTTGTGTCCACGTGGACCTATTTTTGGCTCAAATTTGGGTCACATTTGGGTCGCAGGCGGACACAAAGCGGACGTTTTCTACGTGTGCGTCATCCGCCTATGTCCGGGCAGACCCACTTGTCACCCACCCACCCACCTCTGCCTTCTTTTTAATTCGCTGGCCCACCCCCACCCACATCTCTCCTATTATTCTATTGCCACAACCCTCCCGTCCACCTGCTTCCCGTTGGGTGCCTTGTCCGACCCATTTAAAAAAGCGGACACAGACAGGTGGACGGGCGACCATGATACATCTCCAATGTATCTATAATTTTTGATGATGTCATGCTATTATATTATCTATTTTGGATGTTTTATATGCATTAATATGATATTTTATATTATTTTTGGGACTAACTTATTAATCTAGAGCCCAATGCTAGTTTCTGTTTTTCCTTGTTTTTGACTATTGCAGATATGGAATATTAAATGGAGTCCAAACGGAATAAAATCTTCGGAATGATTTTTTCTGGGAGGAAAGAGATCTACCAGACTTGGAGTGCACGCCAGGGCATATGCCAAGAGGGGCTCGACCACCCCCCTGGCTGCGGCTGGCAGCCTTGACACCTCCTGGCAGGTCTCCTAGCCCTAATCTTCATTCTATAAATATCCAAATATTCCCCCAATACCAAACGAAACCACAAAAATAGTTTTCCGCCGCCAGAAGCCTCCGTTCCTGAGAGATCCAATCTTGGAACCTTTTCCGGTAATCTGCCAAAGGGTGATCCGATCATGGAGGGCATCTACATCAACTCCATTGCCCCTCCGATGATGCGTGAGTACTCCACCACGGACCTAGCTACTAGCTAGATGGCCTTTTCTCTCTCTTTGTGCTTCAATACCATGTTCTTCATGATCTTCATGGAGATCTATCCGATGTAATACTCTTTTGCGGTGTGTTTGTCGAGATCCGATGAATGGTGGGTTTATGTTCAGATTATCCATGAATATTATTTGAGTCTTTCCTGAATTCTTATATGCATGATTTCACATCTTTGCAAGTCTCTTCGAGTTATTGGTTTGGTTTGGCCAACTAGATTGGTAATTCTTTCAATGGGAGAAGTGCTTAGTTTTGGGTTCAATCTTGCGGTGTCCTCACCGAGTGATAAAGTAGGGGTAGCGAGGCACATAATGTATTGTTGCCATCAAGGGTAAAAAGATGGGTTTTTTCATCATATTGCTTAAGTTTATCCCTCTACATCATGTCATCTTACCTAATGCGTTACTTTGTTCTTCATGAACTTAATACTCTAGATGCAGACAGGAGTCGGTCGATGTGTGGAGTAATAATAGTAGATGCAGAATCGTTTCGGTCTACTTGACACGGACGTGATGCCTGTATGCATAATCATTGCCTTGTATATCTTCATAACTATTCGCTTTTTATCAATTGCTCGACAGTAATTTGTTCACCCACCGTGATACTTTCCTTCAAGAGAGAAGCCTCTAGTGAAACCTATGGCCCCCGGGTCTACTTTCCATAATATATTTTCATTTCTATAAACCAAAAATACCAAAAATACCTTGCTGCAATTTATTTACTTTTTTACTTTCCGCAATCTTTCACATCTATCTCTATCAGATCTAATCCTTGCAAATAATCATGAAGGGATTGACAACCCCTTTATAGCGTTGGGTGTAAGAGTTTGATTGTTTGTGTAGATGCATCCGTTGGTGACTTGCTTGTTCCTCCTACTGGATTGATACCTTGGTTCTCAACAACTGAGGGAAATGCTTATCTACTTCACTGCATCACCCTTTCCTCTTCAAGGGAAAAGCAACGCATGCTCAAGAGCTAGCAAGAAGGATTTCTGGCGCCGTTGTCAGGGAGGATACACATCAAGCCTACCAAGTACCCATCACAAACTCATCTCTTGCATTTACATTATTTGCCATTTGCCTCTCGTTTTCCTCCCCCACACTTCTAAAACGTTTTTCAGAAAATACCAAAAAGATTTGCCTTTTTATTCGCCCTTCTTCCGTCGCCTTTTCGTTTGCCTTTTGTTTGCTTGCATGCTATATCAATTTGTTGCCACCTTTTATGAATCTAGGAAGTTTATCATTGAAAATTTGGAGGGTATTACTAGTGCTAATCTTGAGAAAATTTTTGGATCTTGCTCTCTAGATCATGAATCTAAAACTCCTTCTAATTGTAAAATTAAATCTTTTGAAGTGGGAGGGGGAAATATTATTGGTAAGAGTGTTATTCAAGAGTTCTTTGATTGTACAGGAGTAATGCCTATGAACAATAGATCTATTCTTGTTAGCACAAATTGTTATGAAGATGTTGTTGCCATGCTCATTGAAAAATTGGAAAGAAAATTTGTGCACATTCATTCCGCTTTTCAAGAGGTGTTTTATGAACTCGCTAGAATTAATCATCCTAAGGCTAAAAAGAATGCTACTATCATCCTTATGCACGAATTTGATTTTATTGTACAAGAAGCTAGGGAAAATTTTTCTTTCTATAAAAAGGATATTGAACACCCTTCAATTAAAGAAATCTTACATGAAAAGGAAACCTTGCGTAGCCTTGAGTATGGGAATTATCAATATTACCATGATAATCTTAGAAGAAGAGTTCCACATTCCGAAGTTACACAAACCATTTACCTTGAAACCTATGATGAATTTGGTTGGATCGCTAGGGGCATTTATGTAGGATTCAATGATGATTGGTTGGAAGAAAAAATCAGGGAACTCGTCAAAAATAAGATACACATTTTATATGATGATATTTATGGTGATGATCCAGATTATGCAAATGAGTTGCATACCAAAGATGACAATACCTAGATCCATTGTGTTTTGCCTAGCTAGGGGGCGTTAAACAATAGCGCTTGTTGGGAGGCAACCCAATTTTATTTTTATGTTCTGTTTTTTATTATCTTTTTAAGTGTTTCCCACATTATTACTTCTATAGTAATTGTGTTTTGGTGTTTTAGTTAGTGTTTTAGCCAAGTAAGACCTTTGGGATGGTCTATGGTGGTTGTTTATTTGATCTTGCTGAAAAACAGAAACTTTTGTGCACAGTCCAGGAATTTCATTATTTTTTCAGAGCGTCAAATGAGTCTAAAATTTTTAAACAAGATTGATATACAAATTGCCCAGCTTTTCCTAATTTTTTAGAATCATTTGAGTTACATAAGTATACTAAGTTTTCAGATTGCTACACACTGTTCTGTTTTCTTTGTGTTGTTTAGCTATTTTGATGTATCTATGGGTTGTATCGGGGGGTATGAACCATGGAGAAGTTAGAATACAGTAGGTATAACACCAATATAAATAAAGATTTAGTTCACAACAGTACCTAAAGTGGTGATTTATTTTCTTATACTAACGGATCTCACAAGTTTTGTGTTGAGTTTTGTGTTGTGAAGTTTTCAAGTTTTGGGGTAAAGATTTGATGGACTATGGAATAAGGAGTGGAAAAAGCCTAAGATTGGGGATGCCCAAGGCACCCTAAGTCATATTCAAG
Source organism: Hordeum marinum (assembly GCA_022496015.1). Classification (NCBI taxonomy): domain Eukaryota; kingdom Viridiplantae; phylum Streptophyta; class Magnoliopsida; order Poales; family Poaceae; genus Hordeum; species Hordeum marinum. The sequence goes on along the minus strand of CM039678.1, from coordinate 374,434,531 downwards.
GATGCCAAATATCCTAAGCTTGGGGATGCCCCGGAAGGCATCTCCTCTTTCATCTTCAATCCATCGGTAAATTTACTTGAGGCTATATTTTTATTCACCACATGATATGTGTTTTGCTTGGAGCGTCTTGTATGATATGAGTATCTGCTTTTTAGTTTGCCACAATCATCCTTGCTTCACACATATTTTGAGACACAATGCTGAATCATAAATTTATTAGAATACTTGATGTGCTTCACTTATATCTTTTGAGATAGGCAATTTTGCTCTAGTGCTTCACTTATACCTTTTTAGAGCATGACGGTGTTTGGTTTTATAAGAAATTACTGAACTCTCGTATGTCACTTATATTATTTTGAGAGTCTTTAAATATCATGGTAATTGGTTAGGTTATGAGTTTAGTCCTAATATAATAGGCATCCAAGAGGGATATAATAAAATCTTTCATATAAAGTGCATTGAATACTATGAGAAGTTTGATTCCTTGCATATAGTTTTGAGATATAAGGATGGTGATATTAGAGTCATTCTAGTGAGCAATTGTGGAATGGTATAAATACTTGTGTTGAACTTTGTGATTCTCGTAGCATGCACGTATGGTGAACCGTTATGTAACAAAGTCGGAGCATAATTTGTTTATTGATTGCCATCCTTTGTGTGAGGGTCGGGAGCACACGATGGTTAACTCCTACCAACCTCTCCCGTAGGAGCATGCGTCTAATACTTTGCTTCAATAACTAATAGACTTTTGTAGTAAGTATGTGAGTTCTTTATGACTAATGTGAGTCCATGGATTGTACACACTCTCACCCTTCCACCTTTGCTAGCCTCTCTAGTATCACGCAACTTTTGCCGGTGCATTAAACCCACCTTCCTCAAAAGAGCCACCATATCCCCTTCCTCGAAACAGCCACCATACCTACCTATTATGGCATTTCCATAGACATTCCGAGATATATTGCCATGCAACTTCCACCGTTCTGTTTGTTATGACACGCACCATCATTTTCATATAGAGTCATATTTTGTTCTAGGTTTCGAGTTGTAAGTAAATAAAAGTTTGATGATCATCATTATTAGAGCATTGTCCCATGAGATAAAAGGATGATGGAAGCTATGATTCCCTCACAAGTTAGGATGAGACTCCAGACTTTATTAAAAAAGAAGAGGCCAGCGAAGCCCCAAAAAAACAGGCCTTAGATGCCCATCAAAAAAATAAGAGAAAGAGAGAAGGGGCAATGCTATTATCTTTTTCCATGCTTGTGCTTCAAAGTAGCACCTTGGTATTCATGACTAAGAGTCTCCTATTTTGTCACTTTCACATAACTAGTGGAATTTTTGTAGTGCACACCCACTTAGTTTCTTTTTGAGCTCTCAAACACTTATAGCTCTAGTGCACCCGTTGCATGGCAATCCCTACTCACTCACATTGATATCTATTGATGGGCATCTCCATAGCCCGTTCATGCTCCTAGTTGATGTGAGACTATCTTCTCCCTTTTTCTTCCCAACGTCCACCATATTTCTATTCCACCTATAGTGCTATATCCATGGCTCACGCTCATGTATTGCGTGAGAGTTGAAAAAGTTTGAGAACATAAAAGGTGTGAAACAATTGCTTGGCTTTTCATCGGGGTTGTGCATGATTTAAATACTTTGTGTGCGGAAGATGGAGCATACCTAGACCATATGATTTTGTATGGATAACTTTGTTAGGCCATGTTATTTCAAAGGGACACGATTGCCTTGTTAGTATGCTTGAAGTATTATTGTTTTTATGTCAATATTAAACTTTTGTTTTGAATCTTATGGATATGAATATTCATGCCACAATAAATAATATTACATGGATAAATATGTTAGGTAGCATTCCACATCAAAAATTCTGTTTTTATCATTTACCTACCCGAGGACGAGCATGGATTAAGCTTGGGAATCCTGATACGTTTCCAACGTATCTATAATTTTTGATGATGTCATGCTATTATACTATATGTTTTGGATGTTTTGTATGCATTAATATGCTATTTTATATTATTTTTGGGACTAACTTATTAATCTAGAGCCGAGTGCCAATATCTGTTTTTTCCTTGTTTTTGAGTATTGCAGATATGGAATATTAAACGGAGTCCAAACGGAATAAAATGTTCGGAATGACTTTTTCTGGAAGGAAAGAGATCTACCAGACTTGGAGTGCACGCCAGGGCATCTGCCAGGAGGTCACAAGCCAGGGGGCGCAGCCACCCCCCTGGCTGTGCCTGGCAGGCTTGCCACCTCCTGGCAGGTATCCTAGCCCTAATTTTCATCCTATAAATACCCAAATATTCCCCCAATACCAAACGGAGTCACGAAAATACTTTTCCGTCGCAAGAAGCCTCTGTTCCCGAGAGATCCAATCTTGGAGCCTTTTTCGGCAATCTGTCGGAGGAGGATCGGATCATGGAGGGCATCTACATCAACTCCATTACCCCTCTGATGATGCGTGAGTAGTCCACCACAGACCTACGGGTCCATAGCTAGTAGCTATATGGCTTCTTCTCTATATTTGTGCTTCAATATCATGTTCTTTATGATCTTCATGGAGATCTATCTGATGTAATATTCTTTTGCGATGTGTTTGTCAAGATCCAATGAATTGTGGGCTTATGTTCAGATTATCCATGAATAGTATTTGAGTCTTTTCTGAATTCTTATATGCATGATTTCATATCTTTGCAAGTCTCTTCAAGTTATTGGTTTGGTTTGGCCAACTAGATTGGTAGTTCTTGCAATGGGAGAAGTGTTTAGTTTTGGGTTCAGTCTTGCGGTGTCCTTGCCCAGTGAAAAAGTAGGGGTAGCAAGGCACAAATTATATTGTTGCCATCAAGGGTAAAACGATGGGGTTTTTCATCATATTGCTTGAGTTTATCCCTCTACATCATGTCATCTTACCTAATGTGTTACTCTGTTCTTCATGAACTTAATACTCTAGATGTAGGCAGGAGTCGGTCGATGTGTGGATGTAAGAGCACATTTATCCATGTTTGGTTTTGATAATTGATGACAATCCCTATGGACTAATGGTTTCCCTAAGTTATATTCGAAGTATTTGTCCGTAGGTACTTCTTGAAGTCTGTCTGTTGGTTTCAAGTAGTTTATATGGTGACCAAGGTGGTATTCAAGGTTTTATCCAAAGATTGGTCATGTGAGAGTTGATCTCATTGCAAGCATGTCTTGAAGAAGAAGATTGTGTATACATTTATGTTTACCTTCAAGACATCATCTGTGTGAAGAGAGAAGAGAAGACACAAGGTTGATCAAGATTAAGGCAAAGAATGATTCAAGTTGATCAACACACAATGCATAGAAGATGTACCAAGTGGGATCAAGTGATCCCATGGTATGGTAAGCATTGTCCATTACGCTTTGTGTACTAACCCATGGTCTACATGAGAGTTTGTTGTGGGGTTAGGTGTTGGGGAACGTTGCATGGGAAACAAAAAAATTCTGACGCTTCACCAAGATCAATCTAGGAGATGAGCATCTATGAGAGGAGAGATTGGATCTACGTACCCTTGTAGATCGCTAAGCGGAAGCGTTAAAGAACGCGGTTGATGTAGTCGAACGTCTTCATGATCCAATCACGATCCTTCCCGCGATCTCATCACGAGCCGTCCCGCGATCCCATCATGGTCCTTCCGGTCTAGTGCCGAACTGACGACACCTCCGCGTTCAGCACACATACAGCTCGACGAAGACCTCCGCCTTCTTGACCCAGTAAGAGGGAGTAGAGAGGTAGACGAGTTCTCTGGCAGCGTGACGGCATTGCGGCGATGGTGGTGGAGTAATTCCAGCAGGGCTTTGCCTAAGCACTGCTGAAAACCGATCTAGAGGAGAAAACGATCTAGAGGAAGAAGAGGGAAGCACATGGCAATTAGGGTTAGGGCTGCCCTCAAAATCCTCTAGTATATATAGGAGGGAGAGGAGAGGATGCAGCCTTGCCCCTCCAACAAGGAGGGCTTCGTCCAAACCAAAGAGGAGGAGTCCACCTCCCACAAGGGAGGTGGACTCCTAGTAGGACTCTCTCCTACTTGGCCCCTACTCTTCCTCCTGCGCATAGGCCTTCTTGGGCTGGCCTCCCAGCCCACCAGGGGCTGGTGCGCCACCACTAAGTCCCATGTGGCCCCTTGGGGTGTGATGGCCCACTTGGTGGTCCCCCGGAACCCATTCATCATCCCGGCACAGTGCCGGAAATGCCCGAAACTTTTCCGGAGTTCAAACACCACTTTCCTATATATCAATCTATACCTCTGTACCATTCCGGAGCTCCTCGTGACATCCCGGATCTCATCCGGGACTCCAAACAACCTTCGGTCACCACCATACATAACTCTATACTACCGAAACATCACCGAACCTTAAGTGTGCAAACCCTATGGGTTCGAGAACTATGTAGACATGACCGAGACACCTCTATGGTCAATAACCAATAGTGGGGCCTGGATGCCCAGATTGGTTCGTACATATTCTATGATTATCTTTATCGGTTGAACCTCTAAGTCAAGTATTCAGTTAATCATGTATGCTGTTCCCTTTGTTCTTCGGTATGTTACTTGCCCAAGATTCGATCGTCGGTATCTCCATACCTAGTTCAACCTCGTTGCCGGCAAGTATCTTTACTCGTTCCGTAATACAAGATCTCGTGACTAACACTTAGTCACATTGCTTGCAAGGCTTATTGTGATGTTGTATTACCGAGTGGGCCCTGACATACATCTCTGTGTAACAAATCCTAGTCTTGATCCATGCCAACCCAACAGACACCCTCGGAGATACCTGTAGAGCACCTTTATAGTCACCCAGCTACGTTGCGACATTTGATACACACAAGGTACTCCTCCGGTGTCAGTGAGTTGCATGATCTCATGGTCATAGGAACAGATACTTGACATGCAGAAAACAGTAGCAATAAACTGACACGATCATATGCTACGTTTGTAGTTTGGTCTTGTCCATCACATCATTTTCCTAATGATGTGATCCCGTTATCAAATGACATCTCATGTCCATGTCTAGGAAACCTTAACCATCTTTGATCAACGAGCTAGTCTATTAGAGGCATACTAGGGACATGGTTTTTGTCTATGTATCCACACATGCATCCGAGTCTCCGATCAATACAATTATAGCATGGATAATAAACGATTACCATGAACAAGGAAATATGATAATAACAAATTTATTATTGCCTCTAGGGCATATTTCCAATAGTCTCCCACTTGCACTAGAGTCAATAATCTAGTTCACATTACCATGTGATTCGCATTTGTTATGAATCTAACACCCAATGAGTTCTGGGGCTCGATCATGCTTTGCATGTGAGAGAGGTCTTTTAGTCAATGGGTCTGTGACATTCAGATCCGTGTGTACTTTGCAAATCTCTATGTCTTACTGTAGACACTGCTACCACACTCTACTTGGAGCTATTCCAAATGGCTGCTCTACTATACATATCCGGATTGCTACTAAGAGTCATCTAGATTGGTGTTAAAGCTTGCATCGACATAACTCTTTACGACGAACGCTTTATCACCTCCATAATCGAGAAACATTTCCTTAGTCTTTAGTCACTAAGGATAATCTTTGACCGCTATCCAGTGATCCACTCCTGGATCACTCTTGTACCCCTTGACCGACTCATGGCAAGGCACATACAGGTGCGGTACACAGCATGGCATACTATATAGAACCTATGGATAAAGCATAGGGGACGATCTTCATCCTTTCTCGTTCTTCTGCCATGGTCGATCTTTGAGTCTCACTCAACTCCACACCTTACAAATCAGGCAAGAACTCCTTCTTTGACTGATACATTTTGAACTGTTTCAAAATCTTGTCTAGGTATGTACTCATTGAAAGTCTCATCAAGCATCTCGATCTATCTCTATAGATCTTGACGCCCAACAATTAGGTAGCTTTATCAAGGTCTTCCTTTGAAAAACTCTTTTCAAACAACCGTTTATGCTTTCCAGAAATTCTACATCATTTCCGATCAATAATATGTCAACCACATATACTTATTAGAAATTCTATAGTGTTCCCACTCACTTTCTTGTAAATACAAGTTTCCCATGAACTTTGTATAAACCCAAAAACGTTTATCACCTCATCAAAGCGTATATTCCAACTCCGAGATGCTTGCTCCACCCCATAGAAGGATCACTAGAGCTTGCACTCCTTTTAGCATCCTTAGGACTGACAAAAACCTTCTGGTTGTATCTCATACAACCTTTCCTCAAGTAAATCATTAAGGAAATGATGTTTTGACATCCATCTGCCAGATTTCATAATTGAAAAATGCAGCAATTGCTAACATAATTCCAACAGACTTTAGCATCGCTATGAGTGAGAAAGTCTCATCGCAGTCAGCTCCTTGAACTTGTCAAAAACTTCTTTGCGACAAGTCAAGCTTTATAAATGGTGACATTTACCATCAGCGCCTATCTTCATCTTAAAGGTTCATTTGTACTCGACGATCTACCGTCCAACGAGAAAGTCTACCAAACTCTATACTTGGTTTTGATACATGGATCATTTCTCGGATTTCATGGCCTCCAACCATTTTTCGGAATCCGGGCCCATCATCGCTTCTCCATAGATCATAGGTTAATCGTTGTCCAACAACACGACCTCCAAGACAGGGTTGTTGTACCACTCAGGAGCAATACGCGTCCTTGTAGACCTACGAGGTTTGATAGTAACTTGATCCGAAGCTTCATGATCATCATCATTTACTTCCTCTTCAACTGACGTAGGTTCCATAGAAACATCTTTCTGCGCTGTGCTATTCTCTGATTGAAACAAAGGTTCAACAACCTCATCAAGTTCTATCTTGCTCCCACCCAATTCTTTCGAGAGAAACTCTTTCTCGAGAAAGGACCTGTTTCTAGCAACAAACACTTTGCACTCAGATCTGAGATAGAAGGTATACCCAGCTGTTCTTAGGGTATTCCATGAAGATGCATTTGTCCGCTTTGGGTTCAAGCTCATTAGGTGAAAACCTTTTTCACATAAGCGTCGTAGCCCCAAACATTAAGAAATGACATCTTAGGTTTCTATCAAACCATAATTCATATGGTGTCATCTCAACGGATTTAGATGGTGCCCTATTCAAAGTGAATGTAGTTGTCTCTAATGCATAACCCCAAAACGATTGTGGCAAAACGATAAGAGACATCATAGTACGCACCATATCCAATAGAGCACGACTATGACGTTCGAACACACCATCACACTATGGTGTTCCAGGTGGCGTGAGTTGTGAAACAACTTTTCACATTGTCTTAAGTTGTATACCAAACTTGTAACTCAGATATTCACCTCCACAATCATATCGTAGTCATTTTTATCTTCTTGTCAAGATGATCTTAAACTTCACTCTGAATTTGCCTGAACTTTTCAAATTATTCAGACTTGTGATTCATTAAGTAAATATACACTATATCTACTCAAATCATCAGTGAAGGTAAGAAAATAATGATATCCACCGCACGCTACAAGACTCATTGGATTGCATACATCAACATGTATCATTTCCAATAAATCACTTGCCCGCTCCATCAAACCGGAAAACGGGGTCCTTAGTCATCTTGGCCAAGAGGCATGGTTCACATGTCTCAACCGATTCAAAGTCGAATGAGTCCAAAGATCCATCAACATGGAGTTTCTTCATGCGATTTATACCAATATGACATTTAGCGGCAGTGCCACAAGTATGTGGTACTATCATTACTAACTTTGTATCTTTTGGCATTAATGTTATGAACATATGTATTACTACGGTCAAGATTCAACAAACCATTCTCACTGGGTACACGACCATTGAAGGTATTATCCATGTAAACAGAATGACCATTATTCTCTAACTTAAATGATTAACCTTGTTGCAATAAACACGATGTAATCATGTTCATGCTTAACGCAAACACCAAATAACATTTATTTAGGTTTGTCACTAGTCCCGATGGTAGAGAGAGCGTGTGATGCTGATCACATCAACCTTGGAAACATTTCCAACACACATCGTCACCTCACACTTAGCTAGTCTCCGTTTATTCCCTAGCTTTTACTTCAAATTACTAACATTTAGCAACCAAACCGGTATCCTATACCCATGTTCTACTAGGAGTACTAGCAAGGTACACATGAATAACACGTATATCAAAATATACTTCTGTCGACGTTGCCAGCCTGCTTATCTACCAAGTATCTAGGGTTGTTCCGCTTCAGCGACCGCTCCTCATAATAGAAGCACTTAGTCTCGGGTTTGGGTTCAACTTTGGGTTGCTTCACTGGAGCAGCAACTGACTTGCCATCCATGAAGTTTTCCCTCCTTGCCCTTGCCCTTCTCGAAACAAGTGGTTTTACTAACCATCAACACTTGATGCTCCTTCTTGATTTCTACCTTCGCGGTGTCAAACATCGCGAACAGGTCGGGGATCATTATTTCCATCCTAGCATTTTTATAGTTCATCACGAAGCCCTAGTAGCTTAATGACAGTGACTTGGAAAACTATATCAATCACTTTCTTATCTAGAAGATCAACTCCCACTCGATTCAAGCAATTGTAGCACCCAGACAGTCTGAGCACATGCTCAACGATTGAGCCATTCTCCTTCATCTTGCAGGCAAAGAATCTTGTTAGAAATCTCATATCTCACAACACGGGCATGAGCCCGAGATCTCAATTTCAGATCTTAGAACATCTTATATGTTCCAGGACGTTCAAAATGTTTTTGGAGCCTCAATTCTAAGCCGTAAAGCATGACGCACTAAACTATCAAGTAGTCATCAAAACATGCCTGTCAGATGTTCACAACATCCATAGACGACGCTAGAGGGGGTGGCGCACCGAGCGGTGCATTAAGGACATAAGCCTTTTGTGCAGCAATGAGGACAATCCTCAGATCACAGACCTAGTCCGCAATATTGCTACCATCATCTTTCAACTCTATTTCTCTAGGAACATATAAAAATTCAAGGGAGCTATAGCGTGAGCTAGTAATCTACAACATAATTTGCAAAGACACTACTGACTATGTTCATGATAATGAGTTCAATTAATCATATTACTTAAGAACTCCCACTCAAATTGACATCCCTCCGGTCATTCGAGTGATACATGATCCAAATTCACCAACTCAAGTCCGATCATCACGTGAGTTGAGGTGATTTCAATGTAGAACATCATCATATTGATCATATCTACTATATGACTCATGTTCGATCTTTTGGTCTCTTGTGTTCCGAGGCCATGTCTGTACATGCTAGGCTCGTCAAGTTTAACCTGAGTGTTCTGCACGTGCAACACTGGCTTGCACCCGTTGTATGTGAACATAGAGTCTATCACACCCGATCATCACGTGGTGTCTCGACACGACGAACTTTCGCAACAGTGCACACTCGGGGAGAACACAATTTTACCTTGAAATTTAAGTGAGGGATCACCTTATAATGCTACCGTCGTCCTAAGCAAAACAAGGTGCATAAAAGGATTAACATCACATGCAAATCATAAGTGACATGATATGGCCATGAACTTGTGCTTTTGATCTCCATCTTGAAAGCACCGACATGATCTCCATCGTCACCGACATGACACCATGATCTCCATCATCTTGGTCTCCATAAACATGTTGCCATCTGGGTTGTCGTGCCCACCATGCTTCTACTAATATTGCTACCGTTTAGTGATAAAGTAAAGCATTACATAGCGCTTAATGATTGACACGCAGGTCATACAATAATTAAAGACAACCCTATGGCTCTTGCTGGTTGCCGTACTCATCGACATGCAAGTCATGATATTCTATACAACACATGATCATCTCATACATCACATATATCTCATCATGCCATTGGCCATATCACATCACAACATACCCTGCAAAAGCAAGTTAGACATCCTCTAATTGTTGTTGCGTGTTTTACGTGGCTGCTACGGGTATCTAGCAAGAACAATTCTTACCTACGCAAAACCACAACAGTGATACATAAGTTGCTTTTCAACCTTCTCAAGGACTGCCTCTGTCGAATCCGATCCAACTAAAGTAGGAGAAGAGACACCCGCCAGCCATCTTTGTGCAATGAAGTTACACGTCAGTTGATGGAACCGGTCTCTCGTAAGAGTACGAGTAAGGTTGGTCCGGGCCGCTTCATCCCACAATACCGTTGAACCAAAACACGACCAAGGGAGGAAGCAATCTAAGCATCAACGCCCACAAAATCTTTGTGTTCTACTTGACATCTCATCTACACATAGACCTAGCTCATGATGCCACTGTTGGGGAACGTTGCATGGGAAACAAAAAAATTCTGACACTTCACCAAGATCAATCTAGGAGATGAGCATCTATGAGAGGAGATATTGGATCTACGTACCCTTGTAGATCGCTAAGCGGAAGCGTTAAAGAACGTGGTTGATGTAGTCGAACGTCTTCACGATCCAATCATGATTTGTCCCGCGATCTCATCACGAGCCGTCCCGCAATCCCATCGTGGTCCTTCCGATCTAGTGCCGAACATACGACACCTCCGCGTTCAGCACACGTACAACTTGATGAATATATCCGCCTTCTTGATCTAGCAAGATGGAGCGGAGAGGTAGAAGAGTTCTCCGGCAGTGCGACGGCGTTGCGGCGATGGTGGTGGAGTAATTCCAGCAGGGCTTCGCCTAAGCACCGCTAAAAACCGATCTAGAGGAGAAAACGATCTGGAGGAAGAAGAGGCCATCACGTGGCAATTAGGGTTAGGGCTGCCCTCAAAATCCTTTAGTATATATAGGAGGTAGAGGAGGGGAGGCAGCCTTGCCCATCCAACAAGGAGGGCTTCGGCCGAACCAAAGGGGAGGACTCCACCTCCCACAAGGGAGGTGGACTCCTAGTAGGAGTCTCTCCTACTTGGCCCCTACTCTTCCTCCTGCGCATAGGCCTTGTTGGGATTGCCTCCCAGCCCACCAGGGGATGGTGCACCACCACTAAGGCCCATGTGGACCCTTGGGGTGTGATGGCCCCACTTGGTGGTCCCCCAGAACCCATTCGTCACTCCCGGTACACTGCCGGAAATGCCCGAAACTTTTCCGGAGTTCAAACACCACTTTCCTATATATCAATCTTTACCTCCGGACCATTCGGGAGCTCCTAGTGATGTCCGAGATCTCATCCGGGACTCCGAAAAACCTTAGGTCACCACCATACATAACTCTATACTATCAAAACGTCACCGAACCTTAAGTGTGCAGACCCTGCGGGTTCGAGAACAATGTAGACATGACCGAGACACCTCTATGGTCAATAACCAATAGCGGTACCTGGATGCCCATATTGGTTCCTACATATTCTACGATTATCTTTATCGGTTGAACCTTTATGTCAAGGATTCAGTTAATCCCGTATGTTGTTCCCTTTGTTCTTCGGTATGTTACTTGCCCGAGATTCGATCGTCGGTATCTCCATACCTAGTTCAACCTCGTTACCAGCAAGTCTCTTTACTCATTCCATAATACAAGATCCCGTGACTAACACTTAGTCACATTGCTTGCAAGGCTTATTGTGATGTTGTATTAGCGAGTGGGCCCTAAGATACCTCTCCATCACGCGGAGTAACAAATCCCAGTCTTGATCCATGCCAACCCAATAGACACCCTCGGAGATACCTATAGAGCACCTTTATAGTCACCCGGTTACGTTGCGACGTTTGATACACACAAGGTACTCCTCCGGTGTCAGTGAGTTGCATGATCTCATGGTCATAGGAACAGATACTTGACATGCAGAAAACAATAGCAATAAACTGACACGATCATATGCTACATTTGTAGTTTGGGTCTTGTCCATCGCATCATTCTCCTAATGATGTGATCCCGTTATCAAATGACATCTCATGTCCATGGCTTGGAAACCTTAACCATCTTTGATGAACGAGCTAGTCTATTAGAGGCATACCAGGGACATGGTTTTTGTCTATGTATCCACACATGCATCTGAGTCTCCGATCAATACAATTATAGCATGGATAATAAACGATTATCATGAACAAGGAAATATGATAATAACTAATTTATTATTGCCTCTAGGGCATATTTCCAACATTAGGTATATTTCCATGGGTTTGCGTCAAGAGGAAGATCTCATAAAACCCATGGAGGATGACATCAAGTGGTGATCGTCATCAAGGTTGCGGTGTGCAAGTTCAAGTGAAGCATCACGGAGAGATCATTCTTGAAGCTTGCCGTCCATTGTGGTGACAATGGACTTGTGAAGATGTGCAGAAGAGTGGCTCTCCCATAGTGGAGTATGGGGGAGTAGTCTACTAGTCTTCATCGAGCCGACGCAATCAAGAAAGGTGGTCCATCTTGAGAAGGACAAGATCGTCATCATCTAGCTCAAGTGGACTATGCGCAAGGCAAAGGTTTGACCTTGATAGGGTTTTCTATTTTAACGGTCTCGTGGTGGTAGTTGGGAGATGATAATCCCCAAGTGCAAGGAATCATCGTAGCAATTTCCAAAGGTGGAAGTGATAAGTATGGAGTATCGAACCCACAAGGAGCTAAAGGCAAGATCAATATTTTCACAAGTCCTATCTACGACCAATACGACTTTACGTACACCGAACGTTTGCTTCCATCTAAAAACAAGAAATAAAACTACGTGGTGGGTATGAAAATGATATATTTTCATGATAATGGAGAACTAAAATATAAATATAGGTGTTGTTATCATAATATTACAATATATTACAAATAGAGAGTATGGAATAATGATGGGTTGGTGTGCGGAATTATCCTAGGCAATTGTTAACAAGATCGGAAATCATTATTGCAATTTTATATGAGGGAGAGGTATAAGCTAACATACTTTCTCTACTTGGATCATATGCACTTATGATTGGAACTCTAGCAAGCATCCCCAACTACTAAATATCATTAAGGTAAAACCCAACCATAGCATTAAAGCATCAAGTCCCCTTTATCCCATACACAACAACCCCCTTACTCGGGTTTATGCTTCTGTCACTCAAGCAACCCACTATAAGCGAATCATGAATGTATTGCAACACCCTACATCGGGAGTCCTTCACGTGCGCACGGCATGGAAGGCACCATAGGACAGCACCAAAATAAACATACAACTCAAACCAATCTAGATCATCAATCAACCCAAAGGACAAAAGTAATCTACTCAAAACATCATAGGATGGCAACACATCATTGGATCATAATATGTAGCATAAAGCACCATGTTGAAGTAGGTGACTACAACGGTGTGTGGGAGAGTGGACCGCTAACAGGAGATGAGGATGGTGATGAAGAAGGTGATGTTGATGAAGACGATCACCATGATGATGGTTCCCCTGATGGCACTTTGGCACCACCGGGAGAGAGGGGGAGAGGGTCTCCCCCTTGTGCTTCCTCCTCCATAACCTTCCCCCTCTATGGGAAGAGGTTCTCCCTCTGGTCCTTGGACTCCATGCTGTTGATGGCCCCTTCGGGACGATGAAGATGGCCTTCGGTGATGGTGCCCCCCTCCAGCAGGGTGGCGGAGAGGGCCAAGATTGGTTTTTCGTGGCTCTGGAGGTGTGCGTAGGCGGAACTCCCGATCTAGGTTTCTTTTTGGTGGTTTATAGATTTATAGGAATTTTTGGTGTTGATTTCACGTCAAGGGGGGCACGAGGGAATCACAAGCCTGCTAGGCATGGCCACCCCCTGGCCGCGCCTGGCAGGCTTGTCGCCTCCTCGTGGCTCTTCTGGCCCAGCCCCAATGCTTCGGGGGTCTCTTTTGGTCCACAAAAAATCATACTAAATTTTCAACCCATTCCGAGAACTTATATTTCTGCACAAAAAACGACACCATGGTAATTCTGTTGAAAACAATGTCAGTCCGGGTTAGTTCTAATAAAATCATACCAAAATCATATAGAATTATTCTAAACATGGCCTAAATACTTCATAAATTATAGATACGTTGGAGACATACCAACATCCCCAAGCTTAATTCCTGCTCGTCCTCAAGTAGGTAAATGATAAAAGAAATAATTTATGAAGTGTGAATGCTAGCAAGTGCACAAGTTTGATCAATGATAATTCCAAACACCTTTTCTAGCGTCATTGTATATCATAAACAGTAGCTCATCTCATAAAACTTCTCATGATGAAGTAACAAGCTATTCAGATGTTAAAGTATAGACCATAAAGTTTCTTGAAAACTAACAAACTATGCTTTCAATCACCAAACAATTGCAATTCATCTTATTTTCAGGAAGGGTCTATGTAAGAGCTTTGATTTAGCAAATTCCACATACTCAACTATCTTATAGTCTTCCATGATTGTTAACTCTCAAAGCATATTTTTAGAGCAAATGGCATCCATCGAACACAAAGGAAGATAGAGGCTTAGAGTTTCGCCTCCCAACTTATTTTTGATATAGATAATTGTCAACAATAATAATTCATGATCAAATATATTTGGATGGCCATATATGCTTGGAATTTACCCACCACATGATTCTTGCCAAGAGAAAAAAGGAAAAATATAGGAAGTGGTGAAGATCACCATGACTATTGTATAAAGGTAAGTACTAGAAAATAAAAGATAGGCCCTTCGCAGAGGGAAGCAGAGGTTGTCATGCACTTTTTGTTTTTGGATGTGCAAACTCTTAATGCAAAGGAACGTCACGTTATATTGCCCTTTTTGATAGCAACCTTTATTATGCAGTCCATTGCTTTATTTCTTTGTCATCACAAATTCGTACAACGCTTATTTTCCCTTACAATAAAAGATCTTACATATTTAGGAGCAATTTTTATTGCTTTTTTGCATCGATGACAACTTACTTGAAGGATGTTCTTCAATCCATAGGTAGGTATAGTGGACTCTCATGGCAAAACTGGTTTAAGGGTGTTTGGATGCACAAGTAGTATTTCTACTTGGTGCGGAAGTTTTGTCTAGTATGAGGTGGAAGCAAGCACCACATGTTGGAGGATCCAAAATAATATAACTTCTATACAAATATACCCAAGCATACCTCATTACGTTGTATTCCTTGTCCAACTTCAACTAATTTGCTCAAGTTTGAAAATAATTAATGGGTATTCACAATCATAGAAGATGTCCAAGATAGTATATTTATATGTGAAATCTCTCTTCCTTCAATATTCTTTCATGCATTGTTCAAGTGACCAATGCGGTGTTTGCTAACTTTCAATAAATTTCACCACCTATACTTATTATGTGTGAAGTCATAATCCCCATGGGATAAGTATGTGAAGTATTTTGAATTTCAGATTTATGATATTCAATTAATTCAACCATTTACTCATAGGATATAAGTGAAGCACGAGAGTGAATGCCAAACTACTCCAAAAAGATATAAGTGAAGATCAATGCATAGTCAATTAGTTAAATAGCCATGTGAGGACTCTCTCTTATTAAAGATTTCATATACAATGATTTTATTGAACCATCAAACAAAATTAAAATGGCACTCCAAGAATAGCATGCATCATGTGAACGAATAAAAGTTTAGGCTCAACATAGGCTAACCGATAATTGTTGATGAAGAGAGGTGGGATGCGTAGCATCCCCAAGCTTAGATACTTGAGAGTTATTGAAATATTTGCTTGGTGTGCCTTGGGAATCCCCAATCTTGATATTTTGTATCTTTTTCAATCCTCTCATATCCCGGTTTCACCTATTCTCAAAAACTTCATCCACACAAAACTCAAAAAGAACTCGCGAGATAGGCTAGTACACATAAGAACAAATCAACACTTCATGTACTGCCAATACAAGTTGCACAATAATTTTCAAACATTAGTTACTATACACTATCATTTATACAATTTATATCTACCAATATAGGCTATGGAAACTATGGGATATGTAGATAGCAAAACTATGTCAGCAATCTGTCCAAACAGAACAGTCTATAGCAATTTGTTATAACAGTGTACCTATGTAACTCCAACAATTCTGAAAGTTTAGGACATGATAAGGTATTTATATATAAACACTTTGTAAAAATTTCAGAAACTTTACACGTTCCAATAAAATATGAAAATTCAAACACTACAGCAGAAGTTTTTGTTTTTACACAACACACATCAAACATGCAATTCAAGCATCCTAAAGGCAATTCTTGGAACTTTTTACTGAAAAAATATTATAAATAACACCTAACAGAGAACAAAAAAATAAAATGACTCTCCAAGCAAAACTCATATTATGTGACGAATAAAAATATAGCTCCAAGTAAGATATACCGATAGTGTTGAACACGAAAGAAGGGATGCCCTCCGGGGCATCCCCAGGCTTAGATGCTTGAGTCATACTTGAATATTACCTTGGGGGTGCATTGGGAATCCCCAAGCTTAGGTTCTTGTCACTCCTTATTCTCCTCATATCGGTGTCTCACCCAAAACTTGAAAACTTCAATCACACAAAACTTAACGAAACTTCGTGAGAAGGGTTAGTGTAATGAAGATAAATCATTCACTTAGGTACTGCAAGCAAAAATTCATAATTATTCCACATGATACCTACTGTATTACATCATTAACACAATTTATATTACTCAATACAAGCTATAGGAACACATGAAACAAGCAAACTATGCATGGAAAACAGAATCTGTCAAAAACAGAACAGTCTGTAAAGATCTGAATGATCACCAAACTTCCCAAACTCTAAAAATTCTAAAAAATTAGGACATACCACATAATTTGCATATAAATGTTGTGTAAAAATTAAGAATTTTTTTACACTCCATTAAAATCATATAATTCGTATACTGGACGCAAAACTTTCTGTTTTTGCACAGAATCAAACAAGCAAGTATCCACAGTATCCCAAAGGCTTTAGTTGGCACTTTATTGAAATAAAAGGCACAAAACATGATTACTACAGTAGCTTAATCATGTGAACACATAAAAACAGAAATTAAAAGTGTTGGGTTGTCTCCCAACAAGCGCTTTCTTTAATGCATTTTTAGCTAGGCATGATATTTCAATGATACTCTTCCAAGCCAAATTCTGATGATCATTTTATTCATACTCTAAAAGATATAAGTGAAGTTCATAGAGAATTCTACAATTAATATAGATTAAATAATATCCAAGCTCAAAATATATAAGTGAAGCACACAAAGCATTCTATAAAGCCATACTCAAAAGATTTAAGTGAAGCACAAAGAGCATTCTACAAAGCCATACTCAAAAGATTTACGTGAAGCACAAAGAGCATTCTTGACGGGGGGATGACCCCCGGGTAGCCTCAAACACTCCTTATGCTTCGGGCCCACCCATAGGGCAAATGGGCGGGCCGCCTTCGAGGAGCCGGCCCAACGACGCCCCGCCGGCTCCAACCCCCCGGCACGGGCGCGCCGACTGCTCCTTCACCAGCCGGGGTGTGCTAGCCGGCTGGGGCCTTGCCGCCCGGCTCCTTCACCAGCCGGCCGCGCATCGGATGCCCCTGACGGGCCCTGCGTGGTGATAGTGGGCCCCGTCCCATCGGGTGTCAGCGCCCGCATGGCCATAGTGGCCCCTGTCCCATCGGTGGTCAGCGCCCGCATGATCTCAGTGGCCTCTCGCCGCTGTTGGACGACGACCAGGCCTCCAACAGTGGCAGCCTGCCCCTAATCACTCCGCCATCTACTCCAGCATGGCTACAGGATAGTCGGCCGGCCGCTGACTTCGGCCGACCGCCGCAAGACGACGCCGCTCGTGGCGCCCCGTGCCGCGGCGTGACCGGGCTCGGGGCCCGCCCACGACAAGACCGAAGCTGGTGGCCCCCGCAACCGGCCGTAGAGGCTGCCGGCTGGGTCCCCCCACGACCATTATATTCATATTGTAAGCCAGGGGGTTGGTCTATAAAACCCCCCGGGCCCCCCCATGCAGGAGGAAGAGGGAGGGGGAGGCAGACAGAAAAACAGACGTCCCGGCGAAGAAGAACGAGGATAGCACCACCCACGTAGCATCCCCCACGGGGAACCTCTCGAGCCGGGGAGCTTAGCTCCCACCTCGGTTCATACAGCTCCAGGAGCACGATTGTAACCTTCACCATCATCTCAACAAGACCAAGCAGGAGTAGGGGTTTTACCTCCCTCGGAGGGCCCCGAACCTGGGTACATCGCGTGTCAGTCACCGCTTGTGCCTAACCCCGTTCCCGGAGTCCACCGGCGTCATTTCGGCCCTCTCAATTAGCCTACCCATGGCATCTGCCGTGAAAAAACCACGACAATTCTACAAATCCATCAAGGACTATGTCATAATAGAAGGGAGCATAAAGGAAAAGACAAATACTAAAGACACATATTATGTGAACAAAACAAAAACCAAGGTATACCAATAATTGTTGAAGAATAAAGATGGGATGCCTTCTGGGGCATCCCCAAGCTTAGGTGCTTGAGTCTCCTTGAAATATTTACTTGGGGTGTCTTGGGCATCCCCAATCTCTAAATCTTCTCTCTCAAGATTCTTCTTATATCGATACCTCCTCAATCTTCGAACACTTCAGTCACACAAAACTTAACAAAACCCTCGTGTGATGTGTTAGTATAATAAAGCAAATTACTACTTTAAGTACTGCTGTGAACTCATTCCAAATTCATATTAGCATTATATCTACTGTAGTCCAACTTCACCATGGTTCATATCCCCGATACAAGCCATAGATTCATCAAAATAAGAGAATAATGCATAGAAAACGTAATCTGTCAAAAACAGGACAGTCTGTAGTAATCTGGAAACTTCGTATACTTCTGTATATCAAAAAATTCTGAAAATTTAAGAAAAATTAAAAAAATTGCATAGAAGTACTGTGTATAATTTCTGAAACTTTTGATGTTCCAGTAAAAAATGTAAATTCACGCACTACAACCAAAGTTTCTGTTTTTGCACTTCACACACCAAACAAGCAATCTAATCATCATAAAAGAAATTTTTGGCACATTATTTGTATAATACAATGGATATATACAAGGTGATAATTATTTTTCAGAAGCTTCCATAAAAAATTCTACATTGTTTCCATGAGCATGAACATAAGTGTTCAAGGTCGACCCTCACTTCTCCAATGCACAACCTTCCAATCACTTCTCTTTTTGAAAAACTTCTTAGGCATAAGAGGCAAGTAACTCTTTTTGTATTTTTGTTTTTTTCACCCACAACTAAAGAAAGCAAAAAGGGAAAACAAAATCTATAAAGTGAAGAAAGCAAACAAGCACACACAAGAATATCAACCCCACGCTATTACTCCCCGGCAACGGTGCCAGAAAAGAGCTTGATAATCCCCAAGTGCAAGGAATCATCATAGCAATTTCCAAAGGTGGAAGTGATAAGTATGGATTGTAGAACCCACAAGGAGATAAAGGTAAGATCAATGTTCTCTCAAGTCCTATCTGCCACCGATACGATTGTACATAAACAGAACGTTTGCTTCCATCTAGAAACGAGAAATAAAACTACGTTGTGGGTATGATGAGGATAGCTTTGCATGATAACGGAGACCTAAAATATAAATATAGGTGTTGTTATCCTAATATTACAATATATTACAAATAGCGAGTATGGAATAATGATGGGTCGGTGTGCGGAATTATCCTAGGCAGTTGTTAACAAGATCAGAAATCATTATTGCAATTTTATATGAGGGAGAGGCATAAGCTAACACACTTTCTCTACTTGGATCATATGCACTTATGATTGGAACTCTAGCAAGCATCGACAACTACTAAAGATCATTAAGGTAAAACCCAACCATAGCATTAAAGCATCAAGTCCCCTTTATCACATACGCAACAACCCCCTTACTCGGGTTTATGCTTCTGTCACTCAAGCAACCCACTATAAGCGAATCATGAACGTATTGCAACACCCTACAGCAGGAATCCTTCATGTGTGCGTGGCATGGAAGGCACCATAGGACAGTACCAAAATAAACATACAACTCAAACCAATCTAGATCATCAATCAACCCAAAGGACAAAAGTAATCTACTCAAAACATCATAGGATGGCAACACATCATTGGATCATAATATGTAGAATAAAGCACCATGTTCAAGTAGGTGATTACACCAGGGTGCGGGAGAGTGGACCGCTAAAAGGAAATGAGGATGGTGATGAAGAAGGTGATCTTGATGAAGACGATCATCGCGGCGATGGTTCCCCTGATGGCACTCCGGCAACACCAGGAGAGAGGGAGGGAGGGTCTCCCCCTTGTGCTTCCTCCTCCATAGCCTCCCTGTTTGTGGGGAGAGGTTCTCCCTCTAGTCCTTGGCGTCCATGGTGTTGATGGACCCTTCGAGATGATGAAGATTGCCTCCGGTGATGGTGAACCCCTCTGACAGGGTGCCAGAGAGGGCCACGATTGGTTTTTCGTGGCTCTGGAGGTGTGCGGCAGCATAACTCCTAGTCTATGTTTCTTTCGGTGGTTTCTGGATTTATAGGAATTTTTGGCGTCGATATCACGTCAAGGTGGGCCATGAGCGAGTCACAAGCCTGCTAGGCGTGGCCACCCCCTGGCCACGCCTGGCAGCCTTGTCGCCTCCTCGTGGCTCTTCTGGCCCAGCTCCAATGCTTTGGGTCTCTTTTGGTCCACAAAAAATCATACTAAATTTTCAGCCCATTTCGAGAATTTATATTTCTGCCCAAAAAATGACACCATGGTAGTTCTGCTGAAAAATAGCATCAATCCGGGTTAGTTCTAATAAAATCATACCAAAATCATATAGAATTATTGTAAACATGGCATGAATACTTCATAAATTATAGATACGTTGGAGACGTATTAGGAGACCGGGTTATAGGATCGATAGCCGTACTATCAAGGGGGGCTCTCAAGTGAGTAGCTTGATCGTATCGTTCGTTGAGAGTCAAACCATTGCATTCTTGGCATCATCATCTTTCTTGGTTCTTGGTTGGCTTTTCTCTATGTGAGTTTTAGAGATTATGGTCATCTTCATGACAAGCTCGAGTTCATCGAAAACGGAGTCCATATACATGTTCTATGATGTTTTTGATGTTGGAGTTTTTGCCGGTTCTTCATTCATAGAGATTTCACATCTCTATATCATTGGAATTTTCATACTGCCTCTTCATTAGAGTTTTTTTCTGTTGGATAGCTCTTGTCATCCTGAATCCAACAAGCTTGAGTTTGCTCAGTTCGGAGCTCATATGCGAAGGTTATGGCAGTTCTGGTTTTACTGTTCCATCTGGCTGCTTAGGTTCTTTGTTACTCTCCCGTGGGTGGTAGTACTGGTGGCCATAGCAGTACTACCGCCAGGGGGTTCCAACTCCTTACGCGGTAGTATCGCTGGCCACAGCGGTAGTACCTCTGGCCACATCGGTACTCCTGTTGGGGGTTCCGGCTCCTTACGCGGGGCATCAGGCACTGCTTTGCCTGGTGTTTGGTGACCAGTGCCACCAGAGCGGTAGTAGGAGCGGTAGTACTAAGCGGTCCTATCGCTGCCCCTTCTACTACTGAGTTCTGCGTGTGGGCGGTACTACCGCTCCCATGGGCAGTACTATCGCTTGTGCGCGGGCTGTGGGGGTAATGGTTGGATTTCCCCCCACCTATTTAAGGGGGTCTTCTTACCTAATGGATTCTACCCTTTGAGCTCGTGTTCTTACCCCATTGTTGACCTTCTTCGAGCTTGCTAACTCTCAATCCCTTCAATGATTCTTGCTAGTTCTTGAGGGAAAAGAGAGAGGAGATCTAGATCCACATTTCTCCTCTAAGTGAGGGGCTCTAAGTGAGGGGAACCCCTTGGATCTAGATCGTGGAGTTCTTCATGTTCTTGTTTGTTATTCCTCTCATTTTCCTCCCTAGCATTAGTTGATTTGGTGGGATTTGGGATAGAAGGACTTGGGCACTCCATGTGCCCTTGCCATTGCATTTGGTGCATAGGTTTGAGTTCTCCACGGTGATACGTGGAAGTGAGAAGTTGAGAAGCTTATTACTCTTGGGTGTTTGAGCACCCTAGAGCTTGTTCCTCTTGGGTGCTTTGGCGCTATAGATGGTTGGTGGTGCCTCCGAGCTCAATCATTGTGGTGCAAAGCTCCGGGCAAGCTTCGAGGTCTCCAATTAGGTTGTGGAGATTGCCCGAGCATTTGAGGTCACCTTGGAGCCACAATCCATTGTGGTGAAGCTTTGTGGTGGTGTTGGGAGCCTCCAATTAAGTTATGGAGATTGCCCCAACCTTGTTTGTACGGGTTTGGTGACCACCCTCAAGGGTCCCTTAGTGGAATCACGACATCTTGCATTGTGCAAGGGCGTGAGGAGATTATGATGGCCCTAGTGGCTTCTTGGGGAGCATTGTGCCTCCACACTGCTCCAAACGGAGATTAGCATCCGCAAGGGTGTGAACTTTGGGATACATCATCATCTCCGCGTGCCTTGGTTATCTCTTACCCGAGCCCCTTTACTTATGCACTTTGTTATAGCCATATTGTTTCTTGTCATATATCTTGCTACCACTTAGTTGTCTATCTTTCTTAGCATAAGTTGTTGGTGCACATAGGTGACCCTAGTTGTTTTAGATTTAGTGTTTGACTAATTAAACGATAGTTTTATTCCGCATTTGTTCAAGCCTAAACCGTAATTATTTTAAAGCTCCTATTCACCCCCCTCTAGGCGACATCCACGTCCTTTCAGTGGAGTAATAGTAGTAGATGCAGAATCGTTTCGGTCTACTTGACACAGACGTGATGCCTATATGCATAATCATTGCCTTGGATTTCTCGCTTTTCTATCAATTGCTCGATAGTAATTTGTTCACCCACCGTGATACTTTCCTTCAAGAGAGAAGCCTCTAGTGAAACCTATGGCCCCGGAGTCTACTTTCCATAATATATTTTCAGTTCTAGAAACCAAAAAAACCAAAAAAAAACATTCTGCAATTTATTTCCTTTTTTACTTTCTGCAATCTTTCACATATATCTCTATCAGATCTAATCCTTGCAAATAATCGTGAAGGGATTGACAACCCCTTTATAGTGTTGGGTGCAAGAGTTTGATTGTTTGTGTAGGTGCATCCATTGGTGACTTGCTTGTTCCTCCTACTGGATTGATATGTTGGTTCTCAACAACTAAGGGAAATACTTATCTACTTTGGTACATCACCCTTTCCTCTTCAAGGGAAAACCAACGCATGCTCAAGAGGTAGCAGACCCAAACGGATGAAAAGTGGACAAACCGTGCGTCCGTTTAGGTCTCCCCGTTGGATTTGCTCTAAGCACCTTGTAGATACGAAACGAGCCCATCTGCAAAATCCATCGACGGTTGCCAACAGAGCTAATGCACAACATTGATGACACTGTAGCTTTTGGTCTCCAATGATCCACCTTGTCAGCTGACTTTGATCCTCGGCGAGCTCCCCACACTGCAGGATGATGGTAAGGTCTCTTTTTCTCCAAAGTATCCATGCCTGGACCGCTGAACCCCAAGGACATAAACAGGTGCGCCTGCATGTTTTTGGCAGTCACATCAGCATAAGTTCAGCCGGATGCTTATACCTAAAAAAATTAAATAATATTTACAAGCACCATTGTTTCCATCTTGATCGCATAGCGGTGTTGAATGGTACCATCCATCTTATGGTCGCTACCCCACGAAGAGATGTTCGGTGTTAGTGAGATTGTAGAGGGTGGGTCTGGAGTCTATGTTCCGATGGTCGAGAGCGTATCCGTCCCTCATCTTCCTCTCGTTGAGATGGGGATGGGGATAAGAGGAGGCCATAAGCAAGTGGAGGAGGACGTGGATGGGCTAGGAGCAGAGGAGGCCATCGTTAGTAGTGGTAGGAAACCTACGCCCTCCTCCACCTTTTGAGGATAACACCAGCGCACCAACTCATCATTGGCCACACACCAAGGAAGGCCGCGTACCCGTGCCCACCAGAAGCATAAACTGTCGATGCCGCAACATCATGGGGGAGCAAGGTGTTGCTCTGCCACCAGCGAAGGGCGGCGGCGATGCCAAGGAGCTCGTGGTGGTTTCCAGTGTCTACGACATCGTAGATGGAGAAAGGAAGTGGGAGAGCAAATCATTGCTGCGGCATTGAGATGACGGGACTGGGAGAGTAGATCGATGCATCGACATGGAGAGGTAATCTGCGGTTGCGGTCATACGGCGACATGGAGAGGAGAGCCGCAGCCGCGGATGCGGTTGGGGAGAATACAAGAGTGGGAGAGACCGATTAATCGTGCGACATGAGGGAAGGCAATATCGGTACGAGAGACCTGAAAAAATGGAACACGGGAATTAATATCGAAATCGCGTATGAGCGATTAAAAAAATATAGGAGCGATCGGGAGGGGGTGCGAGGGGTCGATAGGTTGAACCATCACGATGACCACGACTGATTGCCCTTTAATAGTAGAGACTCCCTCTGTTCACTTTTATAAGATGCTAAAGCCATTTCAGACAGCACTCAAAACAGTTCAATGTTTGTTATTTGAAACATATTATAAAAGTGATCGGAGGGAGTAGTAAAAGTGTCCATGCGTCGTAACAGAAGATATTAGTGAAACGCTATCATGTCAGAGAGAGAAGGCAAGAAAGTAAAGATGAAAGGATTTATGTACATTTTACCTATTTACCTCATCTTGGTTGACATCCTTCTTTGCATTGCACACAACAACATGACAACGCATTTATCATTGTCGAGATTGTTTAACAAAAAACTACCATAACTCGACTAACCCTGAATAAAAACTGCCACTTTAAAAGTGAAGTGTTTTTTGTTAGGGATCCACAACAGCTTGGTCGTGAACCTCGGTTGCTGTCTTGGTTTTGTCACGGCAAATGTTCTCATTCGAGAACCTAAGTGTGAGGCCCATTGCTATTAGGTGGCGATTTGAAGGGGTTGATCAGGAACGGGAGACAAGTTTTACCCAGGTTCGGCCCCTCCGATGGAGGTAAAAGCCTACGTCCTTCTTCGCGTGTATTGATGATGATCTCGGTTACAAGGCTGCGAAATCGCTAACCTAGCTATCGAGAGTTTCTTCTTACTTGATCTTTCCTGCTTGGGGGCCCCCCTTTATATACAGGTCGAGGCCCCGAGGATACAATGGAGTCTGGGTCGAAGTACAACCTGTGACCTAATCTAACTCTACTTACTCATCTTGCTTTTCAATTTAAGGAATATTCTTGTGCCTTCTCTCATGAGATGGCCTGCCATATGATGTCTCATGAGTCGGCCTTAACGTGTGCCGCCTCCTGGGCTTTGCACCTCTAACAGGAATCCTCCTCCGCCTGGCAATAGCAGGGTCATATTTTGAGCAGGTCATACCCATGGGGTATATCCCCAACATTAGCCCCTAGTTTAATTTGGATTCATCCATGTTAAAATCCGTAAAGAGAAACACTTCAATTGGGAAAAACTAAACCAAGCCTTGTCTTCCATCTGATATCAAGCTTCCGTCCGTCTTAGCTTTCTGTCGGGTTATCTTCCTTTGTTTCAAGACTTAGTATCCTTTCAACCAATGTCCTTATGATGTCATCTTGCTGACCACTGTCACCTTATGCCATCATGACAAATCTCTTTGAAACAATCATCAAATCTGACCAGGCACAAAAATCCAGGCATTTTTTTAGCCACAACTTACTGTGACCGTTCCATTTTTGACTACGTCGCTTTGGGTCCTGCCTTATTATAAATAGGCCCGAAGCCCCCTCGATTTAATTTTTTTACTTCATCTTCTTGCTTTCGTCTCCAGTGCCAACCGCGAGCTCGCCGACGCTCTCCATCTGCAGTCGATCCCGTCCTTGCGCCGCCGCCACCGGAGTTTTCCTCAGGAGCCCAACACTCTGACATCTTCTTCATCTAGGGTCAGGTGAGTCCCATTCCTTCTCATTAGGTTTTCGGTGTTCTTTAGTAGTTCATCGGAGCTCTTCAGAATTTACTTGTGGATGCAGTCATGGATCTTAGCAGTGTCCATAGAAGTGTCAAACTTGTATGATTTTGCCACCGCTATCGCCTGTCAGTATTGTCGATCCATAGTAGTTTCACCCCAAGTCTTTATAGACGCTCTGTTTTCGATTGCTCCGCTAGCCAGGGCATATTTTTCTTCCTTTTCTATATTATTTAGATATGTCTATTCCTCCGTCCATGCAAAAAGTTATTTTTCCAATATAAAAAATATCACCAAGTCCTTTTAGTACATGTGTCATCCTCTGTCCGGCTTATGTAGATGCTGACTTATTTTATCACTTGTCATATTGTTATTAGGCCGGCTCGTCTAGTGGTACCAACTCATTCTTTCGGCCGACTTTTCTTTGTACGACCCATTGGCCGGCTTATTAGTGAAACACCGACTCATTATTTTTCATTTCCCTTATAGTTGGTCTGTATAAAACACCATGGCCCCCAAGACCACTAAAGCTTACTGCTGGGTTAGATCCCAGGAATCGGTACTTACATTGGAGAACCTTGTAGATGAAGGTCTATTGCCGGCTCAAAATGTTATAAGCTCACAGGCACCTGAAGAACATTCCTCTCCTCGTCCTGGGCAAGGAGAGATTGTTGTCTTTTCTGAGCACCTGCATAGGGGCTTTCGACTAGCTGTCTCAAAATTCTTCAGATACCTTTTACATGTTTTTAACCTCAGGCCCAAGACATTAGTCCCAATTCTATGACCAACATATGTCAACTCCAAGTATTGTGCAAAGTATACCTCTAGATTGAGCCATCCATGACCCTCTTTAGGGAATTCTTCTATAGCAATCATCAAACTGAGGTCAAGCATGGCCCCAATGTGGAACTTGGCGGCATTTCTATTCAAAAGAGGAAGAACAGTCCCTTCCATGAATCAAAGCTGGCGAGTAATCCCAAATGGTGGAATAGATCCTGGTTCTATTGCAAAAACACTGCCCCTGTGATACGTCTCCAACGTATCTATAATTTTTGATTGTTCCATGTTGATATATTATCATTCTAGGATACTTTTGGGGCATTTGTTTACCTATTTATAATATTTTTGTGCACTAACCTATTGACCCAGTGCCCAGTGCCAATTGCTGTTTTCTACATGTTTTTGACTTTTCAGGTTAGAGTACCAAATGAAGTCCAATTGCCGCGAAACTTTTTGATGATTTTTTCTGGACCAGAAGAAGACCTGGAAGCTTTGGAAGGAGGCCGAGAGCCACACGAGGGCGCCACAAGCCTGGGCGCGCCCTAATGGCTTGTGCCTCCCTTAGGCGTCTCCCAATGCCCCTCTCTGGCCTATAAATTTTCTAATATTACAAAAACCCTAAGGGAGCTCCCAATACACTTTTTCCGCCGCCGCAAGTCTCTCTTCTGACGAGATCCCATCTACAACTTTGTTCCGACACCCTGCCCGGAGGGGATATCGATCACGGAGGGCCTCTTCATCAACCTTGCTGCCCTCATGATGATGTGTGAGTAGTTCACGACAGACCTACGAGTCTGTGGGTAGTACATAGATGGCAATCTCTCTCTCCCTCTCTCTCTCTTGATTTTAAATACAATGTTCATCGCATCTTTGCCTTGATCTATCCAATGTAATCCCTTTGTATGGTGTGTTTGTTGAGATCCGATGAATTGTGAGCTTATGTTCAAATGATTCAACAACAACAACAACAACAACAACAAAGCCTTTAGTCCCAAACAAGTTGGGGTAGGCTAGAGGTGAAACCCATAAGATCCCGCGACCAACTCATGGTTCTGGCACATGGATAGCAAGCTTCCACGCACCCCTGTCCATGGCTAGTTCTTTGGTGATGCTCCAGTCCTTCAGATCTCTCTTTACAGACTCTTCCCATGTCAAGTTCGGTCTACCCCGGCCTCTTTTGACATTATCAGCATGCTTAAGCCGTCCGCTGTGCACTGGGGCTTCTGGAGGCCTGCGCTGAATATGCCCAAACCATCTCAGACGATGTTGGACAAGCTTCTCTTCAATTGGCGCTACCCCAACTTTATCCCGTATATCATCATTACGGATGCGGTCCTTCCTTGTGTGACCACACATCCATCTCAACATGCGCATCTCCGCCACACCTAACTGTTGCACATGTCGCCTTTTAGTCGGCCAACACTCAGCGCCATACAACATTGCGGGTCGAACTGCCGTCCTATAGAACTTGCCTTTTAGCTTTTGTGGCACCCTCTTGTCACAAAGAATGCCAGAAGCTTGGCGCCACTTCATCCATCCGGCATTAATTCGATGGTTCACATCTTCATCGATATCCCCATCCTTCTGCAACATTGACCCCAAATATCGAAAGGTGTCCTTCTGAGGCACCACTTGCCCATCAAGGCTAACATCCTCCCCCTCCTTGTTCCTAGTAGTACTGAAAGCGCACCTCATGTACTCGGTTTTAGTCCTACTAAGTCTAAAACCTTTCGATTCCAAGGTTTGCCTCCACAACTCCAACTTCCTGTTAACCCCCATCCGGCTCTCATCGACTAGCACCACATCGTCCGCAAAGAGCATACACCATGGGATATCTCCTTGTATATCCCTTGTGACCTCATCCATCACCAAGGCAAAAAGGTAAGGGCTCAAAGCTGACCCTTGATGAAGTCCTATCTTAATTGGGAAGTCGTTAGTGTCGCCCTCACTTGTTCGAACACTTGTCACAACATTATCATACATGTCCTTGATGAGGGTAATGTACTTTGTTGGGACTTTGTGTTTCTCCAAGGC
Source organism: Hordeum marinum (assembly GCA_022496015.1). Classification (NCBI taxonomy): domain Eukaryota; kingdom Viridiplantae; phylum Streptophyta; class Magnoliopsida; order Poales; family Poaceae; genus Hordeum; species Hordeum marinum. The sequence continues at coordinate 374,405,832 of CM039678.1, read as the reverse complement.
CCACCACATAACATTCCGCGGAATCTTATCATAGGCCTTCTCCAAGTCAATGAACACCATATGCAGGTCCTTCTTTTGCTCCCTATATCTCTCCATAAGTTGTCGTACCAAGAAAATGGCTTCCATGGTCGATCTCCCAGGCATGAAACCAAACTGATTTTTGGTCACGCTTGTCAATCTTCTTACACGGTGCTCAATGACTCTCTCCCATAGCTTCATTGTATGGCTCATCAGCTTAATTCCACGGTAATTAGTACAACTCTGAACATTCCCCTTGTTCTTGAAGATTGGTACTAATATACTCCATCTCCATTCTTCTGGCATCTTGTTTGCCCGAAAAATGAGGTTGAAAAGTTTGGTTAGCCATACTATCGCTATGTCCCCGAGGCCTCTCCACACCTCAATGGGGATACAATCGGGGCCCATCGCCTTACCTCCTTTCATCCTCTTTAAAGCCTCCTTGACCTCCGAATCCTGGATTCGCCTCACAAAACGCCTGCTAGTATCATCAAAGGAGTCATCCAGATCAATGGTAGAGCTCTCACTCTCCCCATTGAACAACTTGTCAAAGTACTCCCGCCATCTATGCTTAATCTCCTCGTTCTTCACCAGGAGTTGATCTGCTTCGTCCTTGATGCACTTGATTTGGTCAACATCCTTCGTCTTCCTCTCTCGGCTCTTGGCCATCTTATAGATGTCCCTTTCGCCTTCCTTCGTGTCTAACCTTTGGTAGAGGTCCTCATACGCCCGACCCCTTGCTTCACTCACAGCTCGCTTTGCGGCCTTCTTTGCCATCTGGTACTTCTCTATGTTGTCTGCATTCCTATCCAGATATAGGCGTCTGAAACAATCTTTCTTCTCCTTGATTGCCTTCTGGACAACATCATTCCACCACCAGGTATCTTCAGCTTCTCTTCTACTTCCCCTGGACACTCCAAACTCCTCTGAGTCCACCTTACGAATGCAAGTCACCATCTTCATCCACATGTTGTCTGCATCACCTCCTTCCTCCCAAGGGCCCTCCTTAATGACCCTCTCCTTGAACACCTGAGCTACCTCCCCCTTGAGCTTCCACCACTTCGTTCTAGCGACTTTGGCACGCTTGTCCCGCTGGACACGAATCCGAAAACGGAGGTCAGCAACCACAAGCTTATGCTGGGGGACAACACTCTCTCCAGGTATCACCTTACAGTCTAGGCATGCACGCCTGTCTTCTCTTCTCAAGAGGATGAAATCAATCTGGCTATAGTGTTGCCCACTACTGTAAGTCACTAGATGTGATTCTCTCTTCTTAAAGAAGGTGTTAGCTACGATCATGTCATAGGCTAACGCAAAGCTTAAGACATCTTCTCCTTCTTGATTCCTGATGCCATAGCCAAATCCCCCATGCACCCCTTCAAAACATGTGTTAGCTGTGCCCACGTGGCCATTGAGGTCTCCTCCTATGAAGAGCCTCTCGCTGATCGGTACACTCCTAACCAAGTCCTCCAGGCCTTCCCAGAACTCCCTCTTGGTGTTCTCATTGTGGCCTACTTGTGGGGCATAAGCGCTGATAACGTTGAGGACTAAGTCCCCAACTACCAGCTTGACCAGGATAATCCAGTCCCCATGTCTCTTGACGTCTACCACTCCATCCTTGAGGCTCTTGCTGATCAATATGCCTACTCCATTTCTGTTTGCAACCGTCCCCGTGTACCACAGCTTGAAGCCGGTACCCTCCACCTCCTTCGCCTTCTGTCCCCTCCATTTGGTCTCTTGGACGCAAAGGATACCAATGCCTCTCCTCACCGCTGAATCAACTACCTCCCGAAGCTTACCTGTCAGAGACCCTACGTTCCAGCTACCTAATCGAATCCTCCTAGGCTCGGCTAACTTCCTTACCCTTCGCACTCGTCGAGTCAAAAGCGAAGACCCTCGCTCATTTTCCACTACACCCGGGCGCCGATGTAGCGTGCCACTAAGGATGCGACGACCCGATCCTTGCTCACTTGCGACCGTATCCAGATCACGATACAGCGCGCCACCTGGGGGGTGACGGCCCGGCCCTTGCCCATTTTCCACCACACCCGGGTTCCGATGTGGCGCATCGCTGAGAGGGTTACGCCCCAACGAAAATCTTTTATGTTCAAATTATTCATGAAAAGTATTTGAGTCAAACATGAATATTAAAATTCTTATTTGCATGATCATCATAGCTTCGTAATGCTCTCGATCTATTGAGATAGTTTGTCCAACTAGATTAGCATTTCTTTGCTAGGAGTGGTGCGTTGTAGTAGGTTCAACCTGACGAGTTCCTATATCCCAATGACAAAGTAGGGGACATGATACATATTTGTATTGTTGCTACTAAGGATAAAACGATGGGGTTTATTCATATTGATTGAGTTTACTTTGTCTACATCATGTCATCATTCTCCAAGCATTACTCTATTTTACTTAATACTCTAGATGCATGCTGCATAGCGGTCGATGAGTGGAGTAATAGTAATAGGTGCAGGCAGGAGTCGGCCTATTTGCTTATGGACATGATGCCTATATACACATGATCATTGCTGTGAAAATCACATAACTATTCGCTTTTCTATCAATTGCTCAACAATAATTTGTTTACCCACCGTATGCTAGTTCTATGAGAGATGCCACTAGAGAACTCTACGACCCCCGGGGCTATTCACTTATATGTTCACAAACGCTATTACTACCTTGATGTTATTTATTTTCTTTTATTTTACTGTGCAATTTACAATTATCTACACAACTCACTTGCTTGCAAATAACGAGATCAAGGTGATTAACAACCCTCTTGCCAGTGTTGGGTGCAAGTTGTTTGTTCTTTTGTGTGCAGCCACTGAAGACGGTTGAGGATTGGTATTCCTATTGGTTCGATAAACCAGGGTTTCATAAGTGAGGAAAATACTTAGCCACATTGTGCTCTGATAACATGTTCCTCTTCACAGAAAACCCAATGCAGATCAGAAGTATCACCCTGCAGGCCAAAACCCTTTGCCGGGTTATAAATTGGAACGACCTAGCGCCAATCCTGATTTCCCGGGTTGGCCAAATAAAGAAGAGAGAAAATTGCTAGCACCCGTGCTTTTAAAGCTAAGGGCCTTGATTTCTCATGGCCTCGCCAAAATCGATCTAATCCGGTGTTGGATAAGCTCGCGGATCCAACCCATCAGCATGAGAGGCGACTTAATGTGCAATTATACTGGCGAGTCGAGAGATGCTCAAGGCTTCAGCTAGAAATAATAGTCTGATAATGACATCAATAAGGCTACCAAAAAATTCTTCATTCATAGAGATTTCACATCTCTATATCATTGGAATTTTCATACTGCCTCTTCATTAGAGTTTTTTTCTGTTGGATAGCTCTTGTCATCCTGAATCCAACAAGCTTGAGTTTGCTCAGTTCGGAGCTCATATGCGAAGGTTATGGCAGTTCTGGTTTTACTGTTCCATCTGGCTGCTTAGGTTCTTTGTTACTCTCCCGTGGGTGGTAGTACTGGTGGCCATAGCAGTACTACCGCCAGGGGGTTCCAACTCCTTACGCGGTAGTATCGCTGGCCACAACGGTAGTACCTCTGGCCACATCGGTACTCTTGTTGGGGGTTTCGGCTCCTTACGCGGGTCATCAGGCACTGCTTTGCCTGGTGTTTGGTGACCAGTGCCGCCAGAGCGGTAGTAGGGGCGGTAGTACTAAGTGGTCCTATCGCTGCCCCTTCTACTACTGAGTTCTGCGTGTGGGCGGTACTACCGCTCCCATGGGCAGTACTATCGCTTGTGCGCGGGCTGTGGGGGTAATGGTTGGATTCCCCCCCACCTATTTAAGGGGGTCTTCTTACCTAATGGATTCTACCCTTTGAGCTCGTGTTCTTACCCCATTGTTGACCTTCTTCGAGCTTGCTAACTCTCAATCCCTTCAATGATTCTTGCTAGTTCTTGAGGGAAAAGAGAGAGGAGATCTAGATCCACATTTCTCCTCTAAGTGAGGGGCTCTAAGTGAGGGGAACCCCTTGGATCTAGATCGTGGAGTTCTTCATGTTCTTGTTTGTTATTCCTCTCATTTTCCTCCCTAGCATTAGTTGCTTTGGTGGGATTTGGGATAGAGGGACTTGGGCACTCCATGTGCCCTTGCCATTGCATTTGGTGCATAGGTTTGAGTTCTCCACGGTGATACGTGGAAGTGAGAAGTTGAGAAGCTTATTACTCTTGGGTGTTTGAGCACCCTAGAGCTTGTTCCTCTTGGGTGCTTTGGCGCTATAGATGGTTGGTGGTGCCTCCGAGCTCAATCATTGTGGTGCAAAGCTCCGGGCAAGCTTCGAGGTCTCCAATTAGGTTGTGGAGATTGCCCGAGCATTTGAGGTCACCTCGGAGCCACAATCCATTGTGGTGAAGCTTTGTGGTGGTGTTGGGAGCCTCCAATTAAGTTGTGGAGATTGCCCCAACCTTGTTTGTACGGGTTTGGTGACCACCCTCAAGGGTCCCTTAGTGGAATCACGACATCTTGCATTGTGCAAGGGCGTGAGGAGATTATGATGGCCCTAGTGGCTTCTTGGGGAGCATTGTGCCTCCACACTGCTCCAAACGGAGATTAGCATCCGCAAGGGTGTGAACTTTGGGATACATCATCATCTCCGCGTGCCTTGGTTATCTCTTACCCGAGCCCCTTTACTTATGCACTTTGTTATAGCCATATTGTTTCTTGTCATATATCTTGCTACCACTTAGTTGTCTATCTTTCTTAGCATAAGTTGTTGGTGCACATAGGTGAGCCTAGTTGTTTAGATTTAGTGTTTGACTAATTAAACGATAGTTTTATTCCGCATTTGTTCAAGCCTAAACCGTAATTATTTTAAAGCTCCTATTCACCCCCCTCTAGGCGACATCCACGTCCTTTCAGTGGAGTAATAGTAGTAGATGCAGAATCGTTTCGGTCTACTTGACACAGACGTGATGCCTATATGCATAATCATTGCCTTGGATTTCTCGCTTTTCTATCAATTGCTCGATAGTAATTTGTTCACCCACCGTGATACTTTCCTTCAAGAGAGAAGCCTCTAGTGAAACCTATGGCCCCGGAGTCTACTTTCCATAATATATTTTCAGTTCTAGAAACCAAAAAAACCAAAAAAAAACATTCTACAATTTATTTCCTTTTTTACTTTCTGCAATCTTTCACATATATCTCTATCAGATCTAATCCTTGCAAATAATCGTGAAGGGATTGACAACCCCTTTATAGTGTTGGGTGCAAGAGTTTGATTGTTTGTGTAGGTGCATCCATTGGTGACTTGCTTGTTCCTCCTACTGGATTGATATGTTGGTTCTCAACAACTAAGGGAAATACTTATCTACTTTGGTACATCACCCTTTCCTCTTCAAGGGAAAACCAACGCATGCTCAAGAGGTAGCAGACCCAAACGGATGAAAAGTGGACAAACCGTGCGTCCGTTTAGGTCTCCCCGTTGGATTTGCTCTAAGCACCTTGTAGATACGAAACGAGCCCATCTGCAAAATCCATCGACGGTTGCCAACAGAGCTAATGCACAACATTGATGACACTGTAGCTTTTGGTCTCCAATGATCCACCTTGTCAGCTGACTTTGATCCTCGGCGAGCTCCCCACACTGCAGGATGATGGTAAGGTCTCTTTTTCTCCAAAGTATCCATGCCTGGACCGCTGAACCCCAAGGACATAAACAGGTGCGCCTGCATGTTTTTGGCAGTCACATCAGCATAAGTTCAGCCGGATGCTTATACCTAAAAAAATTAAATAATATTTACAAGCACCATTGTTTCCATCTTGATCGCATAGCGGTGTTGAATGGTACCATCCATCTTATGGTCGCTACCCCACGAAGAGATGTTCGGTGTTAGTGAGATTGTAGAGGGTGGGTCTGGAGTCTATGTTCCGATGGTCGAGAGCGTATCCGTCCCTCATCTTCCTCTCGTTGAGATGGGGATGGGGATAAGAGGAGGCCATAAGCAAGTGGAGGAGGACGTGGATGGGCTAGGAGCAGAGGAGGCCATCGTTAGTAGTGGTAGGAAACCTACGCCCTCCTCCACCTTTTGAGGATAACACCAGCACACCAACTCATCATTGGCCACACACCAAGGAAGGCCGCGTACCCGTGCCCACCAGAAGCATAAACTGTCGATGCCGCAACATCATGGGGGAGCAAGGTGTTGCTCTGCCACCAGCGAAGGGCGGCGGCGATGCCAAGGAGCTCGTGGTGGTTTCCAGTGTCTACGACATCGTAGATGGAGAAAGGAAGTGGGAGAGCAAATCATTGCTGTGGCATTGAGATGACGGGACTGGGAGAGTAGATCGATGCATCGACATGGAGAGGTAATCTGCGGTTGCGGTCATACGGCGACATGGAGAGGAGAGCCGCAGCCGCGGATGCGGTTGGGGAGAATACAAGAGTGGGAGAGACCGATTAATCGTGCGACATGAGGGAAGGCAATATCGGTACGAGAGACCTGAAAAAATGGAACACGGGAATTAATATCGAAATCGCGTATGAGCGATTAAAAAAATATAGGAGCGATCGGGAGGGGGTGCGAGGGGTCGATAGGTTGAACCATCACGATGACCACGACTGATTGCCCTTTAATAGTAGAGACTCCCTCTGTTCACTTTTATAAGATGCTAAAGCCATTTCAGACAGCACTCAAAACAGTTCAATGTTTGTTATTTGAAACATATTATAAAAGTGATCGGAGGGAGTAGTAAAAGTGTCCATGCGTCGTAACAGAAGATATTAGTGAAACGCTATCATGTCAGAGAGAGAAGGCAAGAAAGTAAAGATGAAAGGATTTATGTACATTTTACCTATTTACCTCATCTTGGTTGACATCCTTCTTTGCATTGCACACAACAACATGACAACGCATTTATCATTGTCGAGATTGTTTAACAAAAAACTACCATAACTCGACTAACCCTGAATAAAAACTGCCACTTTAAAAGTGAAGTGTTTTTTGTTAGGGATCCACAACAGCTTGGTCGTGAACCTCGGTTGCTGTCTTGGTTTTGTCACGGCAAATGTTCTCATTCGAGAACCTAAGTGTGAGGCCCATTGCTATTAGGTGGCGATTTGAAGGGGTTGATCAGGAACGGGAGACAAGTTTTACCCAGGTTCGGCCCCTCCGATGGAGGTAAAAGCCTACGTCCTTCTTCGCGTGTATTGATGATGATCTCGGTTACAAGGCTGCGAAATCGCTAACCTAGCTATCGAGAGTTTCTTCTTACTTGATCTTTCCTGCTTGGGGGCCCCCCTTTATATACAGGTCGAGGCCCCAAGGATACAATGGAGTCTGGGTCGAAGTACAACCTGTGACCTAATCTAACTCTACTTACTCATCTTGCTTTTCAATTTAAGGAATATTCTTGTGCCTTCTCTCATGAGATGGCCTGCCATATGATGTCTCATGAGTCGGCCTTAACGTGTGCCGCCTCCTGGGCTTTGCACCTCTAACAGGAATCCTCCTCCGCCTGGCAATAGCAGGGTCATATTTTGAGCAGGTCATACCCATGGGGTATATCCCCAACATTAGCCCCTAGTTTAATTTGGATTCATCCATGTTAAAATCCGTAAAGAGAAACACTTCAATTGGGAAAAACTAAACCAAGCCTTGTCTTCCATCTGATATCAAGCTTCCGTCCGTCTTAGCTTTCTGTCGGGTTATCTTCCTTTGTTTCAAGACTTAGTATCCTTTCAACCAATGTCCTTATGATGTCATCTTGCTGACCACTGTCACCTTATGCCATCATGACAAATCTCTTTGAAACAATCATCAAATCTGACCAGGCACAAAAATCCAGGCATTTTTTTAGCCACAACTTACTGTGACCGTTCCATTTTTGACTACGTCGCTTTGGGTCCTGCCTTATTATAAATAGGCCCGAAGCCCCCTCGATTTAATTTTTTTACTTCATCTTCTTGCTTTCGTCTCCAGTGCCAACCGCGAGCTCGCCGACGCTCTCCATCTGCAGTCGATCCCGTCCTTGCGCCGCCGCCACCGGAGTTTTCCTCAGGAGCCCAACACTCTGACATCTTCTTCATCTAGGGTCAGGTGAGTCCCATTCCTTCTCATTAGGTTTTCGGTGTTCTTTAGTAGTTCATCGGAGCTCTTCAGAATTTACTTGTGGATGCAGTCATGGATCTTAGCAGTGTCCATAGAAGTGTCAAACTTGTATGATTTTGCCACCGCTATCGCCTGTCAGTATTGTCGATCCATAGTAGTTTCACCCCAAGTCTTTATAGACGCTCTGTTTTCGATTGCTCCGCTAGCCAGGGCATATTTTTCTTCCTTTTCTATATTATTTAGATATGTCTATTCCTCCGTCCATGCAAAAAGTTATTTTTCCAATATAAAAAATATCACCAAGTCCTTTTAGTACATGTGTCATCCTCTGTCCGGCTTATGTAGATGCTGACTTATTTTATCACTTGTCATATTGTTATTAGGCCGGCTCGTCTAGTGGTACCAACTCATTCTTTCGGCCGACTTTTCTTTGTACGACCCATTGGCCGGCTTATTAGTGAAACACCGACTCATTATTTTTCATTTCCCTTATAGTTGGTCTGTATAAAACACCATGGCCCCCAAGACCACTAAAGCTTACTGCTGGGTTAGATCCCAGGAATCGGTACTTACATTGGAGAACCTTGTAGATGAAGGTCTATTGCCGGCTCAAAATGTTATAAGCTCACAGGCACCTGAAGAACATTCCTCTCCTCGTCCTGGGCAAGGAGAGATTGTTGTCTTTTCTGAGCACCTGCATAGGGGCTTTCGACTAGCTGTCTCAAAATTCTTCAGATACCTTTTACATGTTTTTAACCTCAGGCCCAAGACATTAGTCCCAATTCTATGACCAACATATGTCAACTCCAAGTATTGTGCAAAGTATACCTCTAGATTGAGCCATCCATGACCCTCTTTAGGGAATTCTTCTATAGCAATCATCAAACTGAGGTCAAGCATGGCCCCAATGTGGAACTTGGCGGCATTTCTATTCAAAAGAGGAAGAACAGTCCCTTCCATGAATCAAAGCTGGCGAGTAATCCCAAATGGTGGAATAGACCCTGGTTCTATTGCAAAAACACTGCCCCTGTGATACGTCTCCAACGTATCTATAATTTTTGATTGTTCCATGTTGATATATTATCATTCTAGGATACTTTTGGGGCATTTGTTTACCTATTTATAATATTTTTGTGCACTAACCTATTGACCCAGTGCCCAGTGCCAATTGCTGTTTTCTACATGTTTTTGACTTTTCAGGTTAGAGTACCAAATGAAGTCCAATTGCCGCGAAACTTTTTGATGATTTTTTCTGGACCAGAAGAAGACCTGGAAGCTTTGGAAGGAGGCCGAGAGCCACACGAGGGCGCCACAAGCCTGGGCGCGCCCTAATGGCTTGTGCCTCCCTTAGGCGTCTCCCAATGCCCCTCTCTGGCCTATAAATTTTCTAATATTACAAAAACCCTAAGGGAGCTCCCAATACACTTTTTCCGCCGCCGCAAGTCTCTCTTCTGACGAGATCCCATCTACAACTTTGTTCCGACACCCTGCCCGGAGGGGAGATCGATCACGGAGGGCCTCTTCATCAACCTTGCTGCCCTCATGATGATGTGTGAGTAGTTCACGACAGACCTACGAGTCTGTGGGTAGTACATAGATGGCAATCTCTCTCTCCCTCTCTCTCTCTTGATTTTAAATACAATGTTCATCGCATCTTTGCCTTGATCTATCCAATGTAATCCCTTTGTATGGTGTGTTTGTTGAGATCCGATGAATTGTGAGCTTATGTTCAAATTATTCATGAAAAGTATTTGAGTCAAACATGAATATTAAAATTCTTATTTGCATGATCATCATAGCTTCGTAATGCTCTCGATCTATTGAGATAGTTTGTCCAACTAGATTAGCATTTCTTTGCTAGGAGTGGTGCGTTGTAGTAGGTTCAACCTGACGAGTTCCTATATCCCAATGACAAAGTAGGGGACATGATACATATTTGTATTGTTGCTACTAAGGATAAAACGATGGGGTTTATTCATATTGATTGAGTTTACTTTGTCTACATCATGTCATCATTCTCCAAGCATTACTCTATTTTACTTAATACTCTAGATGCATGCTGCATAGCGGTCGATGAGTGGAGTAATAGTAATAGGTGCAGGCAGGAGTCGGCCTATTTGCTTATGGACATGATGCCTATATACACATGATCATTGCTGTGAAAATCACATAACTATTCGCTTTTCTATCAATTGCCCAACAATAATTTGTTTACCCACCGTATGCTAGTTCTATGAGAGATGCCACTAGAGAACTCTACGACCCCCGGGGCTATTCACTTATATGTTCACAAACGCTATTACTACCTTGATGTTATTTATTTTCTTTTATTTTACTGTGCAATTTACAATTATCTACACAACTCACTTGCTTGCAAATAACGAGATCAAGGTGATTAACAACCCTCTTGCCAGTGTTGGGTGCAAGTTGTTTGTTCTTTTGTGTGCAGCCACTGAAGACGGTTGAGGATTGGTATTCCTATTGGTTCGATAAACCAGGGTTTCATAAGTGAGGAAAATACTTAGCCACATTGTGCTCTGATAACATGTTCCTCTTCACAGAAAACCCAATGCAGATCAGAAGTATCACCCTGCAGGCCAAAAACCTTTGCCGGGTTATAAATTGGAACGACCTAGCGCCAATCCTGATTTCCCGGGTTGGCCAAATAAAGAAGAGAGAAAATTGCTAGCACCCGTGCTTTTAAAGCTAAGGGCCTTGATTTCTCATGGCCTCGCCAAAATCGATCTAATCCGGTGTTGGATAAGCTCGCGGATCCAACCCATCAGCATGAGAGGCGACTTAATGTGCAATTATACTGGCGAGTCGAGAGATGCTCAAGGCTTCAGCTAGAAATAATAGTCTGATAATGACATCAATAAGGCTACCAAAAAATTCTTTGGCGATTCAAAGGAGAAGTAGCGTGACAGGATTGGCTCCAATTTGTTTTAAAAATCCAGTTACTCCGGTATGCATGTTGTGAACTTTGTTTCGTTTCCTATCAAATTCTTCTTGTTCATTGTACTTATTTTCCAACTTGTAGTATTTACTGCACGCAAATTCTGATTTTTGGAAAGCCACGACCAGGACCCCCGCTCGTTCATCAGGTCAAATGGATGACCCGGCTCATGAGGCAACCTCAGTAGAAGAATCTAAGGTAGAACTCGACTCGCTTGGCTGTTTATTCATTAAACTTGCTGATGAATCCTCTTCTAAGGACAACACTGAAAATAGTCAAGCCGACAATGTTGAGGTAATTTCAATTTCCTCCAACTCATCAGAAATGTATATCCCGAGGGAGCCGGGACGAACCACCAGGAAAGTTAAGTTTTCACACCTAGATGCTTACTTAGACCCGAACTTTCTTTTGAAGAAAACTCAACATGTCGGCCAATCGAAGCGCAAGATCTGAGCAGCTCGGGCGAATTAGCTCCCATCTTATCCCTTGAGCCGTCCGCCCGTAGGCAACGCGTTGAGATGCCACATAGTCCAACTACTTCTCGCCTACAAGCCATCTTTTTAAGAAACCTCTCATCCCTTCAATTAACTTTATCAGGAATTGCCGCCTTGTTCTGGCGACTCAACGTCGACACAACTTCCAGCTTTTACCATCAAGCGTGGGTAAGATTCCGTTTATACTGAGTTATTCTTGCTTCGACATTACTTGTCATTGTCCTTAGCCCAATACTTTGTTTTTATAATGGCCTAGCTAGATCCTTTGACAGAAAGAAGGTGGGCGAGTCATCTTCAGCTGTCACAGATCATAGTACTCCAAATCCTACGCCAGATGAAGTGGCAACCCAAGTTGTAACCGCTGCCCAAAATAACCTGGGTTTGGGTACTGAAATAGCCCGTGACGTGGACATGGCCCATGTTGAAGAGTCGATTATCACCGAGATGGCTACAAAAGATCAGGGCATGTCAACTGACTCGGCCTTTCAAGCACCAAGCCCTCCTAATCCTTTGAGCCCTGTGTTAAATGTAGATAGTGCCACTTCATCAACCACCATCGATGATACAGAGGTAGCCATTACAGGAGATGCTTTCCAGGCTCCTGAGACTTCAAATATTTTGGCTAAGCTTATATCCAAAAATGATCCAGAGATGCTAGAGAAAGGAAAGCAAAACTGGAGCTTCCAGAATTATGTGCCTTTGACACTGATGGTGTTTTTAAACAATATCTAACCCGACTATCTGTGAGCCTGGAAATTGAGATGAACTTGGTCAGCACTTTGAAGCAAAAACATGAGGTAAAACTTTACCTTTATCTTGTTTATCATGCATACTCTTATATCCCCCAAGGGCCAGCTTAGTGTGATAAGTAGTGAGATGGTCCTTTAGTGTAGTTTGTAAGTGCCAATCGTAGTCCCCAAGGGATGGGTCATTATGATAATAATGAGCCGGTAGTTTGTATTGTTGGGATATACAAAATGCCACTTGTAACCCCCAAGGGTCGGCTTATCTCCTTGAGATAGTGGGGTCTTGCTTCTAAGGAAATACTTGTTATCTTTTATTTGTAAATTAGTGTGTGTAGCCCCCAAGGGCCGGCTTATCTCTTTGAGATAGTCGGGTCTTCCTGTTATATAACAAAGACGTATTTTACATTAGCCCCCAAGTGCCATGTGCATTGCTTGCAACTGCATGGGACTTTGTATAATTTTAATAAATTTTGGAATGTTGTAGCCCCCAAGGATCGAGTCGTCTACCTTAGGTGGCTCGAGAATTGTAAACTTTCTCTGATGTTTTGTACGTTTCACAGGAATCATTGAAGTATGCTAAATCTACGGCGGCCAGTCTGTAAAGGCGGCTTAGACAGGAGAAGAAACTCAAAGTTGACGCATAACTTTTGGCGGCTCCCCTACGGGAATCTGCACGCCAAGCAAATGATATCCTTGATTAAGCCATGGCCGACTTTGATAAGGAAACAACCGCCCTCCTAAAATGTGCCAAAGACGCGGAAAACAATCTTGGGCCTGTGACTGAAGAATTGCGGACATTGAAGAAACAAATTACTGACATGACTTCTGCAATCTTTGGTATGATTGTTGATCTTTCTTCTATTAAATTCTGGGTCATATGATTCGCCGACTTATCTCCCCAGTTGTCTTCTGTACGCAGGGTGAAAAAGTCACAATCTTGTGCAGGTGCCAATCGTAAAGCTGAATGCAATCTTTACATATGTGGGTAGTTGTTTACGGCGTCTATTTTTGCCAGCATGGTAGTTAAAAATCTTGACCAGCCTCCCAGAAAAGTTAAAGATATGCTCAATCAAATGTCTACAGTGCCTCAGTGGGTTGAAGAATTCAGGAGATTGGTGGCTCGTATGGGAGCGAATAAGGCGCTTGCTAGCGCGAACGCATATTTGCCCGAGCTGGACCTCGGGTCAATGGTTGGTAGGTTTCCATAATTGAAAATTGATGGCTCTGAGTTTTCGGAGGAAGATTTCGCCAAGTGCTTATACGAGACCTGATACGTCTCCAACGTATCTATAATTTTTGATTGTTCCATGTTGTTATATTATCAATCTTCGATGTTTTAGAATCATTTTATAGCAACTTTATATAATTTTTTGGGACTAACCTATTGACATAGTGCCAAGTGCCAGTTGTTGTTTTTTGCTTGTTTTTTTACTTCACAGAACATAAGTACCAAACGAAGCCCAAACACCATGAAACCTTTTGGAGATTTTTTGGGCCAGAATACATCCAGTGGGCGATAGAAGTGCCAGAGAGGAAGGCCAAGGAGGGCATAAGACACCAGGGCGCGCTAGAGGCCCCTGGCGTGGCTTGGTGTATAGTGCCCACCTGGGGACGCCTCTCCACCACCTATCAACTCTATAAATACCCAAATATTCCAAAAACCCTAGGGGAGTCGACATAACACAATTCCAGCCGCCGCAAGTTCCAGAACCGCGAGATCCAATCTAACAACATCACGGAGGGGTGCATCGTCTTCATGGGTGCCTCTCCGATGATGCGTGAGTAGTCTATCATAGACCTATAGGTATGTAGGCAGTATCTAGATGGCTTCCCCTCTCTCTCTTCTGATTCTCAATACAATGGTCTCTTGGAGATCTATTTCATGTAATGACTTTCAGTGTGTTTGTTGGGATCCGATGAATTTTGAGTTCATGATCAGTTTCTATCAATGAATATTATTTGAGTCTTCTTTGATCTCTTATATGCCTGATTACTTATTGCCTCATATTTCTTCTTCGAATATTTGGTTTAGTTAGGCCAACTAGATTGATTTTTCTTGCCATGGGAAGAGGTGCTTTGTGATGGGTTCGATCTTGCGGTGTCCTTTCCCAGTGACAGAAGGGGCAGCAAGGCACTCATGTATCGTTGCCATTAAGGATAACAAGATGGGGTCTATTCCTAAATGAATAGATCTTGTCTACATCATTTCAACGTTCTTATTGCACTACTCTGTTCTTCCATGAACTTAATACACTAGATGCAAGTTGGATAGTGGTCGATGTGTGGAGTAATAGTAGTAAATGCAGAATCATTTCGGTCTACTTATCTTGGACGTGGTGCCTATATGTGTTGGAAATATGCCCTAGAGGCAATAATACATTAGTTATTGTCATATTTCCTTGTTCATGATAATTGTTTATTATCCATGCTATAATTGTATTGATCGGAGACTTAAATGCATGTGTGGATACATAGACAAAACCATGTCCCTAGTATGCCTCTAATGGACTAGCTCGTTGATCAAAGGATGGTTAAGGTTTCCTAGCCATGGACATGAGATGTCATTTGATAACGGGATCACATCATTACGAGAATGATGTGATGGATAAGACCCAAACTACAAACATAGCATATGATCGTGTCAGTTTATTGCTACTGTTTTCTGCATGTCAAGTATATGTTCCTATGACCATGAGATCATGCAACTCACAGATATCGGAGGAGTGCCTTGTGTGTATCAAACGTCGCAACGTAACTAGGTGACTATAAAGGTGCTCTACAGGTATCTCCGATGGTGTATGTTGAGTTGGCATGGATCGAGACTGGGATTTGTTACTCCGTGTGACGGAGAGGTATCTCGGGGCCCACTCGGTAATGCAACATCACAATAAGCCTTGCAAGCAATGTGACTAATTGTTAGTTGCGGGATCTTGTATTACGGAACGAGTAAAGAGACTTGCCGGTAACGAGGTTGAACTAGGTATGGAGATACCGACGATCGAATCTCGGGCAAGTAACATACCGAAGAACAAAGGGAATGTTATACGGGATTAACTGAATCCTTGACATAGAGGTTCGACCGATAAAGATCTTCATAGAATATGTAGGAACCAATGTGGACGTCTAGGTCCCGCCATTGGTTATTGACCGTAGAGGTGTCTCGGTCATGTCTACATAGTTCTCGAACCCGCAGGGTCTGCACACTTAAGGTTCGGTGACGTTTCGGTAGTGTAGAGTTATGTATGGTGGTGACCGAAGGTTGTTCGGAGTCCCGGATGAGATCCCGGACGTCACGAGGAGCTCCGTAATGGTCCGGAGGTAAAGATTCATATATAGGATGTCCCAGTTTGGTCGCCGGAAAAGTTTCGGGCTCATTGGTAGTGTACCGGGAGTATCGGTAGTGTACCGGGAGTGCCGGTAGTGTACCGGGGGACCTCCGGGAGGGGTATTTCGACCCCAAGAGGTCCATGGGCTGTGGAAGAATAATAACCAGCCCTTAGTGGGCTGGGAAAACAGCCACAAAGGCCCATGGCGCAGGAGAGAAAGTCCTAAAGCGAAAAGTGGAAAATCAGCCAATAGGAGGCAATCCTACTCCAACTAGGATTGGAGGTGAAGTAGGATTGCTCCCACCTCCTATTTCGGCCGACCCAAAGGCCTTGGCTGCCTCTCCTCTCCTCTCCTCCTATATATACTAGTGTATTGGGTGGTTTTTGGACAGAATTTCCGTCCACGTGCTACCCGTTACACCGGTGCATAGTTTCTCCTCTAGATCGGTTTTCTGCAACGCTTAGGCGAAGCACTGCCGGAATTGCTCCACCACCATCACCGGAGCGCCATCATGCTGCCGGTGAACTCTCTCTCCTCTCCGCCTCCTCTCGCTGGATCGAGACGGTGGAGATCGTCATCAAGCTGCACGTGTGCTGAACGCGGAGGTGCCGTCCGTTCGGCGCTAGATCGAAAGGACCGTGATCGAGATCGCGAGACGGTTCGTGATGTGATCACGGAACGGATCGTGATGAGTTCGCGGGACAGATTGTGATGAGTTCGCGGGACGGATCATGATGTGTTCGCGGGACGGTTCGTGATTGGATCGCGGGACGCTCGGCGATTTGGATCGCGAAGATGTTCGACTACACCAACCGTGTTTCTTAACGCTTCCCGCTTAGTGATCTACAAGGGTACGTAGATCCACTCTCCCTCTCGTAGATGCTCAGCACCATGGATAGGTTTGCGTGTGCGTAGGAAATTTTTTGTTTCCCATGCGACGTTCCCCAACAGTGGCATCATGAGCTAGGTTGATGGTTCGATGAGATCTCGAGTAGAACACAAAAGGTTTGTGGGCGTTGATGCTTAGATTGCTTCCTCCCTTGGTCATATTTTGGTTCAGCGGGATTGTCAGATGAAGCGGCCCGGACCAACATTACTCGTACGCTTACGAGAGACCGGTTCCCTCGACGCAACTTGTTGCCTAGATGGCTTGCGGGTGACAGTTTCTCTCACTTTAGTTGGATCAGATTCGACAAAGGCGGTCCTTGAGAAGGTTGAAAAGCAAACTAGTGTATCACCGTTGTGGTTTATGCGTAGGTGAGAATCGTTCTTGCTAGATACCCGTAGCAGCCACGTAAAATATGCAACAACAATTAGAGGACGTCTAACTTGTTTTTGCAGGGTATGTTGTGATGTGATATGGCCAATTACATGATGAGATATATGTGATGTATGAGATGATCATGTGATGTATAGATTATCACGACTTGCATGTCGATGAGTACGGCAACCGGCAGGAGCCATAGGGTTGTCTTTAATTATTGTATGACCTGCGTGTCAATCATTAAGTGCTATGTAATCCTTTACTTTATCACTACGGTAGCAATAGTAGTAGAAGCATGCAGGGCGTGACAACCCCGATGGCGACACGTTGATGGAGATCATGGAGTCATGCCGGTGGCGATGGAGATCATGCCGGTGCTTTCTAGATGGAGATCAAAGGCACAAGTTCATGGCCATATCATGTCACTTACGATTTGGATGTGATGTTAATCCTTTTATGCACCTTGTTTTGCTTAGGACGATGGTAGCATTATAAGGTGATCCCTCACTTAATTTCAAGATAAATTGTGTTCTCCCCGAGTGTGCACCATTGCGAAAGTTCGTTGTGTTGAGACACCACGTGATGATCGGGTGTGATAGACTCTACGTTCACATACAACGGGTGCAAGCCAGATTTGCACGCGCAGAACACTCGGGTTAAACTTGACAAGCCTAGCATGTACAAACATGGCCTCGAAACACGAGAGACCGAAAGGTCAAACATGAGTCATATAGTAGATATGATCAACATAATGATGTTCACCATTGCAGCCACCTCAACTCACGTGATGATCGGACTTGAGTTGGTGAATTTGGATCATGTATCACTCGAATGATCGGAGGGATGTCAATTTGAGTGGGAGTTCTTAAGTAATATGATTAATTGAACTCATTATCATGAACATAGTCAAAGTGTCTTTGCAAATTATGTTGTAGATTACTAGCTCGCGTTGTAGCTCCCTTAAATTTTATATGTTCCTAGAGAAATAGAGTTGAAAGATGTTGGTAGCAATATTGCGGATTGGGTCCGTGATCTGAGGATTGTCCTCATTGCTGCACATAAGGCTTATGTCCTTAATGCACCGCTCGGTGAGCCACCCCCTCTAGCATCGTCTATAGATGTTGTGAACATCTGACATGCACGTTTCGATGACTACTTGATAGTTTAGTGCGTCATGCATTATGGCTTAGAATTGAGGCTCCGAAACGTTTTGTACGTCACGGAACATATGAGATGTTCTAGGAGCAGAGATTGTGATCTCAGGCTCGTGCCTGTGTTGCGAGACATGAGATCTCCAACAAGATTCTTTGCCTGCAAGATGAAAGAGAATAGCTCAATCGTTGAGCATGTGCTCAGACTGTCTGGGTACTACAATCGCTTGAATCGAGTGGGATTTGATCTTTCAGATAAGATAGTGATTGATGTAGTTCTCCAAGTCACTGTCACTGAGCTACTAGAACTTGGTGATGAACTATAAAATGCCAGGGAAAGAAATGTTGATCCCTGAGCTGTTCGCGATGTTTGACACCGAGAAGGTAGAAATCAAGAAGGAGCGTCAAGTGTTGATGGTTAATCAAACCACTAGTTTCGAGAAGGGCAAGAGAAAGGAGGGAAACTTCATGGATAGCAAGTCAGTTGCTGCTCCAGTGAAGTAACCCAAAGTTGAACTCAAACCCGAGACTAAGTGCTTCTGTTATGAGGTGAGCGGTCGCTGAAGCGGAACAACCCTAGATACTTGGTAGATAAGAAGGCTGGCAACATTGATAGAAGTATATTTGATATACAAGTTACTAATGTGTACCTTGCTACTACTCTTAGTAGCACCTGGGTATTGGATACCGGTTCGGTTGCTAAATGTTAGTAACTCGAAATAAAAGCTACGGAATAAACGGAGAACTAGCTAAGGGTGAGGTGACGATATGTGTTGGAAGTGTTTCCAAGGTTGATGTGATCAACATCGCACGCTCTCTCTACCTTCAGGATTAGTGACGAACCTAAATAAATGTTATTTGGTGTTTTGCTTTGAGCATGAACATGATTAGATCATGTTTATTGCAATACGGTTATTCATTTAAGTTAGAGAATAATGGTTATTCTGTTTACATGAATAATACCTTCAATGGTCATGCACCCAGTGAGAATGGTTTGTTGAAATCTTGATCGTAGTATTACACATGTTCATAACATTGATGTCAAAAGATACAAAGTTAATAATGATAGTACCACATACTTGTGGCACTGCCGCTAAATGTCATATTGGTATAAAGCGCATGTAGAAACTCCATGCTGATGGATATTTGGACTCATTCGATTTCGAATCGGTTGAGACATGCGAACCATGCCTCTTGGGCAAGATGACTAAAGGACCCCGTTGGATGGAGCGGGCAAGTGATTCATTGGAAATGATACATGTTGATGTATGCAATCTAGTGAGTCTTGTGGCGTGCAGTGGATATCGTTATTTTCTTACCTTCACTGATGATTTTAGTAGATATAGTGTATATTTACTTAATGAAACACAAGTCTGAATTGTTTGAAAGGTTCAAGCAAATTCAGAGTGAAGTTTAAAGATCATCGTGACAAGAAGATAAAAATGACCGCGATATGATCGTGGAGGTGAATATCTGAGTTACGAGTTTGGCATACAACTTAAGACAACGTGAAATTTGTTTCACAACTAACGCCACCTGGAACACCATGGTGTGATGGTGTGTCCGAACATCATAGTCATGCTCTATTGATATAGTGCATACTGTGATGTCTCTTATTGTTTTACTACTATAATTTTTGGGGTTATGCATTAGAGACAACTACATTCACTTTAAAAAGGGCACCATCTAAATCCGTTGAGATGACACTGCGTGAATTATGGTTTGATAGAAACCTAACCTGTCATTTCTTAATGTTTGGGGCTGCGACGCTTGTGTGGAAAATGTTTTCACCTAATGAGGTCGAACCCAAGGCGGACAAATGCATCTTCATAGAATACCCTAAGATCAGCTGGGTGAACCTTCTATCTCAGATCCAAGTGCAAAGTGTTTGTTGCTTAAACGGATCCTTTCTCGAGGAAATGTTTCTCTCGAAAGAATTGAGTGGGAGGAAGATAGAACTTGATGAGGTTGTTAAACCTTTGTTCAACCAGAGAGTAGCGCAACGCAGAAAGATGTTTCTGTGAAGCCTACGTTAGTTGAAGAGGAAGTTAATGATGATGATCATGAAGCTTCAGGATCAAGTTACTATCGAACTTCGTAGGTCGACAAGGATGTGTACTGCTCCTAAGTGGTACGACAACTCTGTCTTGGAGATCATGTTGTTGGACAACGATGAACCTACGAGCTATGGAGAAGCGATGATGGGCCCGGATTCTGACGAATGGTTAGAGGCCATGAAATCCGAGATAGGATCCATGTATGAAAACCAAGTATAGACTTTGGTAGACTTGCTCGTTAGACGGCAGGTCGTTGAGTACAAATGGACCTTTAGAATGAAGACAGACACTGATGGTGAATGTCACCATTTGTAAAGCTCGACTTGTTGCAAAGTTGTTTGTGACAAGTTCAAGGAGTTGACTACGATGAGACTTTCTCATTCGTAGTGGTGCTAAAGTCTGTTGGAATTATGTCAGCAGTTGCTGTGTTTTCAATTATGAAATCTGGCAGATGGATGTCAAAACATCGTTTCCTTAACTGTTTACTTGAGGAAAGGTTGTATGTGATACAACCAGAAGGTTTTGTCAGGCCTAAGGATGCTAAAAGGTGTGCAAGCTTTGGTGATCCTTCCATGGACTGAAGCAAGCATCTCGGAGTTGGAATATACACTTTGATGAGTTGATCAAAGTTTTTGAGTTTATACAAAGTTTATGAGAAACTTGTATTTGCAACAAAGTGAGTGGGAGCACTATAGAATTTCTGATAAGTATATGTGGATGACATATTGTTGATCGGAAATAATGTAGGATTTCTGGAAAGCATAAATGGTTGTTTGGAAAGTGATTTTCAAAGGAAGACCTGGATAAAGCTACCAAATTGTTGAGCATCGAGATCTATAGAGATAGATCAAGATGACTTGATGAGACTTTCAATGAGTACATACCTTGACAAAGATTTTGAAACAGTTCAAAATGGATCAGTCAGAGAAAGAGTTCTCGCCTGATTTGTAAGGTGTGAAGTTGAGTGAGACTCAAAGCTCGACCACGACAGAAGGAAGAGAAAGGACGAACGGCGTCCCCTATGCCTTAGCCATAGGCTCTGTATAGTATGCCATGCTGTGTACCACACCTGTGTGTGCCTTGCCATGAGTGTGTCAAGGGGTACAAGTGTGGTCCAGGAGTGGATCACTGGACTGCGGTCGGAATTATCCTTAGTAACCAGAGAACTAAGGAAATGTTTCTTGATTATGGAGGTGATAAAGAGTTCGTCGTAAAGAGTTACGTTGATGCAAGCTTTAACACCTATCCGGATGACTAGTAGTAGCAATCTGGATACGTATAGTGGAGCAGCCATTTGGAAATAGTACCAAGTGGAGTGTGGTAGCAGTGTTTACGGTTTGACATAGAGATTTGCAAAGTACACACGGATCTGAATATCGCAGACCCGTTGACTATAAGACCTCTCTCACATGCAAAGCATTATCGAGCCCCAGAACTCATTGGGTGTTAGATTCATAACTATGCGAATCACATGGTGATGTGAACTAGATTATTGACTCTAGTGCAAGTGGGAGACTATTGGAAATATGCCCTAGAGGCAATAATAAATTAGTTATTATCATATTTCCTTGTTCATGATAATCGTTTATTATCCATGCTATTATTGTATTGATCGGAGACTTAAATGCATGTGTGGATACATAGACAAAACCATGTCCCTAGTATGCCTCTAATGGACTAGCTCGTTGATCAAAGGATGGTTAAGGTTTCCTAGCCATGGACATGATATGTCATTTGATAACGGGATCACATCATTACGAGAATGATGTGATGGATAAGACCCAAACTACAAACATAGCATATGATCGTGTCAGTTTATTGCTACTGTTTTCTGCATGTCAAGTATATGTTCCTATGACCATGAGATCATGCAACTCACCGATATCGGAGGAGTGCCTTGTGTGTATCAAACGTCGCAACGTAACTGGGTGACTATAAAGGTGCTCTACAGGTATCTCCTATGGTGTCTGTTGAGTTGGCATGGATCGAGACTGGGATTTGTTACTCCGTGTGACGGAGAGGTATCTCGGGGCCCACTCGGTAATGCAACATCACAATAAGCCTTGCAAGCAATGTGACTAATTGTTAGTTGCGGGATCTTGTATTACGGAATGAGTAAAGAGACTTGCCGGTAACGAGGTTGAACTAGGTATGGAGATACCGACGATCGAATCTCGGGCAAGTAACATACCGAAGAACAAAGGGAATGTTATACGGGATTAACTGAATCCTTGACATAGAGGTTCGACCGATAAAGATCTTCATAGAATATGTAGGAACCAATGTGGACGTCCAGGTCCCGCCATTGGTTATTGACCGTAGAGGTGTCTCGGTCATGTCTACATAGTTCTCGAACCCGCAGGGTCTGCACACTTAAGGTTCGGTGACGTTTCGGTAGTGTAGAGTTATGTATGGTGGTGACCGAAGGTTGTTCGGAGTCCCAGATGAGATCCCGGACGTCACGAGGAGCTCCGGAATGGTCCGGAGGTAAAGATTCATATATAGGATGTCCCAGTTTGGTCGCCGAAAAAGTTTCGGGCTCATCGGTAGTGTACCGGGAGTATCGGTAGTGTACCAGGAGTGCCGGTAGTGTACCGGGGGACCTCCGGGAGGGGTATTTCGACCCCAAGAGGTCCAAGGGCTGTGGGAGAATAATAACCAGCCCTTAGTGGTCTGGGAAAACATCCACAAAGGCCCATGGCGTAGGAGAGAAAGTCCTAAAGCAAAAAGTGGAAAATCAGCCAATAGGAGGCAATCCTACTCCAACTAGGATTGGAGGTGAAGTAGGATTGCTCCCACCTCCTATTTCGGCCGACCCAAAGGCCTTGGCTGCCTCTCCTCTCCTCTCCTCCTATATATACTAGTGTATTGGGTGGTTTTTGGACAGAATTTCCGGCCACGTGCTACCCGTTACACCGGTGCATAGTTTCTCCTCTAGATCGGTTTTCTGCAACGCTTAGGCGAAGCACTGCCGGAATTGCTCCACCACCATCACCGGAGCGCCGTCACGCTGCCGGTGAACTCTCTCTCCTCTCCGCCTCCTCTCGCTGGATCGAGATGGTGGAGATCGTCATCAAGCTGCACGCATGCTGAACGCGGAGGTGCCGTCCGTTCGGTGCTAGATCGAAAGGACCGCGATCGAGATCGCGAGACGGTTCATGATGTGATCACGGAACAGATCGTGATGAGTTCGCGGGACAGATCGTGATCAAGATCGAGACGGATCGTGATGAGTTCGTGGGATGGATCATGATGTGTTCGCGGGACGGTTCGTGATTGGATCGCGGGACGCTCGGTGATTTGGATCGCGAAGATGTTCGACTACACCAACCGCGTTTCTTAACGCTTCCCGCTTAGCGATCTACAAGGGTACGTAGATCCACTCTCCCTCTCGTAGATGCTCATCACCATGGATAGGTTTGCATGTACGTAGGAAAATTTTTGTTTCCCATGCGACGTTCCCCAACAATATGATGATCATTGCCTTGGATATCGTCATGATTATTTAATCTTCTATCAATCCCCCAATAGTAATTTGATTACCCACCATGTGCTATACTCATGAGATAAGCCACTAGTGAAATCTATGGTCCCCGGGTCTACTTTTCCAATATATTGTTTTCCGATCTATCTTTTTGCCGCTTTTGTTTTCAGATCTATTAATCCAAAAACCAACCAATACCTTGCTGCGCATTTTATTTGCCTCTTTTATTTTCTGTTCTTGTGAGATCTATTTGCCCAACCCATTTCAATCTAATCTATCTTTTAACGTTGAGAGATTGACAACCTCTCTTACGCGCTGGGTTGCAAGTATTTGTTCTTTGTGTGCAGGTACTATTTACATATCGTTACCTGGTCTTCCTCCTTGGATCGATACCTTGGTTTCATAACTAAGGGAAATACTTACCGTAGTTGTGTTGCATCATCCCTTCCTCTTTGGGGAAATATCGATGCAGTCTCAAGCCACGTCAAGACCTACCCGCTCGCAACTCTTCCTGCTGACGAGCTGGCTGTAGTGAAGTAATACTCACGTACTCCATGGAGAATAAGTGCATAGATCCACCAAAGGACAAACCTTTTGAGCTTGTGCCTCCTTGTCGTAAGCAATCTTTTTCTCTTGAAGCTGACACACTCGTTATTGTTCCCGGTGAGTCAAATTTCCAAGCTCTGACCACAATTCAGTGGGTGCGAAAGGACCTCGAGACCCAACAAGATGAGTCGGCACTGGCGGAGCCAAAAGCCATGGGTGAAGGTCAACACACAAAAGCCGCAGAGCAGGTGATACGTCCATTTTGCATCATGAATTCTTACTATTATTTACTTTATTCATGTCCATTATTCCACATTAGCACATAATTCTTATGTATTTTCTCTCTGGATATGCAAGGTACATCATAAGGAGGGAAATATCTGGAAACTGGAATTCTAGACCGAAAAACCAAGCAAAAGGCAGAAAAAACACCAGTCTTAGAATGACCTGAAACTTCAGGGAGAATATTTTTGGAATATTAAAGAATTTCTGAAGTAAAAATATACTCGAGGGCGGCTGCCAGCAGGGCACAAGCCAATAGGGCGCGCCCCTAGTGTCGCACCCTGATGGTTGTGTGGGTCCCCTGTTGGCTCTCCGACGCCCCTCTTCTCCTATATGGTGTGTTTTACCATAGAAAAACATCATAAGAAACCTTTTGGGATGAAGCACCATTGTATGGAGGCAAAAACCTAGGCAGGGGCCCTTTTGCACTCTGGTAGTCACATTCTACCGGGGAAATCCCTCTCCGGGAGGGGGAGATCGAAGCCATCGTCATCACCAATCCTTCCTCTTTCACAGGAGGATCAATCTTCATCAACATATTCACCAGCACCATCTCATCTCCAACCCTAGTTCATCTATTCAATCTTTGTACCAAAACCTCAGATTGGTACCTCTGGGGTGCTAGTTGTGTTGATTACATCTTGTACTTGATGTTTGTTGGATTACTTTGTGGAAGATAATATGTTCAGATCCTTAACCATCGTTATTATACCTCTGATCTTGAACATATTTATGATGTGTGAGTAGTTACTATTGTTCTCAATGACATGGGAGAAGTCTTGTTATAAGTAATCTTGTGAAGTTGGTATACATTTGATATTTTGATGATATGTATGTTGTTACTTCTCTTAGTGGTGTCATGTGAACGTCGACTACATGAAACTTCACCATGCTATGGGCCTAAGGGAAGTCATTGTGGAGTAACATGTAGATGATGGGTTGCAAGAGTGACAGAAGCCTAAACCCCACTTTATGTGTTGCTTCATAAGGGCTGATTTGGATCCACATGTTTCATGCTATGGTTAGATTTATCTTAATT
Organism: Hordeum marinum; assembly: GCA_022496015.1. Classification (NCBI taxonomy): domain Eukaryota; kingdom Viridiplantae; phylum Streptophyta; class Magnoliopsida; order Poales; family Poaceae; genus Hordeum; species Hordeum marinum. The sequence goes on along the minus strand of CM039678.1, from coordinate 374,380,392 downwards.
CTTCTTTCGTAGTTGCGGATGCTTGCGAGAGGGGTTAATTATAAGTAAGTTGTTAGTTCAAGTAATAAAAACACCTTAGCGCTGGTCCACCCACATATCATATTATCAAAGTAGCGAACACGAATCAACTCAACATGATGAACATGACTCGACAGAAATTCCCATGTGTCCACGGGACCACTTGCTTAAGTTAAGAGTACTTTCAGGCCAGTACTTCGCTACAAAAAGGATTGAGCTACCTTGCTGCACCTTTTTTACTATTGTTACTTGTTACTTATCATGAATTACCTTGCTACAAACTAGCTACTACTATTACTAACAACACTTGCAGAGAATACCTTGCTAAAAAATGTTTATCATTTCCTTTTGCTCCTCGTTGGGTTCGACACTCTTACTTATCGAAAGGACTACAATTGATCCCATATACTTGCAGGTCATCAAGACTCTTTTATGGCGCCGTTGTCGGGGAGTGAAGCGCCTTTTGTAAGTGGAAATTGGTAAGGAAACATTTTCTATACGTACTGAAATTTATTGATGCTTGTCTCTATGAACTATCACCCTTTGAGTGGCTTGTTCGGGGCATCTTTGCCCCCAACGTAAGATGAGGAAATTGTTCCTCCACCTACTGCACCTACTCAAAATATTTATTATGAGATTCCTTCGGGTATGCTTGAAAAACTATTATCTGATCCTTATGATGCTACGATTCATCCTGATATCCATTTGATATTCGTCGATGAGGTATGTGGATTGTTTCAACTTCCAGGTTTGTCTACGGACATGTTAATAAGAAAGTTTTCCTTTTATATTTGAAGGGAAAAGCAATGATGTGGTATAGTCTATTGGATAATATCAAATCATGGGATTGAATCGCTTGAAGCTAGAATTTCAGCACAAGTTTTATCCAATGCATCTAGTTCACCGTGATCGGAATTATATATAACCTCTCGCCTCGTAAAGGAGAAAGCATTGCTCAAGCTTGGAGGAGGCTTAAATCTATGATGCACACTTGCCCCAACCATGAGCTCCCAAGAGAAATGATTATACAAAATGTTTATGCTCGGCTTTCTCATGATGATCGGATATTATTGGATTCTTCTTCCTTAGGATCATATATGAATGAAACTATTGAATTCAGATGGTATCTTTGGAAATAATTAAATGCAACTCTGAAGATTGGGAACTCGAAGAAGTTAACGAGTCAGGTATATAAATTAATTTTGATTGTGTTAAATCTTTTATGGAAACCAATATCTTCCATGAGTTTAGCAATAAATATGGTCTTGACTCTGAAGTAGTAGCTACTTTCTGCGAATCATTTTCTACTCATGTTGATCTTCCCAAAGAGAAGTGGTTTAAATATCATCCTCTGATCAAACCACCATTAGAGGAACCAATTAAAATTGAGAAGGAAGAAATAATTGTTATTCATGTTGATCCAGTTGTTCCCATTGCATACATTAAGAAACCTCCTTTTCCTGTTAGAATTAGGGAACATGCTAAGACTACGACTGTGCTTAATAAAATTCATATTAGAATACCCATACCTTCTGAACAAATAAATGTTGAACATAATGTTGCCATGGTCAAAGATCTTCTAGATAACAATGTTGAGGGCCATGTTCTTTATTTTTGTGGGGAAGCTGTAGGATTGCAAAACCCTCTAGAAACGAACATGACAAGCTAGACAAAAATAAACCGGTGGTTGGCATGCTTGTTGTTTCATTTAAAATTGGATAACAATGTTAACATGGTTTGTGTGACCTCGGTGCTAGTGTCAATGCTATACCTTTGACCTTATATTAAGAAATTAAGAACGACATAACACCTTATACAATGGGAGATATTGATGTTACTGTTAAACTTGCAAATCGAGATACTATGTCGCCACTTTGGATTGTTAGAGATGTTGAGGTTCTGTGTGGTAAGGTCAACTACCCCATTGATTTCCTAATACTTGGTTCAGAACAAGATAAGTTTTTTCCTATTATATTTGGGAGACCTTTCTTAAACACCATTAATTCTGAAATCAATTGTGTTACTGATAAGGCTAGAGTTAGCTTTGGTGATGTGTCTCATGAATTTAATGTTTCCAAGTTTACTAATCAATCACATGAGAATGAATTACCTAGTAAGGACGAAATGATTGGTCTTGCTTCTATTGTCGTACCTCCTACTGATCCTCTAGAACAATATTTGCTAGACCATGAGAATGATATGCAAACAAATGAAAGGAATAAGATAGATAATATACTTCTCGAACAAACACCTATCCTTAAACACAATTTACAAGTTGATATCCTAGGGGATCCTCCTCCACCCAAAGGAGATCCCGTGTTTGAATTAAAAACGCCACCTGATACTGTGAAATATGCTTATCTTGATGAAAAGAAGATATATCCTATTATTATCAGTGCTAACCTTTCAGAGCATCAATAAAGAAAAATACTTAAAACTCTGAGGAAGCACAGGTCTGCTATTGGATATACTCTTTACTATTTAAAGGGGCATAAGTCCTACTCTATGTCAACCCAAGATTAATATGGAACCAAATGCTGAACTTGTTGCTGATAATCAACGCCGCTTAAATCCTAAAATGAAAGAAGTGGTAAGAACTGAAATACTAACACTTTTAGAGGCAGGTATAATCTATCCTATTACTAATAGTAGGTGGGTAAGTCATGTTCATTGTGTCCCTAAGGAAGGATGTCTCACTGTTGTTCCTAATGATAAAAATGAGCTTATTCAACAAAGAATCGTAACTGGTTATAGGATGGTAATTGATTTTAATAAATTAAATAAATCTACTAAAAAGATCATTATCCATTACCTTTTATTGATCAAATGTTTGAAAGATTATCTAAGCACACCCACTTTTTCTTTCTTGATGGATATTCTGTTTTTTCTCAAATACATGTATCAAAAGAAGATCAAGTGAAAACTACCTTTACTTGTCCTTTTGGAACTTATGCTTATAGATGTATGCCTTTTGTTTTATGCAATGCACCTGCTACATTTCAAATATGTGTGATTGCGATATTCTCTGATTTTGGTGACACGATTGTTGAGGTTTTCATGGATGAATTTTTCGTTCATGGGACTTTTTTTGGTGATTGCTTGAGCATCCTTGATCGTGCTTTGTAGAGATGTGAAGAAACTAGTCTTGTCTTGAACTGGGAGAAGTGCCACTTTATGGTAAATGAAGGTATAGTGCTTGGGCACAAAATTTCCGAACGAGGCATTGAGGTAGACAAGGATAAAGTTGATGCGATATAGAAAATTCCATTCCCGAGAGATATCAAAGGTATAAGAAGTTTCCTTGGTCATGCTGGTTTTTATACTTGTTTCATTAAAGATTTCTCAAAGATTTATAGGTCGTTAACTAATCTTCTTCAAAAATATGTTCCTTTTGTTTTTGATGTTGATTGTTGAAATACCAAAGAAGGCTTTAATTTTTGCACCTATTGTTCAACCACCTGATTGGAACCTACCATTTGAAATTATGTGTGATGCTAGTGATTATGCTGTTGGCGCTGTTCTAGGGCAAAGAGTAGATAAAAAATGTTATTCACTATGCAAGTAAAACTCCAGACTCTCCTCAAAAGAATGATGCCATCACTAAAAAGGAATTTTTAGCAGTTGTTTTTGCCTGTGATAAGTTTAGACCTTACATTTTTGATTCCAAAGTAACTATTCACACTAATCATGCTGTTATTAAATACCTTATGGAAAAGAAAGATGCTAAACCTAAACTCATTAGGTGGGTACTTTTACTTCAAGAGTTTGACTTGCATATCATTGTTTGAAAAGAGCTAAAAAACAGGTAGGAGATAACTTGTCTAGGATGGAAAATGTTCTTGATGACCCACTTCCTATAGATGATAGTTTTCCTGACGAACAACTAGTTGCTATAAATACTTCACATAGTACTCCTTGGTATTCTGATTACGCTAATTATATTGTTACCAAGTACATTCCACCTAGCATCACATATCAACAAAACAAAAAAATCCTTTATGATCTATGACCTTACTTTTGGGATGACCCACATCTTTACAAAGAGGAAGTAGACGGTATTATTAGACAAAGTATACCTGAGCAAGAATAGAAACAGATTCTTCGGAAGTGTCATTCCGAAGCTTACAGAGGACACCATGCCGGTGACAGAACTACACACAACATATTACCATCTGGTTTTTAATTGCCTACTCTTTTCAAAGATACTCGTAAGTATGTCCTTTCATGCAATGAATGCCAAGAGTTGGTAATGTCTGTAAGCGTCAGGAAATGCCTATGAATTATTCACTTGCTATTGAACTATTCGATGTTTGGGTTTTTGACGTTATGGGACCTTTTCCTTCCTCAAATGGGTATACTCATATTCTAGTTGTTGTTGATTACGTTACTTAGTTGGTAGAAGTTATTCCAACTAGTAGTGATCATCATAACACCTCTATTAAAATCCTTAAAGACATCAATTTCCCGAGGTTTGGAGTCCCTAGATACTTAATGACTGACGTCGGTTCACATTTTATTCATGGTGCTTTTCGTAAAATTCCAGTTACATATGATGGTAACCATAGGATTGCATCACCCTATCATCCTCAGTCCGGTGGTCAAGTTGAATTGGGTAATCGAGAAATAAAATTAATATTGCAAAAGAACGTCAATAGATCTAGGAATATTTGGTCTAAGAAACTAGATGATGCACTTTGGGCTTATAGAACTTCTTATAAGAATCCGATGGGTATGTCTCCATACAAAATGGTCTATGGGAAGGCTTATCATTTACCTCTTGAGTTGGAGCACAAAGCTTATTGGGCAATTAAAGAACTTAACTATGATTTTTAAACCTGCCGGTGAGAAGAGGCTTTTTGACATTAGCTGACTTGATGAAGAGAGAACACAAGCCTACGAAAATGCCAAGCTATTTAAAGAAAGGGTTAAAAGATGGCATGACAAGAGTATTCAAAAACGAGAATTTAATGTAGGAGATTTAGTACTTTTGTACAACTCTTGTTTCAATTTTTTTGCAGGAAAACTCCTCTCCAAAAGGGAAGCCATACATTGTTGAGGAGGTTTATCGCTCTGGTGCTATAAAAATCAATAACTTCGAAGGCAAGAACCCAAGAGTGATCAATGGGCAAAGAATTAAGCATTATATTTCATATGCACCCATTAATAGAAAAGATCATATGCCTATCTCTTGAGAAATAATGACTTCATATTCTCCGTAAAGTTTTATGTCATTTGGAGTCTCATGATTTTTCTGCCTTTTTTCTCAGTTTCCGATCCAGAATTCCAGTTTCCAGATATTCCCCTGCTTGTGGTGTACCTTGCATATACAGAGAGAAAATACATAAGAATTATGCAATAATGTGAATAATGGACAATAATAAAGTAAATAGTAGTAAGAATTCATGATGGAAAATGGACATATCAACTCCCCAACCTTAGACCTCGCTTGTCCTCAAGCGAAAGCCAAACTCTAAAATAATGACCACATAATTTGAGAGAGAGGTGTCAATAAAAACAGAATACAGACATGAGAGCATCATGAATATCATCATAACAGAAAGGTTTTCATCATATAACCTCTTATAAACAAGTAACAATCTATTCACAACTAAAGAAATATGAAGCATAATCTTTATTGAGGACCAACAAGCAATGCAATTATTCCTTGAGATAATCATAGCTTTTTTAATTGAGAGAAGAGTCTATGTAAGAGCTTTGTATTTCTACCAAGTTCACATATTCAACTATAATGTATCCTTCTATGATTGTTAACACAAATTGCATATTTTTGGAACAAGTGATTCCGTGGGACACATAGGAAGATGGGGGCTTTTATTGTTCTTGCCATCCAACTTATCTACCTCAAGCATAATGTCAACAATAATAGAACATGATCATCAAGATTCAACTGGATATATTTGTTTGAATCTTTCCTTAAAACATAATTCTTGCCGCTAAAGAGTTGAAGAATACGAACAAGGGAAATAGTATTGACTCTCGCATGAAAAATAAAGTTTGTATGAATATAAATGATAGGACCTTCGCAGAGGGAAGCAGAGGTTGTCATGAGCTTTTATTTGTTTGATATATTCAACCCCTTAACAGAAAATAACATCACTTCATATTTCCCCTTGTGAGAGCAAACTTTATTATGCACTCCATCGCTTTTATTGCTTCACCATCACAAGATCGTAGAAAGCGTACTTTCCCTTACAATAAAATATCTTACATGATTAGAGGCAAATTTTATTGCCTTGTGCAGCAATGAAAACTTACTTGAAGTATCTTATTCAATCCATAGGTAGGTATGGTGGACTCTCATGGCAAGAAACTGGGTTTAAAGGTTATGGATGCACAAGTAGTATCTCTACTCAGTGCGAATCTTTGGGATAGCAAAAGATCTTAAGCAAGCATCACATGTTAAAGGACTCAATACCATATAAATTCTATGCAAATGTAAACAACCATGATCATTATGTTGTCTTCAATGTCTCACTTCAACACTTCGTAATTATATAATATTTTGATGGAAGCTCACAATCATAGAAGGTGTTCAAGATAGTATATTTATATGTAAATCTCCTCTTCTCTACGATACTTTTGCATGGAGATCATACCAATTACTAACATTATGTTTGTTGGTTTTCAACACTTTTTTATTGCTTATACCTCTATTCTATGTGAAGTGATTACTTCTCATGAGATAAACATATGATCTTTTTCTATTTCTTTTTATTGCCATGCTAAGATGATGGGTGCAAGTGAGGGTGAGGCACACGATCTCAACTAACTTTATTATATAACTCTCACACTCGATTACAAGGATAGGTAGAACTCAAAGAAAAAACCCTAAACAAAGCAAATCTGAAACTTTAACTCTCTAAATCATAAAAAACTAAAGATCGAACTAAGATCGATGGTGGTGATAAAAAGTGATGGTGATACGATAACGGGACACCTCCCCCAAGCTTGGAACAAGCCAAGGGTGGTGCACATACCCATGTACTCAAGTGTTCTTCTCCAATTTGTGCTTGAGGATAAAGTTTTCTTCCCTTAGATCATTGTTCTCTTGTTCGAGCTTCACTATCCTTTTCCATAAAGCTGCCTTGCTCTCCTACAGAGAACGAGAAGGGATAAATTGGGTATTGGGCTTTGCTCCTTCCATTAGGGAGTCTTGACTTCATGAATTCCACGTGCATATTGATAACCCACAAGTATAGGGGATCAGTTGTAGCCTCTTTCGATAAGTAAGAGTGTCGAACCCAACAAGGAGCTAAAGGTAGAACAAATATTCCCTCAAGTTCTATCGACCATCGATACAACTCTACGCACGCTTAACGTTCACTTTACCTAGAACAAGTATGAAACTAGAAGTACTTTGTAGGTGTAAAAGGACATGTTTCCAAGATAATAAGGAGCACATAAATAAAAACTAGGGGCTGCTAAGATAAATAAACAACTAAGTTAGTTTAACGAGTGTGGAGAAGTGGTGGTAGGAGTTGCGGAATTGTCCCTAGGCAATCGATAACTAGACGGGTCATCATTATAGCAATTTTATATGAGGGAGAGGCATAAGCTAACATAATTTCTCTACTTGGATCATATGCACTTGCGATTGGAACTCTAGAAAGCATCTGCAACTACTAAAGATCATTAAGGTAAAACCCAACCATAGCATTATAAGGTATCAAGTCCTCTTTACTCCCATATGCAACAACCCACATACACGTGTTTATGCTTCTGTCACTCACGCAACCCACCATAGGCAAATCATGAACACATTGCTACACCCTACAACAAGGATCCCTCACGCTTGCGCGACAAGGAGTGCACCATAGGATATCACCAATAATAAAACATGCAAATCAAACCAATTGTGATCATCAATCAACCCATAGGACAACAAAAATCTACTCAGACATCATAGGATGGCAACACATCATTGGATAATAATATGATGCATAAAGCACCATTTTCAAGTAGAGGGTACAGTGGGTTGAGGGAGAGTAGACCACTGTATATAGATGGGTGAAGGTGACGGAGGTGTTGGTGAAGATGACGGAGTTGTTGGAGTAGATCGCCGTTACCATTATGGCCCCGACGACGTTTTGGCGCCACCAGGAGAGAGGGGGAGAGAGCCCCCTTCCTTCTTCTTATTCCTTGACCTTCCCCCTAGATGGGAGAAGGGTGTCCCCTCTGATCCATGGCCTCCATGGCGGTGGAGGGGCGAGAGCCCCTTCGAGATTGGATCTCTCTCTATTTCCTTCTGTTTTAGTGCTCCTGATTCTAGCCTTTCATCGTTTCTTAAATATCCGGAGATCCGTAACTCTGATCGGGCTCAATTGAGGGGATCTTCATCCAAAAATTATCTTTCCCCCTGCCAAAGGACAGCTCCAACCGACCTAAGGGGTAGCCTCAAGCCTGTTAGGCGCGGCCAGGGGGTGGGCCGCACCTAGCAGGCTTGCCACCTCCTCGGCATCGTCTTGCGTTGATTATTTTTTCCCAAAAATCACATATATTCCAAAAAAATCTCCGTAAGTTTTTATTGCATTTGGACTTTGTTTCGTATGGATATTATGCGAAACAAAAAACATGCAACAAACAGGAACTGGCACTGGGCACTCGATCAATATGTTTGTCCCAAAAATAGTATAAAAAGTTGCCAAAAGTATATGAAAGTTGTAGAATATTAGAATGAGACAATAAAAAATTATAGATACGACTGAGACGTATCAGCATACCCAAGCTTAATTCCTGCTCGTCCTCGAGTAGGTAAATGATAAAAAAGATAATTTTGGATGTGGAATGCTACCTAGCATAATCTTGTTCATATAATCTAATCATGGCATGAATATTATGACACGAGTGATTCAAAGCAATAGTCTATCATTTGACTTTAAGACAATAATACTTCAAGCATACTCATAAAGAAATTGTATCTCTTCAAAATATAATGGCAAAAGAAAGTTATCCCTACAATATCATATGGTCTGGCTATGCTCCATCTTCCCCACACAAAGTATTTATATCATGCACAACCCCGATGACAAGTCAAGCAATTATTTTCACACTTTTATTTTCTCAAACCTTTTCAACTCTCACGCGATAGATGATCTTGAGCCATGGATATATCACTATAGGTGGAATAGAATATGGTGGAGGTTGTGAAGAAAAAGGAGAACATAGTCTCACATCAACTAGGCGTATCAACGGGCTATGGAGATGCTCATTAATAGATATTAATGTGAGTGAGTAGGGATTGCCATGCAACGGATGCACTAGAGCGATAAGTGTATGAAAGCTCCAAAAGAAACTAAGTGGGTGTGCATCCAACTTCCTTGCTCATGAAGACCTAGGGCAATTTGAGGAAACCCATCATTGGAATATACAAGCCAAGTTATATAATGAAAACTTCCCACTAGTATATGAAAGTGACAAAAATAGGAGACTCTCTATCATGAAGATCATGGTTCTACTTTGAAGCACAAGTGTGGAAAAAGGATTGTAGCATTGTCCCTTCTCTCTTTTCTCTCCTTTTTTTATTTTTTGGTGGGCATCTAAGGCCTCTTTTTTTATTTGGGCTTCGTTGGCCTCTTTTCTTTTTCATAAAGTCTGGAGTCTCATCTCAACTTGTGAGGGAATCATAGCTTCCATCATCCTTTCCTCACGTGGGACAATGCTCTAATAATGATGGTCATCACACTTTTATTTACTTACAACTCAAGTATTACAACTCGATACTAGAACAAAATATGACTCTATATGAATGCTTCCGGTAGTGTACCATGATGTGAAATGATCTAGCATAGCAATGACATCAAAAAATGGACTAGCCATGAAAACATCATGCTAGCTATCTTACGATCATGCAGAGCAATATGACAATGATGGTGCATGTCATAATAAAATGGAACGGTGGAAGTTGCATGGAAATATATCTCGGAATGGCTATGGAAATGCCATAATAGGTAGGTATGGTGGCTGTTTTGAGGAAGGATATATGGTGGGTGTAATGCACCGACAAAAGTTGTGCAGTACTAGAAAGGCTAGCAAAGGTGGAAGGGTGAGAGTGTGTATAATCCATGGAGTCACATTAGTCATAAAGAACTCACATACTTATTGCAAAGAGTCTATTAGTCATCTAAGCAAAGTATTAGACGAATTCTCCTAGGGGAGAGGTTGGTAGCAGTTAAGCATCACGCGCTCCCGACCCTCACACAAAGGTTGACAATCAATAAACAAATCATGCTCCGATTTCCTTACATAACGGTTCACCATACGTGCATGCTACGGGAATCACAAACCTTTACACAAGTATTCCTACCAATCCACAATTACTTACTAGCATGATTCTAATATCAACATATTTATATCGCAAAACTGTTGCAAGGAATCAAACACATCATATTCAGTGATCTACAAGTTTTATGTAGGATTTTATGACTAACCATGTGAATGACCAACTCCTGTTAACTCTCTAAATATATATAAGTGAAGCACGAGAGTTTAATTCTTTCTACAAAAGATAGGCCCACGTTTAAAAAATATAAGTGAAGCAAAAGAGCATTCTACAAATGGCGGTTTTCTATGTGTGAGAAACAGGCAACCAAACTTCAAATGATATAAGTGAAGCACATGAAGCATTCTATAAAGCCATACTCAAAAGAAATAAGTGAGGTGAAAAGAGACTTCTATAAATCAACCAAGGAATTTCTCATACCAGAATGGTGCATTTTTAAAATAAAAACAGAAGGCACACGACGCTCCAAGATTTACACATATCATGTGACGAATAAAAATATAGCTCCAAGTAAAATTACCGATGTTTGTTAGAAGAAAGAGGGGATGCCTTATGGGGCATCCCCATGTTTAGTTTCTTGGGAGTCCTTGAATATTACCTTGGGGTGCCTCAGGCATCCCCAAGCTTAGTCCCTTGCCACTCCTTATTCCTTCATCCATCGTGATCTCACCCAAAACTTGAAAACTTCAATCACACAAAACTGAACAAAACCCTCGTGAGATCCGTTAGTATAATAAAGAAAATTACCACTTTAAGTACCATTGACAACCAATTCATATTTTGTTTTTGCATTTTATCTACTGTAATATAACTTTTCCATGGCTTATACCACTGATAGAATCGATAGTTTCATCAAAACGAGCAAAACAATGCATCAAAAACAAAATCTGTCAAAAACAGGACAGTCTGTATTAATATGAACATTCACCATACTTCTGTAACTCTAAAAATTCTGAAGCATTAGGAAAAAATAAAATAATTGCATAGAATTACTGTGTAAAAATTTCATAAGCTTTTGACATTCCAGTAAAAAACTTAAATTCATGCAGCCAAAGATTCTGTTTTTGCAATGCACACACCGAACAAGCAATCTAATCATCCTAAAGGAAAATCTTGGCACATTATTTTTATAATACAATGGATTGTACAAGGGGATAATTATTTTTTTGAAAATTTTCTAAAATCAAGATTCACATAGTTTCCATGGGCGTGAACAAAGTTCAAGGCTAGCCCCCAGTTCAATGTTGCTTGTCTTTCTCGCTTTCACTTTTCTGTTTGAAAAAGTTTTAAGTTCCCCACTTTATTGTTTTTTGTTTTTAAACTATATAAAATCACACAACAGAATAAAATTACTCTCTAAAACTTCCAGGTTGTCTCCCTGGCAGCGCTTTCCATAAAGCCATTAAGCTAGGCATAAAGTGCTCATGTAATGGATCCACCCGGATCCCAAGGTATATCAAATCCAATTTTAAGTAACAATGATTTGTAATTAAGTAGTGAGAACAAAGTGATATAAATAATGTGACAACTAAGTCTAACTCTCTTCATATGCATTGGCATGTCATACAAGAATAATTCATTCACACCAAGTAAAGGCCAGTGCATAGCATATGTAGTTTCTTGCAATTTTATTGTATTGGAAACATAGAGAGGTGAAGATGTAGTTCCTCTCTCATAATAATTGCAAGTAGGAGTAGAAAGAACATGCATATTATATTCATTAGAATCATCATGGGTAATAGGAAAACGCAACCCATCAATATAATCCTTAATAAGTGAAAACTTCTCCGATATAGTGTAGTTTGGAGAATTCAAAAAGATAATAGGACTATCATGTGTGGGTGCAATAGAAACAATTTCGTACTTAACATAAGGAACTATAGAAAGTTCATCTTCATAAGCATAATTCATATTGGCATCATGGCCACAAGAATAGCAAGCATCAAGTTCATCAAAAAGGGATATTTCAAACGAATCCAAGGGATCATAGCAATCAATATAGCATTCATCCTTCGGTAAGCACGAAGGGAAATTAAACAATGTACGAGTTGAAGAGTTACTCTCATTAGAAGGTGGGCATGAGTATCTAATCCGCTCTTCCTCCTTTTGTTCTTTGTTGTCCTCCTCATCTTTTCAATCCAATGAGCTCAGAGTGTCATCAATTTCTTCTTCCATAGATTCCTGCAAAATATTAGCCTCTTCTTGGATAGCGGAGATTTTCTCAATAAATTGATCAATATGGGCATTATATTCATAATTGGCATAACAATAACGAAGCATAGCCAAATTTTTGGATCGGTAAATAGCATCATCATAATCTTCATACTTTTCAAACAAATCTTCAATTTCATAAGCACCCTTAAAAGCAACAAACTCTTCTATTTGTTCCGCATCATAGTAATCATATATACCATTAGCATAAGAAGCCAAGGTTTCATTATCATTAAATTTACATGAAAAAGGAAGGTGTTTACCCTTCATCCTAGAGAAACAAGTAATATCATATCTCAAGCATAGATTCCAAGCATACCATTTCAACATATGAATTTGATCCCATAACAGTTTCCCTTTTTGAGTCAAGCGATAATCCCTAAAGTATTCACGTTGATCCAACGCGTATCCCATTATATAATTGAATGGGTTTTTCTCATGATTATTAAAGTAGTGCATAATATCTTTCACATAACAAGCATCGAGGGTTTTAGGAGGTTCCCCATTGTAACGACCCGACCTGGAAGGTCAAGTCTCCGGTGTTTCCGTACCATCCCAAGATCATGCTGGTACACACACGGTACATCAATGTATATATCAAAGGTAAATCACACAGCATTATATTAATCGAAATCTCATATCGAGTTCTTTATTACGATAAAAATTACAATAAAGTGGCCAAAGGCCAACTCATGAGAATATCTAAATCTTGCGGAAGCGTCGAAGGTAGATGAGTCCATCCGACTCCAAGGGCATCTCACTGAGCATAGAACGTGTCCTCACTCCTGGTCGGAAAAATACTCTGCAACATGATACGTTGCAGCCGTGTAGGTCAGCATATGGAGTATGCCGGCAAAGTCACAAGAGAGGGGTGAAAATAATCAGCTAGTCTATATGCTTATATGGCAGGTGGGGTGGTAAGTTTTGCGTAAAGCCAATTTTTCCTACATCTAGAAAAAGGGCTAAGCAAAGCATTACTAAGTTGGTTGATTAATGAGATGGTTCCATCAACCAATTCTCATACCCAAAATTATTAAATTCCCACATCATCATATTATTTGTGTTGAGAGTTCCGGAAGTTCCAATCCCTTTGGCTCAAGTCGTCCATAACCGTGGACACGGCTAATCGATTAGGTTTAAGTACTCTGCAGAGTTTTTTGCACACGTTCCCCACAAGATTTGGTCGCCTCCGTTTGATTTCTCGCACTTCAGGGTGTTTGAGAAACGGATGACCAAAACATGGTCTTCCAAAGGGTTTCCCTGCGACTCTGACGATGCCCATCCTTTCCTACCGTTCTTCTACCTCTCGTAGCACCGCCTGTCCAGGGTCACCACGATATCCAACCAAGCCAGAGCCCATAATGACTTGTGGCTGTGCAGGTAAGCCTTGGGTCTTGAAGCACCCATCCATCCCTTTGTGCCTGGGTGGACCTTTCCGCGTGAATACTGGCCACCTCCAGCATCACCTAGGCTAACCACTGGTTTCTCCAGGGCGCCGTTCAACCATCATCCACCCAGAGGTATGTTGAAAACTTGGAGTATTGAAATCTTGATCATTATGTAGGTCTTGAAATTATTAACTCTCTCAACTCTCATGAATCACACAACCAACCCCGTCTACTAATAGCATAGCAAAAGGTAAAACAACGTTTCCCGGGGCCAATGTTGTCAAAGGGGTTGAGAGGGGTATCTACCACATGATACTACTACTATGTAACCAAGTTTCCAACTAACCTATCTTGCATGCAACTGGGGAGATGGTAGAACTAATGCATATAAAACATGGGTAAAACATGATCAAAGTGACTTGCCTGATTGATGATCTTCGTACTTGAGTAACTCTAGGTAACAAGTTTCGCACTCCGGATAATCTAACGAAACAAACAATGCACTTAAATAAGCATACAACCAAAATAAGTACTCATAACATTCAGCAAAGAAGTACTAAACAAACAAGGCAAACAATGCACAAAAGTCTCTAGCAAGTAAAACACACAAAGTTTTGTTTTTTCCAAAGGGGATGATGAAAACACTACTACATAATAAAACTATTTTGAATTAGCAAAACAATTGTTGACAACAAGGAAAACAATAGAATATTTTATTAATAAACAGAATAATCAATTTAAGCTTGTTGGGAAAAGTTTAGTGAAGTTTATACAAGTTTTGATAAACACTATATGAATCAACTATAGTTATATTAACAAAAGAATGTAAAACTAAACTTATAATTTGTTAACAAAACATGTTCTTGACAGAAAAAAAATAATTTACTATTAAATCTGTCTTAGAAAACAGAAACAAAATATAGAAAACTTTGTTTGAAAACAAACTATTACTAGTTAGTTGTTTTAGTCAAATTAAGCCTAATTGAAAAGAAATTTTGATTCCTATGTTAAATAAAATTAAACTAGGCAAATTTATATTTTTATTAACAGTAAGTGAAAACACTAAATGTTTACTAACAGAACCTAATAAACAAATAAAACCAAATTCTAAATCAAACTAATCAAAATTAAGTTTATAAAACTATATTATAATAATAAGCAGATTCTGTTTTTTGGGTAAAACAGTAATCAAATATATCATGAAAATCCTCAAACTATACCTGAAGATAGTCCTAACTAATACCAAACAGTAGCAAAAAGATTCATATCAAAATCTATTTTCAAACTCTAGTTATTCAGATTTGAAGATTTTAAGCAAATTTGATTCAATTCAAATTTCATAGTTCAAATTTGAAATTTAAAAGTACAGGGTGAAACTACATGAAAATTGTGAGCTATTGCAAAAAGAATCAACTCAAAACTCTAAACAGATTAAAAGATATAAGCAAAACAAAATTGGAAAACATTCTGTTAATTAAAACAAAACAGAAAATGAAAAAAAGTTTGCGTCGGTCAGGGGGCTACGTGGCGCGATCCGATTGGCTAAGGGGGGCGTTCGGTAGGTGAATTAGAGCGGGCGACCGTTCGGTAGAAGAAAACGGTTCGGACTTAAGTTCGTTCTAATCTGGACCGTGGGATTTGGATCGGACGGTCGAGGGGGCTTACGGAGGGAGGTTGCCGGCGTCGGGGTACTCCGGCGAGTCCGGTAGCGGCGATTGCGACGGCGAGGTGTTCCGGTGGTCGGGGAGGACGGGGAAGTGGTCCTGGCGACGGGGACGGTCCTCCGGAGGCGATTGGTGGCGACGGCGTGGCGAATGATGGTCGGAGGTGGTGGCTACGATCGACGGCGACTTCCGGTGGTGGTGGAACTCCGACGAGCAATCGACGGCGTCTCGGCGAGAGAGAGAAGGGGGCTCGGGGGGGGAATGGATGCGGGGCCGTGGGGCTCTTATATAGGCGCTCGGGGGGGTGCGGGGAGGAGAGAGGGGAGAGATCCGGTGAGGGGGAGTAACGGCCGGCGTCGGATCCGGCGAGCGCGGGGAGTGAAGACGATGACCGTTCCGGGGCAACGGTCGGACGGGGTGGGACCCGGTGTCAGTGAGAGAGCGGGAGCATTACTGCGCTCGGTCGGCCGACCGGTAACGGTTTCGGCTTTTAAAGCCGGTGGGCCGGCCCGTTTAATACCGGAAACGGTTACCGTTTCTTTTTAATAATTTCCGGAGACATTCAAAAGCTTTTAAAGCATTCAAATCGTTTGTAAATATAGGGGTATTATATATCAAAATTAACAGAATAATAAATGCTATTTAATGAACATTTCTATTCTGTCATTTGAACACTTTGAAAAAAATATTATTTCAGAAATGTCCTAATTGTTTTTAAACCCTTTTTGCAAATATTTTCAAAATAACTCCTGGTTATTTTTGTTCAAATAATTCACCAATTAGACCCTGGTGTGGAGTGTCATGTTCCTCCTCTCTTATTTGAACTTTTAACCAAAAATTTTAAATAGAGGAAGCAACATAGGGAAAAGTAGAAGGGGACTTTCTGAAAACCAGAAGAGGCATTTCAACTAGTTCATACAATCAAGCAATGATGATAATAGATGCATAGCTATATTCATAACATTCCAAAATGGAATTTTGGGATGTTACAAACCTACCCACCTTAAGATGAATCTCGCCCTCGAGATTCGGGTTGGCTAGAAAATAGGTGCGGATGGTCTCTACGAAGATCTTCTTCGCGTTCCCAGGTGGCTTCTTCCTCAGTATGGTGACTCCACAAAACTTTGCAGAACTTGATAATCTTGCTGCGGGTAACTCTGTTGGATGTCTCGAGGATCTTGACAGGCTTCTCCTCATAAGTCAGATCACTTTCAAGCTGTATGGCCTCTAGGGGCACGGTGTCTCGCAAAGGGATGTCAACCATCTCAGCATGACATTTCTTCAGCTGGGAAACATGGAACACATCATGAACTTCGGATAATCCTTCCGGCAATTCCAGTTTGTATGCAACTTCACCTCTACGTTCAAGAATTTTGTAGGGGCCTATGAATCTGGGTGCTAATTTTCCTTTAACACCAAATCTCTTGGTTCCTCGAAGCGGGGACACACGAAGATATGCTCGGTCTCCCACTTCATACGTCACTTCCTTGCGCTTGTTGTCAGCATAGCTCTTCTGTCGAGATTGAGCTATTTTGAGTCTGTCACGTATCAACTTGACTTTCTCTTCAGAATCTCGGATAAGGTCGGGACCAAAAAGTTGTCGGTCTCCAACACCATCCCACGTCAGTGGTGTTCTACATCTTCTTCCGTATAAAGCTTCGAAAGGGGCCATCTTTAGACTGGTCTGATAACTGTTGTTGTATGAGAATTCTGCGTAAGGCAAGTTTTCGTCCCAACTAGATCCATAATCTAGCGCACAAGCTCTCAACATGTCTTCCAGAATCTGATTGACTCTCTCAGTCTGGCCATCTGTCTGCGGATGAAAAGCTGTACTAAACTCCAGTCTCGTACCCAAAGTCTCATGTAACTGATGCCAAAACTTTGAAGTGAATTGTGTTCCTCTATCTGACACTATACTCCTCGGAACTCCATGCAGACATACGATCCTGGTCATGTATATCTTGGCTAGCTTAGCACTGGTATAGGTGGTCTTTACTGGAATGAAGTGTGCTACCTTGGTCAAGCGATCTACCACTACCCAGATGGAATCATAACCTGAACGGGTCCTGGGCAATCCTGTGATGAAATCCATACCAAGTTTTTCCCATTTCCACTCGGGTATCGGCAAAGGTTGGAGTAACCCTGCTGGTTTCTGATGTTCTGCCTTTACTCGCTGACAAACATCACATATCGCAACATGCTCTGCAATATCTTTCTTCATACCTGTCCACCAATAACTTTCCTTTAAATCCAGATACATCTTGGTATTGCCTGGGTGTATCGAGTAAGGTGAATCGTGGGCTTCCTGAAGTATCAACTTCCTGAGCTCTGGTTCATTGGGCACATAGATTCGGTTCTCAAACCACAAAGTTCCGTGTTCATCCTCACGAAAACCTTTAGCTTTACCATCTTTCATTCTCTGTTTAATCTCAGCTATCTCCTTGTCCGATTTCTGGGCTTCTCGAATTCTTTCGGTCAAGGTGGACTGAATTTCCAGTGTAGCAACATATCCTCTTGGAACTATCTCTAGCTTGAGCTCTCTGAGATCATCGACTAACTCTTGAGGTAATCCTCCAGCTGTGAGTGTGTTCACATAAGTTTTCCGACTCAAGGCATCGGCTACAACATTAGCCTTACCTGGATGGTAGTGTAATCTCATGTCATAGTCCTTGATTAACTCTAACCATCTCCTCTGTCTGAGGTTCAACTCTTTCTGCGTGAAGATATACTTCAGGCTCTTATGGTCGGTGTAAACATCACAACTATTTCCGATAAGGAAATGTCTCCAAGTCTTGAGTGCGTGCACTACGGCTGCTAGCTCCAAGTCATGCGTGGCATAATTCAACTCATGAGGTCGTAGCTGTCTGGAAGCATAGGCTACAACTTTTCCATCCTGCATAAGTACTCCTCCAAGTCCTTGACGTGAAGCATCACAATAAACCTGGAAATCCTTCCGAATATCGGGCAAGATCAACACTGGGGCTGTGACCAAACGTTCCTTCAACTCCCGGAAACTGGCTTCACATTCCACAGTCCAAACATACTTGGATTCTTTCTTCAACAACTCTGTCATGGGCTTGGCAACCTTGGAGAAATTTTCAATGAACCTCCGGTAATATCCAGCAAGTCCAAGGAAACTGCGGATCTCCTTAACTGAGGTGGGTGACTTCCACTCGGTGACGGCTTCAACCTTAGCGGGGTCTACGGCTATTCCTTCTCCGGAAATAACATGTCCAAGGAATCCGACTTCCGTCAACCAAAATTCACATTTGCTGAACTTGGCATATAACTGATGCTCTCTTAGCTTTTCCAGAACTAAACGCAAATGTTGCTTATGCTCTTCCTCGTTCTTGGAGAATATCAGAATGTCATCGATGAACACCACAACAAACTTGTCTAGGTATTCCATGAATACTTTGTTCATCAAATTCATGAAGTAGGCAGGAGCATTAGTCAATCCAAAAGACATGACCGTATACTCATACAAGCCATACCTCGTGGTGAAAGCTGTTTTGGGTATATCCTGTTCACGAATTTTCAACTGGTGATACCCTGATCGAAGATCGATCTTGGAGAATACTTTGGCTCCTACGAGCTGATCAAACAAATCATTAATCATCGGTAGAGGGTACTTGTTCTTGATAGTCACCTCGTTCAAGGCACGATAGTCCACTACCATTCTCAAAGATTTATCCTTCTTCTCCACCAAAAGAACTGGGGCTCCCCAAGGTGAAGAACTTGGGCGAATATAACCTTTGTCCAATAACTCCTTAATTTGCTTCTTGATTTCCAACAGATCATTTGCGGGCATCCGATAGGGTCTCTTGGAAATTGGGGCTGTCCCTGGCTGTAGCTCTATTAAGAACTCAATCTCCCTATCTGGTGGCATTCCTGGTAATTCTTCCGGAAATACATCTGGAAATTCTTTTACCACAGGTACTTCCTCCTGAACAACTCCTGTGAGAGAATTTAACCGAGCACTCATACGTGTGCGTCGGGATACATACTTAATCCTCTTGTTCTCCGGGGTGGTGAGTGAAACAGACTTGCTAGGGCAATCAAGATTTCCTTCATACTTGGTCATCCAATCCATGCCTAGGATTACATCCAATCCGTGTGACTCTAAGACGATGAGGTCGGTGGAAAAAACATGGTTCCCTATATTGAGTTTCAAGGCATGGCATCCTATCCCTGCCATCATCATACCTCCTGGAGAACTAACCTGAATTGGCTGACTAAGGGTTTTGGTGGGCAAACCATACTTATCCACAACTACCCTTGATATGAATGAATGAGTTGCACCCGAATCAAAAAGTACTGTAACAGGACGTGAATGCAATAAAAACTTACCAACCACAGTCTCGGGCTGATCATAGACTTCTTCCACGTTGATGTGATTCACGTGAGCACGGGGAAACGGATTGGGCTTCTTGGCTGTGGAGTTGCCGTTGTTAGTGCCGTTTCCAGTGCCTTGCTTACTCTGGGGACACTCAGTAGCATAGTGCCCTGTCTTCTGGCACTTGAAACAGGTAATGTGACTCAGATCCTTCTGAGCAGGAACTTGACGGTGCTGGTTGTTGTTCCCATTCCCATTGTCACTCTTGAAGTTACCATGGTTGAGACGGTTATTCCCATTTCCTCCATGATGGTGACCTCCATGGTTGTGCACAGTATGAGTGTGCTTTCCAAACTTACCATTTCCTGATCCGGTATTCCCGGAGTACGGGGAGTAACGAGGCTTCTGATGAGCTCCAGAGTTGAACTTCCCCTGAGTGTACTTCCGCTTGCGGTTCTCAATCTGCTGCTGTTTACCTTCCAGAATAAGTGCCTTATCCACCAGCTCTTGGTAGTTGTTGAAATTAGCCACTACCAGCTGTATGCTCAACTCATCATTGAGTCCTTCCAGAAACTTTTCTTGCTTGGCCGCATCATCGGCCACATCTCCTGGGGCATAACGTGACAATGTGTTGAAGTCGTCCACATATTGGGCCACGGAACGATTACCCTGGCGCAAGTTGCGAAACTCGCGCTTCTTTAAACTCATGGCTCCAGCTGAAACATGAGCGGTGCGGAAAGCAAGCTTGAACTGCTCCCAAGTCACATCTGCAATAGGATAAGTGGTGGTATAATTCTCCCACCATGATGCTGCTGGTCCTTCCAGTTGATGTGCGGCAAATCGCACTTTCTCAGCGTCAGTGCATCCAGCGGTGACAAGTTCTCTCTCCATCTTGCGGAGCCAGTCATCTGCCACAATGGGCTCAGTGCTGCTGGAGAAAGTTGGAGGGTTCAACCTCAGAAAACGGGTGAGATTGTCAGTCTGGGGTGGATGGTGGTTGTTGTTGTTGTTCTGGTTGTTGGTCTGATTCTGAATCAATAGTTGCATCAGTGCATTTTGTTGCTGAAGGAGTTGGGTGAGTTCCGGTGGAAAAGTGAAATCGGTCTCACGTCGTGGAGGCATCTTGCTGTTTTCAGAGGGATGAGAATTAGAATAGAACAAGGGTCTGGAAGAAATTCACTACCCATATGCAATGCAACAAACATATCACACGAAACACTCATTCATTTATTCAATCAATGTCAAACATCGGAAAATACAAATCTCAGACAACTAAACATCGACCTACGCTTTAACGACTAAAATAAAGATACATTGGAGGGCATAACTAATGTTCTCCTCAAAAGTGCATAGTCGTAGGTCCTCCGGTGGTGCTTTCCTCATAGTCTTCATCGTCGCTGATGAAGGGTGCCATGTCTCCTTCGGGGTGAAGGTTTTCTCCCATGTCTAGATGCTCCTCCAGAGTGGCGATGCGTGCATTCTGCTCATCAATCCTCTCTAAGAAGTCCTTCACTTCATGCTCGTGTTCATAGTTGGCCTCTCGCAGATCAGCTTCAAGGTCCAGCTCACGATTCATCAGATTCTTGATAGTCTTCGTGTCAGCACGAACTCGAAGCTCCAGAGTCCTGATGTGAGTCTCCAAGGTCTGGATATAGGAGATATTGGTGTCTGCAGTGGGATTGGTGATGATGTTGCCATGGGCATCTCTGCGGCAAACCATGCTGAGTCCTGGTGAAATGGTTCCACCTCTGTATTCCTCCTGGATACGTCCAAGGGCACGATGAATGGCCATGTCTCTTCCAAGTATCCAACTGGGTGCCACGAACTTGAGATCTATGGGTTCCTTCCGATTCCCAAAGGTCTTCCCTGGAATATGCACCTCGATCCTGTAGCGTCCATCTTGGGGAAATGACATGATAGGAATCCCGGTGATGCTCGGCAAAGCAATCCTTATGTCCTTGACGATCCTCATCAGCTCCTTACCAAAGGGCATCGTTGCGTCAGGCTGGCAAAACTCTGTGATCAACACTGGGATGAAGGTGGCCATCTATAAATTTTGAAATAATCGGAGAGGAGTCAGAAACGAATAGATGAGAGTATAAGATATTTAAAGACAAAGAGAAACAATCCTAAGGCTTTCCAATCCTAGAGGTTACGTCCTACGGTCAGCGTGTGCTCTGATACCATTTCTGTAACGACCCGACCTGGAAGGTCAAGTCTCCGGTGTTTCCGTACCATCCCAAGATCATGCTGGTACACACACGGTACATCAATGTATATATCAAAGGTAAATCACACAGCATTATATTAATCGAAATCTCATATCGAGTTCTTTATTACGATAAAAATTACAATAAAGTGGCCAAAGGCCAACTCATGAGAATATCTAAATCTTGCGGAAGCGTCGAAGGTAGATGAGTCCATCCGACTCCAAGGGCATCTCACTGAGCATAGAACGTGTCCTCACTCCTGGTCGGAAAAATACTCTGCAACATGATACGTTGCAGCCGTGTAGGTCAGCATATGGAGTATGCCGGCAAAGTCACAAGAGAGGGGTGAAAATAATCAGCTAGTCTATATGCTTATATGGCAGGTGGGGTGGTAAGTTTTGCGTAAAGCCAATTTTTCCTACATCTAGAAAAAGGGCTAAGCAAAGCATTACTAAGTTGGTTGATTAATGAGATGGTTCCATCAACCAATTCTCATACCCAAAATTATTAAATTCCCACATCATCATATTATTTGTGTTGAGAGTTCCGGAAGTTCCAATCCCTTTGGCTCAAGTCGTCCATAACCGTGGACACGGCTAATCGATTAGGTTTAAGTACTCTGCAGAGTTTTTTGCACACGTTCCCCACAAGATTTGGTCGCCTCCGTTTGATTTCTCGCACTTCAGGGTGTTTGAGAAACGGATGACCAAAACATGGTCTTCCAAAGGGTTTCCCTGCGACTCTGACGATGCCCATCCTTTCCTACCGTTCTTCTACCTCTCGTAGCACCGCCTGTCCAGGGTCACCACGATATCCAACCAAGCCAGAGCCCATAATGACTTGTGGCTGTGCAGGTAAGCCTTGGGTCTTGAAGCACCCATCCATCCCTTTGTGCCTGGGTGGACCTTTCCGCGTGAATACTGGCCACCTCCAGCATCACCTAGGCTAACCACTGGTTTCTCCAGGGCGCCGTTCAACCATCATCCACCCAGAGGTATGTTGAAAACTTGGAGTATTGAAATCTTGATCATTATGTAGGTCTTGAAATTATTAACTCTCTCAACTCTCATGAATCACACAACCAACCCCGTCTACTAATAGCATAGCAAAAGGTAAAACAACGTTTCCCGGGGCCAATGTTGTCAAAGGGGTTGAGAGGGGTATCTACCACATGATACTACTACTATGTAACCAAGTTTCCAACTAACCTATCTTGCATGCAACTGGGGAGATGGTAGAACTAATGCATATAAAACATGGGTAAAACATGATCAAAGTGACTTGCCTGATTGATGATCTTCGTACTTGAGTAACTCTAGGTAACAAGTTTCGCACTCCGGATAATCTAACGAAACAAACAATGCACTTAAATAAGCATACAACCAAAATAAGTACTCATAACATTCAGCAAAGAAGTACTAAACAAACAAGGCAAACAATGCACAAAAGTCTCTAGCAAGTAAAACACACAAAGTTTTGTTTTTTCCAAAGGGGATGATGAAAACACTACTACATAATAAAACTATTTTGAATTAGCAAAACAATTGTTGACAACAAGGAAAACAATAGAATATTTTATTAATAAACAGAATAATCAATTTAAGCTTGTTGGGAAAAGTTTAGTGAAGTTTATACAAGTTTTGATAAACACTATATGAATCAACTATAGTTATATTAACAAAAGAATGTAAAACTAAACTTATAATTTGTTAACAAAACATGTTCTTGACAGAAAAAAAATAATTTACTATTAAATCTGTCTTAGAAAACAGAAACAAAATATAGAAAACTTTGTTTGAAAACAAACTATTACTAGTTAGTTGTTTTAGTCAAATTAAGCCTAATTGAAAAGAAATTTTGATTCCTATGTTAAATAAAATTAAACTAGGCAAATTTATATTTTTATTAACAGTAAGTGAAAACACTAAATGTTTACTAACAGAACCTAATAAACAAATAAAACCAAATTCTAAATCAAACTAATCAAAATTAAGTTTATAAAACTATATTATAATAATAAGCAGATTCTGTTTTTTGGGTAAAACAGTAATCAAATATATCATGAAAATCCTCAAACTATACCTGAAGATAGTCCTAACTAATACCAAACAGTAGCAAAAAGATTCATATCAAAATCTATTTTCAAACTCTAGTTATTCAGATTTGAAGATTTTAAGCAAATTTGATTCAATTCAAATTTCATAGTTCAAATTTGAAATTTAAAAGTACAGGGTGAAACTACATGAAAATTGTGAGCTATTGCAAAAAGAATCAACTCAAAACTCTAAACAGATTAAAAGATATAAGCAAAACAAAATTGGAAAACATTCTGTTAATTAAAACAAAACAGAAAATGAAAAAAAGTTTGCGTCGGTCAGGGGGCTACGTGGCGCGATCCGATTGGCTAAGGGGGGCGTTCGGTAGGTGAATTAG
The DNA here is from genome assembly GCA_022496015.1 of Hordeum marinum. Taxonomy (NCBI): domain Eukaryota; kingdom Viridiplantae; phylum Streptophyta; class Magnoliopsida; order Poales; family Poaceae; genus Hordeum; species Hordeum marinum. Next base: position 374,355,832 of record CM039678.1, on the reverse strand, counting down.
AGCGGGCGACCGTTCGGTAGAAGAAAACGGTTCGGACTTAAGTTCGTTCTAATCTGGACCGTGGGATTTGGATCGGACGGTCGAGGGGGCTTACGGAGGGAGGTTGCCGGCGTCGGGGTACTCCGGCGAGTCCGGTAGCGGCGATTGCGACGGCGAGGTGTTCCGGTGGTCGGGGAGGACGGGGAAGTGGTCCTGGCGACGGGGACGGTCCTCCGGAGGCGATTGGTGGCGACGGCGTGGCGAATGATGGTCGGAGGTGGTGGCTACGATCGACGGCGACTTCCGGTGGTGGTGGAACTCCGACGAGCAATCGACGGCGTCTCGGCGAGAGAGAGAAGGGGGCTCGGGGGGGGAATGGATGCGGGGCCGTGGGGCTCTTATATAGGCGCTCGGGGGGGTGCGGGGAGGAGAGAGGGGAGAGATCCGGTGAGGGGGAGTAACGGCCGGCGTCGGATCCGGCGAGCGCGGGGAGTGAAGACGATGACCGTTCCGGGGCAACGGTCGGACGGGGTGGGACCCGGTGTCAGTGAGAGAGCGGGAGCATTACTGCGCTCGGTCGGCCGACCGGTAACGGTTTCGGCTTTTAAAGCCGGTGGGCCGGCCCGTTTAATACCGGAAACGGTTACCGTTTCTTTTTAATAATTTCCGGAGACATTCAAAAGCTTTTAAAGCATTCAAATCGTTTGTAAATATAGGGGTATTATATATCAAAATTAACAGAATAATAAATGCTATTTAATGAACATTTCTATTCTGTCATTTGAACACTTTGAAAAAAATATTATTTCAGAAATGTCCTAATTGTTTTTAAACCCTTTTTGCAAATATTTTCAAAATAACTCCTGGTTATTTTTGTTCAAATAATTCACCAATTAGACCCTGGTGTGGAGTGTCATGTTCCTCCTCTCTTATTTGAACTTTTAACCAAAAATTTTAAATAGAGGAAGCAACATAGGGAAAAGTAGAAGGGGACTTTCTGAAAACCAGAAGAGGCATTTCAACTAGTTCATACAATCAAGCAATGATGATAATAGATGCATAGCTATATTCATAACATTCCAAAATGGAATTTTGGGATGTTACACCCATCTCCATGAGTAGCAAGTACACCTGTCGGTGTAGTGAACCGGGGGGGTGTTGGCTACCCATGGACACGCACCGGCAAGTCGCAGCCTCCAGGCGGCAAGGGCATGGCAGAGAAGAAATCCACTTGTAGGACATATCCAGGACCCAGGTTTCCGGTAAGGATTACTTGTTGGGAACAGGTATACACATCACCGGTAAGATCAAGATAGAGTTTATGGGAAGAAAACCTTCCTGGGAGAAGACATCCACGTAGGGCACCAAGAAGACCCGATGTTGGCCTCCCGGCAAGGCCTGTCGGGGGATAGCTAGATGCAAGCACAAGGAAGTCAAGATTGCATTCAAGCCAACAATCTGGACCGAAGACCGAAGGCTGGGACCCCGGCAAGATCTTGCCAGGATGGCCTACGGTGCCTTGGCAAGGCCTCGCCATCCTACCAGCACAGAGACCAGGTGTCATCCCACCTGGGTACGTGTCGAGGCACCGAGGATGGACGAGGCTAAGCGGTGCCGATGGGACGGGCTCCTGTCCCATCCCGTAGAAGGTCAGGGACGCCTCACGGAGCATTAAATGCGTTTGTCTTACACCGTCAGTGTTAGGTACGATAACATTATAGCACTTTACACCGCATGTATGCGATGTATGCCATTGTTGGTGACCCCTTCGAGAGTATAAAAGGAGGCCCAAGGCATAGCTACAGGGGGATCTTCTCTGGCCATTCTGCATGAGTAGTAGCTATGTACTGTAGCGCTCTCAGAACCTGAGCTAGAACTCATCCAATACAACCAAGCAAGAGTAGGGTTTTACGCATCTTTGCGGCCCGAACCTGGGTGAAATCTCGCGTGTTAGTCATCAAATCTGCTCTCTGTGCGAGCCTTCTCCCCTGCCGAACCAGGAAGGGACCCTTCCGATCCCATAGGTGCCGTTTCCACGACATCTTTGGCACGCCAAGTAGGGGTAAAGGTTGCATGGACCTGATCTAGCGATCAGCATGCTAGTTTCTTGATCATCTTCATCGTCATGGCGCCCAAGAAGAAACAGGGGCGGCTGAAATTCTTTGCGAAAGCTAAGTCCTAAAACTTTAATGGCTTTTTGTTGTTTAGTTTTATCCTTGATGTTTTCTTTTGTACAACCTATGCGCAAGGGAGCGCTCTTGAAATACTCTGTGCTCCTGGTTGTTCTGGGTCCGCCTAGCAACACAGATGCAACTATAGTTGTTTTTAGAGCGTGAAACTCCCAAAGAGGCGGCGTTCCTGATAGGCTGCTAGATAGGACCTGATCCTAAGCGTCATCGACCAAAACATGCACATTCAGGGAGTATTCCAACGGCGTAGGGATTCATTGTACAAAAATTCAATCATTCAAGGAGAAGGCTAGATAAGTTTTATCTTCAGATTTCTATGTAAACCCGTATGTTGAGGAGCCTTCCCGGGGCTAGTCGCGCCTCTAATCGCTTCGAGTACGCTCGGCGATGTGAGCAGCTGCACTAAAGCTGGGAAGGTAAGATTTTGAGCTTCCCGGGGCTAGTGCGCCTCTAATTGCTTCAAGTCCGCTCGGAGATATGAGCAGCTGTACTAAAGCTTGGAAGGTAAGATTTTCCAAAAAGCGACGTTCCCGGCAAGCTGCAAGGACCCATTCCTCAAGCGCTGTCGATTGGAGCGCGCGCACCGGAAAGTTTTTCGGCAAGTGTGGGTCGTCTTGATTGATTTTTCGTCCTTGTACATCAAATTGCATGTGAAAGGACCTTGCCATGCTTAGCCCGCGCTCTAGTTTCGCCTCGAGTCCGCTCGACAAACTTAGCAGCTGCGTTCTGGCCCAGCAAGTCGCCTTGCCGGTGGCGGCATTTCCAACAGTCTGCTAAAGGACTTGTTCCTCGAAGTACTTGCGGTAAGTATGCACACCGGCAAGGTTTCCAAACGCCATAGGATATATGATATATGCAAGGACAGAATACATCGAGAGAGCAACAAGCATTCATTTAGCATAAAGAAACATGTGTCGCATACGTACATAATGGTCTGACTAAGATAAATTGTTTGTTTATATGTGCCATTGCAGCAACAGGAATGCCAAAAGTACTTCAGTTGTAGCAGTTGCTTTATTCTCAACGGCACACGGTAGCCGAGAAAGCCAAGGACGCCGTGCTAAAGGCCGACAAGATGGCAGTGATGCCTTCTCAGTAGACGGCGGCTATAACAGAGATGAACGTATGAATCGAGCACCGCACCCATGGTACCCTATTTGGGGAAGGCTCAGGGCTGGCTTCTCGTTGCACGGTATGGCGCTCCCTTTCACGCACATGACTCCGGCTGCCGTCCTGCTATGTCTGTCCATGCTACCGGCAAGCCCAAGGCCCGACCGCAAGCTCTCTTGCATCATCATCAACATGCGGTTAAAAATTCATGAGTGGCGGTTGCTTCTCACCACGTGTGTACCGGTGCGTGTTTTGGGCCTAGCCCAAACAAACACTATGCGCGCTTGTCCGGCCCAGGCCCGGGGGCTCCTGTCGGTGTAGTGAACAAGGGGGTGTTCGCTACCCCTGGACACGCACCGACAAGTCACAGCCTCCACGCGGGAAGGGCATGGCAGAGAAGAAATCCACTTGTAGGACATATCCAGGACCCAGGTTTCCGGTAAGGATTACTTGCCGGGGATAGGTTTACACATCACCGGCAAGATCAAGATAGAGTTTTCAGGAAGCAAACCTTCCTGGGAGAAGACATCCAGGCAGGGCACCAAGAAGACCCGATGTTGGCCACCCGGCAAGGCCTGCCAGGGGACAGCTGGGTGCAAGCACAAGGAAGTCAAGAAAGCATTGAAGCCAACAATCAGGACCGAAGACCGAAGGCTGGGACCCCGGCAAGATCTTGCCGGGATGGCCTATGGAGCCCCGGCAAGAAGTGCACCCGGCAAGGCCTCGCCATTCTGCCAGTGCAAAGACCAGGTGTCATCCCACCTGGGTACGTGTCGAGGCACCGAGGATGGAGGAGGCTAAGCGGTGCCGATGGGACGGGCTCCTGTCCCGTCCTGTAGAAGGTCAGGGACGCCTAACGGAGCATTAAATGCATTTGTCTTACACCGTCAATGTTAGGTGCGATAACATTGTAGCACTTTACACCTCATGTATGTGTTGTACACCACTGTTGGTGACCCCTTCGAGAGTATAAAAGGAGGCCCAAGGCACAGCTACAAGGCGATCTTCTCTGTCCATTCTGCATGAGTAGCAGCTGTGTACTGTAGTGCTCCCGGAACCTGAGCTAGAACTCATCCAATACAACCAAGCAGGAGTACGGTTTTACGCATCTTTGCGGCCCGAACCTGGGTAAAATCCCGTGTGTTAGTCATTAGATCTGCTCTCTGTGCGAGCCTTCTCCCTTGCCAAACCGTAAAGGGATCCTTCCGATCCCATAGGTGTCATTTCCCCAACAACACCAATTTTTTTGGGTATTTCGTGTTCCATATCCATAACTAAAGATAGAGAACAACTTAGAACAGCAAATAAAATCTACTTAGTGATAAAGCAAACAAGCACACACGAGAATATTCACCCCACACTATTGCTCCCCGGCAACTATGCCAGAAAAAGGTCTTGATAACCCACAAGTATAGGGGATCAGTTGTAGCCTCTTTCAATAAGTAAGAATGTCAAACCCAATGAGGATCTAAAGGTAGAACAAATATTCCCTCAAGTTCTATCGACCACCGATACAACTCTACGCACGCTTAACGTTCGCTTTACCTAGAACAAGTATGAAACTAGAAGTACTTTGTAGGTGTAACAGGACAGTTTTGCAAGATAATAAGGAGCACGTAAATAAAAACTAGGGGCTGCTAAGATAAAGAAAGAACTAATTTAGTTTAACGAGTGTGGAAAAGTGGTGGTAGGAGTTGTGGAATTGTCCCTAGGCAATCGATAACTAGACCGGTCATCATTATTGCAATTTTATATGAGGGAGAGGCATAAGCTAACATACTTTCTCTACTTGGATCACATGCACTTATGATTGGAACTATAACAAGCATCCGCAAATACTAAAGATCATTAAGATAAAACCCAACCATAGCATTATAAGGTATCAAGTCCTCTTTACTCCCATATGCAACAACCCACCTACTCGGGTTTATGCGTCTGTCACTCATGCAACCCACCATAGGCAAATCGTGAACACATTGCTACACCCTACAGCGAGGATCCCTCATGCTTGCGGGACATGGAGAGCACCATCGGACAGAACCAATAATAAAACATGTAACTCAAACCAATCATGATCAACCCATAGGACAACAAAAATATACTCATACATCATAGGACGGAAACACATCATTGGATAATAATATGATACATAAAGCACCTTGTTTAAGTAGAGGGTACAACGAGTTGCGGGAGAGTGGACCACTGTATATAGATGGGTGAAGGTGATGCAGGTGTTGGTGAAGATGACGGAGTTGTTGTAGTAGATCGCCGTCACGATGACGGCTCCGACGGCGTTCCGGCGCCTCCGGGAGAGAGCCCCCTCCTTCTTCTTATTCCTTGACCTTCCCCCTAGATGGGAGAAGGGTGTCCCCTCTGATCCATGCCCTCCATGGCGGCGGAGGGGTGAGAGCCCCTCCGAGATTGGATCTCTCTCTGTTTCCTTTTGTTTCTACGCTCCCTGATTCTTGCCTTTCACTGTTTCTTAAATATCCAGAGATACATAACTCCGATCTGTCTGAAAATTTGAGGGGATCTTTATCCAAAAATTAGCTTTCTTCAGACCAAAGGACAGCTCAAACGGACCTAAGGGGTGTCCACAAGCCTTCCAGGCATGACCAGGGGGTGAGCCTCGCCTAGCAGGCTTGCCACCTCCTCGGGCATCATCCCACGTTGATTCTTTTTCCCAAAAATCACATATATTCCAAAACATCTTCGTAAGTTTTTATCGCGTTTGGACTTCGTTTGGTATGGAAATTCTGTAAAACAAAAAACATGCAACAAACAGGAACTGGCACCGGGCACTGGATCAATATGTTAGTCCCAAAAATAGTATAAAAAGTTGCCAAAAGTATATGAAAGTTGTAGAATATTGGCATTAAACAATAAAAATTGTAGATACGATGGAGACATATCACATATCTCTAGGCTGAGGTAGTGGAGCTTCATCTTCATCTCTAGCATCTGTACCGACATCCTCTATCTCCTCCAAATTGGTGTCTCCTTCCTCATCCATGGACCATAGGTAGGGGTAAATATCCCCAAAGATATTTGGGTATGCAACATAGTTGGAGACATAGCTCTCTCCATCTGAATCTTGGGAGGACCTGTTTTTAGATCTGCCAGAAAAACAGGTTGAAACAAGAACAGTGGAGAATCTCACGATGCGGTGGTCAAAACATACGGGAGTATATATACTTAGCAATTTCATTAAACAACTTAGCATTTTCATAAGCTCGCGTTCTCCATTCATCAAGTGATATAATGTCAAATAACCTCTTCCCACCGGCAAGTTTAAAATCATAGTTAAGTTCTTTAATTGCCCAAAAAGCTTTATGTTCTAGTTCTAGGGGTAAATGACAAGCCTTCCCATAGACCATTTTGTACGCGAACATACCCGTAGGATTCTTATAAGAAGTTCTATAAGCCCATAGCACATGATCTAGTTTGTTAGACCAATTCTTCCTAGATCTATTGAGAGTCTTTTGCAAGATTAATTTTATTTCTTGATTACTCAATTCAACTTGACCACTTGGCTGAGGATGATAAGGAGATGTAATCCTATGGTTAACGTCATATTTAGCTCGAAGTTTATGAAAAGCACCATGAATAAAATGTGAACCACCATCAATCATTAAGTATCTAGGGACTCCAAACCTTGGGAAAATAATGTCTTTAAGCATTTTAATAGAGGTTTTAGAATCAACACTACTAGTTGGAATAGCTTCTACCCACTTAGTAAAATAATCAACAACAACTAAAATATGAGTATACCCATTTGAGGAAGGAAAAGGTCCCATAAAGTCGAAACCCAAAACATCGAATGGTTCTATGGCAAGTGAATAATTCATAGGAATTTCCTGACGCTTACTGATGTTACCAATTCTCTAGCATTCATTGCATGAAAGGACATACTTACGAGCATATTTGAAAAGAGCAGTCCAATAGAAACCAGATTGTAATACCTTGTGTGCAGTTCTGTCACCGGCATGGTGTCCTCCATCAGCTTCGGAGTGGCACTTCCAAAGAATTTATTCATGTTCATGCTCAGGTATACATCATCTAATAATACCATCTACTCCTTCTTTGTAAACATGTGGTACGTCCCAAAAGTAATCTCATAAATTATAGAATAATTTTTTGTTTTGTTGATAGGTGAAGCTAGGTGGTATATACTTAGCAACAATATAATTAGCATAATCAGCATACCAAGGAGCACTATGTGGAGCATTTATAGCAGCAAGTTGCTCATCAAGAAAACTATCAACGATAGAAAGTGGACCATCAAGAGCATTTTCCATCCTAGACAAGTTATCTCCTATGGAATTTTCAGCTCCTTTTCTATCAACAATATGCAAATCAAACTCTTGAAGTACAAGTAACCACCTAATGAGTCTAGGTTTAGCATCTTTCTTTTCCATAAGGTATTGAATAGCAGCATGATCAGTGTGAATAGTTACTTTAGAATCGACTATGTAAGGTCTAAACTTATCACAAGCAAAAACAACTGCTAAAAATTCCTTTTCAATGGTAGCATAATTCCTTTGAGCGGAGTCTAGAGTTTTACTGGCATAATGAATAACATTTAATTTTTTGTCTATTCCTTGCCCTAGAACAACGCCAACAGCATAATCACTAGCATCACACATAATTTCATATGGTAGGTTCCAATCAGGTGGTTGAACAATAGGTGCAAAAATTAAAGCCTCCTTAAGTATTTCAAAAGCTTCTACACAATCATCATAAAAAACAAAAGGAACATCTTTTTGAAGAAGATTAGTTAACAACCTAGAAATCTTTGAGAAATCTTTAATGAAACGTCTATTAAAACGAGCATGACCAAGGAAACTTCTTATACCTTTGATATATCTCGGGCATGGCATTTTCTCTATTGTATCAACTTTAGATTTGTCCACCTCAATGCCTCATTCAGAAATTTTGTGCCCAAGCACTATACCTTCGTTTATCGTAAAGTTACACTTCTCCCAGTTCAACATGAGACTAGTTTCTTCACATCTCTGCAAAACTTGGTCAAGGTTGCTCAAGCAATCATCAAAAGAAGTCCCATAAACGGAAAAATCATCCATGAAAACCTCAACAATTTTTTCACAAAAATCAGTTAATATAACAGTCATACATCTTTGAATTGTAGCAGGTGCACTGCATAAACCAAAAGGCATACTCTATAAGCATAAGTTCCAAAAGGACATGTAAAGGCATTTTTCTCTTGATCTTCTTTTGACACATGTATTTGAGAAAATCAAAAAAATCCATCAAGAAAGTAAAAGTGTGTGTGCTTAGATAATCTTTCTAACATTTGATCAATAAAAGGCAAGGGTAATGATCTTTCTTAGTAGCTTTATTTAATTTCCTGAAATCAGTTACCATCCTATAACCAGTTATGATTCTTTGTGGAATAAGCTCATTTTTATCATTAGGGACAACAATAATACCACCTTTCTTAGGAACAATATGAACATGACTTACCCACCTACTATCGGCGATATAATAGATTATACCTGCCTCCAGAATATTCAGTATTTCAGTTCTTACCACTTCTTTCATCTTGGGATTTAAGCGGCATTGGTGCTCAACAACATTTTTAGCATCTGGCTCCATATTAATCTTGTGCTGAGATAGAGTGGGACTTATGCCCTTTAATCATCGCGAGTATAACCAATAACAGCCATGTGCTTCCTCAAAGTTTTATGTAATCTACTTTCTTCATGCTCTGAAAGGTTAGCACTGATAATAACAGGATATATCTTATTTTCATCAAGATAAGCATATTTGAGAGTATCAGGTAAAGTCTTTAGTTCAAACACGAGATCTCCTTTGGATGGAGGAGGATTCCCTAAGATATCGACTGGTAGGTTTTGTTTAAGAATATGTGTTTGTTTAAGGAGTATGTCATCCATTTCATTCATGTATTTTATAAGCATATCATTCTCATGGTCTAGCAAATATTATTCTAGAGGATCAATAGGAGGTACGACAATAGAAGCAAGACCAATAATTTCATCCTTACTAGGTAACTCCTTCTCATGTGATTGATTAATAAACTTGGAGAAATTAAATTCATGAGACACATCACCAAAGCTTACTCTAACCTTATTAGTAACACACTTGATTTCAGCATTAATAGTGCTTAAGAAAGGTCTACTGAATATAAAGGGGCAAAAGTTATCTTGGTATGAACCAAGTACTAAGAAATCAGCGGGATACTTGACCTTCCTACACAAAACCTCAACATCTCTAACAATCCCAAGTGGCAAAATGGTATATTTGTTTGCAAGCTTAATAGTAACATCAATATCTTCCATAGTCGAGGGTCCTACGTCGTTCATAATTTCTTGATATAAGGTAAAAGGTATATCATTGACACTAGCACCAAGGTCACACAAACCATGATAACAATGTTCTCCAATTTTAACCGAAACAAGAGGCATGCCAACAACTGGTTTATTTTTGTCTAACTTATCCTGTTTGTTCCTAACAGGTTTCACAATGCTAGTAGCTTCCCCATAAAAATAAAGAACCTCACCCTCAATGTTATTATCTAAAAGATCTTTGACCATGGCAACATTAGGTTCAACATTTATTTGTTCAGAAGGTATAGGTGTCCTAACATGACTTTTATTAACCACGGCCGTAGTATTAGCATGTTCCCTAATTCTAATAGAAAAAGGAGGTTTCTCAATGTAAGCAGTGGTAACAACTAAATCAACATGACTAACAATTATTTCTTCCTTCTCAATTTTAATAGGTTCCACTAATGGTGGTTCGATGCGAGGATGATATTTAAACCACTTCTCTTTGGGAAGATCAACATAAGTAGAAATGATTCAGAGAAAGTAGCTACTATTTCAGAGTCAACATCATATTTATTGACAAACTCACGGAAGGTAGTAGTTTCCATAAAAGATTTAACACGATCAAAATTAAGTTTCATACCTGACTCTTTACCTTTGTCAAGTTCCCAATCTTCAGAGTTGCGTTTAATTCTTTCCAGAAGATCCCATCTGAATTCAATAGTTTCATTCATATATGAGCCAGAAGAAGAAGAATCCAATAATAATCGATCATCATGATAAAGCCGAGCATAATTTTTTTGTATAATCATTTCTCTTTAGAACTCATGGTTGGGGAAGGTGTGTATCATAGATTTGAGCCTCCCCCAAACTTGAGTGACGCTTTCTCCTGAACGAGGCCAGAGATTATATATATAGTTCTGATCATGGTGAACTAGATGCATTGGATAAAACTTTTGATAAAATTCCAGCTTCGAACGATTCCAGTTCCATGATTCAGTATTATCCTATAGCCTATACAACATTAATGATTTTCCCTCGAAAGCTAAAGGGGAAATTTTCTTCTTAACTTTGTCCCTAGACAAACCTGCGAGCTGAAATAATCCACAAACCTCATCGACAAATATCAAATGGTAATCAGGATGAGTCGTACCATCATACAGTTTAGATAATAGTTTTTCAAGCATACCCGAAGGAATCTCATAATAAATATTTTCAGCAAGTTCAGTAGGTTGAGGAACAATTTCCTCATCTTCCGTTCGGGGCGAAGAATCCCCGAACAAGCCACTCAAAGGGTGACCGTTCATAGTGAAAAGAAATAGTGAATTTTAGCACATATAGAATATGTTTTCCTTACCAATTTCCACTTACCAAAGGCGCTTCACCTCACGGCAAGGGCACCAGAAAAGAGTCTTGATGACCCACAAGTATTCGGGATCAATCGTAGTCCTTTCGATAAGTGAGAGTGTCGAACCCAACGAGGAGAAGAAGGAAATAATAAGCAGTTTTGAGCAAGGTATTCTCCGCAAGTGTTGTGAGTAACAGTAGTAGATATTTTTGTAACAAGATATTGGTAAAAAGTAACAAGTAGAAATAGTAGCAAGGGTGCAGCAAGGTAGCCCAATCCTTTTTGTAGCAAAGGACAGGCCTGAAAGTACTCTCATATTAAGAAAGTGCTCCCGAGGACACATGGGAATTTCTTACTTGAACTACTTTGATTCGTGTTCGCTACTTTGACAATTTGATATGTGGGTGGACCAGTGCTAAGGTGTTGTTCTTACTTGAACTAACAACATACTTATGATTACCCCCTCTCACAAGCATCCACAACTACAAAAGAAGAATTAAGATAAATCTAACCATAGCATGAAACATGTGATCCCAATCAGCCCCTTATGAAGCAACACCTAAACTGGGGTTTAAGCTTCTGTCACTCTCACAACCCATCATATACTTGTTACTCCACCATGACTTCCCTTAGGCCCATAGCATGGTGAACTCTCATGTAGTCTACGTTCACATGACACCACTAAGAGAAGTAACAACATACATATCATCAAAATATCGAACGAATACCAACTTCACAAGATTACTTATAACAAGACTTATCCCATGTCCCCAGGAACAATAGTAACTACTCACACATCATCAACATGTTCAAGATCAGAGGTATAATATTGATGATTAAGGATCTGAACATAATTTCTCCCACCAAGTAATCCAACAAGCATCAACTACGAGATGTAATCAACACAACTAGTAACACACAAGTACCAATCTGAGGTTTTGGGACAAAGATTGAATACAAGAGATGGACTAGGGTTGGAGATGAGATGGTGCTAGTGAATATGTTGGTGAGGGTTGGTCCTCCCATGAAGGGGGGAGCGTTGGTGATGGCGGTGGCTTTGATCTTCCCCTCCCGGAGAGGAATTTCCTCGGCATAATCTTACTACCGAAGTGCAAAAGGGCCTGTGCCAAGGTTTCCACCTCGAGACGCTGACGCTTCATCCCGAAAGGTTGCTTATGATTTTTCTAGGGTAAAACACACCATATATGAGAAGAGGGTCATTAGAGGGCAAGCATGGTCCCCATGTCGGTGTCAAGACCGGCAGATCTCAGATAGGGGTCCCGAGTTGTGAACCCTAGATCGATGGGTAACAGGGAACGAAGGAGACAGTGTTTTCCTAGGTGCAGGCCCTCGTGACGAGGTAAAACCCTATGTCCTGCTTGAATGTATTGATGTGTATGGAGATTACAGAGTTAATCTACCTCGAGATCGTCTAAGCTAAACCCTAGATGAGTTCACATATCCCCTATGAATGAGGATCCTCCGGTTTATATAGACACCAGGGTCCCTAGGGTTACATACAACCGATCTTTTACAAGGGATGGATACACAGATCCTATATTCAGAACATGGAATCCATGCCATTCTACACAGCTTTCCTTGTTGGATACATGATCGTTCACAGTTCGGTCTTCAGCAGATCAGCCCAACAGGTCGGTCCATGAGGAATGAGCCGATGGCCCGAGGACCCCTTAGTCCCGGACTCCCTCACCCCACAAGCCATCAAGGCACGCCCCAAGGGGGGCGCCCTGTTGGCTTGTGTCCTGATGGTGGCCCCCCTTTGGTATATTTTCTCCCAGAAATTCTTAAATATTCCAAAAATATTCTCCATGAAATTTCAGGTCATCTGGAGTCTGGTGATTTCTCTGCCTTTTTCTCAGTTTTCCAGTCCAGAATTCCAGTTTCCAGATATTTCCCTCCTTGTGGTGTACCTTGCATATTCAGAGAGAAAAGGCATAATAATTGTATAATAATGTGGAATAATATACAAGAATGAAGTAGATAGTAATAAGAATTCATGATGCAAAATGGATGTATCATATGGCAGCAAAAAGTAAAAACAAGCATATGTAAATAGAGGGTAGGGATAGGAAGATCAAACGCAAAGTTTACATGGAGAATTTTGGCGTGGTTCAGATAGGTGGTGCTACCGTACGTCCACGTTAATGGAGACTTCAACCCACGGAGGGTAGCGTCCACGAGAGTCCACGAAGGGCTCCACCAACAAAGGGTCCACGGAGAAGCAACCTTGTCTATACCATCATGGCCTTCGTCCACGAAGGACTAGTCTTACTTGGGATAGATCTTCACGAAGTAGGCGATATCCTTGCCATTACAAACTTCTTGGTTCAACTCCACAACACGAAGTAGGAGGCCCCCAAGCGACACCTAACCAATCTAGGAGGCACCACCCTCCAAAAGGTAATAGATGTGGTAAGTATGATGAACTCCTTGCTCTTGTGCTCCCAAAGATAGTCTCCTCAACACTAAATCACTCTCTCACAGATTTGGCATGGGTAGAAGAGATTGATTGTATGGAAAGCAACTTGAGGAGGCTAGAAATCAAGATATATATCGTTGGTATGGATGATCTTGATCTCAACACATGAGTAGGTGGCTCTCCCTAAGAAAACTGGATAGGGCAAGTGTTTGTATGTTGTAAGTGTTTCCTCTACGGGTATATATAGGCATCTCCAAAAATCCAACCATTACAACATTATTTCCCAACTCGGTGAAATCGAAGTGAAAACTTGGTTGCATCGACTAGTCCAAAATGTGGTAACTTTCGTCTTTTCGATGAGACCGATATATAAATCTCACGAGGTTCAAATTGGCTAACCTAGGCAGTTTCCAAATCTCGGTGTCACCGATTCCTAAAACTTGGAAATTATGATTTTTAGAAATGGGACAACAAAAGGTTGGCCACTGTTTTCGGTTTCACCGAAAGTGAAATTGGTGTCACCGAGACCTTGGGGTTTTGGCATGGGTTCTGTCTCAAGGGAAAATAAGTATGGTTGAATGTGAAAACTTGGTGGAACCGATTTTTGACTTTGGGTTTTCGATAGAGATTTTTTTGGAAGAATGAGTGAGTATTTTTGGTGGCTAATCTCTAAGCACTTGAGCAACCAGATCATCATAATTCATCATCCCCTTTTAATAGTATTGTCATTCCTATGGACTGATGTCTACTACGCAACCTTCTTCTTGTAGACTCGTGTTGGGCCTCCAAGCGTAGAGTTTTGTAGGACAGTAGCAAATTTCCCTCAAGTGGATGATCTAAGGTTTACCAATCCGTGGGAGGCGTAGGATGAAGATGGTCTCTCTCAAACACCCCTGCAACCAAATAACAAAGAGTCTCTTGTGTCCCCAACACACCCAATACAATGGTAAATTGTATAGGTGCAGTAGTTCGGCAAAGAGATGGGGATAAAAGTGTAATATGAATGGTAGATATAGGTTTTTGTAATCTGAAAATATAAAACAACAAGGTAACTAATGATAAATATGAGCACAAACGGTATTGCAATGCTTAGAAACAAGGCCTAGGGTTCATACGTTCACTAGTGCAATTTCTCTCAACAATACTGACATAGTTGAATCATATGTAAATACCTCTCGAGTGACAAAGAGTTCACTCCAAAGTCACAAATAGCGGAGAACTAACAAAGAAATTATTGTAGGGTACGAAACCACCTCAAAGTTATCTTTTCCGATCAATCTTATGAGTTATCCCTATAAGTGTCACGAACAGCCCTAGAGTTCGTACTAAATAACACGTGAAGACACACATCAACCAAAACCCTAATGTCACCTAGATACTCCAATGTCACCACAAGTACCCATGGGCTTGATTATACAATATGCATCACATAATTTTAGATTCATCATGTTCAATCCAACACAAAGAACTTCAACGAGTGCCCCAAAGTTTCTACCAGAGACTCAAGACGAAAACATGTGCCAAGCCCTATGCATAGATTCCCAAGGTCACGGAACTCGCAAGTTGATCACCAAAACATAAATCAAGTGGATCAATAGAACATCCCATAGTCACCACAGATACCCCATCGCAAGACATACATCAAGTGTTCTCAAATCCTTAAAGACTCAATCCGATAAGAAAACTTCAAGGGAAAACTCAATTCATCACAAGAAGATAGAGGGGAAAACTTCATATGATTCATCTATATCAATAAAGCTTGCGGTATATCAAGATCGTGTCATCTCAAGAACACAAGAGAGAGAGGGATCAAACACATAGCTACTGGTACATACCCTCAGCTCCGAGGGTGAACTACTCCTTCCTCGTCATGGAGACCACCTGGATGATGAAGATGGCCTCTGGTGATGGTTTCCCCCTCCAGCAAGGTGCGGAACAGGCTCCCGATTGGTTTTTTTGTGGCTCTGAAGGCTTGTGGCGGCGGAACTCCCGATCTAGGTTTCTTTTCGGAGGTTTCTATATTTATAGGAATTTTTGGCGTCGATCTCACATCAAGGGGGCCATGAGGAAGTCACAAGCCTGCCAGGCACGACCACCCCCTGGCCGCGCCTAGGTGTCTTGCCATCTCCTCGTGGCTCTTGTGTCCCAGCACCAATGCTTCGGGGGTCTCTTTTGGTCCATAAAAAATCATACTAAATTTTCAGCCCATTCCGAGAACTTTTAATTCTGCACAAAAAATGACACCATGGTAGTTCTGCTGAAAACAACATCAGTCCGGGTTACTTCTAATAAAATCATACCAAAATCATATAGAATTATTGTAAACATGGCATGAATACTTCATAAATTATAGATACATTGGAGACGTATCATGGACTCAAAGGTGATTTCTCACAAAAAGTAAAATGTAGAGTCTTCAAGCTTGAAGCATGGCCAATCCTATTCCTTTCCTTTCCTTGGGGAGGTTTTCCACACAATCCTTTATCCATTTCATCATTGAACTTTTTCCTGAAATACACTTGGTGGAAACATTAGTCCAATGAAATATATGTTGCTATTACTTACCAAAACCACCTAGGGAGAAGTTGTGCTTTCAATCTCCCCCTTTTTGGTAATTGATGACAACATATAGATCAAAGCTACAACAAAAGATATAATCAATGAATATCATCGTCGCTTTGAGAGGTATGTGATAAGCAAGAGATCCCCCTAAATTTGTGCACTATTTTTAAATTTGTGTTTGAATGCAAATGAACAATCGATTATGTTCATGTGTCACTCTTCCATGTCAAATACAACTTGGTGGTGCGCATAAATGATATGAATGAATAGCAATGCACATAACACCAAACATACGATAAATGATCATAATATAAGCAACACATAGATATGAAAAAGTAGCATCGATCATCAAAGCCTATGATCAAACACAACGAAGTTTCAACCATAACACATGATAAAATGTTGTTGAAATCAAAGAGAGCAACAAAAAGTGAAACACTCTCTCTCAAAGCCCTATGATTTATATACACTTCTCCCCTTTGGCAACAAGTTAGCAAAAAGTTCAAAGGATATAGAGCTAATCATCGTTCTGGGCCTGATCTCCTCCATGAGATGATGAAGCTGCGCCTGTATCCATAGAAGGAGTTGAGAGAAGAGCGTCCGTGAATGCTTCGGTAGATGTCCTCTGGGGTGCTGGTGTAGACACTGGAGGTGCTGAAGGAGCAGACCGAGCAGTAGCTGGTGTTGATGAAGACGGTATCGACTCGGGAACTGGCATAGCAGACGATCTTTCCTGAGTCCTGAACTAGGTGTAAGTCCGGACAGGAGGACGATCATCATCAGTGGAGTGGGGACTGGGCACTGCATCAACCTCCTTCTTCAGCTTAGTGACAGTCTTTGTAAGCTTGTCCACCTTGTTGTCTAGAGCGTGAAACTTGGTTTCCATGATCCGCACAATGCTCTTCTGGTTCTTAAGGATCTCTGCAACATCCTTCTCTATACTTTGGACAGATTTGATAAGAAGTGCCATTTGGTTATTTTTAAACTTGGGCATTGGAGCACTAGTGGCTCTAGATGCCTTTGCCTCTTCCTGTGTAGTATCTGAAGTGGGATGGGAAGGGTCCATCTCCACAACATTGTGCTCTAGTTCTTGCTGAAGTGGCATATGATGACGATTAAGTGCATATACATTCTTCTCCAGCTCGGAGTTGATGAGCATCTGAATGTATGGTGCATATCCACATGATCGTTTTTGATCGGTAGTTGTCCTCTTGATTGTCTCTACAATCAAATCCATCACCCTGAATCTGGTGTGGGTGTCTACATGGTGCAACATGTTGAGGGAATACCCTTGATCATCTTATCATCTCCATACTTGGGCATCAAAGTGTATCTCATGATTGTGTTGGTGGTGGGTAATTGTCGGTGTTAAAATCGGCAGATCTCGGGTAGGGGGTCCCGAACTATGGGTCTTGGATCGATGGGTAACATGAGACAAGGGAGACAGTGTCTACCCAGGTTCGGGGCCTCTTAATGGAGGTAAAACGCTAAGTCCTACTGTGTTTTGTATTGATGATGGAGTACCAAGTACATAGTTGATCTACCTCAAGATCATATGATGTGGTCTAAACCCTAAGAGTAACGATCTTAACCTACCTTATGGACTAAGACCCACTGGTTTATATAGACACCGGGGGTACCTAGGGTTGTACAATGTTAGTTACACCAGAAGAAGAATATGCCACACGAATCATCATTTCCTTGGAGTTAACGTCGCGGTCTTGGGAGGTTTCCATCATGGCTGCGACATCACAATGTTCAGGCCTTTATTGATAATGACAAGGCGGCCCACCGTACGGCTCATAGAAATAGTCTGGCAGCCCGAGGACTCCTTAATCGAGGACTCCCTCAGTAGCCCCCGAACTAGCCTCCAATGACGAAGTGCAAATTCCCATTAACCTCTCGTATTTGTAGTCTCTGGCTTTGCGGGGTGAGTTCTTACGCTAATCTGATTCATCCGATGATAGTTTGGCCACCGAAAACATCCTTGCTTTTCGGGCCTCATACATGGCTTAGCCTCGAATGCCAACCGCCCAAACATGAACAATATTTTTCTTCTGACAACTTTTAACCAAAGGTTGTGGTTGGTCATGAATATTGTCCAATTATCAAAACTCGATTCGTGGCTCGAGGCAGTTTTGGTTTATCATTGGCACATTCCGTCAATATGGAGATTGTGCTTCGCTTTTTCGGGGATTGGGTTATCTCATGTGCGCATGACTACATGACTCAACGGGAAATGGCGGGGTTCATGGCAAAACAGAGGGACCCATGGTATTTCCACGGCTTATAAAAAGGGAACAACCAGCGTCACCTTCGTACACCTTTCAGATCTGCCATTATCGTTGCCTCCTTTGACCTTCCGTGCTCTAAGCTTCTATGCTCTATTGCCCCCCCAAACTCCTCCAACCTCTCTTCCAATTCGTCCATGGCCGGAGCAGGCTCTAATAGCAAGTGGGAGGCCACCTATGTCACTAAGAAGGACATCTTGGAGTTGAAGGGCGAGGGATACTTGTCGGCAAACATAGTTCACCGCACCCCAGAGAAGAACCAGGTGGTGCCCTCCCCCTGATAGGGCGAAAGGGTGGTATTCATCCCCTACTTTCTCCGGGGTCTAGGTTTCCCCCTCCACCCCTTTGTGAGGGCTCTGATGTTTTATTATGGGTTTGATTTCCATGATCTTCCTCCCAATTGTTTTATGCATATTTCCTCCTTTTTCACCCTCTGCGAAGCCTTTCTTCGAGTCCAACCCCACTTTGGTCTATGGCTGAAAGTATTCAACCACAAGCCAAAGGTTGTCAACGGCGAGCAAGCGAACTTTGAGGGAGTGATGATAAGCAAGCTTCCCCTCGTCCAATGGCCTGGCGGTTCATTTATTGACACCATCAAGGTCTAGCAGCGGGAATACTTCAACATCATTGAGCCGCACAAAGAGGGATGGGCAACACCCCCTGGATTTAGATCCGCCCCCACCAGGCTGGTATCATGGACTGGGAGGGGCTGGATTGGGGGAATGCAACGGAGGTGAAGACGCTACAAAAGTGCATCGCCATCCTGGTGGAGAACAAGATTTGGTTACCCAATGTCGTCCAGGTCATGCTCCGCCGCCGTCTTCTCCCTTGTCAGCTCCGGGTTACCCCCATGTGGGATCACGGTTCGGATGCCCCGATCACAGTGTAAAAGTTCTTCTACACTACCCATGAATAACTATGGAAGGTGTTGCTCAAGCCGCGGAAGTCCCGGCCCGCTGAAGAGGAGGACATCGGTATAGATGCCACAAATCCTCCCGGACCGGTAATATTTTGTTATTCACATTCCGAATTTTTCTTTTAATAAGGTCTCATTTCCTGTCTTCTCTGTGTTTGCAGATCTGGATGGAGAAATCTTAGCGTATCAACTGTCCAGCAACGCTGCCCGAAGGCCCCATGACGCCTCTACTAATGGCCATGCTGGTCGAGAAGTCGTATGCGGTGCCGAAGAGGAAGGAGGAGAAGAAAGAAGATAAGAAAGAGGGGAAGAAAGAAGAGGAGAGGGAAACCCAGGAGGGTCTCTACTCAAAGGGCCTCCTAGAGACCACATCCGAGGAGACTCATGCTCCTACTACTCTCGAAGGAGAGATGGAACAGGATTGGGAGGAAAGCAATTCCACTCACATCAAGAAAAGGGCGGCGTCTGAAGACACCAAAGTCGGTCCAGCTCCCCCCACTCTGAAGAGACCGTGCATGCCCAAAGTGGCCCTGTTCGAAGACTTACTAGACTACGAGAACTTTGAGATGGTCCCTCGAAGGATCCTCAGAGTCAAGCCCCAAGCGCGGAGGTATGAATTCAGAGACTACGCCACTTCTCTCTCAATAGTTTTGTAATGAGCCGTATATACACTACTAGGGAAAACCTTATACACAGAATCTTAGCAGCAGCGCTGGACAGGAAGGGGCACTACTGCTAATTAGTAGTAACACGGTCTGCAAACACGCGCTACTGCTACTAACTTAGGAGTAGCGCGGCTCGGTAGAATCGCGATGCTACTAAAATTGACCGACCGTTCCCTCCATGCTAGGTTTAGCAGTAGCGCTCCCACGATAATTGTGCTACTGCTAATGTAATAGTAGTAGCGCATTTTCCAACTCCACTTTCCTGCATTAGTACAAAGAGCATATTATAGCAGTAGCGGTTCTTAGCCAAAGGAGCTATAGCTAACTTAGCTATAGCGCATTTTGCGGAAACGCGCTACTGCTATGTTGACTTAACCCCCCAGCGGGCTTCTCGCCTCTGCTTCTTCCCTCAAATCCCCACTCTCTCTTCTCCCCCTTGTCACCGCAGGAGCCTGTGCCCTCGCCATGCCCCTGCCTCAAGCGCCGGAGCCCTGCCCTCACCCTCGACCTCGCCGGAGTCCTGCCCTCGCCCCCAACCCTGGCGCTCGCCCCCGACCCCGGTGACCTCGCCCTCGCCCCCGACCCCGGCCCCGGCGCGCCACGCTTCCCTCCTCTGCTTCCTCCCCTCCCAACCTCGGTCTTCGTCAAGCCTGCCTCCTCGTCCCTCCACCCTCTGTAAGGCCCCCACTGCTCCTCCTCTCTCTACTAGCTAGGGTTCTTAGGGTAGTAGGTTAATTAGGTTATCTATTTAGTTATAAATTTAGCTAGGTATCAAACTAGTAGGTTAATTTGGCTATATTATGAACCCTAGTATGAACTCTAGTTAGTTAGGGCAGTAGGTTAATTAGGTTCTTCGTCAAATTAGGACAGAAATTTAGGGTTAGGTGTTCTAGGTGTAGTTAAAAGAAAAAATAGAATTGATTATATAGTTTTCTTGCATTTTTCAGTTTAAGCAATTGTTGCTATTTAAATTTATAGTGCTAGTTAGTTAATTAGAATTAGTATGAAACCTAGGACAGATTAGTTAAAGCAATTGTTGCTATTTAAATTTTTGAGTTTAAGCAATTATTGTTATTTAAAAAAACAGAATTTGAAGTGGACAGATTAGTTAAAGCAACCATTGCTATTTAATTTTTTTAGTTAAAGCAGTTGTTGCTATTTAAAAAATAGAATTTGAAGTGGATAGATTAGTTAAAGCAACTGTTGCTATTTAAATTTTTAGTTAAAGCAATTGTTGCTATTTTTTAGTTTCAAATTTAGGTAGGCTGAATTTAGTTTCAAATATTGTGAAGAAAAATGACTTCTTACATTTTTCTTCAAGTTTAATATTTTTCTTCATTTTATATGCAAATTTGAAGTGGACATTTGTTTGCGAGTTCCTCGTGATTCAAAACCATGTCATTGTTCTGAGTGGCCATTTGTTATTTGCAGGGAATAATTCCGAGTGGCCTATGTTTTGCCGGAATGTTGATTCATTTCCGTTCCGGCAAATTTCAGGCGCTCTATTTGTCCAGTTTGTAGCAAAGGTCATGCCAAAATTTTCCATGAATTTCGGCATGACTTGTGCTACAAACTATGACATATCGAGTGCCCGGGATTTGCCGCAACGGGAATGAATCAACATTCCTGCAAAACATTGGCCTTTTATGTCATTATTCATTTTATTAGGTCTAGAATTAATTGACTAGATTTAATCGTAGGAAACATGGCTAGCAACGATGAAGGTCAGGGTTCTGATGATTGCAACGCCTACTCGGCGACAAACGCCTATTTGAACCTTCTCGATGAGCAACGGTTGTTGCAGGGCCCACCTGTCACATCCGAGACTAAGACCGGCATCGAGACCGGCGCTAAGACTGACACCGGTGCCGAGACCGGCGCCGAGACTGGCAAAGCTAGTATAGAACCGAAACCAAAGAGGCAACGGTGTCCAAACTAGCTCATCACTAGTGGACTGGTGGTCATAGAGGTGGACGACGGTAATTTTGAGCCAAAAGAGCCTGCGGAAGCACGCGCGTGCTACGATAATCAAGTAGGCTGCATCCTATGGGCAACCGCCACCATCAACGATGCGAAACTAAGGAAGATACCAGATATGAAGCGGTCCCTCCTAACGAAGCTGCACTAGGTGTTCTTGGTCCCCGACCGGGATGAAAGCAAATATAAAAATCTACATAAAGACCCGGCAATGAAGAAGATAAACAGACGTGCCATGGGCAAGTTTAGCGGCGCGTTGTCCGCTTGGAAAGTAAGGGTGAAAGCAAGGATCATCGATAAAAAGGAACCCTACTCCGAGATTGTAAAGGATAATCCGACAATTACGGAAGAGCAGTTTGAAATATTCAAGGCGGCTTGCGTTGCCGAAGCTGCCAAAGAAAAGTCAGAATACATGAAGGGGCTTCAAGAGAGGAACATAGGGTGCCACCACCTCGAAAGCCATGGTTACGCGGGGAAGAGGTCCATATGGGCCAAGGAGGATGCAGAACCCGAAAGTCTGGGCATCCCAGACCCCTTGGCGGAGTTCACCATCCCGTGGGAGCGTGACGTCCTCAAGGCCCGATACCATTGGGACCCAGTCAAGAGGTTTTCGAGACAGACGCGATCACGATGGAGTTCATGAGACTGCTCGTAATTTTTAATTTACCCCCTAATTGTAGCTTTTGATCAATTCGACTGCACGTTTAGTCATATTTGTAAATGGTCCTTGTTCCGTTTGCAGAGAGAGCAACAGGTGATCGCGGCCGAAAGCAACTCGCCGTCTGAGGCGTTGGCGAGTCCCAAGTGGGACTCCCCATTCAACCGGACCTTGAGCATATTGAAATGACTCTCGATGGACACTCGGCCATCTTATGGGCGCGTGCACGGCGTCGGAGACGGCGCCACATGGAAGAAGTACTACTGTGAGACCACGGAGGAGAGAAAGGAAAGACACAGGTTAAATGAAGAAAACATCGACAAGAAGGTTGTGATTGCAGTTGCAGCAGCGATAGCTGCCACAAAATAGGAGATTGCAGCTTCATATGGTGTCTTGGTTCCAGCTGGCGTCAGTTGGAGCAGGCAATTTCCAAATAAAGAGGCCGCAGACTTTCCCCTTTCCAACTTCCTCGGGAGCAGCTCGACTAGCGTTGCACCAACACCTGCTCCGGCACCGGCTCTCCCACCAGCTCCTGCACCGGCTCCCACACCAACTCCTGCATTGGCTCCCGCACCTACTCATAGCAGCCCATCCTCCGTCTCTGACAGGCTCGACGGTGCTTCGTCTTTGGCTGAGCTCGACGCCCTCACGGTACCTGTCACACCGGCCCTCTTCAATAAATCTATAATCTCCTGTTTCCGTTGCCTTTTGGATGTCTCACTTCACAGACATGTCTTTGCAGGCCGACGTAACCCCGTGCACCATATTGTACACCATCAGCGGCCAAAAGGTGGACGTGGGGAAAGCGACAATAGTGAAGCCGAAGGAACAATTGTTCCACAACCGATTGATCCCCCCTAACGTCTTCAAGGTTTCCGTGGCCAGTGTCAAACCAGGCACGAGAATTTGGCTCCTCCGGTACTAGGGGGAGATGACGACGAGACCCCATGGTGGCTTGGCGATTGCAAGAGGTGGGTCCTGTTGTGGCCAAAGAGTCTGCTTTGTTTGGACGCGGTCGGGAGCGCACCCACGACCATGCTGCCTCAGCAAGGTATGAACATCAACACCCCACCTACCCAATTGGCGTCGCCTATCGTGTCGGGTGATAGCGTATGGGGTGAGGAAGAGGCTCCATTAGTCGCTGATGACGTCGCCGCCATCGAAGAAACAATGCATGATATCGATGCCATCGATGAGGATGACGATGACACTCTAAAGTATCTCAATACTGGCGCCTATGACGACGGAGGATTGATGGTTCAGCAGTATGAGTACTCAGGGTTTGAGCATCATGAGTCGGTGCCTGAATTTCTGCCTCCGGAGGCTGAAAGTATTATAGACGACCTTCGAGTAGCAAAGAAGCATATGAAGAGAGCGAGGAAAGGCAACAAAGTTGCTTCTATGATCCAGCCGCCTCCGCAGCCTCGGGTTCAAGACTGTATACCTGTTATGGGTGCGGCGAAATACCATATCCCCGATGAATCAATCCTACCTAAGGTGGTGGTAGAGGCCATATACGGCGATCTCAGGAGACTTCACGACGATGTGCTGCGAAGAGAGAAAAGCCTGATTACCTTGCAAAATCCAGGATACCCGCTCTACGTGGTTAATGTGTCGCAGCAAAGGTTGTACGTCGACACATTCCCCACAGAAAAGTTCTTCCTTCGATTCGATTACATCTTCGACATGTTTCACTTGAAAAAGCTGGATTTTACGTGTGTTCACCTTTTTTCCTTGTACATGAACTACATCATCAGGATTGACCCGTACTTCATGCACGAGAGCTTCTTGGTATTCTGCGAAAAGCACCGTGAATACGCGAGTAACTACATCGCCGATTTCATGGCCGACAATAAGGACAAGGAGACAATTCTCGCGCCTTATCATCCCATGTAAGTTATCCGCGTGGATATCCTTCCTTCAATTTCAATCATTTCATTTGCACGCGTGGATGATAATTTGAGGTGTACTTATTTTGCTCAGCGACGGGAGCACCGTCCTCATCATCCTTTAACCCCGATTCTCCCACGCTCTTTACTTGGACTCATAGAAGAACATGAAGACAAAGGATTACACCCACATCAAGTTTGTTCTCGACAGTGCTATCTTTACGTACGGCGTACGGGGTGGAGAGATCACGCTCAGGAAGAAAAGGAACCGCGCGCCCTGCTTCGGCCATAAGACTGACTTCTGCTGCATCCAGCAACCGAGTGGTACTATTAGTAATGGATTCTATGTTCTCCACCACATGCTGGAGTACAGACGGGATCAGCAGAACCTTCGCATGTCACATAGATTCGGCGATGCCCATATTCTGCAATGGGCAAAGAACCTAGGAGATATCGCGGATCATCGACTCCGAGCTGAGTTCTATCACATCTAGCGTGAACTTGCCCAAATCATCATGAAGGAGGTCCTCGAAAAAACATGGATGTTCTACGAAGAAGGGCAAATGTCGTGGGAAGACGTCCGAACAGGCGTAGTCGCTCAGCATCTCGACCTGAAGCCTTTCACTACGCTCGGGGACTATCTCCCTAACTTGGATGGATGGCACGACATGTTGGAGTAATTGACAATATATGACAATGTGTCCGTTTAGTCCATACTTTCTTTATGACTAAACTTTGAGTTATGCACAACGAAACTTTATTTGTGATGTAATTAAACCGTCCTCCTCAACTAGCGGAGATCACTCTAGTTAGGGAATTTTGGGTATAATGAACTTTGTTATTTATGCTTATGATATGTTGCTTCTATTTTTGCCAAGTTTGTCTCTTTATGTTGCTCAACTATATATGCTGCATATCATCAACTCATGTGACGATGCAGGTGCATAGATCATCGATGACTAAGAAGTGCTACGCCAGGAGTATACGACGAGTGGCTAGAGTGTCAGGCCCAGGTGTACCGGTTTTCGGTTTCCGAGCGACAGCCATTAGTTAGTTTATGTTCACGTAAGTGCGAGAGAGGGATACGAACCGACGCCTCAAGAAGTACTACATTATGTATGATGAGAAATGTCATGTAACTTGTATAGCTATACCGTGATTATGATGTGACGACGTGATTTGTGTTGGATGATATGATGAGACTATTATGTGTATGTTATGATGAGTATATTGCATGTTTATGATATGATTAGAATATTGTATGAAACCTATACAAAAACATCGCAAATACGTAGCAAAAAAAAGATATGAAAAAATATAGTAGTAGTGCTCTTTAGCGCTGAACATGAAAACGCTACTGCTAAAGGACTTAGCAGCAGCACTGGTATGGAAAGCGCTACTGCTAAGTAGGTATAGCAATAGCGCATGTCAAAACATGCTGCTGCTAAACGTTAGGTGTAATGCCATATCAGTAGTGCGGGTACCAGCGCTACTGATACACCTAAAAACCGCGCTACTACTAGGCTTTTTCCTAGTAGTGATATGTTTTCTGTGTAGCCCGATGGATCCTTGCAAACTATTCTTACAAGAACATAGTAAAATCTTCTCACGCTTTATTAAATAGCGTTGATGGATTCTGGATGTCACCAGCAGAATGTGGGACGAGGATACTATCAGAGAAAATTTTGTAGGAATTGATGTTAAAGCTATCATACATACACGATACAATAGTTAGTACAAGCGAGAATTTCGGGGTTGGCAACCATAGAGGATGGGCATTTTCTAGGGGAGAACAACATATAACTTGCTCATAGAGAACCAAGAAAGAATGGCTGATGTGTCAAGTTCAGAAAATTGATATAGTGCGGCTTGGAAAATACTATGGCAGATGAAGGTTCCTCCCAAAGTGAGATGATTATGGTGGAGGGTTATACACAACTTTACTCCATGTTGTGTTGTACTTTGGGATCGACATATTGACAAAATTTCGTTCTGCGAAGATTACGCGGCCGAGGAGACACTACCGAAATCGGTCCCTACGCCGATGGCCTGTCCCCGTCGGCGTAGGGCGGAATACTGTCGGCGTACCCCTACGCCGTCGGCCCCTGTCCACATAGGTCCATCGGGATCGCGAACGTCGGCGTACCCGGGCGTTTTCGTCGGTGTAGGAAAACCGTCGGCGTAGGTCCCCTATGCCGACCTCTGGCCGTATGACCGTCGGCGTAGATGGGCCGTCGGCGTCCTTTCTCACGTGACGGCGGCTGACGGCGACAGCGGAGTTCGACCACCAACCGGAAACTGCCATGTGTCAGGGTCTACGCCGACGGTGTAACCGTCGGCGTAGACCCTGACACGTGGCAGATTCTGGTGCACCGAGGTCAGGGCTATGCCGACGGTTACACCGTCGGCATAGGTGCTGTTTTTTTGTTTTTGTTTTGTTTCTCGATAATATACAACACAAATATATCACAAATAGTACACAGCATATATATATCATAGATCCACATCATTATCACCACAATATAAGTATTACCATCACAACATACGTGAAATCAATAAAACATACGTCGAAACAACACAACACATATCTGAACAACATAATGTGAATGCATGAAAGATAAGTCATGACCACCACCACCAAGAGGCTTAAGCGTCAGGAGGTCCACCACCAAGACCGCCAAGACCGCCAAAGCCAAGGTCGTCATTACTACTAGTAGCGCTACCGGCAAGACCGTGACCGCCACCTCCTGGGTGGATTGGAGTGACCGGGCTCCGTGACTCGGGAGTGCTACCATAATTGACACCACTACCAACGTAGGATCGATGAGTTCCCTGCATGTTTCAAAAGAGATGTTAAAGAGATATATGATAGTGTTGAATGCACGATAAGTAGTTGGATAGTTTGGGGATGTACTAACCGGAGTCGGACAGTGTTGTGCCACAAAGTCTTCAAACGTAAGCAGAATTGGTTGTTCTCGAGCAGATGGTGGTGGTGGTTCCATTACAGGAACCATTCCGGCCGCCATGGACTCAAAAACGAGTTGCATGTAAGTTGACCAAGCACACACGAAGGTTAGAAGAAATGAGAATGCAAATGTGGAAGTCAAATGAAAGGGGCTAAACTAACCTTCATCAGGCGACTGGCATGTTCCGAGACTACTGCAAGTCTTGCGTTCCATGCCATGGTCTCCTGACATTGGTACTCCATGTAGGCCTTCAATATAACATGATGAAACTCATAAGAACATCCTGGTGTGGAAAATAAAATGAGAAAAAGGAAGATAAGAGGTAAAATTCTTACAGAGTGTTGCTGGGCTAGGAGGGACATTGAGTGTGCACTTGTCATCCTCGGCTGCAGGCTCAGGCTCGGGTTGGTAACTTGGAGCTGTGTGTAGGAGACAGAAGGAGTGACAACGGCATCCAAAACTCGTTGTCGACCATGACTCTTTGGCCCTATGCCGACCACCGCCCTGTTGTCCGTAGCCTCTTTTATGGGGTCAGGTGTGTCAGGATTGTACAGATTATATACCTTCTTGTAGGTCTCAAGGTGCTCGCCAGACTTGCCGTAGTACTTGCCCTTTCCTTCCTTGGGCTTAGTCCGCACATGGGCTAGCTCCCACGCCTCCATGTCTGAGAGAGGCCGCTTCAGTTTCTCCTCCTGCACCACCAAGCAGCACCAAATAGAGTTAGTCATACATAGAAGAAGAAAAATGTTTCATGTACATAGATATACCTGAACTTTCTTGTGGCCCCAATGGTTCTGGTTTCCCTGACTATGTGTTCCATCATTTCCTCGATTAGCCCGGTTTTGGATGCTTTTAGCAGCCCACTTTTCATCATCACTGAGCCATGTATCAACCAATGCCTCCCATGATTCCTTTTTTCCATAACACCAACCAGGACACGCCAACATAATGAAAGCATAGTGGCATGTTGACACGAAACAATGAAATTTAACACAAACATCAGAATGAAAAGTCTATTATACTTACCAACATGTATTGCTCCTTAGTCAAGGTAAGCTTATCCTCCCGCGCGAAATCCTTGGGCATCTTCATGTCACGATAGTTGTAATAATATTGCGAGATGGCCACCCAGCGCACCTCATACTGGATCTGGCGGGCCTGCTTCTTTGTAGCTCTCTGAAACAGCTTCTTGACAATGGGCTTGTTCTCATCAAGAGCTCGATAGTATTTCAATAGTTATTCATGAAAACAGAATGGAAGAAGCCATGAGTCAAACCATTCGATGGAAAACTATGGACGAAACTCAAGACTCATGCTTCTGAAGAGAACTTACCCAAAAATTTGTTTCCACTGCCTTAGCATGTGTCGGATAGTCCGCATGGGTAGCCAATTTGTAGTGGTCCCAGGTCATAGCCAAAACCCGGTGCTCCAGGTGCTTGACTGGGTCCGGAACGAACAACCCCGGCCAATATTCCTTCAACAAGCTAGTGATGAAACCGTTCGGAACACGGGCTTTTGGAGGAACCTCCCAGCCCCTACAAAAGATAGAAAATATGAGCATGTTTACAAGCAAAAGAATTAAAATATGATTAAGAGGCACTTACTCTTTCCCCTTTGGCGTAATGATCCACTTCTGCTCCTCCGTATCAGGTTCGGGGGGGAGTCTTGCTCGACCATGCAGCCACCCCTTGTTGTTGCCAACCCCCTCCCCCTCCCTGCCACCACCAACCTCCTTCCCCTCCCTACCACCACCAACCTCCTCCTCCTCCCTACCACCACCAACCTCCTCCCCCTCCTTGCCACCACCAACCTCCTCCTCCTCCCTACCACCACCAACCTCCACCTCCTCCCTGCCACCACCAACCTCCTCCTCCTCCTGCTCCTCCTCCTCCTCCTCAGTAGAGGGTACCTCACTAGAGGAGGGTACCTCACTACAGGAGGGTCTTTCACTAGAGGAGGGTACCTCACTACAAGAGGGCCTTGTAAAAGGCACCCCTAAGTCGGTGAGGGAGCGTTGTTTCTGGCCCCGACCACCCCCTCCGCCTCTAGGGGCTCTCCCCGCACCCCCTCCACCTCTAGGGGCTCTCCCCGCACCACCTCCACCTCTAGGGGCACCTCTCCCTTGACCTCCCTGTGAAGAGTCATCCTCAAGTAGTCGAGATGGAATATTACGGGCTCAACCACTCCGACTAGTAATCGATTTGAGTTTGCTTAGTAAACCCGTGCAATCGGCCTTGCCCTTGCCCATGCTTAGCAAACCTGCATTGGGAAGAGAATAAGCAATTAGTATAAAAATAAAGAAGAAGAAAACCATATAAAAAGACATTGATAAATAAGCATATTAATAAACCATAGTAAAAATACATGAAACGTACATCTGCTAGGACCCATACGAATCATCACTGTTGGTATCACTATCACACATATCATCTTCATTGTCGGATGGAGGTGGAGGCTCTTCCTCGTCGTCATCGTCTTCATTTAACAACTTTTCTAGCACAAGTATGTCTTTTTCATTAACAATGGTCTCACCATCATTCCGTGCATCGTCATCGTTTGGATCCACATCATCAGCAGCCAAGGAGTCATCATAATCGCTTCTGACCACATCATCATCATCGGGTTGCTCTTGAAAGAACACTCCCTCGTACGTCATGGGGTTAATGTTGTAATAATTGTCATCGTTCGGGTCCAGTAACTTACTATGTGGCGACACCTTGAACACAACTTCCCATCCCTTTAGGTATTCTTTTTGGCATGGGTAAGGAAGATAATAAACTTGTGTGGCTTGGGTAGCCGCAATAAAGTGATCGGCTCCACCATAGACGGTTGATGGTTTAACTTCGACCAAACCATATGAAGGCGTATGTCTTAGCCCCTTTACCGGGTCGAACCATCGGCATTTGAACACAGGGAGACTTAGGGTTTCACGGCCACGACTGAAAGAAAGCTCGTATATTTTTCCTACCCTTCCGTAATACTAAACTCCATTTTGGCCTCGGGTGTGCACTCCAGTATTTATACTTTTGGGATCAGGTCGGTTGTTCTGGTGCTCCTCTGTATGGAATCGATACCCATTCACATCATACTTTTCACATGTCATGACTGAAGGGTTAAAACCCATGGAAACCCATCTCAATTCATCATCCATAGATATGTTCCGATCTTTTCCCTACAAGTTTAATTGAAATTGTTTGGTTAACTAATAAAATGTGCAACTAGGTATTTAATAGGGGAATGGGAAAAATTACTTTAGCCATGAACCAAGAAACAAAATTTTGCCTTCCAAGGTTTCCATGTCGAAGAAGAGTAAGTGCCTTCGCCTAAGTAGGATCAATCATTCCCTTCCACTCCTCATAAATGAATTGACTGAAAGAAGAAAAGCGGTGTTTAGGCCTAGACTAAGAGAACATAGAACATGATGTTGTGCAAGACATAAAGGAATGGTGTGGTGGTATTACCTCATCCACTCCTCCTCAACTTCCTTGATGTTGTGCAAGAAATAGAACATGATGTCCTCCCACTCTTGTTCTGGCATGTTATAAGATTTCGAGCACCCAGCCCTGCCACCTTACCCGCTGAATAGATCGAGCTTGGGTTTATACTTGGGCTCTTCCGTATTGTATCGAGGCACCTTATTATGCAGGCTGGGAACGTGGTCTGGATAGTATGATGTCCTGAGGTTTGACACCTCCTCAAGGATAACTGCCTCAGCTATGGAAGCTTCAATCTTAGCTTTGTTTCCACATTTCTTTGGGAGATGCTTGTTCTATCTCTCAGGGTCGTACTGCCAACGATTCTACACAGGGCCCCCCAACAATACCTCTTTCGCGAGGTGTAAAATGAGATGTGTCATTGGAGTAAAGAAGCCTGGCGGAAAGGTCTTCTCTAGCTTGCATATCAACTCTGGTGCCTTCTTATGCAATTGTCCAATCACCTTGGGACATACTTCTTTAGCACAAAGCGTGCGAAAGAAATGGCTTAGCTCCGCAAGCACTCGCCAGACACGCTCGGGGACATAGCCTCGAACCATCACCGGCATTAACCGCTCAATCCATACATGATAGTCATGACTCTTGAGCCCGTTGACTTTGCCCGTTGAAAGATTGACTCCATTACTTATATTCGATGCATAACCATCAGTGAACTTCACAATGTGTTTGAGCCACATAAGTACCTCCTTCTTTTCTGGTGGTTTAAGGACGAAGTCAGCCTCTGGCTTGAACCAGTTTCTTCGACCGCCTGTGGGAGGTTGCATGTTTAGATGTGGTCTATCACAAATTTTTTGTTGATTGGCTCTAGCTTGAACGTTATCCTTTGTCTTATCAGGAATGTTGAGGATAGTGTGAAAAAGGGACTCCGCGACATTCTTTTCGGTGTGCATCACATCAATGTTATAAGGAAGTTTGAGGTCCTTGGAATAGGGAAGCTTCGTGAAGGGGATAATGTGAGTCCAGTTGTGTGTCTCACCATATCCCTTGAAGCATTTGCCTTTGCCTTTCCCTTTGACTTTAGGCTTGAGAGCTTTTAGCTGAGCAAGAACATCTGCCCCCAAAAATGTTGGAATCTCGTTTACTTCATGGACAACACGACCTTTCGTGAAGTTCTTGTTGTCTTTCCTGTCTGGATGGTCTGGAGGGAGGAACTGGCGGTGCTGGTCAAAGGCTACATACTTGCGACCCTTCTGCAGCCAAATAAAACGTAGAGCCTGCATGCACACTGGGCATGGCATCTTACCACTTGTACACCATTCGCAGAATAGGGCATAGCCGGGAAAGTCATGCATGCAATACATCAACCAAACTTTCATCAAGAAATTTTTCTGCAGATGTCAGTCGTATGTCAACCTTGGGAAGTACCAAGAACGGTGCAAATCATCCACTAGCAATGGCATTAACACTCCCAAATTCTTCCCCGGGTATTCGGGCCCTGGAATGATCAGCGACAAGAACATGGTGCCGTGTTGCATTAGGACACCGGGAGGGAGATTGAGCGGAATAACAAACACGGGCCAGCAGCTGTATGAATTGGATGACATACCATATGGATTGACCCCATCACCTGTTATTGCAACTCTGACATTCCCATCCTCGGCTGCTTCCTCGGGGTGTTCTATATCGAATGACTTCCATGCTTCACCTCCTGATGGATGTACGGTTTTGTTTGGATGGTACCTTTTCCCTTGCTTGTGCCACTTCATCATTTTGGCAGACTCCTCCGTGATGAAAAGGCAATGCAGTCTTTTTATGAAATGAAGATATCGAAGAACCTTTGTGGGGATGCGTAGCTGCCTCTTTTGACCATCCTTACCGACCACCTCAAGGTACCGAGAGGAACCACACTTTCTACAATACTTGTCATCCGCATACTCGTGCCTAAACAAAAGGCAATTCTTCGGACTGACATGTATTTTCTAATAATCCATAGAGAGTGTCTTCATGATTTTCTTCGTGGCGTACATGCTTTCCGACAGTTCATGACCATCGGGAAGACTGTTAGCCCATACTCCCAGAAATGCTTTGAAGCAAGCTTGGCTACAGTCGTACTCAGCCTTAACTGCCATTAGTTGCGAGAGGGCATCTAGATGAGAGAGTTTGGCACCCACATAAAGAGGCTTCTTTGATGAAGCCATATCTCCAAGAAGGATTTTGCGGTTGTCTCCGGCTCCTCTAGTTCATTGTCTTAAGGTGTCACATGTGTCGCCTCTGTAGCAATGACATCATCTAGCATGTCTCTGACCCGTCGTCCACATAACCACCGATGCGTTGACGCATCACCTCCTCTCTACCATGGTCCCGCTCGGCAAAGTTTATCGGCATGTCAAAGTTTTTCATATATCCGTGCGTGCGAAGGTGCCAGGTCATTTCGTCCTTGCCTTTAGAGTGACGTCTGCCACATCTCACACACGGGCAATGTGGGATCATCCTCATTGGACCATGGAATGTCTCCCTCAAAAACACATCGGTTTTGGCAATCCACTCTGATGTTACTTGATTCCCATGGGGGCCATGGGTAAAACCACTATACATCCACCGATTATCTGGCATCCTCTGCTTTATTGGGAGCCACACCATAAAATTAAGATTTAATTTGAACTAATCACATCAAATATTTATTTTCTACCGCGTTAATGACACTGAATCCACCTACATCTCTAATAGCTAAAGAGGATCCTAATCCCACCCGAGGATGTGTAGATTGAGTACGTTCTCCATGCTCTACCCCATTCCGAGACAAAATTTTGGCAGCACCTCCCTGTTGTTCTCCAGATACACGTCTCGGAAAATAGCCAAGAGAATGTGCTCCGGAGAACAACGGGGAGGCGCCACCGAAATCTTGTCTCGAAACGGGGTAGGGCATGGAGAACGTACCCAATCTACACATCCTCGGGCTGTCCATGGAAAACACTGGACAATCCAAAAGAGCTACGGTGATAAATATGCAATTGAATGCATATTTATCGATGCAACCCTTTTGGATGGGACACGCCTAGGTTACGCGACTTGACATGAAAATAAATTCTACTGGCATGATTCATAGCTCACCCTCGGCTGTAGAGGAAGTTGTCCAACAGCAGAGGGACGATCGGGGACCAACAGCTCCTACGACGATCACTCCATCGAGATGGAACACCACACAACCTGCAAATTGCACCATGACCAGAATTAAGAACATCACAATATCTTCATCATCATCTATCATCACCTAACAATCATCGGAGCATAAAAAATCAACATCATCATCTATCATCATCAACATCATCATCTATCATTTGCATTTCTTGCATTTTGTTAAATTTTTGCATTTCTTGCATTTCTCACATTTCTAACTATCATCCATTCATCTACCATCTAACAACAACCTAACAACATCCATCTATCAACCTAACAACATCCAACATCCATCCATGCATCCATTCATCCATCCATAAGTAGCAAAATAATGCAAAAAATGAAAAAAAGAGGAATGCTAGCTCACTGCGAGGGGGTGGCAGGGGCCGGCGGTGGAAGGCTGGTGGAGGGTTGGTGAGGCAGAGGCCGGGGCCGGGAGGGCCGGGGCGGGGCCGGGCAGAGCCGCAGCCAGTCGTGGTCAGGCAGGGGCGCGGGCCGAGCAGAGCCGCGGCCAGCCATGGTCTGGGCGACCGGCGCGCACCGTCGGGGGGGAGGCCTGGGCGGCGGTGGGGTCGAGAGGAGGTCGGGGCGGCGGTGCGGCCGACGGAATGGTCGGGGTGTGGTGAAGGAGGCGGAGGTGGGTTCGGGAGGAGGCCGAGGCGATGGTGCGGCCGGCGAGGCGGGGGCAAGGCGGGGTAGGGCTGGGGCGGGTGGCGGCAGGGCAGGGTCGGGCCGGGCGGCGGCGAGAGGGGCAGGGCAGGCACGGGGTGGCGGCCGGCGGGGCGAGGGCGGCCGCGGGGCGGGGGCGGG
Organism: Hordeum marinum; assembly: GCA_022496015.1. Classification (NCBI taxonomy): domain Eukaryota; kingdom Viridiplantae; phylum Streptophyta; class Magnoliopsida; order Poales; family Poaceae; genus Hordeum; species Hordeum marinum. Next base: position 374,321,113 of record CM039678.1, on the reverse strand, counting down.
AGGAGGGGGTGGGGGTGACGGCGCGCGGGGCGGGAGGAGGGGGCTGGGGCGATGGCTGGCTGGGAGGAGGGGCCGGAGGCGACGACGGGGTCAGCCGGCGCCGGGGCTGGCCGGCGTGGGGTTGATCGACGGCGGCGGCGCGGGGTGAGCTGGCGGTCGGGAGGGAGAGAGACGAGTGGTGGAGAGCAGTGGGAGGGGGTTAGCGGATGGATAAGGTGGACCTACGCCGACGGTTTAGCCGTCGGCATAGGTTTATTAGCCACGTGGCACCTATGCCGATGGCCAAGCCGTCGAGATATCTATTTTTCATTTTTTTAATTGCCATTCGCTTTACTTTATTTTTTAAATGTCCTAGCAATTTTTAAAATATCCACTATCCTTCCTACCCTCGGAAGACCTGGTGTGATGTTTCGATGGCATAGGTACCCCCCCCCCCCGGACGCCCCCGACCAGACTAAACCCTAACCCTGACACTATTGACCAGATGGATCTACCCCTTTGACTTTCACCGGACGGGGTTTGACCGAGGGACATTTTCACCTGGCTGTGATAGGCCAGCCCATAGCAACATCTTATAGCACAAGGTCCGGGCCCAACCCACCACAAGATTCTCTCGGTATCGACTCGATGCCATAGTTTCCAAACCTAAGAGGGCCCAGGGCAAGACCTAGCGGCATAGCCCCCCTCCAGGTCCCCCGTCCCGTCTAACCCTGACGATGTTGACCGGACGGATCTACCCCTTTGACTTTCACCGGACAGGGTTTGATCAAGGGACATTTTCACTTGGCTATGATAGGCCAACCCATAGCACATCTTATAGCACAAGGTCCGGGCCCAACCCACCACAAGATTCTCTCGGTATGGACTCGATGCCACAGTTTCCGAACGTAAGATGGCCCAGGGCAAGACCTGGCGGCATAGCCCCCCTCCAGGTCCCTTGTCCCGTCTAACTCTAACACTGTTGACCGAACGGATCTACCCCTTTGACTTTCATCGGACGGGGTTTGACCGAGGGACATTTTCACCTCGCTGTGATAGGTGAGCCCATAGCAACATCTTAGCACAAGGTCCGAGCCCAAGCCACCGCAAGATTCCCTCGGTATCGACCCGATGCCATAGTTTCCCAACGTAAGAGGGCCCAGGGCAAGGTTCGGGCCTTGCCTGCCGCAAGATTTCCTTTGTGTCCACCAGCGTGGCCATTTCCACACTCCTTGTGACGGCGGTAGCGACATCCCTGAGGAGGGACACACTCCGGAGACGCATGCGGGGTGCTTGCACTTGCCACCACACTTCCATGCGTGTAAGAGGGCCCAGCGCAAGACCTGGTGGCACTGCCAATCCCCCAAGTACCCCGTTCCGTCGAACCCTCGCAATGTTGACCGGACGGATCTACCTCTTTGACTTTCACCGGACGGGGTTTGACCGAGGGGTATTTTCACCTAGTTGTGATATGTCAGCCCATAACAACATCTTAGAATAAGGTCCGGGCCCAACCCACCGCAAGATTCCCTCCGTGTCGACCCGACGCCAACGTTTCCCCCTTCAGGTGCAAGCGACAGCGCCGTCCGTCAAGACTATGTGCAGACTATATATAACATGATTTTTTAGCGCCTATACACACAGCTAAATAGACGATGCATTGAAAAAACAGTGTGTAGACTATATATAACATGGACATGGGTTGTAAACTTCCTAATTAAATTAAATTTTAATACAGGGGAAAGATTTAAAAAAATGTACCTATGTCGACGGTTACACCGTCGGCGTAGCTAAAATAAAAAAAAGTACACCTATGCCGACGGTTACACCGTCGGCGTAGCTAAAAGAAAAAAAATAAACCTATGTCGACGGTTACACCGTCGGCGTAGCTAGAAAATAAAAATATATACCTATGCCGACGGTTATACCGTCGGCGTAGCTACGCCCCAGATCCGCACCTTCCTCGGATCGATGACGTGGCACCAACCGCGGATCGATGATGTGGACCATCGAAGCTATGCCGACGGTGTCCGTCATGGCCGTCGGCATATCTTTGACGGCGTCAAACGAGCGTCGTTCATCGAGCGGCCGGGTCCGCACGATACACCGACGGGGTGTCTACGTCGACGACCATCGTAGGCATAGGTGAATCTACGCCGACGGCTGTTATACGCCGACGGTGGCCGTCGGCATAGGGTGATCTATGCCGACGGTGTTTAGTACGCAGATGGTGAGGCCCTGGTGGTCGGCGTAGGGTGACGTATGTCGACGGGGGCCGTCGGCATAGTTTAGGCTGTCGGCAACGACCCCGATTCTGGTAGTGAGACCACATGTCATGCTTTATTCACTTGTCCATGGGCTCGTGTGTTTTGGGAACGGATGAAGAAGTGAGCTAGGATTGAAATTCCCAAACTTGACCTGGACTCGTGGCCACTCGATATGATATAGGGAGGTAAAGTGGATCAAAGTTCAATATGTATGATTTTATGTGGTGCGTGGTCCATTTGGTCCGAGTGTAATGCAAGGAGGCATGTGGAACAGTGGCGATCAGTTGCAAAATCTGTTGAATTCGCAATTCATATCATAGTGGATTTAGGCTGGCCATAGTGATGATATCTTAGTCGGTATTATGCACTTGAGAATAGCAAACAAGCTGATATGGTATAGAATTAAAGAAGAAAGAGAAAGTTAAAGTAATATAGATAGATAGCGTATCATGTTAAATACTATGCTACTTTATATCATGCATGATAATAAATAAGATCATATATGATACTAATCAATGATACTATGCACTATAAATATAGTATCATATACTTCCTACTATGAGTAGCTTTAGCTCAAATTTGTATCATATACTAGTGAAAAGTATCATATACTAATATTATGTGCATGATGTTAATATATGATACTCGTCCACTATGAGGAGCCTTAGCTCAAATTTGTAGGGAGCGTGAGAAGTCTAGCGTTCGGGTCCAAGCTTGGTGGAAACCACCAGACGAAACAATCCTGAAATTAATGTGGACCCTTGGTATATTGAAAATACATGTCATGGGGGAACCGTATGTGTCGTTCGCAATGCATCTGAAAACCTTGCACGGGCACCATCCATATGGTGCGATTTTCCTGCTTCTGCCAGGATGATGGAGGCGTTCGCTGTCAGAGATGCGATCAGGCTAGCAAGTGATATGGTCTGGCACGGATTGAGATTGAGAGCAAAGGGTTGAACGTGCTAATGTTGCATGTGCTTTGCAGGGAGTTAAGGAGCTATGCGGGAATGTTACTAGCTTTAAAGGGAGGCAACATGGCAGTCCATCTTTTGCTCATCAGGCTAGTGAGAGTCAACGGAGTCTTTGGATCAATTTTGTTCCAAACTTTCTATTTCCTTCGTTTCAAAACAACGATCTAAATTTTATACTAGCTTTAATATAAGAGGCATTTATTTTAAAACGGAGGGAGTATGTGATTGTATTGTCCGTGAAATGTATTGCGTATGAGTAATTATTAAAAATCATGGATTTAAAAAAAGGTGAAACAGTGCCAAAAAGAAAGGAAGTGGTTTTTCTTTTAAAGTCGTGTGAAAAACAAGTGATCAAGTGAAAAAAGGTCCTACCGGGATTCGAACCCAGGTCGCCAGATTCAAAGTCTGGAGTGCTAACCACTACACCATAGAACCAATTTGTTTAATTCGAAATATTCGGTTATTAGTACGGAATCACATCCAGAAGCTATTGGTACACTCCTGAACCCCAACATCTTTAAACTAAGCTGATTATATTGCTCTAACTTCTGTTCTAACACAGAGAAAAACAATTGCTTCTTGTCCTTAACCATTTCTCTTCTATAACTATTTTTTCTCTCTCTAAAAATTTCTAAGAAACAAGGAGACTAAAAATACAGCATGAGGAAGTTTTCTTTATCTGTTCCCTTACTTCACTCTGACTACTCTGGCTTAGGAAGTTTGACCATCACCTATATGATCGTCCTTCCAAATGGGCCGGGTCGTGGAACCGGAAATCACAAACTTTTGAGTGATGGGTCTAGTATAATTCAACACATGAATCACGGAAGATCAAAATCGATCATTACAGAAGGAGTACCATCTGGTGTTATGATTAGTGGATGTTGCTATCGCGGCCGCTCCAATCTCTCAAGTCACGCAATATGCAAACTGGACTGATTATTACTCGTGCACTTGCACGGCTAGGTTCTGCGTACCAGACGGACAAGGACATGCATAGATATATTTTTAGCTTATGAGATATAAATGGAATATAAACCATCTGCAAGACTATATAGGCTTAAGGTACACACGACACTATTTAAAAAAAAAAGGTGCACACGACACAAGCACTTTCATATGCAATGCAAGATGCTGCACGTACATTATGCAAGCTTATTTTTTGGGCTTAAAAAAGGGGTTGTTTACCCAAGGATACACACAAATATATGTGATGAGCAATCCAAACAATTCAAATAAAAATACACACAAACACTTATTATTAACTTCAGAGTATCAAGCCTCCATAGCATTATACTCCTACATATATTCATCTAAAAACTGTATCACACACATAAATAAATAAATAAATAAAGTGATAGCTCAAAGCAACCAGGATCCAACAAGATGAAATAATAATCACACATATCCTACTGAGCTTTAGCAAGACGAATTTTTGACTGTCTACTACAACAAGTTGTGTCCGACTCTGACAATGGAGGCACGAAGACGCCGTCGCGTCTTCAGCTCGCTTCAATGCTTGTAGTCGTCGCTAGGTCGTCTACGGATCTAGATGTAATTTTTATTACTTTTGATATTCGTTGTACTGTCATAATCGAAAATGAATAGATCAAAAAAAGTCCCGCAAAAAAAATATCACACATCCTATCACCGGGACGGTTGCACCCAAAGTCCATGCATGGTTCCTCTATCCTCCACACGAATGGTATTTAAACTATGCAAACAACTTAATACTCCGCCTTTCACAAGTATAAGATGTTTTTGGATATTGTTAATATGGATTACATACGAACTGAAATGAGTAAACAAATACACTAAAAATGCGTCCACATGCATCCAAAGAAAGGGTAGAACATCTTATAATAGCGAACGAAGGGAGTGGTACATATGCTGGAGGATCAATATAATTAAGTCCACAATAGCTATATGTAAGTTGACTGAGTTTATAATTTGGATAAGTTGATTTTGTGGGAGCGGAAAAAAGCTGGAGGAAGAAGAAAGAAAGATGATATAAGTCTTGCCGTGTTGACAAAATCCCAACAGTTTTGCTAAGTCTCAATTAAATGAAACTTCGTTATGTCTTAGTCGATGCTATTTTTTTTTATCTTACATGAAGATTTGTATATTTTTTTTATTTTTAGTTTTCCTTTTACCTTCTTGTATACTATGTCATTTTTTTAGACTTTTTTAAATAGCAGCCAACTAAGACCTAGCCACACCCAAATTCCAAACAACTCAATAGGATCACTCCTTATACGTGCCAATGCAAGTATACAATGATCTAGTGATGTGAGGTACATATATATGGAGAAATTGACAATACTAGCTAGCTAAATAGGGCTGATCAATCCTGAGTTCCAAATCCCAGTACGGAAATTACATATATATGATGGTGTATTGTAAGTACAGTATATCTGTATATCCTATGACCTAGAATCAAAGTGGAAACTAATTAGCCACATGTAAAAATGGTAAGTAGTCGTCAAACATACATACTCCATCGTATGATCAAATTGTCAACAATTAATCAGTCAAGATACTCTGAATCCTCCGGATCAAATATATATATCGTTAAGTGTTCTTGGAGGAGCTCGAATTGGCTGCCGGCGGCGGCGTCATTGCCTGGCCGTGGAAGAGCTGTGGCGCCGTGGACGGCAGCAAGCTGCTCCACAGGTTCCAGTCGATCGTCCCAGCAGCAGCCGCCAGCTGCTGATCAGCACTGCTGCACCCACCGCTGATCTGCGAAATGTCGCCCTCGCCCTCGCCGTCGAAGGTCGGGCTCTGGAGCGGCGGCGGCATGTCGGAGGAGAACAGCTGCACCTGCTGCTTGGACTCCGCCGCCAGAACATGTTGATCATGTGGCGGACCCCCGCCGGCGACCATCAGTCGCGCGTTAGGGTTGTCGTAGTAGTAGTAATTGGAGGCGGAGCTGTAGCTGCCGTTCATCGTCGGGTACCCGCCGCCGCCGTAGGACAGCCTGTGCTGCTGGTTGGGCACCGGCTTCACGAACGCGCGGCACACCACCCACCCTTCCTCCTGAACGATCAAATTAACCCACAAAATCAGTACTACTACTACAATTGAACGACAAAATTCGTTGCTGAATTAGATCGACAAGCTTAATTAAGGCAGAGAAGAGAAACTAGTCCATGCATGCATGGATGGAGATTTGCATGCCTGTGTGGGCGCGTGCTCGTTGGACTGGAGGCGGTACTCGTGGATGATCCAGTCGGTCTTGCGGCCGTTGGGGGCGCGGCCACGGTAGAAGACGAGCGTCTTCCTCATGCCGATCACGGCCGCCGGAGACGACGAGGACGAGGACAGCACTGGCTTGTCCCTTCCGGTGGCCTTCCAGAAGCCGGCGGCCGTGGCGCGGTTGGTGCGCGTGCCGCTGGGGTATTTGCGGTCCTTGTAACTGAAGAAGTAGTACTCCGTCGTCGGATCTTCCTGCCCTCCTCCTCCGCCGCCGTACTTGCCGCACCTCTCTGCCATTAATCGACACATATACAGCTCGGTCAGTACTCCATTAACCATGCACTGCTAAATCATCAAGCTCTGCATCTGCATGCAGGATCGACGACGAAGTGGCGAACGAACTAGGTGTACCTTGGAGATCCCACGGCTCGATCCGGTAGAGGTCGACCTCCTGGATGATGTCGAGGTCGATCTTGTGGGAGGAGACCTTCCTGGCGAGGTAGTATCCGACGAGCTCCTCCTCCGTGGGGTGGAACCTGAACCCCGGGGGTACCGTGTTGCAAGAGGACTCCTCCATTGCCAGACCACCTCGCTCGCTCGATCAGATGACGACGAGTCGACGATGCTCTCTGCTACATGCAAAATCCAGCAGGCTCAGGTTCAGGTTGAGTCCCAGCCCTGAGCGAGCATGTGCATGTGTATCTGGATGGGCCAGGCAGGGAGAGAAAAGCTCCTAGAAATAGGAAGGCATGCACTGCACTCCTCGTGCAATGGGGATTCAGGATGGCATGCCGACCTAATTAGTTGTTGCACCACACCTAAAGGAGTCGTACCCGTAGTACATACACTACAATACAATACACACATCATTCTTTTAGGAGGAAATCTAGGTAGCTATCTAGCTAGACAATCCGTGTATTGTACTACAGTACTACTACTACCTAATAGCTACTACTACTATTTCGGTTTCAGACATGAGAGACATGGACTGGTCAGTTAATTAGGACGCCTGGCTCGATCGACCGGCTTGTGGCATACCAAAGCAGGAACGAAATTTAGTGATGAGACGGATGCAAATCCAAAGTAGTACTAGTTTTTGGACGGTGTGTGTGTAGTGAAGTGAAGCTTTTTGGAAGGTAGAGAGGCCAGCCGGTCTCCTAGCTAGCTAGCTTGGAGTGCACTTCAGGGCTGATCTCACTCGCATCCACCATCCAGATACTAGCTAGACAGTACTGACCCTTCTCTGTCACCTACAGCCTCCAGGACCTCACACATAACATAATACACGTACCAATAAAAAGGAACTATGTATGTATGGCTGACATGCACACCGCAGGTTGATGGATCAGATATGAGATGTGCGATATGATTATGACAGATGTTGCAACAAACGGCGATCATATCAGACGACCATAACAACACAAGGCATATTTGTACCTGGGAATATATATGAACATAATGGACTCACCAAATTAAAAAGCTACTACTGTAGATGTGATACTCGTTGATGATAGGCCTGGTTGCTATAGAGGAGCTTGTGAGCTATAACCTATTTATATGCACAAAAGATCATAAGTGCACGCTGCGATCAAGAACTTGAACCTGATGTAAACATGAGGTCTGCAAGTTACAGGCACGCGTGGAGTGGAGATCTGCAACTAGCTACAGCGCGTGTAGAATCTAATCTAAAAAGATATAGAGATAGAGATCGATGGAGAGAGAGAAGCTTGCTTAGACGGTTAATAAGTCATCAACAAGCGACCACCACCACCATTACTGCGAAAGCGACGCACAGTTTTCCAGTTGGGACTTGAGGGCAAATTTTGGGTGTAATGTGTGTGCACATACTTTTTTCCGAAAAGGTAAGGGGGTTGTGTTCTAACCCAAGCCACCCCCGCTCTCCCGTCATCAACATCCCTCCCTGTTGCCCCCATTTTTCTTGGGCTGTGGTGTTGCATGGGTCATGCCAGCTTTGGGGATCTATGGCTTGTGCCGTCCTTGGCATTGTAATATTTTTCTCCTTAGAGCATCTATAACTCGACTTGATAAACACATGCGGACGCGGACAGGCATGTCCGAATAACCTCTCATATCAGTCACGTATATCAATCTGGATTCTTAAATCATGTCTATCATATACATCAATGTCACATGTAAATAGAAAATGTTGGTATCAAAAATACATAGTTTTTACATAAATTTATTTAAGTGCAGAACTCAAACATTAGCTCATTGGTTTTCATTGTGGTCAACATATGCTCCACGAGATCACTGAGTAGTTGCGTGTACACATGATAATATCAACGATTCTGATGCTTCTGCAGAAAGTTCATAGGCTGGCTTGCATCTTGATATTTCGGAATTCGAACATGTTCTCCTGGCGCTTTAAAATGATTGGTTTGGTCAACACCATCACCATCATCCTTGACAATTATATTATGCAAAATCACAACATGTCATCAGTTGTCACAAATTTTTTGATTCCCACGTCATTGCAGCTCCACGAACAATTTCCCAATGAGCTTGAAGCACTCTTAATGCCCTCTCCACATCATTTCTAGTTGCTTCCTACATTGTTGCAAAGTGGCTTTCTTTGCTGTCGTGTGGTTCGGATATGGTCTTCACAAACACCGTCTGTTGAGGATGGATGTCATCGACAAGATAGTATCCCATGTTGTACTCACGGTTGTTTACAGTGTAGTTGCACGACAGCGATTCCCCGTTACAAAGCCTCCTAAACAAGGGAGATTGTCGAAGCACGTTAATGTACCGGCATTCCAAAGAAAGCATGTCAAATCCATAAGTCATGTGATGCCACTCTTTCCAGTATGATGGTGGCCTCTGTGGTGTAACCTTGATACAATTCCCCGTAAACCTTTGGGGGCAATTCTTCCATTATCAATGCATACAATCAATTCATCCAACCATTCCTGGAAAACCTCTGGCCTCTCCAATAACCAATAAATTTTCTGTGTCCCACGCATTTGGTTCTCGCAAATACTCTGCTCCAAACACCTGCACCACGGTGCGGGCAAACTTGACATTAGTCTTTAGGTATGTGCTCTCCCCCATCCGGACCATCTCACCAGCGGCATATGTGCTAGTATCAAGTGCAAGTATCCTCAGAGCAGCCGTGCATTTCTGCTTAATTAGTGGAGAAAGAAAGTTGGTTGCAGCAATCCCTTGTGAGCTTGAAGTAGTCATCGTGTGCCTCCACTCGCCCCCCTCCCAATGTGCAAAAAACAATTGTTTCTGCATGCAAAAACGGTGAAGAAACCATGGATCGTCTGGAAAAGTTGGGCCCAAAGTAAAGTAGTCCTTCTACAATAGTCGTGCTCTGGAGACCCTATCCCGATTGATTACTCTTCTCCCATTTGATTGAGCCCTTGAAGTTCAGAATATGCTCGACCTACCAGTCCATTTTCTATTGCATGCACATGAGCATGAGCATGTCCACTTATTCTTCCAAACCTAACGAATCAAAGAACTCAGTTTTAATCGTTTTATCAAGCTCCATCGGTCCACACTTCTCATCCAACAAAACGGAATTCATGGATTTCCCTACAAATAAATAACAAAAAACCACGTCAGACATTTTTTCAAACACATAAAGGGCGAGGGGCTATCTGAGAGTTATCGGACGTACCGTAGTGGCGTCCGGGCCGGCGATGATGTCCACGACAACATGCACGGGTGATACATCCATTTTGCATCATGCTTTTATATTGATATTAATTGCATTATGGGCTATTATTACACGTTATGGTACAATACTTATGCCTTTTCTCTCTTATTTTACAAGGTTTACATGAAGAGGGAGAATGCCGGCAGTTGGAATTCTAGACTAGAAAAGGAACAAATATTAGAGACCTATTCTGCACAACTCCAAAAGTCCTAAAAAGTTACGAAGAATTGTTTTGGAATATATACAAATTATTGGGCGAAACAAATACCAGAGGGGACCCACCAGGAGGTCACAAGCCTGCTAGGCACGTCCTACCCCCCTGGTCGCGCCTTGGTGGCTTGTGGGCCCCCTGGCAGGCCTCCGGTGTTGGGGAATGTTGCATGGGAAACAAAAAAAATCCTACGCTTCACCAAGATCAATCTAGGAGATGAGCATCTATAAGAGGAGAGATTGGATCTACGTATCCTTGTAGATCGCTAAGCAGAAGTGGTTGATGTAGTGGTACGTCTCCGCGATCCAAATTGCAAGCCGTCCCACGAACTCCTGATCAAGTACCGAACGGACGGCACCTTCGCGTTCAGCACGCGTGCAGCTCGATGAAGATCTCTAACTTCTTGATCCAGCAAGAGGGAGCGGAGAGGTAGACGAGTTCTCCCGCAGCGCGATGGCGTTATGGCGATGGTGGTGGAGCAATTCCAGCAGGGCTTCGCCTAAGCACTACTGAAAACCGATCTAGAGGAGAAAACGATCTAGAGGAAGAAGAGGGCAGCACACGGAAATTAGGGTTGGGCTGCCCTCAAAATCCGCTAGTATATATAGGAGGGAGGGGAGGGGAGGCAGCCCTAGCCTCTCCTCCAAGGAGAGGTTCGGCCGAAGCCTAGGGGAGGAGTCCACCTCCCACAAGGGAGGTGGATTCCAAGTGGGACTCTTCCCTAACTTGGCCCCTACTCTTCCTCCTTCTTCCCTTGCGCATAGGCCCTTATGGGCTGGCTTGCCTAGCCTACCAGGGGCTGGTGCGCCACCTCTAAGGCCCATGTGGCCCCTTGGGGTATGTGGGCCTCACTTGGTGGTCCCCGGAACCCATTCGTCACTACCGGTACACTGTCGGAAATGCCCAAAACTTTTCCGGAGTTCAACACCACTTTCATATATATATATATATATATATATGTATATATCAATCTTTACCTCCGGACCATTCCGGAGCTCCTCGTGACGTCTGAGTTATCATCCGGGACTCCGAACAACCTTCGGTCACCACCATACATAACTCTATACTACCGAAACATCATCGAACCTTAAGTGTGCAGACCCTGCGGGTTCGAGAACTATGTAGACATGACCGAGACACGACCTGCGGGTTCCAGATATAATGTTCAGGCTTAACGCAGGAACTAAATAACAATTATTCAGCTTCATCACTAATCCCGATGGTAATCGAAGAGAGAGCATGCTGACGGCGATCACATCAAACTTGGAACCATTTCCCACGCGCATCGTCACTTCGTCCTTCGCCAACCTTCGTCTATTCCATAGTTCCTGTTTTGAGTTGCAAATGTGAGCAGCCAAACCGATATCAAATACCCAGGCACTATAACGAGAGCTAGTAAGGTACACATCAATAACATGTATATCATATATACCTTGTTTGTTGTTAGCCGCCTTCTTGTCAGCCAAACACTTGGGGCAGTTCTGCTTCCAGGACCAGTTCCCTTGCGATGAAAGCACTCAGTTGCTGGCTTGGGTCCAGCCCTGGGTTTCTTCACGGGAGGAGCAACTACTTTTCCACCCTTCTTGGAGTTACCCTTCTTGCCCTTGCCATTCTTCTTAAAACTAGTGGTTTATTGACCATCAACACTCGATGTTCTTTCTGGATTTCAGACTTAGGGACTATCGGCATCGCAAACAGCTCGACGACTGACTTGTTCTTCTCGTGCATGTTATAGTTCATCACAAAGCTCTTGTAGCTAGGTGGCAGTGATTGAAGAACTCTGTCAGTGATCACCTCTGTTGGAAGGGGCATCCCTAACTCCGCCGGGCGAGTCGAATACCCAGACATTCTGAGTATATGTTCACTGATAGACCCGTTCTCCTCCATTTTGCAAGCATAGAACTTACCGGAGGTCTCATACCTTTCAATCCGGGCATTCTTTTTAAAGATAAACTCCAACTCCTGGAACATCTCATATGCTCCATGACGTTCAAAACGTCTTTGAAGTCTCGGTTCTAAGCCATACAATATTGCACAGTGAACTATTGAGTAATCTCCAGAACGTGCCTCCCAAGCGTTCTTAACGTCTTCGGATGACATGTCAGTGGGTTGGTCACCAAGCGGTGCATCAAGGACATATGACTTCTGGGAAGCCGTGAGGATAATCCTCAGATTACGGGCTCAGTCCACAAAGTTACTTCCATCATCTTTCAACTTAGCTTTCTCTAGGAACACATTAAAATTCGGGGGTGCTACTGCGCGAGCCATTGATCTACAACATAAATATGCAAAGGTTACTAAGACTATTGTTCAAGATAATGAGTTTAGTTAATCAAATTACTAAAGCTCCCACTCAAATTGACATCCCTCGGGTCATCTGAGTGACACATGATCCATATTCACCAACTCAAGTCCGATCATCACGTGAGTTAAGGTGGTTTCAACGGTGAACATCATCTTGTTGATCATATCTACTATATGACTCATGCTCGACCTTTCGGTCTCTTGTGTTCCGTGGCCATGTCTGTACATGCTAGGCTCGTCAAGTTTAACCTAAGTGTTCCGCATGTGCAATACTGGCTTACACCCATTGTATGCAAACGTAGAGTCTATCACACCCGATCATCACGTGGTATCTCGACACGATGAACCTTCGCAACGGTGCACACTCAGGGAGAACACAGTTCATCCTGATATTTAAGTGAGGGATCACCTTATAATGATACCATCGTCCTAAGAAAAACAAGGTGCATAAAAGGATTAACATCACATGCAATTCATAAGTGACATGATATGGACATGAACTTGTGCTTTTGATCTCCATCTTGAAAGCACCGGCATGATCTCCATCATCTTGATCTCCATCAACGTGTTGCCATCGGGGTTGTCGCGCCCACCATGCTTCTACTACTATTGCTACCGTTAAGCGATAAAGTAAAGCATTACATAGCGCTTAAAGATTGACACGCAGGTCATACAATGATCAAAGACAACTCTGTGGCTCCTACCGGTTGCCTTACTCATCGACATGCAAGTCGTGATATTCTATACAAAAACATGATCATCTCATACATCACATATATCACATCATGCAATTGGCCATATCACATCACAACGTACCCTGCAAAAACAAGTTAGACATCCTCTAATTGTTGTTGCATGTTTTACGTGGCTACTATGGGTATCTAGCAAGAACGGTTCTTACCTACGAAAAACCACAACGGTGATATGAAGATTGCTTTTCAACCTTCTACAAGGACCGCCTTAATCAAATCCGATCCAACTAAATTGGGAGAGACAGACACCCGCCAGCCATATTTATGCGACGAAGTCACATGTCAGACGACGGAACACGGTCTCTCGTAAGCGTACGAGTAAAGTCGGTCCGAGCAGCTTCATCCAACAATACCGTTGAACCAAGAAAATACTAAGGAAGGAAGCAATCTTAATATCAACGCCCACAAACTCTTTGTATTCTACTCAAGATCTCATCTACACATAGACCTAGCTCATGATGCCACTATTGGGGAACGTTGCATGGGAAACAAAAAAATTCCTACGCTTCACCAAGATCAATCTAGGAGATGAGCATCTATGAGAGGAGAGATTGGATCTATGGAACCTTGTAGATCGCTAAGAGGAAGAGTTAAAGAACGTGGTTGATGTAGTGGTACGTCTCCGCAATCCAAATCGCAAGCCGTCCCACGAACTCCCGATCAAGTACCGAACGGACGGCACCTCCACGTTCAGCACACGTGCAACTCGATGAAGATCTCCGCCTTCTTGATCCAGAAAGAGGGCGTGGAGAGGTAGAAGAGTTCTCCGGCAGCGCGACGGCGTTGCGGCGATGGTGGTGGAGCAATTCCACCAGGGCTTCACCTAAGCACTACTGAAAACCGGTCTAGAGGAGAAAACGATCTAGAGGAAGAAGAGGGCAGCACGTGGCAATTAGGGTTGGGGATGCCCTCAAAATCCTCTAGTATATATAGGAGGGAGGGGAGAGGAGGAATCCCTAGCCTCTCCTCCAAGGAGAGGTTCGACCGAAGCCTAGGGGAGGAGTCCACCTCCCACAAGGGAGGTGGATTCCAAGTGGGACTCTTCCCTAACTTAGCCCCTACTCTTCCTCCTTCTTCCCTTGCGCATAGGCCCTTATGGCCTGGCTTGCCCAGCCCACCAGGGGCTGGTGCGCCACCTCTAAGGCCCATGTGTCCCCTTGGGGTATGTGGTCCCCACTTGGTGGTCCCCGGAACCCATTCGTCACTCCCTGTACACTGTCGAAAATGCCCGAAACATTTCTGGAGTTCAAACACCACCTTCCTGTATATCAATCTTTACCTACGGACCATTCCGGAGCTCCTCGTGATGTTCGGGATCTCATCCGGGACTCCGAACAACCTTCGGTCACCACCATACATAACTCTATACTACCGAAACGTCACCGAACCGAGTGTGCAGACCCTACGGGTTCGAGAACTATGTAGACATGACCGAGACACCTCTATGGTCAATAACCAATAGCGGGACCTGGATGTCCATATTAATTCCTACATATTCTACGAAGATCTTTATCGGTCGAACCTATATGTCAAGGATTCAGTTAATCCCGTATGATGTTCCCCTTGTTCTTCGGTATGTTACTTGCTTGAGATTCGATCGTCGGTATCTCCACACCTAGTTCAACCTCGTTACCGGCAAGTCTCTTTACTCGTTCCGTAATACAAGATCCCATGGCTAACACTTAGTCACATTGCTTGCAAGGCTTATTGTGATGTTGTATTACCGAGTGGGCCCTGAGATACCTCTCCGTCACACGGGGTAACAAATCCCAGTGTTGATCCATGCCAACCCAGCAAACACCCTCGGAGATACCTGTAGAGCACCTTTATAGTCACCCAGTTACGTTGCAACGTTTGATACACACAAGGCACTCCTCCGGTGTCTGTGAGTTGCATGATCTTATGCTCATAGGAACATATACTTGACATGCAGAAAACTGTAGCAATAAACTGACATGATCATATGCTACGTTTATAGTTTGGGTCTTGTCCATCCCATCATTCTCCTAATGATGTGATCCCGTTATCAAATGACATCTTATGTCAATGTCTAGGAAACCTTGACCATCTTTGATCAACGAGCTAGTCTACTAGAGGCACACTAGGGACAAAGTGTTGTCTATATATCCACACATGCAATGTGTTTCCAACCAATACAATTATATCATGGATAATAAACAATTATCATGAATAAGGAAATATAATAATAAACACTTTATTTATTGCCTCTAGGGCATATTTCCAACATCCGGTGCCCATCTTCTGCTATATGAAGGGTTTTGACCTGGAAAAGATGGAGAGAGCTTTCGGGACGAAGTGCCGCCGTCTCAAGGCGAAACTTGGGCAGAACCAATCTAGAGCTTTGACGGAGCTGTTCTGCCAGGCAAACTTCCCTTCGGGAGGGGGAAATCAAAGCCATCATCATCACCAGTGATCCTGTCATCGAGAGGGGGTCAATCTCCATCAACATCTTCACCAGCACCATTTCCTCTCCAAACCCTAGTTCATCTCTTGTATCTGATCTTTGTCTCAAACCTCCGATTGGTACATGTGGGTTGCTAGTAGTGTTGATTACTCCTTGTAGTTGATGCTAGTTGGTTTACTTGGTGGAAGTGTTGTGTTCTACCGTAGGTGCATTGCATGCAAATTAAAATTTTCCTACGCGCAGAACATCCAAAAACATGCTACAGAGATGGATCACAGATCATTACCACTAGACGCGTACTGCCGTGCAGCGGAAGTAGAGTTGGGGAAGCGCGTTCGTGTGGTCCGTCTCCTCCTCATCCGATCTCCCACGAACAGCCAATCCGATCTCCCTCGCGCAGCCGGTCGTCGGATCCCGCGTACAGGTTTGCCGGAGCGGCACAAATGCACTGCCTCTAACGGTATCCGCGCGTGTAGGAGGAACACACCGTGCGACGGACTGCTAGGTCCGATCACATAGTCGGCGGTGAGTGGAGGTGACTATTCGTAACACATGCAAACCTTAATGACGACGCCAAAGCGATAAACCAGATGGGTGTGCCGCACCTCCACTATATATAGGCATCCGGAGTGGGCTCAACTCTTGGGCCTCACACGGATACTAAAGCCCACGTGTTCCTTCCCTTAAGCGCGTGACCCCTTAGGTTCTCGTTCACTTGGTCGCGAGTCAGATCACATCCGGCTTGACCAGTCATTAGCAGCCTCTAGCAAGGCGTGCCGACTCCAAGTGTATGATGAAGCTAGTTAGGCGAACCAGTACTTGACACTTCTATTCCCTTTGTCACACGATATATGTTGTCATGCACAAGGCGACATGGTCATCCTTGTTGCAGCACGACCTCTTTCTCGTTCCGGTGAATATGAGCAACACTTCGGATTATCTCACAATCCTCATCGCATGGCCATGCTTATCCAGGTCGGATCACCCGAGGGCCCCAGAGTATATCTCTCCTGATCGGAGGGGAAAATCCCATCTTGGTCGACCATGTCTCGCGGCATGGGTCTGGACAATTCCGAAACCTACCTTTGTAACTACCCAGTCATGGAGTAGCGTTTGGTCGGCCCAAAGCAAGTCTATCACCATCCCAAGTACATGCTCCAGCTCAGGTCTTAGGACATAGAATGTATGTTGTACTAGAGACTCATAGATGACCTGTCGCTGCGTCTCGTAGTTGGGTCTTGACTCTGATTCGACTACATCGAATCCGGCCAGACCTTTCTGAGTCCATATTATCCGGCTAGCATCCAATGCTACATGGTCAGTGAGACCGGACCATCCACCGTGTCATATGCTAGTCTAACTGGATGCGCATCCACACAGCCCTTTCGACTAGGGACCATTTAGGACAGTCATCATATAATGCATAGTCTCACAAACAAGTCACGTACTTGTTAATACACATCATTGATAATGTCCAAGGACTATCTTTATTCATAAACACATAGGAAATATCATCATACATGATTGTCTCTAGGGCATATCTCCAACAGTCTCCCACTTGCACTAGAGTCAATCAAATAGACATCGAATGCCCATAGCTCTAACATGTCCCTCATGCTTGGGTTGTGGAAGCGGCTTAGTCAATGGATCTGCAACATTTGCATCCGTGTGAATCTTGCATAAATTAGTATCACCTTTGTCTATGAGCTTTTGTATCAAGTGATACTTTCGGTCTATGTGCCTGGTCTTGTGGTGTTGTCTCGGCTCCTTGGCCTATGCGATGGCACCTGAATTATCGCAATAAAGGTCTAACGGCTTTGACCAGCCCGGGAACACACCAACATCTTCCAGGAACTTCCGAATCCAAACACCTTCCTTTACGACTTCACAAGCCGCTGTGTATTCAGCCTCTGTTGTGGAGTCGGCCATCGTATCTTTCCTGCAACTCGTCCAACTCACTGCTCCTCCATTCATGACATACACGAATCCAGTTTGAGATCAACAATCATCCCTATCGGTTTGGAGACTAGCATCAGCATAACCCTTTACGTAGAGCTCCTCCTCACCTCCATAAACTAGGAACATCTCTTTAGTCCTTTTCAGGTACTTCAAGATAGTTTTCACCGCTGCCCAGTGACTCTCACCTGGGTCGGCCTGGTATCTACTTGTTAAGCTTATTACATAGGCAACATCAGGGCATGTACATAGCATGGAATACATGATGGATCCAATTGCCGAGGCATATGGAATCCTACTCATCTGGTTTCACTCATCAGAAGTCATAGGACTTTGAGTGATGCTTAGCCTTATACCATGTGAGATGGACAAGAACCCTTTCTTGGCCTCACTCATGTTGAACCTCTTCAACACTTTGTCTATGTATGTGCTCTGGCTTAAGCCAAGTAGCCGCCTCGATCTATCTCTATAAATCTTGATGCCTAAAATGTACACTGCCTCTCCAAGGTCTTTCATGGAAAACCTGCCATTCAATGATTCCTTGACTGAGTTCAGCATCGAAACATCATTTCCGATCAGCAATATGTCATCCACATACAAGATCAAAAATACTACCGAGCTCCCACTAGACTTCTTGTATAAACAATAGTCCTCTTCATTATTGATGAAACCAAGGTCAACAATGACTTCGTCAAAACGAATGTTCCAACTCCGAGCTGCTTGCTTCAATCCATAAATGGATCTCTTGAGCTTGCATATTTTACCAGCGTTAGTTGGATCGACAAAACCTTCGGGTTGTATCATGTATACATCCTCTTTTAAACTTCCATGAAGGAAAGCCATTTTTACATCCATCTGCCATATCTCATAATCGAAATATGCAACTATAGCTAGTATGATCCTCACAGACTTTAGCATCGCTACTGGCGAGTAGGTCTCGTCGTAGTTAATTCCTTGAACTTGTCCATAACCTTTAGCGACAAGCCGAGCTTTGTGGATCTGAACATTTCCATCCACATCGGCTTTCTTCTTAAAGACCCATTTGCAACCAATGGCAACTGCGTCAGGTGGCGGATCAACCAAGTCCCAGACTTGATTGTCATCCATGGACTTTAAATTGGATCTCATGGCCTCTAGCCATGCCTTGGAATCTGGGCTCACCATCGCTTCCGCATACGTGGTCGGCTTGTCGCTTTCTAGCAACAAAACATCACACACTATGCGCAATCTTTCCGACCTCCGTGGCTCCGGTGCCGACTCCACTACGGGTTCTCTGACCGACTCCAGTGTGATCTCATCACCAACCGAGTTGTCACCGAGTGGCTCTCAAATTTTTTCGAGTCGCACTGTTCTCCCACTGGCCTCCCGACTAAGAAACGCTTTCTCTAGGAAAACCCCATTCCGAGCAACAAACACTTTGTTCTCTTCTCGGTTGTAGAAGTTATATCCCAAGGTTTCCCTCGGATATCCCATGAATATGCATTTATCTGACTTGGGTGTAAGCTTGTACGACATGAGTCGCTTGACAAATGCTTCACAACCCCAAATCTTTAGAAAAGACAAACTAGGACTCTTCCCAGTCCACATCTCATATGGTGTCTTGTCTACGGATTTTGATGGTACCCTATTAAGTGTGAAAGCTGCAGTTTCTAGAGCGTATCCCTAGAATGACAAGGGTAAATCCGATTTGCTCATCATCGACCGGACCATGTCCAACAAGGTTCGATTTCTCCATTTTGACACACCGTTTCTCTGCGGCATACCCGGAGGTGTCAGCTAAGGTACTATACCTCGGCTTTTCAGATGATTATCAAACTCCTGGCTCATGTACTCACCTCCACGGTCTGATCGTAGAAGTTTTATCGTCTTGCCGAGCTGATTTTCAACCTCGTTCTGAAACTCTTTTAACTTTTCAAAAGTTTCTGACTTGTGCCTCATCAAATAGATATATCCATATCTACTCAAGTCGTCGGTAAAAGTCATGAAGTACTGGTAGCCACCTCTGGCCGTTGTGCTCATTAGACCACGCACGTCACTGTGTATAAGCTCCAACAGCTCAGACGTCCTCTCGCAACTCTTTGCAAAAGGAGACTTGGTCATCTTTCCTAGCAAGCATGATTCGCATGTCTTGAACAACCCAAAGTCAAACAAAGTTAGTAGTCCATCATCATGGATCTTCTTCATGCGTTTCAGACTAATGTATCCAAGCTGGCAATGCCAGAACTATGTTGGATTTATCTCATTAGGCTTATGCCTCTTGACATTCACATTATAGACCGGTTCCGTTTCTAGATTTAAAATAAATAGCCCATCTACAATGGGTGCATAGCCATGGAACATTCCATTCAAATAAAATGAACAACCATTGTCCTTTAAATTGAATTCATAACCCTGACTCATCAAGCATGAGGTAGAAATAATGTTCCGACTAAGTGCGGGAATGTAATAAAAATTATTCAATTCCAAAATAAATCCAGAAGGAAGCTTGAGCTGCATCGTGTCGACCTCCAACGTGGCAACTCTTGCTTTGTTGCTGACCCTGATGTCAATCTCCCCTTGTGCCACACGCCTAGTTCTTACCAGCTTGCACCGAGTTGCAAATATGAAGAACCGATACGGTATCAAATACCCAAGAGCTCCTAGGTATGTCAGCAAGGTAAATGTCTATAACATATGTAACAAGTGTACCTTTGCCTGAAGAAGCATCTCCGTCCTTCTTGTCGTGCTCAGCAAGCCACTTGCTATAGTTCCTCTTCCAGTGACCAGCCTCCTTGCAATGAAAGAAAATGGTCTTTGAGTTTGGTCCGGACTTTGGCTCAGCAGTGGAGACAGCCTTCTCCGTGCCCTTTGCCTTACCATTTTTCTTGGACCAACTCTTCTTGAACTTAGTCGAGTTATGCACCATCAACACTTGATGTGTGCCTTTCTTAATATCCTGCTCTGCCACCTTAAGCATCCCATGCAATTCAGTGAGCTTCTTATCCATGTCGTGCATATGATAGTTCGAGATGAACATCCCATAGCTAGCTGGAAGAGAACCCAGAAACTGCATCAGTCGCCAGCTCATCCAAGAGCGGGAAACCCAACCGATCCAAAGCTTGCACATATCCGATCATTTTGATCACATGTGGGCTCAGTGGATCACCTTCCTTCAGCTTACAATCCATCAAGGATCACCAGACGTTGAACCTTTCGGTACTAGCCTGCACCTGAAACATGGTCTTGAGACCCTCGATCATATCGAAAGCCGCAATGTGTTTGAAATGATGTTGCAAATCGGGCTCCATACAAGCCAGCATGAGGCAGCTGATCTCGTTCGATTCATCAACAAGTTTCTGGTAGGCATTCTTGGTTGTGGCATTAGCATTATCGGTAGGTGCTTCTGGAAGTGGATCCTCTAGAACATGTTCCTTTTTATCGTGCTTGAGAACAATTCTCAAATTTCTATACCAGGTGGTAAAGTTTGTTCCATTCAGTTTATCCTTTTCCAGAATTGATTTCAGTGTAAAGTTTTGAGCAGGTGGTGCCATTGATCTACAAAAGATAATGTGCAATCACTAAGAAATGTGTTTATGTAGAGTAATTCAAGCCTTAAACAAAACTACTCCCACTGAAGTCAGCATCCCTCCGCAAACTCTTAGTGATTCAGGACCCGTCTAGCGCGAGCGACTAGTGAGCTTTAGCATCACTGCTAGCCAACTTGCCTATTCGGTAAGCAACTCCTTGCTAATCGTATCTCTATACGACTCCTGTCGGTCAGGTAGGTATCTCATACCCTGGCTCCCAACCTTCTTTGCCACAAGGCCCAAAACCATTTTGATAGCCTTGTCAAGTTAACCTGATGCAGTGCATGCCTGTGTACGACATGAACCCTCTAGTTCAAGGACACCTAGTAGCACCTCAATTTTATGAGCCCACCACTAGACATACTTGACGTGCAAAGGTGCAACATCCGGAATGGCAATGTGCTCTATATTAATGAGGGGTCTTTCTACCATACTAACATGCATAGAAACAAGAAGCAATATCAATCACATATAAACATAAATATGTGAAATAGTATGGCTCCTTCATGGGCATCCTTCCATGGGCGGATCCTACTCCGATGACCAAGGTGGAACTCCATCTTGTCCGTCACGCCAGGACGCCAAACCCTCGAACTTGATCTTTGTCCTCCAACTACTACAACTAGTAATGAATTTACAGAGAATCAGAAGTTGACACGCAGGTCGTTATACAATATAATGACATCACTTTGGCTCCTGCCGGCTGACAATCATGACACGCAGGTCATGTTAAGTTACACAGATGCATCATATACATATGAGCCATACTATTCACATCAAACCTGGAAAACAAACTTATGCATAGAATCGCATTCTACCATTTTGTGTGATCATGTACGATATACAAGGCGCTACACACATGCCGAATTTTCTGATCTGACCGATGTAATTGATCATCGCAAACCCGATTCGGATTTACGTTTCACAGTTAACCCCGATGGCAGAAACGGACTGGTAGGGGTAGGTTGTGTCACGACCTCTTCGATTCTGATTGACAGAAAACATAGCCTCAACGATCTCGATGTGCAGTTGATCTCATCAACCATGCACATAGCCGATCTCATGAATGACGACGGATCTCATCCGCCGCCTCCACATATCAAATATGCATCCGATGTGAATCCAAATCCTATAACAGAGGCTGTGATACCACTGTTGTGTTCTACCGTAGGTGCATCGCATGCAAATTAAAATTTTCCTACGTGCAGAACATCCAAGAACATGCTACAAAGATGGATCACAGATTGTTACCACTAGACGCGCGATGCCATGCAGTGGAAGTAGAGTTGGGGCAATGCGTTTGTGTGGTCCGTATCTTCCTCGCCTGATCTCCCACGAACAACCAATTCGATCTCCCTCGCGCAGCCGGTCGTCGGATCCTGCGTACAAGCTTGCCGGAGCGGCGCAAATGCACCGCCTATAACAGTATCCGTGCATGCAGGAGGAACACACCGTGTGGCGGACTGCTAGGTCCGATCACACGGTCAGCGGCAAGTGGAGGTGGCTATTCGCAACACATGCAAACCTTAATGACGGCGCCGAAGCGATCAACTAGATGGGTGTGCCGCACCTCCACTATATATAGGCATCCGACATGGGCTCAACTCTTGGACCTCGCACGGATCCTAAAGCCCACGTGTTCCTTCCCTTAAGCGTGTGACCCCTTAGGTTCTCGTTCACCTAGTCATGAGTCAGATCACATCCATCTCGACCAGTCGGTAACAGCCTCTAGCAAGGCGTGCCGACTCCAAGTGTCTGATGAAGCTGGTTAGGTGAACCTGTACTTGGCACTTCTATTCCCTTTGCCACATGATATATGTTGTCGTGCACAAGGCGACATGGTCATCCTTGTTACAGCACGACCTCTTTCTCGTTCCAGTGAATCTGACCAACACTTTGGATTATCTCATAATCCTCATCGCATGGCCATGCTTATCCAGGTCGGATCACCCAAGGGGCCCAGAGTATATCTCTCCTGATCGGAGGGGCAAATCCCATCTTGCTCGACCATGTCTCCCAGCATGGGTCTGGACAAACCCGAAACCTACCTTTGTAACTACCTAGTCATGGAGTAGCGTTTGGTCAGCCCAAAGCAAGTCTGTCACCATCCCGAGTACATGCGCCAGCTCAGGTCTTAGGAAATAGAACGTATGTTGTACTAGAGACTCACAGCTGACCTCTCATTGCATCTCGTAGTTGGGTCTGTCCAACTCAGACCTTATCTCGACTCGGATTCGACTACGTCGAAGCCGACCAGACCATTCTGAGTCCATATTGTCCGGCTAGCATCCAATACTACATGGTCAGTGAGACCAGACCATCCACCGTGTCATATGCTAGTCTAACTGGCTGCGCGTCCACACAACCCTTTCGACTAGGGACCATTTAGGACAGTCATCATACAATGCATAGTCTCACAAACAAGTCAGGTACTTGTTAATACACATCATTGATAATGTCCAAGAACTATCTTTATTCATAAACACATAGGAAATATCATCATACATGATTGCCTCTAGGGCATATCTCCAAGAGGAAGATCATATGTTTAGATCCTTTATGATAATTAATACTCCTTTGATTATGAACATGAACATGTTTTGTGAGTAGTTATGTTTGTTCCTGAGGACATGGGATAAGTCTTGTTATAAGTAATCATGTGAATTTGGTATTCGTTCGATATTTTGATGGGATGTATGTTGTCTCTCCTCTAGTGGTGTTATGTGAACGTCGACTACATAACACTTCACCATTATTTGGGCCTAGGGGAAGACATTGGGAAGTAATAAGTAGATGATGGGTTGCTAGAGTGACAGAAGCTTAAACCCTAGTTTATGCGTTGCTTCGTAAGGGGCTGATTTGGATCCATATGTTTCATGCTATGGTTAGATTTATCTTAATTCTTCTTTCGTAGTTGTAGATGCTTGCGATAGAGGTTAATCATAAGTGGGAGGTTTGTCCAAGTAAGGGCAGCACCCAAGCACCGGTCCACCCACATATCAAATTATCAAACTAACGAACGCGAATCAAATGAGCATGATGAAAACTAGCTTGACAGAAATTCCCATGTGTCCTCGGGAGAGCTTCACTTTATATAAGAGTTTGTCCAGGCCTGTCCTTTCATACAAAAAGTATTGGACTACCTTGATGCACCTTCACTACACTTGTTACTTGTTACCCATTACAAATTACCTTATCACAAAACTATTTGTTACCGATAATTTCACTGCTTGCAGAGAATACCATACTGAAAACCGCTTGTCATTTCCTTCTGCTCCTTGTTGTGTTTGACACTCTTACTTATCAAATGGACTATGATAGATCCCCTATAATTCTGGGTCAACAAGACTCTTTTCTAGCGCCATTGCCGGAGAGTGAAGCGCCTTTGGTAAGTGGAATCTGGTAAGGAAAAAATTTATATAGTGTGCTGAAATATACTATCACTTGTTACTATGGAAAATAATCCTTTGAGGGGCGTGTTCGGGGTATCTTCACCTCGACCGGAAGCACAAAGAGTTGCTCCTCAACCTACTGAACCTGCTGAAAATATTTATTATGAAATTCCTTCGTGTATGATAGTGAAATTGCTGGCTAATCCTTATGCAAGAGATGGAACACTACATCCTGATTTGCATCTAATCTATGTGGATGAAGTTTGTGGATTATTTAACTTGCGGGTCTGCCCGAGGATCATGTAAAGAATAAGGTCTTTCCTTTATCTTTGAAGGAGAAGGCATTGACATGGTATAGGCTATGTGATGATATTGGACCATGGACCTACAACCGATTGAAAATGGAATTTCATCAGAAGTTTTATCCTATGCATCTAGTTCATCTTGATCGGAATTATATTTATAATTTTGGGCCTCGTGAGGGAGAAAGTATAGTTCAAGCTTGGGGGAGGATTAAGTCAATGTTATATTCATGCCCCAATCATGAACTCTCAAAATAAATTATTATTCAGAACTTTTATGCTCGGCTTTCTCGTAATGATCAATCCATGCTCGATACTTCTTGCACTGGTTCCTATATGAAGAAAGATATTGACTTCAAATGGGATTTATTGGAAATAATTAAATGCAATTCTGAAGATTGGGAACTCGACGAAGATAAGGAGTCAGGTATAAATCTTAAGTTCGATTGTGTTAAATCCTTTGTAGACACAGATGCTTTTCGTGAATTTAGCACTAAATATGGACTTGACTCTGAGATAGTAGCTTCTTTCTGTGAATCTTTTGCTGCTCCTCTCTAAGAAGAAGTGGTTTAACTATCATCCTCCCATTGAAGTGAAAGTAGTTGAACCTATTAAAGTTGAAGAAGAAACTATTACTTATAATGTTGATCATGTTATTCCTGCTGCTTATATTGAGAAACCACCTTTCCCTGTTAGAATAAAGGAACATGCTAAAGCTTCATCTGTGGTTTGTAAGAGCTATGTTAGAACACCTACACCTCCTGAACAAATTAAAGTTTAACCTATTATTGCTATGGTTAAAGATCTCTTTTTTTTAGTTGTAACCAGTAGGAGAGGCTCCTATTGCTTTAGATTAATTAAACCATTTTACAATTACATGTTGTGGGTTGACCGGATGGTCTCCCCACTGTCTAACCAAAACAAGAGACTGAGTGGGAGGCAAAATGAGGAAGCTCTGGATGCAACCAGAGGAATTACAATGCTAGAGCTACTAGTGTTAAATAGTCCCAAAACTTGGGACCAACCCTGTGCTTCAACCAGAGAAGGTCTTCTTTTGATCTATCCTTCCAGGTAGAATATTGTGGTGGAATGTGCGTGAAGATAAAGTTATTTCTTTCTTTCCATATATTCCAAGCAACAATTCCCACCAATTCAAAGAACAGTTGACCTGTGAAGGATAGCTTAGCCTGCTGAATGGCAGAAATGGTAGATGTATCTGAATTCCAAGTAATACCCACTCTGCTCCAACAATGAACACTAAAAGGACACTCAAAGATAAGATGCTCAATCATTTCCTCACACCCCGCCGTGCAGAGCACACATGAATAAATATTACCAATATTGAAATGTCTCCTTTTGAGCATGTTTCTGGTGTTCAACCGATCAGCTGGGAGAATCCACATGAAAACCTTCAGCTTCATGTGCAGTTTAGATGACCAGATCCATAAGAAGGGAGCAGGAGCTGTTATCGATGCATGACAATGCATATAAACATTCTTGGATGAGAAACTGTTGCCCCAGATATATGTCCATGAATCAGATACCGATGAATTGTCTGTGGGGAATGGACTGAGATTCAGCAGAGTTTGGAATTCATATGAGCCTCAGGAGACAGTGGTAAATGAAACTTAGAATAGGGATCTACTTCCTGGAAGAACCTGTGAACCAAGATATCTTCCTCGATGGCAAATGAGAATAGGCATTGAAGTGAGTTGCTAAGAAAATTCTCAGTCCAACTATCATGCCACAGAGAGATATTCTTGCCAGTACCAACAGAGGGTAAAGCAATACCTCGAAATATGGGCATAAGCTTGATGAGCTGTCTCCACCAGAATGAACCAATCATGGGCTTTGCATGTGGGATAGTCACCATAGTATGAATCCCATATTAGTTGTACCCATGGAAGATTTGCCTTATTATAGAACTTGTCCAAGAATTTCAACAGGAGGGCTTGATTCTAAATTTTAATGTTTATGACCCCAAGACCTCCATGCTTCTTCGGACAACACACTCTATTCCATGCAACCAAGGAGTTACAGGATTCTCCTTGTTCAGTTTTCTTTGTCCAAATGCATCTTCTTCTTATTTTGTCAAAGTACTCTAGAAACTTGTGGGGTAGCTTTAGAGTACACATGGCATGATTGATCATGGAAGTGACAAGAGAGTTGACCAGGGTGATTCTTGATGCATGACAAAGAAGATAGCACGTGCTGGAAAGTCTTCTTTCAACCCTGTCCACCAATGGCATCAGATCAGTCTTAGTTGGTTTAGTTGTGCCTAGAGGTAAGCCCAAATAGGTAAATGGAAGCTTCCCAATTGTGCATCCAAGAATGGTGGCCAGGGATTCAGATTTTGCAGTCTCAATGTTCAAAGGGATCAAGTAGGACCTATGAAAGTTTATGTTCAGTCCAGTTGAAGCTGCAAACTGCAGGAGTATATTCTTGAGGTGTGTAATCTGCTGCTCACAGGCTAGCATGATCAACAACGTGTCATCTGCATACTGAATAATTGGAAAATCACCTTGCCTTGGGATGGGAAGAGAGAGCCTCCCTTCTGAAAATTCTTTATTAATGATACACTGCAACAATTCTGCTGCCAGAACAAAAAGAAGAGGGAAGAATGGGTCTCCTTGGCGAACACCCCTTTTGCAATGGAAGGATTTCCCAGGGATGCCATTTAGCAAAACAGGCGAGTGGCTAGAGGAGAGAATAAGCTTTACCCAAGTAATCCAGCGGTCATCAAAACCCAGACGTTGCAACATTAAGATAATTAAATCGTGCTCAACCATATCAAACGCTTTCTCAAAGTCCAGTTTGATAATAACTATCTCCCTTTTTGATTGAACACATTGATGGATGTATTCAAAAGACCATGCTAGACAATCCTGGATCGACCTCCCTTTGATGAAACCATATTTATTTTTGTGAATAAGCAAAAGAATCACCTTCTGAAGACGGCCCGCTAATAGCTTTGTCAGTATTTTCATGCAGCAATTGAGAAGAGAGACTGGTCGATAATCATTAACTATAGTTGGGGCTAGTTTCTTTGGAATAAGTGTGATCAAAGAAGCATTAAAACTATCTAAGGAGATATTACCTGACCAGAATTGATTACAGAGCTCATAAAAATCGTGCTTGATGATCTCCCAACAGTTCTTGAGAAAGCAACCATTGAATCCATCCGGTCCAGGTGCCTTGTCCAAAGGCAGTTTACGGACCACCTCATCAATTTCTTTTTGGCTAAAGGGGACAGAAAGACTCTCAAGATCCAGGTTTGCTGCAACTAATTGATCAATATTAAAACTGAACATCAATGGGACAGAGGATCCCAACCCGTCCCTAAAAGCATGGTAAATTGCTTCTACCTTGCTGATGTGGTCTTCCAACACCACTCCACTTGGAAGTGTGATCGCTGCAATTGTATTTATTCGGTGCCGCTCTGTTGCCATCCGATGGAAAAACTTGGTAGGTTCATCACCAAATTTGATATACCGTACCGTGCATCTCATACGCCATTATTGCTGCTTATAAGTTAAAAGCCGGATGATGTGAGCTTTAAGAATTTTCCTGAAGTTCCATTCATGAACAGCAAGTTGACGCTCATTCTCAATACTATCAAGAAACAACAATGTTTGATTGGATTTGTCAATGAGCTGAGAGAGGTTGGAGATGGATTTACTCCAATGTTTCAAAGCACCTCTAAGCGACTTTAGCTTCTCACTAATCTTTCTCGCAGGGTCAGTATATTTGGTAGCAGCGTTCCAAGAAAGTTTGACCACGTCCATGAATCCTGGGTGACTGATCCAATAATTTTCAAACCTAAACATGTGAGATCGAGGTATGCATGTTTGGACTGAAATGAGAAAGGGTACATGATCCGAAACCGGCCTCGTCAAGGGTTTAGCAGTTGTAATTGGGAATTTAGATGTCCAGTGATTAGAAGTAAACACCCAGTCTAACTGCTCGAGTAATGGCTGATCTTGCATATTAATCCAAGTAGAAGATATACCTTGCAAAGTGATTTCCACAAGAGATAACGCACGAATAATATCATTGAATAAAATCATATCCGAGACATCACCGCCAGAACGATTCCTATTATCTGGTGATCTCAAAAAATTAAAATCACCAAGTAAAATCCAATCCTCCTGTGAGCTAATGTTAAGATCGTATAACCAGAAGACAAAATCCAACCTAGGCGTGCTCGAGCAAGGACCATAAACGTTAGCAAGAGTCCAAGTATCCGTGGATAGAACTGAGTGAAAGGAGATCACAATTGCCCATTGATGCATAGAGATCACATTACCAGTAAAAACAGCACTATTCCATATCACTATGAGCCCACCTGAACTACCCAGAGAGGGTACAAACGCAAACTGATCAAAGCGACGAGGGAAAAATTTCCGTAGGAAGGAGTGGTCAAATGTTCGCGCTTAGTTTCTTGAAGACAGATAACCGAGCAACCACTACTATCAATATGCGATCGCAGCGAAGATTGTTTATCATTCGGACCAATGCCACAGATATTCCAGCATAAAATGTTCCACGGCCTAAACTGATTGTTCATAAGCAAAAGAGGATTAAAACAACTAAGCAGAGTAATATTCAGACAAGTTCAGAGCAGAACAACCACAAACTTTGACAGCAAAATAGCAGAATGCGAACAAGGATTGGCAGATTAAGCACAATCCTCGTCCACCACCATAGCGAGCAACTTCTCCCTGGAGATCTCCGATGTAGGGATACCACAGTCCTCCATGCCAATCTTTTGAAGAGTCTCAGTGGATACGATCTCCGATGGGTTGGAGGGGGCGGTAGTCGACCCGGGTGCAGGGTTAGCCACCTGCATGTTTACTTTGGGAATGATGAGTGTCTTGCGAGGCCGTGCATCAGAAGTTATTGGCACTTTAAATCCCCTATACATGTTTGAACGGGGGCTGCAACGAACCTCAGATGAGACAAGAGGAGTTGTCACTCTCCCTCTCCTCTTTTTAGAGCCAGTAACACCAATGGGAGGATCCAAACGTGCAGCCAGAGAGGAACTATCCTCCACCTTGACAGAGTAGCAATCTTCAGCAGAAAGCATAGTTGATACACCCTCAATATCTGTCTCAGCAGATCCAGGAGTGGAGGTGAAAGCAATAGTGTCATCACCAACCATGGGTAGGCAAGGAGAATCATCGAAGCAAAGCTTATGTGCCACTTTCCTGATCTCTGCCTTGGGATGGGAATGAAACCCTATCCTGCTCTTGCTTCCAAATTTGATAAGAGAGAAGGGGATAACCGGAAGCTTGGGGTTCTTGAAACCAAAAGAACTGGACAGCCCAAGGAACGATTTGACCATCGACGAAGCAATCTGAAATTGCACTGCTGTTGCTGGATGTGACAGTTGGTCTGGAATCAGACAACAGTTAACCTGCATCCGAGAGGATTCTGCCGAAGCCACAATGTCAATACTGCCAGCAGAAGCAAATGAATCAGCCTCTGAACCCATCGTCTCATGATAAGCCGAAAGGGGACTATCCAGAACATTGTTCTCAGGAGCAATGCCATCGGAAAAGCGGACACCTTGATCACGAAGTACATCTTGGAAATTGATCTGTCCTCTGGCTAGCAATCGAATCAGAGTCCTGAGAGCATTGGGAGCATGATGAACTGTTGGATTGCCGCCAGCAGCCCCTCCTTGGGGTACCACCCCGTTACGCTGCAGCCACGCTTGCAATCTGACCTGGAAGGTATGCTCCGCAGTTGTGTGCAGACCGAACAGCGGATGAGCATCTCCATTCGGAGGGAAAGGATCCTCACCCTCCAACGGCACATCATCAACAAATATATTCCCTTCGTCTGATCTGAGAATGATCACTGGCACTATCCAAGACCTGCGTTGCCCACCCATCTGTCTCATCACAAAGTCTTTTGGGATCGAAGCAGGACTCATGATCCAAGCTCTGACTAAAACTCCCGAGAGAGGCTCCCTAGGACTGAACCAATTGATTAGTTTGCCAAATTGCGATACTGCCTTGTCAACCCAGAAATTTGTCTGATAATCCAATGGGAAGGCTAGAAAGAGAACCCATGTATATCTCCCCAGCGATGGCATACGCATATTTATCCCTTCATCATGTCGCACAAAAGTAACCTCTATGTCCTCATAGATCAAATAAGTTTTCCCTACTGTGGCATCTCGAATCGGCAGAGTACGCATACTAAACAAACCAAGACCAAGGGGGGAGTCTTCATAAAATCTAACAGAGAATCCATCGTGGTTAAGCATACCAGCAATCTCCGCTCTAGTTTCTCCCCGTAGCTGAACCGGAATCGCTCTGCTCGTCTCCGTAATGAGTGCAGTGTCGTTGTTCAATGGAGGATGGCCGGACAGAGCCAACTCCGCCCGCCCCTTTCGATCGACGGGGCCATGATCCACCGTCATGCCATGGGGCAGAAAGGCGAAGGGATTGACAGGGAAGTTGGCCATGACGGAGTTGGCAAGGGTTTTGGCGGAGTTGAGGAGGGGAGAAAAGCAGCTTACTTGAGAAGACGAACAGAGAGCGGCGGATGAGGGTTTTGTTGAGAGAGTACTAGTCTTTGGAATCCAGAGCGTCTGCCTCCTCGAGAATCGCAACTCCTTGCAGCCCACAATTGAATGACCGTATCTACCGCAATATTGACAACGCGGCGTGAGACGACACTTGAGAGAATGATGGCCCACGGCCAGACATCTGACACGGGAGAAGTCGTTGACCGAGGGGCCACTAGTCATAGACTCCAACAAGGAAGTAGCCCGGCAACCATTATCAATAGAGGAGCACATACGTCGAACGTGACCAATCTGAAAACAATTTAAACAGCGATAACCCTGTTAGCAGTTCCGGGAAATATGGCCAAACTCCAAGCAATGCGTGCATGCCCAAACATACTTGTTCACGAAATCCATAATTCCGTTAGTGGAATAACCAGCCTGCAACAGATCCTTGACGTGATCCAACGTAAAAATCTCGGCGAAGATAAGGTCCGGTTGGAGAATTCCCTTCCGAAAAGTCTGAGGCCTAAAATCCAGGGGATCTCGTGCCGTGTAACTCGAGGACAGGCAGAATCTGAAATTACCAATGCAAATCGGCTGAGAAAAAATTTCTAGATCCGATGAACATAGAACAGATTTTTGAATCGGTG
Source organism: Hordeum marinum (assembly GCA_022496015.1). Classification (NCBI taxonomy): domain Eukaryota; kingdom Viridiplantae; phylum Streptophyta; class Magnoliopsida; order Poales; family Poaceae; genus Hordeum; species Hordeum marinum. Next base: position 374,288,935 of record CM039678.1, on the reverse strand, counting down.
ACGATTGGAATGAGACGTCCAATAAATCCTTCTAATTGAATTTTGAAGCCCAATTCACTGCGGTGGGATGAAGATCATTCAAACCTTGGAACAACTCCGAGACTGGTCTCATGTTACGCATTTTGCGATGAGTACCATTCAGCAAATGGTATGGCACATCGCACAAGTAATGTTGAACAGAATGCTTTCGAGTAGCCGGTTTAGACCAAGAGTTATCACGACCATAAGTCTCATTGCCATAGAAGAGGCGATTAGAGAAAAGCTCAAATGAGCAGGAGAATGCCAGGCAGTTAAACCCTCACAGGGAACGAACAAAATGCCCAACTCTGTTGGATGCCACAGAAAATCTGAACCGGTGATCAGAGAGAGCAATAACGCGGAATTTCTTAATGTTGCCACCCAAGCACGAACAAAGAGCCATGGCCACCGAATTAACATCCAAGAGGAAGGACCATGAGTGGAAAGAAACCACCAAGAAGAACTCCGAATGGGCAAGAGATCCATCAAAGTGAACTGGAGATTTGAACCGACAACGCACCTGAGCAGCCACCTGCTGGCCATGGGAGAAATCCCAATCGATAATTGAATCCATCCTAGCAATATATGGGAGGCCATTGAGGCCAGCCGAAGGAGGAAGGTGGGAGGCAGGTGGGAGGGGGAGGGGGAAGCCATTTCTCTCATGCGTTAAAGATCTCTTGGTTGATAATATTGATGGGCATGTTATTCATTTCTGTGATGAAGCTGCTAGAATTGCTAGACCTGATGCTAAAGATAAACATAGACCTGTTGTTGGCATGCCTATTGTTTCTGTTAAAATAGGAGATCATTGTTATCATGGCTTATGTGATGTGGGTGCTAGTGTGAGTGCAATTCCCTTTACCTTATATCAAGAAACTATGAATGATATTGCACCAGCTGAGTTAGAGGAAATTGATGTTACCATTAAGCTTGCTAATAGAGATACTATAGCACCAGTTAGGATTGTTAGAGATGTTGAAGTCTTGTGTGGAAAAATAATATCCTACTGATTTTCTTGTCCTTGGTTCCCCACAAGATGATTTTTGTCCCATTATATTTGGTAGACCTTTCTTGAATATTGTCAATGCTAAGATAGATTGTGAGAAAGGAACTGTTACTGTAAGTTTTGGGGATGTGTCCCATGAGTTTAATTTCTCTAAATTCCGTAGACAACCCCATGCTAAAGAATTGCCTGGTAAGGATGATATTATTGGTATTTCTTCTATTGTTGTGCCTCCTACTGATCCTTTAGAACAATATTTGCTAGACTATGAAAATGATATGCATATGAACGAAAGAAATGAAATAGATAAGATTTTCTTTAATCAGCATCCTATTTTGAAACACAACTTGCATGTTGAAATACTTGGGGATCATCCTCCACCCAACGGTGATCCCGTGTTTGAGCTTAAACAATTACCGGATACTCTGAAATATGCTTATCTTGATGAAAATAAGATATATCATGTTATTATTAGTGCTAACCTTTCAGAGCATGAAGAAAAGAGATTACTGAAAACTGTGAGGAAGCACCGTGCTGCTATTGGATATACTCTTGATGATCTTAAGGGCATTAGTCCCACTCTATGTCAGCATAAAATTAATATGGAGCCTGATGCTAAACCAGTTGTTGATCACCAACGATGGTTAAATCCTAAAATGAAAGAAGTGGTAAGAAATGAAATATTAAAGCTTCTGGAGGCAGGTATAATTTATCCTATTGCTGATAGTAGATGGGTTAGTCCCGTTCATTGTGTCCCAAAGAAAGGAGTATTACCGTAGTTCCTAATGGTAAAAATGAATTGATCCCGCAAAGAATTGTTACAAGATATAGAATGGTAACTGATTTTAGAAAATTAAATAAGGCTATTAGGAAAGGTCAACCATCTACCTTTTATTGATCAAATGCTAGAAAGACTATACAAACGCACACATTTTTGCTTTCTAGATGGTTATTCTGGCTTCTGTCAAATACCTGTGTCAAAAGAGGACCAAGAGAAGACCACTCTTACTTGCCCTTTCGGTACCTTTGCTTATAGAAGTATGCAGTTTGGTTTATGCAATGCACCTACTACCTTTCAAAGATGTATGACTGCTATATTCTCTGATTTTTGTGAAAATATTTTTTAGGTTTTCATGGATGATTTTTCTGTTTACGGAATTTCTTTTGATGATTGCTTGAGCAACCTTGATCGAGTTTTGTAGAGATGCAAAGAAACTAATCTTGTCTTGAATTGGGAGAAGTGCCACTTTATGGTTAATGAAGGTATTGTCTTGGGACACAAAATCTCCGAAAGAGGTATTGAGGTTGATAAAGCTAAAGTTGATGCTATTGAAAAAATGTCGTGTCCTACGGATATCAGAGGTATAAGAAGTTTCCTTGGTCATGTTGGTTTCTATAGGAGGTTTATTAAAGACTTCTCTAAGATTTCTAGGCCCCTCACTAATCTTTTGCAAAAAGATTTTCCATTCATTTTTGATGATGATTGTGTAGAAGCATTTGAAATTCTTAAGAAAGCTTTGATCACTGCACCTGTTGTTCAACCACCTGATTGGAACCTACCCTTTGAGATTATGTGTGATGCTAGTGATTATGCCGTTGGTGCTGTTCTAGGACAAAGAGTTGATAAGAAATTAAATGTTATCCATTATGCTAGTAAAACTCTAGACAACGCTCAAACAAATTATGCTACCACTGAAAAGGAATTTTTAGCAGTTGTGTTTGCTTGTGATAAGTTCAGACCTTATATTGTTTATTCCAATGTAACTGTTCACATTGATCATGCTGCTATTAAATATCTTATGGAAAAGAAAGATGCTAGACCTAGACTTATTAGATGGCTTCTTCTACTACAAGAATTTGATTTGCATATTATTGATAGAAAGGGTGCTGAGAACCCCATAGCAGACAACTTGTCTAGGTTAGAAAATGTTCTTGATGACCCACTACCTATTGATGATAGCTTTCCTGATGAACAATTAGCTGTCATAAATGCTTCGCGTAATGCTCCATTGTATGCTGATTATGCTAATTACATTGTTGCTAAATTTATACCGCCTAGTTTCACATACCAACAAAAGAAAATTTTCTTCTATGATTTAAGACATTACTTTTGGGGATGATCCACACCTTTATAAAGAAGGAGTAGATGGTGTTATTAGACATTGTGTACCTGAGCATGAACAGGAACAAATCCTACACAAGTGTCATTCCGAGACCTACGGAGGACACCACACTGGAGATAGAACTGCACATAAGGTATTACAATCTGGTTTCTATTGGCCTACTCTCTTCAAGGATGCTCGTAAGTTTGTCTTGTCTTGTGACGAATGTCAAAGAATTGGCAATATTAGTAGACGTCGGGAAATGCCTATGAATTAGTCTCTTGTTATTGAACCATTTGATGTTTGGGGTTTTGATTATATGGGACCTTTTCCAAAGTCCAACGGGTATACTCATATTCTAGTTGTTGTTGATTATGTTACTAAGTGGGTAGAAGCTATTCCAACTAGTTGTGTTGATCATAACACTTCTATTAAAATGCTGAAGGAAGTTATTTTCCCTAGATTTGGAGTCCCTAGATATTTAATGACAGATGGTGGTTCACATTTTATTCATGGTGCTTTCCATAAATTGCTTGCTAAGTATGGTGTTAATCATAGAATTGCATCTCCATATCATCCTCGGTCTAGTGGTCTAGTAGAATTAAGCAATAGAGAAATTCAATTGATCTTGCAAAAGACTGTTAATAGATCTAGAAAGAATTGGACTGAGAAACTTGATGATGCATTATGGGCTTATAGAACTGCTTGCAAAAACCCTATGGGTATGTCTCCTTATAAAATGGTTTATGGTAAAGCATGTCAGTTACCTCTAGAACTAGAGCATAAAGCTTATTGGACAATCAAAGAGCTCAATTATGATTTCAAACTTGCTGGTGAGAAGAGGTTATTTGACATTAGCTCACTTGATGAATGAAGAACCCAAGCCTATGAGAATGCCAAGTTGTTTAAAGAAAAAGTTAAGAGATGGCATGATAAAAGGATACAAAAGCATGAATTCAATGTAGGTGACCATGTCTTGCTATACAATTCTCATTTAAGATTTTTTGCAGGAAAACTTCTCTCTAAATGGGAAGGGCCTTGCATTGTTGAGGAAGTATATCGTTCATGTGCCATCAAGATCAACAACGCCGAAGGCACAAATCCGAAGGTCGTAAACGGGCAAAGAATCAAACATTATATCTCAGGTACTCCCATAAATGTTGAAACCAATATTATCAATACCATAACTCCGGAGGAGTACACTAAGGAGACCTACCGGTACGTTTCAGACTCTGAAAAGGAATAGGTATGTGGTACGGTAAGCAAACTGATACGTCTCCAACGTATCCATAATTTTTGATTGTTCCATGTTGTTATACTATCAATCTTGGATGTTTTATAATCATTTTATAGTCATTTTATATCATTTTTTGGTACTAACCTATTGACATAGTGCCAAGTGTTAGTTGCTGTTTTTTCCATGTTTTTTACATCATAGAAAATCAATACCAGACGAAGTCCGAATGCCACGAAACTTCACAATGATTTTTTATGGGCCAGAAAGAACACAATGGACCCTGGCTGCACCTGGGAGGTGCCCCGAGGGAGGCACAACCCACCAGGGCGCGTTATGAGGCCCAAGCGCGCCCTGGTGGGTTGTGCCCACCTCGGGTGCCCCCCAGACCGCCTCTTTGCTCTATAAATACCCCAATATTCTAGAAACCCTAGAGAAATATACAAAATATTCATCCAGCCACCGCAGAGTCCAGAACCACCAGATCCAATCTAGACACCATCTCGGATGGTGTTCACCACCTCCATTGGTGCCTGTCCGATGATGCGTGAGTAGTTCTTTGTAGACCTTCGGGTCCGTAGTTAGTAGCTAGATGGCTTTCTCTCTCTCACTGAATTCTCAATACAATGGTCTCTTGGAGATCCATATGATGTAACTCTTTTGTGGTGTGTTTGTTGGGATCGATGAGCTTTGAGTTTATGATCAGATCTATCTTTTTATATCCATGAAAGTTATTTGAGTTTCTTTGATCTCTTATATGCATGATTGCTTATAGCCTCGTATTTCTTCTCCGATATTTGGGTTTTGTTTGTCCAACTTGATCTATTTATCTTGCAATGGGAAGAGGTGCTTTGTAGTGGGTTTGATCTTACGGTGCTTGATCCCAGTGACAGAAAGGGAAACGACACGTATGTATCTTTGCTACTAAGGATAAAACGATGGGGTCTGTCTCTACATAGATAGATCTTGTCTACATCATGTCATCGTTCTTATTGCATTACTCCGTTTCTCTATGAACTTAATAAACTAGATGCATGCTAGATAGCAGTCGATGTGTGGAGTAATAGTAGTAGATGCAGGCAGGAGTCGGTCTACTAATCTTGGACGTGATGCCTATGTAATGATCATTGCCTAGATATCATCATGAGTATTTGAAGTTCTATCAATTGCCCAACAGTAATTTGTTCACCCACCGTTTGCTATTTTTCTCGAGAGAAGCCACTAGCGAAACCTACGGGCCCCGGGTCTCTTTCTCATATTATTTGCCTTTGCGATCTACTTTTCTCTTGCATTTATTTCCAGATCTATTAAAATAAAAAAAATACCTTGCTGCACTTTATTTTATTTGGCGTTCGATCTATCAACATTTACAACTTTCTCCCGTCCACGTGCCTTTCTGGTGCCGTTACCCGAAAGGGATTGACAACACGTCGAGTTGCGAGTATTTGTTATTTGTGTGCAGGGGTTGTTTACATTGTGTTGCTTGGTTCTCCTACTGGTTCGATAACCTTGATTTCATATATGAGGGAAATACCTACCGCCGTTGTGCTGCATCATCCCTTCCTCTTTGGGGAAATACCGACGTAGCTTCAAGCGACATCACAAACCGACTCCAAAACTTTCCCAATAGCATCTTTTCTCGGTTTTAGAATATTTAATAAATTAGGAAAATTTAACGTAGTCCGAAAAGTGCACGAGGAGGCGACAAGCCTGCAGGGCACGGCCTACCCCCGTGGTCGCGCCCTTGTGGATTGTTTCCACCCCGTGCACCCTTCGGACTCCGTTTTCTTGTGGTACACTCCTTTAGGTTGGTAAAAATTCATTATAAAATCTCCCAAAGGTTTTGATCACCGTACCACGGAAAAATCATTTGTTCTCTTTTGTTGTTGTTTTCCGGACAGATTTAGATCGCCATGACGTCCCCAAGTGCTTCGAAAGACAAGTTCTTCGAGAAGGTCATCAACCCCTATCTTGCGGAGCTGCTGCAACACCCTCAAACCATTAAGGTGCGGGAGGGAGTGCTACACATCCGTGATGTTGAGGGGCCAAAGAAGACCGGAAGCATGGAAACAAGGCTCGAAGGAATGGAGCAACAAGTCTTCAAGAGCCCAGGGATGGTGGAATGTGGACTCAATGCCAATCATATGATGATCGTGAAGTTTACCCATAAGCACAAGCTAGACGCCAAGGACATCGGGGAGAACATCTTCAAGCTTTATGAGAAAATCGAGCATCTCCAAGCCCAGATCTATGACCTACAAAACCAAAACTGTGAATATGAATACAGATTTAAGACAATGAGTTTGGTTGCAGATTTGAGGATCCCAGAGACTCGTTCATCTTTTTACAATGGTGAGCCTATGCCTTGGAAGATGGAGGACAAGCCTCCAACCTCATCAACAACTCCAACATCACCACCTCCGAAGAAGGATATCTAAGCACATGGGTATGGGCACTCCCCTTGGCTTGTGCCAAGCTTGGGGGAGGTGCCCCGGTATCGTATCACCATCACATCTTTTACTTTTCTCGTTTTTCCTAGTTTGATCCTTTTGGTTTTATCTTGATCTCACAGAATTAAGTTTTAGTATGATCTAGCTTTGAGTTTTGCTTTATGTTCCCCTTATGTAAACGAGTCGGAGATTTATATAATAAAAAGTAGTTTTGATGTGAGGGCTTTGCTTGTTGCTATGATCTTGAGAAAAATAAATAAGAAACAAAGAAGAATAGAATAAAAGCAAAGAGTATATATGATGATGTTATGGGGAGTGATGACTTCACATATAAGAAGTATGTGGATTGAAATTTGTTGGGAGTTGACAAACATAGCGATTGGTCATTGGTGTAATTAAAAGGAGGTAATAAAGAAAAAGAGGTTCACATATAAATATATTATCTTGGACATCTTTTATGATTGTGAGCACTCATTAAAATATTATATGCTAAGTTGATGTTGGACAAGGAAGACAACATAATGGCTTATGTTTGCTTATTTCCTAATAGAAGTTATATGGTTATAGATCCTCCAACATGTAGTGTTGGCTTCGACCTCATAATAGCCAAAACTTCCGCACCAAGTAGAGATACTACTTGTGCATCCAAACACCCTCAACCTAGTTTTTCCATGAGAGTCCACCATACCTACCTATGGATTTAGTAGGATCCTTCAAGTAAGTTGGCATTGGTGCAAAAAGCAATAAGAATTGCTCCTAAATATGTATGATCTTTTATTGTATGGGAAAATAAGTGTTGTACGAACTTGTGATGGTAAAGAAATAAAAGCGACAAGCAGCATAATAAATGTTGCTATCATAAAGGGCAATACAACGTGGTGTTCCTTTGCATTAAGGGTTTGCACGTCCAAAAACAAAAGGTGCATGACAACCTCTTCTTCCCTCTGCGAAGGGCATATCCGTTACTTTTACTTTCTAGTAGTTACCTTTATGCAAGAGTCATGGTGATCTTCACCACTTCCTATATTTCGCCTTTCTCTCTTGGCAAGCATTATGTTTTGGGTAATGATCTAGACACATATATCCACTCGGATGTGGGTGATCATGAGTTATTTTTGTTGACATTACCCTGAAGGTAAATAGTTGGGAGGCAAAATTATAAGCCCCTATCTTTCTCTGTGTCCGATTAAAGCTTTAACCTCATAGGTACCGCGTGAGTGTTAGCAATTATAAAATAATAAAAGATGATTAAGTATGTGGATTTTCTTTACAAGCTCTTATATTGACTCTTTTCGATGTTGTGATAACTTGCAATTGCTTCGAAGACTGAGAGCATAGTTTGTTGGTTCTCAATAGAGTTCTTTGTTCATACTTTATCCTGTGAATGAATTGTTACTCTAGTATAAGAAATTATATATCAATAAGTATTGTTGTTCTAAAGATGATCATGATGCCCTCATGTCCCTATTTTATTTTATCAACACATCTATCTCTAAAATTGTGGACATATTTATCGATTCCGGCTTTCGTTTGAGGACAAGCGATGTCTAAGCTTGGGGGAGTTGATGCGTCCATTTTGCATCATGCTTTTATATTGATATTTATTGCATTATGTTCTGTTATTACACGTTGTGGTATAATACTTATGCCTTTTCTCTCTTATTTTACAAGGTTTACATGAAGAGGGAGAATGGCGGCAGCTGGAATTCTGGACTGGAAAAGGAGCAAATATGAGAGACCTATTCTGCACAACTCCAAAAGTCCTGAAATGTTACAAAGAATTATTTTGGAATATATAAAATTATTAGGCGAAACAAATACCAGAGGGGACCCACCAGGAGGTCACAAGCCTGCCAGGCGCGGCCTACCCCCTTGGCGCGCCTTGGTGGCTTGTGGGCCCCTGGCAGGCCTTCGGTGCCCATCTTCTGCTATATGAAGGGTTTTGACCTGGAAAAAATGAAGATAAAGCTTTCGGGACGAAGAACCAATCTAGAGCTCCGATGAAGCTCTTTTACCGGGGAAACTTCCCTCCCGAAGGGGGAAATCAAAGACATCGTCATCACTAATGATCCTCTCATCGAGAGGGGGTCAATATCCATCAACATCTTCACCAGCACCATCTCCTCTCCAAACCCTAGTTCATCTCTTGTATCTGATCTTTGTCTCAAACCCCAGATTGGTACCTATGGGTTGCTAGTAGTGTTGATTACTCCTTGTAGTTGATGCTAGTTGGTTACTTGGTGGAAGGTCATATGTTTAGATCCTTTATGATAATTAATACTCCTCTGATTATGAACATGAACATGTTTTGTGAGTAGTTACGTTTGTTCCTGAGGACATGGGATAAGTCTTGTTATAATTAATCATGTGAATTTGGTATTCGTTTGATATTTTGATGAGATGTATGTTGTCTCTCCTCTAGTGGTGTTATGTGAACGTCGACTACATAACACTTCACCATTATTTGGGCCTAGGTGAACCATTGGAAAGTAATAAGTAGATGATGGGTTGCTAGAGCGACAGAAGCTTAAACCCTAGTTTATGTGTTGCTTCGTAAGGGGTTGATTTGGATCCATATGTTTCATTCTATGGTTAGACTTATCTTAATTCTTCTTTCGTAGTTGCGGATGCTTGCGAGAGAGGTTAATCATAAGTGGGAGGTTTGTCCAAGTAAGGGTAGCACCCAAGCACCGGTCCACCCACATATCAAATTATCAAAGTAACGAACGTGAATCAAATGAGCATGATGAAAACTAGCTTGACAGAAATTCCCATGTGTCCTCGGGAGTGCTTCATTTTATATAAGAATTTGTCCAGGCCTGGCATTTGCTACAAAAAGGATTGGGATACCTTGTTGCACCTTTGCTACACTTGTTACTTGTTACCCGTTACAAATTAGCTTATCACAAAACTATCTGTTACCGATAATTTCAATGCTTGTAGAGAATACCTTACTGAAAACCACTTGTCATTTCCTTCTGCTCCTCGTTGGGTTCGACACTCTTACTTATCGAAAGGATTATGATAGATCCCCTATACTTATGGGTCATCAACGGGAGAGAGGACTATTGTGCCAGTTGTGGTGGTGCTATGTCTTGGAATGGCTATCGATCAAGGGTGGAAACAGAGCCGCAAGACATCCGACGCGAAGGAGGAAGAAGAGAGGAGAGAGTAAATGGATCTCATAGGTCGAGGAGGTAGATTTGGTGTAATTTGTTGCGGGGTCGTCCTGTCAGGTCCGATGTGACAGACGCGCTCGGGTATTCCCATATCCGCCCCATATTTGAGTTGGATATGATGGGAGTTGGTCAGCTCAGGCGTTTAAAGCCCGTTTGAGGCGCCCGTCTGGTCACTTTTTTTACCGGTCATTGACCGGCCATCCGCCTCGGCATTTGAGATGGGTTTAGGAGCCGGATATAGATGCTCTTAGTGAATTACATGCATCTCCTGTGCTTGTGCATGGTTTAAAAAAGATAGGTCACAATTTAAGTATCGTGCAATTAAATGAGAGAAAGAGTTAAAAGCAAAAAACTAACACGTTTGCAGGTAGGTTTGCACCTAAGCACCAAGTCTTTAAGCCATTGCAAAAATCATTGTGTTCACAACACCGACCAGGACGGGGAATTTGGCGTCGTTATCGGCCATGCCTGGGGGCAAAGCTCACAACTCGCTTCGCCACCGACATCATAGCCATCTTCGTCCGCCTTCCCCGGTGCCGAGGTGGCCTCCCCCCATTTATCGCTTGCAGGGCACCTCTTGTGGCGGCCTTGAGCGTCGCACCGACAACTTCGGCCATGCGGCCAACCTGGCAGAAGACGGCGAGCAAGGCGCACTCCCTCCTGCCCGAGCACGTTCCCTGGCAAGGTGGCCTCCCTCCTCCCGCGAGCACATGCCCCCATGAAGAAGAGAAGGACTGTGTGACAACTTCAAGGAGGTAGCCTCCCTCCTCCTACGCGAGCACGCGCCCGTGACCTTCGGCAAGGATTCGCCCTTGATCTACCGCGTGAGCACACCCTGCAGCACATCGTGGTACAGCCCGCGCACGCTTGCTGCCTCCTCATCCTATTTCGTGATCGTAGGCGTCTTTGCCGCCAATGAGGGCGCTCCCGTGCCAGACAAACAGCAGGGCCAGGGCGCAGCATCCCGGCGGGCTCGATCAACTCGCTCCCTTGCAGCACAAAGGGGTCTGATTGCTTTGTTTAGATTCAAGGGTATGTCTGCAATTTTATTTTATTTTGATAAGTCATATCCTTACAATCCAGTACTACTTGTTAGAAAGTGATCAAACGCAGCAAATCGAGCGATCGGTGTTTTCTGTAAAAAAAATTACTCAAAACATGGTGATTTTTGCAACGGATTAATGACTATATGATTTTCTGTAAACTTAGCCGCAAATGTGGCGGTTTTTGTCAATTAACTTGAAAATATAGGATGAGTGTCATAATATAATATCATATTATATTAAATAGTGTACTAGTATGTGTCATGCATGCATGACAATAGATGAGGTCAATATGATACTAAGTCATGATAATATGCACTCAGAAGGTTGTATCATACACTAGTATCATATGCATGATACTAATATATGGTACTAACTATATAAGGGAGTGCACCTGGCATATACAACTATTTCTTATTAGCACTAATTATTACGGAATATCAAAGTCATGCAAGTACTATTTGTTTTCTTTTTCCTTTTCTAATCAGAAAACTAGGGGGCGAACATTTCGATTTTGTGCTCAGGGCGGGACACGCTGCAATGTTTGATAGGGAGAAGATGACCAGTGGAGGAGTAGGCAAGGAGGAGGAAGGGGCTGACAAGGTGGAGGGTCAGTGGCAATGCCAAGTCGTAGACTAGGTGGTGATACACCAGCATCAACAAAGAGGTAGTGTCTCACCAACAACGATGATGACGTGGTGGTGTGTGTTGTTGTCTCTTTATATGGATAAGGAACAGAGCTTGATCAAGACACCACGATAGGAGAGAGAGAGAGAGAGAGAGAGAAGGAGGAGGAGGAGGAAGGGCGCAATGTATTATGGAAAGAGAGGTAAGGATGCCTACTTGAGCGAGGGATGAAGCTCTAGTGTAGCCACTGGTGTCAAGTGACACCAATGATTTTTTGAAATCCTTCACTAAATTTAGTTTAATTGCCATTAATTCTTTAAAAATGACACCATTGCTATAGAAGCGATACCATGTGATATATTTATAGCTTCATCATTGAGTTGAGGGAGGGAGAAAGAAGGAGTCCATAGGACGTCGGTGCAATGTGAGGGGCCGCGGTTGTAAGGTAGGGAGCACAAAGAGAAAGAATGGGTCGATTGTGGTGTTGAGCCAAAAGGTTAAGTCAGGGTTCATAGTTGTAATCACTTGCATTTTACATACCTTTACTTAACCCTTCATGTTCCTGGCGAACATTTAATAAGCCACTGACGCAAGGTTCGGTCTTACATCCTCTTTTCGTCTGACTCCCCCTCACCCCACGTTATGATATCCTCCACCTTACCTGGTTTTCATGGATTCTTCATGAAAACCACCTGCGTCAGAGGCTCCACATGGTTCGGGCACATTTCATAATGAGAAGTGCTTGATCAGGATAAGGTGGTAGATCAGAGGAGAAAGCGAGAATGGGAAGGGGGCACAAGGTATGAGGAAACAAAGGGTCAGGATGACTACTCTAGCGAGGGATAAAGAAGGAGGCAAGAGGACGTCGATGCAACATGAGGGGGCGGGTGAGAGGTGAAAGAAAGGAGTGGAGTGACATGACATGACATGACATAAGGTTCAGGCATAGTGTTATGTTGTAGTCACTGTACATATACCTTCACTCCAAGTCCTTCGTATTCTTGACCAACATTTAATAAGTCACTATAGCTTTAACGTGTGTGTTGCTAATGGCTATGAGCAGGGGCGGAGCTTAGTTGGGGCCGACCTAGGCCATGGCCCGCCCAGGATTATGGCAAAACATACTAGCTATACTTTGTAGCAAGTCCAGTAACCATGCAACGTATATTCAGGCTAATGCTCCTCGATTAAAGCCAGCAGCGTCAGAGGAGGCGCAATACCCGGTAGTCATGGCCAGCGTCCTCCTTCACGTGAAACAAGATGCGTCTGTTTCTGCTCGTCAGGTTTAGCAGCGGCATAAGCACACATTAGGCAGCAGCCGCCGCACATGGCATCTCATGCATCGCACAGTTAAGACTTGAGAGGTGTTCCGATTAGCCGTGCGGGCACCGGCCAGCCGGCAGCCGCCATAGATTGAACAGCCGGGCAGGAGCAGCGTCCAGAAGGTTGCCCAGGCAACGAGAAATCGAGCACGGCACCTTTAATTCCCTTGCAATTGAGAGTCTATACAATATAGGTAATCTAATTTCTTTCCCCAAATTCTGAGTTCACTGCTCATGCTCTAATTTATTTCGCTCAACTATTCTTTACGTTCTACAAATTGCAACAGCGAGCATTCGTCTTGTTTTATATAAAAAAAAGAAGCAGCAAAAGCACCATAGTCATCAGCTGGGTCACCAGGTGTAGGGTACGAGTATAAGCAAAGACGGTGCTCACGTAGCCAAAGACCTTATAGGAAAGTAACAACTAAAAATTCATAGTTGCAAACTGGATAGTTGTGCTTTCCTTTAAATTGGCCCGTTCAGTTTTTTCTTTCGGCTACGAGGCAACATTCCTATCGATCTTTTTCCCGCCATTATATTGTGTTTTAAGCTAGGCTTTGGTACTTGGAATGGACGCTAGGTCGTTATATCGGCCTCTCATACGATTTATTTCGATAGTACATGCATGATGTGTACTTGTCGTTCCCAAACAGAACTCCTATATCGACGCGACATGAAAGCGAGCGTTCTGCTGGGCCAGCCCAAGTTACTTTGTGCAGTTTAGTTTGTCTTTCTTCTCTTTTTTATTTGTTTATTTTGTTCCCTTTTTCGAAAATGTTCTAAATACATACACTGAGAAACTTAAGCTCACTTACAAACTCGAAGAAACTTGAGTATGGAATATGTTAATGCAGCGTAATATTTTTGTTAGTGTAATTAAAAAAAGGTGGTACCATTCAAAAACAAAGTTTGTGGCATTTAGAATATTTTCACAAATTCAAAAAAGGTACATGACATTTATAAAATAATACAATGTAGAAACATGTTTGTGTAATTTATAAATAATGTTTCTTAAAATTCAAAGAAATGTAAGTTACATTTACTAAAAATTCCACACATTTCAAAAAATAAATCATGAAATTGTAAAAAAATTATACATTTCAAAAATTAAATCATGAAATTGTAAAAAGTTATACATTTTTAAAAATGAAATGATAAATTCCGAACATTCATAATTTGACCATGGAAAATCAAACGTTTTTTGTGGCAATTTTAATGACGGGGGGATGAAAATTTTAGTTGACGCGTACAACAATTCCCTAGTAAAAAATACACCGAGTGATCATGCTTGCCAACTAAACTTATCATCCCTGCGTCATTAAAATTGCCATGCAAAACATTTGATTTGCCATGGTCAAAAAACAAATGTTTGGGCGTTATGAGGGTCCTTAAAAATGTTCACATAGTTAAAAAAACATATATGTTATCATTCAGAAATTGTTCAACCTATGTTCAAAAAATGTTGAACACGTACTTAAAAAAATTTAAAAAAACATGTTTAAAAAATGTTAATCATGTATTTCAAATTGTTAACGTGTATAAAAAATGTTTCAGGCCGCACATGATTTAGGCCACATCGCATAATGAGCAGAGCTTGATAAAACATGCCGATAGATCAAAGGAGAAAGAGAGAAGGATGGGCACAAGGTATTATGGAAAGAGAGGTAAGGATGGCTACACGATGAGGGGGAACGAAGGAGGCCAATGGACGTCGGCGCAATGCGAGGGGACGTGGCTGAAAGGTAGGAAGCACAAAGAGAAAGAAGGGGTGGAGTGTCGTATCGAGACAAAAGGTTGTGCCAGGGTGCCATGCTGTAGTCACTTGCATTCTGTATACCTTTGCTTAACCCTTCATGTTCTTGACCATTCTTTAATAAGCCACTATGTTCAAATCTCCACTATTTAAGAAACACATTCGATTTTACATCCTCTTTTCGTATGACTCCCCCTCACCCCACTTATGATCTCCCCACCTTACCTTGTTTTCATGGATGTTTTTTTCCCGAAAACCACCCGCGTCCTAGGCCCCGCATGGTTTAGGCCACATCCGGTAATGAGCAGAGCCTGATCATGACACAACGGGAGATTAGAGGAGAAAAGAATGGGGGGATGAGGCACAAGAGGTGAGGAAAGGAGAGGTTGGGATGGCTACTCGAGCGAGGGAGAAAGGAGGCCAGAGGACTTCGATGCAACACGTGGAGCTGGGTGAGAGGTAGGGAGCACATAAAGAAAGAAGGGGTGGGTTGGCGTGTCGCACCATAAGGTTCATGCATGGTTATGCCTTGGCATTCGGTCTAACCGAGCCAATCGGTTCGTTTTTTCAGGTACCGAAGATTTTTTTTAATACTATAAATCGACCAGTCACTCTGAATTTAAAGAAATGTTCTCATAGTGCAACTAACCTATTTCGTATGGGTCGATTGTTAGATGACTTTTAGGCCATACCAAACATGTACGTGACAAACATTAACATTAACAGTGCGCTTGACAATATTTGGAAAGGGGAACGAAAGTTTAGAACTAGGCGTTATATTGAGATTAAATATGGAATGAGTTATTCCTAGTCCTCTATCTGACGCATGCTAGGAAATATGTGTGGGAATTTAGGGGAAACATTCTCCTCTTGCTTGGTTCGTGAGAATTGACGAGAGATTATATTATGTACTCCCGGTATATTAAATGTAATAGGATCTTATATTACATTATGAGACGGAGAAAATAAGTTATGATGAAAGGCTAAGATAAACTAATTATAATAATTCCTTACAACTTCCACCCCTCCCATGATAATAAAACAGTGGAAGTCGAAGTCTCACCCGAAATCAAACATGAGAATGAAATGTAAAAACCAAATTTGCCACATATATTTAGGTTCGGCAAATTTTGTGACCGAAATTGAAACCATAATTTTTTGTTTCAGTCCATTCGGTTTCAGTCTCGGTTCGGTATATTGGTTCTCAGTTACTATGCCTCACCCTGGGCGTTCGGGTATTTTGGTTATTTCGGTTTGGTTTGTTCGGTTTATGGGTTATTCAGGTACTTAAAAATGAGAACCGAATTTTTTTCTGTCAAAAAAATACCCGAACCCAAATTACCCAAAACTTTGGTTCGGGTAATTCGGGTACCCAAAAAAAACCCAATATTCGGAGCACACATCAACTTTTGGTATGATTAATTTGGGTAGTATGGGTATTTTAGATAGTATGGGTAACATGATATTGTAATAATAGGATGAATAATTTTGGTAGTATGCATAATTCGGGTAGTATGGGTATTCGGGTTTTCTACACTGAAACCCGAACCCTAACCCGAAAACAGAATAGACAAGAAATGATAACCGGACCCTAACCCGATACCCGACAATTCAGGTAATTCGGTTCGGTTTGGGTTCGGGTAACGGGTTAGTGTACCCAAATGCCCAGGGTGAACTATGCCACCCACCCCGACTCGACACAACATCAACTCAAACGACATCACTATATGTTTCAACCTAAACTACCGTCTCAAGTAACTGGAAAAACTGAACCAATCATAGAACAAATGAAACCGAGGTATTAGAGAGGTAGGTCTTAGAGCATCTCCAGCCGTTGGCCCCCCCAGGGGCCGATTTTAGCGCCGCCTGGGGGCGAGCCGGCGCTAAAATCGGCCTAGGGGGCTCGGCCTCCCAGTCGCGTCCCCGGGGGTTCGGCCCAGAGTCTTTAAATTTAAACATTTCCATTTCCCGCAGGTTCGGCGTGCCCATAGTTCGGCGCCATCATGCCATCGGCCGGCGATCGATCGCCACAGGTTCGGCCAAACAAGCCAAATAGTCCGGCGTACAAAAAAAGCCAACAGTCCGGCGTATAAAAATTGCGAATAATCCGATCTCCTCAAGCGGCCTGCTCGCCGCCGTCTGCCAGAGCTGTAGGCGTAGCGGTCAGCGTGGGCGAGGTCAGCGTATCGAGCACTTCCAACCTCGAAGACGCGGGCGGAGGGCTCGGCGGCGGTGTCGACAGTGCGGGCGGTGCGAGTGGCTGCGTCAGCATGCGGTTGAGGATGAGGTCGCGCTCCGCCAGGTACCACGCCTTGACCAGCGGGTCCATGTCCGCCGTGACGCCTCCCATGAGGAACACCAAGTCGGTATTGCGCTTCTTCGCAACGACATTGGTCCTGAGAAGGTCGAGCTTTGTGTCTTGTTTCGTCAACAGCGCCGTCCACCTCGCCTCCGTCTTCTCCTCTCTCAAGGCAGAGTGGGTCTTTGCATCGGTGATGCATTGCTCGATCAACGCCTGCAGGCGCTCGGCCGCCGGCGCGTCGTTCCTGGCCTTCTTTGCCTTCTTGTTCCCGTCTGGTCACCCTTCCACCGCCCCGGAAATAGGCGCGTCCGGGCTGAGCGAGGCGTCCTTGTGGGCGAGCTGATGACGAACCTCGGCCCATTTCTCGCATGACTCGATCCGCGTGAACACATGGAGGAACTTGAAGTCGAAGCCAGCTTCCCGACGAAACATTTCGAACATCCGCACCATCTGCGCCCAAAAAATAACAGTTCGGCGGCGAAGGGAGGAAGCATGCCAAGTGTTCGACGAAAGAAAGTAGGCAAACATACCTGCTGCTCGACGCTCACGTCGCTCTCTGGGCGAGCATGGACCGATTCCTGGATGTCATGCCATCTGTTGCACGCCGTTTGAATGCCCACCCAATGGTTGGACATGCCCTTGGTGCCGCGGTCCATGTACGTGTCGGTGAACTCTGGGTCGACCAATTTGCACTCGTTGAAAGCCGCCTTGATCCTCTTCCAGTATGTGTCGGTGTTCTGGTTCGCGCCGGTGATCGGGTCCATGCTCACGAGCTTCCATGCTTCGGCGAGGCACACGTCCTCCACTGAGGTCCACTTGATGCGGGGCTCGCCCGGCTTGCCGTTGGCCAATCTCGTCTTCCTTTTCTTTTTCCCTTTGCCCTTCGTCGGCGCGGGCACCGGCTCTTCCTCCTCGAGCTCGTCCTCGGGGTCCTCATCCTCCTCCTCCGCCGCCTCCTCCTTCTTGGGGTCGACCTTGGCGTCGTCCATGTCGCCGGTGTCCTGGTCGACCTCGGCACCAAACCTGGGGCACGAGGCGGCCGCGGTGGAGCCCGTGTTGATTATGTCCTCCATCTCGGCCTCGGCGTTGGCATACTGCGGCACGGGTGCGAAAGGAAGAGGGTCTCGCCGGACGGTCGCGGACGAGTTGGAGTACGTCGGCGAGGGCACGTAGCCGTACTGGGCGTTGGGGTGGCCGACGGAGAAGGCGGAGGGCGTGCGTGGAAAGGTAATGTTGGGGTTGAACCCGCCAAGGGCGTCGCCGTCGACGTACTCCGGCGAGGGCGCGTACCCCCACCCCGGCGAAGGGATGGTCGGCGAAGGAAAGTGCGGGTCGCCCGGGGCGATTTGATGGCCGGCGCCGTGGGGAAACGGCCCCGCGGGATGTCTCCCTGGGAAGATCGGGCGGCGACACGACACCTCCTGCTCAACCGCCGCCGCCGCGTCCCGGGCTTTCTTCATGAGGAGCCTGTTGCGGCGATCGGCGGTCACCGCTTCCCTTCGCTCGACGTCGGCCTTCCACTCGGCGTTCGTCATCCCCGTCGGTCTCGCCATCGGCGCACGGGGCTTGGCGATGGCAGAGCCGGTGGCTTGGCGAGGGACGACGTACTTCTTTGGCGGCATGGCAACGAAGGAAGGGAAAATGGAGGAAATGGAAGAACCGGCGAGCGAAACAGCGAGAGTAGGAGGGAAAAGAAGGGGAAAGCGACGGGAAGTAGCACCCGGTGTCGCCAACACCTCGGTCCCACTCAGCTTTTCGCTTCAGCCGGCGCGCCCAAGATACCACCAACGGCCTGGGTTCGGCCTGGGTTCGTCGGCCAAAAAAAGTTCTCAACCAGCGAAAAATGGGGTCCTGGGGCCATGGCTTGGGGTTTTTTTGCCTGCCGGCAATAAAATCGGCTCCTGGGGGTCCTTTGGGGCCACGGCTGGAGATACTCTTAAATGACAAAACGATGCATGTGCATATACAACCGTACTTAACTCATGCAGCCATCCAAATAACATTCAGAGCTCCCTACACAAACATATCCCTTAATTTGGCGAACAGCAGCTAATACATGTGTAAAACCGTGTGCTTCAGTACCAGAGACCATAAGTGAGACCATCAACCAGAATCAATGACTAAATAATCTTCGACTTTACTGTTCCAATCAAACTTCTCCGTTAGATCAGCGGCTTAATCTCCTACCGCACAACAGATCCGCGGGCATGGCAGCAGCATCACTCCTGCTTGCTACGGGCTTCGCGAGCACGGTGCTTGAGCTCGGCCCTTTTCCACCTTACCATCAGCATGCAGAGCGTCACAAGGGTGTTCACCTGCAGAACAGGCACACGGGAGGCGGTTGCGTGTAAGGAAAGCCGAAGGGGGTGCAGACTGGCGCGGTGAATGAGACGACTGCCGGTGCACTTACCAGAATAAGTATCGTAATCAGGAGCAGGGGACCCGACCACATGACCGAGATGAAGAGGCCTTGGGGATCAAAGTAATTCTGGCTTGAGAAGCTCTTCCAGTTTTGTCCTAAGAACGTGTTCAGTTTCTCGGCAAGGAATACACCAGAAACTGCAATGAGTTAAGTGCATCAGGTAATCAAAGGGGGTAATCTAGCATATTACAAAAGCTATTGCTTGCTGGCGCTTTGCCTTTAAATCCATGCTTGCATCGGAAGGGAAAGAGGAAACATCATCTCTCAAGGTCAAGGTTACATTTACTAATTACTTGTTAAAATATTCAAACTATTGTGTGGTTAAATTTCACATTAATGTCAAATAACTGGCACAAAAGCAAAGAAGGTGAATGTCTTCTCATCTCAGATACAGTACATGATTAGAAACCAGAGAGAAAAACGCCACACTGAAACCTCACTGACATGATTAAACCAACATTTATGCAGGAGTTGGAAGTTGCCCCTGCAAATTCGATAAGCTTTACAGAGTTGACATGTGCAGTGTGATTATTTTGACGGTTTCAAGGAGACAAAATACATAAAACTGCTAAGCTCAGCAAGCATAATAAAATACCGATACTTATGGTCAGTATAGCATGGCATTAGGAACTAGTATGACATGAATGATGCACACACTCTATAATCATCAGCTAACGGTACTAGAAGTCTGAAGGCCAAATAAAAAAACAATGATAGGGAAGTAATACTCACATGTTAAGGCTGACAGGATAAGTTGGAAATTGATGTTCCTCCTGGAGATGATGGTTACCAGTAGCAGAATGGCATGGAAACTTAGCATGCCGATCAACCAAGGTTCCTAAAGGCACAGAAGGAACAGATCAGTCAAGGTAAGAACAGGGACGAAGATTACTCATAAAATGAGGCGAAGTTGATTATTACACAATAAACATGAACCGACAAAAGGATGTTGGTTCAAGAAAACATGTACTCCCTTTGTTCGCAAATATAAGATGTTTTGGATGTTTCAATACGGATTACATACAAACTAAACTGAGTGAACAAATACACTAAAATGTGTCTATACACATCCGATTCAGAAAAAGTTAGAACATCTTATAGTATTTGTAAACTGAGGGAGTATTATGACTACGCAGAAGTACTAGCTGCTGAGTTTCAGGTGGGAAAGCCTCAACATGGAAACTCCGAAGCTGGTGTGATCAAAGGCGCCATTAAGTAACTTGCATTCTGCTGTGGACTTCACTCTTGGATGCACCGCGGTATTGTTCGATTGATTTAGTACTAGTTCACAGGAATGAGGAGGCAGTGGAATCGCGCAGAGATGAAGCACATGAAATTGTTCGTCCTACGTAGCATAACTACCCAGACAATCGCTGCCTCTCAAGAGAGACCCGGGCGAGGCCGGCGGTGACAAATCACAGCATCGGTTGGATTTAGTCGACAACGAGCACACTGACGTCGGCGGTTGCAGCAGCGGCTTCTGCTTCCCGGTGCACTAAATCCTAGGGTCAACCGAGCAAAGCAGGGGGGTGAGGGAAAAAAATACGCACCTTCCAGTCGACGGCGTGGAAGAAGCCGACGAAGGAGTCGACGGCGGGGCCGAACCCGCCGCGGAGCTCGGTGGAGACGCGGCCGAAGAGCTCCGCCACCACGTCAGCGTGCTCGTTCAGCGCCGAACGCACCTCCTCCACCGCTCGCCCAACCGCCGCCGCCGCCGGGGATGAGGTGGACGCCGCCATCTCGTCTCGTGATCTGATCTCCTCTGCACTGCTCTCCTCCTTTCTCTGCAAGAGACGCAAAGGCAAAAGGTCGTTCCCCTGCTAATTCGGGCCCACAGGTCAGTGACTTTAAACGCTGGAAACATTTGGGCCGACTTCTTCTCAACTGGCGTGGGCTCGCACCTCCTTTGATTTATAAAAAAATGCTTTCTTCCCGCTTTATATATAATATAAAACAATGGTCATTAACAACTCGATATAAACGCACGTCACCACAACACACATCCAAGACAGGATACATAAGTGTTGAGCACGGTAACACCACCCTAGCACTACGAGAGTATTCGGGGACTTTAACCGTGAACACGCCACCGAGAAGAGATGAAGCCACCTACTACGAACCATGGGCTTTAAGACGGCGCCTTCAGAAAGGTTACGACGTTGTAACGCCGCCACTGCCCGATTCAAGAATCAGAGTTTTCCCTGGAGCCACACGACAGGCAATGAGAACTGCGACGACGCCTTCAAGAAGGGAACGATCATCGCCGCCGCCGGACCGAACGAATCGAACAGGTTTCACCCCGACCAACACTCACCGCCACCGAACACCACACCCCGGTTACCATGCCACCCACACAACCATGGCCACTGGGTAGCACCAAGCGACAGGCTCTGCCCAAGAGCACCACGCTACCACCACCAGGGCCGCCGCCCCGACATCCAGGACCTTGACACCACCTCCCTCGAGACCCGCTGCTACCCCAACCGAAGAGACGAACGGAAAGGCCTCGCCTTTCGCACCCCTGGGTGGCCCCCCGATGCCAAGACCCGATTGGCCGGCCAAACTGGCCTCCATCGGCCCGTCCTGTAGCCCCTGGCGTGAGACGAGCTTGGTCCTACAGCCGGACGCGAGACGAGCTCAGTCCCGTCGCACCGGACGCGAGACGAGCGATGAACTACAGCTGGGAGAGGACCAGCCCTTCGATGACGGTAGAGCCCAGTCGACGAGGAGAGGTATCAAAGGTCGTCACAGGCCGCCTACGGACCAGCCGCCGCCGGAACACGCCAGCTGCCGCCGCAGCCGTCCACGACCGAAGCAGCAGCCACATGGGGCAACTACCCAACCCGCGCCGCCCGGCGAGCTCCAAGCGCCGGAGCCGTCGGGCACGCACCCGCGCAACCAGTAGCCAAAGGGGAGGAAAGACGCCCCCGCACCTAGTCGATCCAGATCGGGGATGGGAAACTCCCCGCCAGCACGAGCCACCACCGGCCACCACGCCAGCGACCGTGCATCGAAGACCGCCGCCTACACCCTCCGTCCCCAGACCCAGCCGCATCCGCCACCCCGTGCCGTCGGCCAGAAAACCTCGCCAGATCCGACCGACCCGCAACCAGCCAACACCAAGCCCAGCCAAACGGAGTCGGGCTCGTGCGCCCGCAGCAGCCACCAGTGCCGTCGCCTGTCGCCATCGTGCCCTGCGTAGTGCCGCACCCTGGCCAGGCCAGTCCGCCCCGCGGCGACCTCACCAAGCGAGGAGGAGAAGACTCACCGTTGCCACCCTACGTCAGGCAGGCTTCGCCCGCCGACACGTGAGGCGGCAACGAGGGAAGAGGAGGGGGCAGAGGGGGCGTGGGCCGTCAACGGTGGGGAGACTCCTCTATCACCCGCGGGAGCGCCAGAGGAGGGTCGGGGGGGGGGGGGCAATCACCTCCTTTGATTTCCAAATGATGGAATGCGAATCAATCAATTTGGTTCAAAATCAAATTCCGATTGAAATTTAAATTAGTACCCCCTCCAATCCAATTAATTTTCACAACTTTAGTAAAGTTGTACTAAAGGTGCGACCACTAATTTGGACCGGATGGAGTATTAAAAATAAATGATATTTGTTTCTTGATGTTACATAAAAAGGCAAACTATTTAATTTGTAAAATTTTGGTACTCAGAATTTTAATCCCTTGTTCACACTTTAAAAATATTGCTTGAAAATAGTTGGAACTTGACCATGGAGACTGGACCATGCCAGAGTGTCTCAGCAAGCTATTATAAATTTTGCTATTTGAATTTCAATCTCGCATTCGCACAAAATATACATTAAAATCAATTGAAAAATAGTGTCGATGGGCTACTTTAACTTTCATGTCATATTAAATCATTCAAATGGGTCTTACATATTTCATAGACGTCTTTCTAAGGGTGTGTTATGCATCCGACAAATCATTTAAAAAAATTGTCGCATTGGTAAACGTTAGATTTGGCTCATCCAGCGGTCCGACCCCATCCTCATCATTGCAATAAAGACAATGTTATAGAACTTTTTTTTGCAACAGAGCTCATGTTGCAGATTTTTTTTTCAAAACAGGGTTGTATTGCAGAAAAAAAATCCCTTATTATTTTTGAACAACATCGATGATGTTATGGAAGGACTTCGACAACATGAACGATGTTATAGAATCTTTTTTTTTGTAATGAAAGATGATGTCGCTGTATCACCTCCATCGTTTTCATTGAAGAGCTCCTTCGTGCGGCTAGGATGACCTATTATTATCGTAATATCCGACATTCAAGCGAGGAGAAGAGGGCACTGGTCGCACATGAGCATGGAGGTGCCCTTTGAGTCCGCCAATGCCGTCAGACTGAGAGCGTCCTCTAGTGGCAATGAAAGGCATGGGTTGGGCGGGTGTGGAGGTCCTCCGAGCAAGGGCGAGGGGTGCGGCTCGACTGCGAACCGTACGTGGGCGGATGACTCCGTCCGTGACGACGCATGCCAAGCTGTTAAAATTGTGATGAGTTTTGCCTACGAGGGGAAAACGTGTGGAGGAGGCTTTTTGCTGGTGATAAGGATAGCGATGGCCTGGAGCCCGCGGGATGCATGTTAATTGCTCAAGGCGACGAACATGACATGATTATCAGTCGGTTGAAGCCAATCATTTTCTTTTTTCATAAACTTTTGGTTCGTAATTTTTCAAATCCACATTCACACCATAAAAATAAAATCATAAAATTTCTTTCTCTTATCTATAGCTATACTTATACTACTTAAAAAGAATGTAAGGTTTCATGTTTCACTTTTGTTTTCTTCACTCATTCGTCCAAACTTCTCGTTATGATATCAATCATCTTAATTTACTGTGATAGTCTGGCTTATTAGGGATGAGAGACTATTCATATCAATAAGAAATTGTTTTTTTTTCTTCTGAAAACCCATTCGAACAGAACTCTCAGGTTAAGCGTGCTTGACTTGGAATAGTTTTAGGATGGGTGACCGACTGGGACGTTAGTGAGGATAAAGTGCGCAGAAAAAACTAGTATTAATTTGTGAGTCCAGTCTAGATCCTGCCAGGAGTAACGACTACCGGTGGATGTGTCTGGAGCATTACATTTACTTACCTTCTGAAACAATTTTATTTTAATTTACTGTCAAACTTTTCATCAAACATAAGGTAAATCATGTGCATGATTTAATAAACATTTATCTGCATGTAAATTACAAGTTAGCGTACTATAACATTTAATATCTCGTTGCAACGCACTCGTGCATTGTCCTAGTTATCTAAAAATTCCAGGCATCACACATGATACAGAGGGGAACTATGTGCTTCTTTGTCTGGTCCATGTAGCTCTGATAAGTGTGTGAGACCCATAAACTCAATCTGTCCCATTTCTTACGACAGGGAATAGTTTAGACTTTGTTTGATGTAGATATTGTGCTGAAGGAACTGTAATGAGGTTCATTACCGAATCAACCAGGATATTGAAATAGGCTGCAGTTTGAATTAGTGTATTTGTTTCCATGGCAAGTGAAACCGTAGTTGATTGGAACCAAATTTCATTTCCAAGGTATGTAATGTTGGTCTGCATTCTTCCTTACTAGAAGGGTAGTACGCGCTTTCCAGGCCCGCTTAAGTTTTTGGGATCGTACATGTATTATCTTTACCTGGTAATTGTGTTTTAAGTCATGAAAAATATTCACGTGCTAGTTGGTTTGGCGTGCGGGAAAAACAACGGAGTGTTTCTTTTTTATCAAAGTTGCTACACCTATGGATAAACTTTATAAAAATCATGATTAAAGATGGACCTGTCAATCTATGGTTGGAGATTAGGGAAAGAGTGGCCCAACGATCAAAACTAGGAAAGTAATTGGTGGGAGAGTGTTTGATATGACCAATCTGTAGTGAATCGTCCATGAATGTACCATTTTTCTTTTTTTATTGTGTTGTTTGGGTGCGTCTTTTTGACCGCGTGATTGGAGGACGTCTTTTAGTTAATATAAGTACATGAGAGTTTACTTATGTTGTCAGCCACATATGTTATACTGATGCTAAACGTGTTATAGACGACACCTTATTTTCGTCAACAAAAGCCCATACCACCCAGACACTTACCAAGATACCCATTCTTCGAGAGTTATCACCACGAAGGCAAGGTCAGCAACCCAATCAATCGTGTATTCAATCTAAGTTGGAGACCTTAGTTGAATGAGGGGGCTTTAAACTTAGGGAGCTTAATAAAGTTAAAGATTTCATTGTCACAACCAAGGATTGACCGAGTCAAAATCAAGATATTCAAATTGTATACCTCGGCGAATAAGAGGGTTCTAAAATTAAAGAGCATAGTGTATTGAAAAAATGAATGAGAGAGATCCTTGCAAAATTATTGATCCGGTTAAAATTGGATGACCCAATTTCAATTGAAGACCTCAATTGAATATGAGCGATTTAAAACTAGAATGTGAGCGCTTTAAAACTAAGTAAAATTTATAGAGGATAGTGCTTGATGTTTGCCTAACATCAAATAAAGGGGAATAGGTATCGTCCATATCATAATGTAGAGCCTTTTTTAACACGGTACATCACGGACGCTCATGCACACACATATACATCTTATCTCTATGAGTACCTCTATGAGAATGAGCTGACACATCATTTTAAGTTTGACAAAGTCGTCACAGACTCCTTCATTGTCAACGACAATGTCTCCTTAAAATAAATTCAGAAGAAACAATGCTAAGTATAAGACTTGAACACTTGTGAGTTGGTCCGTCATAATGCGGAGCCTCTTGACCATCATGTCCATCATGAACGTGTTCTAAAAGATGCATCACAATGAAATAACCATCATAAAAAATAATCTAAAAACGAACATGGGGCAAGAGAAAACATGTGTGCCTAAGTTCGGAATTTCATCAAACATGACGTGGGCATGCAAGGTGTTGGCATCCCAACGTTGTCCGTGACCATTGGAGTTGTGGAGACTCATACGCCATGTCCTCCACGACCTCTTCTTGACCTCTTCCGTTTGTGTTTAGTCATCCGAGATGCCCAACCATTGCGAAACCTAAACGTTGTCGGGTACAGTCGTGGACGAGGGCATGTACCTTCTCCCAAGCGGGGCGGACGCGACGAAGTCCACGTCGACCACCTCCTTTAACGCAACTTCCTTGCTTTCTGCTTTCCGGGCACACTGCTCCCTCCGGGCGATGGTCTCCGCCTTAGCTCACGACATCAGGAGCCCCACAGACTCCGTTGATCCATTGTCCATGGCGATGGGAACGGCATGTTGGCATCGACATCCAGAACGGCGGCGTGAATGCGAAGCAAGGGTAAAGAAGGACGACGAATCATGGGACCGGAAATGGAGTACGAACCCGGAAGGGGGCGGGGGCAATAGATTTAGTGGAGATGGTCGATTTGAAGAGGTTTGGAGTAGGTACAGCCTGTCGGATTCGACGTGACGGCGCGCCCAAAGATGTCGGGGGCCCTCAAACCCATCACACATATCTACTCCTAAAGGGGGGGTTGTGGTCATGATGGTAGGTTTTGGTAGCCGGCGTTCACATTTTTTCGTCTCTCCTCCCACATCCGTCTGTTTTTTTGTCTTTCCTCCCACCTCCCTCCCACCCTTTAGGAGTAGAGACTTGGTAGCCTTGCCTCCATGGTTTATTCTCGTCCGGTTTATTTTTGTATGGTTTGTTTTTGCCTCACGTCCCACCACCCTTCTTATTAAAACCAAATCAATTCTCACAACCCTTCCATTGGTTTTTCCATCCTGCACCAGTATTTCCTATTTATGTACGAATCTTTCCTTCTTGGGATAAAGGTCTTCGTCTTATTGATTTTCTACCTTCTTGGGATAAAGATCTTCGTCTTATTGATTTTCTAACAATCAAGCGTGGATGTGGCCCACACTTCCCAAATCACAAAACAATTCTTGCAAAAATCTTAAAGTTCTTTGCTTTGGTGCACACTTTCCAAATCACAAAACAATCTAAAATATTTCTGATTTTCTAACAATCAAGCATTGATGTGGCCCACACTTCTCAAATCACAAAACAATTTTGAAAAAAATCTCAACTTTCCTTGCGTACACCCACACTTTCCAAATGCTAAAACAGTCTAGAATCTTTCCTTGCGGACTGGGATATAGCAGACTCATAGATCACAAGTGGCCACTCGATGACCTCTTGTCGTTCGTCCCCGCTCTGCATTCACCCCTCCCTGCTCCCCTTCTCCGCAGCCGAGAAGGTTGTGGCCGCCTGGCCAGGGACGGTGGATTCTTCTATAGTGAGCCTGGCGGCGGCCGGATTGTCCCAACGGATTCAATGGAGCATCTCCAGCTGTTTGGCCTCCTTAGGGCCATTTTTTTCACCGGCGAGAGGTGAGCCAACAAAATTTGTGGGTTGGGGGCTTATTTTTTTCCCAGTCGCCCCCCATGCCATGACTTTTCCTTGCTTCTGATTAGTGCATGCCGCATGTCGGTCCTGCTCCATTTGTGATCCCGCCGATGCACATGGGAGAAAAAGAGAGGAGAGAGGAGAGAGAGATGGCATAGGACCACAGTCAGCCATGCAAAAAATATCGTCGGCGTCCCCAGCTTCCCCCCGGATCCTGGGGATGGGGTGGGTTCGTCGGTGCTATTTTTAACCATTTCCGGCGCTAACCGGGCTTGTGGGGGCGCGAGTGGGAACTTTTTCTTCCGCCGGTGCAGAAAAAGTGCCCCTGGGGGCCTTCCTGGGGAGACGGCAGCCGGATCCCAAGATGGAGGTATGTGTGCTTGCTTGTTGATGTGTATTTGTTCGATGTGCTTGCTGCCATGATTGAGATCCATATGTGGTTGACATCAGCTTTCTCCGGACGGCGTAGTCCACGCGCTCGACCACAGTGACAACTACTAGGACGGTGGCAGCCACACTGATGATGACGTACGTGCTCACGTAGGGTGGCCTCCTACCGTCCACGACGTTCTTCCCAGTGGCAGCGCACACGAGGTCATCCACATCGGCTTCAACAAGACGCCATCATCCACACGGAGGACAGATTGCTTGTTGAGGGAGACTTCCACCCAAACGATGGTGTGCTGGTGACCTCACAGACGACAACATCCACCTGGACAACGGTGTGCTGGCAAAGTACAACGTCCACCTAAACGATGACAGATAACGTGGCGAACGACGATGGCCACCATGTACTCCCTGACGATAGTCGCAACATCCTCATGGATGACAACATGCTTAAGACTGGTGACGTGCTTGCAGAAGGCGGTATGAGAGAGGCAACCAGCAGGACGGTAATGACCACGTGCATGCATTTGAACACAGCCGCAACAAGCAGGACGATGGCGACCAGGTGAGAACAAAAGCATCTCCTAGGAGCTGGGGATGAATGACGAGCCAAGAATCTCCTATGAGATCACGCTCAAGCACAAGATCGCCTGAGCTGGGCGTCTCATCGTCCTTGTTGGTACGTGTTGTTTTCATTGTTGGCATGTTGTAAGGGCATTCTCGTACCTTTGGTGTTTTGGCGATAATGACAAGTCACTAGGATCTAACAGTGCATCAAGTTATACAGAGATTGTATGTGGAATGCAAGACAGTTAGGTGGACCCTCCAAACGGAAAAGATCGAAGATGAGATTCTCTACGTGTTTATTCTCTTTGGTCGTAGGGATCCCGTACTATCAAGAGGAAATCCACACTGGAAAGTTTTGGGTGAATCGGTTCTTCCGCACATCCATCTTCACCCAATTCTCCTCTCCGCATCATTGAGAGAGAGGCCCCTCTTTCTTCCATTACGTGCCAGGTAATCCGCCGTGTCGACCTAATTGCACAGCTGGTTTTTAGCCTCCGGTTCGACCACCACTCTAGGGGTGATACCCTGGGGGTGCTTCCAAAATGGTCCCCAACGGTTGTACCGCTGCCCCCGGGCGATAGTGTTGGGGAATGTTGCATGGGAAACAAAAAATTTCCTACGCTTCACCAAGATCAATCTAGGAGATGAGCATCTACGAGAGGGGAGAGTGGATCTACATACCCTTTTAGATCGCTAAGCGGGAAGCGTTAAGAATCGCGGTTGATGTAGTCAAACGTCTTCGCGATCCAAATTACCAAGCGTCCCGCGATCCAATCACGATCCGTCCCGATCTAGCACCGAACGGACGACACCTCCGTGTTCAGCACACATACGGCTTTGATGACGATCTCCGCCTTCTTGATCCAGCAAGAGGGAGCGGAGAGGTAGACGAGTTCTCCGGCAGCACGACGGTGTTGCGGCGATGGTGGTGGAGTACTTCCAGCAGGGCTTCGTCTAAGCACTGTTGAAACCGATCTAGAGGAGAAACTACGGACTAGAGGAGAGGGTAGCACGTGGCTGAAAATCTATGTGCAAAACCCCTAAAACATCTAGTATATATAGGAGGAGGAGAGGAGGAGGCTTGTCCGCAAGGGCAAGCCCTTTTGGCTTTGGCCGAAGTGGAGGGAGGAGTCCTACTCCTCCACTCCTAGTTGGTTTAGGACTCCTTCCTTTTATTAGCCTTTTTCCACCTTTTCCACTTTGGACTTCCTTCCCAGCCGCATGGGCCCTATGTGGGACTTCGGCCAGTCCACTAAGGTATGGTATTCCTTATCCCATAGCCCATGTAGACTCTTGGGTCAAAATACCCCTCCCGATGGTCCCCCGGTACCCTCCCGACACTCCCAGTACACTACCGATGAGCCTAGAACTTTTTCGGTGACCAAAACAAGACTTCCTACATATCAATATTTACCTCCGGACCATTCCGGAGCTCCTCGTGACTTCCGGGATCTCATCCAGGACTTCGAACAACCTCCGGTCACCACCATGCATAACTCTATTCTACCGAAACGTCACCAAACCTTAAGTGTGCAGACCCTACGGGTTCGAGGACTATGTAGACATGACCGAGACACCTCTATGGTCAATAACCAATAGCGGGACCTGGATGCCCATATTGATTCCTACATATTCTACGAAGAACTTTATTGGTCGAACCTCTATGTCAAGGATTCAGTTAATCCCGTATGATGTTCCCTTTGTTCTTCGGTATGTTACTTGCCCGAGATTTGGTCGTTGGTATCTCCATACCTAGTTCAACCTCGTTACCGGCAAGTCTCTTTACTCGTTCCAAAATACAAGATCCCATGGCTAACACTTAGTCACATTGCTTGCAAGGCTTATTGTGATGTTGTATTACCGAGTGGGCCCTGAGATACCTCTCCGTCACACGGAGTAACAAATCCCAGTGTTGATCCATGCCAACCCAGCAGGCACCCTTGGAGATACCTGTAGAGCACCTTTATAGCCATCCAGTTACGTTGTGACGTTTGATACACACAAGGCACTCCTCCGGTGTCCGTGAGTTGCATGATCTCATGGTCGTGGGAACATATACTTGACATGCGGAAACTATAGCAATAAACTAACACGATCATATGCTACGTTTATAGTTTGGGTCTTGTCCGTCCCATCATTCTCCTAATGATGTGGTCCCGTTATCAAATGACATCTCATGTTAATGGTTAGGAAACCTTGACCATCTTTGATCAACGAGCTAGTCTACTAGAGGCACACTAGGGACAAAGTGGTGTCTATATATCCACACATGCAATGTGTTTCCAATCAATACAATTATAGCATGGATAATAAACAATTATCATGAACAAGGAAATATAATAATAAATACTTTATTGATTGCCTCTAGGGCATATTTCCAACAGTCTCCCACTTGCACTAGAGTCAATAATCTAGTTCAGATCACTATGTGATTTACATTGTAATGAATCGAACACCCATGCAGTTCTGGTGTTGATCATGTTTAGCCCTTGGAAGAGGTTTAGTCAACAGGCCTGCAACATTCAGATCCGTATGTACTTTGCAAATATTTATGTCCTTCTCCTCAATGTATTCGCGGATGGAATTGAAGCGTCGCTTTGTGTGTCTGGTCCTCTTGTGAAACCTTGGTTCCTTGGCCAGAGCAACGGCACCAGTGTTGTCACAGAACAGAGTCATTGGTTTCAGTGCACTGGGCACTACTCCAAGATCTGTCATAAACTGCTTCATCCAAACACCTTCCTTCGCCGCCTCCGAGGCTGCGATGTACTCTGCTTCGCATGTAGAATCGGCTATCACGCTTTGCTTGGAACTGCACCAGCTTACCGCTCCCCCGTTGAGAATAAATATGTATCCGGCTTGCCACTTAGAGTCATCCGGATAAGTGTCAAAGCTTGCATCGACGTAACCCTTTACGACAAGCTCTTGATCACCTCAATAAACGAGAAACATTTCCTTAGTCCTTTTCAGGTATTTAAGGATATTCTTGACTGCCGTCCAGTGCTCCATTCCAGGATCACTTTGAGACCTTCTGGACATACTTATGGCAAGGCTGACATCGGGTCTTGTGCACAACATTGAATACATGATAGAGCCTATGGCTGAAGCATAGGGGATGACACTCATCTTCTCTCTATCTTCTGCAGTCACTGGGCATTGAGTCTTACTCAACTTCACACCTTGTAATACAGGCAAGAATCCCTTCTTGGACTGATCCATTTTGACCTTCTTTAAAACTTTATCAAGCTATGTGCTTTGTGAAAGTGCTATCAAGCGTCTTGATCTATCTCTATAGATCTTAATGCCTAATATAAAAGCAGCTTCTCCTAGGTCCTTCATTGAAAAACTCTTATTCAAATACTCCTTCATGCTTTCCAACATTTCTATATTGTTTCCAATCAGTAATATGTCATCCACATATAATATTAGAAACGCTATAGAGCTCCCACTCACTTTCTTGTAAATACAAGCTTCTCCATAAACTTGTATAAACCCAAATGCTTTGATCACCTCATCAAAGCGCTTATTCCAACTCCGAGATGCTTGCACCAATCCATAAATGGATCGCTGGAGTTTGCAAACTTTGTCAGCATTATCTGGATCGACAAAACCTTCTGGTTGCATCATATACAACTCTTCCTCAAGGAAACAGTTGAGGAACGTTGTTTTGACATCCATCTACCAAATTTCATAGTCGAAATATGCAGCTATTGCTAACATGATTCTGACGGACTTAAGCATCTCTACGGGTGAGAAGGTCTCATCGTAGTCAACTCCTTGAACTTATGAAAAACCCTTTGCACAAGTTGAGCTTTATAGACGGTGATATTACCGTCCGCGTCCATCTTATTCTTAAAGATCCATTTGTTCTGAATGGCCTTTCGCCCTTCAGGTAATACTTCCAAAGTCCATACTTTGTTTTCATACATGGATCCCATCTCAAATTTCATGGCCTCTAACCATTTCTCGGAATCCGGGCCCATCATCGCTCCTTCATAGCTCGTAGGTTCATTGTTGTCTAACAACATGACCTCCAAGACAGGGTTGCCGTACCACTCAGGAGCAGTACGTGCCCTTGTCAACCTACGAGGTTCGATAGTAACTTGATACGAAGCTTCATGATCATCATCATTAACTTCCTCTTCAACTGTTGTAGGCTCCACAGAAACATCTTTCTGTGCTGCGCTACTCACTGGCTGAAGTAAAGGTTCAATAACCTCATCAAGCTCTATTTTTCTCCCACTCAATTCTTTCGAGAGAAACTCTTTCTCAAGAAATGTTCTGTTTTTAGCGACAAACACTTTGCCTTAGGATCTGAGATAGAAGGTATACCCAACTGTCTCTTTCGAATATCCTATGAAGACGCATTTCTCCGCTTTGGGTTCCAACTTTCCAGGCTGAAGCTTTTTGACATAAGCACCACATCCCCAAACTTTAAGAAACAACAACTTTGGCTTCTTCCAAACCACAGTTCATATGGCGTCGTCTCAACGGATTTCGATGGTGCCCTATTTAAAGTGAATACAATTGTCTCTAATGCATAACCCCAAGATGATAGTGGCAAATCGGCAAGAGACATCATAGAACGCACCATATCTAATAAGGTTCGATTACGACGTTCAGACACACCATTATGCTGTGGTGTTCCAGGCGGTGTCAACTGTGAAACAATTCCACACTGTCTTAACTGACTGTCAAACTCATAACTCAGATATTCACCTCTTCGATCAGATCGTAGGAATTTAATCTTCTTGTTACGATGATTCTCAACTTCACTCTGAAATTGCTTGAACTTTTCAAATATTTCAGACTTGTGTTTCATTAAGTAAATATACCCATATCTACTTAAGTCATTAGTGAAGGTGAGAAATAACGATATCCACCATGCGCCGCAACATTCATTGGACCACACACATCAGTATGTATGATTTCCAACAAGTCACTTGCCCGCTCCATTGTTCCAGAGAACGGCGTTTTAGTCATCTTGCCCATGAGGCATGGTTCACATGTGTCAAGTGATTCAAAATCAAGTGACTACAAAAGTCCATCAGCATGGAGCTTCCTCATGCGTTTTACACCAATATGACCCAAACGGCAGTGCCACAAGAAAGTGGTACTATCATTATCAACTCTACATCTTTTGGCATCAATGTTATGAACATGTGTATCATCACTATCAAGATTCAATATGAATAAACCACTCACATTGGGTGCATGACCATAAAAGATATCACTCATATAAATAGAACAACCATTATTCTCTGATTTAAATGAGTAACCATCTCACAATAAACAAGATCCAGATATAATGTTCATGGTTAACGTAGGCACTAAATAACAATTATTCAGGTTCATCACTAATTCCGATGGTAATCGAAGAGAGAGCGTGCCGATGGCGATCACATCAACCTTGGAACCATTTCCCACGCGCATCGTCACTTCGTCCTTCCCCAGACTTCGTCTATTCCGTAGTTCCTGTTTTGAGTTGCAAATGTGAGCAACCGAACCGGTATCAAATACCCATGCACTACAACGAGAGCTAGTAAGGTACACATCAATAACATGTATATCATGTATACCTTGTTTGTTGTTGGCCGCCTTCTTGTTAGCCAGATACTTGGGGCAGTTCCACTTTGAGTGACCAGTTCCCTTGCAATGAAAGCACTCAGTTTATGGCTTGGGTCCAGCCTTGGGTTTCTTTACAGGAGGAGCAACTGCTTTGCCATCCTTCTTGGATTTACCCTTCTTGCCCTTGCCATTCTTATTGAAACTAGTGGTTTTATTGACCATCAACACTTGATATTCTTTCTGGATTTCAGACTCAGCGATTTTCAGCGTCGCAAACAGCTCGACGACTGACTTGTTCATCCTGTGCATGTTATAGTTCATCACAAAGCTCTTGTAGCTAGGTGGCAGTGATTGAAGAACTCTATCAATGATCGCCTCTAGCGGAAGGGGCATTCCCAACTCCGCCAGACGAGTCAAATACCCAGACATTCTTAGTATATGTTCATTGATAGACCCGTTCTCCTCCATTTTGCAAGCATAGAACTTATCAGAGGTCTCATACCTCTCGATCCGGGCATTCTTCTTAAAGATAAACTCCAACTCTTGGAACATCTCATATGCTCCATGACGTTCAAAACTTCTTTGAAGTCCCGGTTCTAAGCCATACAATATTGCACACTGAACTATTGAGTAATCTCCAGAACGTGCCTCCCAAGCGTTCTTAATGTCTTTGGATGACATGTCTTCAGGTTGGTTACCAAGCGGTGCATCAAGGACATATGATTTCTGGGAAGCCGTGAGGATAATCCTCAGATTATGGGTCTAGTCCACAAAGTTACTTCCATCATCTTTCAACTTAGCTTTCTCTAGGAACGCATTAAAATTCAGGGATGCTACTGCGCGAGCTATTGATCGACAAGATAAATATGCAAAGGTTACTAAGACTATTGTTGAAGATAATGAGTTTAGTTAATCAAATTACTAAAGCTCCCACTCAAATTGACATCCCTCAGGTCATCTAAGTGATACATTATCCAAATTCACCAACTCAAGTCCGATCATCACGTGAGTTGAGGTGGTTTCGATGGTGAACATCATCATGTTGATCATGTCTACTATATGACTCATGTTTGACCTTTCGGTCTCTTGTGTTCTGAGGCCATGTTTGTACATGCTAGGCTCGTCAAGTTTAACCCGAGTGTTCTACATGTGCAACACCGGCTTGCACCCGTTGTATGTGAACGTAGAGTCTATCACACCCGATCATCACGTGGTGTCTCGACATGATGAACTTTCACAACGGTGCACACTCGGGGAGAACACAATTTATATTTAAATTTAAGTGAGGGATCACCTTATAATGCTACCGTCATTCTAAGCAAAACAAGGTGCATAAAAGGATTAACATCACATGCAAATCATAAGTGACATTATATGGCCATGAACTTGTGCTTTTGATCTCCATCTTGAAAGCACCAGCATTATCTCCATCGTCACCGGCATGACACCATGATCTCCATCATCTTGATATCCATCAACGTGTCGCCATCGGGGTTGTCATGCCCATCATGCTTCTACTACTATTGCTACCGTTTAGCGATAAAGTAAAGCATTACATAGCGCTTAATGATTGACATGCGGGTCATACAATAATTAAAGACAACCCTATGGCTCCTGTCGGTTGCCGCACTCATCGACATGCAAGTCGTGATATTCTATAAAACACATGATCATCTCGTACATCACATATATCTCATCATGTAATTGGCCATATCACATCACAACATACCCTGCAAAAACAAGTTAGACGTCCTCTAATTGTTGTTGCATGTTTTACGTGGCTGCTACGAGTATCTAGCAAGAACAATTCTCACCTACGCAAAACCACAACGGTGATACATAAGTTACTTTTCAACCTTCTCAAGGACCGCCTTTGTTGAATCCAATCCAACTAATGTAGGAGAAACAGACACCCGCCAGCCATCTTTGTGCAATAAAGTTACATGTCAGTCGATGGAACCGGTCTCTGTAAGCGTACCAGTAAGGTTGGTCTGGGTCGCTTCATCCCACGATACCGCTGAACCAAAACACGACAAAGGGAGGAAGCAATCTAAGCATCAACGCCCACAAACTCTTTGTGCTCTACTCGATATCTCATCTACACATAGGCCTAGCTCATGATGCCACTATTGGGGAACGTTGCATGGGAAACAAAAAAATTCCTACGCTTCACCAAGATCAATCTAGGAGATGAGCATCTACGAGAGGGGAGAGTGGATCTACATACCCTTGTAGATTGCTAAGCGGGAAGCGTTAAGAAACACGGTTGATGTAGTCGAACGTCTTCGTGATCCAAATCGCCGAGCGTCCCGCGATCCAATCACGATCCGTCCCGATCTAGCACCGAACGGACGACACCTCCGCGTTCAGCACACGTACGGTTTGATGATGATCTCCGCCTTCTTGATCCAGCAAGAGGGAGCGGATAGGTAGACGAGTTCTCCGGTAGCGCGAAGGTGTTGCGGTGATGGTGGTGGAGTAATTCCAGCAGGGCTTCACCTAAGCACTGCTGAAACCGATCTAGAGGAGAAACTACGAATTAGAGGAGAGGGTAGCACGTGGCTGAAAATCTATGTGCAAAAACCCTAAAACATCTAGTATATATAGGAGGAGGAGAGGAGGAGGCTTGTACGCAAGGGAAAGCCCTTTTGGCTTCGGCCAAAGTGGAGGGAGGAGTCCTACTCCTCCACTCCTAGTCGGTTTAGGACTCCTTCCTTTTATTAGCCTTTTTCCCACCTTTTCCACTTTGGACTTCCTTCCCAGACGCATGGGCCCTATGTGGGACTTTGTACAACCCACTAAGGGATGGTATTCCTTCTACCACAGCCCATGTAGCCTCTTCGGTCGAAATACCCCTCCCGATGGTCCCCCGGTACACTACCGGCACTCCCGGTACACTACTGATGAGCCCGGAACTTTTTCGGTGACCAAAATAGGACTTCCTGTATATCAATCTTTACTTTCGGACCATTCCAGAGCTCCTTATGACGTCCGAGATCTCATCCGGGACTCCGAACAACCTTCGGTCACCAC
Source organism: Hordeum marinum (assembly GCA_022496015.1). NCBI lineage: Eukaryota > Viridiplantae > Streptophyta > Magnoliopsida > Poales > Poaceae > Hordeum > Hordeum marinum. The sequence continues at coordinate 374,251,536 of CM039678.1, read as the reverse complement.
CATGCATAACTCTATACTATCGAAACATCACCAAACCTTAAGTGTGCAGACCCTACGGGTTCGAGAATTATGTAGACATGACCAAGACACCTCTATGGTCAATAACCAATAGCGGGACCTGGATGCCCATATTGATTCCTACATATTCTACGAAGATCTTTATCGGTCGAACCTCTGTGTCAAGGATTCAGTTAACCCCGTATGATGTTCCCTTTGTTCTTCGGTATGTTACTTGCCCGAGATTCGATCATCGGGATATCCATACCTAGTTCAACCTCGTTACTGGCAAGTCTCTTTACTTGTTCCGTAATACAAGATCCCGTGGCTAGCACTTATTCACATTACTTGCACGGCTTATTGTGATGTTGTATTACCGAGTGGGCCCTGAGATACCTCTCCGTCACACGAAGTAACAAATCCCAGAGTTGATCCATGCCAACCCAGGAGACACCCTCGGAGATACCTGTAGAGCACCTTTATAGTCACCTAGTTACGTTGTGACGTTTGATACACACAAGGCACTCCTTCGATGTCCGTGAGTTGCATGATCTCATGGTCATGGGAACATATACTTGACATGCAGAAAACTATAGCAATAAACTGACACGATCATATGCTGCGTTTATAGTTTGGGTCTTCTCCATCCCATCATTCTCCTAATGATGCGATCGCATTATGAAATGACATCTCATGTCAATGGCTAGGAAACCTTGACCATGTTTGATCAACGAGCTAGTCTACTAGAGGCACATTAGGGACAAAGTGGTGTCTATATATCCACACATGCAATGTGTTTCCAATCAATACAATTATAACATGGATAATAAACAATTATCACGAACAAGGAAATATAATAATAAACACTTTATTTATTGCCTCTAGGGCATATTTTCAACAGGTAGTACCACCAAAGGTTGGGAGACTCAAAAAGGCAGCTCTGGGTGGTTGAACCGGCCCAGCACCGGGCCACAACCGTTCAAGTTTCTGTTGTGCTTCGGTTGTTGGGTGGTTCTGGACCGGTTGTACCACTATATTCATATAGCCAGTACAACCAAAGTCCCTAGCGGTTGTACCACTTAGGACTTTGCCGGGTCCGGGGCTCAGACCTGGCTGTTGCATCCGGGGCGGGCCAAGTTTCTGTTTTGCCCCGATGGTTGAGCGGTGGTTGGACGGTTGTACCGGTCATACCGGTTGTACCGCTCACCTACCTGGTTGTACCGATCCCATGAATCTGGCTGTAACGGTTGGAAATGGGGGGAGCATATATAAGAGGTGCTTCTTACTCCTCTCCCTTATCTCTTACCTTTCTCTCTCCACCACTATTGCCCCTTGTGCTTTCTTGCCCGATCTCTCTCTCTAGCCACCCAAACTTGTTGTCTTGCTAGGGATTGAAGGAGGAGATCTAGATCTACACTTCCACCAAAGGAAAATTGATTCCCCCATAGTTTCTTGTGTGGATTTTGTTACTCTTGGGTGTTTGAGCACCCTAGACAGAAGAGGTCACCTCGAAGCCATATTCCATTGTGGTGAAGCTTCGTGGTTTCGTTGGGAGCCTCCAATTAAGTTGTGGAGAGAGCACCAACCTTGTTTGTAAAGGTCCGGTCGCCGCCTTCAAGGACACCAATAGTCGAATCATGGCACCTCACATTGTGTGAGGGCGTAAGGAGAATACGGTGGCCCTAGTGGCTTCTTGGGGAGCATTGTGCCCTCACACCGCTCCAACGGAGACGTACTTCCTCACAAGGGAAGTAACTTCGATAACACATCCTCGTCTCCAGCGGCTCCAATTTTGATTTTCTCTTACCTTTACTTCTTGCAAGCTATTATTGTGTTGTATCCCTTGCTTGCTTGTATGCTTGTTGTGATTAGCATCATATAGGTTCCTTGCCTAGTTGCACATCTAGCCAACCTATTTGATGCTAAGCCTAAATTGTAAAGAAAAGTTAAAAAGTGTTAGTTGCCTATTCACCTCCTCCCCCTCTAGTCAACCATATCGACCCTTTCAATTGGTATCAGAGCTACATCTCTTTATTAAGGGTTTCAACACCCGAAGAGTATGATTGGCGAAGAGGAGCATGTGGGAGAACTTCCTGAGGCCGTGGGAATGAACACGGTCTCACGCGAGGATTTGAATGAGGCCTTGTCCTTGCTCAAATCCTGCATTGCGACCGAGGTTCAATCCATGTTTAAAGAATTCCTTGAAACTCTTAAAGTTTCTACCGGTGCGGTGCAAGTGGTTAAACCCACTAACTCGACATCGGATGTCAACTCCGATAAGGAGGGGGCTAGTGCTGACAAGGATAATCGTTCTCAAGGAATTAATGGATCGGGGAGCTTTGCCTCAGTTCCCCCTCCCGTGGTCTATGGAGGACCGGTGCTCTCACCTCATATATTTAATCATGGTCCTCCTCCTAAACTTGTTAAGAATGATTTTGCTAACTGGGTTTTCAGTATCAAGTCTCATTTAGATCACAGCTCAACTCATCTCATGAGAGTCATTGAAGAAGGATATTATCCTCATGATCCACGCAACCTTACTCCAAGAGAACAAGCAGATAAACAGCTAAATTCTTCTGCCTTGTTCATACGCCAAGTTGATGTTCTTGCTGAAGACCTACCTCACCTGCGGCCCTTCATTGTTGCTAAAGAGTGTTGGGAACACATTATCTCCATGTACAAGGGCAGTTCAAGCATTCAACGGTTAAACTATGAAGTTGTGCTTGATCAGTCAGATGAGTTTGTGATGATAGAGGATGAGGAACCACGTGAGCTCTATAGAAGGGTGACCGCTCTCACCGTTTCCCTCAAACATCATGGCAGCAAGGATGTGGATGATACTTGGATCAAGCGTAAGTTTCTGAAGGCCATCATGCCCTAAAACAAAGCCATGTCCACTACCATCCGTCAAAGGCCGGACTTTCACACCTTGTCTTCTGGTGATGTCTTGGATGAATTTATTGCAATGAACATCCTGAACATGACAGTTGACAATGCTCTCACTCGCGTGCAACAGTCAAAGAAATCCTCTCCCAACCTTGCTTTGAAGGCCAAGGTCAGTCAAGAGGAGGAGGAAGAAGAAGAACATGGTTGCCCCTAGGACACCAAATACGCTTATCATGAGCACATGGCACTTGCGTCCAGACAATTTTGGGGCAACAAGAGAAACACAAGGCCCAACTTCTCCAAGAACAACTCAAATGGGTCAAAGGGCAAGCAACGTGTGAGAACATGCTACAACCATGGTAATGTGAGTCACTTTGTGGTGGATTTCCCATATGATAAGAGGGAAGACAATGGTGGCAAACTCATTCGCAAAGATAAGGCCAAGTCCTTCCCCAACAAAACCAACTTCACCAAGAAGGCTCCTCACAAAGTATTGGTGGCTCAAGAAGAGTATGCCTCGGATGATGATGTTGATGACAAAGACACAAGCGGTGAAGGAATGGTAATGGAATCTGTGGCAATTGCTTCCTCTACCCCAACAAAGGTGTCACTCTTCGACGCCCTCAATGAGAACATCGTCGTGAGGTGCCTCATGGCTAAAGGTATCACCAAGGTAACCGTGTTCTCAAGTCTGAAAAGGTTGCACTTGGAGTTGGCCATGATCGACTCAAGGTTGAGCTTGACACACTTGACAATTCTCACAAGGCATTGAAGTGTGCTCATGCCTCTCTTAAGGAGTCGCATGATCAACTCCAAGTAAAACTCACTAAGGAAATTGCCACGTGTCCTCCTTTTGTTCTAATTGATAATGCATCTGCTACTAACCCATGTTGTGAGCATGCACATCTTGTGGAGGAAAATGCTAAGCTAAAAGAGCAGCTTGAAAAGGGTTTGGTGACATGTATCCAAGGAGATAAGATGCTCAATGATCTTTTGAGTAATCAGAAGGAAGTTGTGTCAAAAGAAGGAGTTGGGTTTGCACCCAAAAACAAGAAGAATAAGAAGAAGGTGAACACCAAGGAGGTTCCACTGCTCAAGGAAACCTTTGTAAGAGTAGTAGATGGTCCTCATGAGAAGAAGAAATACAAAGTTGTGGTTGGTAATGCCAAGAAGGGCAAGATTACCCATCCCAACAAGACCGACGACTTTAACCCCTCTTATGTTTTGTGTCGTGCTAGTGATGGGCATGTTTATGCCAAATATGTTGGTTTCTCTTATGAGTACATTGAATGGTGCATTTGGGTTCCTAAGACCCTTGTTTCTAACATGAAAGGACCCATTACAGAATGGGTACCTAAAACCAAACACTGATCTCTTGTAGAACTTTGCTTCCGGGGGAATCTCATGGTTGCTCGATAGCAGAGCAACAAATCATATGACCGAAAGCAAGGACTTGGTGGTGGATGTTCAACCCGATGAATCTATGGCCACCCAAGTCTCATTTGGAGATGATGTAATCTCAAAGGTATTGGGTCTTGGTAAGGTGGTTATCTCTCCGACCTTAACTATTGAGAGAGTCATGCTTGTTGAGACCCTTGCATACAATTTACTTTTTGTTCGTAAACTTGCAATCATGGGTTTTAGTACCTTCTTTGGCATTGATACTGTGACCCTTTTGTGGAGCAAGACTCTTAAAGTAGCCTTTGTTGTACATGTTGAAAACGGTCTCTATGTGATTAACTTCTCGGAGCGACCCACTAAGACCGCGACATGTCTAATGGTTAAAGTTGATGTGGGATGGCTTTGGCATCACCGACTAGCCCATGTCAATATGAGATCTTTGCAAAGTCTCCTCAAAGGGCATCACATTCTTGGACTAACAAACATGAGTTTTGCCAAAGATCGTGCTTGCAATGCTTGTATCGAAGGAAATCTACATGAAAAGGCTCATCGTCCAACTACAACAATCTACTCAAAGAGGACCTTAGAGCTCCTTCACATGGATCTCTTCGGGCCTCCATCTTTTGACAGCCTTGGATGAAGAATATACTACTTGGTGATTGTAGATGATTACTCTAGATACACTTCCGTATATTTCTTCAAGAGGAAGAGTGAGACTCAACAGACCGTCATTGACTTTGCAAATGAAGTCCAACTTCAACATGATGCAAAGATTTTGATGATCAGAAGTGACAACGGCACTGAGTTCAAGAACTACACCCTAAATGGGTTTCTTAGTGATGAAGGGATAAAGCACCAATATTCCACACCTTACACCCCTCAACAAAACGGTGTTGCGGAGAGGAAGAACCGGACGTTGATGGATGCGGCAAGAACCATGATGGCAGAGTTTAAATCTCCATACAACTTTTGGGCCGAAGCCATCAACACAACATGTCATGCATCAAATCGGCTCTATCTCCGCAAAGGCTTGAACAAGACTCCTTATGAGATTCTTATCAGGAACAAGCCCAACCTCAAATACTTCGGGTGTTCGGTTGTAAGTGTTTCATTCTCAAGAAAGGTGCTCATTTGTCTACATTTGAATCTAGATCCCATGAGGGCATATTTGTTGGTTATGCTGCAAACTCTCATGTTTACCGTGTCCTCAACAAGTCCACGGGACTCATTGAGGAGACGAGTAACATAGAGTTTGATGAAAATAATGGCTCCCAAGTGGAGCAAAGTGGTCTTTGTGATGTAGGTGATGAAATTCCTCCCCAAGCCATAAGAAGAATGGGTGTGGGATATTTCCTACCGGTTGAGGAACCCCTTGTGGCCGAAGGAGAAGGACAATGTTCCACTCAAGTGGAACCATCACCGATGCAAGACCCACATGCTTCCGAAGAACAAAATGAAGGTCCTCTACCACATGGATAAGATCAAGGGCAAGATCAATCTACTGATGATGGTGTCTCACTAAGTGATTCCCAAGATCAAGTCCACCTCTCCAAGCAAGCTCAAGATCAAGATCTTCTTCAAGATCAAGAGCATGCTCACGAAGGCGCTCAAGATCATCAAGAATATGCTTCTCAGAATGTTGTCCCTCAACCTTCCATGGAGGAAATCTTAGAGAGACGAGCCGCCAAGAATGCTGTCAAGCTCAAACTTAGACAACATTTGTTGGAAAACGTCTACGGCGACTTGCAAAAATGGGTGACAACTCGTAGAAAATTAACAAACTTTTGTGAACATCACGTGTTTGTTTCTTGCATTGAGCCCCTTAAGGTACAAGATGCTCTCGAGGACATGGAGTGGGTTGAAGTTATGCATGATGAACTCAACAACTTTGAGCGCAACCAAATGTGGCGATTGGTGCCAAGACCTAAGGAGAACCACAATGTTATTGGAACTAAATGGATCTTAAAAAACAAGCAAGATGCAAACGGTATTGTCATTCGCAACAAGGCAAGATTGGTGGCACAAGGCTACTCCCAAGTCGAGGGTATCGACTACAGTGAAACCTTTGCTCCTGTTGCTCGCCTTGAATCTATTTGCATGTTGCTTGCATATTCTTCTCATCATAACTTTAAATTATATCAAATGGATGTTAAGAGTGCTTTTCTTAATGGTCCTCTTAAGGAGTTGGTATACATCAATAAACCCTCGGGGTTCGAGGATCCCAAGTTCCCCGATCATGTATACATTCTCTATAAGGCTCTCTATGGACTTAAGCAAGCCCCACGCGCATGGTATGAGCACCTTACCGAGATGTTGCAAGATCGTGGGTTTGAAATTGGAAAATCGATCCCACTCTTTTTATGAAGAGGGTCAACGGGAACTTGTTCATATGCCAATTATATGTTGATGATATTATATTTGGTTCTCCTAACAAAGCTTTCAATGAAGAATTTGCCACTCTGATGAACAATAAGTTTGAGATGTCCATGATGGGAGAGTTGAAGTACTTCCTTGGTTTCGAAGTCAAGCAACGAAGTCAAGGTACCTACATCAATCAAGCCAAATACACTCAAGACATGCTGAAGAGGTTCAAGATGGATGAGCTCAATCCTCCCAAGGCCAACACTCCTATGCCACTCAAATGCCATCTTGATAGTGATCCCAATGGTAAAGCTGTGGATCAAAAGGTATATCACTCTATGATTGGATCTTTGCTTTACCTTTGTGCATCTAGACCGGATATCATGTTAAGTGTGGGAATTTGTGCATGATTTCAATCCGCACCTAAGGAGAGTCACCATGTGGCTATCAAGCAAATCTTTCGATATTTGGTCATACCCCAAACTTTGGCTTATGGTATCCCAAGGGGGCTTCGTTTGATCTCATTGGATATATTGACTCCGATTGGGCGGGAGACCGTGTGGATAGGAAGTCCACTTCCGAAGGCTGCCAATTTCTTGGTCGGTCTTTGGTAAGTTGGTCTTCAAAGAAACAAAACTGTGTTTCTCTCTCGTCCATCGAGGCCGAGTATGTAGCTGCTGCCAGTTGCCGTGCACAAATTCTTTGGATGAGGCAGACTTTAAAGGATTATGGTGTCAATTGTGACAAAGTGCCTCTTTACTGTGATAATGAAAGTGACATTATGATCTCCAGCAACCCGGTTCAACATTCCAAGATGAAGCATATTGATATTCGTCATCACTTTCTTTGGCAACACGTTCTTATTCATCTGAGCACTAATGAGCAACTTGCAGATATATTTACGAAGCCATTGGATGAAGCAAGGTTTCGCGAGTTAAGGCATGAGCTAAATATCATTGATTTGATCAATGTGGATTGACTTAGTGCACACCCACCACACTCATCATTATGTCTTGTCTAGGTGTAGGCATGGATTTAGGGGAAGTCTAGTTCTCTCAATGAACTATCCCTCCTCCTATTATGCATAAGCTAATCAAACTCTTTCACATTCACCATTCTTGATGGCACTTGTGCTTCAAAGACGAGTTTTGGTCATGGGCCCAAGGATGATTCTTCGCGGCGCCATACCAATTGACTCATACATAGGTGGCCTCGACCACCGCCCCCACTATTGTGAGTCTGTCATATATGGTCATATTTGCTTGGAGCCCCAGGTGTGGGCATTGTCCATGGTTCTTTATTGGCGTGTTTTCTTTTTCTTTCCACCATGGAGTTTTTCCCCATCATCTTTAGAAAAATAATTATATATTGGATTGTACGCTTTGACCATCTAGTGGTGGCTGTGGAGGGGCGGTACAACCGGTGGTATAAGCGGTTCTACCGCTAATTCATGTTGTCCTGTCCCAACGGTACAACCGGGGAAGACAGCGGTTCTACCGCTAATTCCCTGGCCTGGTACTTGGACCGGTACAACCGCTCCTCTGGAGCGGTACAACCAGTCGCGAACGGTACTTAGATCCGGAGGCCGGGTCAAAGGGGTATTCAATTATCCACTTCGTGCCCGACTGCTCCTGGTGCCCCCCTGTTGCCAGCCGTCGCCACCACCAACCCGGAGTGCCCCCGGCACCCTGGATTTGTGGCTTACTCCCTGGATCTGTCCCGTTGAAGCCCTTCCTTCCCCGATCTTCTCCCATGGATGCCGATAATGCCTAGTTCCTCCCCGTTCTTGCTTCTTATTTGAATCCTCCATTGGGCATTACTCGGTTCCTGCGTTTTCTAGTCAAAACTATTAACGGGATGAGATCATACACTAGTCCTTTAATTAGTTATGTTGATTAGAGACCTCAAACAGGGATGCATCTCTCTGGATCCGGATCCACCGGTTCTTCCAGCAGCGGTACAATCGCTCTGTGCAAGCGGTACAACCACTGCGGCGGTACAACCGCCGGGGCTGCCGGTTGAACCGGCCTCCCTAAGTCCGGCTCTCTGTTTCTTGTCCCTAATTTGTGCACTTAATTTATTCCTTCCTTTGCGTATAATCTTCTCATCTTCTCTGGGTTTCCACTCTATGTTTCTTGGGTGCTTGTCTGCACATGGTTCTAGTGCCGCTCCTCGGCAGAAGACCAAGAAACGTGCTCGCAGGTGCAAGATTGTTGAGGATTCTGAGAATGAGGAAGTTGTGATCCCCACCAATCCCTCTTGCTGTGAGAAGTCCTTGGCTGCCAAGAAAAATGCCAAGTCTATGCATTCCTAGAAGCAATTTGATTGGGAGAGGGCCCGTCTTCCAAATCCGTATGAGGTTCATGTTGCTCCTAGATGGACCACTCCTCAGTTCTGGAATGAGTTTCAGTTTCGGATCGTGCATGAGCTCTATGAACATCACAAGAACAAGTATGCCAAGCAATGGACGATTGACATCGAGCACTGGAGGAACAACATGGATTACTTTGGAGAAGCCTTGGCATTGTGTGAAGAATTTGACCTGATCAAGCTCATGACTTTCAACTGTGCCTTTGATGTACAGCTTATTCATCAGTTCTACACCACGGTCCACTTTGGCACTGACTCGGAGCGTCATCTCTCCTTCATGTGTCGTGATGAATTCTTCCATGTTCTGTGGCGCGCCTTCTGCAATGTCCTTGGCTATGATGATACCAGGCTCACTGGGAATGGAGGCATTCGTCCTCATGATCGATCTCAATCCATGGATAAGGATAGTTTATCCCCCCTTTACATTCTTGGGCAGGGGGTTATGGGAGCCACTAAGGACCTGCAGCAGCTCTATGACATTCTGCATCGAGTAGTACGGAATGTTCTTCTACCCAAAGTTGGAAATCAAGATGAGATTCATGGGTACTTTGTTGATCTGCTTGTTGCCATGAAGACTAAAGCTTGCTCTGGCGCTACCTTTGATGTGTCCAAATGGACGTGGGAGGATTTGTACTCCACGATGGTCTACCGGAAGGTTCCCACCTATGCTCCTTATATCATGAGTTTTCTCAAATCTATGTGGGCCATCCATTGGGCGGGCGAGCTTCTCACTTCTCCTGACAACCTCATTGTGCATGAAGTCAAGCAGCTCCGGAAGAAAAAACATGTTGCACCTCGCTTTCCTAATGCCAACCCTGAGGATGTCTTTGCTACTTCTAGTGACAGTGATTTTGAGCTTCCTGCAAGTGCCAAGCCATCTTGGCCTCCAAGCTCTCTAACAAGATCAAGAAAACCTTCTGCCTCCAGACTCATGTTCAGAAGAAGCTCTATGATGGCCATGTTAACGAGAAGCTTTCCCGATGCAGACAGATTCAGATAATGCGGGCTCTCCATCTTGATGCTGCCAATGGCTCTAAGAAGAACATCACTCCTGAAGAACAGTGGATCTATGAGCATAGCACTTGGACTGATGATGAGATCCCGGACCAGCCGGCTGCCTCCTCCTCTACTGCTGCTGATGATGATGCTACTGATGATGATGGGGATGGCTCTGCTGATGATGATTCTAATGGATATGCGACCAACGAGGAGATCTACTGAGTTCTGGGGCACTAGGATCACTCTTTTCCTTTTTGGTGTCTTGATGCCAAAGGGGGAGAAAGTTCCTTAACGGGATTTGCATGGGTGTTGCATGGTTGTTTATTTGTCTCTTTGTTGCATCTTCTAGTTGAACTCTTATTTGCTTCTTATCAGTTTGTGTGGAGACTATGTGTGTTTAAGTAGAGTCGGAGACTTATCGTACCCTTACTATTATGCTCTACTCACTATCTCATTTATCTTGCTCCGTAATGTTTCATCTTATATGTATCCCAGTGGGTGGTCTATAAAATCAAGGGGGAGCTCCAATTCTTGCATATGTCTCATCTGTTGCACACATTGAGGGGGAGCTCCACTTTTATTTTACACATCGTCAATGCAAATCATGTTGTTGTCATCATCCACCGAAAAGGGGTAGATTGTAAGGGCATTCTCGTACCCTTGGTGTTGTGGCGATGATGACAACTCACTAGGATCTAACCGTGCGTCAAGTTATACAGGGATTGTATGTGGAACGCAAGACAGTTAGGTGGACCCTCCAAACGAAAAAGATCAAAGATGTGATTCTCTTTGGTCGTAGGGATCCCCTACTATCAAGATGGAATCCACATTGGAAAGTTTTGGTTGAATCAGTTCTTCCGCACATCCATCTTCACCCAATTCTCTTCCCCGCATCATTGAGAGAGAGGCCACTCTTTCTTCCATTACGTGCCAGGTAATCCGCGGTGTCGACCTAATTGCACAACTGTTTTTTAGCCTTCGGTTCGACCACCACTCTAGGGGTGATACCCTGGGGGTGCTGCCAAAATGGTCCCCAATGGTTGTATCGCTGCCCCCGGGCGGTAGTACCACCAAAGGTTGGGAGACTTAAAAAGGCAGCTCTAGGCGGTTGAACCGGCCCAGCACCGGGCCCCAACCGGACAAGTTTCCGTTGTGCTCCGGTTGTTGGGTGGTTCTGGACCGGTTGTACCGCTATATTCATATAGCCGATACAACCAGAGTCCCTAGCGGTTGTACCGCTTAGGACTTTGCCGGGTCCGGGGCTCAGACCTGTCTGCTGCATCCGGGGCGGGCCAAGTTTCTATTTTGGCCCGGTGGTTGAGTGGTGGTTGGCCGGTTGTACCGGTCATACCAGTTATACCGGTTGTAACACTCACCACCCCGGTTGTACCGCTCCCATGTGAATTTGGCTGTAACGGTTGGAAATGGGGGGCCCTATATAAGAGGTGCTTCTTCCTCTTCTCCCTTATCTCTTACTTCTCTCTCTCTCCACCATTGATGCCCCTTGTGCTTTCTTGCCCGATCTCTCTCTCTAGCCACCCAAACTTGTTGTCTTGCTAGGGATTGAAGGAGGAGATCTAGATCTACACTTCCACCAAAGGAAAATTGATTCCCCCATACGTTCTTGTGTGGATTTTGTTACGCTTGGGTGTTTGAGCATCGTAGACGAAATAGGTCACCTCGAAGCCATATTCCATTGTGGTGAAGCTTCGTGGTTTCATTGGGAGCCTCCAATTAAGTTGTGGAGAGAGCACCAACCTTGTTTGTAAAGGTCCGGTCGCCGCCTTCAAGGGCACCAATAGTGGAATCACGACACCTCGCATTGTGTGAGGGCGTGAGGAGAATACGGTGGCCCTAGTGGCTTCTTGGGGAGCATTGTGCCTCCACACCGCTCCAAAGGAGACGTACTTCCTCACAGGAAAGGAACTTTGGTAACACATCCTCGTCTCCACCGGCTCCACTTTTGGTTATCTCTTACCTTTTACTTCTTGAAAGCTATTATTGTGTTATATCCCTTGCTTGCTTGTATGCTTGTTTCGATTAGCATCATATATGTTTCTCACCTAGTTGCACATCTAGCCAACCTATTTGATGCTAAGCCTAAATTGTTAAAGAAAAGTTAAAAAGTGTTAGCTGCCTATTCACCCCCCTCTAGTCAACCATATCGATCCTTTCACATGTGTTCTTTTTTTCCTCTCATGAGATCATCATGTGCCAATTATACTAGAGTTGTACCTTGTACATACGTAATACATTTCAGGGCCTGACCAATATCTATTTCCTATTTGACGATGAATGTTACAATAGTAGGATCTGCATCTAGGCACCCTTAAATGAATTGCAACTTAAAGAGCAAGCAATCATAGAGTCTCTTGGAATTCTTAGTTCATAATCATTTTCTGTTCGGTATCCAGCTGTGACAATAGTAGCTTCTTGCATCTAGGCGAATGTGATGGTTAAATATACTGCAACTTATATTTGAGGAAATCATATAATTTTTTTGCATGCTCATAGTTATGAACTTAAAACACTTTGCCTTGCATTCATAACCATTATACTTCCTCATGCCCAAATTTGTTGTCTTATGTAGCAATGTTCCACTTTGCTGTTTACATATGTGGAGTCTACCACTCGTAGCTGTAAATTAAATCTAATCATAATCAGTTTCCTTGCTAGATTTTTTTTCCTTATAGGATATCCTGCCGATTTGATCTATTTTTGTCTAGAGCACATGGGATCAAACCAGAGCTAATCAATTTGCAATGTTCACCTAATTAGCTATAAGGAATTTATTGCCTTTGTTTTATTTGGAGGATACCCAAACCATTGGTAACATTTTTTATGGCTTTGAAATTTCATACAAGGTATTTTCATCTCTAAATATTAGAATTGTGTGTTCATTACTAAATCGTTTATGAGGGGTTCATGTAGTGCTTTCGATGGAGACACTAGACCATATGATGTTTATAAACTACTTCTTATCTGAATTTCTTGGTGTTTAGGTGCACATGTCATAGGTGAACGACATCTTTGTATCTAAATTTCTGACGTTAAGAGCTAGGAATATTTAAAGCATGTAAATTTCTTAACTCGATACTATAATAAAAAAATACTATCTCTAAAATAATAAGAAAACACCAAGATAAACTGGGCAATGGAGCCATACCAACACAGAGCCATGATGAATGAGATGTGAGCGAAGTCTTGATACACGTGAACTTAGAGCCACCCATTGAGTATATTATTTCTTCCATCTTTTTTTATTTTGTTTTCGAGGGCAGATATTCCACCCTGCACTGTACTAAGATGGAGATGGAAGCGGAGCCCAAAGACAAACAAAGCATTATTTGTTTGTGAATGAACATGTGGTGGAAAGAATGTAAAGAATGTTTTCGTGATTATGTGTCCCATTTTCTTATTATTTGTACTAAGATGAGGTGCCTTGTATCTCAACATTCCTTTGATCATGTTCCACGTTACACAACATACGTAATAGAGCGGGACAACAAAACAACGACATAGAAGCCACATGTAGAGTCAAGGGTCAATAGACGGAGAGGATGGTTGATGTATGGACAAAAAAGTTAGGGATAACAAGTTCAACAGAAAACATAGGCTATAGGGATGCATGATGTTTGTTGGAATAGAGAAAAGATACTTGTGTTTGTGTTGTGATTGAACATGGCGTTGCGTGCAATGTCTTCGTTTGGAAAGAGAATTATGAGCATTGTTTAGAAATTTATTTATTGACCCGTGCGTTATATACTAAATTAGGGGTCTGGTTGGATGACATTTTTGTCCAGAAGGTGTCCACGTAAACGAGTAGGAAACGGAGGGCCCGGTTGTATAGACGCGCACAAACACCTGTCTGAATTCTCTCCAACACCTGTGAATTGTGATCAGCTCGCCGCTGTTCATGAATGTTCCGGATGAGATGATAATGCCGCGTCGGTGGCTTCGTTCGACAACACTTGTGATCAACCCAGAGCCAAATGCTACCCCCGCAAAAAACTATCAGCGTCAAACATACCATGAATGAGACCGACGTGCGGCAAAAGAAGAAACACCCATTGGACGAAACCAGAGGAGGAGAAGTGCAACAAGATTCTTGCTGTTGCAGGGCACCCAGTGACACATCATCCGCATTTAGCTAGCGGCACACAGATTAATATCTACTCCAGGACTAGAAGCATTGCCGCTGGTTGTGGATCAAGGACGAGTCGACCTCGAGGGCGCCGATGCCGACAGCCATGGTAAATAACAGGCAGCGCAGCCGGGGCGGGGTTAAAAATCCCCCACGGATAGAGACGGATGGGCGGAAAACATACATTATACACGCTGAAAAATCGGATCAAGTGGCACCGAACCTGGAGATCCTGCGACCTCATTTCCCAATCTCGAATTCGCCTCTGTCCCTCCCTCCCTCCGTCTGTCTCCTCCCCACTGAATTCGCCGTCAATCTCGCCACCTATGCGTAATCCCACGGCCGGTTCCCCCCTTCCCGCCCCACCCATGGCAGCCGACGTCTCCATCCCCGCGCCGCCTCCCTGCCTTCTCGTCTCCTCACAGCCGCGCATCCAGTAACCCCGCCGATTCTCCCCCCTTCGTCTTCTCTGCTCCCAGGTGAATAATCCGCCGGCCTTTTTAAAGATTAGATTCGGAAGCCAGGCTAAATTTGGCCAAGTTTTTGTAGCCGAGTCGCGAGATGCCGCCGCTATTAGTTTCTTTTCAGCTGAATTCCAGCTAATAAAAGTGCAATCCTTTGGCCGAATTGCTTTCCTCTCAAGTTATTGGGTGGTGATTTCACACCCACGGATTGGTAGGATTCTTTCTTTCTCCGCGTATTTTTGGAGTCTACTGAGGCTTTGGCCTTTGGGGCAAGGTTGCGTCCTCCCATGAAAATATGTTATTTTGTCTAAAATTTTAAAGGTTTCTCCTTTGTGTGCTACATCTGAATGCTATATATAAAAGATAGATATTGTTCCCTGCTACTGCACAGTTACACTGTTCCTGGTTTTTGGTTTGATGGCTCAATTTTGGGAATGCAATTGCAGGGCTAGTAGAGGATCGGTGCTTTGGAGCCAGAGTGCGTGTTTTGTCTCGCAGGTTTAGAGTTCTCATTGGGCGCGTCAGGGTTTGCTCTTCTCTTAGTGGCACCAAAGGAAAGGAACTCTGACAAGATGAACCGTGCAAGAAGAGGAGGGAGATCGTTTCCTCTCTGGTTATGCGCAGTGGTTTGTCTCATGGCTCGGCCGGGAGCTTGCAGTGTGGTGCTGATGGCGAATAATACGACCTTGTCGTTCAGCGACGTCGAGGCAACATTTAGTGAGTGTTATAATAAATTAACCAATACCCCTCTGTTTCAGTACCGATCAATTATCAACTCACTACTGTTCTGTTTCGTTGTTACTGTACCTGTTTTTTGTTATTCTGGATCCATAATTTGAGTCATCACCGATGAACGGACTGATTGCTTGTCGTGTATCCGGGTAGTTAGACTAGTATTTGGCAGTGCTGCTTTTACTACCTTCTGTATGGCAATTCAATTTGCACATTCTTTATAATGTGCAAAGCTAAGTTGATGCTGCTTTACCCAATCTATATGTGTTAAAGAAGAACTTATTGGTATTTCAACATTTTGCAGCTCCAGAAGTGAAAGGTTCAGGTTTAAATGGTGTAATTTACACTGTCGAACCTCTTGATGCTTGCAGTCCTCTGACCAAGAAAGCAGTCGAAGGTCCCGCATCACCATTTGCATTGATTTTAAGAGGCGGTTGCCAATTTGATGATAAAGTTAGAAATGCTCAGGATGCCGGATTCAAGGCTGTGATAGTATATGATAACAAAGACCACGGTGTCCTTGTTTCAAGTAATGTTCCTTGACTTCTCCTTTTGGTCCTGACATCATTTGTTTTTTTGTTAGTCTGCATATCTTTAATGACGTGTCGCTCATGATCACCGCATATAATATGGGCGATTCATGATACTTTGGTAGCTAAACATTAGAGAGGTCAGAGGAATAAAAAGTAGGTATACAAATATCTAATCCTGTATCATGAAGTTTAAATGGTTAGACGCACCTGCGACCTTTTTCACACTACACCTCACTAAGAAGAAAAAAACAGAAATCAGTGGTAAAACTTGATCTGGCATAAAAATGTTATGCCATGTGTTTTTTCAGTAGCTTTTTGTTTTCTCCAATGTTATATATTCTGTGCACGTATTTTCAACAGTATTTAACTAGGAAGGTTTAACAGTGGCTGGAAGCTCATCCGGTATCGACATATATGCGGTCTTCATCTCTAAGACGTCAGGAGAGGTGTTGAAACAATATTCAGGTCAAAGTGATGCTCAGGTGTGGATATTATCAACGCGTGATAACTCAGCTTTATCAATCATGGCGATTTCTTTCACAGCACTGCTTGCTATGTCTGCTGTTCTGGCCACTTGTTTCTTTGTGAGAAGACACCAGATGAGAAGGGACAGGGTTCGAATACCTGCAGCACGAGAATTTCATGGAATGAGCAGTCAATTAGTTAAGGCAATGCCAAGTCTTATTTTTACAAAAGT
This sequence comes from Hordeum marinum, assembly GCA_022496015.1. Lineage (NCBI taxonomy): Eukaryota > Viridiplantae > Streptophyta > Magnoliopsida > Poales > Poaceae > Hordeum > Hordeum marinum. The sequence goes on along the minus strand of CM039678.1, from coordinate 374,234,952 downwards.
CCAGGAAGACAACTGTACTTCATCAACATGTGCTATTTGCTTGGAAGACTACAGTGTTGGTGAAAAGATAAGGGTGCTGCCTTGTCGTCACAGTATGTTCTTCTCACATTTAAAGATCACAACTATTTTCTAGTTATTGCATAATAGGACCTGATGGTTTGGGATATCGATGCCTGTGCAATTTATTCACAACCAGATTAATCTGTCTCTACTAGTCACTGCTGATTTAAAGTTAGGAAATACTCCCTTCGTTCCTAAATATTTGTCTTTTTAGAGATTTCACTATGAACTACATACAAATGCATAGACATAGTTTAGAGTGTAGATTCATTCATTTTGCTTCGTATGTAGTCCATAGTTGAATCTCTAGAAAGACAAATATTTAGGAACGGAGGTAGTAGAATATACTTGCTGTATTACTACTAGAATAGCAAGAGAATGGTACCACTGATCAAAACTTACATCATAATCACGATAACTCAACATAATATCCTTTTGTTAGTTTGAAATACAAACTCAATTGAATAGTCTTGCTAGATTTCATTTGTTTCCTGGTCACCTAATGTAGATAAATCCACACTACGAATTATACTCTTATGCGATCAGAAAATTAACTGTTGCAGTGCTACCGAACTCTCTGTTATCTCAAGCTTTCTTTATTTTTCAACCAGTGCACTAATACTTGGCTGTGTCATCTTACAGAGTTCCATGCTACTTGTGTGGACCTGTGGCTCACATCATGGAGGACATTCTGCCCTGTATGCAAGCGAGATGCAAATGCTGGAATCGCAAATCTCCCTCCATCGGAGTCTACCCCTTTGCTTTCTTCTGCTATTCCCTTACCAGCTGAATCGACAGCTTTGTCTTCTTTTCGGTCAATGGTAGCAGCATCTCCTCCAGGGACAATAAGCCGGCATCCTTCATGGCAGTCCATGTCCCGCACTAACTCCAATTCCAATATCCTCCTCACCCGTAACCAATGCAGATCTTATTCCAACTCAGCTGCTATCAGTACAAGTAGGAGCAACGTAGACCTTGCAAACATGTTGCCCGCATGGTCTAACTCTCCACACCTGGCATCCGCGCACTCCCTGGGCGGAGGGCATTTTTCTCCACCGATCAGCATCAGATACACATCACCACATGTCTCCCTTTTCGGTTACGGATTCTCTCGACAGTTTGTAGGTTCACCCCACATCCCCCGTTCTGAGAACGGGTCTCCAAGCTATTATCCTGGCTCTTCAGGGCAGCAGTACCCTTACCTGAGGCATCGCACGGAGTCAGGGCCGAGCTTATTTACCATGGTGCCCCAGTCACCGCAACAGACCCAGCTGCAGGATGGTGGCGACTCGGCGACGAGTCTATCAGCTTCGGCATCGACTCAGTCGCTCCGTCAGGCCTACCTGCAGCAGTGCCCCGATGCTGATGTGAGCTTATCTGCTGCGATGTCAGCTGAGTCGCTGCCAGGGTGCTGATTGCCCTTACAGGTTCGCCATTGAAATCCAGTTACACCTGTTACCACAGAATAAGCTCTCCATGAAGGGTTCAGTGGCGGCCATCATGGAGTGAAGCGGATTTGAATGAGCAAAAGGGAGGTGCCTGTAAAAAGATAATAGAACCGGTGACTTTTAATCTGACCAACTAGCTGGGAACCTTGAAGACTGGAAATGACTCTGCTGACCACACTGAGTGTGCAAGGATTGTCTTGAGGCGTGTGTGCTACTGATGATGCCAAGAGTGTATATTATTGCAGTTTAATAGGGATCTACTGTTAGTTGCAGTCAGAAATGCCTTGTGCTAGTAAGATGGCGTATATATTATGTTCACGAATGCTTGAGAGAAATATATTAATCTTGATCGTTCTCACTTTGTTTTAAGAGTTTGTCGGTGCCTATGGCGGACCTGTAATCATGTTTATACTGCTTTATGTTTTTTGTTATTGTTTTTTGGTTGCCTTCGCCTTTCTGTATTGGAGAAACGGGTTACAAGCTTACAACAGGTTGTAGCACAAGACCCAAGAACATTTGTGAGAGAGGAAAGTTGCACATATGTTAATTGTACGACATACTAGTATGACTAACTATTGTATGCGTGTGCTATTAGGTTGGCTATAAGTGACATGGCAACTTCATATAGCCGGTTGTTGGCTATATTATTAACCATGCTCTCAGTAAAGAATTATTTGAATCCTAATTGTAATCCTTCTTGAAATCCATGTTCAAAATCGTAGTTGAAATTGATGTTGAAAGAAAAACTTCCATTGGTGTGGGAAATGAAGATGTCTTCTAGCCATTGATAAATGGGTTCACATGGATTCTCGGGCTAACCAGTATGGCGGTTGTGTGTGGTTGTGTGTGACTTTACGCTTCACCCTGATGGTCTACGTAATGCACATGGAATGCCCTCCATGGCTCCATATGCATATGTAGACTAATATTATGACGATTTTGCTAGAGTTGTTCTAAATGTGTTGCTTTTCCTAAAAAATGGAGTAGGAAATGGAATTTCAGGACAACTTGAACTTAGATGGTGGGTTACCATCTACTCCTTCAGCAGGTGAGCTAGACTCTACGATGATAGTTGGCAGTTGACGCAAAACCCTCACGATTACATATGTAGTGGGCACGGTCGGTGTTGTCTCAAGGTGGCTCGGGCGCGGTGATGGTTACCTGTGCACATGTTAGGGGGGCAATCAGATCTATCGCTTCAACGATGGAGTCGGGCCGCCGGGTAGTGTGGTGGGTCGAGGGTGGACGAGGACGGTCCTAATGGTGGCATAGGTTCTCATGCGTTTGCGATGGCTGTAGGATTCAATGATGGTGGTGTTGTGCCTCCGTGTCGACTCGCCTCTATGGTGTCAACGTGGCTCGACCAAAGACTCAAATTTTGCAGCCATGATCTGTTTCTATTAGTGATGTGCAGACAATGATCACTCTCAATTGACAGTGGCTGCCCCTAGGGCTCGGGGAGGTGGAGGGCTTCGAAATCTTGGCGAAAGCCTTGTTTTTGATGGGGATCGGTTGGCACCGGCGGTGATAACGGTGGTGCCTTCTTTCGTCGGAGCACCTGAAGGTTCCTTCTTTTCACTAGACTATAATTGATGGTTTCTTAAGCTTTTATTGTGGCTGTTGATGTGGTCGACTTTTTCCCGAGGTTTGGTGTGGTAGTCCTGGGCGGCTATGCGTGTATGCTTAAAGTCTTCGACGAGATTTCATGCCAATGATGATAACGTCTACATGCCTCGTTTTTCTTTTCTAAAGGTGTCTCTGAAGAACTCATTCATTTGTTTTTGGGTTGTGGCATGTTAGCTAAGATGTAAATTTTATCCATGGGTTTAAATATTCAGGGTTAACTGCCCCGCATGAAATGGGTATGTGCATGATTTTCACTAATAGGCAAAACTACGGGTAACCTGATTAGTCATGGCTGGAAGCATGAACAGTCCTTACCCATGGCTCGCTTAATTAATATTTAAATAAGTATTTTTTATTACATATGATATGTGGACCACAGAAGATAACAACCATAATTCTATACTCTAATCTCTAATTGTGATACCCTGTAGATTATATTCTATTTCATGGCTTATCTATGGTGTAGGAAATTGAGGAACGTAATTTAATTTCTTAAACACCTTTTACATTCCTAAAATTTTCATTAAAATTACAAACACTTTTTAAAAATCAGTGAAGATTTTTCATATTCATGAAGATTTTTCAAATTAAAATATTTATTTTAAACAATGAACATTTCTTATAGGTCGTGATCATTTTAAAAAGAATGCGTAAAATATAAAGTGTAATTAGTTTTATGCCTTTTGTTGGATCATACTCAACAAGTTTACCTCTAGTTTTCATAAACATTCATTCCACTTTGCTCCTCTTATACTTTTGTTCGTTGACTGTCACTTAAAAAACTTCATAATAAATTTATTATAAATTTAAAAAATCAAATGAGATATCAACATATTTTTTTTACTTATATGTACATATCATTTGCATTCATAAAAAGTACCCATCTCAGTTTAAGCTAACTGTAAAATCTGAAGAAGAAAATATTGCACCCGAACCGACGGGTTATTTTCGTCGTAAGAGGTCCAGAATCGCTAAGAAACACGTCCGAAGAGAACATTTCATTGGGAAACTATTTTTACCATTTAGGGCGGTTTTCCAGTACATGGCCTTCTATCTAAGAAAAGAAAGAAGACCATATCCAAAAAGGCGCTATCTGCTGACCAATGGATTTCGCAAGTTGACATGACTAATGGCATTACCACCGAGCACATACAGGAGTTTGCCGCCCTCTGGGAGAGACTACATGGGATAACCCTGGACCACGACACCCAAGATATGATCCTTTGGAAGTTCACGGAGAGTGGTGCCTACTCCTCTTCCACAGCCTATTCGCTCCAATTCGAGGGGCGCACCTCCACTCCTCTCATGAAGACTGTTTGGAAAGTTTGGGCCACTTCAAAATGTAAGTTCTTTGCTTGGTGGATCATCCACAATAGAGTCTGGACGGCGGATAGACCGCACCAAAGGGGGTGGCCAAACTGCGGCTTGTGTCCACTTTGTAGCCAAGTTCAAGAATCTGCGGCACACCTTCTATTCCAATGCTGATACTCGGTTGCGGTGTGGAATGCGATAAAGACAAAGATCGGTCTGAACGATATTATCACGACCGATTGGGTGGCTATGAGAAGCGTCAGACAGTGGTGGACCAAGGTTGCTCTCACGCGCTCACCAAATGAAAAAGGATTGACCTCCCTACTTATGTTGATATCGTGGAAGCTATGAAAGGAAAGGAACGCTAGGGTCTTCCGAAACACCAAATGGAAAAGGATTGACCTCACTACTTATGCTGATATCGTGGGTGCCAAATGAAAAAGGATTGACCTCACTATTTATGGCATGGAAGCTATATATCATGAGAGCCAAATGAAAAAGAATTGACCTCACTACTTATGTCGTGAGAGCTATGAAAGAAAAGAAACGGTAGGGTCTTTCGAAACGTCTAAACATCTACGTACCTTCGAATGACCTTCCTATTTATGCTGATATGTTTGGAGCTATAAAAGAAGAGGAACGCTATGAAAGGAAAGAAACGGTAGGGTCTTTCGAAACGTCTAAGCACCTTCGAATGACCCTCCTATTTATGCTGATATCTTTGGAGCTATAAAAGAAAAGGAACGCTATGGTCTCTTTCGGAACGTCTACGCACCTTCGATGATCTTTTGGGCTATCGCTGGTGCCAAACGAAACGTCTACGCACCTTCGATGATCTTTTGGGCTATCGCTGGTGCCAAAGGGCTAGATGTAGTAGTCGTTCTATCTCGGCCATTTTTACTTAAAACCCTCTCTTAATTAATAAAATGATAAATCTTTTGCCTTGTTTAAAAAAAAAAAAGACCATATCGAATTTTCGCAAGACAAGTCCAGCTAATTGATGCAGCAACACTGGTTCATTTATTTTCTGAAGCACCGCGCATATAGGGTGAAACTTGTAAAAAGAAAACAGCTAGCTGGTGCTTCTCACACGGTTGAGATCCGGTGGTACATAGCATACGACATACAATAGCGGCCATCCGGCCAGCCGGCGCCCTCGGCAACTTTATTTCTGGGTAGCTCTACATCGACATGGTACTACGTCTGGCTAGGTAGCTACTGGCGCCCGAGCTGACGTCCACCGGCGCCCATCCCCTGCCGCGCCTGCGCCCGCGGCTCCTCCGCCCCGGCCTTCTTCCCTTCCTCCTCACCCAGATCACGCCGCCGCCGCTGCTGCTGCGACGAGGCGTCGGCGACGTGTCGCGCCTGGGCGAAGAGGTCGACGGGGTCCGAGTCGGCGATCTTGCCACCTTCCAGCGGCGTGCCGTTGAAGTAGCCGGTCCTGAGCTCGTCGTCCTCGGTCAACCTCGCCTGGGCCGTGCCGTGCTTGATGTCCTCCTTGCTCGTCGCCATGGCTTCTTGCTGATGTGCCTCGCTGCGGATGATGAGCTGAGTGACTGATGGGGGTGCCCGGGGTGGGTCTCTGTCTCTCCGATCCGTGTACGCCTCGTCGTCCCTGCGGTGCACTGCGCTATATGTACGTGAGGTGAAGCTTCGTGTGAGGAGGACACGCCGCGCCGTGACGTGGCCGCATGCATGCCATGCTAGCTCGCTCTCGAACGCTCTAAAGCGTGGCCCTTTTCATTTCTCATAGGGCCTAGTGGTAAGAAAGCAAGAATGGCCCATTGCTGTGAACAATCGATTGTAGGCCATCGCATGAAACCCAGCCCATTGAACGACTGATAATGCATTTCCCGAATCTTGTATGTATTCAAACATTAAAAAGTGGCATACTACACATAAGTAATACCCCCTCTGTTCTAAAATATAAGATGCATCATTTAAAAAAATTCAAACTTTGTCCAAATTTATAGAGAAAAACAGCATTGTCTAGCATACTAAATCATTGTCACTAGATTCGTCATGAAATATATTTTTAGATTTTATTTATTTAGTATTGTCGTTCTTGATATATTTTGCTTTAAACTTGGTCAAACAAGGTTTGATTTTTGAAAAACCCAATACACCTTATATTTAGCTACAGAGTGAGTAGTATAGGTACCTTTTAATGGAACTAGTAACTATTTTACCCAATATGATGTGGATTTTTAATCCATAAATCTACTGTCATGTATCTCCCTCAAATATGGAACTTCTAGGTTTAGAAACTTAATTTTGCAAAAGTGCATTTATGAAATAGGAAAAAAGAAGAACACCACGATGGAAATATTTCTAAACTTGTGAATATTGTATGCATATTATTCACCTCACGTGTATATCTCGCGCTCGTAATTGTTTCATGAGCTTATTATTCCCACCCAAATAGAAAATACAAACAACTACATTTTTTCACTCTAGCACCACATAGATCAAAGATCATTATTCAGTCCTTTAACAAATCCCAAACTTTTGTTTGTTTATCTTATTTTCATGCCATCCTTTCCAATGATTGTTTACATTGCATATGCGGTTGCAATTTCCTTGTTCCGGTGTGGAAGACACCAAGCTCGAAAATACATGGGACTAATGGTCATACCATATCATATCATATCAATAAATAAAAAGGAAATTACCTTGGAAAAAACTATGTACCTCGGTCCCACACGGATCTTCTTGTTGTCAACTTGTCATTGATAACAAAATTGTTTACAAACCGAGCACATGATTTGGAGCTCAATGATCATTTGGAACGATTAATGGCGATTGTTTTCTTAGGGGGGGGGGGGGGTCTAATGACTACTTTTTTCTTCAATTTTAGACCCTAAAAATATTTTCTCCGGTGTTTTCACCAATCTTGGAGGGGAGGGGGCAGTGTCCCCGAGGAGTACACATAGCTTTGATGTTCATATTAGTTGACGCCAATAGGGATCAAACAGAAGTTAATATAACAGTTCTTACATGAGTGAAAGATTATGCATGTCCATGACATGGTCACATTTATTAACTTTTAGTTATAGAATACTAGTAATTAATGGTAATGTCTTTCTTTTCCCTCTCGTATTCTGTGTCGCAAAAAACAAAGAATACTACTCCCTTCGTCCCATAATGTAAGACTTTTTTATACTATTATAGTATCAAAAAACATCTTACATTATGAGACGGAGGGAGTAATTAACTATAGTATGCCAAACTGTCAATGATTAGGGGTTAGAGAACCTACATTTGGTCATGATCTGGCACGCGGTTCCGACGAGCGGGCTGAGGTTTCCATCTTCACTATCTTCGATTTGAATTTCCTAATTAACAAGGTATTATTCACTCTATACCGGTTCACCACCAACACCTCGACTACGGGCCAGGGTTGTACAACACCTAGTCGGACTGGATGAGGCCGATCCAGGCAACACGGTTCTCGTAGTGCTTGTTTATGTAGGTGTTCCCTGTTTGCACATTGAACGATGCCAGGAAGGTGTCATTGGAGGGGCCCGAAGCAGGGCAATTTGCCTTGAGGTTCTCAATGAAGATCGGGTCGGTGTTGGTTTCGTTATAGACGTGGTCCTGGTAGTTCTGTCACTACGTGAAGCCGAAGAGCACAACCATCTCGTGCAACGTCATGCCCTTCTTTTTGAACCCCGTGGTGAGGCTGGCGATGCCGATCGGGTGGCTCTATGTAGGTCGGGATTTCCTTCACTGTGGTCTTAATTGCATCCATGACTGCGAAGGCACTTTGATGCGGAGCATCCCATGATCATCACCATGGACCCATCACCAACACTTCAAGCTATGAAAGGACCCATGACGATAGGCCGTGCACGTGCCATTGAAAATGAGGTGACATCCCTCCTATACGATTCTCCTTTTGATGTCCCTAGAACTTGGATGCTACCTCAAGCGGAAACCCTATGCGTGATCACGTACAATGGAGATGGCCTAGCGGATGCTCGTAGTGAAGTACAAGCCCCCACGGAGATGGGCACGGAGAAGGTTGGACGAGAGCACCAAAAGAAGGTAGGTTTCCCCTCCACGCCCCGGACATCTGGCCCTTGGAGAACCCCCCAGCGCCAGGACCAGGCTACAGGCGCCGGACATCTGGCCGAAGCCCGAACATCCGGCCAAGCCGGGACATCCGCCCCCTGGACCCGGAAGTCCGGCCCCTGAGTAACCAAACCGAGCGGAGCCGACCACTTATGCCCGGACATCCGACCCCTCGGCCCGAACATCCGGCGCCCCCCGAGCCCCCGAACATATGGCCCCCAGGCCCGGACATCCGGCCCCTGTGTGGTCAGATGCGGGCTGGAGGCCCTTGTACCCCCTCTCTTGCCCCCTTTTCCACTAGCACTATATAAAGAACCCCTCCCCCACTTTCTAGGGTTAGATAATGTTTGCACTTGAGCTTAGATCCATTATTTGCTTCTCCTAGGGAGATTGCCCTCCTTTGGGAGTAGATCCAAGTGATGCCAAGGCCCCTCTAGAGGGAAGACCCCCCGTGGATTCAAGGCCTCCTCTCCGGAGTGTGGAAGAACTATCGGTTACTTGTATCCGTTCGTTGCTTATGGATTGAATTGCCTCATGTGTTTGCTTGTTCTTAGTGGACGTGTGATCAGATTTTGTCCATGAGTGTTTGATTTCTCTCTTGATTTCTCCTTTTCCCCTTCCAAGTGTGAAAAGATCGATGCACACGGGCGTGCCCCGTATCATATTGGTATCATGAGCCACGTTGATTCACACCTTGGAGTCTCTCCCTCCACTTTATAGCCGAATTTTGCTTTGATTTGACCTAATTTTGAAAATTCCCACAAAAATAGCCATACCAAATTTTCTTGGATTCGTTGAATTTGAGGAGATTTTGTTGATTTGGATCCGTGGATCTCGTAGTGGACGAGTGGATTTACCTTTCCCCCATCATCTTCATCGATTTTCACCACCAAAACGCCCCCAATTCGCAGAAACTTTTTCGTGTTCATACCCTAGTTCATAGGAAATCCCGAGATCCAATCTGGATCAGGGCCCCCGGACATCCGACCTGGACCCCGGACATCCGCCCCCCGGACATCTGGTGCAGTGGCCTCAACATCCGGCCCCTGGCAACCAGCAAAGCTGCTTTGCCTTGTTTTGAAAGATTTTTGGCCATTCCCACCATTTCTTCCACAATTTTTCCACCATTTCTTCCGCAACCCTTTTGCATTTGAGATTTTGAGTTGCGAGCATCGCTACTTCCTAAGGTGTTTCGGCTAATTAGGAGTGGTTCTTCATCGACATCGCCGCTCACCATCGCCCCAGATCGTCGCCAACCAACTCTTCATTGACACCCCACCGTAAGCAAGGACGGTAACCGCGGCGACACTTTTGTTATACCCTTGCCATTGCATTATTAACCAAGACACTTTGTGTTGCTTACCTATCGAGACTAGCCATTGAGTATTGCCGGGCTACGCCACTTGTGCACTTTAGGGATACTTACTCCGCATAGCTACAATTAACGTGCATATATCATCGTGTCTTCTTTTGTGTTGCAATAGTACCCACATACATCATTGCTATATTGGTGTGCACATCATTCAAAATATCATCCTCCAAAGAAGAAGCATAGCCAAGCTTTTAAGCAAAGGCAAAAGAGCAATACCATCGCAAAGTTGCATATCCTATTCGATCATTTGAGCGAGAGACTTTGTGCCAAACACATAAATAGGAAAAGTTTGGTATAGGAAGACGTCTAGTTTTGATTCGTATTGGTGTACACAAGTCCGTATCGTGCCCACTCGTGCAACCGTGCTAACGTCTCTCCAATATTGTACACCTTGAGATTATCATGGATTCCACATTTTGCGCTCATTTTTCGGTGTTACAATCCCACTTTCCTATATGTGTGTGTTTCCGTGCTTACTATTTGCTAGAAGTCTACCTCGTCTCATTTACGGATTTGCGGCTCCATCTCAACTTGATTGAATCTTATTCTCGAATTACTTGAATCTTTGTGCCACAATCCTAACCAAGCTACTCTATAATCATTATTTGTGTAGGTGTGAGCGGGACAATCTTCGATACCAATTCTACTACTTTCATGCTTGCACATTGAGTGTACTTGATCCACTCTCAACCTTTGAAACAGTAATTGGTATTGTCTTCTCAGTCTTCCACTTATATCTTGTTGAGTGGTATGGATAGGAACATCATGTCGAACCCGACATTCGAGGAGCACGTAGACGACGTGAACAACTACGTCACCAAACTACAATTCTTCACCGCACAAAAGGGAATGCGCCAAGCACATGATGTCATCACGGACCGCAGCGAGCACCTCGCCACCAACATACGTGAATCCGAGGAGCGGATGTGGGACTTCATGACAACTCAAATGGACGAGCTTCGCGCCTTGATGGTGAACCACACATCATCCACTTCTACCTCAACGCGACGGCGCAAGTCGACACTCCTCTGAGGACTCCTCCGATGAGAGTCCTCCTCCTCGAGCTCAACCACAACAACGTGATGCGCATGGCCTCTCTCAAGGCTCAAGAAATACTTTCCACGACGACGAGTGTTGGGGATATGACCCGCCGGAGAGGCTCCGGGTCATGTTGTTGGCTCGTGAGCCGGCCCAAATATGAGCCGTAAGACCAGTGGCCCAAGAATATAGGCGGCTCGAGGTGTGGGCCGTACAATGGCCCGGACGGAGAAGACCCGGGCGAGCAAGCCGACTCACAGACAGCTTCGTCAAGAAGATAGAGAGAGACTCGGTTAGCAATTGTAACGAACCGGACGTCCTGACCTCTTATATAAAGGCAGACCCGGGGCGACTTAATGGGCAGGCAAATCGAGAACTAGGTCAAGCTTTTAGCTCCTTGTAATCGATACACAAGCAATACAAACACAAGCAGGACGTAGGCTATTACCTCGATTCGAGGGGCCAAACCTGGGTAAATCCGTGTCTTTTGTCTCGACTAACCCCTTTGAGTCCACCCCATTAGCGATGGCCTCGAACCTAAGTCCGTTCACCTGGACATCTGCCATGATAAAACCACGACAGTTGGCGCCCACCGTGGGGCTAGCGCTTGGTGGTGTTGAGTTCTCAAAGGGCTGTCTCCCAGGGCTCGAAGGATACGTGGTTGGAAGGATGAGCAAGAGTCGCCGCGGCCGGCTCTACATCGACGACGCCGGCTCGGGGCTTGATGCTGGTTCTGTGGAGTATGGATTCCGGGTTCCGTTCGGCGGGATCCAGGTTTTCATCGGAAAGGGTTATGGATCTACACCCGGCCCGGACGTCTGCACCAACATCGTCGAGCCGGCTCGGCGTCTCCAATCTACGCGTGTTATGCAATCTGCCCGTGCCCGTCCGGGTCAAAAGCACGTTCTCGTGGGCTTCACTCAAGGCATGGACCTAGAAGCGTCTGGGTCACAGGGACTCTCGTTTGCTCGGAAGATGAGTCCTCCAGTGAGGAGACAAAATCAGTATATCGTCTCAGCAATGGTGGCCTTGGAGGCTACTACAACAACTATTCTGAGGTAGAGGGCGTTGAGACGGATGCTCTGAGCCCCCTGTTCATGCGGCGGTGTTCATGGCAGGATCGGCTTCAGCCGCCGGTGACACGGCTGCGGGAGCCACCGCAGAAGGTGATAGCCCGCCGCCGCCGGCTCAGGTTCTAGTGGAATTGATGGACGAACTCACAGCTCTCATGGCCACAGAGGTAACACCGGATAATCAAGCAGCTAGGAATCTAGAGGTGGCACGGATCAAGGGCCGGATGGCAGAGGAACGACAAAGGATGGACGAGCTGAAAGCCCAGATGGAGGAAGAAGCGGAGCGTATCAGGCAGACTCTTTCCGACTGGAGCTAGAGCAGAGGTCAGTGGCCGCGGTGCATCGGAGGAGGCATCAATCCCGTCTGCCAGAACGTTACGAAGCGAGGAACCTTTTTAACACCCCTGGTGCGGGGCGGGTTACGGGTGTACCGGAGAGCCGCCCGATGGAGCGCCCGGCGACTCATCCACCCCAGCATAACCAAATCTCACCTAGGGCTTTTCCAACACCAGCGGGTCATTATTCTAACCCGGTCGAGAACATGGTAGCAGCGGCCGCCCGGCTTGAGACGATCCCCATCCCAGATGAGGCACCCTTTGTGGAGGAGGTGCGGAACACCATTGGATATTTACAGACGGCCATGGCCCAGCAAGAGAAGTATACTCACAGCCGGAGCCGGGTTCATTCCACCCCCCTCCCTAGTCGAAGTTTCAGCCGGCATTATGAGTCGCCGGCGTGTTCCAGCAGTCACCCGCGCCGCGGACCACTGAAGGACAATAGGGCGGCTCTAGATGCACAAGCCATCATGGACCAGGCGGGAGACAGGCGAGAGGCGGAGATAGCTGCAGCCCGTCCAGAGCCGACGCTTTCCGTGTCAATGGGAGTGGTTAGTACCAGAGCCGTAGGGGTGCCATGTTTAACTCCGGCTCTGAGGAGTGAACGACTGCCAAAATACTTTAAGGGGCCTCGAAAGGTTCCGAATTACACAGCTGATCTACCCCCGGAGGCGTGGGTTGAAAGTTACGAACTGGCCATGGAGATGCTGGATGTCAGTGAGGCGGTATGCGCAAAATACTTCATCATGATGCTTGAGGGTCCGACCCATACATGGCTGAAAGGTCTGCCACCTAACACGATAAGCTCATGGGCGGAGCTAAGAGCAAAGTTTATTAAGAATTTCCAGGGGACCTGTAAGCAGCCTATGACTATTGTCGATCTGGACCATTGTGTTCAACAGGAGAATGAGTCGGCCCATCATTGGGTCCGGCGGGTGTCGACCATTATTCACTCTTCAGAGCAGATCACAGCGGCTCAAGCGGTGCTTATCTTAGAGAAGAATTGTCATTTTGTTCCATTGAAGCAGAAACTCGGCCGGCTCAAGCGCACGTGTCAGGATATGGGAGAGCTCATGACGGCCTTGATGAAGTATGCCGACTCATATAACACCAAGGATCCGGGCTCAGATGATGAGAAATCCAATCAAGGGAAGAAAAACAATCAAGGAAAAAGGTTTTGTGAACAATGGGAATCAGAACAAGCGGAAGAGCGCTGATAGCGGATCCGAGTTAGTGGCAAATACCAACACAGGACAAAATCATCCCAAGGGGGGTGGAAAATTCAGGCCAAGGAACAGGGCCCCTTTTTAATTTAGAGGAGGCGCTTAGGAAGCCTTGTCCGGAGCACAGCATGCCTGACAAGCCGGCGTTGCATGCGTGGGGTGATTGCTTTATCATGCAGAGATTCAAAAACCAGCATTCGCAACCGCGTAATAACCAGGGTGGTGGCCCGCCTGGCGGCTCAGGGCATGGCGGGTCAGGGGCTGGATTCGGCGCTGGCGGTTCAGGAAACGGGCATCCGGGTCAGAATAACCAAGGGGGGCACCAACAGCATCCAGGCAACAACGACAATAACAACAATCAGCAGCAGCGCAATCATTCCGGGTTTCAGAGGAACCCAAAGCAGCTCAGTTCTGGACAATATCATGTATTCACGACCGGTCACAGTAAACGAGATGAGAAGTTGCAGAGGCGAGCGGTTAATGCAGTTGCTCCGGCTCTCCCGCGATATTTGCCGTGGTCTGAATATGACATAATGTGGAGCCGGGAGGATCACCCGCCGCGGGTAGATGACCTGGGCCGGCTGGCTCTAGTTGTGGCCCCTTAGGTAAATGGCTATATGGTGAATAAAGTGCTTATGGACGGAGGTAGCAACATCAACATCCTTTACTATGACACTTTCCAGCGGATGAAGTTGCTTGACAAGGATCTTAAACCTTCCTCCACCGTCTTTCATGGTGTGGTCCCGGGTAAATCAGCATACCCGGTGGGCCATATCTCATTGGAAGTAGCTTTTGGTGATGAGCATAATTACAGGGTGGAGTCTTTGTGGTTCGAAGTGGTCAAAATCAAAAGTCCCTATAATGCGCTCTTTGGGAGGCCGGCTTATGCTAAATTTATGGCTAGGCCTTGCTATGTTTATTTGCAACTCAAAATGCCCGGCTTAAATGGCACAATTACCATTCACGGTTATAGGAAAATGGCTCTTGAGTGTGAGGAAGGAGATGCGGCTTATGCAGAGTCTAGTTGTGCTCAGGAGGAGCTGAAATTTTACAAAGAGAACGTTGATCCGGAGGATATGACCCCGCTAAAGAAGCCTATGACAGAAGTTGAGCCGCCACTCAAGTTTTCAGCGGATGATACCAAGGCAGTAGATTTCAATCCGGGTGATTCATCCAAGCAGTTCATCATTGGGGCTCACATGGATCCCAAATAGGAAAGTGCGCTCATCGAATTCATCCATGAGAATCGGGACATCTTTGCATGGAAGCCTTCTGACATGCCGGGTGTACCGAGAGAGTTCGCTGAGCACAATCTTAATGTGGATCCAAAGTTTAAGCCGATCAAACAGTTTCTGCGGCGGTTCAACGAAGAGAGACGTAAAGCTATTGGGGAGGAAGTTGCTCGGCTCTTGGCCGCAGGTTTTATAGTGGAAGTTTTTCACCCGGAGTGGTTGGCTAACCCGGTGCTAGTACTAAAAAAGAATGGCACGTGGCGAATGTGCATAGATTACACGGACCTTAACAAAGCTTGCCCGGCTGACCCTTTTGCGCTCCCTCGTATCGATCAAATTATTGATGCAACAGCCGGCTGCGAAAGTTAATGCTTCCTGGATGCTTATTCAGGGTATCATCAGATCAAGATGGCAACGAAAGATCAGGAGAAGACAACGTTTATTACACCTTTTGGGGCGTTCTACTACGTCTCCATGCCTTTCGGGCTCAAGAGTGCCCAGGCGACTTACCAACGTTGTGTGCAGAATTGCCTCCACAGTCAGATTGGCCGAAATGTTCATGCTTACGTATACGACATCGTGGTTAAGTCCAGAAAGAAGGAAACTCTTTTAGAGGATTTGAAAGAAACCTTTGACAATCTTCGGGTCTACAAGATGATGCTTAACCCGACGAAGTGTGTCTTTGGTGTTCCAGCAGGAAAGCTTCTGGGTTTCTTGGTCTCTGAGCGGGGCATCGAGGCTAACCCGGATAAGATTAAGGCTATCACTTCTTTGGGGGAGCCGACGTGCATTAATGACGTTCAGCGCCTTGCAGGACGGATTGCTGCGTTGAGCCGCTTCATAAGCCGGCTTGGGGAGAAAGCTATTCCCTTATACCAGATGATGAAGAAGACAGACAAGTTTAAATGGAGCGCAACAGCGGCCGAAGCACTGGAAGATCTTAAAAAGCAGTTGACTGAGCTGCCAGTGTTAGCTGCTCCGGTTGAGAAAGAGCCTTTGCTCCTTTATGTGGCGGCTAACAATAGAGCGGTCAGTGTAGCAATTGTGGTTGAGCGCAAGGAGGCAGGGAAGGAGTATCCTGTGCAAAGGCCGGTTTATTACATTAGTGAAGTTTTGGCAGAGTCTAAACAGAGGTATCCGCATTGGCAGAAGTTAGTATACGGAGTTTTTATGGCCAATCGCAAGTTAAAACGTTACTTTTTGGGGCACCAAATAACAGTGGTCAGTTCTGCCCCGTTGGGGGATATCATTCAAAATAGAGAGGCTACAGGGAGGATTGCCAAGTGGGCCTTAGAGCTGAGTCCTCTGGGCATCAAATATGTTCCTCGTACAGCAATTAAGTCTCAAGCTTTGGTGGATTTCATAAATGATTGGACTGAATGTCAAGCCCCTGAAGAGAAGCCGGATAACACGTATTGGACTATACACTTTGATGGATCCAAGCAGCTAGAAGGGTCCGGGGCAGGAGTTGTTCTCACCTCCCCCAAGGGTGACAAGTTTTGTTATGTGCTCCGGTTAATGTTCCCTTGTACTAATAATGCAGCTGAGTATGAAGCACTGCTCTATGGTCTCAGAGTTGCTAAAGAAATGAATTTAAGCCGGGTCAGGTGTTTAGGCGACTCAGATCTGGTGGCTCAGCAAGTTTCAGGTACTTGGGACTCCAAGGATCCGCGGATGGCGGCTTATCGACAGGCGGTTGATATCATTTCCGGTCACTTCAAGGGGTACCAGGTGGATCACATTGATCGTCGCAGGAATGAGGCGGCTGATGCCTTGTCACGGTTAGGTTCTCAACGAAAGCCGGTACCACCTAATGTTTTTCCGGATGTATTGCATCATCCGACTGTCAAGATACCTTCAGAGGAGGATCTGGCTATTCCTGACCCGGAGGCAGAACTGGTGGCGGCTCTACATGCTACCCCAGACTGGACTATTCCTTATTTGGCGTATTTGACACGCGGCGAGTTACCTCAAGAGGAGGATCTGGCCAGGAAGATCACTCGGCATTCTAAGTCTATGACGATTGTCAATGGTGAGTTACATAAGTGTAGTGTGACGGGTGTCTTTCAGCGCCGCGTCTCACCAGAGGAGGGCCGGCAAATA
The DNA here is from genome assembly GCA_022496015.1 of Hordeum marinum. Lineage (NCBI taxonomy): Eukaryota > Viridiplantae > Streptophyta > Magnoliopsida > Poales > Poaceae > Hordeum > Hordeum marinum. The sequence goes on along the minus strand of CM039678.1, from coordinate 374,218,057 downwards.
TTGAGTGAAATTCATGCTCGCGACTGTGGGCATCACGCTGGGTCAAAATCTTTGGTGGCTAAAGCTTTTCGACATGGGTTTTTATGGTTGACGGCTCACAAGGATGCAGAAGACTTAGTCCGTAAGTGTGACGACTGTCAGAAGTTCGGCCGGCGTGCTCACGTTCCGGCTCAAGAGTTGAGGATGATACCAATCACTTGGCCGTTTGCGGTCTGGGGGCTCGATATGGTAGGACCTTTCAAGCGATCCAAGGATAAGAAAACGCACCTTCTGGTGGCGGTTGATAAATTTACTAAGTGGGTAGAGGCAGAGCCGGTCAGTAAATGTGACGTGGCCACGGCGGTTCTATTTGTTAAGAAGCTGATTTATCGCTTTGGTTACCCACACAATATTATTACAGACAATGGAACAAATTTATCCAAAGGAGTTATGAAAACGTTCTGTGAGAAGGAGCATATCCGGCTTGATGTTTCGGCCGTGGCACATCCACAGTCTAATGGTCAGGCAGAGCGAGCCAATCAGGAAATTTTAAGAGGTGTCAAGCCACGGCTGATGGTTCCTTTGAAATGGACACCCGGATGTTGAGTTGAGGAGTTGCCTTCCGTTTTATGGAGCATCAGAACTACACGTAACAGATCTACAGGTTTTACACCTTTCTTCATGGTGTACGGTGCTGAGGCGGTTTTACCCAGTGACATTCGGCACGACTCACCAAGGGTAGCGGCTTATGTTGAGACGGACAATGAGGTAGCCCGCCAAGACGCATTGTACACCTTGGATGAAGCACGAGAGTTAGCAGCAACCAGGTCGGCAATTTATCAACAAGACCTGCGACGCTATCATAGCCGCAGGGTAAAGACCCGGACGTTCCAGGAACGTGACCTGGTGCCCCGGTTGATTCAAGACCAATCTGGAATGCATAAGTTATCTCCACCATGGGAGGGGCCTTTTGTGATCAGCAGGAACCTTAACAATGGGTCATATTACCTCATTGATGTCAGAGATGAGTCGGAAACCGCGGGTCAAGAGACGTTGCGGCCATGGAATTTCGCACATCTGCGACCATACTTTACTTAGCAGGGGTTGAAAGCCGCTATCATTGTATATATCATGTTCACATGAGTAAAAGCTAGCATCCCCGCACAAGACTGGGGCCTCTGCTCTTATGTACACCTTTGTACAATCAAGATAAAATTTGCCGGCTCAAATTTTTTGAGTTGAAGTGGTTTGTTCGCGGTCAAAACGGCTGGTCTACCCTCCGGCTTTATGCCCTATCAAGCGCTGTGGCAAGGAGGCTTCTTGCCTTCGGGTATAGCTTACTTCTCCCTTGCACAACCGACGATATGCCCAATTAAGCACTATTGCAAAGAGGCTTCTTGCCTTCGGGTATAGCTCACTTCTCCTTTGCACAGCCAGCTGTCATTAAACTGTTGCAAGGAGGCTTCTTGCCTCCCGGTATAGCTTACTTCTCCCTTGCACAGTTGGCTTTATGCCTAGTTTGGTTACATTAAGCGCTGTTGTTGATGGAGGCTTCTTACCTTTGGTACAACTTACAGTACCCTAAGACAACAACGTGTACACCAAATTCCAGTTGCTTATCAACTGCGGCCATCGAAGGGGGCTTCTTACCGACGGGTATCGCTTATCTCACCCTAATGGCAGCTTTATGCCACTTCCGGTTACTTATTAACCGCGGTTGTCGAAGGGGGCTTCTTACCGACGGGTTCGCTTATCTCACCCTAACAACTGGCGTTTATGCCAAAATTCAGTTGCTTATCAACTGTAGCTGTTGAAAGAGGCTTCTTGCCTTTGGGTATAGCTTACTTCTCCTTTTAAACAGCCGGCTTTATGCCGTCTCAGGCTAATTATTAGCCGCGGTTGTCTATGGAGGCTTTTTGCCTTGGGGCATAGCTTACATCTCCCATCGACAGCCGGCTTTCACTGTACTCTTACCAGTCAATCTCACCTAGAGACCCTGAGCCGGTTCGAGAAATTGACGGCCAATCTCGCTTAGAGACCCTGAGCCGGTTCAAGAAATTGACTGCCAATCTCGCTTAGAGACCCTGAGCCGGTTCAAGAAATTGACGGCCAATCTCACCTAGAGACCCTGAGCCGGTTCAAATAATTGACAACGAATCTCGACAGAGACCCTGAACTGGTATGAGTTTAACCGTTCGAATCCACGCAGAAGAGCCGTCATATGAGTTTTTTGAGGAAGGAAAGATCATCATCGCGTATTGTATCATGCTGGCTTATCAAAGCCGGGTTAGAGCAACGCAATTATAAGTCCCGGGTTGTCGCAGGCGGAACTACCCGGCACTTGGGGGCTACACAGCCGCAATTCTCCTCAAAAGTTCCGGCTCATCAATAGCCGCAGTTGTCGATAGAGGCTTCTTACCATCAGGTATAACTTACATTATCCTAAAGACAACCGGCTCTTTAATGACTTCGTCCGATGAGAGCCGAAGCCATGTTGCTTCGGTCGACAAAAATTTAATCAAAGAGATTGTCCGACTCTAATATTCTCAAGAAAGGAATGGCGTCTTAAAAGACAAGACACCCCTCATCAGAAAAATCTCAAGGTATATCCCTGAAGAGCCGGCAACACATTAAAACACAGAGAGGTGCAAATATATACGGTCACCAAGTGTGGGAGAGTCATGTTTACTCTATTACAAAGGCTACTCTCAGAAGGAGCAAAAGCATTGTCAACCGCCCACGGCGGGTCATTACATAAGTCTATGCTCAGAAAGGTTAAAAGAGTAAAATTCAGTTATTGGCCGGCTCATCCTGCTCCGGGTCTTCTGCTGGCTTTATCTGAAGATTGCCCAAGTCCCAATTACAGTCAGCCAGAGCAGCAAAAGACCCTTCAAGGAACGGAGACGAGTCAAGCTCACAAGGAAAGAGATCCTTACTGCGGGCGGGTGTCAGATCTTTCCACTCATAGAGAGGCCCGCGGATTCTCTTCTCCTCTGCGTCATAAGCCGCCTGATAGGTGCTCAAGTCAGCTTCATCCGCCATAACAGAGGCGAAATAGCGCGACTCTTTGACACACCGGGTGTAATCTTCTTCGGTGAATTCTGAGCCATCATCTCTTTTACACGGGTAACCATCCATCATTTCAGCCGGTGTTAGCTCGGGGGCGAAGGCCAGAGCCCGGCTCAATCCAGCAACGGCTCCTTGGCGGAAGGCGGACTTCTTGAGCTCTTCTATCTGCTTGGGCATCGTAGAGAAGAGTTCCAAGACCCCTTTTAGAGCAGTGGGGATCTTCTCCGTGTATTGCACGCTCTTGATTGTGAAGATGGCGCCGCAGTATAACTGCTCCGCAAAAGTATAAATGGCCTTCAGTGGCAGAAGGCTATCAGAAGCCAACTGCCGGCTTCTGGGACCTGGATAAGTCGGATAAAGTTAATGAGTCGCCAGGTTTTTCCACTAGCAATGCTAAACAATACAAAGTAAACAAGAAAACTTACCAAATAGGGCGGCTGACATCTTCGCGATGTGCTGTTTCAGACCCTGAAGTTCCTCCGCCACAGCTGTAAGCCGCTGTTCAGCGTCGTCCGCCCGTTTGGTTAGAGCGGCCTTTTCAGATTCAGCTGTCTCTTTTAAAGAGGAAAGCTCAACAGTGACATTGGCCAGTTCCTCAGAGAGAAGCCGGCATTTTTCGTCAGCGATACTTCGGGCTTCTTGCTGAGCCGCTAGGTTGGCCCTTAGATCCGTCAACTGAGACCCGGCTTCATTCAAAGCTTCCTATAATACATCAAAATACAGGATAAGCCGCCAAAATGCAGGACGAGTGTTAAAAGCAAATACAAGTCTCAAACAGATTGCAAGCAATATATTTGACACTCAGGGGCTAATGTATATTTGATCTTTCCAATATGCAGTTCCAGTTTGTCTCCTTCGAAGCTAATCCAGAACTTGGGGGCTACACTATGGTTCTTCAATGTACTAATAATGGAAGCACCGACTCAACTTGATCAAGTTTGAGCCGGCCCTTGGGGGATACGATTAGATCTTCAAGTTGTCTACATTACAGGCCCGACTCAAATATAATATGAGACGGCCCTTGAGGGCTACGATTGGCGGTTCACTTTATTTACATTACAGGCCCGACTCAAATATAATCTGAGACGGCCCTTGGGGGCTACGATTGGCGGTTCACTTTATTTATAGTACAAAGCTAAAGCAATTTTAAGGGAATTTGACATGACAATATCTGCAGAGGTCACAGAAAGACCTGGCTCAACGATTCAGTATGTTAAGCCGGCTCTTGGGGGATAAGTAATAATATAGTAATAAGGAAAAGTACCTCATATTTTGTCTTCATGGAAGAGATCAACCGAAGTTCCAAATCCCGGCTGGTGGTAACCCGATTTACGTACCCGGCGTGTAGCTCTTCAACGGTCATCTTCTCGCACGAATAGTCAAAGTTCAGTTTCTTCGAGGCTTCAGCCGGCTCTGTATGTTTGGTAAGCACATGAGCCGGAGGTGTTTGATGACCATACCCGGTGATAACAACATCCGGAGTGTCAGGGGTCTTGGAAGGAGTCGCTGGTTTGGAGGGAGCCCTTGGAGGGCTTTCCACGATGACATCTTCAGCGACCGATTCCGTGGAGGCAGCCGGCGGGTTTTCTTCCGGTTGAGTTTCCTCCGGTTGTTCGGGCTCCGGTTCTTCGATAACTGGGCCGGAGGAGGGCTTGTTGGTCTTACGACATTTAGCTTGAGCACTGCAAAAAAGAAAGATCAGCAGTTGAAGATATTGGTGCCATAGTAACAGCCGGATATCCAGATATCATAGCAAGGAATGCTTACAGCGGGTTAATCTTGGGTGGTGGTATAATTGACTCCGAAGAGTCCCCGGAGGAAGGAGATTTCTACAAAAAATAAAACAGAAAGGTGAAGAGAGTATTAAGTTTACAAAGGAAAGACAAAGTAAAAGAAGAGGTTTAAACCTCGGCGGGGCGTTTCTTTGGAGCCGGAGAGTTTGGCAACCCGGACATGAGCTCGGTAGAGCCGGTGCTTCGAGTCTGTCGACGCTCAATTTGCTGTTGCTTTTTTAAGAGAAAATCGGGAGCCAGATAAGCAAGAGGGTGAGAAAGAGGAACTTTTCTGATAACCCGCCGCGGTTTTCGGGGGACGAAACATTCTGAGCCGGAGGAAAAGTAATTTACCTCAGGAGCATTGGCACGGCTGGTTTCCACTTCATCCTGCGAGTAAAGTAAAGTGTTAAAATAGGAAGGTAAAAGATCAAGAAAGACAGTTGAAACTTTACCTCTGAGCTAGATGATGGTGGCGGGTCAAGCAAATTATCTTGCGGGGCATATTTTTTAGCCTTCTTAGTTGGGATCTTCTTCCTGGATTTCTTCAGAGGGGCAACATATTCCCTCTTCCAGAAGTCTGAGTCGGCCTATAAGAATGACCCGGAGAGTGAATATCAAATCAACAAAGTGCAAACAACGTCTAAGAGACGGATGGGAAGAGATTAAACTTACATCGGGAGCCGGATTGTTGGCACTGAAAGGTGCCAGGCCAATTTTGCTACATGATCCGGAAGTTTCATGGACAAGGCTCCGGATGGCGAGGATAATGTCATTCTTTGTCAATGTGGATCGACTGAAGCATAATGAGCTGTCATACTTGCCTTTATATTCGCACATGAGTCGGCTTCTATGGCTCAAAGGCATAATCCGCCACGAAATCCAGTAGCGGATCAAGTCCAGCCCGGTCAAGCCGTTGGCCATGAGAGCCTTGATTTTGGCATGGGCCGGCTCATATCTTGCGCGTTCTGAAGCTGATAGCCGGACAGGAAGCTCTGATGTTGTTGTGAGCCGGGAAGGATGGTAACCCGACAAAGGACGCTCGTTCTCAGGAGAGGTGTCCTTGCAATAGAACCAGGTCTTGTTCCAGTCCTTGGGGTGACTCGGCATCTGCGTAGCTGGAAAGATGATATCTCTACGCCATTGGATGGATATGCCTCCAAGTTCTATGCTCGGGCCGGCTTTCACTTCAGTTTGCCGGTTAGCATAAAAGAACTCCCGAAAGAACCCCACAGACGGCTTGATTTGAAGGTAAGATTCACAGAGCACTTGGAAATTGCATATGTCTGAGACGGAATTGGGGGCTAAGTCTTGCGGGTGAAGCTTATAACAGTGAAGGACGTCCCGAAAGAATTTTGAGCCGGGAGGCACGAACCCTCGTTCAATATGATCAGAAAAAACCACCACTTCACCTTCTTGAGGTTTGGGCCGCATCTCATCACCTGGGACCCGCCAGCTAATGACTTCCTTAGGAGGAAGTGTACTCGCGTGAACAAAATCCGACAAAAAGTCCTCCGTGATGCATGACCCAACCCAATTGCATGAGTTGGACGCATGAGACATGTTGGCGGCTTAAGTGCTGTGTAAGATAAAAAGCGCGATGAGTCGAAGCGCAAGCAAATATTTCTGACGGCTTAAAAGTTTAAGGGCTCTACGGATAAAATGGAAGACGCGGCCGATAAGAGCCGGAGAAGCTTGGCGACTCAACAGAGAAAGGGAAGATCGAAAAATCGGCCAAGTCCTAAAAACAGATTCCGCAAGATATTACTATAGCTACAGATCTATAAAAGCAGAGAAAATAAATTTTATTCTGACCTAGCGATGAACAGCGGAGGAAAAAGAAAACGGATTGGGGCCATCGTGGCCCGTGCATTACGCGCGACCGGTCCGCGTGTGGCGGCGGTGCAAGAGCGCATTCTAAAGGCGTTAGTGGCATCAAGATACACAGGCGATGGCAGTGCCGGAGCCCGAACGGCGGTGGCGGAGCCCCGGTGAAAACCCTACTACGGCAGCGGCAATCTAGGGAGCAGGAAAACTTACCGGAGATGGCGCGGCAGAGGCAGACGGATCTCTGGTATGTTCAGGGTGATGTAGCGGCCAAGGTTGGGGACGATGTACGGACGGCGTCGGAGCAAAGCTCAAAAGCGCCGGGGCGGCGACAGGAAGAAGACGAAGAAGCAGAGGCACGAGCGGGAGAATGGGAAACTCCGACCTGCACGGGTCATATTTAAAAGGGGGTTAAGGAAGGCGCGAAAATCCAGGCGATGCCACCGTTCGACCGAGGTGGACGCCTCGATTTTCGGGATGACAGTTAAGTGAAAGATTTGGTGACACGTCAGTAGATCTCATGACGTCACGCCGGGTCATTTCCGGGAGACTCGCCAAAAGTGGAAGAGAAGGATGAAGTGAGGAAAGCTCAACTCAACCTGGGGCCTAATGTTGGGGATATGACCCGCCGGAGAGGCTCCGGGTCATGTTGTTGGCTCGTGAGCCGGCCCAAAGATGAGCTGTAAGACTAGTGGCCCAAGAAGCTAGGCGGCTCGAGGTGTGGGCCGTACAACAGCCCAGATGGAGAAGATCGGGGCGAGCAAGCTGACTCACAGACAGCTTCGTCAAGAAGATAGAGAGAGACTCGATTAGCAATTGTAACGAACCGGATGTCTTGACCTCTTATATAAAGGCAGACCCGGGGCGACTTAATGGGTAGGCAAATCGAGAACTAGGTCAAGCTTTTAGCTCCTTGTAATCAATACGCAAGCAATACAAACACAAGCAGGACGTAGGCTATTACCTCGATTCGAGGGGCCGAACCTGGGTAAATCCGTGTCTTTCGTCCCGACTAACCCCTTTGAGTCCACCCCATTAGCGATGGCCTCGAACCTAAGTCCGTTCACCCGGACATCTGCCATGATAAAACCATGACAACGAGCCTCAAGGTCGACATCGCGAGCGTGGCCACCGTCACCAACAAGAGCAAGATGCCTAGGAGCAAGAATGCCTACGTCACCGTCGTGAGGAAGACCGGCACCATTAAGAGCAAGCACGAGAAGCACAACGGGCGCTTCACGAATCAACCCATGCCTTGCAAGAACGCAACCGACTAGCTCACGAGGAACAAGAATCTCTACGTCGAGAACGCCAAGAAGAAGCCGCACATCAAGAGGAGCACCAAGAACACCAACAACGTCAACAACACCCAAGACAAGAGGAGCAACACATTGATGAGCTAGCTCCAAGGCAAGAGCAATATCAACATGACAACAATGCCCCTCCACGACAAGATGCGCAATCTCAAGCACACCCCGTTGACCACGTGGATGATCCCGCTCCAAGGCAATGCCAACGTCAACAAGACAACTATGCTCCTCCACGACAAGGATACTTCAATAACAACAACAATGAGGAAAATCGCTTTGGCAAGCTCAAGTTCACTATGCCTAAGTTCTCCGGAAGCAACGATCCCGAAGACTACCTCTGTTGGGCACTCAAGGTTGACAAAATATTCCGGTTGCACAACTATGAAGAAGACAAGAAGATTTCCATGGACTCCCTCGAGTTCCAAGATTACGTGCTCATTTGGTGGGAACAAGTGACTGAGGGAATAAGAGAAAGAGGTAACCCTCCAATCACAACTTGGGCACAAATGAAATACCTCATGAGAGCTCGATTCGTCCCAACACACTACAATCGTGATCTCTGCAAGAAGCTACAACTACTCAAGCAAGGCACCAAGTCGATGGAAGAGTACTATCAAGAGATGGAGATGGCCATGATAAGAGCCAATGTGAAGGAGGACGATGAGCAAACTATGGCGCGTTTCTTGAATGGTCTAAACTACCAAATAAAGAACATTGCGGATTTTCAACCATACTCCAACTTTCTCGAGCTAGTGCATCAAGCCACCAAGGCGGAACGTCAAGTTCAAGAGGATTACAAGTACTCTAAGACCTCCTACAAGACTTACGGTGCAACTACTCAAGCTTCTCTGACTACAACACCTTACTCAACAAGAACCTCCACAACAAAAGATGACAAGTCAAGCTACAAGGACAAGTCATATTCATCATCCCGCAACACTCCGACAAGCAAAACAAGAGCATCATCCTCTACACCAACACTGGATGACGCCAAAACAAGCTCCATCAAGTGTTTCACGTGCCAAGGCCGAGGACACAAGATGTATGAGTGTGCCACAAGGCGGACCATGATCCTTCAAGATGACGAATCCTATGACTCCACGATGAGGGACATGAGTGACCTAGTCCTTTTTCCCACCAAAAGAGTTTTGAGGGATGTGAGTGAGAGCCCATCAACCATCCTTCACTACATGATAGTGTGCAAGGACGATGTTACCCAGCCTAACCCTTCACAACATCTTCCTCTTGTGTTATCTCAGTTGTTACAGGAATTTCAAGATGTGTTCCCCGATGAGCTACCTCCGGGACTACCACCAAAGTGAGGGATCAAACACCGCATCGATCTCATCCCTGGCGCATCGCTTCCCAACAAGGCTCCCTACCACGTCAACCCCGATGAAACAAAGGAGATACAAAGGCAAGTCCAAAAACTCCTAGAAAAAGGGCATGTTCGTGAGAGTTTGAGTCCTTGTGTGGTCCCCGTGATCCTAGTGCATAAACATGATGGTAGTATGCGCATGTGTTTCGATTGGCATCCTATAAATGCTATCACCATTCGCTACCGTCACCCTATCCCACGCTTAGATGACATGCTAGATTAACTTAGTGGTGCCACTATATTTTCCAAAATAGACTTGAAAAGTGGTTACTACCAAATTCACATACAAGAGGGTGATGAGTGGAAAACGTCTTTCAAAACTAAATTTGGTCTCTATGAATGGTTAGTGATGCCCATGGGCTTATCCGAAGCACCATTGTGTCATGCTCTACTTTGATGAAATCCTTGTTGTCAGTGTCAAAACCGGCGGATCTCGGGTAGGGGGTCCCGAACTATGAGACTAGGATCGACGGTAACAGGAGACGAAGGGGACACGAGTTTACCCAGGTTCTGGCCCTCCAGTGGAGGTAATATCCTACGTCCTGCTTGATTGTATTGATGGTGTAAGGGGTTACAGAGTTGATCTACCTTGAGATCGTAGGTCTAACCCTAGATGAGTTGTTCTGCACCTATGCCCTAAAACCCTCCGGCTTATATAGATGTCGGGGGTGTCCTTGGCTTACACATGGTCGATTACACGCCGAATAGATAACATGCCTAACTACAACTAATAACTTGGAGAACACGTCACGACTCCTTGAAGCTTCCGTCTGTTGTAGGTGGTCTTCGATCATTCGATGCCTGCCTTGCGACCCATACAGTCCGGCCCATAAATAATGGGTCGGCTATCCGAGGACCCCTTAATCTAGGACTCCCTCAGTAGCCCCCGGACTGGCCTTCAATGCTGGTATATATTCAGTCGATCTCTTCGCGTAGTCGTCTTCGGCTTGCTAGGCGAGTCCCTCATCCTTCTTCGTTCGGCAACCGACCAGTCTTCGGTAAGATCCCAAGCATCGTAGGCGCATGTTTATTACAATAACTACACGAGTTCCTCAACTTTTGCGCGTCATGGGGAGGTGAGTGGCCAGTGATTTTTACAATATTACCCCTCCACAACGGAGGCACCAACCCATTTAATCAAACAAAATCATGGTTCATACCACATCTTCTTCTTCCCTCTCATCGAAAACTCCTAGCGGAAGCTCCACGCAAAACATGGCTAATGCTCCCAGCTCCTCAGCACGCCCCTACGGCCTATTCCCAGGGGACTGGACCAGCTGCTCTGTCTCACTCCTGCGGCTCCATAAACTAGAGACCCAAGGATATCTTCCATCATCAAATCTGGCGGCGACCCGCGCAGGTCTGCTCTCTTATGGTGACGAGGTTTTCCCCTTCCTCCTCCGGGGCCTTGGGTTTCCAATCCACCCATTCCTGAGGGGGTTATTGGAGTTCTACGGGATCCAACTCCACCATCACACCCCAGGATAAATTCTACACATCTCGGGCTTTGTCGCCCTCTACGAGATGTTCTTAGGGTGCGAAGCTCATTTTGATCCGTGGAGGAAATACTTCTGCCTCGTCCCCCGAACTCGGGACAAGACTATCTTAGAGGTCGGCGGGGCCGAAGTATGCCGCATAGCGGAAACGGGGTATCCGGCTGGCACACCGAGGAAATCCAAAGAATGGACCTCGGAGTGGTTCTATATTGAAGATGTCCCCCTGTTCAAGCCAACTCGGACAGGTCTGCCCGAATACTCTGACCTCCTCCCGAAGAAAAGGTATAACTGGCTGTTGGGGAACGTTGCATGGGAAACAAAAAATTTCCTACGCACACGCAAGATCTATCCATGGTGATAAGAATCTACGAGAGGGAGAGTGGATCTACATACCCTTGTAGATCGCTAAGCGGGAAGCATTAAGAAACTCGGTAGGTGTAGTTGAACGTCTTCGCGATCCAAATCGCCGAGCGTCCCGCGATCTCATCACGATCCGTCCCGCGATCCAATCATGATCCATCCCGCGAACTCATCACGATCCGTCTCGCGATCTCATCACGATCCGTCTCGCCATCTTGATCACGGTCCTTCCGATCTAGCGCCGAACGGACGGCACCTCCGCGTTCAGCACATGTACAACTCGATGACGATCTCCGCCTTCCTTATCCAGCAAGAGGGAGCAAAGAGGTAGATGAGTTCTTCGGCAGCGCGACGGCGTTGCGGTGATGGTGGTGGAGGAATTCCAGCAGGGCTTCGCCTAAGCACCACTGAAAACCAATCTAGAGGAAGAAGAGGGCAACACGTGACAATTAGGGTTAGGGTTGCCCTCAAAACCTCTAGTATATATAGGAGGAGAGGAGGAGGAGGTTTGGCGCAAGAGACAGCCCCTCTTTGGTTCGGCCAAAGTGGAGAGGAGGAGTCCTCCTCCTCCACTCCTAGTAGGATTAGGACTCCTTCCTTATTTCCACCTTTTTGCCTTTTTCCACCTTTTCCACTTTGGAATTTCTTCCCAGCCGCATGGGCCTTCTATGGGACTTTGTCCAGCCCACTAAGGGCTGGTATTCCTTATCCCACAGCCCATGTAGCCTCTTGGGTCGAAATACCCCTCCTGATGGTCCCCCGGTACACTACCGGCACTCCCGGTACACTACCGATGATCCAAAAACTTTTCCGATGACCAAAACAGGATTTCCTATATATCAATCTTTACCTTCGAACCATTACGGAGCTCCTCGTGATGTCCAGGATCTCATCTAGGACCCTGAACAACCTTCGGTCACCACCATACATAACTCTATACTACCAAAACATCAACGAACCTTAAGTGTGCAGACCCTGCGGGTTCGAGAACTATGTAGACATGACCGAGACACCTCTATGGTCAATAACCAATAGCGGGACCTGGATGCTCATATTGGTTCCTACATATTCTACGAAGATCTTTATCGGTCGGACCTCTATGTCAAGGATTCAGTTAATCCCATATGATGTTCCCTTTGTTCTTCAGTATGTTACTTGCCTGAGATTCGATCGTCGGTATCTCCATACCTAGTTCAACCTCGTTACCGGCAAGTCTCTTTACTCATTCCGTAATACAAGATCCCATGACTAACACTTAGTCACATTGCTTGCAAGGCTTATTGTGATGTTGTAATACCGAGTGGGCCCTAACATACCTCTCCGTCACAGGGAGTAACAAATCCCAGTCTTGATCCATGCCAACCCAACAGACACCCTCGGAGATACCTGTAGAGCACCTTTATAGTCACCTAGTTACATTGCAACATTTGATACACACAAGGTACTCCTCCGGTGTCAGTGAGTTGCATGATCTCATGGTCATAGGAACATATACTTGACATGCAGAAAACAGTAGCAATAAACTGACACGATCATATGCTACGTGTGTAGTTTGGGTCTTGTCTATCGCATCATTCTCCTAATAATGTGATCCCGTTACCAAATGACATCTCATGTCCATGACTACGAAACCATAGCCATCTTTGATCAACGAGCTAGTCTATTATAGGCATACTAGGGACATGGTGTTGTCTATGTATCCACACGTGTATCTGAGTTTTCGATCAACATAATTATAGCATGGGTAATAAACGATTATCATGAACAAGGAAATATGATAATAACCAATTTATTATTGCCTCTAGAGCATATTTCCAACTGTCTCCCACTTGCACTAGAGTCAATAATCTAGTTCACAACATCATGTGATTCGCATTGTTTATGAATCGAACACCCAATGAGTTCTGGGGCTCGATCATGCTTTGCATGTGAGAGAGGTCTTTATAGTCAACGGGTCTGCGACATGCAGATCCGTGTGTACTTTGCAAATATCTATGTCAAACTGTAAACACTACTACCACACTCCACTTGGAGCTATTCCAAATGGCTGCTCTACTATACGTATCCGGATTGCTACTAAGAGTCATCCAAATTTGTCGTAGATTTGTCACGGCAGATGTCCGGGTGAATGGACTTAGGTTCGGGGCGGAAGCACAACTATGTGACAGCTTGAGAGGGGTTTGTCAGAATCGAGAGACGTGGAGTTTACCCAGGTTCGGCCCCTCTGATGGAGGTAAAAGCCTACGTCCTGCTTGTCTGGTATTGATGATGAAGGAGATCTCTCGGTTACAAGGGTGCTGTTTTGCTACCTCTAATCACGAGAGTCTCTAATCTCTTGTCTATCTAAGACCTGTCTATTGAGACGTCTAAAAACTTGACCCTCTCGGGGTGACCCACCCCTCCTTATATAAGTTGAAGGGGTGACTTACATGTAGAGTCGAAGTTGGATTGAGACTTAACTTATTACGACTTTCTATTGTGGGCTTCTCTTCATGGGCTTCTGAGTCCCGGGCGGCTTACACCGGGCAGCTCACACCTAGCAACTTAGAGCCGGGCGGCTTATACTGGGCGACTTACAACCAGGGACTCATCTTCGGGGACTTACAATCGGGGACTCATCTTCAAGACTCATCTTCAGGGACTTACAACCGAAGACTCATCTTCAGCCGGGTCATAACTGTCACCGGGTTATAATTGTCTCCCGGGTCATACCGCGGGGTATATCCCCGGCATTAGCCCCCCAGGTTAGCTTGAATTTATTCATGGTAACCTCCTGAAATAAGAATAGTAAATATGTTAACTGGCCGGCTTGATCCTTTGGCCGGCTTATGAAGTGGCTTCTCAGAATTCCCGGTCTTTCTGCATATGAATGATTCGTCTTGAGAATCGTCTTGCTTGTTAATGTCCTTTGAAAAATATTAGGAATAGAATACCCATATGCCATTGAGTCGGCTTCCAACACTTTGGCTTAATGAAAATCTTGAAAATAAGAAATCCTCATGACGTAGATCCAGACTTCCATTGTTGTGAAGCAGGGCGACTTATATAAACTCTGGTGGGTTATGATCTTTTAATAACGCCGACTTATGAATGTTGGTGACGCCGGGTCTAACAACCGAACTCCATAATTAACATCTTTAAAATTCTCCTCAAAGTTTTTGATATGTCCATATTACCTATAGCCCCCAAGCTCCGAGATTATCCATGATAACTTGGTGCTTTGCAATAATATTTTGGATTGTGTAGCCCCAAGTGCCGGGTTGTCCTGCCTGCAGCAACTTGGGACTTATAACTGTCTTATACCTTATGAAACTTCAGCAGGTGTAGCCCCCAAGGGCCGGCTCATTAGTATGTGATGGGTCGGGTCTTCAATTTGAACCATATAATCTGTTTGAACAAGTGAATACTGTAGCCCCCATGTGTCGGGTCGCACGCCTGCGGCGACTTGGGACTTTAGAAAATTTGATCTGAGCAGTGTAGCCCCCAAGTGCCAGGTTAGTAAGGATTACTAGGCTGGGACTTAGAAAAATGTAGAAAGGCCGGCTCATCTCCTTGATATAATATGGTCTTGCTGACAATGTAATGATTTGAAAACCGGCTTGCATTAGCCCTCAAGTGTCGTGGTGCGTGCTTGCAGCGATATGGGACTTGCATGTTTGATATTAACCAGACTTGAATAATGTAGCCCCCAAGTGCCGAGTCGTCTGCCTATGGCGACTCAGGACTATATGAGAATAATATGACTCATCATAATTTGTTGAATGAATCCTTGACCGTGGTTGTAATATAACCCGAAATGAATATCCTGGAATAATTCCTTTGTCTTTGACATGAAATCCTTGCTCATGCGGTGCAACCCGGCAAATATATTTGGTAAATCCATGAGTGTTTTAAATTACTACAGAGCACACTTGATGAAATTCGAGAACTGGTCAATTAGATGACACGACATTATATCTGATAGGGAGGCCTTTGAAAAATAATGAATTCTCCGAGCTAGCTTGAAAACCCCAATCATTTAGTACTAGTTATGACAAACCATGATGAAGATCTGGCCAGGTTGGCTATTAAAGATCCATTTGCTCTTGCAGAGTTTGTCATCATACTTAACATCGGCTCATCTTAAGAGATAAAACCTTCAAAAATAAACAAGACAGAATATATTCTGCATTGTTGTAAGGGCGGCTTGAAAAAGCACAACCCGGAGATGTTATATCTGTCCTAATTTTTGAAAAAAAATTGGACTCATGTGCCGGTTCTTCTGGGTGGACTCGCTAATTAAAACTCCTAATCAGTACAGGGTCTCTATCGAGATTGGCCATCAATTTATTAGAACGGCTCAGGGTCTCTAAGCGAGATTAACTGATAGGAAGTGTAGCGTCCCAGAGAGAGACATGGCAGGGCATGAGTACCCTTGTACCTCAAAAACTGCCTCTCACGTGACATAAATCCATCATTTTGACCTTAAACAGTTCATGGTCTTTTAAAAGATTGACTATCTAAGAGTACGAACGGGCCACATAGCAAAGAGTCAGCAATAGATGAGAGAGTTTATCCTTGCTTTCCGTAAGCTGACCCTCACGTGACAAGAACCGCCGTTTTAACCTTAACTAGTACATGGTCTCTATCAAGATTGGCCGTCAATTTCCTTGAGCCGGCTCAGGGTCTCCAGGCGAGATTACTGGTAAGAGTTCAGCGGGTCACCTAGTGGAGCAGCATCAGCTTACAAGCAGGTTTAACCTTGTTTGGCTTAAGAGTCGATCAAGAGGGTATGTAAGCTAATCTCGGTGGGTTGGAAGCCCCCAAATGACCTTTGTTGATGGAGTCAACTGTTTGGCTTAAGTGCCGATCGATAGGGTCTGATAAGCTAAACCCGGTGGGTTGGAAGCCCCCTAGACGACCTTGTTGATGATATCAACTTGCGCACCATCTTGTATGAAGAAACGGCAGAAGCTCCATGCATCACGGCGGTTCATCCTCTTGGGAAACTTTTAATCTTCCACCCATAATGTAATAGCTCCCAGGATTGGGTTTCTTCTTGCAAAGACCCAGGGTTCTTGTTGAAAACAACCAAATGTGTCTCACCATGGCTGTAGCCCCCGAGTCTTAAGTTGACTTGAAAAGGCGGCTTGAGAATCTCCATTGAAAGTTGATGTTGGCCGTGGCGGGTTATAGATGATCCCATATGATTTGTTTCAAGAATCCGGTCAATGGTTCATCCCGGCTGGCTGTTTGAAGTGAACCCAACTGTAATAGTGGTGACTTGTGCGCCTGTCCATTGGGCGGCTCGTATCGACGAGCACTGCACCGTATGTTGATGTAGATCAAACTGTGGGTGGCTTCTTGCACGCGTCCGTTGGGCGGCTTGTACAGGCGAGCACCACACTGATATGTTGATGTAGATCAGACTGTGGGCGACGTCTTGCGCACGTCCGTTGGGCAGCTCATACAGGCGAGCACTGCACTGATATGTTGATGTAGATAAGACCGCAGGGCGGTGACTCATAAACGTCCGTTGGGCGTCTCGTATTGGTGTATGCAGCCATTGGCTTGTTGATGTAGACGTAGAAACCATCCTTTACATTGTAAGCCAGTTCTATTGTGAAATACGCCACGACATTGTAAGCCGGCACGGATGGCGAGAGAAGGCCGTGGCGTTGTAAGCCGGTGCGGTCACGAGAGACGACCGCAGCGTTGTAAGCCGGTGCGGCCTCGGGAGACAGCTGCATCATTGTAAGCTGGACCGCGGGGTCGGTGGGTGAGCACGACTCTAACGTGTTGTCGTAGACCGGACTACGAGGGCGGTGGCTTGCGCTCGTCCGTTGGGCAGCTCACACTGGCGAGTGAGCGCGGCTTTGACATGTTGATGTAGATGCGGGATTCGCCCGTGGCATTGTAAGCTGGCGCGATCGCGAAAGATGGCCACATCATTGTAATCCGATGCGGACGGAGAGTCGGCCGTGGATTTGTTGGCAAAAACCATACAATGGATATGGCGGCTCGCTGTGTCCCTTAGGTGGCTCATACGCGCGGTACCAACGCGTTGGTGTAGACCGGGTCACGACGGCGACGCTGCGCGCGTCCGTTGAGCAAAGCGACACGCTGGTCTGCGCTCCAACTCCGCGGTATAATGCCACTTGAATAATTGTCTTGCACAAAATATTACAGGCCAAAGTAATTGTTTCTTTGATTAAAAACAATATATGTGCTAACAAAATAAACTTGGATGGATATCACCTAAATCGTTCGGACGATAGATTGTCCGTTCATGAATAACCTCTAGTATTTGAAATAGTGATGTAACCATTCGCTCTTGCTCTTGCAAAAGGGCGTTCACCACAGCACGGCGAAAATGCAAAGGCGTCAACTGGCGATGGCTGGCGGAGGCAGCGGTTTGAAATATGACTGCAGTAGAGCCGGAACTGAGTGGCTCAAGGTGCGGGAGCGAAGGAGGGAGGCGAGGAACTTTATTAGCGTGAGCATCCACACCCACGGACTCTCATGACCACATACCCTGGTTCCCGTCAACCATCAACATCCACCTGTTACCATCAAATTCTTCATGCAGTACAAGATATCAAGGTCATCCAAGCTTATGATTAGGACTCGAAAATACGCTGTGCTATGCATGTGCTATGTGCAGATTTCCGTAACCAGTTTGCGCCCAGAGAGAACCCAGGTTGATCACATGATGTAGCTTCCACTCGAACTCGGAGTTCAAAGTCCGAGTGGTGATTTACTGGGGAGTGTCCGCCCTTGTCATTTTCTATCACCAAACTCATGGCATCGGCAACGACCATGGACTCTGTCAACACGTACCTTACCAGGGTACTCTTTTCCTTTAGGGAAGGGCATGAAGCAAAGCGATGGGGAAAGGCATGAAGAGAAGGTGGAGGCGTGTAAAGGAAGCGTGGTGGAATTAGGTGAGCAGGGGCGTGGATGCGGTCGAGAACCAGCAGTAGCAGCAGAAAACTTGTGGCCGACAAGGTCGACCCGGAGAGGATTGCAATGGGGTGAGGTGACCGTGGGAGATGGCTTAGAGGAAACGGGCGGCCTAACAATGCAGGGTGGCTCTCCGGCAGGTGCGGTGGCGCCGGGCAGCTCGTGCAGGGTGGGAGAACTGGCTAGTTTTGAGTGTCACAAGCGATGGAGCTCCTGGGCGATGAGTGTGTTCGCGCGTTGCCCTTGCGGGCTGCTTGACGACGAGATAGGCAAGGGAAAGAGCTGGAGAATCTGTAGAGTGGCAACCTAGCGACGCGTAATGCGGCAGCCGCCACGGACGACCAGTGGGAAATAGACCCGGGCAGAGCGTCGGGAGGGCGACGAGCTCGATGAGCCACAGTGTCCTAGACGGGCAAGTGCAGCGGTGGAGCGAGCCAGCTCGACGGAGGGGCGAGGCTGCGGCGACTCGGGGCAACTTGAGGTGACGGATGTCGGCAGAGACCCAACTTGCGGCACGCGTCGAGCCGAGCAGGACACAGCCATGGTGCAAGCAAGGGCGGACGACTCAAAGTGGCGGAGGCAGATGCGAGGCAAGGGCAAGCCATGGTGGCTCATACTGGACGGCTCGGATGCGCGCCAGCGAGGCGTTGCGCTGCGGAGGCCAAGGCGAGGCGACTCGGAAGCGCGAAGGCGAATCCGTGTCTGTATCATCTTCCTCCAGGCCGTGGAAGCCGTTCTCTCTCTTTTTTTGGGAGCGATGCTTTGATCCATGTGACGTATTGTTAGTAATCAATTTCCATACTAATCTTCAAAAAACAGTGTCCGATCCAGACTCTGATTTGATAGCTTGGACTTGGCCTTGTGCGTTCCCATGGCTTGCACCCATTAGACTCGGTGATCCAACGCTGAACGAAACATCGACTCTAACCATGCTGATTTTTGGCGAGTTACAGATCGAGACTTGATATGCTGGTAAAACAGGATATAGCAGAAAGCCATTGTGTTGGCGACTTGTGACTTGACCGCTTGCTTCGACGAACGGTAGTTGACTTTTCTTGAACTCAATCTCGTACTGCCAGCTCCAAAGTTGACCAGTGAAGTTAATTAAGCTCCTTACCGGCTCTGCCCAAGGTTATCCAACTCCAAGTTATTCTGCATGACTGTGCCAGCTTTTCTTTATCCAACCAAATCGTGAGCTTCTCAATCTCTGAAGAGATCCTTCTAAGAAATCAACACCACCATGCGCGAGCCCCACGGTGGGTGCCAACTGTCGTAGATTTGTCACGACAGATGTCCGGGTGAACGGACTTAGGTTCGGGGCGGAAGCGCAACTATGTGATGGCTTGAGAGAGGTTGGTCAGAACTGAGAGATGCGGAGTTTACCCAGGTTCGGCCCCTTCGATGGAGGTAAAAGCCTACGTCCTGCTTGTCTGGTATTGATGATGAAGGAGACTCTCGGTTACAAGGGTGCTGTTTTGCTACCTCTAATCACGAGAGTCTCTAATCTCTTGTCTATCTAAGACCTGTCTATTGAGACATCTAAAAACTTGACCCTCTTGGGGTGACCCACCCCTACTTATATAAGTTGAAGGGGCGGCTTACATGTAGAGTCTAAGTTGGATTGAGACTTAACTTATTACGACTTCCTATTGTGGGCTTCTCTTCATGGGCTTCTAAGTCCCGGGCTTCTGAGTCCTGGGCGGCTTACACCGGGTGGCTTACACCGGGTAGCTCACACCGGGCAGCTTAGAGCCAGGCGGCTTACAACCGGGGACTCATCTTCACGGACTTACAACCCGGGACTCATCTTCAAGACTCATCTTCAGGGACTTACAACCGGAGACTCATCTTCAACTGGGTCATAACTGTCACCGGGTTATAACTGTGTCCCGGGTCATACCGCGGGGTATATCCCCGACAAGATTGGTGTCAAAGCTTGCATCAACATAACTCTTTACGACGAACTCTTTCTTACCTCCATAATCGAGAAACATTTCCTTAGTCTTTTAGTTACTAAGGATAATCTTGACCGCTGTCTAGTGGTCCACTCCTGGATCACTCTTGTACCCCCTTGACGGACTCAAGGCACACACAGGTGCAGTACACAACATGGCATACTATATAGAGCCTATGGCTAAAGCATAGGGGACGACCTTCGTTCTTTCTCTTTCTTCTGCCGTGGTCGAGCTTTGAGTCTCACTCAAATTCACACCTTACAAAGTAGGCGAGAACACTTCTCTCTCACTGATCCATTTTGAACTCTTTCAAAATCTTGTCAAGGTATGTACTCATTGAAAGTCTCATCAAGCATCTTGATCTACCTCTATAGATCTTAATGCTCAACAATTAGGTAGCTTTATCCAAGTCTTCCTTTGAAAAACTCTTTTCAAACAACCATTTATGCTTTCTAGAATTTCTACATCATTTCCGATCAACAATATGCCATCCACATATGCTCATTAGAAACTCTATAGTGCTCCCACTCACTTTACTATAAATACAAGTTTCTCATAAACTTTGTATAGACTCAAAAAATTGATCACCTCATCAAAGTGCATATTCCAACTCTGAGATGCTTGCTTTAGTCCATAGAAGGATCACTGAAGCTTGCATACCTTTTAGTATCCTTAGGACTGACAAAACCTTCTGGTTGTATCTCATACAACCTTTTCTTAAGGAAGGAAACGATGTTTTGACATCCATCCGCTAGATTTCATAATTTAAAAATGCAGCAACTGCTAACATAATTCCAACAGACTTTAGCATCGCTACGAGTGAGAAAGTCTCATCGCAGTCAACTCCTTGAACTTGTCGGAAATTTCCCCGCGACAAGTCGAGCTCTATAAATGGTGACATTTACCATTAGCGTCTGTCTTCATCTTAAAGGTCCATTTGTACTCGACGGCCTGCCGTCCAACGAGCAAGTCTACCAAAGTCTATAGTTGGTTTTGATACATGGATCCTTTCTCGGATTTCATGGCCTCTAACCATTATTCGGAATCCGCGCCCATCATCGCTTCTCCATAGCTCGTAGGTTCATCGTTGTCCAACAACATGACCTCCAAGACAGGGTTGTCGTACCACTCACGAGCAGTACACGTCCTTGTCGACCTACAAGGTTTGATAGTAACTTGATCCAAAGCTTTAGGATCATCATCATTTACTTCCTCTTCAACTGACGTAGGTTCCATAGAAACATCTTTCCGCGCTGCGCTACTCTCTGGTTGAAACAAAGGTTCAACAACCTCATCAAGTTCTATCTTCCTCCCACTCAATTCTTTCGAGACAAACTCTTTCTCGAGAAAGGACCCGTTTTTAGAAACAAAAACTTTGCACTCGGATCTGAGATAGAAGGTATACCCAACTGTTCTTAGGGTATTCCATGAAGATGCATTTGTCCGCTTTGGGTTCGAGCTCATTAGGTGAAAACCTTTTTCACATAAGTGTCGCGGTCCCAAACATTAAGAAATGACAGCTTAGGTTTCTATCAAACCATAGTTCAGACGGTGTCATCTCAACGAATTTAGATGGTGCCCTATTTAAAGTGAATGTAGTTGTCTCTAATGCATAACCCCAAAACTATAGTAGCAAAACGATAAGAGACATCATAGCATGCACCATATCCAATAGAGCACGACTATGATGTTCAGACACACCATCACACTATGGTGTTACAGGTGGCGTGAGTTGTGAAACAACTTTCACATTGCCTAAAGTTGTATGCCAAAATCGTAACTCGGATATTCACCTCCACGATCATATCACAAACATTTTTATCTTCTTGTCACAATGATCTTAAACTTCACTCTGAATTTGCTTGAACTTTTCAAACGATTCAGACTTGTGTTTCATTAAGTAAATATACACCATATCTACTGAAATTATTAGTGAAGGTAAGATAATAATGATATCCACCGCATGCTACAAGACTCATTGGATTGCATACATCAACATGTATCATTTCCAATAAATCACTTGCCTGCTCCATCAAACTGAAAACGGGGTCCTTAGTCATCTTGCCCAAGAGGCATGGTTCGCATGTATCAACCGATTCGAAATCGAATGAGTCCAAAGATCCATCAGCATGGAGTTTCTTCATGCGATTTATACCAATATGACATTTAGCGGTAGTGCCACAAGTATGTGGTACTATCATTACTAACTTTTCATCTTTTGGCATTAATGTTATGAACATGTGTACTACTACGATCAAGATTCAACAAACCATTCATTGGGTGCATGACCATTGAAGGTATTATTCATGTAAACAGAATAACCATTATTCTTTGACTTAAATGAATAACCGTATTGCAATAAACAAGATCTAATCACGTTCATGCTCAACGCAAACACCAAATAACCTTTATTTAGGTTCGTCACTAATCCCGAAGGTAGAGAGGGCGTGTGATGTTGATCACATCAACCTTGGAAACATTTCCAACACACATCGTCACCTCACCCTTAGCTAGTCTCCGTTTATTCCGTAGCTTTTATTTCGAGTTACTAACATTTAGCAACCGAACCGGTATCCAATACCTAGGTGATACTAGGAGTACCATCTAGGTACACATCAATAACACATATATCAAAATATACTTATGTCGATATTGCCAGCCTTCTTATCTACCAAGTATCTAGGGTTGTTTCGCTTCAGTGACCGCTCTCCTCATAATAGAAGCACTTAGTCTCGGGTTTGGGTTTAACTTTGGGTTGCATCACTGGAGCAGCAACTGACTTGCCATCCATGAAATTTCCCTCCTTACCCTTCTCGAAACTAGTGGTTTCACTAATCATCAACACTTGATGCTCCTTCTTGATTTCTACCTTTGCGGTGTCAAACATTGCGAACAGCTCAGGGATCATTATTTCCATCCCTGGCATTTTATAGTTCATCACAAAGCTCTAGTAGCTTAGTGACAGTGACTTGGAAAACTATATCATTCACTTTCTTACCTGGAAGATCAACTCCCACCCGATTCAAGCGATTGTAGCACCCAGATAATCTGAGCACATGCTCAATGATTGAGATATTATTCTTTATCTTGTAGGCAAAGAATCTTGTTGGAGATCTCATATCTCAAAACACGGACACGAGCCTCAGATCCCAATTTCAGCTCTTAGAACATCTCATATGTTTTGTGACGTTCAAAACATTTTGGAGCCTCAATTCTAAGCCGTAATGCATGATGCACAGAACTATCAAGTAGTCATCGGAACATGCTTGTCAGATGTTCACAACATCTACAGACGACACTAGAGTGGGTAGCGCACCGAGCGGTGCATTAAGGACATAAGCCTTCTGTGCAGCAATGAGGACAATGCTCAGATCACAGACCCAGTCCGCAATATTGCTACCATCATATTTCAACTCTATTTCTCTAGGAACATATAAAAAAATCAAAGGGAGCCACAACATGAGATTGTAATCTACAACATAATTTGCAAAGACACGACTGACTATGTTCGTGATAATGAGTTCAATTAATCATATTACTTAAGAACTCCCACTCAAATTGACATCCCTCTGGTCATTCGAGTGACACATGATCCACATTCACCAACCCAAGTCCGATCATCAAGTGAGTTGAGGTGGTTTTAGTGGTGAACAACATCATGTTGATCAAATCTACTATATGACTCATGTTCGACCTTTCGGTCTCTTGTGTTCCGAGGCCATGTCTATACATGCTAGGCTCGTCAAGTTTAACCCAAGTGTTCTGCATGTGCAACACTGGCTTGCACCCGTTGTATGTGAACGTAGAGTCTATCACACCCGATCATCACGTGGTGTCTCGACACGACGAACTTTCGCAACGGTGCACACTCGGGGAGAACACAATTCATCCTGAAATTTAAGTGAGGGATCACCTTATAATGCTACCGTCGTCCTAAGCAAAACAAGGTGCATAAAAGGATTAACATCACATGAAAATCATAAGTGACATGATATGGCCATGAACTTGTGCTTTTGATATCCATCCTTAAAGCACCGGCATGATCTCCATCATCACCAGCATGACACCATGATGTCCATCATCTTGATCTCTATCAACGTGTCACCATCGGGGTTGTCACGCCCACCATGCTTCTACTACTATTGCTACCGTTTAGCGATAAAGTAAAGCATTACATAGCACTTAATGATTGACACGTAGGTCATACAATAATTAAAGACAACCCTATGGCTCCTGCCGGTTGTCGTACTCATTGACATACAAGTCATGATATTCTATACAAAACATGATCATCTCATACATCACATATATCTCATCATGTAATTGGCCATATCACATCACAACATACCCTGCAAAAACAAGTTAGACGTCCTGCAATTGTTGTTGCAAGTTTTACATGGCTACTACGGGTATCTAGAAAGAACAATTCTCACCTACGCAAAACCACAATGGTGATACATAAATTGCTTTTCAACCTTCTCAAGGACCGCCTTTGTCGAATCCGATCAAACTAAAGTAGGAGAAACAGACACCCGCCAGTCATCTTTGTGCAACGAGGTTACACATCAATCGATGGAACCAATCTCTCGTAAGCATACGAGTAAGGTTGGTCTGGGCCGCTTCATCCCACAATACCGCTAAACCAAAACACGACCAAGGGAGGAAGCAATCTAAGCATCAACGCCCACAAACTCTTTGTGTTCTACTCGAGATCTCATCTATACATAGACCTAGCTCATGATGCCACTGTTGGGGAATGTTGCATGGGAAACAAAAAATTTCCTACGCACACGCAAGATCTATCCATGGTGTTAAGCATCTACGAGAGGGAGAGTGGATCTACATACCCTTGTAGATCGCTAAGCGGGAAGCGTTAAGAAACGCGGTTGGTGTAGTCGAACGTCTTCGTGATCCAAATCGCCGAGCGTCCTGTGATCTCATCATGATCCGTCCTGCGAACTCATCACGATCCGTCTCGCGATCTCATCATGATCCGTCTCGTGATCTTGATCACGGTCCTTCTGATCTAACGCTGAACGGACGACACCTCCGCGTTCAGCACACGTACAACTCGATGACGATCTCCGCCTTCTTGATCCAGCAAGAGGGAGCAGAGAGGTAGACGAGTTCTCTGGCAGCGCGACGGTGTCGCAGCAATGGTGGTGGAGGAATTCCAGTAGGTCTTCGCCTAAGCACCGCTGAAAACCGATCTAGAGGAGAAAACGATCTAGAGGAAGAAGAGGGCAGCACGTGGCAATTAGGGTTAGGGCTGCCCTCAAAACCTCTCGTATATATAGGAGGAGAGGAGGAGGTGGCTTGGCGCAAGAGCCAGCCCCTCTTTGGTTCGGCCGAAGTGGAGAGGAGGAGTCCTCCTCCTCCACTCCTAGTAGGATTAGGACTCCTTCCTTATTTCCACCTTTTTGCCTTTTTCCACCTTTTCCACTTTGGAATTTCTTCCCAGACGCATGGGCCTTCTGTGGGACTTCGGCCAGCCCACTAAGGGATGGTATTCCTTATCCCACAGCCCATGTAGCCTCTTGGGTCGAAATACCCCTCCCGATGGTCCCCCGGTACACTACCGGCACTCCCGGTACACTATCGATGAGCCTGAAACTTTTCTGGTGACCAAAACAGGATTTCCTATATATCAATCTTTACCACCGAACCATTACGGAGATCCTCATGATGTCTGGGATCTCATCTAGGACTCTGAACAACCTTCGGTCACCACCATACATAACTCTATACTACCGAAACATCAACGAACCTTAAGTGTGCAGACCCTCCGGGTTCGAGAACTATGTAGACATGACCGAGGCACCTCTACGGTCAATAACCAATAGCGGGACCTAGATGCCCACATTGGTTCCTACATATTCTACGCAAATCTTTATCGGTCGAACCTCTATGTCAAGGATTCAGTTAATCCCGTATGATGTTCCCTTTGTTCTTCGGTATGTTACTTGCTCGAGACTCGATCGTCGGTATCTCCATACCTAGTTCAACCTCGTTACCGGCAGGTATCTTTACTTGTTCCGTAATACAAGATCCCATGACTAACACTTAGTCACATTGCTTGCAAGGCTTATTGTGACGTTGTAATACCAAATGGGCCCTGACATACCTCTCCGTCACACGGAATAACAAATCCCAATCTTGATCCATGCCAACCCAACAGACACGCTCGAAGATACCTGTAGAGCACCTTTATAGTCACCCAGTTACGTTGCAACATTTGATACACACAAGGTAGTCCTCCGGTGTTAGTGGGTTGCGTGATCTCATGGTCATTGGAACATATACTTGACATGCAGAAAACAGTAGCAATAACTGACACGATCATATGCTACGTTTATAGTTTGGGTCTTGTCCATCACATCATTCTCCTAATGATGTGATCCCATTACCAAATGACATCTCATGTCCATGACTAGGAAACCATAGCCATCTTTGATCAACGAGCTAGTCTATTAGAGGCATACTAGGGACATGGTGTTGTCTATGTATCCACACATGTATATGAGTTTCCAATCAACACAATTATAGCATGGATAATAAACGATTATCATGAACAAGGAAAGATGATAATAACCAATTTATTATTGCCTCTAGGGCATATTTCCAACACTGGCGACCCAAGAGCTCATCTCAAGAGGAAAGCACCAAGGTGCGACGCCTGGCCGCACAAGTGCAGATGCTTGCCCACCATCGACTAACCATGACTGATGTCATGGACGCCACCATCTCCTGGTGCGTGCAGCCCCTCCAACAGAGGGTACGCCCCTTATGGCAGTACAACGGGACAAGCGACACCACACACTCCTGAAAACTAGGTCCCGCCAATCCAACAGCATTGGCCGCCACACTTAGCGACCTGTACAAAGGAGAGCAAGTAGACTTCATTCCGTGGTCAACCAAGGAAGGGTATACGGCCCACAATCCCATCGAACAGGTAAGCCTTTATTTTTCAATAATGAAATAGTTCGGGGCTTCATTCCGCACTCTATTTGACCAAGGACTTGGCGTGAACAGGAATGGAATAGCTTCGTCGAGATAGTCGACTGTCCGGCTCCTCAGCCTAGAACCATTCACGCGACAATGATCCGGGCTTCAATGAGGACCCGGATCTTCTCCTTGACTTCGAAAACGGACTCTACTAGCAAGACATCATCGTCCAGACCCCGGTGGCTATCATAATCGATTACCCCGAGTCATTCTCCATACTTGTGTAAGCCTAGTAGCCCCGAGCCTTAATTTGATTTAGAAAAAATGAATTAAGGATCTCCACCCTGTTTGACTTCTGACGCAGGCCTCAAAGCAACAATCCGAGCAATTGGCCAAGGCCCTCAAGGAGAGCCACACGGAAGTGCAGTCCGTGAAGGCCGAAGTAGCACAAGTGAAGAGCTTCACGCGAGGGTCCCATGGTTAGTATGCTTTTACTGCTAATCTATTTACATCATCGTGCCTAACATATGGATTTCGTGTAGCAGCCAAAACAATAGGACATATGGAAAGGCAGCTGGAAGAAGCCCGAGATTCTCAAAGGTATGCGGAATCCCAACATCAGGCTGGCTGCCTTGTTATACAAAAACAGGCTGAGGAAATAAAGAGTTTAAAGACTCAATTGGCCCAAGCTCAAAAATAGAATCGAATGCTTCAGAGGGGCGTATTCGGTAAGTACAATTCTGCTATGAGTAAGTATTTCCGATGTAGGGAATGATAGTGATCGCGCTTGTTATCTTATGTGCAGGTCTCTTGTTTGGACATCCTGAAGAGGAGATCAAATCATACCAAGGGGACCTGCTGAAGGAGCTGACCTCTCTCCATAAGCGTGTGAGAAAAGTGATGAAAGGGATGGTGAAGGCACTATGGCCAACCGAACAACCACCTGAAGGGCTAGCCGCACTTGTGGATCGATTTAGGGGGGCTCGGGATAGCTTCGAGCGGTGGAAGACTTCGGCCTGCCGCGAGGGAGCACGAGAGGCGTGGGCAATGGTCAAGACCCGTTTCATCGAACTTAACCCCGAGCATATGGCGCGGGTTGGTCCTGTGGGATCGGATGGAAAATAAGTGCCACTCCACTTGGTATATGACCAGGTGATGCCAGCCGCCCGTCTTTCGCAAGAAGACTGCCCCCTCAACACAATAATTGATGATCTCGATTAGTAGCCGCACATGTAATTTATATGTACATCTGTATAAACATTCTGTGTTGTAAACTTTGTCTTAACCGGCCATCGGCTTCTCCTTCCCATGCGAAAAGATCGGGAGTGTTCCTCCTTATTATTCCTTCGCCAAGGAGCAAACTATATTCGGGGAACCAGGCAATCTGGACATGTGGTGTGAACAGACAGAAAGGACACAGAAAGATATGTTATATTACGACGTAGCGTAAGAAACATCTTCCGATGAAAATAGTACCTCTATCGATACCTTTCGACGACGTTCTACGAAGAGCGTAGATAGGAATTCACATACTTGCAATACGCGACTAAGTGTCCTTGGGAAGAAAAGACCCAAACAACAAAAATAGCAACCAGAGCCATATAAGGTGTTTCTGTCATAGCCGACCAATTGTCTACGTAAGATATCTAGATTTCGGCTTCACCCGTCTGAGGTACATGTCCGAATGACCCGGTCATAACAATCACACAGGTGCTCCCTTTACTCTCTAGCCGAACAATCGGGAACATTGAGAGTAACCACAGGAGCGAGGCAACCCAACTTGGCAAAGTCTTAATTCGAATTGATGCATATGATGGCTAAAACATGACAAAAGAAACATGTGTGCCCATTTAGTATAAGCAAATAAAATCTTGGCTATTGAAAGAAGCCCCCACGTGCTGCGTTCGGATTTAACACTTTATTGTGTATGGCGATTATCCGTAGTACAAGATTGGTTCAATCGAACATAGGGTAGGAAAAGCAATTGTCCCTGTCGTACAGCAAAGTGGGAAGGGAAAAGGCAAAAAATAACGAAAAGGAAAAAATGTAGGGGAGTTTAGACGACACCGGTTTATTCGTAGAAGCACCGAAGATGAGCTCTGTTCCATGGGTTTGGTTCAAGGCGGTTATCGGATGGACTCCACAAACGATAGGCCCCTCCCGCGAGCACTTCATCAATGATGAAAGGACCCTCCCATTTGGGGTTGAGTTTGTGCTTCTGTTTCTCCAGGAGCCGTAGGACGAGTTCTCCTACGTTGTATGCTTTTGCCCTGACCTCCCTACTTTGGTACCGCCAAGCTTGCTATTGATAAAGGGTGGATCAGGCCAGAGGTATGTCCCGCTCCCCCTCCAAGGCATCTAAGTCATCTTGCCAATCTAACTCGGCCTCCTTTTCCTCGTACATGCGCACTCTTGGCGCATCATGGATAATATCGCAGGGGAGAGCTGCCTCTGCCCCATAGACCATAAAAAATGATGTGTAACCCGTTGATCTGTTCTGGGTGGTATGCAGGCCCCATAGAACGGAGTCGAGTTCCTCCACCCAATGACAGTCGGACTTGTGAAGAGATCGGACTAAACGTGGCTTGATGCCGCTCGTAATAAGACCGTTTGCTCGGTCGACCTATCCATTAGTCTGCGGATGATAGACCGATACATAATCAAGCTTTATGCCCATTTTTGCGCACCAGTACTTGACCTCTTGGGCCGTGAAGTTGGATCCATTATCCATTATTATACTATGTGGGACACCGTAATAGTGTACTACACTAGATATAAATTCAGTCACTGGTCCGGATTTAGCCGATTTAACAGGCTTTGCTTCTATCCATTTGGTGAACTTGTCAACCATGACTAGTAGGTATTTATTTTTCTTGGTTCCCCCTTTGAGGGGTCCGACCAAGTCTAGCCCCCAGACCGCAAAAGGCCAGGTGATCGGAATAGTCCGAAGAGATGTTGGGGGCATGTGACTTTGATTTGCGAAGAGTTGACACCCAACGCAATGTTGAACAAGTGACTGGGCGTCCACCCGAGCTGTAGGCAAAAAGAAACCAGTTCGGAAGGCCTTGCCGACAAGGGATCTTACCGCAGTGTGATGCCTGCCCATGCCTGCATGGATTTCGGCAAGGATCCCCCATCCTTCTTCCTCGGATATACACCTCTGTAATACTTCGGTGGTGCTTTTATTGTATAACTCACCCTCGTGTACTTTGTAGGCCTTGGATCACCGAACTATGCGCCGCGCCTCAGTTTGATCATCCCGGAGTTCCTTGTGAAGAAGGTAAGCAAGGAAGGGCTCTGTCCATGGCGCAATTACTGCCATTACCTCATGAGCCAAGGGCATCTCATTCATCGTTGAGCCGCCGATAATGCCAACATCTGGTTCGTTTATAGGGGGAACAAGTTCGTCCGCCGTATCCGGACCGGCTCCATTTGCGTCGTCCTGCCACACTACGGAGGGCTTGAAGAGCTGCTCCAGGAAGGTGTTTCTTGGAACGAGATCACGCTTGGCTCCCATATGGGCCAGTATATCGGCGGCTTGGTTGTTGTCTCGAGCAACATGGTGGAATTCCATCCCCTCGAACCAAGCAGATATCTTGAGGACGACATTTCTATATGCCGCCATCTTCGGATTTTTGGTGTTGAACTCGCCGTTAATTTAGGATATGGCCAGGTTTGAATCTCCCCGTACCTCTAGCCATCGTATTCCCATTGACACCGCCATCCGAAGACCATGAAGAAGAGCTTCATATTCGGCGGCATTGTTGGAGTTGGCTTACATGATTTGCAACACGTATCTTATGTTGTCACCTATGGGGATGTGAGGATAACTCTAGCCCCCAAACCAGCCAAGGTCATGGATCCATCAAAGTAGATTGTCCAATGGGATTATGCGCTATACTCTTTGGGGAGCTCGGCCTCTGTCCATTCAGCCAAGAAGTCCGCCAATACCTGAGATTTGATGGCGCGGCATGGCTTGTAGGTTATTTCAAAGGGAAGGAGCTCAATTGCCCATTTGTCTATGCGATCAGTGGCGTCCCTGTTGTTGATTATATCATTCAGGGGGACTTCCGATGCCACCGTTACCGCACACTCCTGGAAGTAGTGTCTAAGTTTCCTCGATGCCATGAATTCTGTATAGGCTATTTTTTGATAATGTGGGTATCTGGACTTGCACTACGTTAGCACCTCTGACACATAATATACTGGCTTCTAAGTCCGGAATTTATGTCCCTCCTCCTCTCGTTCGACGACGAGCACCGCACTGACGACTTTGTTGGTGGCCGATATGTATAACAACATGGGCTCACCGGCGTATGGTGTCGTGAGTATGGGGTTGGTTGCTAGTAGTGTTTTGATTTCTTCTAACGCAGCCGCTGCTTCATCGGTCCATTCGAAATTGTTGGTCCGTTTCAGCAGCTTATGGAGCGGCAAAGCCTTTTCTCCGAGGCACGAGATGAAGCGGCTTAATGCTGCTACGCACCCGGTTAGCCTCTGGGCATGCTTCAGCTCTATGGGGATTGCAAGTTCTGATAGAGCATGAATTTTAGTTGGATTTTCCTCTATTCCTCTATGGGAGACGATGAATCCAAGGAGCTTACCAGAGGGAACTCCGAATACACATTTTTTTGGAATGAGCCATATATCATATTCACGTACGTTAGCGAAAGTTTGGCGTAAGTCATCGATCAACTCTTTGATGTGTTTAATTTTGATTACCACATCGTCCACATATGCCTCGACAGTCTTTCCGACCTGTGTCATGAGGTAGGTTTGGATCATGCGCTGGTATGTGGCCCTAGCGTTTTTTAGCCCGAAGGGCATTGTGTTGAAGCAAAATGGCCCGTAGGGGTGATGAATACAGTAGCCGCTTGATCGGATTCCTTCATTTAATTAGATGGTATCCAGAGTAAGCGTCAAGGAAACACAACAAATCATGTCTGGCTGTGGCATCAATGATCTGGTCTATGCGTGGTAAGGGGAAAGGGTCCTTGGGGTCTTTGAAATCAACAGGTTTGCTAGCATCTGCCAAGACTTGTCTTTCTTAGGTACCATCACCAGGTTTGCTAGCCACTCGGGGTGTTTAATATCCCAAATAAATCCGGCCTCGAGAAATTTGGCTAATTCTTCACCCATGGCTTGCCGTTTGGGCTCGGAGTAGCAGCGCAGGGTCTATTTCACAGGTTAAATCCCGGATAATGTTTAAGCCATGTTCGGCGAGCCGCCGTGGGATTCTAGGCATATCGGAAGGACGCCAAGCAAAAATGTCCCAATTGTCGCAGATGAAATTCCGCAATGCTTCGTCCATAGGGGGATCGAGATGGGCTTCGATGGATGCTGTTTTCTTGGGGCCCGTTGGATGCACTTGAAATTTGATGATTTCCTTTGCGGGTTTAAAGGACGTGGACTCGGGTCTTTTGCTGAGGATCACATCGTCCCTATTGACTGTCGAACACAAAGCGGTCAATTCTATGGCGGCGAAAGTTTCCGCTAATGCCTCGAGGGCGAGTGCTACCGTTTTGTTTTCGACCCGAAGGGCTATATTTGGATCGCTGGCAATCGTGATCACTCCGTTTGGTCCTAGCATTTTGAGTTTCATGTATCCATAATGGGGTATAGCCTGGAACTTTGTAAAGGCATCACGTCCCAATAGGGCATGATAGCCACTTGGGAAGGGGACGATGTGGAAGAGAAGTTCTTCGGGTCAGTAGTTTTCAGGCATACCGAACACAACGTCCAGGATACACATCCGGAACAACGTGCCTCTTTCCCTGGGATAATTCCCCAGAAGGTTGTGTTGCTATGTTCGATGCGGGATCGGTCGAACTGCATTTTCTCCAGAGTGGCCTTGTATATGAGGTTTAGACCACTGCCACCATCCGTGAGAACCTTATGTAACCTGTATCCATCAATGATGGGATTCAAGACTAGAGCGGTCGGTGAATGACCGGGAAGGGTGGGCGGCTGGTCAGTGTCCTCGAAAGTAATCGTATGTCTGCCCATGGGCTAGTAGCTGCCACATGGTAGACTTTCTCGTGCTCCCTAAGAGCTCTCTTACGCCTGTTCCTCGAGGGGAAGATCTCATAAACCATCAGGACTTCGTCATTGAATCTGCTTGGCGAAGGAGAGCGCTTGTTCGACGGAGGTGTGTCGAGGATGGCCTCGCCACTTTTAGCGACTTGCCTGTTGACCCAGCAAGCTCGAAGGCTATGAGTAGGGTTTGTGTTCAACAACACAGAATGAATGGGGGCAAGGTTTATCCAAAAGTCCATCGAGGACGGTGCCGGTCCTAGAAAGGGACTTGTTTCTTTTTTCGATGGGTTCATACCTGGCTGGCCAATTTGGAGGTACCCTCTTTTTTTGAGCTCCTCTAGGGTGTTCGGAGAAAATTGGTTCCGAGAACAACCGCTCGGATTGCCAGACACTCTCCATGGCATAGTACTTCTGTACCAATTCGGATAACTCCGGAAAGTCGCTTATGCGTCGGCGGGCCAGGGCATTAAGAATCCCTTCATCATGGAAATTGCTAATGAACATTGCTATTATGTCTTGGTCACTAAGACCTTTTACTCTTCTCCTAGCGAGTAGGAGTCTTGCCCAAAAGTGGTGGACAGATTCTCCTTGTATTTGCTTGATATCCCGAAAGTCTGAAGACATGGGATTTGGTGCGATACTTGGATGATTGTTTTGGGCGGTGGGTGGGGAAATTTTTGGGCGGTACTTGGATGATTATTTTGGGCGGTAGGAGTCATGACGAGTGTTCGGAATTAAAACTTCCAAATCGTGCGACGGATCCTGGATTGGTGGTAGTCCGGCTTGAGAGAGATTCCCTGCCTCTGATTCACTGAAGGGGTCTTGAAGATCGAGGACTGAAGTATAGACGGTTTTCAACTCCGGTTGTCGGGCAGAATCTGCAGCCGGACACTCTATGATGGTGATGAGGTGGGTGACCGGAGGGACATAAATCTCCCTGTCATCGGGTTTGATACCGAGCCAATCATAGATCAGAACGTGGTCATCCGATATACGCATAGCCTCGATCTGATCGAACAACTCGTTTAAGAACGAGGCAATGGCAGGATGCGTCTCACTAATATGAGTGGATTCGTCAAGCGGTGTGACGGTTCCAAAGTTACACCGAAGCGGATCTATGATCCTTTCCATTGTGGGACTTGATGTCTTGGACATCAAAGCGTCCAGACTTACAAGTTTTTGTTCAGAGGTTGAGGGTTCCATTGGAACGAGTGTTCCCCATGACTCAGCCACGAACTCTAGGGTTCCGAACTTGATACTCTGATTGGGGGGAAACCTTCCGATCTGGCCGCGACAGCCGACCGGGCCGGCATGCGACAAGATGTCATTCTGATGAAACTCTGATCGGGGGTGAGAGTCCCCTCGATACAGATCTCACTACTTGTGATGGGGCGAGCCATCGATTCCTTCGGCGCTCACAGAGGAACTCTCAATCAAAGCACCAATGTCGGTGTCAAAACTAGCGGATCTCGGGTAGGGGGTCCAGAACTGTGAGACTAGGATCGACGGTAACAGGAGAGAAAGGGGACACGAGTTTACCAAGGTTCAGGCCCTCCAGTGGAGGTAATACCCTACGTCTTGCTTGATTGTATTAATGTCGTAAGGGGTTACAAAGTTGATCTACCTCGAGATCGTAGGTCTAACCCTAGATGAGTTGTTCTGCCCCTATGCCCTAAAACCCTCCGGCTTATATAGACGCCGGGGGTGTCCTTGGATTACACATGGTCGATTACATGCCGAAGAGATAACATGCCTAACTACAGCTAATAACTTGGAGAACACGTCACGACTCCTTGAAGCTTCCGTCTGGCGCAAGTGGTCTCCGATCATCCGATGCCTGCCTTGCTACCCTGAAGTCCGGCCCTTGAATAATGGGTCGGCTATCCGAGGACCCCTTAATCCAGGACTCCCTCACTCGTTTTTCGCAATTCTCTAGAACAACACGCTACACATGTTATTAACGTTTTGCAAACTCTTTGGAAATAAAAACTTTACGCAAACATGGACAAATGCATTTTTGGTGTGGAAAAAATTATTTTCCTAGGATTTGTGGTCTCCTCTAAGGGTGTCCATGTTGATGAAACTAAGATTGAGCCTGTTAAAAATTGGCCCACACCCACCAATTTGCAACAAGTGCATAGTTTCTTAGGACTGGCCGGTTTCTACCGTCGGTTTGTGTAAGACTTTAGCACCACTGCACTCCTCTACATGCTTTGAGGAAGAAAAATGCACCGTTTGTTTGGGGACCATCCCAAGACACCGCTTTTCATGAACTTAAGAATTTGCTCACTCGGGCACCTTTGCTTGCCTTGCCTAACATTGACAAAACTTTTGAAGTGCATTGTGACGCTAGTGGTAATGGCATATGAGGTGTGCTTATGCAAGGAAAGCGCCCTATTGCGTATTTTAGTGAGAAAATTTCCGACGCTCAACTCAATTATCCTATCTATGAATACTTGTATGCATTGGTGAGATTCTTACAAGCTTGGGAACATTATTTGCGACCACATGAATTTGTCATTCATACCGATCATGAAACTCTCAAATACCTAAAGGGTCAGACAAAGTTGAACAAACGACATGCTAAATGGAGTGAATTTATTGAGTCTTTTCCTTATGTTATCAAATACATTAAGGTCAAAGAAAATGTTGTGGAGGATGCTCTTTCCCGCAAATGCATGCTCGTTACTCAACTTGAATTGAATGTTGTTGGTTTTGAGCACATGAAAGACTTGTATGAGCATGATGATTCTTTTGCTATTCCTTATGCCAATTGCAACGTGAAAACTTGTTGGGAGAACTACTACATGAAAGATGGATATCTTATGCATGCTAACAAACTTTGCATTCCCAAGTCTTCTCTTCGTTTGTTGCTTTTGCAAGAGGCTCACGGTGGAGGACTAATGGGTCGCTTTGGACGCGACAAGACATATGCCACCCTCTCCAACAAGTTCTATTGGCCAAAGATGCTTCGCGATGTTGCACGTTTCACCAACCGATGCTCTATATGCCGCAAAGCTAAGTCAAAAGCTCAATCCCATGGTCTTTACATGCCTCTTCCTATTCTGTTCCAACCTTGGGAGGATATTAGCATGGATTTTGTGCTTGGCTACCACGAACAAAAAATGGCCATGATTCCATTTTTGTTGTTGTGGATCGTTTTTCCAAAATGGCTCATTTCATTCCTTGCCACAAGATAGACGATGCTCACATATTGCCAGTGTCTTTTGTAGGGACATCTTATGCCTACATGGAGTACCAAAAACCATTGTCTCATATCGTGACGTCAAGTTCTTGAGCTACTTTTGGAAGACCCTTTGCGCCAAGCTCCGCATCAAGTTACTCTTCTCTTCGGCCTACCATCCTCAAACTGATGGACAAACGGAGGTGACAAACCGAACGCTTGGTACTCTACTCCGCGTGTTGATGAAGAAGAACATCAAGAAATGGGAAGATTGCCTCCCCATCGCCAAGTATGCCTACAACCGCGCACGACACATCACCACCAAAAAGTCTCCCTTCGAGGTGGTCTATGGATCCAACCTTTTGTCCCCATTGGACATTCTCCCACTACCGCTACAAGAGCGCGTCAACATGGACGCAAGCACAAGGGCAAGCTACATCAAGAAGATGCATGATGATACAAGGCACACGATCGAACGTCAAGTGGAGCGCGTCACCGCAAAGCGCAACACCAGCAAGCAACCCATGGTGTTCAAGGTCGGTGATCTTGTGTGGCTACACCTTTGCAAGGACCGTTTCCCTGCCGAGCGCAAATCCAAGTTACTACCTTGAGCCGATGGACCCTTCAAGGTGTTGGCGCGCTACAACAACAATGCCTACAAGATCGACATTCCACACGACAAGTACAACGTGAGAGACACCTTCAACGTCGCGGACCTCTCGCCTTTCCATGGTGATGAAGATCTTGATCCGAGGTTGGATCATTCGCAAGAGGGGAGATGATGCGGAGCATCCCGTTATCACCACCATGGACCCATCACCAACACCTCAAGCTATGAGAGGACCCATGACGAGAGGCCGTGCACGTGCCATTGCAAACGAGGTGAAATCCCTCCTATATGATTCTCCTTTTGATGTCCTTGGAACTTGGATGCTACCTCAAGCAGAAACCCTATGCATGATCAAGTACAATGGAGATGGCCTAGCGGATGCTCAAGGTGAACTACAAGCCCCCACAGAGATGGGCACGGAGAAGGTCGGACAAGAGCACCAAAAGAAGGCAGGTTTCCCCTCCAGGTCCCGGACATCCGGCGAGAGCCCCGGACATCCGCCCCCCTGGAGAACCCCCCTAGTGCTAGGACCAGGCTACAGGCACCAGACATCCGGCCGAGTCCGGACATCTGGCCCACGGCCCCTGAGCAACCGAACCGAGTGGAGCCGGCCACTTATGCCCGGACATCCGACGCCTCCTGAGCCCCTGGACATCCGGCCCCCAGGCCCGGACATCCGGCCCCTGCGTGGGTAGACATGTGCTGAAGGCCCTTGTACCCCCTCTCTCGCCCCCTTTTCCACTAGCACTATATAAAGAACCCCTCCCCCACTTTCTAGGGTTAGCTAATGTTTGCACTTGAGCTTAGCTCCATTACTTGCTTCTCCTAGGGAGATTGTCGTCCTTTGGGAGTAGATCCAAGTGATGCCAAGGCCCCTCTAGAGGGAAGATCCCACGTGGATTCAAGGCCTCCTATCTGGAGTGAGGAAGAACTACCGGTTACTTGTATCCGTTCGTTGCTTGTGGATCGAATTACCTCATGTGTTTGCTTGTTCTTAGTGGATGTGTGATCGGATTTTATCCATGAGTGTTTGATTTCTCTCTTGATTTCTCCTTTTCCCCCTCCAAGTGTGAAAAGATCGATGCACACGGGCGTTCCCCGTATCACACTTGATGCTCTTGAAGGAGGAAGTATGCATAAGTGGCGGAGTTATATGTAGATCTAGGGGGGCAACAAAACGTGGAGGGGTTTGGTTCTTGGGCTAGGGTGGTGCCCCCCCCACACATAGCTTCGCCTGTAGTTCGTGTTATCAAAGAAGAGGGCCCTTTGTTGATCGAATGGCGTCATGTTGTAATATTTCACGATGCAATACCTTGAATTACGAGTTATACAAAAAAATCATGGACTTTTAGAGTGAACAGTGCATATGTTGAAAAGCCACATATCTATTTATTTTGCATAGCTCTCACTTTAACGCATTCATCATGACAATTTACACACATGTACATTATATTTCCAGATTTGTGTTATTTTTTCAAAAAAGCTGAAATGTAACAATATGAATTTTGAATTTTTCAAAATTCGGCCTCCATGGAGTTCGGTCTCCATTTGGCATTTTCGTTTCTTAAACATTTTCATCCTTGTTAGTAATGCTACATCTTGAGAGGCAAATGCAAAGGCTTTCCTATAATGTGGTCAGCTAAACAAACTATACTATGACTTGAATTGCCACGATAAAAAAATGTTTATTAGGGGAGGGGGGCTTTTTTATCGTGGAAGGAGATGCTACAAGAGTACTAGAATGACCATGTGCACCTTGTCATAGTATTTAACTGCATGAAAAACATTCATCATATGGTTGTTTCACCACATGATACTGAATTTTAACATATAGTGTCCTATTTAAGCACAAGAAGAGAGATGAAGCAAGATCATAATTTTCAAAGAAACCATCTTGCGTACCTAAGGGCAAGCAAGGAATAGAGCTCGATTGTTTCTATGTTCATATCAAAATACATCACATGTGCCGCAAAAATATTACAGTTAGATGGATTGCTTGTGAATGCTGTAGAAACCCACAAACATGGCAGGAATTGGAAGCATCAGGATTTGACACTACGCATGACTTAAATCGTACACGATGTGGCATCACCATGATGGTTAGAGGGAGATGGGTTGTTCTTCTTGCTTACGTCCTGAAACTGGCACACTCAGGATAACATCCGAGTTACACAATGTTTTTAATTTGTCAATTCATGGCACTAGTACATTTCATAGCGCCTAGTGCTAAGAATGACCCAGATGACTACGAACAATGTTCTGGCCATGAATCCAAGCATTTGTAGGCCCTTGGATGAAGCTCATAGAAAGACTGATAATGCATTCCGAAGCTTGTATTCAAACTTTCAAAACTGGCCGACTACAATAATCGTATATGCACCTTTTACTGAAAGTGTCAATCTTTAACCCAATAGATGATGTGTTTTTTAAATCCATAAATCTACTGTCATGTGTCTGCCTCAAAGATGAAACTTCTAGATTCGGAAACTTACTTTTGCACAAGTACACTTGTCAAATTAGAAAAAAGAATATTATCACAACGGAAACATTTCTAAACTTGTGAATGTTGTCTGCATATTATTCACGTCACTTGTACATCTCACACCCATAATTATTTCATGCGGCTATGATTCTCACCCCAATACAAACAACTACACATAGACAATTTTTCCCTAGCATCACATAGATCACAGATCCATTAGATGTTAGCATCCAAGCCTCTTAACATATCCCAAACTATAATGTGTTCATCTTCTTTTCTGCTCATCCTTTCCAATGATTGTTTACACTGTGTATATGGTTGCAGAATGTTTTTTTGTTGCAATGTGGAAGACATCAAGCTCGAAAAGACCTAAAACTAATGGTCATAACATATCACCAGTTTAATAAATACTCCCTATGTCCCATAATGTAAGATCTTCTTTGACACTAGTGTAGTGTCAAAAAAGGTCTTACATTATGGGACGAAGGGAGTAAAAAGGAAATTACCAACTACCATGGGGGGAGATCTATGTTCCTTGGTGTAAAGAAATTGTTGGGGGTGTTGGAGCTTTAAACATTTTCATGCAACTAAAAATCGTAGCATTGCAACAAGCTTACTCAAAAGTAGTGCCTGAAACCACAGTAAACTAGTCAGCTAGTAACCGGCTATTTACTTACATAATGAAAAATAAGCCAACTGCATATTGAGTGATAAAGTAAAAGAAAATAAGCCAAAAATTATGTATTTAAGATGCATTTTTTGAAGTGCAGCAAAGAATTATGTTACCCTCGAAACAACAAAGCCTATGATTTTCAGTTTTGTCAATAATCAAAAACTTTGTGATATGCCTTCTCATTTTGTCCTAAATTTTTGGAAGAGCTTAGACCCAAGATATTACGTAATTTCCAGTAGCGTGCCAAACCTATCATATACACGACCTTCTCAAGACATTTTGCCAATTTTTCTTTGAATTTCTTCAAGTAAATGCAATCATAACAATGGATGTAAACACACATATTATTAATATGTAGAAGGAAAATATTGACCAAATGTAGAAATGATCAAAGGGATAAATATGTTGAAATATGGGGTGGGCTTTATGCCTATCCAACAATTTCAGAAAAATCTCTAAGAGCCCATGTAGGTGTCATGACAAGGGGATGGTGGGAAGTTTAGTATCACCCCGCTAGTGGAGAAAGAGTTGGACCACCTTATAATAGAGCTTCGGAAGAGAAGTGACCCTTGCACACCGCTCCTCCGCCGCCCGCCGCACCGTGGATCACATCTGCTCCACATGCGCCGCTCGTGTCGCCTTTGTTTTGTTGCTGCCGTCACCGGCGACTTCATCCTGTTCACCACGTAGACGGTTGACGAAAGAGCAAGCCTTTGAAACCCAATCATTGTTAGTAATGCTACAACTTGAGAGGCAAATGCAAAGGCTTTCCTAAAATGTGGTCGGCTAAAAAAATCTATACTATGACTTGA
Source organism: Hordeum marinum (assembly GCA_022496015.1). Lineage (NCBI taxonomy): Eukaryota > Viridiplantae > Streptophyta > Magnoliopsida > Poales > Poaceae > Hordeum > Hordeum marinum. Next base: position 374,177,230 of record CM039678.1, on the reverse strand, counting down.
ATTGCCACGATCAAAATGTTTATTAGGAGAGTTACTTTATTGAGCAAGGAGAGATGCAACAAGTGCACTAGAATGCCCATGTCCATGTGCACCTTGTAACAGTATTTAACTGCATGAAAGCATTCATCGTAAACTATACTATGACTTGAATTGCCACGATCAAAATGTTTATTGGGGGAATTACTTTATTGAGGAAGGAGAGATGCTACAAGTGTACTAGAATGCCCATGTGCACCTTGTCACAGTATTTAACTGTATGAAAGCATTTATCATATGGTTGTTGCACCACATTATATCGAATGTAAACATATAGTGTCCTATTTAAGCACAAGAGAGATGAAGCAAGATCATAATTCTCAAACAAACCATCCTACGTACCTAAGGGCAAGCAAGGAGGAGAGCTCGATTGTTTTTATGTTCATATCAAAATATATCATGTATGCGGTGTACCACATAAATTTTTACAGTTAGTTGGAATTGCTTTTGAATGCTGTAGAAACCCCACAACATCCTAGGAATTGGAAGCATCGGGATTTGCGACTATGCAGGATTCAAATCTGACACGATGTGGCATCACCATGAAAGTTAGAGGAAGATGGGTTGTTCTTCTTGTTCACATCCTGAAACTGGCACACTTTGGCGGGATAGCATCTGATTGACATAATGTTTTTAGTTCGTCAAGTCATGGCACTATAACATTTCATATGGACCTAGTGCTAAGAGTGACCCAGATGACTGCGAACAATGTTGTAGGCTTGTAGCCACGACATTTGTAAGCCTTGGATGAAGCTCATAGAAAGAATGATAGTGCATTTCGAAGCTTGTATGCAAACTTCCAAAACTGACAGACTACAACAATCATATAGGCATCTTTTACTGAAATTCGCAATCTTTAACCTAGTGGATTATGTGAATTTTTTAATCCATAAAACTACTGTCATGTATCTGCCTCAAATATTAAACTTCTAGATTCAGAAACTTACTTTTGCAGGAGTACAGTTATCAAAATAGAGAAAAAAAGATTACCACAATGGAAATATTTCTAAATTGTGATTACTGTCTGCATATTATACACGTCACTTGTACATCTCACACTCATAATCATTTCACGAGGTTATGATTCTCACACAAATACAAACAATTACACGTAGACAATTTTTCTCTTGCACAACATAGACCAAAGATCCATTATATGTTAATATGTAGGCCTCTAACATATCCCAAACTTATAATATATTCATCTTCTTTTCTACTCATCCTTTACGATGATTGTTTACACTGTGTATATGGTTGCAGAGTATTTTCTTTGTTGCAGTGTGGAAGACATCAAACTCGAAAAGATCTGAAACTAATGGTCATAGCATATCATCAGTTTAATAAATACTCCCGCTGTCCCATAATGTAAGATCCTTTTCGACACGAGTGTAGTGTCAAAAAAGGTCTTACATTATGGGACGGAAGGAGTAAAAAAAGGAAATTATCAACTACCATGGGGACAAAATCTATGTACCTCCGCTGATGAGGACATCCCTGCTAACGCTACACCCGCAACTCTGACTGCTATACATACAAGACCAATTACTAGAGCTCGTGCACGTCAATTGCATTACCAGGTACTTTCGTTTTTTGCAAATCCTTCTAGTGTTCATGAACATATGATGCTGCCTAAATTAGATACTTTTGTTTTACTTATCAATGAAGGACCTTGCATGGACAAGAAGGATGACCATTGGAGCGGGATCAAGCATGAAGAAGAAGGTGTGCGCGTGGGAAAGAACAATGGAGCTTCCAGTGATGATTTTCGCACTTTGAAGCCATCATAATGGGAGCAAGAAGCCTTGGACGAAATATGCATGATGGTACTTTATAAAATTCATCCCTAGACTAATATAGGTGCTGTGCCACCTTATTGTTAGGCCAGGCCCATGTAATTTCGAAATACCATATTATAGGCTGTTTTTAGAGTCCGTATGTATGGGGAAACTGAATTAAGGTTGGTTTCGGACCCCTCCTTCAAGGGGCCACGAAATTCCCCTCTATTCCCCCATATATACAACCCTTAGGGCGTCATTTTAGGATGGAGCTTTGTTTAGATTACAAGTTTGCCATAGCTGCAACTTCGCGTTCTTCGTTTGTGTTCCATGACCAGACAAAGGCGTCACAGAACCCCACTTCATCAATAAAGCTTTCCTCCAATATTCGCAATATCCAGATTGCAATCTTAGTTTCTTGCTTGTTCTTCTTTTGCGTGCAGGAAATAGACCCTCGTGGTCAGGTTGATCGTGCTCCGGCGTGGTCAATAACCTCTCGGAGTTGGTTTAGCAATTGCTAAGGCGCGGCGTCATCACACGTTCGTAGTCGGATCGTCAAAGTCTACTCCACCAAAAATGATAGCCACCATCTCATCGAAAGATCAGAACCCTCGCCTCTATCAAGTGGTATCAGATTTCCAGGTTGCTCGGTGAGATTTACCAGTTTTCGTAGTTTAGATCGCATATGTTCTTCATACCTTTAGTCCACGAAAAAAGTCTGGCACTCTTTGCAGAGCACGTTTTGGCCCAAAAAAATTTCGGCCGTAAATATTTTTTCCCTATCTTGAGTTTAGGTTCTTCGGAGCGTTTTGAGACACTTGCCATCATAGTGATTTTTGTCGAAATTTTTGGTCGTCACAGCCCCCGAATTGCTCCAGAAAAAAAAATAGTCCAACAAATTTTGTGCCCATCTTGCTTATACGACGTGGGAACAGTTTTGAGACACTCGCCATTGTAGTGATTTTTGAGCAAAAAAAGAGAGCGCAAAAAAAAGAGACCAATTTTTTTTCCAGAGTGTGCTCTTCCCTTGATTACGTGTAGCGTCGTGTTTTTGTTGGTATTTTAGGCTCGCGTCTCTAGTACGGGCTAGCCTAGGACCAGCACAGTACCGTCGTTGAGCGTTTATTCAACCTTGCATCTCTGAATTGATTATTGCTAACCCTTTTTGCTACCATATTATAAGCCATCCCAGCTCCACATACATCTACGTCGTGTGTTTGACACCACCTGGCAATCGCTCTATCCATGCTTTGAGAGTTTTGACTACAACAGTTGCTGATCACCTCCTGCTACTGGGTAAAAACTGGTAAGAATTTGAGATTCTCTTAAAGGATTTGTGACACACCACCACCACCACCACCACATCCCAGTAGTCTGTAGGTTTCATATTCTTGTCTGTTTCCTATATCCGCTAACCATGTCAGGATCACACGACGACGGGATCGACTGGGAGAGCATGACCAACAAAGCGCTCTATGATAAATTTCAGCAAATGATGGTTGACCAGGTACAAGACTTCGTGACCAACTTTGGAGAGGCCATGGAGAAGCTAGACAGTTTGGAGAAGACATTTGACACCAAGATGGATGCCAAGTTTAATGAGGTGCTTGCCCGTCCACCACCACCAGCTGCAGCTCCTATCCCTTTCGAACGACGAGCGCGACGTGTGCCTCTCGGCCAAGCCCAACATACTGGTACTATTGATACCACTGCTACTTCTGTGGCTCCTGCTGCTACTATCATTGAGCAGGTTGAAGATTATGATGGTGATTACGATGATGAGGGAGAGGTTGCTCCAGATCAGCCTCAGGGGCAACCATGACGATACGCACCAGGTCGACCACATGGCTACAACCGTAACGGTAGGGCTGCACCCCCCCCTCAGGTACGGGATCATGACCATCTCCCTAAACTTAAATTGAATATTCCGACGTTTGAGGGTAGATATGTTCCTGACATATATCTTACATGGGAGTTAGAAATAGAAGAACGTTTTACATGCTTACAATTTCCTGAGGATAGACATGTTGCTGCTGCTGTTTGTTCATTCACTAGTTTTGCTTGTGTTTGCTGGTCAGAACATTGTAGAATACACCATGCTAATATTCCAACTACTTGGGCTGCTTTGAAAACTGCTATGCGTAATCGTTGGGTGCCACCTTATTATCAACGTGAATTGCTTCAAAATTTGCAGCGTTTAAGACAAGGAAAAAAATTCTGTAGAAGAATATTATCAGGAATTACAAACTTGCATGATTAGATGTGGTATTGTTGAGGAGAATGAAGCTATGCTTGCACGTTTTATGGGTGGATTAAATAGAGAGATTCAGACTATTCTAGAGTATAAGGAGTATAACACTATCACTCGTTTATTTCATCTTGCTTGCAAAGCTGAACGTGAAGTGCAGGATCGACAGGCAATGGCGAGAACTACTTTTTCTATAGGTCACACTTCATCATGGACACCACGTACCTCCTCTACTTCCGCACGTCCTTCTGCAACACCACCTACTTCCACCGCCAACTCCAACCGTGATACCAGGAAACAGGCTCCTACTCCACCCTCTGCGAAGAGCACACCTTCTGGGCCTGCACAGAGCTCTTCTTCATCTATTGCATTCACAGGGCAAACACATGAGGTTATATGCCGTCGTTGCAAGGGTGGAGGTCACTTTGCGAGAGAATGCCCTTCCAAGCATGTAATGATTGTTACCGAGGATGGTGGATATGTGTCCGCTAGTGATTATGATGAGGAGACTTTGGCTCTTATTGCAAGTGAAGAACAGGGTGGCGAGGATGCAGAACCAGAGACACACTACATGGCTGCTGATTACGCTGATAGGTATGAAAGTTTAGTTGCTCAACGTGTTCTCAGTGTGCAGGTTACACAGGCTGAGCAAAATCAGAGGCACTACTTCTTCCACACAAAGGGAGTTGTGAAGGAGCCTTCTGTTCGCGTCATCATTGATGGAGGGAGTTGCAATAACTTTGCTAGCATGGAGATGGTGGAGAAGCTGTCTCTAACCACCAGACCACATCCTCATCCTTATTACATCCAATGGTTCAACAATAGTGGCAAGGTTAAGGTAACACGTACTGTTCGTGTGCATTTTAACATTGCTACATATTCTGATTATGTCGATTGTGATGTGGTACCCATGCAAGCATGTTCTGTTCTACTTGGTAGGCTATGACAGTTTGATAAAAATTCTGTACACCATGGTAGGACAAATCAGTATACTCTTGTTCATAAGGATCAAAATATCACTGTGCTTCCCATGTCTTCGGAACATATTATGAAAGATGACATTGCTAGAGCTAGTAAAGCAAAACAGGGTAAAAATAAGAGTGAAAATCAGATTGTAGCACATGAATTTGAGCAACATCATAAGCATAATAAACCATCATCTAATGTTGCATCCGAAATAAAATTGAAGAGTGGATGTTTACTTGCTACTAAATCTGATATTAATGATTTGGATGTTGCTACATCTGTTTGCTATGCTTTTGTATGCAAAGAGGTATTATTTTCATTCGAGGACATGCCTCCCTCTTTGTCTCCTGCCGTCATTAACATTTTGCAGGAGTTCGTTGACATCTTCCCACAAGACGTGCCACCGGGATTACCACCTATTCACGGGATTGAGCATCAGATTGACTTAATTCCCGGTGCATCCCTACCCAACCATGCGCCATACCATACCAATCCAGAGGAGACAAAGGAGATTATGCGTCAAGTACAGGAGCTGCTTGACAAAGGTTATATACGTGAATCCCTTAGTCCTTGTGATGTTCCTATTATTCTATTGCCTAAAAAGGATGGTACATCGCACATGTGTGTGGATTGTAGAGGCGTTAATAATATTACTATTCGTTATCGTCATCCTATTCCTAGACTAGATGATATGCTTGATGAATTAAGTGGTTCTACAATTTTCTCCAATGTTGATTTGCGTAGTGGATACCATCAAATTCGTATGAAATTGGGAGATGAATGGAATACAACATTTAAAACTAACTTTGGATTATATGAGTGGTTAGTCATGCCTTTTGGGTTAACTAATGCACCTAGCACTTTCATGAGATTAATGAACGAGGTTTTACGTGCTTCCATTGGACGATTTGTGGTAGTATATTTTGATGATATATTGATTTTTAGTAGATCTTTAGAGGAACATTTGGAACATCTACGTGCTGTTTTTATTGCTCTACGTGATGCACATTTGTTTGGTAACCTTGGGAAGTGCACCTTTTGCACCGACCGAGTATCTTTTCTTGGCTATGTTGTTACTCCACAGGGAATTGAAGTTGATAAAGCCAAGATTGAAGCTATTGAGAGTTGGCCGCAGCCCAAAACGGTCAAACAAGTGAGGAGTTTTCTTGGCCTCACTGATTTCTATAGGCGTTTTGTGAGAGATTTCAGCACCATTGCTGCACCTCTCAATGAGCTTACAAAGAAGGACGTGCCTTTTTCTTGGGGTACCGCACAGGAAGAAGCCTTCACGGTCTTGAAAGATAAGTTAACACATGCTCCTTTACTCCAACTTCTTGATTTTAATAAGACTTTCGAGCTTGAATGTGATGCTAGTGGAATTGGGTTAGGAGGTATGTTATTACAAGATGGTAAACCTGTTGTGTACTTTTCTGAAAAGTTGAGTGGGCCTAGTCTGAATTATTCTACTTATGATAAAGAATTATATGCTCTTGTTCGGACTTTGGAAACATGTCAACATTATTTATGGCCCAAAGAATTTGTTATACATTCTGATAATGAATCTTTGAAACATATTAAAAGTCAAGCAAAACTGAACCGTAGACATGCTAAATGGGTTAAATTCATTGAGACTTTCCCTTATGTCATTAAACACAAGAAGGGTAAAGAAAATGTTATTGCTGATGCTTTGTCTTGTCGTTATACTATGCTTTCACAACTTGACTTTAAAATATTTGGTTTGGAGACCATCAAATATCAATATGTGCATGATGCTGAATTTAGAGATGTGTTGCAGCATTGTAAAGAAGGGAGAACATGGAACAAGTTCGTTATTAATGATGGATTTGTGTTCCGTGCTAACAAGCTATGCATTCCAACTAGCTCCGTTCGTCTTTTGTTGTTACAGGAGGCAAACGAAGGAGAATTAATGGGACACTTTGGCATGAAGAAGACGGAGGACGTACTTTCTACACATTTTTTTTGGCCAAAGATGAGACAGGATGTTGAGCGTTTTGTTGCTCGCTGCGCTACATGTCAAAAAGTTAAGTCACGACTCAATCCTCATGGTTTATATATGCCTTTGCCTGTACCTAGTATTCCTTGGTAGGATATATCTATGGACTTTGTTTTAGGTTTACCTCGAACTAAGAAGGGGAGGGATAGCATATTTGTTGTCGTGGATAGATTTTCCAAAATGGCACACTTTATACCATGTCATAAAGTGATGCTGCTGCTCATGTTGCTGATTTGTTCTTTCGTGAAATTATTCGGTTGCATGGTGTGCCAAATACAATTGTTTCGGATCGTGATGCTAAATTTCTTAGCCACTTTTGGAGATGTTTATGGGCTAAGTTGGGGACTAAACTACTTTTTAGTACTACATGTCATCCCCAAACTGATGGCCAAACTGAAGTAGTCAATAGATCATTGTCTACTATGCCTCGGGCTGTTTTGAAGAATAACCTGAAAATGTGGGAAGAATGCTTGCCTCATATTGAATTTGCTTAGAATCGTTCGCTACATTCTACCACTAAGATGTGCCCTTTTGAAGTTGTGTATGGTTTCTTACCTCGTGCACCTATTGATTTGTTGCCTCTTCCATCTTCGGAAAAGGTTAAATTTGATGCTAAATAACGTGCTAAATTGATATTAAAGATGCATGAGTTAACGAAGGAAAACATTGAGCGTATGAATGCTAAATACAAAATTGGTGGAGATAAGGGTAGAAAACATGTTGTCTTTGCACCTGGAGATCTTGTTTGGTTACATTTGCGTAAGGATAGATTTCCTTATTTGTGTAAGTCAAAGCTAATGCCACGTGCTGATGGTCCTTTTAAGGTGTTCGAGAAAATAAATGATAATGCATATAAACTTGAGCTGCTTGTAGAGTTTGGGGTTAGCCCCACTTTTAACATTGCAGATTTGAAGCCTTATTTGGGCGAGAAAGATGAGCTTCCGTCGAGGATAACTTCAGTTCAAGAAGGGGAGGATGATAAGGACATCCCTGCTATGCTACACCCACAACTCCGACTGCTATACATACATGACCAATTACTAGAGCTCGCGTACGTCAATTGCATTACCAGTTACTTTCGTTTCTTGCAAATCCTTCTAATGTTCATGAACATATGATGCTGCCTAAATTAGATACTTTTGTATTACTTATGAATGAAGGACCTGGCATGGACAAGAAAGATGACCATTGGAGCGGGATCAAGCATGGAGAAGAAGGTGCGTGCGCGGGAAAGAACAATGGAGCTTCCGGTGATGATTTTCGCACTTTGAAACCACCATAATGGGAGCAAGAAGCCTTGGACGAAATATGCATGATGCTACTTTATAAAATTCGTCCCTAGGCTAATATAGGTGGTGCGCCACCTTATTGTTGGGCCAGGCCCATGTAATTTCGAAATACCATATTATAGGCTGTTTTTAGAGTCCGTATGTATGGGGAAACTGAGTTAAGGTCGGTTTCGGACCCCTCCTCCAAGGGGCCACGAAATTCCCCTCTATTCCTCCATATATACAGCCCTTAGGGCGTCGTTTTAGGGTGGTTTTTTTTTAGATTACAAGTTCGCCATAGCTGCAACTTCGCGTTCTTCGTTTGTGTTCCACGACCAAACAAAGGCGTCACAGAACCCCACTTCATCAATAAAGCTTTCGTCTTATATTCGCAATATCCAGATTGCATGTGATAGCCTGGCTTATTAGGGATGATAGACTACTCATATCAATAAAGAATTCCTTCTTTTTCGGGAGCCCATTCAAACAGAACTCTCAGGTTAAGCGTGCTTGGCTTGGAGTAGTTCTAGGATGGGTGATCGACCGGGAAGTTGGTCCCGGGTGCAAAGTCTACTTCACCAAAAACGATAGCCACCATCTCATCAAAAGATCGGAACCCTCGCCTCTATCATCCGTGTAAAGAAATCGTTGGGGATGTAAAGCTTGGAGCTTTAAACATTTTCAGGCAACAAAAATTCCTAGCACTGTAACAAGATTACTCAAAAGTAGAGCCTGAAACCACAATAAACTAGTCAGCTAGTAACTAACTAGTATTTACTTACATAAATGAAAAATAAGCCAACTGCATATTGAGTGATAAAGTAAAAGAAAACAAGCCAAAAAAATTATGTATTTAAGAGGAAATTATGTTGCCCTCGAAACAACAAAGACTGATTTCCAGTTTTGTCAATAATCAGAAACTTTGTGATATGCCTTCTCCTTTTCTCCTAAAATTTTGGAAGAGCTTAGACCCAAGATATTATGTAATTTCCAATAGCATGCAAAACCAATCGTATATATGACCTTCTCAAGACAATTTGCCAAAAAAATTCTTCACATTTTTTCAAGTAAATGCAATCATAACGATGGATGTAAACATATTATTAATATGGAGCAGGAAAATATTGACCAAATGTAGAAAGGGTTAAAGGGATAAATATGTACTCCAGAGGTGTTGAAGTACGGAGTTGTCAAGGGGCTTCTGAGTAATCTAGTTGTAGAAGGAAACCTAAAGACATGTTACACTTCTGTTGTGTGCTAGGCAGTATTAGATGATTATATCAATGTTACGTTGCATTATTGGAGTATAACAGAATAATTTATTGATCCATCACCAATAATCACCACATGAACAAGCCCCCTTATAGAAATGATGAAACCTGTGGTTGTCTCTCAGTACTATTTTTCTTCCTGTGACGAGGGAGAAGTATTTGTACGCAGAATGGCAATCACCACAAACACGGAGGTTCTTCATGATGCGGAGAGTGTCTCCCGAAGGAGAAGCCAAATCCCCAAAAGCAAAGGCCAGTTTTTCACAGTGATAACGTAGTGATTCTCCTCTTCTGTCTTTTTCCGTGCTGTGTGTGGCAAAACTGGTATCAGGCACATAACCTGCAGCCTTGATACTACCTATCAACCTATCCAAATTTCTATATATCTCCTCGGAGATGGGGTGTGAACGGTCATCAACACCAAATCTGTGTGTCCTTTGGCCCATTTCTATCCAACTAAAGGCATCATCCCCATCTATACCTCTCTTTTCCATCAAACTTCTAATCTTTTCTGTCTCTGTCCACCTTCCTAATCTTGCGTAGATATTGCCAAGTAGTATATAATTTTTGGGTTCATAAGGTTCCATGTCAAACAGCATTTCTGCAATCTTCATGCCAGTTTCAATATCGCCGTGTTTGCTACAAGCACCAAGAACAATCCTCCATAACGGCGTTTCAGCTTCAAAGGGCATTTCCTTAATTGTTTTCATGGACTCCTCGATTTCTCCTGATCGAGCCAGCATGTCAATAACACAGGCATAATGTTGATACGTTGGTTTTATGCCTTCTATATCCAACATGGAATCGAATAAATGCAAACCTTCATGAACAAGACCAGCATGGTTGAAAGCGGAAAGAAGATTCAGGAAGGTGACCTCATCAGGTATCAAACCAGAAAATTTCATCCGCCTGAAAAGTTCAGCTGCTTCTTTCGGGTGTGCATGCTGTCCAAGAGCCAAAATCATGGAATTGTAGGATATTACATCTACAATGTCATTTGAATTGAAGACTCTCCATGCATCATCAATGCATCCACAATCGGAGTACATGGTTAAAAGTGCATTTGTCATGGCAGCATCCTTGTCAGTTATGTTCTTCAGGCTGTGTGCATGAACTTGCCTGCCCATCTCCAGCATCGACATGCTCCCGCAGATGGCAAACAGGCTGGAGTACACGAACTGACTCGGCTTAATATCTTGGCACAACATCTTGTAGAATGTAAGGAGAGCACTTTCTTCTTCCTTGCAGTTGACATATGCGGAGATCACAGAAGACCAGACAACCGGATCCAAAGTATCCACATCATCAAAGACCATCTTCACATCGTCCAGTGCTCCTGTAGCTGCGTACATGGAAACGAGGGAAGCACCCACAAACGGATCCTTGTCCAGCCCGGATTTGACGACCTGCGCGTGCAAGGCTCCCCTGAGTTCCTGCACGCAGCCGTCACCATGGTTCCTGCCAATGCCGGACAGCAGCGCCGGGAACGTGTACTTGTCGGGGGCGACACGGTCCTGCCTCCTCATGCAGCGGAACAGGGCCAGCGCCTCCTCCCGGCGGCCCGCCTGCGCGTACCCTTTGATGAGCGCGTTCCAGGTGACGGCGCTCCTGCGTGCCATTCTGTCGAACACCCGGCGCGCGAGGTCGGGCTCCCGGCATGAGGCGTAGAAGTTGAGGATCGCGGTGGAGAGGATGGTGTTGTCCCCGTCGCGCAAGAAGCCACGCACCACGGCCTGCGCGTGGAGCTGCGAGCCGAGGGAGGGTGAGGCGGCGGAGGGGGATGAGGCGGCCTTGAAAAGCGCGGAGAATGCGCGGGGCGTGGGGTCGTTGGCGATGAGGACTCGGGCGGCGGACAAGGCGGATGACGAGTACGAGGTGGTGATGCGGCCGCGTTGGCGGCGAGTTCGGCGCGTTGCTGGCTTTCGGTTCCGGCGAGGAATAGCGTCGCCGGCGGGGCGGGAGGCCGAATTGACAGCGCACGGGGTTGGAGGAGGAAGAATTGGCGGCATTGGTGCACGAAGCCTACCAGCTGAGGAGAGGCCAGAGGAAAACGAGTGGACAAAACACTCGGAAGTACGGGAGGGCGGTGGTGTAACTGCATTCAACACGTATTAATTTACTGCCTCAGTCCTTAGAAACTGGCGCTATATATACACTGTACGCGTGAGCCTCTAGCAAAGAATGCTAGCATCGACCATCGACGCTTAGCTTAGGGCATGACTAATGGATAGCCCTAGCCTTGCTGCCCCGCAGGTCAGCTAGGCTCGGATGTCAACATGGGACAAAAGTTATCGCGTGCAAATGACATATGATTCTTGCTGAAGAGATTGCGGCCACGACTAGCGGCGCTCGCTCAAGGTTACGACCATGGCGGTGATGGCCGGCCCAAAAAAAGCAAGCACGCGAGCTTGATGGCACAACCATGGCGGGCATAGCGAGTCTGGAAACGCGGCCATGGCTAGAGGTGCAAGCTTGGGTTCAGATCCATGACGGATTTGATGGATTTGGCCGCGACCTCTGCTATCAAATTCGGCCGTTGCACTGCCTCCAGCTATCAAGCTTGTCCCCCTCACCAACAAAGATTCGAGTTCATGTGAAGATGACGATTTGGAGGAGTGTGGAGAAATTTTGGGGAAGAAGGTGCATAGATGGATCGGGCACTTGTATTGTTTCGAGAGGGGGAAGATGCGGGCCCTAGTGAAGTTGTAGCCTCAGATTTGGCGTTGTAGGATTATGACTTGAACTAGTTGCCCATTTAATATTAGTGGATTCACGGGGCAGCAACAAGGTGTAGTCTCCATTGTACATGATTTTAAAGGTCGTCTTCAACGTTTTGGTTTAAATATAATAATATGCTTGGCCCGTTTGTCATCGGATGAAATAGTATTGTCCATGCAAAGAAGACGTGAAGGATTTGGCTGGAAAAATAGTTGTTTGTGAAACATGGATCCACCTTAGAGGTTTGATGCCATTTGCCACATTGCGGTAGTCTTGCAATGAGCTTAAAGGCTAGATATGGGTCCCAACTTGAAGGCAAACCCGCGTCCAAACACTATGGATGCCTAAAAGGTGCGAAATTACCACATGATTAACAACATCATAGACAGTATCGAAACTAGCTGTAATAAAAAATTCTTAAGGAATATTCCTAATCTTGGGGGCCATGCCCCCCCTAACAGACATAGCTCTGTTCGTTGATTACATGAAACAAAAGTTTTAGTCTATCATGGTACATGTAATGGGATATAAGTATCTATTAAATTCATTCTAAATCAATTACATATACATGGTTTGAATACTCGTCTTGCTCTCGTTTTTTGAGTCATGGGCACAGTGGTTCATCTAATAGATGTAGCAATGGCACGTGGATCTTCCTTTTCTCATTGATAACAATACTGTTTAGAACACGTAGTGGGAGCTCAATGTTCATTTGGAACGAACGATTGGTAGTTTAAGCACAAGACTATCGATGATCATGGGTCGACAAATCTGCAGTTGGCCCTGATCTGGCTGGCTGGTGCTTCCGATCAAAAGGCTGATGTTCCCCATCTTGTTCATCACTGCTGCAAAGTCGGCGGAGAAGGTGGTACTGTTCGATACGTACTCACTCACCACCCTAGCCAATGACTGTGTATCATTGCCGTTGTAGATCTCCTGGTCGGAGTAAAGCAGTCCACGCCTGGCGACAAGGCAGGGCAGTTGGCCTCGAGTTTCTTGAGGAAGACTGACTCGACGTTGGCATCCTTGTAGACACGACCCCGGAAGTTCCGGCATTGCGCGAAGCCAACTGTGTGCGCGCCGGAGAGTGCTGTCATGTTGCGCGACGTGAGGCCCTTCTTACCAAGGCGGTCTTATCGCCGACGAAAGTTGCGGCGCCCGCAAAAGCTGACACATATGTGTGGGTACATACCTGTATAAGGAGAAGTCTGAAGCTAGCGCTTAATGTCGCATCGCCTGCTAGGGATGCCTGGGAGGGGGCGTTGCCCCCCCCCCCCCTCATAGTACTGATTAGTTTTGACCTAGGTCACGACTGTTGTATATCTCTTGTAAGCCGATGCATGGGATATGATCATCGTTTTAATTCCCCGGCTTTGTAACCCCTCTCGATATAGTGAAGTGTCGTTGGATGGTTATGATTTGGGGATACAAAAACTAGGAACTATCAACAATGTTTCTCCCTCCGCCTCGTAAGCATATATTCACCTATGATGATATATACAACTCCTATTAAAATTTAGTACTAAAACAACGACATTTATTTTGAGACGAAGGAAATAGATAGGAAGTGCGACTTGTTGCACCCCACCTGACCCATCTAGCTAACCCACTAATAGACATTATATATAACTTAGGTTGAAAATGTAAAGAACATACCAATAAACAAAGTTTAACCCAACAACTGGTATTACTCAAAAATACTTCATTCGTTCCATAATATAAGAACGTTTTCTATACTACACTAATGTAAAAGAAGCTCATACAGTATGAGACGGAGGGAGTAGAAGATAGTAGATACTTATATATCAATGCAAAATGTCTCTCTAAGGGTAGTTCTCATGCACGGAGTTCTTTTTATAGAAGATGTGGTTTAATGCGAAACTTCAAAATTCAGCACAAAGCAGAACATATTAGGGGTGTCGGTTCAGTATCAAATATCAAGATTTCATGATATACCAAAAGCAAGGCACAATGGTAGTTGTCGGAGATAACTGATTTATATAATTTGCAAAAATACACATGACAATAATGGTTCAGTACAAAATATCAAGACACATTACAAAGCTCATCACATTTCTTAGACAACGGTAGTAGGAAATGAATTGAAAATTATGATATATATCTATTTCGCCAAGTTCTAAAGAGAGCACCAAATGACAAAGGCAAGTCATAACAGTAGTATGGGATAACCAATTTAGTCCTCCTTTGGTTTGGAGGAATTTCATAGGAATTTTATAGGTAGGAATTTTGTAGGAAAAGCTTCTTTGGATCCCTTTGGTTTGTAGGAATGAATTTTTATTCCTATGTAGGATAGGAACTCATATTTAAATAAAAAACACCAATCTCAACTCAATGGAAAATTTCTTATCCTACGCCTCAAATGACATCTCTTTCCTTATAGGAATTGAGATGCATGTCATCTCACTTTCTATGATTTTCATATTCCTATGATATTCCTGTTCCTATGATATTCTTATTCTATGAACCAATATATGGAACTCTATGGTAATAGTAATATATTATATACATAGTCAGACTTGTATGAACGCCTTATCATCTAGAGATTCCATGCTTCCAAATAATTCACACCGTGGTCCATGTCCAGTGACCTCATCAAAGCTTATGCACGATGAGAGACAAAAATCCGCTTAAATAAATGGATACAAATGTCAACATGTTCAAAATCACATCGCTACTTCATAATGCATAAGTTTATCTGATCGGACATTGAACCAGGAACCATCCTAAATATAACTTAAATTATCTTTAAGAAAGACCAATGTTGCTTCCCTTGAAGGGATGTAAACGAACCAACAATCATCTAAGTACAGGAATCATGAATGGTGGACAATCACACAATCAATTACCATGTAAACACAAAAAATTAACAATGTTGATCAAACCCAAATCGGATTTCCTGCTTTCTACCCATAGCCGGTCAAGGGCATTAATAGATTAATAAAAATACACAACAAAATGAAAATAATCAACATGCATGATGTATGATTGCCCTGAAGTGGCATTAATATAATCAAGGAAATAAGAGGTCCCTTGTGCAGGAAAGTATAATTTGCAGACATTTAGATAGATCGAAGGAGTATTAAAGAAGCTTGAAAACAAGAGGCCAAGTCTAAACCATGGTACCATCATAAATACATCATGGTTCTCATAAGTTAAATAAAAGAGAAACACACAATGATTACACTCATCCTTAAGCTAGATTGCGTAACCGCCGGAGAGCAACAGCCAAAGACTATCGGGCGTTTTTCGCTCCTTTGATGACCCGATGCTGATTACCAGCTTACGTGTCCGGGATAGCCTCACTGCCTAGCATGCGTGGACGACCAATCCTGCTGCGGTGGCCACGAAAATTCTCCGGTTGTCCTACCGGCATCCACCATGTCACTCGCTTCACTCAACTTCAAGAGAGGTCAGGGTTTCAAGAAGAAGATCTGGGACAACTGGGGTATTGATGAGCCACAAGTATAGGAGATCAATCATAGTCCTTTCGATAAGTAAGAATGTCGAACCCAACGAGGAGCAGAAGGAAATGATAAGTGGTTTTTAGCAAGGTAGTTTCTGCAAGCACTGCAATTGTAAGTAGCAAGTAGTTTGATAGCAAGGTAATTTGTAACGAGCAAGTAACAGTAACAATAGGTAAGGTGCAACAAGGTAGTCCAATACTTTTGTGGCAAAGGACAAGCCAAAACGATCTCTTATAATAAGAAAAGTGTTCTTGAGTGTACACGGGAATTTCATCTAGTCACTTTCATCATGTTGGTTTGATTCGTGTTCGCTACTTTGATAATTTGACATGTGGGTGGACTGATGCTAAGGTGATGTTCTTACTTGAAGTAACAACCTACTTATTATTAACCCCCTCGCAAGAATCCGCATCTATGAGAAAAGTATTAAGACAAAGTCTAACCATAGCATTAAACATGTGGACCCAAATCAGTCCCTTACGAAGTAGCGCATAAACCAGGGTTTAAGCTTTTGTCACTCTAGCAACTCATCATGTAATAACTACTCCACAATGCATTTCCTTAGGCCAAAGGATGGTGAAGTGTCATGTAGTCGATGTTCATATGACACCAGTAAGGGAATCACAACATACATATCATCAAAGTATCAAACACATATCAAATTCACATGATTACTTGCAACATGACTTCTCCCGTAACGTCAAGAACAAAGGTAAATACTCACAAATAATACTAATTCTCAAGATCATAGGTGTATTGAATAGCATAATGGATCTGAACATATAATCTTCTGCCAAATAAACCATATAGAAATCAACTACACAAGATAATCAACACTACTAGTCACCCACAGGTACCAATCTGAGGTTCCGGTACAAAGTTTGAACACAAGAGATGAACTAGGGTTTGAGAGGAGATGGCACTATTGAATATGTTGATGAATAAATGCCTCCCCAAGATGAGAGGGTTGTTCATGATGACAAGGGAAGTTCCCCCGACGGAATCGCTCCGCCGGAGGGCAAAAGTGCTCCTGCCCAAGTTCTGCCACGAGACGACAGCGTTCTGTCCCGAAAGTTCTCTCTTGATTTTTTCTAGGGTAAACCACAATTTATACCAGAAGATGGGCATCGGAGGTGGGTCAGGGTGAGCACCACCCACCAGGGCGCGCCTGGGGGGCCTGGCGCGCCTTGGTGTATGTTCCTCACCAGGTGGCCCCCCTCTAGTAGTTTTCTGCTCCAGTATTTTTCATTTATTCCATAAAAATTCTTCGTAAAGTTTCAGCTCCATCAGGGATGTGCAGAATAGGTATCTCTGACATGCTTTTTTCAGGTCTCGAAATTGAGCTGTCGGTATTCTCCCTCTTTGTGTAAACCTTGTAAATTATGAGAGAAAAGGCATTAAGATTACTCCCCCAAAGCATTATTATGCATAAAAACATTATAAATGACAGTAGGAAAATATGATGGAAAATGGATGTATCAATTCCCCCAAGCTTAGACCTCGATTGTCCTCAAGCGAAAGCCGATATCGAAGAACATGTCCACATGGTTTGAGAGAGGTGTCGATAAAAAAAAATACGTACATAGTAGGACCATTATTATTATCATAACAACAACAAATTTTAATATATAACTCTTTCATATAACTTTTATTTCATAACAACATCATATAACTTCTTATGAGCAAGTAACAATTCATCACAACGTGGAAGTATAAAGCATGAACCTTATTGGAAACCAACAAACTATGTTCTCAGTCAACTTTGCAACTGCAATTCATCATATTTTCAGGAAGGGTCTCATGTAGGAGCCTTTTTTCAAGTCCACATACTCAACCATCATTTAGTCTTCTATGATTGATAACACTCACAGCATACCCATGAGCAAAAAGTTTCAACCGGACACATAGAAAGATAGGGGCTTATAGTTTCGCCTCCCAACGTATTCTCCTCATGGATGATGTCAACAATAATAATTCATGCTTACTCATATCCTGGATATATGTGCCTAGATCTTTCATCACCACATGATGCTTGCAAAAGGATAAAAATAAAAAGGAATAGGGAAGAATATGTTGACTCTTACATAAAAGTAAATACTTAAAGGCAAAAGATAGGCCCTTCGTAGATGGAAGCAGAGGTTGTCATGCGTTTTTTAATTTGTATGCCAAATCCCTTAGAGCAAAATAAAGTCACGTTGCATTGCCCCTTGTGATAGCAACCTTTATTATGCTGTCTGTCGCTTTTATTACTTTGCCATCACAAGTTCGTGCAACACTTAATTTTCTATTACACTAATTGATCCAACACTTTTAGAAGCAATTTTTATTGCCTTGGTTCACCGATGACAACTTACTTGAAAGATCTTATTCAATCCATAGGTAGGTATGGTGGACTCTCAAACATGACTTTGGGTTTGGGTTTTTTTGATGCACAAGTAGTATCTCTACTTAGTGCGGAATTTTGGCTAGCAAAGATATTGAGCAAGCACCACATGTTCAAGGATCTATAACAACATAACTTCTGTGTGAATATGAACAAACATAACTCACTACGTTGTCTTCCTTGTACAACATCAACAATTTTGGCATATAATATTTAATGGGGGCTCACAATCATAAAAGATGTCCATGATAGTGTATTTGCATGTGAATCTTCTCTTCCCTAATTAATTCTTTCATGAATTGCATCATTGACTAATGATATGTTTGTCAATCTCTAATAAATTTCACCACTTATACTTTTCTTTATGTGATGTCATTAGTCACCATAAGATTAGCATATGATATTTTTCATTTATTTTCTTTTATTATGATTGCAACAAGAAAGTAAACGGGCAAAAGCTCAAACTAAACTTTATTATACAACTCTCACTCGATTACATAGATAGATAGATCATGAAACTAGCACTCAAAAATAGATCATACTAAACTTTTATTCAACTAAATCACAAAAAACCTAAGGATCGGAATAAGAAGCAAAGGTAAAAAGTGACGGTGATATGATACTGGGGCACCTCCCCCAAGCTTGTCTCAAGCCAAGGGAGTGCCCATACTCGTGTACTCAAGTCTCCTTTGGTGGTGATGATGATGAAGGTGGTGGTGACGAAGCGGTATTAGGTTTGTCCTCCGGCTTCCAAGGCAAGGGCTCGCCATAAAAAGTTGATGCATGAGTCCCTGGAGTCCTGGAACTGGTAGCTAAACTCATACCTATAAATCTTTCTTCATATTAAAAAAAATTGATTTTGGAGATCATAAATTTGACTCTACAGAAAGTTGATTTGCTCGTTGAAGGTGAAAACGATGTCTTTCATGGACTGGCCATCCACCATGTGATCACGGGTGAATTCCGTGATCATGGAGTGATTGGCACTAAGTCCACGCTCCACCATCCCTTTGCACTTGAAGATGTCTTGTTCCACTGCTTCCAGCCTAGCCTCCATGCTTCCCGTCTTCTTGGGACCTTGAACACCTCAGATGTGGAGCACCCCCTCACGCATGTGAATGTTTTGAGGGTGCTTCGTCACCTCTGACAAGTACAAATTGATAACCTTGTCGAAGAACTTGTCCTTGGGAGAACTTGGTGAAGCCACGGAGATCTAGATCTAACAAGAAAACAGAATGAAACAAGAACAGAGAATATTTCCGCGATGAAGTGGTCAAAACAATCGGGGATATATATAGAGGATTTTTATTCTTGGAAATCAAGCAAACGGAAGGAAAATAGAGTGGGAAGGTTCCCGAGGTGGGCACCACCCACCAGGGCATGCCAGGGAGGGCAGGCACGCCCTGGTGTATCGTTCTCACCTCAGTTGCCGTTTGGTTTATTTCTTATTTTCCAAAATTTAAAAATAATCCAAAACTGATAAAAAATACTTTTGCGAATTTTTCGGAGTCAGTTTACTTACCGTATCATGTTCCTCTTCTTTTTCACGATTCTGGAGTGTTTCAAAAGGTTTCTCTTATGTGATCCTCCGGTGTCATGGTTTGGACAACATTGCTTTCAACATTAATAGGCATACCTGAGATATAGTATTTAATCCTTGGTCCATTGGCCACCTTCGGGTTAGTACCTTCGGTATTATTAATCTTAATAGCTCCAGAGCGATAAAGTTCTTCGATGACATATGGTCCTTCCCTCTTAGAGCAAAGTTTTCTTGCAAAAAATCTGAAACGAGAGTTGTACAAAATAACATATTCTCCAACTTTGAATTCTTGCTTTTGGATTCTTTTGTCATGCCATCTTTTAACTTTCTCTTTAAATAGTTTGGCATTTCATAAGATTTGGTTCTCCATTCATCTAGTGAGCTAATATCAAATAACCTATTTCCACCGGCAAGTTTGAAGTCATAATTGAGTTCTTTAATTTCCCAAAATGCCTTATGTTCTAACTCTAGAGGCAAATGAAAAGCTTTCCCCTATACCATTTTGTATGGAGACATACACATAGGATTTTTATAAGCTATTTTATAGGCCCAAAGTGCATCATCTAATTTCTTAGACCAATTCTTTTGGGACCTATTGCTAGTTTTTTGTAATATCAATTTTATTTCTCTATTGCTAAGTTCAACTTGACCACTAGATTGAGGATGATAGGGTGATGTAATTCTATGGTTAACATCATATTTATCAAGCATTTTACGGAATGCACCATGGATAAAATGTGAACCATCATCAGTCGTTAGATATCTAGGGACTCCAAACCTCAGGAAAATAACTTCTTTAAGCATTTTTAATGGAAGTGTTATGATCAGCACTACTAGTTGGAATAGTTTCTACACACTTAGTGACATGATTAACAACAACCAAAATATGAGTATACCCATTAGAGGAAGGAAAAGGTCCCATATAATCAAAAACTCAAACTTCAAATGGTTCAACAACAAGCGAATAATTCATAGGCATTTCCTAACGCTTACTAATATTACCAATTCTTTGACATTCATCACAAGACAAGACAAACTTACAGGCATCCTTGAAGAGAGTAGGCCAGTAAAAACCAGATTGCAATACCTTATAGTAGTTCTATCTCCCGCATGATATCCTCCATATGCTTCGGAATGACATTTCCGTACGATTTGTTCCTGTTCATGCTTAGGTACACAACGTCTAATAATACCATCAACCCCTTCCTTATAAAGATGTGGATCATCCCTAAAGTAATGTCTTAAATCATAGAAGAACTTTTTTCTTTTGTTGGTATGTGAAGTTAGGTGGTATATATTTAGCAACAATGTAATTAGCATAATCAGCATACCATGGAGTGTTTTGAGTAACATTTATTGCATCTAATTGTTGATCAGGAAAACTATCATCAATAGGTAGTGGGTCATCAAGAATATTTTCTAACCTAGACAAGTTATCAGCTATGGGGTTCTCAACACCTTTCCTATCAGTGATATGTAAATCAAATTCTTGAAGCAAGAGAACCCACCTACCGAGTCTGGGTTTAGCATCTTTCTTTTCCAAAAGATATTTTATAGCAGCATGATCAGTGTGAACAATAACTTTGGAATCAACAATATAAGACCTAAATTTATCAGAAGCAAACACAACTGTTAAAAAATCTTTTTTGGTAGTGGCATAATTTCTTTGGGCCCTGTCTAGAGTTTTGCTAGCATAATGGATCACATTTAATTTTTATCAACTATTTGTCCTAGAACAACACCAACAACATAATCACTAGCATCACGCATAATTTCAAAAGGCAAGTTCCAATCAGGTGGTTGAACAATAGGTGTAGTGGTTAACGCTTTCTTAAGTGTTTCAAAGGATTCTGCACAATCATCATAAAAAACAAAGGGAATATCCTTTTTTAAAAGATTATTAAGAGGCCTAGAATTTTTTGAGAAGTCTTTAATAAACCTCCTATAGAAACTAGCATGACCAAAGAAACTTCGAATACCTTTAATATCTTTAGGACATGGCATTTTCTCAATTGCATCAACTTTAGCTTGATCCACCTCAATACCAAGTTCAGAGATTTTATGCCCCAAGACAATACCTTCATTAACCATAAAGTGGCACTTCTCCCAATTCAAGACGATATGAGTTTGTTCACATCTCTGCAAAATTCGAACAAGGTTGCTTAAGCAATCATCAAAAGAAGTTCGGTAAACGGAAAAATCATCTATGAAAAACTCCACAATGTTTTCACAAAAATCAAAGAATATAGTAGCCCTACATCTTTGAAAGGTAGCAGGTGCATTGCATAAACCAAAAGGCATACATATATAAGCATAAGTTCCAAAAGGACAAGTAAAGGTGGTTTTCTCTTGATCAGATTGTGACACGGGTATTTGAGAGAAACTAGAATATCCATCCAAGAAGAAAAAGTGTGTGTGTTTAGATATTATTTTAAGCATTTGATCAATAAAAGGCAGAGGGTAATTATCTTTTCTAGTAGCTTTATTTAGTTTTCTAAAATCAATTACCATTCTATAGCGAGTAACAATTCTCTGTGAGATAAGTTCATTTTTATCATTAGGAACAAAAGTAATACCTCCTTTCTTAGGGACACAATGAATGGGACTTGCCCATCTACTATCAGCTATGGTATAGATTATACCTGCTTCCAGAAGCTTTAATATTTCAGTTCTTACCACTTCTTTCATCTTGGGATTCAATCGCCGTTGGAGATCAACAACGGGTTTAGCATCAGGATCCATATTGATCTTGTGCTGACATAGAGTGGGACTAATGCCCTTACGATCATCAAGAGTATATCCAATAGCAGCCCGATGCTTCCTCGGAATTTTTAATAATCTTTCATCTTCATGTTCTGAAAGGTTAGCACTAATAATAACATGATATATATTTTTCTCATCAAGATAATCATACTTCAAAGTGTCTGGTAATTGTTTTAATCCAAACAAAGCATAACATTTAGGTGGAGGAGGATCTCCCAGAGTTTTAGTAGGAAAATTGTGCTTTAGTAGAAGTTGTTGTTCAAAGAAAATTTTATCTATTTCATTTCTTTCACGCAAGTGCATATCATTTTCATGGTCTAGAAAATATTGTTCTAGTGGATTGGTAGGAGGAACGGCAATAGAAGCAAGACCAATTATTTCGTGCTTACTATGTAATTCTCTATCATGGGGTTGTCTACTAAACTTGGAAAAATTAAGATCATGAGACACATCACCAAACTTAACACTGACGATTTCTTTTTTACAGTCCATCTTAGCATTAAAAGTGTTCAAGAAAGGTCTACCAAAGATAATGGGACAAAAGTCATCTTGTGGGGAACCAAGATCGAGAAAATCAGTAGGATATTTTATTTTCCCACACAAGACTTCAACATCCCTAACAATCCCAAATGGTGTGATGGTGTCTCTATTAGCAAGTTTAATAGTAACATCAATATCTTCTATTTCAGCAGGTATTATGTCATTCATAATTTCTTGATATAAGGTAAAAGGAATAACACTCACACTAGAACCCAAATCACATAAGCCATGATAACAACGATCTCCTATTTTGACTGAGACAACATGCATGCCAACTACGGGTGTATGCTTATCTTTTTCATCAGGTTTAGCAATTCTAGTGGCTTCATCACAGAAGTAAATAACATGCCCATCAATATTTTCTACCAAGATATCTTTAACCATAGCAAGAATCGGTTCTACTTTAATTTTTTCAGAGGGCTTAGGTGATCTAATATTACTCTTGCGAACCACAGTTGATACCTTAGCATGTTCCTTTATCCTAACACGGAAAGGTGGTTTTCCAATATAAGCAGTAGGCACAACTGGATCAACATTGTAAATGATAGTTTCTTAGCTATGACTGGTTCTTTAATTTCTTTTTTAATAGGGGGTGATATTTAAACCACTTCTTCTTAGGCAGATCAACATGAGCAGAAAATGATTCACAAAAAGAGGCTACTATCTGAGAGTCAAGTCCATATTTGGTGCTATACTTTTGAAAAGCATCGATATCCATAAAAGATTTAACACAATCAAATTCAAGCTTAATACCTAACTCATTACCTTCGTCTAGTTCCCAATCTTCAGATATGCGTTTAATTCTTTCCAATAGATCCCACTTGAATTCAGTAGTCTTCTTCATGAAAGAACCAGTACAATAAGTATCGAGCATGTCATTATGAGAAAGTCGAGCATAAAAATTCTGAATAATAACTTGTCTCGAGATATCATGATTGGGGCATGAATATAACATTAACTTAAGCCTCCCCCAAGCTAGAGCGATGCTTTCTCCTTCATGAGGCCAAAAATTATATATATAATTCCGATCACGATGGACTAGATGCATAGGATAGAACTTTTGGTGGAATTCCTATTTCAGTCGATTCCAGTTCCATGATCCAATATCATCACATAGCCTATACCATGTCAATGCTTTTCCCTTCAAAGATAAGGGGAAAACCTGCTTCTTAACTTTGTCTCCGGATAAACCTGCAATCTCAAATAATCCACAAATTTCATCCACATGTATTAGGTACATATCAGGATGTTCAGTTCAGTCTCCTGCATAAGGATTAGCTAGTAGTTGTTCTAACTTACCCAAAGGAATTTTATCACCAATATTTTCAGTAGGTGCGTTAGGTTGAGGGACAACTAATTTTGATTCCGTTCGAGGTTAAGATACCCCGAACAAACCCCTTAAAGGATTGCTTTCCATAGTAACAAGTGGCAGTAAATTTCAGCATGTAGTATAAGTTTTTCCTTACCTATTTCCACTTACCAAGAGAACTTCACTCCCTAGAAACAACTCCAGAAAAGTCTTGATGGCCCACACATATAGGGGATCAATCATAGTCCTTTCAATAAGTAAGAGTGTCGAACCCAACAAGGAGCAGAAGGAAATGATAAGCGGTTTTCAGCAAGTTAATTCCTGCAAGCATTACAATTGTAAGTAGCAAGTAGTTTGATAGCAAGGTAATTTGTAACGAGAAAGTAACGGTAACAATAGTTAAGGTGCAGCAAGGTATCCCAATCCTTTTGTGGCAAAGTACAAGCCAAAACGATCTCTTATAATAAGCAAAGTGTTCTTGAGGGTACACGGGAATTTCATCTAGTCACTTTCATCATGTTGGTTTGATTCGTGTTTGCTACTTTGATAATTTGATATGTGGGTGGACAGGTGAGAAGGTGTTGTTCTTACTTGAACTAACAACCTACTTATGATTAATCCCCTCGCAAGTATCCGCAACTACGCGAAAAGTATTAAGACAAAGTCTAACCATAGCATTAAACATGTGGACCCAAATCAGCCCCTTACGAAGTAGCGTATAAACTAGGATTCAAGATTCTGTCACTCTAGCAACCCATCATCTAATAACTACTCCACAATGCATTCCCTTAGGCCCAAGGATGGTGAAGTGTCATGTAGTCGACGTTCACATGACACCACTAAGGGAATCACAACATACATACCGTCAAAATATCGAACACATCAAAGTCACTTGATTACTTGCAACATGACTTCTCCCGTGACCTCAAGAACAAAGGTAACTACTCACAAATAATAATCATTCTCAAGATCAGAGGTTTATTGAATATCATAATGGATCTGAACATATAATCTTCCACCAAATAAACCATATAGCAATCAACTACACAAGGTAATCAACGCTACTAGTCACCCATAGGTACCAATCTTAGGTTCCGGTACAAAGATTGAAGACAAGAGGTGAACTAGAGAGGAGATGCCATTGTTGAAGATGTTGATGAATAATGGCCTCCCCAAGATGAGAGGGTTGTTTGTGATGACGATAAATTCGATTTCCTCCTCCAGGAGGGAAGTTTCCCCGGCGGAATCGCTCCGCCGGAGGGCAAAAGTCCTCCTACCCAAGTTCTGCCTCGAGACGGCGGTGTTCCATACCAAAAGTCTTCTATTGATTTTTTCTAGGTTAAACCACAATGTATACCAAAATATGGGCTCCGGAGGTGGGCCAGGGTGAGCACCACCCACCAGGGCACGCCTGGGGGCCTAGCGCGCCTTGGTGTATGTTCCTCACCAAGTGGCCCCCCTCTGGTAGTTTTCTGCTCCAGTATTTTTCATTTATTCCATCAAAATTCTGTGCAAAGTTTCAGCTCTATTGGGGATGTGCAAAATAGGTATCTCTGACATGCTTTTTTCAGGTCCCGAATTCCAGCTGCCAGTATTCTCCCTCTTTGTGTAAACCTTGTAAATTATGAGAGAAAAGACATTAGTACTACTCCCCAAATCATTATTATGCATAAAAACATTGTAAATATCAGTAGGAAAACATGATGCAAATGGACATATCAGGTATCCACACTAACTCGCCGGATGGGGAAGAAGACTTCCTCCTCGTAGCTGAATTTACAAGATCCAAGATCAAGCTCACGAAGACATCGGCTGATACTATTCTCCTATCATGTTTTGGGGGTCATGCATCTCTGTTCAAAGTGAAGCAACTTCAAAACTGGTCATTCAAATTCACTACTTCATCCAAATAAGTAGGTTACTCGATTATCAAAAAAGGTAACATCTCTACCCAGGAATTCAATATAAACTTTCTTCTCTATGGGGAGGGTGGCCTAAACTCCAATGCGGAACTTGATCTATATCTTCAAGAAAGACTGATGAATGGACTCATATCTTTCGGGATCATTCGAGAAAATCCTATGCTCAAGCTCTTAGATCTCCGGCAATCTTCCGTGATCATGTGCAAACATGTAATGGAATCAAAACCAATGTAGCCTTCATAATGTTTAAAATCAGAGTGTTCATATCCTACTCATGCTACATCCAATGTTAATTATTCACAATGCATGTTTATTACTGTTGTTGCTCTCTAGCTGGTCACTTCTCAATCTATTGCTAGCCTTCACCTATACTAAGCGGGAATGCTGGTTGTGCATCCAAAACCCTTAAACCAAGTTATTCCACATGAGTCCACCATACCTACCTACATGTGGTATTACTCTGCCGTTCCAAGTAAATTTGCATGTGCCGTCTCTAAATATTCAAATAGACATCCATTTTGTGCACTCGTATTGCTCATGGAGCCACGTGGCGGTCAATATTTTCCATGCTAAACGAGTTATTCTCAGGACGATCATTTATTTGCCATCATTGCACGAGAGAGGCTGGTAAAAAGGATGCCTAGTCCTGCATAATCAAAATAAATTAAACAAAACTCCTTGGGACAGTTGTATTTTGGCAGGCATCCGTGGATTCGGTCATCCATGGTTTGTATATGGATAGTGGATAGGAGTAAACTTTACTATTCTGTTTGAGAACCGCCAATACTGACTTTTAGCATGGAAGATATTGAAAACCTTTGTCGTAACATTGACAAGAAAAGTGCACCATGTAAAAATTATATCTTCACTCTTGTTTTAAGCTTCGAGCTCTGGCAACTCTCGAAATCAATGCTTCCCTCTGCGAAGGGCCTATCTATTTACTTTTATGTTGAGTCATCATCCTCTTATTAAAAGCACCAGACCTCATAGCACTATTGTCATCTATATGCATTAGGTCTAGTTAATGTTGGATATGAGAATGACTGGATCTTTTCTACCCTGAATTATAATGTTTAGTTGCTGCTTGGATCTCAGAGGTGCTATGCATTTATGTTTTGCGGTCTCAGAAAGGGCTAGCGAAATACCATGTCAACGTATTGTATTATGATTGTTTTGATAAATTGTTGGCATGTGAGATATTTTATTCTTGCTTGCTAGTTGGTTATGTATTGCCATGAGTTAACATAGTATCTTGTTGTTGTCATGAATGTGCTTATTTATGATTTATGCTGAAAGCTTGAGCACTAGCTAAGCATGTGTATAAAAACGAGAACAAAAGAGTTTGTAAAAGTTTTCTTTATCACTTTCAATTTATCATCGGAATTGCTTGAGGACAAGCAATGAGTTAAGCTTGGGGTAGTTGATACGTCTCAAACGTATCTACTTTTCCAAACACTTTTGCTCTGGTTTTGACCTCTAATTTGCATAATTTTAATGAAACTAACTCGGACCGACGTTGTTTTCAGCAGAACTACCTTGGTGTTAATTTTGTGTAGAAATAAATGTTCTCGGATTTGGACGAAACTTTTTGTGAATATTTCTTAGAATAGTAATGAATTATGGAGCGAAGAGCTACCGGAGGGGGTGTTCTAGGAGGCCACCACATATCATGGTGCCCCCTAGGGCACGCCCTGATGGCGGGCGTGCCCTGATGGCTTGTGGGCTCCTCGAGGCCCCTCCGACTCTAATTCCAGTCCTATAAAATCACATCTTCGAAGAGAAAAATAATAGAGAAGTTTTCGTCATGTTTCACGAGACGGAGCCGCCGTCACCTCTTGTTCTTCCTTCGGAGGGCTGATTTGTAGCCTGTTTTGGGCTCTGGCGAGAGGAAATCGTCGTTGTCATCATCACGAACCCTTCTCCATCAACACTGCCATGATACTCTCCACTGGGAGTGAGTAATTCCTTTGTAGGCTTGTTGGACGATGGTGGGATTGGATGAGATTGATCATGTAATCGAGTTAAGTTTTATAGGGCTTGATCCCTAGTATCCACTATGTGCTAAGATTGCTGTTGCTATGACTTTGCTATGCTTAATGCTTGTCACTAGGGCCCAAGTGCCATGATTGCAGATCTGAACCTATTATGTTTTCATGAATATAAGAATGATTTGGATCCTATATTGCAAGTTGTATGCACCAATTACATGTCATGATCCGCATACCCCAAGGCGACAATAATTGGGATTCTTTTCGGTGATTGTCGTAGTTTAAGGAGTTTATGTATTCGCCATGTGTTAATGCTTTGTTCCCGGTTCTCTATTAAAAGGAGGCCTTAATATCCCTTAGTTTCCAATAGGACCCTGCTGCCACAGGAGGGTAGGACAAAAGATGCCATGCAAGTTCCTACCGCAAACATGTATGATTATATATGGAATACATGCCTACATTACATTGATGAATTGGAGCTAGTCCTGTGTTGCCCTAGTGTGTAAATGTTATATGATCAATGACATCTAAATAATTCTATACCGATCCACGTGCCTATGCTTTACATATACTGAATCTTTCTAAGTTACTATTGCTACTGCTACTGTCAAACTTGCTACAAAACTGCTACTATCACTACTACTGTTACTTTTGGTACTACTATTTGCTGTGCTACTAAACCTT
Organism: Hordeum marinum; assembly: GCA_022496015.1. Taxonomy (NCBI): domain Eukaryota; kingdom Viridiplantae; phylum Streptophyta; class Magnoliopsida; order Poales; family Poaceae; genus Hordeum; species Hordeum marinum. Next base: position 374,148,320 of record CM039678.1, on the reverse strand, counting down.
TGCTGCACAGAGAAATCCAAGGTGCGGTTGAATTGAAAACTTAACTGTCAAGGCCAATAAATATTCTTTGGCTCCCCTTGTGTTGAACCAATAAATTAGGGTGAAATACTACCCGTGAAGACTGTCGCGATCCCCTTCACTTGTGGGTTATCACTTGCTAAAATGAAAGCTCTTACATAGACTCTTCTATGAAATATGATGAATTATGATTGTCTCAATGAATAAGAACATAGTTTGTTGATTTTCAATAATTTTTAAACTTCATACTTTAACTATTGTGTATAGATTGTTACTTGTTTATGAGAAGTCACATGATGAAAAACTTGCTGCTATCTTAATATTCATGTCTGTATTCTATTTTTATCGACACCTGTCTCTCAAATTATGTGGTCATTATTTTTGAGTTCGGCTTTCGCTTGAGGACAAGCGAGGTCTAAGCTTGGGGGACTTGATACGCCCATTTTGCAACATGATTTCCTATCAATATGTATAGTACTCTTGTCCATTATTCCAATTTATGATACAATTCTTATGCCTTTCTTCTCTGAATTTACAAGGTACATCACCAAGAGGGAAATTGCCGGGAACTAGAATTCTAGACTTGAAAAACAAGAAAAGGGTGAAAATTCACTCGAATCCAAATGACCTGAAACTTCACTTAGAATTTTTGTGGAATATATGAGAATTATTGGGCCAAAAATATACCAAAGGGGGCACATGTTGGTCACAAGCCAACAGGGCGCACCCTGTTAGCTTGTGAGCCCTTCGTAGGTGCCCTGGCCTCCCTCTTCTTCTATAAGGTGTGTTTTGAACTAGAAAAAAATAGGAAGATACTTTCGAGACGAAGTGTCGCCTTCTCGAGGCGGAAACCTGGACAAAGGCCCTTTTGCTCTCCGGTAGAGAGATTCTGTCGGGGCAACTTCCCTCCGGGAGGGGGAAATCAAAGCCATCCTCATCACTAACGCTCCCTCCTTCATGGGAGGGCCAATCTTCATCATCATCTTCACCAGCAGCATCTCATCTCAAAACCTAGTTCGTCTCTTGTATTCAATCTTTGTCTCAAAAAGTCAGATTTGTACCTGTGGGTTACTAGTAGTGTTGATTACATCTTGTAGTTGATGCTTGTAGATTTATTTAGTGGAAGATATTATGTTCAGATTCTTAATCATCATTATTACACCTCTGATCTTGAACATATTGATGATGTGTGAGTAGTTACTTTTGTTCCTAAGGACATGGGAGAAGTCTTGTTACAAGTAATCATGGGAAGTTGGTATTCGTTTGATATTTTGATGATATGTATGTTCTTGCTTCTCTTAGTGGTGTCATGTGAACGTCGACTACATGAAGCTTCACCATATTATGGGACTAAGGGAAGGAATTCTAGAGTAATAAGTACATGATAGGTTGCTAGAGTGACAGAAGCTTAAACCCTAGTTTATGCGTTATTTCATAAGGGGCTAATTTGGATCCACACTTTTCATGTTATGGTTAGATTTATCTTAATTCTTCTTTCATAGTTGCGGATGCTTGTGAGAGGGGGTAATCATAAGTGGGTTGCTTGTTCAAGTAAGAATTACACCTTAGCACCGATCCACCCACATATCAAATTATCAACGTAATGAACGTGAATCAACTCAACATGATGAACATGACTAGACAATAATTCTCATGTGTCCTCGGGAGCGCTTGATTCATATAAGAGTACTTTTAGGCCTGTCCTTTGCTATAAAAAGGATTGGGATATCTTGCTGCACACTTGATACTATTGTTACTTGCCACTTGTTACAAATTATCTTGATACAAAACTATCCATCACTATTACTCACGGCACTTGCAGAGAATAATTGCTGGAAATTTCTTATCATTTCCTTCTGCTCCTCGCTGTGCTTGACACTCTTACTTATCAAAAGGACTACGATTGATACCATATACTTGTGGGTCATCCTAATCCAGGAGGTCATCAATAGTGTGAATATTGTGCATATCTTTTGCTCCTATTGGTTTCATGAAACCAGCTCTGGGGATCCAACGGTCAAACCAAACATTAATCTTTGAACTGTCACCCACACGCCACACAAGACCTTCCTTCAGTATACTATGACCATGGATAATACTTTTGCAAGTTGTAGACACACTCTTTGGGACGGAGGCTTGCATGAACTCACATTGAGAGTAACACCTTGCCTTTAGGACTCGAGCACACAACAAGCTCGGGACAGTGATAAGTCTCCACCACCATATGGCAAGGAGCGCCTTTTTGAAAGCTTCAAAATTCCTAAACCCCATGCCCCCATTATGTTTTCTTCGGTACATTTTCTCCCATGCATACTATTGAACTTTACCCTTGCCGTTCTCAGCTCCCCACCAAAAGTTAGATGAGATGGATGTCAAGTTCCGACATAATTTTTTGGTAAACTGGAAACAATTCATAGAAAACATTGGCATGGATTGTAAGTAGGACTTAACAAGCACCCCTCTCCCCTTCTTGGACATACCTTGACCCTTGCAACCAGAAACTTTTGTGCTTGATATTTCTTTCACATACTTAAAGCATCCTTCTTTTGACCTTCCTGCCACTGTTGGTAAACCAAGGTACTTCTCACTTAGGGCTTCCGGGGGATATTAGCAATCTGTTTTATAGTGTCCCTACTATTATCATCACATCCCTTCACAAAGAAAATTGAGGATTTCTGGAGATTAGCTTTCTGACCCGAAGCCTATTCACATGTTTGCAATATTTTAGTCAACTCCAGCATACTATTCTCATCGGCTTCCATAAAGTCAATGATACCATGAGCAAAGATCAAACGGGTCACGTGAGGGCTGCCCCTCCCAAATGTCACTCCTTTAATTCTCCTATCCCTTTGAGCCCTATTGAGAAGGGAAGATAAACCCTCCACACAAAAAAGAAATAGATATGGGGAGAGAGGGTCACCTTGCCACAAAACACGAGAAGGATAAAAATCTCTTACACACAATTATTGAGTCGAACAGAAAACTTCACTAATGTAACATACATTAAGACCATGTCAAATTATCAAAACCCATCTAACTCATCATTGCTTCAAGAAAGCTCCATTCTAGCCGGTCATATGCCTTCATCATATCTAGCTTAACCGCACGAAGTCCCTTCTTTCATTTTCTCTTTCTGATGGAATGGATACATTCATAGGTAATAAGCACATTATCCATAATTAGATGACCAGGGACAAAACCACTTTGTTCCTCTAAAATCAAATCGGTGACACACACCTGAGATGATTGGCAAGTACCTTTGCAGCTATCTTATAGAGCATGTTAATAAACTGATAGGGAAAAATTGAGACAACCATTCTAGAGCCTTAACCTTAGGGATGAGAATAAGCACAAAATTGTTAAAATTAGCAGGCACCTCATGTCCCTCTAGAAAATATTTAACATACTTATACACAGAGCCTCGTACCAAAGACCGGTGTTTTTGGTAGAAAATATTCGGTAGTCCATCTTCCCCAAGCGCCTTCGTAGTCTTCATTTGGAAAAGTGCCTCTTCAATCTCTAAATCTGAAATATCAGATGTAAGCTGGTCATTCATACCATCATTTACACCCACCTGGACAAGCTCAATAATCCTATCCATATTAGCAACCCCCTCATAGGAGTACAATTGTTCATCAATGATTTTGCCATAAACCTGATCTCATCATCTAAACAGCAAAAAATCCCACCAGACAACTTAAGTTTCACGATAGTATTCCTCCTCCTTCTATGTGAAGCATGAATTTGAAAAAAAAAGTATGTCGGTCACCAGCTTGTAACCGGTCCACCCATGATCGTTGCCTCTGCATTATTTCTTCCCTTTCATACAGTTCATGAACTCGCGCTTCAGTGTTCCAACCTCTAGTGAGGATCAATGAACGACATCCATCTCTCTAGCTTTCCCAAGCTTTTCTCATATAGTCTTGGTTTCTTTTTGAACCAAAACAAACTCTGCATGTGCCCATATCTACATGTCTCTGGTGATATTTTTAAGGCCACTCAATGAACTACCCATCAAGTTCGCTCCATGTGCATGATGCTCCCACGCTGCAGAGATCATGTTTTCGTATCCCTCATCTTGACCCCACACCTTCCCATAACGAAAGGGCTTGATATTTATTCCCATATTTTGTGACGGCTCCTTTGCAACTTTGATAATCCAGTCCATATGACCAGATTCTTCGGTTTGAATGTCTTCAACTGATGTTCCAGGGAATCTAGTGGTGAAAGCATCATTGCAAGTGGCCCTATCCAGCCAGACATGGAAGTTCTCCTCCCCATCTCTCTTGTTGTCCGACGTAAAAGTATAACCAGAGTAGCCAAGGTACAAGAGTTTACACTCATTCAAACACTCTTGAAAATCCTCCATCTGAGACCAACCCCTTTCATTTTTACCCTTGTGCTCTGCTTCCCAGCATGCTTCATTGAAATGCCCCGCGCACAACCATGGATAATCACCTTGCCTTCTAAGATAATGAATTATGTCCTAAGTTTTCCTCTGCTTCTCAATACGAGGCTAACCATATAGTCTAGTGAATCAAGGGAAATGACGGTGTCCATGAAATATTGGTACCATGGTCTCAATGACTCATCAATGCCATCGTGTCACCAAAGAGCCATAACACCACCCCTACCCGCACAATCCACAACTTGACCATGAGTCAAGCCCATGCTCCACCTAAGTTTCTTCATAGTTGCATCTTTCTTTTTAGTTTCACACAAAATACCACCTCTGAGTTGTAGGAACTAACTAGGTCACAAAGTTCGCCTATTTCTGTGTACAACCCCAAACCGTGGAAGTTCTAGGCTAATATGCTCATTGATCTTGGTGGCATCGCTGCGTGAGGTCCGCAGCTGATTCAAACTTATCAATACGATCAAACACACATGACATTTTCTGTCGTTTTTCGCCAATGAAAGCATCATGGGGCACATATCTCTTCGAGTCTCCCTTCACCACCTAGACTTGTTTTGATTGTCTCCTTTTCTCCATCGGCTTTGCTTGATAGTGCATGTTTCTCCTCTGCCCACGTCTCTCTCCAATCCGTGCTTCCGAACAAAAGTGCCCGATTTACGCCAACGTGAGCAAGACCCACCTCCAAAGCAGCTTGCCTTGAGTGGTGAATTGCCTCCTTCATGTACTTTTCTTGATTTCCATCATAAATCTCCTACCCTCGATGTAGTCCCTTCCTCAGGTCCTTATCTCTTTGCAATTCCAAATCCTCTCACATATCATGCACTCTACCTGAAGCATCTCCATTCCTAAGTTTAGAGGGACTATTAACCTCCCGTTCCGTCACATGACGACCACCAGTGTGGTGAATATGCTCTTTCTCTCTGCGCCTGCAAGTGCGGGGAGCAGTAAATGGCGAGAAATCGCTATGTAGGTTACGCCTCATAGAATTGTCAACAAACTCTCTGGCCTATGCCTATGACCACACTCTGAAGATATTGCACCATCAGTGGATCACAGTGGAGAAGGTCTATACCTCTTCTGCTACCTCCAGGGGAAACCCTAGATAAGTAGATCGGATGGCGATGGCGTCTAGCATCGTTTTCTTCTTGGGGCGTCATTCTTGGAGCGGTGCTTCATCTTACACATTGATGCCAACGGATCATGATGGCATGCCACAATTGAGACTCGGCGTCCGATGCGCGTATATGGACTCGTGCAGGAAGAGGACGATGTTTGGCGCCATGGTGGTGTCAATGACAGAGAGTCCTGGCAAGGTCAGTCTGTTAGTCTTATTTGAAGATTGATTTGAGGAACAAGGCGGCGACGACACATGAGAGTGTATGGGACCGGTTTTGAACCCAGTATGTGGCCTTGTTGGGACTTTCGGTTTTAGATGTATGTTTGGTATTAGGCTTGGACTATTGGCACACCTTCATCAATTGGATAGGAGTAGCGGCTATTGTTGCTAAGATGGTGAATTCAGACTACCTGATGTACTACTTTATATGGTATTTGTGAATAATCAATAAGATAGTTACATGCATCGTCCAGGCCTAAAGTAATCCTCCTTTTCTAAAAAAAGTGGATAACTTTCAAATCGAAAAGTCCCGCCTTTGGGAATTATACTGTTCGTAAGACCCACACCCTGGAGAAACACGCATCCACTCACCCCACTGGGAAGAAGAATATATAGGGTGTTCACAAATGCTTTGATGATGCACCAGACGCCCACACTCGAAGCAGAAATGTGAGATTTTCTTATAACCACGTCCTCTCCTCATCATCCGATGACGATTTTAGATAGAAACCTCAGACCAAAGGTTCAAAAATAGAAACCTTGGCCTTAACTCGTAGATATATTCCTTTAGCAAAACCATTGTGCTAAACATCCACTTTCACTACTTCTCCCAACCAATCTCCTAAACCCTTTGCAAAAGCTTCTCATCGATAATCTAGGGGAAGAACTTTCACTCTGACTCATGTTTCAATTCTATCAAACACCATCTCCGAGGGCCTCGTAGAACCATCATACTCTTTCATCACCACAACACTACAATCGAATTGCCAAGGGCCGTTGAACACGGTGTGTCTCCAATCGCATTCAAAGCTAAAATGAACGACAAATATGTTCGTGTCGACCTCCTTGAACTAAACCTCCCTGTGGAGACCCCAAGCTTTCTGCATCGCCCACTCAAATGCCTTGATATTGAGTGATCTAGGAGAGAAGACTTTACCAACAGTCGACCACTTCGTTGCCTTTGGGATGTTTGCTTCTAGAACTAAAAAGATGAAACCCTCATTCATCGAGTATCTAAAAATATTTGTTTGAGGGGAAAGTATGTAATACCGCTACTCAAACAAAGAAATAATATATGGACACAGAAGACTAAGGTTTGAGGAGAGCCGGCGCTCGCATTCTTTCAGCTAACTTCTGCATGCGCGTACGATCAATCTAGATTTGCAAGCCCAATTTAAGCACATACGCCCTCCTTTCTGGTTTATAGGGATCATCTGAAAAATTTCAAATTTCCATTATATTAGGCTCAATTTGAGTTCAACTAAGTTAAGGATCTTTGAGTCCCACGCCACATTTAATAAAAGTGAGGGAATTAGTGGCCATGCATGCATCTTATTCTACATGCACCATGCAAGTCCAATGAGAGGGAAGGTGTTGCATTTATTGCTTTGGGACTTGAAGACTACCCACAATGGGGAGTAACATAGAGTAGTAACATGCATATGTTACTAATCTAAGGCTGGTTGTCATGCATAGTATCATAAGTTAGTATCATAGGTCACCTTATTTATTGTCATGCATGACACATTGTAGTATAACACTTATTATGATACGATATCATGATATGATACTCAACCATCTCTTTCTTCATTTAATTCTATGCCACCTCATCAAAATGGCCTAGTTGACATGCATGATACTAGATATGATACTCCCATTACAACCAGCCTAAGTTACTACCTCCATAGTGGATAGTAACATAGTGGTAGTAACATTAAGTCTTTCATTTATTAGCTAATAGACTCATCTTGCCTTGATATGTGTTATGTTACAGTAACATGCTAAGTTACTCAACTTCTCTCTATTCTCATTAATTAGAAGCCACATCATATTTTTTGTTTAGGTCGTATCTATGTTAATACCTATGTTACTCCCATTGTAGGTAGTCTGAATAAGTGGAGAATACTCCATTGGGCAGTTTTCTATCCTCAAAACTTGTGTCATCCACTCAAAATCTACCTTGGTTTACAAAATTGTGTCAAAATGCATGGTAAATAGGCTAAGGCCTTTGATGATGGATCTTATCTCTGAAAACCAAAGTGCTTTCATTCTGGGTAGACTTATCTCAGATAATTCAATCATTTCTTTTGAGTGTATTCATCATATTCAGTCACTAAGAGAGGAGAATCTGACGTTATGTGCTTATAAGCTTGGCCTATCAAAGGCATATGACCGTGTAGACCGGGTGTTTCTTGAGAAGGCCCTATGTAAGTGGGGTTTTGCTCCATCATGGATTTCTCGTATTATGGCTTGTGTGACTTCGGTGAAATATTCTGTAAAGTTTAATGGAAAATTACTCGAGTGTTTTATCCCTTCAAGGGGTCTTCACCAAGGTGATCCTTTGTCCTTGTTTGTATTTCTATTTGTTGCTGACGCATTTTCTGCGCTGATCAACAAGTCCATGGTAGAGGAAGGATTGGAAGGATTGAAAATATGTCGAAGAGCACCAACTATTTCACATCTGTTGTTTGCGGATGAATCATTGTTATTCTTTCGAGCTTCTGAGCAACATGCGGTTTTGGTAAAGGATATTTTGAGCACTTATGCCTCAGCCACGGGTCAACTCATTAACCCTACAAAGTGTTCCATTATTTTTTCTGAAAATTGTTTTCTTATGGTTTCCATGGAGATAAAAAATATTATGGGTGTCACACAGGAAGTTTTTTAGCCTAAGTACTTGGGCCTTCTGGTGCCTGAAGGCAGGATGCACAGGGGTAGATTTGAGACCGTTCAAGCCTGTTGAGTAAATGTTTGGTGGATTGGAGTGAGCGATATTTGTCTTCTGGAAATAAAGAGATTCTTATTAAGGCGGTGTCCCAAGCTATTCATTCATATGTGATGAGTGTATTCCGTCTTCCTTCCTCGGTATGTGATGATCTTACACGATCGATGAGGCAATATTGGTGGGGGTCAAGAAGGGAAAGCGTAAGATGGCCTGGCTTAGTTGGAATAAAATGATATTACCAAAGTCTAAAGGTGGTATGAGATTCCTGATATGAGGGCTTTTAACCAAGCATTACTTGCTAAACAAGCATGGCAGTTGCTGGATGCGCCTAATAGTCTGTGTGCTTGTCTTCTCCGTGCTAAATACTATCCGACTGGAAACCTGTTGGACACTATTTTTTCAGGTAACTCTTCGGCTGTTTGGAAGGGGATTGAAGATGGGTTAGACTTGGTTAAGAAGGGAATTATTTGGAGGGTTGGGAATGGCGCCATGATTAGAACTTGGTGAGATCCCTGGATTCCGATGGGTCCCTCTTTCCGCCCAGTAACCCCGAAGCGTAATTGTCAATTTAACCGGGTGGACGATTTCTTGGATAATAACGAAGGTTGGAGCATTGACATGCTTAATACTCACTTTCGGGCAATGGATGTTCGAGAGATTCTAAAAATTCGCACACCTCCAAGACAGCGAAGTGAGTTCTTCTCTTGGCATCCGAAAAAATCTGGAAAATTTACAGTGAAGAGTGCATACAGATTAGCGACGGCTGAACATGATGGGTCGTTCGTGGGAGGCGCATCAAGTAGCTCACCGCATGGTGAGCGATCAGTATGGAACTATATTTGGAAATCATCTGTACCACAAAAGATGAAGATCACTGCATGGAAGACGGTGTCTAGGGCACTGGCTACCACACTAGGCAAGGAAAATCGGCACCTGGCTACACGTGGAACCTGTACATTGTGTGGTGTCGAAGATGAAAGTCCATACCATGCCTTGGTTTCCTGCAGCCATGCTCGGACTATTTGGGAGCACATGCGTGCTGTATGGCCCTTGCCTCGTGATGTACTGTTAGTAGACAGTGGAAATGATTGGTTGCTGAATGTTCTAATGAATTGCACAGACATGGTAATTATGTTGATCTGGCGTATTTTGCAGCTTCGGAATGACTTGTGTCATTGCAAAGAGACGCCTCCAGTAGTGGCTACAGTAGAATTCCTTGATAGCTATTTGAAGTCACTTGGTTACTCTCACAAGTATAGCTTAGAGGAAATTATTAAAGGCAAGATGCCTGCATGTGAGTTGGTTCATGTCCAGGAAAGTGTTGCCCCTGTGCAATGCCTACATTGGCCTCAACCGCCACCTGGCTACACCGCGTTGTCGGTTGATGGTTCTTTCTGTTCAGCTGATGGCACAGCTACGACAGACATGATATTAAGAAGAGGAGATGGTTCGGTCATATTTTCAGCCTATCGCTATATCTTTAATTTTAATGAAGCGCTGAAGGTCAAGTTATATGCGTTTATGCAAGGTATGGCTTTTGCTATTCAACTCACGGACTTTCCACTCGTTGTACAATGTGATTCCTCAGAGGCATTAACAATGTTCTCCGGTGAAGCCCTGTCCCGTTCTGCTTATGGGCATCTCGTCTTGGAGATAAAGACTCTGTGTTTCGATAGGGAGTTTATTCCCCAGAATATTCGACGTGAACAAAATTGTGTGGTCGATCGTTTGGCAAATTATAGTCGTAGGGAATGTGTCACGACAGTGTGGCTCAAACAAGGCCCCCCTTGTATTGAAGATCTTTTGCCTCTCGATTGTAACACTATAGTATTGAAATAAAACTCTTTTTTAGTCATAGAGAGTGTCTAAGTCTCAGTCGACTGAGACTTCGCGAAGTCTCAGTCAAGTAGTATAGCATGCAAAAAGAAAAAAAACTAAAAAAAACTGTTTACACGAATCTCGATGCAAGATCAACGGATTGTAGTGTCGACTGAGACTTCGTCGACTAATTTTTAGCAAGTCCGAAAAAATAATCTACCTTGGTTGATGAGATATCAGATTTAAGCCTTATAAACCGAAAAAAAGAAAGTATAAAATTGTCTAAATCGTAAAAGTAAATAACGAGACACGCGGAGACATGGAGTATACAATCTCATCTCCTTTTATTACTTCACCTGAGAAAATCAACACTAGGCATTATATTAGCAATCAAAATCCGACCACAGCAATTGCTAATTACTCTGCAACTCCTCAACATCCTGATATAGTTCATGCATCGTGCATGTACACGCCACGCGCACGCCGGAAACACACAAAATCAGTGAATTCATTCAAGCGGTGAGCTCCTCCTCCTTGTGGGTCTCGATGACGAGGTCCGAGGTGGGGTACGCAGCGCAGGTGAGCACCCACCCCGCCTCGATCTGGTCGTCGTCGAGGAAGCTCTGGTCGGACTGGTCCAGCTCGCCGGAGACTATCTTCCCGGCGCAGGAGGAGCAGGAGCCGGCGCGGCAGGAGTAGGGCAGGTCGATCCCTTCCTCCTCGGCGTGGTCGAGGATGTAGACGTCGTCGGGGACCTCGAGGTCCACCTCGCCCTCCGGCGTGATCAGCTTCACCTTGTATGTCGCCTGCGCGCGGAGCCTCATGCCCCTGGCGGCCGTCGACGACAGCGGGAGCGCGACGCGGGATGCCATGGGCGCCGAGGGGGCGGCGGCGCAGACGGAGAAGGGCAAGCGGAGGCTGCTCACCACGGTGGCCATTGCGGCGGAGCTGCGAGCTGGCTTGGGAGGTACTACTCCGTAGACAGATAGCTCGACGAGACACGAGAGGATAGTGTTGGAGCGTGTGAGCTGAGAAGCAGCGGCAATAAGAAGGGCGGACGAGCTGGGCAGCTTATCCTGAACACGAGAACGGTTGGGGGTTGGAGCGACCACGTTCACACGCTGAGGGAGTGAAGGGGGATCCATGCCACCCCGCCGGCGCTAGATGCCACCATGGATATCGACAAGGCGTGTGGAGGCCATGCGATGGGGTGCATGCGTGGTCTTGGTTGTATGCTTGGGGTATTTTGGATTGAGATTCTGGTTACAGATCAATTTGAAATATAACTCTGATGTGTTTCACCCGCCCACTACCAAGTGTTCTCCTCCTCCTTTTTCTGCATTTTCTTTTTTACTTCAGTGAAAAAAAAGGTAGCCTTGTATTTTTGCAAGGAGTTTCAAAGTTGATGAGTCTCTTTCATTCAAAGATTTTTCATATGATTTTTTTTTACTATGGTTGTTATTTGATCCCCAAAGGCGTATCCTACTGGGATTTTTCTCCTCGAGATTCAATTTTGCTTGCATTACATAAGAAAAATTGCATTGGCTCAACAACTTGTAAATACTATTCTTGTTCTTTCTATGGTACAATCAAGCAAACTTTGATTCAAAATTCACTAACATTATAGGATTTGTTGGCAATAAGCCATGATGATGCACCGGTGCGGTGCGTGCGGGGGTGTGGCCGCGCGCTGGGTATGTCCGATTCGTCGGGTCCATGGTGTGTGCGTGCGTGTATGTAGCTAGCCGTTAGCTAGGGCCGCGGAGTGCGGCGTGGAGCTGGTCAGACGCGGGCTCGCCGCAGCCAGGACGTGTGCGTGCATGTCGGGGGCGCGGGCAGAGCGGGCAGACCGAGTGCTCGACGTGGGCTAGGTCGTGGGTGCGTGCCCGGCGCGACCTGGAGTATAAGTATCCCGCGGCGGGGCTGTGTATCGGTGTGGGCTGTGGTGTCGAGTTCGTGCTCGAGGAAATATGGCCGTCTGTGTGGCGGGGCGTTCGTGCGCCGGAAAGCCACCGTGTCCACTGAGTTCATCCAGTTCTTCTTCCTCGTGTAGCTAGGGTTCGTCGCGGCGAGCAGGTGTCGAGGCGAGGGAGGGGTCTGGGTGAGGCAAGGCGCAGGGAGCTGCGCCAACATTTGGTATCAGAGCGATAGGTTGAGGTGGTCGCCGGCGGCGGCTATGACGATGGTGATGTACATGGGCGAAGGTGCGTCGGGCTCGATGCATCTGGCACCATTGGTGCCATCGGCCTACACCTCCTGGGCGATCAAGGTGGAGGCGATACTTGATGCCGGAGGGCTGTGGGGGGTGGTGCAGCGGTGGACGCCGGCAAGTGCAGACGATGAGGGCCATGCTGCTCACGGCGCTGCCGAAAGACTTGTTGATGCAGGTGGCAGCGAAGATCACTGCGAGGGAGGTATGGGACTCCCTCAAGGTGTGATTCGTTGGCGTCGATCGGGTGAAGGCCGCGCGGCTGGCGACGCTGTGCAGGGAGTTTGATCGCATGCGCATGGACGACGGCGATGACCTGGACGTGTACGCCGGCAAGCTCTAGGCATGGCGGCAAGGTACGCAGGGCTCGGGGCAATGCTCGACGACGCGGCCATGATCAAGAAGCTACTCGACACTGTGCCGGATAGGCTGTACGCCGCGGTGGCCGGCATCGAGCAATTCTGCGATGTGGAGGTGATGGCGTTCGAGGAGGCTGTCGGGCGCCTGAAGGCGTTCGAGGAGCGGACACGTCAACGGGCAAGCACAGGCGGTGATCGGGCGGAGGGGCAGCTCATCCTCACGGCGGCTCAGTGGGAGGCGCGTCGGAGGCAGAAGGACCGCGGCTCCGATGACGATGGCGCGGTGAGTACGTCTTCGGGCGGCTGGAAGAAGAAGCGGGGGCGTTGCTACAGATGCGGCGACCGCGGCCACTTCAAGCAAAACTGTCCGAAGAGGAGGGGGCCGGCGGCGGAGCAGGCGCTGCTGGCGGACGTCGGTGTTGAGGACGTCGGGCTCCTCTAAGCCATGGCTTAGGGGGTGAGTGTTGGCAATAAGCCATGATGATGCACCGGTGCGGTGCGTGCGGGGGTGTGGCCGCGTGTTGGGTATGTCCGATGCGTCGGGTCCATGGCGTGTGCGTGCGTGTGTGTAGCTAGCCGTTAGCTAGGGCCGCGGAGTGCGGCGTGGAGCTTGTGAGACAGGACTCGTCGCAGCCAGGACGTATGCGTGCATGTCAGGGGCACGGGCAAAGCGGGTGGACCGAGTGCTTGACGTGGGCTAGGTCGTAGGCGCACGCCCGGCGCGACCTGGAGTATAAGTATCCCGCGGTGGGGCTGTGTATCGGTGTGGGTTGCGGTGTCGAGTTCGTGCTCGAGGAAATATAGCCGTCTGTGCGGCGTGGGGTTCGTGCCCCGGAAAACCACCGTGTCCACCGAGTTCATCCAGTTCTTCTTCCTCGTGTAGCTAGGGTTCGTCGCGGCGAGCAGGTGTCAAGACGAGGGAGAGGTCTGGGCGAGGCAAGGCGCAGGGAGCTGCGCCAACAGGATTTAGTTCGACATCTCATTGAACTTCTATCGTATTTTTCGTTCCCGCAACTTTTCAAGCGTGTGGATCTTAGGGGCACAATTTTACTTGGTGAAATGGCACAACTTAATAAAATTAATAACATGGGATGTTTAAGTTCATGTGATAAGGGAGGGTTTTGTTTACCTTGCATCCAAATTAGTCCTAAATGATTCACGCATGCCTTAACTCAGGTGGTAGCTTCTACGATCCTTTTCATACTCATACTAGGCACGAATGATTAGTCTTGAAGGAAAACCCTTGTCACTACTGCAGAACATGCTAGCAGCGGCGGACACAAAATGCCTACAATGGCGAGCTTTTTTGTGCAGGGCGCTTGCCACTGCTAACCGGTCATTAGTGACGGACAGGACGTCCATCATCGATAATGTTTTTACCAGTTGCGGTCTACTCATTCCGTTCCTTTATATAAGGTGTATTTGTTTTTGCAAAATCAAACGAGGTCATGTTTGATCAAGTTTTTAGAAAAATATATCGAGATCCATGATACAAAATTTAGATCATTTGATTCATCATGAAAAGTAGTTTCATATTTTACCTATTTGGTATTGTAGATGTTGTTATTTTATTGTATAATCTTGGTCAAACATTTAAATGGTTGACTTGCACGAAAAATAATACACCTTATATTTTGAAATGGAGGGAGTATTATACAGGCCCGCCACTAGTACTGTTTGCTAGGCCAAAAGAACATGTCAACATTTTTGGCTGTCGTGGCAGTTCTTTTAGTTTAACAGTAACTAGCAGGGTTACCCGCGTATTTGCGCGGCTAGATTTATTATTATGTTTATTTCTTCATATATTTCATATATTAATTATGATATGTCCATAGGCCGTTAGGTCCACTTTTAGAGATAACATAAAACACACGATGTGGCAGATTTGTCGGTCTGAAACATTTATTCCCCCACCTTTTGTTTCTTGATATATTCCTCCAATATGTTAATATAAATATCATCCAAAAAATGATAAATATGGTGATTATATCTTCATAAGAATTATTCAACTTCGGTGGAAACCATATGGATCTAGTGGGGATCTTAATTATATGCAAATAGTGGACCAAAGGCATTGGAGTCTTTAACATGCGAGCGAAACAATACCTCCAATTTGTAGTGATGATTAAAAATCAAAATTGATGGCTTAATTAAAATTAATGGTTTGTAAGGTCTTTTGATAACCAACTTTAGTGATATGATCTGCATATTGTTTTTGTAAATGAAAAAATAAATTGCTAATATTTGTATTATTTCATGTTCATGTTTTCATATAAGTAACAAATTTATCTAGTGATCATGAAAAAATATTCTGAATTTACCTATTTGTTGACTCTATATGGATTTCATACAAAAAATTAGTTTACTTATTTCCTTTTTTCATTTACCTATGGAACTTTATCTTTTCATCTACCTAATTATTTTGTATGTAGTTATCCGTGTTCAGCCATTAGGATTTCCATATGCATCGTTTTACCAAATTTAGGTATTTATGGATGACACATGGAGTTCACACAATACTCAATTTTATCAATATTTCTATGGTGTTATATATGTGGTCATTTGGTTCGATCAAATTAATATTAAGCAATATCTAAGCAAGCAGTGACATGATCATTTACTCTACCCTCAGTCCCTCACAAACGAATGAGAGTCTTATTCACGTGTATGGGCTAACTTCTTTATAAAAAAAGTCAAAAAAACATATTATCATGTTTTCAGTTTAAGGGATATCATTAAATCATTTATTTTTATTTACTATCACAATAATAGCTATGTGTCATGACCACTGTTAAAATTATGTATATGTGATCCACTAAAAAAAAGTGCACGTGGTATCAACAAAATATTGTATGTGAAGTTATCTGCTGACCGATTTAACTTTGTTGGATTGAGTAGTAGTATTGCATGGGTGTGAGTTTGTAAGATCGTACACCTCTTGCTCCATTCCAAACATGTTTTTAGGTGAAGCTTTCTGTCATGTAATCCTGATCCTTCTCTAAATACATAGTTGTCCCGGGGTCTACTGTTTGTTATATACACGTGAGTGCTATCTTTTATTACTTCTTATTTTTTTAATAGGATATTCTTATAGACTAAATGTTTTGTGTTAATATAAGCTGCACCAATCCTCAAAAAAAAAAATGCACCAAGCCGGAGCCTAATTGGAGTCTGCTACTAATATGTATAGTTTTTTTTTCCTAGGAAATACATGTGTGTGCACATCTTTTTTGTAGCTTTAATCTTTTGCGTTAATATAAGCCGCACCCAAACGGAACCTAATTGGAGTCTGATACTAATACATATATCTTTTTTTCTAGGAAACCCATATGCGTGCACATCTCTTTTGCAGCTTTTTGTCTTCTCAGCAACACATATGCCAACTAAAGTATGTTGTATCCCTTCTCTTATAGACTAAATGTTTTGTGTTAATATAAGCTGCATCGATCCTCAATTTTTTTTTTGCACCAAGCCGGATCCTAGTTGGAGTCCGATACTAATCTATATAGCCTTTTTTTTTCTAGGCAACACACATGCGTGCACACCTCTTTTGCACCCAGCCGGAGTCTAATTGGAGTCCGGTACTAATACATATAGATTTTTTTCTAGGAAACCCGTATGCGTGCACACTTCTTTTGCAGCTTTTTTTTCGTCTAAAAACACATATGTCAAGTAAAATCTGTTGTATCCGTACATGTCATAAGCTAAAATCTGTACATATTTTTGTTGTATGTAACATTGTGAATCATACATGTAGACTTTTGACCAGATAGATCTTAACCATTCAAATAACTTAACTTTAGACATGTGTATCTTTACCGTTCCTTTTCTATCGTTTTGGAGTTCGATACTAATCTATATAGCCTTTTTTTTCTAGGCAACACACATGCGTGCACACCTCTTTTGCACCCAGCCGGAGTCTAATTGGAGTCCGGTACTGATACATATAGATTTTTTTCTAGGAAACCCGTATGCGTGCACACTTCTTTTGCAGCTTTTTTTCGTCTAAGAAACACATATGTCAAGTAAAGTCTGTTGTATCCGTACATGTCATAAGCTAAAATCTGTACATATTTTTGTTGTACGTAACATTGTGAATCATACATGTAGACTTTTGACCAGATAGATCTTAATAGTTCAAATAACTTAACTTTAGACAGGTGTATCTTCACCGTTCTTTTTCTATCATTTTAAGTATATAATAGATAGATAGATAGATAGTAGTATCATAGAAGGCATAATATCTAGTTATATCAACTCCATTTATCGAGAAGGAGGTGTTCGATGCAATAGCACAAATGAAACAAAATAAGACGTCAGGGCCCGGAAGGGTTTCTGGAGGAATTTTATAAAAATGTTGGCATATCATTATGGGAGATCTTTTGCCTATGTTCCATGATTTATTTAATGGTCATTTACAGCTATTTTACCTAAACTTTGGAATAATAACGTTGTTGTCAAAGAAGGCGAAGGCTGTGCGCATTGAGTAGTTTAGACCGATCTGTTTGCTCAATGTTAGCTTCAAAATATTCACAAAGGTGGGCACGAATAGACTGACGAAGATAGCTCATTCCATATTCCAACCGACGCAGACGGCGTTTATGCCCGAGAGACATATTCTAGAAGGTGTTGTTGTACTCCATGAAACGCTGCACGAAATACATACAAAAAAACTAAATGCGATTATCTTTAAAGTGGATTTCGAGAAAGCATATGATAAAGTAAAATGATCATTCCTTCAACAGGCCCTACGGATGGAAGGGTACAATGAACAATGAAGGGATCAGGTGGATTCTTTCATCCAGAAATGCAGTGTGGGTATTAAAGTTAATGATGACATAGGTCATTTCTTTCAAACACACAAAGGATTGAGGCAGGGAGACTCTATTTCTCCAGTATTGTTCAACATTATAGCAGATATGTTGGCTACATTAATTGGTAGAGCTAAAGAAAAGGGTCATGTAGGAGGACTTGTTCCACATTTGGTAAAGGGGTGTGTGTCCATACTACAATACATGGATGATACGATTATTTCCATGGAACATGATATGGTAAAAGTAAGGAATATGAAACTAGTTTTGTGCTTGTTTGAACAATTGTCTTGGCTGAAAATTAACTTTAACAAAAGCGAATTATTTTGCTTTGGGAAGGCAAGAGAAGAGCAAGATGATTAAAGACAGTTGTTTGGATGTGAAATGGGATCACTACCATTCAGCTATTTGGGGATTCCTATTCATCATCGAAGACTGACGAATAAGGAATGGAAATGTATTGAGGATAGATTTGAAAAGAAACTAAGTTGCTGGAAGGGCAAGCTTATGTCATATGGAGGGAGGCTAGTTTTAATAAACTCAGTTCTAACTAGTTTACCAATGTTTTTATTGTCTTTCTTTAAAGTACCGGTAGGGATACGAAAAAGATTAGACTTTTACAGATCTCGTTTCTTCTGGCAAAGTGATGAAGGCAAGAAAAAAATACATATTGGCTCGCTGGGATATAATCTGTAGACCAAAAAACCAAGGGGGACTTGGCATTGAAAATCTAGAACTAAAGAACAGATGCCTGCTTAGCAAATGCCTGTACAGACTATCTACAGTAACCGAGGGAATGTGGGTCTAAATTTTGAAGAATAAATATCTACATTCCAAAACATTAGCGCAGGTTACAGCGAGACCAAATGACTCACCTTTCTGGAAAGGATTAATGAAGATAAAGGTGACCTTTTTCTAGAAGGGTGAAATTTATAGTTGGTGATGGGACATCAACAAGATTTTGGGAAGACACGTGGCTTGGAGACACCCCATTAGCACTTCAATATCCTTCGCTTTATAATATTGTGCAACGTAAAGACGAGTATGTGTCCACGGTATTACATTCAATACCTCTTAATATGCAATTTAGACGAACTTTGCTAGGAGAACGCTGCAATGCATGGTTACATCTGGTCAATAGGCTGATGCAAGTGGACCTCTCTGACCGGATAGATAGTATACGTTAGACTTTAGCCGCGAAAGGTGTATTTTCAGTAAAGTTCATGTACACGGATCTGGTAAATACTGGACCACTCATGAGATCATTACATATTTAGAAAATCAAAGTGCCTCTTAAGATTCAAATTTTCATGTGGTTCATACACAAGGGTGTGGTATTAACCAAAGATAATTTGGTAAAATGAAATAGGGAGGCAGACCTAATTGTTGCTATTGCGATCAGAATAAAACGATAAGACACCTCTTTCTAGATTGTCCTCTTGCGAAACTCTTATGGCGCACTATCCATATATCTTTTAATGTTAACCCACCAACATGTATTGCTTCCCTATTTGGAACGTGGCTCGATGGAGTAGAGGTTCAAATATCGAAACTTATCAAAATTGGGATATATGCTCTATTCTGGGCTATATGGAATACCAGGAAGGACATGATTTTTAATGGCAAGAATTTTAACAACTTTTTGCAGGTCATCTTCAAAGCAACATCTTAAATCCGTACATGGTCATTACTCAGTCATGCGGAATCCAAGGATCTTATGGATATTGGGTGCAACCGATGGGAGATGGTCGCACGGGTTATCTTCAACCGATTTGGATGGTATGTTAATAATAGGGTAGGTGTATAGGCATCGTAGTCTAATGTTAGCTTTGCCGGATGTGGCAACTTTTTTATATTTCATACTTTTTTTGTTTTGCGCTTGAGCGCTTGATGGATCTAAGACTTTGTTGTAGATTTATTTTAATAAGATGTCTGCATGCATCGATTGATGCAGAGGTCGGGGTTCGATTCCTCCTTTTCTAAAAAAATAATATCTAGTTATATAGCACAGTTTAAGAACATATTTTAGTTTAACAACTTCTTATGTTTAAAACTTACACACAACATACTTGAAGACTTCGAGGTCCTAGCAAAGTTAAACACCTCGCGTGGAAGGTTCTGAGGGGAATTCGACCATACTTTGGAGTGTTCGCTGGCCGTCACATACATGTTACTGGTCAATGTTGGGTTTGAAGATATCCAACACTGCTTATTCACTTGTTGTCGTGCTTCTACAATTTGGGCAAAGCTAGGAGCGAAAGGTATGATCCATAAGGTAGTGTCTGAGGACCGATCGGGATCTGTTACTATGGAGATTTTAGAGAGAAACCAATCCAAAGTAGACGAGCTGCCAAGGGCATAACTGATTGTGGTGGCTTCTTGGTTTATAGGGTGGCAACAACGACATTTTGTGAGCGGTGTAACTCTCTAAAATGATGAACCGACATTAGTTTTTATCAAAGTTTTGGCCACAAATTTAATAAGAGCAGCAACTTCAAATCAGCCAATACAAAAAAACATATGTGGAAGAGACCTACAATGGAAAGTGTTAAGGTTAATGTGGATTTTCCTTTCCATTATGAAACAGGATCGGGTGCGACGGGAGCCATTACACGACATGAGGTAACTTTCACTCGGCTACTGCATGGCATTTGCCTCATGTTTCACTACCAGTGTCAGGGTCGTTGACGACGGCCTGGACTATGCCGACGGCCCCCATCGGCATACGTCACCCTACGCCGACCATCAGAGACTCACCGTCGGCGTACAAAACACCGTCGACGTAGATGAACCTATGCCGACGGCCCCCGTCGGCGTACAAAGGCCGTCAGCATAGATGAACCTATGCCTATGGTGGCCATCGGCGTAGGTACCCCGTCGGCGTATCAGCGGACCCGGCCGCTCAATGGCTAACTGCCGTTTGACACCGTCAAAGATATGCCGACGGCCCTGATGGAAACCGTCGGCATAGCTTCAACGTGCCACATCATCGATCCGCGGTAGGTGTCACGTCACCGATCCGAGAAGGTGCGGATCCGGGGGCGCATCTACACCGACGGTTATGCCGTCGGCATACTTTTGGGCTACGCCGATGGTATAACTGTCGGCATAGGTACAATTTGTTTATTGCATCTATGCCGACGGTTACACCGTCGGCATAGGTTCAATTTTTTTGGCCTACGCCAACGGTTACACCGTCGGCATAGGTGCATTTAAAAAAAAATCCCTGTACTAAAATTTATTTTAAATAGAAAGTCTATAGACCATGTCCATGTTATATATAGTCTACACACTGTTTTTTCAATGTATCGTCTATTTAGGAGTGTGTATAGGCACCCCAGATGCGTCTCCGGAATGTGTCCCTCCTTAGGGATATCGCTGCCGCCGTCACACGGAGTGTGGAAACCAGGTGAAAATGTCCTTCGGTCAAATCCCATCCGGTGAAAGTCAAAAGGGTAGATCCGTTCGATCAACAGTGTCAGGGTTAGATGGGAAGGGGGACCTGAGGGTGGGTTGGGCCCGGACTTTGATCCGAAGTAAACCTATGGGCTGACCTATCACAGCTAGGTGGAAATGACCCTCGGTCAAACCTCGTCCAGTGGAAGTCAAAGGGGTAGATCCGTCTGGTCAAGAGTGTCAGGGTTAGACGAGACGAGGGACCTGGAGGGGGGCTATGCCGCCAGTTCTTGCCCTGGGCCCTCTTACGTTCGGAAAATGTGGCATCGGGTCGACACCGAGGGAATTTTGTGGTGGGTTGGGCCCGGAGCTTGTGCTAAGATGTTGCCAGCTATGGGCTGGCCTATCACAGACAGGGGAAAATGACCCTCGGTCAAACCCCGACCGGTGGAAGTCAAAGGGGTAGATCCATCTGGTCAAGAGTGTCAGGGTTAGATGGGACGGGGGACCTGGAGGGGGATATGCCGCCAGGTCTTGCTCTGGGCCCTCTTAATTATGTTCGGAAAACGTGGCATCGGGTCGACACCGAGGGAATCTTGCGGTGGGTTGGGCCCAGACCTTGTGCTAAGGTGTTGCTATGGGCTGGCCTATCACAGCCAGGTAAAAATGTCCCTCAGTCAAACCCCGTACGGTGAAAGTCAAAGGGGTAGATCTGCTCGGTGAACAGTGTCAGGGTTAGATGGCTCGAGGGACCTGGGGGTGGCAATGCCGCCAGGTCTTGCGCTAGGCCCTCTTACGGTGTGAAACTATGGCATCGGGTCAATACCGAGGGAATCTTGCGGTGGGTTGGGCCCGGACTTTGATCCGAAGAAAACCTATGGGCTAGCCTATCACAGCCAGGTGGAAATGACCCTCGGTCAAACCCCGTCCGGTGGAAGTCAAAGGGGTAGATCCGTCCGGTCAAGAGTGTCAGGGTTAGACGGGACGGGGGACCTGGAGGGGGCTATGCCGCTAGTTTTTGCCCTGGGCCCTCTTACGTTCGGAAAACGTGGCATCGGATCGACACCAAGGGAATCTTGCGATGGGTTGGGCCCGGAGCGTGTGCTAAGATGTTGCTAGCTATGGGCTGGCCTATTACAGACAGGTGAAAATGACCCTCGGTAAAACCCCGTCCGGTGGAAGTCAAAGGGGTAGATTCGTCCGGTCAAGAGTGTCAGGGTTAGACGGGACGGGGGACCTGGAGGGGGCTATGCCGCTAGGTCTTGCCCTGGGCCCTCTTAATTACATTCGGAAAACGTGGCATCGGGTCGACACCGAGGGAATCTTGCGGTGAGTTGGGCCCAGACCTTGTGCTAAGGTGTTGCTATGGGCTGGCCTATCACAGCTAGGTGAAAATGTCCCTCGGTCAAACCCCGTCCGGTGAAAGTCAAAGGGGTAGATCCGCTCGGTGAACAGTGTTAGGGTTAGACGGCACGAGGGACCTAGGGGTGGCAATGCTGCCAGGTCTTGCGCTGGGCCCTCTTACGGTGTGAAACTATGGCATCGGGTCAATACTGAGGGAATCTTGCGGTGGGTTGGGCCCGGACTTTGATCCGAAGTAAACCTATGGGCTGGCCTATCACAGCAGGTGGAAATGACCCTCGGTCTAACCCCGTCCGGTGGAAGTCAAAGGGGTAGATCCGTCCGGTCAAGAGTGTCAGGGCTAGACGGGACGGGGGACCTGGAGGGGGGCTATGCCACCAGTTCTTACCCTAGGCCCTCTTACGTTTGGAAAACGTGGCATCGGGTCGACACCGAGGTAATCTTGCGGTGGGCTGGGCCCGGAGCTTGTGCTAATATGTTGCTAGCTATGGGCTGGCCTATCACAGACAGGTGAAAATGACCCTCAGTCAAACCCCGTCCGGTGGAAGCCAAAGGGGTAGATCCGTCCGGTCAAAAGTGTCGGGTTAGACGAGACGAGGGACCTGGAGGGGGCTATGCCGCCTGGTCTTGCCCTGGACCCTCTTAATTACGTTCGGAAAACGTGGCATCGGGTCGACACCGAGGGAATCTTGCGGTGGGTTGGTCCTAGACATTGTGCTAAGGTGTTGCTATGGGCTAGCCTATCATAGCCAGGTGAAAATGTCCCTTGGTCAAACCCCGTCCAGTGAAAGTCAAAGGGGTAGATCCGCTCGGTGAATAGTGTCAGGGTTAGACGGCACGAGGGACCTCGGGGTGGCAATGCCGCCAGGTTCTGCGCTGGGCCCTCTTATGGTGTGAAACTATGGCATCGGGTCAATACCGAGAGAATCTTGCGGTGGGTTGGGCCCGTACTTTGATCCGAAGTAAACCTATGGGCTAGCCTATCACAGCCAGGTGGAAATGACCCTTGGTCAAACCCTGTCCGGTGGAAGTCAAAGGGGTAGATCCGTCCGGTTAAGAGTGTTAGGGTTAGATGGGACGGGGGCTATGCCGCCAGTTCTTGCCCTGGGCCCTCTTACGTTCAGAAAACATGGCATCGGGTCGACACCGAGGGAATCTTACGATGGGTTGGGCCCGGAGCTTGTGCTAAGATATTGCTAGCTATGGGCTGGCCTATCACAGACTGGTGAAAATGACCCTCGGTCAAACCTCGTCCAATGGAAGTCAAAGGGGTAGATCCGTCCGGTCAAGAGTGTTAGGGTTAGATGGGATGGGGGACCTGGAGGGGGCTATGCCTCCAGGTCTTGCCCTAGGCCCTCTTAATTACGTTTGGAAAACGTGGCATCGGGTCGACACCGAGGGAATCATGCGGTGGGTTGGGCCCAGACCTTGTGCTAAGGTGTTGCTATGGGCTGGCCTATCACAGCCAGGTGAAAATGTCCCTCGGTCAAACCCTGTTCGGTGAAAGTCAAAGGGGTAGATCCGCTCAGTAAACAGTGTAAGGGTTAGACGGCACAAGGGGCCTGGGGGTGGCAATGCCTCCAGGTCTTGCGCTGGGCCCTCTTACGGTGTGAAACTATGGCATCTGGTCAATACCGAGGGAATCTTGCGCTGGGTTGGGCCCAGACCTCCGGGATGTGATCCCCTCACGGACGTCGCTGCCGTCATCGCACGGAGGGGGGAAATGGCCGGTGAGAAAAGTATCGATTCTGACGGGTAGAATGCAGTCACTTTGTTTTTTGTGAGAACTAATACACATGTGTAATCTTTATGTGTTAGGAAAAATGCAACATAAGATAGTGAATATAAAGAAAATGAAAATACCTATGCCGACGGCCTGGCCGTCGGCATAGGTGTACACGTGGCATCCAATCTATGCCGACGGCCCGGCCTGGCCGTCGGCATAGGCTCGCCTTATACACTCGACCCGGCCGCGTCGGCCCTCGCTCCTCCACTCACTCGTTCCCACCCCGACCCCCCATTCCTCCTGTGCTGCCACCGCCCGTCTCCACCCATGCTACCGCCCGTCTCCACCCGCGCTGCTGCTAGGCCGGTCGGCCACACCGCCGCCATGCCCACGCCACCCCGACCCCCCATTCCTCCTGCGCCGCCGCCCGAAAGTGCCCCACTGCCACCGCGTCCGACCACACCGCCGCCCGCCCTCGCCACCCCGGCCGACCACACCGGCGCCCCGCCTCGACCTTGACCCGGCCTGCGTTGACCTCGCCCTGCCCCGACCTCCCCGACCCGCCTGGCCGCGGCTCCGGCCGACCCGAGCCCCTGCCCAGTCGGCTCTGCTGCTCTCCGGCCAGCCCTCTCGTGCTGCTACTCCGACCGGCCCTCCTCTGTTGCTGCTTCGGCCGGCCCTCACCATCCCTTGCCCGGGCTCCCCTCCTCTGCGAAGGTAGTTTTTGTAGGTATTTTCTTTTAATTTTTTTGTAGTAATTTTGTAAATGAATGAATGGATATATAGCAGTAGATGAATATGTAGATGCATATGTTAGATAGATGGATGAAATGGATACATACAAAATGTGATAGATAGATGCTTTGTGGTGATGAGATGAGATGGAAGAGAACATTTTTTACATTTTTAGATAGATAGACGAATGTTAAAAGTTGGATATGATGATTGGTTACTTCATGTCAAAATTTGGATCTGTTAAAAAAATTCCTAGTTTGAAGTGTCAATGCTTTATGTGATCGATGAGATGAATCTTGCAATTTTTTTGTCATCAAAGATTGCTATACGAGATGTGATGACCTATTTTTTTCACTTGTTGGAATTTACAGGCTTTGTGGTGTTGCACCTCCATGGAGTGATCGTCGCGTCGGAGCTGTTGGTCCCCGATCGTCCCTCTGCTGTTCGACTACTTCCTCTACAACCGAGGGTGAGATACGAATCCACCTTCACCTTCTATGCTTTTTTAATCATGTCACTAGATTTTCTTTTCACGTCAAGTCGCGTAACCTAGGCGTCTCCCGTCCGAAATGGTTGCATCGATAAATATGCATTCAATTGCATATTTATCACCGCCACTCTTTCAGATTGTCCAGCGTTTCCACGGACAGCCCGAGGATGTGTAGATTGGGTACGATCTTCATGTCCTACCCCGTTCCGAAACAGGATTTCGGTGGCGCCTCCCCATTGTTCTCCGGAGCACATTCTCTTGGCTATTTGCCAAGACGTGTATCTGGAGAACAACAGGGAGGTGCTGCTGAAATTTTGTCGCGGAACGGGGTAGAGCATGGAGAACGTACTCAATCTACACATCCTCGGGTGGGATTAGGACCCTCTTTACCTTCGTGTGTGCTTCGTCAACTAACATGCAACTCATTTTTTAGTCCATGGCAGCCGGAACGGTTCCTGTAATGGAACCACCACCACCACCTACTGGAGAACAACCAATTCTGCTTACGTTTGAAGAATTTGTGGCACAACATTGTCCAACTCCGGTTAGTACATCCACAAACTATCCAACTACTTATCATGCATTCAACACTATCATATATCTCTATAACATCTCTTTTCAAACATGCAGGGAACTGATCGATCCTCCGTTAGTGGTGGTGCCAATTCTGGCATCACTCCCGAGTCACGGAGCCCGGTCACTCCAATCCACCTAGGAGGTGGCGGTCACGGTCTTGCCGGTAGCGCTGCTGGTAGTAGTGACGACCTTGGCTTTGGCGGTCTTGGCGGTACCGAACTTGGTCGTGGACCTCCTAATGCTTAGGCCTCTTGGTGGTGGTGGTCATGACTTATGTTTCATGCATTCATATTATGTTGTTCAGACGTATGTTGTGTTGTTTCGACGTATGTTTTATTGATTTTCATGTATGTTGTGATGGTAATACTTATATTGTGGTGATAATGATGTGGATGTGTGATATATATATATATGTTGTGTACTAGTTGTGATATATTTGTGCTGTATATTGCCGACAAATAAAACAAAAACAGAAAAAATAGCACCGATGCTGACAGTGTAACCGTCGGCATACCCCCGGCCGCGGCACACCAGAATCTGACACGTGGCGGGCTACGCCTACGGTGTAACCGTCGGCATAGGTACAACACCTATGCCAACGGTGTAACCGTTGGCATAGCCCCGACCTCGGGTGCGGCAGAAACAGACACATGGTAGGCTACGCCGACGGTTACGCCGTCGGCATAGGTGCTGGCCTATGCCGACGGTGTAACCGTCGGCGTAGCCTAGCTTTGGGTGCGCTAGGAACTGCCACGCGGCGTTGATACACTGACGGTTACACCGTCGGCATAGGTACAACACCTATGCCGACGGTGTAACCGTTGGCGTAGCCTGCCACGTGGCAGCTTCCAGTTGGAGCAAGAACTCCGCCGTCAAGTGAGAACTACGCCGACGGTCGTATGGCCGGAGGAAAGCATAGGGGACCTACGCTGATGGTTTTTCTATGCCGACGAGAATGCCCGGGTACGCCGACGTT
Source organism: Hordeum marinum (assembly GCA_022496015.1). NCBI lineage: Eukaryota > Viridiplantae > Streptophyta > Magnoliopsida > Poales > Poaceae > Hordeum > Hordeum marinum. The sequence goes on along the minus strand of CM039678.1, from coordinate 374,121,366 downwards.
CGCGATCCCGACGGACCTACGCCGATGGGGGCCGTCGGCGTAGGCCTAGGCCGACGGCATTCTGGCCTACGCCGACAGTGTCAGGCCGTCGGCGTAGGGTCTGATTACGGTAGTGTTTGTATCACAGATTCGATAGAGTTAAGTGTCATTCGCAAAGGGTTCTTTTTGGCTGCAAACATTGACTGCAACAAAGTGATTACCGAATATGATAGTATCCTAGTTGTGGAGGATGTGAACCGGCATAAATATTATTTCGGGTCAGATGCAATCACTGTCACGGAATGCTATTTTCTCGCGATGGACTTTTCTAGCACATCTTTTGCTCACTGCTTTAGGGAACCAAAACAACAGATTCTCTAGCAAATACTAGTTTTACCTAAAGATCCTCTTATGTTTGGGATTCTAGTCCCCCAAACTTTATTTGTCATTTGAGTGCAAACGATCTAGCCGTTATTTGAGGAATAAATTTGCATCATTATGAATAAACATATAACATGTATGTTCAATGAAATGCATGATAAAACTATGACTATGAACTAAACATCACTAGTAGAAAACCGACCTTTTGTCCGCATCATTAGTCCCTGTTGGCTTTTGAGCCGGCACTAATGTGATCATTAGTGCCGGTTCGTGACGAGGATCATTAGTGCCAGTTCGTTATGAACCTTTAGTCCCGGTTGGCAGCTCCAACCGGCACTAAAGGTGTGGTGGCAGGCTGGCGTTAGCCTAGGCCCCACGGTAACCTTTAGTCCCAGTTGGTGGCTCCAACCGCGACTATAGGCTAACCTTTAGTCGTAGTTGGAGCGATAGACCGGGACTAAAGGTTGGTCATGGTTGTGGTGGGAGTTTAGTCCCACCTCGCCAAGCAAGGGGCGGTCGCACCTGTTTATAAGCCCACCCTTCTCTGCCTTGTTGAGTTCCTCTCAAATTAAAAATAGATGCCCTTATATGGGAAATTTGACCTCAAATCAAACTGAATTTCAAACTGAATTTCAGTCTGACTTCAGGTCGAATTTTCCCTATATAAGCGCATCTATGTTCATTTTTGCTTTTTTTATGTTATTTCAATTTTTTAAACATATTTTAACTCAAGACTTTTTCTGCATTCAATATGCACCATTCGAAGCCACATCATCACTTTTCAACCCTTTTCTCACCTCATTTGCTATTTTTCATGCACTTACTGATTTTTTTCAGCAAAATAACTCTGAAATTGAAAAGCACTTCAAATGAACTCTAAAAAGGTTGAAAGTTGGCATGGTATCATCATTTCACCCACATAGCATGTTATAAAAAGTTGAGAGGGTTATGGCAAAAACTGGATGCACTTCGTGTACAAAATGGGCAATCTCTTTCAAAGTATCAGGGTTTCAAACGTAAACTCGCCTGTTACAAAGGCATTTCATTTTTTTAACTTATTTGAACTCCATAATTTTGGTGTGTTCAAAATGCACCATTCAATACCACATCATAACTTTTGAACCCTTTCTAACTTCATTTGCTATTTTTCATGCACTTACTGATTTTTTCAACAAAATAACCCTGAAATTGAAAAGCACTTGAAATGAACTCTGAAAAGGTTGAAAGTTGGCATGGTATCATCATTTCACCCATATAACATGTTATAAAAAGTTGAGAGGGTTACGGCAAAAACTGGATGCACTTCGTGTACAAAATGGACAATCCCTTTCGAAGTATCAAGGTTTCGGACGAAAACTCGCCTGTTACAAAGGCATTTCATTTTTTCAACTTATTTGAACTCCATACTTTTTATGTGTTCAAAATGCACCATTCAAAGCCACATCATCAATTTTCAACCCTTTCTGACTTCATTTGCTATTTTTCATGCATTTACTGATTTTTTCCAGCAAAAGAACCCTAAAATTAAAAAAATACTTCAAATGAACTCTGAAAAGGTAGAAAGTTGGCATGGTATCATCATTTCACCCACATAGCATGTTATAAAAAGTTGAGAGGGTTACGACAAAAACTGGATGCACTTCGTGTACAAAATGGACAATCTCTTTCGAAGTATCAGGGTTTCGGACGAAAACTCGCCTGTTACAAAGGCATTTCATTTTTTTAACTTATTTGAACTCCATACTTTTTGTGTGTTCAAAATCCACCATTAAAAGCCACATCATCACTTTTCAACCCTTTCTGACGTCATTTGCTATTTTTCATGCACTTACTGATTTTTCAGCTAAATAACCCTGAAATTGAAAAACACTTCAAATGAACTCTGAAAAGGTTGAAAGTTGGCATGGCATCATCATTTCACCCACATAGCATGTTATTAAAAGTTGAGAGGGTTACGGCAAAAACTGGATGCACTTTGTGTACAAAATGGACAATCTCTTTCGAAGTATCAGGGTTTCGGGCGAAAACTTACCTGTTACAAAGGCATTTCATTTTTTAAATAACCTAAGAATTAATAAACTGGATATAATGATAAACCACTATAATATTAAATAGTAGAAAAAAGAATCACTGGAAAATCTATTTTTAAAGTAAAGTTATTCACAAAGTAGTGATTCACACAAATTTCAAATAATTCAAATTTAAACTATTCGAATTTGAAAACTACTGCCACTAACTGAAAGTTTATAATTTTTATGACCTAACGCAAAAAGATTCACTCAATAACTATCAATAAAGCACAAAAAAACTCAGAAACAATAGAAAATAAATAAAGCAAAGAACAAAAAAATGAAAAATAATTAAAAAATAGGTCGCCTACTAGGCCGCCACGGCCTGCATACGACTAGAAATCCAACCTGGGCCAGGATGCAGGCCCACAAGGCCCAGAAGGCCCGACAGGGCCGCACAGGTTTAATAGGCCCACATAGGCCTGCTTAGAAAGGAGCTCGAGGGAGCAGTCGCAGCTTGGCTTATAAACCAGTACGGCTGCCCCTCGCTAGGCAAGGTGGGACTAAAGTTTCCCTACACCGTGCCTGCGCGAACACCACCTTTAGTCACGGTTGGTGGCTCCAACCGCGACTAAAGACCCCCCCTTTAGTCGCGGTTGGAGCCACCAACCGTGACTAAAGGTCAATTTCAGCCAGCCTAAGCGGTGGGAAGCCAAACCTTTAGTCGCGGTTGGTGGCTCCAACCGCAACTAAAGGGGGGTCTTGAGTCACGGTTGGAGGCACCAACCATGACTAAAAGCCTCCTTATATATACTACACTTCAAAAGAATTCAGTTACTCTGCTCTTCGACCTCTTCGCGACATTGCTGTTGTCGCCGTCTCGCCTCCCCGACGCCAGCCGCGCCATCGCCGTCTCACCTCCTTGCACCGATTTGCGACGCCGCCCGCGCCCGTTCCTCCCCGAACCCAGCCTGACCTCGCCTCGCCTCGTCATCGCCTTGCCGTCACCTCGCCTCGCCGAGCCCGGCCTGACCTCGCTTCGCCTCGCCGTCTCCTCGCCTCGTGGTCGCCCCATCGCCCCGATGTGATCTCCTTCCCCGCTCCCTCGCCCCCTGTGCCGCCATGGCGGCCGCTTGCCCCTCCCCGGCCCGCCCCCCCAATTTTGATGAACACACGCACACACACAATTTTGATAATTAGATGATTAATTAGATGTATAGATGATTAGATGATTAGATGCAAGAATTTTGACATTTTTAGAAGAATTTTGACATTTTTGACATTTGAGGAATTAACTAGTATAATGTATGTATAGAAATATTGAAGAATTTCGACATTTTGATACAATGTAGAAATTTAGGGTTTAGGGTTTATACAATGTAGGAATTTTGACAGTTAGGGTTTAGGAATTTGACATTTGATCCAATATATGTATAGCAATTAGTATATGTATGTATAATGTATAGAAAACATTTGAGGAATTTTGACAAAGCATAGAAAAAAGTTTGTTATGTATTTGCAAAATCAAGTTAAAAAGAATTACAAAAATAAAAATCAAGCATTTTTTTTGAATTTGCATAGAATTTCTTCTCGGAGTCAACGGTGCCTGGCCCCCATCCTCGTCGTCGACTCGTTCGCGACGACGTCTTGCTTCAGAGGGGCAATGTTCGGGACTAGGCCCCGTCTGGCTGGCACTAGGAGGTGCTACCTGCAGGGGTGCGCAGCTTGGTGAGGAACCTGGGTCCCATCGTTGACCCGGATCTTCTTTGGTGGCGTTCGCGTGGGCCACTGTCGATGCGGAGACAGCCGTCCCTGTCAGAGGTGGTACACCGTCGTGTCAGGGAGGAGGACGAGCATGTCTGTCGGTACATGGATGCGTTGGACGTTAGGTTCTCCAATACCTGGCAGGTTCTTCAGGGATCTCACCTGAGCTATGATCCTGTCATAGTTCCTTCTCTTTGGGTGTCCACAGCTGGCCACGCGAGACGTCAACTAGATCTATAGTAGTCATATTATATAATTAATAATATTCGAGATGTATTAGTGATAATATTCGAGATGTATTCAAGATGTATTCGAGATTATATTCGAGACGATTTATTCAAGATTATATTTGATGATGCATATTATGTACTATGATTGAGTTTTCCTTATTGATTGCATGCATTCTAATTTGAATACTAAATTATTTTATCTTTCTTCTGGGTTAGTTAAATATAAGCTATGGACAATACCGGCAGAGAAGGAGAAGAGGAGCTGTTCGACATCATACGCTCCATGACCCCAGAGCATGAAGATGAAGATGATGATAGCTCGCAATATCTGAACAATTCCGGTGAGGGTTGTATGTTTGATGAAGACAAAAGAATAGATGAATTCAACAACGATGTTGACAAAGAAAATGTTCTTCAAATAACAACGACCGGCGAGGTATATTTATTATATAAGCCATCCGATGATCATTACATGTCTTAGTTGAGTTGTATATCTATTAACGAATCAATCTTTCTTCTTTTATGCCTCCTAATCGAGAAAATCTTCTACAAGCGATAGGGTAAAGCGAGGCCCGGCCAGAAAGTTGGACGCTGGCGTAAAGTTCAGCATCGATTCCATTAATACATCAAGTGGCAAACCGCTTGAACCTAAGAAAAATGCGACCAAGTTTAAGAATCAATGCGGAGTTATTGTCAGGGACCAAATCCCGATCTCCACACAAGAATGGAAAAGCCAGCAAAGGGAGATCGACTAGGAGCTACTTTTGTCGATGAAAGAGTAAACGATGTGCTTTGGACCGAGTTGATGTCACATTTCACACTACCAGATAACTTGACAGATGCAGATCTGTCACGCCCAAGATGCGTGCCTATCCGTTTAAGGCACGAGGGCCTCACAAGGGATAGAGGCGCATCTTGCTGTTAGCAAGAATAGTATCATCACAACATACAATACTGAATGAGAAGAGTATACAAGTTGGCTTACACTCGCCACATGCTAACTTACAATGACACTCAAATCATAGCATCAAGTTGAACACAGGGTCCGACTACGGACGAAATCAAACGATAAAAGAAGTTGCAAATGATACTATCAAGCTATCCCAAAGATCACGACCAGGTCCTCTACTCATCCGGATACGTCATGTACATCCTGCCTCTCTCCTCATCATACTCCCACTGGAGCTGAGTAAGATCATCCTGCACGAACTCATCTGAACATGCACCTGGATATTGTAGTAAACTGTGAGCCACAGAGGACTCAGCTATCTTGTGCCCGGGTACCAAGACTATTTAAGCTTTAGGACGGAAGGGTGATGTTTAGTTTGCAGCAGCAGTAAGCATTTTATGGTGGCTAGCTTACACAATATGAAATAAATATGAGTGGCCTACGAAGAACGATCGAATCTAGTATGATCTCTAAGAGATCCTGAACACTTACAGAGACGATCGAATCTAGTATAACCACACCGTGTTCTCTCTCGGTTCATGTTCACGAGTAGAGATGATCACGGTTACTCACACAGTTGGTGTATTTTAATTAGAGTTTACTTCAAGTTTTCTAAAACCGGGTGTTAAACAAGTATACAAGTTGCCACATAACCGCGGGCATGGCTTTCCGAAAAGATTTAACCCTGTAGGGGTGCTCCAACTAGTCCATCACAAATAACCACACTCCGTGGGAATAGCCTCGAACGCGGTTCTCGCGATCATCATAGAGAATTCCAAAGGAGGCCAACACCTCGAGTAAACCCGAAGAAAGTCAGACTCCTCACGCAAGACATTCGTTAAAGGTAAAACAAATCCAGCAAGACCTCCCGACGTGTCGACGAACCCGATAAGAGCCGCATATCTCAGTCTCAGGACACGACGGATTGTCCAAACTTTCAGTAGGCCAAACACAGAGTTCCCCCTGGTGGCCACCGGCGGTTGACATTTTTGGACCAACACTCATGTGGAGCACTGGCCCGGGGGTTGATTAAATTATCCACGGGGTTGCAAAGCCCTATGCAGGTTCATTAGTTATAGAAAATGTAGTACCAATGTTGGGTCTTGCCAGACAAGTTTTAATCTCCACCGAATAAACAAGGGTGTCCCCATAACAACCCCAAGCGTGGTAGGAGCGCAAAATATGGAGAACATAACACCGGTAACAAAGAACTAATGGCGGTACGAGCGGGACAAATCACTTAGCAAAAGGCCAAGCCTTCCACCAATACCAGATATATATGTGCATTAAATTAAATAACAAAATTTATTTGTGTTATCCAAACTATGTTAACACATGGAACGACCTGCACCTGCAACTAAGAACGCTATAAGAGGGGCTGAGCAGCGGTAACTTAGCCATTCAATGGTTTGCTGCGATGTGGAGGTTAGAGGCTGTCATGGCATCATGGGGCTGATATCAGGTGGTAGGTAGCGCAATTGTAACGATAAGAACGAGAAAACTAGCAAGCAAAGATAGTATTGGGATCCGGGTACGATCATCTTGCATGTTGGATCTTCAGTGGAACAAGTAGCGGGATCCTCGTAGTGGTACTCTCCAGGGTCCTCGAACTCAGTTTCGACACTCGCGTCTACCCAAGAGAAACAACAATAAATAACCAACCAAGGTGCAATGCACAACCAAGATGATGCATGATTCATTTAATGAAGTTTTAAACATGGCAACCCAATTCTATTCAAGTTTCATATGCAAAGTTGCTATATTAATGAAACTGGACAGAACCTCAGGTTAAGTTATTTAGACATGCATGAACATGGCATATATGGATGCATCATGTAAAATCGATGGAAATGCACATAAGGATCACGAGAAACGGAGCTACGGTTCTCGAGATACGCTCATGACAAGATGCGAAAGCAAAACACAGGACCACCAAATACGTGGGCTAATTCTTGGCATTCCAAGGTAGCCACGGGACAGGTGATGAAAAACCAATCACAATAGACTCAAGAATCACTCAATTCCATGGAGTATAGCTCCCACAACTCACAAAACAAGATAGCACCCAATCTGGCACAAAACAGCAACATAGCAATTTGAAAAGCTCACAACTAGAGCTATAGGAATCCTATAGCCACAAAAAAGATATGGACAGAATCTACTCAACACCCACATCATTTCATTCAACTATGCAATCAGTAAAAGGGGCTCACATCAATATGCATGGAGCAATCAAGTAGGCATGATGAATCAGGTTTTTTATGGACTTAGTGAAAATTCCAGTTTTCTGGAATCTGGGTTAACAAAGTAGCAAGTTGACAACAATGGTTAAATATGCTAGAGAGCTCCAAATGGCATGAAAATTAACAGGATGGTAGGTGACAATACCTACTACAAATACCTAACACCGAACATGGTCAAATTCACCCCACTCTTCATGCCAAAACAATAACAGCAGAATCTCCACACAGCCATTTCTAAGCGGGGTGAATAGTAACAGAAAGTAGCCAACTAAACAGCATGGTTCCCACTGATCTGGGAACTTATCATAAATAAATAAAATACTGGGACATTACCAGGAACTTTGACTAACAAATTCATGTTGGCAAGAACTTAAAATCATGCATGGATTAATTCCTAGTAAAAAGACAAAAGGGCATCACAGCATAAAAATGCAGTTTTGTCAAAGTGCCCCAAAGTCAAATCTGACTTCACAGATGCATTCATGGGTTGATTCTACCCCAAATGCATTATTCAGACCTATATGCTTGCGTGGAACATGAGGGAGCAATGCTAGGTCGAAATTAGGCCCTATAATTCATGGATGACTTATGACACATAAGTGAAATGATGGGTATGCCCAAAAATGACATGAGGCCTATGCATACAAGTTGGAAATGCTTAAATAGTAACCTAGGAACATGTTAACATGGCATAGCATCATTTGCAAGTATGAAACTAGCTAGAAGAGCTACTAAGCCCAAATGCTCAAGAGAGAAACCTACACTTGGAGCTATTCATACATATGTGGGTGTGTATGTAGAATATACACACACATCTCACACAAACATACCACACGTGACATCACCTGTATATGCCAATGGCACACAAACACAAGTATGTATGTGGGCATGGTGCATACACACACACTGCTCACCACTCAAGCATATACACCACAACACACACACACACACACATATATATATGTCATACATACACATAAGTATCACACATACACATATATATGGCTGAAAAAGGAAAAAAACAACAACCTGAATAATACTACACACACATATATACATGCACACTCACACACACCAGCACACACACAGCCGCTTGGATCTGGCCACAGCCGCACCAGATCCAGCCCAACACCCACACACGCGCACGGGATCCGGTCCACACACACCGGATCCGCACACACAACACCTACACGAGCCAACCACAAAAAGAAAAAAAAAAGAAAAGGGGGGAAGCGGGCCTGAACCAGCGACCTTGCGGTCTTCCCCCGAGCCGGCCACCTCTGTGCTACGTGATCGGTTCGTACTAGTATAGGGACCTCGCTCCTCTTATACACACCACACGACTACTGACTGACGAAACTGAAAAGAAAAGGCCACCGGCGGCGACGCGAGGGACTACGGCAGGATGAGAGGGGTGCGGGGACTGAGCTCACCTAGGGGAAACGACGAAGGCTCGGCACACGAGGCGAGGAGGAAGGAGTCGGAGCCGAAGGGGAGGAAGAAGACGCCGCGAAGAGGAAGAAGACGAGCTCGGGGCCGAAGCTTCCGCACCGGAGGAAGAAGACGAAGATGACGATGATGTAGAGGGCCTTCTGCATCCCTAGCGTCGGGAACGGGATGTGGGCACACCCAGCTTGGCCTTGGACATGACGACGGGGCCCCGGCGATGACGAGGAGGCGTCGGCGACGAGCCCCTCTGTTCTGCTCACACCCAGCGACTGCTGCACCTTACCTGAACCCCTTCTCTGCAGGGAAGAAGAAGGAGGAAGAAGATGGGGGAGGAGCGACAGCGCGAGGGAGGAAGGAGGAGGAACGGGAAGAGGGATGCTGGGGCTAGGCTAGGCGCTCCTTATGGCCATGGGGACGCGCTGGATGCCGTCAAATCGCGACACCTTTTGACGTGGACAGCACCGATGTGCTGCCGTACTTACAGAGAAGAAAGGAGGGGGAAAGGAGGAGATGGGCCATCGGGGAGACTTGGGCTGCGCAGGGAGGAAAAGGCCCACTCGCTGGCTCTCTCACACACACAGACAAAAGGGATTCCCTTTTAATAAAACAGCCACACTAATTAAAAAAAGCAGGGCATACAAAAGGGTTTTGGAGTAAAACAAAAAAATAGTTTTGAGAAGGGAAAATTAAGCCCTTGTTTATAAAGTTAAATTTAATATAATAATGAAACAGCCCCTGTTTTGAATAGGTTTCAAAAACCAAACATATCCAAACAACCAAAGTTTCACTCCCAATATTAATAGCAACATTAGGGCCACCTCATGGATATTTTTAAAAGATTTTTAAAACAACTTAACTCTGCCAAGTATTCACATTGGGAATAAAAGCAATGGGAGGGGTTTTAGAGAAGGAAGAGAGAGAGGTGGAAGAGAGGGAGAGATGCACACAAGCAATCCACCACTCTCAAGCCAAAACAAACACAAGGCACATGCACACAAGCACATGATCCAATACCAGACACACAAACACAAGCATCACATGAAAGGCATGATGAATGGCAAGATGATGAAATGATGGATGCCATGATGCATGAATGCAATTCACTCACATGGGACAAGGTGCAAGACATCACAGCTCATGTCACAAGGTTCATACATTGGGATACATGCCAAATAAGGTAGGGACATCACTTGGGATGTCACAACTCTCCCACACTACAAGAGGATCTCGACCCGAGATCTAGGAACGGAAGAAGTATGGAAATTCGGAACGGAGTAGGTCCTCACGTTCCCAAGTAGCTTCTTTGTCGGAATGATGAGACCACTCACCTTGAGGAACTTGATAGACTTGTTGCGAGTCTTACGCTCAGTTTCTTCAAGAATTGCAACTGGATGCTCACGATAAGAAAGATCAGCTTGAAGATTGATGTCTTGGAGGTCAATGGTTCGCTCGGGAGTCTTGAAGCATTTCCGGAGCTGAGAAACATGGAAGACATCGTGCACGTTCGCGAAATTTGGAGGAAGCTCAAGTTGATATGCAAGACCACCTCTCTTGTCAACAACTTTGAAAGGACCAACAAAACGAGGAGCCAACCTTCCTTTGATTCCAAATCGCTGCGTGCCTCTCATGGGAGAAACCTTGAGATAGACAAAATCATCCACTTGGAAAGAAACATCCCGGTGCTTGCTATCATAATAGCTCTTCTGACGGGATTGAGCAGCTTTGAGGTTCTCGCGAATGACATGGCACATTTCTTCTGCTTCAGTGATCATGTCATTGCCCAATATCTGACGCTCACCGGTTTCAGACCAGTTAAGCGGGGTACGACACTTTGTGCCATAGAGAATCTCGAACGGGGCCTTGCCTGAACTAGCTTGTAAGCTGTTGTTGTATGAGAATTCAGCATATGGAAGACAGTCTTCCCACTTCATGCCGAACGATATCACACAGGCTCTGAGCATATCTTCAAGAATCTGATTGACTCTCTCAACTTGACCACTTGTCTGCGGATAGAACACCGTGCTGAAACGGATCTTAGTACCTGTAGCAGTCTGGAAGGACTCCCAAAACTTGGAAGTGAAGAGACTTCCACGGTCAGAAGAGATGAGCTAAGGAATACCATCCAAAGAGACTATCCTTGACGTATACAACTCTGCAAGCTGAGCTACCGAGATAGATTCTTTGACTGGCAAGAAATGAGCAACTTTTGACAGCTTGTCGATAACCACAAAGATGGCATCGTTGCCTCTCTTGGACTTGGGGAACCCAGTTACGAAATCCATCTCCACATGATCGAATTTCCACTCTGGGATAGGCAAAGGCTGAAGAAGACCTGCTGAACGCTGATGTTCCGCCTTCACTCTGCGACAAACATCACACTCGTTCACGAACTGAGCAATTTCACGTTTCATGCGAGTCCACCAGAAGGTTTGCTTGAGATCTTGATACATCTTTGAACTACCTGGATGAATGGATAGGAGAGAATTATGTGCTTCATCCATGATAACCTTTTTGAGCTCACCTTTTGGGACCACAAGACGATCCTCAAAGAACAAGGTATCTTTTTCATCAATACGAAAGCACTTGTACTTCGAAATGCTCTTGGCCACACCTTTCTTCACTTTCTTCACCATAGCGTCTAGCAGCTGCGCTTGATGAACCTGATCTTCCAGAGTCGGAGAGACTTGAAGATTGGCAAGAAATCCTTGCGGAATCATCTGAAGGTTGAGCTTACGGAATGCTTCACAAAGCTCGGGTTGAAGAGGCTTCAGAATGATACTATTGCAGTACGCCTTACGGCTGAGTGCATCTGCAATGACATTTGCTTTCCCCGGCGTATACTCAATGCCTGGGTTGAAGTCTTCAAGCATTTCCACCCAACGAGACTGCCGAAGATTGAGATTGGGTTGAGTGAAAATGTACTTCAAGCTCTTGTGATTGGTGAACACCTCAACTGGTCTACCCAACAACAGATGCCTCCAAGTCATTAGAGCATGCACAACTGCCGCCAACTCAAGATCATGAGTGGGGTAGTTCTTCTCGGCAGGCTTCAACTGACGCGAGGTATAGGCCACAATCTTCTTGTCTTGCATAAGAACACCACCAAGGCCTTGGAGAGAAGCATCACAGAAAACTTGGAAAGGCTTGGACTGCTCAGGAGGAACAAGAACTGGGGCTGAACTCAGTCTCTGCTTGAGTGTATTGAACGCCACATCACACTCAGGAGACCAAACATACTTGACGCTCTTCTGGAGGAGATTGGACAGAGGATTAGCAATTTTAGAGAAGTTCTCCACGAATCTTGAGCAATAACTAGCAAGTCCAAGGAAGCTCCAAAGCTGCTTCACATTCTGAGGAGGTTCCCACTTCAAGATTGCCTCGACTTTCTCAGGGTGCACTTTAATTCCCTCGGCAGAGATGACATGCCCGAGGTACACCACTTCATTGAGCCAGAACTCACACCTGGAAAACTTGGCATAGAACCGATGTTCCCTTAACTTGTCAACCACAAGGCGGAGCTGCTCTGCATGATCTTCTTCTGTCCCTGAGAACACAAGGATATCATCCAGATAGACCAAGATGAACTCATTCTTGAAAGGAGAGAAAATGAAATTCATCATTCTTGAGAAGGTTGGAGGAGCATTCACAAGGCCAAACGACATAACGATGTACTCATACGAGCCAAAACTCATCCTGAAAGCGGTCTTGGGAATGTCTTCTTCGCGAATGCGAATTTGATGATAGCCCATGCGAAGATCAAGCTTGGAGAAAACCTTGGTACCTTTCAGTTGCTCAAACAACTCATTGATGTTGGGAAGTGGGTACTTGTTTCTGATTGTCTTCTTGTTCAATGGTCGGTAGTCCACACAAAGACGATCTGTGCCATCCTTCTTCTTGACAAACAAAACTCCACAGCCCCACGGAGAAGAGCTTGGTCTGATCAGACCCAGACGTTCTTGCTCGTCTAGCTGCTTCTTCAACTCTTTCAGCTCTTCAGGGCCAAGTTTATACGGGCGCTTGCAGACCGGTTCAGTTCCGGGCTCGAGATCAATGACGAACTCAACTGGCCGGTGCGGAGGCATTCCTGGCAACTCTTCTAGAAAGACATCTTCATACTCACAAACCACCGGAATTTGAGAAATCGCCGAGATTTCACCCTTCTCATTAAGAGCAAAGAGACAGATTGTGTCATCGCGAGCCGCGAAAATAATCATGTCTTCTGAAGGATGAGTCAGCTTGACTTCTTTTTCTTTGCAATCAATATGAGCCTTATTCATAGCCAGGAAGTCCATGCCTTGAATGAGATCAATATCAGAATTTCCGAGAACAATTGGAGAAGCCAAAAAAGAATAATTGCCCATCTTGATAGAAGCATCCCGGACCACATACCGAGAATTCATTTGCAAACCCGGAGACACCACAGTCAAGGATTTGGACAATTCTTGACAACACAAATCATGCGTAGAAACAAATGGCTTTGTTATGAATGAATGCGATGCTCCAGAATCAAATAACACTTTTGCAGGAATAGAATTAACTGAGAGATTACCCATAATCACATCGTTGAACTGCTCTGCTTCAGCTGCATTCACCATATTCACCCTTGCAAACTTGGGATTATGCTTCACCATAGCATTGCCTGGAGGCTTGACAAGAGGAGGAGGCGGAAGACGCCGCTGGTTGCACTTGTTTGCATAGTGTCCCTTCTGACCACACTTGTGACAAGTCACCTCAGAAAGCGGACGAACATTGCCTGGAGGAGGAACAAGAACAGCCTTGGACGCCTGGTTCTTCTGCTGGAAACCTGGGTTGGGTGGGTGGGAAGAACCACGACCACCGAACTGCTTTTGCTGCTGAGGAGGACGAAATGGAAGAGGATTTGGCGCCCAATACTTCTGCTGCTTAGGAACCATCTGAGAGCTGGAAGAAGAATATGAATCCCATGAACGCTTCTTGGAGTTCTCCAACTTGAGCTGAGCTGCTTCAATCTTCAAAGCCATGTTGTAGAACTGATCAAACTCCCGAGGCTCCTGAAGAACTAAGCCTAGGAGAAGGTCATCCTTGAGACCACCTCTAAACTGATAGATCATAGCCTTATCATTTGGAACATCTTGCTTGGCATAACGAGCTAGATTTTGGAACTCGATGTTGTATTGGTAGACTGACTTGGTTCCCTGCTTCAGGTGCCTGAACTTCTCACGCATCTCCTCGACAAAGCTTGTCGGAATGTAATGAGCCCTGAAGTCGCGACGGAAATCGTCCCAAGTAACAACACGATTGCCCCTGGAATCCTTGTACTGTTGCCACCAATCAGCTGCCTGACCCTTCAGCTGGAACGATACAAACCTGACAAAGTCCTCTGGCCTGACATTGCTGCACTCAAAATGCTTGCTCATATCACGAAGCCAATCATCAGCATCTAGAGGCTGCTCACAACTGGTGAAAGTCTTGGGCTGGTTGGCAAGGAACTGATTGAGTGTCACAAACTGAAGCTGATTCTAAAAATTGCCTTGAAAACCTTGCTGACCCTGCTCCCTTTCTTGCAACAGTCTGAGCAACATCTGAGTGTTTGCATTGGTCGCGGCCATCACAGCTTGCCAAGCTTCTGGAGGAGGAGGCGGAAGAGGCGATGGCGATGGAACATCAGTCTGCACCTCACCACGACCCGGATTGCTGCGAGTTGGTGGAGCCATCCTGAAGATGGACAAAACGCATCAGCACCTCCTTGATAAGATGAAACATAAGCTGAATCAAATGCTTGAAAGAATTGAACAAAACAACATAGCCTTCCTACTGAAAAATTAGTAAGAATGCTTCTTCGGATCATAATCACATCATTAGACATAATAAGCCACTTGCAATAACACAACAAGTATTGAGCTAAGCGTTCGGAACAAATGTACATACCCAATACATCTGGGGAAGATGATCCTAGATGACTACAAGATTTCCCACCTATGAACTGCCGAAAACTTTCTTGTTTATGCGATTCGGGTTGCGGAATGAGGAACCTGCCCTAGGCAATCAGCTGCGACTGCATCCGCAACCTTCCACACCATAATTCAAGATATTTCGCAAATTCGTCTAGTCTCGAATCCTCGAACTCACAACGATACTAAACCATCGTGGTACCCCGGACGCCTCCCCAGTACTGGGTGACTCCGACCTTATCTCACCACGATAAGTATTGAAGCAAATTCGAACATTCTCCGTCCTGAGATATCAAGGAAGCTGAATGATAACGATGTGCCAACATTCCCTGGAGCTCGACTCCCCGAAAGAATCAAGTCAGACAGGAGGCACCAAGACAGAACCCTGTCACATCGGTATCATATAGACTCCAAAATACCCGCGTGATCCTAAAAAATTTTTAAAGCGAGAAGAGGAGTAGAATCAAAATTTCCTAAGTCGGAAGCCTCACCAGAGCATAGAAGAGGAGTAAAAAGAATCCTACTCTCCGATATAACTAGACTCAAAATAGTTTTACTAGACACAACTCGGCCAAGTTTGAACAAGAAAGGCTCCTATGGTCTGATGGCTCTGATACCAACTTGTCACGCCCAAGATGCGCGCCTATCCGTTGAAGGCACGAGGGCCTCGCAAGGGATAGAGGCGCATCTTGCCGTTAGCAAGAATAGTATCATCACAACATACAATACTGAATGAGAAGAGTATACAAGTTGGCTTACACTCGCCACATGCTAACTTACAATGACACTCAAATCATAGCATCAAGTTGAACACAGGGTCCGATTACGGACGAAATCAAACGATAAAAGAAGTTGCAAATGATACTATCAAGCTATCCCAAAGATCATGAACAGGTCCTCTACTCATCCGGATACGTCATGTACATCCTGCCTCTCTCCTCATCATACTCCCACTGGAGCTGAGTAAGATCATTCTGCACGAACTCATCTGAACCTGCACCTGGATATTGTAGTAAACTATGAGCCACAGAAGACTCAGCTATCTTGTGCCCGGGTACCAAGACTATTTAAGCTTTAGGACGGAAGGGTGATGTTTAGTTTGCAGCAGCACTAAGAATTTTATGGTGGCTAGCTTACGCAACATGAAATAAATATGAGTGGCCTACGAAGAACGATCGAATCTAGTATGATCTCTAAGAGATCCTGAACACTTACAGAGACGATCGAATCTAGTATAACCCCACCGTGTTCTCTCTCGGTTCATGTTCACGAGTAGAGATGATCACGGTTACTCACACAGTTGGTGTATTTTAATTAGAGTTTACTTCAAGTTTTCTAAAACCGGGTGTTAAACAAGTATACAAGTTGCCACATAACCGCGGGCATGGCTTTCTGAAAAGATTTAACCCTGTAGGGGTGCTCCCACAACTCACAAAACAAGATAGCACCCAATCTGGCACAAAACAGCAACATAGCAATTTGAAAAGCTCACAACTAGAGCTACAGGAATCCTACATCCACAAAAAAGATATGGACAGAATCTACTCAACACCCACATCATTTCATTCAACTATGCAATCAGCAAAAGGGGCTCACATCAATATGCATGGAGCAATCAAGTAGGCATGATGAATCAGGTTTTTTAGGGACTTAGTGAAAATTCCAGTTTTCTGGAATCTGGGTTAACAAAGTAGCAAGTTGACAACAATGGTTAAATATGCTAGAGAGCTCCAGATGGCATGGAAATTAACAGGATGGTAGATGACAATACCTACTACAAATACCTAACACTGAACATGGTCAAATTCACCACACTCTTCATGGCAAAACAATAACAGCAGAATCTCCAGACAGCCATTTCTAAGCGGGGTGAACAGTAACAGAAAGTAGCCAACTAAACAGCATGGTTCCCACTGATCTGGGAACTTATCATAAATAACAAAAATACTAGGACATTACCAGGAAATTTGAATAACAAACTCATGTTGGCAAGAACTTAAAATCATGCATGGATTAATTCCTAGTAAAAAGACAAAAGGGCATCACAGCATAAAAATGCAGTTTTGTCAAAGTGCCCTAAAGTCAAATCTGACTTCACAGATGCATTCATGGGTTGATTCTACCCCAAATGCATTATTCATACCTATATGCTTGCGTGGAACATGAGGGAGCAATGCTAGGTCGAAATTAGGCCCTATAATTCATGGATGACTTATGACACATAAGTGAAATGATGGGTATGCCCAAAAATGACATGAGGCCTATGCATACAAGTTGGAAATGCTGAAATAGCAACCTAGGAACATGTTAACATGGCATAGCATCATTTGCAAGTATGAAACTAGATAGAAGAGCTACTAAGCCCAAATGCTCAAGAGAGAAACCTACACCTGGAGCTATTCATACACATGTGGGTGTGTATGTACAACATACACACACATCTCACACAAACATACCACACGTGACATCACCTCTATATGCCAATCACACACATACACAAGTATGTATGTGGACATGGTGCATACACACACACACTACTCACCACTCAAGCATATACACCACAACACACACACACACATATATATATATGTCATACATACACATAAGTATCACACATACACATATATATGGCTGAAAAAGGAAAAAAATCACAACCTGAATAATACTACACACACATATATACATGCACACTCACACACACCAGCACACACACAGCCGCTTGGATCTGGCCACAGCCACACCAGATCCAGCCCAACACCCACACACGCGCACGGGATCCGGTCCACACACACCGGATCCGCACACACAACACCTACACGAGCCAACCAAAAAAATAAAAAAAATAAAAGGGGGGAAGCGGGCCCAAACCCGTGACCTTGCGGTCTTCCCCCGAGCTGGCCACCACTGCTCTACGTGATCGGTTCGTACTAGTATAGGGACCTTGCTTCTCTTATACACAGCACACGACTACTGACTGACGAAACTGAAAAGAAAATGCCACCGGCGACGACGTGAGGGACTACGGCAGGACGAGAGGGGTGCGGCGACTGAGCTCACCTAGGGGAAACGACGAAGGCTCAGCACACGAGGCGAGGAGGAAGGAGTCGGAGCCGAAGGGGAGGAAGAAGACGCCGCGAAGAGGAAGAAGACGAGCTCGGGGCCGAATCTTCCGCACCGAAGGAAGAAGACGAAGATGGTGATGATGTAGAGGGCCGTCCGCATCCCTAGCGCCGGGAATGGGACGTGGGCACACCCAGCTTGGCCTTTGACATGACGACGGGGCTCCGGCGACGACGAGGAGGCGCCGGCGACGAGCCCCTCTGTTCTGCTCACACCCAGCGACTGCTGCACCTTACCTGAACCCCTTCTCTGCAGGGAAGAAGAAGGAGGAAGAAGATGGGGGAGGAGCGGCGGCGCGAGGGAGGAAGGAGGAGGAACGGGAAGAGGGATGCTGGGGCTAGGCTAGGCGCTCCTTATGGCCATGGGGACACGCTGGAGGCCGTCAAATCGCGGCACCTTTTGATGTGGACAGCACCGATGTGCTGCCATACTTACAGAGAAGAAAGGATGGGGAAAGGAGGAGATGGGCCATCGGGGAGACTTGGGCTGTGCAGGGAGGAAAAGGCCCACTCGCTGGCTCTCTCTCTCACACAGACAGAAGGGATTCCCTTTTAATAAAACAGCCACACTAATTAAAAACCCAGGGCATACAAAAGGGTTATGGAGTAAAACAAAAAAATAGTTTTGAGAAGAGAAAATTAAGCCCTTGTTTATAAAAATGCCAACTGAAATTATTTAGCAAGTTAAATTTAATATAATAATGAAACAGCCCCTGTTTTGAATAGGTTTCAAAAACCAAACATATCCAAACAACCAAAGTTTCACTCCCAATATTAGTAGCAACATTTGGGCCACCTCATGGATATTTTTAAAAGATTTTTAAAACAACTTAATTCTGCCAAGTATTCACATTGGAAATAAAAGCAATGGGAGTCGTTTTAGAGAAGGAAGAGAGAGAGGTGGAAGAGAGGGAGAGATGCACACAAGCAATCCACCACTCTCAAGCCAAAACAACACAAGGCACATGCACACAAGCACATGATCCAATACCACACACAAACACAAGCATCACATGAAAGGCATGATGAATGGCAAGATGATGAAATGATGGATGCCATGATGCATGAATGCAATTCAATCACATGGGACAAGGTGCAAGACATCACAGCTCATGTCACAAGGTTCATACATTGGGATACATGCCAAATAAGGTAGGGACATCACTTGGGATGTCACAAGATCTGAATAAAGTCAGAAACTATGCTCTTAAAAAGATGGCGATTGCATTCAAAACCTCCAAGAAAAATGCATGGGCTGCGTACGTCAAAGCAAACAGGACGACTCCAAAGTTTGAGGGAGCACTGGTGAAGGCAAAAGATCACTGGGATGATTTCGTGAAGTTCAAGGATTCGGAACTAGCTATGGATCGGTCGAGAAAGAACAAGATTAATGTTGCGAAAAAGGAGTGACACCATACTATGGGGCCAGGTGGCTACCAGACGGCCCTGCCTAAGTGGGATAAATTCGAAAAAGATATGATTAATGCAAATGTCACTCCAGTTATAGTGACCTGGCCCCCGAGGTGCATGACATGGTTTTATTCTCATGTGGGGAAGTTGGACCCAAAGACAGGGGATATTATTGTCAAGGCAAGTCTTAAAAAAGTGACAGATGAAATTCTGATGAAAATAGAAGAAGCTCGAACGGGGGTGTTCATGACCAATAGAGAGGACGACGAGCTTACGCGCGCCTTGAAGAATCCTGAACACTCGGGACGAACACGAGGGAAAGGCGTTGTTCCGTGGTTTGAGGGGTTTGCTGGTTGGAACGATGACTACAGAAGCCGTGCGAGAAAGAAGATGCAGGAGGAGCGGAAGAAGAAGGAGGAAGCACTCCACCTTGAAGGCCTTGAATCAAAGCACCTGGACTTGGAATCCAGAGTCAGGCGGCAGCAGGAGTAGATCGACTCACTCAGCCAGGAAAGGGCGTCTCAGCGGCAACATGAGCAGATCGATCCAGCATTGGATACCACCGTCCCATCTATGCCGAGAATAAGCGTGGGTTCCGCCCCGGTCGATATCAATGACGATGCAATGCTAGCTAGGTACCATGTGGATGATATCAAAGACAAAACTAACTGTGAGCTACACATGAAAGTGAAGAACTTATCCATGAAGGTGGTGGACGGCTATGCTTTAGCAAATCCCCCAGAAGCAACCTTCCATTCCAATCCCATTCCAGCTGGCTATGCTCATGTCGGGGTTGATGAAGTGATGTCAGCATATCACGAGCTACAACTTGACATTCCTGGAGGTGACGAGGAGAGGCCATACATCGTATCATTCTGTGGAAAAATTATTGCATCGTTTTTCCAAGGCCACCGACTCCTCCTCCTCCAAGTCCGCCGCCGCGTCAGTCGACTCCGACTCCTCCCCAAGTCCGGCACCGTGTCAGACTCCTCCTCCTCCGAGTCCAGCACGACATCAGCTAACTCCTCCTCCTCCAAGTCCGGCACCGCGTTAGCCGACTCCTCCTCTAGGCCTGGCACGGCGTCAGCGTGGTCCGTCGACTCAGCGTGCTCTGTCGCCTAAGCAACAACGGAAGAGAGAGGTTGCAGCTACGATGACTAGCGGTACAACAGGCAAGAAATTGAGATATGGTCCAAGCGTCAAGGCTCTTCCGAAGTTGCCTTACCACCTGACCAATGAGGAACTCGACAGCGTAGTGGATGCCAATTTGAAGGCCCATTTTGGACCGAAACCGCCCTAGCCGCCAAAGGAGAAAGTACATGAGCATGTCTCACAACAGTTCATTGATATGGCTCGACCGACTCAGAGGGACATCGACTATGTGCAGTCTATCAAGAAGTCATATCTTGCAGGGCAAAAGGAGTCGAGCTCGAGCTCGAGCCAAGGAGTTGGCAAAAAAGCAGGAAAACTATCCCCCAACTGGGAGAACAGGCAGTGCAATCGATCCCCCCGCTCATTGTACAAACACCTGTCGGTCGGCCAGAAGTAACCGAAGACCATATAAGGAGGGCTAAAGAGGCTGGTGTCACTGTTGAACAACTCCTAGGCCTTGAGGTAATGTCCGTGCTTAAAGAGTCAGAAGTAAAATATCAATATGCCCGCGGCTAACCTCTGGTCAAGCCTGAAGATTTCAAGCTTCTACTAACTAGAATGTATGAATTGCATACGTGGTACATGCAAATAACAACAAATATCAATGAAGAGTCCCTCATGGTGAGAGTCCAAGAGACACATTACTTCCATAAAACGACGTGTGGATTCATTATGCAGAGTTGTTTCAGTTATTCAATCAAGACGCACTCGACAAATCTTTAGTCAGTTGCTATTGTCTGTAAGTGATTTCTTTCTATAAGTTAAAGTCTCTAGCTAGTTGTGCTCTCGTTCATTACCTGGAATTATCCTCACTATATTCGTTTCTGTGGTATTGTACAGAATGAAGATGTATGAAATGAAACAAGCTGGACGCTATGGCATTGGGTTCATTGACCCAAATACGATCAATCAAAAGATATGGGAAACTTCATATTTGAGAAAAGACACAGAGAAAAAAATGCTAGAATTTTTGATCCATCTAAACACCCAACGAGAAATACTACTTCCTTACAACTTTGGGTGAGTGTTACTATATATATATATCTTGTACTACAAATTCTATTTTTTGCTTACTAGATGCTAATAAGTGTTGTTGATGAGTTATGCAGTTACCACTGGATCTTGTTAGTCATTGAAGTTGATAAGGGAAAAGTTGAAGTACTCAACTCGCTATTAAAGGATGCATCCGAATACACAATCGTGAGGGGGCTGCTTGACAGGTAATTTCAATCATTATCGCACTATGTCGGCCTCTTTAATTACTTCATTTTATGATATCAACTAGTTAATAACTCATTTATTCATTTTCTTTGCCAGCGGGCAAGGCTTGGGCCAAGTTCATCAGACAGGTCCCAGGCGACTAGGCACCACAACTGAAATGGGTGCGATCCAAGGTAATTAAGTACTACTAGCTAGCTAGCTACGTCCGTGCATCCCTTTAATTGTAGTTTCAATAGCATTATCATGCTTGATTAATTATTACCTGAGTGAACTTTATTCTCGTAAAGTGCATGGTGCAGGAGCAGGGGACTAGTTTATGCGGATACTACGTTTGCGAGTACATTCGCATGATCACGTCTGAAATGAGCAGAAACGAAAGAAAATCTTTGGGTACGTTTGCCAGAACACTATCCATAATTTTTTTATCATGATCTAGCTAATATATATACACACAACTAATATATTCATCTTGATCTCCATCCTGTATCTGACGTAGGTGCGGGGCCAGCTCATATTAGAGGCTCGGGAATGAGCAATTCAAGAGGAATTAGCTGGATTTCTGCTCGACCAGGTCATAGATCCCAAAGAGAATACCATTACAAGATCTCCAGCGATTAGCTGGATTTCTCCGGGGCCTGCATATATACATATAATGATCCTCAAATTGTAGGAGAAATTGTATATATATATATATATATATATATATATGATCGCGGTTCTACGAGAAATTCTATTTATATTTATATATATGCGCATGCACAACGTGTGTACAGTATGTACGTAGTAGCATAATATATGTTTAAAATGAAAATTAATTAAAAGGAAAATTAAACCATAATTAATTCATAAACCCCTAAAGAATCAAAAGGATAAATAAAACAACACTAAAATAACTAAATATTTTTAGTCTCGGTTGGTGTTACCACCCGGGACTAAAGGTCCCCCAGCCCACGGTGTCGTCGGATGCCACGTGGAGGGTCTTTGGTGCCGGGCCGTGTTGAACCGGCACTAAAGGGGTAGGCTTTAGTCCCCACCCTTTAGTGTCGGGCACTAAAGGCCCTTACGGCCCGCGACTATAGGCCTGTTCTGCACTAGTGCATGTTTGTGGACAACCCGGCCTCGAGGCCCGAACCCAAAGCCCGACATTCGG
Organism: Hordeum marinum; assembly: GCA_022496015.1. Lineage (NCBI taxonomy): Eukaryota > Viridiplantae > Streptophyta > Magnoliopsida > Poales > Poaceae > Hordeum > Hordeum marinum. The sequence goes on along the minus strand of CM039678.1, from coordinate 374,098,380 downwards.
GTCAGGCTTGGGATCCACTTCCTTGCCCGTAGCACGGCTCGAAAGCCCGAATAAAGCCCGAAATGCACATATAAACATTTTTATCCGAAATATAGGTATAATAAATTAAAATAATACCCCAATATGATTAATTTATTTAAAAATGGCACTGTTTGTGTGCTTTGGGCCGGGCCGGGCCAGGATCGGGCTTGGGATTTTTTCTTCGGGCTTTGCCAAGCCCAGCCCGAGCATGACCCGGCCTGACCAATGATCAGGTTTACTATGAACTCCGGACCAACACCGAGAACAACTATGATTGTTGGGGGTGTTGAACCACATAAAGATGTTGTCATCATCATCTTCTTCACCTAGAAACAACAAGAACGCCTTCCTTAAAAAACAACAATGCCTCCCCATTTTGCATCATTTATTCGATTGCAATCTATCTTCAACAAGGGCAACCCAAATAGGTTTGGTGTGCCTCGTTTGTGACCGTAAGGTTAAAGGGTGTGGCATTTTTTAACATGACCATCTTGAGCTCAAATGTGACCTCCTCCTCTATGTGCACGTTCACTTTACACAAGAAGTCAGCCTTGCCCAACAAGGGATGCATTGAGCAATAAAGACAATTAGACATTTTTGGGTGTAACTTTATATATGTGAACAATTCATCAGTGGCACCACATGTTGAATGAAAACCTATAATCCTCTTTGGAAAGTTCTCACCTAAGATCTACGTACAATTCCGATTTGATAACCACCTAGTGACACACACCTACGTTGTTTTCACCACACCATGGGTATACATGGTTGACTGGATACATTCATGTTGAGAAACTAAATAGAAAGCACATAGTTCATCGCATCATTTATACACTATAGTAACAACCAGTTGATCGGAGCTGTGACTTCTCTCTCCGAGAGCATTCGCTAGCCGCTCGTTGACAATATTATCACACTTATCATGCTAGCAATCGTAGCTTCCAATGATGGCGCATCACGCCATTAATCCATGATTAAGCTATCTCACTTGCGCCTAAACATTGGTCTGCCTAGCCCTTGCCCCGCTCCGCTCCCTACCGCGCTGCCGCTGGCCACTCCGTCCACGACATCCACCTCATGTTCCTAGCCTCTGGAGGCGATCCACCGTCTCCTTCCAGTTCCATCCAGCTCTCTCACCATGTCGCTCGTAGATCTTCGCTTCGATCGTGGTCACGCATTTGAGGACAACATCCGACGTAAGCCCAACCTTATGATCAACTTCTCTGAAGGTGAGGGCCTCCGATAATTCTTCTTGGTGGCAGAATTCACTCGATCGCGGATCCGGCTTTCTGAGGAGTCTGTTGGTACCATCCTGTTGTCATGCTTCGGGGGTCGAGCTTCTCTCTGCAAGGTTCATCATATTCAAGGCAAGCAGTTCAAATTCTCTGTGTCATCTATGGATGTTGGTTTTGTGATTTACAATGGAAGCGTCATTTCTGTCCCTGAGTTTAATCTGGGCTTCGTCATTTGGCTAAAAGGGGGACCCAAGGGGGCTAGGTTTCGTCATTTGGTGGATCCAGAGCGTGATCAAGGATGGACCCTTGTCTCTCGCAGATGAAATTCAAGTTCCTATGTAGATTTTGTTTGAAACCCAAGGATCTTTGATCAGGAGACAGTTGCTCGGATCTAGCAAGATCATCGGGCTAGATTGTTGGTGCCTGTTTTGACAGTTTTCAGTAGACTTCAATTCCCAGAGGACCGCATCATTGATGATGCGGGAAATCAGCCTGTTCAAACGAACGGGGATGGTGCTACCCTGGCCAATTTTGTGGTCCGTGATAGCCCGCAAGCAAGGCGGCACCCGTTCTGCGTTTGATGTCTTTAATGGGCCATGAGAGACCGGCCCGCCAGAATAAGATTCACTGTGGCTGTTGCAAGAGGAGGGGTCATGTGGTCAGTGCGTGCCGTTTTAGTTTCCAATCCCTCGCTGTATCAAATCAGTTGATGGCTGGTAGCACTGTTCCCGCTACCTCTATCAGAGCTAATGGCGAAATTAGCGCATCTCCTCACGCAGAAAATGGAATTATCTCTAGCTTCCATAACACTGCTGCTCCTAACCTGCCCATTCCCACGAACCGTCCAAACCCTGCTGCTTGCACGACGACTCCTCACCCTCCCCCACCATTGTCGTCTGCTTCCCTCCGTGCTCCAAGCTCTGCCCAGGAGCAAGCGTTGGCCATGGCCAACTTTCCGTTCGATCCTCTACCCTTTTGTTGGAAATATGCCCTAGAGGCAATAATAAATTAGTTATTATCATATTTCCTTGTTCATGATAATCGTTTATTATCCATGCTATAATTGTATTGATCGGAGACTTAAATGCATGTGTGGATACATAGACAAAACCATGTCCCTAGTATGCCTCTAATGGACTAGCTCGTTGATCAAAGGATGGTTAAGGTTTCCTAGCCATGGACATGAGATGTCATTTGATAACGGGATCACATCATTAGGAGAATGATGTGATGCATAAGACCCAAACTACAAACATAGCATATGATCGTGTCAGTTTATTGCTACTGTTTTCTGCATGTCAAGTATATGTTCCTATGACCATGAGATCATGCAACTCACAGATATCGGAGGAGTGCCTTGTGTGTATAAAATGTCGCAACGTAACTGGGTGACTATAAAGGTGCTCTACAGGTATCTCCGATGGTGTCTGTTGAGTTGGCATGGATCGAGACTGGGATTTGTTACTCCGTGTGACGGAGAGGTATCTTGGGGCCCACTCGGTAATGCAACATCACAATAAGCCTTGCAAGCAATGTGACTAATTTTTAGTTGCGGGATCTTGTATTATGGAACGAGTAAAGAGACTTGCCGGTAACGAGGTTGAACTAGGTATGGAGATACCGACGATCGAATCTCGGGCAAGTAACATACCGAAGAACAAAGGGAACGTTATACGGGATTAACTGAATCCTTGACATAGAGGTTCGACCGATAAAGATCTTCGTAGAATATGTAGGAACCAATGTGGACGTCCAGGTCCCTCCATTGGTTATTGACCATAGAGGTGTCTCGGTGATGTCTACATAGTTCTCGAACCCGCAGGGTCTGCACACTTAAGGTTCGGTGACGTTTCGGTAGTGTAGAGTTATGTATGGTGGTGAACGAAGGTTGTTCGGAGTCCCGGATGAGATCCCGGACGTCACGAGGAGCTCCGGAATGGTCTGGAGGTAAAGATTCATATATAGGATGTCCCAGTTTGGTCGCCGGAAAAGTTTCGGGCACATCGGTAGGGTACCGGGAGTATCGGTAGTGTACCGGGAGTGCCGGTAGTGTACCGGGGGACCTCCGGGAGGGGTATTTCGACCCCAAGAGGTCCATGGGCTGTGGGATAATAATAACCAGCCCTTAGTGGGATGGGAAAACATCCACAAAGGCCCATGGCGCAGGAGAGAAAGTCCTAAAGCAAAAAGTGGAAAATCAGCCAATAGGAGGCAATCCTACTCCAACTAGGATTGGAGGTGAAGTAGGATTGCTCCCACCTCCTATTTCGGCCGACCCAAAGGCCTTGGCTGCCTCTCCTCTCCTCTCCTCCTATATATACTAGTGGATTGGGTGGTTTTTGGATAGAATTTCCGGCCACATGCTACCCGTTACACCGGTGCATAGTTTCTCCTCTAGATCGGTTTTCTGCAGCGCTTAGGCGAAGCCCTGCCGGAATTGCTCCACCACCATCACCGGAGCGCCGTCACGCTGCCGGTGAACTCTCTCTCCTCTCCGCCTCCTCTCGCTGGATCGAGACGGTGGAGATCGTCATCAAGCTGCACGTGTGCTGAACGCGGAGGTGCCGTCCGTTCGGCGTTAAATCGAAAGGACCGTGATCGAGATCGCGAGACGGTTCGTGATGTGATCACGGAACGGATCGTGATGAGTTTGCGGGACAGATCGTGATCAAGATCGTGAGACGGATCGTGATGAGTTCGCGGGACGGATCATGATGTGTTCGCGGGACGGTTCATGATTGGATCGCGGGACGCTCGGCGATTTGGATCGCGAAGATGTTCGACTACACCAACCGCGTTTCTTAACGCTTCCCGCTTAGCGATCTACAAGGGTACATAGATCCACTCTCCCTCTCGTAGATGCTCATCACCATGGATAGGTTTGCGTGTGCGTAGGAAAATTTTTGTTTCCCATGCGACGTTCCCCAACAGTGGCATCATGAGCTAGGTTGATGGTTCGATGAGATCTCGAGTAGAACACAAAAGGTTTGTGGGCGTTGATGCTTAGATTGCTTCCTCCCTTGGTCGTATTTTGGTTCAGCGGGATTGTGAGATGAAGCGGCCCGGACCAACATTACTCGTACGCTTACGAGAGACCAGTTCCCTCGACGCAACTTGTTGCCTAGATGGCTTGCGGGTGACAGTTTCTCTCACTTTAGTTGGATCGGATTCGACAAAGGCGGTCCTTGAGAAGGTTGAAAAGCAAACTAGTGTATCACCATTGTGGTTTATGCGTAGGTGAGAATCGTTCTTGCTAGATACCCGTAGCAGCCACGTAAAATATGCAACAACAATTAGAGGACGTCTAACTTGTTTTTGCAGGGTATGTTGTGATGTGATATGGCCAATTACATGATGAGATATATGTGATGTATGAGATGATCATGTGATGTATAGATTATCACGACTTGCATGTCGATGAGTACAGCAACTGGCAGGAGCCATAGGGTTGTCTTTAATTATTGTATGACCTGCGTGTCAATCATTAAGCGCTATGTAATGCTTTACTTTATCGCTACAGTAGCAATAGTAGTAGAAGCATGCAGGGCGTGACAACCCCGATGGCGACACGTTGATGGAGATCATGGAGTCATGCCGGTGGCGATGGAGATCATGCCGGTGCTTTCTAGATGGAGATCAAAGGCACAAGTTCATGGCCATATCATGTCACTTATGATTTGCATGTGATGTTAATCCTTTTATGCACCTTGTTTTGCTTAGGACGATGGTAGCATTATAAGGTGATCCCTCACTTAATTTCAAGATAAATTGTGTTCTCCCCGAGTGTGCACCGTTGCGAAAGTTCGTCGTGTTGAGACACCACGTGATGATCGGGTGTGATAAACTCTACGTTCACATACAACGGGTGCAAGCCAGATTTGCACGCGCAGAACACTCGGGTTAAACTTGACGAGCCTAGCATGTACAGACATGGCCTCGGAACACAAGAGACCGAAAGGTCGAACATGAGTCATATAGTAGATATGATCAACATAATGATGTTCACCATTGCAGCCACCTCAACTCACGTGATGATCGGACTTGAGTTGGTGAATTTGGATCATGTATCACTCGAATGATCGGAGGGATGTCAATTTGAGTGGGAGTTCTTAAGTAATATGATTAATTGAACTCATTATCATGAACATAGTCAAAGTGTCTTTGCAAATTATGTTGTAGATTACTAGCTCGCGCTGTAGCTCCCTTAAATTTTATATGTTCCTAGAGAAATAGAGTTGAAAGATGTTGGTAGCAATATTGCGGATAGGGTCCGTGATCTGAGGATTGTCCTCATTGCTGCACAGAAGGCTTATGTCCTTAATGCACCGCTCGGTGCGCCACCCCCTCTAGCGTCGTCTATAGATGTTGTGAACATCTGACAGGCACGTTTCGATGACTACTTGATAGTTTAGTGCGTCATGCATTATGGCTTAGAATTGAGGCTTCGAAATGTTTTGAACGTCACGGAACATATGAGATGTTCTAGGAGCAGAGATTGTGATCTCAGGCTCGTGCCTATGTTGCGAGATATGAGATCTCCAACAAGATTCTTTGCCTGTAAGATGAAGGATAATAGCTCAATCGTTGAGCATGTACTCAGATTGTCTGGGTACTACAATCGCTTGAATCAAGTGGGAGTTGATCTTCCAGATAAGATAGTGATTGATATAGTTCTCCAAGTCACTGTCACTAAAGCTACTAGAACTTAGTGATGAACTATAATACACCAGGGATAGAAGTATTGATCCCTGAGCTGTTCGCGATGTTTGACACCGCGAAGGTAGAAATCAAGAAGGAGCGTCAAGTGTTGATGGTTAATCAAACCACTAGTTTCGAAAAGGGCAAGAGCAAGGAGGGAAACTTCATGGATAGCAAGTCAGTTGCTGCTCCAGTGAAGCAACCCAAAGTTGAACTCAAACCCGAGACTAAGTGCTTCTATTATGAGGTGAGAGGTCGCTGAAGCGAAACAACCCTAGATACTTGGTAGATAAGAAGGCTGGCAACATCGACAGAAGTATATTTGATATACGAGTTATTGATGTGTACCTTGCTAGTACTCTTAGTAGCACCTGGGTATTGGATACCGGTTCGGTTGCTAAATGTTAGTAACTCGAAATAAAAGCTACGGAATAAACGGAGAACTAGCTAAGGGTGAGGTGACGATATGTGTTGGAAGTGTTTCCAAGGTTGATGTGATCAACATCGCACGCTCTCTCTACCTTCAGGATTAGTGACGAACCTAAATAAATGTTATTTGGTGTTTTGCGTTGAGCATGAACATGATTAGATCATGTTTATTGCAATACGGTTATTCATTTAAGTTAGAGAATAATGGTTATTCTGTTTACATGAATAATACCTTCAATGGTCATGCACCCAGTGAGAATGGTTTGTTGAAATCTTGATCGTAGTATTACACATGTTCATAACATTGATGTCAAAAGACACAAAGTTAATAATGATAGTACCACATACTTGTGGCACTGCCGCTAAATGTCATATTGGTATAAAGCGCATGTAGAAACTCCATGCTGATGGATATTTGGACTCATTCGATTTCGAATCGGTTGAGACATGTGAACCATGCCTCTTGGGCAAGATGACTAAAGGACCCCGTTGGATGGAGCGGGCAAGTGATTCATTGGAAATGATACATGTTGATGTATGCAATCTAGTGAGTCTTGTAGCGTGCAGTGGATATCGTTATTTTCTTACCTTCACTGATGATTTGAGTAGATATAGTGTATATTTACTTAATGAAACACAAGTCTGAATCGTTTGAAAGGTTCAAGCAAATTCAGAGTGAAGTTTAAAGATCATCGTGACAAGAAGATAAAAATGACTGCGATATGATCGTGGAGGTGAATATCTGAGTCACGAGTTTGGCATACAACTTAAGACAATGTGAAAGTTGTTTCACAACTAAACGCCACCTGGAACACCATAGTGTGATGGTGTGTCCGAACATCATAGTTATGCTCTATTGGACATGGTGCGTAATATGATGTCTCTTGTCGTTTTACTACTATAATTATGGGGTTATGCATTAGAGATAACTACATTCACTTTAAATAGGGCACCATCTAAATCCGTTGAGATGACACCATGTGAATTATGGTTTGATAGAAACCTAAGCTGTCATTTTTAATATTTTGGGATGTGACACTTGTGTGGAAAATGTTTTCACCTAATGAGGTCGAACCCAAGGCGGACAAATTGCATCTTCATAGAATACCCTAAGATCAGTTGGGTGAACCTTCAATATCAGATCCTAGTGCAAAATGTTTGTTGCTTAAACAGATCCTTTCTCGAGGAAATGTTTCTCTCGAAAGGATTGAGTGGGAGGAAGATAGAACTTGATGAGGTTGTTGAACCTTTGTTCAACCAGAGAGTAGCGCAGCGCAGAAAGATGTTTTTGTGAAGCCTACGTTAGTTGAAGAGGAAGTTAATGATGATGATCATGAAGCTTCAGGATCAAGTTACTATCGAACTTCGTAGGTCGACAAGGATGTGTACTACTCCTAAGTGGTACGACAACTCTGTCTTGGAGATCATGTTGTTGGACAACGATGAACCTACGAGCTATGGAGAAGCGATGATGGGCCCGGATTCCGACAAATGGTTAGAGGCCATGAAATCCGAGATAGGATCCATGTATGAAAACCAAGTGTAGACTTTGGTAGACTTGCTCGTTGGACAGCAGGTCATTGAGTACAAATGGATCTTTAAAATGAAGACAGACACTGATGGTGAATGTCACTATTTGTAAAGCTCGACTTGTTGCAAAGATGTTTGTGACAAGTTCAAGGAGTTGACTACGATGAGACTTTCTCACTCGTAGTGGTGCTAAAGTCTGTTGGAATTATGTTAGCAGTTGCTGTGTTTTCAATTATGAAATCTGGCAGATGGATGTCAAAACATCGTTTCCTTAACGATTTACTTGAGGAAAGGTTGTATGTGATACAACCAGAAGGTTTTGTCAGGCCTAAGGATGCTAAAAGGTGTGCAAGCTTCGGTGATCCTTCCATGGACTGAAGCAAGCATCTCGGAGTTGGAATATACGCTTTGATGAGGTGATCAAAGTTTTGATGTTTATACAAAGTTTACGAGAAACTTGTATTTGCAATAAAGTGAGTGGGAGCACTATAGAATTTCTGATAAGTATATGTGGATGACATATTGTTGATCAGAAATAATGTAGAGTTTCTGGAAAGCATAAAACGGTCATTTGGAAAGTGATTTTCAAAGGAAGACCTGGATAAAGCTACCTAATTGTTGAGCATCAAAATCTATAGAGATAGATCAAGATGCTTGATGAGACTTTCAATGAGTGTATACCTTGACAAAGATTTTGAAAGAGTTCAAAATGGATCAGTCAGAGAAAGAGTTCTCGCCTGATTTGTAAGGTGTGAAGTTGAGTGAGACTCAAAGCTCGACCACGTCAGAAGGAAGAGAAAGGACGAACGTCGTCCCCTATGCCTTAGCCATAGGCTCTGTATAGTATGCCATGCTGTGTACCGCACCTGTGTGTGCCTTGCCATGAGTCTGTCAAGGGGTACAAGTGTGGTCCAGGAGTGGATCACTGGACAGCGGTCGGAATTATCCTTAGTAACCAGAGGACTAAGGAAATGTTTCTTGATTATGGAGGTGATAAAGAGTTCGTCGTAAAGAGTTATGTTGATGCAAGCTTTAACACCTATCCGGATGACTAGTAGTAGCAATCTGGATACGTATAGTGGAGAAGCCATTTGGAAATAGTACCAAGTGGAGTGTGGTAGCAGTGTTTACGGTTTGACATAGAGATTTGCAAAGTACACACGGATCTGAATATCGCAGACCCATTGACTATAAGACCTCTCTCACATGCAAAGCATTATCGAGCCCCAGAACTCATTGGGTGTTAGATTCATAACAATGCGAATCACAAGGTGATGTGAACTAGATTATTGACTCTAGTGCAAGTGGGAGACTGTTGGAAATATGCCCTAGAGGCAATAATAAATTAGTTATTATCATATTTCCTTGTTCATGATAATCGTTTATTATCCATGCTATAATTGTATTGATCGGAGACTTAAATGCATGTGTGGATACATAGACAAAACCATGTCCCTAGTATGCCTCTAATGGACTAGCTCGTTGATCAAAGGATGGTTAAGGTTTCCTAGCCATGGACATGAGATGTCATTTGATAATGGGATCACATCATTAGGAGAATGATGTGATGGATAAGACCCAAACTACAAACATAGCATATGATCGTGTCAGTTTATTGCTACTGTTTTCTGCATGTCAAGTATATGTTCCTATGACCATGAGATCATGCAACTCACAGATATCGGAGGAGTGCCTTGTGTGTATCAAACGTTGCAACGTAACTGGGTGACTATAAAGGTGCTCTACAGGTATCTCCGATGGTGTCTGTTGAGTTGGCATGGATCGAGACTGGGATTTGTTACTCCGTGTGACGGAGAGGTATCTTGGGGCCCACTTGGTAATGCAACATCACAATAAGCCTTGCAAGCAATGTGACTAATTGTTAGTTGCAGGATCTTGTATTACGGAACGAGTAAAGAGACTTGCCGGTAACGAGGTTGAACTAGGTATGGAGAAGCCGACGATCGAATCTCGGGCAAGTAACATACCGAAGAACAAAGGGAACGTTATACGGGATTAACTGAATCCTTGACATAGAGGTTCGACCGATAAAGATCTTCGTAGAATATGTAGGAACCAATGTGGACGTCCAGGTCCCGCCATTGGTTATTGACCGTAGAGGTGTCTCGGTGATGTCTACATAGTTCTCGAACCCGCAGGGTCTGCACACTTAAGGTTCGGTGACGTTTCGGTAGTGTAGAGTTATGTATGGTGGTGAACGAAGGTTGTTCGGAGTCCCGGATGAGATCCCGGACGTCACGAGGAGCTCCGGAATGGTCCGGAGGTAAAGATTCATATATAGGATGTCCCAGTTTGGTCGCCGGAAAAGTTTCGGGCTCATCGGTAGTGTACCGGGAGTATCGGTAGTGTACCGGGGGACCTCCGGGAGGGGTATTTCGACCCCAAGAGGTCCATGGGCTGTGGGATAATAATAACCAGCCCTTAGTGGGCTGGGAAAACAGCCACAAAGGCCCATGGCGCAGGAGAGAAAGTCCTAAAGCAAAAAGTGGAAAATCAGCCAATAGGAGGCAATCCTACTCCAACTAGGATTGGAGGTGAAGTAGGATTGCTCCCACCTCCTATTTCGGCCGACCCAAAGGCCTTGGATGCCTCTCCTCTCCTCTCCTCCTATATATACTAGTGGATTGGGTGGTTTTTGGACAGAATTTCCGGCCACGTGCTACCCGTTACACCGGTGCATAGTTTCTCCTCTAGATCGGTTTTCTGCAGCGCTTAGGCGAAGCCCTGTCGGAATTGCTCCACCACCATCACCGGAGCGCCGTCACGCTGCCGGTGAACTCTCTCTCCTCTCCGCCTCCTCTCGCTGGATCGAGACGGTGGAGATCGTCATCAAGCTGCACGTGTGCTGAACGCGGAGGTGCCGTCCGTTCGGCGCTAGATCGAAAGGACCGTGATCGAGATCGTGAGACGGTTCTGTTGGAAATATGCCCTAGAGGCAATAATAAAATGGTTATTATTGTATTTCCTTGTTCATGATAATTGTCTATTGTTCATGCTATAATTGTGTTAACCGGAAACCATAATACATGTGTGAATACATAGACCACAACATGTCCCTAGTGAGCCTCTAGTTGACTAGCTCGTTGATCAATAGATGGTCACAGTTTCATGGCCATGGACATTGGATGTCGTTGATAACGGGATCACATCATTAGGAGAATGATGTGATGGACAAGACCCAATCCTAAGCATAGCACTAGATCGTGTAGTTCATTTGCTAAAGCTTTTCAATGTCAAGTATCGTTTCCTTAGACCATGAGATTGTGTAACTCCCGGATACCATAGGAATGCTTTGGGTGTGCCAAACGTCACAACGTAACTGGGTGGCTATAAAGGTGCACTACGGGTATCTCCGAAAGTATCTGTTGGGTTGGCACGAATCGAGACTGGGATTTGTCACTCCGTGTGACGGAGAGGTATCTCTGGGCCCACTCGGTAAGACATCATCATAATGAGCTCAATGTGACTAAGGAGTTAGCCACGGGATGATGTATTACGGAACGAGTAAAGAGACTTGCCAGTAACGAGATTGAACAAGGTATGGGGATACCGACGATCGAATCTCGGGCAAGTATCATACCGATAGACAAAGGGAATTGAATACGGGATTGATTGAATCCCCGACATCGTGGTTCATCCGAATGAGATCATCGTGGAGTACGTGGGAGCCAACATGGGTATCCAGATCCCGCTATTGGTTATTGGCCGGAGAAGTGTCTCGGTCATGTCTACGTGTCTCCCGAACCCGTAGGGTCTACACACTTAAGGTTCGATGACGCTAGGGTTATAGGGAAATGGTATACGTGATTACCGAAGGTTTTTCGGAGTCCCGGATGAGATCCCGGACGTCACGAGGAGCTCCGGAATGGTCCGGAGGTAAAGATTGATATATAGGAAGTCCAGTTTTGGTCACCGGAAAGTTTTCGGGCTCATCGGTAGTGTACCGGGAGTGCCGGGAGGGTGCCGGAGGACCCCCGGGAGGGGTGTGACGACCAAAGGACCACATGGGCTGTTGGATAAAGTGTGCCAGCCCTTATTGGGCTGGGCAAGACTTTTGCTAAAGGCCCATGTGGCTAGGGATAAGAGATAGGGCCAAAAAGGATTTAAAAGGAGGAGATCCACCTCCCTTGTGGGAGGTGGACTCTCCCTTTAATTCGGCCGGCCATCTCCTCTTTGGAGTAGAGGCCAAGCCAGCCCTCCACGTCCCTCCTCCTATATATACTTGAGGTTTTGGATGTTTTGAGACAGGATTTGATCTCTCTCTCTCACGGCAAAGCCCTACCTCTCTTCTTCCTCCTCCGCAGCGCTTAGGCGAAGCCCTGTCGGATTACCTTGCTACTCCACCACCACCACGCCGTCGTGCTGCTGTTGGAGCCCTTCCCCAACCTCTCCTTCCTCCTTGCTGGATCAAGGTGTTGGAGACGTCACCGGGCTGCACGTGTGTTGAATGCGGAGGTGCCGTCCGTTCGGCACTTGATCGGATCTACCGCGATCTGAATCGCTGCGAGTACGACTCCATCAACCGCGTTCTTGTAACGCTTCCGCTTAGCGATCTTCAAAGGTATGAAGATCCACTCTCCCCTTGCTCGTTGCTGGTTTCTCCATAGATGGATCTTGGTGAACGCGTAGGAAAATTTTGATTTACTACTACGTCTACCAACAGTGGCATCATGAGCTAGGTCTATGCGTAGAATCTATGCACGAGTAGAACACAAAGTAGTTGTGGGCGTCAATTTTGTTAATATGCTTTCCGTTACTAGTCTTATCTTGATTCGACGGTATTGTGGGATGAAGCGGCCCGGACCAACCTTACACGTACGCTTACGTGAGACCGGTTCCACCGCCTGACATGCACTAGTTGCATAAGGTGGCTAGCGGGTGTCTGTCTCTCCCACCTTAGTCGGATTGGATTCGATGAAAAGGGTCCTTATGAAGGGTAAATAGCAATTGGCATATCACGTTGTGGTTTTGACGTAGGTAAGAAACGTTCTTGCTAGAAACCTATAGCAACCACGTAAAAACATGCAACTACAAATTAGAGGACGTCTAACTTGTTTTTGCAGCATATGCCGTGTGATGTGATATGGCCAAAAGGATGTGATGTGATGCATTGTGATGTATGAGATTGATCATGTTCTTGTAATAGGGTTCACGACTTGCATGTCGATGACTATGACAACCGGCAGGAGCTATAGGAGTTGTCTTATATTATTGTATGACCTGCGTGTCAATCATAAACGCCATGTAATTACTTTACTTTATTGCTAAACGTTAGTTGTAGTAGTAGAAGTAATGGTTGGCGAGACAACTTCATGAAGACACAATGATGGAGATCATGATGATGGAGATCATGGTGTCGTGCCGGTGACAGTGATGATCATGGTGCCCCGAAGATGGAGATCAAAGGAGCAAGATGATATTGGCCATATCATGTCACTATATTGATTGCATGTGATGTTTATCATGTTTACATCTTATTTGCATAGAACGACGGTAGTAAATAAGATGATCTCTCAATAAAATTTCAAGAAAGGTGTTCACCCTAACTGTGCACCGTTGCTAAGGATCGTCGTTCCGAAGCACCACGTGATGATCGGGTGTGATAGGTTCTAACGTTCGCATACAACGGGTGTAAGCCAGATTTACACATGCGAAACACTTAGGTTGACTTGACGAGCCTAGCATGTACAGACATGGCCTCGGAACACGGAGGACCGAAAGGTCGAACATGAGTCGTATAGAAGATACGATCAACATAGAGATGTTCACCATGGATGACTAGTCCGTCTCACGTGATGATCGGACACGGGCTAGTTGACATGGATCATGTATCACTTGGAAGACTAGAGAGATGTCTATCTAAGTGGGAGTTCATTAATAATTTGATTAAATGAACTTAATTATCATGAACTTAGTCTAAAAATGTCCTTGCAAATTATGTCGTAGATAGCTCACGCTGTAGCTCCCCAGTTTTATTGATACAATCCTAGAGAAAAGTAAGTTGAAAGTTGATGGTAGCAATAATGCGGACTGGGTCCGTGATCTGAGGATTGTCCTCATTGTTGCACAGAAAGCTTATGTTTTTTATGTACCGCTAACTGCATCACTCCCTCAAGCGTTGTCTGTAGATGTTGTGAACATATGAGAGGCACTTTTTGGTGACTACGTGATAGTTCAATGCGTCATGCATTACGGCTTAGAATTGAGGCTCCAAAATGTTTTGAACGTCACGGAACATATGAGATGTTCTAGGAGCTGAGATTGTGATCTCAGGCTCGTGCCTATGTTGAGAGGTATGAGACCTCCAACAAGATTCTTTGTCTACAAGATAAAGGAGAATAGCTCAATCGCTGAGCGTGTGCTCAGATTGTCTGGGTGCTACAATCACTTGAATCAAGTGGGAGTTAATCTTCCAGATGAGATAGTGATTAATGCAGTTCTCCAAGTCACTGCCACCAAGCTACTAGAGCTTCGTGATGAACTATAACATGCCAGGGATGGATAAGATGATCCCTGAGTTGTTCGTGATGTTTGACACCACGAAGGTAGAAATCAAGAAGGAGCATCAAGTGTTGATGGTTAAGTGAAACCACTAGTTTCAAAAGGGGCAAGGGCAAGAACGGAAAACTTCAGGAATGGCAAGCCAGTTGTTGCTCTAGTGAAGAAACCCAAGGTTGAGCCCGAACCCGAGACTAAGTGCTTCTGTTATGAGGAGAATGTTCGCTGAAGCGGAAAACCCCTAGATGCTTGGTAGATAAGAAGGCTGGGAATGTCAATGGAAGTATATTTGATATACGTGTTAGTGATGTGTACCTTGCTGGTACTCCTAGTAGCACCTGGGTATTGGATACCTGTTCGGTTGCTAAGTGTTAGCAACTCGAAATAAAAGCTACAGAATAAATGGAGACTAGCTAGGTGAAAGGTGACGATGTGTGTTGGAAGTATTTCCAAGATTGATGTGATCACCATCGCACGCTCTCTCTACCTTCGGGATTTGTGATAAACCTAAATAAATGTTATTTGGTGTTTGCGTTGAGCATGAACGTGATTAGATCATGATTAGTGCGATACGGTTATTCATATAAGTTAGAGAATAATGGTTATTCTGTTTACATGGATAATGCCTTCAATGGTCATGCACCCACTCAGAATGGTTTATCGAATCATGATCGTAGTAGTACACATGTTCATAACGTTGGTACCAAAAGATACAAAGTTAATAATGATAGTACCACATGCTTGTGGCACTGCCACGTAATGTCATATTGGTATAAATCGCATGAAGAAACTCCATGATGATGGATTTTTTGACTCACTCGATTTCGAATCGGTTGAGACATGCGAGCCATGCCTCTTGGGCAAGATGACTGAGACCCCGTCATCCAATATGATGGAGCGGGCAAGTGGCTTATTGGAATTAATACATGTTGATGTATGTGGTCCAATGAGTGTTGAAACACACAGTGGATATCGTTGTTTTTCTTTACCTTCACTGATGATTTGAGTAAATATGGGGATATTTACTTAATGAAACACGAATCTGAAATGTTTGAAAGGTTCAAGGAGTTTCAGAGTGAAGTTAAAGATCATCGTGACAAGAAGATAAATGTCTATGATATGATCATGGAGGTGAATATCTAAGTTACGAGTTTGGTATGCAATTTTAGACAAAGTGGAAATTGTTTCACAGCTCACGCCTCCTGGAACACCATAGTGTGATGGTGTGTTCGAACGTCGTAGTCGTGCTCTATTGGATATAGTGAGTACTATGATGTCTCTTATCGTTTTACCACTATCGTTATGGGGTTATGCATTAAAGACAAATCCATTCACTTTAACAGGGCACCATCTAAGTCTGTTGAGATGACACCGTGAGAATTATGGTTTGACAGAAGCCTAAGCTGTCATTTCTTAATGTTTGGGGCTGCGACGCTTATGTGAAAATGGGTTTTTCACCTAGCGAGCTCGAACCCAAAGCAGACAAATGCATCTTCATAGAATACCCTAATGAGACATTGGGTATACCTTCTATCTCAGATCCAAGCGCAAAAGGTGTTTGTTGCTAAGAACGGGTCCTTTCTTGAGAAAGAGTTTCTCTCGAAAGAATTGAGTGGGAGGAAGATAGAACTTGATGAGGTTGTTGAACCTTTGTTTCAACCAGAGAATAGCGCAACACAGAAAGATGTTTCTGTAGAGCCTACTCAGTTGAAAAGGAAGTTAATGATGATGATCATGAAGCTTCGGATCAAGTCACTATCGAACCTCGTAGGTCGACAAGGACGCGTACTGCTCCTGAGTAGTACGACAACCCTGTCTTGGAAATCATGTTGTTGGACAACGATGAACCTACGAACTATGGAGAAGCGATGGTGGGCCCGAATTCCAACAAATGGCTAGGAGCCATGAAATCCGAGAAAGGATCCATGTATGAAAACCAAGTATGGACTTTGGTAGACTTGCCTGTTGAATGGCGGGTCATTGAGTACAAATGGACCTTTGAGATAAACATAGACGCTAATGGTGAAATGTCACCGTTTATAAAGCTCGACTTGTCGCAAAGAAGTTTCCGCCAAGTTCAAGGAGTTGACTGCGATGAGATTGTCTCATCTGTAGCGATGCTAAAAGTCTATTAAAATTTTGTTAGCAGTTGCTGCATTTTTCGATTATGAAATCTGGCAGATGGATGACAAAACAAGGTTTCCGTAATGGTTTTTGTGAGGAAGAGTTGTATGTGATACAACCAGAAGGTTTTGTCAATCCTAAGGATGCTAATAATATGCAAACTCCAGCGATCCTTCTATGGACTGGAGCAAGCATGTCGGAGTTGGAATATATGCTTTGATGAGGTGATCAAAGTGTTTAAGTTTATACAAAGTTTATGAGAAACTTGTATTTGCAAGAAAGTGAGTGGGAGCACTATAGAATTTCTTATAAGAATATGTAGTTGACATATTATTGATCGGAAATGATGTAGAATTTCTGGAAGAGCATGAAGGGTTGTTTGAAAAGAGTTTTTTCAAAGGAAGACCCAGATAAAGCTACTATTTTATTGAGCATCAAGATCTATAGGGATAGATCAATTCGCTTGATAAGTTTTTTCGACGAAGACATACCTTGACAAGTTTTTGAAGGAGTTCAAAATAGATGGGTCAAAGAAGGAGTCCTTGACTGTATTGTAAGGTGTGAAATTGAGTAAGACTCAATACCTGACCACGGCAGAAGATAAAGAAAAGATGAGTGTCATCTCCTATGCTTTAGCCATAGGCTCTATATAGTATGCCATGTTGTGTACCGCACCTGTGTGTGCCTTGCCATGAGTCTGTCAAGGGGTACAAGAGTAATCCAAGAGTGGATCACTGGACAATGGTCAAAGTTATCCTTAGTAACTTGAGAACTAAGGAAATATTTCTCGATTATGGAGGTGATAAAGAGTTCATCGTAAAGGGTTACGATGATGCAAGCTTTAACTCCAATCCGGATGACTCTTAGTAGAAATCTGGCTACGTATAGTGGAGCAGCCATTTGGAATAGCTCCAAGTGGAGCGTGGGAGCAGTATCTACAAATATGACATGGAAAGTTTGCAAGGTACACACGGATCTGAATGTCGCAGACCCGTTGACTAAAAAAAAACCTCTTTCACGAGCAGAACATGAACAAACCCCAGAACTTATTGAGTGTTAATCACATGATGATATGATCACATGGTGATGTAAGTGTTAATCACATGGTGATGTGAACTAGATTATTGACTCTAGTGCAAGTGGGAGACTGTTGGAAATATGCCCTAGAGGCAATAATAAAATGGTTGTTATTGTATTTCCTTGTTCATGATAATTGTCTATTGTTCATGCTATAATTGTGTTAACCGGAAACCATAATACATGTGTGAATACATAGACCACAACATGTCCCTAGTGAGCCTCTAGTTGACTAGCTCGTTGATCAATAGATGGTCACAGTTTCATGGCCATGGACATTGGATGTCGTTGATAACGGGATCACATCATTAGGAGAATGATGTGATGGACAAGACCCAATCCTAAGCATAGCACTAGATCGTGTAGTTCATTTGCTAAAGCTTTTCAATGTCAAGTATCGTTTCCTTAGACCATGAGATTGTGTAACTCCCGGATACCATAGGAATGCTTTGGGTGTGCCAAACGTCACAACGTAACTGGGTGGCTATAAAGGTGCACTACGGGTATCTCCGAAAGTATCTGTTGGGTTGGCACGAATCGAGACTGGGATTTGTCACTCCGTGTGACGGAGAGGTATCTCTGGGCCCACTCGGTAAGACATCATCATAATGAGCTCAATGTGACTAAGGAGTTAGCCACGGGATGATGTATTACGGAACGAGTAAAGAGACTTGCCAGTAACGAGATTGAACAAGGTATGGGGATACCGACGATCGAATCTCGGGCAAGTATCATACCGATAGACAAAGGGAATTGAATACGGGATTGATTGAATCCCCGACATCGTGGTTCATCCGAATGAGATCATCGTGGAGTACGTGGGAGCCAACATGGGTATCCAGATCCCGCTATTGGTTATTGGCCGGAGAAGTGTCTCGGTCATGTCTACGTGTCTCCCGAACCCGTAGGGTCTACACACTTAAGGTTCGATGACGCTAGGGTTATAGGGAAATGGTATACGTGATTACCGAAGGTTTTTCGGAGTCCCGGATGAGATCCCGGACGTCACGAGGAGCTCCGGAATGGTCCGGAGGTAAAGATTGATATATAGGAAGTCCAGTTTTGGTCACCGGAAAGTTTTCGGGCTCATCGGTAGTGTACCGGGAGTGCCGGGAGGGTGCCGGAGGACCCCCGGGAGGGGTGTGACGACCAAAGGACCACATGGGCTGTTGGATAAAGTGTGCCAGCCCTTATTGGGCTGGGCAAGACTTTTGCTAAAGGCCCATGTGGCTAGGGATAAGAGATAGGGCCAAAAAGGATTTAAAAGGAGGAGATCCACCTCCCTTGTGGGAGGTGGACTCTCCCTTTAATTCGGCCGGCCATCTCCTCTTTGGAGTAGAGGCCAAGCCAGCCCTCCACGTCCCTCCTCCTATATATACTTGAGGTTTTGGATGTTTTGAGACAGGATTTGATCTCTCTCTCTCACGGCAAAGCCCTACCTCTCTTCTTCCTCCTCCGCAGCGCTTAGGCGAAGCCCTGTCGGATTACCTTGCTACTCCACCACCACCACGCCGTCGTGCTGCTGTTGGAGCCCTTCCCCAACCTCTCCTTCCTCCTTGCTGGATCAAGGTGTTGGAGACGTCACCGGGCTGCACGTGTGTTGAACGCGGAGGTGCCGTCCGTTCGGCACTTGATCGGATCTACCGCGATCTGAATCACTGCGAGTACGACTCCATCAACTGCGTTCTTGTAACGCTTCCGCTCAGCGATCTTCAAAGGTATGAAGATCCACTCTCCCCTTGCTCGTTGCTGGTTTCTCCATAGATGGATCTTGGTGAACGTGTAGGAAAATTTTGATTTACTACTACGTCTACCAACAGGTTCGTGATGTGATCAAGGAACTGATCGTGATGAGTTCGCGGGACAGATCGTGATCAAGATCGTGAGACGGATCGTGATGAGTTCGTAGGACGGATCATGATGTGTTCGCGGGACGGTTCGTGATTGGATCGCGGGACGCTCGGCGATTTGGATCGCGAAGATGTTCGACTACACCAACCGCGTTTCTTAACGCTTCCCGCTTAGCGATCTACAAGGGTACGTAGATCCACTCTCCCTCTCGTAGATGCTCATCACCATGGATAGGTTTGCGTGTGCGTAGGAATTTTTTTGTTTCCCATGCGACGTTCCCCAACACCTTTCTATCGCCTCATCATCAAGCGATCAATGTGGAAGGGAGACCTGCTAGGGATCGAGTAATCTCAACCCCGGCTGTTGAGAGACATGAAGACTAGGCAATCTCTACGGTAATCACTATGCCCAACCTGCTAGTACATTTCCCAACAGTCAACGAACCCATTGGTGAGTTTATCATGGAGGTCAAACACTTAGGGTTTTCAGAAATCTTCCCTTGCCCGTTTGGACAAGCCTATGTCAGGTTGAACTCTGCTTTTGACAGAGATGCTTTGGTTCTTCAGAGTCCTCACATCTTTGGGGATTTTCATTTTGTTTTTCAACGCCATAATCAGGGTATGAATTGGAGGAATCTTGATATGAACAGAGACATTTGGATTCAACTGATTGGTTATCCTTTTGATAAGAGAGAAATTCACGAGATTGCTAATTCCGTGAGGAGCTTTGGAAAGCTACTGCTTTGGGACAGAGCTAGAAGCACCAGAGCTGTTGTGATGATCAAAGTGATGGTTCATGAGCTAAGGGATGTTCCTGCAAGTATTGTACTGGGGGAATCTGATGATGCTCATTCTGAATCTTGGACTGTTCCTGTTGTAATTGTGCAGTAGGAATTGGTTGATGAAGGAGCTCCTCCCAAAGATCATGTTCCTGTTGATGGCAATCCTCACCCATTACCCAACAACCCCAACTTTCAACCAAACAGCTTAATCACTTTATGAGGCCTATCATGGAGCATCAAGCCCAAGATGTCATGCAGAATAACCTTGGAGTTCAACACCAAAATGCTGCAATAGTTGTGCAAAATGAGATTCCATAGGACAATGATGATGAAATGCCTGGTTGGGGCCACTGGGCAATGCATGTTGATGATGAATTTATTGATCAAGAGTTAGAGGAGGGGGAGTTTATGGTGTTGGATGACTTGCTGGAACCCCTTGATGCTCATCATCAGGAGAATAATCCAGATATGGATGACCATAGTGATCTCACTTTGTTTGTGGGATCTAATGTGGTTGCCCAGGAGGTCTTGACTGTATTTGCTATGCTACTGGTGGAGGGAAATGATAATTTAAATTTGATGGGCCAGGCCCCAGAAATCTTTAATGGGCTTCCTGATCTCAATTTGGTCCTTGGGCCCATTAATGCTCACCAGCCTCATTTCTAGGCCCAGGTGCCAATTCAGATGAACCTATAGTTGCAAGTTGATCCTGAACCTTATTTGTAGCAACTCTAGCAAGATGACCTTAATAACCTGGATTGTGTGCCTCTACCTTTGCCAATTGCAGATCAAGTGATTGATAACCACATTCAGGAAGATCTTTTAGTTGACCTAAATTTGGTTCCTATGAACTCGCTTCCACTGCAAGATCTTAATCCCATTCAAACACATGAAGAACTTATGCAAGTAATCACTTCCAATTCATTCTTTGATGTTGACTTGACTGAAGGGGATGAGCCAATATTGCAACTGGTGGACCCTGTAGAGAGTCCTATTTCACCTGATAGGGAGTCTAACTTCAGTTTACCTGTGGATGAAGAAATTGAAATCATTGAGCACTCTATTGACTCTTGCAATTCGAAGATGGATAATGCAACTATTTTAGTGTTTGCCTCCTCTACAAGTGCAGCCCCTCCTAGATATGATATTAAGGGCAAATACCTTCCAATGTTTTTCCCTTCACAGCCTCCCCTGGAAGATATTGGAGAAGAGGGGCTTCTTGCATGGAAAGAGCATTTTGCTTCTCGGACCAACAACTTTGTGCCAATTCAGGTACCTACTGATTGAGTTAATTTTATTTGCAGCATTTTGCTCACACCTGACAAATTTGAATGGGCAAAGCATTTTTTACATTCTCCCATGTGGAAGATAATTATTGAAGGATCCAACAGTGTAAATATGTGGGAATTCTTTTTACGTGACAAATGCCCTGTCTCTAAGGCCCATGTGTATTCTCAGGGTCTTGAACCTGAGGACAGCATGGCAACTCCCATCAAGAACATGGATTCTGACACCCCAACAAAAGTTGTCCATCTAAAAGGAAAAAGGAAGGAGAGGAGACCAATAGTGGAGTCTGAGGTAAGGAGGAGTTCCAGACTTCAACTCATTACCAAAGGATATATACCTAAAACTTGCCAGGATGTCAATTGTATGGCTTGTTCTGCTAAACCTCCTACATGCAATAGCAAAGTTATTAAAAACCTGAACTCCTCTTATTGCAAGGTGGATGCAAAGGTTACTTCTGAGGAGAATCTTCACAAAAAGAAGGCCAAGAAAGGAGGAAAGCAGCTACCTGCATGGAAAGATTAAAACACCAAGAGAATGCCTTCTCAAGATTAGTGTCTGCATTAGATAAATATTTTGTGTAATGGATCTCATTGTAATATGCTATTTTCCTCACTGGAGGACCTATGAAAGTTGGAACACTTCTAGACAGACTTTAAAGCATGAACTTATTTTGGAAGATAATATATGGCAAGTGAATGTTGGGGAGATTGTAAGCCCTTATGACTGTCATGAATAAGTCTTGGAAAATCTTAAATTGGAATTTTAGGGGTATTAACTCAAGTAACAAGTGGCTTGCTATATCAAATAAAATTGATGAATCTAATTGTGCTGTGCTCTGTTTCCAAGAAACTAAAAGAGGGAGTTTTGACAGTTCTTACTTAAAGATTTTTTGCCCTAGAAGATTTTCTTAGTTTGAGTTTACCCCTTCTGTTGGTGCCTCTGGGGGGTTGCTTATTGCATGGAATGACAACATTTTCCATGGAAAATTTCTATTTAAAAATGAGTTCTCTGTGTGTGTTAGATTCACCTCCACTCAGAAAGGTAATTCCTGGATATTAACAAACATATATGGGCCATGTGACTCTGTGGGCAGACCCCGTTTCTTGGATTGGTTAAGGCATGCGCAAATACCTAATGATACAGACTGGATCCTAGCTGGAGATTTCAATTATATCAGGTACCCTCATAACAGAAACCAAGGAAGTGCTGACTTTAATCAAATGTTGCAGTTCAACAAGGTTATTAGTGATTTAGCCCTGGTTGAAATTCCACTAAAAGGGAGAAACTTCACTTAGAGCAATATGCAACAGGCTCCTCTTCTGGAAAAGATTGATTGGGTTTTCACCTCTCAATGCTGGTCCACCAATTACCCCAATACTGTGGTGCTTCCCTTATCAAAACTAGTCTCTGATCATATCCCATGTGTCATCTCAATTGGAACTAGCATCCCTAAGGCTCAGGTTTTAATGTTTGAAAAATTATTGGTTACATCATCATGATTTCAAAGAGGTGGTTAAAAGAATATGGTCTCAGCCTATTCAAGACAATAACAGTGCTAAAGTTATCACTGCCAAGTTCAAGAGACTAAGGAAAGGGCTTAAGATCTGGAGCAAAAACCTATCTAACCTGGCAAGAATAATTAAAGCTACAAATGATGTGATTTACATGTGGGATCTCTTTGAAGAATACAGAGAATTATCAATTGCTGAATATAATGGTAGAAATATCCTCAAGGAACATCTGCTCATAATGTTATCTTTTCAAAGGATATATTGGAAACAAAGAGCTACAATAAGGTGGGTCAAATTTGGGGATGAAAACTCTAAATTTTTCCAAGCTAAGGCATCCATCAAATTTAGGTAGAATTATATTCACATGCTTCAAGATGATCAAGGAAATGAACATACAAAACATTCTTCCAAAGCTTCAATCCTATGGAAAGCTTTCAAAGAGAGGCTAGGGCAAACATCTCATTCAAACAGAGTGTTCAACTTGGCATCCTTCATTCAAAGAATTGATGGTCTAGATGAGCTTGATGTCCCATTCTCTGAAAAGGAAATTGATGAGGTTGTTAAAAACCTCCCTGCTAATAAAGCACCAGGACCTGATGGATTTAATGGAGCTTTATTAAGAATTGTTGGGATATCATTGCACCTGACTTTTACAGATTGATTCACAATTTTCAGGAAGGTCTAATCCCCCTACAAAGTATAAACAACTCCTTCATTACTCTCATTCCAACGAAAGATAATCCTCATACACCAAGTGATTTCAGACCTATATCTCTTTGAATTCATCCATCAAGATTATCACAAAACTATTGGCGAACAGACTTCAAAAGGTGATATTAAAGCTTGTTCATGAAAACCAGTATGGATTTCTCAAGCAAAGATCCATTCAAGACTGCCTAGCATGGGCATTTGAATACCTTCACCAATGCCAGCAATCCAGAAGGCCATCTTTGATTTTGAAACTTGACTTTGAGAAAGCATTTGACCTGATAGATCATGAGGCTATTATTGAAATACCTAAAGCCAGTGGATTTGGAGAAAAATGGTTACAATGGATACACATGATTTTATCTTCTGCAACATCTGCTATACTACTTAATGGTGTTCCTGGGAATTTTTTTCCATTGCTTGAGAGGAGTGAGACAAGGAGATCCTCTCTCCCCCCTTCTTTTTGTTCTGGCAGCTTACCTACTGCAAACCACTTTGAATGAAGCCATGCAACATAATTTTATTTCCCCTCCAATTCCTAGTGATGCCTGCCCTATATTCCTAGTCATACAATATGCTTATGACACTATTGTAGTGATCCTAGCCAACTCTGCTCAGCTTATGCAACTTAAGAATTTGCTCCTACACTATACTGATCGCACTGGTCTGAAAGTTAACTATAGCAAGTCCATCATGGTACCTATTAATGTTCCTAAATATCAGTTGCCACTCTTATTATCCACTTTGGGCTGTAAGCAAGGAACTTTTCCATTCACCTACCTGGGTCTGCCTATGAGTAACTCAAGGCTGCAAATTGAGGACTTTAATCCCATCATGATTAGGATTGAGAGGAGACTATAGATGCTCAACTATGCTGTCATATGATGGAAGATTTCAATTAATAAGATCTATCTTTTCATCATTGCCAACCTTCTTTATGTGATCTCTTGCTCTTCCTGTGGGTGTGGTTGATCAAATCAACAAGTATCTCAGGAACTTCTTCTGGAGAAAATATGGAATGACTGAATCTGGTTCTGCCCTCGTAGCTTGGAAAAAGGTCTGCAAACCAAAAAATCAGGGAGGGATACGAATCCTTGACATTAGGGAACATAACAAAGCTCTCCTCATGAACAATGTGTACAAATTTCTCAACAAATCAGAAATCCCTTGGGTCAAACTATTATGGGAGAAATATTATAACAGCAACATGGATCTAGGCAAGCTGGAGGGATCCTTTTGGTGGAAATCACATCTGAAACTTGTGCCTGAATTCAAAAGTGCTAGCACTTGTTCTATCCAATCTGGCCAAGCCACCTTATTATGGAAAGATAAATGGACAGGGGACACCTTGGAGCCAAAATTCCCCCAACATCATTCTTTTGCCATCAATGATGATATCACTGTCAAGCAATTCTGTGAAGTTGAGGACTGGACACATCACTTCCACTTATGAGTCTCCAATCAAGCCTATAACCAATTTGAACAACTAGGGGACATCATTCCTGAGCTTAACCCTGAAATGAAGGACAAATGGATTGCTAATGGGCTGCAGAATAAATATTCTTCCACGCTAATGTATAAGCACCTAATGGGATTAGTAGAAGGACATCCCATTTTTAGATTAATTTGGAAAAGCAGCAGCAGACACAAGCACAAAATCTTTCTATGGCTGGTGGCTCGTTGGAGAATCAACACCAAATCCCTACTTCAGAGGAAAGGAATGCAGCTAGATAATCCTTTTTGCCCTAATTGCAACCAAAAGTTGAAGAAACAATAATGCATCTCCTCTGGGACTGTAATTTTTCTCAAGACTGTTGGAAATCTTTAATTCCACACAATAACAAGGGCAACTCCATTTTATGAAGAAACTGTTTTGGCAGTTGAACATCTTCCTAAACACTTCGCCACTGAAATTGTAATCTTGGGCCGTTGGAACATTTGGAATCAGAGGAATGGCATAATATTCAAATGTTTGCCCCATTCAATCCAATCTTGGAGATTTCACCTCAAACGAGACCTCAAGCTTTTGCAATACAAGATCAAATCAAATCACTTCGAGAGTTTTAAGCAGTGGTTAGAACAAACATTTTAACATGTGGGGATTACCAAGGACAGGAATTGGCTGACATTAGGTAGCCTGGAGATCCTTAGTGATCTCTGAGATCATTTGGATCTCTTGTAACTTTTGTGTACCTTTATTTTAATTAATGAAAATATCGTAGAACAATTGTTCTACGGTCTCTGGGTCAAAAAAAAATCAGTAAATCGACAAAATAAGGATAAAAAGTCATGAATCAACAGAAAGGTTGGGCATGGCTTTTGCTAAGAAATTGAAAATATTGAGTGCTAGAAATGTGGCGAACTAGAGATAAATCAACGTTTCGCTAGAATTTTGGCACTCATTTTGAAGCCCTGCAAAATTTCAAGATGTTCACATTACGATTTACAATGGAAGACACCTTATAAAAGATGGCACAACATGTGGTACCAACAACTTCACCAATAAAAAATACAACCCCGCCCACATGTGGCATTAACAACCTTCAAAGAGACATAAAAGGAAATATAGTCATACATACATGTGGGATGTAACACAAATAAGAAAGTGCATTGTTTATAAACGATGACCATGATGTCAAGAAAGAAACGAGGGAACCATGATGTGTTTCTAAAAGATGATGTAACAGAAAGTTTGCATGGGGCAAAAAATTCTACTGCTACAAGCATTGATGTATAAAAATTGATGTGGTAATAGAAGATGTGTTTCTCTTTTGATGGGTTTATTCTGAACCTATAGTTTCTTGTTATTATTTGCCTCAAGTAATCTTGCAAGCAGGAGCTAATCATAATGATGCATACGACATAGTCATGCAAGTAAGAGTAAATATATTTGCTAAAGAAATGAAGTATATTTCATAGTCTAGAAAGCACGAGATAATCATAAAACAATAGAAGGATATGTAGCAAAATGGATTAACAACAATCTACCTTAATTAATTCTCTATTTCCTATCCCCAAGTATCCTAAGACCCAAATTTTCCATGAAAAGAATAGCCTACACATACCATAAGCAAGAAGCATGCTCCTTATAGAATTCAATATCCTTTGAACAACTAGAAGTATCTCATAATGAATACAACGTCCTTTGCAATTGCAAAATACAACCCTAATAACTTTGATCTCACATTGACATGTATTACCAGGAGATTGAGGTCACCGACACGCAAGGAGACATAGGGAGGGTTAGGGGTGTCGTACTCAGAGGAAGAGCAGGCCAGTGGCGGCGGGGTCGGGCCGCCATTGGTCCAAGATGAGGCCATGGGGCGGGCATTTTGGCAAGGCACAACCGGGGTTGTTGCGATGATAACGATGGCGGTTCCCATGACGGAGATGGCGGGTGCAATGACAGTGCTTGCAAGCTAGGGATTGGGTGGACTAGGATGACAGAGGCAGTCGATGGGGGATAACGCAACCACATTTGCAGGTTGAAGGTGTGGGCATGTCCCACTCACTGGCGGGACTGCTACCAAAATCAATCAATGGAGGGTGTTTATGGTCGCCCGCTACTACTTTTATTTTCACTTTTTGCAATATGTTTGCATTACTGCTTTAGGGATATTTTTTTTCACCTTTTGTGGGGCTGAATTTACTTCATAAAAAGACTCATGACAACTTTTGCCATTTTTGGGTTGATTTGCTATTTCAGTGCATGTCAGTGACCACATGAGTACTAGTGGCAGGTTGTGCCCGAACGCGTGCCGCTGGAAAGGTTTCCCATGGCCAATGTGGAACCGGTGAATCAATGGCAGGCGGCAATTCCTACACACTGGTGGTTAGTAAATTGCAGTGGCAAGTACGTTTTTCTATCCTCCACTGCTATAAGACCGAAATACTAGTGGGAGCAACCAGAATATGATAGCCACTAAAGTTACCCCACCTATAAGTATTTTTTTAATAGTGTGCATTGCATCCATCTAAGTCATCCAAGTGGCTAACATGATGACAAATACTAGCCCCCCCCCCCTGCGGTGTCGATACAAGGACATTGTAGCAGTCGTTTTATGTTCTATGCCCATGAATCTTTTATGGTGTTCAAGCCAAACACAACATGTCAGGGGTTTATAATTATGATGATCAACAACGTGGGTAGATGGTTCCACATCTAATGAAGTAATTAAGACATCAATTTGTTATTTTTGACATTATGTTGCGAGGTTTCGACTACACGGTGCATGTCACATATCGGTTGATTCAATTGCATTTAGCTTCAACTTCTATACAAATTGTGACAAAGTGTATATAGTATCTACATACTAATCAATAATATTGTGTTTGATGTTAAGAGTGGTTTCTGGAAAGGGGTTGAAGACATTGTGGTCTAGCTTACTGTTTATTAATTTCAAGCTGACCCTAAACTCAATTCACGAGCTACCTAGTGCGATGATGCAACATCAAAATTATATAAAAGAGAAATAAGGGAAGGCATCACCCCGTCAAACCAATCAACGGCTTGCAACAATAAAACTTCAACATCAGCCACCGTCATTAGCAACCCAGAGACTCGGAGAAATATTCTCCAACAACGAACTTTTCCGTAAGGGAAGGGAATGGTGCCCGATCATCGTCGCCATCTCGCCCAACCAATGAAGCATCATGCTAAATTTATTGGTGTTGCGGTATAAGCCTGGTTTTTGGTGAAATAATCCATGCAATGCACCATCTAATTTACCAAAAGCTCGTTGTTGAAAGAGAGGACAGTTCATTATACTATAATACTATTCTTCTCTTTATGCTCCATTGAAATTACGGTGTGAGTATTATAAGTAATTATTTACGATTTGAGAGCAAAGACCTTGGCCAAAATGAGCAAAAATTGCAAAATGTAGATGCCGAGGACTAAATGCCAGATAAACTTTTTTGAAAGTTCTAGGTTCCAGTCCCACTTTAGTTAACTACTACAACACCAATTCACCTATCAATTAAATATATATTTTTCTCAAATAAATAACAATGATTGAATATGCCGTATTTGTTGAATTATTGAGTTTTGCGACAAACGACATAAGCACTTCCTTTGGAAATACTTGGTCTCAACTAAGCTAAGTTTATGCTTATGTTCTTTATGTTAAGTTTATATTCTTTATTAAGTAGAAAACTAAGCTAGGTTTATGTTCTTTATCAGAAAAAATGAGGATATCGTAACAAACATTCCACTAGCGTGAATCATTTTCAAGGTAAACAAATGATGAGGAAATTGTGCAAATCATATTTAAACAAGTCATAACATGCACCTATTATCTTGATAGAAGAAGGAAGTGGCAGGTAAGGTGGTCATCAATGTGAGCATGTGCGTTACCATTCCTGGAAACCAACATTAAGCCATCTCTTATCTTATGTAAAAAAGAAGATATTATTAATCAGAGAGACACCTCAGCCATCAGGATTCATTTCAGTACGTTGAATTGCGTACACGCTAGTATTACGACAGTAGTATATCTTACGGTACAAAAAGGTAGTAATTCGAAGACATTATTACTGGAGCAAACCATGCATCGAGCAATTCATTCGAGCACTAACAAATCGGTGTATCTGGCGATGTCCATGCATGCATGATACTGTAGGAGACAATATGATATCAGCTCGATCTTGTTGCAAAGAGAGGCAGGGTAGCAGCTTATGCGGTGAGCTCCTCCTCCTTGTGGGTCTCGATGACGATGTCGGACTTGGGGTAGGCGTGGCAGGTGAGCACCCACCCTGCCTCCATCTGGTCGTCGTCGAGGAAGCTCTGGTCAGACTGGTCGATCTCGCCGGACACCAACTTGCCGGCGCAGGAGGAGCAGGAGCCGGCGCGGCAGGAGTAGGGCAGGTCGATCCCCTCCTCCTCGGCCTGGTCCAGGATGTAGACGTCGTCGGGGACCTCCAGCTCCACCTCGCCCTCGGGCGTCACCAGCTTCACCTTGTACGTCGCCTGCGCGCGGAGCCTGGCTCCCCGCACCTGCTTGGCCGCGGTGAGGCTGAGGGCTGCGGGCGCGAGGGCCACGCGGGGCGCCGGTGGCGCGACGGCGCGCACGGAGAAGGGCGCGCGGAGGCTCAGTGCGGCGGCCATTGCTAGCTAGCTGGAGCTAAGATGCTCTAGGTGTGGCTGAGGAGCGGATGAGAGGTGGAGCTAGGGGATGGAGGAGTGAGGAGGGCGGGAATAAGTAAGGGGAGTTGGGGGTGAATGCCATGTGGAGGGGAGGGAGTGGGCGTCTTATCTTCGCTTGGATGGGCCGGGCGATGAGGATCACACGCTGCTCATCTCGTCGTCGTCGAGGGGCGTGTGGCCGGCGAAATCCATCGGGGACATAAGGTCACGAGGGCCGCGTGACGTCGAGCTGGGCCAAATGAAAAGCGATGGAAGATTCACGAAACTTAAATTGGTTGGAGGTGCGTGAGTCGCTCCATGTGTGTGGCTACTGGCTAGCTCGGATCTATTTCTTGGGGTGGGAATGCGGTAGTGTGTAAAGCCAAAACGACCGCAAACGCACGACGGTAAATAAACGTCCATTTTATTCAGATTTTATCTATTTTGATCGACAAAACAAAGTGTTTTATCTGGTTTGGACCGTCTACCGGTCCGAACACCCAACGCGCGGCCCTATCTCAAATTGCCCGCCTTGAACCAAATAAAAAAAGACAGTCTAATTTTAAAAACACATAAAAAAACATTGCAAACTAATTAAAAACATTAATATATAACAAAACATAATCATACAGTTCCTTGATAGTCATGACACAATTAATTAAACATAATTAAAAGACCGTAGATCTATCGGTGACGCTTGCGTGGCATTATTGCCTTGGTCATCGATGTCGCCGCTTTTTCCAGGCGCCACCATCCTCGTCGTCCTCGTCCTGGGGTCAGGTCAATGTATGGCGGCGGCGTCCAGAGATGGGGTGGCGGGCCCCCAAAAGGGCCAGCGTCCTGTGCAGGATGAGGTGTAGGCGGTGGTGTTGTTGGCCACGGCTCAGACGCCGACTGCGGTGTCGGTGGTGGGCTGCATCGCACTGTGGCCATCCAGGACCATGAATGATCGTACATTGATGACGGCCATGCCCGGGTGGCCTCCTCCGTCACCTCGTCCTTGACCTCGGCCTTGACGTCCAGCTCTGGCACGTAGACGGTGGCAGCAGCCAAGAAGGCGAGCATATGCTCCAGCCCCTCCCACTTCTCCTCCTGTTGGCGCTTGTACTCCCGCTCGGAGTCCTCCATGACCGCCCGAATCAGACCCTCCTTCTTCTCGGTCGTCATGGCGGGAGGGACCGACGACGGTGGTGACGGAGAAGGAGAGGGCATCGGCATTAGGCCACAAATGCGAGTCCGGCTGCACACTCTGGGCGGGCTTGCCGCGCGTCGATGCGTCGCGTGGGGCTGGCTACGAGCACGACCGGCAAAGTAGGTTTGCCGACGCATGTCGTGCTCGTCCTGGAACCAAGTGTCCCAGAGCGGCGAGACGATGGCGTACCTTGGGTCGGCAAGGAACTCCCGCGAGATGTGAGTGCGTTGGTGCGTGATCTCCACCAGGCGGGCACGAACGCTAGCCGGGACGGGACAGGGGGGCGGGTCAGCACCCGATCCGGGCTCGGATGCCACCCACTGGGGAGGTGCGCATCCGACCACGGCAACAGGGTGTCGGTCTCCTAGTAGCGGCGACATATGTCCACCTTCATGTACGCTGGCCGTGAACCGGAGTTGTCAGATGGGGGATGGAGAATGTCGCCGGTGAGGGGATGCGGTTGGCCCCGATCGGGGATGATGTGGTGGACAACCGGCCTCATGGTCGCGATGGCCCTTCTTGTCGGGCACCCACTTCCAAAACTCCATGGATATCGGATAACGGGGAGCGAGGAGGGTGGCGCTAGCTGTCAGGCACGAAGGGGGCACAAGAGATTGGAGTGGGGACGCTTGTTGGAAGTGGAAGTGGCCACACGAGTCCATGACTCTGCCATAAAATAGGACATGGTAGGGGGGCCGGGTGAATGATCAGTGGGCCTGCCCATGCGTGTGGATTAAATGAGGACGGTGGGAGGTAGTTGGACAACTAACACGCAAGCCATAGGCGGATGACCAGAGGACGCATGCGCGTCCTTTCCATGTCCGTTTGACCGTAAAGCCATATCAAAAATGCACCTGCAATGCGTCCAAATGAACCAGAAGTGGACATTTTTTGTGGATACGGAAGCGCATTGGGTTGAAACGCTGCAACATATCTATAATTTTTTATTGTTCCATGCTATTATATTATCATTCTAGGTTGGTTTTTAGGCATTTACTTTGTGATTTATATTTTTTTAGCACTAACCTATGAACACAGTGCCAAGTGCAAGCTGTTGTTTTCTGCATGTTTTTAGCTTTTCAGGAATACTATACCAAACGAAGTCCAAATATCCCCGAAACTTTTTGATGATTTTTATGGACCAAATAAAGACCTGTAAGCTTCGAAGGAAGACCGTGGGCACAAGGGGTATCCCCAAGCCAACAGGGCATGCCAAGGGGGGTGGCCACGCCCTGATGGATTGGGGCCACCTCCCAACTCTCCAGACCCTGCTCTCTCCGATATAAATTCACATATATCCCCAAAACCCTAGAGAGCCTCCCGAAACACTTTTTCGTCACCGCAAACTCTTGTTCAGCTGTGTGCCCATCTGGAGCCCTGTTCCGATGCCCCGCGAGAGGGGGGTCGATCATGGAGGGCCTTTAGATCAACATTGCTGCTCCAATGGTGATGTGTGACTAGTTCACCATAGACCTACGGGTCCATAGTTAGTATGTAGATAGCTATCTCTCTATATATGTTCTTCATTGCCAAGATCATTGTGATTCCCGCGGTGATCTATCTTATGTAATCACTCTTATGCAATGCATTTATTTGGATCCCATGAATTGTGAATTTATATTCAGATTATTCAGGAGATTATATTGAGTTCCTTGCTAGTCTTTCATATATATGCATGATTTGATAGCTTCGTAATTCTCTCTGATCTATCGGTTTGATTTGGCCAACTAGATTGAATTATCTTGAGTGAGAGAGGTGCGCTGTAGTGGGTTCAATCTTGCGGTTCTCAATCCCAGTGACCCAAAGGGACATGGCACGTATTGTATTGCTTCCACTAAGGGTAAAATGATGGGTTTCATTCATATTAATTGGATTTACTTTGTCTACATCATGTAATTATCCTCCAAGCATTACTCTGTTTTTACTTAATACTATAGATGCATGTTGGATAGCGGTCGATGGGTGGAGTAATAGCAGTAGATGCAGGCAGGAGTCGCTCTACATGCTTATAGACGTGATGCCTATAGGTAATGATCATTCCCATGTACTCCCTCCGTTCCAAAATATAAGACCTTTTAGAGATTACACTATGGACTATATACGGATGTATATAGACCTATTTTAGAGTAAAGATTCATTAATTTTGCCCCGTATGTAGACTTACAGTGGAATATCTAGAAGGTCTTATATTTAGGAATGGAGGGAGTATAAATATTGCATAACTATGCGCTTTTCAATCAATTGCCCAACAATAATTTATCTACCCACCGTATGCTTTCTATGAGAGAGAAGTCTCTAGTGAAAACTATGGCCCCTGGTCTCTACAAATTAAATTCCCAAAACCAAAAATACCTTGTCATTATTATTTATTTATTTTGTATTTATATTTATCAAATTATCTATCTACAACTACTTATCTCTTGCGAATAACAAGTTCAAGGGGATTGACAACCTTCTTGCCCTCGTTGCGTGCGAGTGTGTGCTCTTTTGTGTGCATGCGCCGAAGATGGGAAATTGTGTGCTCCTCCTATTGGTTCGATAACCTTGGTTCTTGCTAAGGGAAATACTTACCTCTATTGTGTTGCATCATCCCCTCCTCTTTGGGGAAAATCCTAACGCAATTTACAAGTATCAGGAAGGATTTATGGCGCTGTTGCGAGGGAGTATCACCAATTTCCTATCAAGTACCTACACACAAATTATCATTAACTTGTTATAATTTTTATTTATGTTATATTTTATTTCAATAAAAATATACAAAAATATTTATCTTTGCTAGTTTACTTGTTCGCTTGCTATACTTGCTAGTTTACTTGTTTTGCTTTTTACTTTGCTAGTTTCGTCACTATGTCTCAAGATAATACGAAGTTGTGTGATTTATGAAATACTAATAATAATGATTTTATTAGTACTCGTATACCACCCATCACTAGTGCGGAGTTTTATGATGTTTCATTGCTAAATCTTGTTATGAAAGACCAATTTTCGGGAAGTCCTTGTGAGGATCCCGCTTCTCATCTCAACACCTTTGTTGAATTATGTGATATGGAAAAGAAAAAAAGATATGGATAATGATGTTATAAAATTTAAATTATTTACATTTTCATCAAGAGACAAAGCTAATGCTTGGTTTTCATCTTTACCGCGTAACATTATTGGTACATGGGATAAGTGTAAAGATGCTTTCATTGCCAAGTATTTTCCTCCCGCTAAGATTGTTTTTCTTCATAATAAAATCACGAATTTTAAACAACATGAGCACTAATATGTTGCACAAGCATGGGATAGAATGAAATTGATGATTAGAAATTGTCCCGCGCATGGTTTGAGTTTATGTATGATTATACAAAATTTTGATGCGGGACTAAACTTTGTGTCTAGAAATCTCCTAGATTCTACTGCAGGTGGTACCTTCGTGGAGGTGACATAGGGAGAGGCCACCAAACTTCTGGAAAATATCATGAAAAATTATTCTCAATGGCATAGCGAAAGTGCCTCAACTGGGAAGAAGCTAAATTCTATTGAGGAAATTGCTACTTTGAGTGATAAAATGGATGCTCTTATGAATATGGTTGCTAGTAAACATGCTCAAGTTGATCCCAATGATATTCCATTATCTAATTTGATTTAGAAAAATAATTATGCTATTGATGCGAACTTTGTATCTCAAAATAATTACAACAATAATGCTTATAGAGGGAATTTAATTACTAGGCCATATCTTGGTAATTCCTCTGATAATTATGGCAACTCTTATGGTAATTCCTATGGAAATTCATATAATAATAATAATATGATACCTACTCATATTTATAACACCATTAAAGAATTTATTTGTTTTCAAAAGATTTTTAATACTATGGTAGAGGAAAAGTTGCATAAAGTTGATGATATGGCTAGGAACATGGATATAATTGCCCTTGATGCGGAAACTATTAAAAATAAAAAAATCCCACCAAATCATGATATCAATGACTCCATTAAATATATCCAAATATCTATTAATGAGAGCAAGGAGAGGACCACTAGGTTGAGAGCTAAACGAGAATTCTTAGAAAAAGCTCTTCCACCCCGTTTTTACCGTAATCATGATGAAGATCTTAAAATGATTCGTACTTATCCTATTGAATCTCTATTTACTAATATGAAAATAGATTATAAAGGGTTTTATATGAGTCAACTTTATCTAGAAGGTGTCCCATTTGTTCGGAGGGTGATGATCTTAATGATAAAAATGAAAAAAGTGGGTTAGGAGAGGTCAAAGCTTTAACTAGTATATGCCCACTATCTTGAATTACGAGGACTTTAATTATGAGAGTTGTTATTTAATATAATGTTTTTCCTTGTTTCAATCCATTATTATCGGGGGATAAAAGCTTATGATGATAAAATTGAGCTAGAAGTTTCTATACCTAGAAAGTTGCTGGATGAATATGAACCTACTATTAAATAAATGTTAAATAATATGATTGTAATGCTTTGCGTGACCTTGGTTCTAGTGTTTCAACTATACCAAAATATCTTTGTGATGTGCTTGGTCTCATCGATATACAAGATTGTTCCCTTAACTTGCATCTTGCAGGTTCTACCATTAAGAAACCTTTGGGTAGAATAAGTGATGTCCTCATTCTTGCTAATAGAAATTATGTCACTATAGATTTCATTGTGCTTGATATTGAGTGCAATCCATCATGTCAATTTATACTTGGAAGACCTTTCTTACGAACTATAGGTGTTATTATTGATATGAAAGAGGGATACATAAGATTCCAATTCCCATTAAAGAAAGGGATGGAACACTTCCCTAGGAATAGAATTATACCACCTTATGAATCTATGATTAGGGCTACATATGGATTGAATGTCAAAGATGATATCACTTGAAACTATGCATTATGCCTAGCTAGGGGCATAAAACGATAGCGCTTGTTGGGAGGCAACCCAATAGTCATGTTATTTTTATTGTTCTACTTTCTATTTGTGTTAGTCAACATGATTATTGCTACTGTAATTATTGTGATTTTATGTTTAAATTAGTTTTTGTGCCAAGTAAATCATTTGGGATGATTTGAAAGATAGGTAGAATTGATACGATCCAAACACAAAAACTTTTACGTCTAGTGCAGACTTTCTATGATTTTACTGGAACATATTTTTGGTATGAAGTATTAGTATAAAAATTCCGCAGGTTGTCCTAATATTTCAGAATTTTCTGAGTTACAGAAGTATAGTTTAAGTGTTGATCACTGTAAATTGTTTTGTTTTAGACAAATTATGTTTTTGCTTGCATAGTTTACTTGTTTTGATCAGGCTATGGATTATATCGGTGGATATAAATCATGGTGAATTTTTAATGCGGTACCTTATGCAATAATAAAATATGAATCAATTTATAATAGTACCTAAAGTTTTTGGTTTGCCTATCCTACTAACGGATCTCACGAGTTTTCTGTTGAGTTTTGTATGTTGAAGTTTTCAAGTTTTGGGTGATATCATGATGGGTGAAGGAATAATGAGTGGCAAAGGGCCTAAGCTCTGGGATACCCAAGCAACCCCAAGGTAAATTCTAGGAAGACTCAGGCATCTAAGCTTGGGGATTCCCCTGAAGTCATCTCCTCTTTTGCCTCAATCCATCGATATGTCACATGGAGCTATATTTGTAATCATCACATGATCTGAATTTTCCTTGGAGCATCGTGTATTATAGTTTTATTTTGTTTTAGTTTTACACAATCATTGTTTGATGTACACACCCGCTTGAGATAGGCACATGTTCACCATGATTTGTAAGAATATTCTAGGTGTTTCAGTTATATCTTTTGAGCTAAGCATTTGCTCTAGTATTTCACTTATATCTTTTAGAGCACGGTGGTGTCTAGATTTTATAGAAATAATTGCACTCTAATTCTTCACTTAAATTTGTTCGAGAGTTAAATAAACAGTGACGGTAATTTGCATGGGTTATAAGACTAGTACAAAAATAATAGGTATTCAAGGAGTGCATAATAAAAACCTTCCTGTAGCACATAAAAGAGAAATTGTGGGTTAATGATATTGATGTGGTAATATGAAAGGGCATGAGTGCATGGTTGTTGGTTAGTAGAAATATTGATAGTTAAAGGGTGTTAATTTGTTGTTCATCTAAAATTTGTTATGTCATGGTGATGATGTGTGAGCATTCTTATTCCTCGTTGAAATCCTAGTGTTGTTTAGGTCGGGGGGGGCGATGGTTAACTCCTCCCAACCTCCCCCCTAGGGGCATGCGAGTAGTACTATGCTTCAAGAGATCTAAGAAAGCTTTGAAATAAGTATGTGAGTTCTTTATGAATAATTTGAATCGATGGATGTACACACTCTCACCTCCTCATATTTGCTATCCTCTTCAGTACTGTGCATTGCCCATTCTCACCTCGAGGATCGGTGCAAAATTCACCGGTGCATCCAAACCCCATGACATGATACATGTTGTTGCACATAAGCCACTATATATCTTCCTCAAAACAGCCACCATACCTACCTATCATGGTATTTCCATATCCATTCCAAGATATATTTCCATGCAACTTCCATTGTTACGTGTTATGACTTGAACACTCACTGTCATATTGCTTTGCATGATCACATAGCTGACATAGTATTTGTGGCAAAGCAACCGTTCATCATTGTTTACATGTTATGCTAGATCATTGCACATCCTGGTTTTTGGTGCACTAGAGTTTGGGTTCTCCAGTGCCCCTTACTTGTGCACGGGCAGTAGTAGCCCCTCCGGTTCTAGGCCCGACAAGGGGATGCTAGATGCAGATGTGGGGAAGTCAAGAGAACATTCAAACAAACAATCAAGATCAAGAACGAAGGTTAGAACCCCAGCAAGACCGTGCCGGGATAGCCTCCAAACCCCTGGCAAGGCAAAGCCCCGACAATATCCCGCCAGCGCAGAGGCCAGGTGTCGCCCCACCTAGGCACGTGTCCAAGCGCCGGCGAAGGAGAAGGCTAAGCGGTGCCGATGGGATGGGGTCCTATCCCGCCCCGTAGACGGTCAGGGGCACCTGACAGAGCATTAAATGCGCTTGTCTTACACCGTCAGTGTTAGGTACGATAACACTGTAGCACTGTACACCTCGTGTACGTACTGTATGCCGCTGTTGGGATCCCCTTAGTCATATAAAAGGAGGCCAAGGGTGATACAGTAGAGGATCTTTTGACTAATCTTCTAGCTCGCACGCGTAGCGGCTGTGCTCTATCGCCCACACAGCGATCCTATGGCTAGAACCCAAGAACATCCATAATACACAAAGAAGGAGTAGGGTTCTATGCTTCTCAACGGCCCGAACCTGGGTAAAAATCCCCCGCGTTGCTCGTTCGACCTGCCCTTCACGCATATCCATCTCCCTGCCGAACCGAAAGGGGTCCTCCCGATCCCGTAGGTGTTCGTCCTCCACGACACTAGTACACTACCACATGCATTCATAAAGGGTCGTGATATTTAGAAGTTTTGCATATCAAGTTGTAAGTAGATAGAAGTGTGAGTTTTTTCATTATTAGGGCACTATCTAAGTGAGGAAAGGATGATGGAGACAATGATTCCCCCACAACTCGGAATGAGACTCCAGACGGAAAATTAAAAAAAAGTAAAAAGAAAGAAAAAGAAAGAAAGAAAAAAAGGAAAAAAGGAAAAAAAGAAAAAAAAGGGGAAGAAAACAAGGAAAAAGTAAATGAGAGAAAATAGAGAAGAGACGGTGCTACTATCTCTTTGTCCACACTTGTGATTCAAAGTATCACAATGTTTTTCATATAGAGAGTCTCGTGTTTTGTCATTTTCATATGCTAGTGGGAATTTTTCATTATAGAACTTTGCTTGTATATTCCAATGATGGGCTTTCTCAAATGCCCGAGGTCTCCATGAGGAAGCAAGTTGGATGCACATCCACTTAGCTTCAGTTGAGCTTTCATACCCACATAGCTCTAGTGCATCCGTTGCATGGCAATCCCAACTCCTCGCATTGATATCGATTGATGGGCTTATCCATAGCCCGTTGATCCGCCTAGTTCATGCGAGATTTTCTTCTCCACTTTTACCCCTTTGAAAGCTACCACCATATTCTATTCCGGCTATATGCTATGTCCATGGTGCACGCTCATGTATTGAGTGAGGTTTAAAATGACGAAGCACGTTAAATAGTATGATCCAATTGCTTGGCTTAAAAACATGGTGCTTGACATTTGTATTTATGTGGTGAAGACGGAGCCATGCCATGCTAATATGATAAAAACGAATGGGGGTAATGGGGGGTAAACATTCTTTAAGAATTGTATATTTTGAAAGTTGATGATTATGTTACTTATGTTGATGGATATTACTATGTTAATGTTTGTTGATTCATCATTTCTCCATGATTCTACTTGAAAGAGATTACATGTTGGGTAGAATGTCACATCAAAAATAATGTTCTTCTCATATTCCTACTCGAGGACGAGCAGGAATTAAGCCTGGGGATGCTGATACGTCTCCAATGTATCTATAATTTTTTGTTGTTCCATGCTATTATATTATCATTCTAGGATGTTTTTTAGGCATTTACTTCTTGATTTATATTATTTTGAACACTAACCTATTAACCTAGTGCTCAACCTTGTTTCCCCAAGCCAACAAGGCGCATCTAGGAGGGTGGTCGCGCCCTGATGGCTTGGGGCCACCTACCTACTCCTCTAGCCTCATTCTCTGGGCTATAAATTCACATATATTCCAAAAATCATAGAGAGCCTCCTGAAACACTTTTTTCACCGTCGCAGGGGCATTCCAAAAATCGTAGACGGTCAGGGGCACCTGACGGAGTATTAAATGCGCTTGTCTTACACCGCCAGTGTTAGGTACGATAACATTGTAGCACTGTACACCTCATGTACGTACTGTATGCCGCTGTTGGGATCCCCTTAGTCAAATAAAAGGAGGCCCAGGGCGATACAGTAGAGGATCTTTTGATTAATCTTCTAGCTCGCATGCGTAGAGGCTATGCTCTATCGCCCACACAACGCTCCTATGGCTAGAACCCAAGAACATCCATAATACACCAAGAGTAGGAGTACGGTTTTACACTTCTCAGTGGCCCGAACCTGGGTAAAAATCCACTACGTTGCTCGTTTTACCTGCCCTTCGCACATATCCATCTCCCTACCAAACTGAAAGGGGTCCTCTCGATCCCATAGGTGTTCGTCCCCCATGACATC
Organism: Hordeum marinum; assembly: GCA_022496015.1. Lineage (NCBI taxonomy): Eukaryota > Viridiplantae > Streptophyta > Magnoliopsida > Poales > Poaceae > Hordeum > Hordeum marinum. The sequence continues at coordinate 374,058,068 of CM039678.1, read as the reverse complement.
TCTGGCGTGCCAGGTAGGGGGATTGGTTACGTAAACCTGGTCCAATGATCAGCGCGTCAGCTCATTCATCATATCCATTGCCATGGCTCCCAAGAAGAAGGGTTTCATGGCGGTGGAACCCTCCACGTCCGTTGCTCCTGTAGCTGCCCAAGCGGGCGACAGAGTGGACGTGGGCGGAGGAAGCGGAGACCCTACGCCCACGTGGCGCTCCGGTTATCAAGGCCGAGGAAGCTGCAATGCCTGCAGCAGAGACGCTCATGGCGGCGGCGATAACTCCCACACCGTTGGGTCTCAGGATGGAGCTATACTGCCTGCGGGCGGTACGGTGAACTCCAGGGATGGAAGGGTACCCTCCAAGACACCCACGCCGGCGCGTACGCTGCGACATTCTCAAGACACGCGCGAAGAGCAGCGCCGTGGCGTCGGTGGTTTCCAACGTCCCCATGGAAAAGCTCCTGCGCATCGCTCCCAAGATGCGCGGGACCAGCATGCACGCCAACAAGCTAGTGGGAGTGGCGTGCAATCCCGCGAATGCGACGAAGCTCCTTCCAACACGGTTAGGAGTCAGAGCACCTCGCATTCTTCACGCCGTTCGTTGTTGACCACGTCGGAAGAAGCAATGGCATAGGCACAACTGCTCCTAAACTTTCCTCCTACTGCAGAGAAGCTCGACGAATGGAGAGCCACTATTCAGAGCCTCCCCAGCCTCGCCGATAAGTTTCGGTCCACCGTACCGGCTCGCGCCAGTGGCCAGAAGGCCGGAGGCGGTGCGACCACGGTGCACTCTCCTCCACAGCAACAATGCCAATCGCCGACTCATCGAACCGACGCTTGTGACGGTTACTCGACAGCGTCGTCTGATCCACAAACTCGGCGCGATCAATGTCAAGTTATTCGGGAGCAAAGAAAAGAATACGCTTGGACTACAATTGAGCGGTGGAGGGAAGCACGCCATCAACTTGATAAGCGTACAGGACCCACTGTAGGCAAATCCACGCCAGGGTATCATGTCAGCCTACCTTACGAGGTGGGTTGTCCAGCGTTTACCTGTGAGCTGCGGCAAGTCTAGTGGCCCAACTCCCGAACATTCAAGCCAGACGTCCCAAAGAAATATGACGACAAGACTCACCCGTCAGAGTTCTTGGGTATCTACACCATTGTGGTGCAGGATGCCGGGGCTCGCAACGAGAAGATACACGCCAACTACTTCCCGTTGGTACTCAAGCCCAACGTCAGGTCCTGGTTGATGCACCTGTCGGAGAATTCCATCACCTCCTAGGCAGACATGTGCCATGAGTTTGTTGGAGCCTTTACCGGAGGACACCAAGCTCCTGGTCAAGAAAGTGACTTGCAAATCATTCCCTAGAAAGAAGGTGAGACCTTGCGCAAGTACATTCAAAGGTTCAACCATGTGCATCACAACATCCCGGATGTTCATTTTGCCACTATTATTAGCACGTTCCACCAGAATGTGCGCAACCATAGGATGCGCGAACAGCTGGTGATGAACAAGGTCAGAGATGTTGCCGAGCTTTATGCTCTGGCCGATAGATGTGCCTGAGCCGAAGAAGGGAGGATACTCCCCGGCGAAGAAGCTGGCATTGGAGTCAACTCTGATGATGAAGACGACACCGCCCCGACAAAGTAAAACCGACGACGGAACAAGAAGCGCAAGAGTAAGATTGTTCTTGCCGTCGAGGGATCCAACAACATCAATGCCGCCAAGAAAACCAAGGTTGATAGTCTCGACAAGGAGGTTGTCGGGTGCACCTCGTGACAGGCCATGGAGGCCACCGACAAGACGGAAGGTTCCGACAAGCAGTATTACAAGATCCATCACACCAAGGGCCACAACCTCCAAAACTGCCGACAGGTCGAGCAACTCGTCGAGAAGCAGAAGGATGAGTACGTAAGACGAGACAAGGAGAAATCCCAGAACGATGCAGAAGGGTCCGGCAAGAAACACGGCGACCGAGGAGGTCGCAGTGGCAAAGCCAAGCAACAGAAGGAGAGGCCCGCTCGAGGCCGCGACAAAGAAGGAGGGGATGACGATTGCAACAAAGAGGACGATGAGTCTATCGAGCATGAGTTCTAGAAGGCTACAAAGATGATGTTAATCGAGGGAGGTGTCTTATCGTATTCCTCTCATTGCCAACTTAAACAGTGGGCATGCGAGGTCAATGCAGCGGAGCCGTCTGTCATGCCCAAAAACCTCTGAAGTGGTCCAACACTCCTATTATTTTCGACGTCGAGGACCACCCTGATTGCACAACCGCAGTCGGGTGTCTGCCATTGTTGGTTTCGCCGACAATTCACAACCTCAAGGTGACGAAAATGCTAGTCAATAGTGGGGCCAACCTGAGCCTAATCTCGTTTGATGTCGTCCAGAGGCTACAAATTCCTGATGAAGATCTCGAGCTGACAGACATGTTCCAAGGGATCAATTTAGGAAGGAGTCAGCCAAAGGGAAAAAGCACACTGCCGGTAACATTTGGTAGTGACATAAATTTCAGAACAGAGAAGATTGTTTTTGACGTCGCCAAGATCTCATTGCCATACAATGGTATCCTTGGCCGCCTAGCGCTGGCCAAGTTCATGGACGCCACCCACTTCGCTTACGATGTGCTGAAGATGCCCGGGCCAATGAGCGTCATCACGATCAACTCTGACAAGAAAGGTGCACTCATCTGGCCCGGCCAACTCTACCGGGAGGCAGTTGCAGCACCTGCCGCCAAGGCACTTGCTCCTGCCGCTGAAGCTCCTGGGGGGAGAGAAGACTGGCAAGGTCTCTGGCGCACATTTCGGCAAGCACACCTCCTCGGAGTGCTGCGCTCCTGTTGACGATGTGCCATAGAGCTCCACCGGCAAGAACAAGAAGTCCAAGGCAACTCCATCCGAGACCAAAAAGGCGCCCGTCAAGGAGGATGGCACGAGGGAACTTTCACCATAAGTTCCACCCTCGATGACAAATAGGAAAGCACGCTTGTTGCCTTCCTATGTGCGAATGTCGATGTGTTTGCATGGCAACCGTCTGACATACCGGGTGTTCCCACGGAGGTAATTGAGCACCATCATGTCGTCTATCCTCATGCGTGAATTGACGAGCAGAAAGTGAGGAAGCAAGCCTTGGAGAGACAAAAATTCATTGCCGAGGAAATTAGAAAACAGGAAGCGGCATGTCTGGTCAGAGGGGTGCTCCACCCAACATGGTTGGCCAATCCCATTGTATTGCGCAAGGCGGATGGGAAATGGAGGCTATGTATTGCCTATACAGATCTCAATAAAGCCTGCCCAAAAGATCCCTTTCCCTTGCCGCTCACCGACCAGATTGTGGACTCCACTGCCGGCTGTGACTTGCTGTCGTTCCTCGATGCATACTCAGGGTACCATCAGATCTTCATGTCGAAGGTAGACGAAGAGAAGACTGCATTTATTACCCCATGTGGTATGTATTGCTTCGTGCGAATGCCTTTCGGGTTGAAAAGTGACGGTTCAACATTTGCAAGAGCAGTCCAGATTGGTTTTGAACCCTAGCTGCATAGGAATATGGAAGCTTATATGGATGACATAGTGGTTAAAACCAAGGACAAGGCAACACTCTTACAAGACCTAGAAGAGACCTTAAAGCTTAATCCCGAGAAGTGTGTGTTTGGCGTTCCGTCTGGCAAGCTTCTCGGATTCTTTGTGTCTTAGCGTGGGATTGAAGAAAACCCTAATAAAATCAAGGCGATTGAGCAGATTGAAGCACCAAAATGCGTCAAGGATGTACGCCGTCTTGCCGGTTGCATCGCAGCTCTAAGCAGGTTTATCTCAAAATCCACTAAGCGTGTCCTGCCGTTCTTCAAAATCTTGAAGAAGGCACGTCCGATGAAATGGACTCCGGAAGCGGAGGCAGCGCTGCAGGATTTGAAGAAGTACCTCTCCTCTCCGCCAACACTAGTCGCACCTAGGCCACAAGAACCGTTGCTGCTATACCTAGCAGTGACGAATCAAGTGGTTAGTGTTGTGCTGGTGGCACAGAGGGAAGCTGACAAAGAAGCGGCGGCAGGGGCGAGAGCGACAAGCGATGGGCAGGAACTCCCCAGGCAGGTATTGATGCCGGCAAGGCAAGGTCAGTACAGGCAAACGAAGCAACGCAAAAGAAGAAGATGGTGCAGTGCCCAATTTATTTTGTCAGTTCCCTCTTGCATGGAGCTAGGTCAAGATACTCTGGTGTGAAAAAATTACTTTTCGGTCTCCTTATGGCCTCGAGGAAGCTGCACCACTCCTTCCAAGCACATGAGATCACCGTCGTCACTCGCTTTCCGCTGCACCGGATTCTACGGAATCCAGATGCCACTGGCAGGGTTGTGGAGTGGGCTTTGGAGCTGTCGAGCTTTGGCTTCAACTTTCAAATTTCTTGAACTATCCAAACCAGAGCCCTAGAAGAATTCATTGCAGAATGGACCCCAACGCCAGACAAAGAGGTCCAGGAAACAACTCTTCCCGGCAATGAAATTGAGCAAGAATGGGTCATGTATTTTGATGGGGCTTTCTCCCTGCAAGGGGCCGGTGCTGGCGTGCTACTTGTCGCACCCATCGGAGAGCACCTCAAGTACATAATTAAGATGCACTTTCCCCGGGAGAGATCAACAAACAATATGGCGGAGTATGAAGGACTTCTTGCCGGTCTCAGGATCGCGACAGACCTTGGAATCAAGAACCTCATCGTCAGAGGTGATTCACAACTTATCGTCAGGCAAGTCAACAAGGATTATCGGAGCCCGTTGATGGAGGCTTACGTGGATGAAGTGAGAAAGCTAGAGGAGCGCTTCGACGGCCTGCAAATAGAGCATGTTCCTTGTGCGGAGAACATCATTGCCGACGAGCTGTCGAAGCGCGCTGCCCTCAAGTTACCTATGAGACCAGGAACTTTTGTGCTCAAGCTAACTCAGACATCTGTAGCATCATCAACAAAGCAATATAAGAAAAGAAATTTGAATTCCGGCCGGTAATTCCCTGCAGAGCTCCTAGAAGCCGTTGGTGAGGAAGTTGCCGGGAACGACGCCAAGCTTGCCGGGGAGCAACAGGCTCCGGCAGGACCTCAGGTCTTCACTGTAGAGACAAACGATCCCGCCACAGAAGACATGCCTTTAGTCCTTGCCGTCGAGCCCCAGGCTCCGGCATGGGCACAGCACATTGTTCAGTTCCTCCAAACAGGAGAACTCCCCGAGGAACAGGAGGAAACAGAGAAAGTAGCCCATCAGTCCAATATGTACCACTTTGTGGATGATGTCCTGTACAGAAAGAGACCAAAACAGTGTGAAATTCAAGTGCATTCCTCAGGAGGATGGATTGGAGCTGTTGGCAGAGATACATGGAGGCATATGTGGCTCCCACATAGGGTCAAGTGCACTGGTCGGTAAAGCATTGTGGCAAGGTTTGTTCTGGCCCACCGCCCTCCAGGATGCAACTGCGCTAGTAACCAAGTGTGAAGCATGCTAGTTCCATTCAAAGAAGCTACATCAACCAGCTCAAGCTCTTCAAACAATCCCTCTCTCCTAGCCATTTTCGGTCTGGGGGCTCGACATTTTGGGCCCCTTCCTCATGCTACCGAGGGCTTTGAGTACTTGTATGTTGCAATCGACAAGTTCATGAAGTGGCCGGAAGTGGAGGTAGTGAGAAAGGTGACAACACAGTCAACCGTCAAGTTCTTCAAAGGACTAGTCCGCCACTTTGGTGTTCCTAATAGGATCATCACTGACAACGACACGCAGTTCACAAGCCGCGCCTTCATGCAATATGTCCAGGACCTTGGCAACAAAACCTATTTTGCTTCTGTCGCTCACCCAAGGAGCAACGGCCAAGCGGAAAGGGCGAATGGTTAAGTGCCGCGAGGGCTTAAAATGAGAACTTTCGACAAGCTACACAAGTGCAGAAGGCGACGGTTCTTTGGTCAATGAGAACGACACCAAATTGAGCCACCGGCCAGACACCCTTCTCCCTGGTGTATGGGGCAAAAGCAATTCTCCCCACGGAACTCATATATGGGTCGCCTCGAGTGCTCGCTTATGATGAGCTTGAGCAAGAGCAGTTGCGACAAGATGACGCGACGCTCCTTGAGGAAGACCACCTTCGGGCCGTTGTGAGAGCTACACGCTACCAGCAAGCTTTGCGCCGCTATCATAGCCGCAAGGATTGTGCCCAAAGCCTTGAGGAAGGCAACCTTGTTCTTCGACATGTTCAGTCGGCCAAGAATTCCAAAAAGTTGACGCCAAAGTGGGAAGACCCTTATCGGGTAGTACGAGTCACCAGGCCTGGTGCAGTCCACCTAGAGACCGAAGATGGCATTCCGGTGAGCAAATCCTGGAATATAGATCATCTTCGTAAGTTCTACCCATAAGGCACTATTGCCAGGCACCCCAGAAACCACCTTTTGTACGAGTATTGCCGGCAAGGCATGTGATCCTTTGTACAAAGCCATGCGCAGACCCCACGCATAGCTGAATAAGACCGAGCGTTCTGCAACTCTTGTCGGTTTCCATGTCTACTTGTTTTGCATGCTTATCCAAGATGTTGCATTACGCCTATTCCCAACAAGTACTAACGGACCATCAAGGTTCCACATCTCTATTTTCTATTCTTTCTTTTTCTTAAAAGACAGAAGGTTCTCTCGCGTGCAAGTTTGCCGGGGGATGCGATGGTATGGACACCAAACGGGCGACGTCCAAAATTGGCATCTTGTTGGAAGGAGCGGGAAAAAGTAACGTGATGGAAAGATAAGTTGCTAAACCCTAAGTGAATTTTTTCTGTGAAGTTATTTTCCTTGGAGGATTCGAACTTTGTATGGAAAACCTGCATGCTAAGGAACCTTGCCATAATCAACGGCGCCCTTGCTCTGTTTCGAGTCCGCTCAACAACTTATGTGGCTGCGCTTGCGCCGTTGCTCTGTTTCGAGTCCGCTCAGCGGCAAAAGTGGCTGCGCTCACGCCCTTATTCTATTTCGAGTCCGCTCAACAGCTTAAGTGGCCATGCCAAGAATGTCAAGGTATCTTGCCAGCAGTAGCACCGCTAGTAGGCTGCTAAGGACCCGTTCCTCAAAGCGCTCGCGGTAGGGCTACGCATGCCTGGAAGATTTTTCCGAAAATGCGTAGGGAAAGCACCATGCAAAGAGGAATATAATAAGGAGAATAATACACGGTCATTCAAATGGGGGTGAACTTTACATGAGATGACGCCTCTTCCTAAGTACATATTTATTTGACTTTCACCCCTAGGGGAGATTATAAGAAGAAAAGATAGGAGGAGGAGGAGGAGGCAGATTACAAGAAGAAAAAGATAGCAAGGGGCTTCCAACGAGAGCCTGGCCCCTCGTAGGCTAGCATTAGGCAGGGGAGAAGACCAGCACTACGCAGACGAGAGCAGGGGGCCTGGAAGCCAAAGTCCATAGGCCTGCCCGAAGTTCCACCTAGAAGATGAGGCAGCGCCCGAGACAATGGACCCCTGGCAAGATCGTCCTGTTGGGAGGGGGAGAGGCATGAGGCTGACGATGATGGTGCGGCCGTCGACCAGTTAGAGCTTAGGTCGTCGTATTCCGACTTGACGGCCTGGAGCTCGGACTCATCGTTGCTTTCACCGACACCATCCTCCTTGTCGCTGTCGGTAGAGGAGGAGCTTTCAGTGCCGCTCGAGCTCTCTTCGCAACAGCTGAGACGGACACCTGAGCATCCATAAATCTTGACGGAGAGCAGATCGGCCCCCTTCATTTTGGAGCGAAGGACGTGCCCATCTTGGAGGTTGTGGGCGCGGGCGAAGGTTTTCCAACCGTGCCTTTAGAACATGACGTGGCTGTCCGGATACTTGAAGTCCACCTGCGTGGCGACATTGCAGCAGCCATGTGCCCGCAACCACAAAACAGGCGGCTTGTCGGTCTCCATCGCCCTGGCGAAAGGGTGAGGGAGGCGCAAATGGCCCCAAAGGGGACCGCGCAGTTTGAGGACGAACTCCAACGCCGTCCGCTCAGTGTGGGTCTCTACAAGGAAGAGGCCTGGCGTTAGAGGGAGAGGTGGAACAGCACTCCACCTCCCCCGGCCTCGGCCTCCACGGCGACCACGGCCCCTTGCGCTTCTCCCGCCACGTGCACCCAGGTCACCCTCCACCTCTACGGCGGAAGTGGTGGCATGATCTCGACGAGAACTCCTCCTTGGTGCAAAGGACGATGGCTGCCCCGCCCCCTATTCATAGATAAGGGCAGGCACCACTCAAGGTTTTGAAGAGGTGGAAGGGCAAGCTCTGGAGGTTCACGCTCGAAAAGGAAGGAGTGATGGATGAGCATCGCCCTTTCTACCCCTCAATTTATAGGGGGCGGCGCGGGGGCTGGCTCTCCCCTTCTCCAAGAGTCGCTGCCCACCTCCTCCAATAGCATCGCCCATGATCACGGGGTGAACAACAACCGCTCCGGTGCTCCAATACATGACGTTGAAGTTTCTGCCACAACCGGGACTTTAAGTCACGGGTGCCCGTTACCGGATCCCCGCTATGCATGCGGCGCGCGTGGCGGAAACGGCCTGACGCAGCAATTGAAATAATTACTACCGCTCTGTGCACGTATCCCATGATGCGCACCTTGCGCACATCGTGGGGAGGCACACTAAGTGGAATAATTGCAACCGGAGGCTCCTGCCATGCGTGCACGTGCACTATTTGGGCCTAGCCCAACAATGCCTCGCACCGTGTGTGGCCCAAGCACGGGGGCTCCTACCGGTGCACTAGAGTTTGGGTTCTCCAGTGCCCCTTACTCGTGCATGGGCAGTAGTAGCCACTCTGGTGTCAAGGCTCGACAGGGGTCTGCTAGATGCAGATGCAGGGAAATCAAGAGAACATCCAAACAAACAATCGAGATCAAGACCGAAGGTTAGAGCCCCGGCAAGACCATGACGGGATGGCCTCCAAACCCCCGGCAAGGCAAAGCCCCGGCAAGATCCCGCCAACGCAGAGGCCAGGTGTCGCTCCACCTAGGCACGTGTCGAGGCGCCGGCAATGCAGGAGGCTAAGCAGTGTTGATGGGACGGGGTCCTGTCCCGTCCCGTAGACGGTCAGGGGCACCTAACGGAGCATTAAATGCGTTTGTCTTACACCGTCAGTGTTAGCTACGATAACATTGTAGCATTGTACACCTCGTGTACATATTGTACGCCGTCGTTGGGATCCCCTTAGTCATATAAAAGGAGGCCAAGGGCGATACAATAGAGGATCTTTTGACTAATCTTCTAGCTCGCACGCGTAGCGGCTGTGCTCTATTGCCCACACAACGCTCCTGTGGCTAGAACCCAAGACCATCCATAATACACAAAGCAGGAGTAGGTTTTTACACTTCTAAGCGGCCCGAACCTGGGTAAAAATCCTCCGCGTTGCTCGTTCGACCTGCCCTTCGCGCATATCCGTCTCCCTGCTGAACCGAAAGGGGTCCTCCCGATCCCGTAGGTGTTCGTCCGCCATGACACTGTTATACTTCCACAGGCATTCATAAAGAGTCGTGATGTTCAAAAGTTTTGCATGTGGAGTAGTAAGTAGATAGAAGTCTGACTTTTTTCATTATTAGGGCACTATCTCAGTGAGGAAAGGATGATGCAGACAATGATTCCCCCACAAGTCAGAATGAGACTCCAAGCGGAAAATTAGAAAAAAGTAAAACGAAAGAAAAAAGAAAGAAAGAAAAAAGGGGAAGAAAAAAAGAAAAAGTAAATGAGAGAAAATTGAGAAGGGACGGTGCTACTACCTCTTTGTGCACACTTGTGCTTCAAAGTAGCATCGTGTTTTTCATATAGAGAGTCTCGTGTTTTGTCATTTTCATATGCTCGTGGGAATTTTTAATTATAGAACTTTGCTTGTATATTACAATGATGGTCTTTCTCAAATGCCCGAGGTCTTCATGAGGAAGCAAGTTGGATGCACACCCACTTAGCTTCAGTTGAGCTTTCATACCCATATAGCTCTAGTGCATCCATTGCATGGCAATCCCAACTCCTCGCATTGATATCGATTGATGGGCATATCCATAGCCCATTGATCCTCCTAGTTCATGCGAGATTTTCTTCTCCACTTTTACCCCTTTGAAACCTACCACCATATTCTATTCCACCTATATGTTATGCCCATGGTTCACTCTCATGTATTGAGTGAGGTATAAAATGACGAAGCACGTTAAATAGTACGATCCAATTGCTTGGCTTAACAACATGGTGCTTGACGTTTGTATTTATGTGGTGAAGACGGAGCCATGCCATGCTAATATGATAAAATGAATGGGGGGTAAACATTCTTTAAGAATTGTATATTTTGTTGATGATTATGTTACTTATGTTTATGGATATTACTATATTAATGTTTGTTGATTCATCGTTTCTCAATGATTCTACTTGAAAGATATTACATGTTGGGTAGAATGTCACATCAAAAATAATGTTTTTATCATTTACCTACTCGAGGACGAGCAGGAATTAAGCTTGGGGATGCTGATACGTCTCCAACGTATCTATAATTTTTTATTGTTCCATGCTATTATTTTATCATTCTACGATGTTTTTTAGCCATTTACTTGTTGATTTATATTATTTTTGAATACTAAGCTATTAACCTAGTTCTCAACCTTGTTGCCCCAAGGCAACAAGGTGCGCCGAGGAGGGTGGTCGCGCCCTGATGGCTCGGGGCCACCTACCAACTCCTCTACCCTATTTCTCTGCACTATAAATTCACATATATTCCAAAAATCATAGAGAGCCTCCCGAAACACTTTTTCGTCGTCGCAAGCTTCTGTTTTGCCATGTGCCCATTTCGAGCCCTGTTCCAGTGCCCCGTCGGAGGGGGATCGATCATGGAGGGCCTCTACATACACCTTGTTGCTCCCATGGTGATGTGTGACTATCTCACCATAGACCTACGGGTCCATAGTTAGTACCTAGATGTCTATATATATCTCTATGTTCTTCGTTGCCATGGTCATTGCGAGTTCCGTGGTGATCTCTCTTATGTAATCACTCTTGTGTGATGCGTTTGTTCGAATCTGATGAATTGTGGTTTTATGTTCACATTATTCATAATATTATATTGAGTTACTTTCTGGTCTTTCATATATATGCATGATTATGATAGCTTTGTAATTCTCTCCGGTCTATCAATTTGGTTTGGCTAACTAGATTGGTTTATCTTCTGAGAGAGGTGTGTTTTGGTGGGTTCAATCTTGTGGTGCTCAATCCTAGTGACAGAAAGGTACATGACACGTATTGTATTGCTTCCACTAATGGTAAAACAAGGGGTTCATTCATATTAATTGGATTTACTTTGTCTACATCATGTCATTATCTTCCAAGCATCACTCTGTTTTTACTTAATACTCCAGATGTCTGCTGGATAGCAATCTATGGGTGGAGTAATAGTATTAGATGCAGAAAGGAGTCGGTCTACTAGCTTACGAATGTGATGCCCATATGTAATGATCATTTCCATGAGTAAATATTGCATAACTATGCGCTTTTCTATCAATTGCCCAACAGTAATTTGTTTACCCATCGTATGCTTTCTATGAGAGAGAAGCCTCTAGCAAAGACTATGGCCCGAGTGTCTCCACAAATTAAACTCCAAATACCTTGATGCCATGATTTTTTTCATTTAGTTTCTATTTATATTTATAAAACTATATATGTATCACTATTTATCGCTTGCAAGTAACAAGTTCAAGCGGATTGACAACCTTCTTGCCCGTGTTGGGTGCAAGTGTGTGCTCTTTTGTGTGTGGGAGCTAAAGACGAGAAATTGTGTGGTTCTCCAATTGGTTAGATAACCTTGGTTCTCACTGAGGTAAATATTTACCTCTACTATGATGCATTATCCCCTCCTCCTCGAAGGAAAACCCAACGCAGATCACAAGTATTAGGAAGGATTTTTGGCGTTGTTGCGGGGGAGTATCATCAATATCCTATCAAGTACCTACCCACAACGTATCATTCAGTTGTTCTACTTTTTATTTGCTGTTATATTTTGCTTGCTATAAAAATCAAAAAAATCAAAAATGTATAATTTTGCTACTTTACTTGTTTGCTTGTTATACTTGCTAGTTTACTTGTTCTACTTGTTACTTTGCTAGTTTTGTCACTATATCTCAATATAATACCAAGTTGTGTGACTTATAAAATACTAATAATAATGATTTTATTAGTACTGCTATACCACCGCTACTAGTGTGGAGTTTTATGACTTTAATGCTGCATTGCTAAATCTTGTTATAGAAGAACAATTTTTGGAAATTCCTAATGAGAATCCTGCTTCTCATCTTGATACATTTGTTGAACTATGTGATATGCAAAATAAAAATGATATGGATAATGATGTTGTCAAATTGAAATTATTTCCTTTTTCACTATGAGACAAATCTAAAGCTTTGTTTTCATTTTTACCTCATAATAGTATTGGAACATGGGATAAGTGTAAAGATACTTTCATTGCCAAGTATTTGCCTCGCACTAAGATTATTTCTCTTTGTAATGAAATTATAAATTTGAAACAAAATGAGAAAGAACATGTTGCACAAGGATGAGAGAGAATGAAATTGATGATTAGAAATTGTCCCACACATGGTCTGAGTTTGTGGATGATTAAACACAATTTCTCATTATGGAGTTGTTCTTTAGTAGAATGTATTTCCTTGTCACAATCCATTGTTAGCACACCCAATGCCTATGAACAAAATAAAGATTTTACTAAACATATTGTAGAAGCAATGATTAAAGATTATGATGAGAAACTTCAGTTAGAAGTTTCTAGACATATAAAGTTGCATGATGAAGGGGAACCTACTACTAAAATAAAGCTTAAAGAATATGAATGCAATGCTTTGTGTGACCTTTTGATACCTCAATTTTGTATCATGATTTCCTATTGATATTTATATTATTGTTTGTCATTATTACACTTTATGATACAATTATTATGCCTTTTATCTTTGAATTTACAAGGTACATCACAAAGACGAAAATTGTCGGAAAATGGAATTCTCGACCTGAAAACTAAGAGAAAGGCTGAAAATTCACTGGACTCCAAATGACCTGAAACTTCATGAGGAATTTTTGTGGAATATATGTGAATTTATGGATGAAACATGTACCATAGGGGGCCAGCTGTTGGTGCCAAGACAATAGGGCACGCCCAGGGGGTTTAACCTAGAAAAAATAAGAAGAGACATTCGAGACGAAGCGTTACTGTCTTGAGGTGGAAACCTGGACAGAGGCCCTTTTGCTCTTAGGTAGAGCGATTATGTTGGTGAAACTTCCCTTCGGGAGGGGGAAATCGTAGCCATCATTGTCACCAATGCTTCCTACTTGTGGGAGGATCAATTTTCATCAACATATTCATCAGCACCATCTCATCTCAAACCCCAGTTCATCTCTTGTATTCAATCTCTATCTCAAAACCTCAGATTGGTACGTGTGGGTTGCTGGTAGTGTTGATTACGTCTTGTAGTTGATACTAGTTGGTTTACTTGGTGGAAGATAATATGTTGACATCCTTATTCATATTTATTACACCTATTATCTTGAACATGGTGATAATTTTTAGGTAGTTACTTTTGTTCCCGAGGACATGTGAGAAGTCTTGTTATGAGTAATCATGTGAAGTGGGTATTCGTTTGATATTTTGACGATATGTATGTTGTTGCTTCTCTTAGTGGCATCGTGTGAACATAGACTACACAACACTTCACCATGTTATGGGCCTAAGGGAAAGCATTGTGGAGTAATAATTAGATGATGGGTTGCTAGATTGACCGAAGCTTAAACCCTAGTTTATGTGTTGTTTCATAAGGGGATGATGTTAGAAATATGCCCTAGAGGAAATAAATAAAGTGTTTATTATAATATTTCCTTGTTCATGATAATTGTTTATTATCCATGCTATAATTGTATTGATTGGAAACACATTGCATGTGTGGATATATAGACAACACTTTGTCCCTAGTGTGCCTCTAGTAAACTAGCTCGTTGATCAAAGATGGTCAAGGTTTCCTAGCCATTGACATGAGATGTCATTTGATTACGGGATCACATCAGTAGGAGAATGATGGGATGGACAAGACCCAAACTATAAACGTAGCATATGATCGTGTCAGTTTATTGCTACAGTTTTCTGCATGTCAAGTATATGTTCCTATGACCATGAGATCATGCAAATCACGAACACCGGAGGAGTGCCTTGTGTATATCAAATGTCGCAACATAACTGGGTGACTATAAAGGTGCTCTATAGGTATCTCCGAGGGTTTCTGCTGGGTTGGCATGGATCAACATTGGGATTTGTTACTCCGTGTGACGGAGAGGTATCTCAAGGCTCACTCGATAATACAACATCACAATAAGCCTTGCAAGCAATGTGACTAAGTGTTAGCCACGGGATCTTGTGTTACAGAATGAGTAAAGAGACTTCCCGACAACGAGATTGAACTAGGTATGGAGATACCAATGATCGAATCTCGGGCAAGTAACATACCGAAGAACAAAGGGAACATCATACGGGATTAACTGAATCCTTGACGTAGAGGTTTGACCGATAAAGGTCTTCGTAGAATATGTAGGAATCAATATGGGCATCCAGGTCCCGCTATTGGTTATTGACTGTAGAGGTGTCTCAGTCATGTCTACATAGTTCTCGAACCCGCAGGGTCTGCACACTTAAGGTTCGGTGACCTTTTTGGTAGTATAGAGTTATGTATGGTGGTGACCGAAGGTTGTTTGGAGTACCGGATGAGATCCCGGACATCACTAGGAGCTCAGGAATGGTCCAGAGGTAAAGATTTATATATAAGATGCCCATGCGGCTGAGGAAGGAAACCTAAGTGTGGAAGGAAGGCAAAAGTGGGAAAGGAGGAATCCTAGTCTTAATAGGATTGGAGGAGAACTCCTCCTCCCCACATTCGGCCGAAGCAAAGGGCTGACCCCTCGAGGGACAAGCCTCCTCCTCCCCTCCTCCTATATATACTAGAGATTTGAGGGTTTTTTGGACACAGAAAAACAGCCACGTGCTACCTCTTCTCTAGATCGCAGTATCTCCTCTAGATCGGTTTTCAACAGTGCTTAGGCAAAGCCCTGCTGGAATAACTCCACCACCATCACCGCAATGCTGTCACACTGCCGGAGAACTTGTCTACCTCTCCACTCCCTCTTGCTAGATCAAGAAGGCGGAGATCGTCATCAACCCGTATGTGTGCTGAACGCGGAGGTGCCGTCCGTTCGGCGCTAGATCGGGATGGATCGTGATTGGATCGCGGGACGCTCCGCGATTTGGATCACGAATACGTTTGACTACATCAACCGCGTTTCTTAAGGCTTCCCGCTTAGCGATCTACAAGGGTATGTAGATCCAATCTCCCCTCTCGTAGATGCTCATCTCCTATATTGATCTTCGTGAAGCGTAGGAATGTTTTTGTTTCCCATGCAACGTTCCCTAACAGATGATTTGGATCCACATGTTTCATGCTATGGTTAGATTTATCTTAATTCTTCTTTCGTAGTTGCAGATGCTTGTGAGAGGGGGTAATCATAAGTAGGTTGCTTGTTCAATTAAGAACTACACCTAAGCACCGGTCCACCCACATATCAAATTATCAAAGTAACGATCACGAATCAACTCAACATGATGAACATGAGTAGACAGAAATTCTCATGTGTCCTTGGGAGCGCTTTTACTTATATAAGAGTACTCTCAGGCCCGTCCTTTTCTACAAAAAGGATTGGGATATCTTGTTTCACACTTGCTACTATTTTTTACTTGTCACTTGTTATAAATTATCTTGCTACAAAACTATCTATCATTGTTACTCACAGTACTTGGAGAGAATAACTTGCTGAAGACTGCTTATTTTTTCCTTCTGCTTCTCGTTGGGTTCGACACTCTTATTTACAGAAAGGACTATGATTGATCCCCTATACTTGTGGTTCATAAATACTCTTTTCTGGCACCGTTGCCGGGGAGTGAAGCACTTTTGGTAAGTGCAATTTGGTAAGGAAACATTTTCGGTACATGCTGAAATTTATGGTTGCTTGTTATTATGGATAGTAACCCTTTGAAGGGCCATTTGGGGTAATCTTCAACCCAAACAGAAGTGGGAAAAGTTGGCCCTCAACCTACTGAACTTTCTGAACATATTTATTATGAGATTCCTTTGGGTATGTTAGAGAAACTACTAGTTAATCCTTGAGCAGGAGACGGTACAACTCATTGTGATTACCAATTGATATATGCAGATGTGATTTCTGGATTATTTAAGCTTGCAGGTTTATTCGAGGACAAAGTCAAGAAGAAGTTTTCCCCTTTATATTTGGAGGGAAAGCATTGATGTGTTATAGGCTATTGGATGATATCAGATCATGTGACTCAAATCGCTTGAAGCAGGAATTGTGAGAAGTTTTATCCTATGCATCTAGTTCATCGTGATCGGAACTACAAATATAATTTCTGGCCTCGTGAAGGATAAAGCATCGCTCAAGCTCGGGGGGGATTAAATCTATGTTGCACACTTTTCTCAACCATGAACTCTCAAGATAAATGATTATACAGAACTTTTATGATCTGCTTTCTCAAGATGATCAATCAATACTCGATTCTTCTTCCAATAGTTCCTATATGAAGAGAACTACTAAATTCAAATGGGATCTTCTGGAAAGAAAAGTACAACCTAATATTGCTATGATTAAAGATCTCCTAGTTGATAATATTGATTGTCATGTCATTTACTTCAGTGATGAAGATGCTAGAATTGCAAAACATGTTAGGAACAAACATGATGAGCTAGATAAAAATAAACCAATTGTTGACATGCATGTTGTTTTTGTTAAGATTGGAGATCATTTATATCATGCCTTGTGTGACATGGGTGCTAGTTTTAGTGCTATACCTTTTAGCTTCTATCAAGAAATTATGAATGATATAGCACATTGTGAGATTGAAGATATTGATGCCACTATTAAACTTGCAAACAGAGACACCATTTCACCACTTGGGATCGATAGAGAGGTCGAAATCTTTTGTGAAAAAATTAAGTACCCTAGTGATTTCTTAGTACTTTGTTCACAACAAGATAGTTTTTGTCCCATCATATTTTGTATAGCTTTCTTGAACACCGTTCCTGCTGAAATTAATTGTGTTACCAAGAAGGTTAAAGTAAGATTTGGTGATGTGTCTCATGAATTTAATTTCTCTAACTTTGGTAGAGAACCACTTGAGAAAGAATTATCTAGTAAGGGTGAATTTATCGGTCTTGCTTCTATTGTTGTGCCTCCTATTGATCCATTAGAACAATATTTGCTAGACCATGAGAATGATATGCATATGAATGAAAGTGATGAAATAGATGAAATTTTCTTTAGACAAACACCTATTCTTAAGCACAACTTGCCTATTGATATTTTAGGGGATCCTCCTCCACCTAAGGTAGATCCCAAATTTGAGCTAAAGAAATTACCTGATACTTTGAAATATGCTATCTTGATGAAAATAAAATATATCATGTTATTATTAGTGCTAACCTTTCAGGTCATGAAGAAAAGATATCACTTAAAACTCTAAAGAAGCACATAACTGCTATAGAGTATACTCTTCGATGATCTTAAGGGCATTAGTCCAACTCCATGTCAGTGCAAGATTAATATGGAACCAGATGCTAAACCTGTCCTTGATCATCATTGTCGCTTAAATCCTAAGATGAAGGAAGTGGTAAGAACTAAAATATTAAAGCTTTTGGATGGAGGTATAATTTATCCTATTGCTGATAGTAGATGGGTAATTCTGGTTCATTGTATTCCTAAGAAAGGAGGTATAATTGTTGTTCCTAATGCTAAAAATAAATTATTCCACAAAGAATTGTAACTGGTTATAGGATGATAGCTGATTTCAAGAAATTAAACAATTCTACTGGAAAATATCATTACCCTTGCCATTTATTGATCAAATTTTAGAAGATTATACAAGCACACACACTTTTTCTTTCTTGATGGATATTCTGGTTTTCTCAAATACATGTGTCAAAGGAGGACCAAAAGAAAACTACTTTCACATGGCCTTTTGGAACATATGCTTATAGACATATTCCTTCTGCTTTATGCAATGCACCTGCTACCATTCAAAGATGTATAACTGATGTATTCTCTAACTTTTATGAAAACATTGTTGACGTATTCATAGATGATTTTTTTCGTATATGGGACTTCTTTTGATGATTGCCTAAGCAACCTTGATGAAGTTTTGTAGCGATGTGAAGAAACTAATCTTGTCTTGAATTGGGACAAGTGCCACTTTATGGTGAATGGAGGTATAATACTAGGGCATAAAAATTTGAACAAGGTATTGAGGTACACAAATCTAAAGTTGACGCAATAGAGAAAATGACATGTCCTTAAGATGTTAAGGTATATGAATTTTTCTTGGTCATTCTGGTTTCTATAGGCGTTTCATTAAATATTTCTCAAATATTTTAAGGTCATTAACTAATCTTCTTAAAAAAATCCATTTGTTTTTTATGATAATTGTGTTGAAGCCTTTGAAATACTTAAGAAATCCTTAATTTCTGCACCTATTGTTCAACCACCTCATTGGAATTTGCCATTTGAAATTATGGGTGATGCTAGTGATTATTCTGTTGGTGTTGTTCTAAGACAAAGAGTAGACAAGAAATTGAATGTTATCCATTATGCTAGTAAAACTCTAGATAGTGCCCAAAGAAATTATGCAACTACTGAGAAAGAATTTTTTAGCAGTTGTGTTTGCATGTGATAAATTTAGATCTTATATTGTTCACTCCAAAGTTACTATTCACACTGATCAAGCTGCTATTAAATATCTTATGGAAAATAAAGATGCTAAGCCTAGACTTATTAGGTGGATGCTTTTACTTCAAGAGTTTGATTTGCATGTTGTTGATAGAGAGGGAGCTAAAAACCCGGTGTTAGATAATTTTTCTAGAATGGAAAATGTCCTTGATGACCCACTACCTATTGATGATAATTTTCTAGATGAGAAATTAGCTATTATAAGTGCTTCCCTTGGTACTCCTTGGTATGCAGATTATGCTAATTACATTGGTGCTCAATATATACCACCTAGTTTCACCTACCAACAAAATAAAAGGTTGTTTTATGATTTAAGACATTACTCTTGGGATGACCCACGTATTTATGAAGGAGTAGATGGTGTTATTAGACGGTGTGTGCTTGAGCGTGAATAGGAACAGATCCTTCGGAAGTCTCATTCCAGAGCATACGGAGGGCACCACACGGGTTACAGAACTGCACACAAGGTATCACAATCCAGTTTTGATTGGCCTGCTCTTTTCAAAGATAATCGTCCGTATGTCCTCTCTTGTGATGAGTGTCAAAGAATTGGTAACATTGGTAGACGTCAGGAAATGCCTATGAATTACTCACTTTCTATTGAACTATTTGATGTTTGGGGTTTTGATTATATGGGACCTTTTCCTTCCTCTAATGGGTATACTCATATTCCAGTTGATGTTGATTATGTTGTTAAGTGGGTAGAAGCTATTCCAACTAGTAGTGTTGATCACAACACTTCTATGAAAATGCTTAAGGATGTTATTTTCCCAAGGTTTGGAATCCCTAGATATTTAATGACTGATGGTGGTTCACATTTTATTCATGGTTCTGTTCGTAAACTTCTAGCTAAATATGATGTTAACCATATAATTACATCACCTTATCATCCTTAGTCTTGCGGCAAAGTTGAATTAAATAACTAAGAAATAAAATTGATCTTACAAAAGTTTGTTAACGGATCTAGAAAGAATTGATATAATAAACTTGATGATGCTTTATGGGCTTATAGAATCTCTTATAAAATCCTATGGGAATGTCCCCATAGAAAATGGTCAATAAAAAGGCATGTCATTTACTTCTTGAGTTGGAACATAAAGCTTATTGAGCAATCAAAGAAATTAATTATGATTCCAAACTTGGCGGTGAAAAGAGGTTATCAGATATTACCTCCTTAGATGAATGGAGGACACAAGCTTATGAAAATGCCAAGTTGTTTAAAGAAAAGGTTAAAAGATGACATGACAAGAGAATCGATAAACGGGAATTCAATGTAGGAGACCTAGTTCTTTTGTACAATTCTCATTTCGGATTTTTTGTAGGTAAGCTTATCTCCAAATGGGAAGGACCTTACACTGCTACAAAATGGTCCAAAGGTGACACATCAATCAAAGACCGTTCGAGAAAACTGTGTGTGATGACCAAATCGAAAACAATATAGTTATAGCTCTATAGCGAATGACGTTAACTGTGTGCGATGGCGTATCCATCAAATACGTTCTCAAAAATAGTTGCGTGTGCGATGTTTGGCAAATGGTTGGCCTAGATAAACTGTTTGCTATTGGATAATATAACACAAACGGTTATAAAAAACAAGTGTGTGCGATGTACGGCATACAGTTCACCCCGATAAACTGTTTGCGCTGATCAAGCAGAACACAAACGATTGTCCAAATGATCACGTGTGCGATAGACGACATATAGGCACTCGGATGAACTATTTGTGATGGGATAAAATAACATAAACGGTTACATAGATAAAGATGTGTGTGATTGACATCATGCATGCCACTGGGACGAACTATGTGCGATAAGCAAAAAGAACACAAACGGTTTCTAAGATCAAGATGCGTGTGATGTACTGAGGCCACCCGGATGTGTTGTGGGCAAACGGATCCGGATGAAGAACTTTTAGGGACTGATGAAATCATCACCAACGAATTTGGTTGTTTATTCCGTATACGATGTGATTTGCTCAATCTGCCCACAAACATCTATGCTCTATTTACAAGAACATGATTGCATAACCAAAGTAAGCATCCAAATACAAACATAATATTGGCTCACACCTTAATAAACTATTACATGCATAATAAACTTATCCGTCTAAAACTATGAATATTTCAGCATGGAGAGAGTATGATAATTAAGAAATGATCATCAAATCATCTACTTCTTGGGATGCTTGTCGCCAGCCCTCTGCTTGTGGCTTGATCCCTCGTTGTCTTCAGGTAGGAGGCACTTCCTCATGTCAACGATCCGCCTGAATATTTCGTAGTATGGCTATGATGTTTATTTATTGTCTATGATGTTTGAGTAGATCCATTTTAGGTGTACTTGCTGCTCCAAAAGTTGAGGAACCACTAGTGTTCCATACCACCGAAGAATATTACTTGGGTCATATTCGATCTACTTGTGCTCGTGCTGAAAATTCAACTAGCTTAGTTGAGGGAAATTCATTAAATGGTCATGCTCATTATGTGCGACACCGCATATCTCAAAAAGGGAAACTCTTGTGGCATAAAATTAATACTTTGTGTTGTTAAGCTTGGAACTTGTGTGAATTGCATGATTTTACTTGTTGTTCTAAAGAAGCTAAAAAACACCTTCCGTACCAATGTGTGTTTAATGATAATGAAATATTATCCTCTTATGCCAAGGAGGCCTATTGCTATAATGATGCTTTTAAGGGTGCCTAAGAAATTGGTTCTTTCGTTGAAAAGTATGATGCTACTCTTTATAAATCTGATTTTTTCCATACTTAAATATTGCTATCAAAACTATGCTTCTAATGCTTATGTTAAAGAGTTTATTGAAAGAATGACCGCTGCCTTGGAAGAGACTAATATTTTGCAGGAATCTATGGAAGAAGAAATTCCTGACACTGTGAGCTCATTAGATGAAAAAGATGACGAGGAGAGCAAAGAACAAAAAGAGGAAGAGCGGATTAGCTAATCGTGCCCACCTTATAATGAGAGTAACTCTTCAATTCATACATTTTTTAATTTCCCTTCGTGCTTACCGAATGACGAATGCTATGATGATTGCTATGATCCCTTGGATTCATTTGAAATGTCCCCTTTTGATGAACTTGATGCTTGCTATGCTTGTGGCTATGATGTCAATATGATTTATGCTTATGGAGATGAACTTGCTATAGTTCGTTATGTTAAGAATGAAATTGTTGCTATTGCACCCACACATGATAGTCCTATTACCTTTTTGAATTCTCTCGACTACACTATATCGGGGAAGTTTGCACTTATTAAGGATTATATAGATGGGCTGCCTTTTACTATTGCACATGATGATTTTGATAAATATAATATGCATGTGCTTGCTGCTCCTACTTGCATTTATTATGAGAGAGGAACTACATCTCCAACTCTCTATGTTTCCAACACAACAGAATTGCAAGAAACTGGTTATGCTATGTATTCGCCTTCACTTTGTGTGCATGAATTGTTCTTTTATGACATGCCGATGCATAGGAAGAGAGTTAGACTTCGTTGTTGCATGATATATGTTACTTTGTTCTCACTACTAAATTACAAATCACTGTTAATTAAAATTGTCTTTGATATACCTTGGGATCCGGGTGGATCCATTACTTGAGCACTATATGCCTAGCTTAATGGCTTTAAAGAAAGCGCTGGCAGGGAGACAACTCGAAAGTTTTAGAGATTCATTTTAATTCTGTTGCGTGCTTTTATATAGTTCAAAAACAAAAAAATAAATAGGGGGACCTAAAACTTTTTCAAAATGAAAAGTGAAAGTAAGAAGGACGAGCGCCGTCGAAGTGGGGGAGCTCCCTGAACTTTGTTCATGCCCATGAAATTTTTTTGAATCTCGATTACAAAAACTTTTCAACAAATTTTTTTATCCCCTTGTATAAATCCATTGTATTATAAAAACAATGTGCCAAGATTTGCCTTTAGGATTATTAGATTGCTTGTTTTGTATGTGTTGTGTAAAAACAGAAACTTTTGCTACACTGTTTGAATTTCTATAATTTACTGGAGCATGCAAAAATTCTGAAATTTTTACACAATACTTTTATACAAATTAGTGACCACTTCCTAAGTTTTAGAATTTTTAGAGTTACAAAAGTATGGTGAATGTTCACAACTTCAGATTACTACAGACTATCATGTTTTTCATAGATTCTGTTTTTGATTCATTGTTTTGCTCGTTTTGATGAAACTACCGATTGTATCGGTGGTACAAGCCATGGAAAATTTATATTATAGTATATAAAATGCAAAAACATGATATGAATTGGTTGGCAACAATACTTAAAGTGGTAATTTTCTTTATTATAGTAACGGATCTCATGAGGGTTTTGTTAAGTTTTGTGTGATTGAAGTTTTCAAGTTTTGGGTGAGATCACGATGGATGAAGGAATAAGGAGAGGAAAGAGACTAATCTTGGGGATTCACGAGGCACCCCAAGGTAATATTCAAGGACTCCCAAGAAACTAAGCTTGGGGATGCCCCGGAAGGCGTCCCCTCTTTCTTCTAACAACAATCGGTAATTTTACTTGGAGCTATATTTTTATTCGTCACATGGTATGCGTAAGTCTTGGAGCTTCATTTGCTTTTTTTACTTTTATTTTAATAATGCACCATGCTGGTATAATAAATTCCTTGGTTGATTTATAGAAGGCTCCTTGCACCTCGCTTATATCTTTTGAGTATGGCTTTATAGAATGCTTGATGTGGTTCACTTATATCATTTGAAGTTTGGATTGCCTGTTTCTCTACACATAGAAAACCGCCATTTGTAGAATGCTCTTTTGCTTCACTTATATTTGTTAGAGAGTGGGCACATATTTTACAGAAAGAATTAAACTCTTATGCTTCATTTATAACTATTTAGAGAGTCAACGGGAATTGGTCATTCGGATGGTTAGTCAAAATAACCTACATAAAACTTGTAGATCACTGAATATGATATGTTTGATTCCTTGCAATTGTTTGGTGATATAAAGATGGTCATACTAGAGTTATGCTAGTGAGTAATTGTGTATTGGTAGAAATAATTGTGTTAAGAGTTTATGATTCCCGTAGCATGAACGTATCATGAACCGTTATGTAACAAAGGCGGAGCATGATTTGTTTATTGATTGTAATCCTTTGTGAGGGTCGGTAGCGTGCAATGGTTAACTCCTACCAACCTCTCCACTAGGAGCATGCGTCTAATACTTTGCTTCGATAACTAATAGACTTTTGCAATAAGTATGTGAGTTCTTTATGACTAATCTGAGTCCATGGATTATACACACTCCCACTCTTCCACCTTTGCTAGCCTCTCTAGTACCGCGCAACTTTCGCTGGTGCATTAAACCCACCCTATACCCTTCCTCAAAACAGCCACCATACCTACCTATCATGGCATTTCCATATCCATCACGAGTAAATAAAAGTGTGATGATCATCATTATGAGAGCATTGTCCCATGTCAGGAAAGGATGATGGAAGCTATGATTCCCTCACAAGTTGGGATGAGTCTCTGTACTTTACAAAATAATAAAGGAGGCCAATGAAGCCCGAATAAAAAAAGAGGCCAAAGATGCCCACCAAAAAAAGAGAGAAAAGAGAGAACGGACAATGCTACTATCATTTTTCCACACTTGTGCTTCAAAGTAGCACCATGATCCTCATGATAGAGAGTCTCCTATTTTTTCACTTTCATATACTAGTGGAAAATTTTCATTATATAATTTGGCTGGTATATTCCAATGATGGGCTTCCAAAAATTTCCCTACGTCTTCTTGAGCAAGCGAGTTGGATGCACACCCACTTAGTTTATTTTTGAGCTTTCATACAAATATATCTCTAGTGCATCCATTGCATGGCAATCCCTACTCACTCACATTGATATCTATTAATGAGCATCTCCATAGCCCGTTGATATGCCTAGTTGGTGTGAGACTATCTTCTCTTTTTCCTTACAACCTCCACCATACTCTACTCCACCGATAGTTCTATATCCATGGTTCACGCTCATGTATTGTGTGAAAGTTGAAAAGGTTTGAGAACATAAAATGTGTGAAACAATTGCTTGACTTGTCATCGGGGTTGTGCATGATATAAATACTTTGTCTAGGGAAGATGGAGCATAGCCAGACTATATGATTTTGTAATGATAACTTTCCTTTAGACATGATATTTTAAGAAGACATGATTGCTTTATTAGTATGCGTGAAGTATTATTGTATTAATGTCAAATGATAGACTTTTGCTTTGAATCACTCGTGTCTTAATATTAATGCCATGATTAGATTATATGAACAAGATTATGCTAGGTAACATTCCACACCAAAAAATTTCTTTTTTATCATTTACCTACTCGAGGACGAGCAGGAATTAAGCTTGGGGAGGCTGATACGTCTCCATCATATCTATAATTTTTGATTTTTTCATGCCAATATTCTACAACTTTCATATACTTTTGGAAACTTTTTATACTATTTTTGGGACTAACATATTGATCCAGTGCCCAATGCCAGTTCCTGTTTGTTGCATGTTTTTTGTTTCGCAGGAAATCCATATCAAACGAAGTCCAAACGCGATAAAAACCTACGGAGATTTTTTCTGGAATATACAAGATTTTTTGGATAAAGAATCAATAGGAGATGATGCCCGAGGGGCCCACAAGCCAGGGGGGCGGCCTACCCCCTGGCCATGCCAGGGTGTCTTGTGGTCACCCCTTAAGGCGGTTGGTGCCGTTCCTTCGCTGCAAGAAATCTAATATCCGGATAAAAATCATGTTAAAAGTTTAGCCCAATCAGAGTTATGGATCTCGGGGAATTTAAGAAACGGTGAAAGGACAGAATCTAGGAACACAGAAACATGAGGAAACAAAGAGAGAGAGAGAGAGAGAGAGAGAGAGGAAGAGAGAGAGAATCTCGGAGGGGCTCCTGCCCCTCCGCTGCCATGGAGGCCAAGGACTAGAGGGGAAACCCTCCTCCCATCTAGGGGGGAGATCAAGTAACAAGAAGAAGGAGGGGGCTCTCTCCCCCTCTCTCCTGGTGGCACTGAAATGCCGCCGGGGCCATCATCGTGACGGCGATATACACGAACAACTTCGCCGCCATCATCACCAACTCTCTCCCCCTATATGCAGCGGTTCAACACCTCTTATACCAGCTGTAATATCTACTTAAACATGGTTCACAATGCTATATATTAATTTCCAATGATGTATGGCTATCCTATGATGTTTGAGTAGATCCGTTTTGTCCTATGGGTTGATTGATGATCATGATTGGTTTGAGTTGCATGTATTATTTGGTGTTGTTGTATGGTGCTCTCCGTGTCGTGCAAGCGTGAAGGATCCCCGTTTTAGGGTTTTCCATATGTTTATGATTCTCTTATGGTGGGTGGCGTGAGTGATAGAAGCACAAACTTGAGTAAGTAGGTTGTTTGCGTATGGGAATAAAGAAGACTTGATACCTTATAATGTTATGGTTGGGTTTTACCTTAATGATATTTAGTAGTTGCGGATGCTTGCTAGAGTTCCAATCATAAGTGCATATGATCCAAGTAGACAAAGTATGTTAGCTTATGCCTTCCCCTCATATAAAATTGCAATTATTATTATCGGTCTAGTTATCGATTGCCTAGGGACAAATAACTTTCTTGTGACAAAAATCTCTCTACTAAGACTAACTTAGTTGTTTCTTTATCTAAGAAGCCCCTAGTTCTTATTTATGTGCTCTTTATTATCTTCCAAACCTATCTCGTTACACCTACAAATTACTTCTAGTTTCATACTTGTTCTAGGTAAAGCGAACGTTAAGCATGTGTAGAGTTGTATTGGTAGTCGATATAAATTGAGGGAATATTTGTTCTACCTTTAGCTCCTCATTGGGTTCGACACTCTTACTTATCGAAAGAGGCTACAACTGATGCCCTACACTTGTGGATTATCAGAGGTACTTATGTTTCTGGCTCAGCCCGCCTCCACTTGTTGGCAACCTTGACCTCCACCTTCGGAGAATGGCCGTCGGAGGCTCTTTCTGTCAAGAGTAGAGTAGTGGGAGGATAGTGATTATGTAGCTAGATCAGGGTTGAAGAATAGTGCATTGGTAATTTCAAGTTACTAGGTAGGATCCGTTTTACGAGATTAAGAAAATTAAATCCCAATTGGTTGCTGAAATACTACACAATTACTATGATATTGCTACACAAGTCAGCATGCAGATACTAGAAAAAACACTTACTTGCAACAAAATTTGGTCGGAGGATGTCGTTGAGTAAGTTACCACTTATCGTATGGTCGAGCTCTTTTAGGTGAAGCGTAATATTAAAGCCAGCTTTCAGTAAATAAAATTTGAAATTTCTTCCCAAAGGCCTTCTTCAAACTAGGAGTGACAATCTTCATCAAGTTTTATAGAAACAACGATTGTAAATCCATGGTTTGTGCTCAATATGACATCCCTAGAGTCTTCGGTTATGTAAAGGCTAAGATTTAGAGATACAGTTGTCGTTGCAACACAAGGGATGTACTACAGGAATTGATAAGATTGTTAAATAACAGGGTAACATGATAGTATGGGAGTAGTAGTTAAAAGAACAACATGCACGTCAGTTGATATGAAAGGACAAAAAATTACAATTAAATAGATAATGTAACCATGATGTCGTGCAAATATATATGAGAGTAAATGAAATAACAATACAACATTAATTTTCCTAATATAGAAGGAGAAGAATAATAAGAAGAAGAAATCACATTTAATGTAAATTCTGCATGTGGCACCTTTTATCCAAATGTAGCAATCTATAGTATAGGTTCCAAAAAAGAATAGGCCATGCATGTCAACCCAGGTAGTGTGAGACTGAATATACTGTGTGCTCTGTGAAGTCGAGTGGTACGGTGAGATGGAACTCCTCGGTTTTTTGGCAGAGTCCGCATAGCCCTGATGTGTCCTTGCACTATACACTCTATGAATGAAAACCCTCAAATCATCTAGAAGAAACTTGAATCCACGACGATTTTGGATGGGTGATTAAAAGGGGACGACGGAGTGGGAAAAGAGATGAGCGAAAATATTTCAGTAGATTAGTTACCTGGTTCTTCATGGGGAAAAAACTTGTACCGAAGATTTCCCAATCGAGCGAGCTGGTTCAACAGCGAGTAGCGTGGATAAAGTCAGTGCTGATAGGCCGCAACAATCGGCAATGAAGATATGTGGTGGCGTTTTGCGGCAGCTGGCGGCGGCGATAGGCGTCGAGCTAAGTGCTTGCCACGGGGATAGGTGGTGACATGCATGGAGACTCCCGGGGTACTAGTCTTAGTGTAGGTGCTACTGGGTGGGGAGGGGGTGGGAGAGGGGAGGAGGCGAGGGTTTTGTGACATGTGGGTGTTGAGGTGTTTTTTTGAAGTGGTTCCGAGGGTTTCTGTCCTAGAATAATGTGCTTCGGAGGAAATGGTTTATTAGTTCCAACCGTGTGTGACAAATCCTATATAAATATTACTCTCAAGTAAACTACCACTACGATGTGATGGAGATACTGCATAATTAAAGTCATCGCATAGTTTCAATCTCGGGAAAAAATATAATACACAAGCATAGATATAATACACACAAATTAGATAGATTCAATGCAACATTTTTTCGAAACTTTCAATCCAACATCTCATCTTCATGCTTGATCATTAAGATTCTCTAGGTACTAGGCGTACGCGGCGTGCACTATCCTGCGATAATACTTTTGCTTGAAAGAGACAACGGCTCGTCCTCTTGCATGCACCGGAACACTAGAGTATGTATTGTTAATATTATGGTTGTAAAATGGGCATCCATAGCCCCCATTCTTCCTGACACGCTTTTATGCTTTCCAGCCATAAGCTCTCTGAGTGTTTGCCTCTTGAACCTCTCCTGGATGTCTTCATCCTCGCTGTCCACATCGTCGGATAGCGCCTATACATAGTTAAAATTGTGACGATTGTATATTTGATAATGCGAATACGCAAGGCAAAGTTTAGGAAACATACTATATCATGTGACAATGTGAACCCTAAATGCAAGCTAAATGATTTGATGCCAAAAGTTGTCATGCCATATTTTGGTAGCAAACCAATCAGCCTATTATATGTATTTATGAAAAATGGGTATATATGACCAACCGGTTCTCTGTCCGAGTTGTAGTCGTCGCTGCAGTGTTTGTCGGAGTCGCTATGGACCACTGACTATGGCTGGGGAAGCATGGCGGTAGCGACAACATCAAGGCCGTGCTTCTATCCACACGATACGTCATCTCTGACGACCGCAATCTTTGTGCCCACCATAACTCTATGCTTGGGTGCTTCGCCGGCACCAACGTTGTTACTCCCTCCCATGGTGTAGGGAGGCCGCTAATGACCATTGAGAATGGCAGCGAGGATGTAGGGGTGAGAGAGGATTGTGTGTAGTGAGAATGTTAAAACCAGCGGCTTGGGCGTGGTTAATAAAGAGGAGTAGGGACTTGTGAGGGAGGCGGGCGACGGTTTAAAGGGATGGCTGGCCTCCCGGTGAGGCGCCTACATGCCGGACTGTTGGCATGTGCACGATCAATTCACACGCCTCACGACACGTCTCCCTACGAAACTACACAGCAAACACGCCTCCCATCAATTCACACACCTTCTCGCATGCATCCCGGTCAGCCTACGAGGAGACCTACTAGCATGTGTCCCATCAAATCATATCTGCATGCAAGGATCGTGGGGCGTGTATTGTTTATCTACGAAGCTATGACACTTACTCCCTCCGTTTTTATTTTGTCTGCATATTAGAGTTGACTAAAATCAAACTTGATATAGTTTGACCAACTTTAAATAAAGAAATAGAAATACTTGCCATGACAAATATATATGGTGTGAAATTACATTCAATAAAGAATCTATTGGTAATAATTTTTAATTGTAAACGTTAACATTTTAGTCTAAATTTGGTCAAAGTTTACATAGCTTGACTTTAACCAATGCTAATACGCGGACTAAATAAAAACAGTTTGGATTAATAAACTGTTTGCAATGTAAATGTGACGGTTTTGTGTCGCATCTATTAATAAGCCCCCGTTTTCAAGAAGCTTAGATGAAAACTTCTTTCAGATTGGACGATGTATTTACCATGACCTATAAGTTCCCTATCATGAAATCATGTCAATGTTTCATGAATTCCAGCTTAGGTGGGCGTTTGCTAGAATTTGAAAGCCAAGAGTCAATGTTTGCAGCCCCGAGATGTTCGAAATTTATTGTTTTTCTTTCCATGGGGACTAAACATGCACCCAAGACAAAAAATGAATTTATAATCCATTCGGGCGCACAACCGCGTGTGCATATAGTTCAAATTTGAAATTTACTAATAAAATACCTAAGGAATCAATTTACTGTTTAAAATGTCTTAATGTTCTGTAAAAATCAAAATTTAACACTACACTCCTGTTGTCACATGTACACTACATAAAAAAGTTTGACATGCATGCCTCGAAGTGACGGTGGTGTTCTGGGATGAGTGGGGGTGTGGGGTCCGGCACACAATACGTGTTGTATGTGCGCCACCATGTGGGGTTGTCCGATTAGTTAGGCATCAAGCTGACAATGGGGATTACTAAGGCAGGTATATTGTAGTCTCATCCCCGTCCCCATCAGCGCCCTCCCATTCTGTCACCATCTCCGTACCTGTGCGTGGGGATAAAAAGTTTCCCATCCCCGTCCCCATCACCTCCCTCCCATTCCCGTCACCATCTTCGTACCCGTCTGAGGGGATAAAAAGTTTCCCATCCCCATTGCCACTTCTTTATCCCCGTGGGGAAACCCAACATGCATTTAAGAACAACATTCGATAGTATTTCAGTAAAAAAACAATATTTCAACGCAATAAACAATATGTTGTGGCTAAGTTTGGGATTTCTTAGGGATATTTGGGCCAGATGGGTGGGGTTTGTGGAAATTGAGATGATCGAGGGTGCAAATTACGTGGGGTCTACTAATTTCAGAGCCCACATGTAAGAACTTCATGTTTCAGGCGGGTAATGCTATGTAGATTGCATTCCCATCCCCGTACTGCACGCTGGGTAAGGTATTTGACCCACCATCTTCTCCATGGGAATTTAAGTTGGCATTTCTCCGTGCCCTAATAGAGTAAACACCCATGGGGATGCGGGTAACGGTTTTAACCATTGAAAGCTTCAGGTGAGGCACATGTGCCACGTCAAAAGTCATGCATTGGATATATATTTAAAGCATCTCGATCATGACCTTCTCATGCATAGGTGTGTGTCTCATGCATGCGGTGGTGGTCCTCTACACTCGCTCATGCAGTAACCACCGACACACCCATTCGTTACCCCCACATGGTCTATCACCTTAGATGGCGCGCGCGAGAGGGGTTTGATCAATGGTGCATTCATCTTAGTCCATGTTTCGGCTAATATCATGGTGAGATTACGGATGAAAGTTTGGGCGCATGTGTGCACGTGCGTGCTCATTGTACAAGTTGTGAACCTCCATTTTTTTCGATTTGCAAAGGTTCCACATGAAAGGTGTGCATTGGGTATTCAAAAGATCACACAACACCTTCGTACATATGTTAGGGCAGCATGGAGGCTATGGTTGTCCTCGGAGACCGCCTCCCTCGCACAATCATTAGTGTCACTCCCATTTCTGGCCACGCATACTTTTTTACCTCAACGAGAGAGGTTAATTATTGTGGATTCTTTTTTGGTCTATGTTTGCAGTAGGTCATGGGTGTGAGATTATATGGTATAATTTGAGTGTGTGTAGTGTATGCATGAATGTCTCTCCCATCAGCTCGAATGGGGGGGTATATATAATACGCATTGTGAACCTCGCTTTCCGTGTGGACTTTAAGATTCCCGGGGAAGGTGTGTCATGCAAAAGTTTGTGTGCTGGGTATGTAAACATCACACAACACTTCCATGCATATGTTTGATCCAGGCTTAGACGATGATTGTCTTCGGATACTCCTTCGTGTGGTTGTCATTGGAAAGTCCATTCTTGGGCCTGTGTGGATGTCCATCACATTGACTGACAACGAGAGAGAGGTTACCATGTTGGAATCTTCAATTGTTTTGTGTTATGGTATATATTATATAGGTCATTTGAGTTTCCTTGCCCAAGTCTGAGCACACGTGTACGTATGCGTGAATCGTTCCCATCGATGCTCGGCATACTAGTTGTATGCATCATGAACACTCGCTTTGGGGGAGGGGGTCTTTTCGGTTCCAAAGCATGTGACACATCAAAGTTGCATATGAGGTATATATTAATGAATTCAAACGCAACACAACATTTCCGTACATATGTTTGCACCACTAGCAGGTGATGTTCGTCTTCGACACTCCACCGCATGGTTATCAGCGTCACGCCCATTCATGGGCCTCGGTGGACGTCCATCCATTCGACTGACAAAGGGAGATGTTTGACCAAAATCTTTAATCTTTGGTCGAGATGTCCATGTTGCGAGGCGCATGGGCCATAGTCCACCTTTCACCAGAAAACGGATGGGGTGGTTTGACCATGCTGGATTCATGTATATGTTTCATTTTCGTGTTACGGCATGAGTGATACGCAAGACCTATCTAGGGGCAGGTATTCGCGGCTATGATTCCCCCTCCACCGACACAAAGTGGCGACAGAGGAGACATGTGCCACATCAAAGTTGTGCATTGGGTATTTTGAACGATCAAACCACCTCATGCATACATATTTTTGTAACACATGCAGGCGTGTATGTGTTATAACCCCTTTCCCGCATTTTTTAAGAAATGCTCATATATATTATTATTCTAGGAGTAAATAGCAAATGATTCGAATGTAACAACTGTTTGCGATTGTACAAACAATAGAAACCATTCCATCCATCGTTGGCATATCAGCACGGTCCACTTGAGGGCGTCGGACACGATTGGGTTCCACAAGACTTCCCCCATAAAAATATCTACCACCTTGAGCCATTTGAAAAATAGCGGTTCTGCTGGTTTTTCCTACTTGATAGCACACACTTATTATGTTTCTGCTGTGTGCGATGTTTGTTGCTCCTCCCTTGGCTGCACCGCTTCAATCTCGTAATCTAAATTTTTAGTAGCCTCGGCATCCTAGCATTCCCACCTAGTAAAATTCTCAGTAGCCATGTGACATTTCCTCAAACACCACCTGCCCACCCTCCCCACCACAAAACCTGTACTCAGATTACACAAAAAATATGAAAACCTCTGCTCCTGCATGCACCACTCCTCTCCCTCACTCGAACCATAGCTAGCCCGCCACTGTTGCTGCACCCCTTGACTCCACCATCATCCTCTGTAGGACTTCCGGCGACTATCTCAAAGTTGTCATGAAGATCCATCACAAGGGGGTTGGACTATAGTCATCCGTGCAATCGATAGTACTGCTCCTCCATGTCTAATAATGCACACACAACTCTTGTCCACCCCATAGTGTCGGGATGCTTGCACCCTCTTCCCCGCGGATCCCCATCCCCATCCTCACCCACACTCCAGAGCGTCGCTGCCTTAGCCCGGCTATGCTTCTCGGGAGCTGGTGGAGCGAATGGCCAAAAGGAGGTATATCGAGGCCTCTACATTGGAAGACGGTGAGGTGGCCGCCGAGGCCCCCCGGGGAAGCTCAGTACGATGACTCACCCGAGGCTTTTAATAAGCGGGCTCGCGCATGTCTGTATGTCCCCACAGCCGACAACGACATCGAGCTTGTCGATAGCAATGGCTTGACGCGGGCTATGTCATAGGTTAAGTAACGCACCCCTCCCCTTCGGGTACAAACTCCTTGGATCTCCTCATGCCCCCTTGCCGCTGATCTACTCTGCTTTGCTGTCAGAATTTTGCTTCCATTGCCATCGAGACCTTTCTTTCATTTCTAAAGGTCGCGTTCTATATATATGGTGGTGACTCGACATCATCAGCTACCAACTCAGACCTCATTGAAAACGACAACGAGAAGTGTGCCCTATCTGTCTCTTCCAAGGGGAAATAGCGCATCCATGACATCAGGGGCGTCACCCTGTAGACGTGCTCTTCCAAAGGCAAGGAGATAAGCTGCCACAACAGGGAGCGCATGGTCCGCACCCCCATTCAGGCTCTTCCAAGGGGTATGAATTGTTCAAAAGTGCAATTTGATATGCTGGAGTATGAATTCTTCAGCTCAATTTTTGTGCTGATGCGTTTGGTTGTCTCTAGTGAGCATATACCTCATTTAGCGTGATATGTGGTTATTTGTAGTGAACATATGTCTAGTTTGATTGTTAGATTTGGTGGTTCAGTCATACAATTGGTTCCCATTAAAGCTGGTGTATTTGACACGCCCTTGTTTATTTCATTTTTCTCAAAATGTGACGTTCAATCATACAATTTGATGTTTAAGCACATGGTGCATTCTATCTTCTATGCAATTTCAACAATAGTGATATGAATGACTGTTTGATTGATGTTAAGTCTGTTGTAGTGATCATATGCTTCCTTTGAAGGGTTTTTTGTGGTTTTTGGTTATGATTTGTCCAATTTCAATTGCTATATTTGGTTGTTTGTAGTATGCCTCTAATCTACTCCGCTTTGCTGTCAGGAATTTGCTATGCCGGAGTATGAATTGTAATGTTCAAAAGTGCATTTTGATATGCTGGAGTATGAATTGTTCAGTTCAATTTCACTGCCTTTGTTTGGTTGTCTGTAGTTAGCATATACCTATATTTGGTTGTTTGTAGTATGCATCTGACATACTATGCTTTGTTTTCAGGAATTTTCCTTCGTCGCCAACGAGACCCTTTTGTCATTTATGGAAGTCGCGTTCTATGACGATGTTTTGGCATTGTCAGCTGCCAAGTCAAGTCTCATTGACGATGACAACTTGTCATCAACAAGTGTGTCATACGCGCAAGTATTATTTTTTTAGTTAAATTTCACGAACGCCTATGTTTGGTTGTCTGTAGTGAGCATATACCTTGTTTAGATGTTTTTGGTTGTTTGTAGTGAACATATGTCCAGCTTCAATTGCTAGATTTGGTTGTTCAGTCATACAATTGGTTCCTGTTAAAGCTGGTGTAGTTAATATGCCCATGTTTATTTTGGTTTTGTAACAATGTGATTTTCAATCATAGAATTTGATGTTTAAGCACATGTTACGTCTATGCAAGTTGAACAATTACGATATGCATGACTATTTGGTTAACGTAGTATGCCTTGTTTATTTAGTTATTCTCTATGTCCAGTACAATTTGATTAACACCAGTTCAATGGCCATATTTGTTTCCTATTAAGCCTTGTGTAGGTAATACACCCCTAGTTTTTTTTTCACTACATGATGTTTAATTATACAATTTGATGTTTAAGTACAAGCTTTGTTCTATGCAATTTCAACAATACCATTATGAATGACTTTATTTGGTTGTTGTTAAGCCTGATATAGTGAGCATATGCCTATTTTAAGGGTTTTTCTTCACATGGCTATATTTGTTTCCCATGTTATACTCCCTATGCCCCATAATATAAGACACTGATACATCCAATATGTTCTTGCATTAGATGTTTTTATATCTTATATATTGGGACGAAGAGAGCACCATGTGAGGTAACTAATAAAGATTTCTAGTACACTAGATCAAAATGTGGCAATTAAACTATTTATTTATAGTTTGTCCAAGACGACAGTGATATGAAGTATTTTAACTCAGAACTATGTACCCTTTTTATTGCACATAACGAGTTGTTAGATGACAATCTTTGTATCTTTTTTTGAAGTGGTTCCCAACACAGTGTACCCAAGATCATCTATCAAACTACATGATTGTTGGACATGCAAATGTACATGTATTTCTACCAGAGTAGAATCACTATCTGGAAGTCATGAAGATATTGAAGGATGGGCGGTCGGCCATCACAAGGGATTGAGCTAGAGTCGTGTGTGCATACGACATGGAGGAGGGCACACTACGGACATTCCACATCACCTTTTAGAGAAATCAAAATATCTTTGCCTCTTTATTTTCCGTCTTTAATACAACTATTCAACCGTTGTTTGTCATTCTTTATTTGGTGCTTATGTAATTCTTTCGTTGATGTAATTCTTGACCATATGTACCTGTCAATGGAATAATGCATTGGTTGATGAACCTATCTATGTATATGTAAAAAGTTGTTCCCTACTTTCAAATTTAAACAATGTACAATTTTAAATTCTATCGATTAAAATAATAGTAATAAATTCTATGTGGGTCATTACGCTGCACACGGTTTGTAAGTCTCAAAGTTTGTGATATACATCAAGATCCAAGACATTTCACAGATAGAAAACATGTGTGCTCATGCACACAATTGCCGTTTGCAAACTGCGGGATCGCTAGAAGAGTATGTCTAAAGGGGTCGATTAGAATACTAACAGGAAATTAAAACTACCTCAGGCATAAGATTAAGGGTTTGCAGTTTTAGGATATATAGCAAGTCTAGAACACCCTACACATGCAAGTCATCAAGTATAGCAGCGGAAAGTAAAGACATTGCACATGAAAGAAAAGAGTAGAGATAGGGAGATCAAACGCATGAAGGACACGAATATTTTTTCCGTGGTTCCGATAGGTGGTGCTATCATACGTCCACGTTTATGGAGTCTTCAACCCACAGAGAGTAACGGTCAAGAGAGTCCATGGAGGGCTCTACCCACGGAGGGTTCCACGAAGAAGCAACCTTGACTATTCCATAATGGCTTCCTGATATGTCTCCATCGTATCTACTTTTCCAAACCATTTTGCCCTTGTTTTGCACTCTAATTTGCATGATTTGAATGGAACTAACTCGGACTGACGCTGTTTTCAGGAGAATTGCCTTGGTGTTATTTTTGTGCAGAAATAAAATTTCTTAGATTGATCTGAAAATTTACGAAGAATATTTTTGGAATTAATAAAAAATAGTAGCAAAAAAAATCAATCGGAGGGGTCCACCCATAGGTGGCAAGTCTGCCAGGCGCGGCCACCCCCCTGGTCGCGCCTAGCAGGCTTATGGGCCCCTTGTTGCTCCACTGACCTCAATTCCACTCCTATATATTCCTATTCGCAGAGAAAAATCAAGGAGAAAAGTTCATCGCGTTTCACGATACGGAGCTGCCGCCACCTCCTGTTCTTCCTCGGGAGGCCAGATCTGGAGTCCATTTTGGGCTCCGAAGAGGGGAAATCGACGTCATCGCATCACCAACCATCCTTCATCACCAATTCCATGATTCTCTCCGGCGTTCGTGAGTAATTCCATCGTAGGCTTGCTGGACGGTGATGGGTTGGATGAGATTTATCGTGTAATCGAGTTAGTTTTGTTAGGGTTTGATCCCTAGTATCCACTATGTTCTGAGGTTGATGTTGCTACGACTTTGCTATGCTCCATGCTTGTCACTAGGGCCCGAGTGCCATGATTTCAGATCTGAACCTATTATGTTTTCATGAATATATATATATATATATATATATATATATATATGTTCTTAATCCTATCTTGCAAGTTGTAGACACATATTACGAGTTATGATCCGCATCCCCAGGGTCACAATAACTAGGATTCTTTCCAGTGATTACCATAGTTTGAGGAGTTCATGTATTCACTAAGTGCTAATGCTTTGGTTCGGTTCCCTATTAAAAGGAGGCCTTAATATCCCTTAGTTTCCATTAGGACCCCGCTGCCACGGGAGGGTAGAACAAAAGATGTCATGCAAGTTCTTTTCCATAAGCACGTATGACTATATATGGAATACATGCCTACATTACCTTGATGAATTGGAGCTAGTTCTGTGTCACCCTATGTTATAACTGTAGCATGATGAATGCCATCCAATATAATTATCCATCACTGATCCATTGCCTACGAGCTTTCGACATATTGATCTCTCCTAAGTTACTTCTCCGTTGCTACTGTTACAATCACTACCAAACTGCTACTGTTACTTTTGCCATTATGTTACTTCCATACTACTTTGCTACTGAATACTTTGCTGCAGATATTAAGTCTGTTAGGTGTGGTTGAATTGAAAACTCAGCTGCTAATACTCGATAATATTCTTTGGCTCCCTTGTGTCGAACCAATAAAGTTGGGTTGAATACTCTACTTTCGAAAATTGTTGCGATCCCCTATACTTGTGGGTTATCAAGACCTTTTTCTGGCTCAGTTGTCGAGGAGCATAGCTCTATTCTATGAGTCACTTGGGATTTATACCTATTGATCACTATGAAGAATATGAAAGATCCAAAAACCAAGATCTATCCCTCTACTATGAGGGGAGGTAAGGAACTGCCATCTAGTTCTGCACTTGATTCACCTTCTGTTATGAGTAAATTGCGACACCACCACCTGCTAGTAATTCTGATATGTCACAAGTAATTGATGATGCCACTTCTGCTATGCATGATGCTTATGATGATACTTTGCTTGATAATACTATGCCACTGGGTGAATTTCTTGATGAACAAATTGCTAGAGCCAATGCTGAAATTTATGATACTTCTGAAACTGATGAAATTGTTGAAACTGAACACTATGAGACACCTGTTAGACCTAGTTCTCCTAGATATGAATTGCCTGATATTCCTGAGGGTTATGTTATGGGAGGAGAGGTAGCTAGGGACTTTCTTTCTTGTAATGATAGGGATGATCTTAAGAAATTGTTGTGCAAGTGGAAAGAAATATCTTTGAATGCTAGAATTAAATACGATCCTAAGTTTGCTACTTCACCTATCTTTGTTACTGGTAAGGATTATGAATTCTCTATCGATTCTAAGTTAATTACTTTGGCTGAATCTGTTCCTTTCCATGGTTATTAATATGAAACTATTATGGCACATCTTACTAAATTGAATGATATAGATACCATGTTTACTCATGAGGAAAAAATTCGTTATTACTATATCCTACAGTTGTTTCCTTTCTCATTAAAGGGTGATGCTAAGATATGGTTCAATTCTCTTTCTCCTGGTTGTGTGCGTAGCCCCGAGGATATGATATATTACTTCTCTGAAAAATATTTTCCTGCCCATAAGAAACAAGCTGCCTTGCAGGAAATATTTAACTTTGTGCAAATTGAAGAAGAGAGTCTCCCACAAGCTTGGGGGAGGCTTCTCCAATTACTAAACGCTTTGCCTGATCATCCTCTCAAGAAGAATGAAATACTTGATATCTTTTATAATGGACTAACCTATGCTTCTAGGGACCACCTAGGTAGCTGTACTGGTTGTGTCTTTAGGGAACGAACTGTTGAACAAGCTGAAATACTATTGAATACTATATTGAGCAATGATAATAATTGGACTATCCCCGAACAACCGCCGAAGCCAACTCCAAAGAAAAGAGGTATTCTATTTCTAAGTCCTAAAGATATGCAAGACGCAAAGAAATCTATGAAAGAAAAAGGTATTAAAGCTGAAGATGTTAAGAATCTACCACGTATTGAAGAAATGCATGGTGTTGATAACCCAAAACAGGTAGTAGAGGTAAATTCTCTTCGTAGAT
The DNA here is from genome assembly GCA_022496015.1 of Hordeum marinum. NCBI lineage: Eukaryota > Viridiplantae > Streptophyta > Magnoliopsida > Poales > Poaceae > Hordeum > Hordeum marinum. The sequence goes on along the minus strand of CM039678.1, from coordinate 374,018,713 downwards.
TTGATGAAAGTGATGTTCCTTATAATAAGTCTGCTAGCCAATGCTTGGATGAGTTTGATAATTTTGTTCTTAAGCAAGAAAATTTTAATGCTTATGTTAGTAGACAATTGAAACATAATGCTTTCATGCTTGATCGCTTATGTGATTATATGAGTAGAACTATCAATGATCTTAAGCTGATTAATAAACATGCTTCCATGGTAACAACTCAAGTAGAACAAGTACTTAAGGCACAAAATGATTTGCTTAATGAGATGAATAGTAAGAACAATGATCATTCTATTAAAGTTGTGACTAGAGGTGGAAGAATGACTCATGAACCTTTGTTTCCTGAGGGCCACCCTAAGAGAATTGAGAAAGATTCTCAAAGAAGTAATATTGATGCACCTAGTCGCTCGAGTAATAAGAGGAACAAGGATGATGATAGAACTTTGCATGCTGCTAGTGAACTTGTTATAGATACAACCGAAAACCCAAATGATATTTTTGTTTCTGATGCTAAGACATAATATGGTTATGAACATGAGCCTAGTGATAATATTAATGATGATGTTCATGTTGATACGGAACCTAGAAATGATAATGATATGGACATTGAACCTATTATTGATCTTGATAACCCACAACCTAAGAATAAAAGATATGACAAAAGAGATTTTTTTTCTAGGAAGCATGGTAAAGAAACAGAACCATGGGTTTAGAAACCCATGCTCTTTCCTCCTAAACCATCCAAGAAAAGGGGTGATGAGGATTTTGAGCGCTTTGTTGAAATGCTGACCTGTCTTTTTGCGTATGCGCTTGACTGATATTCTGAAAATGTCTCCTTATGCTAAGTATATGAAAGATCTTGTGACTAATAAAAGGAAGATACCAGAAGCTGAATTTTCCACCATGCTTGCTGATATGTCTCTGTCATATCTATAATTTTTGATTGTTTCATGCCAATATTCTACAACTTTCATCTACTTTTGGCAACTTTTTATACTATTTTTGGGACTAACATATTGATCCTGTTTGTTGCATGTTTTTTGTTTTGCAGAATATCCATACCAAACGAAGTCCAAATGCGATAAAAACTTAGGGAGATTTTTTGGAGTATATGTGATTTTTGGGAAAAATAATCAACGCAAGACAATGCCCGAGGAGGTGGCAAGCCTGCTAGGCACGGCCCACCCCCTGGCCATGCTTGGTAGGCTTGTGGCCACCCTTAAGTCGGTTGGAGTTGTCCTTTGGCCGCAAGAAAGCTAATTTTTGGATAAAGATCCCCTCAGAATTTCAGCCAAATCGGAGTTACGGATCTCTATATATTAAATAAATGCTGAAAGTCCATAATATGGGAGCACAGAAACATAAGGAAACACACACACACACACACGCACACACACCCACACAGAGATCCAATCTCGGAGGGGCTCTCTCCCCTCTGCCGCCATGGAGGCCATGGACCAAAGGGGAAACCCTTCTCCCATCTAAGGGGAAGGTCAAGGAAGAAGAAGAAGGAGGGAGGCTCTCTCCCCCTCTCTCCCGGTGGAACGGGAACGCCGCCAGGGCCATCATCATGATGGCGATCTACTCCAACAAGTCCGTCATGTTCACCGACACCTCCATCACCTTCCCCCATATATCTACAGCGGCACACTCTCCCGCAACCCGCTGTACCCTCTAATTGAACATGGTGATTTATGCTTCATATTATTATCCAATGATGTGTTGCCATCCTATGATGTCTGAGTAGATTTTTTGTAGTCCTATGGGTTGAGGGATGATCATGATTGGTTTGAGTTGCATGTTTTATTATTGGTGCTGTCCTATGGTGCTCTCCGTGTCACGCAAGTGTGAGGGATCCTCGTTGTAGGGCATAGCAATGTGTTCATGATTTGCCTATGGTGGGTTGCGTGAGTGACAGAAGCATAAACCCGAGAAGGTGGGTTGTTGCACATGGGAGTAAAGAGGACTTGATACCTTATAATGCTATGGTTGGGTTTTACCTTAATGATCTTTAGTAGTTGTGGATGCTTGCTAGAGTTCCAATCATGAGTGCAAACGATCCAAGTAGAGAAAGTATGTTAGCTTATGCCTGTCCCTCATATAAAATTGCAATAATGATGACCGGTCTAGTTATCGATTGCCTAGGGACAATTCCGCAACTCCTACCACTACTTTTACACACTCGTTAAACTAACTTAATTGTTACTTTATCTAAGCAGCCCCTAGTTTTTATTTACATGTTCTTTATTTTCTTGAAAACCAATCTCTTCACACCTACAAAGTACTTCTAGTTGCATACTTGTTCTAGGTAAAGCGAACGTTAAGTGTGCGTAGAGTTGTATCGGTGGTCGATAGAACTTGAGGGAATATTTTTTTCTACCTTTAGCTCCTCGTTGGGTTCGACACTCTGACTTATCGAAAGAGGCTACAACTAATCCCCTATACTTGTGGGTTATCAAGACCTTTTTCTGGCGCCGTTGCTGAGGAGCAATAGCATGGGGTGAATATTCTCGTGTGTGCTTGTTTGCTTTATCACTAAGTAGATTTTATTTGTTGTTCTAAGTTGTTCTCTATCTTTAGTTATGGATATGGAACACAAAATACCAAAAAATAGGTGTAGTTGCTGCTCATGGAGACGGGTAACCTCCTAAAACCCTCGATGCTCGTTATGTGAAAGATAGTATGCACTACTTTAATAATCCTAAGAAAATCCCATTCAATTATATAATGGGATACACGTTGGATCAATGTGAATATTTTAGGGATTATCGCTTGGCTCAAAAGGGAAACTGTTATGGGATCAAATTCATATGTTGAAATGGTATGCTCTAGGATGAAGGCTAAACACCTTCCCTTTTCATGTAAATTTAATGATAATGAAAGCTTGGCTTATTATGCTAATGGTATATATGATTACTGTTATGTGGAACAAATAGAAGAGTTTGTTGCTTTTAAGGGTGCTTATGAAATTGAAGCTTTGTTTGAAAAGTATGAAGATTATGATGATGCTGTTTACCGATCCCATAATTTGGGTATGCTTTGTTATTGCTATGAGAATTATAAATATAATGCCGGTACTAATGCTTTTATTGAGAAAGTCTCCTCTATCCAAGAAGAGACTAATATTTTGCAGGAATCTATGGAAGAAGAAATTGATGACATTGTGAGCTGATTGAATGAAAAAGATGACGAGGAGAGCGAAGAACAAAAGGAGGAAGAAAGGATTAGCTACCCATGCCCACCTTCTAATGAGAGTAACTCTCCAACTCATACATTGTTTAATTTCCCTTTGTTCTTACCGAAGGATGAATGCTATGATAATTGCTGTGATCCCTTGGATTCATTTGAAATATACCTTTTTGATGAACTTGATGCTTGCTATGCTTGTGGCCATGATGGCAATATGAATTATGATTATGGAGATGAACTTTCTATATTTCCTTATGTTAAGAATGAAATTGTTTCTATTGCACCCACACATGATAGTCCTATTATCTTTCTGAATTCTCCCAACTACACTATATCGGAGAAGTTTGCACTTATTAAGGATTATATTGATGGGTTGTGTTTCACTATCACACATGATGATTTTGATGGATATAATATGCATTGTTTTCTGCTCCTACTTGCAATTATTATTATAGAGGAACCAAATCTTCACCTCTCTATGTTTCCAATAAAATAAAATTGCATGAAACCACTTATGCTATGTATTGGCCTTTACTTCGTGTGCATCAATTGTTTTTGTATGACATGCCAATGCATAGGAAGAGAGTTAGAATTCATTTTCACATGACATATATCACTTTTTGCTCACTACTAAATTACAAATCATTGTTAATTAAAATTGTCTTTGATATACCTTGGGATCCGGGTGGATCCATTACTTGCGCACTATATGCCTACCTTAATGGCTTTAAAGAAAGTGTTGCCAGGGAGACAACCCGGAAGTTTTAGATAGTCATTCTATTCTGTTGTGTGATTTTATATAGTTCAAAAACTAAAAATAAAGAGGGTAACCTAAAACTTTTTGAAAAAAAAAGTGACAGTAAGAAGGACGAGCACCGTTGAAGTGGGGGAGCTCCTTGAACTTTGTTCATGCCCATGAAACTTTGCGAATCTTAACTATAGAAACTTTTCAACAAAATAATTATACCCTTGTACAAATCCATTGTATTATAAAACTAATGTGCCAAGATTTGCCTTTAGGATGATTAGATTGTTTGTTTGGTGTGTGTAGTGCAAAAACAGAAACTTTGGCTGTAGTGCGTGAATTTACATTTTTTACTGGAATGTCAAAAGCTTCTTAAACTATTACACAGTACTGCTATGCAAAAAATTTATTTTGTACTAATGTTTCAGAATTTTTAGAGTTACAAAAGTATGGTGAATGGTCAGAATACTACAGACTGTCTTGTCTTTGACAGATTCTATTTTTGCTGCATTGTTTTGCTTGTTTTGATGCAACTATCATTGTATCGGTGGAATAAGCCATGGAAAAGATACAATAGAGGAGCTACAATGAAAAAAAATATGAATTGGTTTGCAACAGTACTTAAAGTGGTAATTTGCTTTATTATAGTAACAGATCTCACGAGAGTTTTGTTAAGTTTTGTGCGATTGAAGATTTCAAGTTTTGGGTGAAATCACGATGGATGATGGACTAAGGAGTGGAAATAGACTAAGCTTGGGGATGCCCTAGGCACCCCAAGGTAATCTTCAAGGACGCCCAAGAAACTAAGCTTGGGGATGCCCCGGAAGGCATCCCCTCTTTCTTCGAACAACCATCGGTAATTTTACTTGGAGCTATATTTTTATTCATCGCATGATATGCCTAAATCTTGGAGCGTCGTGTGCCTTTTCTTTTTCTTTTAATAATTCACCATGCTGGTATTATAAAGTCCTTGGTTGATTTATAGAAGGTTCTTTGCACCTCACTTATATCTTTTGAGTATGGCTTTATATAATGCTTCATGTGCTTCACTTATATCATTTGATGTTGGATTGCCTGTTTCTCACACATAGAAAACCGCCATTTGTAGAATGCTCTTTTGTGTCACTTATATTTGTTAGTTTGTGGGCATATCTTTTGTAGAAAGAATTAAACTCTCATGCTTCACTTATATCTATATAGAGAGTTAACAGGAGTTGGTCATTCACATGGTTAGTCATAAAATCCTACATAAAACTTTTAGATCACTGAATATGATGTGTTTGATTCCTTGCAATAGTTTTTTATATAAATAAGGTGATATTAGAGTCATGCTAGTGAGTAATTGTGTATTGGTAGAAATACTTGTGTAAAGGTTTGTGATTCCCGTAGCATGCATGTATGGTGAACCGTCATGTAAGGAAGTCGGAGCTTGATTTGTTTATTGATTGTCAACCTTTGTGTGAGGGTCGAGAGCGTGCGACGGTTAACTCCTACCAACCTCTCCCATAGGATCATGCGTATAATACTTTGATTTGATTACTAATAGACTTTTGCAATAAGTATGTGAGTTCTTTATGACTAATGTGAGTCCATGGATTATACGCACTCTCACCCTTCCACCTTTGCTAGCCTCTCTAGTGCCGCGCAACTTTTGCCGGTGCATAAAACCCACCATATATCCTTCCTCAAAACAGCCACCATACCTACCTATTATGGCATTTCCATAGCCATTCCAAGATATATTGCCATGCAACTTCCACCGTTCCGTTTATTATGCCACGCACTATCATTTGCATATTGCTTTGCATGATCGTAAGGTAGCTAACATGATGTTTTAGTGGCTTGTCCGTTTTTTGATGTCAATTGCTATGCTAGATCATTGCATATGGCGCTACACCGTCGAAGGCATTCATATAGAGTCATATTTTGTTCTAGATATCGAGTTGTAAGTAAATAAAATTGCGATAACCATCATTATTAGAGCATTGTCCCATGTGAGGAAAGGATGATGGAAGCTATGATTCCCTCACAAGTTGGGATGAGATTCTGGACTTTATGAAAAATAAAAGAGGCCAGCGAATCCCAAATAAAAAAAGAGGCCATCGAAGCCCAAATAAAAAAAGAGGCCTTAGATGCCCAACAAAAACAAAAAAATAAAAAAATAAAAAAAGAGAGAGAAAATAGAGAAGGGACAATGTTACTATTCTATTTCCACACTTGTGCTTCAAAGTAGCACCATGATATTCATGATAGAGAGTCTCATATTTGGCCACTTTCATATACTAGTGGGAAATTTTCATTATATAACTTGGCTTGTATATTCCAGTGATGGGCTTCCTCAAATTGCCCTAGGTCTTCATGAGCAAACAAGTTCGATGCACACCCACTTAGTTTGTTTTTGAGCTTTCATAAACTTATAGGTCTAGTGCATCCGTTGCAAGGCAATCCCTACTCACTCACATTAATATCTATTAATGGGCATCTCCATAGCTCGTTGATATGCCTAGTTGATGTGAGACTATCTTCTCCTTTTTCTTCATAACCTCCACCATATTTTGTTCCACCTATAGTCTTATATCCATGGCTCACACTCATGTATTGCATGAGATTTGAAAAAGATTGAGAACATAAAAGGTGTGAAACAATTGCTTGACTTGTCGTCGGGGTTGTGCATGATATAAATACTTTGTGTGGGGAAGATGGAGAATAGCCAGACTATATGATATTGTAGGGATAACTTTCTTTTGCCATTATATTTTGAAGAGATACAATTGCTTTATTAGTATGCTTGAAGTATTATTGTCTTAATGTCAAATGATAGACTATTGCTTTGAATCACTCGTGTCTTAATATTCATGCCATGATTAGATTATATGAACAAGATTATGCTAGGTAGCATTCCACATCAAAAATTATCTTTTTATCATTTACCTACTCGAGGTCGAGTAGGAATTAAGCTTGGAGATGCTGATATGTGTCCTTCGTATCTATAATTTTTGATTGTTTCATGCCAATATTCTAAAACTTTTATTTACTTTTCGCAACTTTTTATACTATTTTTGGGAGTAACATATTGATCCAGTGCCCAATGCCAGTTCCTGTTTGTTGCATATATTTTCTTCGCAAAATATCCATACCAAACGAAGTCCAAACGCGATAAAAACTTATGGAGTGTTTTTGGATTATATGTGATTTTTGGGAAAAAGATTAAACACAAGAAGATGCTCGAGGAGGTGGCAAGCCTACTAGGCACGACCCACCCCCTGGTCGCGCCTGGTCGACTTGTGGACGCCCCTTAGGTCAGTTCGTGCTGTCCTTTGGCTGCAAGAAAGCTAATTTTTGGATAAAGATCGCCTCAAAATTTCAGCCCAATTGGAGTTACGGATCTCCGGATATTTAAGAAACGGTGAAGGGCCAGAATCTGGGAGCGCAAAAACAGAAGGAAACAGAGAGAGAGAGAGATCAAATCTCGGAGGGGCTCTCGCCTCTCCGACGCCATGGAGGCCATGGACCAAAGGGGAAACCCTTCTCCCATCTAGGGGGAAGGTCAAGGAAGAAGAAGAAGAAGGAGGGGGGCTCTCTCCCCCTCTCTCCCGGTGGCACCAGAACTCCGCCGGGGCCATCATCATGACGACGATCTACTCCAACAACTCCGTCATCTTCACCAACACCTCCATCACCTTGCCCCATCTATCTACAATGGTCCAGTCTCCCGCAACCCGTTGTATCCTCTAATTGAACATGGTGATTTATTCTTCATATTATTATCCAATGATGTGTTGCCGTCCTATGATGTCCGAGTAGATTTTTGTTGTCCTATGGGTTGATTGATGATCATGATTGGTTTGAGTTGCATATTTTATTATTGGTGCTATCCTATGGTGCTCTCCATGTCTCACAAGCGTGAGGGATCCTCGCTGTAGGGTGTAGCAATGTGTTCATGATTTGCCTATGGTGGGTTGCGTGAGTGAGAGAAGCATAAACCCGAGTAGGTGGGTTGTTGCATATGGGAGTAAAGAGGACTTGATACCTTATAATGCTATGGTTGGTTTTTACCTTAATGATCTTTAGTAGTTGAAGATTCTTGCTAGAGTTCCAATCATAAGTGCATATGATCCAAGTAGAGAAAGTATGTTAGCTTATGCCTCTCCCTCATATAAAATTGCAATAATGATGACCGGTCTAGTTATCGATTGCCTAGGAAGAATTATGCAACTCCTACCACCACTTTTCCATAGTTGTTAAACTAACTTAAGGGTGGGTTATCACTTGCTAATTATACTTTTAAGGGTGGAGTACCAAAGAAATTAGGAGATCTAGGAATACCAACTATAGCATGCTCTATTAAAGGGAATTATGTTAAAACTGCTTTATGTGATTTGGGAGCTGGTGTTAGTGTTATGCCTTTATCTCTATATCGTAGACTTGATTTGAATAGGTTGACACCTACTAAAATCTCTTTGCAAATGGCTGATAAATCAACTGCTCTACCTATCGGTATTTGTGAGGATGTACTTGTCGTAGTTGCAACTGCTACTATCTTAACGGACTTTGTTATTATTGATATTCCCGAGGATGACAGTATGTCGATCATCCTTGGTAAAACCTTTTTGAAAACTGCAGGGGCTGTTATTGATTGCGACAAAGGCAATGGGACTTTTCATATTAATGGTAATGAGCATACGGTACACTTTCTGAAGAAACAACCTGAAGTTCATAGTATCAACTCCATTGAAAAAATTCCGACGATTATTATTGGAGACATTGAATTCCCTCTTCCTACTATTAAGAAGAAATATGATATACTTATTGTTGGGGACATACATATCCCCATTGAGGTAACTTAGTGATTATTCGAAAATTCTCCGGTTTCATGTTACTCAAAACAAGTTCATTAATAAGACTTGATCAACCTTATTGATGGATTCCTTTTGATGAGCATGAGATGGTTGAATTTAGAGAGCACAAATTTCTATACCCAACCTTTATTTTCTGTTAGTTAGAGTAAATTAAGTAAAAATTCTATTATTTTTCTGTTTTCTGAGTTTTCCGTGCAATAGAAACATGACCTGAAAATAAAAATTCTTCAAATGCCCTAAAAATGTAGTATGCTTTTTTTGGAATATTTAAAAATATCTGGCACTAAGCGCACTGTACGGGGCTGCACCAGTGGGTCACAAGCCCACAAGGCGCGGCCGCCCCCTAGCCACACCTAGTAGGCTTGTGGGTGCCATGTGGCCCCCCTTCACTTATTCCAGCACCCATCCACTTCATCTTCCTCGAGAAAAAATCCCACCATTGCTTAAACCCGTGTTCTAGCTCATTTTGCTACCATTTTTGATATCCTTGTGCAAAGATTCATTCGCAAAACTGTTTTGGGAGATTGATGTGCGGTATGTGACTCCTCCAATGGTCCAATTAGTTTTGTTCTAGTGCTTTATATATTGCAAATTTTTGCTGCTTTGGTGACCTTGTTATTAAGCTTGCATGCCAAATTTGTATGGTCCCAAGTAGTTTTGATGCATGATATAGCCTCTAGGAACTTGTGGGAGTAGTTTCCATGAGTTTTGTTCACCTTTATTTTGGGTCACTAAAAATTTCAGAATTTTTCAGAGAAAGAAAGACCGAGGAGATTGTTAAGAGGCTCTTCAAGCTGGAGTTCTAAGGAAGGTGAAAATGAGATGAGGGAGAAACCCAAGTATAATCTTCCTCGTGTCACAGAAGTTTGACCATGTGAATGGCCATGTGACACATTCTTGAGGGCAGCCAACATTTATGAAGATTTTTATTATTTGGCTGACAATGCAGGCCTCGCCGACTTCCTCAACGAAAAGAGTGACTAGTACCTCTTGCTCACGAATACCTTTGTGCAAATTATTCATTTTCATGTTAGGGAAGATCCTCCTTTTGTATAATTTCACTTATATGATGTGCCTAATAAAATGAACCTTTATGATTTTTTCAAAGTTTGCCTAATACCCAATGAGGGAAGCATCAGGGAAACACGTCCTAGAGACATGGAAGATTTTATAGCCATAGTCACTGTAGGGGAAGAGAGAGGGGTGTCAAAGGCAAGAGTAGCTAGTTTATATTTTCCTGTGCGATACTGTTATTCATTATTTGCGGGGAGATGTTTAGTTCCTCGCTGGGATAGTGGAGGTATTAGTGCCCCTGACCTTGCCATTCTGCGCCATGCTTTATTTGTTGATAGAACCTTTAGTCTGGGTGCTATGGTGGCCCAACGGTTGAACTCCAACTGTTCGAGGGGGCCCGTATTTGGAGATATCTATGCATCTCGTCTGGCCAAACACTTTGAGATACCCATTAGGCTTGACGAGGAAGAAGAGAGGCTACAACCCTCGAAGTTCTTAGATTATGACCGTATGGTAGCACATGAAGTTATTAAGAAAAATGATGATAGGAGGCTACTTTATAACTTAGTTTTTAGCTAGGGTACTTGTGATATTATTACTCTGTCTGCTTATTCTTTGTTCGATATTCACTCAGGCAAGTACACCATTATGCCCAGAGACATTTACAGATATTGGGGTCTGACGCTACCCCCAGCTCCAGAACCGGCATCAACCCTTGATCCGTACCCTGAGCCAGTTTTTCAGTGGGAGCCGCAGGAGCTCGCCAACCAATGGAACTCTGAGGATGCTCCGGAGTATCCCGAAGAGAGTTGTTTCCAGCCATGGCCCTTGACCAACTTAGGCCAAAATCCTAAGCTTGGGGGAGTATGTATTTCTCACCGACTTTACATTCATGTTCACACATCCATCTTAGTAGTCTATGATCATACTTTTTCATTCTACCATCCATGGTAGTTTATTTCCTTTTTCCGCTTTCTTCTTTTGTGTTTAATTAAATTTGAGAAAAACACAAAAAATATATTAGTAGTTCTATATTTACCTTCTAGTTGCTCAGTTGTAGCATTAAAAGAAAACCCAAAAATATTTTTCATTCTTCTTTTGCTTGTTGGGAGCTTTCCCATGTAAATAGTTTTTCTCATTCTTATTTTGAATTTCCTTTCTTTGGGTCGTAAGGAGAAGACCACAATGAAAATGTTGAGTGGCTCTAATATGCATAATTTTTTATTGATCAGAGAGCCCATATTACTTTGCCTTCTCCTTTGAGTTATTGTTTCCAGATTCCAGCTTAGTCCAATGCACATGCACTCTTATTATTATCCACACCATTAGGTCGTGCAAGTGAAAGGAAATAATGACGATATTTGATGAAAAGATTGAGATGGAGAAAAGCTGGTATGAACTTGACCTATCTTGCTTTTTGTAAATATGATTAGCTCATCGTTCCAAATTTAGCTCATTATGGGTGAAACATATTTGCAATGACAATTAGAGATTATAGTTACTCATGCCATGCTTAATTAGTTTAGAGTGGATAATGGTTTGTCTCATTAGAGATTATAGTTACTCATGCCATGCTTAATTAGTTACTCATACCATGATTATAGTTACTCATTATGGGTGCCAACATGCATATTAAAATGGTTGTGATGTAGTATGATGGGATGGTATCCTCCTCTGAATGATACAAGTGGCTCGACTTGGCACATGTTGATGCATGTAGTTGAAACAAAATCAACATAGCCTTTGTGATATTTATGTTCATGGTGAATTATATCCTACTCATGCTTGCATTCAATGTTGGTTAATCTCAAAGCATGTTGATGATTGTGTCGCTCTCTAGTTGGCCGCGCCATAGTCTTTTGCTAGCCTTCACTTGTACTAAGCGGGAATACTACTTGTGCATCCAATTCCTCAAAACCCAAAGTTGTTCCATATGAGTCCACCATACATGCCTATATGCGGTATTTACCTGCCGTTCCAAGTAAATTTGCATGTGCCAAACTCTAAACCTTCAAATAAACATTTTGTTTTGTATATATGCCCAAATCGCTCATGTGGCGACTGGGGGCTGTCAGTATCTTCCATGCTAGGTGGGTTATTCTCACGATATGTGTTGATTCATTATCATTCACGAGAAAGTGGTTGGTAATTGGGATGCCCAGTTCCATGCTCGAAATAAAATCAAAATATAATTAAAGAAAACTCCCCCAGGACTGTGTTTGTATGGACGGTACCCCTGGATTCGGCTTGCTGTGGAGTGTAAATGATTGGTGGAGGGGGAGTAAAAACTTTACCATTCTGTTTGGGAACCGCCTATAATGTATCTAGCATGGAAGATGTTGAAAACCTTTTGGTCGTTATGTGAACAATGAAAGCATAGCTCTCGAAAATTATTACTCATCTCTGTTTAAAAACTCGAGCTCTGGCACCTATGCAAATCAATGCTTCCCTCTATGAAGGGCCTTTCCATTTACTTTATTGTTGAGTCATCCTCTTCTCATGAAACGCACCAGTTAGAGAGCACCACCATCATTTGTATTCTTTGCTGTTAATTGATATTGAGTATGAGCATGACTGGATCTCTTTCAATGTGAATTACAACGTCTAGTCAGTCCTTGTTCGTTAGAGGTGCTCTGCATTTATGTTCTGCGGTCTTAGAAAGGGCTAGCGAGATATCATTTCATCATATTGTATCATGATTGTTTTGATAAAAGTGTTGTCATCCGAGAGTTATTATTACTGCTCTCTAGTTGATTATGTCATTGATATGAGTAAATGTGAGACCTAAATGTTATTGGGAACGTGGTTAGTCCGTGATCTTTGCTGAAAATCTGAACATTAGTTAGACATATTTACAAAAACAAGATCAAAGAGAGTTTGTAAAAGTTTTTCTTTATCACTTTCAGTTTATCAACTAAATTGCTTGAGGACAAGCAATGGGTTAATCTTGGGGGAGTTGATACGTCTCCATCGTATCCCATTTTCCAACCCCTTTTGCCCTTGTATTGGACTCTAATATGCATGATTTGAATGGAACTAGCCCGGACTGATGTTGTTTTCAGCAGAATTGCCTTTGTGTTATTTTTGTGCAGAAATAAAAGTTCTTGGATTGATCTGAAAATTTACGGACAATATTTTTGGAATTAATAAAAAATACTGGCGAAAGAAACAACCGGAGGGGGGCCACCCACAGGTGGCCAGCCTGCCAAGCACGGCCACCCCCTGGCCGCGCCTAGCAGGCTTTTGGGCCCCCTGTTGCTCCACCGACCTTAATTCCACTAATATATGTTCCTATTTGCAGGGAAAAAATCAAGGAGAAGAGTTATCACGTTTCATGATACGGAGCCATCGCCACCTCCTGTTCTTCCTCGGGAGGCCGAATCTGGAGTCTGTTTTGGGCTCCGGAGAGGGGAAATCAATGCCAACGTCATCACCAACCATCCTTCATCACTAATTCCATGATGCTCTCCACCGTTCGTGAGTAATTCCATCGTAGGCTTGCTAGACGGTGATGGCCTGGATGAGATTTATCAAGTAATCAAGTTAGTTTTGTTAGGGTTTGATCCCTAGTATCCACTATGTTTTGTTAGGGCTTGTCACTAGGGCCCGAGTGCCATGATTTCAAATCTGAACCTATTATGTTTTCATGAATATATATATGTGTTCTCGATCCTGTCTTGCAAGTTGTAGACACCTATTACGAGTTATGATCCGCATTCCCCAGGGTGACAATAACTGGGATTCTTTCCAGTGATTACCATAGTTTGAGGAGTTCATGTATTCACTAAGTGCTACTTCTTTGGTCTAGTTATCTATTAAAAGGAGGCCTTAATATCCCTTAGTTTCCATTAGGACCCCGCTTCCACGGGAGGGTGGGACAAAAGATGCCATGCAAGTTCTTTTCCATAAGCACATATGACTATATATGGAATACATGCCTACATTAGATTAATGAATTGGAGCTAGTTTTGTGTCACCCTATGTTATAACTATTGCATGATGAATGCCATCCGACATAATTATCCATCACTAATCCATTGCCTACGAGCTTTCCACATATTGATCTCTACTAAGTTACTTCTCCCTTGCTACTATTACAATCACTACCAAACTGCTATTGTTACTTTTGCCATCGTTACAGTTACTTCCATACTACTTTGCTGCAGATATTAAGTCTTTCAGGTGTGGTTGAATTGACAACTCAGCTAGGAATACTCGATAATATTCTTTGGCTCCCCTTGTGTCAAATCAATAAATTTGGGTTGAATACTCTACCCTCGAAAACTGTTGTGATCCCCTATACTTGTGGGTTATCACTTCCGTCCACGAAGGACTAGCATCATTATGGGTAGCTCTTCACGAAGTAGGCGATCTCCTTTCCCTTACAAACTTCTTGGTTCACTCCACAACACGAATTAGGAGGCTCCCAAGAGGCACATAACCAATCTAGAAGGCACCACCCTCCAAAAGGTAATAGGCTCGATAATGTCGATGAACTCCTTGCTCTTGTGCTTCAAGATGATAGACTCCTCAACACACAATCACTCTCTCACAGATTTGGCTATGGTGGAAGAGATTGATTGGGTGAAAAGCAACTTGGGGAGGCTAGAGATCAAGATCCATATGGTTGGAATGGAATGTCATGATCTCTACACATGAGTAGGTGTCTCTCTCTCAGAAAATAGGATGGGGCAAGTATGTAATAGTTCTGAATGCTTCTCTTGCGAGTGAGTGGTGGTGGATGGGTATATTTATGCTTCTCCAAAAATCCAACCATTACACCTAATAAGTTAGACTTGGTGACACCGAGTTACCTCAAAGGTAGCAACTTTTGAATCTCGGTGAGACCGATACATACAACTCGGTTGCAACGATAAAGTGACCAACGGTCAGATTGCCAAACTCCATGATGCCGATTCAACAAACTCAATCGGACCGATTTTGTGAATTTGCATAACAGGAAGTTGGAAACCCAAACTCGTTGGCACTGAAATGGAATCGGTTGCACCGAAGGGCTAGGGTTTGGCTGAGTGTGTCTGAGGCTGAGAATCGGTGGCACCGAGTGGAAAGTGTTGGTTGCACCGATTTTGGATATTTGGCTTTGGACAGACTTTTGTGGAAGAGCTTGTGGGTGTATGTGGTGACTATCACTTGTGCACGGATGAGCATTTTGTTCACCAACAGTACCTTAGCCCCTTTTAATAGTATTGGCTTTCCTATGGACTCAAAGTGATTTCTCACAAAGGTAAAATATAGAGTCCTCTTTATTGAAGCTTTGCCCATCCTATTCCTTCTCTTTCTTCTTCATGGGGATACTCTCCACACTCTTTTTTCCAACCCATCTCTCTATGGACTTTATCTGAAATACACTAGATGAAAGTATTAGTCCAAGAAACAATGTATGTTGTCATGAATTATCAAATCAACCAAGGGAGCACATTGTGCTTTCATTCTCCCCCTTTTTGGTAATTGATGACAACATACAATCAAAGCTTCAAATAAAGATATGCATGTATGTAATGAAGACTTTGAGAGACAAATGACTTAGACTTGCTGCCCCTAAATGTGTGCAATCCCTTTAAAGGATAGTTTCTTTGGAATGCATGGACACACATATAGTAGAAGGGATATAATAAGTCATGTGTATCTTGGCTATATGCCTCTAAATATATGAATGAAGTGTATCTTTGTTCAAGACTTCACCCTTGCAAACAATATGTGCAAGAAGCAAGAGATCATCTTGATCAAAGATTTGATGCATATACTTACCTTGAGTTCTTGAGCATTCTAGTATTAGAGATACACTTGAGAAAACAATGTTAGGGAACTCAAGAATATTCTACCAATCAAAAGCAATAGAACTCAAAAGTACCAAGATATGGAACATATAGAAGATGGCATTTCTTAAGATTGATATATCTCCATGAAACTTTAGAACTTTCTCCCCTAGATATGAAATAGTAGGACATCCTCTCCCCTGAATCTTAGCATGTAGATATCGGGATTAGATATGGTGAGAAAATTTTAACATGAGAAATCAAATGCAATAAATTTATTTCAAGCAAAATTCCTCCTCCTACTTTGGTATTCTCACCTTGTTTATATAAGTATGAACTTTTGATATCCTCCTCTCCCCCTAAATCATATCTCCCCCTTGCATAAGCATGTATCTCCCTCTTTAGCTTTGAAGCTTTGTATATTTCTCCCCCTTTGGCATTAATTCCAAAAAGGTCAAACATAGGGTCGGATACAGGGATCATTGATAAAGAAGGGATCCTTGAGAACAAGGGTCATAGAATGTAGGATTAATAGAATACGAATATCTTGAGAAAAAATGAAGGAATCATGGAAAATAATTTCTCTCCCTTTGGCTAAACTGAGAATTTGCAGAACTTCTCCACGTTTGAGTTAGGGATCCTTGATTGTATTTCTCCCCCTTCCAATATTTTTTTAATAAGAGGGATTATCGAAGACATGAAAATATCATAGAAGGATTGCAAAGATTTACAAAACTAAACACAGACTGAAATATGACAGAAAGTAGATGGACCCGAGACAAATTTGTCGGTGATATCGATATAATGCTATGCAGCTCATCTACTGAATCGGTATAACCGAGTCCTTTGTATCGGAGGCTCCGAGGCATAAAGCATAAAGTTGGAAAATGCAAAAATTTGTAACAAGAAATGAAATTGTCAATGAAAATCAACTAGAGAATAAGAGCAAAAGATTTGCAAATTATGGGGTACCAATTGCAGATAATTTACAAGAGGCATCAACTAGAAAAGATTTGAATTGTTCCAAGAAATTGTGCAATAGAGAATGAACCAAACAAGATTCTTAACTACATGATGGACGGTACCTAGGTCACATATATTAGAGTATATTAACTTAGGAGCCAAGCAAGAATACTTGATCATAGGTCATACTCATTGTTAAGCTCAAAATGGGGATACCTTTTTTCGATTACGCGTTTTTAATGTCTTTATATCGCTTGAGTTGCTTTATCTCATGACTTGGAGTAAAGCCATATCAAGGATATGAGTACATACCTTTGAGTGATGTTGTTGACGTAGCTTGTAGGTGAACTTGATGAGGATGCTTGAAGTTGATGAAGATCATTTTGAGTTGGAAGCAATCCTTGTTGATTTTGTTCGCTTTTCACCTACATGGGTTAGTCACATAAGGAAGAACATGATATATCCAAATGACAAGATACCAATTGTGAGTTGATACCAATTGAGAAATATATGTCAAGGATATGTTTTGTTGTCTTCTTCCTTTTATCATAAAAGCGAGGTTGTGGATACTTGCTCATCACAAGATTGCTGAAGATATGAGTTGTTGGCAATATTGTGGATTGTTGTTCTTCCAAGTACCTACAAAAGGGTTAGATGCAAGACAAGGGAGCATAGAATTCCAAGATATACAATATTCAAGATAGTAGCAAGGAATAAACAATGAAGCTCATCCCCTTGCATGCATCCGAGTGGGCTTAGCTCAAGTTTGAATCATCAATGATGTTCAACTCACTCCTCAAATGAAAAAACACTTTTTCATCAAGTGGCTTAGTAAAGATATCGGCCAATTGCTTGTTAGTACAAACATGCTCAAGATTAATATCTCCTTTGGCAACATGATCACGAATGAAATGATGTTGAACTTGAATATGCTTGGTTCGAGAGTGTTGCACAGGATTATGAGCAATCTTAATAGAACTTTCATTGTCACATAGTAATGGCACATTTTTAACATATATTCCATAATCTTTAAGCGTCTGTGTCATCCGTAACAATTGCGCACAACATGATTCAGCGACAATGTATTCTGCTTTGGCAGTAGATAGAGATACCGACTTTTGTTTCTTGGAAGACTAAGACACAAGAGATTTTCCAAGAAATTGACATGTACCCGAGGTGGATTTTCTATCGACCTTGTCACCGGCGTAGTCCTAGTCGGAGTAGCCACCAAGATTAAAATAAAATCCCTTCGGATACCAAATGCCAAAGTTTGGTGTATGTATAAAGTATCTCATAATGCGTTTCAAGGCTTTAAGATGACATTCTTTAGGTGCAGCTTGATATCTAGCACACATGCAAACACTAAGCATAATATCGGGACGGGAGGAACATAGATAAAACAATGAACCAATCATTGATCGATAAACCTTTTATTCAACTGGTTCACCCTCCTTAGTAAGATATCGTGTCCACTAGTGGGCATGGGAGTTTTCATACGTTTGCACTCTTGAGTGTTGAACTACTTTATCAAGTCCTTGGTGTACTTTGTTTGAGAGATGAAAGTACCTTATCTTGTTTGCTTAATTTGTAGACCAAGAAAGAATTTGAGCTCACACATCATAGACATCTCATAATTCTCTGACATCAACCTTCCAAATTTCTCACTAAATTGCGGGTTAGTAGATCCAAATGTAATATCATCCACATAAATTTGGCACACAAATAATTCACCATTAACTCTCTTTTTGAATAAGGTTGCATCAATTTTACCACTTATAAATCCTTTTTCAATAATAACTTCGTGAAACATTTATACTAAGCACGAGGAGCTTGCTTAAGACCATATAAAGCTTTGCGAAGTTTGTAAATGTGGCTAGGTTTCTTAGGATTTACAGAACCAGGTGGTTGCTTAACATAGAAATCTTCTTCAATTTCACCATTTAAAAATGCACTTTTAATATCCATTTGGTAAAGAGTAATAGCATAAGCAAGAATAATTCGAATGGCTTCTAGTCTAGCAATGGGGCGTAGGTCTCACCGTAGTCCATACCTTCGACTTGCGTATATCCTTGTTCTGCGAGGCGAGCCTTGTTGTGAACGACTTGACCGTATTCATCTTTCTTGTTCCGAAATACCCATTTCGTGTCGATGATGTTTTGCTCGTCCTTGGGCTTCTCCACGAGTGTCCACACTTTGTTCCTCTCAAAGTTGTGAAGCTCTTCATGCATAGCGTTCACCCAATCTGCGTCTTCAAGAGCTTGTTGAACCTTCAAGGGTTCAATGCTAGAGATGAAAGAATAATGCTCACAAAAGTTAGCCAAGCGAGTTTTAGAGCGAGTGATCCTCCATGTTTGTATGTCACCAAGGATTTGGTTTATGGGATGGTTCTTGGTCACTTGTGCTCGAACTCGGGGTAGCTTTGGCTTGTTAGTTGGAGGAGCTTATTATTCTTCATCATTTCCTTCATCTCCGTTGTTGTCGAAGTGGTCGTCTCCTTGAGGTGGTGGGGAAGAAAGTTGTGGTGGGTCTTCATGATGTATTTCCTCCTCCTCTTCATCTTCCCGTGTACCACTTATGGATGGTTCCATGTCGTTTTGTCGGTAGCCTTGATCTGAAGTAGGAGCTTCCACTTGGGTTGATGAAGTACTTTCCTTCAGCTCCATGGGTCGAATCTTGCCGATGGGCAAATCTTGGACAGATTCCGAAGGATCTTTTTCTCCTACATCATTTGGCAATTGTTTGACTTGCGAACCATTAGACTCATCAAACTTCACATCTACCGCCTCTCCAATATTTCGAGTGAAGTTGTTGTAGACATGGCAGGTGTGAGAGTTTGATCCATAACCAAGTAGGAAGTCTTCATGAGATTTTGGAGCAAATTTAGCACGATGATGCTTGTCAAGAATGTAACACTTAGAGCCGAATACCCAAAAGTATACAACTTGGGGTTTGTTACCGGTGAGAAGGTCGTATGCCGTTTTACCGAGAAGCTTGTGGAAGTAGAGTTGGTTTGTGGCAAGACATGCTGTTTCCACGACTTGTGACCTAAAGTGTCTTGGCGTCTGGTATTCGTCAAGCATCGGTCTTGCCATCTCAATGAGGGTTCGGTTCTTTCTCTCAACAACTCCATTTTGTTGAGGCATGTACGTAGCCGAGAACTCATGTGAGATACCCTCTTCATCAAGAAAGGTATCCACATGGGTATTTTTGAACTCCGATCCATTATCGCTTCAAACCTTCTTGATCTTCACTTCAAACTGATTTTGTGATTTGCGTGCGAAGTTCTTGAAGATCTTTTGTACCTGCGACTTATCATCAAGAAAGAATACCCACGTAAATCTGGAAAAATCATCAACTATAACTAGACCATAAGAGTTTCCACCGAAACTCTTGTA
This sequence comes from Hordeum marinum, assembly GCA_022496015.1. Lineage (NCBI taxonomy): Eukaryota > Viridiplantae > Streptophyta > Magnoliopsida > Poales > Poaceae > Hordeum > Hordeum marinum. The sequence continues at coordinate 373,998,783 of CM039678.1, read as the reverse complement.
TGCATTGGGACCAAAAATATCCATATGGAGTAACTCGAGTGGTCTTCTGGTCGTCATGATGTTCTTGACCGAATGACTTCCACCTACTTGCTTTCCTGCTAGACAAGCGCTACAAAGCCTATGTTTTTCAAAGATAACATCTTTAACACCAAGAATATGATCGCCCTTGATAAGCTTATCTAGATTGTGCATGCCTACATGTCTAAGCCTTCTATGCCATAGCCAACCTTTAGATGATTTTGCAATGAGACAAGTACGAGGTTGAGCCTTTTTAGTGAAATCAACAATGTATAGATCACCTCTAAGAATACCGGTAAAGACAATTTTATGATTATCAAATCAAAACACTTGTCAATATACTTTGGTAAATAGCACATTGAAACCAAAGCCTACTAATCTAGATACAGAAAGTAGATTGTAGCCAAGGGATTCAACAAGCATCACATTTTGAATGGAGCTATCATGAGATATGGCCACCTTACCAAGGCCAAGTACCTTACCCTTAGAGTTGTCTCCAAAAGTCACGTACCTCCGAGGACCTTGATTAGGCGTGATCTCTTGGAACATGTCTTTATCACCAGTCATGTGATCCGTGCATCCAGTGTCGAGAATCCACTCTTTTCCATCGGACATGTAATCCTTGAAGTTTGCAATGAGACTTAGATTCCTCATAATCTTTTCATGCTCGATGTCGAACAACCCATCTTCATCATAGTAGCCATGTTCTTCATTGTCATCATTTGGTGGAATCTCCTTGTCATAACAACCAGGAGACTCATTAGAAGCATAACCATGACAATGTTCAAGTTTATGAATGTGAATGGCTTCAATAACAATGTTGTTGATAGTAGTGACATCTCCTTTAGCACACATGAGATCATAGGGTGCAGATAGGTATTTATTGAAGTTTGGATCACTAGGCTTCATTTTGTGAAAAGCAACAATTTTATGAAGAATTTAATCAAGATTTATTAATGTAAGATTTGGATATCATTCCAAGGTATATTGCCATGCAACTTCCACCCTTCTGTTTTGATGACTTGAGCATTCATTGGACTAACATCTCGGTGAGATTGATTTGGATCGCGAAGACGTTCGACTACATCAAACGCGTTTCTTAACGCTTCCCGCTTAGAAATCTAAAAGGGTATGTGAATCCGATCTCTCCTCTCGTAGATTCTCATCTCCATGGATAGATCTTGTGTGTCCGTAGAAATTTTTTGTTTTCAATGCAGCGTTCCCCAACAGTTACGTTCCCCGAGGGGGTTCTTCGTTTAGCTTATCCACCAGCAAGGAGCATGGGGATTCCATCGAGGCGTGAGCATGATTGTGATTTAATCGTTCTGGCAGTGCAGAGCATGGGGCTTCCACTTGGGTGTGGGAGTAGTCATGGTTCGGCCGTTCCGCCAACACGGAGCATGGGGCTTCCACTTGGGCATGCGTAGGAGTCCTCCCGAGGCCAAAACCTAGCGCGTCGGGAGGCTCTGGGGCGTGTACAGCCCCAACTCATTCTTATGTGAGAGTGTCATGGGTGGCGATAAAGGAGGGTCGGGCCTCCCAAGCGCTGGGCTTGGTACCCCCCATTTTCTGGATGGTTTTGCGCCTAGCTTTGTGCTCGGTTGCGCGCTCCCGTGACTCATAACATTGGCACGGTGCGTGCCGTGTAGTAGTCGAGGAGCGACATTAGAGGCAGCGAGGCGCCCGCCTAGTGGCAGTGCGAGCCGAGCTATATCCCCGCTATCCGCTCATGATGGTTCTCAAGGAGGGCCGGACACCAAGGACCTTGGTGAGGTGACTTGCATGGGGGAGGGGGCGTGAGCCAGAGCTCGATCACTTTGATTTCTCAGTGCTGCGAGGACGAGTCCAGGAGAAAACGTCGTGTCCAGCCCTCACCCATGGAACCATCTAAGGGGCGGTCATGTGGGCGCAAAAGTCCTAGGAGATGGCGAGATACTAAAGCTTAAAGCTTAAAAAATGACATAATCTCAATGGAGGTTAATCGGGTTCATTACATAACGAGGGAGTACCAGCTTCGGGGTAATGCAAAATATGAGAGGGGATGGGGGCCGCTTGACTCGAACAAACCAAAAAATCACCTGACAGTTATGCTGCTACGAAAGCGTCAGGCCGCTTGATGAGGCATGCCGCAGAGGTTCACCCCTCGAGGGCCGACTAGCTCCTGCGGCCTTGAGGGATCGCGTGGACCCGACGTCTCGTGGGGCACCATCGCGAACCGCGCCAGCCCTTGGAAGGCGAAACCGTCATTCCCCAAGCTAGACGACACGCGAGCATAGTCCGTGGTGATGTGCAAAGGCCGTGAGAGGCCATGGGAGCCAGGCCTACTGGAGCCCATGATGTTGAGGCTCATGCGCACCCTACCGCTTTCCCTAGGGGCAATAGTTTGGCTAGCAAGGCATTCCTAGCGATGCTCGCCATGCATGGACTATGACCCCTGCGGCCTGCCAATTTCCTGGGCGATGAGCTCCTGTGATCATGGCACCTGGCACCGCACTCTTTGCTTGTGGGGGCGTACGTCAAGGCACACCTCCGAGTGGTGCCTAAGCACCTACCTTGTCATACCGGCCAAGCCAGGCGCTTCCCAGGTGGAAGCCCCTGAGCCTAGCCTGAGGGGGGGCGTCAGGCATGCCTTCCTACGCCAAGAGGAGGCTGGAACCGGCATCGGGTGTGGGGTCCACGTCGCTGGTGCTAGGCACCGCATTCTTCGCCTTGGTGGGAACTGGGACGGGCAGCAACTGCCTCTTCCTTAGGCGCACGGCCTCACGAGGCCCAGTACCCCCTCATCATCAGAATGCTCGGCCGCGACAGCTTTGTAGGCCCGCTCGAGGGAACGGAGCGCATCCTTCTCGTCACAGGCGATGGTGATAATGCCACTGGGGCCCAACATCCTGAGGACGTTGTAACAATGTTGGATCACCGCCATGAACTTGGCCACGGCCGGGTATCCCATGATCGCATTGTATGGAAGGACGATGCGTGCCATGTCGAAGTTGATGAGTCGTGGGGTAATTGTCGCATGTGCCAAAGGTGACGAGGAGGAGGAACTGCCCCAGGGGGATAGTGGAACCACTAATGGCACCGGAGAACGGCTCAATGGGCACTACCTGATGATAAAGCACCTGGAGAGTCTCGAAGGTCTTTGCAGAGAGCACGTTGAGGCCGGCTCTACCATCGATGAGGGTCCTAGTGATGGAGACATTACAGATGATGGGAGTACACAGAAGGGGGAGCGTGCCCGGGGTAGCCACGGATTTGGGGCTGTCTCTGTAGTCGATGGAGACAACATACTGAGACCACCTGAGGGGTCACGTGACTTCCAGCTCCCGGAGGGCGCCGCTCATTGCGCCGGGGAGCTGTCCGAGCCGGTGGTTCGACAAGAGAGCTTGGGCTCCGCCATGGATGCAGGCCACCACGCGAGGCTCCTCATCACCCCCAAGCCCATCGTCACACAATCTGCTGCCGCTCCCTCGGGGCGGCCGTGGTCGCGGAGGCATGACCGTGCTTTCCTAGGGGAGTGCCCCGTGACGCCGCCCATGTCGAGCATCCTCTTGAGGACGATCATGCTTGTTGTCGTCACGAGGCTTCTCACGATAGCCTTGGTGGGGGTTGTTACCGCTCCTACTACTATTGCGGCCACCTTCGCTACAGGAGCTGCACGCGCTGCAGCCCGGGCGTTGGACGGTGCGCTCTCTACGGGAAGGCCCGAACTCTCGGCAATCTTCCATGTCATGGATGTGAACGTTGTGGTGGGCACAGAACATCCCGTCGCCACCCACGACTGCATCGCCGCCAGGGCCGGCAATGGACCAAAGCCAGCCACCAGGACCCTTAGGAGGAGGAGGAGGGCACGAGAGGGCCCTGCTCGGGCCCGTCGGGCCAGTGCCCTATCAGATCATTGCGCAGCAGCGGGGGAGGTCCGCCGCCAGCTCTCCCTTCCCCTGGCGCCAGGGGCGAAGTAGGAAGTAGGGCGCTAGGGCCCTCTTGGCGATGGTAACGTGTTTGGCGATGTGGTCCGCCCACGCGTCGTAGCCCCTGTACGCCAGGCGGTGGCGAAGCAATTCACTCGCCATTAGCAGCGCGTCCTGCGCATTCAACTCACACATAAGCCTTATTATATCTTCCTCAAAATAGCCACCATACCTACCTATTATGGCATTTCGATAGCCATTCCAAGATATATTGCCATGCAACTTCCACCCTTCTGTTTTGATGACTTGAGCATTCATTGGACTAACGTATTGATTGACCCTTCTGTTTTTGATTGTTTGATGTCAATATTATACAACTTTCACATATTTTTGGCAACATTTTATATGATTTATTGGACTAACGTATTGATCTAGTGCCGAGTGCCAGTTCCTGTTTGTTGCATGTTTTTTCTTTCGTAGAATATCCATATCAAATGAAGTACAAATGCGATAAACTTTACTAAGAATTATTTTGGAATATATGTGATTTTTGGGAGTTGGAATTAACGCAAAAGAAGGCCCACAACTCCCACATTACACCAGGGTGCGCCCAAGGGCCCAGGTGCACCGTGGTGGGTTGTGGTCACCTTGTAAGTCGGTTGTAGGTCTACTTCGGGCGCAAGGAAGCTTATATCTATAAAAAAAATCATGTTAAAATCTCAACGCAATCGGAGTTACGGATCTCTCGGAATATAAGGAATGGTTTTCGACCAGAAAATGGGAGTGCAAAACAAAATAGAACAGAGAGGGAGATCCAATCTCGGAGGGGATCCTGCCCCTCCGCTACCATGGAGGGCATGGAAAAGAGGGAGAACTCTCCTCCCATCTAGGGGGAGGCCAAGGAAGAAGAATAAGGAGGGGGCACTCTCCGCCTCTCTCCCTGTGGCGCCGAAACACCGTCGGGGCAATCATCATGATGGCGATCTACACCAACAACTTCGCCGCCGGCAACACCAACTCTCTCACCCTCTATGCAGAGGTGTAACACCTCTATTCCCCATTGTAATCTCTACTTAAACATGGTTCTCAACTCCATATATTATTTTGCAATGATATGTGGCTATCCTATGATGTTTGAGTAGATCCATTTTGTCCTATGGGCTAATGGATAATCGTGGTTGGTATGAGTTGTATGTTTTATTTTGGTGATGTCCTATGGTGCCCTCCGTGCCGCACAAACATTAGGGATCCATGTTGTAGGGTGTTTCAATATGTTCATGATTTTCTTATGGTCGGTGGCGTGAGTGATAGAAGCACAGACTCGAGTAGGTGGGTTGTTGCGTATAGGAGTAAAGTGGACTTGATACTTAATGCTATGGTTGGGTTTTGCCTTAATGATCTTTGGTAGTTGTGTATGCTTGCTAGATTTCCAATCATAAGTGCATATGATCCAAGTATGAAAAGTATGTTAGCTCATGCCTCTCCCGAATATAAAATTGCAACATTGATTACCGGTCTAGTTATCAATTGCCTAGGGACAAATAACCTTCTTGTGTGACAAAAGATTTCTATAAAATAACTAACTTTTGTTTTATTCCTGCAAAGTACTTGTAGTTTTATTCATGCAAACTATCCTACTGATACATCTCCATCATATCTTTAATTTTTGCTTGTTCCATGCTGTTATATTATCATTCTTAGATGTTTTACAATCATTTTACTACAACTTTATATTACTTTTGGGACTAACCTATTAACCTAGAGCCTAGTGCCAGTTCCTGTTTTTTCCATGTTTTTGGGTTTTACAGAAAAGGAATATCAAACGGAGCCCAAATGGAATAAAAATCTACAATAAATTTTTATGGACCAGAAGAAGCCCGGGGAGACTTGGAGTTGGGCCAGAAGACCCACGAGGAAGTCACAAGCCTCAGGGGCGTGGCCACCCCCTAGAGCGCGCCCCCCAGGATTGTGACTCCCTCGTGGCCCATCCTAACTTGTTTTCACCGCCATAAATTCCTATAAAATCCAAAAACCCAACGCAGAACCTAGATCAGGATTTCCACCGCCGCAAACCTCCATATCCATGAAAAACCAATCGGGAGCCCGTTCTGGCACCCTGACGGAGGGGGAAACCATCACCGAAGGCCATCTTCATCATCCCAGCAATCTCCATGATGAGGATGGAGTAGTTCACCCTCGGGGCTGAGGGTATGTACCAGTAGCTATGTGTTTGATTTCTTTCTCTCGTGTTCATGAGATGACACGATCTTGATGTACCGCGAGCTTTATTAATATAGATGAATCATATGGAGTGTTTCCCCTCTCTATCTAGTTGTGATGAATTGAGTTTTCCCTTTGAAGTTCACTTATCGGATTGAGTCGTTAAGGATTTGAGAACACTCTATGCATGTCTTGCGATGGGATATATGTGGTGACATTGGGATGTTCTATTGATACACTTGATGTGTGTTTTGGTGATCAACTTGCGGGTTCCGTGACCTTGGGAATCTATGCATAGGGGTTGGCACATGTTTTCGTCTTGACTTTCAGATAAAAACTTTGGGGCACTCTTTGAAGTTCTTTTTGTTGGATTGAATATAATGAATTTGAAATTGTGTGATGCATATCGTATAATCGAGCCCACGGGTACAGGTGGTGACATTGGAGTATCTAGGTGACATTAGGGTTTTGGTTGATGTGTATCTTAAGGTGTTATCTTAGTGCGAACTCTAGGGCTGTTCGTGAAACTTATAGGGATACCTCATAATATTTATCAAAAAAGAAAACTTTGAGGTGGTTTTGTACCCTACAATAATTTCTTTATTTGTTCTCCACTATTTGTGACTTTGGAGTGAACTCTTTGTCGCACGTGAGGGATTTACATATGATTCAACTATGTTAGTATTGTTGAGAGAACTTGCACTAGTGAAAGTATGAAACCTAGGCCTTGTTTCTAAGAATTGCAATACCGTTTTTGCTCACTTTTGTTACTTGCTACTTTTCTGTGTTTATATTTTCAGATTACAAAAAAATATATCTACCATCCATATTGCACTTGTATCACCATCCCTTCACTGAACTAGTGCACCTATACAATTTACCAATGTATTGGGTGTGTAGGGGACACAAGAGACTCTTTGTTTTTGGTTGCAGGGTTGCTTGAGAGAGACCATCTTCATCCTACACCTCTCATGGATTGATAAACCTTAGGTCATCGACTTGAGGGAAAATTGCTACAGTCCTACAAAACTCTACGCTTAGAGGCCCAACACGAGTCTACAAGAAGGTTGTGTAGTAGACATCCAGCTCTTTTCTGGCGCCGTTGCCAGGGAGGTGAGTGTTTGAATGTATATGTTTAGATCTTGCAATTGAATATTTTAATTTCTTGTTTTTCACTAGTTTGGTTTTATCAAAGAAAACTACAAAAAAATGGAATTGAGGTTGCCTTATATGCTTCATCTTTTTAATGTGTTTCGTGAAAATGATGGAAAGGAAAATTGTGCTCAAGTGTTAGAAGAAGAAGTTATTAAAATGTTTGGCACTAAATCCTTGAGTGATGAGCATGATTGCAATGTTGTTAGTATGAATTCTTTGAGTATCCATAGTACTAATGATGATTGCACTAGTCATGATAAAAAAAATCTTATAAGCATGTCAATTTTTGTGGAGTGCATAGAGTTTGTCAAGACATGACTAAAACGGAAGATAGATTTTGTAAGAGGCACAAGTATTTAGAAACTAAATGGTTGCAACAGAGGCTATATGTTTGTGGTGAAAGACTTACTATTTCTCGTCGTCCTTGTGAACTTTGCAATGAACCTGGTCATTATAATTTCCAATGTGAATTATTTCATGATCGAATTATGTCCAAAAATTGAGATAACCTCATTACCCTCAAGAATCATAATGAACTTAGTCTATTTTTGGTGTATGAAGAAATGAAACGTGAAACTAAGGATGTTCCAGCATGGGCTCTCATGAAAATGACTGATTTTGATCTAAATGAAATCTGTATGTATTGCGTAGTAAATTGCATTGAGAATCCTTATATTGCCAATTACTTAAAGACAAGGAAACAAATAGAAGATGAAGATAATACTAATGAAGGGGAAGGGGTTTCCCAATATCTTCCTATTTTTTATCATGATAAATCAGGTAACGAGGAGAAGCTCTATATTCAACCAACCTCTTCAAAAAGAAGTTTGGAGGAATTAAATAAATCCACACATAATGTGGTGAAGAAGAAGACAAGAAGGAAAAGTAAAGGTAAAGAGGTATCTCTCCCAAATAATGTTACTACCATTATTGATAGGCCTCATGAGAATGAATCAAAAATAGTTGTGGAAGATGATACACTTGAGGATGATTTTATGATGCCTATTGCTTGTTGTGATAATTATGATTGGGAAGATAATGATACTTATTATAATCTTGAAAATATTTATGGCACCAACTTGGAGGATGATGATAATAATTGCTATACTATTGGTGCTATTCATACCATTAATGATGAGAGTGATTATGTTTATGATATGCAAAGCCACAAGCTTGGGGATGCTATGTTTGATGAAAATGACATGTTTGAGAATTTATTTGCTGCAATTAATGTTTATCCCAAGATTGGGGATGCTATGCTTAATGAAGATGATATTTTTATTCCCCCTACTTTGAATGATTAAATTTGTTATAATGATTACATGCCTCCTACTTGTGATGATTATTGTGATGATACTTATGCAATGAAAAAGAGTGATGATTACTATTATGATACTTGTCATAATTATGAATATCCTTTTACTAAATATTACTCTTTTAGTGTGGAACCAATTTTTAGTATTCAAGTCTTTTATGATACTCCCACTATTAGTCATGAGAAGAAATTTGCTTATGTGGAGAGTAGTAAAATTTCTATGCTTGTGCATCATCAAAATAATGATTTATGTACTGGTGATATTGTGGAATTTCTTCATGATGCTACTGAAAATTATTATGAGGGAGGAACATATGCTTGTAGAAATTGCAATAATATCAAGTTTCCTCTCTATGTGTTCAAAGTTTTAAGGTTGTGCTTGTTTTGCCTTCCTATGCTAGATGATTCTTGTTCCCATAAATTGTTTGATCACAAAATCTCTATGCATACGAAGTGGGTTAGACTTAAATTTGCTTTTCATTAGATTCATGATGCTCTTTTGCATGTTTCAATTACTATTCCTATATGAGCATCATTGAAATCATCATGCCTAGCTAAAAGGCATTAAAGAAAAGCGCTTGTTGGCAGACAACTGATACTTTTACTTTATGTTTTTGTGTGTTAACATGATTAATCTACTATATTAATCATGTTTTGTGTCTTTTATTCCAATAAAGTTCCAAGTAAAGCCTTTGGGATAATGTTGATACTTGCTTGTTTGATTCTGTGCAAAAGCATAAAGTTTTGCGTCCAGTATATGAATTATCTGATTTTACTGGTGCATCAAAAACTTCTGAAATTTTTAAAAAAACTTTATATGCCAATTACTTGAGTTGTCCTAATGTTTCATAATTTTTAGAGTCAGGAAAGTTTGTTGATCATTCATATCTTTATGGATTGTTCTGTTTTTGACAGATTTTGTTTTGCATGCATAGTTTGCTTGTTTCAAGTGTTCCTATAGCTTATATTGAGCAACATAAATTGTGGGAACGATGGAATACAGTAGGTATTATGTGATAACAATTATGAATCTTGTCTAGACAGTACCTAAGTGAATGATCTAACTTTATTACACTAACCCTTCTCACAAAGTTCCGTTAAGTTTGGTGTGAGTGAAGTTTTCAAGTTTTCAATGAGATACCGATATCAGGATAATAAGGAGTGACAAGAACCTAAGATTGGGTATTCCCAAGGCACCCCCAAGGTAATATACAAGGAATACTCAAGCGCCTAAGCTTGGGGATGCCTAGAAGGCATCCCCACTTTCGTCTTCAACACTATCGGTATATCTTACTTGGAGCTATATTTTTATTCGTCACATAATATGAGTTTTTCTTGGAGCGTAATTTTATTTTGTTTTCCTCTGTTAGTTGTTATTTATAATCTTATTTTTCAATAAAAAGTTCCAAGAATTGCCTTTACGATGCTTGCATTGCATGTTTTGATGAGTGCTGTGTAAAAACAGAAACTTTGGGTGTAGTGTTTGAATTTTCATATTTTACTGGAACGTGGAAAGTTTCAACAACTTTTACATATTATGTTCATATAAATATTATATCATGTAATAAATGTGCATAATTTTTTGAGTTACGGAAGTACAGGTTTTTCATAAATTTCTACAAATTGTTCTGTTTAGACAAATCGCTGTCATAGTTTTGTTATCTACTTATCTTATAGTTTCCATAGCCTATATTGATAGATATAAATTGTGCAAATGATAGTATACATTACCTAATATTTTTAAATTATTATGCAACTTGTCTTGGCAGTACATAAAGAGTTGATTTATTATTATGTGTACTAACCTATCTCATGAGTTCTTTTTGAGTTTTGTGTGGATGAAGTTTTTGAGAATAGGTGAAACCGTGGTATGAGAGGATTGAACGAGATACACAAGCTCAAGCTTGGGGATGCCCAAGGCACCCCAAGAAAATATTTCAAGAACTCTCAAGCATCTAAGTTTGGGGATACTACGCATCCCACCTCTCTTCATCAACAATTATCGGTTAGCCTATGTTGAGCCTAAATTTTTATTCGTTCACATGATGCGTGCTATTCTTGGAGTGCTATTTTTCTTTTGCTTATTGTTTGGATAAAGTACTTAAGATATGAGAATATTTATTGAGGGATAAAGAGTCCTCACATAGATCCTTAGTTGTTTGACTACTCATATCCTTTGAGAGTAGCTTGGCATTTGCTCATGTGCTTTACTTAAATTTGTTTGAGCATGTCGAAAAAACAATGGCAATACATGAAACTAGTCTTAGAGTGCTAGATATCCAAGGAGGTTATAATAAAAACTTTCATGAAGATCACGGGACAAATTAAACTTGATTCTTTGTAATAGTTTTGAAACATGATGATAGTAATATGTGAGTCATGTTAGTAAGTAATTATGCTTAGTAAGAACATTGGTGTTAAGGTTTGTGATTACCTATGCATGCACGAAAGTCAATAGTTATGCAATGAAGTTACATCCTACTTGTGGTGCATTATTCGGTGTTAGTTATGACTCAATGCTCACTTATGTGATTTTTCGTTCCTCGGTTTGGTTGCTTCCCAATATATTTGCTAGCCATCATTTGTACTAAGTAGAAATACTACTTGTGCATCCAAAATCCTTAAACCAAGTTTTTCCTTGTGAGTCCACCATACCTACCTATATGCGGTATTTCCATTCCGTTCCAAGCAAATTTGTATGTGCCATCTCTAAATCTTCAAAATAAATGTTCTCTTTCGTGTGCCCGTACCGCTCGTGAAACTGTGGGGAGTATCCAATATTTTCCCATGATAGGTGTGTTATTCTCACGATATGTGTTGATTCACTATCATTCACGAGAAAGTCTATAATTTTTGCTTGATAGTGCTAGATATGTACTGATACGTCTCCAACATATCTATAATTTTTGCTTGTTCCATGTTGTTATATTATCATTCTTGGATGTTTTACAATCATTTTACTACAACTTTATATTATTTTTGGGACTAACCTATTAACCTAGAGCCCAGTGCCAGTTTCTATTTTTTCCGCGTTTTTGGGTTTTACAGAAAAGGAATATAAAACGGAGCTCAAATGGAATAAAAATCTACGGTGAATTTCTACGGACTAGAAGAAGCCCAGGGAGAGTTGGAGTTGGGCCAGAAGACCCACAAGGCAGTCACAAGCCTCGAGGGGGCGCCCACTCCTCTAGGGCATGCCCCCCAGGCTTGTGACTCCCTCATGGCCCATCCTGACTCATTTCCACCGCCATAAATTCCTATAAATTCCAAAAAAACCCAACGCAAAAACCTAGATCGGGAGTTTTGCCACCGCAAACCTCCAGAGCCACGAGAAACCAATTGGGAGCCCGTTCCGGCACCCTGTCGGAGGGGGAAACCATCACCGGAGTCCATCTTCATCAACCCGGCGATCTCCGTGACGAGGAGGGAGTAGTTCACCCTCGGGGCTGAGGGTATGTACCAGTAGCCATGTTTTTGATCTATTTCTCTCGTGTTCTTGAGATGACACGATCTTGATGTACAGCGAACTTTATTAATATAGATGAATCATATGGAGTGTTTCCCCTCTCTGTCTAGTTATGATGAATTGAGTTTTCCCTTTGAAGTTTACTTATCGGATTGAGTCTTTAAGGATTTGAGAACACTTGATGTATGTCTTGCGATGGTATATCTATGGTGACAAAGGGATGTTCTATTGATACACTTCATGTATGTTTTGGTGATCAACTTGCGGGTTCCATGATCTTGGGAATCTATGCATAGGGGTTGGCACATGTTTTCGTGTTGAATTTCCATAGAAACTTTGGGGCACTCTTTGAAGTTCTTTGTGTTGGATTGAATATGATGAATATGAAATTGTGTGATGCATATCGTATAATCAAGCCTACGGGTACTGGTGGTGACATTGGAGTATCTAGGTGACATTACGGTTTTGGTTGATGTGTATCTTAAGGTGTTATCTTAGTACGAACTCTAGGGTTGTTCGTGACACTTATAGGGATAGCTCATAAGATTGATCAGAAAAGATAACTTTCAGGTGGTTTCGTACCCTACAATAATTTCTTTGTTTGTTCTCTGCTATTTGTGACTTTGGAGTGAACTCTTTGTCGCACCTGGCGGATTTACATATTACTCAACTATGTTAGTATTGTTGAGAGAACTTGCACTAGTTAAAGTATGAACCCTAGGCCCTGTTTCTAAGCAGTGTAATACCGTTTTTGCTCACTTTTTTTACTTGCTACCTTGTTGTTTTTATATTTTCACCTACCATCCACAAAATAGTTCCAGACTTGTTCTAGGTAAAGCAAACGTTAAAGTGTGTGTAGAGTTGTATCGGTGGTCGATAGAACTTGAGGGAATATTTGTTCTACCTTTAGCTCCTCGTTAGGTTCGACGCTCTTATCTATCGAAAAAGGCTACAAATGATCCCCTACACTTGTTGGTTATCAAGGGCTCCTTTAGTTCTGTCCAAGTGTTGATGGAATTCGGAGGAAGACGGCCAAGTTTGATTCGACCCTTCCAACATCATGGTCAAATGTTTAGCACACACGACATTGCTTACATGAAGAATATATGTGGATAACTCATAGCTTTGGATCCCTACTATCGGCTAGACATCTGCTATACAATTGGGTACCTTGCGAGGCCCTTTAAAATCTTTAGGCATTCGCTCACTTCAGAGAGCCGGGTATAAGAAAGGGATCCCTATCATTCTGATGCTCATGCCAGTCCCCATGGTTGCTGGTTGGGGATTAGAGGGAGGTTGCTGACCCGCCTTTGCAGTAGCTGCATCAGCATTTGGTTGACGCATGGCTCGAACTGCATCGACCACCGCCTGTGCATCTGACAAAACTGGTCGTACATGGGAGTTTTGGGCGTGCTTCTTACGCCCACTACTGGACACTGCTCGGGATTGCACGTGTCGGCTCTTACTATGGCTCGCATATGGTGTCAAGTGCATTCGGTCTCGGCTGTAAGATTACTGTGCCTGTTGGGTTACCGCCGTCTTCAACATGTGGATGGCGACCCGCTAGAGTGGGCTGGGGCATGTCGAACAAACGTTGAGGTTGCAGATTGAGGGGAAGCCGGTTTGATGCCTCCTCTCATGGACCGCATCGAAGGCATGTTGGCGAAGGCCTAGCCTCCATGATTGTGCTTTCAGGTGCTCACTTTCATCATGGATGTGGGTTTGTAATTCTGCCATGCGAGCGTTCTCGGTGTCGATCTCCTCCTAGATCTTGGCCATCTGCCCACGAAGCGTCGTTAGCCTAGCATTGCGAACTTCCTGGTTTTCCATGGTTGCTGGCATCTCTAGCAGCTTTGTTATATCCGCCATCAGGTCAGCCATGACCTAAGCCGGGGGTTTACTTGACCCGGCCATCCCAGAAGTTGGGGGAGCTCCAGCTATTGCTCCGGCCACTCCAGTGACTTGAGCTGCCTATGTTACGGCCATGAAAACGGTGACTTGACGGGGCGACTCGTGTGATTCCCTCGTGGTCTCATCACCTGAGTAGCCCCCGAGTCTGTCATCGAGAAGTGGATAGATCAACTCAGTATCCCCCATGGAAGTATCGCCATCGGAGTTGATGAGAGTGTTTCCATCAACCGCTGGACCATCTGTGCGATCAAGTCCTTGAGTAAAACTGACAAAAACATGGCGTCGGTCAGCTTGACGTCGGCAGTGTTGAGCGCACCGAGTCGGCTCGATGATGTCCGTGTAGTTGTCCGTCTTGGATCCTGATGCGCCCACGTTGCCGATGAAGACCTGGCGCCGGCCAGCTTGACGCCAGCCGTGTTGAGCATGCCGAGCCAACTCGACAATGTCGGTGCAGATGTAGAGCTCGGGTCCTGCCGCACCGATCTTGTCGATGAAGATGTGGATTTTCCAGAAAGGAACCCGGTGCTTGTACTCGATTGAGTCGACCTCGGGACCCCAATCTGAATCATTGATGTAGAGCTTGTCACGGGGGCTCTTGGTCATCAAGACGACCGCGTAACTCCCAAACTCTAGAAGATCTCCCTCCAAGAACTCAACTCCACCGTGTGAAGGCCCCACGGTGAGCACCAACTATCGTGGTTTTGTCACAGGAAATGTCCTCATAAGAGAACTTAGGTGTGGAGCCATCACGACGAGGTAGCAACTTGAAGGGGTTGATCGGGAATGAGAGACAAAGGGTTTACCCAGGTTTGGCCCCTCCGATGGAGGTAAAAGCCTACGTCTTGCTTTGTGTATATTGATGATGATCTCGATTACAAGGGATCAGAATTGCTAACCTAGCTTTCGAGGATCTCTTCTTACTTGATCTTTTTAACTCAGGGGCTCCCCTTTATATAGAGGTGGAGGCCCCGAAGTGTACAATAGAGTCCGGGTTATGGTACAACCCGTGATCTAATCTAATTCCTACTAATCCTTGTTCCTCAAGAAAAGGAGAATACTTGTGTCCATTGCTTACAAGCAGACCCGTCAAACGTCGCCACTCTAGTCGGACTTGAGATGAGCCCCTGGGCCTTGAACCTCCTGTGAGCATCCTCCTCATGGGCCGCATCAGTAAAAGTTGGGTCATATCTTGGGTGGGTCCTATCCGTGGGGTATACCCCCAACATACTCTATTATTGTTTTGGGCTGTTTTTCTTACAGGTCTATATCACCATGACGTTGTCAAGCCCCTCCAAGGAAATGTTCTATGAAAAGGTCATCAACCCCTACCTTCCAGTGGTGAAGAAACGCCCTCCGGACATTGAGATCTATTAGAGGGTGCTTCACATTCACGATGTTCAAGTGTCATATCTTGAAGTAGTGAAACCGGAAATCTTCAAGTGTCAAGGGATGGTGGACGTGGAGTCGGCACACAATGCAACGAAAATAGAATCTGTCAAAAAACAGAATAGTTTGTAGTAATCTGTACTCTAACCATACTTTTGTAACTGAAAAATTGCCGAAAATTTGGACAACGTCAGCAATTTGTATATCAATCTTCTGTAACAAAATAAGAAATTTTCGTCATTACTCTAATTTTTCAAAATTCTGCTACTGGACGCAAAATTTCTATTTTTCAACACGATGAAATCAACTATCACCCAAGATGATCCTAAAG
Source organism: Hordeum marinum (assembly GCA_022496015.1). Classification (NCBI taxonomy): domain Eukaryota; kingdom Viridiplantae; phylum Streptophyta; class Magnoliopsida; order Poales; family Poaceae; genus Hordeum; species Hordeum marinum. The sequence continues at coordinate 373,983,073 of CM039678.1, read as the reverse complement.
GCTTTACTCGGCACAAACACTAAAAAACATAATCATAATAGTAGCATAATTGTGTAAACACTCAAGAAAATAAAGAAAAAGGTAAATATAAATTGTATTCATTGGGTTGCCTCCCAACATGCGCTATCGTTTTACGCCCCTAGCTAGGCATAATGCATAGATTCAAGTGATGTCATCTTTCTTCTTATTTTCCATAGATGTATTTTTGTCAAGAGGTTTTTCAAATATAACTTGAACACATTATCCATAGAAATCTTAGAACTATCAAGTTTTCCATCTACGTACCCTCTTTGATTCCCAGCCACAATCCAAGAATATTGTTGATTAACACCATTGAAAACTTGTTGGATCATATCTAAAATAGGGACTTCCTTTTTAAGATTCTCATAAAAAATTTGATTGTTTCCAAGTAGATGGCTCAACTTGTAGTCACTATCATAAAGGATCTCATCTATTACCGAATTTTCATGGCTCTTACCAAAAAATCAAAAATTTCCCTAGCTTCTCATACTGTGTGATCAAATTAATTCAGGAGAACAAGGGTAGCTAACTTTTTAGCTTAAGGATCATTTATAATGGGTAGCTCATAAAAAAATCTTTGCAAGGTAGGATGGGTGCAGATAAACATATTTTCGAGTTTCAGAACTAGTGCTAAAATGGATTATGCATAAGTTTTAGTTCTTTAAGTATAGGAGCATCATCCAGAGTCAAATTTCCAACGCAACTGAAGAATGCTTGGATAGTTTCTTTTCCTATAACGTTCCCTTTCCCCAAAAAAAAGTTTTAGCACCCATAATACCAGAACATGCGATTTTGGGAGTCATGTAATCATCCGTTTCTGCCATACCAGAATCACTCATGATCGCAAGCAAACACTAGATCGACAGGAAAAAGGCAAACAAAAAAGAGGGCGAATAAAACACCAAATTTTGTGAAGTGGGGGAGAGGAAAACGAGCGGAAAATGGGAAATAATGTAAATTGCAAGGAGATGAGATTTGTGATTAGGAACCTGATAGATGTTGATGATGTCTCCCCAGCAATGGCGCCACAAATTCCTTTAATTTGGCTTGAGACTGCGTCGGTATTTCCCCCAAAGAGGAAGGGATGATTGATGTCTACTATGCAACCTTCTTCTTGTAGACTCATGTTGGGCCTCCAAGCGTAGAGTTTTGTAGGACAGTGGCAATTTTCCCTCAAATGGATGACCTAAGGTTTATCAATCTGTGGGAGGTGTAGGATGAAGATGGCCTCTCTCGAACAACCCTGCAATCAAATACACAAAATCTCTTGTGTCCCCAACACACCCAATACAATGGCAAATTGTATAGGTGCACTAGTTCGGTAAAGTGGTAGTGATACAAGTGCAATATGGATGGTAGATACATGTTTTTGTAATCTGAAAATATAAAAACAGCAAGGTAACAAGTAACAAAAGTGAGCACAGATGGTATTGCAATGCTTAGAAACAAGGCCTAGGGTTCATACTCTCACTAGTGCAATATGTCTCAACAATACTGACATAGTTGAATCATATGTAAATACCTCACATGCGACAAAGAGTTCACTCCAAAGTCACAAATAGAGGAGAACTAAAAAATAAATTATTGTAGGGTATGAAACCACCTCAAAGTTATCTTTTCCGATCAATCTTATGATCTATCCATATAAGTGTCACGAACAGCCCTGGAGTTCGTACCAAAATAACAACTTACGATACACATCAACCAAAACCCTAATGCCACCTAGATACTCCAATGTCACCACGAGTACCCATGGGCTTGATTATACGATATGCATCACACAATTTAAGATTCGTCATGTTCAATCCAACACAAAGAACTTCAAAGAGTGCCCCAAAGTTTCTAGCGGAGATTCAAGACGAAAATGTGTGCCAACCCCTATGCATAGATTCCCAAGGTCACGGAACCCGCAAGTTGATCACCAAAACATACATCAAGTGGATCAATAGAACATCCCATTGTCACCAAAGATATCCCATCACAAGACATACATCAAGTGTTCTCAAATCCTTAAAGCTCAATCCGATAAGAAAACTTCAAAGGGAAAACTCAATTCATCACAAGAAGATAGAGAAGGGAAAACTCTATATGATTCATCTATATCAATAAAGCTCGCGGTACATCAAGATCGTGCCATCTCAAGAACACATAGAGATAGAGATCAAACACATAGCTACTGGTACATACCCTCAGCCCCAAGGGAGAACTACTCCCTCCAAGTCATGGAGAACGTCGGGATGATGAAGATGACATGCGGTGATGGTTCCCCCCTCCGGCAGGGTGCCGGAATGGGCTCCCGATTGTTTTTTTGTGGCTCTGGAGGCTCCCAATCTAGGTTTCTTTCTGGGGGGTTTAGGACTTATGGGAGCACTTGGTGTTGGAATCACGTCAAGGGGACTCTCGAGGGGCCCACAAGCCTACTAGGCGCGGTCAGGGGGGTGTTCATTCCCTGGTGGCTTGTGGCCTCCTCGGGACTCCTCTCTGGTATCTTTTTGCTCAAGTATTGATATTTTCCAAAGATATTCTCCGTAATTTTTTAGCCCATTCCGAGATTTTTTTTCTGCAAAAAAAACAACACGGTAGTTCTGCTGAAAACAGCGTCAGTCCGAGTTAGTTCTAATAAAATCATACCAAAATCATATAGAATAATTGTAAACACGGCATGAAAACTTCATAAATTATAGATACGTTGGACACGTATCAGCATCCCCAAGCTTAATTCCTCCTCGTCCTCAAGTAGGTAAATGATAAAAGAAATAATTTATGAAGTGTGAATGCTACCTAACATATTTATCAATGCAATCTTCTTTATTGTGGCAAGAATGTTCAGATCCATAAGACTCAAAACAAAAGCTTAATGTTGACATAAAAACAGTAATATTTCAAGCATACTAACAAAGCAATTGTGCCTCTTCAAAATAACATGGCAAAAGAAAGTTATCCCGACAAAATCATATGGTCTGGCTATGCTCCTTCCTCCCCATACAAACTATTTATATCATGCACAACCCCGATGACAAGTCAAGCAATTGTTTCACACCTTTTATGTTCTAAAACCTTTTCAACTCTCACGCAATACATGAGCGTGAGCCATGGATATAGCACTATACATGGAATAGAATATGGTGATTGTGGAGAAGACAAAAAGAAGGAGATAGTCTCACACAAACTAGGCGTATCAATGGGCTATGGAGATGTCAATCAATTGATATCAATGTGAGTGAGTAGGGATTGCCATGCAACGGATGCACTAGAGCTATAAGTGTATGAAAGCTCAAAAAGAAACTAAGTGGGTGTGCATCCAACTCTCTTGTTCACGAAGACCTAGGGCAATTTGAGGAAGCCCATCATTTGAATATACAAGCCAAGTTATACAATGAAAAATTCCCATTAGTATATGAAAGTGACAATATAGGAGACTCTATATATGAAAAACATGGTGCTACTCTGAAGCACAAGTGTGGTAAAGGATAGTAGGATTGCCCCTACTCTCTTTTCTCTCTTTTTTATTTCCTTTTTTCATCATTTTTTGTGGGCATCTTTGGCCTCCATTTATTATTTGGGCTTCTCTGGCCTCTTTTATTTTTTCATAAAGTCCGGAGACTCATCCCAACTTGTGAGGGAATCATAGCTTCCATCATCCTTTCCTCACATGGGACAATGCTCTAATAGTGATGATCATCAAACTTTTATTTACTTACAACTCAAGAATTACAACTAGATACTTAAAAAAAATATGACTCTACATGAATGCCTCTGGAGGTATACCAGGATGTGCAATGAGTCAAGAGTGACATGTATAAAGAATATGAACGGTGGCTTTGCCACAAATACGATGTCAACTACATGATCATGCAAAGCATTATGACAATGATGATGCATGTCATAAAAGGAACGGTGGAAGTTGCATGGCAACATATCTCGGAATGGCTATGGAAATGCCATAATAGGTAGGTATGGTGGCTGTTTTCAGGAAGGTATATGGTGGGTTTAATGCATCGGCAAAAGTTGCGCGGTACTAGAGAGGCTAGCAAAGGTGGAAGGGTGATAGTGTGTATAATCCATGGACTCACATTAGTCATAAAGAACTCACATACTTATTGCAAAATTTTATTACTTATGTAAGCAAAGTATTAGACACATGCGCCTAGGAGATAGGTTGGTAGGAGTTAACCATCGCGCGCTCCCGACACTCACACAAAGGCTAACAATCAATAAACAAATCATGCTCCGACTTCCTTACATAAATGTTCACCATACGTGCATGATACAAGAATTACAAACCTTTACACAAGTATTTTTACCAATTCACAATTACTTCCTAACACGACTCTTAATATTACCATCTCTATATCTCAAAACTTTATGCAAGGAATCAAACTTCTCATAATACTCAAGGCACTTTATATGAAAGTTTTTATTATATCCCTCTTGGATGCCCATTATATTAGGACTATTAATAACTTAAGCAAATTACAATGATGTTTAGATACTATCAAAATAATATAAGTGAACCATGAGAGTTCATAAGTTTCTATAAAATGAAACCACCGCCGTGCTCTACAAAGATATAAGTGAAGCACTAGAGCAAATTGGCAAACTACTCCAAATAGGCATAAGTGAAGATCAATGAGTAGTTAAACATTTAAGTAGCTATGTGAGGACTTTCTCTCTATATATCAATAAATATTTTCATATCTGAGTATTTTATTTAAACACCAAGGAAAATAAAAATAGCACTCCAAGAATAGCACATATCATGTGAACAAATAAAGATTTAGGCACAACATAGGCTAACCGATAGTTGACGAAGAGAGGTGGGCTGCGTAGCATCACCAAGCTTAGATGCTTGAGAATTCTTGAAATATTTACTTGGGGTGCCTTGGGCATCCCCAAGCATGAGCTTTTGTATCTCGTTCAATCCTCTCATATCATGGTTTCACCTATTCTCAAAAACTTCATCCACACAAAACTCGAAAAGAACTCGTGAGATAGGTTAGTACACATAACAATAAATCAAGTCTTTATGTACTGACAAGAAAAGTTGCACAATAATTTTCAAAAATTAGGTATTGTATACTATCATTTCCACAATTTATATCTACCAATATAGAGTATGGAAACTATAGGATAAGTAGATAACAAAACTATGACAGCAATCTGTCCATACAGAGCAGTCTGTAGCAATCTATTAATCCCGTGTACTTATATAACTCAAAAAATTATTAAAATTTAGGAAATGCTATAAAATTTATATGAAAACAGTTTGTAAAAATTTCAGAAACTTTCCACGTTCCAGTAAAATAGGAAAATTCAAACACTACAGCAGAAGTTTCTCTTTTCACACAGCCCACGTTAAACATGCAATTCAAGCATCCTAAAGGCAATTCTTGGAAATTTTTATTGAAAAACAAGATTATAAATAACACCTAACAGAGAACAATAAAATAAAATGACGCTCCAAGAAAAACTCATATTATGTGACGAATAAAAATATAGCTCCAAGTAAGATATACCGATAGTGTTGAAGACGAAAGAGGGGATGCCTTCCGGGGCATCCCCAAGCTTAGGTGCTTGAGTAAAACTTGGATATTAACTTGGGGGTGCCATGGGCATAACCAATCTTAGGTTCTTGTCACTCCTTATTCTCCTCATATCGGTGTCTCGCCCAAAACTTCAAAACTTCATTCACACAAAACTTAACGGAACTTTGTGAGAAGGGTTAGTGTAATAAAGATAGATCATTCACTTAGGTACTATCAAGACAAGATTCATAATTGTTATAACATAGTACCTACTGTATTCCATCATTCCCATAATTTATATCACCGAATATAAGCTATGGGAACACTAAAAAAAGCAAACTATGCATGCAAAACAGATTCTGTCAAAAACAGAATAGTCTGTAAAGATCTAAATGATCACCAAACTTCGCTGACTCTAAAAATTGTGAAACATTCGAAAATATCACATAATTTACTTAGAAATGTTGTGTTGAAATTTCGGAATTTTTTGACTCTCCAGTAAAATCATATAATTCATATACATTACGCAAAACTTTCTATTTTGCACAGAATCAAACAAGCAAGTATCCAAACTATCCCAAAGGCTTTACTTGGCACTTTATTGAAATAAAAGACACAAAACATGATTAATACAGTATATTAATTATGTGAACAAATAAAAACAGAAAGTAAAAGTGTTGGGTTGTCTCCCAACAAGCACTTTTCTTTAATGCCTCTTAGCCAGGCATGGTGATTTCAATAATGCTCACACAAGAATAGTAACTGAAACATGCAAGAGAGCACCATGAATCTCATTACAAGAACATTTAAGTCTAACCCACTTCCTTTGCATAGGTATTTTGTGAGCAAAAAATTTATGGGAGAAAGAATCAACTAGCATAGGAGGGCAAAACAAGCATGTTAAAACTTTGAACACGTAGGGAGGAAACTTCATATTATTGCAATTCCTACAAGCATATGTTGCTCCCTCATAGTAATTTTCAGTAGCATCATAAAGGAATTCCGCAATATAACCAGAAAATAAATAATTATTTTCATGATCTACAAGCATAGAAATTTTACTACTCCCCACACAAGAACATTTCTTCTCATTCATAATAGTGGGAGCAAACTCAACAAAACAACTATCATGAGACACTTGGTTGAAATACCCACATTCAATATTAAAATCATGATGACAAGATTCATGGTTATTATCACTATTTATAGCATACATGTCATCATCATAATCATCATATATAGGAGGCATGCCATCATCATAATAGTTTTGCTCACCAAAACTTGGGGGACTAAAAATATCATCTTCATCAAACATAGCATCCCCAAGTTTGTGGCTTTGCATATCATTAGCATCATGGATATTCAGATAATTCATACTAAAAACATTGCAATCATGATCATCACTCAAAGATTTAGTTCCAAACATTTTAATAACTTCTTCTTCTAACACTTGAGCACAATTTTCCTTTCCATCATTTTCACGAAAGACATTAGAAAGATGAAGCATATGAGGCAACCTCAATTCCATATTTTTTGTAGTTTTATTTTATAAAACCAAACTATTGAAAAACAATAAACTAAACGATTTTATTGCAAGATCTAAGGATATACCTTCCAGCACTCACTTCCCCGGCAATGGCGCCAGAAAAGAGCGTGATGTCTACTATGCAACCTTCTTCTTGTAGACTTGTGTTGGGCCTCCAAGCGTAGAGTTTTGTAGGATAGTGGAAAGTTTCCCTCAAGTGGATGACCTAAGGTTTATCTATCCGTGGGAGGTGCAGGATCAAGATGGTCTCTCTCAAACAACCTACAATCAAATACAAGAAATCTCTTGTGTCCCCAACACACCCAATACAATGGCAAATTGTATAGGTGCACCACTTCGGCGAAGAGATAGTGATACAAGTGCAGTATGGATGGTAGATATAGGTTTTTGTAATCTGAAAATATAAAAATAGCAAGGTAACAAGTAACAAAAGTGAGCACAAACTGTATTGCAAATCTTAGAAACAAGGCTTAGGGTTCATACTTTCACTAGTGCAATTTCTCTCAACAATACTGACATAGTTGAATCATATGTAGATACCTCATGTGCGACAAAGAGTTCACTCCAAAGTCCCAAATAGCGGAGAACTAACGAAGAAATTATTGTAGGGTACGAATCCACCTCAAAGTTATATTTTTCGATCAATCTTATGAGCTATCCCTCTAAGTGTCACGAACATCCCTAGAGTTTGTACTAAAATAACACCTTAAGATACACATCAACCAAAACCCTAATGTCACCTAGATACTCCAATGTCACCATGAGTACCCATGGGCTTGACTATAGGATATTTATGTGTCGGTGCACTAGAGTTTTGGGCTCTCTAGTGCCCCTTACTTGTGCACGAGCAGTAGTAGCCACCCTGGCAGCAGGGCTCAACATACCAGATACCAGCATAGGAAAATCGTGACTACCGACAAGGTCTTGCCGGGAGGGCTATTGAACCCCCAGGCAAAGCAAGGCCCCGGCAAGGCAAAGCCCCAGCAAGACCCCGCCAGCACATAGGGAGGTGTCAATCCACGTGGACGCGTGTCGTGGCGTCGACGTTGGAGGAGCTAAGTGGCGCCGATGGGACGGGCTCCCGTCTCGTCCACTGACGGACAGATATGCCTGACGGTGCATTAAATGCACCTGTCCTACTCCGTCAGTGTTAGGTATGATTGCACTGTAGCTCTGTACGCCCCGTGTATGCACTGTACGACACTGTTGGGATCCCCTTCAGTATAAAAGGAAGCCCATGGCGATATGGTAGAACACTTTTGGACTTTTCGACTTTTGAGATTTTGCTCCAAGGACTTTTGGGACTTTCTAGCTCACATACGTGGCAGCTGCTCATAGCGCCCATGTAGCTAGAACCCTAAGAACAATCCCAATACAATGAAGCAGGAGTAGGGTTTTACGCATCCGTGCAGCCCTAACCTGGGTAAAGATCCCCGCGTGTTGTTCATAAAACCGGCTCTTTGTGCGATCCTTCCCCCCGCCGAACCGAAAGGGGTCTCCATGATCCCATGGGTGTTCGTTCCCACAACATCTTTCGCGCGCCAGGTAGGGGCTCTTCGGTCGTGCAAACCCGTTCTGGTAATCAACGCGCCAGTTTCTTGGATTCATCATAGCCATGGCCCCCAAGAAGAAGGGCCGGACAGTAGTTGGCCCATCCGCGTCGACAATCCCTGTATCTGCACAGGCAGGAGACGTCGTAGACATGGGTGGAGGAGGAGGAGCCAGAGGTTCTGAACTTCCGCGACGCTCCGGTGACCAAGGCCAAGCAAGCGGTGACGCTCACCGCGGAGACGCCCATGGCGACGGAGGCAACCCCCGCGCCTCTGGGTCTCAGGATGGAGCGGTACCACCTGTAGGTGGTATGGCGAACTCCGGGGGCGAAAGGGTATCTTCTTGGGCACTCACACCAGCGCCTACACCGCGACCTTCTCAGGACGCGCACGGAGAGCTGCGCCACGACGCCTGCAGTTCTCATTGTTCCCATGGGAAAGCTCCTCCGTATCATTCCCAAGATGCTTGGGACCCGCATACTCACCAGCATGCAAGTGGGAGTGCCATGCCAACGTGGGACCACGGTGGTGCTCCTTCTAACATAGTTAGGAGTCACAGCACCTCATGTTCCTCCCGCCATTCGTAGCCGACCACATCGGAGGAAGCGATGGCGTGGGTGCAGCTACTCCTAAACTTCCCTCCTGGTGTGGAGAAGCTCGACGAATGGAGAGCCACCATTCAGAGCCTCCTCAGTCTCGCAGATAAGTCTCGGTCCACCGAGATGGCTCACGCCAGTGGTGAGAGGGCCGGAGGCAGCACGACTTCGGCGCATTCTCCCGCACAACAACATCGCCGGTCGCCGACTTGACGGACCGACACTCACGACAGCTACTCGATCAGCGTCAAGTTCTTCGGGAACGTGGCAAGGAAGATGCTCGAACTGCAATCGAGTAGAGGCGGGAAGCACACCTCCAATCTGATAGGCACGTGGGCCCACTATAGACAGGTCAGCGCCAGGGTATCCTATCAGCCTACCTTATGAGGTGGGTTGTCCAAATTTTACACATCAGCTGTGGCAAGTCCAGTGGCCCAACTCCTGCACGTTCAAGCCAGAAGTCCCGAAGAAGTATGACGGCAAGACTCATCCGTCGGGGTTCCTGAGCATCTACACCATTGCGGTGCAAGCTGCCAGAGGTCACGACGACAAGATACTCGCCAACTACTTCCCGTTGGTACTTAAGCCCAATGTCAGGTCGTGGTTGATGCACTTGCCAGAGGGATACATTGCCTCCTAGGCAGACCTGTGCCACGAGTTTGTTGGAGCCTTCACGGGAGGTCATCAAGCTCCTGGCCAGGAAAGTGATCTGCACATCATCCCTCGGAAGGAGGGTGAAACTTTATGCAAGTACATCCAAAGTTTCAGCCACGTGCATCACAACATCCTAGACGTTCATCCTGCCGCTGTTATCAGCGCGTTCCATCAGAACGTGCACAACCACGGGATGCGGGAAGAGATAGCGATGAACAGAGTCGCGGACGTCGCCGAGCTTTATGCTTTGGCAGACAAATGTGCTCGCCCTGAAGAGGGGAGTAGGCTCCCCAGCGAAGACATCGGCATAGGGGTCGACTCCGAAGATGAAGATAGTGCCACCCCGGCAAAGAAGGGCCGACAGCGGAACAAGAAGCTCAAGGGCAAGACTGTACTTGTTGTTGAGGGATCCGGCAACCCCGACGTCGCTAAGAAGGGCAAGGTTGACGAGCCCGGCAACAACGTTGCCGGGTGCGCCTCCTGTCACGCCCTGGCAGCTGTCGACAAGCCAGAAGACGTTGGCAAGCGGTATTGCAAGATCCATCGCACCAAAGGCCACAATCTCCAAGACTGTCGGCAAGTTGAGCAGCTTGCTGAGAAGCAGAAGGCCGAGTATGAGAGGCGAGCCAAGGAGAAGGGCTAGGATAGTGCCGAGGGGTCCAACAAGAAGCGTGTCGGCCGAGGGGGTCACAGCGGCAAGCCCAAGCAACAAAAAAACTGGCCCGCTCGCGGCCGCGACAAGCAAGAGGGAGATGATGATGACGTCGAAGGGGACGATGAGTCCAGTGAGCATGAGTTTCAGAAGGCTACAAATATGATGTGCATAGAGAGAGGTGCCTCGTCGCATTCCTCTCATTGTCAACTCAAACAGTGGGCGCACGAGCTTAACGCGGCAAAGCCCTCTATTGGTGCACAGAAACCTCTGAAATGGTCCAACACTCCTATCATCTTTGACGCCAAGGATCACCCTGATCGTGTAGTAGTGGTCGGGTGCTTGCCGTTGTTGGTATCGCGAGCAATCCGCAACCTCAAGGTGACAAAGATGTTAGTCGATAGTGGGGCCAGCCTGAACCTGATCTCACCTCATGTCATCCAGAGGCTGCAAATTCTTGACGAAGATCTCGAGCCGACAGACGCTTTCCAAGGGGTCAATTCAGGAAGAAGTCAGTCGAAGGGCAAGGTCATGTTGCTGGTGACATTTGGCAATGATATCAATTTCAGAACAAAGAAGATCGTTTTTGACATCACCAAGATCTCGTTGTCGTACAACGGCATTCTTGGCCGCCCGACACTGGCCAAGTACATGGCGGCCACTCACCTCGCTTACAACATGCTGAAGATGCCCGGGCCAATGAGCATCATCACCATCAACTCCGACAAGAAAAGTGCACTTATCTGCGCCGACCAACTCTACCGGGGTGCAGTCGCACCACCTGCCGCCAAGGCACTTGCTCCTACCGCTGAAGCTCCCGGGGGGGAAGAAGACCGGCAAGGCCTCTTGCGCACATTCTAGCAAGTGCACCTCCTTGGAGTGTTGTGCTCCCGTTGACGATGTGCCACAGAGCTCCACTTGCAAGAGCAAAAGGTCCAAGGCTACTCCTCCAGATACCAAGAAGGTGCCCGCCAAGGAGGACGGCATGGGGGGAACTTTTACCATAAGTTCCACCCTTGATGACAAATAGGAAAGCGCGCTCATCGCCTTCTCACGGGCTAATGTCGATGTGTTTGCCTGGCAACCATCTGATATCCCCGGTGTTCCCAGGGAGGTGATTGAGCACCACCTTGCCATCTTCCCACACGCGCGACACATCAAGCAGAAGGTCCGGAAGAAAGCTTTGGAACGGCAACAGTGTATTGCCGAAGAGATTAAGAAACTAGAGGCAGCTGGCATGATCAGAGGAGTACTCCATCCAACATGGTTCGCCAACCTAGTCGTAGTGCGCAAGGCGAATGGGAAATGGAGGCTATGCATTGATTTCACGGACATCAACAAATCCTGCCCCAAGGATCCTTTTCCCTTGCCGTGCATCGACCAGACTGTGGACTCCACCACCGGTTGCGATCTGTTGTCTTTCCTTGATGCCTGTTTTGGTTATCACCAGATTTTCATGGCCAAGGAAGACGAGGAGAAGGCCGCATTTATCACCCCATGTGGTACGTATTGCTTTTTGCATATGCCTTTCGGGTTGAAAAGTGTTGGTTCTACTTTTGCAAGAGCGGTCCAGATTGGTTTTGAGCCCTAGCTATATAGAAATATTGATGCTTATATGGATGACATAGTGGTCAAAACCAAGGACAAGGTTACGCTCATATCAGACCTAGAAGAGACATTTTCCAACCTGCGCAAGATCAACATGAAGCTCAACCCTGAGAAGTTTTTGTTCGGTGTCCCATCCGGCAAGCTTCTCATCTTCTTTGTATCTCAACAAGGAATCAAAGCAAATCCCGACAAGATCAAAGCAATTGAGCAGATTGAAGCACCAAGATGAGTCAAAGACATGCGACGTCTTGCCGGCTGTGTTGCTGCTTAGAGTAGGTTCATCTCAAAATCTGTTGAGCGCGCTCTACCCTTTTTCAAAATCTTGAAGAAGGCAGGTCCAATGAAATGGACTCCGGAAGCAGAGGCAGCACTGGAGGATTTGACGAATTACCTCTCCTCTCCGCCGGTCCTAGTCGCGCCAAAACCACAAGAGTCGTTCCTGCTGTACCTGGCGGCAACAAATCAAGTGGTGAGTGTTGCACTAGTGGCTGAAAGAGAAGTTGATGAAGAAGCAGCGGAACGGCAGGGCTGCCAAGCGACGAGCTAGGACATTCCCCGGCAGGGTCTGGTGCCGGCAAATAAGGATCTGCATAGTTGAATGAGGCAATTCAAAAGAAGAAGGTGGTGCAGCGACCAATCTATTTCGTCAGCTCCTTGTTGCAGGGGGCTAGGTCAAGATATTCTAGCGTGCAAAAATTACTCTCCGGCCATCTTATGGTCTCGAGGAAGCTGCACCACTACTTCCAAGCACATGACATCACCGTTGTCACTCGCTTTCCGCTACAGCGAATCTTGCAAAACCGAAAGCTACCGGCAGGATTGTGGAGTGGGCTTTGTAACTATCAAGTTTTGGTCTTAAGTTTGAAAGCACTTCGACCATCCAGAGTAGGTCCTTGGTAGAATTCATTACAGAATGGACCCCAATGCCTGATGAAGAAGTTCCAAAGTCAACCCTCCCCGGCAAGGAAACCGATTGAGAATGGATCATGTATTTTGATGGAGCTTTCTCGCTGCAAGGCGCCGGTGCCGGAGTGCTGCTTGTCGCACCCACCGGAGAGCACCTCGGTTATGTGGTCCAGATGCACTTTCCCCAGGAGAGATCAACGAACAACACTACTGAGTACGAAGGGCTGCTTGCTGGTCTTAGGATCGCAGCAGACATTGGGATCAAGAAGCTTATTGTTAGGGGTGATTCTATACTTGTTGTCAGGCAGGTGAACAAAGATTACTAGAGCCCATTGATGGAAGCCTATGAGATGAAATTAGGAAGTTGGAAGAGCATTTTGACGGCCTGCAAATGGAGCACGTTCCACGTGCGGAGAATAGCATTGTCGATGGCCTGTCAAAGTGTGTTGCCCTTAAGTTACCTGTGGAACCGGGAACTTTTGTGCTCCAACTAACTCAACCCTCTGTGACACCATCAACTGGACAAGAGAAGAGAAGAAAATTAAGTTTCGACAAGTATTTCCCGGGAGAGCTCCCACAAGCCACCGGCGAAAAGGTTGCCAGAGAGAATGACAGGCTTGTCAGTGAGAACTGTGCTCCGGCAGGGCCCCCGGCTCTTGTCGTGGAAGCGCGTGCTCCCGCCAGGCTTGCCGGGGTGCAACAGGCTCCGGTAGGCCCTTAGGACTTTGCTGTTGAGACAATTGATACACCGGCAGACGATATGCCTTTAGTCCTTGCTGTCGTGCCCCAGGCTCCAGCATGGGCACAACACATCGTCGGTTTCCTTCAGACAGGAGAACTTCCCAGGGAACAAGAGAAAGCAGAGAAAGTAGCCCGCCGGTCTAGTATGTACCAGTTTGTGGACAACGACCTGTATAGAAAAAGGCCAAATGGTGTGAAACTCAAGTACATTTCCCGAGAAGATGGACTAGAGTTGTTGGCAGAGATACAAGGAGGCATATGTGGCTCCCACATAGGATCAAGAGCCCTTGCCGAAAAGTCATTCCGGCAAGGCTTCTTTTGGCCCACTACCCTCCAGGATGCGACGACATTAGTAACCAAGTGTGAAGCATGCCAGTTTCATTCAAAGAGATTACATCAACCGTCTCAAGCGCTTCAAATGATCCCTCTCTCCTGACCATTTTCGGTCTGGGGGCTTGACATCTTGGGCCCCTTCCCCGCGCTGTCGGGGGCTTTGAGTACTTGTACGTTGCAATCGACAAGTTCACAAAGTGGCCGGAAGTGGAAGCAGTTAGAAAGGTGACAACACAGTCAGTAGTCAAGTTCTTCAAGGGACTAGCTTGCCGCTTTGGTGTTCCCAACAGGATCATCACTGACAACGGCACACAGTTCACGAGCCACACCTTCATGCAGTATGTCCAAGACCTTGGTAGCAGATTCTGTTTTGCTTCTATTTCCCACCCGAGGAGCAACAGCCAAGCGGAGAGGGCTAATGTTGAAGTGCTGCGAGGCCTTAAGACAAGAACTTTTGATAGGTTGCACAAGTGCGGAAGGAATTGGATTGATGAGTTGCCGATGGTTCTTTGGTCAATCAGAACGACACCAAATCGAGCTACCGGTCGGACACCCTTCTCCCTTGTCTATGAGGCGGAGGCAGTTCTCCCCACGGAACTCATATACATATAACTTCGAGTGCTCTCTTATGATGAGCTCGACCAAGAGCAGTTGCGGCAAGATGACACAATGCTCCTTGAGGAAGACCGTCTTCAGGCTGCTGTGAGAGATGCACGCTACCAGCAAGCTTTGCGCCGCTACCATAGCCACAAAGTTAATGCTAGAAGTCTTGAGGAAGGCGACCTTATTCTTCGGCGAGTTCAGTTTGCCAATAATTCCAACAAGTTGACACCAAACTGGGAGGGCCCTTATCGGGTAGTACGAGTCACCAGGCCCGATGCAGTCCGCATGGAGACCGAAGATGGCATCCTAGTGAGCAATTCCTGGAATATCGAACACCTTTGCAAGTTCTACCCATAAGGCGTGGTTGCCGGGCCTCCCGGCAACCACCTATTGTACAACTCTTTCCGCTGAAGCATGTAATCCTTGGTACAAAGCTAGGCTCAGACCCTGTGCGTAGTTAAACAAAGATAAGTGTTCTGCAATCCTGATCGGTTATCATGTTTACTTATGTGCATGTTTATTTGAAGTGTTGCATTGCATTTAATCCCGGCAAGGGCTAAAGGACCGCCAAGGTTCCATATCCATATTTTCTCTTCTTTCTTTTTTCTCAAAGGACAGAAGGCCACCTCGCGTGTAGCTTTGCCGGGGGGAATGATGGTATGGATACCTATGAGCGACGTCCCAAAAAAACTTGGTGGAGGGAGCACGGCAACAAAAAGATAAGTTGCAAAAACCCCAAGTGAATCCTTGCTGTGAGGTTATTTTCCTTGGACGATTTCGGCTTCTGTACAAAAAACCTGCACGCACGGGGACCTTGCCGCGATTAACTGCGCCCTGACCATGTTCAGGACCGTTCAACGGCTTAAGTGTCCACACCCGTGCTCCTTGTTTCGTGTCGAGTCCGCTCAACGACTCAAGTGACAGCGCTCGCGCCTTTGTTCTGTTTCGAGCGAGACCCACACCTTGAATGGATGTACCAAGGAGGCTGAGGTATCTTGCCGACAGTAGCACAGCCAGCAGGATGCTAAGGACGTATTCCTCGAAGCACTCGCAGTAGGGCTACGTACACTGCCAAGATTTTTCCAAGAAAGCGTAGGACAAGTTCCATATACAGAAAAAGGTCTAACAAGGAAGATTATTTACTTTCATTCAAAATAGGGTGAAATTTACATAAGATATTGCTTTTTCCTAAGTACATCTTTATTTGAGTTTCTCCTCTAGGGGAGATTACAAGAAGAAAAAGACGGAAAGGAGAGGCAGATTACAAGAAGAAAAAGATGGCGAGAGGCCCCCGGCAGAAGCCCGGCCTGTCCCCTCTGGACTAGCACTGTGCGGACGAGCAAGGCTGCCGGATGGGCACGCAAGAACCTGGCCCCTCCTGGACCAGCATTGCACGGAGGAGAGGGCCAGGGCAGGCGAAAAGGGGGATGGACCCTAGAAGCCGAAGTCCACGGGCCTGCCAGAAGACCTAGCTGGAAGATAAGGGAGCGCCTGGGACTAAGGCCCCCGGCAAGACCATCCTGCTGGGAGGGGAGAGGCATGAGGTTGGCAATGATGGTGCAGCCGACAGTCAATCCGAGCTCGAGTAGTCGGGCTCCAACTTGACCGCTGGAAGACCGGGCTCACTGTCGTTGTCTTTGCCAATGTGCTCCTCATCACTCTCGCCCGAGGACAGGCTTTCGAAAATGCTCGAGCTCTCCTCGTACAAGTTGAGATAGATGCCTGAGTGCCAATAAATCTTGACGGAGAGTGTATTGGCCTTCGCCATTTTAAAGCGAAGGACATGCCACACTTGGAGGTTGTGTGCGCGGGCGAAGGTCTTCCAGCCGCGCCTGAGGAACATGACGTGTCTCACTGGGTACTCGACGTTTACCCACGTTGCGCCATTACAACAACCGGCCACCCGTAGCCACAGGACGGGCGGCTCGTCGCCCTTCATTGCCCTGACGAAGAGACGAGGGAGGCACAGATGGCTCCAGAGGGGACCGGCCAGATCGAGGATGAAGTCCAGCACCGTCCCCTCGGCGTGGGTCTCCTCAATGGAGAGGCCTGGCATCGGAGGAGGGGTTGGAGCAGCACTTCGCCTCCCCCGACCACGGCCTCCACGGTGGTCGCGACCCCTCGCGCCTCTTCCGTCACGCGAGCTCGAACCACCCTCCGCCTCCGTGGCTGAAGCGGTGGCATGATCCTGACGAGAGCTCCTCCTCGGAGCGGAGGACGGTGGTCGCCCACGACCCCTTTTCATGGCTAAAGGCGGGCGCTACCTGAAGATTGCGGAGATGTGGAAAGGCGAACTATGGAGGTTTGCACTCGGAAGACGGAGGGAGGATGGATGAGCACTGCCCTTTCTACACCTCTATTTATAGGGGGGTGCGAGGGCCGGCTCTCCCCAACTCCAAAGGACGCCGCCCACCTCCTCCAATAGCGGCGCCCTCGATCACGGGGCGAACAGCAACAGCCCCGTTGCCAGAATCCATGGCACTGCAGTTACTGCTTTTCTCAGGGACTTTAAATCACGGGCGCCCATTACTGGCTCCCCACTATGCATGTGACGCGCGTAGAGGAAATGACCTGAAGAGGTAATGAAAAATTGGAAGGATGTGCCGCGCACATATCACGTATCCCACGTCCCGCTTTCAATGGGCGTCGTGGGGAAGCACAACAAACGCAATGATCACAACTGCAAGGCCCTGCCACATGTGCATGTACACTTATTTGGCCTAGCCCAACAGCGTCTCGCGACGTGTGTGGCCCAGGACCGGGGCTCCTGTCGGTGCACTAGAGTTTTGGGCTCTCCAGTGCCCCTTACTCGTATACGGGCAGTAGTAGCCACCCTGGCAACACGGCCCAGCAGAAACTTACCAGATACTAGCACAAGAAAATCAATACTACCGGCAAGGTCTTACCGGGAGGGCTATTGAACCCCCAGGCAAGACCTCGGCAAGGCGAAGCCCCGGCAAGGCAAGACCTCGGCAAGGCGAAGCCCCGGCAAGACCCCACCAGCGCACAGGGCAGGTATCAATCCACCTAGACGCGTGTCGTGGCGGCGACGTTGGAGGGAGCTAAGCGCCGCCGATGGGACGGGCTCCCGTCCCGTCTACTGATGGACAGAGATGCCTGACAGTGCATTAAATGCGCCTGTCCTACTCCGCCAGTGTTAGGTATGATAGCACTGTAGCTTTGTACACCGCGTGTACACACTGTACGCCACAGTTGGGATCCCCTTCGGTATAAAAGGAGGCCCAGGGCGATACGATAGAACACTTTTGGACTTTTGGACTTTTCAGGTTTTGCTCCCAGGACTTTTGGGACTTTCTAGCTCACATACATGGCAGATGCTCATAGCACCCCTGTAGCTAGAACCCTAAGAACACTCCCAATACAACAAAGCAGGAGTAGGGTTTTATGCATCCGTGCGGCCCGAACATGGGTAAAGATCCCCGCGTGGTGTTCATCGGCTCTTTGTGTGATCCTTCCCCCCGTCGAACCGAAAGGGGTCTCCTTGATCCCATAGGTGTTCGTTCCCACGATAGCATCACACAATTTCAGATTCGTCATGTTCAATCCAATACAAAGAACTTCAAAGGGTGCCCCAAAGTTTCTACGGGAGATTCAAGACGAAAACGTGTGCCAACCCCTATGCATAGATTCCCAAGGTCACGGAACCCGCAAGTTGATCACCAAAACATACTTCAAGTGGATCAATAGAACATCCCATTGTCACCACAAATATCACATCGCAAGACATACATCAAGTGTCCTCATATCCTTGAAGGCTCAATCTGATAAGAAAACTTCAAAGGGAAAACAATTCATCACAAGAATATGGAGAGGGGAAAACTCCATATGAGTCATCTATATCAATAAAGCTCGCGGTACATCAAGATCATGCCATCTCAAGAACACGAGAGAGAGAGAGAGAGAGAGAGATGAAACACATAGCTACTAGTACATACCCTCAGCCCCAAGGGTGAACTACTTCCTCCTCGTCATGGAGACCGTTGGGATGATGAAGATGGCCTCCGGTGATGGTTTCCCCCTCCGGTAGGGTGCCGGAACGGGCTCCCGATTGGTTTTTCGTGGCTCTGGAGGCTTGTGGTGGCAGAACTCCCAATCTAGGTTTCTTCCTATGGTTTTTTGGATTTATAGGAGCACTTGGCATTGGAATCACATCAAGGGGACTCCCGAGGGCCCACAAGCCTGTTAGGCGTGGCTAGGGGGTGGTCGCGTCCTAGTGGCTTGTGGCCTCCTCGGGACTCCTCTCAGGTATCTTTTTGCTCCAGTATTTTTTATATTTTCCAAAAATATTCTCCGTAAATTTTTAGACCATTCCAAGAACTTTTATTTCTGCACAAAAACAACGCCACGCTAGTTCTGTTGAAAACAGCGTCAGTCTGGGTTAGTTCTAATAAAATCATACCAAAATCATATAGAATTAATGTAAACATGGCATGAATACTTCATAAATTATAGATACGTTGGAGTTGTATCAATGATGCAAAACATCTACGGTAAGTATTTCCCTTAGTTACAAAACCAAGTTTATCGAACTAGTAGGAGAACCAAGCAACACTATGTAAACGGTACCTGCACACAAAGAACAAACACTTGCAACCCGACGCGTAAGAGAGGTTGTCAATCTCTCCAAGGTAAAACATAGATTGGCTTGTATGAGATTGGATAAATAGATCGTGTAAGAACACAAAATAAAAGATGCAAATAAAAAGTACAGCAATGTATTTTTGGGTTTTTGGAATAGTATATCAGAAAGCAAATGCGGAAAAAGGTAGATCGAAAAGCAATATGTTAAAATATAGACCAGTGGTCCGTAGATTTCACTAGTGGCTTCTCACAAGAAAATAACACACGATGGGTAAACAAATTACTGTTGGGCAAATGATAGAATATCAAATAATCATCACGATATCCAAGGCAATGGTCATTATATAGGCATCACGTCCAAGATAAGTAGATCGAAATGATTCTACATCTAGTACTATTACTCCACACATTGACCGCTATCCAGCATGCATCTAGTGTATTAAGTTCATGGAGAAACAGAGTAATGCAATAAGAATGATGACATGATGTAGACAAGATCTATTCATGTAGGAATAGACCCCATCTTGTTATCCTTAATAGCAATGATACATGGGTGCCTCGCTGCCCTTCTATCACTGGGAGAGGACACCGCAAGATCGAACCCACCACAAAGCGCCTCTTCCCATGGCAAAAAAATGATCTAGTTGGTCTGACTAAACCAAAGATTCGAAAAAGAACTATGAGGCTATAGACAATCATGTTGGAAATATGCCCTAGAGGCAATAATAAATTGGTTATTATCATATTTCCTTGTTCATGATAATCGTTTATTATCCATGCTATAATTGTATTGATCGGAAACTTAGATACATGTGTGGATACATAGACAACACCATGTCCCTAGTATGCCTCTAATAGACTAGATCATTTATCAAAGATGTCTATGGTTTCCTAGTGATGGACATGAGATGTCATTTGATAACGGGATCACATCATTAGGAGAATGATGTGATGGACAAGATCCAAACTACAAATGTAGCATATGATTGTGTCAGTTTATTGCTACAGTTTTCTGCATGTCAAGTATCTGTTACAATGACCATGAGATCATGCAACTCACTGACACTAGAGGAGTACCTTGTGTGTATCAAACGTCGTAACGTAACTGGGTGACTATAAAGGTGCTCTATAGGTATCTCCGAGGGTGTCTGTTGGGTTGGCATGGATCAAGACTGGGACTTGATACTTCGTGTGACGGAGAGGTATCTTAGGGCCCACTCAGTAATACAACATCACAATATGCCTTCCAAGCAATGTGACTAAATTTTAGCCACGGGATCTTGTATTACGGAACGAGTAAAGAGACTTGCCGCTAATGAGATTGAACTAGGTATAGAGATACCGACGATCGAATCTCAAGCAAGTAACATACCGAAGAACAAAGGGAACATCATACGGGATTAACTGAATCCGTGAGATAGAGGTTCAACCGATAAAGATCTTCGTAGAATATGTAGGAACCAATATGGGCATCCAGGTCCCGTTGTTGGTTATTGACCGTAGAGGTGTCTCGGTCATGTCTACATAGTTCTCGAACCCGTAGGGTCTGCACACTTAAGGTTTGGTGACGTTTTGATAGTATAGAGTTATGTATGGTGGTGACCGAAGGTTGTTCGGAGTCCCATATGAGATCCCGGACGTCGCGAAGAGCTCTGGAATGGTCCGCAGGTAAAGATTGATATATAGGAGGTCCTGCTTTGGTCACTGAAAAAGTTAGGGGCTCATCGGTAGTGTCGGGAGGGTGCCAAGGGACCATATGGAGGGCTGTCTCGACCCAAAGGACCTCATGGGCTATGGGAGGAGTCAAACCAGCCCCTAGTGGGCTGGACTAATCCCCCACTAAGGCCCATGCGGCTAGGGGTGGAAAAAAACAAAAGGTGGAGAGATGGAAAGAGTTTCCAAGTGGAAAGGAGGAATGCTACTCCTAATAGGATTGGAGTAGGACTCCTCCACCTCCAATTTCAACCAAACCTTGAGGTTTTGAGGCTTACTCCTCCCCTCCCTCGCTCCTATATATACCAGAGGATTTGGAGGGAAGAGATAACCCTAGTTCCCACGTGTTGCCCTCTTCTTCCCTAGATCAGTTTCTCCTCTAGATTAGTTATGCGGTGCTTAGGCGAAGCCCTGCAGGATTAATTCACAACCGCCACCACACCGTTGTGCTGCCGAAGAAATCATCTACCTCTCTGCTCCCTCTTGTTGGATCAAGAAGGCGGAGATCACCTTCGCGTTGTACGTGTGCTGAACGTGGAGGCGTCGTCCGTTCGGTGCTAGATCGGAAGGACCGTGATCATGATCGCGAGACAATTCATGATTTGATCATGGGACGGATCGTGATGTTATCGCGAGACGGGTCATGATTGGATCGCGGGACGGATCTTGATGGGATCATGAGACACTCGACGATTTGGATCGCGGAGACGTTTGACTACATCAACCGTGTTTCTTAACGCTTCCCGCTTAGCGATCTACAAGGGTATGTAGATCCACTTTCCCCTCTCGTAGATTCTCATCACCATGGATAGATGTTGCGTGTGTGTAGGAAAATTTTAGTTTCCCATGCAACATTCCCAAACAGTGGCATCATGAGCTAGGTCTATGTGTAGATGAGATATCGAGTAGAACATAAAGAGTTTGTGGGTGTTGATGCTTAGATTGCTTCCTCCATTGGTCGTGTTTTGGTTGAGCGGTATTGTGGGATGAAGCAGCCTAGACCAACCTTACTCGTACGCTTACGAGAGACCGGTTCCATCGACTGACTTGTAACTCTGTTGCACAAAGATGGCTGGCGGGTGTCTGTTTCTCCTACTTTAGTTGGATCGGATTCGACAAAGGCGGTCCTTAAGAAGGTTGAAAAGCCATTTATGTATCACCGTGTGGTTTTGCGTAGGTGGGAATTGTTCTTGCTAGATACTAGTAGCAGCCACGTAAAACTTGCAATAACAATTAGAGGACGTCTAACTTGGTTTTGCAGGGTATGTTGTGATGTGATATGGCCAATTACATGATGAGATATATGTGATGTATGAGATGATCATGTCTTGTATAGAATATCATGACTTGCATGTTGATGAGTATGGCAACCAATAGGAGCCATAGGATTGTCTTTAATTATTGTATGACCTGCATGTCAATCATTAAGCGCTATGTAATGCTTTACTTTATCGCTAAGCGATACCAATAGTAGTAGAAGCTTGGTGGGTGCAACAACCCCGATGGAGACATGTTGATGGAGATCATGGTCTCATGCCGGTGATGATGGAGATCATGTCGGTGCTTTAAGGATGGAGATCAAAAGCACATGTTCATGGCCATACCATGTCACTTATGATTTGCATGTGATGTTAATCCTTTTATGCACCTCGTTTTGCTTAGAACGACGGTAGCATTATAAGGTGATCCCCCACTAAAATTTCAAGATCAATTGTGTTCTCCCTGAGTGTGCACCATTGCGAAAGTTCATCGTGTTGAGACACCACGTGATGATCGGGTGTGATAGACTCTACGTTCACATACAACGGGTGCAAGCCAGTGTTGCATATGCAAAACACTCGGGTTAAACTTGATGACACTAGCATGTACAGACATGGCCTCGGAACACAAGAGACCGAAAGGTCGAACATGAGTCATATAGTAGATATGATCAACATGGTGATGTTCACCATTGAAACCACCACAACTCACATGATGATCGGACTTGAGTTGGTGAATTTGGATCATGTATCACTTGAACGACCGAAGGGATGTCAATTTGAGTGGGAGTTCTTAGGTAATATGATTAATTGAACTCATTATCATGAACATAGTCACAGTGTCTTTGCAAATTATGTTCTAGATTACTAGCTCGCGTTGTAGCTCCCTTGAATTTTATATTTTCCTAGAGAAATACAGTTGAAAGATGATGGTAGCAATAATGCGGATTGGCTCCATGATATGAGGATTGTCCTCATTACTGCACAGAAGTCTTATGTCCTTAATGCACCGCTCGGTGCGCCACCCCCTCTAGTGTCGTTTGTACATGTTGTGAACATCTGACAGGCATGTTCTGATGACTACTTGATAGTTCAGTGTGTCATGCATTACGGCTTAGAATTGAGGCTCCAAAACTTTTTGAATGCCATGGAACATATGAGATGTTCTAAGATTTGAAATTTGGATCTCAAGCTCATGCCCGTGTGGTGAGATATGAGATCTCCAACAAGATTCTTTGCCTGCAAGATGAAGGAGAATAGCTCAATCGTTGAGCATGTGCTCAGATTGTCTGGGTACTACAATCGCTTGAATCAAGTGGGAGTTGATCTTCCAGATAAGATAGTGATTGATATAGTTCTCCAAATCACTGTCACTAGGCCACTGGAGCTTCGTGATGAACTATAAAATGCCAGGGATGGAAATAATGATCCCTAAGCTATTGGAGATGTTTGACACCGCGAAGGTAGAAATCAAGAAGGAGCATCAAGTGTTGATGGTTTGGGAAACCACTAGTTTCAAGAAGGGCACGGGCTAGGAGGGAAACTTCTTGGATGGCAAATCAGTTCCAGCTCCAGTGAAGAAACCCAAAGTTAAACCCAAACCCGAGACTAAGTGCTTCTGTTATGTGGGGAACGGTCGCTAAAGCGGAACAACCTTAGATACTTGGTAGATAAGAAGGCTGGCAACGTCGACAGAAGTATATTTTATATACGTGTTATTGATGTGTACCTTGCTAGTACTCCTAGTAGCACCTAGGTATAGGATACCGGTTCGGTTGCCAAATGTTAGTAACTCGAAATAAAAGCTACGGAATAAACAGAGACTAGCTAAGTGTGAGGTGATGACGTATGTTGGAAATGTTTCCAAGGTTGATGTTATTAACATCGCACGCTCTCTCTACCTTCGGGATTAGTGACAAACCTAAATAAATGTTATTTGGTGTTTGCGTTAAGCATGAACATGATTGGATCATGTTTATTGCAACACGGTTATTCATTTAAGTTAGAGAATAATGGTTATTCTGTTTACATGAATAATACCTTCAATGGTCATGCACCAGTGAGGATGGTTTATTGAATCTTGATCATAGTAATACACATGTTCATAACGTTGATGCCAAAAGATACAAAGTTAATAATGATAATACCACATACTTGTGGCACTGCTGCTAAATGTCATATTGGTATAAATCACATGAAGAAACTCCATGTTGATGGATCTATGGACTCATTCGGTTTCGAATCGGTTGAGACATGCGGACCATGCCTCTTGGGCAAGATGGCTACAGACCCCGTTTTCAGTATCATGGAGCGGGCTAGTAACTTATTGGAAATGATACATATTGATGTATACGGTCCAATGAGTGTTGTAGCATGCGGTGGATATCGTTATTTTCTTACCTTCACTGATGATTTGAGTAAATATAGTGTATATTTACTTAATGAAACACAAGTCTGAAGCGTTTGAAAAGTTCGAGCAAAATTAGAGTGAAGTTTGAGATCATAGTGACGAGAAGATAAAATGTCTACGATATGATCGTCGAGGTGAATATCTAAGTTACGAGTTTGGTATACAACTTAAGACAATGTGAAAGCTGTTTCAGAACTCACGCCACCTGGAACACCATAGTGTGATGGTGTGTCTGTACGTCACAGTCGTGCTCTATTGGATATGGTTCGAATTATGATATCTCTTATCGTTTCACTGCTATCATTTTGGGGTTATGCACTAGATACAACCACATTCACTTTAAATAGGGCACCATCTAAATCCATTGAGATGACACCATATGGTTTGGTAGAAACCTAAGCTGTCATTTCTTAGAGTTTGGGAATGCGACACTTATGTCTGATAAGCTCGAACCCAAAGTGGAAAAATGCATCTTCATAAGATACCCTAAGAACAGTTGGGTATACATTCTATCTCAGATCTGAGTACAAAGTGTTTGTTGCTAAAACTGGATCCTTTCTCGAGAAAAAGTTTCTCTCAAAAGAATTGAGTGGGAGGAAGATAGAACTTGATGATGTTGTTGAACCTTTGTTTCAACCAGAGAGTAGCACAGCACAGAAAGATGTTTCTGTGGAACCTACGTCAGTTGAAGAGGAAGTAAATGATG
Source organism: Hordeum marinum (assembly GCA_022496015.1). Lineage (NCBI taxonomy): Eukaryota > Viridiplantae > Streptophyta > Magnoliopsida > Poales > Poaceae > Hordeum > Hordeum marinum. Next base: position 373,957,648 of record CM039678.1, on the reverse strand, counting down.
ATGATCATTAAGCTTCGTATCAAGTTACTATCGAAACTAGTAGGTCGACAAGGACGCGTATTGCTCCTCAGTGGTATGACAACCCTATCTTGGAGGTCATGTTGTTGGATAACAATAAACCTATGAGCTATGGAGAAGCGATGATGGGCCCGGATTCCGACAAATGGTTAGAGGCCATGAAATCCGAGAAAGGTTCCATGTATGAAAACCAAGTATAGACTTTGGTAGACTTGCTCGTTGGACAGTAGGTCGTCGAGTATAAATGGACCTTTAAGATGAAGACAGACATTGATGGTAAATGTCACCATTTATAAATCTCGACTTGTCGCAAAGAAGTTTCCGAGAAGTTCAAGGAGTTGACTGCGATGAGACTTTCTTGCTCGTAGCGATGCCAAAGTCTGTTGGAATTATATTAGCAGTTGTAGGATTTTTTTCAATTATGAAATCTGGCAGATGGATGTCAAAACATTGTTTCCTTAACAGTTTACTTGAGGAAAGGTTGTATGCGATACAACCAAAAGGTTTTGTTAGTCCTAAGGATGCTAAAAGGTGTGCGAGCTCCATCAATCCTTCTATGGGCTGGAGCAAGCATCTCGGAGTTGGAATATATGCTTTGATGAGGTGATCAAAGTTTTTGAGTCTATACAAAGTTTATGAGAAACTTGTATTTACAATAAAGTGAGTGGGAGCACTATAGAATTTTTGATAAGCATATGTGGTTGACATATTATTGATCGAAAATGATTTAGAATTTCTGGAAAGCATAAAGGGTTGTTTGAAAAGATTTTTTTCAAAGGAAGACCTGGATAAAGCTACCTAATTGTTGAGCATCAAGATCTATAGAGATAGATCAAGATACTTGATGAGACTTTCAATGAGTACATACCTTGGCAAGATTTTGAAAGAGTTCAAAATGGATCAGTCAGAGAAAGAGTTATTGCCTGCTTTGTAAGGTGTGAAGTTGAGTAAGACTCAAAGCTCGACCACGGCAGAAGAAAGATAAAGGACGAAGGTCGTCCCCTATGATTTAGCCATAGGCTCTATATAGTAAGCCATGCTGTGTACCGCACATGTGTGTGCCTTGCCATGAGTCCGTCAAGGGGTACAAGAGTGATTCAGGAGTGGATCACTAGACAGCGGTTAAGATTATCCTTAGTAACTAAAAGACTAAGGAAATGTTTCTCGATTATGGAGGAGATAAAGAGTTCATCGTAAAGAGTTATGTCGATGCAAGCTTTAACACCAATCCGGATGACTCTTAGTAGCAATCCTTATACGTATAGTGGAGCAGCCATTTGGAATAGCTCCAAGTGGAGTGTGGTAGCAGTGTCTACAGTATGACATAAAGATTTCCAAAGTACACATGGATCTGAATGTCGCAGACCCGTTGACTAAAACACCTCTCTCACATGCAAAGCATGATCGAGCCCCAGAACTCATTGGGTGTTAGATTCATAACAATGTGAATCACATGGTGATGTGAACTAGATTATTGACTCTAGTTCAAGTGGGAGACTGTTGGAAATATGCCCCAGAGGCAATAATAAATTGGCTATTATCATATTTCCTTGTTCATGATAATTGTTTATTATCCATGATATAATTGTATTGATGGGAAACTCAGATACATGTGTGGATACATAGACACAACACCATGTCCCTAGTATGCCTCTAATAGACTAGCTCATTGATCAAAGATGGCTATGTTTCCCTAGTCATGGACATGAGATGTCATTTGATAACGGGATCACATAATTAGGAGAATGATGTGATGGACCAGACCCAAACTACAAACGTAGCATATGATCGTGTCAGTTTATTGCTACAGTTTTCTGCATATCAAGTATCTGTTCCTATGACCATGAGGTCATGCAACTCACTGACACCGGAGGAGTACCTTGTATTTATCAAATGTCGCAACGTAAGTGGGTGACTATAAAGGTGCTCTACAGGTATCTCTGAGGGTGTCTGTTGGGTTGGCATGCATCAAGACTGGGATTTGTTACTCCGTGTGATGGAGAGGTATCTTAGGGCCCACTCGGTAATACAACATCACAATAAGCCTCGCAATCAATGTGACTAAGTGTTAGCCACAGGATCTTGTATTACAGAACGAGTAAAGAGACTTTCCGGTAACGAGATTGAACTAGGTATAGAGATACCGACGATCGAATCTCGGGCAAGTAACATACCAAAGAACAAAGGGAACATCATACGGGATTAACTAAATCCTTGACATACTGGTTCAACCGATAAAGATCTTCGTAGAATATGTAGGAACCAATATGGGCACTCAGGTCCCGCTAATGGTTATTGACCGTACAGATGTCTCAGTCATGTCTACATAGTTCTCGAACCCGCAGGGTCTGCACACTTAAGGTTCGGTGACATTTCGGTAGTATAGAGTTATGTATGGTGGTGACCAAAGGTTGTTTGGAGTCCCGGATGAGATCCCGTATGTCACTAGGAGCTCCAGAATGGTACATAGGTGAAGATTGATATATAGGAAGTCCTGGTTTGGTCACCGGAAAAGTTTCGGGCTCATCGATAGTGTACCGGGAGTGCCGGGAGGGTGCCGGGGGACCATCGGGAGGGGTGTCTTGACCCAAAGACCTCATGGGCTGTGGGAGGAGTCAAACCAGCCCCTGGTGGGATGGACTAAGCCCGCACTATGGCCCATGCGGCTAGGGGTGGGAGAAAACCAAAGGTGGAGAGGTGGATAGAGTGTCCAAGTGGAAAGGAGGAATCCTACTCCTAATAGGATTGGAGTAGGACTCCTCCACCTCCAATTTTAACCAAACCTTGAGGGTTAGAGGCTGCCTCCTCCCCTCCCTCCCTCCTATATATACTAGAGTATTTAGAGGGAAGAGCTAACCCTAATTGCCACATGCTGCCCTCTTCTTCCCTAGATCAGTTTCTCCTCTAGATTAGTTATGTGGTGCTTAGGAGAAGCCCTGTAGGATTAGTTTACCACCACTGCCACCATGCCGTTGTGCTACCAGAGAACTCATCTATCTCTTCGCTCCCTCTTGCTAGATCAAGAAGGCGGAGATCGTCTTCGAGCTATACGTGTGTTGAACACGGAGGCATCGTCCGTTCGGCACTAGATCGGAAGGACTGTGATCATGATCGCGAGACGATTCATGATTTGATCACGGGATGGATCATGATGTGATCACAGGACGGATCGTGATTGGATCGCAAGACAGATCGTGATGGGATCGTGGGACACTCAGTGATTTGGATTGCGAAGAAGTTCGACTACATCAACCGCGTTTCTTAATGCTTCCCACTTAGCGATCTATAAGGTTATGTAGATCCAGTCTCCCCTCTCATAGATGTTCATCACCGTGGATAAATCTTGCGTGTGCGTAGGAAATTTTTTGTTTCCCATGCAACGTTTCCCAACAAATCATGCATATAAGAGATCAAAGAAGGCTCAAATAATATTCATGGATAGAAACGGATCATGAACTCAAACTTCATCGGATCCCGACAAACACACCGCAAAAAGTCATTACATCAAATAGATCTCCAAGAGACCATTGAATTGAGAATAAAAAGAGAGAGAGAAAGCCATCTAACTACTGTCTACGGACCCGTAGGTCTATGGTGTACTACTCATGCATCATCGGAGAGGCACCAATGAGGATGATGAACCCCTCCGTGATGGTGTTAGATTGGATCTCGTGGTTATGGAACTTATGGCAGCTGGTGTTTCGCCGACTCCTCTAGGGTTTCTGGAATACTTGGGTATTTCTAAAGCTGAGAGGCGATGGAGGAGAATCTCGTGGGCCCCACAACCCACCAGGGCATGCTTGGGGCCTCTAGCATGCTCTGTTGTCTTGTGGGCCCCATGAGCCTCCCCCAGGTGCTTCCTTAGCTCGCAAATTGTCTTCTGGTCCAAAAAAATCTCCAAAAAGTTTCGTGGCAATTTGACTTCGTTTGGTACTGATATTCTGCAAAGTAAAAAAAGCAAAAAACATCAACTGGCAGTAGGCACTATGTCAATAGGTTAGTCCCAAAAAATGATATAATGTAGCTATAAAATGATTGGAAAACATCCAAGAATGATAATATAACGGCATGGGAAAATAAAAAAAATATGGATATGTTGGAGACGTATCAGCATCCCCAAGATTAATTCTTGCTCATCCTCGAGTAGGTAAATCATAAAAACAGAATTTGTGATGTGGAATGCTGGCTAACATGTTCATCACACATTCTTTTCTTTTGTATCATGGACATTTGGACTTTTAGATGGTTCAAAGCAATAGTCTAGTTTTGACATGAAGACTTTAATACTCAAGCATACCAACAAGCAACCATGTCTTTCAAAATATCAACACTAAATAAATTTATCCCTATCCCATCATGCTCAATCATTGATCCATTCATGAAACACACTCAAATATTAGCTATACCCAATGCACAAGTATGATCATAGTGCCCCTAGTTGGTGCTTTATAAGAGAAGATGGAGACTCAAATAAAAGTAAAAATTGCATAAAGTAAATAGATAGGCCCTTCGCAGAGAGAAGTAGGGATTTGTAGAGGTGCGAGAGCTCAAAGTTTATATTGAGAGTGAAAATATTTTGGGAGGCATGCCTTTCCTGTCAACGAAAACGACCAAGAATTTTTAGTAATTTTCCATGCTAGATATATCATAGGCGGCTCCCAAACAGAAAATAAGGTTTATTCCTTTTTCCACCATTATTTCTCAATCCATGGCTAGCCGTATCCACGGGTACCATCCATACCAACACTTTCCAAGGATTTTATTATTTCACAAGATAAAGTAAATTTCTTTTTATTTCGGGACTGGGCATCCCTACTACCACCGTACTCTCATGCAATGACAAGTGAATAAACAATCATCTTGAGAATAACACATCTACCATGGAAAAATATCGGTCACCCCCTTCTGCTTCATGGGCGGTACGAGCACACAAAAAGGAAATTCATTTTGAAAATTAGAGATGGCACATACAAATTTGCTTGGAATGGTATGGAAATACCGCATACCGGTAGGTATGGTGGACTCATATAACTAGATTTAAGGATTTTTTTTATGTACTAGTGGTATTTCTACTTAGTACAAGTGGAGGCTAGCAAATAGATTGAGAAGCAACCAACCAAGAAACAAAAATTCCCATAAACGGGCATTAAGCATAACTAACACCAAATAATGCACCATAAGTAGGATGTAATTTCATTGCATAACTATTGACTTCCATGCTTGCATAGGGAATCACAAACCTTAACACCAATATTCTTACTAAACCATAATTACTCATCAACATGACTCACATATTACTATCATCATGTCTCAAAACTATTACAAGGAATCAAGTTTAATTTGTCCATTGATCTTCATGAAAGTTTTTATTATATCCCTCTTGAATATCAACCACTTTGGGACTAGTCTCATATATTGTCATTTATTTTTAAAAGATCAAATAAATTTAAGTGAAGAACATGAACATAAAAATTTCATCTCTCAAAATAATATAAGTGAAGAATGAGAGAATTTCTTCAAAATTTACTAACTCTCAAATTAATCTAGATGAATAATGAGAGTATTTCTTCAAAAATTTAAAGCACACCGTGCTCAAAAAGATATAAGGGATGCACTAGAGCAATTCCATAGCTCAAACAATTTAAGTGAAGCATATAGAGAAATTCTAACGAATCCGAGCATAATTTTGGCTCTCTCAAATAGGTCTGTCCAGCAAGGATACTTGTGACAAACAAAAACGCAAATCAAGCAAAGACTCATATAATACAATACGCTCCAAGCAAAAAACATGATATGTGATGAATAAAAATATGTCTCCAAGTAAAATATTGATGGTTGTTAGAAGAAAGAGGGAATGCCACTCGAGGCATCCCCAAGCTTAGTTGCTTGTTTCTCCTTGTATATTATCTTGGGGTGCCATAGCATCCCCAAGCTTAGGCTCTTTTCACTCCTTATTCCTTCATCCATCGTGGTCTGAACCAATACTTGAAAACTTCAATCACATAAAACTTAACAAAACCTTCATGAGATCCGTTAGTATAATAAAGCAAATCACCACTCTAAGTATTGTTGCAAACTCATTCATATTTTTGCATTATATCTACTGTATTCTAAATTTACAATGGCTTATACCCTCCAATACAAACCATAGATTCATCAAAACAAGCACACAATGGAACGAAAATAGAATCTGTCAAAAACAGACCAATGTGTAATAATTTTTACTCTAACCATACTTCTATAACTTACAAAATTTGGAAAAATTAGGACAATGTCGGCAATTTGTATATCAATCTTGTGTAAAAAAACAGAATTTTTTGTTGCTTCTGTGGTTTTTAAAGATTATGCTACTGGAAGCAAAAGTTTCTATTTTCCAACAAGATCAAATCAACTATCACCCAACATGATCCTAAAGGCTTTACTTCGCACAAACACTAAAAACACAATCATAATAGTAGCATAATTGTGTAAACACTCAAGAACAGAAATAAAAAGGTAAACATAAATTTTATTCATTCGTTTTCCTCCCAACAAGCGTTGTCGTTTTACGCCCCTAGCTAGGCATAATGCATAGATTCAAGTGATTTAATCTTTCTTCCTATTTTCCATATATGCATTTTTGTCAAGAGGTTTTGCAAATATAACTTGAAACACATTATACATAGAAACCTTATCACTATCAACTTGTCCATCTATGTACCCTCTTTGATTCTTGGCCACAATCCAATAATATTGTTGATTAACACCATTGAAAACTTGTTGGATCATATCTAAAATGGGGACTTCCTTTTTTAAGGTTCTCATAAAAATTGATTGTTTCCAAGAAGATTTCTCAACAAGTAGTCACTATCATAAAGGATCTCATCTATTACTGGTTTTTCATGGCTCTTACCAAAAAAATCAATAATTTCCCTAGCTTCTCATACTATGTGATCAAATTCATTCATAAGAACAAGGGTAGCTAACTTTTTAGCTTAAGGATCCTTTATAATGGCTAGCTCATAAAACAATCTTTGCCAGGTAGGATGGGTGCGGATAAACCTATTTTCGAGTTTCACAACTAGTGCTAAAATGTATTTCGCATAAGTTTTAGTATCATCAAGAGTCAAATTTCCAACACAACTGAAGAATTCTTGGATAGTTTCTTTTCCTATGATCTTCCCTTGCCCCAAAACAAAAGTTTTAGCATCAAGTACCTGAACGTCTAATTTTTAGGAGTCATGTCATCATCTGTTTCTACCATACCAAAATCACTCATGATGACAAGCAAACAAAAGATCGGACGGGAAAAAGGCAAATGAAAAAGAGGGCGAATAAAATGGCAAATTTTGTGAAGTGGGGGAGAGTAAAACGAGAGGAAAATGGAAAATGATGTAAATTGCAAGGAGATGAGATTTGTGATTAGTAACTTGATAGATGTTGATGATGTCTCCACGGTAACGGCGCCACAAATTCCTTTGATTTGGCTTGAGACTGCGTCGGTATTTCCCCAAAGAGGAAGGCATGATGCAACACATCTACGGTAAGTATTTCCCTTAGTTATGAAACCAAGGATATCGAACTAGTAGGAGAACCAAGCAACACTATGTAAACGGTACCTGCACACAAAAAACTAATACTTGCAACCTGACGCATAAGAGAGGTTGTCAATCTCAACAAAAGATAGATTGGTTTGCATGAGATTGGATAAATAGATCGCGTAAGAACACAAAATAAAATATGCAAATAAAAAGTGCAGCAAGGTATTTCGGGGTTGTTGGATTAGTAAATCGGAAAGCAAATGTGGAAAAAGGTAGATCGAAAAGCAATATGTTAAAAGATATACCCGGGGCCGTAGATTTCACTAGTGGCTTCTGTCAAGAAAATAGCACACAGTGGGTAAAAAAATTATTGTTGGGAAAATGATAGAATATCAAATAATCATGAGATATCCAAGGCAATGATCATTATATAGGCATCACATCCAAGATTAGTACACCGAAACGATTCTGCATCTACTACAATTACTCCACACATCAACCGCAATCCAGCATGCATCGAGTGTATTAAGTTCATCGAGAAACGGAGTAATGCAATAAGAACGATGGCATGATGTAGACAAGATCTATTCATGTAGGAATAGACCCCATCTTGTTATCCTTAATAGCAACGATACATACGTTCTTTGCTGCCCCTTCTATCATTGTTAGAGGACACCTGACGGGGTTATTACCCCTAGGTCGGCCAAAGCAACGGGGTCTTCCCCCTTTCGCTTTGAAGAAAAACTACGCGGTCGGTTAGCCGTGGCCGGCTGGAGGACATCCGGCACGAGGCGGTGTCGGCTGGTGCCCCGGACGGTTGGTCGAGGAGCTGGCTGGACCCTCGGTCGGCTGCCTCCGGGCCGGCTCTTCCATTGACCTTGGGACGGACATGCAACATCACGTCCCTCTGTGAGCGGGTACGACGACATGACGCGAGCGGCACGACGGGCGGCCATGTGGCTACAGTGGCGGCTGACGCACTGCAGTGCGTGGCTACAGTCCAACCGTCCCGGCCGTGGACCTCGGCAAGCACGACCGGGCATGGGAACAGTGCCGTCACACCTTTGCCACTCGATTACTCACCCCGGCATGACTACAGCACGGCCGGCCATACCAGAGACTTCGGTCAGCTGGCGCTAGACGATGCCCCCCCGGGTGACCCGTGCCGTGGCAGGTGGGCGAGGGCCAATCGTAGCGCCGGCTGGCGGGCCCCAACGATAGATGGGACCGCTCGGTCGGCGGACCCCACCAACGATGAGACGGCATGAATGGCGGGACACTCTGGCCAGCCGGAGAGACTACCAGTCGGGTCCCCCCACCTTTGTACGTAGAACATATTATAAGAGCCGGGGGTTGGCCTATAAAACCCCCCAAGGCCCCCATGCAATGGGGACGGATGAATGATCACCTTCACATGCAAACACAACCCCTTCTAGCAGTGGAGGAAGAGGAGCCGGCTGCCCTTTCTTCCTCCTCTAGACACAGCTCCAGGAGCACCATTGTATCTATACCCATCCATCACACTAAACCAAGCAGGACTAGGGGTATTACCTCCCCCGGAGGGCCCTGAACCTGGATACATCGTGTGTTGCCACCGCTTGTGCCCAATCTTGCTCCCGGAGCCCGTCGGTGTCCTTCGGCCCCAACCACCTATGATAAGCCACCCTATGGCATCTGCCGTGAGAAAACGACGACAGTTGGCGCCCACCGTGGGGCCGTACGCGGCGCCGTTCGGATTCATGCTCCGGGCGAAACCCCTCGCCATTCCCTGTCGTCGCCGCTCATCCATGCGAAACCGTGGGGGGCTCGTGGGGCTTGCTCCACCACACCCTGCGAGAGATTCCGTCGGCCTCACGGCCGACATCGACGCGCTCACCGAGCGCTTCGGCAGGCTCAGCCTCGCCGAGGCTCCGGCCTCTAACGAGTACCCCGTCGGGGTGCTCGTCTATGTTGGTCCGCCCACGGCAATGGGCGGGCTTGCTGCGACTCAATCCAACGGCTCCCACGATCGCGTGGGAGTAATGGCCATCACCTCCTCCACCGCATCCGCACGGGCGCGGGTCGCGGCTAGCGCTGCCGCTGCCCGCGTCGTCACGTCCAACCCGCTCGGCCGGCCCTTCGAGGCTTGAGTACTCCGATCGCCCCAATGGCGAACCCCGACACCGCCTCGGCCGGTCTCGAGGCGGCTCGTCGCGTCCTGTTCGAGGACGCCACCGCCCTCGCGGCCACGCGGCGCCGCATGGAGGCGGCACAGCGGGAGTATGCTTCCGCCTACGGACTCACCCCGGCTGGCACCAAGCCCAGCCGGCGTGGGGTTGTGCGTGACCGCGGTCGCGTGGTCGCCAAAATCCTTAGTGGTAAGATGCCTATCTACAACACTCCGCACCCAACCTGCGGACTCTCAAGGTGGACTACGAGGAATTGGCCACCTTGGAGGGCGAAGAGCGTGCCGCCCACGAGCTCCACATCAAGGAGCTCATCAATGTTGCTGATGCGCAGCAGCATTTGCTCACAATGGGCGGCGCTGCCACTGAAGGCCTCCGGCCCGAGCGCGAGGGCACGGGAACTGTCGGCCCACAGGCGGCCTGGTACTCTTGCTCCCCTCGCATCTCCGGTCTCCGAACCGGAGCAAACAAGCCCCGGCCCTCTCACACGCCGGGGAGCGAGTAGACAGCTGTCAGCAGCCGGCGCACCAACAATCCACCTCGAAGCGGCTGCCACCACGAAGCACCGACATCCGGCATCGGGTGCAGCCACGGGCACATGTCGCCCCCACGGCGCGAGTTGAGGTAGTCGGTGCCACCCACCATCCGTCCCGAGCTCTTGGCTCGGCTCGGACCACGCGTCCCCCACAGCGAGAACGACGCTCGCAACCGCCTCGGCAGACTCGCGCAATCCGCCCTCCTCGAGGAGGAGGGCTCGATTGGTCCGGCTTTCTTCAGCCCCCGGATCCGCACCGAGCCGTTCCCAACCGGCTACACACTCCCTAGGGACACCCCGAAATACAATGGGGCCGCGGTTGGCATCGCCAGGGGGAATAAGCGCATAGTCGTTCGCTACACCCCCTCATGTTGATCGGCTCCGCCCGCACCTGGCTCAACAGCCTGGCGGCCGGCAGCATCAACACCTGGACGGACTTCGAGGAGGCCTTCGTCCGCAACTTCACCGGCACCTACAAGCGGCCTGGTCGTCCCCGTGAACTCGCCATGTGCGTTCAGGGGCCGGATGAATCCCTCCGCGACTACCTCACTCAATGGACCGAGCTCCGCAATGGTGCACAAGGTGCAAGCCGTGCAGTACATCATCGAGGGCTGCCGGGACGGCACCCCTCTCAAACATAAGCTCATGTGAACTGAGCCGGCCTCGCTTGCCGAGCTCATGACCAAGGCGGACAAGTACGCCATGGCTGATTTGGCCATCCGGGTCAAGACGACCCCGCCCACCAAGGCAACAACGACACCGGTCATAACCCGGGCGGCTGCCGACAACCGGCAGCCGCAGAACAACAAACGCAAGAACGACCAGCCGGATCCCCGCTACGGGAGCCGGTAGGTCAATACCATCGAGGATCAAGAGCTGGCTAACCAGCCTTCCGGCCAGCGCTAGCGCACCGGCAAGGCTGCCTGGCAGCCGAAGCTCACCTTCGAGCAAATGCTCGACCTCCCGTGCAAGAACCATTCAGGGGTCAAACCCTCTACGCACATGCTCCGGCAGTGCAGCTTCTCACAGCGATTGGCCCGGCGGGACGGCCTTCCGTCTCCTCCCGCGCCGCCAGCCCGTGCGCCGGCCCCGACCCAAGCTTCCGCCCCGGCGCCGGCTCCGGCTCCGGCCCAGAACGACGATCGTCTAATCGACCAGTTCCCCAACCAGGACGGTTGCTACGTCGTCTTCACCAGTGAAGAGACAGGCAAACACGCTCAGTGCTAGCTTCGCCATGAGGTGAACGCCACCATGCCGGCAACTCCCCAGTTCATACATTGGTCGGAGAAGCTAGTCACTTGGAGCCAGGCCGATCACCCTGCCGTGATGCTGAATCCCGACAGCTATGCCTTGGTCCTCGACCCCACCATCGCCACCAAGGAGCGAACTTGCCGCTTCTCGCGGGTGCTGATAGATGGCGGCAGCAGCATCCACATTCTCTACCTCGACACGATGCACAAGTTGGGGCTGAAAATACAAGACCTGCAGGCGAGCCGGACGGTCTTCCACGGCATCGTGCGTGGGAAGTCCTGCTCTCCTATCGGCAAGATCACGCTCGACGTCCTCTTCGCTGGACCCGGACACTTCCGCCGCGAGCCAGTGTTGTTCGAGGTCGTGGACCTTGTGAGCCCCTACCACGTGCTATTGGGCCAGCTGGCGCTTGTCAGCTTCATGGCGGTCCCCCATTATGTCTACCTCAAGCTCAAGTTGTCGGGCCGCAAGGGAATCATCACCATCAAGGGCGACTACAAGATGTCGCTCGAGTGCGCTCGAGACGGCAGTTGGCTGGCTGAGGCCCTGGAAATCACCGAGGAGAAACGGTAGCTCGACCTGCTTGTGGCCCTTGCGGCCAGCCAGCCGGTCGTGCCGGCTCCTCCCTCGCAATCCGCCGGCGAGGCCTCCTTCCAGACGTCCAAGGACACTAAGCAAATTCCGCTCGACCTGGCCAACCCGGCTCGATGCGTCACCATCGGCTCCCGCCTCAACAGCAAATAGGAAGGCGAGCTCGTCGACTTCCTCCGTGAGAATCGGGTCATGTTCGCATGGTCTCCCAAGCACATGTCGGGTGTTCCGAGGAAGTTCGCCGAGCACAAACTCCACGCTCGGCCGGACGTCAAGCCGGTCAAGAAACCCCTACGCCGTTTCTCCGAGGAGAAGCGGCGCACTATAGGCGAAGAGATCGCCCGACTGCTCGCAGTCGGGTTCATCATGGAAGTGTTCCACTCGGACTGGCTGGCCAACCCAGTCCTGGTGCTGAAGAAAAACAAGACCTTGAGCATGTGCATCGACTACACAAGCCTGAACAAGGCATGTCCCAAGGATCACTTCGCCCTACCACGGATCAATCAGGTCATCTACTCCACGGCTGGTTGTGACTTGCTGTCCTTCCTGGACGCCTACTCAGGCTACCACCAAATCAAGCTGGACGCAGAAGACCGGCTCAAGACCTCCTTCATCACGCCCTTTGGGGCCTACTGCTACATCACCATGTCCTACGGCCTGAGGAACGCAGGCACCACCTTCCAACAGTGCATGCAGAAGTGCCTCCTCCCTCAGATAGGCAGGAATGTCCACGTCTACGTCGACGACATCGTCCTCAAGACCAAGAAGCATTTCAGCCTCCTCGATGATCTCCGGGAGACCTTCGCGAACTTGCGCGAGTACAAGATCAAGATCAACCCGGAGAAGTGTGTCTTTGGCGTCCCCGGGGCCAACTCTTGGGTTTCTTCGTGTCTGCTCGTGGCATCGAAGCTAACCCCGAGAAGATCAGCGCGATCGAGCGCATGCCGAAGCCGCCCCGGCTCCACGACATCTAGAAGTTCACTGGTTGCCTCGCCTCGCTCAGCCGGTTCATCAGCCGGCTGGGGGAGAAGGCCGTGCCCCTCTACGGGCTCCTTCGCAAGACGGCTCTAATCGAGTCGGGTCAAACCAAGAGGCCCGGTGTCTTCGACTAGCCTGACGAGGTGGACAAGGCCTTCCGCGGCCTCAAGAAGGCTCTCACCCGCGCGCCCATCCTAGCCATGCCGGCTGAGAAGGAACCGCTGCTCGCCTACATCGCGGCAACCACCCGCATCATCAGCGTCGTCCTGGTGGTCGAGCGGCCGGAGGAGGCAAGTCCCTGCCGGTCCAACGGCTCGTCTACTACCTCAGCGAGGTCTTCTTCGCGTCCAAGACGAACTATTCCCATTACCAGAAGATGTGCTATGGCATATACTTCACTACCAACAAGGTCAAGCAATACTTCTAGGAGCATACCATTACCGTGGTGAGCACGGCCCCGCTCGACGAGATCATGAGTGGTCGGGACTCCACCGGCCAGATCGCCAAGTGGGTCATCACCTTCGCCGATCATGAGATCCGATACAATCCAAGAACCGCCATCAAGTCACAGGCATTGGCGGACTTCCTCATCGACTGGGCGGAGACGGAGTTCATTCTGCCTCCCCCAGACTCCTTGCATTGGCGCATGCACTTCAACGGCTCGAAAATGAGGACTGGCCTGGGTGTCGGCATAGTCCTATCCTCCCCGAAAGGTGATCAGCTCAAATACGCCCTCCAGATCCACTTCGCCGCCTCCAACAACATGGTTGAGTACAAGGCCATCATCCATGGCCTCTGGCTTGCCAAGGAGATCGGTATCAGGTGCATCCTCTGCTTCGGCGACTCCAACCTCGTGGTGCAGCAAGTCTCTGGAGAATGGGACGCTAGGGATGCCAACATGGCCAGCTACAGCTTCCTCATACAACATCTCACCGGCTCCTTTGAGGGATGTGAGTTTCATCACGTCCCACGGGCGGACAACACGGTAGCGAATGCGCTGGCAAAAGTCGGCTCCACCCGGCAGGCCATCACAGTCGGTGTCTCCCTCGAACGGCTGCTCAAGCTGTCGAGCAAGGCATCCCCGGAATTAGAGTCAATCTTCGTGTCGGCGGGTGCCGCCGGCCCATCAATGGTCCCGGCCGCCTCTCCAGCACCTTCGCCATCGGCTCCCGAACCGTCGGTCGCCCTGCCGGCGCCAGTCGAGCCGGCGGCGCCCGTGGCAGCCAGCTCCTACAACGCGGTCGTCATGATGACCAGTCGGCCCTGGGGGCTGGCGAACCGGCCCCAGGGGCTGACCAACCAGTCTCGGGGGCTCCCGAGCCGGTCCCGGGGCTGGCGAGCCGGTCCCGGGGGCTGATCAACTAGTCTCGGGGGCTGGTCAACTAGTCTCGGGGGCTCCCGAGCCGGCCCCCGTCTTGGCCCCCTCGTCGGCCCAACCCATCCTAGCTTTTCTTCTTCGGGGTGAGCTGCCTCCGGACGAGGCTTGGGCAAGGCAAATCCAGCGCTGGGCCACGCCCAACAGCATCATCAACAACGAGCTCATCCACCGCAGCACCACTGGCGTCTTCCAGCGATGCGTCGAGCCGGAAAAGGGTCTGGAGATCCTCCTCGACATTCACCAACGCGAGTGCGGGCATCATGCCTCCTCCCGGACCCTGGAGGCCAAGGCTTTCCGCCACGGGTTCTTCTGGTTGACGGCTCTCGAGGCGGCCAAGAAGTTGGTCGACAAGTGCGAGGGCTGCCAACGCTTTAGCACGCAAAGCCACCTGCCGGCAACGGCCCTCCAAACCATTCCCCTCTCATAGCCATTTGCCATTTGGGGGATGGACATGGTGGGCCACTTCAAAACCGCTCAAGGCGGCATGACGCACTTACTGGTGGCTGTCGACAAATTCACCAAGTGCATCGAGGCGCGACCAATCAAGAAACTAGACGGCCCTACGGCCGTCCGGTTCATCAACGACATCACGGTGTGCTACGATGTTCCCCACAGCATCATCACCGACAATGGCACGAACTTTGCCAAGGGCGCACTCGCGCGCTTATGCTCCAAGCAAGGAATCCGGATCGACCTGGCCTCCGTCGCTCATCCGCAGTCAAACGGCCAGGTCGAGAGGGCGAACGGCCTCATCCTGTCCGGCATCAAGCCCCGGCTCGTGACGCCGCTAGTAAGGTCGGCCGGCTGCTGGATCGACGAGCTGCCGACCGTCCTTTGGAGTCTCAGGACCACCCCCGAACCGGTCAACCGGCTACACTCCCTTCTTTCTTGTGTATGGGTCCGAGGCGATCATCCCCACCGACATCGAGTTCGATTCGCCTTGGGTCGCCCTATACACAGAGAAGGACGCAAAGGAGGCAAGAGAAGATAGCGTCGACCTACTCGAGGAAGCTCGTGAACTGGCCCTGAGCCGGATAGCAATCTACCAGCAGAAGCTTCGGCACTACCACAGCAAGCGGATCCGTCCACTCTCCTTTCGCGAAGGGGACCTTTTCCTCAAGGTGGTCCAGTGAACAGCTGGACAACACAAGCTGTCCTCCTCATGGGAGGGCCCGTTCATCATTAGCAAGGCGCTGCACAACAACGCGTACTACCTAATAGACGCCCAGAAGCCACAGAAGCGCAAAAGAGATGCCTCCGGCGAAGAGACGGAGCGCCCATGGAACGTGGCCCTTCTGCGCCCGTTTTACTGCTGAAGAAACCAGTGTATGTATGTATCCCCACCCTTTTGGGCTTATGAATGCAATGGGCGCCCCAAGCCGACTCTTGGGGCGCGCCCCGCTTCATTTCCCTCAAAAGTGTCCCTCACTCACCGACTCCCCGACCCGGCTCCCGGGCCCGGGGACTAGCCGGCTGGACCTAGAGCGTTTCTCCCAGAAGTTGGCTAAGTAATGTGAGTCGGCCAAACCTCCCCACCCCTACCAGCTATAGAACTGGCTCCCAGTTGTCCGGCTGACGGGGCGTCGGGGCGGCAAAGTTTGGCTCACACGAAAGGTCAAAACAAAGGGAGACCCCGGCTAGGGCCAGCCGGACCCTCACCGCGTCTCTACCACTCTACTTATCCCAAAAAGTCCTTGCGATTCCTAAGTTTTGAACCGGCTCCCTTGAGGCGGACGCCCCGACCCAGCTACAGACCGATTCCCGGCTGTCGAGCAGGCGGGGCCGAAACCAAAGGGGAAAAGGAGTAGAAACGAAAAGAGTCAAGCGGGCAAAAGAGGATAAGGATGAGGCGGCATGAGTAACAAGGCAAACTATTCATGGCATAAATGTTAAGGCAAATACGGCCCACGGCTAGCATTAGTTCATTACATAAACACACCCAGTGGGTGGATTCAAGCTTAACATGTAGGGAGAAAAAAGAGAAAGATAAAAAAACCGGGGGCTCAGGCCGCCGGCGTGCCCCCAGCCGGCGCGTCGCGGGGCGGCTCGGTTCTCGCCTCGGAGGTGATCGTGGCCTTCGGGTCGGCCTCCTTGGCCTTCGAGGCGGGCTCCTCGGTCTCGTCTGTCTCGCCGCTCGAGTCGGTGCTCTCGTCAGCAACTTCATCATCCGTCGGGCCTTGGGGGATGCCGAAGGAGTCCTCGGGCAGCGGCTCGCCATCCTCGCCAAGTGCCGGCAGGAACTCGTCCGTGTCGACATACGACGCGAGCTCATTGGCCCGTTGGACAAGGGCCGGCTCGCGGGCCTCCTGCTCTGCTGTCGGCACATCCCGCATGGTCGCCAGCCGGCCCAGATCCACGTCGCGGTACCACGACGTGACGAATCGGAGCGCCATTTGCGCCCCGGCTCGGGCAGCCGACGCCTTCCAGGCTTTGAGGCAGGGGATGGCGTGCTCCAGCCACTGAGCCACGCGGTGCATCGAAGCTCCCCCGCGGCCTGGCGACAGCGCGGCGATGACCTCTTTGCCAGCGGTCTTGAGCCGCTCCACGCTCCGCTCGAGATGGGTCATCCGCATCTCGATGGCGAGTCCGATCTCGTCCACGTCCCACACGGCATCCTCCTCGATAAAGCGACCACACTCCCGAAGGTACTCCCGGTGCTCCTCAACGGCGCGCGCAGCACGGCGCTCAGTTTCCGGGAAGCACCCTGGAAGACAGAAGAAGAGAAGAAAAGAAAGGCAAGTTGAAACACAAGAAACGGCAAAGGGAAAAGCAACCGACTGGGGAAGAGAAAACCGGCACCTACCTTCGATCGCGTCGTCCACCCCAAGGGCAAAGTTGAGCGTCGCCTCGCGCTCCGACGCCAGGGTCGCCTCCGAGGTGGCGAGGGAACCCTTGACCTCCTCGAGCGTCCTCTCGAGGCGGGTCACCTCGCCTCGAAGGGCGGCGTCAGCCGCCTCCCTTGCCGCAACCTCCTTCGCCGCTTCGGCCTTGAGCCGGTCCCGGACCGCCTCCCCATCTACCAGCAGTGCGGCCAGTCGGTCCATCTCCTGTGTGGCTGCCTGAACGTCTCGAGCCAGACGGTCCCGCTTGGAGGCAAGCCCGGTCTTCTCCCCCTGAAGCGCGGCCAGGTCACCTGCAAGACACGACAGGCGTGAGCCGACTCTCGGGGGCTATGTGCCCCTCTCGTGAAGTGCAACTGACCTTGCACGCGAGCCAACTCCTCCTCCAGGCGGTAGAAGTCGTATTTGTCGCGGTCATGGATGGCGACTGCCTCCGTGAATAGCTTCAGCCGCAGGGAGGTTCCTTCCTGTCACAAAAAGGCAAAGGTCAAGACATGCTCAAAAGAGATCCAGCCCGGCTGCCCGTCAGCCGGCCCGCATCTCGGGGGCTACACCCAGTGGGTATGCTAGCGCACCCCCACTGAAAATTCTAAGTCAAGGCAGCCGGCTTACCTCCGCACGCTGTACGGCGGCATCTGCCGCCTCCGCGAACCGGGCCAGCTCCTGCCGGCACCGGTCCAAGACACTCCCCAAGTCCGCAAAGGAAGGGACCGGGCCGTCTGCCTGGGGGGGCAGGGCTGGCGCACTCGCCAACGCTTCCCAGTCCCGGACCACCTCCTGCATCGACCGCAGGGTCCTCCAGGCCCGGCCGCCACTGCCACCCAGGCTCGCCGTGGCTCTAGCTGCCAAGGCGGGTTGATGACGGCAAGGGGCCGGGAGTCGCTTCCCCCCCCCCCCCCCCGCCCAGCGCCGTCGCTGCCTCCTCTACCTGCCGCTCCGACGTGTCGGTCGCGACGGAGGGCACCTCCACCTCCATGGCCGCCGCCTCCAACGCTGCCTCCGGGGCCGCCGAGACCTCCGGCACCTCGGCCTGGGCCGGCTCGGCCGCAGGCGCGGTCACCACGGGAGCCGGCTTCGTCATCGCCACCCTCGCCTGGGCCGTCTCCTGCACGGCAGAGGCGCTGGCGGGTCCATAGACGCACCTCGCGGCTCACTTGACGGAGGCCTTGACATGCGGGTTGACTCCGCTGTCGAGTCCGACGCCCGCGGAGGATCCACTGACCCCCTCCGCCTCTGGCTGCTCAAGGTCCTGGAGTGCGAGGCCCCTCCTCGCGTCCCGGACTTGGAGACTCGTAGCTCCATGAGCCTCTTCTTCTCCTCCCACTGGGTGGCCGCGTGCTCGCGGGCCAGCCGTCTGGCGGCATCCGTCGGCTCCCCCTCCGGCTCCTCCTCGTGGAGCTCGATGGGATCACTACAACGCCCAAGAACCGGTAATCAACCGGCTCGTGAGGCAGAAGCAAAACTTATAAGAAATAAAGACTTACGTGATAACGAGGGACAAGGTCCGCTTGGCGCGCGGCGGCGGCTGTCGCATGGCCACCTTCACCCGCTTCGGGCCAGGCGGCGGGGCCGCCAGCCCCCCCTGGGCCACCCTTTTTCCTCGGTCGGCTGCCCTGGCCACCGGGACCTGAGCCGGTCACTCCTCGCTCCTCCGGCCCTGGCGCGCTGTGGGAGGTGGCTCGTTCAGAATCATCAAGTTGTCATCATCGTCGTCATCCATCCAATCCTTGATTGAGGGGGCAATAGGGAACTCACCTGCTCCGCTGGGCTCCTCGACTGCGCCAGACCCTCCAGCTCCACCAGGGGCGCCGCCTCACGGGTCCGCCGGCTCGTTGGCCCCTCCCGAGGAGTCCACCCCCTCCTCCGGGGGGCCTCCCGTCTGGTAGTCTTCGGAGTCGGAGTTTTCACGCTCCTCCTTGAAGATCTGAGGATGTTGGCCGTCCGGTGTATTCTGTCGTACCAGCAACTGCAGTCAGCACATCAAAGTAAGCACTCCAGCCGGCTGCCGGCTGGGAAGTATTAAACAAGAAGAAACCGCCTCGACGAAAAACTTACCAGGGGAGGCCGTTTGATGCGGTCATACGGCTCCATGCCGAAGGACCACGAGGCGGGCTTCAGCTTGAACGTCGTAAGGGCGTTCACCCGCTTCGCCATGTGAGTCGACGTCAGCTCGACAGTGGACAGCCGGCAGGGGTCGCGCCGGCCGAACATATCGTAGATCCGGTGCGGCCTCAGCTGGAGGGGCGACACCCGGCGTGAGATAAAGGACGCCACTAGGTCAACAGCGACCAGCCCCTCGGAGCTCTTCAGCTGCATGAGCCGGCCGAGCTCCTCCAGGGCCACGCCGTGCGGGGCAGCCCCCAGCCAGTTCAACTGGGTGGACTACATGTCGTCAAACGGCGCCAGTCAGATGTAGTCCGTCCTCGGGTCGGCGTTCTTCCGATAGAAAAACGTTCGGTGCCACCCCTTGACGGAGTCAATAAGAGAGAGAGGGGGAAAGCGAGCGACGCCGCGGCAGCACACCACCGTGCCCCCGCAGGCGTCGCTTTTCAAAGGTTTGAGGTAGAAGAGAGCATCGAAGAGTTCGATGAAGGGAATAATGCTGAGGTACCCCTCGCACAACATCACAAAGGCGGAGAGGTACATAATCGAGTTTGGGCCGAGGTTGTGTGGTTGGAGGTCGAAGGTATCATGGAGGAGGCGAAAGAAGATGCTAACCGGGAGCCCGAAGCCCCGGGAGAAGTGCCAAAGGAACACGACGTGTTCCCCTGGCTGTGGCGCCGGCGCTATCTCATCGCCCGGCGTGCGTGCGACCACCCACTCCTTCGGCGGCAGCATGTGCGCGCGGCGAAGCTCGGCGATGTTCGCCTCAACCACAAAGGAGCTAGCTCAGCTTCCACCGCGTCCATCGGCCATCGCGGCGGCGGTACGGCGTGCGGGCGCGGGTGCGTGCTTGGGTGTGGTGGCACGCGAGGAAAGCAGGGAGGCAATAAAGAGGAGCAGCAAGGGGGCAAGTGAGGCGTGGGTACCTCCGCCTCCTGCCCTTCCTCTCCTTTTATAGGGGAGGCCACGACCGGGGGACATTGGATTGATTGCGCCCACTCCCTCCGGAAAATCTGCGCGCGTGTGGGTGGCCCCGGTCCATAACGGACGCTTCAGGGCGCAGAGGATCCTAGCCTGCGCCCCGAGGCCTACTGGCCTTCGCCTGGGGCCTAGCGGGCTAGGCCCAGGCGACGTCCCGTCTCCCCGCATGCGCGGGGCCCACCACATCATTACTCGCCGCATGGCGTGCCGCGTGCCGACGTGGGTCCCAGGGCAGCGTGCCGGTACCCGAGGCGTCAGGTCCAACGGCCGACCCGGCTTCCCTTTTGCCTCCGAGCCGGAGGCGGGTACCGCTGAGGAGAAGTCGCCGGCTCCCCACCGTCCGCCAGACGCGGGCCCCCATCGCCTTCGGGGACTACTAACGGGGTTATTACCCCTACGTAAGCCAAAGCAATCGGGTCTTCCCCTTTCGCTTCGAAGAAAAACTATGCGGCCAGCTGGCCGTGGCTGGCTGGAGGACGTCCGGCACGAGCCGGTGTCGGCTGGCGCCCCGGACGGTCGGTCGAGGAGCCGGCTGGACCCTCGGTCGGCTACCTCTGGGCCGGCTCTTCCGTTGACCTTGGGACCGACATGCAACGTCCCGTCCCTCTGCGCGCGGGTATGACGACATGACGAGACCGGCATGACGGGAGGCCCTATGGCTACAGTGGCCGCTAACGCACTACAGCACATGGCTACAGTCCAACCGTCCCGGCCCCTGACCTCGGCGAACGCGACCGGGCGTGGGAACAGTGCTGGCACGCCTTCGCCACTCGATTGCTCACCCCGGTATGGCTACAGCACGGCCGGCCGTACCGGAGACTTTGGCCGGCTGGCGCTAGATGACGCCCCCCGGGCGACCCTTGCCACGGTAGGTGGGCGAGGGCCAATTGCAGAGCCGGGTGGCTGGCCCCAATGAGAGATGGGACCGCTCGGCCGGCGGACCCCACCAACGACGAGACGGCACGAATGGCGGGACCCTCTGGCCAGCCAGGTCCCCCCACCTTTGTGCGTAGAACATATTATAAGAGCCGGGGTTGGCCTATAAACCCCCCGAGCCCCCCATGCAACGGGGACGGACGAATGATCACCTTGACACACACACACAACCCCTTCTAGCAGTGGAGGAAGATGAGTCAGCTGCTGCCCTTTCTTCTTCCTCTAGACACAGCTCCAGGAGCACCATTGTATCTATACCCATCCATCCAACTAAACCAAGCAGGACTAGGGGTATTACCTCCCCCGGAGGGCCCTGAACCTGGGTACATCGTGTGTTGCCACCGCTTGTGCCAAATCTCGCTCCCGGAGCCCGACGGTGTCCTTCGGCCCCAAGCACCTACGATAAGCCACCCTATGGCATTTGTCATGAGAAAACGATGACAACACCGCAACATCGAACCCATCACAAAGCCCCTCTTCCCATGGCAAGAAAAAAGATCTAGTTGGCCTAACTAAACCAAAGATTCGAAGAAGAAATACGAGGCTATAAATAATCATGCATATAAGAGATCAAAGAAGAGTCAAATAATATTCATGGATAGAAACTGATCATGAACTCAAACTTCATTGGATCCCAACAAACACACCGCAAAAGTCATTACATCAAATAGATCTCCCAGAGACCATTGTATTGAGAATAAAAAGAGAGAGAGAAAGCCATCTAGCTACTGCCTACGGACCCGTAGGTCTATAGTGGACTACTCACACATCATCGGAGAGGCACCAATGAGGATGATGAACCCCTCCGTGATGGTGTTAGATTCAATCTCGTGGTTTTGGAACTTGCGGCAGCTGGAATTGTGTTTTGTTGACTCCTCTAGGGTTTCTAGAATATTTAGTTATTTATAGAGCCGAGAGGCGGTGGAGGAGGCTCCCGTGGGCCCCACAACCCACCAGGGCACGCTTGGGGCCTCTAACGCGCCCCGGTGTCTTGCGGGCCCCACGGGCCTCCCCCCAGGTGCTTTCTTGGCTCCCAAGTTGTCTTCTGGTCCAAAAAATCTCCAAAAAGTTTCATGGCAATTGGACTTTGTTTGGTACTGATATTCTGCAAAGTAAAAAACAAGAAAAAAAAGCAATTGGCACTGGGCACTATATTAATAGGTTAGTCCCAAGAAATGATATAAAGTTTCTATAAAATGATTGTAAAACATCCAAGAATGATAACATAACAGCGTGGAACAACCACAAATTATAGATGCGTTGGAGATGTATCATGTCTCACTTCGAGTCCTTCTAGAAGTAAATAAAGGAAATGCTTATTCAACTACAGCACTGTCGGACAACCGACCGGATTCAAGCCCTAGTCAGACACCTGAGTACATGGATATGGGTACCACCCTTAGCTTGTTCCAAGCTTGAGGGAGGTGCCCCGGTATCGTACCACCATCACTTTTACCATTATCATTTATCTTAGTTTGATCCTTAGTTATTTCGTGATTTAAAGAAATAAAATTTCAATGTTGCTTTGCTTAGAGTGTTTGCCTTGTGATCTATCTATTTTTGTAATCAAGTGTGAGAGTTATATAATAAAGATTAGTTTGAGTTCTCTTGCTTTAGTCTCATGCATCAATCATAGCAATCAAATAAAAGAGATATAAAATCATATGCTAATCCCATGGAGAGTAATGACTTCACATAGAAGAAGTATGATTGATAAAAGTTGTTGGTAGTTGAACATAGCATTAGTCATTGATGCAATCCATGCAAAATTATTATATAAGAGAGGAGATTCACATACAAATACACTATATTGGACATCTTTTATGACTGTGAGCCCCCACCAACTATTATATAATGATCGAAGTGTTGATGTTGGATAAGTAAGATAGCATAATGATTTATGTTTGTTTACATTCACATAGAAGTTATATTGTCATGATCCTCTAACATGCAGTGCTTCTCTAGTATCCTTTGCTAGCCAAAAAAATTGCACTAAGTAGAGATACTGCTTGTGCATCCATAACCCTTAAACCTAGTTTCTTGCTATGAGAGTCCACCATACCTACCTATGGATTGAATAAGATCCTTACAGTAAGTTGTCATCGGTGCACAATGCTATAAAAATTGCTCCTAAACATGTATGATCATTTATTGTAAGAGAAAATAAGCTTTGTATGATCTTCTGATGGCAACGAAATAAAAGTGACAGACTGCATAATAAAGTTTGCTATCATAAGGGGCAATATAAAGTGATGTTGCTTTACATTACATTAAGAGTTTGCACATCCTAAATTAAAAAGCGCATGACAACCTATTCTTCCTCTGCAAAGGGCCTATGTTTTATTATCATGTATTTACTTTTATGCAAGAGTCAATAATGTTTATCCCTATTCCTACCATTGAATTCTCTAGTTGGCAAGCATCGTGTGTTAGGAAAAGATCTATATATATATATATATATATATATATATATATATATATATATATATATATATATGGATCTTTCCTACCATATTTACATATATGGTAGGACAGATGTTTCCTACCACCCAGTGGTAGTTACCACCACGTGAGTTTTGTAAGTTGTATGTAGTATCTCTCAAAACGGAGAGTATGTACGCATAGTATGTAGTATATAAGAATGTCTATATAGTATATATACTATTTTTTGGTAGTATGTATCATATTTTGAGCGTGTTTTTTTTATGTACATATATGTATGTATTTTACAAATATAATAAAAACCATGGATCAACTTATAATTTTTTTCATGTGGCTCACTTTGAAGTATCTTATATATAATATATGAACATACTTACAATGATAAAATAGTATATATATACTACCACATTGTAGCATATAAGACATGTGGGGTAACTACCCTTGGGTGGTAGGATGTATTTTCCCTATATATATATATATATATATATATATATATATATATATATATATATATGACAGCACTATTCTAATCTCAGGATTAGAATAGTTATTTGGATCATAGCAGACCCTATATAGAGCGCGCGAGGGTCCTCCCGAACTCCAGAACCCACACCGCCCACTCGTCCATGAATTCCTCCTCGATCCCTAACTTCCCATGATCCAGTGCCCACAACCGCTGCCGCCCTGGTGCCGGCGTGCCTCCCGCCATCGGCAACCCCGTCCCATCACCGCCCTCGTCCCCGAGGTGCCTCTTGCGGCCAGCCGCTCGGCCCCGTTGCCTCCCCCAACCCCAACGCGTCTACCATCGCCGGTCGCTCGGTCCCGACGCGCCTTCCACCGCTGACTTCCCAGTCCCGACGCGTCCCCAGGCGCTGGACCTCCACTCGCGCCGCACCACCCAACCGCCGTCGTCTCCTTCCCAACCATCGGCACCTCCACGGTTCTGCTGGCACCACGCGTCGGCCAGATCCCTTCTGAAATCCCCCACGCGCCCTCCACCTCGACCACCTCCGTCGCCACACTTCGCTTCGACCATCTTCTCTGCCGCCCTCCGCCCACTAGCCAGCCACCTCCACCGTGCCGACCACGTTTGCCGCCACCCCTGCCCCAACCACCTCTACAGCCACCCGCCACCAATCTGCACTCCAACGCGACCAGCCCTTCCCTCGAACCTGACCTTCCCTCCGTTCAGACGCGACCTGCCGTGCTCACCTCCAACGCACCCCCGTCCTCCCATCCCACCATGAGCTCCTCCAGGCATGCCCTTCGAGTAAAAAAATGTGAAGTTCAGGTTTTAGAAGTACGTAAGCTCATGTATGTAACCTAGATAAGTGCAGAGGAAACAAGAGTTTCATAAAAACAAATAAAAGAGACCATTAAAAAACAAAATCTAAAAAATAAGAAGTTTAAATTAAAAAGAAGAAGAAATTCAATGCTTGTTACAAACCCAAAGAAGGTCATTAAAAAAGCATCTCAAACATATAAAAAAGATTTTCTCTCTTAAAATAAAAATGGAAGTTCAAATTTAAAAACGGAGCGGCTCGATGTCTATCAGAAAGTAGGATTTTTTCTGTTACTAAGAGAAATAAACCAGGAAGTCCAAAACAAAAAAATGGAGAAGTTCAATGATTATAAAAACTCATATTTTCTTCATTATTAAAGAATGGAAAACAAGAAGTTTAATACTTAAATAACAAGTAGTTCAACTTTTAATAATAGAGCGCTTCAAAATTTCATTAAAAAAATCAGAAATAAAACCAAGAGGTCCAAATTAAAAAGATGGAGAAGTTCGATGATTATATAAAACTCAAATTTTTTACTCGTTATTAAAGAATGGAAACAAGAAGATCAAAAATAACATAACAAGAAGGTCAACTTTTAAAAATAGAGCGCTTCAAAATTCATAAAAAAGGATTAAGAAATTCTGATTAATACTCATAAAAACTCAAATATTTTCACGTAAATCGAGAAAAGTTCATATTGATAATTGACATAAGTTCACTAACTACATGGTGTGCATTTTGTATTAAAAGGGAATAAAAAGCAAAGACTACAAGTTTTGTTGTTATAAGTTCAAGTCCTCGGTCGGAGAAAGTTAAAAAATACTGTGACAGGGTTTGTACAAAAGGAATATCATTTGTGTAACACTAACGAATGGATAAGAAAATTACAAACGAAAATACATCACAGAAGTTCAACGTGAAAACAGCAGGAGGTTCAACTACTGCACTAAATGAATTTCAGATGAAAATCTTTTAAACCTTCGCGAGTATGGAAAAATGGTCAACACGAGAAAGTTGTGTGTCTACAGCAGCTTTCCACCGATATATCACTTGCCTAATTCCGGTGAGTGGATGGAGAGCTACGAGCAAAAAAATCACGTGAAAAACAGAGTAAAGTTCAAGTAGACATGTCGAGAAGTTCACGTTCTTCACGCGGTGCATTTTCGAAGAATCTGTTTCACGATAAAGGCAGAACGAACGATCTCGTCGTTTCCAATATTACTTGAAAATAGGTAGTAATCAGAGAAAACCATCAACATGAAAAAATTTTGCATTTTCCGTACATTTTCAACGGTATATTATTTGCCCCATTCCAATAAAAGTTGTAGAAACTACGGCGAAAATATGTTTTCAGCCATTTTCAAAATTGACTTAAAACCGTAAAGAATTGGAACAAACAATTTATACCAAAAAGTTCCGCCTTTGCTCGGGCTTTCCAATGCCATATCATTTGCTGTATTCGGACGTACGGCTACTAAATTAACTCAAAAATATGAACTTGGTGGAACTTGTATTGTTTCCTAAATTACACTTAAACCTTTCAAAATTAGAAACAATTTCAACATAGAAAAGTAGCGCATTTTCATAAGCTTTCCAAGACCATATCATTTGCCTTAATTGGATTAGCCGTTTAGAAATGGCATCGAAAATACAAACTCGGTTGTTCAGTTTGCAAAATTTTACGTTTTTCCAAATTACTCTTTAACCATAGGGAATTAGAGAAAACTATAAACATGTAGAAGGAGCAGTTTTGCAGCAGCTTTCCAACGCCATATTATGTGCCTCATTTCGATAAACGGTTCATAAATGCGATTGAAAATACGATTTACATTTTTTGTATGAAGAAAAAACGGTTTTCAAAACTGCTCTTAAACCACTTACATTTTGCCAAAATTGTAACATGGGTCATGATACTCGTGTCCATAGCTTTCCAACGGTATATTGCAAGCCCCATTTGGGCAATGTTTGCGGAAGTTCAACCTAACACTGGGGAAAGTTCAGGTCGAACAACTCAGGCAGTAAAATTGCAACAGACGTATGTTCATCACGACCCGAGAGCAAAATCCGCCAATGAGCAAGATTCCTATTTAAAACAGGCATTTAGTTGTTAAAAATCATTTGCAGATTACACTTACATCACATAGAACACAACTGACCAGAATAATTCACGCGCGGAGACACAGTTGCGAAGATATCCCGAAGGTCGGGTTCGTACAGAGAGAAATTCAGTTTGTGTAACTCAGGAAGTTCAGGTTCTGATCAGAATAATATTCTGATCCTGTGGTCAAAATAGTGTTTATGTATGTATGTGTGTGTGTGTGTATATATATATATATCAATTTAGATGTAGGTGATCATGAGTCATCATTGTTGACATTATCCTTGAGGTAAATAAGTTGGGTGACGAAAACATCAAAGCCCCTTTCCTCCTATGTGTCCAATGGAAACATTAGCTGCAAAAATATGCAATGAGTGTCAGCAATCAAAGAAGACTAAATGATAGTTGGGTATGTGAACTTGCTAAAATGAAATCTCTTACATAGACTCTCCTCTGAAATATGATGAATTGTGATTGTCTCAATGACTAAGGACATAGTTTGTTGATTACTAATAAAGTTTATGCTCCATACTTCAACAATTGTGGATAGGTTGTTGCTTGTTTATGAGAAGTCATATGATGAAAAACTTGCTGCTATGTTAATATTCATGATGCTCTCAGGTCCATATTATGGTTTTATTGACACCTCTCTCTCAAATTTTGTGGTCATTATTATCGAGTTCGGATTTCCCTTGAGGACAAGCAAGGTCTAAGCTTGTTGCAGTTGATACGTCCATTTTGCATCATGATTTTCTACTGATATTAATATTATTCGTGGTCATTTTTGCACTTTATAATACAATTCTTATGACTTTTCTCTCTAAATTTACAAGGTACATCACAAAGAGGAACATTGCCAGAAACTAGAATTTTGGACGTGAAAACCAAGAAAAAGGCTGAAAATTCACTGGACTCCAAATGACCTAAAACCAAACAAGGAATTTTTGTGGAATACATGTATAATTATGGAGCAATAATATACCAGAGGGGGCCACCTGTTGGTGCCAAGCCAACAGGGAGTGCCAACCCCACTAGGCGCGCCCGGGACCACCTCCTAGGTGTCGTGGCCTCCCTCTACTTCTATAAGTTGGGTTTTGACCTACAAAAATAAGAAGAGACTTTTGGGATGAAGCGTTGTCGTCTCGAGGCAGAAACCTGGGTAGAGGCCCTTTTTCTCTCCGGCAGAGCGATCTTGCCAGGGAAACTTCCCTTCGGGAGGGGGTAATCAAAGCCATCGTCATCACCAACGCTTCCTCCTTCGTGGGAGGATCAATCTTCATCAACATATTCATGTTGGAAATATGACCTAGGGGTAATAATAATTTAGTTATTATCATATTTCCTTGTTCATGATAATCGTTTATTATCCATGCTAGAATTGTATTGATCGGAAACTCAGATGCATGTGTGGATACATAGACAACACCATGTCCCTAGTATGCCTCTAATAGACTAGCTCGTTGATCAAACATGGTTAAGCTTTCCTAGCCATGGACATGAGATGTCCTTTGATAAAGGGATCACATCATTAGGAGAATGATTTGATGGACAAGACTCAAACTGTAAACGTAGCATATGATCATGTCAGTTTATTGCTACAGTTTTCTGCATGTCAAGTATCTGTTCCTATGACCATGAGATCATGCAACTCACTGACACCGGAGGAGTACCTTGTGTGTATCAAACGTCGCAACATAACTGGGTGACTATAAAGGTGCTCTACAGGTATCTCCGAGGGTGTCTATTGGGTTAGCATGGACCAAGACTGGGATTTGTTACTCCGTGTGACGGAGAGTTATCTCAGGCCCACTCGGTAATACAACATCACAATAAGCCTTGCAAGCAATGTGACTAAGTGTTAGCCATGGGATCTTGTATTATGGAACGAGTAAAGAGACCTGCCGGTAACGATATTGAACTAGGTATAGAGATACCGACGATCGAATCTCGGGCAAGTAACATACCGAAGAACAAAGGGAACAACATACAGGATTAACTGAATCCTTGACATAGAGGTTCAACGGATAAAGATCTTCATAGAATATGTAGGAGCCAATATGGGCATCCAGGTCCCGCTATTGGTTATTGACCGTAGAGGTGTCTCGGTCATGTCTAATAGTTATCAAACCCGCGGGGTCTGCACACTTAAGGTTTGGTGACGTTTCGGTATAGTAGAGTTATGTACGGTGGTTATCGAAGGTTGTTCGGCGTCCCGGATGCGATCCCGGACATCACGAGGAGCTCCGGAATGGTTCGGAGGTAAATATTGATATATATAGGAAGTCCTGTTTTGGTCACCGAAAAAGTTTTAGGTACTTGTGTAGTGTAATGGGAGTGTCGGGTGTTGGGGAACGTTGCATGGGAAAGAAAAAATTTCCTATGCACACGCAGATCTATCCATGGTGATGAGCATCTACGAGAGGGAGAGTGGATCTACATACCCTTGTAGATCACTAAGCGGGAAGCATTAAGAAACGCGGTTGGTGTAGTCGAACATCTTCGCGATCCAAATCGCCGTGCGTTCCGCGATCCAATCACGATCCGTCCCGCGATCCGATCACAATCCGTCCCACAATCCGATCACGATTCGTCCCACGAACTTGATCACGATCCGTCGCACAAACTTGATCACGATCTTTCCGATCTAGCACCGAACGGACGGCACCTCCGCGTTCAGCACACGTATAGCTTGATGACGATCTCCACCGTCTTGATCTAGAAAGAGGGAGTGGAGACGAAGAAGAGTTCTTCGGCAGCCTGACGGTGCTCTGGCAATGGTGGTGGAGCAATTCCGGCAGGGCTTTGCCTAAGCACTTCAGAAATCCAATCTAGAGGAGAAACTATGCACTAGAGATTAGGGTTGCACGTGGCTGGAAAAACTAGTGCAAAACTCTAGAAATCCACTAGTATATATAGGAGGAAGGGAGGAGGAGAGGCAGCCTTGCCTCCAAGCCTTGGAGGCTTCGGCCGAAGTGGGAGGTGGAGGAGGACTCTCCTCCTCCACTCCTAGTAGGACTAGGATTCCTCCTTTTTGCCTTTTTTCCACCTTTTTCCTTTGGGTTTCTTTCTTCCAGACACATGGGCCTATTTTGGTTGTTCCACCAGCCCACTAAGGGTTGGTTATTACTTTCCCACAGCCCATGAAGCCTCTTGGGTCTAAATACCCCTCCCGGAGGTCTCCCAGTACACTACTAGCACTCCCGGTACACTACCGATAAGCCCGGAAATTTTCCGGCGACCAAAACAGGACATCCTATATATGAATCTTTACCTCTAGACCATTTCGGAGCTCCTCGTGATGTCCGGGATATCATCTGGGACTCTGAACAAACTTCAGTAACCACCATACATAACTCTATACTACCGAAACGTAACCAAACCTTAAGTGTGCAGACCCTGCGGGTTTGAGAACTATGTAGACATGACTGAGATAACTCTACGGTCAATAACCAATGGCGGGACCTGGATGTCCATATTTGTTCCTACATATTCTACGAAGATCTTTATCGGTTGAACCTCTATGTCAAGGATTCAGTTAATCCCATATGATGTTCCCCTTGTTCTTCGGTATGTTACTTGCCCGAGATTCGATCGTCGGTATCTCCATACCTAGTTCAACCTCATTACCGGAAAGTCTCTTTACTCGTTCTGTAATACAAGATCCCGTGCCTAACACTTAGTCACATTGCTTTCAAGGCTTATTGTGATGTTGTATTACCAAGTGGGCCCTGAGATACCTCTCCGTCACACGGAGTAACAAATCCCAGTCTTGATCCATGCCAACTCAACAGACACCCTCGGAGATACCTCTAGAGCACCTGTATAGTCACCCAGTTATGTTGCGACGTTTGATACACACAAGACACTCCTCTGATGTCCGTGAGTTGCATGATCTCATGGTCATAGGAACATATACTTGACATGCAGAAAACAGTAGCAATAAACTGACACGATCATATGCTACGTTTGTAGTTTGGGTCTTGTCCATCACATCATTCTCCTAATGATGTGATCCCATTATCAAATGACATCTCATGTCCATGGCTAGGAAACCTTAACCATCTTTGATCAACGAGCTAGTCCATTAGAGGCATACTAGGGACATAGTTTTGTCTATGTATCCACACATGCATCTAAGTCTCTGATCAATACAATTATAGCATGGATAATAAACGATTATCATGAACAAGGAAATATGATAATAACTAATTTATTATTGCCTCTAGGGCATATTTCCAATAGTCTCCCACTTGCACTAGAGTCAATAATCTAGTTCACATCACCATGTGACTCGCATTGTTATGAATCTAACACCCAATGAGTTCTGGGGCTCGATCATGCTTTGCATGTGAGAGAGGTCTTATAGTTAATGGGTCTGCGACATTTAGATCCGTGTGTACTTTGCAAATCTCTATGCCAAACTGTAAACACTACTACCACACTCCACTTGGTACTATTCCAAATGGCTGCTCCTAGTATACGCATCCAGATTGCTTCTACGAGTTATCCGGATTGGTGTTAAAGCTTGGATCGACGTAACTCTTTACGACGAACTCTTTATCACCTCCATAATCGAGAAACATCTCCTTAGTTTTTAGTTACTAAGGATAATCTTGACCGCTGTCGAGTGATCCACTCCTGGATCACTCTTGTACCCCTTGACGGACTCATGGCAAGGCACACACAGGTGCGGTACACAGCATGGCATACTATACACAGCCTATGGCTAAGGCATAGGGGACGACATTCGTCCTTTCTCTTTCTTCTGCCATGGTCGAGCTTTGAGTCTCACTCAACTTCACACCTTACAAAGCAGGCGAGAACACTTCTCTCTGACTAATCCATTTTGAACTCTTTCAAAATCTTGTCAAGGTATGTACTCATTGAAAGTCTTATCAAACATCTTGATCTATCTTTATAGATTTTGATGCTCAAAAATTAGGTAGCTTTATCCAGGTCTTCCTTTGAAAAATCTTTTCAAACAACCGTTTATACTCTCTAGAAATTCTACATCATCTCCAAATAGCAATATGTCATCCACATATACTTATCAGAAACTCTATAGTGCTCCCACTCACTTTATTGCAAATACAAGTTTCTCGTAAACTTTGTATAGACTAAAAAACTTTGATCACCTCATCAAAGTGTATATTCCAACTCCGAGATGCTTGCTTTAGTTCATAGAAGAATCACTGAAGCTTGCACACCTTTCAGCATCCTTAGGACTGACAAAACTTTCTGGTTGTATCTCATACAACCTTTCCTTAAGGAAGGAAACGATGTTTTGGCATCCATCTACCACATTTCATAATTGAAAAATGCAGCAACTGCTAACATAATTCCAACAGACTTTAGCATCGCTACGAGTGAGAAAGTCTCATCGTAGTCAACTCCTTGAACTTGTCATAACCTACTTTGCAACAAGTCGAGCTTTACAAATGGTAACATTTACCATCAACGTCTGTCTTTATTTTATAGATCCATTTTCACATAACGACCTGCCGTCCAACGAGCAAGTCCACCAAAGTCTATACTTGGTTTTCATACATGGATCCTTTCTCGGATTTCATGGCCTCTAACCATTTGTTGGTTTTCGGGCCCATCATTGCTTCTCCATAGTTCGTAGGTTCATTGTTGTCCAACAACATGACCTCCAAGACAGGATTGTCGTACTGCTCAGGAGCAGTACACGTCCTTGTCGACCTAAGAAGTTCGATAGTAACTTGATCTGAAGCTTCATGATCATCATCATTAACTTCCTCTTCAACTGACGTAGGCTTCACAGAAACATCTTTCTGTGCTGCGCTACTTTCTGGTTGAAGTAAAGGTTCAATAACCTCATTAAGCTCTATTTTCCTCGTAGGTCGATAGTTACTTGATCCAAAGCTTCATGATCATCATCATTTACTTCCTCTTCAACTAACGTAGGCTTCATGGAAACATCTTCCTGCGCTGCGCTACTCTCTGGTTGAAACAGAGGTTTAATAACCTCATCAAGTTCTATCCTCCTCCCACTCAATTCTTTCAAGAGAAACCTTTTCTCGAGAAAGGACCTAGTTTTAGCAACAAACACTTTATGCTTGGATCTGAGATAGAAGGTTCACCCAACTGTTCTTAGGGTATTCTATGAACATGCATTTGTCCGCTTTGGGTTCGAGCTCATTAGGTGAAAACATTTTCCACACAAGCGTCGCAGCCCCAAGCATTAAGAAATGACAGCTTAGGTTTCTATCAAACCATAATTCACATGGTGTCATCTCAATGGATTTAGATGTTGCCCTATTTAAAGTGAATGTAGTTGTATCTAATGCGTAACCCCAAAATTATAGTAACAAAACGATAATAGACATCATAGCACGCACCATATCCAATAGAGCACGACTATGATGTTCGGACACACCATCACACTATGGTGTTCCAGGTGGCATGAGTTGTGAAACAACTTTCACATTGTCTAAAGTTGTATGCCCAACTCGTAACTCAGATATTCACCTCCACGATCATATCGCAAACATTTTTATCTTCTTGTCACGATGATCTTAAAAATTCACTCTGAATTTTCTTGAACCTTTCAAACGATTCGGACTTGTGTTTCATTAAGTAAATATACACTATATCTACTCAAATCATCAGTGAAGGTAAGAAAATAACGATATTCACCGCATGCTACAAGACTCATTGGATTGCATACATCAACATGTATCATTTCCAATAAATCACTTGCCCGCTTCATCAAAACAGAAAACGGGGTCCTTAGTCATCTTGACCAAGAGGCATGGTTCGCATGTCTCAACCGATTCGAAATCGAATGAGTCCAAAGATCCATCAGCATGGAGTTTCTTCATGCGCTTTACACCAATATGACATTTAGCGGCAGTGCCACAAGCATGGGGTACTATCATTATTAACTTTGTATCTTTTCGGCATCAATGTTATGAACATGTGTATTACTACGATCAAGTTTCAACAAACCATTCTTACCGGGTGCATGACCATTGAAGGTATTATTCATGTAAATAGAATAACCATTATTCTCTAATTTAAATGAATAATCGTGTTGCAATGAACATGATCTAATCACGTTCATGCTTCAACGCAAAAACACCAAATAACATTTATTTAGGTTCATCACTAATCTCGAAGGTAGAGAGAGCGTGCGATGTTGATCACATTAACCTTGGAAACATTTCCAACACACATCGTCACCTCACACTTAGCTAGTTCTCTGTTTATTCCTTAGCTTTTATTTCGAGTTACTAACATTTAGCAATCGAACCGGTATCCAATACCCAGGTGCTACTAGGAGTACAAGCAAGATACACATCAATAACACGTATATCAAAAATACTTTTGTCAACGTTGCCAGCCTTCTTATCTACCAAGTATCTAGGGTTGTTCCGCTTCAGCGACCTCTCTCCTCATAATTGAAGCACTTAGTCTCGGGTTTGGGTTCAACTTTGGGTTGCTTTACTGGAGCAGTAACTGACTTGCCATCCATGAAGTTTCCCTCCTTGCCCTTGCCCTTCTCGAAACTAGTGGTTATACTAACCATCAACACTTGATGCTCCTTCTTGATTTCTACCTTCGCGGTGTCAAACATCGCGAACAGCTCAAGGATCATTAATTCTATCCCTGGCATTTTATAGTTCATCACCAAGTTCTAGTAGCTTAGTGAAAGTGACTTGGAGAACTATCAATCACTATCTTATCTGGAAGATGAACTCCCACTCGATTCAAGCGATTGTAGCACCCAGACAATCTGAGCACATGCTCAACGATTGAGCTATTCTCGTTCATCTTGCAGGCAAAGAATCTTGTTGGAGATCTCGTATCTCGCAACACGGGCACGAGCCTGAGATCCTAATTTCAGCTCTTAGAACATCTCATATGTTCCGTGACGTTCAAAACGTTTCGAAGCCTCAATTCTAAGCCGTAATGCATGACACACTAAACTATCAAGTAGTCATCAGCACGTACCTGTCAGATGTTCACAACATCTACAGACGACGCTAGAGGGGTTGGCGCACTGAGCGGTGCATTAAGGACATAAGCCTTCTATGCAGCAACGAGGACAATCCTCAGATCACGGATCCAATCCGCAATATTTCTACCATCATCTTTCAACTCTATTTCTCTAGGAACCTATAAAAATTCAAGGGAGCTACAGCGCGAGCAAGTAATCTACAACATAATTTGCAAAGACAGTACTGACTATGTTCATGATAATGAGTTCAATTAATCATATTACTTAAGAACTCCCACTCAAATTGACATCCCTCCGGTCATCCGAGTGATACATGATCCAAATTCACCAACTCAAGTCCGATCATCACGTGAGTTGAGGTGATTACAATGGTGAACATCATCATGTTGATCATATCTACTATATGACTCATGTTCGACCTTTCGGTCTCTTGTGTTCCGAGGCCATGTCTGTACATGCTAGGCTCGTCAAGTTTAACCCGAGTGTTCTGCGCGTGCAACACTGGCTTGCACCCGTTGTATGTGAACGTAGAGTCTATCACACACGATCATCACGTGGTGTCTCAACACGACGAACTTTCGCAATGGTGCACACTCAGGGAGAACACAATTTATATTGAAATTTAAGTGAGGGATCACCTTATAATGCTACCGTCGTACTAAGCAAAACAAGGTGCATAAAAGGATTAACATCACATGCAATTCATAAGTGACATGATATGGCCATGAACTTGTGCTTTAGATCTCCATCTTGAAAGCACCGGCATGATCTCCATCATCACCGGCACGACACCATGATCTCCATCATCTTGATCTCCATCAACGTATCGCCATTGGGGTTGTCACGCCCTGCATGCTTCTACTACTATTGCTACTGTTTAGCGATAAAGTAAAACATTACATAGCGCTTAATGATTGACATGCAGGTCATACAATAATTAAAGACAACCCTATGGCTCCTGCCGGTTGCCATACTCATCGACATGCAAGTCGTGAAATTCTATACATCACATGATCATCTCATACATCACATATATCACATCATGTAATTGGCCATATCACATCACAACATACCCTGCAAAAACAAGTTAGACGTCCTCTAATTGTTGTTGCATGTTTTACGTGGCTGCTACGGGTATCTAGCAAGAACAATTCTCATCTACGCAAAAACCACAACGGTGATACACTAGTTGCTTTTAAACCTTCTCAAGGACCGCCTTTGTCGAATCCGATCCAACTAAAGTGAGAGAAACTGCCACCCGCAAGCCATCTAGGCAACAAGTTGCGCCAAGGGAACCGGTCTATTGTAAGCATACGAGTAATGTTGGTTCGGGCCGCTACATCTCACAATACCGCTAAACCAAAATCCGACCAAGGGAGGAAGCAATCTAAGCATCAACGCCCACAAACCTTTTGTGTTCTACTTGAGATCTCATCTACACATAGACCTAGCTCATGAAGCCACTGTTGGGGAACGTTGCATGGGAAACAAAAAAATTCCGATGCACACGTAGATCTATCCATGGTGATGAGCATCTACGAGAGGGAGAGTGGATCTACATACCCTTGTAGATCGCTAAGCGCGAAGCGTTAAGAAATGCGGTTGGTGTAGTCGAACGTCTTTGCAATCCAAATCGCCGTGCGTCCAGCGATCCAATCACGATCCATCCCGCGATCTGATCACGATCCGTCCCGCGATCCGATCACGATCCGTCCCACGAACTTGATCATGATCCGTCTCACGAACTTAATCACGATCTTTTCGATCTAGCACCGAACGGACGGCACCTCCGCGTTCAGCACACGTACAGCTTGATGACGATCTCCACTGTCTTGATCCAGCAAGAGGGAGTGGAGAGGAAGAAGAGTTCTCTGGTAGCCTGACGGTGCTCCAGCGATGGTGGTGGAGCAATTCCGGCAGGGCTTTGCCTAAGCACTGCAAAAATCCAATCTAGAGGAGAAACTATGCACTAGAGATTAGGGTTGCACGTGGCTGGAAAAACTAGTGCAAAACCCTAGAAATCCACTAGTATATATAGGAGGGAGGGAGGAGGAGAGGAAGCCTTGCCTCCAAGCCTTGGAGGCTTCGGCCGAAGTGGGAGGTGGAGGAGGACTCTCCTCCTCCACTCCTAGTAGGACTAGGATTCCTCCTTTTTGCCTTTTTTCCACCTTTTTCCTGTGGGTTTCTTTCTTCCAGCCATATGGTCCTATTGTGGTTGTTCCACCAGCCCACTAAGGGATGGTTATTACTTTCCCACAGCCCATGAAGCCTCTTGGGTCCAAATACCCCTCCCGGAGGTCTCCCGGTACACTACCGGCACTCCCGGTACACTACCGATAAGCCTGGAACTTTTCCGGCGGCCAAAACAGGACTTCCTATATATGAATCTTTACCTCCAAACCATTTCGGAGCTCCTCATGACGTCCGGGATCTCATCCAGGACTCCGAACAAACTTCGGTAACCACCATACATAACTCTATACTACCGAAATGTCACCAAACCTTAAGTGTGCAGACCCTGCGGGTTCGAAAACTATGTAGACATGACCGAGACACCTCTACGGTCAATAACCAATGGCAGGACCTAGATGTCCACATTGGTTCCTACATATTCTACGAAGATCTTTATCGGTTGAACCTCTATGTCAAGGATTCAGTTAATCCCGTATGATGTTCCCTTTGTTCTTTGGTATGTTACTTGCCCGAGATTCAATCATCGGTATCTCCATACCTAGTTCAACCTCGTTACCGGCAAGTCTCTATACTCGTTCCGTAATACAAGATCCCGTAACTAACACTTAGTCACATTGCTTGCAAGGCTTGTTGTGATGTATTACCGAGTGGGCCCTGAGAGACCTCTCCGTCACACGGAGTAATAAATCTCAGTCTCGATCCATGCCAACTCAACAGACACCCTCGGAGATACTTGTAGAGCACCTTTATAGTCACCCATTTACATTGCGATGTTTGATACACACAAGGCACTCCTCCGATGTCCGTGAGTTGCATGATCTCATGGTCATAGGAACATATACTTGACATGCAGAAAACAGTAGCAATAAACTGACATGATCATATGCTACATTTGTAGTTTGGGTCTTTACATCACATCATTCTCCTAATGATGTGATCCCGTTATCAAATGACATCTCATGTCCATGGCTAGGAAACCTTAACCATCTTTGATCAATGAGCTAGTCCATTAGAGGCATACTAGGGACATGGTTTTGTCTATGTATCCACACATGCATCTAAGTCTCCAATCAATACAATTATAGCATGGATAATAAAAAATTATCATGAACAAGGAAATATGATAATAACTAATTTATTATTGCCTCTAGGGCATATTTCCAACACCGGGAGGGTACCGAGGGACCATCGGGAGGGGTGTCACACCCCGAGGGGCCTCACGGGCCGTGGGAGGAGACAAACCAGCCCCTAGTGGGCTGGCCGAAGCCTCCACTAAAGCCCATAAGGTTTGAGAAGGAAAAAACCCAAGGTGGAAGGAGTTTCCAAGTGGGAAGGAGGAGTCCTAATCCTACTAGGATTGGAGGAGGACTCCTCCTCTCCTCCTTCCGGCCAAGGCAAAGGGGCCAGCCCTAGGGCGCCGGTCTCCCTCCCCTCCTCCTATATATACTGGAGGGAGAGAGGGCAAAAGGACTTAACCCAAAAAGGCCACATTGCAGCCCTCTCTCCCGATAGACTAGTTCCTGTAGTTTTCAGTAGCGCTTAGGCGAAGTCCTGCTGAAATAGTTTCACCACCATCGGCGCCACGCCGTCGCGCTGCCGGAGAACTCTTCTACCTCTCCGCTCCCTCTTGCTAGATCAAGAAGGCGGAGACGTCATCCAGCTGTACATGTACTGAACGTGGAGGCACCGTCCGTTCGACGCTAGCTCGGAAGAACCGTGATTAGGATCGCGGGACGGATCGTGATTGGATCATGAGATGGATCGTGATAGGATCGCGGGATGCTCGATAATTTGGACCGCGAAGACGTTCGACTAAATCAACCGCGTTTCTTAATGCTTCCCACTTATCGATCTACAAGGGTATGTAAATCCACTCTCCCTCTTGTAGATGCTCATCACCATGGATAGATCTTGCGTGTGTGTAGGAATTTTTTTGTTTCCCATGCAACGTTCCCCAACAGTGGCATCATGAGCTAGGTCTATGTGTAGATGAGATCTTGAGTAGAACACAAAGGAGTTTGTGGGCGTTAATGCTTAGATTGCTTCCTACCTTAGTCATGTTTTGATTCAGCGGTATTGTGGGATGAAGCGGCCCGGACCAACCTTACTCGCACGCTTACAAGAGACCGGTTCCATCGACTGACGTGTAACTTTGTCGCACAAAGATGGCTGGCAGGTGTGTGTCTCTCCTACTCTTGTTGGATCGGATTCGACAAAGGTGGTCCTTGAGAAGGTTGAATAGAAATTATTGTATCACCGTTGTGGTTTATGCGTAGGTGAGAATTATTCTTGCTAGATACCCGTAGCAGCCACATAAAACTTGGAACAACAATTAGAGGACGGCTAACTTGTTTTTGCAGGGTATGTTGTGTTGTGATATGGCCAATTACATGATGAGATATATGTGATGTATTAGATGATCATCTTTTGTATAGAATATCATGACTTGCATGTCGATCGGTACGGCAACCGGCTGGAGCCATAGGGTTGTCTTTAATTATTTTTTCCATTTTTGCTTTACTTTATCGCTATGAGTTAGCAATAGTCATGGAAGCAACAGTCGACGCGGCAACCTCGATGGTGACATGTTCATGGAGATCAAGATGATGGAGATCATGGTGTCATGCCGGTGACGATGGAGATCATGCCGGTGCTTTGAAGATGAAGATCAAAAGCACAAGTTCATGGCCATATCATGTCACTTATGATTAGCATGTGATGTGAATCCTTGTATGCACCTTGCTTTGCTTAGGACGACGGTAGCATTATAAGGTGATCCCTCATTTAAATTTCAAGATGAATTGTGTTCTCCCCGAGTGTGCACCATTGCGAAAGTTCGTCGTGTCGAGACATCCCGTGATGATCGGGTGTGATAGACTCTACGTTCACATACAACGGGTGCAAGCCAGTGTTGCACGTGCGGAACACTCGGGTTAAACTTGACGAGCCTAGCATGTATAGACATGGCCTCGAAACACAAGATACCGAAAGGTCGAACATGAGTCATATGGTAGATATGATCAACATGAGGATGTTCACCATTGAAACCACCTCAACTCACGTGATGATCGGACTTGAGTTGGTGGATTTGGATCATGTGACACTTGAATGACTAGAGGGATGTCAATTTGAGTGGGAGTTTTTTAAGTAATATGATTAACTAAACTCATTATCATGAACATAGTCAAAATGTCTTTGCAAATTATGTTGTAGATTACTAGCTCGCGCCGTAGCTCCCTTGAATTTTTTATATGTTCCTAGAGAAATAGATTTGAAAGATGATGGTAGCAATAACGTGGACTGGGTCCGTGATCTGAGGATTGTCCTCATTGCTGCACAGAAGGCTTATGTCCTTAATGCACCGCTCGGTGCGCCACCCCCTCATGCATCACTTGTATATGTTTTTAACATCTGATCGGCACGTTCTGATGACTACTTGATAGTTCAGTGCGTCATGCATTACGGCTTAGAATTGAGGCTCCAAAACGTTTTGAATGTCACGGAACATATGAGATGTTCTAAGAGCTGAAATTGGGATCTCAGGCTCATGCCCATGTTGAGAGGTATGAGACCTCCAACAAGATTCTTTGCCTGCAAGATGTAAGAGAATAGCTCAATCGGTGAGCATGTGCTCAGATTGTTTGGGTACTACAATCGCTTGAATCGAGTGGGAGTTGATCTTCTAGATAAGATAGCGATTGATGTAGTTCTCCAAGTCAGTGTCACAAAGCTACTAGAGCTTTGTGATGAACTATAAAATGCCAGGGCTGGAAATAATGATCCCTGAGCTATTCGCGATGTTTGACACCACGAAGGTAGAAATCAAGAAGGAGCATCAAGTGTTGATGGTTAGTGAAACCACTAGTTTCGATAAGGGCAAGGGTTAGGAGGGAAACTTCATGGATGGAAAGTCAGTTGCTGCTCCAGTGAAGAAACCCAAGGTTGAACCCAAACCCGAGACTGAGTGCTTTTATTATGAGGAGAACGGTCACTGAAGTGGAACAATCCTAGATACTTGGTAGATAAGAAGGCTGGCAACGTCGACACAAGTATATATGATATACGTGTTATTTATGTGTAGCTTGCTATTACTCCTAGTAGCACCTAGGTATTGGATACTGGTTCAGTTGCTACATGTTAGTAACTTGAAATAAAAGCTACTGAATAAACGGAGACTAGCTAAGGGTGAGGTGACGATGAGTATTGGAAGTGTTTCCAAGGTTGATGTGATCACCATCGCACGCTCTCTCTACCTTCGGGATTAGTGATAAACCTAAATAAATGTTATTTGGTGTTTGCGTTGAATCATGAACGTGATTAGATCGTGTTTATTGCAATACGGTTATTCATTTAAGTTAGATAATAATGGTTATTCTCTTTACAAGAATAATACCTTCAATGGTCATGCACACAATGAGAATGGTTTATTGAATCTTGATCGTAGTGATACACATGTTCATAATATTGATGCAATACGAAGTTAATAATGATAGTACCACATACTTGTGGCACTGCCGCTAAATGTCATGTTGGTGTAAAGCGCATGAAGAAACTTCATGTTGATGGATCTTTGGACTCGTTCGATTTCGAATTGGTTGAGACATGCAAACCATGCCTCTTGGGCAAGATGACTAAGCACCCCGTTTTCTGGTATGATGGAGCGGGCAAGTGACTTATTGGAAGCGATACATGTTGATGTATGCAATCCAATGAGTGTCGTAGCGTGCGGTGGATATCGTTGTTTTCTTACATTCACTGATGATTTGAGTAGATATGGGTATATTTACTTAATGAAACACAAGTGAGAGTCGTTTGAAAAGTTCAAACAAATTCAGAGTGAAGTTTGAGATCATCATGACAAGAAGATAAGATGTCTATGATATGATTGTGGAGGAGAATATCTGAGTTACGAGTTTGGTATACAACTTAAGACAATGTGGAAGTTGTTTCACAACTCATGCCACCTGGAACACCATAGTGTGATGGTGTGTCCGAACATCGTAGTCATGCTCTATTGGATATAGTGCATACTATGATGTCTCTTATCATTTTGCCACTATAGTTTTGGGGTTACGCATTAGACACAACTATATTCACTTTAAATAGGGCACCATCTAAATCCGTTGAGATGACATCGTATGAATTATGGTTTGGTAGAAACCTAAACTATCATTTTTCAGAATTTGGGAATGCGACGCTTATGTCTGATAAGCTCGAACCCAAAGCGATAAAATGCATCTTCGTAGGATACCCTAAGGAAACAGTTAGGTATACCTCCTATCTTAGATCCGACGACAAAGTGTTTGTTGCTAAAAACGGGTCATTTCTCGAGAAAGAGTTTCTCTTGAAAGAATTGAGTGGGAGGAAGATAGAACTTGATGAGGTTGTTGAACCTTTGTTTCAACCAGAGAGTAGTGCGGCGCAGAAATATGTTTCTGTAGAGCCTATGTCAATTGAAGAGGAAGTTAATGATGATGATCATGAAGCTTCGAATCAAGTTACTATTGAACCTCGTAGGTTGACAAGGACGTGTACTGCTCCTGAGTGGTACGACAACCCTGTCTTAGAGGTCATGTTGTTGGACAACGATGAACCTACGAACTATGGAGAAGTGATGATGGGAACGGATTCCAACAAACGGTTAGAGGCCATGAAATCCGAGAAAGGATCCATGTATCAAAACCAAGTATGGACTTTGGTAGACTTGCCCGTTGAATGGCAGGTCATTGAGTACAAATGGACCTTTAAGATGAAGATAGACGCTGATGGTGATTGTCACCATTTATAAAGCTTGACTTGTCACAAAGAAGTTTCTGCCAAGTTCAAGGAGTTGACTACGATGAGACTTTCTCACCCATAGTGATGCTAAAAGTCTGTTGGAATTATGTTAGAAGTTGTTGCATTTTTTAATTATGAAATCTGGCAGATGGATGTCAAAACATCGTTTCCTTAATGGTTTACTTGAGGAAAGGTTGTATGTGATACAACCAGAAGGTTTTGTCAATCCTAAGGATGCTAAAAGGTGTGCAAGCTCTAGCAATCCTTCTATGGGCTGGTGCAAGCATCTCGGAGTTGGAATATACGCTTTGATGAGGTGATCGAAGTTTTTGAGTTTATACAAAGTTTATGAGAAACTTGTATTTACAAGAAAGTGGTGGTAGCACTATTGAATTTCTGATAAGTATATGTGGTTGACATATTGTTGATCGGAAATAATATGGAATTTCTAGAAAGCATAAATGGTTGTTTGAAAAGAGTTTTTCAAAGGAAGACCTGGATAAAGCTACTTAATTGTGGGCTTCAAGATCTATAGAGATAGATCAAGATGCTTGATGAGACTTTCAATGAGTACATACCTAGAAAATATTTTGAAAGAGTTCAAAATGGATCAGTCAAAGAAGGAGTTCTTGCCTAGTTTGCAAGATGTGAAGTTGAGTAAGACTCAAACCTTAACCACGACAGAAGAAAGAGAAAAGACGAAGTTCGTCCCCTATGCCACTATCCATAGGCTCTATTTTGTATGACATGCCGTGTATTGCAGTTGATGTGTGCCTTGTTCCATGTCTGACAAGGGGGTACAAGAGTGATCCAGGAGTGGATTACTGGAGAGCATTCAAAATTATCCTTAGTAACTATAGGACTAAGGAGATGTTTCTCTATTATGGAGGTGATAAAGAGTTCGTCATAAAGATTTACGTCGATGCAAGCTTTAAACACCAATCCGAATAACTCGGATTAGCAATCCGGATACGTATAGTGGAGCAGCCATTTAGAATAGCTCTAAGTGGAGTGTGGTAGCAGTGTCTATAGTATGACATAGAAATTTGCAGAGTACACACAGATCTGAATGTCGCAGACCCATTGAGTAAAGACCTCTCTCACATGCAAAGCATGGTCGAACCCCAGAACTCATTGGGTGTTAGATTTATAACAATGTAAATCACATGGTGATGTGAACTAGATTATTGACTCTAGTGCAAGTGGGAAACTGTTGGAAATATGACCTAGGGGTAATAATAATTTAGTTATTATCATATTTCCTTGTTCATGATAATCATTTATTATCCATGCTAGAATTTTATTGATTTAAAACTCACATGCATGTGTGGATACATAGACAACACCATGTCCCTAGGATGCCTCTAATAGACTAGCTCGTTGATCAAACATGGTTAAGGTTTCCTAGACATAGACATGAGATGTCATTTGATAACGGGATCACATCATTAGGAGAA
Organism: Hordeum marinum; assembly: GCA_022496015.1. Taxonomy (NCBI): domain Eukaryota; kingdom Viridiplantae; phylum Streptophyta; class Magnoliopsida; order Poales; family Poaceae; genus Hordeum; species Hordeum marinum. The sequence continues at coordinate 373,913,117 of CM039678.1, read as the reverse complement.
TGATGTGATGGACAAGACCCAAACTATAAGCATAGCATATGATCGTGTCAGTTTATTGCTATAGCTTTCTGCATGTCAAGTATCTGTTCCTATGACCATGAGATCATGCAACTCACTGACACCGGAGGAGTACCTTGTGTGTATCAAACGTCGCAACGTAACTGGGTGACTATAAAGGTGCTCTACTGGTATCTCCGAGGGTGTCTGTTGGGTTAGCATGGACCAAGACTGGGATTTGTTACTCCGTGTGACGGAGAGTTATCTCAAGGCCCACTCGGTAATACAACATCACAATAAGCCTTGCAAGCAATGTGACTAAGTGTTAGCCATGGGATCTTGTATTACGGAACGAGTAAAGAGACTTGCCAGTAACGAGATTGAACTAGGTATAGAGATACCGACGATCGAATCTCGGGCAAGTAACATACCGAAGAACAAAGGAACAACATACATGATTAACTGAATCCTTGACATAGAGGTTCAACCGATAAAGATCTTCGTAGAATATGTAGGAGCCAATATGGGCATCCAGGTCCCGCTATTGGTTATTGACCATAGAGGTGTCTCGGTCATGTCTAATAGTTCTCGAACCCGCAGGGTCTGCACACTTAAGGTTCGATGACGTTTCGGTATAGTAGAGTTATGTATGGTGGTTACCGAAGGTTGTTCAGCATCCCGGATGCGATCCCGAACATCACGAGGAGCTCCGGAATGGTTCGGAGGTAAATATTTATATATATGAAGTCCTATTTTGGTCACCGGAAAAGTTTCAGGTACTTGGGTAGTGTACTAGGAGTGTCGGGAGGGTACCGAGGGACCATCGGGAGGGGTGTCACGCCCCGAGGGGCCTCATGGGCCATGGGAGGAGACAAACCAGCCCCTAATGGGCTTGCCGAAGCCTCCACTAAAGCCCATAAGGTTTGAGAAGGAAAAAGCCCAAGGTGGAAAGAGTTTTTAAGTGGGAAGGAGGAGTCCTAATCCTATTAGGATTGGAGGACTCCTCCTCTCCTCCTTACGGCCAAGGCAAAGGGGCCAGCCCTAGGGCGCCGGTCTCCCTCCCCTCCTCCTATATATATTGGAGGGAGAGAGGGCAAAAGGACTTAACCCAAAAAGGCCACATTGCAGCCTTCTCTCCCAATAGACTAGTTCCTCTAGTTTTCAATAGCGCTTAGGCGAAGACCTGCTGAAATAGTTTCACCACCATCGCCGCCGCGCCGTCGTGCTGCCGGAGAACTCTTCTACCTCTCCGCTCCCTCTTGCTGGATCAAGAAGGCGGAGACGTCATCGAGCTATACGTGTGATGAACGCGGAGGCGTCGTTCGTTCGATGGTAGATCGGAAGGACCGTGATTAGGATCGCGGGACGGATCGTGATTGGATCAGGAGATGGATCGTGATGGGATCGCGGGATGCTCGGCAATTTGGATCGTGAAGACGTTCGACTAAATCAACCGCGTTTCTTAACGCTTCCCGCTTAGCAATCTACAAGGGTATGTAGATCCACTCTCCCTCTTGTAGATGCTCATCACCATGGATAGATCTTGCGTGTGCGTAGGAAATTTTTGTTTCCCATGCAACTTTTCCCAACAATTCATCAGTGCCATCTCATCTAAAACCCCAGTTCATCTCTTGTATTCAATCTCTATCTCAAAACTTCAGATTGATTACTAGTAGTGTTGATTACGTCTTGTAGTCGATGCTAGTTGGTTTACTTTGTGGAATATAATATATTGACATACTTATTCATAATTATTATACTTGTGATGTTAAATATGGTGATGATTTACGAGTAGTTACTTTTGTTCCTGAGGACATGTGAGAAGTCTTGTTATGAGTAATCATGTGAAGTTGATATTCGTTCGATATTTTGATGGTATGGTTGCTTCTCTTAGTGGCAGCGTGTGAACGTGGACTACACAACACTTCACCATGTTATGGGCCTAAGGGAAGGCATTGTGGAGTAATAAGTAGATGATGGGTTGCTAGATTGATAGAAGCTTAAACCCTAATTTATGCGTTATTTCATAAGGGGTTGATTTGGATCCACATGTTTCATGCTATGGTTAGATTTATCTTAATTCTTCTTTCGTAATTGCAGATGCTTGCGAGAGGGGGTAATCATAAGTAGGTTTCTTGTTAAAGTAAGGACAACACCTAAGCATCGGTCCACCCATATATCAAATTATCAAAATAACGAACGCGAATCAACTCAACGTGATGAACATGACTACACAGAAATTTTCATGTGTCCTCGGAAGCGCTTTTTCTTGTATAAGAGTACTTTAAGACCTGTCCTTTGCTACAAAAAGGATTGGGCTATCTTGTTGCACACTTGATACTATTGTTACTTGTCACTTCTTACAAATTATCTCTCTACAAAACTATATATCATTGTTACTCTCAACTTCATAGGCCCAGCAGTGCGAGTTTATTTCTTGTGCATTGCTTCACTGCTTCTGGCATGTAGACTGTAACTGTATCACTTGTAAGGGTTCATTACTTGGTCTCATTTGTTGCTGTGTTATAAGGTTGTCAGAATTCACAAGAGCAACACCCAAAAGCTCTCTGCCGAAATAATTTATCAATTACCTGTGAACTGTAATTTCTGTTACCTATCTATTGATCCGGCAATACTGTGTTTACCTAACAAACTGAATGGACACCCTTGTTTGGGATGAGAGGAAGCATAACAGGTAACTACTAGAGTGGTGGGTCGTAGTAAGACCTGTATTGAAGTACATGTGATTAATCGAAATTTGCACTTAACATCCCTAACATTTGTTTGATCAACTGTAGTTTTTTAAGTGTACATACATTTCTGTAAGGATGATTTATGAACTTTTCTTCTATTTTCTTCAATTTGTCAGGCAATACAAAGAATATTTGGAGCATATTTTGGAATACCTGATGTCATTTATGTATCGTACAGAGCCATTGCAAGATATTGAGAAGATTTTTGCAAAGGTCAATCCTCTTGACTCTTGTACATTCTAGTATATTTTCTTTCTTCTGTATTCACACCTTGTGTTGTGCATCACTTCAGACTTGCGTTGGGGTATGCAGATATTACTCATGATCCATCACTGTTATGATTAATTTTAGCGTTGCTGGTGGTGGGGTTGAGAATATATACTTAACATAGAGCTAGAAATAACTACTATCATCCGCATATAGGTTCACACTTCCATGGAAAGCAACAACTGCCTAGCTAATAGTATCTATGCTTGTGCAGTTGCAAAGTGAGTTTGAAGAACAGTGGGCCAATGTCGAAGTACCTGGATGGGAGAATAAGGGCACAAAGAAAGAATCTGAATTGCAAGAGACTGCAGTAGACCTTGGTTACTACAATACTGTTGAAGAGCTTGTAGAGCTTGGTCCGGAAAAGTTGAAAGGGGTATGACCTTCTAACACAGTTAGTGTTTCATTTTATTTCATCCTTAACTTGGCCTTATTAGTACTGTAACATTTTTCCAGGCTTTAACTGGTCGTGGATTGAAGGGTGGTGGCACTATTCTACAGCGTGCTGAGCGCCTTTTCTTGCTGAAGGTGACTATTAAACACTCTTGCTAACCTTGTTGTTTTTATGGCTATTTATCCAGTTTTAAATTTGTTGCCGATGGTCATATTTTTGCAGCATACACCCTTGAAACAATTGGATCGTAAGCATTTTGCCAAAGGTGATGATTTGAAGAAGGAAATTGCTTTGGTTGAAGTGAAGATGAATCACTTATGTGAGATCCTCGATGAGGTCAGCTCTTACTCATTTTTATGTGTGCACAATGACTCGTGCTTTCAATTACCCATTTCAACATGGGTAAGTTAGTCAAATCATGACCACACCAGTTTAGTTTGAGGAATGGCCTTGTCCTAGGATAGGCCAGTGCATTGCGTATGTTCCCACCATGTAATTGGACAACCATGAATAGAAGTACTGGGACCATTTTCTCATGGGATTTTTTATTAGTTGCCGTGAAGTTTATCTGCTTTGATCTTTTGCCTCAGACCTCAGTTTCCGCAATATGAACTCACCTGAGATTTAAACCACCATGCGGACAGATCTTCTTGCCCCTTCTCTATGTCAGTGCCCTGGCTGTGTGGCCTGGCTTATGCTGGCACCAAGGCACCCACCGCTCTGTCCTTCCATTTTGTTGCACATGCTTTCTCTCGTTATTTTGATTGTTTGAGTCCTGCATTGAACCATAATTCTTGATTTGTAACCCTAAAAAGAAACTTGATTTGGCTTGACCTTGAACAGGATTGTGGAGATCTGTACACCATGAAAACTCTTTTTCTGATCATATGTTACCATGTTGAAGATCTCTTTGACATATATATTGTCATGTTGGATTCTTTTTCGAGAAAGTTATATCTGTCCTGTTCTCAGGAAATCGGTCAGATTCTTCCTACTTTGCTGCAAATCATTAAAAAAACTGACCGTATAGATAGAACCTAAACTCGCATGTTGAGATCTTGAACACAGATGATGGGATGGTACATCTACTCCCTATCCCACTTCCTCTCATCTTCTAATTACGAAGTAGGCATGTGAAATGCCATGGTTGTCAATCCACCCTATTCCTCGAAATGAACATTAATATTAAGGACTTAAGGTGTCCACTGAGTTCATGACCTCATGTTATTATACCATCTCATATTTGTTAACCTGGAAATTCCATAACTTACCTCAGAATCTCAATGTTTATCAGCCTATCTAAATTAGATCCTCGGAATTAGATCCTCAATATATATAGAAAGTCTATTCATCACCCATGTTCTAGAATAAGTTATTCTTCACCCGAGGTAATATTACGATCGTTCCATAAATAAATTACATTTTAAATGCAAATAGTTACATATATATTGATTCATTACGTAAGTTTGACATAAAAGAATAAAAATATAAGTCATAAGACCAGAAAAATCATATTTTATGTATATTTTACACTATGTTTTTATGTTTGTAAATTTACATGACATAAGTATTTTTTATGATGACTATATATTTTCTTACGGTCTCTTTTTACGTATGGAATACGATAAAATTTACGGAACGTAAAATTACGGTGCATTGATGTGAAAATAGAGGGGGTGAAGAATAACTATTCCTCACCCAGGATGACGAATAGTCGATCTCTCTCTCTCTCTCTCTCTATATATATATATATATATATATATATATATATATATATATATATATATATATGATAAATGTTTGGTACGACCGGGTGTAGTTACTTCCACTTTTGTTTCATATGCTATAGACAGTATCTATCATTCTGAAGTGTATGTACACGTAGTATGTAGTATATAAGAATATTTAGATAGTATATATATAAAAAAAATTGTTAGTATGTCTCATATTTTAAGCATATACCTTTTTACGTACAAATATATACGTATTTTATAAATATATAAAAATATGAGTCAACTTGCAAAAATTTTCATAGAATTCATTTTGGAGTATCTTAGATAGTATATGAACATATTAAAAATAATAAAATAGTATATATACTATCACATGATAGTATATGAGACATGGAAGTAACTACACCCGGTTGTAGGATGTATTTTTCCTAATATATATATATATATATATATATATATATATATATATATATATATATATATTATATGTCTCATGCGCTATGCAATACGTTCCTTTCATAACATGATATTATAGCTTAGGTTATTTTTTCAGGTGTCGTAACTCGCCCTCCCCGTCTAATATTGCACGATCGCTGCCTTCTGGTCATTGTTGCTGCTTCTCCCGCACGCTTGTGTGTTAGGCCAACTCCAGCGCGCGATCTCATCCGACGTCCGTTTTGCACGGATCTGTCCGTTTGGGGCGGGCGATGGGGTCGTGTCCGGGCCATTTCTGGGATGCGCTGGCCATGCGCCCAACGTGCGGCTGCATCATGTCTGCATACTTTTTTTAAACACATATCTTTTATTTTTATCATTGATTTTTTATACATGGTAGCACATCATCAATTTTTGACTAGAATAGCAAGACCAAAGAAAACAAGAATCACAAAAAGATATTTTAAAATAAATCCAACTTCCATAACTTCTCCCGTAAGTTGGATTAGTGCCTTCTCGATGCATTCGTTGTTGATCTGTGGAGACTCGATCTTGCGTACTTCTATCTTCTTCATGTCTAAAGAAGTTGACGTTGCTTTCTCGTATCTACTTTCATCTCTAGCATCTATTGTAGCAACAAGTGCACTACTCTTATTTCTAGCCTTTATCGTAGCTAAAGTACATGAACAGCTACTAATTTGCGTTCTATCAAAATATCAATGTATTCTTCTTTCCAATACCAAAAGTCGCATCCATTCTACACAACAACAAAATTAAATTAGCACAAGTAGTCAAATCCAAAAACACAAACGATGCTAAAGTAGCACATACCTCCCCATCGTTTGGGCACTTGATGAACACCCATCCGGGATGTTTCGAAGTTGTAGACATGCGGCGCTAGACCTTCCTTGGGCAGTTGTCGCACTTAATAAGTGGCAACGGTGCGCCGACGAGCCTTTGGGCCAGCACCGACCCCGGCCTTTCGCCGTTCTTGTATCTGCTTGCGAACCGTCGCCGACGTAGATCCGAACGGCTAGATGAGGAGTCAGTACCTGCATGCGGCATTGCGGCCTTGCCGGGAGATCCTAGCCCGGTGCTCGGCCAGTCCATGGCACGATGTGGCCTCCACGCAGCCGGGCGAGCCCAAGTCCGGTCGGGTCCGTTCCAAATCCGACCGTCGGGAGCACAAATCAGGTGGTCATGGTTGGGTAGCTCAGGGGCGTCGAGGGAGCGGGGCCTGCAACAAGGTTTGGGGCGAGAGCGCGTCCGAGCTGCACAACGGCAAATGGTAGCGGCTACGGCGGCGAGGGAGAAGAGTGGCGGGGGGTGCGGCTGGAGGGCACGGTGGGTGGGGGATAGAAAAAGGAATGCTTGTGCCATCGACGGACGGCCAGGGGAAGACATGCACGCGCGTCCGGTCCGTCCACGCGCTGTTCATTTCACACCAAAAACGGCTCAAACTTAGACCGAGATGGGTCAAAAGCGGATAAAAAACGGACAAAAATATTTATCCATTTACGTCCGCGCGTTGAACCATCCGATGTGTCCGTTTTGTTCCGAACGAAGGCAGGCGGAGTGGAGTTGGCCTTACTTCCTTGGTCAACGCCTCCACCGCGATACCGCTTGGCTTGGTCTACGTTCTGCCTGCTCACCTGTGTGTCAGATCGGGGCGCCCGTTGCGATCCAGATCGGCAGCTGCTCCCATGCGTCAGATTGGCTTGCTGCTCCTGGACGTGCAGGTCCACGACCTGCATCAACTTGGTTGACCTCTGCCGACCACGTACCAGATTCATCGCCGGCTGCCCCCTCAACACTGGTCATCGTTCTGCCCTCCAGATCTCCGTTGACTGCCGTGCCTCACTACTGATGCCTCCCACCGAAGGAGCCGTCATCCCGGACCGGGTTGCTTCTTGGTCGGTGCGCTCTTCCAGCTTTTCCACATCCTACTCCAGCCTATTGTTGCAGCTCGCCTGTGCAACTCCTGCGGCTGCTGGATTGGGGTGCTGCTACCTGTTGCTATATAGTGCTACTATCTGCCACGTGGTGCTACTATGAGCTATCTTTTGCTATGTAGGGCTACTATCTGCCACGTGGTGCTGTTAGAGCATCTTCACCAGACGCGCGGCACGCTAAGATTCTTTTGCAGCGTTGAAATAGTGTTTTAATGCGTGCGGTCGTGTGTTAGGTTTAGTAGAAGCTGCAAAATTTAGTGTTTCGCTGTAGTGTTTCACCAAGCACGATAAAATATAGCGCGTACCCAACACAAACACATTTTCTCACTTAAGCATAGAATCAAGAAGATCAAACATACACAAAGTAAATTAACAATAAATAGTTCAAAGTGAAACCTTAAAATTCAAATTCAAATTCATAACAATCAAGCTCATACTCCGCCCTCCTCTGCGCCCATAACTCGTTCTCGGCGACGGCGTCCCGCGGGAAGCGCTCGCGCCATGCCGCCATCGCGGCCTTGTCCTCCTCGGCGATGAGGAGGCGGCGCTCCTGCTTTCGCTGGACGCGGCGGTCCTCCTCGGTAACTAGGCGTGGGGGAGACGCGAGATCCTATGCCTGCTGACGCGTCCATATGTCGATGAAGTTCATTCGCGCCCGTGGCCGCCCAGGTGCCACGCCGCCACGTCGTACACGCGGGCGGCCTCGTGGACGGTTTCGAACATTCGGATCCCAAGGCGTGTACTGTCGGAGCGGATCTTCGTGTAATACATGCCGGAGGGACGGAGGCGGACGCCTCGGTAGCCCGAGCTGCTCCGGGGGCACGGCAGCATGGCGGGGCGCGGCGACGACGGGGCGCTGGAAGAGGCGGGGGAGAAGGCACGGCGGCAGCGGGGCATGGGAAGAGGCGGGGAAGAAGGCGTGGGAGGGAAACTGGGCGGTTGGCTAGCACAAAGGCGTGTGGTTTTTATAGAGCACGTTGGGCGTCGCGCGCCAAAACTAGCGTGCGGGATAAAAAAATCATGCGGGCGGTCGCGCGCCAAAACGGTGGTTTTTCCTGCGCGCGGCTTTTATAGCGCGCCTGTTGGAGATGCTCTTAGTCACCCCATGGATCTGGTTCCACCGTCCTTCTGCCTGATTGATCTGGCTACCTAATTGGTCCGTTGCTTGATCTCGTAAAAATAAAATAAAATTTCTAGTTTTAGGTGCGCTTTGCATTTGAGAGGGGGGTCTTAGGAAGTATTAGTATTGATGTGGTAGTCCTTATTAGACTATGTTTTCTTGTACCCCAAGTCGGGTGTAATATATATGTGTGTGTGTGTGTGTGTGTGTGTGCCTCATGGGCCATCTTGCGGGAAGTTCTTCTCCGCAAAGGCTTTGATCACCGGTGGGTCATCCGGATTATGTAGATGGTCTCCTCTGGTGGGACCGTAGTTAACATCAACGGGGAGGCTGGCCCCTACTTTCCCACGCTCTTTGGGGTTAGGCAGGGAGACCCCTTCTCCCCCTTCGTCCTAGTCTTCCATGAGGTTCTGCACGAGGTGCGCACTAGGCTACAATGTGTGGTCTTCTTGAAGATCGACTTTCACAAGGCCTACGACACCGTCTCCTAGGCCTTCTTGCAGGAAGTTGTTCTCCATAAAGGCTTTGATGGCCGGTGGGTCACCCGGGTTATGCAGATGGTCTCCTTTGGTCGGGCCATAGTTAACATCAACGGGGAGGCTAGCCCCTACTTCCCCACGCTCTGTGGGGTTAGGCAGGGAGACCCCTTCTCCCCCTTCTTGTTCAACATGGTGGTCGACGCCCTTGCCACCATCCCAGATAAGGCTAAGGTGGCGGGTCATATTCGCAAGGTGGTCCCCCATTTAGTGGGAGGGGAGGGGTCTCCCTCCTACAATATGTCGACGACTCCATCATTATGGTGGAAGGCTCTCTCGAGGACATAGCCAATCTTAAGTTCCTCCTCATGTGCTTTCAGCAGATGTCTGGGCTTAAAATCAACTTCGACAAGAGTGAAGTTATGATCCTTGGATACTCTCCGGAGGAGTCCCAACTCATTGCTGACTGCCTCAATTGCCAGCTTGGGTCCTTCCCCACGTCTTACCTAGGGGTTCCCATTAGTGATTCGCGCCTCTCCGTCGCGGAGTTGCGACCCACGATGACTAAGCTTCAGCACCGGATCGAGCCCTAGCAGGGCAGATGGCTATCCAGGGCAGCTAGGACCATGTTCATCAACTCCTCGCTGTCCAGCCTCCTCGTATTCCTGATCAGCTTCTATAGTCTCCACGAGACCCTGCACCACGAGATTGCCAACTACCAGTCTAGATTTTACCGGGCTGGCGAGGGCGATTAGCAGAAATACCATATGGTCAGCTGGCCCGATATATGCAAGCCTCGCGACCAGGAGGGTCTGGGGATCATGTCATCCAAATGCATGAACATCGCGCTGCTAACCAGATGGGTGTGGAGGATCGCCAATGGCGATGATGGGCTTTGGCTTGACATCATTAGGAACAAATACCTTCGGGGTCAGTCGTTGGCCTTTTGCCAACGCTCCGAAGGATCCCAGTTCTGGCAGTCCGTCATCCAGTTGCTCCCGGTCCTACGCATTGGCTCTTCCATCTCGATTGGGTCTGGTTCTGCTACGTTATTCTGGTATATAGATGGGCGGGTGACGCACCCTTTCCTGCCCGCTTCCCGGACCTCTTCTCCATCGCCGTGGAGCCTAGAGTTTCCGTCGAGGTCGCCCTTTTGGATCTAGGGCACCTCGCGTTCTGTCGCCCCTTCGCCCCCCTGGATGTTGCTGCCTGGGAGGACATGCTCGAGTGCATCGCCCTACAGCCCCCGACGTTGACAGTGCTTCAGACCGCATATCTTGGCACCTGGAGCCCTCGGGCCGCTTCTCCACTAAGTCTTTATACCAGGCCATCACCCCGTCGACAGCCCCAAATGCTCTCACGGTGGTCTGGGCCATTAAATTACCACCCAAGATCAGGATATTCTTGTGGCAGTGGATTAGAGGTCGGGTACCTTCTGGGGTGGAGGTGCTCAAGCGTAATGGCCTAGGGGGTGGGATGTGCCCCCTATGCGGCACGGTGGAGGACTCGAACCACATCTTCTTTGCATGTGTCACGGCCCAATTCCTTTGGAGTTGCTTTCGCGAAGCCGTTGGCGCTCATTGGTGCCATACCAACGTCCCCGACCTCTTCGCGAAGATCCAATCCGTCCCCCCGTCAGCCCGCCACATTAGGTGGCCGACCATTGGGGTGGTAGTGTGGACTCTCTGGACGGTACGCAATAAGCTTGTGATTCAGCGTGTTCTCCTTCGACATTCCACTTACACTTTTTTTAAAATGTGTGGTTTCCTGCAGCTCTGGCGGCCGGCTTAGCCTCCCCTCCGTCCGAGACGCCATCAACACCATCATCGCCGACCTCCGCTCGATGGCGCTTCGTCTGGCACCCCCGCTTCCGCCGCCTCCTCCCGAGCCTGATTAGCCTGTTATGGTTGCCCCACCCGGTGTTGGGTCTGTGTGTGTGTGTTTTTAGGGCTTGTTGAGTTGTGTCCTCAGCAAAATCCTTTATGGTTGTCTTGTGGTACCTCTTTGTGTGTGTGTGGGTTGAACCTATGTTGAATATTGTGTTCTGGCGGTTTGCTTTATGTATAAAGCGGGGCGAAAGCCTTTTTCGGTATATGGATCATGGGCTATGCAATAGAGATAAGTTGCTTTCATAACATGAACAACACTATTAGGAAGAGAATAGCAAAAGTTGCCATCACCTAAGTGCTTGTTGTCACCAATGCCTTGATGTACCTTTTCTATCACGTTCCTTACAAAAGTGATCATTGGTGAACCAAAACCTCCAACTGTACCATGACTACCCTACAGCTAGATTTTGAACCAACATTTCCATGTGTACGGAATTCTATCATGATCTACTTTTCTTGGTGTGGTTTATGGAAGTTTCCTTTATCTTGGTAGGACTACCAGTCCTCGGCATTTTTCACGGCGTGTTCCAATTTTATGTCCATTTTCAAGTTTAACATGGTGCTCATGCCTTGGTAAATTTTATGTTTTTTTGTGCAGGTCATTGTAAGAACAAAGGAAAATGCGGAGAAGAAGCTGACTTTGACCTATGAAGAAATGGAAGCAGAACAGGAAGAAGTACTTAGTTTCTCCTTTTCTTCTATTTACTAAAATACTGTTCTGTTTTCTGAACTTCATATTCTTTAACTTTTTATAGGAAGAAGTACAAGCTGATAGTGAAAGTGACGATGAAGACCAACAAATCTACAACCCTCTCAAGCTACCAATGGGTTGGGACGGGAAACCTATCCCCTATTGGCTCTATATAAGCTTCACGGTCTTGGTCAGGTACCAGCCTTGTCATTAACAACATAATTATTTATCGATACTTTTTTGGGTCTTAGGTTAGAGGTCAATGGCTCATCTTACTGTTTGCTGAATATCTCCATGTCATCATGTTAGTAAATGTTCTTCCTACATGGATGTATTGATCATCACTTTATTGTGACACCATTCTGTTTGGAAAATAATTCACTGTCCATTATATTCAATGACTGCCAATTAATTGATTGATGGGCAGTGGGAACTCGTTAAGACATGTTGGATACTACAACATGGTACATCTAAGTTAACCTATTCTGTTTGGTTCATTGCCAAACTTTTTTCAAGCCGTACCTTCTTAGTCTTGTTACCCCACATTTCAGTGGCACTTTTCTAGCAAAATATTGCTTAAGAGGTGGCATACAAATTGTTAGCTACTCCTTCTATAAACTAATATAAGAGCGTTTAGATAACTATTTTAGTGGTCTAAACACTTTTATATTAGTTTATAGAGGGAGTATAATTTTTGTGGCTTGCCACAGTTTGCAACTATTAGGTATGGCGATGTGTGGTAGCTAGACAAACATGCCCATAATGTATATACCAACTAAATTATATTGGCTCAGCTATCCTGTGTATCAACTAATTATATATGTTTTGCAATTTGAGGAAGTGTTGAGCAGCAAAAAAAGGTTTTACGCTTCTCTTTTTCTCTAATACTATTATCAATATGATGTTTGGAGCTATAAAATGGCATGTTACTGAAAACATATTATAAATCTTAATCTTTGATAGCTTTCACATAGTTTCACCTGTTATTTGTGTTTTGCCCGTGTCAAATATTAAACTCGGCTTTGAACATCGATAACACTATTGCTATTATATGCCCATACATCACCATCAAGTTTGGTACTAGACCATTGATGTTTCAACTATCTGTTGTCAGGAATTCAAGTGCGAGATATGTGGTAACCACAGTTACTGGGGGCGAAGGGCTTATGAGCGCCATTTCAAGGAGTGGTGCCGTCAGCATGGGATGCGATGCCTTGGCATTCCCAATACCAAGAACTTCAACGGAATTATACCCATCGAGGTAACACCGGCCGCCATTTGCTATTGTCTTGTTCATGCGATGTCTTGCTTGCCACGAAGTTGCTTTGACATGCCTGATTTGTGTTGTCAGGAGGCGAAAGCACTATGGGAGAGAATACAAGCAAAGCAAGGGCTGAACAAGTGGCGGCCAGACTTGGAAGAAGAGTACGAAGACAAGGATGGCAACATCTACAACAAGCAGACGTACACTGACCTGCAGCGCCAAGGCTTGATATAAGATATGCGGTTCTGGTGCTTTGGGGTTTGGAACGTGGCGCTAAATCTATGAAACCTGTTGACCTTGATGGTAGTTGCAACAATGTATTAGCTTGCATTAATGCCGATAGATGTTAGTTGGGAGCTCAACTTCTTTCTTCGTGTTACGTTACATATTATGCTCTATTAATGGTCTATCTTACTCGGTGTTCTTAGGTCCTGTTTGGTCAAATCCTTTTAAGGTTTTGCTTCAGGGTCAGAAAGAAATGTTCTGTAACGGTAGTTTGATATGCGCAGAGACACCGACTGACTAGAGCGGATGGACAAGGGATAACTACACGCTATCCTGTTTGGGACATCTTAATGGAAGCTGAAAGTGCCAAGCAAAGTAAAAATCTTTGGATGGAAAGCCTTGCATGGCATAATCCCGGGCCTGGCAGTGCTGGCTAATAAACACATTCCCACTTTGGGTCAATGTCTGGTTTGCTCTTCGGGTCCTGAAGATATCAAGCATTTGATGTTCACTTGCAGCCGGGCACAATATGTCTGGAAATTGCTGGGTCTTCAAGACATTATAATGGAGGATGCATATGTTGACCGATCTTGAAGAGCCGCTTCACCGATAGAATAACAAATCACCGGTACTTGGGCAAGTTGGGTTGAAGGAGATGATTATTATGGGTGCTTGATATATTTGGTGGCAACATAGAGAGTTTGTAAAAGGGGTGGCTGTGGCCCCTCCACCTCGGCCTGCTTTTACTATTCATAGCAACGAACTACGTGGGAGCTTATTCAGAATATGAACCACAAACAATAACATGGTGCAGACCACTGAGACTTTCATATAAGCTGAACATCGATGCATCTTTTTCTGAAAACGGAACAGGTGGAACAGGTGCAGTGTTACGTAATGCAGTTGCCGAAGCTATTGCGGGGTCATGCTGGCCTCTAGTTTGATTACTTGATGCAGCGACAGGGGAGGCTACAACGCTTCAGAAGGGCATGTACATGATGGAAAAGCTGGGTTGTGTTCTGGTCATAGTTGAAACAGATTCGCTGGAGCTGGTACAAGCTTTCAATGGGGTCATTCAAGTGTGGACTACATACTTAGCTATATTCAGCAGATTGTTTTCAAATTGTATCCAGAATTGGAAACATCTGTGTGCAGCACTGCAACAGGAAAACGAACAAGAGGCACACACATTAGCTAGACATGCTTTTACTTCTATTTTTTGTGTGTTTTGGGACGGTTATCCCCTTACCTTTATTGTCCCCGTTGTAATAAACGATGTATCATTATTCAACCTGAAATAAAATGCGCCATGATGATTTTTCCTTAAAAAAAGGCATGAAGTAGGGCTTTTACCCAGTCCGGGGCCCAATCGTGTGCCCCCTTTACATGTGTCTTATCTTTACTGGTGTCCTGATGTGGTGCTCGACAACAAATCCACGTGCTTGCTCTAGCATGCCTCAATAATCTAAGACTTTGACATAGCTACTTGCATTTTGCTGGATTTATTTCATATTTTTTTAGCTATTCTTTCAGTTGTATGACGTGCTCGTCGACTATAAGATGCTTACGGTAGAGTGTGCCAGTGTGCGTTAATATGTGTGATTGTGTGCGTATTTTTGACTGTGTACAAACGTTTTATGTGTTTTAAAAAGTATTTTAATTGAAGAATGCACATAATTTTCTCTTTAAAATAAATAGATTTATGGACCTCAAAATTACTGTGTTTGCCAACCAATAGGCAAATGAATACAAAACAAATGGTTAGTCGGGATTTTCTGGGTGCTGAAAATCGGCTGAACCAGTCAGAGAAAAAAGAAAATAAGTTCCAAATATAACCTGCCACGCTAACTCCTTTGGGAAGGATGACGAGCACAAATCCACATTAGCCACAACATTGTGTCTCTCACTGCATAGGATGGAAGGGATGGGATCCCAGTTCTCTCATGGCTTGCAAATACGTAGGGGTTATGTGTACTGCTGCGTTGTTATTACGGTGTGAGCGGTGCACGAGAGAATAAATCTGCACCAACTCCATTCCCACACGACGTCTTCCAGGATGGCGTCTCGGGGTTGTATGTCATGTCTGCTCGTTGATCCTTTAGATTGCCCGGATTAGGTTTTCCGGTCAACGTTGGTGAGACAACGACAATGACATCTTCATTGGAAGTTTGTGTGCTCCTGTTTCGCCCCTGTTTAAGCGTCGTTTCCTCCAACGCGGGTGACGAGCAGAACTACCTTGTTCAGGAGGTGACTGACGGTGTTAGTGTACATAACAAGATGATCTGATTGAAACAAGGGATGAGGTCCGTCGATGACGGATATGATGGTCCTCTTCGATGGCATCAATGAAAATTTACAGATAAGAGTCAAGATGGCATGAGGACAACTCTCGACCGACATGCCATAAAGTCATGTGCCTTGCCTCGTACGGTTGGCCTGGTTTTGAGTTCACAAAGCCCTGGCGACGATGGTGCCTCCCTGGCTATGGTAGCGATGGAGGCCTTTCTCCTCTATCTCTGACAAGCGTCTCGATGGTGTTGGAGGTTGGAGATGATCGATGGTTTTGGCATATGCAAGGAGCCATTGGGGTTTGTTTGTATTTTCATTTCTCTTAGGCTGTGTCGTGCACGGTTTTCAGGATAGCAATCATGTTTCTACGTGTTTCATTTTATTTGAGTCTTCTGTTGTTTTCATGCATGTGGGTTCTTGTAATGTCTTTGGTCCATTTAAAGAAAAGAAAAAGTTCGAGAAGCGCCTAAGTACGCACCTTGACGTAATACAAGAAGACGTCTTCACCTGAGAAGGAGCTATGCTCCGTTTCCTGCGGCGTTGCCGCCCCTAGAACCAAATTCCCCCAAGATCCAGTTGGAGGAGCATGGCAGAAGCGGCCGTCGGCGGGCCTCACCTCCCCGAGGAGATCGTCCCCTGGGAGATTCTCATCCGCCTGCCGCCGAAGCTCCTCATCCGGTGCCGCGCCGTCTGCCGCTCCTGGCACCGCCGCCTCACCTCCGACGCCAAATTCCTCCTCGCCCACCACCGCCGCCAGCCCTCGCTCCCGCTCGTCACCACCCAGGACACCCATGAGAGAAGGATCGACGCCCTGGACCACAGCACCGGCGAGCGGCGCCCCGTCGCGCGGAAGGCCCGGGCCGCAGCCGATGAGCACTTCGACGTGCTCGCCTCCTGCGACGGCCTCCTTATCATCGTCGCCTACGGCGGCCTCTACATCTGCAACCCGGCGACTCGCGAGCACGCGCCCCTCCCGCTGCTTCACGTCTACTACATCTCCGGGCTATACTTTCACAGCCCGTCGAGCTCCTACCGAGTTCTGTGCTGCTTGAAGACAACCGAGGACGGCCAATTCCGTGCCGCATACCAGGTGTACACCCTCGGGTCCGGCGAGCTCAGGTGCGTCGGGGAGCCTCTCGAGCCGTGGGCGTCCGGGGACCTGGCGCAGGCGATGCCGATGATGGCGCTCCTTCACCCGCACGTCCTGGCAGGCGGCAGGATTTACTGGCATCCCATAAAGTTGCCTGGTGCTGGTGGCAACGGCAAGGTCAACGACATGCTGGTGTTCGACACCATGGCCGAGTCCTTCCAGCATCTTGTTTCGCCAGTTGAGGGCTCCTTTCTTGAGCCGTTTGAGATGGACGGCACTCTTGGATTGTACGACTACCATGGCAGCACGGCTGATCTCTGGGTTCTTGAGGATCACGAGAGTTGGGCGGTCATTGAAGCACCGGATCAAATTGCAGGTGATGGCCTTCTCTCTGGTACCGGACATCCAAGGCGTGTTCCTTCTTTCTGAAAAAGAGGAATCGAACTTTCTATGGCAATATCTGCAGCATGTTTCTGGTGCTGATGGTAGTTTGTCCACACGGTATGAATGGAGCGCTTATCTGAACCTTAGGAGGCTCAGGCTCAGAGAAAGTCTTGTTCAGCATTCCTTCTTCTCGGTGGAAGGTGATAATGGTGGTGGTGTAGATGGAAAGCCTTTGTTCGATGGGTTGTCAGTTGTGAAGGTGCTTACTGCTGATATTTCGGAGCTGCACTAAGGAATCCATGATGGACAGGTCCGTTGCATTGTTGCAGGGTTGGGTCATTGGTGATGATGTTTTTAGTATGTCTTTGCTATCTAAGTCTGTGTATATGGTGCAAAGTACCCAATAAGCAAGAGATGAGTAACCTGATACCATGCCTGAAGTTTCTGATGCTTTTCCCCCTCTTCACATGGTAGGCATGCAGAATAAAGTGGTTGTCATATCAGGCTTATTTAGTTTCTGCACTATAACAAACTTTGTAAAACGCTCTGCCATTTTCGGTGCTCACTTGTGCGCAAAAGATGCAAGATTAGCTAGGGCTACTTTGTCCTGGACTCATGGTCACACTAGTACCTGCCTTCCTTGTGTACTACAGCATGTCTGTAGCCTGCTTAATCAATAAAGAGGAAGCTCTTGGTATCAATCAAAGAAAATGAAAAGAAAAACAGAAGTGATTAACTGATTATCTTATGTCCTTTTAGCTTCTGTGGTCTTTTATTTATAAGTGGTTAGTATTTTTGGTAATCAATTGATGCTGTATGGAGATTTCGATAAGCAACCTTTTTAATAAGGTATAGCAACTTCTTCCAACTAGATAATTCCCCCGCGCGTTGCTGCAGGATTTTTTTTGAAACTATTTTGCATAATTTCGGCGGAGCAAAATAGAAGTACTGATTTTATTTGACTTGATAATCTGATAGATGCATAACAGTTTCATAAGATAAATATCATAATATGTGGCTAAATTTCTTTGGAGTTGTCGATGCTGGTGCCTTCTTCCTTGTGAACAAAATATACATGTGCATGTGGAATTCCTTTCTTAATGTACTCAAAGATGTATTTTTCAGCCTTGACTGGATGATCCTTTGGCGTGATTGTTGGCAGTTTTGTAGCATTCTTCATGTTTGTAATAGTCTCTATGTACTTTTTGTGTTCTTCTCTTGTCAGATGCGTTGCTGAAGGTGGCAGAACTCTTCGTGGTGCATCAGATTGCATGCTGTAGGAAAATAGGTATTCATATCGTTAATTGCGTAGAAGGAACTTAAAAAACAAACTATGTATGTAACAGTCGTACCTGCTAGCTTCCTGCTTGTTGTCAATGTACCTGGAAAATCCAATATTTAGTTGTAGGAAAGATGAACTTGTAAGATGTGTGGCAGTCATAAAAACGTGTAACCAAAAGATATTGTTTTTAAAATAGTTAATACTTGACAAATATAGCAGTGAATATATAGAAAGTTATAGATGGTATTTATACAGCGGTGAATATATCAAAAGTTATAGATGGTATTTATATTGTGGTTTAATTAGCATGTTAATGTACGTATTATTATGGCATATGCATGTAAGATTTGGGCCTGGTTGTTAATTAGTTTGGATTCCTAGCAAAGAAAAAGAGTTTGTTGGAATAGCCGTTCACAGTGCTGTCATTATCATGGCCAGAAAAAAATAGAAAATTAAAATAAAATAAACTACTATCCAGGGAGTGTAATTTGCCTGTCCTAGGCGTTGCATGTCATGTGATTGGACATGGTTCCAAACCAGACTGGTGCTAATCTGAGTCTGTAGCAGCAAAGTGTTGGTATGTAAAATTTAAAATTTGTAAGCAGTTACGGTGCGGCATTTCCTGCAGTTTATGAGAGTTTTGAAGAGATACATACTGTGTAAAGGAAAAAAACAAAAAAAAACAGAGAGGATATTATAATAGAGATCCTGATGTTAACATTCGAAGAATGTAAAACGTACCAACAGAATATGATTTACATGCTGAGAGACAACTATCTAACACAGGGTCCAAAAATTCGATTGTGTATGTGTTCAATTGTTCCATATAGAGAATTAGAGTGCACCGTTACATACTGTTACATACCGAATGAAGCAAAATTATATTGAGGATATTGAGCAAACAAAATTACAGAATTAGCTACCGAGGAGAATTTGGGAATATTATGTACCAGTAGAAGGCACAAACCAAATGCTCTTGTGTTTGCAGTGAGGGAAACCCAATGAAGATGACTACTTGAGCAGAGTTGAGCATGCAGTACCTGAGAAAGTGCAAATTTGTGATACAATCAAC
Organism: Hordeum marinum; assembly: GCA_022496015.1. NCBI lineage: Eukaryota > Viridiplantae > Streptophyta > Magnoliopsida > Poales > Poaceae > Hordeum > Hordeum marinum. The sequence continues at coordinate 373,893,804 of CM039678.1, read as the reverse complement.
ATCATATCATACATAGAGAACATGGAGGAAATGGCAAGGAGTTGCTCACCGGAGACAGCATGAGTGGTGTCGAAGGGACCTGATGGGAAGGAAATGAGGAGAGGCCGAGCAGACTTTAAAGAGCAATCCATCAGTTTCTAGTGGAGATGGTGGGAAGAGGAAGTGAAACGCCTGGAACATTATTAGGAGAGGGACCGTCCAACATCAATTACTCACATGGCTGTTGGCTATCCTACTTGACCATGAAAGAAACACAGGGTGGAAGAATGGGCTGCAGAGAGGATGAAGCAGTATACTGTATAAGGTTGGAATAAGAAAAGAGTAAATACTCTTCTGACAAACAGAGTACAGTATCTTGTGACGAACAGAATACACTATCGTAGTCAGGAGCTCGTTGTCTTTCCCAGCAAATCAATAACCAAGACACGAACAGAGTACAGTACCGTAGTCGGGAGCTCGTTGTCGTTCCCAACAAATAAATAACCAAGACACAAACAGAGTACAGTGCCGTAGTCGGGAGCTCGTTCTCGTTCCGAGCAAATCTCTACCTATCTCTACCTAATATTAAAAGGAGAATTGTTTCTTCAAATTTTTTGGTTCACGATGAGATCCAAATAAATTTTCGTCCGTCGGACCAGTTGTTTTCCGTTCGTCCCGATTTCTTTCTGCCAAAAAAATTCCCACGATGGCCGGCCCACTAGCGGATGCTGTGCCCCTACGAAAAAAGTCCGACAGTTTAAAAGCGGCGCGAGGACTCGAACCCGGCCGCTCACGCTCAATGCATCAGACTGCTGCCCAGTAGACTAAACTAAACGTTACGTCTCTACCTAATATTAAAGAGAGAATTGTTTCTCCAAATTTTTTGGTTCACGGTGAGATCCAAATAAATTTTCGTCCGTCGGACCAGTTGTTTTCCGTTCGTCCCGATTTCTTTTTGCCAAAAAAATTCCCACGATGGCCGGCCCACTAGCGGATGTTGTGCCCCTACGAAAAAAGTCCGATAGTTTAAAAGCGCCACGAGGACTCGAACCCGACCGCTCACGCTCAATGCATCAGACTGCTACCCAGTAGACTAAACGTTACATTGCATTCAATTTGCAACGTGAAATCTTAACAGCCACGCCAGATACTAAGAACAAAAGAAAAACATATTTTTGGAAAAAGTGGATATATTTTAGAACCCAAGGGCCACACCCAAGTGAAAGCAAATAAGCCTTTTATTCCCTACGAAGTATAAACGCTTAGCTTTTTTTATTCCTTGATGTGTTCGTTTTTATGAATGTCTCAGGTGTCTCGCTCGGCCTCAGTCCGCGTTATGGCCCAGTGAAGTCGGCCCAAGTCAAGCAAGGCAAAAATATTAGTTACCGTATGTGTGGAATCAAACATGCGACCTCCATCCCTATCCAGGTAAATTTATCGCAACCGATTGAGCTAGATCAATGTTTGTGTTTAGGTGAAGGTTGTTTTGTCTATTAAATAGTCTCGCCTGGGTTGCTTACAGATAATTTGTTCGGTTCATATATTTTTTTGAGTTTTTAGGTATCAAAGAGCTGACATGGGAATCAATAAGCCAAGGGTAAGGAACATTGTGGCAAAAAAAATAAAGGAGAAAAATTTAGTTGAGACAACTACATGTCAAATGACATGAGACCTGACAAAGGAATGAAAGAACTAGGAGAGAGAGAAATAAAAAGGAAGAGAAGAACGAGAGCCACGTTTCTGCTCTCTGGCTCGTCTACACCTGCGCTCATGAAATATCAAAAACAATATTAGAAAAATTCAAAAACATCCAAAAAAATCGTGTGATAGATATTTTGATGCGTGAGGTCCGCTTCAAATTTAAACTTATTTAGACATCTGAAAAGCTCACGGCAAAAAGACAAATCGGGTTTGTTTTTATTTTTTTTCGTCAGTGGGACCAAATGAGCCTAGGAACAGACTTGGGTTTTCAGAGAAGAACTTTCTTTTTTAGGGCTAGGAAGAGGAGAACTAGACCTAAGATGGAAGGAAGGAAGATACATGAGATTCATGAGACCTGAGATGGAGGTGATGGGCTGGAATTCAAACATACACGTGCCGGTGATGGGCTGGAATTCAAAACATGAGACATAGCATAGAAATAAAAAGGAAGGGGAGAATTAGACGTGACGTGTTCATAAAAAAAAGCTAGATGTAACATGGAAGGTTTCATTAGGGGGGGGGGGGGGGCTGGAAGGATTCATGAGACTACATGCTAAAGGAGGAATATGTATTGGAAGCGACGATAAAATACTGATAAAAGGAATTTATCATAAAAATTTATACTTTTTAATAACATTATGAGGATTAAGAAAATAAAATGCCGACTGATGTATTGTTTTAGTTTATAATTTATTAAACTAGGGATATGGAACGGATTTTTTTCTCCATCGCGTCTTCACGTACAACTAGCCTCATTCAGCTAAGTGACACCTGTCATAATGCATGAGGAGTCCAACTAAGGATTCACGTCTATCTAACACAAACTACTCAATTTACATGATAACACGGACATATATATTACTTTTCCTTGTTATATTAGCCGGATGTAAAAACAGATCTATGTTCAACGCTCTTGATTTCGCCGGACATGAAGGGGGCTCAACGATCCAGCTATTAGACAACTGATACCACGACCACTGGCGATGATGACGACAAATAGGATGGAAACATGGGTCTGATGTCATATTGAAGTGAAGGATGTGAACCTAAGGGTGAATTATTAGTCATGTTTATTATGTTAGGGGCATAAAGGTGAGGCTTTTAGCCATGTTCAGTGGGGAGCAGTGCTACAAGGATGACATTTGCTAGTCGAAATGTGCGCGATACTACTTCTCGGACCATTCATTGGCAAGCCTGAACACCTGTAGGCGCTTGGATTAGCTATTGTGCATGAGCAAAAAACCGTACATTGAGTAGTTCTCCGGTAAGGACATGTGAGGGTTGTTTTCTTTCATCGTAACGCATGGACATGTTTGCTAGAAGGACTAATGGATTTTCATTTGATGACAGAATGAACGGCTGTGTTCGTGGTGCTATAACGACACTGGATTTTGTTTGCGGCATCGACATGGCAAGACGTAACAAGAATACAAGGATTGAAACCTTTTTTGTTTAGAATACAAAGATTGAAACGTAACCTTCCCTGGATAAGCATAATACTGATTATTATACCATCCACGCGGATGTAAATCCGAATCCCGTTAACTTATCTTTATCTTTACCTAACAATAAAACGTGCATTGTTTCTATAGGATTCACCGTCGTAGCACTTTTGCACAAAGCCTCCTGAAATTTTGGATGGTTAACCCGCGTTACAGATTTGCACTTTTTGCACAAAGCCCCCTGTGGTTTTGGGAAACTAACCCGTGCTACAGATTTAAGTTAGTACAAAAAAAAACATTGCTGGTTCACAGGGCCCAAACGAGTTGACTGGTTGATAAATCAATAGCCAAAACTAATTAGTCCCACCTTGCCTTCTTACATCAAATTCTTATAATTTATATACGCTTTGAGTTTTCTGCGTATCAGGAAGTTGTGTCTGGAATCAATTAGCAAAGGAGAAACACGTGAGAAAGCAACCGCCGGTCCCCGCATGAATGGCGAGGTCACAAGAGACAAAGGGGAGTCAGGCTTTCCGCGGGCAGAGGAGATACATGAGGATGAGCGACTAGGGAGGAACGCCGACAGGAGCGACGGACGTGCGGCTTGCGGTGGTCGGAGTATGAGAGGAGTAGAGAGCGGCGGCGCGTTTGTGAGGGAAGATGATGGCGTACTGGGCGGTCAACGGGAGGAGTGAGCAGTCAGAGAGGAAGGAGTAGAGAGCGGCGACGCGTTTGTGAGGGAAGATGATGGCGTACTGGGTGGTCAACGGGAGCAGTGAGCAGTCAGAAAGGAAGGGAAGAAGAGATGGCGGGCACTGGGCTGGAGGAAAACTTGGGAGAGAGAAGGAGAGTTGGGCCGGCATGGCATTGTTGATTTTTTTTTCTCATCTCAGAAAAGGAGAAACAGATGGAGAAAGGAGGTGACAAAGGTAGAGGAAGGGAAGGAGAGGCCACGAGGACGTTCAACAATGTTGAGAGATGTCGGAATCCCTCTTTGCTCTTGTCCGGAAGATAACTAACCACCAAATACGATTTTATCACCAGTAGCAACGCACGGGCATTTCTACTAGTCAATAACCAAAACACGAACAGACTACAGTGCCGTGGTCGGGAGCTCGTTGTCGTTCCGAGCAAATCAATAACCAAAACACGAACAGAGTACAGTGCCGTGGTCGGGAGCTCGTTGTCGTTCCCAGCAAATCAATAACCAAGACATGAACAGAGTACAGTATCGTAGTCGGGAGCTCGTTGTCGTTCCCAGCAAATCAATAACCAAGACGGAAGTGCATCGTGTTGACCACAGCCATGGCCACGCCGCTGTCGCTTCTGCCTCAACTGCCGACGCATCATGCGGGGGAAGAGAAGGAGCAGGGGCAAAGGGTGTCCCTCATGGCGCTGCTGGAGCAGACGGAGAGGCACCGAAGCGCCGACACGATGGGGCAGCAGGAGCAGGAGCAGGACCCGGCGGTCGCCGCGTCGGAGCCGTCATCGCTGGTGCCGGAGGACGACGTGGAGCTGCCAGAGTCGGGCCGAGGCGCCGGCTGTTGCTACGTGTGCGGCGGGAGGAAGGACGAGTGCCGGCCGGCTTGGTAGTGAGGCAGGGTGTGCCGTGCGCGCCGGGATCCTGTGCTGGCGGCACAGGGGAAAGAGAGGGCCTACTCCCATCGCCAAAAAAAGGAAATCAGGGCCGATGGGTTGGGCTGGATTACGTGTCCAGTAACGGAAGCCAACATGTCCAGTAACTGAAGCCAACGTGTCCGTTTTTCCTGTGATGGGTCCCGTTTGTAAGCCTGTAATTAATCGCTGACGGGGCAATCCTGTTGATGTGGATATCCTGCATGTTAAGAGAAATAGGTTAGTAGGATGAACTATTTAGGTAAGATAGATGCATGGGTCCTCAGACGAGGTGATAAGTGCATTAAAAGGATTAGCAACTAAATTTCTCAATGTATTGGTGTTTAGCTTTTGGTTGCTAAGCTCCCTTTATTTAATTGTTTGCATTTAGGTACACGCGCTTAGCATTGGTTCTTCTTGAGGACATCATACTATTCTCTCTCTTCTTAATTAACATGCAACATCAGATTTCTTTGCTTAATTGGCAACCTTAGTATATGAAGCATTGGAACGGGCCTTACTATTGTTCATACTTTCAGTGTAAAGCTCTTTACTTGGCTTTCTTCATGTATACCTTCTCAGAGTGAATAGTACCATTAAGATAGCAGCGTTACATGACGACAGAAAATACATTTGTCCTTCATCTTAACACCACTTCTCGTTTTGGTAATCTTGATGCAATTATCTCCCGGATATGCATTTCTTTTCCATTTTAGTTATTTTTTATTGGTCTATTCTTTTGCGTGGCTTTATAAATTATTTCCCTTCTTTTCATATACTCTCTCTATCCTAAAATAACTGTCTCAACTTTGTATTAGCTCTAGTACAAAGTTGTATTAAGCTTGAAATAGTTATTTTGGCCGCCACGTATATGCTCCATATGTTTCCTAAGTTTTAGTGGTTGTGATTGAGCTGCCCAAATTGAACTATCTGATAGCAGTCCTACTAGAGCACGGAAAGAAATATTTGGGTCTTTCTCATCCTGATGCAAAGCCATATTTATACTTATCTTTTAAGTTGCAATCTTGTATTGATCTATATGAATACATGATTCCTAGTAATCTTACTTGTAGGATTTATCTTCTTTCCAGAAATCCGATATTACTTCTTCACCTTATATTGCACCTCCATATAAAACCATGCCATCGAAAATATATTGCTTGCAATCTCTTTATATAAGTTGGGCTCTCTTTAGGGCTCCGGAGGTGGCCTTGGTGTCCTCACCATCCCTCGTCAAGCCTTGTCATGAGTTAGCCAGCTTGCCTCTCAGCGTCATGGAGCGCAGAGTTTTAGATACTACTGCCCCTCCCTCGCCTGTGACCATTGGGTCGTCGATGCCTGTGAGTGACGTGACCATCGAGCTAGATGCGATGCCTACTCCTGGTCCAGATGACCTCTTCGTGAAGGAGCTTTGTGACTTGTCAGCTTGGAGGTTGCTAGACCTGATTTGGGCAGGTCGATTGCTTGTCTTCTAACGGGGACGACAATAAGGGGCATTGTGAAAAGGTGGGCAATGGCAGGATGAGTGGCACCATAGGGAAGGCATATGTGGTTGTTTGATCTTTGTTCTCTTGGCCCCCATTTTGGATTGGATTGTCGTTGTGGTTTGGGTGTGCTCGATGTTTTGCATCGAGTGTTCTCCTCGGGGATCGCTTTGCATGATGGCACTGTCGTCGAGTTGTATTGGTTTTTGCCCGGTTTACAATAAATTAATTGGGTAATTCTCTTCTTAAAATCGATGAGGCAAAAAAGAATTCCTTCGTTTCGAAAAAAAAATGCTTGCAATCCAAAGACACATGCTATCAACGAAGATGAACATTTTTAAACAGAAATAGAATCAAGAAGAAGGAATCCATGGTTGTTCCGGACCTTGTTTTCTCTCCTCTTGGGTTCAATTCTCTCATCTTGGACTATTCTTCGTCCATTCCAGAATAATTTAATTTGTCCTAAGTCAAACTTGTTAGTCTGACCAAGATCATAAGAACATGTACCGACATTTACAACAAGAAGTTAGTTTTGCAAGACCCAACATGATTTTGTTTTCAAAATATAGCTATCTGGTGGTGTAGTGTGACATTTTTATTTATAAGAAACTTGGTCAAACTTTCAAAACTTTGACTTGGAACAAAAGTAGAACTGATGGAGCCATGGAGGGAGCAAATTTCTGTTGATGCCGGCAACTTTCTTAAACTGAGTTGACTTGATGGACGCAAACCGGTCATGGTTTGTTTTTTCTGGCGTCCGTGAAAGCAAAATAAAGAAATAACTGAAAATCAACTTTGAAGTTATAGAGTGATTGAATCTTTTTTCCTCAACAAAAGATGAGCTTGCGAGAAGATTATGCAATTTAGTGTGGAAGTCACTATGAAAGCTCAAAGTAATGCCTAAAATTCAAATTTTCTGGTGGGGGCCAGTCAAGAACCTCCTACGACCCTTGGATGGATGTTGGACGTCCTTTAGGTCATGGATCGCCGTCTCGCATCGTCGATCGCCTAGAGGACTAGTCGGCGGCGGCCACTTGGTGGTCTTCTTTTTCCGTTTCTTCTTCAGTTTTTTTGGGCCGTCTTGTGTTGTGGTCCCAACAGACTTGTATGAGTGACATCTTGCTACTTGTGCTTGGTTTGGACGGTTGTATTATCTATAAAACGGAACAAAAATCTGTTTAGCTGTTGCCCTTTGCATGGCATGAAGAGGAATGGCTACACCATGCTCTGCTCACGCGAGATCTCTCGTGTGGTGCGCACCCGACAATTTGGAGCAAACATGTGCTGGAGCTGAAGATTGCAGTTACTGTATTATGTGAAGAGAATCCATCGAGCTTGTCAAACACCCCCCCTCACACACACACAAAATCTGCAAACGTATTTTCTGGGCACTTATGTACCCCATAAATATGTCATAACATTCCAGAAAAATAATGCAAAGCTTAGTTTTCCAATAAATTTAGAATCCAAACTCAATGCTTAACAGTCCAATAGAAGAGCGAAAAGATGACAAAAGTTTACTTGTCTCCCATAATTCGATCACATGTTGAAGACGAACCATTAGAAACTACTAGAACTGCAACTTAGCATTTTCTTTCAACTAGCACAATGCTCGTGCGTCGCTATGGAGCCATAAAAACGACGATGAGATACTCCTGCCTTAAGAGAGCATAAATATAATAAAAGGTCATGTTGTAGGCATTGATGATTCTAAGCGACCATTGTCATGAGATTTACAATGAGATAACATTTTAAATTTTAAAACATAGGTGAATGGTCGCGAGTAATTTGAAAGCACAAGATCGTGAATTTGATAGGAGGAGAACGTCTACGTCCATGTTGAAATTGCAATGTGTTTGCTCTCTCCTCCGCAAAAAAATGTGTTTACTCTCATCTGTTATGCTATAGAACTAGAAGAATTGGTTGGACAGATAAATTAATATAAAGGCCATGATTTTGAACTAGAGTGGTAGCATTTATAATTTGTGTTTTTATAAGAGTGTTATTCTCATACTAGGTTAGTCGCGTATTTGTTTATTTAGGATAGGTCTCACAAAAGTAACATTTGTTTATCCTATCTTTTGAAAAGTTATTAGTCTCACATGTGGATATAAGTGCATTTGTGTAGTTGTGTGATTCCACATGTGAACTCGCCATCAACTCTAACATTTATAAGTAGGAAAGATAAAGCATTTTTTCAGTGATTCTTTTAATGAAGCATTTTCTTACTCAAGTGTAACTTGGCTAAGAGAAGTGTTCGTGGAATCACTAGAACTACTAGAAGTAATGCCTTTGGATTTAACACTATTGAGCATTAGAACTAGATGAGGTTGATTCAATTAAGGTTTGACAAGAGGTTGTTGTGGCTTCACTTGTGAAGTGAAAGTAGACAATATAAGTTGTTTGGCAATGTGAGATCTACTTTTCTTTCCAAGATCATCATTGATAGCTTTTAGCACTCAACCTCTTGGTTCAAATTAAGTACCTAACTGTAGCTTCCCATGAGTTTTTAAAAGCTCTCTACTATCCTCTAGTTGAGTTCCATGTGCCAACTTAATAGTGTTTAGCTCTTTAGTTAGACTTTCATTCTCACTCTTCACATTAACACGCAACTTTTCTTGCCTATCACACATGTTAGCAAGTGTGTTATAGCTCACCTCACAATCATCTTCATCAAGCAAGTCATCTTTGTCACTATTGAAACCTCACAATCATCTTCATCAAGCAAGTCACATCATAAGTGTGTCATAGCCCACTTACGATGCGGTGACCCATGACCGCTTGTGGACAAATTGCGTAGCCATCTACCAACATGGAAAGCGGGGCTCATGAACAAGGCTGGACGACTAGCGAAGGTTAAATCCATCCTCTGTGCGATTGCTAGTCACCAGTTGCTGGTCTTCATGCCTTCAAAGAAAACTATCAAGCAGCTCGAGAGGATCGAACAAGGGTTCTTATGGGCTGGATGTGAGACTGCCAATGGAGGCAACTGCCACGTCAACTGGCGTCGGACTTCCTATCACGCCCAAGATGCGACCCTATCCATATTTTGGCTCGAGGGCCTCAACAGGGATAGAAGCGCATCTCGTCGTTTCACAAGAATGGAAATCATTACAAGTACATGTATAGAAGATATGAGTATATGAAATTGGCTTATACTCGCCACCAGCTACATCAAGATCACATCAATACAACAACATATTCAAACATCATGCATAAGAGCAGGGTCCGACTACGGACGAAATCAAACGATAAAATGACATCCATCCTTGCTATCCCAGGCTGCCGCCTGGAACCCATCCTAGATCGGTGAAATAGAAGAAGAACTCCAAATAAAGCAAGTATTGCTCTCACGTCAAATCATCACATTACCTGTACCTGCAATTGTTGTTGTAGTAATCTGTGAGCCACAGGGACTCAGCGATCTCATTTCCAAGGGTATCAAGACTAGCAAAGCTTAATGGATGAGGTATGGTTAAGTGGTGAGGCTGCAGCAAGCAACTAAGCATTTATTTGAGTGGCTAACTTACGATACAGAAAATAAGTATGGTGGTCTACGCATAACGGGCATGAACTAGCAATGATCACTAAGTGATCTCGAACACCTACTTACGTCAAACATAACCCCACCGTGCTCTCTCTCGGATAAGGACTCACGAGAAGAGACGGACATGGTTACGCACACGATTGGTGTATTTTATTTGAGTTTACCTTAAGTTTGCTATGACCGGGTATTAAACAAATTTTCCAAGTTGCCGCATAACCGCGGGCACGGCTTTCCGAAAGATTTAACCCTGCAGGGGTGCTCCAACTCATCCATCACAAATTAACCACACACCGCGGGATTAACCTTGACCATGAATCTCGTGATCGTCCTAGGCAATTCCACTAGAAAACCTCAACCTCGAGATAGCCCGAAGTATCAGAATTCCACACACAAGACGTTCGAGAAAGGTAAAACAAATCCAGCAAGGCCGCTCGACGTGTCAACGAACCCAATAAGAGCCGTGTATCTCGTTCTCAGGACGCGACCACATTGGCTAAGTTTCCGGCTGGCACACCCGTTGGTGGCTCCGGCTACTGCCATTTTGGGCCAACACTCATGAGGAGCACTCGCCCGGCTTGTTGATTAATTATCCACGGGGTCCGGAAAGTCCTTATGCAAGTTTTATTAGGTTGGAGAATGGTAAAACCAAAGTTGTACCTTACCAGAAGAGTTTTATCCTAAAACAAAAAACAATTGGGTCCCCATAACAACCCCGAGCATGTTAGGAGCGCAAAATATGGAACATAACACCGGTACACAAGTACTAGGGTGGTAAAAGTGGAACAAAACACCGAGCAAAAAGGCCAAGCCTTCCACCTTTTACCAAGTATATATATGTGCATTAAATTAAATAGCAAAACACCTTTTACCTTTTACTCAGCCTCGACAACCGGGTCTACCCAAGACAAACGATACCAAATAAACAAACAAACCAATATGTAATGCACAAACAAGATGATCCATGTCCAAATTAGTGCATTTGACATGGCAACCTAAGCTAGTCATGTTCCACATGCAATTATTAGGTTGTTTAGTATTCTGGATAGAACCACATGTTTAGTTGTATGAACATGCATGAACGTTCCAAATATGGATGCATCATGCAAAATCGATGCAAATGCATGTGTAAAACATTGTAAACGGAGTAACGTAGCTCATGGTACTCTCACGACAAGTTATGAACGTTAACAGGGACAAATGCAAAGATGGAGAAGGTCCTAGGCTATTCCTTGGTATTCCAAGGATGCCTCTGGATAGGAAATGAAAAAACAACAAAAATGGACCCAAAAATCTCACAAAACAATGGAGTGTAGCTCCCACAACTCACAAAACAACTCCACACACAATCTGTCCACAAACAACAACATGTCATCTTGTAACACATTAATCAAGAGCTACAACAAGGTTAAACCCACAACTAAAGCATGTACAGGAAGTATACAACAAGCTTGACAAATCATCTATCTATAGAAACTTAAAAGGAAGCATGGATCAATGGCAACGAAGCTCACAAGATGGCATGTGGAATCAGGTTTGAGGGACTTAGTGAAAATACCAGTTTAACAGATTCTGAGTTAACCTGATAGCAAATTGACAACAACAAATAATTATGCTCGAGGGCATTTCATGGCATGAACTTAGGAGGTTGATAGAGGACAACATCTACTACAAAACACTAGCACTGAGCATGGGCTAAAACATCACAGATCCCTTGGTAGCATCCCCTAAACATGGCATGAAATAACTACAGATTCTCAGACTTAGACAAATTTCATCAAGAGAATAGCAGCAGTTTATAGCAGCATAGCATCTTTGACAGCAAATAACTCTAAGATGAAAAATTTATTTGGCAAGGTGAAGGCACCAAATGACAAAGGGTGATAAGCACAGCAATTCATGGCATTGGACCAACCCCAAAGGAAACAAAATTCATGGGAATAATCCACACAACATGGGAAGAAAACTACATATTCTCAACACTTAGAAATATTTAGCATGTTACAACATCATTTTACAGGCATGTTTGCATCAAGAAACCCACTTAACTACAAGTCTATAATGGCAAGGAAAAATACCAGGGCCTAGTGCCCATAAAACACTACCACTTTCATGTTGACAAGTACATCATAGCATGCATGAATTAAATCCTACAAAAATCACACAAGGCCACCTCATCACAAAATAATATTTTCACAAAGTTGCTCCAATGACAAAACTAATGGCACCACTGACTTCCTGGGATTTTTCTACCCCAAAATCATATATCACACTCATATGTTTGTGTACAGAAATCACCCACAAACAAGACACAAAAAAAAATCTACATATGAGTTATAAGTGAAAACTTGCCCAAATTGGCAAGGTCCATTTCTGGCCAGCTCCAGATCTGACATTTTCCTAAAATGGAAATAACGCAAAACAGAGAATAAAACAATGCAAGAAAAATAAAAGTAAAGGGGGGGGGGCACTTGGCATACACACCATGGCCCCTAGGAGGGTGACATGTAGGCCATAGGGCCCACTTTTAGGGATGCTACGTGCTGGAATAAAAGGCAGAACTATATGGGGTGCCCGGGGGATTGAAATCGGGTCTCCTGGGTTGAGGCGCTAGTGAGCCACCACTGGGCTAGCCAAGGGGTTTGATTATGAGAGGGTTCGGGGTGTTTTGACCCGGTTCCTCTCGTGGGTCTACCCCCTCCCGGCGACAAGAAGGACACAGCGGCAACAGCGAGCGGGCCGGCCGCATCAGGCAAGGCGGGGTGCCGGTGGGGCTGCGAAAACCCTTAGGGGTTCCATTCCTGGGGTCAGCGAGGCTGGCGGGGCACTACAGGGCGACGCTCGAGCTTGAGCAAGGGCTCGGCTCGGGGCCATGGTGGCAACTACAACAGCTACGTGATGCGGGCAGGGAGCAAGCAAGCACAGAAGCTGCGGGCACGCGGGAATGATGCAGCACGCGATTGGGCAAGCGACAGCGCGGAGGGGGCGATGCACGGCCCGACATGGGCGGAGCCCGACGTGGGAGCTCGAGCTACACCCTCTCTGAAGAACAAATTCAAAGATCAGGCGCGGGGCGCAGGGAGCACGGCGATGACATGTTGTGGGCGAGGTCTATGGACAACGAACGATGACAACTAAGGCATGGGGAAGGATCGGGGTATACCTCACCTACCTTGGACAAGAAGAAGAGGTCGGGGACGCAGCAAAGTGACGGCGACAAGGCGAAGAATGCCGACGACTTCCTGATCTGGGGCTGCAGGAAGGAGGAGACGACGGGGAGGAAGCCCCGAGCTTGCTGGTGCTACGCACGAAGAAGAGGCTTGAGACGGGGCGGAGGAGCTACCCCGGGCACGAGCTCACGCTCGGCCGGAGCATGACGGGCATCGCGGTGGCATGGCGCTGGGAAGCTTACCTCTGCGGCGGCAAGGGAAGGAGAAGGAAGGAATGTGTCTAGGGAGGCTAGGGCACCGCAGGGGACATGCTATAAAGGGAGCTAGGGCGGCCGACGACCGTCAAATCGCTCAGAAAGGCGATGTGTCCCTGCTGGATGCACGCCATACAGGAGGAGGAGGAGGAGGAGGAAGCGAACGCGAGGAGGCTCGGCTGGGCTGCGGAAGCTCTAGTTGGGCCGTGGGGGTGGACGAGGCCCAGGAGGGTTGTCCTCTCTCTCTCTCTCTCACTTAAGAACAAAGAGGTTTTTCTTTTATTATAAAACTGAAACAAAACAAAACTCACAAAGAATAAAAGAGAGGGTTTTTGTCATATATAAAAATACTTTTGGACTCACAAAATTGAGACCTATTCAATAAAAATAGAATTAGTAATTTTTTTAGGAAAAATAAATTAATCACTTATTAAAAGCATATGCATCTGGTTTTGCAAAGTTTACAAAATAAATATTTACAAACATGCATATGAGCTACTCCACAAATCTAATCAAAACATATGGAAGAGGTGCAACATTTTTATAGACATTTAATAAGCAAGTAAAAATACCACATGTGCATATATTTGAAATGAAATAGGTGGGGATAGTTTTTATAGAAATTGTGGATAGGCTTCACACCAAAGCAACACACACACACACTCACAGCACAACATCACCACATGCAAGTAATGATGCAAAACATGAATGATGCTATGATGCCATGATGCAAGAAATGATATGAAGCAAAAATATATTCTCAAATCCCATGATGGCATTTCATAGAAGGTTCACACATGCATATATTACAAATAAGTCCAGGGGTGCACTTGGCCTGTTACAACTCTCCCACACTACACGAGGATCTCATCCCAAGATCTAAGAATGAGAAGGGGAAGAGAAAGAGCAAGAGGTAAACTTAGTTGCTTCTCTGACAAACGAGTGAAACCAATTATCATTGAAGGTTTCAACGAGATGAAGGATGACACAAGGAACAAGGAAGAATTCACAGGAAATTTGTGCAGCACTTCAGCAGAAAAGAGAGGCAAAATTTGATATGATGGAAAGAAATTGAAAGAGAGATACCAAACTTCGGTTGGATTAGAATCAAAACTTCATAAGATGGAAGAATCATGAAAAGATTTCACAACACTCCGGTTAATGGACAAGCAAGGGAAGAGCATGATCTTTATCAAACTAGATGTGAGTTGAAAAGAGCAACACCACAATGCCTCCGGAACAAAAGAATAGAAGCTAGATCTTTGGAGAGAACAGAGCGGAGAAGAAAATGACAACTTCTACCACCATTGAATTTGAAAAGCATGGTTGAACGGAGTTGTTGAAAAAAAATAAGATTGTTGTGGGCTTATGGGAAACATCTCAAAATTATGAGGTGACAACCAACCACTAACGGAAACAATTGATTGCTTGAGAGCAACAAGATATGCAAAAATTCTGTCACCAAGAGGTGGAGGAGACACTTGAATCATTTATAATACCATGATAGCAAAAATCCTTAAGAAATGCCTTAGGTGAGATCCAATCCAAGATAACTTTGAGAAAGGAAAGATGGGTTTAAATATCTCATTCTTGACAAATTTCCTTCGAGACCCTCATAAATCAAGAATGCTACAATACCATCTAAAAAGATAAAGGAGAAAGAATTGTATTTTGAAATGCAAGAGAAGGAATACTTGAGCTTCTCCAACAAAATCTTGAAGAGCACTTCGAGAATGACTTAAATCCTTGACGAACCACCATGAAGCACCTTAGTATACCAAAAAATGATCAAAAGAAATGAAGGTTGAAAGTATAAGGCACGAAGCCTTGCAATGATTTAGATGAAGCTTCGTGGTGAGATACTTGCGAGAGCTAGAACTCTAGAAAAGAAAAGATGAGAACACTTGAGATCGATAACTTGATAGCATGAACACTCCGAAAGAATGATGGGAATCACTTTGGTGAAACAAGAATAAGAATTATGTTATGCTTATCCTTCATCAAGTTAAATTGATGACAAGCAACGAATCTGGCATACCACTTATTCTTCTTGAGAATGAATTGGGAGAGATTGGGCACAAACTTGAAGAAGTCTTAAACGAACCACCGGTAAGAATTGATACGAATGAGGATACCAAGAATGAAGAGATCATGATTCTCCTAGCACGAAACTTGACCGAAGCACCGGAATAATTGAGAGACAAACAAAGAGACAACAATTGAAAAGAATTTGAGAACGAAAGTTGAAAGATGAGAACGAAGAAATCTTCTTAAATGATGGCCTTAGGAGGATCGAGAAATGAAAACAATTATGAAATGCACCGGGTAGATATGGGAGAAATTACTCATGATCGAAACAATTTGAGAGGACAGCAAGAAGCTGAAACCATGAATCTTCAGGAGAATGAGCAAAGATTTTTTGGTCTTCAACGCAGAGAATAAAGAACGGTTGAGCCAATGATGAAAATAATTCGAAGCAATCATGGAGAAGGAATATGAACGATCTAAACTATTCTTACATCATATTTGAGAAGAACTTGAGGACATCTATGGAAAGATTAGAAGAGCCAGGTAAGATCCTGGGGAAAAACCTATGGGTTATGGGCCCACTCAAAAGAAACCACCGTTGAAACAATTTCTTAGAATAAGAGATTGCACCGGTAGAAATTGAAAACTTGATGAGGTGATAACCTCAAAATTATTTGGAAGGATTGAAAGAAAACATGAATCTTTTGAGATATCTTTAGCACTCTGGATAGAATAGAGAGAGAGACGAATAAATAAGAGATACTTGGACGGAATTTCCGGCATGGGAAAGCATTTAGTGATTGAAAAGGATATGACAAACACCTAGATCTTGAATTGAATGCGCAGGGAAGGAAAACAAGAATAAAGAAATGATGAATTTGAATCACTTGAGTATCTTCACAATGAATCACCGAATACGATACAAAAGAAAAGATAGCGGAAGCATCGATGAAAATAAAGGCATTTGGATGAGAATTTAATCATTAAAGAAAATGGCCGGGAAGGTGGGGAAAAACAAAGATAACTTAGGATGGATGAAAAGAACTCTGGAAAGAAACATGAGGATTGAGCTTGCAAATATTGGAGATGATTGAATATCTTGAAGAGGAGCGCACCGGTTGAAAAGAATTTCATGACAACTCCGATTGAACAAAATGATTAGCATTCCCGTAAAATACGAGAACATTACTTAGAAAAGATATGAAATCACCACTTGACATCGAAGCAACTCTAATTACCATATTCAAAAAAAACAAAGGATGAGGCTTACGAAACAAGCCAGAACAAATACATACCCATTATGCACTTGTTAGAAAGATAATCCTAGGTACCTACTTGAATTCCCACCTAAGAATTCCCGAAACTTTCTAGTTATGCAATCATGTGTTGGGGATACAGGGAGGCACAATATCTCACACAACTAACAAGCCCTACAGTCCAACTGTATCCATCCGTCAACACATAACCAAGAAAACCTCGGAAATCGTGTACCTCATACCTTCGAAAGACATCTGATATATGAGCTATGGCAATATATCTGATCGCTCTCCCCAATACTGGGTGGCGCCAACTACTCTCACCACAAAGAGTATAGATCGTTTTTTATGTCGACGACCTCTGGTATTCCGGAACTGCAACAATACAAATGTGACGACAACAACTTGGAGCTTAACTCCCCGGGACACTGCCACAACCCCTAAATGTCAGGAGGCACCAAGAACAATGTTCTCGTCACAAAGATATTGGAACAATCCCAACAATACCCGCGTGATCCTAAAAAATTGAGTGAAAAAGAGAAGAGGAGTAGAATTATAAATTCCTAAGTCGAATACCTCACCAGAGTATAGAAGAGGAGTAATAGAGACCTACTCTCCGATATATAACTAGACTCAAAATAATTTTTCACTAGACTCGACTCGGCCAAGGTTCGATCAATCAAGGGGGATCCTAGGTCGGTACAAGCTCTTATACCAACTTGTCACGCCCAAGATGCGATCCTATTCTTATTTTGGCTCGAGGGCCTCGACAGGGATAGAAGCGCATCTCGTCATTTCGTAAGAATGGATATCATTACAAGTACATGTAGAGAAGAGATGAGTATATGGAATTGGCTTACACTCGCCACAAGCTACATCAAGATCACATCAATACAACAACATATTCAAACATCATACATAAGAGCAGGGTCCGTCTACGGGCGAAATCAAACGATAAAATGACATCCATCCTTGCTATCCCAGGTTGCCGTCTAGAACCCATCCTGGATCGATGATGAAGAAGAAGAACTCAAAATCAAGCAAGCATCGCTCTCACGTCAAATCATCGCACTACCTATACCTGCATCTGTTGTTGTAGTAATCTGTGAGCCATAGGGACTTGGCAATCTCATTTCCAAGGGTATCAAGACTAGCAAAGCTTAATGAGTGAGGTACAGTTAAGTGGTGAGGCTGCAGCAAGAAACTAAGCATTTATTTGAGTGGCTAACTTATGATACAAAAAATAAGTATGGTGGTCTACGTATAACGAACGTAAACTAGCAATGATCACTAAGTGATCCTGAACACCTACTTACATCAAACATAACCCCACCGTGTTCTCTCTCGGATAAGGACACACGAGAAGAGACGGTCACGATTACGCACACGATTGGTGTATTTTATTTGAGTTTACTTCAAGTTTGCTATGACTGGGTGTCAACCAAAGTTTTCAAGTTGCCACATAACCGCATGCATGACTTTTTGAAAGATTTAACCCTGTAGGGGTGCTCCAACTCATCCATCACAAATTAACCACACGGCTCGAGATTAACCTTAACCATGAATCTCGTGATTTTCCTAGGCAATTCCACTGGAAAACCTCAACCTCGAGATAGCCCAAAGTATCAGAATTCCATGCACAAGACGTTCGAGAAAGGTAAAACAAATCCAGCAAGGCTGCTCGACGTGTCGACGAACCCGATAAGAGCCGCGTATCTCATTCTCAGGACACTATCGGATTGGCTAAGTTTCCGGCTGGCACACCCGTTGGTGGGCCCGGCTATTGCCATTTTGGACCAACACTCATGAGGAGCACTGGCCTGGGTTGTGATTAATTATCCACGGGTTCCGGAAAGTCCCTATGCAAGTTTTATTAGGTTAGACAATGGTAAAACTAAAGTTGGGACTTGCTAGAAGAGTTTTATCCCAAAACGAAAATCAAGAGGGTCCCCATAACAACCCCGAGCATGTTAGGAGCGTAAAATATGGAACATAACACCGATACACATGTACTAGGGCGGCAAAAGTGGAACAAAACACCGAGAAAAAAGGCCAAGCCTTCCACCTTTTACCAAGTATATATATGTGCACTAAATTAAATAGCAATAATATTGTGATAACAAAAGAATGTCCATGTTGTCACATGGAAGCAATTACACCTGCAGCTAGAAATGCTATAAGAAGGGCTGAGCAAGCGGTAACATAACCAAACAAAGGTTTGCTGGGATGTGGAGGGGTTAGAGGCTTATCATGGCATTTGGGAGGCTTGATAAACAAGTGGTAGGTAGCGAGACATGACAATAGAAAATGAGAGAACTAGCATGGCAATGATAGTAGTTGTATGCAGGGAGATGTGGCATCTTCCCTGTTGGGTCTTCAGGGGGATACAAAGTTGGGTCCTCGTAGTCGTTCTCTCCGGGACCCTCGTACTCAGTCTTGACAACTAGGTCTACCCAAAGACAAACGATACCAAATAAACAAACAAACCAATATGCAATGCACAAATAAGATGATGCATGTCCAAATTAGTGCTGTTGACAGGGCAACCTAAGCTAGTCATGTTCCACATGCAATTATTAGGTTGTTTAGTATTCTGGATAGAACTACATGTTTAGTTATATGAACATGCATGAACATGACAAATATGGATGCGCCATGCAAAATCGATGCAAATGCATATGTAAAACGTTGTAAACGGAGTAACGTAGCTCACGGTACTCTCACGGCAAGTTACGAACATTAACAGGGACAAATGCAAAGATGGAGAAGGTCCTGGTCTATTCCTTGGTATTCCAAGGATGCGTGTGGATAGGAAATGAAAAACCAACAAGAATGGACCCAAGAATCACACAAAACAATGGAGTGTAGCTCCCACAACTCACAAAACAACTCCACACACAATCTGTCCACAAACATCAACATGTCTCTTGTAACACATGTATCAAGAGTTACAACAAGCTTAAATCCACAACCAAAGCATGTACAGGAAGTATACAACAAGCTTGACAAGTCATCTATCTATGGAAACTTAAAAGGAAGAATGGATCAATGGCAATGAAGCTCGCAAGATGGCATGTTGAATCAGGTTGTAGGGACATCGTGAAAAGTTTAACAGATTATGAGTTAACCTGATAGCAATTTGACAACAACAAATAATTATGCTCGAGAGCATTTCATGGCATGAACTTAGGAGGTTGATAGAGGACAACATCTACTACAAAACACTAGCACTGAGCATAAGCTAAAACATCAGAGATCCCTTGATAGCATCCCCTAAACATGGCATGAAAATAACTATAGATTCTCAGACTTAGACAAATTTCATCAAGAGAATAGCAGCAGTTTATAGCAGCATAGCATCTTTGACAGCAAATAACACTAAGATGAAAAATCTATTTGGCAAGGTGAAGGAACCAAATGACAAAGGGTGATAAGCACATCAATTCATGGCATTGGACCAACCCCAAAGAAAAACAATATTCATGGGAATCATCCACACAACATGGGAAGAAAATTACAGATTCTCAATACTTAGAAATATTTAGGATGTGACAACAGCATTTTAGAGGCATGTTTGCATCAAGAAACCCACTAAACTACAAGTCTATAATGGCAAGGAAAAATACCACGGCCTTGTGCCCACAAAACACTACCACTTTCATGTTGACAAGTATATCATAGCATGCATGAATTAAATCCTACAAAAATCACACAAGGCCACCTCATCACAAAATAATATTTTCACAAAGTTGCTCCAATGACAAAACTAATGGCACCACTGACTTCCTAGGATTTTTCAACCCCAAAATCATATATCACACTCATATGTTTGTGTACAGAAATCACCCACAAACAAGACACAAATGTTTTACATAGGAGTTATAAGTGAAAACTTGCCCAAATTGGCAAGGTCCATTTCTGGCCAACTCTAGATCTGGACATTTTCCTAAAATGGAAATAACGCAAAACAGAGAATAAATCAATGCAAGAAAAATAAAAATAAAGGGGGGCCACTTGGCATACACACCAGGGCCCCTAGGAGGGTGCCACATAGGGCCCACTTTTAGGGGTGCTATGCGCTGGAATAAAAGGGGGAACTATATGGGGCGCCCGGGGGATCGAACTCGGGTCTTCTGTGTTGAGGCGCTAGCAAGCCACCACTGGGCTAGCCGAGGGTCTGATTAGGAGAGGGCTCGGGTGTTTTGACCCGGTTCCTCTCGTGGGTTTGCCCCTCCCGACGACGTGAAGAAGACGGCAGCAACGGCGAGCGGGCCGGACACATCCGGTGAGGCGGGGTGCCGGCGGGGCTGCGGAAACCCTTAAGGGTTGCATCCCCTGGGTCAGCGTGGCTGGCGGGGCACTACAAAGCGACGCTCGAGCTCGAACAAGGGCTCGGCTCAGGGCCATGGCGACAACTGCAACAGCTACGCGATGCGGACAGGGAGCAACCGAGCACAGAAGCTATGGGCACACAGGAATGATGCAACGCACGACAGGGCAAGCGAGAGCGTGGAGGGGGCGATGCACAGCACGACATGGGCGGAGCCCGACGCGGGAGCTCGAGCAGCACTATCAGAAGAACAAATTCAGAGATCAGGCGCGGGGCACTGGGAGCACGGCGATGGCACGTCACGGGCAAGGTCTACAGACAACGAACGACGACAACGAAGGCATGGAGGAGGATCAGGATATACCTCAACTATCTTGGACAAGACTAAGAGATCGGGGACGCAGCAAAGTGACGACGACGAGGCAAAGAACGCCAGCGACTTCCTGATCCGGGGCTACAGGAAGGAGGAGACGATGGGGAGGAAGCCCCGAGCTTGCTGGCGCGGCGCATGAAGAAGAAGAAGTCAGGAACTCCAGGGCATCGTTCCGTGGCGCCAGGGAGGCCGGAGACAGGGTGGAGGAGCTACCCCGAGCACAAGCTCATGCTCGGCCGGAGCACGATGAGCACCACGACGGCATGGCGCTGGGAAGCTTACCCCTGCGGCGGTGAGGGAAGGAGAAGGAGGGAATGGGTCGAGGGAGGCTAGGGCACCGTGGGGGATAGGCTATAAAGGGAGCTAGGGAGGCCGACGACTGTCATATCGCTCGGAAAGGCGACGTGTCCCTGCTGGATGCATGCCGTATAGGAGGAGGAGGAAGCGAACGCGAGGAGGCTCGGTTGGGCCGCGGAAGCTCGAGTTGGACCGCGGTGGTGGATGAGGCCCACGAGGGTTGTCCTCTCTCTCTCTCCCACTTAAGAACACATATGTTTTTCTTTTATTATAGAACTGAAACAAAACAAAACTCGCAGAGAATAAAAGAGAGGGCTTTGGTCATATATAAAATTACTTTTGGACTCACAAAATTGAGACATATTCAATAAAAATAGAATTAGGATTTTTTTAAGCAAAACAAATTAATCACTTATTAAAAGCATATGCATCTGGTTTTGCAAAGTTTACAAAATAAATATTTACAGACATGCATATGAGCTACTCCACAAATCTAATCGGAACATATGGAAGAGGTGCAACATTTTTATAGACATTAATAAGCAATTAAAAATACCACATGTGCATATATTCGAAATGAGAGAGGTGGGGATAGTTTTTATAGAAATTGTGGATAGGCTTCACATCAAAGTTTTGCACACCAAAGCAACACACACACACTCACAGCACAACATCACCACATGCAAGTCATGATGCAAAACATGAATGATGCTATGAAGCCATGATGCAAGAAATGATATGAAGCAAAAATATATTCTAAAATCCCATGATGGCATTTCATAGAGGGTTCACACATGCATATATTACAAATAAGTCCAGGGGTGCACATGGGCTCTTACACTTACCATTCGATTAAGCTTGGAGGCCTTGGAATCCCTGACTTGGAACACGGTGGAATCACGCTCCGCCTGTGTTGGCTCTGGCACTGCCGCATCAACCAAAATAAAGCCTGGAGCAACTTGGACCTGTAGTTTTCCCCAGATAAGCGTGCCCTATTTTTCACCTCACGTTGATGGCTTTGGGAAATGGCCAAACGAACCTCTTTTTGGACGATCGATGGATTGACGGTTGCTCCATCAGCGAGCTCACGCCGCGGCTCCATGCTTGTATCCCCAAGCGCAAAAGGAGGATGCAAACGGTTGCAGAGGGGATGAATGCCAACAATTGGGCACGTGACATTAAGGGCACTTTGGGCGTCCACGAGATTGGCTAGTACATTCGGTTGTGGCATGCCATCGCACGCACTTACTTGAGAGATGTGCTCGATCAACTAATTAGAAGTGGATTGCGAGCGGCTCCTACACCGCTAAATCCTGCTACATGGCCACCTTCGAGGGATCAATCCAAAGCGAGTCTAGGAAATTTATCTAGAAAAGCTAGGTGCCCCCTCGAGTACGCTTCTTCCACTGGCTCGCGACCAGGACAGGTGCTGGACTGCTGACAAGCTGGCACGCAGAGGGCTGCAACACCACAACCCATGCCTCATGTGCTCTCAGGACCCCGGGACAATGAACCATCGGCTCGTTTGCTGCCTGTTCTCCAGACAGGTTTGGCATGAAACCATTGGCTGGCTTCACATGCCGTGCGCATCGCTTAGCCATTAATCATGCCTCCTCGATTGGTGGCATGCGGCCAAGTAGAACACACCGCAACCCATGCGCAAGGGCCTCGCCTCCATGGCCCTTCTAACCCCATGGATGATCTGGAAGCACCACAACAACCGTGTCTTCAACGGTACCCCCGTGTGTGAATGACCTAGTTGCGAAGATCAAGGACGATGCGACGCTCTAGGCCAAGGGCGCAGGAGCCACTGGCTTCTGGGATGCCATGCCCAAAACATGGGATGTGCACTAATCTCATGTAATCATCATTGTCCTTGTACCTCCTAGGAGGATTGTAACATAAACCCAATCTTTTCAATACAAAGACACGCAAAAAATCTTTTTGCGTTTTCTTGAATAATAATAATAATAATTTGGGATATGTTACCTTGGGTCCATTAGCCATGAAGCATCTCGAGTATTGACCAATTCCTTCATTTGGGGAATCAAATAGGTCTAAGGACTTGGCAGAGGGGAAGAGCAATTTCTACAACACCTTCATTTTCACTAGAGTCAGAGTTGGGGTGATATCTTTTCTCGGAGTTGTTGTCACATTCTAAGTCGGATACCCATTCACCAATGTTTGCATGAGATCTTCTCTTGGAGTATCTATTGGGATCCTTGTCCTTATCCATTTTCTTGCCTCTCTGCGGTCTTTGATCATTTTCTATCATTTTAGGCGGATCATCTTTCTTTTTGGGAGGAGATGTACAATCTGAAGGAAAATTTCCAAGTCTCACACAATTGTAGAAAATACAATCATGATTCGACGGTCTTGAATCATCGTATCTTCACTTGGAGTAGCTTCTATCTTTGTGCTTGTTCTTGTAGAACATGTTGAATTTGCACACCATAAGATTTAGCTCATCACTGGATACGTCATTTAACTTTTCTATTGATGTATTGAGGGTATCACTTGAAGCTTTGTAAGAACTACTAATAGATTAGTTACGAATCTCTTCTTTATCTTTGAGTGTCATCTCATTAGCCACAATCCTTCCAATGACTTTAGTAGGCTTAAGATCTTTGTAGTTTGACATCATTTGGATCAATGTGCACACGGTGTCATACTTGCTATCCAAAGCTCTTAAGATTTTCTTGATGGCGAACTTGTCGGTCATCTCTTCACTTCCTAAGCCGGTACATCTCAGGACGCCTTCACCATCTTTCATCTTGAACATCTATAGCTGACCTTGTAGCACATCAAGCTTTGATTCCTTCATAGACTCATTACCTCCATATATTTCCACTAAAGTGTCCCAAATCTATTTAGCACTCTCAAGATGATTAATCTTATTGAATTCTTCGAGTCACCAAAGCGTCGAAGAGGATATCACATTCTTAAGCATTGTCTTGTGTCATCTTTAGTTTAACGACAGTAGCTTCACGATCTGGTTCCCATCCTTCTTGAAAAAATGCACCTTGCAAACAACACGAATAACAACCAAACAATGGGATTATGAACAAGGATATAAATCCTCATTTTATGCTTCCAACTAGCAAAATTAGAACCATCAAAGTAAGGACCTCTACGATGATAACTACCCTCACTAGATGTCATAATCTCCAAGACGGTTAAGTCAACGCAAAGAGTCAGATTTCCAAGTATTCACTAATGAAAGACCTTGCAAAGGATACCAAAGTTTTGATACCACTTGTAGGGTTGATAAGCATGTGTAGAGGAGGGGTGAATAGACTACTAAGTTCTTAAGTTTCAATTTCTTGGTAGATTTTAAACTTTTCTAGCAATCTACAGAGCACCCTACACATGCAACCATAGAGTATAGGCAATAGACAGTAAAGACATCTAAGTGCAAAGTAAAGGAGGTAGGGTTTAGAGACTCACAAACACAATTGGCATGGTGGAGTTTTTTTCGTGGTTCAGATACTTGGCGCTATCTTACATCCACGTTGATGGAGGCTTCAATCCACGAAGGATATCCATAGCGAAATTTCTTGGAGGTATACCGTCCATGAAGGACTCACCCACAAAGGACACACGAAGGAGCAACTCGGCCTATTCCACCATGGCGTATGCCCACGAAGGACTAGATATTGTAGGGTTGATCTTCACGAAATAGGCTACTTCTCACACATTATGAACCTCTTCGGTTCTTCACAAACTTGGGAGAATTCCAAATACACGTAATAGAGGTAATGGTATCCCAATATTTTGATGAGGGGTAACAATCGTTTTGGGTGGAGTAAACTTTGACTATCCGAATATGAATGTGTGAGAACGTTGTGCCTTAGCAATCGCTAAACCAACTCTAAGAGGTTATTGACCATGCCGAAGCACGAGCAACTTGACTATGAAGGTCTTATTCTTGTGTACAAACAAAGAACAAGTAAGAACTAACATTTGCAATATGGATATTGTGAGTTAAGATGAAAACTTTATGTGTTTCTATGAACACCTTGGCTTGGTCATTGGACGCAAACAAAGTAAGCAAGTTGTAGCTACGACAAAGTTTTATTAAAACAAAATCCAAGTCTAAAACAATGCTCCCTAAGGGTTGTATTTATAGGGAGAAAGGAAATTGCGTTCACCCTTGGCAAGGTGGGACTAAATCCATCCTATGTTGTTTTCCTACCAATGCAGACTCTAAAAATAGCCCATAAAGTAGCATTTTGAACTTTCATGGACCCGACCCAAACACAAGGTGGCACAAGACCTATAAAAAGATATGGACACAATTTAAGATGCCTTTTATAAGAAATATTTTTATAATAACTCGAAGCTACCTCCAACATTTCTTTATTCTCATAAATAGGTCCATGGGGGCTATGAAAGGAATGGATGTGGTTTTTCTTCTTCTTTTGTGGTTAGCTACTGCATGAAAGTATGCAATGTTCCCATCTTCCTTCAGAATGTCACTATATCTAGATCTATGCTTACCTTAGTCTCCCCTTTCAACCAGATTCTATTCATCTCATCATGAATGAATTTAAGTCTCTTCTGCTTTGTATTAGAGAGTTCAGGTCTTAGATTTAATACCCAAGACATCATACTCTTCCATAAGCTATTTTTCAGTTTGGAAGATTAGCTTCTATACTAAAACCCCACCCCTAAGTTACTCTTCTAAACTTCCTAGTTTTATTCTGCCAGATATTAATAGCACCAGACCCGGGAATGGATAGCCCAACATCCGACCGAGCTCGGGTCGTGCTCGGGCTCATCTTTTCTGCCTGAAGCCCGGCCCAAAATCCAGAAAATGAGCCCAAACAAGGCATAAATCATTATTCATAAGAAATATAGGTGTAATATATTTTAAATATCTTGGAAATCATTATTTTATAATAAAAAAAGGGTTCATGTGTTTTGTGTCAGGCTGGGCTCGGGCTTGGTATTTTGACGTCAGGCTTTATAAAGTCTAGCCCGAACCAAGCCTGACCCAGAGAATGCTCAGGTTTAAATATCACACATGCCACAAATCGGCTCTTTCCATATCTTTGAAGTTTTCTCTAATTAACCATGATTTATTTTATTTTATACTACCTATTAGGTCTAGCTGGTTTGTTCACACCTAAGTCCCAAAGAATGAGTGTGATCACCGCCAACTCTTTGTATAGCCAAACAAGAGCCTAAGGGAAATAATTTATCTAATTCAATGTTGCAGAAGATCCTATCTATAGTGGACACAATGAGATCAACCTGATTATTAGCCCAGGTGAATCTCCTACTAGCTAACTTGATTTCTAATAAGATCTAAATATTGATCCAGGAGTTAAAATTATCACTCCAATTGTGATAAATGACACCGTCGCTCTTGTCCTGTTGGAACCTAACCAAATTAAAATCACCCAAAATCAAGGTAGGGATGTCATGATAAAAATAACAAGCTATGGAGCTCATAGAATTTCATTGTAGCTACAATTTTATGTCTTAATTATAAAAACAATGTCAATGCGAAAACATGCAAACAAGTGAAGAACTTTCAGATTTGGACATGCATGTATGTGTTTAGTCGACAAAACAGGAATCGTTGCCATATTATTTCTGGAACACACAACACAAAGCACCTAACGGCTCCTTGAAATTGTAAATGTTCTACAAGAAAGGCATCAACATACATAAGACATGTATCTGGGTTAGAAATAAGTAACTTCACAATTGTATACTCTTTATTCAAGAACGATGTGCGCTTTTTCAT
Organism: Hordeum marinum; assembly: GCA_022496015.1. Classification (NCBI taxonomy): domain Eukaryota; kingdom Viridiplantae; phylum Streptophyta; class Magnoliopsida; order Poales; family Poaceae; genus Hordeum; species Hordeum marinum. Next base: position 373,866,577 of record CM039678.1, on the reverse strand, counting down.
AATCAAATTTCTTTAGCAAAGTTATCAACCAAAGCACCCCTTCATTCTTGATTATATATCCTGAAAAACAACAAGGTACATAGACTAATAAGTGTTGGGTTGTGCACAGTTCATCATATATAAAAGAACATTCAAATCCAAAACCCACAAAAGGATTTTGCGCGAACTGGGCAAAGTCACAATGAGCTATCAAGTGGAAAAAAGTCATCGTTATAGTTTGCTCCCAATGGTTATTTATGAAAGAGGAACTACATTGCGAGAGAATGACTTTTTAGTAGTCCTCACAAAATGGAGAGCAAAACATGGTACTCCTAATTTCATGGCATAAAACTGTGGTTAATTTTAAAGGATGTAAACTTTGCATACTATGAACCAAAGACTCTAGCAATACAACCAAAACTCTCCTTTTGCTTTCCAAATAAAATACAAAATATTAATTTCAAACTTTGCAGGTCAACAATACATTCTTCTAGATCATGTAAAACCTCAGATTTTGTGTGCAACACAAATACTTGAAATGATACTCCAAAATTATTTTTAAGATGTAAACTTATTTTATATACTATCTTTTTGTATTTGTGTTGTTTCCTGACAATATAAGGACACATCTAGATGTGACATAGTTATTGCACATCTAAATGACTAAATCAAACATAAAAGGAAAAGAAAAAAGAAGAAAACTTGATCATTCGGTTTTGCTAAACCATATCTAAATGTGAGATAAGTATTGCACATCTAAATCTTATATCGTTGATCTCACGTGAAGATTCGTGTAGGTATTTGTTTCCTTTTTTTTTTATACTTGATTTAGTCATTTAGATGTGCAGTAACAATGTCACATCTAGATATGTGTTAGACACAAATGTTTTCTAGATATTTTAGTGGCCTGAACAGTTTCAAGGTTATATACTATTGGCGCAAAGCTAGATGGCACAAGTAGAGCCAACTAGCACCTACAACAGGGTTTAAAAGGTTCACTCCAAAAATATTTTCATTGGTTCACAAGAGAACAAGCGAGCAATGTTATAAATAAGCATATTTGATATTCAAATCCGAAATGAACACATGGGTGCTAGCACTCCTACCTTAACATTTTTTGTAAAACTTGGAGTAATCCAAATTGGAGGCGGACAGTTAAGCCATGGTTGTGGAGATACTATATCCTTCACATGGTCTTGTTCAAAATCGTACACTCCAACATCTCGGCAGCCATCATTTTGGAGAAGCCAGTACTCATCGTCGTCGTCGAAATATATGTGGTTTGGCATCAGCAGCGGATAGTCTTTTACAGGCAGGCAGGACGAGCAGTTGGTCCCTATGAAAACCACATTGTCTCCCAAGCTATCCACGGGCTCAACACCCTGTTTCTCCAAGTCAACCTTGTAAACTTCAATCACGGTGGTCCGCTGCCGCTTCTCAACGGTTGATTTGATCCTCAACAGTTGAAGGAACTCACCCTCCGGGGTGCGCACTATGTAGGCCTTACATAACCTGGGGGGGTAGAACCTGGGGATGGCTTTCTTCAGAATCAATCCATGGGTGAAGGAGTCGCGACCGACATTGATGGCATGAATGGCCCCAGCGAAGGTCTGGGCGTAGAACATGCCGGTATGGTAGATGCAGTCGGCGAACCATTTATCGTTGAATTTGACCCAGGTCCAACGCTTGTCGCCGGCTCTCGCGAACGAGAGCTGATTCTCTAGTGGTGCACAGCATCACCGTGTAGTCTCCGCGCGAAGGGTCGGAGGAGATGATGGCTTTCAGATAGAAGAACTGCATGAAGGTATCCATGGGATAGATGATCCAGGTGGCCAAGTCTTCCTTCCGGAGACGGCCATCGCAGCGGAAAAGCTGGTACCCGTCCACGTTGCCGGCTTCGTCGAAGTGTGGCCTCACCTGCTCGATGGTTGTGACGGACGGGAGCGTTATCTGGTCGCCGGTGGCCGGGTTGGGGAGGTGGAGCTCGGAGCGGGCGTCGGCGGTGATGAACCAGCCGTGGGACTACCCGATGATGTCGCGGTCCTGGATGGGTGGGTCGGGCAACCGCACCGCGTACGTCTTCCTATCGGCGAGGCTGTAGAGCTCGGCGGCGCCGCTTCCGGAGGCGGCTGTGGCGTAGAGGAGGCAGGGTGTCTGGGGGCGGGAGTAGTGGCCGGCGCGACGGATGCCGCGGCCGCTGGCACGCCAGGAGCTGCAGACGGCGGAGAAGCGGAAGACGTCCGGGAATTCGAACTTTCCCAGTACGACCCCAAGGACGTCGGACGGCAGCTCCGACCAGTCTGGAGACGGCAGCTCCAGCTCCATGGATGGATTATGGATGTGCCGGCGACTGTGCTTAAATGAACGTACCAGTCAATCGTCAATTCCTAGGCGGAACGGAATTCCAGTCGATCAAAAATAGGAGGCAGATCGGATCCAGAGAACATCGAGGCGAAATCGGAATTTCTAACAACTCAAGTGAATTTCGATTTGATATTAAATTACTCTTCGTACCGTAGATGTTAGCCCCTCCCGTGTTCTTTCCCTCCCATCCATTCTGCTCCTGACGATTTTGACGCATGCCGCTCCGCCGTCACCATGGCCGCCCGTCACGATCGACCATCTACTTGAACTACCTGTTTTTCTTTTTCTTTGGACATGTCTAATACTTCAACTGCCTCGACCTTGTATTTATTTACCCAGAAAAAAGGGAAAAATATTTTTCCTTCACACAGGGATTTGCTTTCGCGGGTCATGCTTCTCGAAAAAGAAAAAAAAATATGTTTTATTTTTTTTCTTTCGAGAGAGAGGCACGGTCTTGCTTCTCGAAAAGAGAAAAGACGCATTATTCCTCTCGAAAAGGACAAAAAGGCATTTTTTTCACGAGATGCACGGATTTGCTTCCGCGGATGATACGGCCGTGCCTCTAGAAAAAAATAAAATCATGTTTGATTTTTTTTCTTTCGCGAAAGGCATGGATTTGATTTTGCGAGAGGCACGAAAAAACGAATTCTTTTTTCTTCCGCGGGAGACACGAATTTGCTTCCGCGAGAAACACGATCGTGCTTCTCAAAAAAATAAAGAATGTGGTTTTTCCCTAAGATGACCACAAGTCACCGTTTCTCAAGTTGAGAAATCAATTTAGAAGAAAGTAAAGGGTAAATGTTACTACTTATGTCGTGAGAAGGGTCACTTTGCTTCTTCTTGCATGAAAAGGTAACTTATCCAGTCCAATCATTATTGATGATATATATTCTCTTGGGAAGGATAAGCTTGATAATGTGTTTGCCAAATGTGTTGATACTCAAAGTGGTGTCAAGAAAAGAATCATTTGGATAGCCAAGCCTATTATGACTAACCCCTTAGGACGCAACTTGGTTGGGGACCAACAAGCTCAAACTTGATCAATAGGTGTTGTTGGAGGGCATTGAAGACATGGCTACATTATGAAGAATAAATGTGTCTTCATCATTCATATTGTATCAAGCCAAGTCATTTGGGTCATCAAATTTCTATCTTATAACCAATGTTCTTCTTTGCGGTAACTTGTACTTCAATTGAATACATTGTTAGTTACTTGCCCCTTTACACGTTGTGGTTTTGTACCTTGCATGTATTTGTATATGGTGTGCTTCCTACTTGTTTATCTTGAGTAATCAAGTATGTATGGTGAGTTGCACATCATATATGTGTGAGACTTGTGTTGAACCTTTTTGCATCTTGTTTGTATCTTAGTTGGCTCTTTTGAGAGAATAATGGATTATCCCATTTTGGGGAGTGATGTCTTTGATATTACAAGATTATCTAGCTTTTATGTGGTATGCCTTCTCATGAGAAATTCAAATTCCAAATGGTTCCTTAATTATCTCTTGTTGGATTTCATTTGCCACTCGTTAATTATTGTGGGTTATCACATTATGGGGGAGTAATATGCTATGTGCATATTACAAGCCTACAAAAGGTGTACATTTGAGGCATTGCCACTTAGAATTGATATTATAAATTATCTTGTTCCTAGGTGGCATGTTAGCTCTACAAGTGTCATTTGCTTGTGATTTCGGAGTAAAGATGATGTTGGGTCTATTTGTAATCTACCAATGGGAATTATTTCCAAATGCTTCTTGTCCTTTGACAATTGGTGTTCCTTTTAAGTGGTAGAAATTGCTAATCATCTTTACATTAGATTTTGTGTATCATTTGTTTTCCTTGTCTCTTGTGGATCTTTTTGAGCATGTCTAATGTTTCTATAGATATCGGGAAAGTGATGATCCTATTGTGTGCATTTTGTATTCAAATGCAAATTCTATATAATGCACATCTCTTGGAGGAGCTATCCTATTTTATTTAGAACACTCTCTTTATGCGTGTATCATAAAATCTTTTGATCCTCATCAAGTGTGTGTTGGTGGGAGGCAAGCCTTTTCTTTATGGTGCTTTGTGCCATCATGAAAATTTATGAACGGTTTGGTTTGTTTGGAACCTAGCTCTCTTTGGGAAACTTGATACCTCTTGTTTGTTGTCCTTCAACTGGTATCGTGTTTCCTTCTATTTGGTATGTGTTAGTGGATATCTCATTCCTTGATGTATCTTTTAATTGGTATCCTTCAAGTGATAATTTTTTCACTTGATACCTTGTCTTTTGGTATCCTATAAACTATGTGTTGATTTGATTCTTGAAAGGCTTGAGCATGCATATTTACTATATGTACTTTCGTTGGCATGTTCCCTTTCTTTGACCCAGTATATAGAGGAAACTCCACCATGACATAAAGTGGCTAAAGTGCACATGAAATTCAATTTCATATATATATGCACATATTTATGTGAAGTTTGTCCCGTGTATTGTTGGTCCACTAACTCTTTGGTCCCAATGAGTTTGGGTACCATTTTGTTTGTGTTGTTGTTCTAGGAACACTTGGAGATGTATTGGATGCTCGGCTCACTTACAAGGAAGGTGTTGACACCATGTGCTTATTGGAGCCAAGCTAGGATGATCGATGAACCATTATCCACTATACCGATCCAATGCTATCTCGGTAACAAGTATCTACTTCATGCATACGTTTCTTGCATTCAACACTTCGTAGGTTGCATCATGGCATGAATTTCTTGAGTCATTCTTGTGGTACTTTTTTTCTATCTCAAAGCTTCCCAACGATGATGTCTTATTGCTAGTTCTGATGTCTTTGATGTTCGTGTGCTGGGAATTCATTTATGCACAATAATAAAATATTAGGTCATGTGTTATGCTTTCAAGCAAAGATCTTATTGGTATATTTATGACTTTCTTTTGGATATCTTGTTCGTTCCTTCTTGTAACTATTTGTGTGTACATCATTCTTTGTGGATATATCATCGTGATTATCTTCTACCTAGAATCTTATACACATGAGAGAAGTTACATCTCTAGTTGATATCCTCTTTTCTTTCACGTCCACCGGTGCATTCCCTTTTATTTCCGTGGTGGTTTTGTGAAAGAATTTGTCTTGAGTGCGGATCTTATATCCTTGCTTCTTAATGCACTCTTTGGTGGTGAAGATTATTTTTCCTCATGCTTGTCTTGACGAGGGTTTTGCCATTTTGATTGGTATCCCTTCTCTTGAAAAAGCTATTATTTCCTATCTTCACCATGGGTTGTCACAAGCTTTGGTTTTAAAATTTCTTCTTAGTAAGTTGTGAACCCATTTGCTAGTAGTATGTGTGTGCGGGAAGGATATGTCTTGCACTTTGTGTCTCATTTCATCAAGACTATGTTGATGCTTAATGCTCATCCTTGTATTAGTCTTCTCAAGTGCTTTGCCATGACTCACACACATCCGTTTGGTTGAGCCTACTCTTAAGTTTCCTCTCCTACATGTTGCTCAACCATATGTTTGGTGCAAGGACTATGATTATTGTCTTATCTACTTGCTTGCACTTGTTGTGTGTTTCTATTGATTTTGGGGGAGTCATGATCCTATTTTGTGTACTTGTATCCAAATACAAAAAATCTTAATAGTGCACAAATCATGGGGAGCTTCTCCAATGTCTTTAAAACACTCCTTTTCTATATCATAATATCTTTTATTCATGTGGTGTGCAGGACCATGTGATTGTTTGTTCCAATTGGTATCTTTTGATTGCTTGCTTCACTCTTTTGTATGTGTTTGTGCCATATGATCCTTTTTTGCAATCTTTGGGTCCTCAATATAGTGTGTTTTCCTCCAACTACTTATCATTGGATATGTGTATTCCTTTGCAATTGTATTTCAATAAATACACACCTTTTGGAGGAACAACTATTATATTGGCTTTATAAGATTTTCGCCCATTTTTCCAATCGATGCCAATGGGGGAGAAGTTTAGAGAGTTTAGTTTGGAGTTGTTCAGAGAGTTTTGCTTTTGATTCTTAAGAATTTGCATCTCATACCCATGCATATGCATTATTGGTTGTTGCTTTGCATGGGTGTGCTTGGTTGTACTTATTTCCTTATATAAACTCTCTTGAAAGTGATTGTCATCAATTACCAAAATGGGGGAGATTGTTATATCATATTTCTCCATATGTGGTTTTGGTAATTGTTGACAATCCCTATGGACTAATGGTTGCCTTGAGTTATATTCAAAAGATTTATCCATAGGTACTTCCTGAAGTCTATCTGTTGGTTTCAAGGAGTTTATATGGTGACCAAGGTGGTATTCAAGGTTTTATCCAAAGATTGGTCATGCGAGAGTTGAGCTTATTGCAAGCATGTCTTGAACAAGAATATTGTGTGAACACTCATGTTTACCTTCAAGGCATCATCTTTATGAATATAAGATAAGGTACAAGGTTGATCAAGACTAAGGCAAAGAATGATTCAAGTTGATCAACACACAAAGCGTAGAAGATGTACCAAGTGGGATCAAGTGATCCCATGGTATCGTGAGCACTGTCCATTAAACTTTGTGTACTAACCCATGGTTTACATGAGAGTTCTATGTGGGATTAGGTATGCTTCCATGGGCTCGCATCAAGGGGAAGATCTCATACAACCCACGGAGGATGACATCAAGTGGTGATCGTCATCAAGATTGCGGTGTGCAAGTTCAAGCGGAGCATCACAAAGAAGTCATGCTTGAAGCTTGTCGTCCATTGTGGTGATAATGGACTTGTGAAGATGTGATGAAGAGTATCTCACCCATAGTGGATTATGGGGGAGCAATCAACTAGTCTTCATCAAGCCAACGCGATCAAGAAAGGTGGTCCATCTTGAGGAAGTCAAGATCATCATCATCTAGCTCAAGTGGACTATGTGCAAGGTATAGGTTTTCCCTTGATAGGTTTTCTATTTGACCGGTCTCATGGAGGTAGTTGGGAGTCCAGGTTATAGGATCGATTGCAATACTGTCAAGGGGGCTCTCAAGTGAGTAGCTTGATCGTATAATTCGTTGAGAGCTCAAACCATTTTCATCCTTGCATCATCTTTCTTGGTTCTTGTTTGGCTTATATCTATGTGAGTTTTTGATCTTATGGTATGTTGGAAATATTCCCTAGAGGCAATAATAAATTAGTTATTATCATATTATCTTGTTTATGATAATCGTTTATTATCCATGCTAGAATTGTATTGATCAGAAACTCGGATACATGTGTCGATACATAGACAACACCATGTCCCTAGTATGCCTCTAATAGACTAGCTCGTTGATCAAAGATGGTCAAGGTTTCCCAGACATGGACATGAGATGTCATATGATAACGGGATCACATCATTAGGAGAATGATGTGATGGAAAGGACCCAAACTATAAACATAGCATATGATTGTGTCAGTTTATTGCTATAGTTTTATGCATGTCAAGTATCTGTTCCTATGACCATGAGATCATGCAACCCACTGACACCGGAAGAGTACCTTGTGTGTATCAAACGTTGCAATATAATTGGGTGACTATAAAGGTGCTCTATAGGTAACTCCGAGGGTGTCTGTTGGGTTAGCATGGATCAAGACTGAGATTTGTTACTCCGTGTGACGGAGAGGTATCTCAGGGCCCACTTGGTAATACAACATCACAACAAGCCTTGCAAGCGAAGTGACTAAAGTGTTAGCCATGGAATCTTGTATTACGGAACGAGTAAAGAGACTTGCCGACAACGAGATTGAACTAGGTATGGAGATACCGACGATCGAATCTCGGGTAAGTAACATACCGAAGAACAAAGGAAACATCATAAGGGATTAACTGAATCCTTTACATAGAGGTTCAACCGATAAAGATCTTCATAGAATATGTAGGAACCAATATGGGCATCCAGGTCCCGCTATTGGTTATTGACTATAGAGGTGTCTCGTTCATGTCTACATAGTTCTCGAACCCGCAGGGTCTGCACACTTAAGGTTCGGTGACGTTTCAGTATAGTAGAGTTATGTATGGTGGTGACCGAAGGTTGTTCAGAGCCCCGGATGAGATCCTGGACATCATGAGGAGCTCTGGAATGGTCCGGAGGTAATGATTGATATATAGGAAGTCTTGTTTTGGTCACTGGAAAAGTTTTGGGTACTTCGGTAGTGTACCGGGAGTGTCGGGAGGGTACCGAGGGCCATCGGGAGGGGTGACTCGACCCAAAGGATCTCATGGGCTGTGGAATGCGTCAAACCAGCACCTAGTGGGGTAGACGAACCCCCCACTAAGGCCCATGCGGCTAGGGGTGGAAAAATCCAAAGGTGGAAAAGGTGGAAATTGTTTCCAAGTGGAGAGGAGGAATCCTACTCCTAATAGGATTGGAGTAGGACTCCTCCACCTCAAATTTCGGCAAAACCTTGAGGGTTTGAGGCTGCCTCCTTGCCTCCCTCCCTCCTATATATACTAGAGGATTTAGAGCGGAGAGCTAACCCTAATTGCCACATGCTGCCCTCTTCTTCCTCTAGATATGTTTCTCCTCTAGATTGATTCTGTAGTGCTTAGCGAAGCCCTACCGGATCAGCTCCACCATCACAAATGCCGCGCCGTCGCGCTGCCGGAGATCTCATCTACCTCTTCACCCTCACTTGTTGGATCAAGGAGGTGGAGATTGTCATCGAGCCATACGTGTGCTGAACGTGGAGGTGCCGTCCGTTCGGCACTAGATCGGAAGGACTCATGATGAGATCACGAGATGGATTGCGATTTGGATCGCGAAGACGTTCGACTACATCAACCACGTTTCTTAACACTTCCTGCTTAGCAATCTACAAGGGTATGTAGATCCACTCTCCCTCTCGTAGATGCTCATCACCATGGATAGATCTTGCGTGTGCATAGGAAATTTTTTGTTTCCCACGCAACGTTCTCCAACAGTGGTATTAGAGCTAGGTCTATGTGTAGGTGAGATTACGAGTAGAACACAAAGGAGTTTGTGGGCATTGATGTTCAGATTGCTTCCTCCCTTGGTATTTTCTTGGTTCAGCGGTATTGTGGGATGAAGCGGCCCAGACCAACCTTACTTGTCGTGGTTTTGTCACGACAGATGTCCGAGGACTTATGTTCGATGCCATCGCTAAGGTGATGGACTCAAAGGGGTTGGTTGGGACGAAGGGCACGAGTTTACCCGGGTTCGGCCCCTCAAGAAGTGGTAAAAGCCTACGTCCTGCTTGTGTTGTATTAATTGGAGTATCGATTACAAGGGAGCGGATTCGCTTGACCTAGTTCTCGATTAGTTGATTTCTGTCTAAGTCGCCCCGAGTCTCGCCTTTATATAGGAGGTCAAGGCCATGGGTTACACAAGTCTCATACCGACTCTTACAACTTATCTGACTCTATCTCTATGTCGCCTTACCATCTTGGGCAAGCCGCCTCCGGGCGGCTTAACCGCCCAGGTCATCATGCCACCTTTCGTACGGGCCTTGTCTTGGCCCATTTTGGTAAGCCGCCATACGGCCAGGCCTACGTCTCTTGGCCCATCTGCCTTGGTCTAGACTATGAGCCGCCAGGTATGACCCGGCCCCACCTGGGCGGGTCTTACCACGGGGTTATATCCCCAACATTAGGCCCTAGGTTGATTTGAGCTTGCTCATGTCAATCTTCCAGCTTACTTGGCGGCAAGTCTCACTCTTCATCACCTGAAAGTAAGATATGTAACCCGCCGTGACGTCATACCGGATATGCCAAAAAGATTCCCTAACGACCACAATGGATCTTTCCATCATTAAACTGACGACCTGAAAATCGAGGCAGACGTCTTGGTCGGTTAGTTTCCGTTGGCTTGATTCCCACGCCCGTTTACACTTTCCAGTCTCTTAAATAGGACCACGAAGGGTATTTCTCATTTCCTCCGCCGCCCGTGCCTCTTCTTCTTCCTCTTGACTCCAGAGCTCCCTCGCTCCGGTGAAGCTTCATCGTCGTCGTCGCCTTAGGCCACTACATCAACCTGAACGAACCAGAGCCTTGCCTGCGACCGTTGCATCATTTCCGGTACGTCTTTCTCCATCCCCTAGATCTATAGATTAGTGCGACAAATCCATGGAGTTCTTCGGCCCATTAGAGCGCAAGTTCTTCGTAATGCCAAACGACACATAGCCCAGTAAATCTTGTAATGATCATCTTCCCATTGCGGTAAACCGTAGGGAATCACCAATAGTTTAATACAGATCTATAGTTGCTTCCTTTTACTGCCCTCAAACTTTGCCAGTTCTTCCCTCAGTTCGTCACTAGGTCTAAAATAAATCTGCTTTTCCTTTGTCCATAGATCTGTCACTGTAAAGACAATATGTGAAACCTATTTTCCACACTTAGTTGTATTTTGCTTTGTTGCCCTGCGAACTTAACTCGCCATTAAACTTCCGGCTCTTGCCGTGAACTGCACCGGCGGCTTAGCTTCGTAATGCTTAGATTCATCAGCCTTCCTTAGTTGTCTGTCACTTTCTAACTCACCGTGCACTGTTACTTTTCACAGTTCTAAGACGTCATTATGCCTCGTGCGTCCTCTTCCTCTAACTAGGTTGGCTCTCCGGTCTCTGAGGAATTTTTGCAAGTCTTCGCAGATGCAGGGACCTTGCCAGCCAAAAATGTCATCCATTAGTGGGTTTTGGGCAAGGAGAAGAAACCCATCCCCCAACAAGGTGAAATAGTCATATTTGCGGACCACCTTGCGCATGGTTTCAGCCCGCCCGGCTCTAAATTTTTCCGAGACGTCCTCCATGTCTTCAAGCTGCTTCCTCGGGACATTGCGCCCAAATCTGTCTCAAATATGTGCAACTTCCAAATCCTCTACGAAGTTTACTTACAAGAAGAGACGTCAGTTGACCTCTTTCGTGAGTTCTTCTACGTAAACCGCCAAACAGAAGTAGCGGCTGGCCCAAGCTTAGAACTCGGCGGCGTCTCCATCCAAAGAAGACCGGATATGACTTTTCTGGCCGTTCGAATGCCAAGCCACCCTAAGGACTGGAACAGAACCTGGTTTTATTGCAAAGATACTTCTCTTGAGAGAGAACGTCCATTGCCTGGTTATTGCCCCACCCGGCTTCGCACCACAACTGAACTCCTTGATCGGATGTCAGCCTTCGAGCGTGCAAAGTATGCTACGGCTTTTGCCAAAATCAGAGCCCTCATGGCCAATGGTCTGACAGGGATTGACCTGACCCGCTGCTGGATCTCTTGGAGAGTCATGCCTCTGAGCCGGAGAAACCGTCTCATGTGTGAATATATGGGTGATGCCAATGACCCCCTCTGTTGGAAATATGCCCTAGAGGCAATAAATAAAGTGTTTATTATTGTATTTCCTTGTTCATGATAATCGTTTATTATCCATCCTATAATTGTATTAATTGGAAACATGGATACATGTGTGGATACATAGACAAACACAATGTCCCTATTAGGCCTCTAGTGAACTAGCTCGTTGATTGAAAGATGGTTAAGGTTTCCTAGCCATGGACATGAGATGTCATTTGATAACGGGATCACATCATTAGGAGAATGATGTGATGGACAAGACCCAAACTACAAACATAGCTTATGATCGTGTGAGTTTATTGCTACTGTTTTCTGCATGTCAAGTATATGTTCCTATGACCATGAGATCATGCAACTCACAGATATCAGAGGAGTACCTTGTGTGTATCAAACTTCGCAACGTAACAGGGTGACGATAAAGGTGCTCTATAGGTGTCTGTTGAGTTGGCATGGATCAAGACTGGGATTTGTTACTCCGTGTGACGGAGAGGTATCTCAGGGCCCACTTGGTAATACAACATCACAATAAGCCTTGCAAGCAATGTGACTAAGTGTTGGTCACGAGATCTTGTATTACGGAATGAGTAAAGAGACTTGCCAGTAAATGGTTGAACTAGGTATGAAGATACCGACGATCGAATCTCGGGCAAGTAACATACCGAAGAACAAAGGGAACATCATACGGGATTAACTGAATCCTTGACATAGAGGTTCGAACGATAAAGATCTTTGTATAATATGTAGGAACCAATGTGGACATCCAGGTCCCGCCATTGGTTATTGACCGTAGAGATGTCTCAGTCATGTCTACATAGTTCTCGAACCCGCAGGGTCTGCACACTTAAGATTTGGTGACGTTTCGGTAGTATAGAGTTATGTATGGTGGTGACCGAAGTTTGTTCGGAGTCCCGAATGAGACCCCGGACATTACGAGGAGCTCCGGAATGGTCCGGAGGTAAAGATTCATATATAGGAAGTCCCGTTTTGGTCGCCGGAAAAGTTTCGGGCTCATCGGTAGTGTACTGGGAGTGCCGGTAGTGTACCGGGAGGCCTTCGAGAGGGGTATTTCGACCCAAGAGGCTTCATGGGCTGTGGGAGAGTGAATATCATCCCTTAGTGGGCTGGTGGAAACTCCCACACAAGGCCCATGTGGCTGGAATAAAAAAACCAATAGGAAAAGGTGGAAAAAAAGGCAAAAAGGAGCAATACTAGTCCTACTAGGATTGTAGGAGGAGAGTCCTCCTCCACCTCCCACTTCGGCCGAACCAAGCTTGGCTTGGTGGCCAAGCTGCCTCCTCTCCTCCTCTTCTCCTATATATAATGGTGGTATTGAGGGTTTTTGCACTAGATTTTCAGCCACGTGCTACCCGTTCCTCCAGTGCATAGTTTCTCCTCTAGATCGGTTTTCTGCAGTGCTTAGGCGAAGCCCTGCCGGAATTGCTCCACCACCATCGCCGGAGCGCTGTCAGGCTGCCGAAGAACTCTTATTCCTCTCCACTCCTTCTTGCTGGATCAATACAGTGGAGATCGTCACCAAGCTGTATGTGTGCTGAACGCGGAGGTGACGTCCGTTCGGTGCGAGATCGGAAGGATCGTGATCAAGTTCGTGAGACGGATCATGATAAAGTTCATGGGACGGATCGTGATCGGATTGCGGGACGGATCGTGATTGGATCGCGGTATGGATCGTGATTGGATCGCGGGACGCACGGCGATTTAGATCGCGAAGACGTTCGACTACACCAACCGCGTTTCTTAACGCTTCCCGCTTAGCGATCTACAAGGGTATGTAGATCCACTCTCCCTCTCGTAGATGCTCATCACCATGGATAGATCTTCGTGTGCGTAGGAATTTTTTTGTTTCCCATGCAATGTTCCCCAACACCCTCTGCTTTAATCCTACCACTTTGTTAGAAGAGAACATCGTTTCTGCCATCAAAGGACTTATCCACGAGTCTCAAGAATCTTGTCGCACCATTGGATTACCACCATTCTGTGCCGCAAACCCGGCCCCAGATGTAAGGGTGACCCTCAATCTCCTTACTTCCGTGTTAGCTATCCATGCATGTTTGCAATCTTTAACCTCTTTCGGCGGTTTTTGCTTTCAGGCTAACTCCAGCTTTTGGAAAAAGAAATATGTCCCTCCTTCAAAGAAGTCTAAGGAGAAGGCCGGCAGCCAAAAGAAGAAAATTGTACCTCAAGAGCAGCCTGAGGCTGACGACTCAGAGGTAGAACTTGAATCTCTTGATCGTCTTACTATGCACCTTACTGACAATAATAACTTCAGAGGACGAAACGGAGACAAGCCACGCCAACGTTCCTAAGGTAACCTATGTTTCATCTGACTCAGAACATCTTCCACCAAGGAAGATACGGTGGGTCGTCCGAAAAGTCCCATTTTCTCATCCTCTTGCTTATTTAGACCCCAATTTTCTTTTGAAAAAGAAAGAGCAACTCTCCCGACACCAGACCCGGAGTGCCGGCTCTGAAGATCTTATGGCCGGGTTGTCCCACTCTCTGGTTCAACGGAGACGGCCGGCTGAGGTATTTGTTTCACTTGGTTTAATTTTGTCAACCTTGCCTTACAACTTTACTCTGTCTTTAGAATGCTTTAACTGCTTTCAGGAATCGCCCCCTTCATGAGGCGACTCTACGAAAACTAAGCTGTTGCCACTAAAGATCAACCCAGAGTACGTGCTTTCATGCTTGCATCCTATATTTTGTTATCCTTGAACTTTATACAATAACATTCTGTGCTATCTAGGGCTCAAGCAAAACGAAGGAAGACCGGCGGGTCTACCAGTGCCCCCACTGCCCAAGAGTCGGAGCCTGCCAAGCCGGACTCTCCTGCTGCACACGTTGATCCCTCTGCCGTCTCAAAGGATGCGCTTGAAGACGCTCGTCGTTCTGTCGAGCCGGCGGCCCATGAACCGGCAACTGAGAGTCCTCCAAGGGCCAACTCTAAGCCACCAAGCCCTTCAATGTCCGTCGATGATCCAGTTCTTCCGGACGTTATCGTTACTGGTACTGGCTTTCAAACTCCTCAACCTCATGTGCTGACAAAGCACACTGGGAAAACTGAAGCTTCTGACAAGCTAGACTTTGAGCTCCCCGTGCTAGAGAAGTTAACTGCTGATGAGCTACACATTGGTTATCTGAACCGCCTCTCTACAAGCCGGAATATGGATCTCAAACTTGTTAATCTGATGAAGAAAAAATATGAGGTACTCCTTCCTTTCCTTATATCCTTATGTAGCCCCCAAGAGCCAGTTTAATATTTGCTAATGGTAAACCGGGTCTTCCAATCCATGTCATAAGTAGAACCACTTAGCCTATAGACCCCAAGTATCGGCTTAATATGTAAATATTGAGCCGATACTCAGTTTAAATAGTTGACCAATGGTAGCCCCCAAGTTCGTGTCAGTATAGAAATAATGGGCCAGAACTTCCCTGTAGATTGAACAAAGAGCCATTTGTATCCCCCAAGTGCCGGCTTATCTTTGACGAATATGAGCCAGAACTTCATTGTAGACTTAGAAAACATCGTTGTAGCCCCCAAGTGTCGACTTAACTTGATGAAGATGAGCCGGAACTTACTTGTAGTCTTGGAGAACAAACATACATTAGCCCCCAAGTGTCGAGTATATTGCTTGCAATATGCTTGAGACTTGCCTTATATTTTCTTAACTTGACCATCTGGTAATATGTTATCCTGGCGACTTACCCTTCATTTTGTTTTTTGTACGTCACAGGAAGCTTTAAGCCATGCCGAGTCTGAACTGACCAGGTTAAAGAGCAATCTGGCCTCCCAGCAAGCCGCCTGAAGCGAAGCAGAAGAGAAGTGCTAGCTTGCCGCCGAAGAGCTTACAAATGCTAAGTCTGAATTTGCCGCTTTCAAAAAAGCTGCTGAGACGGAGCAAACTGCTCTGGCCAAACGTGCGGACGATGCTGACAAGCGACTCATGGTCATATTAGACGAGTTGCACTTCGTGAAGCGCCATATCTCAAAGATGACGGCTTCTATGTTTGGTGAGTATTAAAACTCAGCCGATATTCTTACTTAAAAATTTTGCCGGCGGCTTATCACTCAAAACTTATCCTTTGTAGGTCAAAGGAGCTGCCAGCTTGGTGCTAACAGCTTGCTGTAGCTGAAAGCCGTCTACACTTTGTCAGAACAGCTATACTGTGGGACCCTTTGCACCATCATGGCTATGTTGAACAAATAAATCATCCCCAAGTTCATGAAAGGAGTCATAGAAGTGGTGTCCACCCTGCCAAAGCATATCCAAGAACTCAAGAAACCAGCCGCCAGGAAGGGAGCCATTGCTGCAATAAGTCAGGCTTTGGCCTTTGCCCCAGAGCTAACTCCTGAAGAGATGATGGATGACTTTTCGTCAAAGAAGGATGACGGCTCAGAATTCATAGAAGCCGACTATGATCATTGTATGAAGGCCTCCAGGGTCCTTACATAAGTGTTGGCGAAAGAAGTGAATTTGTCAACATATCAGGCGGCTTACAACGCTGAGAACAAGCGAGTGCATGGCCCAACCTTCGAGGCCAAGGATTGAACTCCTACACGCCATAAGCATCTCTTTGCCCCTGACATTGACCCGTCTCCCCTTTTTGAAGAGGCCAACTTTGAAGCTTTAACCAACTACAACTAGGACGTGGACAATCTTCAGATCGAGGAGCTCGAAGACCCGCCACAGGATGACCCACCGTCCAGCTGATCAACTTTATCTTTCCATGGTATAACCCGACTTCTTTGACCCGCCAAAACTTTAGGCGGTGTAAAAAACTTTAAGTCTTGATTTTTGAGCTCTATGGAGAGCGTTGTAATAGACCTTAGGAAAACCTTGTCTTGCCTGAACTATGCCATCATGCACAGAAGAAATCGCATGGCTTAATATATTATGTCCGCCTTGTGCTCTAATTCATACTCGATGCCGTGGCGGCTCTTCTTAAGAAAATGGCCTGTAAGAGCAGAATACTTTCCACACCGTTGTGAGGGAGGCTTAGAATAGCACAACCCGGATATGTTATATCTTTCCTGGCTTGCTTTTTTCAATAACTCATGTGCCGGTTCTTCTGGGTGGACTCGCTACTAGAACTCCTTATCAGTACAGGGTCTCTATCGAGATTGGCCGTCAATTTCGTTGAACGGCTCAGGGTCTCTAAGCAAGATTAACTAATAGGAGCGTAACATCCCAGAAAGAGACGCGGCAAGGCATGGGTACCCTGGTAGCCCATAGACTGCCTCTCACGTGACATAAATCCATCGTTTTAACCTTAAACAGTGCAGGGTCTTTAAAAGATTAACTGTCTAAGAGTACGAAACGGGCCACATAGCAAAGAGTCCGTAGTAGATGAGAGAGTTTATCCTCGCTTTCCGTAAGCCGACCTTCACGTGACAAGAGCCGCCGGTTTAACCTTAACCAGTACAGGGTCTCTATCGAGATTGGCCGTCAAGTTCTTTGAACCGGCTCAGGGTCTCTAAGTGAGATTAACTGGTAAGAGTTCGACGGGTCACATAGCGGAGCAGCATCAGCTTACATGCAGGTTTAACCCGAGCTTGCGGTGGCTTAAGAGACGATCAAGAGGGTATGTAAGCTAAACCCGGTGGGTTGGAAGCCCCCAAATGACCTTGTTGACGGAGTCAAATTTTTGGGTGTATAACCCGCCTGACTTTGGCTTAAGAGCCGATCAATAGGGTCTCATAAGCTAAACCAAGTGGGTTGGAAGCCCCCTAGATGACCTGTTGACGGAGTCAACTTTTTGGCTTAAGAGCTGATCAATAGGGTCTGATAAGCTAAACCCGGTGGGTTGGAAGCCCCCTAGATGACCTGTTGACGGAGTCAACTTTTTGGCTTAAGAGCCGATCAATATGGTCTGATAAGCTAAACCCGGTGGGTTGGAAGCCCCGTAAATGACCTGTTGACGGAGTCAACTTTTTGGCTTAAGAGCCGATCAATAGGGTCTGATAAGCTAAACCCGGTGGGTTGGAAGCCCTAGATGACCTTGTTGTGCAAACTGAGATACGCGAAACGGCAGAGGCCCCGGCTTGCAGCGATGCCAACTTTATTCATATATATATGATATGTACAATGATGGTGTATAATATCAAGTCTTGGCAACTCAAGTATAGTAAGGCCGCAGATGAGCTATGTTCCACGGATGGCGGGTCTCCTGCCCAGAAGTGCTTGATTCGTCTCGTATGTCAATGAGGTAATACGGCCCGTTGTTGAGATTTCTGCTGACCATGAAAGGTCCTTCCCATGGAGGGCATAACTTGTGTGCATCTGTCTGATCTTAAATCAACCGCAACACTAAGTCGCCTTCTTGAAATGTTTGGGTCTTAACTCTACAGCTATGATAGCGACGCAGGTCTTGCTGATAAATCACCGATCGAGCCGCCACGAGATCACGCTCTTCCTCTAAGGCATCCAACGCATCTTGACGCATTGTTTCATTATCCGCCTCAACATAAGCTGCCACCCGTGAAGAGTCATGATGTATATCGCTTGGTAACACGGCTTCCGCGCCATAAACCATGAAGAAAGGCGTATAGCCTGTTTGTTGGGAGACGTAGTAGTAAATCAAAATTTTCCTACGTTCACCAAGATCTATCTATGGAGAAACCAGCAACGAGAGGGGAGAGATTGCATCTTCATACCTTTGAAGATCGCTAAGCGGAAGCGTTACAAGAACGCGGTTGATGGAGTCGTACTCGCAGCGATTCAGATCGCGGTAGATCCGATCAAGTGCCGAACGGACGGCACCTCCGCGTTCAACACACGTGCAGCCCGGTGACGTCTCCAACACCTTGATCCAGCAAGGAGGAAGGAGAGGTTGGGGAAGGGCTCCAACAGCAGCACGACGGCGTGGTGGTGGTGGAGTAGCAAGGTATTCCGACAGGGCTTCGCCTAAGCGCTGTGGAGGAGGAAGAAGAGAGGTAGGGCTTCGCCGTGAGAGAGAGAGATCAAATCTTGTCTCAAAACATCCAAAACCTCAAGTATATATAGGAGGAGGGACGTGGAGGGCTGGCTTGGCCTCTACTCCAAAGAGGAGATGGCCGGCCGAATTAAAGGGAGAGTCCACCTCCCACAAGGGAGGTGGATCTCCTCCTTTTAAATCCTTTTTGCCTTATCTCCTTATCTCCAGCCGCATGGGCCTTTAGCAAAAGTCTTGCCCAGCCCAATAAGGGCTGGCACACTTTATCTAACAGCCCATGTGGTCCTTTGGTCGTCACACCCCTCCCGGGGGTCATCCGGCACCCTCCCGGCACTCCCGGTACACTACCGATGAGCCCGAAAACTTTCCGGTGACCAAAACTGGACTTCCTATATATCAATCTTTACCTCCGGACCATTCCGGAGCTCCTCGTGATGTCCGGGATCTCATCCGGGACTCCGAAAAACCTTCGGTAATCACGTATACCTTTTCCCTATAACCCTAGCGTCATCGAACCTTAAGTGTGTAGACCCTACGGGTTCGGGAGACACGTAGACATGACCGAGACACCTCTCCGGTCAATAACCAACAGCGGGATCTGGATACCCATGTTGGCTCCCACGTACTCCACGATGATCTCATCGGATGAACCACGATGTCAAGGATTCAATCAATCCCGTATACAATTCCCTTTGTCTATCGGTATGATACTTGCCCGAGATTCGATCGTCGGTATCCCCATACCTTGTTCAATCTCGTTACCGGCAAGTCTCTTTACTCGTTCCGTAATACATCATCCCGTGACTAACTCCTTAGTCACATTGAGCTCATAATGATGATGTCTTACCGAGTGGGCCCAGAGATACCTCTCCGTCACACGGAGTGACAAATCCCAGTCTCGATTCATGCCAACCCAACAGATACTTTCGGAGATACCCGTAGTGCACCTTTATAGCCACCCAGTTACGTTGTGACGTTTGGCACACCCAAAGCATTCCTACGGTATCCGGGAGTTGCACAATCTCATGGTCTAAGGAAACGATACTTGACATTGAAAAGCTTTAGCAAACGAACTACACGATCTTGTGCTATGCTTAGAATTGGGTCTTGTCCATCACATCATTCTCCTAATGATGTGATCCCGTTATCAATGACATCCAATGTCCATGGCCATGAAACCGTGACCATCTATTGATCAACGAGCTAGTCAACTAGAGGCTCACTAGGGACATGTTGTGGTCTATGTATTCACACATGTATTATGGTTTCCGGTTAACACAATTATAGCATGAACAATAGACAATTATCATGAACAAGGAAATACAATAATAACCATTTTATTATTGCCTCTAGGGCATATTTCCAACAGTCTCCCACTTGCACTAGAGTCAATAATCTAGTTCACATCACCATGTGATTAACACTTACATCACCATGTGATCATATCATCATGTGATTAACACCCAATAAGTTCTGGGGTTTGTTCATGTCCTGCTCGTGAAAGAGGTTTTAGTCAACGGGTCTGCGACATTCAGATCCGTGTGTACCTTACAAACTTTCCATGTCATATTTGTAGATACTACTCCCATGCTCCACTTGGAGCTATTCCAAATGGCTGCTCCACTATACGTAGCTGGATTTCTACTAAGAGTCATCCGGATTGGTTTTAAAGCTTGCATCATCGTAACACTTTACGATGAACTCTTTATCACCTCCATAATCGAGAAATATTTCCTTAGTTCTCAAGTTACTAAGGCTAACTTTGACCGCTGTCTAGTGATCCACTCTTGGATTACTCTTGTACCCCTTGACAGACTCATGGCAAGGCACACACAGGTGCGGTACACAGCATGGCATACTATATAGAGCCTATGGCTAAAGCATAGGAGATGACACTCATCTCTTCTTTATCTTCTGCCGTGGTCGGGTATTGAGTCTTACTCAATTTCACACCTTACAATACAGTCAAGAACTCCTTCTTTGACCCATCTATTTTGAACTCCTTCAAAAACTTGTCAAGGTATGTCTTCGTCGAAAAAACTTATCAAGCGAATAGATCTATCCCTATAGATCTTGATGCTCAATAAAATAGTAGCTTTATCTGGGTCTTCCTTTGAAAAACAAAACTTTTCAAACAACCCTTCATGCTCTTCCAGAAATTCTACATCATTTCCGATCAATAATATGTCAACTACATATTCTTATAAGAAATTCCATAGTGCTCCCACTCACTTTCTTGCAAATACAAGTTTCTCATAAACTTTGTATAAACTTAAACACTTTGATCACCTCATCAAAGCATATATTCCAACTCCGAGATGCTTGCTCCAGTCCATAGAAGGATCGCTGGAGTTTCCATATTATTAGCATCCTTAGGATTGACAAAACCTTCTGGTTGTATCACATACAACTCTTCCTCACAGAAACCATTACGGAAACCTTGTTTTGTCATCCATCTGCCAGATTTCATAATCGAAAAATGCAGCAACTGCTAACAAAATTTTAATAGACTTTTAGCATCGCTACAGATGAGACAATCTCATTGCAGTCAACTCCTTGAACTTGGCGGAAACTTCTTTGCGACAAGTCGAGCTTTATAAACGGTGACATTTCACCATTAGCGTCTATGTTTATCTCAAAGGTCCATTTGTACTCAATGACCCGCCATTCAACAGGCAAGTCTACCAAAGTCCATACTTGGTTTTCATACATGGATCCTTTCTCGGATTTCATGGCTCCTAGCCATTTGTTGGAATCCGGGCCCACCATCGCTTCTCCATAGTTCGTAGGTTCATCGTTGTCCAACAACATGATTTCCAAGACAGGGTTGTCGTACTACTCAGGAGCAGTATGCGTCCTTGTCGACCTACGAGGTTCGATAGTGACTTGATCCGAAGCTTCATGATCATCATCATTAACTTCCTTTTCAACTAAGTAGGCTCTACAGAAACATCTTTCTGTGTTGCGCTATTCTCTGGTTGAAACAAAGGTTCAACAACCTTATCAAGTTCTATCTTCCTCCCACTCAATTCTTTCGAGAGAAACTCTTTCTCAAAAAGGACCCGTTCTTAGCAACAAACACCTTTTGCGCTTGGATCTGAGATAGAAGGTATACCCAATGTCTCATTAGGGTATTCTATGAAGATGCATTTGTCTGCTTTGAGTTCGAGCTCGCTAGGTGAAAAACCCATTTTCACATAAGCGTCGCAGCCCCAAACATTAAGAAATGACAGCTTAGGCTTCTGTCAAACCATAATTCTCACGGTGTCATCTCAACAGACTTAGATGGTGCCCTGTTAAAGTGAATGGATTTGTCTTTAATGCATAACCCCATAACGATAGTGGTAAAACGATAAGAGACATCATAGTACTCACTATATCCAATAGAGCACGACTACGACGTTCGAACACACCATCACACTATGGTGTTCCAGGAGGCGTGAGCTGTGAAAAAATTTCCACATTGTCTAAAATTGCATACCAAACTCGTAACTTAGATATTCACCTCCATGATCATATCATAGACATTTATCTTCTTGTCACGATGATCTTTAACTTCACTCTGAAACTCCTTGAACCTTTCAAACATTTCAGATTCGTGTTTCATTAAGTAAATATCCCCATATTTACTCAAATCATCAGTGAAGGTAAAGAAAAACAACGATATCCACTGTGTGTTTCAACACTCATTGGACCACATACATCAACATGTATTAATTCCAATAAGCCACTTGCCCGCTCCATCATATTGGATGACGGGGTCTCAGTCATCTTGCCCAAGAGGCATGGCTCGCATGTCTCAACCGATTCGAAATCGAGTGAGTCAAAAAACATCCATCATCATGGAGTTTCTTCATGCGATTTATACCAATATGACATTACGTGGCAGTGCCACAAGCATGTGGTACTATCATTATTAACTTTGTATCTTTTGGTACCAATGTTATGAATATGTGTACTACTACGATCATGATTCGATAAACCATTTCGAGTGGGTGCATGACCATTGAAGGCATTATCCATGTAAACAGAACAACCATTATTCTCTAACTTATATGAATAACCGTATCGCACTAATCATGATCTAATCACGTTTATGCTCAACGCAAACACCAAATAACATTTATTTAGGTTTATCACAAATCCTGAAGGTAGAGAGAGCATGCGATGGTGATCACATCAATCTTGGAAATACTTCCAACACACATCGTCACCTTTCACCTAGCTAGTCTCAATTTACTCCGTAGCTTTTATTTCGAGTTGCTAACACTTAGCAACCGAACCGGTATCTAATACCCAGGTGCTACTAGGAGTACCAGCAAGGTACACATCACTAACACGTATATCAAATATACTTCCATTGACATTACCAGCCTTCTTATCTACCAATCATCTAGGGTTTTTCCGCTTTAGCGAACATTCTCCTCATAACAGAAGCACTTAGTCTCGGGTTCGGGCTCAACCTTGGGTTTCTTCACTAGAGCAACAACTGGCTTGCCATTCCTGAAGTTTTTCCCTTCTTGCCCTTGCCCCTTTTGAAACTAGTGGTTTTCACTTAACCATCAACACTTGATGCTCCTTATTGATTTCTACCTTCGTGGTGTCAAACATCACGAACAACTCAGGGATCATCTTATCCATCCCTGGCATGTTATAGTTCATCACGAAGCTCTAGTAGCTTGGTGGCAGTGACTTGGAGAACTGCATTAATCACTATCTCATCTGGAAGATTAACTCCCACTTGATTCAAGTGATTGTAGCACCCAGACAATCTGAGAACACGCTCACCGATTAAGCTATTCTCCTTTATCTTGCAGGCAAAGAATCTTGTTGGAGGTCTCATACCTCTCAACATAGGCACGAGCTTGAGATCACAATCTCAGCTCCTAGAACATCTCATATGTTCTGTGACGTTCAAAACATTTTGAAGCCTCAATTCTAAGCCGTAATGCATGACGCACTGAACTATCACGTAGTCATCAAAAAGTGCCTGTCATATGTTCACAACATCTACAGACAACGCTTGAGGGAGTGATGCAGTTAGCGGTACATCAAAAACATAAGCTTTCTGTGCAGCAATGAGGACAATCCTCAGATCACGGACCCAGTCCGCATTATTGCTACCATCAACTTTCAACTTACTTTTCTCTAGGATTGTATCAATAAAACTGGGGAGCTACAGCGCGAGCTATCTATGACATAATTTGCAAGGACATTTTTAGACTAAGTTCATGATAATTAAGTTCATTTAATCAAATTATTAATGAACTCCCACTTAGATAGACATCTCTCTAGTCTTCCAAGTGATACATGATCCATGTCAACTAGCCCGTGTCCGATCATCACGTGAGACGGACTAGTCATCCATGGTGAACATCTCTATGTTGATCGTATCTTCTATACGACTCATGTTCGACCTTTCGGTCTTCCGTGTTCCGAGGCCATGTCTGTACATGCTAGGCTCGTCAAGTCAACCTAAGTGTTTCGCATGTGTAAATCTGGCTTACACCCGTTGTATGCGAACGTTAGAACCTATCACACCCGATCATCACGTGGTGCTTCGGAACGACGATCCTTAGCAACGGTGCACAGTTAGGGTGAACACCTTTCTTGAAATTTTATTGAGAGATCATCTTATTTACTACCGTCGTTCTATGCAAATAAGATGTAAACATGATAAACATCACATGCAATCAATATAGTGACATGATATGGCCAATATCATTTTGCTCCTATGATCTCCATCTTCGGGGCACCATGATCATCACTGTCACCGGCACGACACCATGATCTCCATCATCATGATCTCCATCATTGTGTCTTCATGAAGTTGTCTCGCCAACTATTACTTCTACTACTATGGCTAACGCTTAGCAATAAAGTAAAGTAATTACATGGCGTTTATGATTGACACGCAGGTCATACAATAAATAAGACAACTCCTATGGCTCCTGCCGGTTGTCATAATCATCGACATGCAAGTCGTGAATCCTATTACAAGAACATGATCAATTCATACATCACAATGCATCACATCACATCCTTTGGCCATATCACATCACAAGGCACATGCTGCAAAAACAAGTTAGACGTCCTCTAATTTGTAGTTGCAAGTTTTTACGTGGCTGCTATAGGTTACTAGCAAGAACGTTTCTTACCTACGTCAACAACACAACGTGATTTGCCAATTGCTATTTACCCTTCATAAGGACCCTTTTCATCGAATCCGATCCGACTAAGGTAGGAGAGACAGACACCCGCTAGCCACCTTATGCATCTAGTGCATGTCAGGCGGTGGAACCGGTCTCACGTAAGCGTACGTGTAAAGTTGGTCCGGGCCGCTTCATCCCACAATACCGCCGAATCAAGATAAGACTAGTAGCGGCAAGCAAATTAACAAACTCGACGCCCACAACTGCTTTGTGTTCTACTCGTGCATAGATTCTACGCATAGACCTAGCTCATGATGCCACTGTTGGGAGACGTAGTAGTAAATCAAAATTTTCCTACGTTCACCAAGATCTATCTATGGAGAAACCAGCAACGAGAGGGGAGAGATTGCATCTTCATACCTTTGAAGATCGCTAAGCGGAAGCGTTACAAGAACGCGGTTGATGGAGTCGTACTCGCAGCGATTCAGATCGCGGTAAATCCGATCAAGTGCCGAACGGACGGCACCTCCGCGTTCAACACACGTGCAGCCCGGTGACGTCTCCAACACCTTGATCCAGCAAGGAGGAAGGAGAGGTTGGGGAAGGGCTCCAACAGCAGCACGACGGCGTGGTGGTGGTGGAGTAGCAAGGTATTCCGACAGGGCTTCGCCTAAGCGCTGTGGAGGAGGAAGAAGAGAGGTAGGGCTTCGCCGTGAGAGAGAGAGATCAAATCTTGTCTCAAAACATCCAAAACCTCAAGTATATATAGGAGGAGGGACGTGGAGGGCTGGCTTGGCCTCTACTCCAAAGAGGAGATGGCCGGCCGAATTAAAGGGAGAGTCCACCTCCCACAAGGGAGGTGGATCTCCTCCTTTTAAATCCTTTTTGCCTTATCTCCTTATCTCCAGCCGCATGGGCCTTTAGCAAAAGTCTTGCCCAGCCCAATAAGGGCTGGCACACTTTATCTAACAGCCCATGTGGTCCTTTGGTCGTCACACCCCTCCCGGGGGTCATCCGGCACCCTCCCGGCACTCCCGGTACACTACCGATGAGCCCGAAAACTTTCCGGTGACCAAAACTGGACTTCCTATATATCAATCTTTACCTCCGGACCATTCCGGAGCTCCTCGTGACGTCCGGGATCTCATCCGGGACTCCGAACAACCTTCGGTAATCACGTATACCTTTTCCCTATAACCCTAGCGTCATCGAACCTTAAGTGTGTAGACCCTACGGGTTCGGGAGACACGTAGACATGACCGAGACACCTCTCCGGTCAATAACCAACAGCGGGATCTGGATACCCATGTTGGCTCCCACGTACTCCACGATGATCTCATCGGATGAACCACGATGTCAAGGATTCAATCAATCCCGTATACAATTCCCTTTGTCTATCGGTATGATACTTGCCCGAGATTCGATCGTCGGTATCCCCATACCTTGTTCAATCTCGTTACCGGCAAGTCTCTTTACTCGTTCCGTAATACATCATCCCGTGACTAACTCCTTAGTCACATTGAGCTCATAATGATGATGTCTTACCGAGTGGGCCCAGAGATACCTCTCCGTCACACGGAGTGACAAATCCCAGTCTCGATTCATGCCAACCCAACAGATACTTTCGGAGATACCCGTAGTGCACCTTTATAGCCACCCAGTTACGTTGTGACGTTTGGCACACCCAAAGCATTCCTACGGTATCCGGGAGTTGCACAATCTCATGGTCTAAGGAAACGATACTTGACATTGAAAAGCTTTAGCAAACGAACTACACGATCTTGTGCTATGCTTAGAATTGGGTCTTGTCCATCACATCATTCTCCTAATGATGTGATCCCGTTATCAATGACATCCAATGTCCATGGCCATGAAACCGTGACCATCTATTGATCAACGAGCTAGTCAACTAGAGGCTCACTAGGGACATGTTGTGGTCTATGTATTCACACATGTATTATGGTTTCCGGTTAACACAATTATAGCATGAACAATAGACAATTATCATGAACAAGGAAATACAATAATAACCATTTTATTATTGCCTCTAGGGCATATTTCCAACACTGTTGATCTGTTGGGAGTAGTTCTGATGCTCCATAAGACGGACGACAACTCCTCTACCCAACAACCTGGCGTTCTCTACAAAGGAACCATAAGCCGGGGTTTGATGCCTCTCAAGATTTCCTGGTTAGCACGCTTTGCCCGACCATTTGATTGTGGATGAGCAACCGCAGAAACGTCCAGTCGGATGTGCTCACTTTCACAGAACGCTTGCATAGCCCCCTTGGATAAGTTCGTACTATTATCTGTGATGATACTATGAGGGTAACCAAAGCGGTAGATCAGCTTTTTAACAAACTGAACCGTCGTAGCCGCATCACACTTGCTGACCGGCTCAGCTTCTACCCACTTGGTAAATTTGTCCACGGCGATCAAGAGGTGGGTCTTCTTGTCCTTGGATCTCTTGAAAGGCCCGACCATATCAAGCCCCCAGACTGCAAACGGCCAGGTAATTGGAATCATGCGCAACTCCTGAGCTGGGACGTGAGCACGCTGGCCGAACTTCTGACATCCATCACATTTGCGAACAGGGTCTTCGCATCCTTATGAGCCGCCAGCCAGAAGAAACCATGTCGAAAAGCCTTGGCCACCAGATATTTTGAGCCGGCGTGATGACCACAATCGCCAGCATGGATATCATTCAAGATTTCTTTGCCTTCTTCAGGTGAAACACAATGTTGAAAGACGACAGTGACGCTGCACTTATGTAACTCACCATTGATGATTGTCATAGACTTAGACCGCCTGATGACCTGCCTTGCCAGGTTTTCATCCTCAGGTAACTCGCCGCGAGTCAAGTATGCTAGGTAAGGCATGGTCCAGTCAGGAATAGCATGCAGAGCCGCCACCAGCTGCCCCTCCGGGTCAGGTATAGCCAAGTGTTCCTCTGAAGGTAACTTAACTGACGGGTGATGTAGTACGTCTAAGAAAACGTTAGGCGGTACCGGCTTACGCTGAGAACCTAGCCTTTATAGGGCGTCAGCTGCCTCGTTTCTACGGCGATCAACATGATCCACCTGATACCCCTTGAAATGACCAGCAATGACATCCACCGCTTGACGATAAGCCGCCATCCGCGGGTCCTTGGAATCCCAAGTGCCTAAAACTTGTGGGGCTATGAGGTCTGAGTCACCGAGACATCTAACCCGGCTCAGGTTCATCTTCTTAGCCACCCGGAGGCCATGAAGTAGAGCTTCATACTCAACTGCATTGTTAGTACAAGGAAACATTAACCTTAGCACATAATAGAACTTGTCACCTTTAGGGGATGTTAAGACAACCCCTGCCCCTGATCCTTCTAGTTGCCTAGACCCATCAAAGTGGATCGTCCAATATGTGTTATCCCGCTTTTCCTTAGGCGCCTGACACTCCGTCCAGTCGTTTATGAAATCCACCAAGGCTTGAGACTTGACCGCCGTGTGAGGCACGTATTTCAGATTAAGAGGTCCAAGCTCCAATGCCCACTTAGCAATCCTACTGGTGGCTTCTCTGTTTTGAATTATGTCTCCCAACGGGGCAGAGCTAACCACTGTGATCTGGTGCCCCGGGAAGTAATGCTTTAGCTTACGATTGGCCGTGAATACCCCATATACCAGCTTTTGCCAATGTGGATACCTCTACTTGGACTTTGTCAGGACTTCACTGATGTAATAAACCGGCCTCTAAACCGGATATTCCTTCCCTGCCTCCTTACGCTCAACGACGATCGTGGAGCTGACTGACCTGTTATTAGCCGCCACGTATCAGAGCAAAGGTTCCTTCTCAGCCAGAGCCGCTAAGACCAACGGTTCAGCGAGGTGTCTCTTGAGTGCCTCAAACGCCTCACCCGCCGCCGTACTCCAGACAAAATTGGCTATCTTCTTCATCATCTGGTACAAAGGGATGGCCTTCTTGTTGGGGAACGTCGCATGGGAAACAAAAAATTTCCTACGCACACGCAAACCTATCCATGGTGATGAGCATCTACGAGAGGGAGAGTGGATCTACATACCCTTGTAGATCGCTAAGCGGGAAGCGTTAAGAAACGCGGTTGGTGTAGTCAAACATCTTCGCGATCCAAATCACCGAGCGTCCCGCGATCTCATCACGATCCGTCCTGCGATCCAATCACGATCCGTCCCGTGAACTCATCACGATCCGTCCCGCGATCTCATCACGATCCGTCTCACGATCTTGATCACGATCTGTCCCGAGAACTCATCACGATCCGTTCCGCGATCTCATCACGAACTGTCTCGCGATCTCGATCACGGTCCTTCCGATCTAGCGCCGAACGGACGGCACCTCCGCGTTCAGCACACGTGCAGCTTGATGACGATCTCCACCGTCTCGATCCAGCGAGAGGAGGTGGAGAGGAGAGAGAGTTCACCGGCAGAGTGACGGCGCTCCAGTGATGGTGGTGGAGTGATTCCGGCAGGGCTTCGCCTAAGCGCTGCGGAAAACCGATCTAGAGGAGAAACTATGCACCGGTGAAACGGGTAGCACGTGGCCGGAAATTCTGTCCAAAAACCACCCAATCCACTAGTATATATAGGAGGAGAGGAGAGGAGAGGCAGCCAAGGCCTTTGGGTCGGCCGAAATAGGAGGTGGGAGCAATCCTACTTCACCTCCAATCCTAGTTGGAGTAGGATTGCCTCCTATTGGCTGATTTTCCACTTTTTGCTTTAGGACTTTCTCTCCTGCGCCATGGGCCTTTGTGGCTGTTTTCCCAGCCAACTAAGGGCTGGTTATTATTCTCCCACAGCCCATGGACCTCTTGGGGTCGAAATACCCCTCCCGGAGGTCCTCCGGTACACTACCGGCACTCCCGGTACAATAACGATACTCCCGGTACACTACCGATGAGCCCGAAACTTTTCCGGAAACCAAACTGGGACTTCCTATATATGAATCTTTACCTCCGGACCATTCCGGAGCTCCTCGTGACGTCCGGGATCTCATCCGGGACTCCGAACAACCTTCGGTCACCACCATACATAACTCTACACTACCGAAACGTCACCGAACCTTAAGTGTGCAGACCCTGCGGGTTCGAGAACTATGTAGACATGACCGAGACACCTCTACGGTCAATAACCAATGGCGGGACCTGGACGTCCACATTGGTTCCTACATATTCTACGAAGATCTTTATCGGTCGAACCTCTATGTCAAGGATTCAGTTAATCCCGTATATCGTTCCCTTTGTTCTTCGGTATGTTACTTGCCCGAGATTCGATCGTCGGTATCTCCATACCTAGTTCAACCTCGTTACCGGCAAGTCTCTTTACTCGTTCCGTAATACAAGATCCCGCAACTAACAATTAGTCACATTTCTTGCAAGGCTTATTGTGATGTTGCATTACCGAGTGGGCCCCGAGATACCTCTCCGTTACACGGAGTAACAAATCCCAGTCTCGATCCATGCCAACTCAACAGACACCATCGGAGATACCTGTAGAGCACCTTTATAGTCACCCAGTTACGTTGCGACGTTTGATACACACAAGGCAATCCTCCCATATCCGTGAGTTGCATGATCTCATGGTCATAGGAACATATACTTGACATGCAGAAAACAGTAGCAATAAACTGACACGATCATATGCTATGTTTGTAGTTT
Organism: Hordeum marinum; assembly: GCA_022496015.1. NCBI lineage: Eukaryota > Viridiplantae > Streptophyta > Magnoliopsida > Poales > Poaceae > Hordeum > Hordeum marinum. The sequence continues at coordinate 373,836,158 of CM039678.1, read as the reverse complement.
GGGTCTTATCCATCACATCATTCTCCTAATGATGTGATCCCGTTATCAAATGACATATCATGTCCATGGCTAGGAAACCTTAACCATCCTTTGATCAACGAGCTAGTCCATTAGAGGCATACTAGGGACATGGTTTTGTCTATGTATCCACACATGCATTTAAGTCTCCGATCAATACAATTATAGCATGGATAATAAACGATTATCATGAACAAGGAAATATGATAATAACTAATTTATTATTGCCTCTAGGGCATATTTCCAACAGTCTCCCACTTGCACTAGAGTCAATAATCTAGTTCACATCACCATGTGATTCGCATTGTTATGAATCTAACACCCAATGAGTTCTGGGGCTCGATCATGCTTTGCATTTGAGAGAGGTCTTATAGTCAACGGGTCTGCGATATTCAGATCCGTGTGTACTTTGCATATCTCTATGTCAAACCGTAAACACTGCTACCACACTCCACTTGGTACTATTTCCAAATGGCTGCTCCACTATACGTATCCAGATTGCTACTACTAGTCATCCGGATAGGTGTTAAAGCTTGCATCGACGTAACTCTTTACGACGAACTCTTTATCACCTCCATAATCAAGAAACATTTCCTTAGTCCTCTGGTTACTAAGGATAATTCCGACCGCTGTCCAGTGATCCACTCCTGGACCACTCTTGTACCCCTTGACAGACTCATGGCAAGGCACACATAGGTGCGGTACACAGCATGGCATAATATAGAGCCTATGGCTAAGGCATAGGGGACGACGTTCGTCCTTTCTCTTTCTTCTGCCGTTGTCGAGCTTTGAGTCTCACTCAAGTTCACACCTTACAAATCAGACGAGAACTATTTCTCTGGCTGATCCATTTTGAACTCTTTCAAAATCTTGTGAAGGTATGCACTCATTGAAAGTCTCATCAAGCATCTTGATCTATCTCTATAGATTTTGATGCTCAACAATTAGGTAGCTTTATCCAGGTCTTCCTTTGAAAATCACTTTCCAAATTATCGTTTTATGCTTTCCAGAAACTCTACATTATTTCTGAACAACAATATGTCATCCACATATACTTATCAGAAATTCTATAGTGCTCCCACTCACTTTATTGCAAATACAAGTTTCTCATAAACTTTGTATAAACATCAAAACTTTGATCACCTCATCAAAGCGTATATTCCAACTCCGAGATGCTTGCTTCAGTCCATGGAAGGATCACCGAAGCTTGCACACCTTTTAGCATCCTTAGGCCTGACAAAACCTTCTGGTTGTATCACATACAACCTTTCCTCAAGTAAACCATTAAGGAAACGATGTTTTGACATCCATCTGCCAGATTTCATAATTGAAAACACAACAACTGCTAACATAATTCCAACGGACTTTTAGCATCGCTACGAGTGAGAAAGTCTCATCGTAGTCAACTCCTTGAACTTGTCACAAACATCTTTGCAACAAGTCGAGCTTTACAAATAGTGACATTCACCATCAATGTCTGTCTTCATTTTAAAGATCCATTTGTACTCAACGACCTGCCGTCCAACGAGCAAGTCTACCAAAGTCTACACTTGGTTTTAATACATGGATCCTATCTCGGATTTCATGGCCTCCAACCATTTGTCGGAATCCGGGCCCATCATCGCTTCTCCATAGCTCGTAGGTTCATCGTTGTCCAACAACATGACCTCCAAGACAGAGTTGTCGTACCACTTAGGAGCAGTACACATCCTTGTCGACCTACGAAGTTTGATAGTAACTTGATCCTGAAGCTTCATGATCATCATCATTAACTTCCTCTTCAACTAACGTAGGCTTCACAGTAACATCTTTCTGCGCTGCGCTACTCTCTGGTTGAACAAAGGTTTAACAACCTCATCAAGTTCTATCTTCCTCCCACTCAATTCTTTCGAGAGAAACTTTTTCTCGAGAAAGGACCCAGTTCTAGCAACAAACACTTTGCACTCGGATCTGAGATAGAAGGCATACCCATCTGTTCTTAGGGTATTCTATGAAGATACATTTGTCCGCTTTGGGTTCTAGCTTATTATGTGAAAACATTTTCCACACAAGCATCGCAGCCCCAAACATTAAGAAATGACAGCTTAGGTTTCTATCAAACCATAATTCACATGGTGTCATCTCAACGGATTTAGATGATGCCCTATTTAAAGTGAATGTAGTTGTCTCTAATGCATAACCCCAAAAATTATAGTAGTAAAACGATAAGAGACATCACAGTATGCACTATATCAATAGAGCATGACTATGATGTTCGGACACACCATCACACCATGGTGTTCCAGGTGGCGTTAGTTGTGAAACAAATTTCACGTTGTCTTAAGTTGTATGCCAAACTCGTAACTCAGATATTCACCTCCACGATCATATCGCGGTCATTTTTATCTTCTTGTCACGATGATCTTTAAACTTCACTCTGAATTTTCTTGAACCTTTCAAACGATTCAGACTTGTGTTTCATTAAGTAAATATACACTATATCTACTCAAATCATCAGTGAAGATAAGAAAATAACGATATCCACTGCACGCTACAAGACTCACTAGATTGCATACATCAACATGTATCATTTCCAATGAATCACTTGCCCGCTCCATCCAACGGGGTCCTTTAGTCATCTTGCCCAAGAGGCATGGTTCGCATGTCTCAACCGATTCGAAATCGATGAGTCCAAATATCCATCAGCATGGAGTTTCTACATGCGCTTTATACCAATATGACATTTAGCGGCAGTGCCACAAGTATGTGGTACTATCATTATTAACTTTGCATCTTTTGACATCAATGTTATGAACATGTGTACTACTACGATCAAGATTTCAACAAACCATTCTCACTGGGTGCATGACCATTGAAGGTATTATTCATGTAACCAGAATAACTATTATTCTCTGAGTTAAATGAATAACCGTATTGCAACAAACATGATCTAATCATGTTCATGCTCAACGCAAAACACCAAATAACATTTATTTAGGTTCGTCACTAATCCTGAAGGTAGAGAGAGCGTGCGATGTTGATCACATCAACTTTGGAAACATTTCCAACACACATCGTCACCTCACCCTTAGCTAGTTCTCCGTTTATTCCGTAGCTTTTATTTCGAGTTAATAACATTTAACAACCGAATCGGTATCCAATACCCAGGTGCTACTAGGAGTACTAGCAAGGTACACATCAATAACTCGTATATCAAATATACTTCTGTCGATGTTGCCAGCCTTCTTATCTACCAAGTATCTAGGGTTGTTCCGCTTCAGCGACCTCTCACCTCATAATAGAAGCACTTAGTCTCGGGTTTGAGTTCAACTTTGGGTTGCTTCACTGGAGCAGCAACTGACTTGCTATCCATGAAGTTTCCCTCCTTGCTCTTGCCCTTTTCGAAACTAGTGGTTTGATTAACCATCAACACTTGACGCTCCTTCTTGATTTCTACCTTCGCGGTGTCAAACATCGCGAACAACTCAGGGATCAATACTTCTATCCCTGGTGTATTATAGTTCATCACTAAGTTCTAGTAGCTTTAGTGACAGTGACTTGGAGAACTATATCAATCACTATCTTATCTGGAAGATCAACTCCCACTTGATTCAAGCGATTGTAGTACCCAGACAATCTGAGTACATGCTCAACGATTGAGCTATTCTCCTTCATCTTACAAGCAAAGAATCTTGTTGGAGATCTCATATCTCGCAACAAAGGCACGAGCCTGAGTTCACAATCTCTGCTCTAGAACATCTCATATGTTCCGTGACGTTCAAAACGTTTTGGAGCCTCAATTCTAAGCCGTAATGCATGACGCACTAAACTATCAAGTAGTCATCGAAACGTGCCTGTTAGATGTTCACAACATCTATAGACGACACTAGAGGGGGACCGAGCGGTGCATTAAGGACATAAGCCTTCTGTGCAGCAATGAGGACAATCCTCAGATCACGGACCCAGTCCGCAATTTTGCTACCAACATCTTTCAATTCTATTTCTCTAGGAACATATAAAAATACAAGGGAGCTACAGCGCGAGCTAGTAATCTACAACATAATTTGCAAAGACACTTTGACTATGTTCATGATAATGAGTTCAATTAATCATATTAATTAAGAACTCCCACTCAAATTGACATCCCTCCGATCATTCGAGTGATACATGATCCAAATTCACCAACTCAAGTCCGATCATCACGTGAGTTGAGGTGGCTGCAATGGTGAACATCATTATGTTGATCATATCTACTATATGACTCATGTTCGACCTTTCGGTCTCTCGTGTTCCGAGGCCATGTCTGTACATGCTAGGCTCGTCAAGTTTAACCCGAGTGTTCTGCGCGTGCAAATCTGGCTTGCACCCGTTGTATGTGAACGTAGAGTCTATCACACCCGATCATCACGTGGTGTCTCAACACGACGAACTTTCGCAACGGTGCACACTCGGGGAGAACACAGTTCATCTTGAAATTCAAGTGAGGGATCACCTTATAATGCTACCGCCGTACTAAGCAAAACAAGGTGCATAAAAGGATTAACATCTCATGCAATTCATAAGTGACATGATATGGCCATGAACTTGTGTTTAAGATCTCCATCTTCGAAACACCGGCATGATCTCCATCGTCACCGGCACAACACCATGATCTCCATCATCTTGATCTCCATCAATGTGTTGCCATTGGGGTTGTCACGCCCTGCATGCTTCTACTACTATTGCTACCGTAGCGATAAAGTAAAGCATTACATAGCGCTTAATGATTGACACGCAGGTCATACAACAATTAAAGACAACCCTATGAACTTTTTCATATTTTTTCTAGTCATATTTTGAGGTGGATGAAGCTGCTTTGGATTACTTTATGGTCACGGTTGCAAAAAAATGGAGAGAATTTAAATCAGACCTAAAGAAGAAGTTTGATGCCACATTGATAGATGAGGAACTTATGGAAAGACGTGATTTAAGGATTAAAAATGATGATTGGATACAACTTATCGAGTAGTGGAGAAAACCAGAATCCGAGGTAAGGCACACACTTCTTTACTTTGGGTTTGAATTGAACTAATGTCTTCATGTCATATCCTAGCTTAACTCATTTTCCGCATGATTTTTAGGCTAGCAGTGCTAGAAACAAAAAAATCATTCCAATTTGAAATTGCTACATGTAGCTGGCAGCAAGAGTTTTTCTCGTGTTGGTCATGATATGGTAAGCTCAACTACTCAAGCACTTCTTGAAAGTGATGCATCACATCAGTTTTGGTTATTTTAGTTACTAGTGAAACAAATTGGTTGCAGGCTCAGAAACTTGGATGCAATCCAGGCAGAGACAAAAAAATTGTCGAAGTACATACAAGTAAGAAAACTGGAGTTCCCACCCCACAAGCAGTGCCGCTAATTGTGAGTTGCATGTACCATTCATCATCTATTTTTTTGTAAAAATGAGTGGCATGATCATTCAGATATCATGCATGTGTCTTCGTCATGCAAATAACTTGAGGTACCTCATTTGCTTTGGTCTTGTAGAAGAAACTTCAAACTGAAGTTGCACTCCACCCAGAATTGGAGGAAAATTCTATTGAAGAAGGGGATCTTTATGCACGTGTTTTTGGAGAGAAGGAACCAAGAGGACGTGTCCGTATGTTGGGTATGGGGCCAACTCCATAGAGTGTGGGCGTGCCTGGAACCAACGCTAAAGTGCCAACAAAGCTTGCAATGCAAATGCAACTTCGTCGAAGAGCTGAACAAGCAGTTTCAACTCTACAGGAGAAATGCAAGCAATGGAACGACGCATCAATGATATGCAACACATGTTTTCACAAGAAAGTCACAGTGTTGAAATGCCCACGCCCTCGCCTCCTAATTCTATCTCTTGTCCCGTGGTAGAGTGATTAGTTGTCCACTTTTGTTAAGATATGTGAATCATAGGTACACTAACTCGTTTTATTTTTGTGTCCCTTCATAGTTCTTAGGTATTGTACCAGATGATGACGATGAGGAAGAGGAACATGAGGGTCATCATGATGTAGTCCAGGAAGATGATGGCTTGTTAATCCAAAAGCGTATACCATCTAGCCATAATGTTGCATCCACAAATTTACCACCTAGAAGCCATGTAGCCACTCCATGCGTCCATCAGGCCTCTCAAGCATCTCACAATCAAGAAAACCTGGTAATCATCTCATCTTTTAACTACATATATGTTGTTATATTTTGTTTGCTAATAGACGATGCATGATTTATGTTGGTAGGGATGTCATATATATCATTTGGTGAGATCTGATCCTATGGCGAAGGCAGTGGTTATTTCAACCAACCAAGAAACCATAGTGGGAGGTGAAGTTCTTGGGCTGCAATATTACGAAGTTCTTGTCAATGTTGTATTGAAAAGAGAGGTGGATCCTGCTCATGGATATGATGGAACGCAAACAATGGGAGATGCTCACCACATGTCCATTGCATGGCCATCAAATAGGGTAAAAATACATTTTATACATTTTCCTGTTCTAGTGTAAACTATCACATGATGCTAACTAATTGTTTTTTTCTTGTAGATCAAACCTTGCTCCAAGTCACGGTTGTCGTCAGCGCAGAGTTCAGGTATTATTCTTGTCAACATCACCATGTCTATCTCACACTTACAACTGAGAGCAAGTAGTATACCAATACCAATACCTATAGTTCTCGAGTGCTTGTCCTGAAAAGCAAATGCAAATAACAAGTCTTGTGAGCCATGGCAAATATCAGTTTAGAGATACAATTACAAGTCTTGTGTGCCCTGATACAATTACAAGTCTATTCAAAACATGTCAGTATATGATACATGTAGCAAATGGTGATAGAACATTTTTCGAGAAGTGGCGCGTCCAATCATACATGTGTTTGATAGGTAGAGTCACCTTTTTATCTTATGTTGTATATACCGTACATGTCACTTTTTTTGCAGAATTGTTGACACTTAGATTTCAGTCTCATATATATGTACAAGCACTTTTTATTAATCTATTTGCTCCAGTGTCATATATATTTTGTTAATCTATTTGCTCCAGTCTCATATATATGTACATGCACATTTTTTTATCTATTTGCTCCAGTATTTTTGTTAATCTATTTGCTCTAGTCTCATATACATGTACAGTCATTTTTTTTAATCTATTTGCTCCTGTGTCATATATATTTTGTTAATCTATTTGCTCGAGTCTCATATATATGTACATGCACATTTTTTTAATCTATTTGCTCCGGCCTCATATATATTTTGTTAATCTATTTGCTCCAGCCTCATATATATTTTGTTAATCGCTCCAGTCTCATATATCACGTCTCTTTCATCCCATGCGCTTCTCATTTTCTAAGATTGCTCAAAGATACAAGTTCTTTTGCAGGGACAAATGGCAGAAAGTAGGAAGTGTTGAGGTGGATCACAGATGTTCCACTGATCGCTTTTGTCCATAACATGGAACATTGTCGAGACATTTTGTTCATATGGAAGTTGATGTCCACTTGATCGAAGACCGGGTATCTTCCATAATATTTTGTAGTTGTCAAGTGATCAAATGATTGGTCTCTTAAGAACTTGCTCATCATATTTTGTAACAGGACATGACCTGAATGTCGACTTGGGTATTTGCTTAATGGCCGTAGCTAACTTGAGTGAAGAAAAACAATGAATCTTCTATGTATGAATGAATGTGTTGGCTGTTATCTTTTGATGAATGGCACAATGCAATTGGAATCATTTATATATGTTAGAATGAATGCATTGTGTGTTATCTTGTGTTGAATGGAATATATGAACATGAACTGAATACTGTGATTTTAATTTCATGTTAATATATGATGCATTTGCATTTATGCTGAAATGTCTAACACCCGCCGAAAGTGTGTCGGTATAAGGGCTGCATGTCACATTATTTGTTGGCATAACTAACCGGCAGATAAACTGTTGGTATAGAAATGGCCGATGCATAATGTGTCGGCAAATATAGTATCAGATAATGTGTCGGCGTAGGTATGGCGTCACAAAATCCGTCGGCATAACAGGGTGTCAGATGGACCATCGGCATAGATATGCCTGTCGTTGTAGAAATGTCTGTCGGGAGAGATCTCACCGATGTTCTCATGTTATCTGTCGGAAAAGATATATCCGTCGGCAAAGACCTTTCCCGGCAGGACTATAGGCGACACCTTCTTTCTGTCGCTGTAGATCTTTGCCGACACAAAATGTGTTGCCGTAGGTCACCTATGCCGACAGATTGTTCGACGCTACTTTGAGTGTCGTGGTGTAGTGATATTTCTTAATTGTGGAGGTGATAAAGAGTTCGTCGTAAAGGGTTACGTTGATGCAAGCTTTAACATCAATCTAGATGACTCTTAGTAGCAATCCGGATACATATAGTGGAGTAGCCATTTGTAATAGCTCCAAGTGGAGCGTGGTATTAGTGTCTACAGTATGACATAGAGATTTGCAAAGTACACACGGATCTGAATGTCACAGACCCGTTGACTAAAACCTCTTTCACATGCAAAACATGATTGAACTCCAAAACTCATTGGGTGTGAGGTTCATAACAAATCACATAGCGATGTGAGCTAGATGATTTAATCTAGTGCAAGTGGGAGACTGTTGGAAATATGCCCTAAAGGCAATAATAAATTAGTTATTATCATATTTCCTTGTTCATGATAATCATTTATTATCCATGCTAGAATTGTATTGATCGGAAACTAAGATACATGTGTGGATACATAGCCAACACCATGTCCCTAGTATGACTCTAATAGACTAGCTCGTTGATCCAAGATGATCAAGATTTCCTAGCCAAGGACATGAGATGTCATTTGATAACGTGATCACATCATTAGGAGAATGATGTCATGGACATGACCCAAACTATAAACATAGCATATGATCGTGTCAGTTTATTGTTATAGTTTTATGCATGTCAAGTATTTGTTCCTATGAACCCACTGACATCGAAGGAGTACCTTGTGTGTATCAAACGTCGTAATGTAACTGGTTGACTATAAAGGTGCTCTATAGGTATCTCCGAGGGTGTTTGTTGGGTTGGCATGGATCAAGACTGGAATTTGTTACTCCGTATGACGAAGAGGTATCTCAAGGCCCACTCGGTAATACAACATCATAACAAGCATTGCAAGAAACATGACTAAAGTGTTAGCCACATGATCTTGTATTGCGAAACGAGTAAATAGACTTGCCGGTAACGAGATTGAACTAGGTATGGAGATACCGATGATCGAAACTTGGGCAAGTAACATACCGAAGAACAAAGGGAACATCATACGGGATTAACTGAATCCTTGACATAAAGGTTCAACTAATAAAGATCTTCGTAGAATATGTAGGAACCAATATGGGCATCCAGGTCCCGCTATTAATTATTGACCGTAGAGGTGTCTTGGTCATGTCTACATAGTTCTCGAACCCGCAGGGTCTGCACACTTAAGGTTCGGTGACGTTTAGGTATAGTAGAGTTATGTATGGTATTGACCGAAGGTTGTTCGGACTCTCGGATGAGATCCTAGACGTCACGAGGAGCTCTGGAATGGTCCGGAGGTAAAGATTGGTATATAGGAAGTCCTGTTTTGGTCACCAAATTTTTTTTGGGTACTTCGGTAGTGTACCGGGAGTGCCGGGAGGGTACCGGGGGCCATCGGGAGGGGTGTCTCGGCCCAAAGGATGTCATGGGTTGTGCGAAGAGTCAAACCAGCCCCTAGTGGGCTGGCCAAACCCCCCACTAAGGCCCAAAGGTGGAAAAGGTGGAAAGTGTTTCCAAGTGGAGAGGAGGAATCCTACTCCTAATAGGATTGGAGTAGGACTCCTCCACCTCCAATTTCGGCCAAACCTTGAGGGTTTGAGGCTGCCTCCTCCCCTCCATCCCTCCTATATATACTAGAGGATTTAGAGGGGAGACCTAACCCTAATTGCCATGTGCTGCCCTCTTCTTCCTCTAAATGTGTTTCTCCTCTAGATTGATTCTGTAGTGCTTGGCAAAGCCCTACCGGATCAGCTCCACCACCACAAACGTCGCGCCCTCGCGCTGCCGAAGAACTCATCTACCTCTCCACCCACGCTTGCTAGATCAAGGAGGTGGAGATCATCATCGAGCTGTATGTGTGCTGAACGTGGAGGTGCCGTTTGTTCAACGCTAGATCGGAAGGACTCGTGATGAGACCGCGGGATGGATTGCGTTTTGGATCGTGAAGACGTTTGACTACATCAACCGTGTTTCTTAACGCTTCCTGCTTAGCGATCTACAAGGGTATGTAGATCCACTCTCCCTCTCGTAGATGCTCATCACCATGGATAGATCTTGTGTGTGTGTAGGAATTTTTTTGTTTCCCATGCAACGTTTCCCAACATGGTCTTCATCGTCATAAGCTCAAGCTCATCAAAAACATATTTCATATGCATCATATTTGTGTTTTTGGTGTTGGAGATTTTGCCGGATAATTATTGGGAAAGGTCATCTTCCTTATCCTAGTGGCATTTATTCTCCATTTCTTGTTCTTAGTTTAAATAGACATTGTTGGATAGCTCTTGTTGTCCTTTATCCAACAAGCTTGAGATTGCTCAAATCGGAGCTCGTATGCGGAAGTTATAGTTGTTTTAGTCTTACCTGTTTTACATATAGAGAGGTTGTACCGGTTCATAGAGAAGTTGTACCGGTTCATAGAGAGGTTGTACCGGTCGACCGGTACAATAGGTGTTTGGAGCGGTTGTACCGCTCCAGAATTGGTCTGAAGCTTGTACTGGCCATGTACCGCTCTACCATCGGACTAGTTTCTGTTATGGAGTGGTTCTTGGGCGGTTGTGGGCCGGTTGTTCCGGTTTAACTGGTGCCCCGGGCGGTTGTACCGCTTGTTGCTTTCCCTACAGGTAGATTTTGTCTAGTTTGACCGGTTGTACCGGTGTGCATAGCGATTGTATCGCTCCTATGTTTTTCTACACATAACGGGCAGATTCGTGGGGGCCTATTTAATGGGGTCTTTTTCCCCAATGACTCTTATCCTTAGAGCTCGTGTTTCCCCCCATTGTTGACCTTATTTGAGCTTGCTAACTCTCAATACCTGTAATGATTCTTTCTAGTTCTCTGGGGAAAAGAGAGAGGAGATCTAGATTCACATTTCCACCAATCACTTTCTCCTCTATGTGAGGGAAACCCCTTGGATCTAGATATTGGAGTTCTTCGTGTTCTTATTTGTTCTTCCTCTCGTTTTCCTCCATAGCAATAGTTGTTGTGGTGGGATTTGGGAGAGAAGGACTTGTGCACTCCGTGTGCCCTTGCCATTGCATTTAGTGCATAGGTTTGAGTTCTCCACGGTGATACGTGGAAGTGAAATTGAGAAGCTTATTACTCTTGGGTGCTTGATATCCTAGAGCTTGTTCCTCTTGGGTGCTTTGGCGCCCTAGACGGATGGTGGTGCCTCGGAGCTCAATCATTGTGATGTAAAGCTCCAGGCAACCATCGGGGTCTCCAATTAGGTTGTGGAGATTGCCCCGAGCATTTGATGTTACCTCGGAGCCACAATCCATTGTGGTGAAGCTTCATGGTGTTGTTGCGAGCCTCCAATTAAGTTGTGGAGATTGCCCCAACCTTGTTTGTACGGGTTCGGTGACCATCCTGAAGGGTCCCTTAGAGGAATGACGACATCTTGCATTGTGCAAGGGCGTGAGGAGATTACGGTGGCCCTAGTGGCTTCTTGGGAGCATTGTGCCTCCACACCACTCCAAACGGAGATTAGCATCCACAAGGGTGTGAACTTTGGGATACATCATCGTCTCCACATGCCTCGGTTATCTCTTATCCGAACCCTTTACTTATGCACTTTACTTTGTGATAACCATATTGTTTCATGTTATATATCTTGCTATCACTTAGTTGTTAATCTTGCTTAGCATAAGTTGTTGGTGGATATAGGTGAGCCTAGTTATTTTAGGTTTTGTGTTTGACATATTAAACGTTAGTTTTATTTCGCATTTGTTCAAGTCTAAATTGTAATTATTTTAAAATGTCTATTCATCTCCCTCTAGGCGACATCCACATCCTTTCAACAGCTACATTGCCAAACCAATTAACCTTCATTACATATGTTTTCTCAACACAAACTGTTTTGCCAGCACAACAAAATCCTGAGGGAGCTCTCAACAAGTGACATATGGCGACGGCTGGATGCACCTATAGCTCACAAAATTGAAACTTATGGGGCTCCTACAAAAGGTACCCCTGAATTAGTTGCTCATGTAAGACGAGCCAGCGAGCGACTGAATTAGAGCGAGAGTGCAACAACACTAATGGCCGTCCCATGGGGCATGCGCGCAAGCCCTACATGCAAGACATATGCTAATCTCGGTGTAAGCAAGATATAACATTTACATCCCTAGTTCTCCCTCGAACGCGAATACCTTTTGTCTCTTCTATTTTGATATGAATACCTTTCATCCTCCTTTGATTCATATAATAGGAATATCATAGGAATAGAAAAATCCGACATGTATATCAATTTCTATAAGGAAAAAAGATGACATTTGATTCACAAGATATGAATTTTTCCATTGAGTTTAGGATAATAATTTTTCCTTTTAAAGTATAATGATTGATTCCTATCCTGCAAAAAAATATGAATCCATTCATACAAACCAAAAGGCTCCGAAGGATTTTTCTTTCCTTTGAAAATCTTATCCTATAAAATTCCTACAATATTTGTAATAGCCAAAGAGGCCTCTCTCACCTCCATCGGCCCAGGCCCAACAGAAGAGGCCCCAATTCCTCGTTGCCAGCCCTAAAAAAATCCTCTGCCTTTCATTTCCGGCCGCCGGCATGTCTCCGTGCGGCCCCTTGCGCTGACTCGACCTCACCAGCCCTACAAATTCACATCGTGACGGAGTGGCACGATGGAGCTGCGGTCGGGCCACCGCCTCAATCCTCCGTCGTCGTCCCTTCCCGCCGGCGCCGTCCCTTCCGCTCAGAAGGCGGCGGAGTGGACCAGATCAGCGCTCTTCCCGACGACCTGCTCCTCCAGGTACTCGTTCGTCTCCGCTGCGCTCGCACCGCCGCCCTCACCAGCGCCGTCGCCCGCCGGTGGCTCGGCCTCTGGAGGTACCTTGCCGAGCTCTCCTTCCGGGAGATCGCGCCGGCCGCCCTCGTCCAGGTCGCCCGCCCCACCATCTCCCTCCTCGAGATTGACATACCCGAGGAGCACAGGGACCAGATTGACCCTACCCGCGTCTCCGCGCTGCTCCGTACGTCCGCGCGGCTGGCGCCCACGGCTCTGGTCTTCACTGCTTGCGGGAACTGTAAAGATGGTAGGATTCCTATCGAGGTTCCTGTCTTCCATCGAGCCACCTCGATCAAGCTGAAAGTGGGCAACCTATATCTAACACCGCCGTCCCATGGACTTGAGTTCCCTGTGCTGGAGAGGCTGTCCGTCTCTGGCTTCGCCTTTGACATGGATGACTTTATCCAGTGCTGCCCTCCCCTGCGCGTACTAGAGGTGGGCAACGGCTGGGGTCTCGGTAAGATCATAGTCCACTCAGCGACGATCGAGGAGCTTGTCGTGAACTACTGCTGTTGGGTGAACGGCATCGACATCATGGCACCTGTGCTTAAGCAGTTCGAGCTGTCGACCTGGATGAGCTTGGATTTCAGCGTGTCGTTCAACGCGCCGATGGTGGAGAATCTCTGGTGGGACATCTGCTCCTTTCAAAATGTCGGGATTGATGTCTGGCGCTTGCGCAGCCTAAACTTAGAGCATTTCCAGCCGTTGGCCCCGTAGGGGGCCGAAATAACGTCGTCTGGGACCGAGCCGGCGATAAAATCGGCTTGGAGGGGGCTCGTTTTCCCAGTCGAACCCCTGAGGTCGCCTCACAACCGCCGTTTTCGGTCCATTATCGGCGTAGAATCGGCCCAAATTCGGTCCCGTTTCGACGCTATTTCGGCTTTGAAATCAATAAAATCGACGCTTTTTGGACATAAAATGAACAAAATCGGCGCTCTTTCGGCATAAATTCAACAAAAAACTGAATGTTTCGTACCAAAGTTCATCATAGAAATTAATACAAAATCAAATAGTTCAATGAAGCAAGTTCCAACATAAATTAAAACAAATCAAGCTAGGCGTTGCCCTTAAGCCTCCATAGGTGCTCCATCAGATCGTCTTGCAGTTCTTGATGTACTTGTGGGTCTCGGATTTCCTGGCGCATATTGAGGTAGGCAGTCCATGTTGCTGGTACCTGGTGATCAACAACTGTAAGAGGTCCCATCCTGTGATATGGTTCAGGATCAAACACTGGCTCTTCCTGCTCGCTCTCAATGATCATGTTGTGCAAGCAGACACAACAATTCATGATGTCCCGCATCTGCCTTTTGGACCAGGTCATAGCGGGGTACCTGACAACAGCAAATCGTGATTGGAGCACACCAAATGCTCGCTCGACATCTTTTCTGTAAGCCTCCTGACACTTAGCAAAGTGTGCCTTCTTTGGCGCCATAGGTTTTGAGATAGTCTTCACAAATGTGGACCATCTCGGATAGATACCATCTGCTAGATAGTATCCCTTGTTGTATTGGCGTCCATTGACCTCAAAGTTCACCGGAGGAGCATGACCTTCAACAAGCTTGGCGAAGACATTCGAGCACTGCAAGACGTTGATATCATTGTGAGTTCCTGGCATACCAAAGGAGTGCCAAATCCATAGGTCATGTGTGGCTACTGCCTCAAGTACCACACTGCAACCACCTTTGACGCCTTTGTACATCCCCTGCCAAGTAAATTGGTAGTTTTTCCATGACCAATGCATGCAGTCGATGCTTCCAAGCATCCCTGAAAATCCTCTTGCCGCATTCTGTGCCAGGATTTGAGTAGTGTCTTCGGCATTGGATGATCGCAAATATTGTGGTCCAAACACTGCCACCACTGCTCTGCAGAACTTGTACATACACTCAATGGTGGTGGACTCGGCCATTCGCCCATAGTCTTCTTGTATGTCCGCGGGAGCTCCGTATGCAAGCATCCTTATAACTTGGGTGTATTTTTGAAGTGAGGAGAATCCAATTGTGCCGGTGCAATCCTTCTTGCAAATGAAATAGCTGCCGAACCCCCGGATGGAATTAACAATCCTGATGAAGAGCTTCCGGCTCATCCGGTAGCGACGCCGAAATATTTTCTCACCGTGCAATGGAGAGTCGGCGAAGTAGTCGGCGTAGAGCATACAATACCCCTCCATCCGATGCCTCTGCTTGCTCTTGCGCCGCCCCGGCGTCGAGCCACCTCGCCGGGGCTTGTCATTGTTGACGAACAGGCCGGCTAGCGAGGACAGTATCATGAGGTGCTCCTCGTCGGTGGTGTCGGCCTTGGCTTCTTCCTCCAGCAGGGTCGTGAACGCCTCCTCGTCGTCCGAGTCCATGGCTAAGCAGGCAAAACGTCGAACACCTTGTCAGCGTGACGGGCGAGCAGGCGAGCAGACGACGGTGCCCCGGCCGGCGTGGCTTGGGCGAGGGATGGGCGAGGGTCGGGGAAGCGAAATCCGGCGAGGGAGGACGAAGTGGGGTCTTCTAGCGGCGGCGCAGGGGCCGTGAACAGGCGAGGATCGCCGGGGTCGGCAGCGGGGGAATGGCTCGGCACTAGGAAAAAAGGACGAGATTCGCCTGACAGTGGTGTCCCACACGCTGATTTGTTACCGTCGGAGCCTCCAAGAGGCCCCTAGCGCCCTGGGTTCGGCGGCCCAAAAAAGGGCTCTAACCGGCGAAAAAGGGGGTCCTGGGGGCGCGACTAGGTCGATTTTTCAATGCCGGCGACGAAAAAGGGCCCTGGGGGGTCCTTTGGGGCCGTGGCTGGAGATGCTCTTATGGAAGGAGGAGAATGTCAATATCCTACGGTTGTACATAAATGCTCCGGTGCGTCCACTATCCTGCTTTATTTTCCTCTGCTCCACAATATATTCATGTTAGAATGTGTCAATGGTACATAACTTAATCCACGGTTATTGCCCAACTAAAATAAATTACTGCTGTGGGGCAAAAGGCCGCCAACACTGCTATTTCGTTGATATTGTGGCTGCCAATATGAAAACTGATTTATAAATTCATGTTCACCAACTACTCTCTCTAGTCATGCCCTGAATTCTCATTCTATTAGTTTATGAAATGCATGCATTGCCCTTCATCGACCTTGTATCTTACCTGTCTGCATGCTCCAGTTAACACTTTGTTGATTAAATTACTTTCGTGGTATGTTGCCAAATTGTTGTTCTTGTACTATGATTTTATTTTTCTATTTCCTTCACTTCATGCACATACATTTGCAGGTTTATGCACTAGAAGCAGAGAGGAACTTCAGTCAAGAGATAGCATCGCTTCCTTACTTCTCTGTTCTGCATCTAAGTCTGGTTACATGGGGGCATATTTTTGGGCCACTGGTGTTGAATGTACTTGGGATCTGCACTGTGGTACAAAAGCTTAAGGTGACCATAAACAAAGTCACGGTAATTCTTCACTTTGGCTACCTGATATATATGCATTTTAAGGAGATTGGTTTAGCTACAGTACTAGCTTAATTAGAAAAATGCACAAGTTAATTGCATTTTGGTTACTACCTCCCTCTGGTTTTATTAGTCCCCTTCCTATTTTGGGTCAAAATTTGACCATAAATTTAACTAATAAAATATAAGTTATATGTAGCAAAAATAGTATCATTGGAAAATACTTTCGAATACCAATCCAACAATATAATTAACATGTCGCTTATATTTTGCTAGTCAAATATACGGTCAAAGTTTCAAAATACAATGGGGACTCATAAACCCTAACGGAGGTAGTATAAAGAATTAACAGCACTTTACTTATCTTTCAGTGGAGACAACAGTGCCCACCAAATTGTCCTTGTGAGCAACCCCCAAACTGGAGAAGTGAAACTATCTCGTTGCCAGCTCTTGAAGAAGTAGAAATAAAAGGTTTCGAAGGAAATGTCGATGAAATTGATTTCCTGAAACTTCTGTTCAGATGCACGCGTCTGATGAAAACAATGACCATGACACTGCCCCGTGAGGTCTTACCAACCAGCAGAGGATGCAAGAAAACCTACAGGATTTTTAGGGAAAACCCATCTGTGAAATGCCGTGTTTATCGCACTGTGGGGAGGAGGTTCTGTACCCATGATGGTCAAATGCTTCTGGTTGTAATCAGAGATGGTATCCTCAAGCTATGTTGTCTAAGCTTGAACGCCTTCTGTTTGTTACTTAACCTAGCCTTCAGATTGTGCTGAAGATTTCAGAACAGTTCAATTAACATGTTTTCTGTTCTGGACGATGATCGAAATGTGTTGATGCGAATTAACATGCTTGGTTTTGAATTTCCCTGCTTTTTATCTCTATTATGAACCTGCATATTCCTTAGATTGAATTTTATATCAACACTCCTATGGATTAGTACATGTTTCACATTACGTGGTAGTAGAGGTACTATCTTTTTCTGAGCTAGCGGAGGTATGGTCATGTGAAGACCAAGGGTGATTTTGGCGTTGCTCCTGCTGACCAGAACTTCAGGAAGGGGTGCTGCGGCTTGGCCACTTCCAGGACTACTCTATCGCTGAAGAAGATCAGGAGGGTGCGAGGATCTGGCCATCTCCTTCGGCTCCCACCATGCTATCACTTATCATCAGACCTGCCTGCCCACAAAGAAATGAAGTCCTTGTGATCTTCTAATTGCGACAAAATATATTCTTATTCGGAAGTTCAGCTTTCCAAAGGTCGTCCTACTGCAGCTAATTGGTCCTGAGCTTCCCTTGGAGAGCTGGGATTTCCACTGCAGCTAATCATTCTCATCTGTATGAGGTCGGTGCACTGCACTGCACTGGTCGATAGTATAGGCTCTGTTTCAAGAAATTGAAATGGATTCCAATCTTCGTGTCGGAAAGAAAGAAAAAGAAATGGGGTCCAATCTCAAAACCGAGTGGAATTGGAAATGGGTTTCAATGTGAATGTTGTTGTTTGCATGTTCATGGAAAGGGGGGACGGAGTCAAAGAGAAGAGCCAATTCCAGTTTCTGTTTGGATGTACAAAAACTTGAAATTATAATTCCGAAGGAGTTTGAAGACTGTAACTTGTTGTACATCAAGGTCCAAGACCTTTCTCTGGACGAGCTCCTTCCCCCCGCGTGCAACCGAGGGGCTTCCCAGCCGCCGCGCCCAGGGCCGCCCTTCCCTCCCCTTTGCTCCCTGCCGCCGCGAGATCTCGCTGGCGGCGGCGGGGCCTCTTCTGCCCCCCCCCCCCCCCCCCCCCCGCGTCGTGGTGGCCGGTGCGGGCCAGCGGCTTCGGATGGGGGCGCGGCGCTACGTGGGGCGCGACAGCGGTTGCTGCGGAGACGCGGAGGGCTACGATGGTTGTCGGTGGTGTGTGCCGGCCGTGGAGGAGCCGCGCGGACCGGGCGCCCCGGAGCTGGCTGTCTGGCCATGGTTGGTGGCGCAGGGTGGTGGTTGTGGCCATGGTTGGTGGCGCAGGGTGGTGGTTGTGGCCTGGTGAGGTTGTGGCGCGGGTCTGAGGCCGGGCTGGTGTACTCTCGAGCGGCTGGCGGCGGAGCGCCAGCTGTTGCTGCTGGCGGTGGTGCCGGCTGGCCAGATCAGTTCGGATCTGGCCCATGGCTGCCGGCGGAAGGTTCGGGCCTGGCCCTCAGGTGTGGATGTGGGCCGCCATGGCGTGGTGGTGGCTCATGGTGGCGGCTCTGGCCTCGGTGACGGCTGGCTTCCTCTCCGACGTCGGCTCGTCTGCGGTTGGACTATGTCTATCTTCGCTTCATCTCCTTGTTTTTCGGGCTCTACATCGGTTGAAGGGCCGGCTCGCTCCCAGCTGCGGTCCATTGTTCGTCTCGTGTCCGGTGTGATAGGACCGAGTTCGTTGCGCATGGTGTGTAGGATCGAGCTCGTCTCGCGACGGTGCAGCAATATCGACCTCCTCTTGTGCACGATGTTGTAGGACCATGCTCGTCTCGCGCCCGGTGCTGCAGGACGCGTCGATGGAGGCCAGTTCTGGCCGGCCTTTGGGTCTCGGCATTGGGGGCTACCTAGCGCAGAAAAAGGCGGATCCTTTTCGCTCATCTCTTTTGTTGGGGTAGCGGCGAATCTCGGGTGAGATGGTGTCAAGGTTTTGGATGTCGGGGCGGCGACCCTGGTGGTGGTTGCACGATGCTCGTGGGCAGAGCCCGTGACTTGGTGTTGTCTGGTGGCCATGGTCGTGTGGGCGGCCTGGTAGCCGGGATGTGGCGATCAGGGGCGATGAGTATTGGTCGGGATGAAAACCTACTCTATCTTCGGACGGACTGCCGGTGGCGAAGCTCGTTCCCTTCTTGAAGGCGTCGTTGTGGCTCTCATCGTCCGTCATGCTGCTCCAGAGGAAACTCTGATCGTAGGATCGAGCGATGGCGGCACTCTTGTGTCGTATTTTTTCTGAAGGCACCGTCTTGGAGCCCACGGTTCGTCGTATGTGGCATCTCGTGTTGCTATGATCAGTGCCTTTGTATCCTGCCTTGGGTGTGTGGGTGTGTGGTGTTGGCGTGCGTTTGTATCGAAATGTTGTTGGTGATCATTGCTTTATATATAAAGCGGGGTGAAAGCTTTTTTGGTAAAGTGTTGTACATGTTTGAAAATGTATTGTCCACAACCGTTATATTATTACGATATTTGTCAATTTACAATAAAAATCAAAATTACAAAGCCACAATATTATTTGAAAAATGTGAAAAACATCTTGAAAACTAGACAATACCTTGCGCGTTATAATGGGATGATAGTGTAATAAAATATTTTAAAGAGTGAGGCACACGATAAGAGGAGTAAGAAAATGAAAATAAGAAATGCTTTGCAGCAGAAGATGGCTTGGATTTAATGTGTAACTCTGAAATCAACTTACTTAGTACGATTAGTTCTCTAACCAAATTTGCAGAGGATCTTACCTTTGATCATCTCGATAGAAAGAAGACAATACATCTGATGTGTTGCTAATGAAAAATTAGCAATTAATACTGCAATACAAATTACATGTTTACACCTTGAATGAACTCTCCACTGAACTTACATAGTACTATATGTTGGAAATATGCCCTAGAGGCAATAATAAATTGGTTATTATCATATTTCCTTATTCATGATAATTGTCTATTGTTCATGCTATAATTGTGTTAACCGGAAACCATAATGCATGTGTGAATACATAGACCACAACGTGTCCCTAGTGAGCCTCTAGTTGGCTAGCTCGTTGATCAATAGATGGTCATTGTTTCCTGGCCATGGATATTGAATGTCGTTGATAACGGGATGACATCATTAGGAGAATGATGTGATGCACAAGACCCAATCCTAAGCATAGCACAAGATCGTGTAGTTTGTCTGCTAGAGCTTTTCTAATGTCAAGTATCATTTCCTTAGACCATGAGATTGTGCAACTTTCGGATACCATAGGAATGCTTTGGGTGTATCAAACGTCACAACATAACTGGGTGACTATAAAGGTGCACTATAGGTGTCTCCGAAAGTGTCTATTGGGTTGGCACGATGATTGTGTTGATCAAAAACTCAGATACATATGTGGATACATAGACAACACCATGTCCCTAGTATGCCTCTAATAGACTAGCTCGTTGATCAAAGATGCCTATGGTTTGCTAGTCATGGACACGAGATGTCATTTGGTAACGGGACCACATCATTAGGAGACTGATGTGATGGATAAGACCCAAACTATAAACATAGCATATGATCGTGTCAGTTTATTGCTACTGTTTTCTGCATGTCAAGTATATGTTCCTATGACCATGAAACCATGCAACTCATTGACACTGTAGGAGTACCTTGTGTGTATCAAACGTCGCAACATAACTGGGTGACTATAAAGGTGCTCTACAGGTATCTCCGAGGGTGTCTGTTGGGTTGGCATGGATCAAGACTGGGATTTGTTACTCCGGGTGACGGAGAGGTATCTCAGGGCCCACTCGGTAATACAACATCACAATGAGCCTTGCAAGCAATGTGACTAATTGTTAGTTGCGGCATCTTGTATTACGGAACGAGTAAAGAGACTTGTCGGTAACGAGATTGAACTAAGTACGGATATACAGACGACCAAATCTCGGGCAAGTAACATACCGAAGAACAAAGGGAACATCATACGGGATTAACTGAATCCTTGACATAGAGGTTCGACCGATAAAGATCTTCGTAGAATATGTAGGAACCAATGTGGACATCCAGGTCCCGCCATTGGTTATTGACCGTAGAGGTGTCTCGGTCATGTCTACATAGTTCTCAAACCCGCAGGGTCTGCACACTTAAGGTTTGGTGACGTTTTGGTAGTATAGAGTTATGTATGGTGGTGACCGAAGTTTGTTCGGAGTCTCGGATGAGATCCCGGACATCACGAGTAGCTCCGGAATGGTCCAGAGGTAAAGATTGATATATAGGAAGTCCTGTTTTGGTTGCCGGAAAAGTTTTGGGCTCATCGGTAGTGTACCAGGAGTGCCGATAGTGTACCGGGGAACCACCGGGAGAGGTATTTCGACCCAAGAGACTACATGGGCTGTGGGAGGAATAATACCAGCCCTTAGTGGGCTGGCCAAAGTCCCACACAAGTCCCCATGCGGCTGGGGAAGAAATTCCAAAGGAGAAAAGGTGGAAAAAGGCAAAAAGGTGGAAATAAGGAAGGAGTCCTAATCCTACTAGGAGTGGAGGAGGAGGATTCCTCCTCTCCCACTTCGGCCGAAGCCTAGAGGGGCTGGCCCTTGCGCCAAGCCTCCTCCTCCTCTCCTCCTATATATACTAGAGGGTTTTAGGGTTTTGGCATTAGATTTTCAGTCACGTGCAACCCTACCCTCTAGTTCATAGTTTCTCCTCTAGATCGGTTTTAGCTGTGCTTAGGCGAAGCCCTGCTGAGATTACTCCACCACCATCGCCGCAGCGCCGTCACGCTGCTGTAGAAATCGTCTACCTATCCACTCCCTCTTGCTAGATCAAGAAGGCGGAGATCGTCATCAAGTTGTATGTGTGCTGAACACAGAGGTGTCGTCCGTTTGACGCTAGATCGGAAGGACCGTGATCAAGATCGCAAGACGGATCATGATGAGATCACGGGATGGATCGTGATGAGTTAGTGGGACGGATCGTGATTGGATCGCGAGACGAATCGTGATGAGATCTTGGGATGCTCGGCGATTTGGATCGCGAAGACGTTCGACTACACCAACCGCGTTTCTTAACGCTTCCCGCTTAGCGATCTACAAGGGTATGTAGATCCACTCTCCCTCTCGTAGATGCTCATCACCATGGATAGATCTTGAGTGTGCGTAGGAAATTTTTTGTTTCCCATGCAACGTTCCCCAACACTATATTATGTATATATAGCATCTTGATCATAGAATAGATGTCGTGGCAGTTTATGATAGAAACAGTATAAAGGAAGCACAAGATTTAATAATTAAGAGCTATACCTAAAAGTTGTTTATCCCCTTCACAATAACTAGATGTGCTATAGTTGCATCATCAGATGTTGTGAGGAGTAGATGGAGCATGCAGGCGGATGCCAACAGGTATCCAAGCGGCGGTGACGCAATGCAATGACCTGCTTGTGTAACGGATCGAAATTAGACTGATGATGAGTGGCGGCGAAACAGTAAGAGATAGCATCACTTCACAACTTTTCTGTTCTGTAGCTAAGTCTGGTAACACGGGGGCATATTTTTGGGCCACTGGTGTTGAATCTACTTGGGATCTGCACCGTAATACAAAAGCTTGAAGTGGCCATAGATAAATACATGGTAATTATTCACTTCGGCTACCTGGTATATATGCATTTTAAGGAAATCTGTTTAGATATAGTAGATTAATTAGATAAACGCACAAGTTAATTGCATTTAGGTTATAAAGAATTAACATTACTTCACTTCTCTTTCAGTGCAGACAAGTATGTCCATCAAATTGTCCTTGTGAGCAACCTCAAAACTGGAGAGGTCAAACTATCTCCTTGGCAGCTCTTGAAGAAGTAGAAATAAAAGGTTTCGAAGGAAATGGCGACAAAATTGATTTGCTAGAACTTCTGTTCAGACGCACGCCTCTGATGAAAACAATGACCATGACACCGCCCCCTGCGGTTTTACCGACCAACATAGGATGCAAGAAAACCTACAGGATTCTTAGGGAAAACCCATCTATGAAATTTCCTGTTTATCATAGCTATGGGGCGAAGGTTCTGTACCCATGATGGTCAAATGCTTCTGGTTGTAATCAGAGATCGTATGCTCAAGCTGTGTTGTCTAAGCTTGAACGCCTGTTGTTTGTTACTTAACCTAGCCTTCATATTTTGCTGAAGATTTCAAAACAGTTCAATTAACATGTTTTTTGTCTTGGACACTAATTGAAATGTGTTGATGCGAATTAACATGCTTGGTTTTGTATTTCCTAGCCTTTTAGCTCTATGATGAACCTTCATATTCCTTAGGTTGAATTGGATATCAATGATCTAGATTATTAGATGTTTCACATTACGTGGTAGTATATGTATTTTTTGTTGAGGTAGCAGAGGTATAGTTAGGTGAAGACCAAGGGTGATTTTGGCGCTGCTCCAACTGACCAGGACTCCATGAGAGAAACGGGAGAGGGGTGTGTAGGATCCAAAGTATGTCTAGGGGGTGATTAGACTACTTGACCAAATTAAAAATCTAGCCTTTTCCCTATTTTAGATGTTGGCAAGTTTTAACGATTGTAGCAAGTCAAGCACATCCTGCATATGCAAGTCTAAGAGTGTAGCAACGAAAGTAAAGACATGCACATGAAAGTAAAGGAAGGGATAGGAAGTTCAAACACAATTGATGATAGAAAGATTTTTCCCGTGGTTCCGATAGGTGGTGCTATCGTACGTCCACGCTGATGGAAACTTTAACCCATGAAGGGTAGCGGTCGGGAGAGTACACGGAGGGCTCCACCTATAAGGGTCCATAAAGTAGCAACCTCGTCTACTCCATCGCGGCTTCTGTCCACGAAGGACTAGCCTCACTATGGATACATCTTCACGAAGCAAGCAATCTCGTTGCCCGGACAAATTTCTTGGTTCAACTCCACACATGAAGAAGGAGGCTCCCAAGCGACACCTAATCAATATAGGAGACACCACTCTCCAAAAGGTAAAAGATGTGGGAACAATGATGAACTCCTTGCTCTTGTACTTCAAAAGATAGTCTCCTTAACACACAATTACTCCCTCATAGATATGGCTTGGTAGAATAGGTTGATTGGGTGGAAAGCAACTTGGGGAGGCTCGAAATCAAGATTCATATGGTTGGAGTGTAGGATCTTGATCTCAACACTTGAGTAGGTGGATCTCTCTTAGAAAATGTGATGGGGCAAGTGTAGGTATGTTCTAAGTGTTTCCTCTGCGAGTGAGAGGAGGTGGAGGGGTATATATAGGCATCTCCAAAAATCCAACCATTGCAACATTATTGCCCAGCTCGGTGAAACCAATCCAAAAACTCGGTTGCACCGACTAGTTCAAAATGTGGCAACTTTCGGCTTCTCGATGAGACCGATATATAAATCTCGATGGTACCGATATGGGTGACCTAGGCAGTTTCCAAATCTCGGTGAGACCGATTTCCAAAACTCAGAAATTTCAATTCTTGAAAATGGCTAACCAGAAAGTTGGTTCCTGGTTTCGGTTACACCGAATGGAATGTTGGTGTCATCGAGACCTTAGGGTTTGGCTTAGGATCTCTCTAGGGTAAAACTCGGTAGGGCCGAATATGAAAACTTGGTGGCACCAATTTTAGTGGTAGGGTATAGACACAGAATTTGTGAGAGAATTTCATGTAGGCCCTAATTTCATGTGTATTTTTGGTGGCTAATCTCCAAGCACTTGAGCAACCAGATCATCATAGAAACCTCATCCCCTTTTAATAGTATTGGCTTTCCTATGGACTCAAAAGTGATTTACCACAAAATGTAAAATGTAGAGTCTTCAAGCTTGTTGCCAATAGATGTTCATTGCATCTAGGGGATCTCCTCACAATCCTTTTGCCAACCCATTCGTTGAAATATACTTGGTGAAAACATTAGTCTAATGAAATATATGTTGTTATTAATTACCAAAATCACCTAGCAAGAAGTTGTGCTTTCAATCTCCCCCTTCTTGGTAATTGATGACAACATATAGATCAAAGCTTTGATAGGGATAAAAAAAGGAATAACATCGTCGCTTTGAGAGGTATGTGATAAGCAAGAGCTCCCCCTAAATTTGTGCATCATTTTAAAAACTGCGTTTGAATGCAAATGCACAATCGATTAGAAGCATGGGTAAATCTTCCATGTCACATACAACTTGGTGGTGTGCATAGATGATATGAATGGATTACAATGTACATAACACCAAACAAGTGAAAAATCATAATATAAACATCACATGGATAGGAAATAGTAGCATCATCTAGCAAAGCGTATGATCAAACACAACAGAGTTTAAGAACAACCAAGCGATAAACCAAATGTTTTAAAATAGAGAGAGTAACCAAAAGACAAAACACTCTATCTCGAAGCCCTATGATCTATACACTTCTCCCCCTTTCGCAACAAGTTAGCATAAAGTTCAAAGGTATAGAGCTAAGCGTCGTTCTGGGCTTTATCTACTCCGGTAGCCGTTGAAGGAGTCGAAAGAAGGGCGTTGGAGAATGCTTCATCTGAAGTCCTCTGAGGTGGTGGAGTAGATGTTGAAGGAGCAGAAGGAGCTGATGGAGTTGATGCTGGTGCTGATGAAGATGGTCTCAACTCTGGAGCAGGCATGGTAGACGATCTGACATGTGTCTTGAACTGAGTCTGATCTTCTAGAGGAGGACTGTCATCATTACTAGAGTGGGGACTGGGCACTGCATCAACTTCCCGCTTCAACTCTATGACAGTCTTGGTCAGCTCATCCACCTTGTTGTCTAGAGCACGAAACTTTGTTTCCACAATCCTCTCAAGTCTCTTTTGGTTCTTGAGGATCTCAACCACATTCTTTTCTATCCCTTAGATGGTGTTGATAAGATAGGACATTTGGTCACTCTTTGTCTTAGGACTTTAAGCACTAGTGGCTCTAGCTTCCTCTGCCTCTGCCTGTGCAGTAGCTGAGGTGGGATGAGTAGGATCCATCACCACAATGTTGTCCTCAAAATTTGGCAGGAGTGGCAGATGTGGACGATCAAGTGCATATTGGCTCTTTCCAACTTTGGAGTTGATTAGCATCTAGATATTTGGAGCATATCCACAAGATCATTTCTGATCTGCAGCTGTCCTCTTGAATGTGTCAACAATCAAATCCATCACCTTGAATCTGGTGTGGGTGTCCACATGGTGAAGCATATTTATGGAGTACCCCTGGTCATCTTGTCATCTCCAGACTTTGGTATCAATGCATGCCTCATAATAGTATTGGTGGTGGGTAGTCCTGCTTGCAAGAAGTAGACAGAGCCAAGCTTATGAGTCTTCACATATGCAGTGGGGATAGGATTATACATATTGGCCATGGAGTTGTGATTCATCTTGGCCTCAACATAGACATCAAGATCTCCTTCTTGAATCTCCGGGGCTCCTAAGATGGTAGCCCACTCATCAATTGAATACTAGTATCTGGTGCCATTAGTCATCCATACAATCCTTCCATCTGAATAGAAATGAGCTATGGAATAGAATTGTGTAATCATCTCATCATTCCATGCAGTGAACTCTCTGCCAACAAATGTATCAATATCAATGGCCTTGAAGTTCTCTAGCACATGAGATAAGTAATCTTCATTTTCCTTTATGAACTTCCAATCAAGATATCTCATGTCGCTAACTGCAAGACTCTTGTCTAGCAATACAGTCTCATATAAATCTTGTTGCTCCTCAGTGTGGAAGCAATCATCTACAATAGTCCTTCTCCTGCTGGAATATGGATCATCTACTCTCCATTTCCTGAGCCCTTGGTCCTTTCTCTTTTTTCATGTCCTCTACCACTTGGTGATCATCATTATGCTCTGGCAGATGGGGTCTCAATTTCCTCAACACCGCAACATCTTACTCTTATTCCATGGTGGAAGATTTCTTGTTCTTCTCAGCAAGTGGAATGTCTTTGGTGGTCCTCTTTGGCTTGGGGGCAGCTAGCTTCTTGGGAGCAGTTGGCCTGGCCTTGGATGGAGGCTTGCTAGGCATAGCATCAGCCAACAACTTCTTTTTCTTGGAAGGAGGAGGTTTTGCAACTGATTCTTCCTCTTCCTCCTCCTCATGCTCAGCTAGGTCCTCATACATGGAAGTTGGTCTGCCAACCACATGAACAATTCTCTTCCTTGCTCTCTTCTTCTCAGTTGTCTTCTTAGCCAAAGACTTTGTCTACCCTAAGGATGTAGGATTCTCAGTGATAGTCGGCTTCCTCTTGGCAGTCTCAGGAGCCCTTGTGTCAGTTGTGTTGGCATATTCTTTCCTTATGGGCCTCCTTGAAGATGTGACCTCTTCGGAATTTTTCTTGGCAACTTTTTCCTTCTTTTCTAGCTTCTTTTGGGCTTGGATTTCTTCAGGCACCAAATCTGAATCTTCCTCACCAGAGTTGAGTTTTTTCCTAGCCCTAGTGGCTGGCTTGGACAAACCATGAGAGTTGGTGGTGCCAGGGTCTTCTGATGAAGAGCTAGCCTCTAGGCTAGTACCTGCTTCCAGATCAACACTTTGGTCCTTGAAATCATTGTCACTGTCCTCTCAACCAAACATGATCTCCCTGTGAATAGATGTAGAAGAGTGAAGGGGATGAGCATCAGAAAACATAGAAGTTTTTGCAAATTTTGAACTCAAATTCTTAGTCTTAAAATTATGTTAAGTTGGTTTCAGTTCTACCGTTTTTAAGTTTTCTAAGCCACCGAGACATGAACCCTCATTTGACACAGACTTGGCAACCTTTTCGGTTTCACTGAAAAGAGAAACCTGGTCTCACCGAGAGTGTTCTCAGTAACCGTATACCCCGAATCAGTGGTACCGATTCGTATCAACTCGGTGACGCCGAGACACACATGGCGGAAATCTAAACCTAAAAAATTCCGTTCATCTAATCTATTCAAGTTTTCGTTTGGATAGAATCGTTTCAAACTGTGGCTACAAGACAACCAGGACCTATTGCGCAAGAATAAAAAAGGGGAGCACAAAAGGGGTCGAGTTCTTACCCTAATGCAGTGAAGAACTCGCTACGACAGCGACGACAAGGAGGATTGCCGTTGACGGCAACAGACTCTGCCGACGAGGGCGCACGGGAGATGAAGGGTGACGTCCTTGGACACGAGCGGCGGCAACAGAGGGTTGCGGGAGGCCGAGATATTGAAGTAATTTGCAACTCCGGGTTCGCGGATATATAAATCCTACTACTGTCGGTGACACCGATGCCAAAATTTCGGTGCCATCAAGTCTCTTAACTGCCAGAAGATAGAGTAACTCGGTGAAGCCAAGATTTTGATTCCGGTTGTACCTAGGTTCAAAAACCAGATCAACTCTTGTGCTTCGGTGAAACCAATTTTGTAGAGTTGGTTACACCGAGTGGCACATGGGAGGTTTTGGAAGATAACTCTTGTCGAAATGGAACACTGAGTGCTCCTCACACAGAGGGTCCGAAAAGTGCTTGCTCAAATTTTGTGATGAAGCATGAATAGAATTTGAGACGAGAAAGAACAGATAGCTAGAGGAAGGTATTTAGGCATTCTTATATATCCAATTGGCTAAAGAAAATCAAAGCCAAATCAAAACACTTGGATATCCTAGAATGAGTAAAGATATGCATACCACCATGCTCACACATTAAGATGTCAAATGAAATATGGCAAACATGCAAAACTACTCTAGTATCTACCAAGCACTTTGGCGATGACAGAGTCATCTATATATGAGTATATTGACTTAGGAGCCAAGTAAGAATACTTGATCATAGGTCATAGTCATCGTTTAAGAACAAGTGGGGTTGCCACTTTTACATATAGATTTTAATGTGTTCACATCTTAAGAGATGATTTGACTCAAGTCTTAGAGTAAAGCTCCCCCTTGATGTGACGTCCCCTTAAGAGGGATAAACTAACCTTGGGTTTTGTCGTAGAAGACTTCATGTTGGTGTTGTAGTAGTGGATGCTCATAGTTGATGAATATCATCTTGAATTGGGAGCAATCCTTGTTGTTTCGTACTCTTCTCACCTACATGGGTTAGTCCCACACAAGGAAAAAATACAAGGATATCTATGGACATGAAGTGAAGCACATATAGATGGCATCCATTGATTCTTTAATTACCTTGTCCCTTGCTTACTTGCGAGGGATTTGTGACTCCTTGAACTATTGCATAAGGTTTTAGTTGATTGCATTAGTTCTTGACAATGATTATTGTGAGTGAATTTTGTTGGTGGGGTCACCCCTCAAGAACTTCTCTAGTTCTTCTTCTTCTTTGGGGATCCACGTCAACTTGATGGGGATCCTTGGAGTTGAAGTATCACTTGTTCAAGTATAGCTTGTGGTAGCCTTGGGAACCCACTTGACTATAGCTTGATATTCGTCTTCAAATGTGTCAATATCCTCATGAAGCTTGTCCCTGCCCTTGAGCTTGTGATCTTGTGGTGGAAGGTCATCTTGATCCTTTTTTACCTTGGGAGGAGAATGATCATACTTCTCCCATTGAGGAACAAACTTCGGCTTGGGGTATTTACCTTCTTCCCATTCAACTCCATTGGCGTTAAAGTAGCCAATCCCTTGGTTCTTCCGGTGTCCTCCACATTGCGTACAATATCCTCAAATTACTTACTTCCGGCAAGCCTTTTGTAGACACCTTTCTCTATAATCCATTTTAATAAATCGTTTTCTTTATCAAGTGTAACTTGGATAAGAGAATCATTATTGGATTAATAGAGTTACTAGAAGCAACATCATTGGATTTAGCATTAGTGTTGTTACCACTAGATGAAGAACCTCTCTTGCCTTTGTTGCTACTTTGCTTAGATTTAACTTGTGGAACAAATGTATACAATAGTAGTCATTTGGCAAGATAATAAGAACTCTTCTTTCGAAGATCGTCATTGATACCTTTAAGAAACTCATGTTCTTGCTCTAAATTTAGCTTCTCGAAGCGTAGCTTCTCATGAGTTTTTAGAAGCTCTCTATGATCTTCTTGAGTATTTTCATGAGATAACTTAAGAGTGTTTAGTTCTTTAGTTAGACGCTCAATCTCCTTATTATCATCATCACACAACTTATCTTGACTAGCATGATTATTATCAAGTTCAATTTTACTAGCATCACTAGTTTTATCAAAGAGCAAGTCATCATCTCCTAATAAATCATCATCATCACTATTGAAGTCAATGTATTTGGGGTGTGATACCTTGGGGCCTTTAGCCATAAAGCAACTTCCACTTTCTTCATTTGGTGAATCAAATATGTCATAGGAGTTGGAGGTTACGAGTGCTAATCCGGCAACACCTTCATCTTGACTATAGTCGGAGTTGGAGTGGTAGCTTCTCTCGGATTGGTTGTTGGAATCAGAGACGGAAACCCATTCACCAACATGGGCTTGATGTCTTCTTCTTGTGTAGCTCCTGCTATACTTGTCCTTCTTCTCCGGGAGGGTCTTCATTCATAGTGATCTTCTCTACTCCTTCTCCCTCTACGAGGTGATTCGTCTCTTGAGCTTATTCTTCTAGGTGACTCTTCTCTTCTTTTGTGGGGGGGGGAGCTTATTCTTGACTTGGAGTGAAGTTCTTCTTTGTTATTGAATGACATTTCATGCGCAATAATCCTTCCAATGACTTCCATAGGTTTGAGATCTTTGTAGTTTGGCATAATTTGGATCAATGTGCACACAGTGTCGTACTTTCCATCCAAAGCTCTAAGGATCTTCTTGATGATGAATTTGTCGGTCATCTCTTCAATTCCTAAGACGACAATCTCATTTGTGATAAGATCAAGCTTAGAGTACATTTCCATGACTCCTTCACCATCCTTCATCTTGAAATTGTCAAGTTGACTTTATAGCACACTCGACTTAGATTCCCGGACGAATTCGGTACCTTTGTGCATATCAACCAAAGTATCCCAAATTTCCTTTGCATTCTCAAGACGACTTATCTTGTTGAACTCTTTGGGGCATAAGAACTTGAATAGAATGTCGCATGCTTGAGTGTTGTATTGCAACATCTTCAATTCTTCCGCGGTCTCTTCACAATACGGTTCCTTTTCATCCCAAAAGAATTCTCCTTGCAATCCAATGCGAACAACAGCCCATATGACAGGGTTATGACCAATAATATGCATTTTCATTTTATGCTTCCAACTAGCAAAGTTTGTACCATCAAAATATGGACATCCATGATCTTAATTTCCCTCACTAGATGTGATACTTTCCTAGGTTGTGAAACCAATGCAATGGAGACCAAAGCCCTGATACCACTTGTAGGATCCGAAGTATGTGTAGAGGGGGGTTGATTAGACTACTTGACCAAATTAATAATCTAGCCTTTTGCCAATTTTAGATGTTGGCAAGTTTTACCGACTGTAGCAAGTCAAGCACACCCTACACATGCAAGTCTAAGAGTATAGAAGCGGAAAGTAAAGACATGCACGTGAAAGTAAAGGAGGGGATAGGAGGATCAAACACAATTGATGACACGGAGATTTTCCCTGTGGTTCCGATAGGTGGTGCTATTGTCCGTCCATGCTGATGGAGACTTCATCCCATGGAGGGTAGCGGTCACAAGAGTCCACGGAGGGCTCCACCCATAAGGGTCCAGAAAGTAGCAACCTCATCTATTCCATCACGGCTTCTGTCCATGAAGGACTAGCCTCAGTATGTGTAGATCTTCACGATGTAGGCGATCTCCTTGCCCATACAAAATTCTTGGTTCATCTCCACACATGAAGAAGTAGGCTCCCAAGTGACACCTAACCAATCTAGGAGACACCACTCTCCAAAAGGTAATATATGTGGTAACAATGATGAAATCCTTGCTCTTGTGCTTCAAAAGATAGTCTCCTCAACACACAATCACTCTCTCACAGATATGGCTTGGTAGAAGAGGTTGATTGGGTGGGAAGCAACTTGGGGAGGCTAGAAATCATGATTCATATGGTTGGAGTGGAAGATTTTGATCTCAACACATGAGTAGGTGGCTCTCTCTAAATGGATGGGGCAAGTGTAGGTATGTTCCGAGTGCTTCCTCGGCGAGTGAGATGACGTGGAGGAGTATATATAGGCATCTCCAAAAATCCAACCATTACAACATTATTGCCCAACTCGGTTGCACTGAATGTGGCAACTTTCGGCTTCTCGGTGAGACCGATTTATAAATCTCGATGGTACCAATATGGGTGACCTTGGCAGTAACCAAATCTCGTTGAGGACAATTTCCAAAACTCAAAAATTCCAATTCTTGGAAATGGCTAACTAGAAAGTTAGTCACTTCTTTCGGTTACATCGAATGGAATGTTGGTGTCACTGAGACCTTAGGGTTTTGGCTTAGGATCAGTCTAGGGTAAAACTCGGTAGGGCCGAATATCAGAACTTGGTGGCATCGATTTTATTTGTAGGGTTTAGACAAAGAGTTTGTGGGAGAATTTCATGTTTATTTTAAGTGGGTAATCTCCAAGCACTTGAGCAACCATATCATCATAGAAACCTCATCTCCTTTTAATAGTATTGGGTTTCCTATGAACTCAAAAGTGATATCTCACAAAATGTAAAATGTAAAGTCTTCAAGCTTGTTGCCAATAGATGTTCCTTGCATCTAGGGGATCTCCTCACAATCCTTTTGCCAATCCATTCATTGAACTTTCCTGAAATATAGTTGGTGAAAACATTAGTCCAATGAAATATATGTTGTGATGAATTACCAAAACCACCTAGTGTCAGTGTCAAAACTGACGGATCTCGGGTAGGTGGTCCCGAACTGTGAGACTAGGATCAACGGTAACAGGAGACGAAGGGGACACGAGTTTACCTAGGTTTGGGCCCTCCAATGGAGGTAATACCCTACGTCCTACTTGATTGTATTGATGGTGTAAGGGGTTATAGAGTTGATCTACCTCGAGATCGTATGTCTAAACCTAGATGAGTTGTTCTCTGCTATACCCTAAAAACCCTCCGTCTTATATAGATACCGAGGGTGCCCAAGGCTTACACATGGTCGGTTACATGACAAAGAGATAACATGCCTAACTACAACTAATAACTTGGAGAATACGTCACGACTCCTCGAAGCTTCCATCTGGCGTAGGCGGTCTTCAATCATCCGATGCCTGCCTTGCGGCCCACACAGTCTGGCCCATGAACAACAGGTCGGCTATCCGAGGACCCCCTAATCTAGGACTCCCTCAGTAGCCCCCAGACTAGCCTTCAACGCCGATATATATTTGGTCGATCTCCTTATGTCGTCATCTTAGGCTTGCAAGGCGAGTCCCTCATCCTTCTTCATTCGGCAACCCACCAGTCTTCGGTAAGATCCCAGGTGTCATGGGCGCAGGGTTATTATGATAACTGCGCGAGTTCCTCGACTTTCACGCGTCGTGGGGAGGCGAGCAGCGAGCAATTTTTATAATCTTACCCCTCCGCAACGGAGGCTCCAACCAATTTAGCCAAACAAAATCATGGTTCAGACCACATCTTCTTCTTCCCTCCCATCGAAAACTCCTAGCGGAAGCTCCACACAAAACATGACTAACGCTCCCAGCTCCTCAGCACACCCTTATGACCTATGCCTAGGGTACTGGACCAGATACTCCATCACACTCCTACGGCTCCGTAACCTGGAGACTCAAGGATACCTTCCATCCTTAGATCTGGCGGCAACCCGCGCAGGTCTGCTCTCTTATGGTGACGAGGTTTTCGACAAGCGCTTCCCTAATCCGAACAAGGGGGAGCATGTTTGCTTCGTCCCCTTCCTCCTCCGGGGCGTTGGGTTTCCAATCCACCCATTCCTGAGGGGGTTACTGGAGTTCTACATGATCCAACTCCACCATCTCACCCCATGGTCAATTCTACACATCTCGAGCTTTGTCGCCCTTTGCAAGATGTTCTTAGGGTGTGAAGGTGATTTCGATCCGTGAAGGAAATACTTCTGCCTTGTCCCCCGAACTCGGGACAAGACAATCTTAGAGGTCGGCAGGCTCGAAGTATGCCACATAGCGGGAACGGGGTATCCGGCTGGCATAGCAAGGAAATCCAAAGAATGGACCTCAGAGTGGTTTTATATTGAAGATGTCCCCCTGTTTGAGCCAACTCGGACAAGTCTGCCTAAATACTCCGACCTCCTCCCGAAGAAGAGGTACAACTGGCGACCGAAGAGCTCATCTCAGGAGGAAAGCATCGAGGTGCAACGCCTGGCTGCACAGGTGAGGATGCTTGCCCACCATCGATTAACCATGATTGACGTCATCGCCGCCACTATCTCCCGATGTGTGCAGCCCCTCCAAAAGAGGGTACACCCCTTATGGTGGTACAATGGGACAAGCGACGCCACACGCTCCCAAAAACTAGGTCCCACCAATCCAACAGCGTTGGCCGCCGCACTTGCCGACCTGTACAAAGGAGAGCAAGAAGACTTCATTCAGCGATCAACCAAGGAAGGGTATTTGGCCCACAATCACATCGAACAGGTAAGAATTTATTTTTCAATCATGAAATAGTTCGGGGTTTCATTCTGTAATCTATTGATCGAGGTCCTGGCGTGGACAGGAATGGAGGAGCTTTGTCGAGACAGTTAACTGTCCGGCTCCTCAGCCCGAGAACCATTCATACAACAATGATCCAGGCTTCAAGAGGACCCTAATCTTCTCCTTGACTTTGAAAACGGAGTCTATTTCCAGGATCGCATCATCCAGACCCTGGTGACTATCATAATCGATTACCCCAAGTCATTCTCCATTCCATCGGTGGGCAAGAAGAAAAGTTCTTCCCGCAAGAGGCCTGCTACCAAGAGCGCCCCAGACGTGTCGGTCCAAACCCCCAAGCGCCGCCGATCCTCATGCCATGTGCCAAAAACCGAAGCCGTGGGCGAATCGGAGGCCAACTAGGACCCCACGAAGGAGCCGGACATGGGGACGAATCGACCCGTCCACTCATCCCGAAGGTACATTGTTCAGATATCCCCTTTATCGTTGTAGTCAGCAGAATCTCATAGATGCTCGTTTTATACTTAGACCAAACACCCAATCCTCTCCTACCGAGGGGGCTGCCTGGGTGTCAGGAGACGTCCGAAGCTCCCGGGCCACGACCCATGCGGCTTCCACTACGAAAGCCCCCATGGCCAATCTGGCGCTTGCCGAATCTGGTGATGGAGTATCTGTCACCAAATCGGAGGTGGAGAGTGCTATGCATCAACGACACCGATGGGAGGCCATGCGGCACCCAATTTTCTCTGACCAGGAGTTTGGCGCCCTACGCTCGGCGGATGCACACCTCGGGGCCGCCCGAGCTGGATTCGGCGAAGTTATGAAGGTGATAACAACCAACATCCAGGTAAGAGATCGGATTTTATAGAATCCACATACTTGTGTAAGCCTAGTAGCCCCGAGCCTTAATTTGATTTAGAAAAATGAATTAAGGATCTCCACACTGTTTGACTGCTGACACATGCCTCAAAGCAACAGTCCGAGCAATTGGACAAGGCCCTCAAGGAAAGCCACACAGAAGTGCAATCCGTGAAGGCTAAACTAGCACAAGTGAAGAGCTTCACGTGAGAAGCCCATGGTGAGTATGCATTTACTGCTAATCTTTTTACATCATCGTGCCTGACATATGGATTCCGTGTAGCATCCGAATCAATAGGACATATGGAAAGGCAGTTGGAAGAAGCCCGGGATTCGCAAAGGTCTGCGGAATCCCAACATCAGGTTGGTTGCCTCGTTATACAAAAACAGGCTGAGGAAATAAAGAGTTTAAAGACTCAATTGGACCAAGCTCAAGAAGAGAATCGAAAGCTTCAGAGGGGCATATTCGGTAAGTACAATTCCGCTATCAGTAAGTATTTTCGATGTAGGGAATGATAGTAATCGCGCATGTTATCTTATGTGTAGGTCTCCTTTCTGAACATCCTGAAGAGGAGATCGAATCATACCAAGGGGACCTGCTGAAGGAGCTGACCTCTCTCCATCAGCGCATGCAAAAGGCGATGAAAGGGATGATGAAGGCACTATGGCCCACCGAACCGCCACCTGAAGGGCTAGCCGCACTTGTGGAT
This sequence comes from Hordeum marinum, assembly GCA_022496015.1. Classification (NCBI taxonomy): domain Eukaryota; kingdom Viridiplantae; phylum Streptophyta; class Magnoliopsida; order Poales; family Poaceae; genus Hordeum; species Hordeum marinum. The sequence continues at coordinate 373,799,907 of CM039678.1, read as the reverse complement.
CGATTTAGGGGGGCTCGAGATAGGTTCGAGTTGTGGAAGACTTCGGCCTGTCGCGAGGGAGCATGGGAGGCGTGGGCCATGGTCAAGACCCATTTCACCGGACTTAACCCCGAGCATATGGCGCGGGTTGGTCCTGTGGGATTGGATTGAAAAGAAGTGCCACTCCACTTGGTATATGACCAGGTGATGCCAGCCACCCATCTTTCGCAAGCAGACTGCCCCCTCAACACAATAATCGATGATCTCGATCAAGAGCCGCACATTTAATTTATATGTACATGTGTATACACAATCCATGTTGTAAACTTTGTCTTATCCAGCCATTGGCTTCTCCCTCCCTTGCGAAGAGCCCGGGAGTGTTCCTCCTTATTATTCTCTCACAAAAGAGCGAACTGTATTCGGGGAACCAGGCAATCCGGCCATGTGGTACGAATAGACAGAAAGCACACACAAAGATATGTTATATTACAGCGTAGCATAAGAACCATCTTCCGATGAAAATAGTACCTCTATCAATACCTTTCGTCAGGGTTCTACGAAGAGCGTAGGTAGAAATCCGCATACTCGTAGTATGCGGCTAATTGTACTTTGGGAAGAAAAGACCCAAACAACGGTAACAACGGCCAAAGATGTATAAGGTGTTTCCGTCATAGCCGACCAATTTTCTACGTAAGATAGCTAGCTTTCGGCTTCACACGTCTGAGGTACATGTCCGGATGACCCGGTCATAACAATCGCAGAGGTGATGTCTTTACTCTCTAGCCGAACAATCGGGAACGTAGAGAGTAACCACAGGAGCGAGGCAACCTAGCTTGGCAAAGTCTTAGTTCGAATTGATGCATACAATGACTAAAACATGACAAAAGAAACATGCGCGCCTGGTAAGTACTAGCAAAAAAAATTTTGGCTACTTGAAAGAAACCCCCACGTGTCGTGTTCGGATTTGACACTTTATGCTGTATGCCGATTATCTGTGGTACAAGGTTGGTTCAGCCAAACATAGGGTAAGAAAAGAAATTTCCCCTATCGAACAGCAAAGTGGGAAGGGAAAAGGCAAAAAAGGCAAAAAATAACAAAAAGGAAAAGATATAGGGGAGTTTGGATGACACCGGTTTATCCGTAGAAGCGCCGAAGACGAGATACGTTCCATGGGTTCGGTTCAAGACGGTTATCGGATGGACTCCACAAACGATAGGCCCCTCTCACGAACACTTCGTCGATGATGAAAGGACCCTCCCATTTGGGGTTGAGTTTGTGCTTCTGTTTCTCCGGGAGCCGTAGGGCGAGTTCTCCTACGTTGTATGCCTTTGCCCTGACTTCCCTACTTTGGTACCACCAAGCTTGCTGTTGATAAAGAGCGAATCGAGCCAGAGCTATGTCCTGTTCCCGCTCCAAGGCATCTAAGTCGTCTTGCCGATCCAGCTTGGCCTCCTTTTCCTTGTACATGCACACCCTTGGTGCGTCGTGGATAATATCGCAGGGAAGAACTGCCTCTGCCCCATAGACCATAAAAAACAGTGTGTATCCCGTTGATCTATTCGGGGTGGTACTTAGGCCCCATAAAAGGGAGTCGAGTTCCTCCACCCAATGGCAGTTGGACTCGTGAAGAGATCAGACCAAACGTGGCTTGATGCCGCTCATAATGAGGCCGTTTGCTTGCTCGGCTTGTCCATTTGTCTGCGGATGATAGACCGATGCGTAATCAAGCTTTATGCCCATGTTTGCGCACCAGTCCTTGACCTCTTTGGCCCTGAAGGTGGATCCATTATCTGTTCTTATACTATGCGAGACGCCATAATGGTGTACTACGCTAGATATAAAGTCGATCACTGGTCCGGATTTAGTCGATTTAACAGGCTTTGCTTCTATCCATTTGGTGAACCTATCAACCATGACCTGTAGCTATTTATTTTTCTTGGCTCCCCCTTTAAGGGGTCCAACCATGTCCATCCCCCAGACCGCAAAAGGCCAAGTGACCGGAATAGTTCGAAGAGCTGTAGGGGGCATGTGACTTTGATTCGTGAAGAGTTGACACCCAAGGCAATGTTGAACAAGTGACGGGGCATCCGTCCGAGCTATAGGCTAAAAGAAACCGTCTCGGAAGGCCTCGTCGACAAGTGACATTGCCGCGGCGTGATGCCCACCCATGCCTGCATGGATTTCAGCGAGGAGCTCCTGTCCTTCTTCCTCGGATATGCACCTCTGTAATACTCCGGTGGTGCTTTTCTTGTATAACTCACCCTCGTGTACTTTGTAGGCCTTGGATCGCCGAACTATGCGCCGTGCCTCAGTTTGATCGTCGGGGAGTTCCTTGTGAAGAAGGTAAGCAAGGAAGGGCTCTGTCCATGATGCAATTACTACCATTACTTCATGGGCCGAGAGCGTCTCATTCATCGTTGAGCCACCGATAATGCTATCATCTGGCTCGTTTATAGGGGTAACAACTCCGTCTGCCGTATTCGTGTCAGCGCCATTATCATCATCCTGTCACACTACGAAGGGCTTGAAAAGCTGTTTCAGGAAGGTGTTTCTCGGGACGGGATCATGCTTGGCTCCTATACGGGCCAGTACATCGACGGCTTTGTTGTTGTCCCGAACAACGTGGTGGAATTCCAACCTCTCAAACCGAGCAGATATTTTGAGGACGGCGTTTCTATATGCCGCGATCTTCGTATTTTTGGCGTCGAATTCGCCATTAGTTTGGGATATTGACAGATCTGAGTCTCCCCATACCTCTAGCCATTGTATGCCCATCGACACCACCATCCGAAGACCATGAAGAAGAGCTTCATATTCGGCGGCATTGTTGGAATCGGCATACATGATTTGCAGCACGTATTGTACGTTGTCGCCTGTGGGGTATGTGAGGATAACTCTAGCCCCGAGACAGGCCAAGGTCTTGGATCCATCAAAGTACATCGTCCAATGGGAGTATGCGCTATACTCCTTGGGGAGCTCGGACTCTGTCCATTCAGCCAAGAAGTCCGCTAGTACCTGAGGTTTAATGGCGCGGCTTGGCTTGTAGGTTATTTAGAAGGGAAGGATCTCAATGGCCCATTTGGCTATGCGACCGGTGGCGTCCCTGTTGTTGATTATATCGTTCAAGGGGACTTCCGATGCCACCGTTACCGTGCAGTCCTGGAAGTAGTGTCAGAGTTTCCTCGATGCCATGAATACTGTATAGGCTATTTTTTGATAATGTGGGTATCTAGACTTGCACCGTGTTACACCTCTGACACATAATATACCGGCTTCTGAGTCTTGAATTTATGTCCCTCCTCATCTTGTTCAACGACGAGCACCGCACTGACGACTTTGTTGGTGGCCGATATGTATAGCAACATGGGCTCACCAGCGCTTGGTGCCGTGAGTATGGGGTTGGTTGCCAGTATTGCTTTGATTTCTTCCAACGCAGCTGCTGCTTCATTGGTCCATTAAAAAATGTTGGTCAATTTCAGCATCTTATAGAGCGGCAAAGCTTTTTCTCCGAGGCGGGAGATAAAGCGGCTTAACGCCGCTACGCACCCGGCTAGCCTTTGGACATGCTTTAGCTCTGTGGGGATTGCAAGTTCTGATAGAGCACATATTTTAGCTGGATTTGCCTCTATTCCTCTATAGGGGACGATGAATCCAAGCAGCTTACTGGAGGGAACTCCGAAAACACATTTTTCCGAATTGAGTCGTATATCATATTCACGTAAATTGGCGAAAGTTTTACGTAATTCGTCGATCAACTGGTCGACATGTTTGGTTTTGATTACCACATCATCCACGTATGCGTTGACAGTCTTTTTGACCTGTGTAGAGAGGCAGGTTTGGATCATGCGCTGGTATGTGGCCCCGACGTTTTTTAGCCCGAAGGGCATCGTGTTGAAGCAAAATGGCCCGTAGGGGGTGATGAATGCAGTAGCCGCTTGATCGGATTCCTTCATTTTAATTTGATGGTCTCCTGAGTAAGCATCAAGGAAACACAACAAATCATGTCCGGCTATGACATCAATGATCTGGTCTATGCGTGGTAAGGGGAAAGGGTCCTTGAGGCATGCTTTGTTGAGGTCTTTGAAATCGACACACAACCGCCAGGACTTGTCTTTCTTAGGTACCATCACCAGGTTTGCTAGCCACTTGGGGTGTTTAATATCCCGAATAAATTTGGCCTCGAGCAATTTGGCTAATTCTTCACACATGGCTTGCCGTTTAGGCTCGGAGAAGCGGCACAGGGTCTGCTTCACGGGCTTAAAGCCCGGAATAATGTTTAAGCTATGTTCGGCGAGCCGTTGTGGGATTCCAGGCATATCTGAAGGATGCCATGCGAAAATGTCCCAATTGTCGTGGAGGAAATTCCGCAATGGTTCATCCGAAGGGATCGAGCTAGGCTCCGATGGACGTTGTTTTATTTGGGTCCGTTGGATGCACCTGAAATTTGACGATTTCCTCTGCGAGTTTAAAGGACATGGATTTGGGCCTCTTGCTAAGGATCACATCTTCCCTATTGACTGTCGATCATAAAGCGGTCAACTCTTTGGTGGCAAAAGTTTCTGCTAATGCCTCGAGGGCGACTGCTGTCGTTTTGTTTTCGGCCCGAAGGGCTATATTCGGATCGCTGGCGATCGTGATCACTCCATTTGGTCCTGGCATTTTGTGTTTCATGTGCCTGTAATGGGGTATAGCCTGGAACTTTGTAAAGGCATCACGTACCAATAGGGCGTGATAGCCACTTGGGAAGGGGACGATGCGGAAGAGAAGTTCTTCAGAATGGTAGTTTTCAGGCATACTGAACACAACGTCCAGGATGATACATCCGGAACAACGTGCCTCTTTCCCTGGGATAATTCCTCGAAAGGTTGTGTTGCTGTGTTCGATGCGGGATCGGTCGAACTGCATTTTTTCCAGAGTGGCTTCGTATATGAGGTTAAGACCACTGCCGCCGTCCATTAGCACCTTATGTAGCCTATATCCATGAATGATGGGATTCAAGACTAGACCAGTCGGTCAATGACCGGGAAGGATGGGCGGCTAGTCAGTCTCCCCGAAAGTAATCAGTACGTCTGCCCATGGGCCAATTTCTGCCATGTTGTGGACTTGCTCGTGCTCCCTAAGAGCTCTTTTACGCCTGCTCCTTGAGGGGGAGATCTCATAGACCGTCAGGACTTCATCGTTAAATCCGGTTGGCGAAGGAGAGCCCCTGTTCGACGAAGGTGTGTCGAGGATGGCCTTGCCACTTTTTGCGACTTGCCTGATGACCCAGCAAGCTCGAAGGCTATGAGTAGGGCTTGTGTTCAACAACACGGAATGAATGGGGAAGGGTTTATCCAAGAGTCCGTCGAGGACGGTGCCAGTCCCAGAAAGGGACTTATTTCTTTTTTCGACGGGTTCATACCTGGCTGGCCGCTTTGGAGGTGTCCTCTTTTTTCGAGCTCCTCTAGGGTGTTCGGAGAAGATTGGTTCCGAGAACAATCGTTCGGATTGCCAGACAGTCTCCATGGCACAGTACTTCTATACCAATTCGGATAACTCCGAAAAGTCACTTATGCGTCGGCGGGCCAGGGCATTGAGAATCCCTTCATCATGTCAATTGTGAATGAAGATTGCCATTACATCATGGTGACTAAGACCTTTTACTTTGCTCCTAGTGAGTAGGAGTCTTGCCCAAAAGTGGTGGACTGATTCTCCTTGTATTTGCTTGATATCCGTAAAGTCCGAAGACATGGGGTTTGGCACGGTACTTGGATGATCATCTTGGGCGGTGGGTGGGAAAATTTTGGTTCCCTGTCGCAACGAGTGTTCAGAATTGCCGTTCCCAAATCATGTGACGGATCCTCGACCGGTGATGGTCCGGCTTTAGAGCGATTGCCCGCCTCTCATTCACCGATGAGGTCTTGGAGATCGAGGACTGGTGTATAGATGGTTTTCAATTCCGGCTGTTGGGCCGAATCCGCGGCCGGACACTCGACGGTAGCGACAAGGTGGGTGACCGGAGGGACATGAATCTCCCTATCATTGGGTCTGATACTGAGTCGATCATAGATCAGAATCTGGTGATCCGATATACGCATAGCTTCGATCTGACCAAACAACTCGTTTAAGAACGAGGCGATGGCAGGATGTGTGTCGCTGATACGAGTGGATTCGTCAAGCGGTGTGACGGTTCCAGAGTTGCACAGAAGCAGATCCGTGTTCCGTTCCACCGTGGGGCCTGATGTCCTGGGTGTCAAAGCATTCCGACTTCCAGGTTATTCTTCGAAGGTTGAAGGTTCCATTGGAATGAGTGTCCTCATGAATCAGCCACGAACTCTAGGGTTCCGAACTTGATACTGTTATTGGGGGGAAACCTTCCAATCTGGCCTTGACGACCAACCGGTCTGGCATGCGACAAGATGTCATTGCGGATGAAACTCTGATCAGAGGTGAGAACTCCCTCGATACAGATCTTGCTACTCGCGATGGGGTGAGCCATCGATTCATTCGGCGCTCACAGAGGAACTCTCAATGAAATCACCAATGTCGGTGTCAAAACCGGCAGATCTAGGGTAGGGGGTCCCGAACTGTGAGACTAGGATCGATGGTAACTAGAGACAAAGGGGACACGAGTTTACCCAGGTTCGGGCCCTCCAATGGAGGTAATACCCTACGTCCTGCTTGATTGTATTGATGGTGTAAGGCGTTACAGAGTTGATCTACCTCGAGATCGTATGTCTAAGCCTAGATGAGTTGTTCTCTGATATACCCTAAAAACCCTCCGGCTTATATAGATGCCGAGGGTGCCCAAGGCTTACACATGGTCGGTTACATGCCAAAGAGATAACATGCCTAACTATAGCTAATAACTTGGATAATACGTCACGACTCCTCGAAGCTTCCATCTGGCATAGGCGGTCTTCAATCATCCGATGCCTGCCTTGTGGCCCACACAGTCCGGCCCATGAACAACAGGCCGGCTATCCGAGGACCCCCTAATCCAGGACTCCCTCACCTAGGTAGAAGTTTTGCTTTCAGGGTGCTACAGCTCGACCACTTCCTCGACTATTCTATTGTTGAAGGAGATCAAGAGTGAGCGAAGATCCAGCCATCTCCTTCGGCTCCACCATGTTATCACTTGTCATCAAACCTGCCGGCACAGAAAGAAATGAGGTTCTGGTAATTTTCTAATGCAACAAAACATATTCTTATTCGCAAGTTCAGGTTTCCATAGGTCATCCTACTGTAAGTTGTGGAATAACAGAGTCCCTAGCTTCCCTGGGAGAGCTGGGATTTCTACTTTAGTTCATCATTCTTATATGTATGAGGGCGGTGCACTGCACTGCACTAGTCGATCGTATTTAGAATAACACTACTAAGGCTCTGTTTCAACAAATTGAAATAGGTTCCAATCTCGTGGTGAAAAGAAAGAAAAAGAAATGGGGTCCAATCTCAAAACTGAGTGGAAATGGAAATGGGCTTCAATCTAAATGTTACTGTTTGCATGTTTATGGAACTGGGGATGAAGCCAAAGAGAAGAGCCAATTCCAATTCCTGTTTGGATGTACAAAAACTTGGAAAATTGTAATTCTTAGAGAGATTGAAGACTGTAATTTTTTGTACACATTTGCAAATGTATTCTCCACAAAAATGTTCATACTATTATGACATTTGTCAATTTACAATAAAAACAATATGTTCATAGCAGTCGTTAAGAAACATTAGAAATATCTTGAAAATGTGCATAACAACGACAATACTACTGAAAGCGAGAATACTATTATGGACAATTATAGACCATAACATTGACAATATTCTTACACATACCATCAAGCGGTCAGATTGGACATACATAGTTCAACACATTATCTGTCCAAAAAGCAACAAATGGCATGTTTTTAATATATTAGAAGTCCAGCAAGCAACAAATGCATAGCTCACCATACATAGTTCCACAATTTACAAATCCAGGAGGCAACAAATGACAACTTTAACTTATATAGTCAAGGAATATTAAGTCCGACACAAATGATAAGTTTGCAACATCACCGTAGTTCATAAACATGATACTCCCCTCGACCCGAATTAATAAACGCAACCTCTATATAATGTACAACATTGTATAAAGGTTATGTCAATTAATTTAGATCGAAGGGAGTACATTGTATAAAGGTTACATCAATTAATTTAGATTGGAGGGAGTACATTAGTTCACCCATGGCTAGTTCAACACAAATTACAAGCCCGACACAAATGCTAAGTTTGCAACTTCAACATATATAGTTCATAAACATGATATATCAGTTCACCTACCACTAGTTCAACGTCAATAGCCGTTGTTTTCTCAAGGCCATGGGTAGTTGCATAAGTGGTTCAAAGTGACACACGTTAAGGATCGACTTCCCATAGGCTCACAGCAGGTCACATTGATCTAACTCCGCAATCATCTCAAGTGCATCACAATAATTACCTTTGGGAGTGGTATTGGATCAGTTGTATTCAAAGCATCATGAAAAGTGGTTACATATCTTCAAGCATGCATACAATAGCATCACCTCTTTTTTATCTCTTTTGGGGCAGCTCTAGAGAGGATTCTATGACTTGTGTGATACGTCTCCATTATATCTACTTTTCCTAACACTTTCGTTCTTGTTTTGGACTCTAATTTGCATGATTTGAATGAAACTAACTCGGACTGGCGATGTTCCCAGCGAAACTACTATGGTGTTGTTTTTGTTCAAAAATAAAAGTTTTCAAAAGGGAACGAAACTTTTTGAAGAATTATTTCAGAACATTTATGGAATATTAGAGCCAAAAAACACCAAAGAAGGGGGCCAGGGTGAGGAACACCCACCAGGGCGCGCTAGCCCCCCTAGCATGACCTGGTGGGTGGTGCTCACCTCATGCCCCCGACCCTAATTCCAATGCTATAAATTCTTATTTTTCCAGAAAAAAAATAGAGGAGGAAGTTTCATCGCATTTCACGATACGGAGCCGCGGCCACCTCCTGTTATTCATCGGGAGGCCAGATCTGGGGTCCGTTTGGGGCTCCGGAGACGAGAATCTTCGGTCTTCGTCACCGTCAACCCTCCTTCATTACCAATTCCATGATGCTCCCCACCGGGAGTGAGTAATTTCGTCGTAGGCTTGCTGGTTGATGAGGAGTTGGATGAGATTCATCATGTAATCAAGTTAGTTTTGTTAGGGCTTGATCCCTAGTATCCACTATGTTCTAAGATTGATGTTGCTATGACTATGTCATGCTTCATGCTTGTCACTAGGGCCAGAGTGCCATGATTTGAGATCTGAACCGTTTATGTTATCATCATTATGTTTGTGTTCTTGATCCGATCTTGCCTAGTCATATGCACCTATTACGCGTTATGATCCGTAAACCCCATAGTGACAATATTTGGGACACTTTCCGGTGATAACCGTAGTTTGAGGAGTTCATGTATTCACCATGTGTTAATGCTTTGTTCTGGTTCTCTGTTAAAAGGAGGCATTAATATACCTTAGTTTCCTTATGGACCCCGTTGAAGGAGTCCTGGATTAAGGGGTCCTCGGATGGCTGACATATTTCTTATGGGCTGGACTCATGGGACGCCTACTGAATATTGGATTGATCGAAGGCCCCATCACCAGGGGAAGCCTCAGGAGTCATGGCGTGTTTTCCAAGTTTGGTAGATATGCACGTTTTTTCCCTTTGATGTGCAACCGACCTGCCACGTCTATATAAGCCGAGGGATTTTAGATTGTAGGGCAGAGAAACTCATCTAGGGTTCTAGCTATTCAATCTCGAGGTAGATCAACTCTGTAACCTTCATACCATCAATATAATTGAGCAGGACGTAGGGTCTTACATCCATAGGAGGTCCCGAACCTGGGTAAACATCATATCCTTTGTCCCTTGTTACCATCGATCCTAGTCTCATAGCTTGGGACCCCCTACCCGAGATCCGCCGGTTTTGACACCAACATTGGAGTTTTGATTGAGAGTTCTGCTATGATCACCAAAGAAATCGATGGCTCGCCTTGTCATAAGTACAGAGATTTGCAGGTAGGATGTCATCATCCCTGGTCAGATCTTCACAGGCGGCGATGTCTTGTCGCATGTCGACCCGACTAGCCATCTTGGCCAGATCGAAAGCTTCACCCCCAATCAAGAAATCAGATTCGAAACCCTAGAGTTTGTCGCTGATTCATGGGGAGAGCTTGTCTTGATGGAACCCTCAGCTCTCATGGAGGAGCCCGCAGATCCCAAGGCCTCGACACCGAGGACATCGGGCCCCACCTCTGAGGTGGCCTCCACCCTCGGGCTGTCTAGAACGCCCAATCTAGTCATTGTGCCTGGATCCGCTATGGCCGAACATGACCTGGATTCGCTGTCAAGCGACTTCGGAACCGCAATGCCGCAGATCGACCCCACACACTTCAGCGACACGCATCCTACCGACGCCTTATCCCTAAACGAGCTATTTGATCGGATCCAGACCATGCGTATGACTGATGACCAGACCCCGGTCTATGATCGGATTGGGCTTAAGCCCGACGATAGGGAGATTCGCACCCCTTGGTCACTCACTTAGTCGCCACCGTCGAGTGTACGGTTGGGGGCTCGTCACCCTAACGATTGGAATTGTAAATGGTTTATCCCCCAATTTACGATCATCGAGACCTCGCTGGCAACCCAGACCCCGGAGTTCGCCCCGGAGATAGATCGGGATTGGTCCCTGATCTAGCGCGCAACTTGGAACCGTGATTCCGGACTCACATCGTGGCACGGAACCAAAGTTTTTCCCACCAACCACCCAAGTCGAGCACTCAAGCATCGTAGGAGAGTTCAAGTCTTCGGACTTAAGGGATGTTAAATAGTTACCAGGAGAGTCGGTTCATCATTTTTGGGCTAGACTCCTCCTTGCTAGAAACAAAGTACGAGGTTATAGTGACAAGGAGATGATGGAAATCTTCAGTCACAATTGTCATGACGAAGGGATCCTCAACGCCCTGGCTCGTCGACACATTTGCGACTTCACCGAGCTGTCAGACTTGGTAGAAAAATATTGTGCCATGGAAAGCACCTGGCAAGCCGAGCAACTACTTTTGGAACCAATCTTTACTGAATACCCTAGAGGAGATCGGAAAAATAGGATACCTCCAAAGCGGCCAGCCGAACTCGAACCCGCCAAAAAGAGAAATAGACACTTTTCAGGGGTCAGAACTGTCCTTGATGGACTATTGGATAAACCATGCCCTATACATTATGTATTGCCGAACACAAGCCCGACTCATAGCCTTAGATCTTGTTGGGTCGTTAGGCAAGTCACAAAAAGTGGTGAAGCCATCCTTGAGGCACTACCGCCGAACAAGCACTCCACATCGCCAGCAGAATACAACGCTGAAGTCATGATGATCTAAGAAACGTTCCCCTGAAGGAACAGGAGAAAAAGAGCTCTTAGAGAACCCGAACAGGTCTATCATGTGGCAGCAACAAGTTCATGGGCAGACATACCCATCACCTTCGGAGATACAGACCAACTAGTCATCCGTCCCGGTCATACACCCGCTGCACTGGTCTTAAACCCCATCGTCGATGGCTTCAGGCTGTAGAAAGTGCTAATGGATGGCGGCAACGGTCTAAACCTTATCTACGAAGATACCCTATAAAAAATGCAGTTTGACCAACCTCACATCGAGCATAGCAAGACAACATTTCGGGGGATCATTCTTGAGAAAGAGGCGCGTTATTCAGGACGTATCACCCCGGACATAGTGTTCGGCACGCCCAAAAACTACCGATCTGAAGAACTTCTCTTCTATATCGAGCCCTTCCCTAGCGGCTACCATACCCTGCTGGTGCGTGACGCCTTCACAAAATTCCAGGCTGTACCACATTATGGGTATATGAAGCTCAAGATGCCAGGCCCAAACGGGGTAATCACAGTCGCTAGTGATCCAAATATAGCCCTTCGAGCTAAAAACAAAACAGTAGCACTCGCCCTCGAGGCACTAGCTGAGACCTTTGCTGCAGAGCAACTGACCGCACTCCGGTCAACACTATATAAGGACGATGTGATCCTTAGAAAAAGGCCCAAACCCATGTCCTTTAAACCTGCAGATGAAATCGTTAAATTTCAGGTACACCCAATGGACCACAATAAGACAGCTTCCATCGGAGGTCAGCTGGACCCCATGGTGGACGAGGCACTGCAAGTATTCTTATGAGAAAAGTGGGACATCTTCGCCTGGTGTCCTTCCGATATGACAGGAATCCCACGGCGTCTAGCAGAACATAGTCTGAATATCATCGCATGCTTCAAGCCCGTTTAGCAGACCTGCACCGCTTTTCCGAGCCCAAACGACAAGCTATGGGTGAAGAATTAGCCAAACTGCTAGAGGCCGGATTCATACGGGAGATCAAGCACCCCGAATGGTTGGCAAACCTGGTGATGGTACCAAATAAAGACAAATCCTGGCAGTTCTGCGTCGACTTTAAAGACCTCAATAGGGCCTGCCCTAAGGCCCCTTTCCCCTTACCACACATAGACCGGATTGTTGACGCCACAGCCGGACACGACTCATTGTGTTTCCTTGATGCTTATTCTGGATACCATCAGATCAAAATGAAGGAATCCGATCAAGCCGCAACCGCGTTCATCACCCCTTACGGGCCATTCTGCTTCAACATGATGCCTTTCAGGCTAAAAAACACTGGGGCTACGTAACAACGCATGATCCAGACTTGTCGCTCAAAACAGGTTGGTAAAACAGTCGAGGCATATGTTGACGATGTGGTCATCAAAACAAAACACGCCAGCCAATTAGTTGATGACCTAAGGCAAACCTTTGCTAGCTTACATGAGTACGATATACGACTCAATCCGGAGAAATGTGTCTTCGAACTTCCCGTCGGTAAACTGCTCGGATTCATCGTTTCCCATAGAGGAATAGAAGCGAATCCGGCTAAGATTTGCGACCTAACGGAACTTGCAATTCCCATAGAGCTAAAGCATGTCCAGAGGTTGGCGGGTTGCATGGCAGTGTTAAGTCACTTTATCTCCTGCCTCGGTGAAAAGGCTTTACCGCTCTACAGGTTGATGAAATAGACCAACAATTTCAAATGGACTGATGAAGCAATGACTACGTTAGAAGAAATTAAAACACTACTAGCAAGCAACCCCATACTCACAGCACCAGCGCTGGTGAACCAATGTTATTGTACATATCGGCCACCACCCAGGTCATTAGCGTAGTGCTCGTCGTCGAACGAGAGGAGGAGGGACACAATTTCTAGGTACAGAAGTCGGTCTATTACGTGTCAGAAGTTCTAACACAGTGCAAGTCCCGATACCCGCATTACCAGAAGATAGCCTATACAGTGTTTATGGCATCATGGAAACTAAGACACTACTTTCAAGAGTAATTGGTCACGGTGGCATACGAAGTACCCCTGAACGACATAATCAACAACAGGGACACCATCGGCCGCATAGCCAAATGGGCCATTGAGCTCCTTCCTTTTGAAATCGTCTAAAAACCACGACGAGCTATTAAATCTCACGTGCTGGCAGATTTCCTCGCCGAATGGACAAAGGCCGAGCTCCCCAGGGAATATAGAACATACTCCCATTGGACGATGCACTTCGACGGATCCAAAACATTGTCCGGGCTAGGGGCTAGAGTTATTCTCACATCCCCCATAGGCGACAACGTCCGATACGTGTTGCAAATCATGTATCCTGATTCCAACAATGCAGACGAATACGAAGCACTTTTGCACGGTCTTCGGATGGCAGCTTCAATGGGCATACAACGGCTGGAGGTACGGGGAGACTCCAACTTGGCCATCTCCCGAATCAACGGCGAATTCTATGCCAAAAACCGAAAGATGGCGGCATATAGAAATATCGTCCTCAAGATATCCACACAATTCGAGGGGCTAGAAATTCATCATGTCTCTAGAGACAATAACCAAGCCGTTGATATATTAGCTCACATGGGGGCCAAACGCGACCCCGTCCCAAAAAACACTTTCCTGGAACGGCTCTTTAAGCCATCAGTTGTTTGGCGGGATGATAATAAGGGCGCCGGACTCATCAGCGTGGAAGAGGTTGTGCCCCCTCCAAACGAACCAGACGACCAAATCATCAACGGCTCCATAATGGATGAAACGCCCTCAGCTCATGAGGTCGTGGTAGTAATTGTGCCATGGACCGAGCCCTTCTTTGCCTACCTACTTCGCAAAGAGCTCCTCGACGATCAGGCAGAGGTGCGACGCATAATTCGGCGATGCAAGGCCTATAAAGTCCACGAGGGTGAGTTATATAAGGAAATCCCCACCCGAGTACTACAACGGTGCATATCAGAGGAAGAAAGACGGCAGCTCTTAGCCGAAGTCCACACAGGAATGGGCGGCCATCACGCCACAGCAAGGGCCTTAGTAAGCAGGGCCTTTCGGGCTGGTTTCTTCTGGCCCACCGCTCAAGAGGACGCCTAGTCGCTTGTCCAGCATTGCGTGGGATGTCAACTTTTTGCAAATGAAAGTCACATGCCCCAATAGTTCTTCGGACTATTCTGATTACCTGGCCTTTTGCGGTTTGGGGGCTGGATATGGTCGCTCCACTTAAGGGAGGGACCAAGAAGAATAAATACCTACTGGTCATGGTTGACAAGTTCACCAAGTGCATCGAAGCAAAACCTGTCAAATCAGCCAAGTCCGGTCCAGTAATTGACTTTATATCCGACATGGTACACCGTTATGACGTCCCGCACAGTATCATAATGGAAAATGGATCCAACTTCACAACCCAAGAGGTAAAAACTAATACAAAAAAATGGGCATCAAGCTCGATTACGCATCAGTGTATCACCCGCAAACCAATGGACAAGTTGAACGGGCCAACAACCTCATTATGAGTGGTATTAAACCATGTTTGGTCTGATCTCTGCATGAGTCCAACTGCCATTGGGTAGAGGAGCTTGACTCCGTTCTGTTGGGCCTGCGTACCACCTCGAACCGATCAACAGGATACCCACCGTTCTTCATGGTCTACGAGGAGGAAGCAGTCCTTCCCTATGATATTATTCACGATGCACCAAGGGTGTGCATGTACGAGGAAAAGGAGGTCGACCTAGATCAGCAGGACGACCTGGACGCCTTAGAAGGAGAGCGCGACATAGCTCGGGCTCGTTCTGCTTTTTATCAATAGTAGGCCCGATGTTACCATAGTAGGGAGGTCGGGGCAAAGGCGTATAATGTGTGGGGAACTCGTCTTACGGCTCCCAGAGAAGCAGAAGCATAAACTCAATCCCAAATGGGAGGGGCCCTTCATAATTGACGAAGTACTCACAGGAGGGGCTTACCGTCTTCAAAACCCATCGGATAACCTCGTCGAACCAAACCCATGGAACGCAGCTCGTCTTCGGCGCTTCTACGGCTAGACCGGTGTCGTCATACTCTTTACCCTCCTTTTTCTTTTCTTTCCTTTTCTATTTTCCTTTCCCTCCCACCTTGATTTTTGGCAGGTTTGAATTTTCTTCTTCCCAAGTCTATCTTCGGCTAAAACCGATCTTGTAATAAGATTTTCGGCATACATCCTCAAATGTTAAATCCGAACACAATACTTGGGGGCTTCTTACCGAAGCCGATGATTTTATTCTAAGCATATATTTGCATTTATCGTGTATGCACGTTTCCCTTGTCGATTTTTAAGCCATCCTATGCATCAATTCAAACTAAGATTTTTGCCAAGCTGGGTTGCCTAGCTCATGTGTTTACCCTCTACGTTCCCGATTGTTCGGCTAGAGAGTAAAGGGAGCACCTCTACGATTGTTACGACTAGGTTATCTGGATACGTACCTCAGATGGGTGAAGCCAAGAGCTATCTATCTTTAGTAGAAAATTGATCGTCTACGATGGGAGCAACAAATAAAATTATGGTTATTATCACCATTACTCGGGCTTCTTTTCTAGCAAAAGCCATTAGTCGCATACTAGCAGTATACGGCCTTACTACCTATGATTTATGTAATAGCCTAAAGGAAGGTACCGATAGAGGTACTATTTTCTTCGAAAGATGTTTCTTACGCTAAGCAGTAATATAACATATCTCCCTGTGCGCTTTTTGTCTATTCGCACCAAATGGACGGATTGCCTGGTTCATCAAACATAATTCCCTCTTATCGAGGGATATTTTATAAGGAACACTCCCAAGCTCCTAGCGCAGGAGCTCGAAGCCGATGGCCAGTTAAGACAAAGTTTACAACAAAGATGGAGCAACTTTTTGATTATCAATACATAGTCACATACAATCACACATCTGGCTGCTGGTCGAGATTGTCTATTAAGTCATCCAGGGCACAATCTTCCTGCGAGAAACGGGCAGTTGGCATCACTTGGTCATACACCAAAATGAAGTGGCACTTCTTGCCCATCAGGCCCTGCTGGCCCAACCTAAGACATATGCTTGGGATTAAGGCCGGTATACCATGTCCCGATCATTACCCATGCCTCTCGTGCTCCCTCCCAGAAGGACGATGTCTTCCATAACTCGAACTGACTCCGGGCTCCATTAAATCGATTAGCCAATTTGGCCATCCCCTTCGGAGGATGCTCGGCAGGCCATAGCACCTGTATCATGCTCCTCATAGCCTTCCGAGCCCGCTCATGAAAAATTGAGAGTTCCTTCAGAAGGCTTCCCTGGTAGGATCTGATCTCTTCTTCGGGCCGCCCGGTTAGGATACCTTTGACTGAGTCAAGGTATGTCCATTACGCTTCATGTATAAGAAGTACCCTCAGATGTTATAATCACACTTACGGAACATGCCCCTCTGCAATTTCTGATTCTCTTATTGGTCCTGGGCCAATTGAGTCTTTAAGCTCTCAATTTCTTTGGCATGGTATTTGTTTTCCGGCTGGAGGCGTTTCTTCTCCTCAAGGTTTTGATTGCAACGGAAGGCAGCCGGCCTCATGCTCGGACTCGGCGTACCTCTGAGATTCTTGCGCTGCATCTAAATCCTTTTGCAACTACCCTATAGACTCAGCTGCTACAAAGTACCCTCACGCCAGCACGGGATTTTATACTTAGATCGGTAGAATGGTTATACTTACCATGCGCCTCCCGGGTGAAACACTTTACTTGTTCCAGCTCGCCCTTCACGTCTTCCACCTGTGTTCGCCTTACCACCAATTCCATGGCCAATTTCTCGTTCTGCTACCTTGAGGCCTATATCATCGAAATGTTATGTAGATCCTTAACATGGTCGTCCTGACCAATTCAAGGGTCAGGGGCTAGTGGGTTTACATGTGTGTCCGGATTCTTAAAACCAATCACTCACCTTCAGGCTGGATGATATTAGCTTCACTGCTTCCCTAAGCCCAGCTTGGGCAGCTCCAATATGCGTGTCTGTCGAACATAGATCGTTAAACTCTTGTTCGGAGAACACTGGGTCGTGTAGTGCTTCTCGTCGCCGCCGGTGATTCATTGCACTCTCCACCTCGGATTTGGTGACCGACACCGCGTCCTCGGAATGTTCGAGGACCGGGTTGACAACAGGGTACTCCGCAGCAGTTTTAGCATGAGCGGAAGACCTTGGATCATGGGTATTGTGAGGCACCCCGACAACATTCTCGGCGGAAGACGGTTATACTTGCTTCCTGAATATTTCGGCATAAAATCCTCTTGGTTGAACGAGTGGTCGGAGGTGTCCCCACGGCTGGTTCACTTGAAGGATTCCTATTGAAGGCCGGTCTGGGCATTCCTGATGTAGCCGACGTTCGTCACGCGGACCAGCGACGCTTGGGAGGTGAGGCCGACACGTTCGGGTCGATGGAAGGCGCTTGCCTTTTACGGGAAGATTTTTTCTTCTTGTCGATAATAGGGGAGGGGAGTAATTCGGGGTGATCGACTATGGTAGACACCTTGGAGTGATCGAGGCTCTCCAGCTAAAAGACCTCGTCTTCAAACTCGATGGACAACTCCGGATCGTCATGGAATCCCGCATCGTCGTCACGAGCATAGTTCCCTGGTTGAGGGGGCCGGACAATTGACTATCTCGATAAATCTCCCCCATTCCTGTTCACACAGATTAAAAAGCTCCGGTTAAAAGGGGGGCAAATGAAAAGCCTGAACTCAGGTCATAGGATCGAAAGGCTTACCCATTTGATGAGGTTGTAGCTTGAGTAACCCTCCTTAACAAACAGCCGAACAAAGTCTTCGTTTTTGTCGGCAAGTGCGGACGCTAACGCCGCTTTGTTAGCAGGGCCCAGTCATCAGGAGCGAGTGGTGTCACTTGTCCCGTTGTAATGCCATAGAGGGTGTATACTTTGTTGGAGAGGCTGAACGCATCGGGTGATAGCGGCGGCCATTACATCGATCATGGTCAGCTTGTGATGAGCCAGTAGCCTTACGTGGGCGTCCAGGTGTTGCACTTCGGCACTGTCCTCTTGAGATGAACTCTTCGATCCCCAGTTGTACCTTTTCTTCAAAGGGGCGTTGTAGTATTCGGGCAAACCCCTTCGAGCTAGATCGAATAGGGGAGCGTCCTCGATATAGAACCATTCTGAAGACCATTGTTCGGGCTTCTTCTTCAGTGTCCCCACTGGAAACCCTGTTGAGGGAGTCCTAGACTAGGGGGCCCTCGGGCCGTCGTCCTATCTCCTAATAGGCCGGCTTGGTGGGACATTCTCTAATTGTTGTAGGAAGGGCCAGATACATTGAGAGCCCACATTCCAGAAGGAAGTCTAAAGGCACGGCGTGCACTCCAAGTCAAGATGAGGAAATCGACATCTCCATCCTCGGCAGGAGACCTACCATGTGTAAACCCTAGTACCCCCCGGTGTCTATATAAGCCGAAGGGTTTTAGATTATAAGCCAGAGAAACTCGTCTAGGGTTTAGCTATTCAATCTCAAGGTAGATCAACTATGTAACCTTCATACCATCAATATAATCAAGTAGGACGTAGGGGTTTACCTCCTTAGGAGGGCCTAACATTGGTGCTTTCATTGACAGTTCCGCTACAATCGCCAAAGGAGTTGATGGCTCGCGTAGTCATCAACGAAGAAGTCTACAACATGGACACTTTTGTCCATGGACATATCTTCGCTTTCGGCAGCATTGTGGTGCACGTTGACCTGACCGGCCGTCTTGGTTGGGTCGGGAGTTCCGCTCCTGATCAAGAGGTCAGATTCGAAAACCAAGAGTTCTCCGTCGACTCTCGAGCGATCTTCCGCTAACCGGGCTCGCAATCTCGCTTGCCATGCCCGAAAACTCCGAGGCCTTAACCTCGGATCACACTTTCGGTCCCACCCACGGGATCCACCTCGGCAATGACCTGGCTTTCAGTCCTGATCCGGCCATAGCACCAGACGTCCGGAGACCTGTTCCTATCGAACACTCCCCTCGTGCGTACGCATCTGAGGTTAACTCCAAAAGCTATGAACAGGTTGACCTGGTTGAGCTCTCGACACTCAACGAGGCCCTAGATCGGATCTTGTCGATGAAAATTACCGATGACCCAACCCCGATCCATGCTTAGATCGGTCTCAAGGCCGGTCAAGAAGGATTTTTCATCCCACCACCCACTTGATAGCCACCATGAAGACTTAACCGACATGTTGGACTACGCCTCCGAGGAGGCAGAAGACATACATGAGGAAGATTGCGCTCCCACCCCCGTTAACATCGGGCGATGGGTCGTGACCTCCACCTACGACGTCTACATGGTGGACACTCTAGCTGATAACGACGAACACACACCCAAAAATGATGGCGACAAATCGGGGGAAGTGTCGTCAAGGTGCCGGAAGCCGCACAAACGATAAAAGTCAAGAAAGGGAAGAAAGGCTATCGCTAGCACCGGGGACGGAGATACCCTAGAAGACATCAACGATCCCGATATCCCTGAACATCCGCTAGAGGATTAGGAGAGGCTGGAAGATCAGCACAACCCAAATGATCTGAGCGATTCCGAGGACGACAACTACCTCCCCACTGTTGACGAGGAGGATACCTCGGAAGCCGATGACTTCGCCATCCAGAAAACCTTGAAGACCAGGAATAGTTCACGCAACAGCTTATAGCCACGGCCATAGCCTGATGGCAAAAGAACAACAGCTTCAGGCCGAACAGGACAACCTCAACGATAGATGGACGAGGGCCCTATCAGCTGAGGAAGGATACGGTACCGGTCTATTGGACCAACCCAAAAGCTATCCATGTCGAAGGCTGCTGCTAGAATTCGATGACGAGCTTACTGATACGCCGTCTCCCAAACATACTCCATACGACAAGCCAGACCGCCCTCCTCGAGGACGAGACGGGATGGCTGACGACACCGGTTATAGGCCGACGATACCTCGAAGACGGGGAAAGGTGCCAATAGATCCTGATGACAAGTTTGACCTACGACACGACCTGGACTATAGAACATGTCGTACGAGATCCATCTACGGATCTAGAGGGTACTCACCAGATAGATGGGAGGGGTACTATCCTTGGCTCGACCGCAACAATAGATGTCGAGAACGAAACTGGGCCAGAACAAACGCCGATTACCGGTGCGACATAGCCCGGGTCACAGGCGCTACCCACTCACTGTGCTTCAAGGACGAGGTGATGCAGCAGCAGTTCTCGGAGGGGTTTAAACCCATGAACATAGAGCAATACAATAGGACAACTGACCCAACCGTATGGATCGAAGATTTCCTCCTCCACATCCACATGGCGCGAGGAGATGATCTCCACGCCATCAAGTATCTACCCATAAAATTTAAGGGGCCAGCTCGGCACTGGTTAAAACAGTCTCTCGAAAAATTCCATCGCGTGGTGGGAGGATCTAGAGGATGCATTCCAATCTAACTTCCAAGGCACCTATATTCGGCCGCCGGACTCCTCCGACCTAAGCAATGTCGTCCAGAAGGCAGGAGAGTCCGCTAGGCAATTCTGGAATCAATTCTTGACCAAGAAAAACTAGATCGTTGATTGCCCGAACGCCGAGGCAATAGCCTCTTTCAAGCACAATATTCGGGATGAATGGTTGGCTCGCTAGCTTGGTCAGGATAAACCTAGGACAATGTCCGCCCTTACATCACTAATGACTCGCTTTTGTGCGGGCGAGGATAATTGGCTAACAAGATGGAGCCACAACCCGAAGACCCCCGGAACATCCGAAGTTCGGGACGGAAATGGGAAAGCAAAACGCAAAAAGAATAAGTCTCGACACAACAATAGTGATGCAGATGACACGGCCGTTAACGTCGGCTTTCGCAATTCCCGACCCGGGTAGCGGAAGAAGCCTCCTAATGGCAATCGCGGCAGACCTGCCCCGCTAGACAAAATCATGGAGAGGCCCTACCAGATCCATGGCACTCAAGAGAAGCCCGCCAACCACACCAACCATAACTGTTGGGTGTTCAAACAGATCAGCAAACTCGCTGCCGAGGATCAAGGCAAGGGCCCACACAGCAAGGACAAGGATGAGCCCCGTGGTCCGATCGGTCGCGCACAGAAGCAGTTCTCTCTATAGGTAAAAACCGTGAATATGATATACGCCACGCATATACTCAAAAAGAAGAGGACGCACGCCCTTCGAGAGGTCTACTCCGTAGAGCCTGTAGCCCCGAAGTACAACCCATGGTTGGCGTACCCGATCACCTTCGATCGACGCGACCACCCGACCAGTATCCGTCATGGGGGTTCAGCCGCCCTCATCCTAGACCCCATTATAGATGGATATCACCTCACTAAAGTCCTAATGGACGGAGAAAGTAGCCTTAATCTGATTTACTGAGACACGGTGAAAAATATGGGAATAGATCCATCCAGGATCAAACCTAGCAACACTACCTTTAAAGGAGCAGTCCCAGGCGTCGAAGCCCGGTGCACGGGCTCTGTAAGCCTGGAAGTAGTGTTCGGTTCGCCTGATAACTTCCGAAGCGAGGACTTTATCTTCGACATTGTACCTTTCCGCAGCGGCTACCACGCCTTGCTATGTCGTACAACATTCGCTCGCTTTAATGTTGTCCCACACTACGCATACCTCAAGCTCAAGATGCCCGGGCCCAAGGGGGTCATTACTGTCAACGGCAACACAGAGAGCTCCCTCCGAACTGAGGAACATGCATTGGCCCTGGTGGCAGAATTCCATTACAATGAGGACTGGCAAACACCGACATTTGCCGTAAAGGCACGTAAGGTTGAGAAGCAAGCTCGGTTTCAGCCCGAACTCCCAGAACCTTCTCCCTAGAAATAGGGACTCTCCCCCATTGCACAACCCTAATGCTAGCAAAACACGTGACAAGAAGGCACAACTTCGCACTTAAGATTCCATGGGCAACAGTGAAGAACAACTACCATCAATATAAGTCTTCAGACATACAATAGGTACCATCCGTTGGGAGACATAGTAGTAAATCAAAAAAAATCCTACGTGTCACCAAGATCAATCTATGGAGAAACCAGCAACGAGCAAAGGGGGAGTGCATCTTCATACCTTTGAATATCACAAAGCGGAAGCGTTACAAGAACACGGTTGGTGGAGTCATACTCGCAACGATTCAGATCGCGGTGGATTCCGATCTAAGCGCCGAACAACGGCGCCTCTGCGTTCAACACATGTGCAGCCCGATGATGTCTCCTACGCCTTGATCTAGCAAGGAGTAAGGAGAGGTTGAGGGAGAGCTCCGGCATCACGACGGCGTGGTGACGGTGGAGCTGCATGGTACTCTGGCAGGGCTTCGCCAAGCGCTACGGAGGACGAGGAGGAGGAAGGGTAGGGCTGCGCCGAGAGAGAGAGAATTCTGTGTTGGCAGCCCCCAAAACCCCACATATATAGGGGGCGAGGAGGGGCGCACCCCCTAGGGTTCCCACCCTAGGGCGGCGGCTGGCCCTAGATGGCCCTTGGGGCGACGGTCAAGAGTGGAGAGGGGTGCGGCAGCCCTAGGGTGGGCCTAGGGTCCATCAGCACCTAGGGTTTGCCACCTCTCCTCCTTTGATGCGCCTTGGGCCTTGGTGGGAGGTGCACCAGCCCACTCTGGAGCTGGTTCCCTCCCACTTTCAGCCCACACAACTCTCTGGTGCCGGTGTCCACACACGATGGACCCCCGGAACCCTTCCGGTGGTCCCGGTATGTTACCGGTGATGTTCGGAACACTTCCAGTGACCAAAACCTCACTACCTATATATCATTGTTCACCTCTGGATCATTCCAGAACTCCTCATGATGTCCGGGATCTCATCCAGGACTCCGAACAACTTTCGGTAACCACGTACACTATTTCCCTATAACCCTAGCGTCATCAAACCTTAAGTGTGTAGAACCTACGGGTTCGGGAGGCATGTAGACATGACCGAGACACCTCTCCGGTCAATAACCAACAGCGGGATCTGGATACCCATGTTGGCTCCCACATGCTCCACGATGATCTCATCGGATGAACCACGATGTCAGGGATTCAATCAATCCCGTATACAATTCCATTTGTCTACCGGTATGACACTTGCCCCGAGATTCGATCGTTGGTTACCTATACCTTGTTCAATCTCGTTACCGACAAGTCTCTTTACTCGTTCCATAACACATCATCCCGTGTCTAACTTCTTAGTCACATTGAGCTCATTATGATGATGTCTTACCGAGTGGGCCCAGAGATACCTCTCCGTCACACGGAGTGACAAATCCCAGTCTCGATTCGTGCCAACCCAACAGATACTTTCGGGGATACCCGTAGTATACCTTTATAGCCACCCAGTTACGTTGTGATGTTTCACACACCCAAAGTATTCCTATGGTATCCAGGAGTAGCACAATCTCATGGTCTAAGGCAATGATACTTGACATTAGAAAAGCTTTAGCAGACGAACTACACGATCTTGTGCTATGCTTAGAATTGGGTCTTGTCCATCACATCATTCTCCTAATGATGTGATCCCGTTATCAACGACATCCAATGTCCATGGTCATGAAACCTTGACCATCTATTGATCAACGAGCTAGTCAACTAGAGGCTCACTAGGGACATGTTGTGGTCTATGTATTCACACATGCATTACGGTTTCCGATTAATAGAATTATAGCATGAACAATAGACAATTATCATGAACAAGGAAATACAATAATAACCATTTTATTATTGCCTCTAGGGAATATTTCCAACAGTCTCCCACTTGCACTAGATTCAATAATCTAGTTACATTGTGATGTATCGAACACCCATAGAGTTCTGGTGTTGATCATGTTTTGCTCCTGAGAGAGGTTTAGTCAACGGATCTGCAACATTCAGATCCGTATGCACTTTACAAATATCTGTATCTCCTTCCTGAATGTAATCACGAATGGAGTTAAAGCGGTGCTTGATGTGTCTTGTCTTCTTCTGAAACCTGGGCTCCTTGGCAAGGGCAATAGCTCCAGTGTTGTCAAAGAATAGAGTCATCGGGCCCGACGCGCTGGGAATCACTCCTAGGTGAGTGATGAACTCCTTCATCCAGACTCCCTCCTTTGCTGCTTTCGAAGCAGCTATGTACTCCGCTTCACATGTAGAGCCGCCATGACGCTTTGCTTGCTGCTGCACGAGCTGACTACCCCTCCGTTCAAAATATACACGTATCCGGTTTGTGACTTGGAGTCATCCGGATCTGTGTCGAAGCTAGCATCAACGTAAGCCTTTACGACGAGCTATTCAGCACCTCCATATACGAGAAATATGTCCTTGGTCCTTTTCAGGTACTTCAGGATATTCTTGACCGCTGTCCAGAGTTCCGCTTCGGGATCACTTTGGTACCTCCCTACCAAACTTATGGCAAGGTTCACATCAGGTCTGGTACACAGCATGGCATACATAATAGACCCTATGGCTGAAGCATAGGGGATGACACTCATCTTTTCTCTATCCTCCGCCGTGGTCGGGCATTGAGTCGTACTTAGTCTCACACCCTATAACACAGGCAAGAACCCCTTCTTGGACTGATCCATATTGAACTTCTTCAATATCTTGTCAAGGTATGTGCTTTGTGAAAGACCTATGAGGCGTCTCGATCTATCTCTATAGATCTTGATGCCTAATATGTAAGCAGCTTCTTCAAGGTCCTTCATTGAGAAACACTTATTCAAGTAGGCCTTTATGCTTTCCAAAAGTTCCATATCATTTCCCATCAACAATATGTCATCCACATATAATATGAGAAATGCTACAGAGCTCCCGCTCACTTTCTTATAAATACAGGGTTCTCCATAAACCTGTATAAATCCAAACGCTTTAATCACCTCATTAAAGAGAATGTTCCAACTCCGAGATGCTTGCACCAGCCCATAGATGGAGCGCTGAAGCTTGCATACTTTGTTAGCATCCTTAGGATCGACTAAACCTTCCGGCTGCATCATATACAATCCTTCCTTTAGGAAACCATTAAGGAATGCCGTTTTGACATCCATTTGCCAGATCTCATAATCATAAAATGCGGCCATTGCTAACATGATTCAGACGGACTTTAGCATCGTTACGGGTGAGAAAGTCTCATCGTAGTCAACTCCTTGAACTTGTCGATAACCCTTAGCGACAAGTCGAGCCTTATAGACGGTCACATTACCATCCGCGTTAGTCTTCTTCTTAAAGATCCATTTATTTTCTATGGCTCGCTTACCATCGGGAAAGTCCACCAAAGTCCATAATGTTTTCTCATGCATGGATCCTATCTCGGATTTCTTGGCTTCAAGACATTTGTTGGAATCCAGGCCCGCCATCGCTTCATAGTTCGAAGGTTCACCGTTGTCCAACAACATGATCTCCAGGACAGGGTTGCTATACCACTCTCGTGCGGAACATGTCCTAGTGGACCTTCAAATAGCAACTTGATCTGAAGTTTCATGCTCATCATCATTAACTTCCTCTCCAACCGGTGCAGGCTCCACAGAAACAACTTCTTGTGCTATGCTACTCTTTGGTTCGAGTGGAGGTACAATTACCTCATCAAGTTCTATTTTCCTCCCACTTACTTCTTTCGAGAGAAACTCTTTCTCTAGAAAGGATCCATTCTTGGCAACAAAGACTTTGCCTTGGGATCTGAGGTAGAAGGTATACCCAACAGTTTCTTTGGGGTATCCTATGAAGACGCACTTTTCCGCTTTGGGTTCGAGCTTCTCATGTTGAAGTTTCTTCACATAAGCATCACATCCCCAAACTTTCAGAAACGACAACTTAGGTTTCTTTCCAAACCATAATTCATATGGTGTCGTTTCAACGGACTTAAACGGTGCCCTATTTAAAGTGAATGCGGCAGTCTCTAATGCATATCCCCAAAATGATAGCGGTAAGTCGGTAAGGGACATCATAGATCGCGCCATATCCAATAGAGTGCGATTACGACATTCAGACATACCATTTAGCTAAGGTGTGCCAGGCGGCGTGAGTTGTGAAACAATTCCACATTTCCTTAGGTGCATGCCAAACTCATGACTCAAATATTCTCCGCCACGATCAGATCGTAGGCACTTTATTTTCCTGTCACGTTGATTCTCTACCTCACTCTGAAATTCCTTGAACTTTTCAAAGGTTTCAGACTTGTGTTTCATTAAGTAAACATACCCATATCTGCTTAAGTCATGAGTGAGGGTGAGAACATAATGGTAGCCACCGCGAGCCTCAACGCTCATTGGACCGCATACATCGGTATGTATTATCTCCAACAAGTTAGTTGCTCGCTCCATTGTTCCGGAGAACGGAGTCTTGGTCATCTTGCCCATGAGGCATGGTTCACACGTCTCAAATGATTCGAAATCAAGAGACTCCAAAAGTCCATCAGCATGGAGTTTCTTCATGCGTTTGACACCAATATGTCCAAGGTGGTAGTGCCACATATAAGTGGGACTATCGTTATCAATCTTACATCTTTTGGTATTCACACTATGAACATGTGTAACATCACGTTCGAGATTCATCAAAAATAAACCATTGACCAGCGGGGCATGACCATAAAACATTTCTCTCATATAAATAGAACAACCATTATTCTCAGATTTAAATGAGTAGCCATCTCACATCAAACGAGATCCAGATACAATGTTCATGCTCAAAGCTGGTACAAAATAACAATTATTAAGGTTTAAAACTAATCCCAAAGGTAGATGTAGAGGTAGCGTGTCAACGGCGATCACATCGACCTTGGTACCATTCCCGACGTGCATCGTCACCTCGTCCTTCGCTAGTCTCCGCTTATT
The DNA here is from genome assembly GCA_022496015.1 of Hordeum marinum. NCBI lineage: Eukaryota > Viridiplantae > Streptophyta > Magnoliopsida > Poales > Poaceae > Hordeum > Hordeum marinum. The sequence goes on along the minus strand of CM039678.1, from coordinate 373,772,738 downwards.
CTGCAGCTCTTGCTTGGAGTTACAAATGTGAGCAACTGCACTGGTATCAAATACCCAGGAGCTACTACGAGATGTAAACATGATAAACATCACATGCAATCAATATAGTGACATGATATGGCCAATATCATCTTGATCCTTTGATCTCCATCTTCAGGGCACCATGATCATCATTGTCACCGGCATGACACCATGATCTCTATCATCATGATCTCCATCATCGTGTCTTCATGAAGTTGTCTCGCCAACTATTACTTCTACTACTATAGATAACGGTTAGCAATAAAGTAAAGTAATTACATGGCGTTTATGATTGACACACAAGTCATACAATAAATTAAGACAACTCCTATGGCTCCTGCCGGTTGTCATACTCATCGACATGCAAGTCGTGAATCCTATTACAAGAACACGATCAATCTCATACATCACATTCTTTTGGCCATATCACATCACACGACATATGCTGCAAGAACAAGTTAGACGTCCTCTAATTGTTGTTGCAAGTTTTTACGTGGCTGCTATAGGTTTCTAGCAAGAACGTTTCTTACCTATGCGAAAACCACAACGTGATATGCCAATTGCTATTTACCCTTCATAAGGACCCTCTTCATCGAATCTGATCCGACTAGAGTGGGAGAGACACACACCCGCTAGCCACCTTATGCAACAAGTGCATGTCAGGCGGTGAAACCAGTCTCACGTAAGCGTAAGTGTAAAGTCGGTCCGGGCCGCTTCATCCCACAATATAGGCGAATCAAGATAAGACTAGTAACAACAAGCAAATTGAAAAAATCGACGCCCACAATAACTTGTGTTCTGCTCGTGCATAGATTCTGCGCATGGATCTCGCTTTGATACCACTGTTGGGAGACGTAGTAGTAAATCAAAAAAATCCTATGTGTCACCAAGATTAATCTATGGAGAAACCAGCAACGAGAAAAGGGGGAGTGCATCTTCATACCTTTGAAGATCGCAAAGCGGAAGCGTTACAAGAACGCGGTTGGTGGAGTCGTACTCGCAGCGACTCAGATCGCGGTGGATTCCGATCTAAGCGCAGAACAACGGCGCCTCCATGTTCAACACACGTGTAGCCTGATGACGTCTCCTATGCGTTGATCCATCAAGGAGGAAGGAGAGGTTTAGGGAGATCTCCGGCAGCACGATGGCGTGGTGATGGTGGAGCTGCGTGGTACTCCGGCAGGGATTCGCCAAGCGCTATGAAGGACGAGGAGGAGGAGGGGTAGGGCTGCGCCGAGAGAGAGAGAATTCTGTGTTGGCAGCCCCCAAAACCCCACATATATATAGGGGCAGGAGGAGGAGGGGCGCACCCCTAGGGTTCCCACCCTAGGGCGGCGACCGGCCCTAGATGGTCCTTGGGCTGACGGCCAAGAGGGGAGCGGGGTGCAGCAGTCCTAGGGTGGGCCCAAGGCCCATCAGCGGGATCTGGATACCCATGTTGGCTCGCGCATGCTCCACGATGATCTCATCGAATGAACCACAATGTCAGGGATTCAATCAATCCCGTATACAATTCCCTTTGTCTACCGGTATGACACTTGCCCGAGATTCGATTGTCGGTATCCCTATACCTTGTTCAATCTCGTTATCGGCAAGTCTCTTTACTCGTTCCATAACACATCATCCTGTGGCTAACTCCTTAGTCACATTGAGCTCATTATGATGATGTCTTACCGAGTGGGCCCAGAGATACCTCTCCGTTACACGGAGTGACAAATCCCAGTCTCGATTCGTACCAACCCAACAGATACTTTCGGGGATACCCGTAGTATACCTTTATAGCCACCCAGTTACGTTGTGACGTTTGGCACACCCAAAGTATTCCTACAGTGTTCAGGAGTTGTCATGGTCTAAGGAAATGATACTTGACATTATAAAAGCTTTAGCAGACAAACTACATGATCTTGTGCTATGCTTAGGATTGGGTCTTCCTCATCACATCATTCTCCTAATGATGTGATCCCGTTATCAACGACATCCAATGTCCATGGTCATGAAACCGTGACCATCTATTGATCAATGAGCTAGTCAAGTAGAGGATCACTAGGGACATGTTGTGGTCTATGTAATCACACATGCATTACGGTTTCCGGTTAATACAATTATAGCATGAACAATAGACAATTATCATGAACAAGGAGATACAATGATAACCATTTTATTATTGCCTCTAGGGCATATTTCGAACACCATCAAGGACCTGCTAAAGTGTAAAGCCCATCAATACTTTGGTGTCTTCTCAAGATCCTCTTTCCAAGGTCCACTCGCCGACAACATTACCCATAAAGGAATGTAACCCTCTAGGAGGCTAAGGAGTGAACAGGCGATAGGGCATATCGAGGACGTCAGGACACTCATCGAAGACCCCTTGTACAACCCCTCATGTAAAATTTGTATTTCATCTTCAAGTACTTGTAAACAGTTGCTTCGGCAATTCGAGCTATAAGAGTTATTGAGAAAAATATAAGACCATTATGCATGGCCGCTTCGCTGTCCTTTTTTTGGTACATACTCTATTTCCTCCCTCCTCAACGCTCCTTGCGAAACAGTTTGTTACACATTACGACGCAACTGGCTAATAGACTAAGGGCTCCAATTTAAAATATCGCCCTAAGCACAAACGATCATGTGTTCGGCGTCTCGGAGTTCATTTTATATGAATTGGTTCCGAACTATGTCTTGGGTCAATAGTTGGGTTGCCCGGCTCATGTGCTTGCCCCTTTACATTCCGCTCGTTCGGCTAAAAGGGCAAAGGGAGAACCACTGTGATTCTGTTTCCAGCTAGCTTAGTCAAGCACCTCAGGGGAGAAAGCTGAAAATTGAATGCCATAGTACGCGAGAACCGGTCTGCAAATACGAGCATAAGTGTTATACTAAAAACTTAGTTAGAGGTTGTTCCGTGTCATACGATGGGTTTGGTATTCGTACAAACCATGTGATGCCAGCTTTAGCCGCAGTTCATCCGGACATCACAAACCACTAGGGGCTAGTCATCAGCACCCTCATTCCTTTTTCACAATCATACGGCTAAGTGAAAGCAATAAAGCATTATGGTCTGATTTCCTTGTCCACCTCGCACAGCCGCCTTCAGGTACCGATAGGTTGGCTAAGGGTCACAGTGCAGAGGCAGAGACACCTCGCTTAGTATGTACATGGGGGCTGAAGACAATGACTCACAACTTTCAGTTTAAACAGCCACACGGGAGTTATAGCGAATGCAAAACATAAAAGGCATGATAAACCATGCATCATAACCATAAAAGCAGTAAAAGGTCTTCGGACATATTACAATGTGTTTACTCATAAAAGTTATCTTTTGAGCACTAAGCCTCCATCGCCCGAGCACCCTCCATCACTACGGAGAAGTATCGCTCAGGGCACCTATGCTCCTTTCCAGGGGACAGAGGTGCGGTAGCTATCTTAGTGGGATCAAGCCCTGGCCAGTGCACCTTGGCCCTTACAAAGGCCATCCGAGCTCCCTCCATGCACGAAGAATGCCTTAGCACATCAATCCGAGGTGAAGCATCGCTCAGCTTCCGCACCAGGCCGAAATAACTGCCCAACAACAGCTCGTCAGGCCATAGTCAGATGCAGAGATCCTTCAAGGCTGGCTCTGCCATTCGGTGCAACTCCATCGACTGCTTCATCTGCTCGATGAGGAGAGGAGAGCGCTCGGAGGCTTGAAATTGCACCAAAAAGAGCTGAGCCTCATCTCCCTCTTCTCGCGAAGCATAGAACTGGTTCGCGTTCGTTACACTCTTAACGAGGTCCGAGCTCGCGCCTGAGGAACGCCACACCTGGGTGAGCAATGCAAACTTGCTATCACCGAAGGCACATTGTAGTAACTACGGCTTACCATCTATGAAAGCCTTGACATGGCGAATCTGTTCTTCAAAGAACCGCCTGTCCACCCGCTCCTTTTGGAGGTCGGCTTTCAGTGCGAATAGCTCGACAGCTTGTTCCTTGCCCTTTTGCTCAAGGTCCTCACATGTTTAGATGTTGTCCTTAAGCTCCTGCTGAACCTCCCCCACACAAGCCTCATGCTTTTCGTTCACGGTTTTCAAGGCAGAGAGCTCGGCTGCTGCTTTATGTTCTGTGGCCTCTTGCTTCATATGTCGCAGCTCGGCCTTGAGCTTCTTGACTTCCTTCGCTGAGGCTGTGTAAGCAATAAAACATATAATTATACTAAGTCAAGAGTGTGAATCACTAATGCTTAATAGCCTGGATATTCCAAGACGGCTTACCTTGCACCTCATTGAACCTCTTCTTCAGAGCGTCAAGCTCTTCTTCGGAGCTCTTGAGCTTACGGTTTAGCTCGTCAAACTCTGTAGCATTAACGGCCGCCACTGATGACGAAGCTTGGAAATAGCACATATCTATCAGTTTATATGAGTTCAAACACCCGAACTGTCAAGACCATGACCCTATGTTCGGTCCTCTTAAGGACTGTTAGAACATTATAGGATAAATAATGTCTCATACATTGTTTGGTCATTTCTCTGTATTTGACCCCCCGGTGACTTTTTCTAAACTCACTCAGGGCTCGGAGCTGCCATATATAATGATAGCACAAACGTAATAAATTAAAATTTCAGGAAAAGAACATTACGTGGCTCACCTGGAAGCCTGTCGGGAGACCGTTGAAGGCCTCATTCAGTCTGCTATCAACAGACTGAATGCTTTGCAAAACCACACCCATAAGGGTGCGGTGATCCTCGGAGATGGAGGCGCTTGATAGAGCCTCATTCATGACCGGCCACCCAGTCATCCGTGGCGCCGATGGTGATCGGTAAGCCCGATCTCCAACCGGGGATTGAACCGGTGGCTCCGGAGGCATGGTGTGCTCCGAAGATGACCTCAGAGGGGACTGGACATCCCTTTGTCCGGTCTCCTCAGCGGTCGGGAGGGGCTCCTCCTCCTAGTCTTCAGCGGCTAAGGCATTAACCTCGGCCATGACATCGCCACCCCCACCGCCTGTGTTCGGCTCCAAGGGAGTCTGGTGGGATGACACCTCCGCGGCATCCTTCGCGGCCCCTCGAGGTGTGGGATGCGACGCGGTCCCACTCTCCACCGGTTTAGTGGGTGGAGTCTCCCCATCCGAAACTTGGTCGGTGGGAACAACGCGTTGTGGGTTGCGGATCAAAAGGCGCTCACATATTAATAACATTAAAAACTTGGCATAAATTGCTCAGAGAGTCTTCGAATTCTTAGCTTCGAGCTGGGGGCTTGACCCTTAGATTCCTTTGAGGAACCTTTTCGAAGTCCTCGGACTTGGTATCCGAGTCCGAACTGTCGTTGGGCAGGACCAACATCAGCCGACGTGCCCTTTTTGGGGCAGGATGATGTACCTCCTCTGTGGTGTCCGATGGCACCGCCCTCTTTCTCGTGAGGGGGGATCCCCCTCCTACTTGTCCTCATGCTCTTCCTCATGGTTAGAGGAGGCATGAGTTTCCTCGGACGTAGTGTCCGGCTGGTCCTTTATGCAGATACCTCCTCTGCCCTTCTTCTTATCTTTCTTTTCTCGTGCCTTGTAAGGTGCCACGACGAGCATCTACGACAACAGCTCTGACCTGGGGTCTTCGGACTGTGGTGCCAGGTAGTTGATTCCTGTGGCTTTGCTCAACCATTTCTGCAAACATGAAGGGAAAGGTGTTTAGATCTATTGTCAAAAAACAAAGCCGGTCAATTGAAATTATATTATACCTGGGTAGGAGGGTTATTGACATGTAGGCCCCGACCATCCTTTATGTGGAGCATCCTACGGACATCACCATGGCAAGAAACCCTTTTTCAAGCGACACATGAACATCTACATCAAACATACAAAGGTGAATCTTCTCCTTTACACTTGTCAACTTGTCCCCTTCGAGGATGGTATACTACTTGACACTCCTCCCTTGTGCATACATAGGTATTGTTGGAGCTTCATGGATGACGAGGAGGAGTACAAGCACCAAGGATCGACTACACCATCCGCGAGGGAAGCATGGAAGAGACGACAGAAGAAGACGGAGTTGTTGATGCTACAGCTACTGGACATCTGGCCAAGGGCCCAGACATCCGGAGCATAGAGACCCGGCCAGCAACAAGGTAGGGCTAGGAGAGCTATAGCGGTCGGACATCCGGCTAGAGGCTGAACATCCGACGCACCAACGATCGGCCGGACATTCGGCGCTCCCCCCAGAAATCCGGTGCCTCCACACCCGAACCGAGCGGAGCGACGGCCAATTCCCGGACATCTGGCGCCTCATGAAGACCTGAACATCCGGCCCCCAGCCCGGACATCCAGCACCTGCCTGCGTGCAGAGACAGGACGAAGGCCCATGTATCTCCCTCTCACTTACCCCTTCATGACTAGGACTATAAATACTCCACCCCTCCTCATTTCTAGGGTTAGCAAAGTGATAGCTCATAGTTAGTTGAGCTTTGCTCCTTCCTCTACCTCTCCCATGGAGATCGAGACCTCCACCGGACAAGATCTATAGAGGATGTCAAGGCCCCTTCTGAGGGAAGATCCCCAGTATATTCGAGGCCCCATCTCTCCTAGAGATTTCGGATAAACTACACATGTATCATTTATTTCCATTTTTGTTCTTGGATCTTGATGCACCTCATGTATTGCTTGTGATTGGAGGAGTACTTGGTGTGGATCTTGTCCAATAGAGTGTTTCCCCTTTGATTTCTCCATGTTTTACGCTCGTGTTCTTCGTGTTCTTCCTCAAATCCACCTCCATTTCGTGGAGATCGAGCCACCCTCGAGTTTGCCCCATATCATATTGGCATCATGAGCCACGTTGCAACGAATTTGGATCCCTACCCCCCCCACACACACACTTTTCTTGCTTTAGTTCAAATTTTCTTCCCAATTTTGAAAAGTCCCCACAAAATTGCCCCAAAAATTTTCTTGTGATTTGTTGTCCTTGTGAGTTTTTGTTGATTTTGATACGTGGATTTAGTGTTTGGTAAGTGGATCTAACTCCCTTTGCATTCTCTAGCCCTAATTCACCTTGTCCCCCCTTCAATTTTGGCTTTAGAATCACCAATTTCTGCCCCAAATCGAGTTCTTGAGCCCCGAATTGCGATCTGGATTTGTCGAGCCAGACATCCGGGCCCCCAGTCACACATCTGGGCCACCGGTGGACACCCAGCTCTTGGAGAGCCAAGACAAACTCGGTTCTGGACATCAAGCCCCGGATTTCTGGCCCAACCCCCGAATGTCCGGCCCTGTAGGTTTCAGCCTTCCGTGTTTCATCGTTTCGTCCATAACTAATTCATCCTGACTCCGATTGAGGCGTTCTTTAGCTCGTTTTGTAGCTATATGACATCCACCATCCCAAAAAATTTGTTCCACCATCATAGTTTTCAAATTTTGGCAAGTTTGCCTAGGCCCTCCACCATATCATCCGCAATACCACCATAGACTTCCGCAACCTAACCCATTTTGGTTCCTTTTGCATTTGTGGTTGCTTGAGTTGTGATTTGAGTCTCCTATGGTGTTTTAGCTACTTAGGGACGGTTACTTATTTAGCAACCACCAGTGACTTGTATCGGTCCATCATCTACATCGACCATCGACGTTCGACATCGACGACGACCATCCATCCTTTGAGACCATCTTCAACCAGAAGCAAGGCCGGTATACCCCAACTTCGTGAAAGGTTAAGTGTGACGAAGGTATACATTCCGTCATACACTTTCCCCTCCTTACCATTACATCTTGATAGCCCCACCATTTGTGCGATTACCTTCATACTTATTGAGACTAGCTATCCAAGTATTGTCGGGCTTCACGAAAACTTGTGCACCATAGTGATACGATATCATATTGTTGCATCATTGGAAATATCATATAGTGCAATTGCTTGCTCTTGTGCATACTTTGTGATACTTGTCTCATATAGTTGGTTGAGGCTCAATAAGAATAGTGGAAAGGAAGATAAAAAAAGAGAAAAAATCTTGTAAGCAAGAAATAAAGATCATAAGCTTATAAGCAAAGAGAGTTGAGCATGAAAGGATATACTTGTGCATGAGGATACTTGGAATAGGAAACATTTTGCTTGCGTAAATAGGATTGGTGCTCTAAAGTAGGCACAAGAACTCAAGGCCAAGACTACTCTACCCCACGCACACTTCACGACGACCAAGCTCCGAGACGACGAGCATGACGATGGTACCACCAAGATGTCCAAGCCCGACGAGTTCCAAGACGACGTTGCTAAGTTCGACTTCACCGCCACTCCTCTTTGTGGCATTGACGATACCGAGTCGACCACGACTCTTTTTGAAGACGGCACGGCGACGGCTATGACTACGAAGCCATTCAAGGAACATGCTTTGGAGGCGAACGATAAGATGACCGAGCATGGGATTTTACCTTTGGTCATGGAGGCAAGTGATGATGTGCCATCTTTGGCCTTCATCCACGGCGATGGTGACTAGATGGTTGAGCATGGGATTTTCCCTTCGACCACGTCGGCGTTTGGAGATGAGTTGTGAGACTTATGCCACCATATTGACAATGAGAGTGAGTTCACCACTATCCCAATATATGATGAGTTGCCCCAATTTCCATGTGAGGAGAGCCACAACCCCCACCACTTGAGTGAGATGAGTGACTCCACCATGTGTGACTTTGACTGCACCTACTTTGAGGGAGTGTGTGAGCCACCACCACATAGAGAGAGTGAGGTAGTTGATACATGTGAGGCCATTTCGATTTCTAACAACTTAACCTCTACCTTTGTTGTGTCTTATCATTTGGTGCTAGGTCCCATCTTTGACGACCGTCGATCCTCGATAACTTCGTCCCTCCTTTGGACAAGACGATGGCCATGGTGGAATATGATGCACCGCCCACATGGTTCCATCACGATGAAGATAACCACGAGTTGGTCTATGAAACCTCACCTACACCACATGTGTGGAATGCAAAGGGTAACATAGATGAAGGTGATGCTTTTGTCCCACTAGTGGACATTGATTGCTTGCATGATGTTGATCCACCTATTGCCATGCTTCATGATTATGCGACTCTCACATGTGATGAATTACCCATTTATGATGAGTTTGAAGATTCTCATGTGGAGTCTATTAGTTGTGATGCCATATTGCATAGGATTTCTTGTGAGAACTCTATCAGTCACATCATGTTTGAAAATCCACTTGACTTGTCACACAATATGTATGAGATCACCCATATTGCATATTTGCAATCTCTTCATAGTAACTATGCATATGCCATTAAAATAAATCCAATTTGCACATATGGAATAGATGACAAGCCCATGGTTATTGGCACTTGCTTTTCTTATGATGACATTGCCATGCTCCCTTTGTATCATTTGCGCAACTGTTCTCATATTCCATGCCTGAACACCATGCTTTGGAAATGCATTGTTTTGGATGTTCTCCATATTCTCTGAATTATGCTTCTGCTATTGCACACGAGGAGATCCCCATAGTTTCCTCATACTCTATAGGAGATTGTGTTACATCCCATCCTTTGCATGACTTCCATATTTGTGTGCACAATACGCAACCCATGAATATGAATGCTATTGATGTGTCATATATTTGCATGCTCAATTTGTGTCCCCATCGTGTTATACACAATAACTATTCTTTCATGATGGATGACATGTTCCTATAACATGCATCGAATTTATTTGAGCATTGCTTATCTTGTGCTAACTCTCATGTGCACATACACATCCTAACGGATGATTTGTATATTTACCATGCACACACTTTGTTTCGTGTGTATCCTTGTTGTGTAGGTACACATGATTCATCGTCAACCTCGCAAGCACACAAGCTGACGAAAAGAGCTCTAGAAAGCAACGAAGACATGCGCAACCATGGAGTGCTTACCCTCCACCCACACTCTTTGTGCAAATACTTTGCACATTTCTTCTAGATGGCCCTCACATGGTTATGGGTTATTGCCCATTATATATCTTTTTCCCATATTACCATGTTCACTTTGCATGCTATGCTCGTTTCTATGTCTTTACCATGCATTTGTGACCCATGCCTTGCATCTCACATGTCACTTGATTCTCATATTCGTATGTATATTTGCAAGCTTGGTGGAGGATTTACTTGCTATTGCCATGATTGCTTGTTGAACCATGTCTGATGATACTTTTCTCTTGCTTCGTGCTCGCGATATGTCATGCGCATTATTGATGTCCACTATTTGCTCATATGACATGATTGCCATGATTCCTTCTAGTATGTTGCATCTTCACACTACTAGCTTGCACGACATGACCACTATACTTGCTTATGTTTCATCATCGATGTGCTTCTTTTATGCGGTTGATGACAACCATTGCCATGCCTCACACATGATGACTAATTGCTCTTTATATTGTGTTGAGTGCCATACTACCTTCACTACACCACGTGCACATTATGCTTGGATTTTCTTGCACTTTCCCCATGTGTTTAGACACTTCATATTACTTGGTGTTGTGAATGATTCCTATGCCTACCATGGATCGTTTGTTGATTGCTTTGTGCATATGTGCTATGACTATGAGGTAGATGCTTGTTATTTTTTCACACATATTTGCATCCCAACCTCACATAGGCATACTTGTTTCCATGATTGCACTACTTGTGCTCAATTTGTATGCTTACATGCCTTGACACAATCCCTTGTCACACCATATGTTATGCATGATGACAACACTTATGCGATGATTCACCACTTTAATGTTTGGTTTTGCCCTCATGCTAACCACATTTGTTCTTCCAAGTGTTTGTCGTGTTCGCTCCTTTGAAGGAATTACTAGATGGTGCAACATTGGTGAGTGCACATTGCGAGCTTGATGATGATAAGCGTTTGGTGACCGTCCACTTCTACACAACGACACCATCTCTTTCCCATGGTGATTTGGATTTTGATCCGAGGACGGATCTTTCCCAAGGGGGAGGGGATGATGCGGAGCATCCTACGGACATCACCATGGCAAGAGCCCCTTTGCCAAGAGACACGTGCGACATCTACTTCAAACATGCAAAGGTGAATCTTCTCCTTTACACTTGTCAACTTGTCCGCTTCGAGGATGGGAGGATGGTATACTACTTGACACTCCTCCCATGTGCATACATAGGTATTGTTGGAGCTTCACGGATGACGAGAAGGAGTACAAGCACCAAGGATCGATTACACCATCCGTGAGGGAAGCGTGGAAGAGACTACAGAACAAGACGGAGTTGTTGATGCTATAACGGTCGGACATCCGGCCAAGGGCCCGAACATCCAGTGCTTGGAGACCCGGAAAGCAACAAGGCAGGTCTGGGAGAGCTACAGCAGCCGGACATCCGGCTAGAGCCCGTACATCCGGCCAGAGCCCGGACATCCAGCGCACCAACGACCGCCCATACATTCGGCGCTTCCCCTAGAAATCCGGCGCCTCCACACCGAACCGAGCAGAGCGACGCCCAAGCCCCGGACATCTAGCCTCCCATACCGGACATCCGATGCCTGCCTGCGCGCAGAGATGGGCCAAAGGCTCTTGTATCTCCCTCTCACTTACCCCTTCGTGACTAGGACTATAAATACTCCACGCCTCCTCATTTATAGGGTTAGCAAAGTGATAGCTCATAGTTAGTTGAGCTTTGCTCCTTCCTCTACCTCTCCCATGGAGATCGAGACCTCCACCGGGCAAGATCCTTAGAGGATGTGAAGGCCCCTTCCGAGGGAAGATCCCTAGTGGATTCAAGGCCCCATCTCTCCTAGAGATTTGGGATGAACAACCCATGTATCCTTTATTTCCATTATTGTCCTTGGATATTGATGCACCTCATGTATTGCTTGTGATTGGAGGAGTACTTGGTGTGGATCTTGTCCAATAGAGTGTTTGTTGGGGGAACGTTGCATGGGAAACAAAAAATTTCCTATGCACACACAAGAGCAATCCATGGTGATGAGCATCTACGAGAGGGAGAGTGGATCTACATACCCTTGTAGATCGCTAAGCGGGAAGCGTTAAGAAACACGGTTGATCTAGTCGAACTTCTTCGCGATACAAATTGCAAGCTGCCCCGCGATCCCATCACGATCCATCCCGCGATCCAATCACGATCCGTCCCGCGATCCAGTCGCGGTCCTTCCGATCTAGCGCTGAATGGATGACACCTTCGCGCTCAGCACACGTACGGCTCGATGATGATCACCACCTTCTTGATCTAGCAAGAGGGAGCAAAGAGGTAGGTGAGTTCTCCGGCAGCACAACGGTGTGGTGGCGGTGGTGGTGAACTAATCCGACAGGGCTTCGCCTAAGCAAAGCAGAACTAATAGAGGAGAAACTAATCTGTGGAAGAAGATGGCAGCACGTGGCAATTAGGGTTGTCTCTCGCTTCTAAATCCTCTAGTATATATAGGAGGGAGGGAGGGGAGGAGGCAGACTCAAACCCTCAAGGTTTGGCCGAAATAGGACGTGGAGGAGTCCTACTCCAATCCTAGTAGGAGTAGGATTCCTCCTCTCCACTTGGAAACACTTTCCACCTTTCCTCCTTTGGGTTTTTCCCACCCCTAGCCGCATGGGCCTTAGTGGGGGGTTCGGCCAGCCTAATAGGACTGGTTGGACTCCTCCCACAGCCCATGAGGTCCTTTGGGTCTAGACACCCCTCCCGATGGCCCCCGGTACCCTCCCAGCACTCCCGGTACACTACCGAAGTACCCGAAACTTTTCCGATGACCAAAACAGGACTTCCTATATATCAATCTTTACATACGAAGCATTCCAGAGCTCCTCGTGACGTCCAGGGTCTCATATGGGTCTCCTAACAACCTTTGGTCACCACTATTCATAACTCTACTATACTGAAACATCATCGAACCTTAAGTGTGTCAACCCTGCGAGTTCGAGAACTATGTAGACATAATCGAGACACCTCCACGGTCAATAACCAATAGTGGGACCTGGATGCCCATATTGGTTCCTACATATTCTATGAAGATCTTCATCGGTTGAACCTCTATGTCAAGGATTTAGTTAATCCCATACGATGTTCCCTTTGTTCTTCGGTATGTTACTTGCCCAAGATTCGATCATCGGTATCTCTATACCTACTTCAATCTCGTTACCGGCAAGTCTCTTTACTCGTTCGATAGTACAAGATCCTGTGGCTAACACTTTAGTCACTTTGCTTGCAGGGATTGTTGTGATGTTGTATTACCGAGTGGGCCCTGAGATACCTCCCCGTCACACGGAGTAACAAATCCCAATCTTGATCAATGCCAACCCAACAAACACCCTCGGAGATACCTATAGAGCACCTTTATAGTCACACAGTTACGTTGTGATGTTTGATACACACAAGGTACTGCTCCAGTGTTAGTGAGTTGCATGATCTCATGGTCATAGGAACAAATACTTGACATGCGGAAAACTATGGCAATAAACTGACATGATCATATGCTATGTTTATAGTTTGGGTCTTGTCCATCACATCATTCTGCTAATGATGTGATCCCGTTATCAAATGACATCTCATGTCCATGGCTACGAAACCTTGACCATCTTTGATTAATGAGCTAGTCTATTAGAGGCATACTAGGGACATGGTGTTGCCTATGTATCCACACATGTATCTGAGTTTCCGATCAAAACAATTCTAGCATGGATAATAAACGATTATCATGAACAAGGAAATACGATAATAACTAATTTTTTATTGCGTCTAGGGCATATTTCCAACAATGTTTTCCCCTTTGATTTCTCCATGTTTTCCCCTCGTGTTCTTCGTATTCTTCCTCGAATCCACCTCCAATTAGTGAAGATTGGCCACCCTCGATTTTGCCCCGTATCACTCGTCCTTGGTTGGCCAACTCTTCCAAGGATTTAATAACGCCTTCCATAGTTTCTCCGGAGTGGTGCCGAAGAACTGATGAACGGTAGGCTCATCATCAAGCTGATAAGCCCACATGGGGAAGCCCCGGTGCTGGCAGGGAAGGATGCAGCGTCGAAGCATGATCTGGACCATGTTAACCAGCTCGATCTTGGCCTTGAACATCGAGGTGATGCGCTTCTACAGCCTGTCCACCACTGCCTCTGACCCCAAGTCAAGGCCCTTTCGGAGCCATGAGGTCAATCTTGTGTGGGGGGGGTCTGGATCTGAACTCGACCGGAGCAACCTGACCTTCTTCCCTTGGCTCGGTGATATAAAACCACTCCTTTTGCCAAATCTTGATGGTGTGGATGAAGGTGCCGGTTGTCCATCTGACGTGGGGGATCTTGTTGATGACCCCCCCCCCCCGTAGTCCGCGTGCTCGCTCGCGACGGTCTTCGGCTTGACATTGAAGACCTTGAGCCATAGGCTGAAGTGTGGTTCGACCTGCAAAAATGCCTCGCAGACGATGATAAATGTCGATATGTGCATAAAGGAGTTCGGGGAGAGGTCATGGAAGTCTAGTCCATAGAAGAACATGAGACCCCTAACGATGGATGGAGTTGAAAGCTTAGTCCCCGGATGAAGTGGGGGGCGAATACCACCCTCTCGCTTGGCTTGGGGGTGGGAACCACCTGGTTCTTCTCCGAAGCACGGTGGAAGACGTTGGCGGGGAGGTAGCTGGCTTCCTTTAAGTCTCGGATGTCATGGTCGGTGACTGTGGAGGCCTCCCACTTACCGTTGGAGCCCGAACTTGCCATGGCTAAAGCTCGGAGGAGAAGTCGAGGAAGACCTAGATCTAGGCTCTCGAAGCTTAGGGAGATAGAGGAAGCAGAAGTTGCGAATGGGGAGCATGAATAGGCCTTGAGGTTTTTTTCCCTTTTATGAGGCGTGACGACGATTAGCCTCCCTTTACTATGCCGCAAATCCCTCCGCTTCCCAAGACCTGCGTGACATTATACACGCGTAAAGAAACTTGATAGGATTAATCATATCCCGTGTGAAACGGAACACAATTTATGCATTGATGAATCGTGGTAAAAAGGGCCTCGAATCGTGAATCGAGTTTTCATAACTGGTTTAGTGGTCGTGGTGGGCCACAACCCTTCGTAAAAAAGGTTGTCGGTATACATTGTTTACACTTTGATGTTTGGCCTTTGGGACTAAGCGACTCACGGTGTTCGGTCGATCATATGATTGGAAAAATTACGCGTCATCGACCGATCATTATATGGGAAGAAGAACTCACCCCGCAAGCCGAAGACTCTAGTCATGTGGAGAAGCTGAAGCTAAGACCCTTGGTGCTGGGGCTATTTTGGGGGCTGCTGAGGGAGTCCTGGACTAAGGGGTCCTTGGGCCGTCGGCCTATCTCCTAATAGACCGGCTTGGTGGGCCATTCTTTCATTGTCGCAGGAAGGGTCACATACATTGAGAGCCCACACTCTAGAAGGAAGTCCAGAAGGTGTGTCGTGCACTCCAAGTCAAGATGAGGAAATCGGCATCTCCATCCTCGGCGGGAGACCTACCATGTGTAAACCCTAGTACCCCCCGATGTCTATATAAGCCAGAGGTTTTTAGATTATAAGGCAGAGAAACTCGTCTAGGGTTTAGCTATTTGATCTCGAGGTAGATCAACTCTGTAACCTTCATATCATCAATATAATCAAGCAGGACGAAGGGTTTTACCTCCCTAGGAGGGCCCGAACCTAGGTAAACATCGTCTCCTTCGTCCCATCTTACCATCGATCCTAGTCTCATAGCTCGGGACCCCCTACCCGAGATCCGCCAGTTTTGACACCGACACCTGTTCGGGCTATGCGGCATACTTCTGTTCCTCCGATTTCCTGAATTGTCTCACCCTGAGTGCGGGGGGCAAGACAGAAGTACTTCCTCCATAATCCAAAATGTGCCTCGCAGCCCAGAAACATCTTGCAGAGGGCAACAAATCCCAAGATATGCAGAATAGATCTGGAGGTGAGATGATGAAGCTAGATCCCATTGAACTCCAGTAATCCCCCCAGGAAAGGGTGAATGGGGAACTCTGGACCCCGCAAGAGGAAGGGTACAAAGCATACCCGCTCTCCCTTTTGGGGATTAGGGAATCTCTCCGTGAAGGCTTCGTTGTTGAAAGAAATCAAGCCATCGTGGGTAGATGCTAGATCCAAGGAAGAGAGATACCCTTGGGTCTTGAGGTAGCGCAGCCGAAGGAGGGATACTGAGCAGCTTGCCCAATCCCCAGGACGAGAGCCATAAGGAAGCAGGGAAGAGCTAGGGGCGCTCGCCATGTTTTTGTGGTAACTTCTTGCTTGAAGTTTTTTTTGATGGGGAAGAAGATGAAGATATGGCCTAAAACCACGATTCAGTTTGTTTAAATGGGTGGTGCTTCCTTTAAGGGAAGGGCAGTCTTGTAAAAAGTTGCTGGACCGCTCGTCTCCCATAGGTGCATGAGGATCGAAAAGCACCGAAAGTTATTGCAATGGGTCTCGCAAGTGCTTGACGTTTGAGATTTCACTGATGACATGATGGTTGCCGAACAAGAAGGGATAGAGGGACTCGCCTCGCAAGCCGAAGACTTTGAAGCGCAAGATTGTCCGGATAGTGTACCTCGGCATTGGAGGCTAGTCCTGGGGCTACTGAGGGAGTCCTGGATTAAGGGTTCCTCGGATGGCCGGCCTATTTATTATGGGTCGGACTCATGTGCCGCCTAGTGAACATTGTATTGATCGAAGGCCCCGTCGCCAAGGAGGAAGGCTCAGGAGTTGTGGCGTGTTTTCCAAGTTTGGTATAGTAGATAGGTATGTTTTTCCCTTTGATGTGCAACCGACCCGTGACGCCTATATAAGCCGAGGGGTTTTAGATTGTAGGGCAGAGAAACTCATCTACGGTTCTAGGTATTCGATCTCGAGGTAGATCAACTCTATAACCTGCATACCATCAATATAATCGAGAACGATGTAGGGTTTTACCTCCATAGGAGGTCCCAAACCTGAGTAAACATCGTCTCCTTCGTCCCTTGTTACCATCGATCCTAGTCTCACAGCTCGGGACCCCCTACCCGAGATCCGGTGGTTTTGACACCGACACCCGCTGCCATAGGAGGGTAGGACAAAAGATGTCATGCAAGTTCTTTTCCATAATCACGGATGACTATTTATGTAATACATGCCTACATTAAATTGATGAACTGGAGCTAGTTCTGTGTCGCCCTGGGTTATGATTGTTGTATGAAGAATATCATCCAACGAATACACTGATCCAGTGCCTACGAGTTTTCCACTTATTTCTCTTGCTAAGTTACTACTGCTACTGTTACTGTTAGTACTGCTATCAAACTATCATATTACTGGGCTACTGATCACTTTGTTGCAGATATTTACCTCCAGGTGTGGTTGAATTAACAACTCAACTGCTAATACTCTCAACTATTCTTTGGCTCCCCTTGTGTAGAATCTATAAATTTTGTTTGAATACTCTACCCTCGAAAACTGTTGCGATCCCCTATACTTATGGGTTATCAAGACCTTTTCATGTCGCCGTTGTCGGGGAGCATAGCTTTATTTGTTGAGTCACTTGGGATTTTTATTAATTGATCACTACCAAGAATCTAAAGGATACTAAAACCAAGATTTTTTTCCTCTACGACGAGGGGAGGTAAGGAACTGCCATCACACTCTGCACTTGATTCACCTTCTATTATGAGTAAACTTTCAACACCACCACCTGCAATTAATCCTGATATTAATGATGCAACTTTTGCTATGACTGATGCCTATGATGATGCTAGCACCATGCTTGATGATAATGTGCCACTAGGTGAATTTCTTGATGAACAAATTGCTAGAGCTAGAGAGAATAAAATCATTGAAACTGATGAAACTGTTGAAACTGATGAGAACTTTGAAACTAATAATTATGAAACACCTATTAGGTCTAGCTCTCCTAGATTTGAAATGCCTAAGATACCTAACGGTTATGCTTTGGATGGATAAATAGCTAGAGAGATTCATGCTTGTAAGGATAGAAATGATCTTAAGAAACTACTATGCAACTATAAAGAAAAACTTTGAATGCTAAAATGCAATGTGATCCTAAGTTTGCTACTTCACCTATCTTTGTTACCGATAAGGATAATGAATTCTCTGTCGACCCGGAGTTAATTACTTTGGTTGAATCTGACCCTTTTCATGGCTACGAAACTAAAATGGTGGTAGCACATCTTACTAAGATGAATGATATATCCACCCTATTTGCTCATGATGAGAAGATTCACTACTATTATATTCTCAAATTATTTCCGTTCTCATTAAAGGGTGATGCTAAGATATGGTACAATACTCTTACTCCTGGTTGTGTGCGTAGTGGTTAGGATATGATTTACTACTTCTTTGAAAAATATTTTCCTGCTCATAAGAAACAAGCTGCCTTACAAGAAATATTTAACTTTGTGCAAATTGAAGAAGAGAGTCTCCCACAATCTTGGGGAGGGTTATCCAATTGCTTAATGTTTTTCCTAATCACCCACTCAAGAAAAATAAAATACTTGATATCTTCTACAATGGACTAACTGATACTTCTAGGGACTTCCTAGATAGTTGTGTTGGTTGTGTTTTCAGGGAACAAACTATTGAACAAGTTGAGGAACTATTGAATAATATATTGAAAAATTATGATGATTGGACTCTCCCTGAAACACCACTTGAACCCACTCCAAAAAAGAGGGATGTCTTATTTCTCAGTCTTGAAGATATGCAAGAGGCAAAGAAATGTATGAAGGAAAAAAGTATTAATGCTGAGGATGTTAAGAATTTACCGCCTATTAAGGAAATACATGGACTTAACACACCACCACATCCACATGTGGTAGAGGTAAATTCTTTATTAAAGTTTGATGAAGGTGACATTCCTTACAATAAACATCCTAGTCAATGCTTATATGAGTTTGATAATTACATTAGGAAACAAGATCACTTCAATGCAAAAATTCTGAAACAATTGAAATATAATTCTGATATGATTGCCCACTTGAATGACTTGTTATTTAGAATCAGTAATGATGTTAGAAGTGTACGAAAACATGCCTCTATGATTCAAACTCGGTTAGAACAAGTTGCTAAATCTCAAAAAGAATTTCTTGATTAAATGAATAATAATATGAATGATCATCCTATTAGAGTAGTGACTAGAGGAGATAGAATGGCCCAAGCACCTCTTTATCCTAAAGGTAATCCTAAAAGAATTGAACAAGACTCTCAAGGAATTAATGCTTATACACCTAGTCCATATAAGAAGAAAAAGAAAAAGAAAAATGATAGGACTTTGCATCCTTCTAGTGAACCTGAGATAGAAAAATCTCCTGATAATAATGATGTTTCTATTTATGATGCTAAAACTCAATCTGGTAATGAACATCCACCTAGTGATAATGATAATGATAGTGATGTTCATGAGGATACTCAACCTAGTAATGATAAAGAACCGGATAATGATGTAGAAATATAACCTCTTGTTGATCTTGATAACCCACAACCAAAAAATAAACTGTAACATCCCGAGACCGACGCTCTAGAAGATTCCCCTTTTATTTCCATTCTCGTCATGTGTTCGTCTGGTTGTCATATTCATCATCGCATCATTCGCATCATCTGCACATCATTGGCATTTTGTCAACATGAGTTTTCAAACTTGCATCCGTTCGTAGTTGCCGGTTCTCTCCATTCTTGCAATTACCCGTTTCGAGACCAACCACACACGCACGCGCCCGTGACATCATTAAAAAACCGTTTTTAAAGTGCGCGAAAAATATTCCCGGGTGGGGTTGAAACCTGGCGTGCGGTCTTATTATAGTGTAGGTAGGCCCGCTGCCAAATTTCGTCGGATTCCGAGTTCGTTTGATACCCCGTCGGTCAACCGTAGCAGCGCAGTCGTTGGTTATTCTTCGGATGTTTACGGTGTTTTAAAACCTCGTGTCAGCCGCAACCAACCTCTCATCTCCACATAGCCCATCTACACACCCACCGCAGCCCAGTTAGCCCCCCCTCCGTTCATGGTCATCGGATCGCGATCGGACGGACGAGACCCAACCAGCCCTAGTGCCATTCTGTATATAAACCATCTCGTGGAGAGAGCCCCCTCACTCTCAAAGTTTTAACCATGTAAAATTGCAGCCACACCCTTATAAAACCCCACCTGCTAGCCCTCCTTCTCCAGATCCCGCAGCCCCAACCATCTGACCGTTTTCGGCCCTCGGATCGCGATCTAGAGGCTAAAATTCGTCCAAATTCCCACCTACCAGACATGTCCGGCGGCCAACCCGGATGTGTCCGGCGACCAGA
Source organism: Hordeum marinum (assembly GCA_022496015.1). Taxonomy (NCBI): domain Eukaryota; kingdom Viridiplantae; phylum Streptophyta; class Magnoliopsida; order Poales; family Poaceae; genus Hordeum; species Hordeum marinum. The sequence continues at coordinate 373,752,483 of CM039678.1, read as the reverse complement.
GAGCCCCGAGATTCCGCAGCCCGCAGCCGCCATGGACGAGCAACCTAGCCGACCACAGGCCCTCGCCGAAGTGCCCTGCCGCCTCGCCGAAGGCCAGACCCCGCTGAACCTCCTCCCTCTCCTTCTCTCTTCTCCTTTCCGTTCTCTCTTCCCCCTAATCCCCCTCTCCATCTTCCCTGTCCAGGCCGCCATGAGAGCCCGAAGCTCCGCCGCCGGCCGCCTCGTCCCTCGCCGCCGCTGGGAACGGACGGATCCGGGCAGCCCCGTCCCAGATCCTCCCTCACCGGACCAGCCCCGTCGGCTTGATGACCCGCCGGAGTCCGCCGCCGTCACCCCTTGCCATGGTCTCGCCTTGCCTCTTGCTCAACCGTCGGAGCGAGGAGGAGACGAGCGCCAGTCGCCCGTCGCCCTCTTGGGCCTCGCCCCTCCTTCGGCGCAGCCAGCCGCCTGGCCCATGATGGCCCAAGGTGAGCCGCCAGCCCTATTCCCCGCCCGGTGCGAAGGTTATTATGTTGCGCCTTTGTGATCTTTTGGGCCATCTGCAGATTCGGCCCGATTCGGATTTTTTCTCTGCGCAGTAAATTTAATAATTACCTGTGAATTTTAGAATTACAGAAAAAAATCATGTTTTAAATTGTTAATAACTTTTAAACCGCGCATCAGATTAAAAAACTTTATACATGTAATATGACCAGAATTTCATTAGTTTTACAATATCCAACTTTCACATGTGTTTAAAATGTTTAACCTTGCTGTTTGCATTAATTTGCATCAATGACATGTTAAAACGGTTTATTGCATAACTACGAAACCGTAGCTCCAATAAAAATGTTTCACATATGTAACTTGACTAGAAAAATGTGTAGAATCACATGGTGACATTTATTTTGCAGTTTAACAACTCTAAAATTGAGTTAGGACAGATCTGGACCAAATTCATAATATGCATATGGGGTTGTTTTGGAAATGATATATATTGCTTCCGGCCTCATTTAATATGCCTAGATGTTGTAGGTTGTTCATGCTTCACCTCTTTCCATGTCTAATAACATTTAATATTGATGAGTACCTAAACAAGAGTGAACTAAATAATTCGAACGTGGAGTTTCGTCAATATGCAACTCGTTGCATATTGAGCTTCACTTAATGTGTAGGAGTTGTTTGATGTGCTTTGCCATGCCTTGCATAATACAAACATGCATCATATTTGTTTGCGCATCGTGTCATGCATATGTTGTGGTGTATCTTGTGTTGATTGTTATTTTCGGATTGCTTCTTCTCGATAGAGTTCCGAAAGCGTTCGGAGTGTGAGGATTCGATCGACTACGTTGGCTTGTCTTCTTCATGGACTCGTTCTTCTTCCGAGCGGGATCTCAGGCAAGATGACACATTTCCCTGGATACCACTACTATCATTGTTATGCTAGTTGTTTTGCTTTTATCGTTATGTCACGCTACCTACCACTTGTTTGTCAAGCCTCCCAACATTGCCATGAAAGCCTCTAACCCTCCACCTTCCCAGCAAACCTTTGTTTGGTTATGTTACCGCTTGCTCAACCCGTCTTATAGCGTTTCTAGCTGCAGGTGCAATTGCTTCCATGTGACAACATGGACATTCTTTTGTTAGCACAATATTATTGCTATTTAATTTAATGCACTTATACACTTGGTAAAGGGTGGAAGGCTTGGCCTTTTGCTCGGTGTTTTGTTCCACTCTTGCCACCCTAGTTTCTTGTGAACCGGTGTTATGTTCCATAATTGAGCGCTCCTAACATGCTCGGGGTTGTTATGGGGACCCCCATGATTTTCGTTTTGGGATAAAACTCTTCTGGCAAGGCCCAACTTTGGTTTTACCATTCTCCAACCTAATAAAACTTGCATAGGGATTTTCCGGACCCCGTGGATAATTAATCAACAACCCGGGCCAGTGCTCCTCATGAGTGTTGGTCCAAAATGGCAGTAGCCGGGGCCACCAACGGGTGTGCCAGCCGGAAACTTAGCCAATCCGGTCGTGTCCTGAGAACGAGATACACGGCTCTTATCGGGTTCGTCGACATGTTGGGCGACCTTGCTAGATTTGTTTTACCTTTCTCGAACGTCTTGCCTGAGGAACTCTGATCTTCTTCGGGCTATCTCGAGGTGTCGGATTTCCTTTGGAATTGCCTAGGATGATCACGAGATCCGTGGTCGAGGTTGTTCCTGTGGCGTGTGGTTAATTTGTGATGGATGAGTTGGAGCACCCCTGCAGGGTTAACTCTTTTCGAGAAGCCGTGCCTGCGGTTATGTGGCAAACTTGGATACTTTGTTTAACACCTGGTCATAGCAAACTTGAAGTAAACTCAAATAAAACACACCAACCATGTGCGTAACCATGACTGTCTCTTCTCGTGAGTCCTTATCCGAGAGAGAACACGGTGGGGTTATGATTGCCGTAAGTAGATGTTCAGGATCAGTTAGTGATCATTACTAGTTCACATCCGTTATGCGTAGACCACCATACTTTACTTTTTGTATTCGTAAGTTAGCCACTCAAATAAATGCTTAGTCGCTTGCTGCAGCCTCACCACTTAACCATACCTCACCTATTAAGCTTTAATAGTCTTGATACCCTTGGAAATGAGATTGCTGAGTCCCTATGGCTCATAGATTACTACAACAACAGTTTCATGTATAGGTAATATGCTGATTGAACGTGAGCGTGTTGCTTGTTTGATTTGGAGTTCTTCTTATTCTTCATCAATCTTGGATGGGTTCCAGGCGGCTAGCTGGGATAGCAAGGATGGGTGTCATTTTATCGTTTGATTTCGTCCGTTGTCGGACCCTGCTCTTCTGTATGATGTTTGAGTATGTTGTTGTATTGATGTGATATTGATGTAGCTTGTGGCGAGTGTAAGCCAATTCCATATACTCATCTCTTCTGTAAATGTACTTGTAATGATATCCATTCTTGCAACATGACGAGATGCGCTTCTATCCCTGTCGAGGCCCTCGTGCCAAAAATAAGGACAGTACCGCATCTTGGGCATGACAAGTTGTTATCAGAGCCTGTACCGACCTAGGAGCCCCCTTGATTGATCGAACTTGGCCGAGTCGGGTCTAGAGAAAAAACTATTTTGAGTCTAGTTATATCGAAGAGTAGGATTCTTTTTACTCCTCTTCTATGCTCTGGTGAGGAATTTTGACTTAGGAATTTTGATTCTACTCCTCTTCTCGCTCAAATATTTTTTAGGATCACGCGGGTATTTTGGAAACTATATGATACCGATATGACGGAGTTCTATCTTGGTGCCTCCTGTCTGACTTGATTTCTTCTAGGGAGTTGAGCTCCAGAGAATTCTTGGCACATCATTATCATTCAGCTTCCTTAGTATCTCAGGACGGAGGGTGTTCAGAATTGCTTCAATACATGTCGTGGTGAGATAAGGTCGGAGTCAGCTAGTACTAGGGAGGCGTCCGGGGTACCACCATGGTTAGTATCATTGTGCTTTTGAGGATGTGAGTTAGATGGACTTGCGAAAGCCTTTGGTTATGTGTTGAAGGATGTATACAGTTGGTGTGTAGGTTTGCTAGTTGTGTGAGATATTTCCTCCTTGTATCCCCCACACCGGATTACATAACTAGAAAGTTTTCGGAAGTTCTTAGGTGGGAATTCAAGTAGGTACCTAGGATTATCTTTCCAACAAGTGCATAGTGTGTATGTATTTGTTCTGGCTTGTTTCATAAGCCCCATCCTTTGTTTTGTTTTGTATATGGTAATTTGAGTTGCTTTGATGTCAAGGGGTGATCTCAAATCTTTCCGAAGTAGTGTTCTCATATTTCTGTGGGATTGCTAATTCTTGTGCTCAATCAAGTCATCATATCAATTCTTTTCCTACTGGTGTGCTTCTCTTCAAGATAATTCTATCATCTTTAATATTGCAAGATCAATTCTCATTTTGTTCCGGAGTTTTTCTCATCCGTCCTAAGTTTTCTTTGTTTTTCCCACCCTCCCGCCCTTTTATTTCAATGATTGAATTCTCATCCAAGTGTCTTTTCTATTCATGCAATGCTTCCGCTAGCTTCTCTTCTATCTTGTTTCCGGTGATTCTTTGTGAATATTCTCAAGAGTTTCAATTTCAGGGTCTATCCTCATATTATTTGTTCTTGTTGTTATTCTTCTCAGGTGGATTCAATTCAAGCTTCGGTGCTCATCTTATCCTTTCTCATTTGTTTAATGGTTTACATGTTGGAATTTCTTTCCGAGCCTCTCTTGTTTATTCGTCTCTCTCTGTTCTATCCGGAGTGCTGAAGATATCTCAGAAGACTTTCATTTCCATTCATATCCTCTTAAGTTATTTTGAGGTTCTCACCTCATCAAGTTCGTAATTTGTACCGGTGCAATCTCTCTTTTAAGCAATTGTTTCAACGGTGGTTTCTTTTGAGTGGGCCCATAACCCACAGGTCTTTTCCCAGGATCCTACCTGACTCTTCTAATCTTTCCGGAGATGCCCTCAAGTTCTTTTCAATATGATGTAAGAATGATTTTTATCAGTCATATTCCTTCTTCATGATCTCTTCGAATAATTTTCATCATTGGTTCAACCTTTCCTTATTCATTATTCCGAATGTCTTAGTGATTCGTGGTGTTGTTTCTCGTCATTATCCTAAGTATTGGACACTGAAGGAGAGTCTCCCTTAATCTTGGTCCATTCTCTTGTAGATCTGTCATCTCATCTTGATGTTTTCCTCTCAAATTGTTCAATCATGATTAACTTCTCTCATATCTATCCGGTGCATTCAGAATTGTTTTCATTTCTAGATCCTTCCGAAGGCCATCATTTTAGAAGATTCCTCGTTCTCAGCTTTCAGCTTTCGTTCTCAAATTCTTCTCAATTGTTGTCTCTTTGTTCATCTCTCAATTATCCTGGTGTTTCATTCAAGTTTTCTATTAGGTGGATCATGCTCTCTTCGTTCTCATGTTATTCCATTAATTCATAGTATCCTCATTCATTTGCAATTCTTACCGGTGTTCTCGTTCAAGGCTTCTTCAAGTTTGTGACCTATCCTCTATCTCTCTTCAATTCTTTGCAACAAGAATAAGTGGTGTGCGAAATCCGTTGCATGTCATCAATTTAACTTGATGAAGGATAGGCATATCATAATTCTTATTCTTGTTTCATCCAAGTGATTCCAATCCTTCTTCCGGAGTTGTTCATGATATCAAATTACTTATCCCAAGTGGTCATCTTTATTTTCCGGAGTTCCTAGTTTTTCTCAAGTATCTTGTCGCTAAGCTTCATCTAATTCATAGCAAGGCCTCAATCTTGTTCTTTTGCATCGTTCAATTCTTTCTATCATCCTTTGTTTCAGAGTTCTTCCGAAGGTTCTTCATGGTGGTTCATCAAGATCTCTTTCATTTTCACGTGTTCTTCAAGATTCTTGTTGGAGGCGCTTAACTGTTCTTTATCTTGGATGTCTAAGTTCAATTCCTTATCCATTGTCTTTTGAGTTGGTGTTATTAAATTCTTGATTATGAGGAGTCTTGAAGGAAAGTTTCAAGTATAAGATAAGTAAACCCATCTTGTTTTCTCGGAGTTATCTTGGGTTGGATTTCACCTAAAGCATTTCCTAAGGATTGTTGCTATAATGGTGTCATAAAAGATCCAAGTTTTGTCCTCCACCTCTTGGTGAAAGAAGTTTTGCATATCTTATTGCTCTCAAGCAATCAATTGTTTTTGTCTTGGCAGGTTGTCACCTCATAATTTTGAGATGTTTTTCATAAGCCCATAACAAGCTAAATCTTTTCGTTGTTGATTCTCCATCAACTCCGTTCAACCATGTTTTTCAAGTTCAATGGTGGTAGAAGTTTTATTTTCTTCTCCGTTCTCTTCTCTACAAAGATCTAGCTTCTATTCTTTTGTTCTGGAGGCATAGTGGTGTTGCTCTTTTCAACTCTCATCTAGTTTGAATAAGATCATGTTCTTTCATTGCTTATTCATTTTACCGGAGTGCTATGAAATTTTTTCATGATCCTTCTGTCTTATGAAGTTTTGATTCTAATCCAACCAAAATTTGGTGTATCTCTTTCAATTTCTTTCCATCATATCTAATTTTTCCTCTCTATCCTACCGAAGTGTTGCCGAAATTTCTTGTGAATTCTTGCTTGTTCCTCATGTCATTCTTCAGCTTTCCAACTTTCAATGATCATTGCTTTCACTCGTTTGTCAGAGAGGCAATTAAGTTTTACCTTTTTCTCTTTCTCTTCCCTTCTCATTCTAGATCTCGGGACGAGATCCTCGTGTAGTGCAGGAGAGTTGTAACAGCCCGAGACCGACGCTCTAGAAGATTCCCCTTTTATTTCCATTCTCGTCATGTGTTCGTCTGGTTGTCACATTCATCATCGCATAATTTGCATCATCTGCACAGCATTGGCATTTTGTCAACATGAGTTTTCAAACTTGCATCCGTTTGTAGTTGCCGATTCTCTTCGTTTTTGCCATTGCCCGTTTCGAGACCAACCACACACGCACGCGCCCACGACATCGTTAAAAAAACCGTTTTTAAAGCGCGCGAAAAATATTCTTGGATGGGGTTGAAACCTGGCATGCGGTCTTATTATAGTGTAGGTAGGCCGGCTGCCAAATTTCGTCGCATTCCGAGTTCGTTTGATACCCCGTCGGTCAACCGTAGCAGCGCGGTCGTCGGTTATTCGTCGGATGTTTTTGGTGTTTTAAAACCTCGTGTCACAGGCCGCAACCTCCCTCTCATCTCCACCTAGCCCATCTACACAGCCACCGCAGCCCACTTAGCCCCCCTCCGTTCGTGGTCATCGGATCGCGATCGGACGGATGAGACTCAACCAGCCCTAGTGCCATTCCCTATATAAACCACCTCATGGAGAGAGCCCCCCTCACTCTCTAGGTTTCCCCATGTAAAATTGCAGCCACACCCCTAGAAAACCCCACCTACTAGCCCTCCTCCTCCAGATCCCGCAGCCCCAACCATCTGCCCGTTTTCGGCCCTCGGATCACGATCTAGAGGCCGAAATTCATCCAAATTCTCACCTATCGGACATGTCCGACGGCCAACCTGGACGTGTCTGATGACCACAGAGCCCCGAGATTCCGCAGCCCATAGCCGCCATGGACGAGCAACCCAGCCGACCACCGGCCCTCGCCGGAGTGCCCTGCCGCCTCGCCGGAGGCCAGACCCCGTCGGACCTCCTCCCTCTCCTTCCCTCTTCTCCTTTCCGTTCTCTCTTCCCTCTGACCCCCCTCTCCATCTTCCTTGTCCAGGCCGCCATGGGAGCCCGAAGCTCCACCGCCAGCCGCCTCGGCCCTCGTCGCCGCCGGGAACGGACGGATCCGGGCAGCCCCGGCCCAGATCCACCCTCGCCGGACCAGCCTCGTCGGCCTGCTGACCCGCTGGAGTCCGCCGCCGTCGCCCCTTGCCATGGCCTCGCCCTGCCTCCTGCTCAACCGCGGGAGCGAGGAGGAGGACGAGCACCCGTCGCCCGTCACCCTCGTGGGCCTCGCCCTCCTTTGGCCCAGCCAGCCGCTTGGCCCATAATGGCCCAAGGTGAGCCGCCAGCCCTATTCCCCGCCCGGTGCGAAGGTTATTATGTTGCGCTCTTTGTGATCTGTTGGGCCACCTGCATATTCGGCCTGATTCAGGTTTTTCCCTGCGCAGTAAATTTGCTAATTACCTGTGAAATTTAGAATTACAGAAAACCCATGTTTTAAATTGTTAATAACTTTTAAACCGTGCATCGGATTAAAAAACTTTATACATGTAATATGACCAGAATTTCGTGTAGTTTCACAATATCAAACTTTCACATGTGTTTAAAATGTTTAACCTTGCTGTTTGCATTAATTTGCATCAATGCCATGTTAAAACGGTTTATTGCATAACTACTAAACCGTAGCTCCAATAAAAATGTTCCACATATGTAAGTTGACTAGAAAAATGTGTAGAATCACATGGTGACATTTATTTTGCTGTTTAACAACTCTAAAATTGTGTTAGGACAGATCTGGACCAAATTCATAATATGCATATGGGGTTGTTTTTGGAAATGATATATATTGCTTCCGGCGTCATTTAATATGCCTAGATGTTGTAGGTTGTTGATGCTTCACCTCTTGCCATGTCTAATAAAATTTAATATTGATGAGTACCTAAACAAGAGTGAACTAAATAATTCGAACGTGGAGTTTCGTCAATATGCAACTCGTTGCATATTGAGCTTCACTTAATGTGTAGGAGTTGTTTGATGTGCTTTGCCATGCCTTGCATAATAAAAACGGACATGCATCATATTTGTTTGCGCATCGTGTCATGCATATGTTGTGGTGTATCTTGTGTTGATTGTTGTTTCTGGATTGCTTCTTCTCGATAGAGTTCCGAAAGCGTTCGGAGTGTGAGGATTCGATCGACTATGTTGGCTCGTCTTCTTCATGGACTCGTTCTTCTTCCGAGCAGGATCTCAGGCAAGATGACACATTTCCCTGGATACCACTACTATCATTGCTATGCTAGTTGTTCCGCTTTTATCATTATGTCACGCTACCTACCACTTGTTTGTCAAGCCTCCCAACATTGCCATGAAAGCCTCTAACCCTCCACCTTCCTAGCAAACCCTTGTTTGGCTATGTTACCGCTTGCTCAGCCCTTCTTATACCGTTTGTAGCTGTAGGTGCAATTGCTTCCATGTGACAACATGGACATTCTTTTGTTAGCACAATATTATTGCTATTTAATTTAATGCACTTATACACTTGGTAAAGGGTGGAAGGCTTAGCCTTTTGCTCGGTGTTTTGTTCCACTCTTGCCACCCTAGTTTCTTGTGACCGGTGTTATGTTCCATAATTGAGCGCTCCTAACATGCTCGGGGTTGTTATGGGGACCCCCTTGATTTTTGTTTTGGGATAAAACTCTTCTGGCAAGGCCTAACTTTGGTTTTGCCATTCTCCAACCGAATAAAACTTGCATAGGGGTTTTCCGAACCCCGTGGATAATTAATCAACAACCCGGGTCAGTGCTCCTCATGAATGTTGGTCCAAAATGGCAGTAGCCGGGGCCACCAACGGGTGTGCCAGCCGGAAACTTAGCCAATCCAGTCGTGTCCTGAGAACGAGATACGCGGCTCTTATCAGGTTCGTCGACATGTCGGGCGGCCTTGCTGGATTTGTTTTACGTTTCTTAAACGTCTTGTGTGAGGAACTCTGATCTTCTTCGGGCTATCTCGAGGTGTCGGATTTCCTTTCGAATTGCCTAGGATGATCACGAGATCCATGGTCGAGGTTGTTCCCGTGGCGTGTGGTTAATTTGTGATGGATGAGTTGGAGCACCCGTGTAGGGTTAAATCTTTTTGAGAAGCCGTGCCCGCGGTTATGTGGCAAACTTGGATACTTTGTTTAACACCCGGTCATAGCAAACTTCAAGTAAACACAAATAAAATACACCAACCGTGTGAGTAACCGTGACTATCTCTTCTCGCGACTCCTTATCCGAGAGAGAACGCGGTGGGGTTATGATTGCCGTAAGTAGGTGTTCAGGATCAGTTAGTGATCATTACTAGTTCACGTCCGTTATGCGTAGACCACCATACTTTACTTTCTGTATTCGTAAGTTAGCCACTCAAATAAATGCTTAGTCGCTTGTTGTAGCCTCACCACTTAACCATACCTCACCCATTAAGCTTTAATAGTCTTGATACCCTTGGAAATGAGATTGCTGAGTCTGTATGGCTCACAGATTACTACAATAAAAGTTGCAGGTACAGGTAATGCGATGATTGAACATGAGTGTGTTGCTTGTTTGATTTGGAGTTCTTCTTCTTCATCATCAATCTTGGATGGGTTGCAGGCGGCAGCCTGGGATAGCATGGATGGGTGTCATTTTATCGTTTGATTTCGTCCGTAGTCGGACCCTACTCTTCTATATGATGTTTGAGTATGTTGTTGTATTGATGTGATATTGATGTAGCTTGTGGCGAGTGTAAGCCAATTCCATATGCTCATATCTTATGTAAATGTACTTGTAATGATATGCATTCTTGCAACACGACGAGATGCGCTTCTATCCCTATCAAGGCCCTCGTGCCAAAAATAAGGATAGGACCGCATCTTGGGCATGACATAAACAATATGATTAAAAAAGACTTTGTGGCTAGAAACATGGTAAATAAAAAGAGCCATGGGTTCAAAAGACCATGCCTTTTCCACCTAAACCATCTAATAAAAAGGATGATGAAGAATTTGAACGCTTTGCTGAAATGATTAGGCCAGTCTTTTGCGTACCTGCTTAAGTGATATCTTAAAGATGCCTCCTTATGCTAAATCCATGAAAGACATCATCACTACTAAAAGAAAGATACCTGAAGTTGAAATCTCCATCATGCTTGCTAATTATTCTTTTATGGATGGAGTGCCTAAAAAACTTGGAGATCCTGGAATACCAACTATACCTTACTCCATTAAAAGAAATTATGTCAAAACAACTTTATGTGATTTGGGGGCTGGTGTTAGTGTTATGCCTTTCTATTTATATAAAAGACTTGATTTGGATAAACTCACACCTACCGAAATATCTTTGCAAATGGCTGACAAATCAACTGCCATACCTATCGGTATTTGTGAGGATGTGCCCGTTGTTGTTGCAAATGTTACTATCTTAACGGACTTTGTTATTCTTGAGATGGCCGAGGATGACAACATGTTGATTATCCTTGGTAGACCCTTTTTGAATACTACAGAGGCTATTATTGATTGCAATAAAAGCAAAGTCACTTTTCATATCAATGGTAATGAGCATACGGTGCACTTTCCGAAGAAGCAATTCCAAGTGAATGGTGTAAATGTCATTGAGAATTCTCCAATGCTCACTATTGGAAGCTTTCATCTACCTCTACCTATTGCCAAAAACACATATGATATAATTATAGATGGGGATATGCATATCCCCGTTGAGGTAACTTGGTGTTTTACGGAAGTTCTTCGATTTCATGCTAATCGAAGGTGGTTATTAATAAGACTTGATCAACCTTATTAATGGATCATCTTTGAGAGGTCTGAAGATGAATTTAGTAGACACAACTCTCTGTATCCACTTTTGTCTTGTGTTTTTCTTTGTTAAATAAAATAAAATGCCATGTTTATCCTATTTTCTAATTTCTCGAGGGAATAAAAAATGACCCAAAAATAAAAGTTCTCAGAATGTCCTGAAAATTTAACACGATTTTTCCTGAATATTTCTGAATTTTTGATACAAATAACATCAGAGGGGGGTGCACCTGGTGCCCACAAGACACCAGGGCACACTAGCCACCCCAAGCGCGCCATGGTGGGTGGTGGGACCCACGTGGGTCCCCTCACCTATTCCCTTAGACCATGTCGTCTCCTACCTCCTAAAAAAATTCATCATAGCTCTCTCTCTCTCTTTGTCGTGTTCTTGCTCATGAACCCATGGATTTCGATCTCTGCTTGAAGCTCCATTTCCGAAACTGTTTTAGAGATTTTCTTGGTATGTAACTCCCCCATTGCTCCAATTAGTTTTTGATATAGTGGTTTATTCTAAGAATAATTAGATACTCTCGGTGCTGCTGTAGATGAGCTTTCATGTTGAATTCTTAGAGTTCTAAGTAGTTTGAATGCTTGATATGGTCTCTAGGCATCCTTATGAGTAGTTGCTACCAATCTTATTAAGTTTAGTTGACAAAAATTTGTGGACTAAAATTTTCAGAAATTTATTTGTAGAAATAAGATGAATTTCTTTAGGAAGTACTCCTCCAAGAATAATGCTAAAGGAGTCATTGGGGAATCGTTGGACAGTGACCTCAACACTCTGAGGAAGGCGGAAGTGCGGCCATGCGAATGGCCACATAATCCCTTTATGGAGGAGGCCGGGTTCTATAAAGAATTTGCCCAATTTATTGAAAATGCTGGGCTGACTAACTTCCTCGCAGATGAGTGTGACCAACACCACATCCTTACAAATTCCTTTGTGCAAAGTTTTCAATTTCTGAGTAAGAATAATCCTCATGAGGTGTAGTTTAACCTTTATGCTCAAACTTATAAGATATGACTTGCCAACTTTTGTGACATATGTATGATTCCTTCCGATGGGGAATTAAGAGAGCCTAGACTAGCTGAGTTTGAGGTCTTTCTCCTCTCTTTAATAGTGGGTGACGAAAGAGGCGTGTCAAAAGCCACTGCTACTAGTTTGTAGTTTCCTTCTGTGCACTACTTTGCTCTATTCATCACAAAGTGTTTAACTGCTAAGGAAAAGGTTGGTGCACTCAGTGCCCCTGACCTCGCCATATTACGCCCTGCATTACACAATGACCATACTTTTAGGATAGGTGCTATTATTGCACGACACCTACACCTTAACAAGAGTAAGGGTTGTTGGGGAACGTTGAATGGGAAACAAAAATTTCCTACGCACATGCAAGATCTATCCATGGTGATGAGCATCTACGAGAGGGAGAGTGGATCTACATACCCTTGTAGATCGCTAAGTAGGAAGCGTTAAGAAACGCGGTTGATGTAGTCGAACGTCTTCGCAATCCAAACCGCTAGCCGGTCATCTTTATCCAACAACTACATGATGTGTTTTGACCTGGAAAAAAATCAAGAGAGAGCTTTCGGGATGAAGCGTTGCCGTCTCGAGGCGGAACCTGGGAAGAAGCAATCTAGGGCTCCGGTAGAGCCATTCTGTCCGAGAAATTTCCCTCCCAGAGGGGGCAGTCAAAGCCATCGTCATCACCAACGATCTTATCGTCGAGATGGGGTGAATCTCCATCAACATATTCACCAGCACCATCTCCTCTCCAAACCCTAGTTCATCTCTTATATCCGATCTCATGTCTATGGCTAGGAAACTTTGACCATCTTTGATCAACGAGCTAGTCTATTAGAGGCATACTAGGGACATGGTGTTGTCTATGTATCCACACATGTATGTGAGTTTCCGATCAATGCAATTCTAGCATGAATAATAAATGATTATCATGAACAAGGAAATATTATAATAACTAATTTATTGCCTCTAGGGCATATTTCTAACAGTCTCCCACTTGCACTAGAGTCAGTAATCTATCTCACATCGCTATTTTATTTACATCTTTATGAATCTCACATCCAATGAGTTAGGGGTTCGATCATGTTCTACATGTGAGAGAGGTTTTAGTCAACAGGTCTGTGACATTTAGATCTGTGTGTGCTTCGCAAATCTCTATGACATATTGTAGATGCTACTACCATGCTCCACTTGGAGCCGTTCCAAATGACTGCTCCCCTATACGCATCCAGATTACTACTTAGAGTAATCTGGATTGGTGTCAAAGCTTGCATCAACGTAACCCTTTACGACGAACTCTTTATCACCTCCATAATCAAGAAATATTTCCTTAGTCCTCTAGTTACTAAGGATAATTTTGACCGCTGTCTAGTGATCCACTCCTGGATCATTCTTGTACCCCTTGACAGACTCATGGCAAGGCACACCCCAGGCATGGTACACATCATAGCATTCTATATCGAGCCTATGGCTAAGGCTTAGGGGACGACCTCGGTCCATTCTCTTTATGTCGGGTCTAGCTTTGAGTGTCACTCAACTTCAAACCTTACAAATCAGGCTACAACTCCTTCTTGGACTGATCCATTTTGAAATCTTGTCAAGGTATGTGCTCATTGAAAAATCTTATCACGCGTCGTGATCTATCTCTATAGATCTTGATGCTCAATATTCAAGTAGCATTATTGATACGTCCATTTTGCATCATGCTTTAATATTGATATTTATTGCATTATGGGTTGTTTATACACATTATAGTACAATACTTATGCATTTTCTCTCTTATTTTACAAGGTTTACGTGAAGGGGGAGAATGCAGGCAGCTGGAATTCTAGGTTTGAAAAAAAGCAAATAAGAGAGACCTATTCTGCACAACTCCAAAAGTCCTGAAAATGTATGGAGAATTGTTTTGGAATATATAAAAAATATTGGGCGAAGAAGATACCAAAGGGTACCAACGAGGCAGCCACAAGCCTCGGGGCGCGCCCTATCCCAATGGGTGCACCCCTTTGGCTTGTGGGCCACCTGGCAGGCCTCCGGTCCCCATATTTTGCTATATGATGTGTTTTGACCTGGAAAAAAAATCAAGAGAGAGCTTTCGGGTCGAAGCGCCGCCGTCTTGAGGCGAAACCTAGGCAGAAGCAATCTAGGGCTCCGGCAGAGCCGTTCTGCCGGGCAAACATCCCTCCGAGAGGGGGACATCGAAGCCGTCATCATCACCAACGACCCTATCATCGAGAGGGGGTCAATCTCCATCAACATCTTCACCAGCACCATCTCCTCTCCAAATTTTATTGAGGGATCACCTTATAATGTTACCGTCGTCCTAAGCAAAATAAGATGCACAAAAGGATTAACATCACATGCAAATCATAAGTGACATGATATGGCCATGAACTTGTGCTTTTGATCTCCATCTCTAAAGCACCGACATGATCTCCATCGTCACCGGCATGACACCATGATCTCCATCATCTTGATCTCCATCAACGTTTCGCTATCGGAGTTGTTGCGCCCACCATGCTTCTACTACTGTTGCTACCGCTTAGCGATAAAGTAAGGCATGACATAGTTCTTAATGATTGACACGCGGGTCATACAATAATTAAAGACAACCCTATGGCTCCTGCCGGTTGCCATACTCATCGACATGCAAGTCATGATATTCTATATAAAACATGATCATATCATACATCACATATATCCCATCATATAATTGGCCATATCATATCACAACATACCCTACAAGAACAAGTTAGATGTCCTCTAATTGTTGTTGCATGTTTTACGTGGCTGCTATGAGTATCTAGCAAGAATGATTCTTACCTACGCAAAACCACAACGATGATACAAAAATTTCTTTTCAACCTTCTCAAGGACCGCCTTTTTCGAATCCAATCCAACTAAAGTGGGAGAGACAGACACCCGCCAGCCATCTTTATGTAACAAAGTCACATGTCAGTCGATGGAACCGGTCTCTCGTACGTGGACGAGTAAGGTTGGTTCGGGCCGCTTCATCGCACAATACCGCTGAATCAAGAAAAGACCAAGGGAGGAAGCAATCTGAATATCAATACCCACAAACTCCTTAGTGTTCTACTCGTGATCTCATCTACGCATAGACCTAGCTCATGATGCCACGGTAGGGGAACATTGCATGGGAAACAAAATTTTCCTACGCAAACGCAAGATCTATCCATGGTGACGAGCATCTACGAGAGGGAGAGTGGATCTACATACCCTTGTAGATTGCTAAGCGGGAAGCGTTAAGAAATTTGGGTTGATATAGTCGAACGTCTTCGCGATCCAAATCGCTAGCCGTCCTATGACCCGATCACGATCCGTCCCGCGATCCAATAATGAACCGTTCAGCGGTCCAATCACGATCCTTTTGATCTAGCGCCGAACGGACGGCACCTCTGCTTTTAGAACACATAAGGCTCCATGGGGATATCCACCTTCTTGATCCAGCAAGAGGGAGCGGAGAGGTGATGAGTTCTCCGGTAGAACAACGGCATGGTGGCGGTGGTGGTAGATCTGTCCTGACAGGGCTTCGCCAAGCACAACCCAGACGATCTAGTGGAGAATAGATCTAGAGGGAGAGAGAGGCAGCCATGGCTTTTCTTGTTAGGGGCTACCCTCAAAACCCTCTAGTATATATAGGAGGGAGGGAGGAGGCAGCCCTAGGGTTTCCCATATTCGGCCGAACCAAGGAGGAGGAATCCTCCCCCACCCACCCACTCGGATTCCTCCTCCCATAAGGAAGGTGGAGTCCTGGGAGAATTCCCCACTTGGCTTTCCTCCTTCCTCTTCGCATGGGCCCTTAGGGGCTGGCTTTCCCAGACCGCTAAGGGTTGGTGCGCCACCCCTAAGGCCCGTGTGCCCCCTGGAGTGGGTGGTCCCTCCCGATGGACCCTCGGAACCCTCCCGGCACCCCCGGTACACTATCGGAAATACCCAAAACTTTCTCGATGACCAAAACAGGACTTCCTATATATCAATATTTACCTCCATACCATTACGGAGCTCTTCGTGACGTCCTATATCTCATCCGGGACTCCGAACAACCTACGGTCACCACCATACATAACTCAATACTACCGAAACGTTACCGAACCTTAAGTGTGCAGACCCTGCGGGTTCGATAACTATGTATACATGACCGAGACACCTCTACAGTCAATAACCAATAGCAGGACCTGGATGCCCATATTGGTTCCTACATATTCTATGAAGATCTTTATCGATTGAACCTCTATGTCAAGGATTCAGTTAATCCCGTATGCAGTTCCCTTTGTTCTTCGGGATGTTACTTGCTCAAGATTCAATCGTCGATATATCTATACCTAGTTCAATATCATTACCGGCAAGTCTCTTTACTCGTTTAGTAATACAAGATCACGTGGCTAACTCTTTAGTCACTTTGCTTGCAAGGCTCATTGTGATGTTGTATTACCGAGTGGGCCCTAAGATACCTCTCCGTTACACGGAGTAACAAATCCCAGTCTTGATCCATGCCCAGTCAATAGACACCCTCAGAGATACCTGTAGAGCACCTTTATAGTCACCCAGTTACGTTGCAAGTTTTATACACACAAGGTACTCCTCCGGTGTCAGAGAGTTGCATGATTTCATGGTCATAGGAACAGATACTTGACATGCAGAAAACAATAGCAATAAACTGACACGATCATATGCTATGTTTATAGTTTGGGTCTTGTCCATCACATCATTCTCCTAATGATGTGATCCCATTATCAAATGACATCTCATTTATATGGCTAGGAAACCTTGACCATCTTTGATTAACGAGCTAGTCTATTAGAGGCATACTAGGGACATGGTGTTGTCTATGTATCCACACATGTATCTGAGTTTCCGATCAATACAATTCTACCATGGATAATAAACGATTATCATGAACAAGTAAATATGATAATAACTAATTTGTTGCCTCTAGGGCATATTTCCAACAATCTCCCACTTGCACTAGAGTCAATAATCTATTTCACATCGCTATGTGATTTACATCATTATGAATCTCACACCCAATGAGTTCTGGGGTTCGATCATGTCGTGCATGTGAGAGAGGTTTTAATGAACGGGTCTACGATACTTAGACCTATGTGTACTTTGAAAATCTCTATGACATACTGTAGATGTTGCTATCATGCTCCGCTTGGAGCCATTCCAAATGACTGCTCCACTATACGCATCCAAATTACTACTTAGAGTAATCTGATTGGTGTCAAAGCTTGCATCGACGTAACCCCCTTTGTGATGAACTCTTTATCACCTTGATGAACCACAAGTATAGGGGATATATCTTAGTCCTTTCGATAAGTAATAGTGTCGAACCCAGTGAGGAGCAGAAGGAAATGACAAGCGGTTTCCATTAAGGTATTCTCTACAAGCACTGAAATTATCGGTAATAGATAGTTTTGTGATAAGATAATTTGTAACGAGTAACAAGTAACAAGTGTATCAAAGGTGCAGCAAGGTAGCCCTATCCTTTTTGTAGCAAAGGTCAGGCCTAGGCAAACTATTATATAAAGCAAAGCGCTCCTAAGGACACATGGGAATTTCTTTCAAGCTAGTTTTCATCATGCTCATTTAATTCGCGTTCGTTACTTTGATAATTTGATATGTGGGTGGATCGGTGCTTGGGTGCTACCCTTACTTGGACAAACCTCCCACTTATGATTAACCCCTATCGCAAGCATCTGCATCTACGAAAGAAGAATTAAGGTAAACCTAACCATAGCATCAAACATATGGATCCAAATCAGCCCCTTACGAAGCAATGCATAAACTAGGGATTAAGCTTCTATCACTCTAGCAACCCATCATCTACTTATTACTTCCCAATTCCTTCCCCTAGGCCCAAATAATGGTGAAGTGTTATGTAGTCGACGTTCACATACCACCACTAGAGGAGAGACAACATACATCTCATCAAAATATCGAACGAATACCAAATTCACATGATTACTTATAACAAGACTTATCCCATGTCCTCAGGAACAAACGTAACTACTCACAAAACATGTTCATGTTCATAATCATAGGAGTATTGATTATCACAAAGGATCTGAACCTATGATATTCCACCAAGTAAATCAACTAGCATTAACTACAAGGAGTAATCAACACTACTAGCAACCCACATGTACCAATCTAAGGTGTTGAGACAAAGATCGGGTACAAAAGATGAACTAGGGTTTGGAGATGAGTGGGTGCTTATGAAGATGTTCATGGAGATTCACCCCCTCTCAATGAGAGGATCGTTGGTGATGACGATGGCTTCGATTTCCCCCTCCGTGAGGGAAGTTTCCCTAGCAGAATAGCCCTGCCAGAGCTCTAGATTGGTTCTGCCCAAGTTCCGCCTTGAGACGGCGGCGGTTCATCCCGAAAGCTCCCTTCTGATTTTTTCTAGGTCAAAACGCTTCATATAGCAGAAGATGGGCGTCGAAGGAGCCACAGGGGGCCCACAAGCCTGCTATGAGCGACTAGGGGGTGGTCGCGCCTAGCAGGCTTGTGGCCTGCAGGTGGCCCCCCTCCGGTTGATTCTTGCCAGTATTTTTTATTAAATCAAAAAATATTCTTCGTAAATTTTCAGGACTGTTGGAGTTGTGCAGAATAGGTATCTCAGATTTGCTCCCTTTCTAGTCCGGAATTCCAGCTTCCAGCATTCTCCCTCTTCATGTAAACCTTGTAAAATAAGAGAGAAAAGGCATAAGTATTGTACCATAACGTGTAATAACATCCCATAGTGCAATAAATATCAAAATAAAATCATGGTGCAAAATGGGCGTATCACACCTCCATAATCGAGAAATATTTCCTTAGTCCTCTAGTTACTAAGGATAACTTTGACCGCTGTTGAGTGATCCACTCCTGGATTATTCTTGTACCCCTTGACAGACTCATGGCAAGCCACACCCCTTGTGCGGTACAAATCATAGCATTCTATATCGAGCCTATGGATAAGACATAGGGGATGACCTTTGTCCATACTCTTTATGTCGGGGTCGAGCTTTGAGTGTCACTCAACTTCACACCTTACAAATTAGGCTAGAACTCCTTCTTGGACTGATCCATTTTGAAATCTTGTCAAGGTATGTGCTCATTGAAAAATCTTATCAGGCGTCTTGATCCATCTCTATAGATCTTGATGCTCAATATTCAAGTAGCGTTATTGATACGTCCATTTTGCATCATGCTTTAATACTGATATTTATTGCATTATGCCATGTTTCTACACATTATGGTACAATACTTATGCCTTTTCTCTTTTATTTTACAAGGTTTACATTAAGGGGGAGAATGCAGGCAGCTAGAATTCTAGGATGGGAAAAGAGCAAATATGAGAGACCTATTCTGCACAACTCCAAAAGTCCTGAAAATCTACGGAGAATTATTTTGGAATATATAAAAAATATTGGGAGAAGAAGATACCAAAGGGGACCCACCAGGCAGCCACAAGCCTGGGGGCGTGCCCCTGTGGCTTGTGGGCCACCTAGCAGGCCTTCGGTCCCCATCTTTTGCTATATGATGTGTTTTGACCTGGAAAATAATCAAGAGAGAGTTTCAGGAGGAAGTGTCACTGTCTCGAGGTGGAACCTGGGCAGAAGCAATCTAGGGCTCCGAGAGAGTCGTTCTGTCGGGGAAACTTCCCTCTCGGAGGGGGAAATCGAACCATCATCATCACCAACGATCCTATCATCGAGAGGGGGTGAATCTCCATCAACATCTTCACCAGCACCATCTCCTCTCCAAACCCTAGTTCATCTTTTGTATCTGATCTTTGTCTCAAAACCTTAGATTGGTACCTATGGGTTGCTAGTAGTGTTGATTACTCCTTGTAGTTGATGCTAGCTGGTTTATTTGGTGGAAGATCACATGTTCAGATCCTTAACGATAATTAATACTCCTCTAATTATGAACGTGAATATGCTTTGTGAGTAGTTATGTTTTTTCCTGAGGACATGGGAGAAGTCTTGTTATAAGTAATCATGTGAGTTTGGTATTCGTTCGATATTTTCATGAGATGTTTGTTGTCTTTACTCTAGTGGTGTTAAGTGAATGTCGACTACATGACACTTCACCATTGTTTGGTACTAGGGTAAGACATTGGGAAGTAATAAGTAGATGATGGGTTGCGAGAGTGATAGAAGCTTAAACCCTAGTTTATGAGTTGTTTCGTAAGGGGCTGATTTGGATCCATATGTTTCATGCTATGGTTAGATTTATCTTAATTATTCTTTCATAGTTGCGGATGCTTGCTAGAGGGGTTAATCATAAGTGGGAGGCTTTTCCAAGTAAGGAAAACACCCAAGCACTGGTCCAACCCACATATCAAACTATCAGAGTAACAAACGTGAATCATATGAGCATGATGAAAACTAGCTTGACAGTAATTCCCATGTGTCCTCGGGAGCGCTTAACTTTATATAAGAGTTTGTCCAGGCTTGTCCTTTTCTACAAAAAGTATTGGGCCACCTTTCTGCACCTTTGTTACACTCGTTCCTTGTTACCCATTACGAATTATCTTATCATACAACTATTTGTTATCGATAATTTCAGTACTTGCAGAGAATACCTTGCTGAAAACCGTTTGTAATTTCCTTCTGCTCCTCGTTGGGTTCGACACTCTTACTTATCGAAAGGACTACGATAGATACCCTATAATTTTGGGTCATCAAGACTCTTTTCTAGCGCCGTTGTCAGGGAGTGTTTGGTGAGTGGAATTTGGTAACGAAAATTTTATATAGTGTGCTGAAATTCACTGTCACTTGTTACTATGGAAAATAATACTTTGAGGGGTTTGTTCGGGGTATCTTCACCCCGACCGGAAGAGCAAAGAGTTTCCCTCAACCTAGCGAACCTACTGAAAATATTTATTATGAAATTCCTTCGGGTATGATAGAGAAACTGTTAGCTAATCCTTATGCAGGAGACGGAACATTACATCCGGATATGCACCTAATCTATGTGGATGAAGTTTGTCGATTATTTAAGCTTGCAGGTTTTCCTCAAGGATGAAGTCAAGAAGAAGGTCTTCCCTTTATCTATAAAGGAGAAGGCATTGACATGGTATAGGCTATGTGAGGATACTGGATCATGGAACTACAACTAATTGAAAATGGAATTTCATCAAAAGTTTTATCCTATGCATCTAGTTCATCATGATCGGAATTATATTTATAATTTTTGGCCTCGTGAAGGAGAAATTATCGCTCAACCTTGGGGGAGGTTTAAGTCAATTTTATATTCATTCCCTAATCATGAGTTCTCGAGAGAAATTATTACTCAGAATTTTTATGCTCGGCTTTCTCGTAATAATCAACCCATGCTCGGTACTTCCTGTTGTTCCTACTGCTTATATTGAAAAACCACCTTTCCCTGTTAGAATAAAGGATCAGGCCAAAGATTCAATTATGGTTCGTAAGATTTATACTAGAACACTTAAAGTTGAACCTAGTACTGCTATGGTTAAAGATCTCTTGGTCAATAATATTGATGGGCATGTTATTTATTTCTATGATGAAGCTGCTAGAATTGCTAGACCTGATACTAAGGATAAACATAGACCTATTGTTGGCATGCCTGTTGTTTCTATTAAAATAAGAGATCATTGTTAACATGGCTTATGTGATGTGTGTGCTAGTGTGAGTGCAATTCCCTTTACTTTAAACCTAGAAATTATGAATGATCTTGCACCTACTGAAATAGAAGATATTGATGTTACTATCAAGCTTGCTAATAGAGATACTATATCACCAATTGGGATTGTTAGAGATGTTGAAGTATTGTGTGGGAAAGTAAAATACCCTACTGATTTTCTTGTTCTTGGTTCCCCACAGGATGATTTTTGTCCCATTATATTTGGTACAACCGTTAATGCTAACATAGATTGAGAGAAAGATACTATTACTTTAAGTTTTGGGGATGTGTCTCATGATTTCAATTTCTCTAAATTTCATAAACAACCCCATGACAAAGAATTGCCTAGTAAAGATGAAATTGTTGGTCTTGCTTCTATTGTTGTG
The DNA here is from genome assembly GCA_022496015.1 of Hordeum marinum. Classification (NCBI taxonomy): domain Eukaryota; kingdom Viridiplantae; phylum Streptophyta; class Magnoliopsida; order Poales; family Poaceae; genus Hordeum; species Hordeum marinum. The sequence goes on along the minus strand of CM039678.1, from coordinate 373,730,372 downwards.
CCTCCCACTGATCCCTTAGAACAATATTTGCTAGACCATGAAAATGATATGCATATGAATAAGGAATGAAATAGATAAGAGTTTCTTTGATCAGGATCCTATTTTGAAAAACAACTTGACTGTTGAGATTCTTGGGGATCCTCCTCCACCCAATGGTGACCCCGTGTTTGAGCTTAAACAATTACTTGATACTCTAAAATATGTCTATCTTGATGAAAAGAACATATATCATGTTATTATCAGTGCTAACCTTTCAGAGCATGAAGAAAAGAGATTATTGAAAACTCTGAGGAAGCACTGTGTCGCTATTGGATATACTCTTGATGATCTTAAGGTCATTAGTCCCACTTTATGTCAGCATAAAATTAATATGGAGCCTGATGCTAAACCAGTTGTTGATCACCAACAGCAGTTAAATCCTAAAATGAAAGAAGTGGTAAGAAATGAAATACTGAAGCTTCTAGAAGCAGGTATAATTTATCCTATTGCTTATAGTACATGGGTAAGTCCTGTTCATTGTGTCCCTAAGAAGGGAGGTATTACTATTGTTCCCAATGATAAGAATGAACTCATTCCACAAAGAATTGTTACACGTTATACAATGGTAATCGATTTTAGACAATTAGATAAAGCTACTAGGAAGGACCATTACCCTTTAACTTTTAGTGATCAAATGCTAGAAAGATTATCCAAACATACACACTTCTGCTTTCTAGATGGTTATTCTGGTTTCTCCCAAATACCTGTGTCAAAAGAGGATCAAGAAAGAACTACTTTTACTTGCCTTTTTGGTACCTTTGCTTATAGACGTATGCCTTTTGGTTTATGCAATGCACCTGCTACCTTTCAAAGATGTATGACTGCTATATTCTCTGACTTTGAAAAGATTGTTGAGGTTTTCATGGATGATTTCTCAATTTACGGAACTTCTTTTGATGATTGCTTAACCAACCTTGATCGAGTTTTGTAGAGATGTGAAGAAACTAATCTTCTCTTGAATTGGGAAAAGTGCCACTTTATGGTTAATGAAGGTATTGTCTTGGGGCACAAAATCTCCGAGAGGTATTGAGGTGGATAAAGCTAAAGTTGATGCTATTGAAAAAATGTCGTGTCCCACGAATATCAAAGGTATAAGAAATTTCCTTGGTCATGTTGGTTTCTATAGGAGATTTACTAAAGACTTCTCTAAAATTTCTTGGCCACTCACTAATCTCTTGCAAAAAGATGTTCCTTTTGTTTTGGATGACGATTGTGTAGAAGCATTTGAAATCCTTAAGAAAGCCTTGACTTCTGCACCTGTTGTTCAACCACCTGATTGGAACCCACCCTTTGAAATTATGTGTGATGCTAGTGATTATGCCATTGGTGTTGTTCTAGGACAAAGAGTTGATAAGAAATTAAATGTTATCCATTATGCTAGTAAAACTCTAGACATTGCTCAAAGAAACTATGCTACCACTAAAAAGGAATTTTTAGCAGTTGTGTTTGCTTGTGATAAGTTCAGATCTTATATTATTGATTCCAAAGTAATTGTTCACACTGATCATGCTGGTATTAAATATCTTATGGAAAAGAAATATGCTAAACCTATACTTACTAGATGGGTTCTCTTGCTGCAAGAATATGGTTTGCATATTATTGTTAGAAAGAGAGCTGAGAACCTCGTAGGAGACACTTTTCTAGGTTAGAAAATGTTCTTGATGACCCACTACCTATTGATGATAGCTTTCCTGATGAACAATTAGCTGTCGTAAATGCTTCTCATAATACTCCATGGTATGCTGATTATGCTAATTACATTGTTGCTAAATTTATACCACCTAGTTTCACATAGGAGCAAAAGAAAAAGTTCTTCTATGATTTAAGACATTACTTTTGGGATGACCCACACCTCTAGAAAGAGGGAGTAGAAGGTGTTATTAGACGTTGTGTACCTGAGTATGAACAGGAACGGATCCTACGTAAGTATCACTCCGAGGCCTACGAAAGACACCATGCTGGAGATAGAACTGCACACAAGGTACTACAGTCTGGTTTTTATTGGCCTACTCTCTTCAAGGATGCTCGTAAGTATGTCTTGTCTTGTGATGAGTGTTAAAGAATTGGTAATATTAGTAGACATCAGTAAATGCCTATGAACTATTCACTTGTTATTGAACCATTTGATGTTTGGGGCTTTGATTATATGGCACCTTTTCCTTCCTCCAATGGGTATACACATATTTTGGTTGATGTTGATTATGTTACTAAGTGGGTAGAAGCCATTCCAACTAGTAGTGTTGATCATAACACTTCTATTAAAATTCTTAAAGAGGTTATTTTCCCGAGGTTTGGAGTCCCTAGATACTTAATGACTGATGGTGGCTCACACTTTATTCATGGTGCTTTCCGTAAATTGCTTGCTAAGTATGATGTCAACCATAGAATTGTATCTTCGTATCATCCTCAGTCTAGTGGTCAAGTAGAATTGAGCAATGGAGAAATTAAATTGATCTTGCAAAAGACTATTAATAGATCTAGAAAGAATTGGTTTAAGAAACTTGATGATGCATTATGGGCTTATAGAATTTCTTATTGAACTAGAACAGAAAGCTTATTGGGAAATTAAGGAGCTCAACTACGATTTCAAACTGGCTGGTGAGAAGAGGTTATTTGACATGAGCTCACTTGATGAATGAAGAACCCAGGCCTATGAGAATGCCAAGTTGTTTCAAGAAAAATTTAAGAGATGGCATGATAAAAGGATACAAAAGCGTGAATTCAATGTAGGTGACCATGTCTTGCTATACAATTCTTGTTTAAGATTTTTTTGCAGGAAAGCTTCTCTCTAAATGGGAAGGGCCTTATATTATTGAGGAAGTATATCGTTCCGGTGCCATCAAGATCAGCAACGCTGAAGGCACAAATCCGAAGGTGGTAAACGGGCAAAGAATCAAACATTATATCTCGGGTACTCCCGTAAATGTAGAAACCAATATTATTAATACCATAACCCCGGAGGAGTACATAAGGGATGTCTACCAGAATGTTTCAGACTCCGAAAAGGAGTAGGTATGTGCTACGGTAAGTAAACCGACTCCAAAACTTTTCCAATAGCAATTTTTCTCTGTTTAGGAATATTTAAAAAAATAGGAAAAATTAAAGTGGTCTGAATAGTACATGAGGAGGCGACAAGCCGTGAGGGCGCGCCCTACCCCCCTGGGCGCGTCCCTATGGCTTGTGGCCACCTCATGTGCCCTCCGGACTCCGTTTCCTTGTAGAATACTTCTTTTGGTCGGTAAAAATTCATTATATAATCTCCCAAAGGTTTTGACCACCGTACCACGGAAAAATCCTCTGTCTTGTTTTTAGCTAATTCTGCAGCAGATTCGGAGCAAGATGTCTTCACAAGAGTCGGTCAGGGAGAGTCGTGTCTCTCACCCGGCATAGGGAACCAAGGGCCTACAGCCAAGCTGAACCCTTTGGGTGGTCAATGGAGGAAGAGATGGAGGCTGACCTTAAAATAGTAGATGCCATGGAGGAGGACCAAGAAGCTACTTCTTGCCTTCAACCAGGAGTTCCTCTTGAGGAGCTCCAGAGCTCAGCAATACCAGATTCGGTCACACCTCCTAATGCTCAATTTTTCTCTTATGATAACATGAAAAAGAGTGTTGCTTTTTCCCTCGCAGCTAGGAAGCATCCATGGGTGATTGGAGCTCTGGCCGTCATGAGCAAACTCCGTAAGGAAATAATGGATCTCAAACAACAAGTCAATAAGCTAGAGGAAGAAAATCACATTCTGAAGGGTATTATTGCCAAGGATATTGGATCACCACCTCCGAAGAAAGACAACTAAACACATGGGTATGGGCAGTCCCCTTGGCTTGCGCCAAGCTTGGGGGAGCTATCCCGATATCGTATCATCATCACACATTTATCTTTATCGTTTTTCTTAGTTCGATACTTTTGGTTACATCTTTATCTAGTAGAATAAAAGTTTTTAGTATGATCTAGCCTTGAATTTTGCCTTATGTTCCCTCTATATAATCGAGTCCGAGAGTTATATAATAAATATTAGTTTTAATTGAGGGCTTTGCTTTCTTGCTATGGTCTGGAGAAAAAGAAATAAAGAGTTAAAGAAGTAAAAATATTATATAATGATCTTATGGGAAGTGACGACTTCACATATAAGAAGTATGTCGCATGAAACTAGTTGTTAGTTGACAAACATAGTTTTGGTCACTATTGCAATTAATAGGAATTAATAAAGAGAGAGAGGTCTCACATATAAATATACTATCTTGCACATCTTTTGTGATTGTGAGCACTCATCAAAATATTATATGCCAAAAAGTTGATGTTGGACAAGGAAGGCAACATAATGAGTTATGTTTGCTTATTTTCAAATAGAAGTTGTATTGTCATGGATCCTCTAACATGTGATGCTAGCTTCCATCTCATACTAGCCAAAACTTCTACACCAAGTAGAGATACTAGTTGTGCATCCAAACACCCTTAAACCAGTTTTGCCATGAGAGTCCACCATACCTACCTATGAATTGAATAAGATCCTTCAAGTAAGTTGTCATCGGTGCAAGCAATACAAGTTGCTCTCTAAATATGTATGATCTATTAGTGTCAGGAAAACAAACTTTATACGAACTTGTGATATGGAAGAAATAAAAGTGACGGACTACATAGTAAAGTTCTTTATCACAAGCAGCAATGTAAAGTGACGTTATTTTGCATTGAGATATTATGCATCCAACCATAAAAGCGCATGACAACCTCTACTTCCCTCTACGAAGGGCCTATCTTTTACTTTTAGTTTCTAGTACTTACCTTTATGCAAGAGTCTTGGTGATCTTCACCACTTCCTTTTATCGCCTTTTTCTCTTGGCAAGCGTCATGTGTTGGGGAGTGATCTAGACACATATATCCACTCGGATGTAGGTTATCATAAACTATTATTGTTGACATTACCCTTGAGGTAAATAGTTAGGAGGCAAAACTATAAGCCCCTATCTTTCTCTCTGTCCGATTGAAACTTTGATCTCATAAGTATCGCGTGAGTGTTAGCAATCGTAAAAGACTAAATGATAGTTGAGTATGTGAACTTGCTGAAAAGCTCTTATATTGACTCTTTCCATGTTATGATAAATTGCAATTTCTTCAATGACTGAGATCATAGTTTGTTAGTTTTCAATAAAGTTTCTGATTCATACTTTACCTTGTGAATGAATTTTCACTTGAGCATAAGAAATTATATGTTAATATATGTTGTTGTTCTAAAGATAGTCATGATGCCTTCATGTCCATATTTTATTTTATTGACACATGTATCTCTAAACATGTGGACATGATTATCGATGTCGGTTTTCGCTTGAGGACAAGCGAGGTATAAGCTTGGGGGAGTTGATACGTCCATTTTGCAACATGCTTTAATATTGATATTTATTGCATTATGGGCTGTTATTACACATTATGGTACAATACTTATGCATTTTATCTCTTATTTTACAAGGTTTACATGAAGGGGGAGAATGCCGACAGCTAGAATTCTGGGCTGGAAAAAGAGCAAATATGAGAGACCTATTCTACACAACTCCAAAAGTTCTGAAAATCTATGGATAAGTTTTGGAATATATATAAAATATTGGGCAAAGAAGATACCATATGGGACCCACCAGGCAGCCACAAGCCTGGGGGCGCCCTACCCCCGGGGCGGGCCCCTGTGGCTTGTGGGCCACTTGGCAGGCCTCCGGTCCTCATCTTTTTCTATATGATGTGTTTTGACATGGAAAAAATCAAGAGAGTGCTTTCGGGAGGAAGCGTCGCTGTCTCGAGGTGGAACCTGGCCAGAAGCAATTTAGGGCTCCGGTAGAGCCGTTCTGTCGGGGAAACTTCCCTCTCAGAGGGGGAAATTGAAGCCATCGTCATCACCAACGTTCCTTTCATCAAGAGGGGGTTAATGTCCATCAACATCTTCACTAGCACCATCTCCTCTCCAGACCCTAGTTCATCTCTTGTATCCGATCTTTGTCTCAAAACCTCGGATTGGTACCTGTGGGTTGCTAGTAGTGTTGATTAGTCCTTGTAGTTGATGCTAGTTGGTTTATTCGGTGGAAGATCATATGTTCAGATCCTTAATGATAATTAATACTTCTCTGATTATGAACATGAATATGCTTTGTGGGTAGTTACGTTTGTTCCTGAGGACAGGGGAGAAGTCTTGTTATAAGTAATCATGTGAGTTTGGTATTCGTTCGATATTTTCATGAGATGTTTGTTGTCTTTCCTCTAGTGGTATTATGTGAATGTCGACTACATGACACTTCATGATTTTTTGGGCCTAGGGAAGGCATTGGTAAGTAATAAGTAGATGATGGGTTGCTAGAGTGACAGAAGCTTAAACCCTAGTTTATGAGTTGCTTCGTAAGGGGCTGGTTTGGATCCATATGTTTCATGCTATGGTTAGATTTATCTTAATTCTTATTTCGTAGTTGCGGATGCTTGCGAGAGGGGTTAATCATAAGTGGGAGTCTTGTCCAAGTAAGGACAGCACCCAAGCATCGGTCCCCCACATATCAAACTATCAAAGAAACGAACATGAATCATATGAGCATGATGAAAACTAGCTTGACAGTAATTCCCATGTGTCCTCGGGAGCATTTTGCTTTATATAAGAGTTTTTCCAAGCTTGTCCTTTGCTATAAAAAGGATTGGGCCACCTTGCTGCACCTGTGTTTGACTCGTTACTTGTTACCTGTTACAAATTATCTTATCATACAACTATTTTAGTGCTTGCAGAGAATACCTTGCTGAAAACCGCTTGTCATTTCCTTCCGCTCCTCGTTGGGTTCGACACTCTTACTTATAGAAAGGACTACAATAGATCCCCTATACTTGTGGGTCATCTGTTATCCAGGTCTTCCTTTGAAAAACTCCTTTCAAACAACCCTTTATGCTTTCCAGAAATTCTACATCATTTCCGATCAACAATATGTCATCCACATATACTTATCAGAATTCTATAGTACTCCCACTCACTTTCTTGTAAATACAAGTTTCTCATAAACTTTGTATAAACCCAAAAACTTTGATCACCTCATCAAAGCATATATTCCAACTCCGAGATGCTTGCTCCAACCCATACAAGGTTCGCTAGAGCTTGCATACGTCTTAGCATCCTTAGGACTGACAAAACCTTCTGGTTGTATCACATACAACCTTTCCTCAAGGAAAACGTTAAGGAAGCGATGTTTTGACATCCATCTGCCAGATTCCATAATTGAAAAATGCAGCAATTGCTAACATAATTCCAACAGACTTTAGCATCGCTACGGGTGAGAAGTCTCATTGTAGTCAAGTCCTTCAACTTGTCGGAAACTTCTTTGCGACAAGTCGAGATTTAAAAATAGTGACATTCACCATCAGCGTCTGTCTTCTTCTTAAAGGTCCATTTGTACTCAACTACCTATCGTTCAACGGGCAAGTCTACCAAAGTCCATACTCAGTTTTCATACATGGATCCTTTCTCGGATTTCATGGCTCCTAGCCATTTCTTGGAATCCGGGCCCACCATCACTTCTTTATAGCTCGTAGGTTCACTGTTGTCTAACAACATGACCTCCAAGAAAAGATTGATGCACCACTCAGGGCGGTATGAATCCTTGTCGACCCACGAGGTTCGGTAGTAACTTGATCCGAATCTTCTTGATCATCACCATTTGCTTCCTCTTCACTTGGTGTTGGCATCGCAAAAATAGCTTTCTGCGTCGTGCTACTATCTAACTTAAGTGACGGTTGAACAACCTCATCAAGTTCTACTTTCCTCCCACTCAATTCTTTCGTGAGAAACTCTTTCTCTAGAAAGGACCCATTTATAGCAACAAACACTTTGCCCTTGGATCTGAGATAGAAGGCATACCCAACTAATTTCCTTAGGGTATCCTATGAAGATGCATTGTTCCTCTTTGGGTTTGAGCTTATCACACATAATATTGCATTCCCAAAATCTAAGAAATGATAGCTTAGGTTTCTGCCAAACCATAATTCATACGGTGTCATCTCAATGGATTTTAGATGGTGCCCTATCTAAAGTGAATGTAGTTGTCTCTAATGCATAACCCCAAAATGATAGTGCCAAAATGATAAGAGACATCATAGTACACACCATATCCAATAGAGCACGACTACGACGTTCGGACAAACCATCACACTATGGTGTTCCAGGTGGTGTGAGTTGTGAAACAACTTCCACATTGTCTTAAGTTGCATACCAAACTCGTAACTCGGATATTCACCTCCACGATGATATCATAGACATTTTATCTTCTTGTCATGATGATCTCAAACTTCACTCTAAATTTGCTTGAACTTTTCAAACATTTCAGACTTGTGTTTCATTAAGTAAATATACTCATATCTACTCAAATCATCAGTGAAGGTAAGAAAAGAACGATATCCACCGCACGCATCAACACTAATTGGACCGCATACATAAATATGTATCATGTACAATAAGTCACTTGCCCGCTCCATCATACCGGAAAATGGGGTCTCAGTCATCTTGCCAAAGAGGCATGGTCCGCATGTCTCAACCGATTCGAAATCAAGTGAGTACAAAGATCCATCAGCACTGAGTTTCTTCATGCGCTTTACACCAATATGACCTTAGGGCAGTGCCACAAATATGTGGTACTATCATTATTAAGTTTTCATCTTTTGGCATCAATATTATGAACATGTGTATTACTACGATCGAGATTCAACAAACCATTCACATTGGGTGCATGACCATTGAAGGTATTATTCATGTAAATAGAATAACCACTATTCTCTTACTTAAATGAATAACCGTATTGCAATAAACACAATCTAATCATGTTCATGTTCAACGCAAACATCAAATAACATTTATTAGGTTCATCACTAATCCTGAAGGTAGAGGGAGCGTGCGATGGTGATCACATCAACCTTGGAAACACTTCCAACACTTGTCGTCACCACACCCTTAGCTAGTCTCGGTTTATTCCGTAGCTTTTATTTCGAGTTACTAACATTTAGCAACTGAACCGGTATCTAATACCCAGGTGCTACTAAGAGTACTAGCAAGGTACACATCAATAATATGTATATTAAATATACTTCTGTCAACGTTGCCAGCCTTCTTATCTACCAAGTATTAAGGGAGTTCCGCTTCAGTAACCGTTCCTCTTATTATAGAAGCACTTAGTCTCGGGTTTGGGTTCAACCTTGGGTTTGTTCACTGGAGTGGCAACTGGCTTGTCATTCATGAAGTTTTCCTTCTTTCCCTTGCCCTTCTTGAAACTAGTGGTTTTACTAACCACCAACACCTTATGTGTTGGAAATATGCCCTAGAGGAAATGATAAAATAGTTATTATTGTATTTCCTTATTCATGATAATTGTCTATTGTTCATGCTATAATTGTGTTAACCGGAAACCATAATACATGTGTGAATACATAGACCACAACATGTCCCTAGTGAGCCTCTAGTTGACTAGCTCGTTGATCAATAGATGGTCACGGTTTCATGGCCATGGACATTGGATGTCGTTGATAACGGGATCACATCATTAGGAGAATGATGTGATGGACAAGACCCAATTCTAAGCATAGCACTAGATCGTGTAGTTCATTTGCTAAAGCTTTTCAATGTCAAGTATCGTTTCCTTAGACCATAAGATTTTGCAACTCCCGGATACCGTAGGAATGCTTTGGGTGTGTCAAACGTCACAACGTAACTGGGTGGCTATAAAGTTGCACTACAGGTATCCCCGAAAGTAACTGTTGGGTTGGCACGAATCGAGACTGGGATTTGTCACTCCGTGTGACGGAGAGGTATCTCTGGGCCCACTCGGTAAGACATCATCATAATGAGCTCAATGTGACTAAGGAGTTAGACACGGGATGATGTATTACGAAACGAGTAAAGAGACTTGCCGGTAACAAGATTGAACAAGGTATAGAGATACCGACGATCGAATCTCGGGAAAGTATCATACCGGTAGACAAAGGGAATTGTATACGGGATTGATTGAATCCCCGACATCGTGGTTCATCCGATGAGATCATCGTGGAGCATGTGGGAGCCAACATGGGTATCCAGATCCCGCTGTTGGTTATTGGCCGGAGAAGTGTCTCGGTCATGTCCACGTGTCTCTCGAACCCGTAGGGTCTACACACTTAAGGTTCGATGACGCTAGGGTTATAGGGAAATGGTATACGTGAATACCGAAGGTTGTTCGGAGTCCCATATGAGATCCTGGACGTCACGAGGAGCTCTATAATGGTCCGGAGGTAAAGATTGATATATAGGAAGTCCAGTTTTGGTCACTGGAAAGTTTTCGGGCTCATCGGTAGTGTACCGGGAGTGCCGGGAGGGTGCCGGAGGACCCCCGGGAGGGGTGTGACGACCAAAGGACCACATGGGCTGTTAGATAAAGTGTGCCAGCCCTTATTGGACTGGGAAATACTTTTGCTAAAGGCCCATGTGGCTAGGGATAAGAGATAGGGCCAAAAAGGATTTAAAAGGAGGAGATCCACCTCCCTTGTGGGAGGTGGACTCTCCCTTTAAATCGGACGAACCTCTCCTCTTTGGAGTAGAGGCCAAGCCAGCCCTCCACGTCCCTCCTCCTATATATACTTGAGGTTTTGGCTGTTTTGAGACAAGATTTGATCTCTCTCTCTCTCACGGCGAAGCCCTACCTCTCTTCTTCCTCCTCCGCAGCGCTTAGGCGAAGCCCTGTCGGAATACCTTGCTACTCCACCACCACCACGCCGTCGTGCTACTGTTGGAGCCCTTCCCCAACCTCTCCTTCCTCCTTTTTGGATCAAGGTGTAGGAGACGTCACCGGGCTGCACGTGTGTTGAACGCGAAGGTGTCGTCCGTTCGGCACTTGATCGGATCTACCGCGATCTGAATCGCTGCGAGTACGACTCCATCAACCGCGTTCTTGTAACGCTTCCGCTTAGCAATCTTCAAAGGTATGAAGATGCAATCTCTCCCCTCTCGTTGCTGGTTTCTCCATGGATAGATCTTGGTGATCGTAGGAAATTTTTTGATTTACTACTACGTCTCCCAACATGATGCTCCTTCTTGATTTCTACCTTCGCGGTATCAAACATCACGAAAAACTCAGGGACCATCTATTCCATCCCTGGCATGTTTATAGTTCATCACGAAGCTCTAGTAGGTTTGTGGCAGTGACTTGGAGAACTATATAAATCACTATCTTGTCTGGAAGATCAAGTCCCACTCGATTCAAGTGATTGTAGCACCCAGACAATCTGAGCACATGCTCACGGATTGAGCTATTCTCCTTCATCTTGTAGGCAAAGAATCTTGTTGGAGATATCATACCTCTCAACATGGGCACAAGTCTGAAATCCATTTTCAGCTCTTGGAACATCACATATGCTCCGTGATGTTAAAAACATATTTGGAGCCTGAATTCTAAGTCATAATGCATGACGCACCAAACTATCAAGTAGTCATCAGAACGTGCATGTTAGATGTTCACAACATGCACGGTCGCCGCTTGAGGGGTGGTGCACCGAGTGGTGCATTAAGAACATAAGCCTTCTATGCAGCAACTGAGGACAATCCTCTGATCACGAACCTAGTTCGCATAATTGCTACCATCATCTTTCAACTCTATTTTCTCTACGAACGTATTAAAAACACAGGGGAGCTACAGCGTGAGCTATTGATCTACAACATAATTTTGCAAAGATAACTTTAGACTATGTTCATGTTAATGTGTTCAATTAATCATATTACTTAAGAACTCCCACTCAAATTGACATCCCTCCGGTCATCCGAGTGCTACATGATCCAAATTCACCAAACCAAGCCCGATCATCACGTGAGATGAGGTGGTCTCAATGGTCAACATCTCCATGTTGATCATATCTACTATATGACTCATGTTTGACCTTTCGTTCTCTTGTGTTCCGAGGCCATGTATGTACATGCTAGGCTCGTCAAGTTTAACCTGAGTGTTTCACATGTGCAACACTAGCTTGCACCCGTTGTATGTGAACGTAGAGTTTATCAGACCCGATCATCATGTGGTGCTTCCAAACGACGAACTTTCGCAACAGTGCACACTCGGGGTAAACACAATTTTATATTGAAATTTTAGTGAGGGATCACCTTATAATGCCATCGTCGTCCTAAGCAAAATCAGATGCACAAAATGATTAACATCACATGCAAATCATAAGTGACATGATATGGCCATGAACTTGTGTTTTTGATCTCCATCTCTAAAGCATCGGCATGATCTCCATCGTCACTGGCATGACACCATGATCTCCATCATATTGATCTCCATCAACGTGTCGCCATCGGGGTTCTCATGCCCACCATGCTTCTACTACTATTTATACCGCTTAGCGATAAAGTAAATCATCACATAGTGCTTAATGATTGACACACATGTCATACAATAATTAAAGACAACCCTATGGCTCCTGCCAGTTGCCGTACTCATCAACATGCAAGTCGTGATATTCTATACAAAACATGATCATCTCATACATCACATATATTTCATCATGTAATTGGCCATATCACATCACAACATACCCTGCAAAAACAAGTTAGACGTGCTCCAATTGTTGTTGCATGTTTTACGTAGCTGCTACGGGTATCTAGCAAGAACAATTCTTACCTACGCAAAACCACAACGGTGATACAAAAATTGCTATTCAACCTTCTCAAGGACGGCCTTTGTCGAATACGATCCAACTAGAGTAGGAGAGACAGACACCCGCTAGCCATCTTTATGCAACAAAGTCACATGTCAGTCGATGGAACCGGTCTCTCATAAGCATACGAGTAAGGTTGGTCCAGGCCGCTTCATCCCACAATACCGATGAATCAAGAAAAGACCAAGAGAGGAAGCAATCTGAGCATCAACGCCCACAAACTCCTTTGTGTTCTACTCGAGATCCCATCTACACATAGACCTAGCTCATGATGCCACTATTGGGGAACGTCACATGGGAAACAAAACATTTCCTCACACGCAAGATCTATCCATGGTGATGAGCATCTACGAGAGGGAGAGTGATCTACATACCCTTGTAGATCACTAAGCAGGAAGCATTAAGAAACGCGGTTGATGTAGTCGAACGTCTTCGCAATCCAAATCGCAAGCCGTCCCGTAATCCCATCATGATCCGTCCCGCGATCCAATCATGATCCGTCCCACGATCCCATCACGGTCCTTCCAATCTAGCGCCAAACGAACGTCACCTCCGCGTTCAGCACACGTTCATGTAATTGGCCATATCACATCACAAGATACCCTGCAAAAACAAGTTAGACGTCCTCTAATTGTTGTTGCATGTTTTATGTGGATGTTATGGGTATCCAGTAAGAACGATTCTTACCTACGCAAAACCACAACGGTGATACAAAAATTGCTTTTCAACCTTCTCTCATACGTGGACGAGTAAGGTTGGTTCGGGCCGCTTCATCCCACAATACCGTTGAATCAATAAAAGACCAAGGGAGGAAGCAATCTGAATATCAACACCCACAAACTCCTTAGTGTTCTACTCGTGATCTCATCTACACATAGACCTAGCTCATGATGCCACTATAGGGTATACCTGGGCAGATCTTGGGCCGGGCCGAAAAAAGCCCCTTGCTAAAAACCCAGGCCCAATCCCGGCTTGGACCGACCGTCAGGCCTAGTTTTTGGGCCTAAGCCCGAAAAAAGCCCGGCTTGACCCAGCAGGCCTGGCCCAACTAGGCGTAATTTCCAGTTTCATCGGGCCCGAGCCCGGCCCGGCCCGACCACCTGGCTTAAAATCTAGGCCCAAGCTCGGCCCGTGGGCAAGGTCGAGCCGGGCCGGGTCGGGCTTTTTCGGGCCGGGCCGACCGGGTTGGGCTGCCCATGGCCAGGTCTACTGTAGGGGAACATTGCATGGGAAACAAAAATTTCCTATGCACACGCAAGATCTATCCATGGTGACGAGCATCTACAAGAGGGAGAGTGGATCTACATACCCTTGTAGATGGCTAAGCGGGAAGCGTTAAGAAACGTGGTTGATGTATTCGAACGTCTTCGCGATCCGATCACGATCCACCCCGTGATCCAATCATGAACCGTCTCGCGATCCAATCACGATCCTTCTAATCTAGCGCCGAACGAACGACACCTCCGTGTTCAGCACATGTACCACTCGATGAGGATATCCACCTTCTTGATCCAACAAGAGGGAGCGGAGAGGTAGATGAGTTCTTCGGCAGCACGGCGGCGTGGTGGCCATGGTGGTGGAGCTGTCCCGGCAGGGCTTCACCAAGCACAACCGATACGATCTAGTGGATAATAGATCTAGAGGGAGAGAGAGGTAGCCATGGCTTTTCTAGTTGGGGGCTGCCCTAAAAAAACTCCAATATATATAGGAGGGAGGGAGGGAGGAGACAGCCCTAGGGTTTCCCCTATTCGGCCGAACCATGGAGGAGGAATCCCCCCCCCACTCGGATTCCTCCTCCCACAAGGGAGGTGGGGTCCTGGGAGGATTCCCCACTTGGATTTCCTCCTTCCTCTTTGCATGGGCCCTTAGGGGCTGGCTTGCCTAGCCCACTAAGGGTTGCTGCGCCACCTCTAAGGCCCATGTGCCCACCGGAGTGGGTGCCCCCTCCCGATGGACCCCTGGAACCCTCCCGGCACCCTCGATACACTATCAAAAATACCCGAAACATTTCCGGTGACCAAAACATGACTTCATATATATCAATCTTTACCTATGGACCATTACGAAGCTCTTCGTAACATCGGGGATCTCATCCGGGACTCCGAACAACCTTCGGTCACCATCATACATAACTCAATACTATCGAAATGTTACCGAACCTTAAGTGTGCAGACCTTGCGGGTTCGAGAACTATGTAGACATGACCGAGACACCTCTGCGGTCAATAACCAATAGCAGGACCTGGATGCCCATATTGGTTCCTACATATTCTATGAAGATCTTTATCGGTTGAACCTCTATGTCAAGGCTTCAGTTAATCTCGTTTGCAGTTCCCTTTGTTCTTCGATATGTTACTTGCCCAAGATTTGATCGTCGGTATCTCTATACCTAGTTCAATCTCGTTACCGGCAAGTCTCTTTACTCATTCCATAATACAAGATCCCGTGGCTAACTCTTTAGTCACTTTGCTTGCAAGGCTCATTGTGATGTTGTATTACCGGTGGGCCCTAAGATACCTCTCCGTCACACGGAGTAACAAATCTCAGTCTTGATCCATGCCCACTCAACAGACACCCTCGAAGATACCTACAAAGCACATTTATAGTCACCCAGTTACGTTGCAATGTTTGATACACACAAGGTACTCCTCCGGTGTCAATGAGTTGCATGATCTCATGGTCATAGGAACAGACACTTGACATGAAGAAAACAATAGAAATAAATGGAAACGATCATATGTTATGTTTATAGTTTGGGTCTTGTCCATCACATCATTCTCCTAATGATGTGACCTTGTTATAAAATGACATCTCATGTCTATGGCTAGGAAACCTTGACCATCTTTGATCAACGAGCAAATCTATTAGAGGCATACTAGGGACATGGTGTTGTTTATGTATCCGCACATGTATCTAAGTTTCCGATCAATACAATTCTAGCATGGATAATAAACGATTATCATGGACAAGGAAATATGATAATAACTAATTTATTGCCTCTAGGGCATATTTTCCAACAAGGGCAAGATACATGGTTTCGGTGTCAAAACCGGTGGATCTCGGGTAGGGGGTCCCGATCTATGGGTCTTGGATTGATGGTAACAGGAGACCAGGGAAACGGTATTTACCCAGGTTTGGGTCCTCTTGATGGAGGTAAAACCCTACGTCCTGGGTTTTTTGTATTGATGATGGTGTATCGAGTACAGAGTTGATCTACTTCGAGATCGTATGTAGTGGTCTAAACCCTAAGAGCTATGCTCGTATGATGATATGATCTATGATGATCTGATTGTCCCTAATGACTAGCTTCGCCTCGGCTTATATAACACACCAGAGGCCTAGGAGAACAAGAGTCCTAATCGGCTACGTCGGTGGAGAGGAGTCCTTGCCTTGATCACCAAGTCTTGTGGAATATTCCTTGTATGCATCATGGGCTATCCGAACTGGCACATCAATGAACCTCCCTGGGGGTCCTCAGCCTGACCCACCCGTCTGGAGATGACGTGGTGAGTACCCCCTAGTCGAGGACACCGTTAGTAGCCCCCTAAACCAGTCTTCAAGTTAGGGATGCTCCTCGGTTCTTCCAAACAGTTCTTCGTCTTTGGTCGTCAGTCTTGAAAACTGGTTCAATAAATCTTCCCATCACTGATCTTGAGGATCGCCGAGGTGAATCCAAAGAGTTCACAAGCCGGGCATCCGAGGAGCCCCTTTAAGTTATCGTCCTGTATTAATGCTTCATTATTTTTACGCCACAACTTGGGTCCGAAGTGTTTCCCATGTGGCGGCATCCTCTTGTGTCCGAGATCCAACACCGAACTGTATCTGAGGTGTCTTTGTGATCTCGAGCTCCAACGTTGGTCGGCATTCGAGGTGTCATACGATACCTCGGTCTTCGAATATTTGAAGTAGTTCGTCCGAGCTTAAATATCGGGATAGTCTTTTATGGAGCCAGCCATTCGCATTCGAGCTTTATGCTGGACTGCTTCCAAAGTGTCGGTCTTGAGCTTTATGCCGGAATGCTTCTGAGATCCAACGTCATACTGCATCCGAGCTCCAACAATGATCAGCGTCCGAGGTGTCATAAACTACCTCTGTCTTTAAAAGATTGAACGAATTCAATCGAGCTTAATGCCGGAAATGCCCTCTATGGAGCCAGCCACTTGCGCCCGAGTTTTATGCCGGACTGCTTCCGAGGTGGTGCACCACCCCGATCACGGGCTGATTTTTTGTGGATATTTTCGATTGGTGCAATTTATTCTCTGCCGAGATATATAACCAGTAGCCCTCAAGGTGTGTGTCGGTCTAAAACCTGAGATGCCCCTGAAGGAAAAAATAATAATCAAAATAAAACCACTAATCCTAGTAGCCCCTAAGACTTAGGTCGATTTGCAAAATCGTCCTGAGGATCAAGTTCTTGCTCGGCGGCATTCGTTAGGGATGTAAATGCGGTACGCAGTAGTTTCCGAGACTCGGGTTGGGTGCGGCCGACCAACCTAAGGATCGAATCTCCTCAGAAACCGTATTGCACTTTGAATTTGTTGCATTGAATAGGCAATGCAGTAGCCCTCGAGCCTTAATTTGGGAACGGGTGGTCGAATTAAGGATCGATATTTGTTTGACACAAACTTTGTTACGTTTGACACAATTTATGTGTAATGCTTCCATGTATCCAAGTACTTTACATCATTAATGCTCAGATCCACATTGTACAAGACTTTGTTTACCAACCATCAGCCTCAACCTCCTCGGCCAGTAGATGAGGAGTGTTTGTCCTACTTTATAAAGCCTTTATAAAGGCAAAAAATTATGGCAAACAAGGCAATCCGGCCATACGGTTTTATAAACAAAGGTACGCGAAGAGATATGTTATATTACTATGTAAGAAACATCTTCTAGGAGAAATAGTTCATTTATAAGTTCCTTTTCCCAGGATATCATGTTGACCATGATCATGAAACCCCAACTCTAATCAATGCATGAGGAAAAATATTGAGGATTTAGTTTGGTGAATGTTCCCGAACTTTGTGGTCTTTAATGAACCAAAATTTTCACTTCTGTCGTTGCCAACCAATTATATTCTTAAGATGGCTAGCTTTCAGCTTCACCTAGTCTAAGGTACTAATCCGGATGACCCAGAAGTAACAATCACAAAGGTGCTCCCTTTACCCCCTAGCCGAACAATCGGGAACGTAGGGGATAAGCACAGGAGCCAGGCAACCCAGATTGGCCAAATTCTTAAATCAAATTAATGCATATTTATGGCTTTATAACGATGATTACAAAAAGCAGCACTCGCATATTCAATACAAATGCTTTTATGCTATATGCTATTTTGACTCCTTTGTGACCGTTTATCATTTGAGAGTAGCCCATCGTCGGCTTCTACCCCTTTGTAGATGCTACGCAGGGTGTTTCTGAAATAACAAGACAACACTTAGCCGACGTCTCGGTGCCCCGAGGCAGTTGTGTTAGTGGAAACAAGGCAATCAGATATCCGGGCTTTATAACTTTCACTTAGTCATAGGAGCATATGTTTGGGGGCAACTTAATACTCCCCGGTATATGTCGACTCCTCGGATTATTTGAGGTCAAACCACCCACAACTTGGCCTTTTCAAGAAATAAAGGCCCTTCGTTTTACTCGGATAACCTCGATCGGCTATATTTGGTTGAAGACTGCCTGCGGTTCGCTGACCGATTTACGCTTGTTGTGATAGTCAGCTTTCGGCTTTGTCCAACTGATGCACTTAACCAGTTAAACCAGAAGTGACAATCGAAGTGGTGCTCCCTTTACCCCTTAGCCAAACAAAGCGGAAACGTAAGAGGTAAGCACAGGAGCTGGGCAATCCAGCTATAGACCAAAGACACAACTCGAAATCAATACATATAAATGCGAAATACCGAGGACATTTTGCGGAGGACTGCATGGAGTACCTCGGTGTTTGGTGGGTTCGGTGTTAACCGCAGACCCCTTTAATTCTGTCGATGCGTAAAATGCATCTGGCATTGTACTACAAGAGTTATGCTCGAAAATAACAAAAAACTTATGCAAAAAAACTTTATGTTTAGACAAAAGAAAATTGTGCCAATCCAAAATTGGTCTAAAATTTAATTTGTGCCTCGGTCATGCTTTAACATGATACATGGGATCTCCGGACTCCAAGCGGGTCAACCTTTGGCTTCAACCTCCATATCCCCGAAGGTGGAGTGTTTCTCTAATCTTGTTTAGCAAACTAAACTCGAGCAGCTTTAGAAAGAAACCAGGCTATCTAGCTATTAACCACACGCTAGTGCCGAAAAAAGGAGTAGTAGAAAAAGACTTTGCAACGACTAAGAAAAAAACACAGTTATTATTTTTTTGAGGAACTTTGGACAGTGGGGGCACCCCCACTGACTTTATACTAAAGTAGCCATAGAATTACAGGGCAATCACAAGGATGAGGGGGGGTGCAGAATTGGTGTCTAAAGAGCACCCAAGAACACAAAAAAGGCACAAGTCAGGTGAGTCTAGCTATCAAGTGATCCACAAAGGGCCATAGGCCACTTTTGATCCTATGTTTCATGAGTCCTAGATCGGTCTTAAACCTGGCCATCCAGGATTCATGGGTAGGGGCTATCCCTCTAAAGATCTTGTTGTTCCTTTCTTTCCAAATGCTCCATGATGCGATAGTGAAGACTTCGAAGAACAATGGGGAATTCCAGATCCGTCGCGCATCATGGACTGCTCGGAGCCTATTATCATGTGTCTCATAGTTCACCCCAAGGGAAGCCCAACACTCCGCACTGAACGCACGGCCAAAGAACAGGTGTTCAAGCGTCTCCTCAGGGCAATGGGCACAAAGCATACATGAGTAGTCATCACCAGACAGAGTCATCCCTCGCCTACGCAACATGTTCCGGGTGTTCAATCTATCAGCTAGCAACAACCACACAAAGAATTTCCACTTCATGGTACACTTAGATTTCCAGACCCATAAGAATGCATCATCGGCGACCACATCCTGGAAACAGAAATGGTAGTATTTGCTTGATTTAAACTCAACATCTTGCCATGCACAGAGCCACTTATCCACCTAATTCTGAGAAAGGATCACAGCACCGAGATTTGCTTGCATTTCTCGGACCTCCTGCCTGGCCTGAACCGACAATGGAAGATGAAAGTTTTCTCCAATGGTACTTGCCAAGAGCAGTCCTCTGACAGAAACATCTTCAAATTTGGCAAAAGAAAACGCCCTCGGGTACCGCTCTGAAAGGATGCCCTGAGTCCACAGATCCTTCCAAAAGAGTGTGGTGCTCCCATCGCCCACCTCCACTTTCGTGACACCTTTGTAGACAGGCGTAAGATGAAGAAGGTCACGCCACTAGAAGGACCCACAGGGGTCAGAATTGTGTGGTAACACACCCTGCTCATTGTAGTAGGTTTTCCAGATGAGGGTGACCCATGGCACATCCTTCTGATTATAGAACTTGTGGAGTTGTTTGAGAAGAAGGCCCTAGTTCTAAACCCTTAGATCAATGATGCCCAGCCCTCCCTTCTGTTTTGGACTACATACAACATCCCGGGCTGCTAGCGAGCAGTTCTTGAACCCAGATTCAGACGTTTTTGCCCACAGACAATGCCTCCTCAGTTTGTCCAAGTGCTCAAGAATCTTGGGTGGGATACGGATGGAGCACATGGCATAAATTGCAAGCAAGGTAACCACAGAATTGACCAGGGTTAGTTTGGACCCATAATCTAGTAGCGAGGCTGCAGTGGAGAGTTTCCTCTCGACGGACGCCACCAGCGGCATCATGTCCACAATAGAAGGGCGCGTGGTGCCCAGGGGCAAACCCAGGTATGTGAACGGCAGCGCTCCCACTGATCAGTGCAGGATGTCAGTGAAAGCTTGAACTCTATCCGCAGGGACATTTAGGGGTATCATAGTGGACTTCTGAAAGTTGATGCGAAGCCCTACAGACAGGGCATAATCCTGGAGAATTTCCTTCATTTTTGATTCCTGGTCTACGTCTGCCAGTATGAAGACAATGGTGTCATCGGCGTATTGTATGACAGGGTAATCTACCTCGCTAGAAGGGATGGGTTTGGATATGAAACCATGCCGGAAAGCATCATTGATAGCTGCCTGTAGAAGATCAGCAGCAAGGACAAAGATGAGAGGTGACAGAGGATCCCCTTGCCTAACCCCTCGGAGGCAATGGAATTGTCTGCCCGGGACCCCGTTAAGCAGAACGGGTGATTTCACAGACGAGAACAAGCTATTAATCCAACCCAACCATCTGTCATCAAAACCCATGTGCTTCATAATATCCATCATTGGAGCATGCTCAATCGTGTCGAAAGCTTTAGCGAAATCGAGTTTGAATAGAAGGACCTCTCGACCCGAAGATTTGCACTGATGAATAAACTCAAACGCCCAAGCAAGGCAGTCCTGGATAGATCTCCCCCTAAGAAAGCCGTATTGGTTGCGATGTATGATTTTCAGAATTACTTTCTGTAACCTGTTAGCAAGCAATTTGGTCAATAACTTCAGTCAGCAATTTAGGAGGGTGATTGGTCTATAATCGTTCACACTCTCCCGCGACTGGATCTTAGGGATGAGTGTGATGAATCCAGAGTTGATGGTCTCCAAATCTAGCTGGCCATCATAGAAATCAGCACATATCTTATAGAAATCCTGTCTAACGACATGCCAGCAACTTTTAAGAAAACACCCATTGAAACCATCTGGACCAGGAGCTCTGTCAGGGGGCATTTCTTTCACCACTTAATCAATCTCGGCTGCTGTAAATGGGACGGTGAGAGCATCAAGCCCCTCAATCTTTTTAATGATCGCTAAGAGATCAAATTTCATATTCACAGGGTCAGACTTACCAAGACGATCTTTGTAGGATTTGTACATAACTGATTCCTTTCCCACGTGATCATAAATTGACGTGCCATCAGCCAAGCGCAGGGAAGCAATGGAGTTCCTCCGATACCGTTCAGTAGCGATAGAGTGAAAGAATTTAGTGTTTCCATCCCCATACTTGAAGTATTTGATAGTGCCCCCGGTTATTATAAAACGGCTCATACAAATTTAAGAGCCCCCGGTTAAATCAGGTAAATAAAAAAATCTGCAAACAAAGTTTTTTTTGTTTAACAAAAAATATAATGTTTGGTTGCACCGAACAAAAAGTAAAATTTCAAAGAGAGCTGAGCACGAAAATGACTTATCTAATTAATGTGCTCGGTGCGGTCCGGGGTTGTAGCGGTATGAGGACATAGTCCTTGGTTTGGCCGATGTCCCAGTCCCCAAGCCTGAGGTAATCGAGCGAAGAGCTCAGATCGAGAAGTGGCAACGCAACACGGTTGTTGCGGCAAGGCTCCCGGTCCAGCCGAGGAGAGTAGTTGGGCAGCGTGACGACAAAGCCCCCAATTATCATGGGAAAAGAAAGTGTTTTTAATAAACAAACTGGTTAATGTGCTTCATCGTCACGCTTGGTCGAACCGAACAAAAGTAAAAAATTGAAAAAAGTTGAGCATGAAAGCGACTTAGCTGGTTAATGTGCTTGTGACGTGTGTCGAGCTTGTATTGGGTCAAGGTCCCAGCCCCCAAGTCAGTCACGAGGTAGCCGAAGAAGAACTCAGCTTGATGAAGTGACCACACAACACTTCCAAAGGGTCGAGGAGAAACCCCCAGACTAGTCGAGAAGATGGAGTGGTTTAGCAGCATGACAGCGAAGCCCCCACATTCGTCGACCATGTCGATGACACAATTTGGTTGATAGAGGCGGGACGACAATGTAGGCACGCCAAGGTGACCGCATGACACAGACGAAGCCGATTACCTATGCACACAATATAGTGCAAGCCAAAAGTAATAACAAATAAAGGTAATAATATATTTTTATTTTTATTTTAAATCTTCTACTTAGTTAATTTAAGTAAAGCAAATAATTAAAAGAATGTGACCTGGGCGCCGAGGTGGCTGAGCGAAGAGTTTGAAATGAAGTGGCGACGCTGCACGATCGATGTGGCAAGGCGAAGTCCCCCGTCCAGCTAACATGGCGAAGCTAGTCGGCTGGTGACGCCGAAGTCCCTAGTGTAGGTTTATGAAGAGATGGCAAAGCCCCCGGTCAAGCCGAGGTGACGGAGCAGGTCGGCTAGTGTCGCCGAAGTCTCATGCCAGTCGAAGTGACGAAGCAGGTCGGTTGGTGACGCCGAAGTCTCCGGCCAGTCGAGGTGTCGAAGCAGGTCGGCTGGTGACGTCAAAGTTTCATGCCAGCCGAGGTGTCGAAGCTGGTCGGCTGGTGACGCCGAAGTCCTAGAGCAGGTTGATGAGGAGATGACGAAGCCCCCAGTCTAGCCGAGGTGATGGAGCAAGTCGGTAAGATGATGCTAGAGCCCCATGCCAGCTGACATGTCAAAGCAGGTCGGCGTGGTGGGCGTCGGCTTGAAAAAGCGATGGTGCGGCAATGCCGACGCAGGTCAGAATTCGTGATGCGGTCGATGCTGGATTGGTGAAGCAACAAAGCGCTCAACCCGTACAACCTGCGGATGACAAGGTTCTCTTGATGATTATTCTGCACTCGCGATGCCGAACTCTTGGTCGGCTAACCGAGATGGTGAGAAAATTTCCTTCGAAAATGGCGTCTGACACAGTGTTCATGAAAAAGATGAACTCAGGTCGGATTCGTTTTCACGCAGAAAATAGATCCAAATTTCATTGTACTCATCGGACATTTCCCGGAGTTTGGATGGTTGGATCGAGCTAAAATTTTGAGGGGTGATCAGCATAGGAATTCTGCAGCCTGTGAACGGTGGGATTTTCCAACGGATGTTATAGCTAGATACTAGAAACCTCGCCCTAAACTCATCCAGATTCCCGTCCAGATTCGACATGGCTCCGCTATATCAGAGATTGCCATAGATTCCTCCATCGACACACGACGAAATTTTGCAGGTTGTTGTAGATACAATTCCACCAAAACAATCATCAAAATGACGCTTGAGGAAACGAGGATGACGAACACAAATTCGCTATCCAGAAAAACTATAATATGCAGACAAGCCATCGATCCTTTTAGCGATCCCATAGCGGAAGTCTCAATGAAAGCACCAATGTCAGTGTCAAAACCGTAGGATCTCGGGTAGGGGGTCCCGATCTATGGGTCTTGGATCGATGGTAATAGGAGACAAGGGAGACGGTATTTACCCAGGTTCGGTCCCTCTTGATGGAGGTAAAAACCCTACATCCTGCTTTGTATGAGATCAGAGTTGATGATGGTGTATCGAGTATAGAGTTGATCTACCTTAAGATTGTCTATAGTGGTCTAAACCCTAAGAGCTATGCCCGTATGATGATATGATCTATGATGATCTGATTGTCCTTAATGACTAGCCTGGCCTCGGCTTATATAACACACCAGAGGCCTAGGGTAACAAGAGTCCTAGTCGGCTACGTCGGTGGAGAGGAGTCCTTGTCTTGATCACCAAGTCTTGTGGAATATTCCTCGTATGCATCATGGGCTGTCCGAACTGGTCCATCAATGAACCTCCCTGGGGGTCCTCGGCCCGACCAACCTATCGGGAGACGACGTGGTGAGTATCCCCTAGTCCAGGACACCGTCACATGGTGGCATTTATGCTACTTGTTTAGCGAGTCGTTTTAAAGTTCAGATACGCCCACATGATTATCTTTTGCCCAAGGTTTATCTAGATCCCACGTCGTTGCTGGACCACCAGTTTATTGATGAAGCTGATCTCTTTCATAATATTCGCTACAATTTACTATTCAGCATCGGAACACGTGATGTTATCCTGTGGCCTACACCTGCCTTGTTTGATTCTATTGCCAGGAACGGATACAGAATTATGACAGATGACATCACCGCCTACTGGAACAGCCTAGCAGCGGATGAGGAGGAACCCCAGGAGTGGGACGCTTGGGTGACACCTCCACCTTGTATCGACTCGGACTATTATCCAGGCTACGGATGGTTATTACCAAGCTAGGCCTAAATCCTAAGCTTGGGGGAGTACGTATTTCCACCGACATTATATTCATGGCCACGCATTTCATTCCAGTTGTCGGTGTTCACACTTTTTCATTGTATTATCCATGCTAGATTTATTTTGTTGCTTTCTTATTGTGTGTTTGAAAAACTTTGAGAAAATCCAAAAATACTTCTTGTTTCTTTTCAGTTTTTCTTTTCAGGTTAGTTAGTTGTAGTATTAAAAGAAAACCCAAAAATATTTCTCATTTCTTCTTTTGCTTGTTGGGAGTTCTCCCGTGTAAATAGTTTTTCTCGTTTTTGTTTTTTCTTCTTTTGTTTGTTATCTTCAGTAAAAAAACAAAAAACTCCAAAAATATTTCAGTGTGTTTCTCTGAAATTCTCTTCCTTTTTATTGAGTCATACCAAGGAGAAGTCACGATGACAATGTTGAGTGGCTCTCATATGTTTTACTGTTGATCTAACAAAGAGCCCATATCATTTTGTCTTCTCCTCTTGAATAAAATGTTTGCAGATTCTAGCTTAGTCTACGTCACTCTTGCACTATTACTATTTTCATATCATTCGATCGTGCAAGTGAAAGGCAATAATGATGATATTTGATGAATTGATTGTGGCAGAGAGATGTGGGTATGAACTCAACTTGTTTTTGTTTTTATAAATATGTTTAACCTAGTATCCATGATTCAGCATATTATGATCAAACATGTTTGCAATGACAATTAGAGATTATAGTTGCTCATGCCATGCTCAAGTAGCTAGGAGTGGATAATGATTTATCTTAGATGTCAACATGCATTAAAATGGTTGTAATATAGTATGATGATATGGTATCCTCCTCTAAATGTTTCAAGTGGTTTGACTTGGCGCATGTTCAAACATGTAGTTAAATCAATACCAACATAGCCTTCATGATATTTATGTTCATGGTGTACATATCCTACTCATGATAGCATTCAATGTATTATTCATAATGCATGTTTACGAACGTCTTTGCTCTCTAGCTGGCCGCTTCTCAATCTATTTGCTAGCCTACACCTGTACTAAGCAGGAATACTGGTTGTGCATCAAAATGCTTAAACCAAAGTTATTCCAGATGAGTTCACCATATCTACCTATATGTGGTATTACTCTGCCGTTCCAAGTAAATTTGCATGCGCCACCACTAAAATTTCAAATGAACATCTGTTTTGTATGCTTGGACCGATCATGGAGCGATAGGGGATGGTCACTATCTTCCATGCTAAGCGGGTTATTCTCATGATGAGTGTTTATTCACTCGTCCTTGCACGAGAGGGGCGGTAATAGGGATTCCCAGTCTCGAAATCAAAAGAAATGCAAATAACTAAACAAAACTCCCCCAGGAATGTTGTTGGTATGGACGGTCCCCGTGGATTCGGCTCGCCGAGGAGTGTGTTTGTTGGTGGAGGGGGAGTAAACCTTTACTTTTACTGCTTGGGAACCACTGGTAATTTGTTTAACATGGAAGATATTGATAGCTCTTAGTCGTAACGTTGACAAGAAGGGTGTACCTCCCGAAATTACAATTATCTCTTATTTAAGCCTTGAGCTCTGACACCTCTGCAAATCCCTGCTTCCCTCTACGAAGGGACTATCTATTTACTTTAATGTTGAGTCATCACCTTCTCAAATAAGCGCCAGATCTGAGAGCACTATTGTCATCCTCATGCATTGTGTATAGTGAATATTGGATGCATCATGACTGGATATTTTCTACCATGAATTACAATGTTTAGTCACTGCTTGAACTTTGAAGGTGCCCTGCATTTATGTTTTGCGGTCTCAGAAAGGGCTAGCGAGATACCACTATTGTCATATTATATCATGATTGTTTTGAAAAATGTTTGCACTTGAGATATTTTATTATTGCTCGCTAGTTGCTTGTGCCATTGATATGAGTTAATATAATCCTTAAAAGTTATGATTGACACCATTAGCCATAATGTTTGTTGAAAACCTAGGTGCTACTTAAGCATATGTATGTAAACAAGAACACAAGAGTTCGTAAAAGTTTTTCTTTTTCACTTTCAGTTTATCAACTAATGGCTTGAGGAGAAGCAAGGGTTTAATCTTGGGGGAGTTGATACGTCTCCATTGTATCTACTTTTCCAAACGCTTTTGTTCTTGTTTTGGACTCTAATTTGCATGATTTGAATGAAACTAACCCGCACAGACGCTATTTTCAACAGAACTATCATGGTGTTGTTATTGTCCAGAAATAAAAGTTCTCGGAATGGAATGAAACTTTTTGGAGAATTATTTCAAAATATTTAAGGAATATTGGAGCCAAAAACGACCAGAGAAGGGGGCAGGGTGAGGAACACCCACCAGGCCGCGCCAGTCCCCCTGGCGCGGCATGGTGGGTGGTGCTCACCTCGTGCCCCCCCCCCCCCGCCCGACCGTAATTCCAGCGCTATAAATTCCTATTTTCCAAAAAATAGAGGAGGAAGTTTCATTGTGTTTCACGATACGGAGCCGCCGCCACCTCCTGTTCTTCGTCGGGAGGCCAGATCTGGAGTCTGTTTGGGGCTACGGAGAGGGGAATCTTCGGTCTTTGTCATCATCAACCCTCCTTAGTAACCAATTCCATGATGCTCCCCATCGGGAGTGAGTAATTCCTTCGTAGGCTTGCTGGTTGGTGGGGAGTTGGATGAGGTTCATCATATAATCGAGTTAGTTTTGATAGAGCTTGATCCTTAGTATCCACTATGTTCTAAGATTGATGTTGCTATGACTTTGGCATGCTTAATGCTTGTTACTAGGGCCCGAGTGCCATGATTTCAGATCTGAACCATTTATGTTATCATCATTATATCTATGTTCTTGATCTGATCTTGCCTAGTCATATGTCTATTACGTGTTATGATCCGTAAACCCCATAGTGACAATATTTGGAATACTTTTCGGTGATGATCGTAGTTTGAGGAGTTCATGTATTCACCATGTGTTAATGCTTTGTTCCAGTTCTCTATTAAAAGGAGGCCTTAATATCGCTTAGTTTCCTTATGGACCCCGCTGCCACGGGAGGGTAGGACAAAAGATGTCATGCAAGTTCTTTTCCATAAGCACGTATGACTATTTATGGAATACATGCCTACATTAGATTAAAGAATTGGAGCTAGTTTTGTGTCACCCTAGGTTATGACTGTTATATGATGAATATCATCCAATGAATACACCGATCCAGTGCCTACGATTTTTCCACGTATTGCTCTTGCTAAGTTACTATCGCTAATGTTACTGTTACTATTGCTATCAAACTATCATATTATTGTGCTCCCCTTGTGTCGAATCAATAAATTTTGGTTGAATACTCTATCCTCGAAAACTGTTGCAACCTCCTATACTTGTGGGTTATCATTGTGCGGTTGGATCTTCAGCACAACATGTCTTAGTATCTTCACCATTTGCATGAAATATTGAATAGATGGAGTCGATCCCAATTCGCAAAGTGTCAGTGTTGGAGAGAGGTGAAAAATCTTTAATGAGTTTTGCCTCACTAAGTAGGAGAGCTGACTCGTATGTTGCAGTTTACGCGTAGGGTGAAGAAATATATTCTCTGGTTGACCCTCAGGGTGAAAGAATATATTCTCAATTGTATGTTATCATGCCTTATGCAATGCTCTGTTTAATTACTTAATACTCGGGTGTTTCGATCCATTTAAGCCGAGAATTAGCCATTAGAAACAACTGATATTGGTCTTTCAGATTTGTAGACATACCATCTGTATAAAAACAATGATCCCAACCTATTCTATAAAAATACCATGATTGTCTAGGGATAAGCGTATGTTGTGCCGCTGTGCTGGGGCACTGCTATGGACTCCTTGGCACATATGTAACAAAATTACAATTGGATCTTTTTTTCGGCCCACCTAGCTTATTGTATTTTCAAATGTCTTATTTTCTTACAGTAGTTGACTTCATTGGGGAAGCGTCGGGACGCTAAGGCCATGCACCAGATAATGGATAAGCTTCGACACATCAACAACATAGCTCAACCCCCTTAGGTCGGTGGTTAGGGCAGCCGTTTCTTTTGTTGTAGTCTTGAGTGTGCGTGCTATGGTTTGGGCCTTTGGTCTTGTATTTCAGCACTTCTTAACTTGTGTTGTGTTCATTCGGTTTTTTGAGTCTTCATGGTGATCCTTGTGCTACTCTGCCTGTTTGTGGGATTTATTAATTTAAAGTCGAACGCATCTTGTGTCTTTGTTTTAAAAAACTAAAATAAAATGTTCAATTCACAAGCTTATGCTTTTTAGTATGTCTGTATGTGGCACTGTGTTTATGAGAGATTACTAGTGACTCTGTGAACGCCGACACAATTTTCTCTATAAGAAAACCTTCAAAATGTGCACTTTTATTTTCAATAATAATTTGTTCTAAAAGAACATAAATACTTCACATAGCAACCATGGAGGCGTGATGGACCTTGGCTCTTAACGGCGGGAGGCTCCTGATCTGTTGTAGGGTCTTGTCCTTTTATGTCGAGTAGGGTTTGCGTTGTTCTTAGGAAGGTGAGGTGGTGGGGGATCCTTCATGATGGAATAAGGTCCTCCTTGCCTAGCCCCCATCTCGATGGTGTGCCTATCATTGTTGAAGAGCATTTGGAGTCTTCGATGGACCTCGGCTCTTGCTGGCGGGAGGCTTTCAATCCGTTTTAGGGTCTTTTCTTTTTACATCGAGTAGGGCATGTTTTCTGCTTAGGAAGGCGAGGTGGCGGGGGCTCCTTGAAGATGGAATATGGTCCTTCTTGCCTAGCCCCCGTCCCGATTGTGTGCCTATCGTCATTAGAGAGCATGTGGAGGCTTCGATGGACCTAGGCTTTGTCGGCAAGAGGATCATGATCCATCTTAAGGTCTTTTCCTTTTATGCCGAGTAGGGTTTGTATTTTTTTTAGGAAGGCGATGCGACGGGGGATCCTTGAAGATGGAACAAGGTTCTCCATGCCTAACCCCATCCCAATGGTGCGTCTATCATCGTCGAAGAGCATGTGGAGGCTTTGATGGACCTTGGCTCTTGCCGGTGGGAGGCTCCTGATCCATTTTAGGGTCTTTTCCTTTTATGTCGAGTAGGGTTTGTGTTTTCCTTAGGAAGGTGAGGCGGCGGGGGGCCTTGAAGATGGAATAAAGTCCTCCTTTCCTAGCCCCCAATCCGATGATGTGTCTATCATCATCGGAGAGTGTGTTGAGGCTTCGATGGACCTCGGCTCTTGCCGACGAGAGGCTCCTGGTCCGTTTTAGGGTTTTTTCCTTTTACGTTGAGTAGGGTTTGTGTTTTGCTTAGGAAGCTGAGGCGGCAAGGGTTCCTTGAAGATGGAATAAGGTCCTCCTTGCATAGGCCCCATGACGATGGTGCCTCTACCATCGACGGAGAGTGTTTCGATGCTTCGATGGACCTCGGCTCTTGCCGGTGGGAGGCTCCTAGTCCGTTTTAGGGTCTTTTCCTTTAACGTCGAGTAGGGTTTGTGTTTTGCTTAGGAAGGCGAGGAGTTGGGGGTTCCTTGAAGATGGAATAAGGTCCTCCTTGCTTAGGCCTCATCCCAATGGTGCGTCTATCATCGTCAGAGAGAGTGTTGAGGCTTCGATGGACCACGGCTCTTGCTGGCGGGAGGCTCCTGATTCGTTTTAGGGTATTTTTCTTTTACGTCGAGTAGGGTTTGTGTGTTTCTTGGGAAGGCGAGGTGGCAGTGGCTCCTTGAAGATGGAATAAGGTCCTTTTTGCCTAGCCCTCGTCTTGATGGTGTGTGTATCGTCATCAGAGAGCGTGTTGAGGATTCGATGGATCTCCATGGATCCAGTCTTTGTTTGTTTGTTTATAGGTTGGATCCTTCCGACTTACACTTCTATTCATTGCCGCTAGTTGTTGTTTTGGTGTGTCGGTCCTTTGGGCCCTTAGCATGACGACTTGCTGCATGTCAACTATAACAAGTTTTGTAAAGCTCCGGTGAGGAAGGAACGATGACGGTGTCGCACCTTCGGCTCGCTTCAGTCCTTGTAGTAGTTTGTTAGGTGGTATATGGATCTAGCTATAATTTTTGCTATTTATAGTTTTTGTGTACCGTTGGATGATGAACAAGTCAAAAGTTTTTCCACAAAAAATAGAAGTAATTCTCATCTAGACAAGGATTAGCAAAATTGTTTCTATATTTATAGAATATAAGTCATAGCGCGTTAATTATATGATCCACAGGAGAATACAAGATGTGCGGCTGTTTAATTATATGATCGAATAAGTCATACCGCGTTATGTTCATCCAGCTTGACCTGCTCTACTTTATTTGTCATCCCTCAACGTACACGTCCGTTTACAAAGACTTTCTTGCAATTATTCGCCAAAGTTACTTTCCCCGTAATTAGTGCACTGGAGTATCACGAACTGTTATTGTTTGGGCGAAGCACTTTTCCTCATTCATTCATGGCGAAAAGAATATCTTCCTTCTTACGGATTGAAGTGTTCAACATGAGATGCCACGATCGACCAACGAGATTCTACCACACAGCTGGGGATAAAGTACCACAATACATGTCGATTGGCTACACCTCGGCAGGCGCATGGATCAGGTCAAGCAACATTTGGGTTTGTGATCTCCATTCATTTTCAACCTCTGCCGCATGCCCGCATGATAATCCATGTGGCAGAGCGTCATCAGCAGGCCGTCTAATCTTTTCTCAGAATCTTTTCACAGAATAAAATAAAGTAAGCAGACTATCTAATCCAGCTGCTAAGTGTTGCCGGATGGGTATCTCTGTATCTTTCATTCTCATTACTCACCAAGGAACATATGGATGTTTCCCTGATTGCTTTCAGCCATTAGCGACCAGGCAACTCATTAATCAGTCAGAAAACTATAATAGTACTAATAAAGAGAGCGAGCACACCGGAGAGTTTTCGAGCAGGGAGGAATCTTTTGTACGTGACGTGAAGATTGCTCCAACGCCCCAACACCCAAAAGGTCAGAACACGCGCAACCTTTGACCACACACACATATTCAGACCTAGTTTGATGCCTCCCCTGTACTTTTCTCGATTAGTTAACTGTGCTTCATTTCATCACGGGTAATTTCCTTACAAGTTAATCTGTGTAAAGAGACAAAAACTAGTGTTTAATTAAGCTCTGTATGCATCATTGAATCTAATCATCATTTCACTTTGCTTACAAGCAAGCAGCTAGCAGCAGTTCGTGCGTGCCTGCCTGCACTTTTGATTGCCCAGCACTGTCAGCCAGGGGGGGTTGAACGGCCAATCAGATTCAGAGAGGACGCCAACGCCGTCCTACGCACGTCTGCTTGTTTTGATAAAATCAGCCCCTGCAAACATACACATGTTTGATATTTCTTCTCTGCTTCTTCCTGTCGGGAATAGATATAGCCAGCCATTTATCTCTGAAGAAAATGTCCAGTGTTTCTTCGTCCTGGGAAATATCTCTTCTGGATGTCCATGTGTAGCAAAGCAATTGAAATGGCATTAGGTTGACCATGGAGTGGAATATCCGTTTTCCTTTGGGAGGAATTGGGTGGAATATTTTATTACATACTTCCTCTGTTCCAAAAAATTTGTCTTAAATTTATTTAGATATGGATGCATATAGTAGATATTAAAACGTGACTAGATCATATTTAAACAAATTCAAGACAAAATTTTTGAGATAAAGAACGTATATCTTACACATATGTGGCTCTCAACTTGACAAAGCCAATATGGACTTCACTGATAATGCCCATCATATTCTAAAGGATCAAAAATCGTATTTATTCATGGAAAATTGAACCAAAATAGCGTATATTTGAGATAAAAAAATACATTTCATCTGCTAAGCGTTGTCATGTCACCCACTGAAGCATGTAGCAAGATTGTTTTTCATGCATGTTTTCTTCACATATCCTATATTCTGATGCACGAGCTTCGTGTGTGTCCAAGATCATACCCAAGAGAGGATAAGGTTTGTACAAGGATATTATTGGTTTTGGTAGCCACGATACATATGTGTTGTTAACTCATGACATGGTGTCGAACAGCACATGCTTAGTTAGGTTGAATAGCCAAGGCAAACAGCTTTCTTTTTAAGACCTTTTACAATACATCAAGTGAATATGGGCCGTTTATATTTGTGTTTGGACGGCCCAGATGAGGCAATGCTACAGCAATTTTTTGGTAGTATATTTTGTGGTCAAGGGCATTTTCGGTAAATCATTGTTGATCGAACCCGCAAGGCTGGGCTCTGTTTATTTGGCGACACCGGACGCTCGCCATCGACAGCAGCTGTCCTAGTCGGCAGTCGTTCTCAGTGGATGGCCCGTCGGTTTGGCGTTCCCCGCGAACCTGCGAGATGTGAAGCAGGCCGCCAAAGGAGACCAAAGGCGAGCTATTGCTCGGGCCGCATGCCCCGTCACCGAGGTGGTGTTCCTCTGTGTTTGCAGCTGCTTGTTGTCGGATGTACACATGTATGTGAAGGTCGTCAATAGAGGGGTCATCTCGCTAGTCTACAGCATCAGGAAGAGTAGCAGCAAGGTCTGTATCGGTCTGCCCTTCACCTACTACGACGACATCTACTTCCTCTGGACGTACACGCAGGGGTACTTCAACAAGTCTGGGACCGAGTTCATCGACGCCCTGCCGATGAAGCTCAACGCCGAGGCGGTGTCATCCACCTTCAAAGTCCGCAAAAGGAGAGTCTACTAGAACCACGGTTATAAAATTGGTTTCATCTGGACAGACTTGGACTGGACAAAGCTTCAGGGTAGTTCGTGTTGGTATCATACGTTAATGCTACTGCTACTGCCACAGCCTCGGATGCGGCGTCGAGAGCACACGGAGCGGCTGCATTGTCTGAAGATCTAGGGCGTGTTTGGTTCCATTAGTGAACAGTAGCTGCATTGCATACACATCTCAACCCAACCTGGTTGAGCAAAAACAGTCCCAAATGCGTCATCTGCAAGTTGTTTGGTTGCCTGCATCTAGGGTCCCTGCATTAGGTAATACGCAAGTGCATTTTTGGTTGCCTGCATTGGCCCAAGCGGCACATGAACACGGTGTTTGGTTGCATACGACGTACATGGTCTGCTTACCTTGTACCCTACTTGGTGAGCTTACCCACAATGTGCACACCTAGCACACCAACGCCACAGCACAGCAATGGCGATGGACTGGGCGAAGATGATGAAGTTCTTCAGCTTCAGCCCAAACTGACAATCCGCCGTAGCACCTTCCACTTTGACACCTCCAACCTTGCAACTATCAACACTGCTGCCTCCGTGCTTTCGCACCCCGTTGGAGTAAGCTTGTTCTGCTGCCTGCCTAGTCTTGAACCCTCTATGGCTATTGTTGCTATGTGATGCCACTTGTAGACTGGCTTCTTCCCATGAATTGTAAACCCCTAGAGCCTTACCGATGAACACGGCATACCAATTGCCCTAGCAATGCACAAGAGCAAGAGTTGAAGCAGCAAATCAATGGAGCACACAAGTAGAAGAGAAGAAGTAAAGCATGCATGATCATACGACATAGCAAGTTCTACCTAGCACTACCATGGTGTTATCCTACCACCACATCCAAAAGAGGGTGTCGTCCTATCACCGCAAGTTCACCATCATCGTGAGGGGTTAATATATACCACCTCACCAATATATACAGACCATCAAATAGTTTTCTAGCCCTATCTACACAAAATGTACGTCATCATCATCGTCGTCGTCGTTGCCACCGCCATCACCAACGCCATCGGGGATCATGCACGCTCACAGGCAGCACTACTCTAGTAGTAGTGCTTGCCCAGCCAGCTCCTGAGCCACAGCATCCTATGAGCGTCTGCCATGGCAACAAACCCAACACCCTGGGCCTTGTTGTCAAGAAGGTGGCTGAGAGCTGTCATGAGAGCCTCGTCGCTGAAGCCACCCTGGGTGATGACAGTGCCATACAGGTCAGGATGGACGTCGAGGGGATTGCACTCCCTGATGGATGTTGCCACCTCCTTCATCGCCTCGGTCATGCTGCAAAAGACATTGATCTCCTACTCCATCAGGCCTCCTCTCTTCCTCTTCCTATCATGGACGGGGTCAAAGGGCTTGTCGAAGGGCTTCTCGAAGGGCTTGTCAGGGCCATCAACGACCTCGATGTCTAGGGTCGCAGAGAAGTCTGGCATGGGAGAACCAAGAGGCTCCCCCGAGCCCATGGAATGCTTCCTAGTTGTGTGGGGACCCCGACTCATAAGTCGAGATCACCGAATGCACGTGTACAGTGATCCCAGAGATCAATGCTGACTGAACACACAGAAGCTAAATAACAAGAGTCTTACATACACACTTAATGTCTTACACAAATAATGACCACAAAGGTCTTAGTCTTACATATATAGGGCCACATGGGCCAAACACTTAAGATAGAACAAGTAGCGGAAATCTTGGTTGAAAGCGTGAACCCATGCCATTTG
This sequence comes from Hordeum marinum, assembly GCA_022496015.1. NCBI lineage: Eukaryota > Viridiplantae > Streptophyta > Magnoliopsida > Poales > Poaceae > Hordeum > Hordeum marinum. The sequence continues at coordinate 373,695,213 of CM039678.1, read as the reverse complement.
CCTTAACCTACAGGCATTTTGACTGGGAAGTGTCCTAGTTCGCATGTTCGTCTCCAACGAACTCTTCAACATACTCCTATTCTTCCATCCATGGCCAATTAAATAACTAGTGGTAAGCCAATAAGTACTTTGAATGTACTCGCAAGCAACCCAAGTTGTGGAACAAGGTAACAATGATGCATGATATAGCACTAATAGGTAAGTTTGCGAAAAGCTAATTTTAAATGCAATGACATGGTCAAGTATCTTGTAAGCATGCATAAACAATAGGCAGATAACCATACGAACAAGATACAGTTATCAACATAGTAGAGGTTGAGCACCTCATATTCAGTCATCATACTAAGTCATCGGACTTAGTTCAGTTTTCATGCTGAGTCATCAGACTTAGTTCATGTGACCTCTTTGTCACCATAGTACCCAACTCACGCCTAGTTTTATGAAAACATCCGGACGTAGTTTAAGAAGGACCTCCAACTGTCCATGACCGCGGACACGGCTATTCGAATAGTTTTACACTCTATAGAGGTTGCACACTTCACCCACAAGACTCGGGGAGCTTCCATGTCATCCACGACTCGCGGTATATAGCATACCCGAGGTAAGCACCCGAACAATGTCTTTCCCCTAGCGATACTAAACAAAGAGTCCACTCAATTGGTACCCAGCCCTCATGATGTACTTCAAACGAGCCTCGCTCTAAACCGTACCATCCATGAGGAGACCAACGGTCTGCCCGGTGCTTGTGAAGACAACGCATGATTGTACATACCGGTATGACCCCGTATCGAGAGTGACCATGCCACTCCTGACACTAGTAATGCAGGATCCTTGCCAGTACTCACCAAGGTAATCAAAGCCCCGTCCCATAAGGGGTATCGTGGTTGCACATGTAAGGTTAGGACGGTCAGCAGGCCTTAAATCTAAGCCGTTTTCGAAAACACATACTCAACTTGCCCCGACACACCACTTCTTTCTCAAATGGTCGCCCATCTTCTCATCATCTCCCTCGGGCATTAGTGGTACCCGACGGGGTTTTCAAAAAGTCTTTGAAATCATCACTTTCTTGCCATCACTATGCATAAGTCACATCCCATTTGCATAACATCTATTAGCAACCTAACTACTCCCACCCGCACAACCCTCATAAGGTGGTAGGGTCATGCACGATGCAAGTCTCAACGGTAAGAGTAATGGAGGTATCCCACCAAAAGGGGAACACCACATCACATGATCAAATATGATGAAAGTAAAGTGCTATATGACATGCAATAAAAATGGTTTCTCATCATGGTCAAAGGGCTGCTTGCCTGGCTCAACAAAGTCTCCGGGGTCTTCGAAGTCTTTGGGTCCAACTTCTTCGTCAAGCGCGCAATCTATCGTCGCGAAATAAAGCGATAAAAATAAGCAACACACAAAAACAGAGCACTCAACTACTTATTAAAAATGCTAATCTATTCTGATAAATACCCAATGTCATGCTAAAAATATTCTCCTAGGGTTTTGTTGTTAAAAATATTTTGGAAATAAATTAACAGAGGCAAAAAGGTGCCCAAATATAGGTTTTAAAATAAAACAATACTAAAAATATTTTCAAACATTTTTAAAAATGGAACTAATAAATTCTATGGATTATTCTAAGAATTTAGGTGGAAGAATTATTGGCATTGGATAAATATTCAAATCTGGGGGATTTTTGAAAGTGAAAAAGAAAAAAGAAAAGGAAAGGGGCTATTGTGTCCCTCAGGCTAAAAGTGCCCGGTCGAAACCGCCCCAAGAGGGAAGCCGGCCCAGGTGAGGAGCCGCGCGTGGCAGGTTTGTTTTAAACCTGCCCACGGGCCCGGCCTGCCAGCAAGAGAGGAGAGGGCGAGGGGATGACAGGTGGGCCACACCTATCATCCCTCTCCTCGCGACAGCAAAGGAGGGGCTCACCGGAGGGATTTGGGCCACAGCGGAGGGAGCTGAGGGAACTGGCATGCTCGCGGGGCTCTCGTACATCGGTGGGAGGTTGCGGGGCCACCGGGGCGAGAGGGAAGCCGGCGAGGGGAGAGCCCGACGGTGGCGGTGAGGGTTTCGGTTGGGAGAGGGCTCCCGACCACAGGGGAGAGCACGCAGGTCACGGGCGAGAAGCGAAGGAAGAGGGGAAGCGAGGAGGAGGGAGCAGGAGGCGCGGGGAGGCCTTAAATAGGTGGGTCGTCAGCTCACCGTTGACGCGGTGCGCCGGTGAGCACGGGGTGCTCTACACGGGCCACGAGGGAGAGAATGGGCGCGTCTGGGGGCTTCGTGGTGAGGTCTAGGCCGGGGGAGAGAGGAGAGAGAGAGGCGGGGGCGCGCGCGTGTGCGAGCCCGCTGGTTGGCCGAGCCGCGCGGCGCCGGGCACGCGCGCAGGAGCCGTCGGAGAGAGAGAGAGAGAGAGAGAGAGAGAGAGAGAGAGAGAGAGAGAGAGAGAGAGAAAGGAGGGGCCGACAAGACGGCGTGTTGCGGACGCCGATGGGGGCAGAGGGGACAAATTAGGGTGGCTTGAGGTGGTCGGGGGCGGCCATTGGGCCGCACCCGCACTGTAGCGTGCTCCAGAGCGCGAGCCTTGCATGCCAAGGCATGCCCTTGGCATTTCCTGCGCGGCCGCCCGTGCCCAGAGGATTTAGGGGAGTCTAAACAATGGGGAATAGGCCTTGGATGCTCTGGTGAAGCCTTAGGGTAGAAGGAAATGGGGAGAGGGGTAGACAAAAGATGTTGCCAGGGGTAGAAATAGGGGTTTTACCCCACCTCACAGTTGCCTGATGACTTGGGACTTTTACTAGGGGTGAAAGGTGACTACAAGAGGCTCTGGTAAAAATTTGGAGGCAAGGGTAAAAGGGAATGGGGTGAAAAAACTGGTTTTACAAAATCACCAGAAGGTGTTTGATGGATTTTTGGGCAAGAAGATGTTACCAACTTACAGAGACACTCACCAGGGTCAAGGGGTAGGTAAATATGAGAGGTTTCACCAAGTTTGAGCCCAAGGGGAAAAAGTTGACAATGGAGATTTGATAAACCCTAGAATTTAGCAGAATCACATTTCTGTAGATCTAATGATGCTAGGCCTTTACCCTTGATGCACCACTTAGTGTATCATCACTATTTGGCCATTAGAGCATGCCCACAAAGTTTGAGGCCAAGGGGGAACACTTCACAATGTAAAGTTGCTCAAATTTGATTCTGGACAGGAATGGTTTTGGGATGTTTTGATGAACCAAATCAACTTGGATTGAGATGAAGCTTTGCAAGATCATCACCTATGATAGTGTTGACTTGCTGGAATTTTCCTGGAATTTATTGAGAATATTTCTTATAGAAATATTCCAAAAGTTTGATTTGAACAGAAAGGGTTTTGAGGGGTTTTGCCTATGATCTGATCATGCCCTTGTGTTTAGACTCATATATATGTAATATATATGTCCACTGAGTTTTTCTAAATTTTCTCAAATATTTTTAAGGCTTTTAAATATTTTTTCCCTATGAAATACCATTTCTGGCCTTAAGAAAAGCCTTTAAATAAAAATATAAAGATAATCTTTAAAAATAATATTTGGTGTTTTTGGGAAGTCATACATATAGTAGGTTTGAAATAAAGATTTTGGGAAGGAAGGGTCCACCTAATTTGAGGACTTGCAGTGCAAACCTCATTTAAAGGGGTTTTGGAAGCTTAAATTAAATAAATCATTTTTGGTTAGAACATTATTTGATAAAAATAGTTTTGGACACTATTCACATGGCATGATTATTGGGCAACAGGTTTGGAACAAGGAATATGAATATGAAGTGGAATAGAACCTACTAGTGCCACATAACACAATCAACAAGCAAGCAAACAACATAGCAAAACAAGCACCTTGAAAAGTTTTAGTTGGCTCCAATTTTTATAAAACCAAACATAACAATGTGCTACAAACACAGGGTGTGACAGACCTTCCCCCCTTACAAGAATCTCGTCCCCGAGATTCCTAGGCTAAGCGCTAAAAAGATAAGGGAACTCTGATCTAAGATAATCTTCATGCTCCCAGGTTGCTTCAGCTTCAGTGTGGTTGCTCCACTGGACCTTGAAGTACTTGATGGTGTGGCTTCGGGTGCAATGCTCGACTTCACCCAAAATGCGAACTGGCCTCTCACTATTAGTGAGATCTGGTTGAAGATCGATGGCTTGATGGTCGATGTCCTTGTAGAGGTCGGGGCGGTTGGGAACTTGCAGACACTTCCGAAGTTGTGACACATGGAAGATGTTGTGCACATCGGACAGTTCGGGAGGTAACTCCAGGTGGTAGGCAACTTCTCCTCGTCTTGAGGTGATCTTGAAGGGGCCAATGAACCTTGGTGCAAGCTTTCCCTTGACGTGGAAACGCTTGTTCCCTTTGAGAGGCATGACTTGGAGGTAGACATGGTCCCCAACACGGAAACTCATGTCCCAACGATGAGAGTCGGCGTAGCTCTTCTGCCTAGTCTTGGTGGTCTCAAGGCGTTCTCGGACAAGTTGAACTTGCTCTTCGGCTTCGCGGAGGATGTCTGGTCCAAAAGCTAATCCTTCTCCGGTCTCTAACCAGTTGAGGGGAGTATGGCACTTGCGTCCATACAACACCTCAAATGGTGCCATCTGAAGACTCGACTGATATTTGTTGTTGTATGAGAACTCGGCGAAGGGCAGACAATTCTCCCACTTGGCTCCGTATGCCAAAACACAAGCGCAGAGCATATCTTCGAGTATCTGATTCACTCATTTCGTTTGCCCGCCGGTCTGGGGGTGAAAAGCAATGCTGAAGGAGAGCTTGGTTCCCATGGCTTCTTGAAATATCTTCCAGAATCTTGAGGTGAACTGGGTGCCTCGATCTGACACAATCTCCTTTGGAACTCCGTGAAGGCTCATGATACTATCGATGTAGAGGTTGGCTAACTTGTTATCGTCATAGGTGGTCTTGACGGGAATGAAATGGGCTACCTTGGTCAGGTGGTCGACAACAACCCAAATGGAATCATGTCCCTTGCTTGACCTTGGTAAACCGGTGATGAAATCCATCCCGACTTTATGCCACTTCCATTCAGGCACTTTGAGGGGCTGTAGTAGTCCAGCGGGTCGCTGATGCTCAGCCTTGACCCTCTGGCATATGTCACACTTAGCCACGAACGTGCCTATCTCCCGTTTCATGCCATGCCACCAGAATCTTTCCTTGAGGTCTTGATACATCTTGGTTCCTCCAGGATGGATGGAGTATGGAGTGTCATGAGCTTCTTGCAAGATCAAGTTCTTGAGTTCCTCTTTGTTGGGTACGCAGATGCGATTCCTGAACCATACAACTCCTTGTTCATCCATCGAGAATCCTGGGGCCTTGCCTGCCTTGATTTTTCTCTTGATGCCTTCAATGCTCTCATGTGCTTCTGGGCTTCTTTGATATCATCCATCAAGGTAGGCTTTGCTTCGAGGCTGGCGAGGAATCCGGGTGCAACCAGTTCCAAGCCGAAGCTCTCAAGTTCTTCATACAGGGCGGGCAACCTTTCCTTAATCATAGCATTCAAGGAACAAGACTTTCTGCTCAAGGCGTCTGCTACCACATTGGCCTTTCCGGGGTGGTATTGAATGTTGAGGTCGTAATCCTTGATTAATTCCAACCATCTTCGCTGCCTCATGTTCAATTCCCTTTGAGTGAAGATATACTTCAAACTCTTGTGGTCTGTGAATATCTCACATTGCTTCCCCAGAATGTAATGTCGCAATGTCTTCAAGGCATGAACCACGACTGCCAACTCGAGATCATGAGTTGTGTAGTTCTCTTCATGGGGTCGTAGCTGTCTGGATAGATATGCTACGACTCTGCCTTCTTGCATCAGAACACCTCCAAGTCCGGTTCTTGATGCATCACTATCACAAACTCCTTGTGAATATCAGGGGTGGCCAAAACTGGGGTCGTGGTCAATCTCTTCTTGAGCTCCTAGAAGATTTCCTTGCACTTGGCTGTCCATTCGAACTTCTTGTCCTTCTTCAAAAGCTGGGTCATGGGTCTGGCAATGCTTGAGAACCCTTCCACGAACTTGCGGTAATAACCTGTGAGTCCGAGGAAGCTCCTGACTTCCTTCACGGTGGTTGGGGTTTGCCACTCGGTCACGGCTTCAATCTTGGCAGGATCCACTTATAATCCTTCTGCAGTCAACACATGACCCAAGAATCCAACTTCATGCAGCCAGAATTCACACTTGCTGAACTTGGCATAAAGCTGGTGCTCTCAAAGCTTCTCTAGGACCAATCTCAAGTGTTCCTCATGTTCTTCTTCAGACTTGGAGAAGACAAGTATGTCATCAATGAATACGACAACGAACTTGTCCAAATACTCCATGAAAACTTTATTCATGAGGTACATGAAGTAAGCAGGGGCATTAGTTAACCCAAATGACATGACCGTGTATTCATACAGGCCATACCGGGTTACAAACACCGTCTTCAGAATGTATTGGGGTCTGATCTTCAGTTGGTAGTACCCACACCTGAGGTCGATCTTGGAGAACACCTTGGCTCCATTCAACTGATCAAACAGGTCTTCAATCTTGGGGAGTGGGTACTTGTTCTTTATTGTGACTTCATTGAGAGAACGGTAATCGACATAGAGTCTGATAGTTCCGTCCCTCTTTGACACAAATAGAACATGCGATCCCCAAGGAGAGGCACTAGGGCGAATAAATCCTTTCCTGAGCTGCTCTGCTAGTTGCTTCTTCAACTCAGCTAACTCTTTGGATCCCATCCTGTAGGCCTTCTTATAGATGGGCCTTGATCCGGGCATAAGCTCAATGATGAACTCAATGTCGCGGTCAGGAGGCATTCCGGGCAGCTCATTAGGGAACACATCCGGGTATTCACATACCACTGGTACTTGATCCAACTCAACTCCCGAGAGACAATTAGCCTGCGGGGCTTGAGTGGGGGTAGGGTTGGGAACATACTTGACTTCCACTCCTTGGCTATTGGTCATGGTGACAATCCTCTTGGCACAGTCTAACAAGCCTTGGTGCTTGGTTAACCAGTCCATGCCTAGGATCACATCCAAGCCTTCTGACTTCAGGATGATAAGGTCGGCTAGGAAGTCTACCCCGTTGATGTTAATCTCAACGCCCTTACAACCTATTGTTGGAAATATGCCCTAGAGGCAATAATAAATTGTTTATTATCATATTTCCTTGATCATGATAATCGTTTATTATCCATGCTATATTGTATTGATCGGAAACTCAGATACATGTGTGGATACATAGACAACACCATGTCCCTAGTATGCCTCTAGTGAACTAGCTCGTTGATCAAAGATGGTTAAGGTTTCCTAGCCATGGACATGAGATGTCATTTGATAATGGGATCACATCATTAGGAGAATGATGTGATGGACAAGACCCAAACTACAAACGTAGCATATGATCGTGTCAGTTTATTGCTACTGTTTTCTGCATGTCAAGTATATGTTCCTATGACCATGAGATCATGCAACTCACTGACACCGGAGGAGTGCCTTGTGTGTATCAAACGTTGCAACGTAACTGGGTGACTATAAAGGTACTATACAGGTATGTCCGAGGGTGTTTGTTGGGTTGGCATGGATCAAGACTGGGATTTCTTACTCCGTGTGACGGAGAGGTATCTCAGGGCCCACTCGGTAATACAACATCACAATAAGCCTTGCAAGCAATGTGACTAAGTGTTAGCCATAGGATATTGTATTACGGAAACGAGTAAAGAGACTTGCCGGTAACGAGGTTAAACTACGTATGGAGATAGCGACGATCGAATCTCAGGCAAGTAACATACCGAAGAACAAAGGGAACAGCATACGAGATTAATTGAATCACTGACATAGAGGTTCGACCGATAAAAATCTTCGTAGAATATGTAGGAACCAATATGGGCATCTAGGTCCCGCTATTGGTTATTGGCCGTAGAGGTGTCTCGGTCATGTCTACATAGTTCTCGAACCCGCACGGTCTGCACACTTAAGGTTCGGTGACGTTTCGGTAGTATAGAGTTATGTATGGTGGTGAACCAAGGTTGTTTAGAGTCCCGGATGAGATCCCGGACATCACGAGGAGATCCGGAATGGTCCAGAGGTAAATATTGATATATAGGAAGCCTTTATTGGTCACAAGAAAAGTTTCGGGCTCATCGGTAGTGTACCGGGAGTGCCGAGAGGGTACCGGGGGACCATCGGGAGGGGTGTCTCGATCCAAGAGGCTACATGGGCTGTGGGAGAATGAATATCAACCCTTAGTGGGCTGGTGGAAACTCCCACACAAGGCCCATGTGGCTGGAGAAGAAAACCCAATAGGAAAAGGCAAAAAAAGGCAAAAAAAAGGAGCAGACTAGGATTGGAGGAGGAGTCCTCCTCTCCTAGTGGGTTCGGCCGAATCCAAGGAGCCTTGGCCCTTGCGCCAAGGCTCTCCTCCTCTCCTCCTATATATACTGGTGGGTTTTAGGGTTTTGCACTAGTTTTTTCAGCCACGTGCTACCCGTTCCTCCAGTGCATAGTTTCTCCTCTAGATCGGATTTCTACAGTGCTTAGGCGAAGCCCTGCCGGAATTTCTCCACCACCATCGCCGGAGCGCCGTCATGCTGCCAGAGAACTCTTCTACCTCTCTACTCTCTCTTGCTGGATCAAGATGGCGGAGATCGTCATCAAGCTGCACGTGTGCTGAACATGGAGGTGTCGTCCGTTCGGCACTAGATCGGAAGGATCGTGATCAAGCTCGTGGGACGGATCGTGATCAAGTTCGTGGGACGGATCGTAATCAAGTTCATGGTACGGATCGTGGTTAGATTGTGGGACGGATCGTGATTGGATCGCGGGACGCTCGGCGATTTGGATCGCGAAGACGTTGGACTACACCAACCGTGTTTATTAACGCTTCCCGCTTAGCGATCTACAAGGGTACGTAGATCCACTCTCCCACTCATAGATGCTCATCACCATGGATAGATCTGCGTGTGCGTAGGAATTTTTTTGTTTCCCATGCAACATTCCCCAACAGAGGGGACCAACGGTGTGCCCGGGCCTGTGAAGACAAAGCATGATCGTACATACTGGTACGACCCCGTATCAAGAGTGACCACGCCACTCCCGCTACTAGTAATGCGGGCTCCTTGCCAGTACCCACCAAGGTAATCAACAAAGCCCGTCCCATAAGGGGTATCGTGGTTGCGCATGTAAGGTTGGGACGGTCAGCAGGCCTTAAATCTAATCCATTTTCGAAAACACATACTCAACTTGCCCCAGCACACCACTTCTTTCTCAAGTGGTCACCCATCTTCTCATCATCTCCCTCGGGCATTAGTGGCACCCGACGGTGTTTTTGAAAAGTCTTTGAAATCATCACTTTCTTGCCATCACTATGCATAAGTCCCATCCCATTTGCGTAGCATCTATTAGCAACCTAACTACTCCCACCTGCACAAACCTCATAAGGTGGTAGGGTCATGCACGATGCAAGTCTCAACGGTAAGAGTAACGGAGGTATCCCACCAAAAGGGGAACACCACATCACATGATCAAATATGATGAAAGTAAAGTGCTATATGACATGCAATAAAAATGGTTTCTCATCATGGTCAAAGGGCTGCTTGGCTGTCTCAACAAAGTCTTCGGGGTCTTCGAAGTCTTCGGGTCCAACTTCTTCGTCAATCGCGCAATCTATCGTCGTGAAATAAAGCGATAAAAATAAGCAACACACAAAAACAGAGAACTCAATTACTTATTAAAAATGCTAATCTATTCTGATAAATACCCAATGTCATGCTAAAAATATTCTCCTAGGGTTTTTGGTTAAAATATTTTGGAAATAAATTAACAGAGGCAAAAAGGTGCCCAAATATAGGTTTTAAAATAAGACAGTACTAAAAATATTTTCAAACATTTTTACAAATGGCACTAATAAATTATATGGATTATTCTAAGAATTTAGGTGGAAGAATTATTGGCATTGGATAAATATTCAAATCTGGGGGATTGTTGAAAGCAAAACAGAAAAAAGAAAAGGAAAGGGGCTACTGTGCCCCTCGAGCTAAAAGTGCCCGGCCAAAACCGGCCCAAGAGGGAAGCCGACCCAGGTGAGGAGCCACGCGTGGCAGATTTGTTTTAAACCTGCCCGCGGACCCGGCCTGCCAGCAAGACAGGAGAGGGCAAGGGGATGACAGGTGGGCCCCACCTATCATCCCTCTCCTCGCGACAACATCAGAGGGGGCTCACCGGAGGGTTTTAGGCCACGACGGAGGGAGCTGAGGGCACTAGCATGCTCACGGGGCTCCCGTACATCGGTGGGAGGTTGCAGGGCCGCCGGGGGGAGACGGGAATACCAGCGAGGGGAGAGCCCGACGGTGGCGGCAAGGGTTTGGGTCGAGAGAGGTCTCCCGACCACGGGGGAGAGCGCGCAGGGCACGGGCGAGAAGCGGAGGAAGAGGGGAAGCAAGGAGGGGGGAGCAGGAGGCGCGGGGAGGCCTTAAATAGGTGGGTCGCCGGCTCACCGTGGACGCAGTGCGCGGGTGAGCACGGGGTGCTCGCCACGGGCCACGGGGAAGAGAATGGGCGTGTCTGGGGGCTTCGTGGGTCAGGTCTAGGCCGGGGGAGAGAGGAGAGAGAGAGGCGGGGGCATGCGCGCGTGCGAGCCCACTGGTTGGCCGAGCTGTGTGGTGCCGGGCACGCGCGCAGGAGCCATCGGAGAGAGAGAGAGAGGAGGGTGCCGACCAGGCGGCGTATTGCGGACACTGAGGGGGGCAGAGGGGACAAGCTGGGGCGGCCCGAGGCGGTCGGGGGCAGCCATTGGGCTGCGGCTACAGTGCGGGTGCGTACTGTAGCATGAGCCTGGCATGCCAAGGCATGCCCTTGGCATTTCCTACGCGGCCGCCTGTGCCCAGAGGATCTATGGGAGGCTAAACAATGGGTAATAGGCCTTGGATGCTCTGGTGAAGCCTTAGGGTAGAAGGAAATGGGGAGAAGGGTAGAAAAAAGATGCTACCAAGGGTAGAAATAGGGGTTTTACCCCACCTCACAGTGGCTAATGACTTGGGACTTTTACTAGGGGTGAAAGGTGACTACAAGAGGCTCTGGTAAAATTTTGGAGGCAAGGGTAACAGGGAATGGGGTGAAAAAGCTGGTTTTATAAAATCACCAGAAGGTGTTTGATGGAGTTTTGGGCAAGAAGATGTTACCAACTTACAGAGACACTCACCAGGGTCAAGGGGTAGGTAAATATGAGAGGTTTCACCAAGTTTGAGCCCAAGGGGAAAAAGTTGACAATGGAGATTTGATAAACCCTAGAATTTAGCAGAATCACATTTCTGTAGATCCAATGATGCTAGGCCTTTACCCTTGATGCACCACTTAGTGTATCATCACTATTTGGCCATTAGAGCATGCCCACAAAGTTTGAGGCCAAGGGGGAACACTTCACAATGTAAAGTTGCTCAAATTTGATTCTGGACAGGAATGGTTTTGGGATGTTTTGATGAACCAAATCAACTTGGATTGAGATGAAGCTTTGCAAGATCATCACCTATGATAGTGTTGACTTGCTGGAATTTTCCTGGAATTTATTGAGAATATTTCTTATAGAAATATTCCAAAAGTTTGATTTGAACAGAAAGGGTTTTGAGGGGTTTTGCCTATGATCTGATCATGCCCTTGTGTTTAGACTCATATATATGTAATATATATGTCCACTGAGTTTTTCTAAATTTTCTCAAATATTTTTAAGGCTTTTAAATATTTTTTCCCTATGAAATACCATTTCTGGCCTTAAGAAAAGCCTTTAAATAAAAATATAAAGATAATCTTTAAAAATAATATTTGGTGTTTTTGGGAAGTCATACATATAGTAGGTTTGAAATAAAGATTTTGGGAAGGAAGGGTCCACCTAATTTGAGGACTTGCAGTGCAAACCTCATTTCAGGGGGGGTTGGAAGCTTAAATTAAATAAATCATTTTTGGTTAAAAAATTATTTGATAAAAATAGTTTTGGACACTATTCACATGGCATGATCATTGGGCAAGAGGTTTGGAACAAGGAAGATGAATATGAAGTGGAATAGAACCTAGTAGTGCCACATAACACAATCAACAAGCAAGCAAACAACATAGCAAAACAAGTACCTTGAAAAGTTTTAGTTGGCTCCAATTTTTATAAACCCAAACATAACAATGTGCTACAAACATAGGGTGTGACAAGTTGCCAGACCGAAGGAGAAGATTTGTTGCATCTGGCTATAGTTCTGTATGGGTGTGTTGAGGAACTCAGCGTCCCTTGGGTGGTCATAAGAATGAAACACAAGTGTTGTTAGTTGCGATTAGGAGTAGGCAATGGTGGATAGTATGAAAAGGAAGAGGGTTGTGAGCTAATCGAGACATGGCCGGCATAGTACTCTGCCTCCAGAACTATGGAGAAAGTGTTCTCATCCCATGAGGCGCCGCTAAGGTCTCTCAGCTTGGACACTTGGATCCATCGACCTCTCCACTTTCTCAGGTGGTTGTACACCTGGGTGGCGGACACCTCCTGCCCACAGAACTCGAACACCTGCTTCACAACGGTGTTCAAGTACACCTCCTTGAAGCCCTTGTCAGTCCTAACTCCACTAGAGATGAGCTCACACATCTTGTTCAGCACAAACGTGGACATGAACGGTTGCCACTTCATGTTGTTCGACCTACCATCCTTCTTTGCCTTTGCTGTTGCAGTGGCAGCAGCAGCAACAGCGGTAGGATTTTACTGAACTAGCACTACTGGCACATAGACAAAATCAGTCGCGAACACCTCTGGATCATGTGCCATCTTGTACATAGGCTGCGAGTCCTGGACAAACGATGGAGGAAACTGGTTGTCCGAGAGAACAAGGGCCTAACTAAGATCTTGCGTCTGCACGGTCATGTCCTACAATCGTATCACGCATTGATAGTAAGCATAGCACACAACATACAGGACAATCCATGAAAGCAGGACCGTACATGTACATGGTTCATCACTATCATACCAAGCACATGCTTCATCACTATCATACTAAGCATACCAGACAATCTATGAGCAGGAACATACATCTACAACATACAACATGCTACAAATGGACCACCAATTGCTACAAATCAGAGATATAAGCCTGAATCAACACAAGCGGAAGGTTGAACTTCAAACTCTACTACTAATCTAGCCTACCACATGCTTGAACATATAACCCTACCACAAGTTGCAACCGTAGCATAGCAATCAACCATATGAGCTCACAGATCAGAGCACTAATCAACCATGCATCTACATCAAACCCTAGCTGCAGCTCAGAACTAGCTAGAAGGAACAGAGAGAAAGGGGGATTGAACTCACAGAGGCCATGGATGCAGCTCGAGGACGAGGGGGGAACGGTCGTAGAAGATCACCATCGGCCGGTGAAGGACCGCCGACGCCGTGAACCGCCAGCCGATGAAGATGTGTCGCTTACCTGCTCGTCGGTGCCGATGCACGTTGAAGGGAAAGCTCGAAAGGGGGGGGGGGACAATGGTGGCGGGAGTTGGGGCGGTGAGGGAGGGGGCTAAATAGGGCGGACTCGACGGGAGATGAGCCAAAATCCTCCCGTCGATTTTTCGGCAACACGGGCGAGCTCGCGCCATCTCCCTGGTCGCATGAGGAGAGAAGCGCGTTGCCCTCCCCTGCGTCGCCCGAGCCAGGCTCGCGAGCTACTGCCGATTTGGGGGTTTCCCCTAGGCCTGGCCTGGAGTTGCTTTATGGTTCGTGCCATGCGGGCTGCATAGTAAACGCATGCAACCAAATGGGCCACTTCCTTCCCGCGCGTGCCAGGCTAGGCCTAATGCAGGGAACCAAACGCGTCCCTAGGGGCGGCGATGCAAGGCCATGCGCCTTGTGCGGCCAAGGAGACTGGCCACCGGCCGGCTGGGGCGAGTACGTACAATGATGAATGATATACGGACTGGGATGAGATGGATAAATCTACCTTAATAGTCAATTACTGAAATGCCCTGCAACAAAAAAAACCTGAGATAAATACTGACCATTGGATTAGTTATATACTACACACTATTTTTGGTAGTATTTTTGCAGGTAAGGCAAACAGCTTGCTAGGGCCCTTTGAGCCACAAATTATTCATTCAACTCGAATGAAAGATTTTTATGTGAACTGTTAGGTTAACTATGGTAAAACCAATTCAAGTCCTAGGCTTGTCATTGGTGGTCACAATTTTCTGGATTTATGTCAAGTCTTTGGGAGATGTGCATTCAATAGAAGGTGCGCATGGAGGGAGAGTATGTGTGCCTTCATAAGAATGTATGTATGTGCACATGTATGAACGTAAGTCTTGGGAGATGTGCATTCAATAGAAGATGCGCATAGAGAGAGAGAGTATGTGTGCCTTCATAAGAATGTATGTATGTGCACATGTATGAACGTATGCGACTGTACCGTATTCAATAAAATTTGAAAGAGTTTTATGACATATTAAGTTCATACATGTGCACATACATACATGTCCATCTCAAAGAATTTTGGGAACCAATTGATATCCGAGGAATGTAAACTTGCAACCGTAAGGGCCTCTTTGATTCGTAGGATAGGAATAGGAAAAATATAGGGTTGGAGTGACATGTCCATCTGAACCCTATAAGATTAGAAATGAGTGTTCGATGCCACGGGAAAAACAAAGGAATTGTAAAAAAAAGATTGGAGTGGATGTTGGATTTCCTATGAAATGTAGTACAAAAGATTCCATAGAAAAAAATTCATATGGGATCCAATCCTATGAATTAAAGGACCAATGTAGGAAAAGTTTCTAAGGATCTCAATCCTCCAAAAACCCTATAGAATTCTTTTGAATCAAAGGAGCCCTAAGATCCCTCCTCCCCTATGAATGAACTTTGGATTTGGATCATATAATTGCACGCAATTCGCATGCAAGTTTGAGAATAAGTACACACATTACCTACCACTCATAAGAAAATTCTTTCAAGAGTTTTGATACATCTTCATTTTTTCCACGTTCCTCTTCCCAATCGTATACCAGCACCTAGTTTCGAAAAAAATGTATTTGGCATATGCAACATACATATTGAAAGTATTGTTTTATATTCATGTAAGATTTGACATGCCATGACCCTGACATCCGAATAAGGGGTTTTCTTTTTTTGAACATAAAAGGTAGCATGGCCAGTTTCAATATATGCAAGGCCAGTTTCAAAAAATTATGGATTCTTGTGAAAAATGTGAAAGCATGGTAGATGCATTGAAATGCAAATGATACACATGAATATGAAGTTTTTAGATTCGATAAGACAAAGTCTACACCACAAGCAAAGCATGGACTCACATTGTATTGCCATTGGTTAAAAGTAAAATGTGGTAACTAAATTATTAACTCCAGTGCAAGTGGAGACTATCGGAAATATGCCCTAGAGTCAATAACATTGTATTATTATATTTCCATATTCATAATTAAGAGTTTATATTATATGTTATAACTGCTATGATCCTGGAATACGCGATTCGGTGGAAAACTCATATGCATGTGTGGAATGATAAACGGTAAAATAAAGGTTCCTAGTCTTGCCTCTAACACTGGCTCAAGTGTTGTTAGTGATCATATTTTTCGGATCTTAGCATATCGTTAAGTGTAACGATAGTCCTAAAACAACATTGAGAGTATGACATTAGAAGAACTATCATATTGAATCGATCCAAACTTTTTTGTTATACTTTGAGATAACATTGTTTGAAATCAATTGTTATAACACAGAGTGTTAACATGTGTTTTATGTTCCTTTGACCATGATATTATCATAATCAATTCTTACTGTACGATGAGCTTCGAGGTTGCTCTACCGTCATCTGTAACTAGTTGATCATAACGACAACTTACAGGTTCATCAAAAAGTTTGACAAGAGACTATATAGATCTAGAGTGGGTTTTGCTCCTCCAACGACGAAGAGATATTATTAAGTCCTTCTCGGTGTGATGACATCAATCATCGTCTGGCCAGACACAGGTGACTTAGTCACGGGGATGCCGGGACACGAAAACAAGAAAAAAGAACAAAACCGGTGAAAGGACATGGGTGTCGCCTAGAGGGGGGGCGTGAATAGGCACTTTAAAATAATTATGGTTTAGGCTGGAACAAATGCGGAATAAAACTAGCGTTTAATTTGTCAAGCACAATACCTAAAACAACTAGGCTCGCCTATGTGCACCACCAACTTATGGTAAGCAAGATGAACAACTAAGTGATAGCAATATATATGACAAGAAACAATATGGCTATCACAAAGTAAAGTGCATAAGTAAAGGGCTCGGGTAAGAGATAATCGAGGCACACGGAGACGACAATGTATCCCGAAGTTCACACTTTGTGTGTTGATCAACTTGAATCACTCTTTGCTTTAGTCTTTATAAACCTTCTCTCTTCATAAATATGATGTCTTGAAGGTAACCATGAATGTTCACACAATCTTCTTTTTCAAGACATGCTTGCAATAAGCTCAACTCTCACATGACAATCTTTGGATAAATCCTTGAATACCACCTTGGTCATCACATAAATTCCTTGAAACCAACAAATGGACTTCAAGTAATGACTATGGACAAATTCTTGAATTAAAACTCAAAGCAACCATTAGTCCATAGAGATGCCATCAATTACCAAAACCACACATGGAGAAATGTGCTCTAACAACCTGTAATGAGGATAACGGTATATTGAGCATGACAGCATGTGATGACTCAGGAGGATATTGATGCATCCCGGGTTTTGTAAACTATCGTGAAGCAAAGGGAATGTCACATGGTAACCAAAGGTTCACTAGAATATCATTTGTGTGCTCATAGGGATCGATATGGACGTTCACGGTTCCGCCATCGCCCATTAAACGAAGGGGTTTCGTTCATGTCTATGAGTTACCGAACCTACAGGGGTCATAATCTTAAGGTAATCATGATATTCTGAGTATTAGTATGGTGGGAGTAATGAGAACATATTGTGAAATTGTTTCATTAATATTCGAAATAGTTTCGAGAGGATCCAGAAGCGTTTCAGGGTTACCTAAAGGGTTCTTGAGAGTAGCGGGTAATACTGGGTATCACTGATAAATAATAGTATATAGGTGGGAAATATTTATGGGGATGTTAAATTATATATAAAATGGTCTAAAAGTATTTAGAACATTTTTATATTTAATTTAATGTCAATGGATCTTAAAAGGCCAAGAGGTGGAAGCCCAAGCGGGAGGCGCCTCCCTTCCCTAAGGAAGGAGGTCAAATTGGAGTGGGGGAGGAGTCTGGCTCCTCCTCCCTGCCGGCCATGGAGGGAAATCTTTCCCTTCTTGTGTGGCGCCCTCCTTCTCCCCTCCAACCTATCTATACTAGATGATTTCCACCCTATTGAGATACAATTGTTGGAGCCTCCTCTAATCCTTCTAGTTCGGATTCTAGTTGGTCCTAGTTGACTAATTACAGCTAGGGCTAGTTTCCATAATCCTCATAATTAAAAGCCCAGTGTAATTCTAATCTCCTCCCTGTAATTCTCCGGTGACGATTACCTCTGGACGGCGAAGCTTAGCTGGATCGTGAAGGTTGTACGCTTGCAATATGTAAAGAGGTCGTGCTTTAGGTCTTCAATTATAGGGATCGTTCGTGGGCGTTTTAGGAGATCGTTCATATGCGGTTCGAGGGACTCCAATCTCAATCTACATCGTCATGTTGCTCTTCCGTTGTAACTCAGTGATGGTGACAATCGTGATCCCAACCATTATTGTATCTTCGTAGTGTTCCTGATTGATTGAGGATAATTTTTTGTTTTCTACTATGTCTCCCAACATGAGGAGCCCCACATTGTTGCCTAGTCGGTGTTCACCAAAGCCACGACGATTGATTTGCATGCCACAACTACTTGCCTAGTTGGTGCCACCCCACCAACTCTTGATCATTATCCGAACTAGTGATGTGTCGCACGCAACGTGTACTACCCTAGTCTTGAAGCGCATCGAAAAACATGTGAGCCCGCTAGTGCGAGATTGCTCCAGTCCAAGACCGATATTCCTCCCCACACAAAATTATCCCGAAACCAGACTTCAAGATATTGCTACGTGGATCGAAAAATACACCATGTCAAGGTACGTCGTGAAAGACATGCCACCACAACTACCATAACAAGATGTGGTGAGGAGCCCCACACTATTGCATGCCACCCAATTGCCAACGATAGCAGCAAGGGAGGAAGGAGTGGAGGACGAGGCTAGCAGTGAAGACACACGAATCCTATAGTTGTCGTGGTCGCGGCAACCTGCGAGGGACACCCTGTTTTTCTCGCTTGATAAGACATGTGTATTCACGACTTACCCGTCATCAACACATACGATTACAAAACTAAGCGTACCCGTGTCAACTCGACGCTATGGATTAAACGATAATATCATGACTTGGCACAATGGACATTTGTCAACGGAATAACACGCAAAGCTCTTGCTTGTTCTTTATGAAAACAAAAAGACTAGTGGATATTTGAATTCTTCTACAAAGGAAAGAGCCCGTGGTGAACGCCAACGTTGTTGCTTATAAAACTGAGAAGTAAGTAGGATAAGCCCAATGGCATGGTTTTGCAAACATATGCCAAAGACACACACATCAATCTCACCGAATGGGAGTTATTAGGAAGGTATTTACGAGACGCTGAAGGCCAATCTGAACATACCATTCCTCCTTGCAAAATTTGAACATTTTGACAGTTTAAAGAGTTTGATTGCAAATAAAAAGAAAAACAGTCTGCTGAATTTGCGTGTGAAGGCGGTTCCAGTTGTTGCCCAGGTCGTCGTCAGTCATGGGCTCATGGCCGCTAGTGACCAAGGACCAACCAACCAAACCGTGTCGGCGCTATCTATTGCGTTGCGTGCCACAATAGATTAAACAGCAAATTAAAAAAATTAAAAATACTCCACGTACAATAGAATATAATAATTCTGCTGGAAAATAGGAGTAATAATTCGTCAGTCAGATCCATTTTTCTCTACATACTACGGGAGTAGTAGTATTTTATTATGGTGCGTTCTGCCGCTGAACGGGAAGAAGAAGTCTGCAAACAATACGAGTCGTGCAGGTAGCGTGGGGTCCAGCTCCAGCGCGAGGTGGAGGACAAGTATTTCTTTCGTGCGCCCGTTCCCTCCCTCCTCCCCCCCCTCCACTTTTCTTCTCCCCTCGTGTCGTCGCCTTCCTCGTCCGCCCGCCGTTCGCGACCGCCTCTCCTCTCCTCTTTTCTTCCACGCGCACGCGCGCAGGCTACCGGACCAACTCCTGCTCATCCACCCAATCCGCTCGCGAGGTCGCCCGACTCCGACGAACTGAACACCGCCGCGGAGCTCCCCCGCGCGCGCGGTAAGCCGGAGATCCACTCCCCTCCCCTCTCCCTTTCTCTTGCGATTTTCTGGTGATTTTTTGGTTGCTGTTGTTGTTCGTCTTCGTTGCTCATGGCGGTAGGGGTGGGATGAACTTGGAACAACATACATACATACCACATACGTACGTGCGTACGTACGGAGTACGTAGCAGTAGGTAGGCCGTGGGTATGGGGGGGCACAGGAGGAGGATGAAGGGACGGGTTTCAAACTTTGAATTGGGGATTGGGATGTTTCTGTCGCGGCGCCTGACCCGGGGCGGGGCCGTTGCTGACCTGGACCCACGCGCTTGGATATTTCCTTCTTCAATACTATCTGCCTTATTTTTTTCTTCTTCTTTCTGCGTGGGGTTTGTTGTTCCAGTAGCGCCATCATAGGGGGACGGACAGCCTGGCCTTTGGATTGATCGCCGCAATTGCTTCGATTTCAACTACCTTGTACTAGCAGCAGCAGCCGTCTCCTTCTCCTTCCCTCGGCGGTAAGATAAGATTCAGCTTCAGTTTCCCCACCCCCTTCGGCGTCGACTGCGCGATTCGATTGCCCATTTCGCGCGATCCCTCGATTCTGGCGTCGCCGGCGTCCGATTCCGGCCTCCTCGTCGTTAGCGCCGATCGACGGATGCATTTCGTTTGCCTTGGGAGTTGGGGTTGCTTTTAATTTCTGTTTCCCTGTCGGTTGGTGGGTTTTGAATTTGACCCAGTAGTCGTGATTTCTTCTCTTCAATCAATTAATAATGGTGCGATTGCTTCCTTGCTGAACTGGTCAGGTCAAGGCCATTCACACCCAGAGATCTGAGGCGTCAGGAAGAGGAGGAGGAGGAGGAGCCAGGGCATGTGACGGCTCCCCCTCGTCGGTGGCCATGTGCCCGGACATGAATCCGCGAAGGTACTGCTATTTCATTCCCAGGGCTCGCTGATGCCGCTGTTCTGAATAGCATCCCATTCATAGTATGCACATGTTCAGATGCTCAGCCGAGGCTCTGTCTGAGCAAGGCCAACTGTGTAGCCTCAGACACTTACTTAGGTGTATGCAGTGTACCACACTTGCTTAGCCTTGTTTTAGATAGTGGAAGAGAATTCTCACCCCGTCTGAATATGCACGCGGCCCAACCTTTCTTAGCCATTAATTCACCAGAATCTTTTGTTCAGCATCAAGTCGCTTTAATTTTCCTGTTTCTTGTGTTGTACGCCTGAAATGTTGGTGAATATGGTCGACACTAACCTGACATCTGTGTTTGGAGTCATGCTCAAGGAAGACATCCTTGTTCACTTCTCCAGCCAGCTAAGCTCGTAGATATTTAATTTTGATAACCTAGTTTGGTAGAGAAATGCCCTTGAGGCAAGGGAACTATCTCGCCAGCTGTTTTTTGTGTCTTCGTCTGCGTGCTTTTGAAATTCCGTTCTGAATCCGTCATCTTCATTTGGTAATGGCAGGGAGGTTGTATCAGAGGTTTTAGATGATAATCTTACTCCTCACCGCCTGCATGATGCTCATCTGGGACAGAATGGGACCAGGAATCCTTCTAAGTCTAGTAGCAATAATCTGGCCACAGACGACAATTTCTTCTCTGACACCTCATTGCACAAACATGAAGATGTGAGCAGTGATCCATCTGCCTCCTCTGTCGATGACCGCTCAGTTAGGTCTGGCGATGATTCTGATGGGGCTGAAAGTACCAATGGCAAAATCAACAATACAGACCTCCCAGGTTTTGAAAATTATAGCATCTGGATACCGCCTGAAGCAGCAGATAAGGGAGATGAGACTGACAGTGTTGCTGGAAACATTGCTTATGACGACGACGATGATGATTATGGTGACGGAATAAAGTGGGGCCAGTCAAGTTTCCCAGCCACTGGCGAGGAACATGAGGATAGCCCCAATCCTAGGGACGAACGAGAAAATGCAATGCTGGGAGCTATGAATGGGCAGCTCAAGATACTTGTGAGTCGATTTCTGGCCTCTGCTGGTATCCCCTTCGGAAAAGGAGAGAGTACCGAGAGTTGGCTTGATATTGTGACCTCGCTGTCGTGGGAAGCTGCACTTCTTATTAAACCTGATGCAAAAATCGGAAATGAAATGGACCCTGGATCTTACATCAAGGTCAAATGTGTAGCATCTGGCACTCGTTGGCAAAGGTGAAACATTTCTCAGCTGTTTTTTTATTTAAAGATTATCTAATTTCTATTTGCATGCTAGATTATAAACCTTCACCTTTTAACTTCGATTGCAGTGAGGTGATAAAGGGGTTAGTTTTCAAAAAGAACACTGCTCATAAGCACATGCCGACCAATTGTCACAATCCTAGGTTACTTCTACTGAAAGGTGTACTTGGGCATTCTGATGTTGGTTTATCGTCGTTTAATTCAATGGATCAGGTTGGATATTACATATATATGCCTGTTGACAGTAAATTCAGTTCTCCCTTTTTCGGTAGAAGATTATGACCATCTATTTTGTGCCTTCAATAATTAGGAAAAAGGCCATCTGGAGAGGACTATAAGTAAAGTGATGGAAATATGCAGTCCCAATGTTATAATGGTTGAGAAAACTGTTTCACGAGACATACAGGAGCTTCTACTAAAAGAAGGTTGTACACTGATTCTTGATATGAAGCTCAGCCGCTTGCAAAGAATTGCACGCTGCACAGGTTCTCCCATAATATCATTTCCAGAAGTTTTGGATCAATCGAAGCTGAAGCAGTGTGACTACTTCCATACTGAAAAATTCATTGAAGAGCATAACATTGCCAGTGAAGGTGGGAAGAGACTATCTAAAACATTAACCTTCTTGGAAGGTTTTCCCAGGCCATTGGGTTGCACGGTATGTCTACTTAGCTATGATTACCTGTATGGTGCGTTTATACAATCTTTTCAGTTTCATTCTTCTTTCCCCTCTAAGATTTATGTAGCATTATTTCTTTCATCCGAAAGTAAAATGAATAAATTATGCTAGTTTTTCTTATGTATATTCTTCCTGAAATCTTCCTGATCAAGACATCCTTTTGTATGAACGTGGAACCCCCAAACAAAATTTATTCTAGCTTACGGTCGATGTGTTATTATGTTGACTAGTTATTAGCTCTTAATAGTTGGCATTTATACTACTCCCTCCGTTCCTAAATATTTGTCTTTGTAGAGATTCAACTATGGACTACATACCAAGCAAAATGAATGAATCTACACCCTAAATTATGTCTATATACATCCGTATGTAGTCCATAGTGAAATCTCTAAAAAGACAAGTATTTAGGAGCGGAGGGAGTATGTAATAACATGATCTCTATACCTTTTCAGTTATGAGGGAGAGAATAACAGTGTCGGTATTTGTAGTATCTTAAAACATGGGAAATGAGCTGCTCCTTGCTGATATTTCAGTAGGGCATGCCAAACATAGCGATAAAATGGTTGGTTATGTGCTTTTGGTATCGTTTTGCTTGCTAGTTTTCTTAGCATTCTAGTCCCTTTTGATTTTATCTATTAGGGCTGTTAATTTTTGTTAGATAGTTTTTTTGTTCCTGTTGCATTTTCGGTTTTGTACTTCGCGTCATCTTGATTCACTCAATAGAAAACAAATGTGTGTTCGACAAAAAAAAAGCAGATAAAATTTGGCAGGAGCTAGGTACACTTGTGGTGCTTTACAATAACAATACTGGTTTTGTTTGTGGTTATCTTCCATAGTAGTGTCATGTATTTTTATAAATTATGACGAGTAAATGTCAACTGATTGCATTCCATGCATACTAATCACAATCCACTGAATATATAGTAAGTGATAGTCCCATTAGTGTTTCATACACCGCTGAATGATCTGAGTGACAAAGAGTTGTTTTCATACAGATATTGCTACGGGGAGCAAATACCGAAGAATTGAAGAAAGTCAAGCAAGTCCTGCATTACACGGTCTTTGCAGCATACCACTTGATCCTTGAAACGTCTTTCTTTGAAGATCAGCGGGTATTCTTAAATGATAAAAGTACTTCACAAGATAATCATGCTGCTACTATGATGGGCCCACCAGCAATTGATTATAATACTTCTGTTCTGGGTGGTGCTATCCCTGCTTCGCATGATGATTCTCCAGCACTTCGATTATACCACGCCACTTCTAATATCTATGCTGATGGGAAGAAAGCTCTCAGTTATACAGACGTAGATGATCCAAGTCTAGTCACAGACAGCTCTTTGGATGAACTTAGAGAAGGTGCAAATATCCCGTATAGCTCAACACCACTCCTCCTTGCCGGAAGGTTACCATCACCGGTTTCAGGACCATTACGAGAATTTACTGGCAAGTTATTGCAAGAGACAACTGATAATCAAATAGAAGGCAGAGTTGAATCCAGGAACGAAATCGTTAGTAATGGATTTCATGTTGGGGCAAAGGTGGAAGAGTCTGCGGTTTCCAGTGAAAATTTGGATGACACAGAAGATATCTTGAAACAAGAAAGGACTCAAGATGTAACAGAAGCAAGTTCTTGTGTGTGTGACAAACATGAGCAATCACCCGTCGTGGCAGAAGATGGGGAACATCACGGCACCACTATCATTAGAAAGGAGAACATTTCTAACAAAGATCAAGCCGATGATGCACTTGATTCTCATAGTATACTGGTTTTAATGTCTAGCCAATGCATCAAAAAGCAGGTCATATCTGATGACCAGAGCCGCATGTCCCGTATAAACTACTACGGGAATTCTGATGACCAGAGCCGTCTGTCCCGTATAAACTACTACGGGAACTCTGATGTGTCCTTAGGGCGATACTTGCAAGACATTTTGCAGAATAAGGTACCGGTTTGTAACTTATGATTTTGTCCACAGTGTGTTCTTATTTACATTGAATATCATATTTTTTTTGTTAGTAATGTAACTAATTTGGCTCAGATGATACTTGGCTCATAATGTTTATTTGTAGCAGAAACCAAGTTGTTCCTCTTGTGAGGCTCACATATACTCTTATACTCATCAAAATGGAAATTTGACTGTTCGAACGAAGCATCTAGGGTCTCAACATAGTTTACCTGGTGAATCCGAAGGAAAAATCTGGATGTGGACAAGATGCCTGAGATGTGAACATGAACACGGGGTATCTAAATCGACCCCAAGAGTGCTAATATCATCTGAAGCACGAAATCTCTCTTTTGGGAAATTTCTGGAACTCAGTTTTTCAAGCCACTCTGCAGCGAGAAGGTTATCCATATGTGGTCATTTGGTGAACAGGGACTGCCTGCGCTTTTTTGGGTATGCCAGATGTATTTTTTACGTCAAATATGTAATTTAAGTAGAGATATTCCTTGGCTGCCTTTAGCATAGCAATGCATCAGAAGTGCATGTAACTGTTTCTTGCCTATTTTGTTAATGGCAATTTCTTTTTTAACTGACTTCAGATTGGGCTCCAATGTTGCAATGTTCCGTTACTCATCGGTTCAAATTTACACTACCTGCAAACCACAACCCACCCTCCACTTCGAAAACCCCAGCAGACAAAACTGGTTTGAAGAAGAAAGGAGACATGTATGTCTTAACCTCTACCATTACTGTTTGGTAGTTGTGTTCGGTACATGCATAGTACTAATGTTTATGTTGCATCTTTTAAGGTTTTTGCTAGAGGTATGATGCTTTTCTCCGAGATAGCAAGCTTGCTTCAGCACTTGAAGAATCGGTATCATGGCATGACTACAGCCAACTGTTGCACATTTCTACCTGTAACTGAATTTTCTGAACTCGAAGATTTGTTAATGAAAGACAAGGCAGATTTTGAGGTAAGCGATCATGTCTTCATTTCTGCTAGCGTTCGAATTTGTTATGTCAACAAATTTGTTCTGTTTAATTATAATTTATTGGCTTTCATTGTATTGTCATGCAGGACTCATTAGTAAAGACAACCAATCAAAATGGGCGATCATCCTCATCTGTACATGAACTTCTTAATATAAATTGGTCTTATCAGGATATACTACTTGAACTTTATGCATGGGACCATCGGCTCCATGAGCTTTTTAACTGGGTATCTGCTAGACAAGGAAATGTTGCTAACGGCAAGGATCCTACAAACACCGTTGATAAGGTTAATGAGGCCAGCTATGAGATTGACAAGCAGATCAGCAAATTGATGTGTGATAGAACTACAAAAGCTGGTGGTGCAGCTGGTACCACTGAGTGCACAAGTAACAAAATTTGCGTTGACCATTATAATTCAGGTGATATTGCAGCACCTATGCTTGATGATAGTGAGGGAGTTGGGAACTCTGAACTTTCTTGCAATGGAGGTAGTAAAGATGAAGGATCTCTCATTGGTACTGGTCAAGTAGAGGTAGACAGCATGACAAAAAATCCAAAAATGCCTTCTTTTGAAGTTTCAAATGATACAAAGCCACAGGGCAATGGGATGCTGGTGCATCCAGTTTCCATGGAGCAGGAGCATTCAAGCACTCTCCAGAAGTTCAGGAGCTCTGATTGGGGTGAGAGGGAAAGATGGATTTGGAGTTCATTTCATGAATCTCAACTGGCTTACAGGAAGGACATTCAAATAGGAAATTTGGAGAAATTTGGACTTGTTAACTGTTATTCTCCATCTCATCTGTCTCCCCTGTTTGAAAAACATGAAGAGGTTGACTCTCCTCAATTCACAGTTGGCTCTGGTGGCAATATTCTGTGTGTATTGGAGCATGAGATTTCTAGCATAATAGCTCTTGCTCTTGCCATATCTGAGGAGCGTCGGCAGGATACCCCAGTTGTGAATGAGGCGGAGGATGCCAGGAGGGAGCATACTAAAACAATGGAGAAATCTTATAGCATTCTATCTGAAAGTTCTATTGGTTCATCACCATGGTCATCTTTAGAATCTGAAGCAAGCATTGCATCTTCTATTTCGTCATATTCATCTGGTGACCTTTCTGGTTATGATACATCGCCTTTATTGTCTGTGGTACATCCAGAAATCCCTGTGAACGGGAAAGTATCTCTCAAAGGCAAATATTCAGTTACTAGTATACATGCTCATAAATTCTACATTCTTCGAAAAAAGTGCTGCCCATCTGAGCTTGCATATATTACTTCATTAAGCCGATGTAAGAAGTGGGATGCTCAAGGTGGAAAGAGTAAAGCTTTATTTGCGAAGACATTGGATGACAGGTTCATTATAAAGCAAATCAAGAAGACAGAATTTGAATCCTTCATAAAATTTGCCCCGGATTACTTCAACCATGTTTACCATTCTTTAGACACTGGAAGCCAAACTTGCCTCGCCAAAATATTAGGAATCTATCAGGTAGTTTACTTCTACAACTAGAGTCCCCAATTTATTTTCTTCCCTTTATTACTATATTTTTCTAAAACTTTGCTGTTTCAGGTTAAGCAAATAAGGCATGGCAAAGAGATAAAGATGGATCTGATGGTGATGGAAAACCTTATGTTTGGGCATAATATTTCACGGATTTATGATCTTAAAGGTGCTATGTTTTCACGACACATCACCAACTCAAATGACCCTGACACTGTTTACTTGGATCAGAACTTTGTGGAGGACATGAATGTATCTCCAATCTATATTGGTGGAAGAACAAAACATCTCTTGCAGCGCGCAATCTGGAATGACACATCTTTTCTCACTGTATGTATAATGCACATCTTCCAATTTCAGATAATCACCATATTTTAATATTAATATATCTTAACAAAAGTATTGTACTTGCAGTCGGTTAACGTTATGGACTATTCTCTGCTCGTCGGAGTGGACAAACAAAAGAATGAACTTGTGTTTGGCATTATTGATTATTTGAGGCAATATACTTGGGACAAGCAACTGGA
This sequence comes from Hordeum marinum, assembly GCA_022496015.1. Taxonomy (NCBI): domain Eukaryota; kingdom Viridiplantae; phylum Streptophyta; class Magnoliopsida; order Poales; family Poaceae; genus Hordeum; species Hordeum marinum. The sequence goes on along the minus strand of CM039678.1, from coordinate 373,667,979 downwards.
GACATGGGCGAAGTCTTCTTTGGTTCCAAAGAATGTTTTACCAACTGTAATTTCTCCTAAGGATTACAAGAAAAGGTTTAGAAAGTTCATGGGAAAGTACTTTCTCGCGGTTCCAGATACTTGGAGTCCTGAGAATTCTTCTGGGCTATACAAATCCTTTGGTCATAGCAATAACAAGTTGGTAGAAGCCCATAATGGTGACAATCTGCTTCAGAATCCAATTGAGGCTGATGCAAGAGTCTAGTTCTGTTCAGCTGTGGCATGTGCCAAATTCTGTTCGGGCTCCTCTGACAGCCCTATCCATTTGTTCTTGATGTTATTGCCTAAGTTTCACTTTGTAAAATGGTGTGCATATGAAGGTCTCACTCTTGATCCTCCCAGAAGTTTGCAATTTTTAGGCAGATTGCTGGGTCAAGTGAAGTCCACAGTACATATACCTATGCAAATGTAAAATGTGAATTTCACAATTATTATAGTGAAATTTACAAAATTGATATGGTTATTTTTGGACCTACGAGACTCAAGCATTTTCTTCTTGCTAAATTAGTTCTTTGCGTCTGACGCAGCTAACTGTCCGAGGAGGACTTTCGACCTTTTTTCCAAATTTCACCAGTTTGATCAGTATTTTTCCTTCTTTACTCCACTATAATTACTAACATGGAAATCAAAGGAGCAAGTTTAAGTGCCTCCTGAGCTCACTGCACATCCTGTAGTGCAAATTTGGTTGTTAAATGGACATTCTTACCCCTAATCACTTTTTATTGCTGCACAACTTTGCGGATCTACTGGTAAGGTCATTTTGCTATCTATCTTCCATAAATCAGTTTTGAGTCATTAGAAGGGGTCAAATCAAGTCGATCACTAGTTTATTCTGTACTCTGTTTCTGGAATTTTGTGGTAATTTGTATTTATGCCCAAGTCTCTTTTATGATAGGAAAGAGACACTGTAATTTGACTTTTGCTTCTTATCTGGAAAGTAGCTCACTGGAGACGAGGCCAGTTCTCATTTTTCTGGATCATGAGTAACTGCCTGGTGATGGCGGTTGTTTTATGTGCTAAGGCTATCTTCTATATTTGTCAAAAGAAAATCTTTTGATGTTATAAAGCAGCTCGCCGCTTCTGAAATTAACCTGTTAGTTCATCCCTTTTAGACATTACAAACGGCGCCGATCAGGGCTGTACTAATGTAATGCTACATTTAACCAAATTCTGTTATTTAAATTGGTCAAGCAAGGAGAATTATCATGTTGGATTTTAATTATACTGTTATTTTCCTTGGTCATATTACTGAATAGCTGATGGCAAGAGCTTTGCGTGTGATGGATAATATTTGACAGCTAATGTCTGCTGTTCATAGGTGGCAAGAGGGGATTCCTGTCACTGAACATGCGAGGCTTTGGTGAGTTAGTTCATATAACCATCCTGATTTGCTTCTTTTGTGTAACTCTGCCTACTAGTACACATACTATAATCTGCTAGTAGCACATTGTTTGTGCAGTTATAATCTGGACAGAGACTACTTTATAATTGATTTATTTGCGGGGATTATAGTGATTTATTGATGATACATGTCAAGTGCATTCTTATCTTCTGTTGCATTAACTCTACTTACTAAGGGCCAGTAGAAGCCTACTAGTCAAGTCTTAATTAGTAGACTTCTAAAAAAATAAATTTTGTTGGGCTTCTAAAATAAGCTGAGTAGGGGGCAGCTTATTCCAGCTTATTTTAAAAGCCAGCAAAAGAACTGGCCCTAATAAACATATCATGTGCAGCATGTGGAGTGGTGGTTTATGGATCATTGGTCATGGCCAAGAAATGACATGCTCCTTCAAAGAGCAGTATGTTTTCATTTATTTTTCACCAGTTGTTTGATTCTTAATTAAATATAAATTCTATGGAACCGTGGTTGCACAGCTGGCTTTGCAGCCATGCTGAAATGGGAAGTTATACAGTTTGAAGGTACTCGTCCCTAGCAATTTTTTAAGCTCGCCTTTCTTGAAAGTTTGGAAGTTGCAATTTGCGCTTTTCTACCTAATTATTGGTTATTTAGATGTTTGCCTTGCTGCCAAAATAGTCCATACTCTGATGGTCCATATATTCTTGCTAAACTTATAGCCCATGTCTTACGATTAAGCAATCATGTGTTGTCAGTGTGCCTAAGGGGCATGTTTAGGCATTTTCTTTTCATGACAAAAGATTGCATTGGGTTATGACTTATGGAATCAATGCATGGGCAAAGCTTGAAAATAATCTTCAATTCCTTTTCCAGCAGAGGTTACTTGTTGCAGAATCTATAGCTGTATCGAATTAAGTAGACCATGCCACATTTCTCTAGAAGTTAAGTGCGCCACTTGGAACTGGCTGCAATTTCCCTTCAACTGTAATCTGCAGTAGGCCGAAATTTCACTCTGTTCATACATTTGCTGCCCTTAAGAATAGTGTAGCGAAAGGCAATTGTTTGTCATTCCATCATCAGTCAAGGAGGTAATAATCCACACGACTTTGATTGGCATGTGCCCCTTTTCTACTTTTTCCTTTTGCAGGAGGGCATGCATACACTAGTAGTAAGAAGAGTATGACCAGAGGAGGACTTTTAGAACATTTCAGAGTGGCTCATCATGATTGCATGTATGCAAGTCCTGTCATCGGGGAGCACAGGAGGTTGCGAAACAATTGTATGGACAAGGTCCTAATGTGTGTAGTGATGTTCATCCTAGCATCACTGATCAGTAGTTTCACCAATTTTTTTGATCTCACCATATTTCAAATCTGAACTTAAAAGTGTAATAAGGACCGAGTTTGGTATCATGATATATCTGATAGCATGCTTCAGTTCTGTGTTCTGCGATACTGTTTGTGTTCAGAACAATGTCTGCAAATGCTACTCTTACCCTCTGAAGTTTCTATTAGCTGCTGATTTTGTGTAAACAGCACCTATTCATCTAGGTGTGAGTGTGATTGCTCTGCTCTTCAAACTCTGCTTTCAACTCTTTTCTGGAGTCATGAAACTCTTCCAGTGGCTGAAAAGCTAGATAGGAAGGTTGCATTAGATTTTTCTCAGTTTATCTTTATTAGACATTTGCTTTTTATAGAGAACGCAAATACATACATTTGTGTAGGAGCTGATGGTGAATCAATAAAATTTGAAGATAGATATAACCGTGACATGGCACTGATGTTTTCTTGGTTCTTTGCTGCAGATCCTACTTCAGCGAAAAGCGACTGGTATGCCATTTCGGTAATAAGTAATTCGATTTGGTTGATTCATGGTCAGCTTTTCCCCAAAGTATGGAACATGATTTACGCTGCTGCTTATCATCATTTCTCTACTGTATAACCCTGCAAAGGTGCTCAAATCCATCAATTTTGCATTGCAGCTGTGGCGCCTTTTCCTCGAACCGATGCCTCTTAAGTTCGAGGTGATCATCATGTTTGGACTCCAGAAGGTCACCCCATCATTTGTGCAACCAAAACGAAGACCGACCGCTGTCGGAGATCATATAGAGAATCATGCATTGTTCATCTTCTCCATGGTGAGTAAAATAATCAGTCTTTACACTGCCAATTGCTCTGGCAGCTAGTGGAGTGATCAATGATAAGGAAGGTGATTAGCCTAGCGCCAAAGAACAAAAAGAAGTTGCAAAAGATGACAAGCACAAGGGCTCATTCTAACACACCCTATTACTCTCTTTTTGTCTCTGTCCAACAAGCTGCCCACATCTCCACAGCACTTTTCCAGTTCGAGAAAAGGGCAAAGAGCTGCTTTCCTTTTCCGATGCAGATTCTTCCTTTCACCATCAACTAGTAACTATTATATCACCAATTCATCCTCTAAGATCGATCCCCTAGAAATTACTAGACATATATTCTGATTCTGATTCTGGTTCTGACAAATAGATAGGCCTAAGCACCAACTGCCTGCCACTACCACTGCTGCTCTGCTCTGCTTAGGAAGAATACAGGCATGATGATATTCCGGAGCAGGACATATGTATAGACACACTAGCTGCTATGATGGCTAGACTAGAGAGAGCAGCTAGATTAGATTACCCAACCACAAGAGAGAAGAACAAAGACATTTTTTTTCTTCTAATTTGTTAGGCTTGTTGTACTATCTACCATGCCCTGTTTGTTTCAGGCTTTCGGCTAGCTGCTGCAGAAGTGCAGATTGTGATGTGAGCTTGGATCAGCGATGGCTGCACAGGTCCGACAGCATCTTCCTGCCTTCCACGATCTCATCGAAGAAGTCGTCCAGCTCGCAAATGACGCTCTCGGCTCCTGATCTCAGCATTCCAACCCATCCTTTGATGATCTCCACCCTCTCGGCGATCTCGCCAGGGTCGCCGTAACCCATGGCGACGACCCTGTCGAACTCTGTCTTGAGGCTCTCAATGCCGGCCCTAGCCTGCCGGAACTCGTACATCATGACGCCGGAGCCGGAGTTCTCGCTGGCCACCGCCTCCATCTCCTCGGCAACACGCTGGCGCAGGCGTCCCATGGAGGAGACGTAGCCGGCGCCCGAGGTGCGGAATGGGTGGTGCGTGCAGCAGGCGAGGTCCGGGAGGCAAGAGACGGTCCCTGAGACGAGGAGCATGAGGAGGAAGGAGCTGGCGTTGCTCAGCGCGTAGAGCACGCCCCGGAAGCCGTTGAAGGCGTTGAGCTTGAACTCCACCGGCGACCGGTCGTCGAGCAGCAGCGACGCCGGGTCGATCCTGGTCTCGGCGAGTGCCCGGTTCTCCTGCTCCAGCCCCACGGCCTGCCGCCGCGGCGCGTTGATCGCACGCATCACCTGCAGGCATTTGTTGTGTGATCAATGGAGGCCAAGATGATGGGCGATGAGCCAATGAGTGTGAGCAACTGAGCATGCATAGGGAGGGAGGCAGGAGAGGAGAGGAGGAGCGTACCTGGCGCGTGGTGTGGGGGTTGAGATTGCAGAGCCAGTCGTCGAGGGCGGCGTCGATGTGGGAGGCGGAGGCGCAGTAGGTGTCTAGGGCGGAGGCGCCGGCCTTGACAACCTGACAGGCCTCCCAGAGGCGGGAGGTCTCGTCCATGTACTCGTCAAGCCAGCTCTCCCCTGGCGGCAGGTGGAGGCGCTGCACGAGGTGGACGAGCTGCGAGTGCAGCGACCGGAGCAGCGCAGCCGCCTGCTGGAGGAAGGGCGCCGACATGAAGGCGGCGTCCGGCGACGCGGCCAGCGTGCCGTGCAGCGAGTCGAGGCCGTGGGCGATGGACGAGTAGAAGCCGTTCATGGTTGGTTCTGCCGCCGACTCAAGTTTGTGTGTGTGTGTGCGTGCGTGCTGGAACGGTGGTGCATGGGAGGGAGATGGAGGCTGAGCTGGAGTAGAGGATGAGGCAGCCTATATATAGAGGATGGAGAGGAGAGGAGGCGAGTGTGGTGGTGTATGAGGAAGCAATGATGGGGTGTCCGGCGGTCAGGGGGAAGGATGATTGGGGACTGGGCAGAGGCCATTGCCATTGCCATTGCCAAGACTGCTCCGCTCGCTCGCTTCTCTTCTCTTGATGACCACCACTCTGCCATGGCCTCGCCATGAGAGAGGAGTGGGAGTAGCTAGCATGCATGGGAAAACGTACTCAGTCAGCGAGCCTATCAGCTAGCCGGGCAAGCCAGTTTTCCCATGGATCTCACTCTCCGTCCCTGTCTTGAGTTTCCAGATTCAAGGGGGACCATTGCCATTTGCCCCAGGCGATTAATTACTTGTTGGTGCTAATCAAGGAAAAGAATGCACCAGCAGTGCTGCTACTACTACCACTCAGCACTTGGAGCTGGCAGCTGGCATTGCTGCCTTTTTTCTTTCTTTCCATATTCTGCAGCAGCCAAGCCATTGAATCCGGGTGGGGGGGCTGTGTGCCGGCCTCGGATGGGCGCACCATCAAGCAGCAGGGAAGCAAAGAGAAACACAGCTGCCTCTCCCCTGTCTGCCCTCAACCGAGTCCCTCCCTCCCTCCCTCATCGTTCTTCTGGAAACCCACGTTATGTTTGGTGCCCACATTACACCATCTCTATGTACCTCCAGAGTACATGATTCACCATTGCTCCCAGACACGAAATTAATACTAGCATATACTACCATATGGCTGCTGCAGCCAAATGTATTTTTTTTCATCTGTGTAGTACAGTAGGTAGGAGTATGAAGAGCGGTAGCTGCTGCTGCTTCTTCTTCTAGACGTACGTACGCGTACGCCTGGCATGCACCACACCGATACGATTCACGCAGAGGCAGAGCAGCAGAGGGGGAGTAGGAGGAGGAGGAGGAGGACAAAGTTTCAAAGGCGGGCATGGAATCCGAGAGATTTGTCGAAAAGCCTTTGCTAGTAGTAGGATGTGGTGTACTTGGCCGTGGATGAATGGTTTGCTGGCTCGCTGGAATGGAATGATGGGTTTTCCTTGTACCCGTACAAATCTCCCTCTGTCCTCGCTACAAGAACCCCATTTCCATGGCGTGGCCGCCTTTTGAGGCGTCCCCCTCTCACCCGGGCCTCCAACCCAGCCAGCAATCATGCCCGATATATGCCCGTGCCCTGCCTCCCCTCCCCGTTTCTCTAGGGCACATGTTGGGTCCTACGTGCCAGCGTACACTCCCTCCATCTACTCCTTGAAAAGTTGACGTTTGTTGGGCAACCACCATCTACAACTTTGACCAAACACAAGTACACAACAACAAATTCTAATGGCATTATCAAACACCTTCAAATATCCAAATCAAATATTACAAATCTACAAATAATCAAACATGAGATCCTCGACTCCTCTAGTGATATGAGGACATAAAAAAACCCTAACATCTAGCGTCAATGACCTCCCCCACCATTGGCTCCTCTGGGAATGGGCTTCATTCATCAAAGGATGGGGGTCCTTCATGCAATGGAGACTCAACCCTTTGGAGCGGTGACCCTAGTATAGCCTTGATTCCCGTCGGGACAGGCCTATGTTGACGGCCCTCGTCGGCATAGGGCCGTCGGCAACATACAAGTCGACGTAGCCCGGGGGCCGTCGGCATAGGTCCTATACCGACGGTGTTCGTACATTTATGCCGACGGCCTGGGCCGTCGGCAACGTTCCCGCCTAACGCCGGCCGCCGTGAAGTGCTGACCAATGGCTGCTCACCATGGGGCAGGGCTATGCCGACGGCTAGGTCGTCGGCATAGCGGCCATGTGTCAGCAACTGGGCGCTCCTGGGGCAGAGCTATGCCGACGGCCGAGCTGTCGGCTCAGTTTGAAACTATGCCGACGGCTAGGCCGTCGACATAGATTGTATTTGATTTTTTTCTTTTTCTGTTTGTTTTCAGATCAATTCAATTCAAATATACAACAGATATATATGATGGAAATAGACATATAGAACACATCTAAGTATCATCCGGCACCGTCACAACAATATATGCATAAGCATCATCACAATCAACATAAACATCGAGCACACAAGTCATCTAAAGAAACATAAGTATAAGCACACAAGTAACCGAAAGTCTTAAGCGCCAGGACGTCGAGCACCGCGGAGGTCGTCACCGCCAAGACCGTCGAAGCCCAGGTCGTCACTACTAGCGGCAGCGCTACCGCCAAGATCGCCTCCACCTCCGCCTCCGTGGATAGGAGTGGTCGGGCTCCGTGACTCGGGAGTGCTGCGAAGACCACCGCCAACGGTTGATCCAACGGTTCCCTGGATGTTGAAAAGACATATTAACGGGATATATGACTGTGTTGAAAGGCATGATATGCTTTGGGTGAATAGTTGGGGGATGTACATACCGGCGAGGGGCCATTGTGCTGCTGTGCCACAAACTCCTCAAAGGTAAGCAGCGTTGGTTGTGCTGGAGGAGGTGGTGCTGCTGCAAATTGAGGAACCCGTCCGGCCGCCATCTCCTCAAGAGCGTGCTGCATCCTGGCATTGTTCTGCTCATGGTATGCATAAAGGCTCGTGTGCCACGTCATGGTCTCCTGGCGTGTGTACTCCATGTAGGCCTACGGTATGACATGATGGAACTCATAAACATCTCAATGCTGGAAAATAAAGTGAGCAATGTAGATAAGAGGGAAAATACTTACAGATTGCCGCTCCTGAAAGAGGGACTATGACTGCGCACTGGTCATGGGCGTGCTCGTGCGCTGGCTCAGGCTAGGGTCGGTAGCTCGGAGCTGCGTGTAGGAGATAGTAGGAGTGATAACAGCATCGAGAACCACCTGCCGACCATGCTTCTTGGGCCCCATGCCCACCACCACCCTCTCGTCCAGATCCGCACTCATGGGGTCAGATGTGCCAAGATGTAACCTGAGATACTCCTGAGAGTAGGCCTGCTTCTTCTCCGCGGTGTTGCCGTAGTACTTGGGCTCGCCAGGCTTGGCGCTCCTCCGCGTATGGGCGATCTCCCACGCCTCCATGTGTGAGAACGGCCGCTTCAGTTTCTCCTCCTGCACCACCAAACAGAGGTTAGTCATACATAAGAAAGTGATGGTAAATAGAAGAAGAAGAATGTTTAATGAAGTTAGTCATACATTAAGTGCCTTGTGGAGAAAGTGGTTTCAGTTTCCCTGAGCATGTACTCCCTCCGTCCCTCGGTTAGTCTTGTTTTTGATGCTCGTAGCCGCCCAGGCTCCATCCTTATCAGACCAAACATCCACCAATGCCGCCCAAGACTCGGCTTTTCCATAACACCAATTTGGACACACCTACATAATGAAAGCATAATGGCATGGCAACACGAAACGGTAAAATGTACCACAAACATCAGAATGAAAAATCTTTTATACTTACCGCCAAGTATTGGTACCTCTCCAAGGTAATGCCCATCCTCCGCGCATCTTCCTTGGTCATCTTCACACCAAGAGCGTCGTGATAGTATGTCGAGATGGCCACATAGCACACCTCATACTGCATCTGGTGGGCCTTCTTCTTGCATTGGCGCAACATGATCTGGTCGGCTCTGGCCTTGTGCTCCGGAAGAACTCAATAGAATTTCTACAATCATGCATGAAACAAGAATGGAAGAAGCCATGATTTAAATCATTCATGAAACTAGAATAGACTTGTGCTTCTGAAGAGAACTCACCCAGAAAGTAGTGATCACGGCCTTGGCATGGGTCTCATGCTCCGCATGGAGGGCCGCTTTCCAGTGGTCCCAGCTCGTGGCCAAAACGCGACTGTCCGGGTGCCTGACTGGATCCGGACAGTACAACCCCGGCCAGTATAACTTCAGCAAGACGGTGATGAGGCCGTTGGGAATACGAACCCTTTTAGAATATATCCAGTTGCTGCAAAAGAATGAACTATTAGCATGTGACAAGCAAAATAAATAACAACCGGAATGAGCATGTGACAAGCAAAATAATGAAATTATTATAAAATGACACCTACTCTTTTCCCGTGGGCTCAATGAGCCACTTTTGCTCCTTAGTAGCAGGAACCTGCTTTGGTAGCTTTGCGTTACCACGCAGCCACCCCTTGTTGTTACCACCGCCTCCCCGCCAGCACCATCATCCCCGCCACCACCATCCTCCTCGCCTGCCTCCTCCTCCTCCTCGCCCCCATCTCGAACCTCTGCCTCCCCGTTGTTCTCCAGATACACGTCTCGGCAAATAGCCGAGAGAATGTGCTCCGGAGAACAACGGGGAGGCGCCACCGAAATCTTGTCTCGGAACGGGGTAGGGCATGGAGAACGTATCCAATCTACACATCCTCGGGCTGTCCGTGGAAAACACTGGACAATCCAAAAGAGTTGCGGTGATAAGTATGCAATTGAATGCATATTTATCGATGCAACCCTTTCGGACGGGAGACGCCTAGGTTACGGGACTTGACGTGAAAAGAAAATCTAGTGACATAAAAAAAGCAGATGAGGAGGTGGTGGATTTGTAGCTCACCCTCGGCTGTAGAGGAAGTAGTCGAACAACAGAGGGCGATTGGGGACCAACAGCTCCGACGTCGACGATCACTCCAGGGAGATGCAACACCACGAAGCCTGTAAATTCCAACAAGTGAAAAAATAGGTCATCACATCTCGTATAGCAATCTTTGATGACAAAATGATAGCATCCATCCATCCAAAAAACCACTCATCAGAGACAAGCGCTTTCGACGAGGGTCACTTCGGGGAGACCCGACACAACATAGAATGCTAAATCCACCGTGAGAAAAGTATATATGACCACGTCACACACAACATTGACACTTCAAACTTGGACCAACATTCCATCCATCCATCCATCTATGAATCTAAAAACATCCATACTATCTAGGGCGTACTCATTCATGTATCCATCCACCTAGAAACAGTACCAAATAACAAAAAATGTAGTAAAATGCTCACTGTGTGGAGAGGACCGGCTGGTCCGAGGGGTGCCGGTGGTCTGGGGGTGAATGTGGTCGGAGGGTGCCGGTGAGAATCAGAGGAGGGCAGGGCAACCGGCCGAGAAGGGGCACCGGTCGGCCGGAGCCGTAGCCCGACGACGTCGAGGGAAGCTGGTCGGACGGTGGTGGTGCGGGGCGGCAACAGCTAGGGGAGGACGGGGCCGGTGCGGGAGGGTGACGGCGGCGGCGAGGGCAGCCGGCGGTGCCGGGCGGCGGGACGGGGCGGCGCGGCACGGCGGGGCGGCGGTGCGGGGCGGCGACAACGAGCGGCCCGGCAGCGAGCGGCCCGACATCGAGCGGGTGGGGACGAGGGCAGGCGGCGGTGCGGGGCGGCGACGGTCGTGGTCGAGAGAGAGAGAGGGGGAGATTGGGGTCGGGTCGGTGAGAGACGAGACGAGTGGAGGAGGAGGAACGACCGAGTGGATAAGGGGGCACTATGCCGACGGTTTGGCTGTCGGCATAGCATGGGTCCCACGTGTCAGGGGCAGCTGAGTGGATAAGGGGCACTATGTTGACAATTTAGCCGTCGGCATAGCATGGGTCCCACGTGTCAGGGGCAGCTGCCCGAGTGGATAAGATTGATCTATGCCGACGGTTTGACCGTCGGCATAGCATGGGTCCCACATGTCAGGGGCAGGTGTCCAGGTGGATAAGATTGATCTATGTCGACGGTTTGGCCGTTGGCATAACATGGGTCCCGTCTAAGTGCCACAGTTCGTCGGCGGATCTAGGCCTTTGACTTTCGCCGGACGGGGTTTGATTGATGGATCTTTTCACCTGGCTGTGATAGTCCAGCCCATAGGCACACTTCCGATTAAGGTCCGGCCCCAACACATCGCAAAATTCTCTCCGTGTCTGTCAGACGTGGTCATTTCCCTCCTCCGTGCGACGGCGGCAGCGACGTCCGTGAGGGGGTTCACACTACGGAGCCGCGTGCCCTGGTGCTTGCACCTGCCATCACGCTTCCAGACCTATAAGACGGCCCAACACAAGACCTGGTGGCGTAGCTACCCCCTCAAGTACACCGTCCCGTCTAACCCTACACAGTTGACCGACGGATCTACGCCTTTGACTTTCACCAGACGGGGTTTGACCGATGGACCTTTTCACCTGGTTGTCATAGGCTAGCCAACAACTACACCCCCGAACACGGTTCGGCCCCAATCCACCACAAGATTCCCTTTGTGTTTGCCCGATGTGGCCGTTTCCCCTCCGTGAGACGGCATCAGTGACGTCTATGAGGGGGGTCACACCACGGAGGCGCGTGTCGGGTGCTTGCACCTGCCACCACGCTTCCAGACGTGTAAGAGGACCTAGCGCAAGACCTGGAGGCATAGCTACCCCCCAAGTACACCGTCCCGTCTAACCGTGCCACAGTTGACCGGCGGATCTAGGCCTTTGACTTTCGCCGGACGGGGTTTGACTGATGGATCTTTTCACCTAGTTGTGATAGTCCAGCCCATAGGCACACTTCCGATCAAGGTTCGGCCCCAACACACCGCAAGATTCCCTCCGTGTCTGCCAGACGTGGCCGTTTCCCCCCTCCGTGCGACGGCGGCAGCAAGGTCCGTGAGGGGGGTCACACTACGGAGCCGCGTGCCGGGTGCTTGCACCTGCCACCACGCTTCCAGACCTATAAGACGGCCCAGTGCAAGACCTGGTGGCGTAGCTACCCCCAAGTACACCGTCCCGTCTAAGCCTATCACAGTTGATCGACGGATCTATGTCTTTGACTTTCACCGGACGGGGTTTGATCGATGGACCTTTTCACCTGGTTGTCATAGGCCAGCCGACAGCTACACCCCCAAACACGGTCCGGCCCCAATCCACCACAAGATTCCCTTTGTGATAGGCCAGCCCATAGCTACACTCCCGAACAAGGTCCGGGCCCAGCCCAAGACCCCCCAAGTACATTGTCCCGTCTAACCATGGCACAGTTGACTCGCGGATCTAGCACTTTCAAGATGCTTATAAAAAACATATAGAACTTGTCAAACTAATTGTAATTATCAATTGTTTGTGATTTTAATAAAGTATAGGAACCTATATGCAAAAGAATATGTGGTCACATTACTAACATACTCAAAAACAAATACAAACTACATATACATAATATATGAAAAATTCTACACAAATATATATATAATTTATTATGTATGTTTATGTTTAGATAAGGCACATTTAAGTTAATCAAATTTTAATTTAGAAAAAAAACTAAAATATAAAAATAAGTAAAAAAACAGATAAAAGAAAGATATGCCGACGGCAAGGCCGTGGGCATAGGTTTGCCCACCGATCGACCATAGGCCTTGGATCGATGACGTGGCACGCGTCGCGGATCGGTGACGTGGCACCGTCAGAGCCGTCGACATAGGTATGACGGCGTCAGACTCCCGTCGAACGAAGGCTCGCCGGGCCCACATCTATGTCGACGGCCCTTATATGCCGACGGTCACTGTAGGCATACATTACGATATGCCGACGGCCTGGATACACCGACGGCCACCGTAGGCATATCTCCAGGGACGCCAACGGCTTCGCCTAGACCGTCGGCATACCTTCCTCTATGCCGACGGGGGTCGTCGGCGTAGATTAGGCCGTCGGCCTTAGCTGCTATTCTGGTAGTGGATACCATGAACAAGTTGTAATATCATCAGATCAAAGTACTTCCGAAGACTAACCTAACATATGTGATCCTCAAGTATCCAACAAAGAATATAAATGTATAGATAATCAAATTAAACTCAAAAACATTTCTAAAATGTATGCTTTTCAAGAAAACATATATACAACTTTGAATCCAAATCAAGGTTGGCGCTTTGGCACCACCCTCCTCTCTTACAAGGTTAAGATTATGATTGTACCTTGGTAAAGTTAGACTTAGGCTCACCTTCGTAACTTCGACTTCGTATGCTTTTGCTGGCTAGCGACAAACTGGTGAGGTAGCACGTCCATTGCATGTTGTCGTACAAAATAAATTCAATGGTGGGTCAACTGACATGTTTTGTTACAATCAGTGGCGAGCCACCAAAAACGGTGGACAAGTTCATTGGCCATGGACTCAAGAAATATCGATTGTATTGAGAAGGAGAGGAACACTATGGACGGGTGTGACACATGTCAAGCATCCGCCATATGGCGGGTGTTTAATCCGGTGGCCCCAATATAGCTAGGCGGTTTATCTTTTCTTTTCTTTGAACACATGTAGGAGGTTTATCTAATTATAATATTTCTTGATGTGCCTGCTATGAGTACCTTAGCTTCTTGACCCAACTTTCGCCCCCTAACTAAACGCTAATGTGCACTTTAGTGGAGTACGTACTAATTTATGCTATGCTCGTAGTATTTTGGTCCAGTTCCATTCAAACCTTAACTTTATTGGTACGTGCGGTCGACGTCGTGAAATGTGTAGAAAATGGAGGGGACGCTCGTGGGGTTTTGGGAGAAGGCGAGGAGGATGTGGATTTGGTTGGGGAAATCAAAGGGGATGTATGTTGTTTGCCCTAACCAAGACCAAAAGGTATTGTAATTAACTGGAATCCATGCACGAGACGATCCATAAGCTTTGCCGTACGTTGAACGCTCCATAAGTACTCCATTAGCTTGCCTACATAGGTGATCGAGTTATGTATAGGACATGCATGCATGATACGTTGGCATGTTATTATTTTATATGATTGATGCGTGTCCGTGGTTGACCGGTAGGCTCCACGCCACTCATGGCTGACCCGTGAATATTCTTCTTGTCCTCTCTGTTATGCTCATCTCTGCTCTCTCCAGTAATCATGGCACACCAGCCAGCCCTACGTGTATAATCACCATCATGCTCAGTTCATCACCTGAGTGCAACACAAATAAAACATAACAAATAAACCATGGAGTATGTAGAAGAAGGGACGTGCAGTGAATCATACCACTTCATTATGGGACCCTACACTTACAAACAAATGAACCGAACGTTTTTCTTGTTCTTTTCATATGCACATTTCATGTGACAAAAGTACTACTCCCGGTGCACATTTCATGTCACATGCACCACTTCATTCTGAGTAGGATGCATCGCATGCATTTATGTTACTCTACCTACGGTGATTTGTCATCTTTCATACTTGTTGGCAACCTTACCGGCTAGACGTAACTTCGTTGTTTGCTCCAAAATGTAAAGGATGCAGTCGTCAGTGATGGCACGTATGCATGTCTGGTCCAAATTAGCACGCATGTGGGTTGGCGGCAACATGAGAAGCAGCGCTATGAATTTAGTGCGCATGCATGTAGATGTAGTACGTTCGTGGCGACGAACACAATTTTTCTCTTCTTTTTGTTTGGGTAGATAGATGGATTCAAACAATGTTAGCTAGCAATACTACATCAGTGCACATCATGATCAAAGTTGTTGAGGAGTACATTTTGCAGCTGGCTAGGTTATACTCCTACTAGGGGCGCTGTAGCTGCACGTACTATCAGTAGTGTAGCGTCTACTTGACCAAAACTTTGAAAACCAATGCATGCATGCATGCATGCATGCTCGGACGTACAGTAGACAGCAAAGATGTTCTTCTGCGGCGGCAGCAGCAGCAGCAGCCATGCATAAGGCTGACAGATGGCATTATGGATTAGCTAGCTCTCGACTCGAGTAATGATCCATGGATGGATCGTTTACTACAGGCCCGGCCGGCAGCGCTCCCTTTTCCCTCCTGGGTTTGCGGACAAGTCGCCATGAGTAGAGTGGCAGCAGCGGCAATCAAGATCGATACTACATGCATGCATGGCATGGCATCGCATGGCGGCATCAAATTACAAGCTGCGCATGCACTAATTGATTCTCAGACAGACCGGCTGCATGCATGTCGTGTCGTCGTCGTCGATCCATCCGTCCGTCCGTCGACCGATCGTGACTGTCTGCAGGAGCCAGGAGGAGGAGGAGATCGATGGAGAGCAAGAGGGTGCATGTGATTTGACCAACAAATGATGCGTCGTCCCGGCTCATGAGAAGCCTGGCCCTGCATGCTTTGTTCCCCGTTTCATGAGAAAGGAAATGCTTTTGTTTTCTTGGTAGATGAACGCTGGCGAAAATCTCTCTTGAAAAATGAAACACACACAGAGGAAAGTGGTTGGAATTAATTTCATCACACTCCCAAAAAAGAGAAAAGAAAGAATAGATGTGCACACAGACACAGCTGCCTAGCGTATCCTATCACTCTGAATCGCAAATGTGATGCAAAGTCATAATGTTGCACCGAATCTGAGGTGAAAAGAAAGGCTGCAAACAATGTGTGTGTGTTGGAGCTGCGATGGCGGCTATAGCTAGGAGTGTCCACGCATCATGCATGCATGATCGATCGAGTGGTAGCAGGTAGGCCTAGCTAGGTAGCTAGACAGCTAGGTAGGTAGCTAGCTAGTCAAGTGTGGTTGCTTCAGTTCGCCTCCTGTGCTGAATCGGAGCGGGGGCCCTAGACCCTGAAGAAAGCGCCTCCTCTCCCCTCTCACTTTTTTTACCGCCAACTTGTAAAGAAAGAAAGAAAGAAACAAAGAAAGAAAGAAAGAGAGACATGCATGGAAACTGCAAAGTTGCCTCGCTTTTACAAACCGCAACTTTTGGCAGGATCTCGTTTGCTTTCTTCACCTCCTTCCTCTCATCTCCGTCGACTCATCTGTGCGTGCTACCTAGCTAGCTAGTTCTTGCTCGTTTGTACTCGCACAGTAGCTCCGCGGCCTAATTGCTGGCTGGCTGGCTGGCTACGTTGGTTTCTTTCCGGAGACAGACGAGGAATGTGCTTTATGTTGTCCAAAAGGGAGACGCAAATCAATTGCCACGGTTTTCTCCCTCTCTTTTCTCTTTGTTTTTGTTACTTCTGACCACATTTCTCTCTCGAAGCTCACAGTGGAAAATAGACAGAGACCAATACAAGCAAAGGAATCGTCTCTTCAAGTTCACAGTGGAAAATAAAAGAGAAATTAACGTTAGGGCAGCTATACAAGGGAAAGAGGAGAGGCCCCGGGCACTGACATGGAATTGATGGTGTTTGTTTGATTCAATTGATCATGGCCTGTTTTGGGGCGATTTCCCTTTTATGCCTGCCAAACCCCACAGTGCAACCTTTCAATGTACATGTCCAGTCTCTTAAAAGGAACGGAGGAAATAAGGGCATTAATTGGTGCCATTACAAGTGGTGACGTGCTTACATGAAAAATCATGATGTGCCCCCAAATCGGTCGACAATATCTTACACCTTGTTCCAAAATTTGATGATGGATTTTTTCTTGAAACGAGGTAAAATATACTCTTTTTATTAATTATTAAGAAGAAAGCAAGAAAGATCCAGCCGATGAAAGAAAAAAAAGGCGAACTGAGTTACAACGCGGGCTGGTTGTAATGGTGATCATGCATATTATACTAGTATATGATACTATATCTGTAATGCATAGTATCATATGTAAGTATCATAGTATACTTCATTTATTGTCATGCATGACACATAGTAGCCCAACATTTAATATGATACGGTATCATGATATGATACTCAACCATCTCTTCCTTCATTTAATTCTATGACACCTCATCAAATTTGCCTAGTTGACATGCATGATATTACATATGATACTCTCATTACAACCAGCCTAAGAAGCATGACATGCTTAGTTGGAGAGATGCACGAGGCTTGAGTTGAGACGTTCCATCATAAGCTTAGCCACCCTTTGCTTGTCATCATCGCCACATGGACCTCGACACAACAACTCCAACTCTACAACAAATAACACACATTGATCCTCTCAAATATGTTGGGGAGCTGACTACGAACCCTTGTTGCGACCCCACTCATTGCCATTGTTGTTTCCAAATAAGACGTAGCATCACATGCCTGGGATGGTTGTGTTTAGAGATCCTCAAGAAGAAATACCTAACCATGAGAGGTGAGGGATGGCCAGCTAACTCAATTTTGGTTGGACGTGTGGTGCTTCGTCGAGCATCCTGAATCTATGGTAGTTGAGTGTTAGGGTGGGGAGCGATGGGCATCATCTTTTAGTCGTGCTCTCGAAACTATCGAACGGGGGGAATGGTAGGGTCTGTGTAACGACTTGATACATCTTCGGGTGTCCATGTGTGCGGACGTAGTCTCATGGAACACGAGCCATCATGCCAATTCTTGATGGGAGATATGAGTTAATGGGGATTTGGAAAGCTAGAATTCCAGCAAAAAAAGATCTTCTTATGGCAAGTGGCGCAAAAGTGAATTCCTAGCTAGTGGGGACCAAGTGCTCGAACGACATGGGTGAGGCGATGGTAAATGTGTGTGGTGTGGCGAAGATAATGACTATGATCACATTCCTTTCTGATGCATTATTGTGAGATTGCTTGGAGAGTGATTAGGCAGGCTGCGAGGTGCTCATGGAATCCAACAAGGTTTACAGAACTTCACAAACTTATTCAGGGGACAAGAGGGAATGCTAGGAGGCTAGCTTGGGTTGGCTTTACAGCCTTAGCATGGTCATTATGGACTGCTTGTAATAACATTAATGGAGGGTTGTGTGTTTAAACATCGAGTTGGTCTCTTTTATAGGAGTTATTTTATTCTTGCAGCACCGGAAGCTTTGGCAAGATCGAAGGACCAACCGCAACTTGAGATCTACATCGACAAGCTTCCCGCAAAGTGTCAAAAGTTTAGATCAGCGTAGCGACGAGATAACACACACTAGAGGGGGGGGGGGGACTCTCGTTAATACACCTTTTTGGAGTGTTGTAGATCTTCACAAGACCCATCTATCTTGGGGAGCTAGTCTTGTAGGCATGTGATGTATCACTTGTGTTTGGCTGTCCTCGGCTTTGTATCTAACCTATCATGTTTACTTTTGTCTTCTCAATCTTAAACTAGTAGTTGTAAACATTAAAGACTCATCTTTAAGGCCATGCAAGTGCCTAAGTTGTAAAAATGACATAAGAACATAGTACCTAGGGCAACCGCTAATGATACCTCTGTAAGGAAGCAAAAATCTATCAACCCCATTGTTTGATTTGGTCTTCAAGATGACGCCTTCAAGAAGGTCAATGACATCAAAGTGCCACCGTCGTCCAGTCTAGGAGGACCTAGACCAAGGGATGCCCCCCAGAACAAGTCAGAGAGAGAGAGGCAACACATGACAGGGCCTCCAAGAAGTTGGGGATGCTCACAAGTTTCATTCTTATTAGTTTCAATCAAAGAGCCAGAACAAGGCTCATTGGTCGAGTCAAACAAGACCCTCATTGCACATGGCTGAACTATGACTAGTTGTGAAACAACACTCGCACATGATGGCCCAAAAGTGTTGCATTTGCGTAGAGGCATTCTTAAAAGGCTAGCCCTCCCAACACAGCTCATGGTACACCGTCACATGACAATATGCATGTGTGATTTGAGATCCCACATTGCCGACACACTTTACAAATTCTCTGTTGGTCTTTTGAGGGGACCAATTATCTATTGATCTTTTAGGGGGGGGGGTTCTTTGTTGGTGAAGTGTGACTTATTAGACCCTCTTATTTGCCATGTGTGATGTTGATAGTCGTGGTAAATAAGCCCATCAGTTTCCCCCTCGATAACCATCCTCACTCTCTCACGCTCTCCATTTTCTCAAATGAGACGACAGAGACGACCACTCGATCCTCTCCATGCACTCCAACCCACCTCCTAGTTCCCTCTCCCCTCCATGTGCTCCCCAACTTCCCGGTTGTTGTTCCCTCTGCACCCAAGGGTTTAAAGATGTCGAATAGAGGGGGGTGCATAGATAACTACCAATTTTAATTTTTTAGTTTAGTTTATAGAATCACGTAATTATAAGTTTTCTAGAGATGCAAGTAAGTGCAGCACCCTAAATGACGAGCTATCATGAGCAAGAAATGAAGGAAAACAAGCTAGCAAGCAATAAACAAAATATATTTGTTAAAGAGATAAATAATCAAAGTAATGGATATGAAGGATGAATTAAGAAGATCACGTTCTTCAAACAACGCTGAGAGGCAGCGGCAAATTATTGTCCTCAAGAAAAACAAATGTCACACCCTTTTCCTTCAAGAGTCGTGGCCAACAAAATAGCATTGCTCCCTGATGGCTCTATTATATACACATATGTTTTAAATCTCATTTGTTCCATTAACTCCATATATCATGCCCCATTGAGCCAATGGCATGTTCATTATGCATCATTTCAACTTCGCACTCTTTTCATTGTGAGCATTGCATAGTTCTTAGTGTTTATTAGTTTCTATTAGTTTTGTTGTGTTTGTAAGTATTTTGAAGCAACCGTGGACTTAACATGTCAAAAGGACCATGGTTGGGGTCAATACACACGATTTCCATGCATCAAATTCAGCCCCTTCCCAATTGAAGATCCATTTCCATGTCGTATCGACCTTTTTGAGTGGAATCCAATGAGCCTAAGAATTCTCAAGTCGGAGTTCATAGGAAGAGATGGCAACCAAAATATGAACATGCACTGGTGCAGTCCAGGAGAGATTTAGTGAATAGGGGACAAGTATCTTGGCAAGAGTGAATTCAAGAGATTGTAGAGAGGTTTGAGGTAAGAAATATGGTTGGTGTAGTTTTTGAGTTTAATCACTTGAGGCAAAGAGGAGGCCTAGAAGAGTACAAGTCACACACAATTAGCAGAATTGAGGGCTGCCATGTTGAGATGCAATCCCTATTACGATGACAACCTTTTTCGACAAAGTTTTCTTGGGGGTAAGGGTATTGTAAATAGAGATAGATGTTTCGTCCGGCTCTGAGAAACAATTCACAATTATCACAAAGCCTCTATACTCATATACCATGGAGAAATTGACCCTCCCCAATGAGGTCTGCATCGACATCTAGATTGACTCCAATAAGCATTCCACCTTTACTACCACTGACTGGCTTGCAAAACCACTTGAAAAAGCTTTCTGCCACCAATTGCCAGGCTTTTCCTTTTGTATGAGAAAGCGCTACAAAACATCCTTCACGCGGGTTATCTTCTACTCAAGTAAGCTCTCTCCTATTCTTCATCCACCAACTGGCAGGAACGTAGGAGCAAAAGAGGGTTATCATCTTCTGAAATGATTGGCTTTCGATCAGCTTTCCAAGAGGTGGTTAGGAAACCAAGGAAGCAGGCATTGGCAAAGAGTGAATCTTTCTCCGATCCTATAATGGCTCAAAACGATCCAACAACCGTACTTCCAAAGGCTCCTTGGCTAAGAAAAATAATAGTTATATTGGCAAAGTACGACCGTGCATGGTTGTACCGTTGCTCGTACCAGGCATGAGGAGCTGCAAAACAACTCCAATCCTAGCCATTATTCATGGAATTCATACCCGTTTGTTATGCCGACTTCCTTGTCCATTAAGGAAGGTGATGGTATAGGATAATGATCATCTAAGCCTTTGGATCAAAGAAGAGAAGCCACATCCACAAAGGAGACTTGTGGGGGTATCCTATATATACACCTCAACTATACTATGACAAAAAGACACGTCCCTGATGATACATGTTTATCACAGACTCACAGTTGGTCACGTGTTTATTACCCATGTATATTTGTGATGATTTTATGACAGAATCAAGATAGTCATACCTGTGCTATCGGGGATGTGTTCCATGACAATAATCATTTTTCATCATGAAAATGTCCACTTCCATGGTGATAAATTGTGCGTCATGGAAGTGCTTTCATCAAGGGTAACTGACATGTGGTAGCCATCATAACGTGGCACATTACACTTTTAATACCTCCGGCCAAAGACGATTTTCCACATGTTGATTTCTTATTGCCAACAAAGACACACGTCAGCTATACCTTGTGACAAGTGTTGTCATCAATTCGACAATATGCGCCTATGAACTAAAGACACGTGGCACAAACCAACAGTGACCAGTCTAGTTAAATAGCCAGCCGACTCATAAGCCCACAAAATTTAGGAAAAAGTTAGTGGGTCGGCCCACTACTGGCCTACTTGTAGATAACCGAGTTACAACCTCGGTCCATACGACCCATAATGAGCGGTGACAATTCGACCCGTCACTGCCCCGTTGGATATTTGACATCATTCTATCCCTTCGGTAGTTCTGGCCCATTAGCAACCCGTTAAGTCTTTGGGTCCAACTACAACCTGATGTGTCGTATGGCCTATTGAAGCTCTGTTGTACACGTGGACCCATTTGCGGCTCGATGTTTCTCTCGGCACGTTAGCGGCCTGTGATCGAATTGGGTCATTTTCTCCCATGTGTGTCTTTCGGCATGTTAGCGACCCATTGTAAACTTGGCCCCATTTTCGCTCGATGTGTATTTCGTTATATTTACAACCAGTGGTGCACTTGGGCCCATTTTTGGTCCAGCGTGACTTCCGTCCTGCTAACAACTAGTGTTCTCTATGGCACAACTCCAGCCCGATCTGATTTTTGGACTATTAAAGGCTGATGGTATATTTTGTCCCATGTATGGACCAAGTTTTCTTTTGATCTGTTAATAGACCGTGATGTAATTTGTACAATCAAGGCCCGAGGTATATTTCATCCTATTGTGGTCTCTTTGGCACAATTTCGGCCCAATCCTCCTTTCCGCATGTTGAAGGTCCTTGGTATATTTTGGTCCATTTAAGGCCTAAGTTGTCTTTCGGTCTGTTAATGGCCAGAGGTTTATTTCGGCTTGCTAACGGCACGTGGTAATTTAGGGCCCACCGTACATTTGGGCATGTTAATGGCCCATGATGGTTTTGGGCCCATTTAAGGACGACCCTCTCGGCCCATGAATGACTCACGTTGATCTTGGCCTAATTTAGTTTAGGGGGGTATAGGCCCATTACGGCCCATAATGTTCTAGGTTTTGGCCCAATTTAGTTCAATGGGGGTATGGGCCATTTCCCATCGTGTATCTAGTGTGGATCTGTGAACCATGTGATGGACTCATGCATTTACTTCATCTGCACCTCATGAACAAGACAATCTTGTTCTCACAAGTTTGTTCATTTGCTCGAGGATGAGAAAACCTCTAAGTTTGAGGGAGTTGATGGGAACAATTGATGTGGCACTTTACACATTTTATTTTGTTTCGTACTATAGGTCGGATTTTATCGCGTTCGCACACCTCTTTTTGTGTGTTTTCACGAGGATGTCACATACAAAAAATATTTAGAGCCTAAGTAAAGAGTACAAATTTATGATGAGAAAACATTGCCATGAAAAAGTTAAACAAATAGGAGAAGACATAGCCCACGCAGGGACCTCCAAAGCACGTTGTCTGGTACGAGCGCACGCACTCGTATTAGCACTCGTGCAACCTGTCGTCACTGCCGCCTCCTCTTGGTCATCTACTTCGGCCCTGTGGAGATGGATCAGAGCGAAGAGACATAATGCATCCAGAAACACGCCCACAACAAACAACCCTAGCCTTCAGAAGGCTTCTAGAGGGGGCATCGATTCAATGACTCCACTGTTGCATCACCGCATCGAGAGTGAACCATCATGATCATCCATCTCCACCTTAGCCCCATTAGTTGACGTGGATTCACTTTTGTATTACTTTGACGTTACCACCATGTTTACCATGATTCATCCTACGTTGTTTATACTCTCGCTGTGTGAGTAGTTTCACTAGTTCTCGGGGATATGGAGGAACCCTAGTATGTTTATGATTGTTTGATAATAATATTTGAGATCCTCTTTATATGTTTATGCTAGTTATCTTGTCGGTGTTGGGTAAAGTCGGCTATCCAACATTTGTGAACTTTGGATGAAAGGTTGTTACTATGACGAGATGCTTGTAGATGCGTTTGGGTTTTCCCCGAAGAGAAAGGTATGATGTAGTAAAGTAGTGATAAACCACAAGTATATGGGATCACGACAATCTTCGAGGGTAGTATTTCACCCAGATTTGTTGATTCGACACAAGGGGAGCCAAAGAATATTTATGAGCCTTAGCAGTTGAGTTGTCAATTAAACCACACCTGGAAATATCTTTCTGCAACCAAATGTTTAGTAGTACAGTAGTAATAGTAACATGAACAGTAACAATAGCAGTGTATAGTGATTCTAACAGCAACAACAATAGTGGTAACTTAGCAAAGATCAATATGTGAAAAGAGTAGGCATTGGATCAGCAATGGATATTTGTGTTGGATGACATTCATCATGTAACAGTCACAACCTAGAGCGACACAAAACTAGCTCTAATTCATCAATGTAATGCAGGCATGTATTCCTAGTCATACGTGCTTATAATAAGAACTTACATGACATCTTTTGTCCTACCCTCCCATGGCAGCGGGGTCCAAAGGAAAACTAAGGGATATTAATGCCTCCTTTTAATAGAAAACTGGAATAAAGCATTAACACATGGTGAATACATGAACTCCTCATACTACGGTCATAACCGGAGATGATCCCAACTATTGTCACTTTGGGGTCTACGGATCATAACACATAATAGGTGCATACAACTTGAAAGATAGGATAAAAAACTCTCTTATTATGAAAACATAACAAGTTCCAATCTGAAATCATGGCACTCGGGTCCTAGTGACAAGCATTAAGCATAGCAAAGTCATACAAACAACAATCTTAGAACATAGTGGATACTAGGGATCAAGCCCTAACAAATTAACATGATTACATGACAAATCTCAATCGAATCCATCACCATCTAGCAAGCCTACGAAGGAATTACTCATGCCCGGTGGTGAGAATCATGGAATTGTTGATGGAGAAGGGTTGGTGATGACGACGGCGACTGATATGTCCCAAGCGTATCTACTTTTCCAAACACTTTTGCTCTTGTTTTGGACTCTAATTTGCATGATTTGAACGAAACTAACCCAAGACTGATGCTGCTTTCAGCAAAACTATCATGGTGTTGTTTCCATGCAGAAATAAAAGTTCTCATAATCGGACGAAACTTTTTGTGGATTTGTTCCAGGAAATATAAGAATAATTGGAGTGAAGGCCCACTAGAGGGGGGCCACCTGTTGGTGCCAAGCCAACATGGTGCGCCCTGATGGCTTGAGGCCATCTTGTGGCTCCTCCGACCCTAATTTTAGTAATATAAATTCACAATTATGGGGGGAAAATAGGAGAGAAGTTTTCATTGTGTTTTACAAGACGGAGCCACCGTCATCTCCTGTTCTTCCTTGGGAGAGCTAATTTGGAGTCCGTTTGGGGCTCCGGAGTGGGGGATTCGTAGTCGTCGCCATCACCAACCCTTCTCCATCAGCACCATCATGATGCTCACCACTGGGAGTGAGTAATTACTTTGTAGGCTTGATGTACGGTCATGGGATTGGATGATATTGATCATGTAATTGAGTTATTTTGATAGGGCTTGATCCCTAGTATCCACTATGTTATGAGATTGATGTTGCTATATCTTTGCTATGCTTAATGCTTGTCACTAGGGTCCGAGTGCCATGATTTCAGATTTGAACCTATTATGTTTTCTCTGAAAAGGAAAGTGTTTAGATCCTATCTTGCAAGTTGTATCCACCTATTACGTTTCATGATCCGCATAACCCAAGGTGACAATAATTGGGATTCTTTCTTGTGATTGCCATAGTTTGAGGAGTTCTTGTATTCACCATGTGTTAATGCTTTGTTCCAGTTCTCTATTAAAAGGAGGCCTTAATATCCCTTAGATATCCTTATGTACCCCGCTGCCACAGAAGGGTAGGACAAAATATGTCATACAAGTTCTTATCGCAAGCACATATGACTATATACGGAATACATGCCTACATCACATTGCCGAATTGGAGCTAGTTCTGTGTCACTCTAGTTTCTAACTGTTACATGATTGATGTCATCTAAATCATTATACATCACCGGTCCACGTGCGTGACGTGCCTACACTTTTGATACACCGAATCTTGCTAAGTTACTATTGCTGCTTCTACTATTACAATCACTACAAACCTGCTGCTATTACATTTACCGTTACTACTACTATTTTGATGTTCTACTAAAACTTTTGCTGTAGAGAGATATCTTAGGTGTGGTTGAATTGAAAACTTTTGGGGAACGTTACATGGGAAACAAAACATTTCCTACACATACGCAACATCTATCCATGGTGATGAGCATCTAAGAGAGGGAGAGTGGATCTACATACCCTTGTAGATCGCTAAGCGGGAAGCGTTAAGAAACGTGGTTGATGCAGTCGAACGTCTTCGCGATCCAAATCGCCAAGTGTCCTGCGATCCCATCACGATCCAATCACGATCCGTCCCACGATCCCATCACGATCCGTCTCGCGACCAAATCACGAATCATCTCGCGATCTTGATCATGGTCCTTCCGATCTAGCACCGAACGGACAACACCTTCGCATTCAACACACGTACAGCTCGATGACGATCTCTGCCTTCTTGATCCAGCAAGAGGGAGAGGATAGGTAGATGAGTTCTCCAGCAGCGCGACGGCATGTCGGCGATGGTGGTGGAACTATTCCGGCAGGGCTTCGCCTAAGCACCGCCGAACTAGACTAGAGGAGAAAACCGTTCTAGATGAATTAAAGGGAGCACGTGGAAATTAGGGTTAGGTTTCCCCTCTAAATCCCTCTAGTATATATAGGAGGGAGGGAAGGGAGAAGGAAGCCTCAAACCCTCAAGATTTGGCCGAATTGGAGGTGGAGGAGTCCTACTCCAATCCTATTAGGAGTAGGATTCCTCCTTCCCACTTGGAAACTCTTTCCACCTCTCCACCTTTGGGTTTTCCCCACCCCTAGCCACATGGGCCTTAGTGGGGGGCTCGGCCAGACCACTAAGGGCTGGCTTGACTCCTCCCACAGCCCATGAGGCCCTTTGGGTCGAGGCACCCATCCCGATGGTCCCCGGTACCCCTCCCGACGCTCCCGGCACACTACCGATGAGTCCGAAACTTTTTTGATGACCAAAACGGGACTTCCTATATATCAATCTTTACCTCCGGACCATTCCGGAGCTCCTCGTGACGTCCAGGATCTCATACGGGACTCCTAACAACCTTCGGTCACCACCATGCATAACTCTATACTACTGAAACGTTACCGAACCTTAAGTGTGCAGACCCTATGGGTTCGAGAACTATGTAGACATGACCGAGACACCTCTACGGCCAATAACCAATAGCGGGACCCAGATGCCCATATTGGCTCCTACATATTCTATGAAGATCATTATCGGTTGAACCTCTATGTCAAGGATTCAGTTAATCCCGTATGCTGTTCCCTTTGTTCTTCGGTATGTTACTTGCCCGAGATTCGATCGTCCGTATCTATATACCTAGTTCAATCTCGTTACCAGCAAGTGTCTTTACTCGTTCCGTAATACAAGATCTCGTGGCTAACACTTAGTCACATTGCTTGCAAGGCTTATTGTGATGGGCCTTGAGATACCTCTCCGTCACACAGAGTAACAAATCCTAGTCTTGATCCATGCCAACCCAACAGACACCCTCGGAGATACCTGTAGAGCACCTTTATAGTCACCCAGTTACGCTGCGACATTTGATACACACAAGGCACCCTCTGGTGTCAGTGAGTTACATGTTCTCATGGTCATAGGAACAGATACTTAACATGCAGAAAACTATAGTAATAAACTGACACGATCATATGCTATGTTTATAGTTTGGGTCTTGTCCATCACATCATTCTCCTAATGATGTGACCCCGTTATCAAATGACATCTCATGTACATGGCTAGGAAACCTTGACCATCTTTGATCAACGAGCTAGTCTACTAGAGGCATACTAGGGACATAATGTTGTCTATATACCAACACATGTATTTAGTTTCCAATCAATACAATTATAGCATGGATAATAAACTATTATCACGAAGAAGGAAATATAATAATAACCAATTTATTATTGCTTCTAGGGCATATTTCGAACAAAAACTCAGCTGCTAATACCAATAAATATTCTTTGACTCCCCTTGTGTCGAATCAATAAATTAGGGTGTAATACTACCCGTGAAGACTATTGCGATCCCCTATACTTGTGGGTTATCAAAACTATTTTCTGGCACCGTTGCCGGGGAGTATAGCTCTATTTATTGTGTTCACTTGAGGATATCTAATTGCTACTATGAAGAATATGAAAGATACTAGAAGCAAGATCATACCCTCTAAGACGAGGGGAGGTTAGGAACTGCCATCTAGCTTTGCTTTTGATTCACCTACTATTTTTAATTAGCTTATGACACCACCACTTGCTACTCGTTGTGACACGTCGCAAGTACTTGATGATGCTACTTCTGAAACTTATGATGATGCTACTGCTATGTTTGATAAAAATGAATCTGTGCCACTGAATGGATTACTTGATGCTCATATTGCTAAAGCTAGAGAACTTGAAAATGCTGAAATTGATGAATATTATGATTTACCTATTACTCTGAGCTCTCCCAATTGATATGAATCACGTGATTTACCTAAGGGTTATGTTATGGATGGGAAGATAGCTAGAGATTTTCTTGCTTGTAATGATAGAGATGATTAAGAAAATTGCTATGCAAACCGACAAAAAAATCTATGATGGAGAAAATGAAACATGATCCTAAATTTCCTACTTATCCTATATGTGTTACTCATAAGGACTATGAATTCTTTGCTGATCCTGAGTTAATCACTATAGTAGAATCTGATCCTTTCCATGGATATGAAACTGAAACTGTTGTGGCACCTCACTAAATTGGATGATATTGCCACTTTATTTGTTCATGAGGAAAAGATGAGTTATTACTATATCCTTAAGCTTTTTCCTTTTTTCCCCTAAAAGGCGATTCTAAGAAATGGTTCCTCACTCTTGCTCTTGGTTGTGTGTGTATCCCCCAGGATAAGATATATCACTTCACTAAAAAATATTTTCCTGCTCAGAGAAAACCAGCTGCTTTACATGAAATATTTAACTTTGTGCAAATTAAAGAAGAGAATCTCCCTCAAGCTTAGGGGAGGCTTCCCTAGCTTCTTAGAACTTTGCCGGATCATCCTCTTGAGAAAATGAAATACTTGATATCTTTTGTAATGGACTAACTGATGCTTCTCGGGACTACCTAGATAGTTGTGCTGGTTGTGTTTTCAGGGAACAAACTATTGGGCAAGCTGAAGAATTATTGAATAACATATTGCAAAATGCCGATGATTGGACACTTCCTGAACCACTGCCGGAACCTATTCAAAAGAAGAGAGGTATTCTACTCCTCGGTTGAGAAGATTTGCAAGAATCTAGGAGAACTATGAAAGAAAAAGGTATTAAATCTGAAGATGTCAAGAATCTACCACCTATTGAGGAAATACGTTGACTTAACATCCCTACATAGGTAGTAGAGGTAAGTTCTCTCTGTAAGTTTGATTCAGGTGATGTACCTACTCCTAGTCAATGCATGGATGAATTTGATAATTACATTGTCAAGCAAGAGCACTTCAATAATTATGTCAAAGATCAATTACAACATAATGCTATGATGATAGATTGCTTGAGTGACTTGATGTTTAGAATTGCTAATGACGTTAAAGGTCTATATAAGCATGCTTCCATGGTTCATAATCAATTAGACCAAGTTGCCAAGTCACAAAATGATTTGCTTGCTGAAATGAATGAGAACATGAATGATCATGTTGTTTGAGTAATGACTAGAGGAGGTAGAATGACTGAGGAACCTCTTTATCCTGAAGGTCACCCTAAAAGAATTGAACAAGATTCTGAGAGAACTAATGTTGATGCACCTAGTACATCTACAAAGAAAAAGAAAAAGAAAAAGAAAAAGAAAAATGATAGGACTTTGCATGCCCCTAGTGAACCTGTTACAGAAAAACCTGCCGAGAACCATACTAATGTTTCTATTTTTGATGCCGAGACAATCTAGTAGTGAACATTCACCTAGCGATAATGAGAATGAGAATTATAATAATGATGTTCACGTAGATGCTCAACAATATAGTAATAAAGAACCTAATAATGATGTGGAAATAGAACCTGCTGAAGATCTTGATAACCCACATCCTAAAAATAAACGTTATGAGAAGAAAGACTTTGTTGCTAGAAAACATGGTAAAGAAGGAGAACCATGGGTTCATAAACCCATGCCATTCCCTTGTAAGCCTTCCAAGAGTAAGGACGAGGAGGAGTTTGAACGCTTTGCTGAAATGATTAGACCTATCTTTTTGCGCACTCGCTTGATTGATATTTTAAAGATGCCTCCATATGCTAAGTATATGAAGGACATTATTACCAACGAAAGAAATATACATAAAACTAAAATTGCTACCATTCTTGCTAATTATTCTTTTGATGTTGGAGTGCCTAAGAAGATGGTTATTACCTTGCTGCCCTTATTTACTTTTTATTTATTTCCCACTTTATATTTATACAATTATCATCTACACTACTCATTTTCTTGCAAGTAACAAGTTCAAGGGGATTGACAACACTCTTGCCAGCGTTGGGTGCAAGTGTGTACTCTTTTGTGTGTAGGCGCTGAAGACGGGAAGTTGTGTGATCCTCCTATTGGTTCGATAACCTTGGTTCTCACTGACTGGAAAACTTATCTATATTGTGTTGTATCATCCCCTCCTCTTCGGGGAAAAACCCAACGTAGATCACAAGTATCAGGAAGGATTTCTGGCACCGTTGCCGGGGAGTATCATCAACTTACTATCAATTACATTCGCGCATATTATCATTCACTTGTTACACTTTATATTTTTTTATATTTTCTTGCTATAAAATAAATAAAAAATACACAATATTTATCTTTGCTATCTTACTAGTTTACTTGTTTGCTTGCCGTACTTGCTAGTTTATTTGCTTCGCTTGTTACTTTGCTTGTTTGGTCACCATGTCTCAAGATAAATTCTCTAATATCTCTTACTACAAGAGGATGATTGAAATTGAGAGTTCCATGAATTTTTTATGACTTCAAAATATGAGCATAATAAATTCTTCGCCATTGAAATTAAGGAACACTCAACCCTGCGAGATGCTATTAGTAAACAACTTGATGAAGTCAATAGGAAAGTGTCTAATCTACAATCACATTTTGAGCAAACTCAGGAGTTGATAGGAAAGATATCTGATAAGAAAACCACTCTAGTAAATAGGACGTTCACTAGACCAGAATCTTTGCCTATTGGTAATCATGAAGAAGATCCTAAAATTATTGGTACTTCTCCTATTGAATTTGTGTTTACTAATATGAAAATAGATGATAAAGGGACTGGATATGAGTCATATTTACCTAGAAGGTGTCCCGTTTGCTTGGAGGGTGATGCTTCTAATGATAAAACTGAAAAAGTGGGTTTGGAGAGGTTAAAACTCTAACCAGTGATGTACCCACTATATTGGATTACAAGGACTTTAATTATGAG